>OX421390.1:8793685-11412019 GCA_949126905.1 Amorpha juglandis | reverse complement strand
TAACCTAACCTAACCTAACCTAACCTAACCTAACCTAACCTAACCTAACCTAACCTAACCTAACCTAACCTAACCTAACCTAACCTAACCTAACCTAACCTAACCTAACCTAACCTAACCTAACCTAACCTAACCTAACCTAACCTAACCTAACCTAACCTAACCTAACCTAACCTAACCTAACCTAACCTAACCTAACCTAACCTAACCTAACCTAACCTAACCTAACCTAACCTAACCTAACCTAACCTAACCTAACCTAACCTAACCTAACCTAACCTAACCTAACCTAACCTAACCTAACCTAACCTAACCTAACCTAACCTAACCTAACCTAACCTAACCTAACCTAACCTAACCTAACCTAACCTAACCTAACCTAACCTAACCTAACCTAACCTAACCTAACCTAACCTAACCTAACCTAACCTAACCTAACCTAACCTAACCTAACCTAACCTAACCTAACCTAACCTAACCTAACCTAACCTAACCTAACCTAACCTAACCTAACCTAACCTAACCTAACCTAACCTAACCTAACCTAACCTAACCTAACCTAACCTAACCTAACCTAACCTAACCTAACCTAACCTAACCTAACCTAACCTAACCTAACCTAACCTAACCTAACCTAACCTAACCTAACCTAACCTAACCTAACCTAACCTAACCTAACCTACCTAACCTAACCTAACCTAACCTAACCTAACCTAACCTAACCTAACCGAACCTAACCGAACCGAACCGAACCGAACCGAACCGAACCGAACCGAACCGAACCGAACCGAACCGAACCGAACCGAACCGAACCGAACCGAACCGAACCGAACCGAACCGAACCGAACCGAACCGAACCGAACCGAACCGAACCGAACCGAACCGAACCGAACCGAACCGAACCGAACCGAACCGAACCGAACCGAACCGAACCGAACCGAACCGAACCGAACCGAACCGAACCGAACCGAACCGAACCGAACCGAACCGAACCGAACCGAACCGAACCGAACCGAACCGAACCGAACCGAACCGAACCGAACCGAACCGAACCGAACCGAACCGAACCGAACCGAACCGAACCGAACCGAACCGAACCGAACCGAACCGAACCGAACCGAACCGAACCGAACCGAACCGAACCGAACCGAACCGAACCGAACCGAACCGAACCGAACCGAACCGAACCGAACCGAACCGAACCGAACCGAACCGAACCGAACCGAACCGAACCGAACCGAACGAACCGAACCGAACCGAACCGAACCGAACCGAACCGAACCGAACCGAACCGAACCGAACCGAACCGAACCGAACCGAACCGAACCGAACCGAACCGAACCGAACCGAACCGAACCGAACCGAACCGAACCGAACCGAACCGAACCGAACCGAACCGAACCGAACCGAACCGAACCGAACCGAACCGAACCGAACCGAACCGAACCGAACCGAACCGAACCGAACCGAACCGAACCGAACCGAACCGAACGAACCGAACCGAACCGAACCGAACCGAACCGAACCGAACCGAACCGAACCGAACCGAACCGAACCGAACCGAACCGAACCGAACCGAACCGAACCGAACCGAACCGAACCGAACCGAACCGAACCGAACCGAACCGAACCGAACCGAACCGAACCGAACCGAACGAACCGAACCGAACCGAACCGAACCGAACCGAACCGAACCGAACCGAACCGAACCGAACCGAACCGAACCGAACCGAACCGAACCGAACCGAACCGAACCGAACCGAACCGAACCGAACCGAACCGAACCGAACCGAACCGAACCGAACCGAACCGAACCGAACCGAACCGAACCGAACCGAACCGAACCGAACCGAACCGAACCGAACCGAACCGAACCGAACCGAACCGAACCGAACCGAACCGAACCGAACCGAACCGAACCGAACCGAACCGAACCGAACCGAACCGAACCGAACCGAACCGAACCGAACCGAACCGAACCGAACCGAACCGAACCGAACCGAACCGAACCGAACCGAACCGAACCGAACCGAACCGAACCGAACGAACCGAACCGAACCGAACCGAACCGAACCGAACCGAACCGAACCGAACCGAACCGAACCGAACCGAACCGAACCGAACCGAACCGAACCGAACCGAACCGAACCGAACCGAACCGAACCGAACCGAACCGAACCGAACCGAACCGAACCGAACCGAACCGAACCGAACCGAACCGAACCGAACCGAACCGAACCGAACCGAACCGAACCGAACCGAACCGAACCGAACCGAACCGAACCGAACCGAACCGAACCGAACCGAACCGAACCGAACCGAACCGAACCGAACCGAACCGAACCGAACCGAACCGAACCGAACCGAACCGAACCGAACCGAACCGAACCGAACCGAACCGAACCGAACCGAACCGAACCGAACCGAACCGAACCGAACCGAACCGAACCGAACCGAACCGAACCGAACCGAACCGAACCGAACCGAACCGAACCGAACCGAACCGAACCGAACCGAACCGAACCGAACCGAACCGAACCGAACCGAACCGAACCGAACCGAACCGAACCGAACCGAACCGAACCGAACCGAACCGAACCGAACCGAACCGAACCGAACCGAACCGAACCGAACCGAACCGAACCGAACCGAACCGAACCGAACCGAACCGAACCGAACCGAACCGAACCGAACCGAACCGAACCGAACCGAACCGAACCGAACCGAACCGAACCGAACCGAACCGAACCGAACCGAACCGAACCGAACCGAACCGAACCGAACCGAACCGAACCGAACCGAACCGAACCGAACCGAACCGAACCGAACCGAACCGAACCGAAGTATCCTAACCAGAGCACAACATGGGATGTCATCTTTCGCTGGAGTATCTTGACATCGCGATGTAGGTGTGCCTTGCAATTTTATTACTTCCGTAGTGGCGCCATCTCCTGATTATTTCTTGCTTTAATCATTGTTCTTTAAATGCTGGGGCGCTGTTTCTTTTCTTGTGGTGCACCTTTGGTTTATTTTATTTCTTTCCTTTATTTTTCTTTATTTGTATTAGCATAAATTAGTATTCATTAATAAACATCCTTCTATGTTTCTATATTCTAATTGATAATAATTTTATCGAAGAATAGTTAGTGACCTATTCCGAAAATTTACTGATGTAAAATTATCAGCATTTTTTTTTTTTTTTTTTTTTTTTTTTTTTTTTTTTTTTTTTTTATTCATTTTCTACAGCTTTCATTTATCATACCTATGTATTACTGTTATCGCGCAATATAAAGAAATGACAAACATATCAGCTCGAACACCACTATAAACCTAGACAAACTCACTTCAGAAACGCATCAATAGATGACGCTACAACGAAAATAGATCGCGCTATGGTTTGCTAAACGTCGTCTTTACATAAATCCAGCGCGAAGTAAAAAAGATTTCGCGAGTGGTCAAGGTAACATTTTCTCATTCTCTCGCAGACTAAGTCCTATTGATTAATATAAAAGGCATTCGTTGAGTGTTCCGTTCCGTAGCTTTAAAAGCTTACGAACCGCTGCACTTAACCTCCCTTGAAATATGTAGATTGTGTTAGTGAAACATCTACATCATTTGATTAATTAAAAAAAAAAAACACCGCCACAAGATTTTTAGGGGGGGGGGGGGTAGAGTCACACTGTTTGTTGTTTTATCTACTGCGTGTTAGGATAGGCTCGACCTAGTTGTTACAACTAGCTCACAGAAAATAAAACATTCCAATCCCTTAAGATCGGCAACGCGTCCATGTTTCTTCTGAAGTTGTTGGTGTATATGGGCGGTGGAGATCACTTAAGGGGTTAGGTGGGTTTCACATGCTCAAAACAGGTACATTTTTTTGATTTTTTTTTTAACTAACAAAATATTTCGTTCCATGAGTTTACCATATAAAAGATATATTATTTCATTAGTAGTTTGTGAAATTTTCATCGAAAAATATTGAACCTCCTGTGACCCCTCAAAAAAAGGTCTCTCGGCGTAGTCAGGATAACTCATGACAGATTCATCTGAAATGCAAAAGGAAAAAAAAAAAAAAAAAAAAATTGAATTTATGGCGGCGTTGAGAACAAAACCCTTTTTTTGAGTAAAAATTGCACCCTTCATGGCCTTGAAAAATCACTTAAAATAGAAAAAAACATTCGTTCAAGCACGAGATAATGTCATTTTGAAGAAGTGTGCAAAATTTGAAGGAGATTAACATTAGGAGACCCATTTACTCGTTCGCCGGTCTATGCTTTAAAACAACACAACCGCGACTCGCGGTATATCCTGAGTTGTATCTACCACAACGCAGATAAGCTCGAACGCCTCGAGCCAGTCGGGTGGTGTCTGCCTTGTGGAATGCAAGGACTCATGTATAAGGACAGACTGCAAATTGAAGACAACTGTTAAATGGATAATACTAACATGACTGACGTGGGCAATGGCAGCGGCTCCGATGCTTCACAGGTATTTATTTTTTATTTAATTGAATGACGAGACGAGCAGGGCGCTCGCTTGATGGTAAGCGTCACGCCTGCCCATAAACAGAAGCAACACCACACAGAACTTTGAATTACCAAGCACTGCATGGCACTGAACTGCGCTCGTCACCCTGAGGCATGAGATGTTAAGTCTCATAATGCCCCGTAATTTCACTGGCTTCAATGTCCTTCAAACCGAAATACAATAGTGCTTACACACTGTTGCTTGCCGGCAGAAATAGATAAATCCGTGGTACGAACCCAGACGGCCTCTCGCATACGAGGGACCTACCACCTTGAAATAGATTTTTTTGTTTATGGCATAGACGCGTGTACACTCATAATATTAGAATAATCATGGACGCGCCGTCAACCGTAAAGATAAGTCAGGAATTGGGAGGGGGAGGGGGAATATGGGCCTCCGGAGACCGGATATCTCATTAACCGTAAGAAACGCAGCAGCAATCTGTTAATTCATTTTTGTTTTCAGTGAGACAGTTGTAACGACCCAGTCGAGCCGGCCTAGTTATGCTGTAGAAAAAACTGTTTACAACGTGATTATACCACTTAAAAATAATAGTGTTTTTATAACATAGGCCGGCGTACAAGCAAGCGGGTCACCTGATGGTATGTGATCCATATCGCCCATGTACGCCCACGATACCAGAAGAATCATGGGCGCATTGCATTGACGATTGAGATTGCCGGCCCCACTTCCCCTTTATTTCCCCCAATCCCCATTCCATCCCTTAAAGCTCGGCCACGAATCCATGACGCCCACTTAAGAAGAGACCCGCTCGGTGGTTTGCCGGCCGCTGCTATATAAAATCAGGACACAGAACACTACCGCAGCCAACATCAACTACCATAAGGCCGTCTGGGTTGGTGCCGCTGCTTTGTCTATTTCTGCCGGCAAGCAACAGTGTGTAAGCACTGTTGTGTTTCAGTTTGAAGGAAATTGGAACCAGTGAAATTACGGGGCATTATGAGACCTAACATCGTATTATATGTCTCAGGGTGACGAGCGCAGTTCAGTGGCATGCAGTGCTTTGTAATTCAAAGTTTTGTGTTGTGTTGCTTCTGTTTATGGACAGACGTGGCGCATACCCTCAGGCGTGCGCCTTGCTCGTCTCGTCATTCAATCAAACAAAAAAATTATCCTCGCTCCGAACCGGATCTAATTACTACAGGAAAATAAAACCTATAATTATAATGAACTAAAACTGATATGCATAGTGTTCGTTACGACATCGATCAGTGGGAAAAAACGCACTATCAGTGTTTTTAAGCTGAAGGCTAAAAATAAGTAGATAAAAAGCAAGTAATTAACTAATGCAAATGCAAATGCACTATGGTTTATGAATGATTGGTGGAGAGCACCGACTCAAAATTAACTGTCGATAGATTTCCAGTTAAATGTTTCCTATAATGTTAATATTTTAAGAAGTTTTAGTGAAATAATCATCAAAATTAGTACATAAATGCCGAAGTTGGTTTTTCATTCCCGATTTCATCCTCTTAATGTAATGGGAAATAGTAAGATAATGGAATATTAAATTAACCACACTGAAGACTTGCCTTATCAAGCGTGCATTTTATAAGCTTGAGGATTATGTGACATCATAATTGGCAATAAAATTTAACTATGAATGTTATCCTAAAATGTAAACGTATGTACTTATAAGAAATATTTACGAACTTGTAACTTCTGTTATCAATAAAATATGATTATAATTTATTAAGTCAACCCGTGAACACGACCGATGTAACTCGGTCGAAACGTCGGGAAATAAATAATAGGTATTTATACTTTCAAATACCAGACCCGTTTAAATAAATATTATAATATGTATACAAATCGCGTAAGCCTAAAATCATTTATGATTATAATTATTACCTTGAAGTTTTAAATGGGACAAATTTTGGTCCAATGGTCCAGCCTTACGAATGAAAAAATGAATCATCACAATATAATATGTTTAGGCAGACTGCCACTTCCCATTCTACGTAGGCACGACCGCTTTGTCTATTTCCGTCATCAAACAGCAGTGTAAGCACTGTTATTTTTTGGCCTAAAGGACATGGAAGTTACTGGATGTTATGAGACTAAACATCTTTTTTCAGAGCTCGCGTGGTATCGACCCTGTGGTAGTCGTGGTACCGTTGGTGCTCATCGTGATGCTAATGATGTTTTGTGCAAGGTGTCTTCGGAACGTTCCAAAAGAAATCTATTGTAAGTATATTAAGGGCCTACAATTCTACTTTACTATCCGACTCCCCACTCTCCTACAAAGGCGTCACCATAATTTGCTTCAGGAGAGAGCGAGATTTGCAGAAGGGGTGGCAATAAGGGGTATATAGAAGGGGTAGAAATTGTTATTTTTGTCTTTTCATACAATTACTTCATAGTCTCAGAAATTACAATTATCCAATTTAATGCTCATGTTGTAGTGCGCAGAGTATCTACATGCAGCGGTAGAAATTCAGACAACATTAGGCTATTCATGGACATGGAAAGAGAACGTGAAAGAGTTAATCGTATTCGGAACTTCAGAATGAGCGTGGCACCTCCCCCTGGCCCCGTGTTGGGCCCGCTACACCCACCACAGCGAGGTTTAGTGGACATCCAGCGAGCGCCTCCCCGCGCCGAGTCCTAGGCGTTACGTCAGATTAACCATTAAGACTGCGTTTCTACTGAAGCAGGGACGAACAGATTTGCGAACGGGAGCTATGTATCGGAAACAATAGGATCTGTGAAGGGGGTTTTGTGCGGCGGAGACGAGGAGATCTATGTGCAGAGTTGAGTCAAGTGCGCGCCGCTCGACATGCATATGCAGCGTGGTGGCTCACCCCGCTCTGCTATACTACAGTGGCTATACGCTGCGCCAAGCCGGGACGTCCCTCCGCTCCGCTCGCGCCGCCTACCCCGCTACAGATTGCGGCACTACGCTTCGCATTACTCCGCTTGTCCTGCCAATGTGATACAATTCTTCTCGTCTACTATATTATGTCTATTTCCATGAAAGCGGAGTGGGGACGAGAAGTGGTTTTCAGACGTGGTTTCCTGCACGTCTCCTCACCGCTCTGCTCGTCGCCGTCTCAATGGAAACGTATCGTATATTCTTTTGCGACCGATGGGACGTGGCAGCTCTGCTGTTGCGTTTTGTAAGGTCATTATAATTGTCACCGAAATCAAATATGATCAAAATATTAGATCCGTTCAAAGTGCGGTTAAAGTCCGGTCAAAGTCCTGTCAAAGTCCGGTCAAAGTCTTGTCAAAGTCCGATCAAAGTCACCATGATCATCTGCTCCTATGACTACTAGCTAAATAAACATATCTCAATGAAATATTTTGAACGTTGTTATGTACAAGCAATGTATAATGTGTTAAGACGCGCAAATAAATAAAACAGAAAAAAATGTCTTTTTTTGGAATCTGATGTTCCGCTAACAACACAAATTATAAAATGTTAGAATTCATATCGACACTTAATATCTATAATTGGAGACCTCCGATAGATGCATCGTCTGTCGTCGTCCACACTATTGTTTAGTTTTTTTGCCAAGTTAGGATGGAAATAATAAACAAATTGAAGAAGATAAAGCTAAATTCATGGAAATAATTCTAAATAAATTATTGTATCCGTAGCCTTTATTGAGAACTCTCTGAATGTTTGTTTTATAGTATAGACCGACAAACGAGCAAGTGGGTCACCTGATGATAGGTGACCTCCACCGCCTATGTACGACTACAATACTAGAAGAATAATAGATTTGGAAGGCCCAAATTTTTTGCTGATGTTCCCTTGTAAATAGTGGTGAAATAATTTAATTTAAACAATGCATACATGCCGAGTTTCTTTTGTAAGCTTTATGGAAGTATTATATAACACCTTATTTAAAATCCTTCGTGAACTCGTTAGTCACTATCAGGGATAGGGTAGAGAGACAACAAGATCGGCGAAAGGAGTACGCTGACAAATCTTAAGCATGGGGAGGTTTTCAGCGTAGGCTACAAAGTTTTAGTAGCATCTCGGGTTCTTAGCAACGTTGCTAAGAATGTTACCGCTAAATTTGTTCCGAAAAGAGATGGACCCTATGTGGTAAAGGCTCGCGTTAGCCCTACTACTTATCTTCGAGACTTTAGACTCGCCTGGGGAAGTCTTGGGCAAGTTCCATGCGTCTCAGCTTGCATGCTATTACAATATGCCTAGGCGTAAAAGAGGTCGTCCACGTCGGCAGGACCGGAGCGTTGAGCGAGTTCATCGCCGTGGACGGACTTATAACCTCGAGGGGGAGGATGTAGCGTGTGACCATATAAGGCTTCCTACGGGAGCCTACGCGCTTGACCATATAAGGCTTCCTCCGGGAGCCTTCGCGCATGACCATATAAGGTTGCCTCCGCGATCCAATCGCAGAGTAGCCCCTGAACGACTCTCGCTGTGAGTGGTCGTTCAGGGAAAGGGGTGGCGTACGCGCGGCCGGCATTTTGTCACGTAGGCCCGGGCGCCGAGGGCAGTTGGTCGATAGCTTCCGGGTTGCGCGTACGCACCTAGGCTCGCGCGCGCCGGCTCACCGCCTCTTTCATTAATTTTTATTTTAATTATGTCTTATTTTAATTATGTCATGTAAATTGTAATATAAAGTGTTATTAAAGTTCAATAAGTTACACCAAGCTAGCAGTTTGATTCCCAAACCCACTCCCACTACAAAATTAAACTGTGTACAGTTTTTTTATTATTGGAAAAGGGGCAAACGGGCAGGAGGCTCACCTGATGGAAAGTGATCACCGCCGCCCATGAACACCCATGTTGCACACCGGAGGGCTTGCAAATGCGTTGCCGGCCTTTCAGGAAAGAATACGCTATCTTCTTGAAGGTTCCCAAGTCGTAACGGTTCGGAAAGACCGCCGGCGACACCTGGTTCCACAGAGTGGTGGTGCGAGGTAGGAAATGCCTTACAAATCGCGCTGTTGTAGAACGCTGGATATCGAGGTGGTGGGGATGAAATTTTTTGTTTTGGCGCGATGTCCGATGGTGAAATTCTGCGGCCGGGATCAATCCAAACAATTCCCCAGAACACTCCCCGCGGTAAATGCGGTAGAAGACGCAGAGTGACCCAACATCTCTACGCAGAGCCAAAGCATCAAGCCGATCGGTAAGAGCTTGATCGTCGATAATCCGAGCCGCCCTACGTTGAATGCGGTCAAATGGAAGTAGCTGATATTGGGGGGCTCCCGCCCAGAGATGAGAACAGTACTCCATGTGCGGCCGTATTTGTGCCTTATACAGATTCAGGCATTGAGCCGACGTGAAGTACCGTCTCGCCTTACTGAGCACAACCAAGCTTCTTTGAGGTCAATTTGGCCTTACCTTCCAAGTGACCGCGAAACTGGACCACAGAGTACATTATTATATAACTAACTGGACGTTGCTCAAAATATCGACGACTTTATCTACGAGTTTATCTTATGCTTCAATAGATGGCGCTCTACGGTATGTAAAAGAATCTTTGAACATGATTTTGATAGATAGATAGAGCTTTTTTGATTTTTGGGTAAGGAATTAAAATTATTCTCTCTGGATCTCCGCTAATTATAAGGAATATCATAGTATCTGAGATTTATACCGAACTTTGTATTATCAGTGTGTTTCTCATAACATCATCTTTGCGTTCTGAACATTACATTAATACATGACTTATTTGTGAAGAACCTCAACCGACTACAATATATTTATATTTTAACTAAAAAATGAAAAATAAATAATAGTTTAAAAAAAACTAAAAAAACACGCTTTTATAGAAAGTCTAACTAAAAAATAGAAAATAAATTTGAAGAAAACATTGTATTTTATTGTAAAAAAGCGTGGGGTGCACGCTTTTTTTTAAACTATTATTTATTTTTGATACAACCCATTTACTCGTTCGCCGGTCTATGCTTTAAAACAACACAACCGCGACTCGCGGTATATCCCGAGTTGTATCTACCTCAACGCAGATAAGCTCGAACGCCTGGAGTCAGTCGGGGTGTGTCTGCCTTGTGGAATGCAAGGACTCATGTATAAGGACAGACTGCAAATTGAAGACTACTGTTAAATGGATAATACTAACATGACTGACGTGGGCAATGGCAGCGGCTCCGATGCTTCACAGGTATTTATTTTTTATTTAATTGAATGACGAGACGAGCATGGCGCTCGCCTGATGGTAAGCGCCACGCCCACCCATAAACAGAAGCAACACCGCACAGAACTTTGAATTACAAAGCTCTGCATGGCACTGAACTGCGCTCGTCACCCCGAGACATAAGATGTTAAGTCTCATAATGCCCCGTAATTTCACTGGCTTCAATGTCATAAATAGATAAATCCGTGGTATGAACCCAGACAGCCTCTCGCATACGAAGGACCTACCACCTTGAAATAGATTTTTTGTTTATGGCGTAGACCCGTGTACACTCATAATATTAGAATAATCATGGACGCGCCGCCAACCTTAAAGATAATTCAGGAATTGGGAAGGGGAGGGGGAATATGGGCCTCCGGATATCTCATTAACCGTAAGAAACGCAGCAGCAATCTGTTAATTCACTATTGTTTTCTGTGAGACAGTTGTAACGACCCAGTCGAGCCGGCCTAGTTTTGCTGTAGAAAAATTTGTTTACAACGTGGTTATACCACTTAAAAATAATAGTGTTTTTATAACATAGGCCGGCGTACAAGCAAGCGGGTCACCTGATGGTATGTGATCCATATCGCCCATGTACGCCCATGATACGAGAAGAATCATGGGCGCATTGCATTGACGATTGAGATTGCCGGTCCACTTCCCCTTTATTTCCCCCAATCCCCACTCCTTCCCTTAAAGCTCGGCCACGAATCCATGACGCCCACTTAAGAAGAGACCCGCTCGGTGGTTTGCCGGCCGCTGCTATATAAAATCACGACACAGAACACTACCGCAGCCAACATCAACTACCATAAGGCCGTCTGGGTTGGTACCGCTGCTTTGTCTATTTCTGCCGGCAGGCAACAGTGTGTAAGCACTGATGTGTTTCAGTTTGAAGGAAATGGAAGCCATTGAAATTACGGGGCGTTATGACACTTAACATCTTATGTCTCAGGGTGATGAGCGCAGTTCAGTGCCATGCAGTGCTTTGTAATTCAAAGTTCTGTGTGGTGTTGCTTCTGTTTACGGGCAAGCGTGGCGCTTACCATCAGGCGAGCACCTTGCTCGTCTTGTCATTCAATCAAACAAAAAAAATAATCTTCGCTCCGAGCCGGATCTAATTACTACAGGAAAACAAATACCTATAATTATAATGAACTAAAACTGATATGTATAGTGTTCGTTACGACATCGATCAGTGGGAAAAAACGCACTATCAATGTTATTAAGCTGAAGGCTAAAAATAAGTAGATAAAAAGCAAGTAATTAACTACTGCAAGTGTATGGTCACGTAGTCTACATAGGCAGGACTGCTTTTTCTATTTCTGTCATCAAACTAGCAGTGTAAGCATTGTTGTTTTTTGGCTTGAAGGACATGGAAGTTGCTGGGCGTTACGAGACTAAACATCTTTTTTCAGAGCTCGCATGGCATCGACCCTGTGGTAGTCGTGGTACCGGTGGTGCTCATCGTGATCTTAATGGTGTTTTGTGAATTGTGTCTTTGGAACTGCATTCCGAAAACAAACTTTTGTAAGTATATATTAAGGGCCTACAATTCTACTTTACTATCCGACTCCCCACTCTCCTACAAAGGCGTCACCATAATTTGCTTCAGGAGAGAGCGACATTAGTAGTAAATACAAGAATCATTCGGTTGTGAACTAGTAACAAAGTAGTTCGATCTCGTGCACAAAACTATTATTTATGTATGTACAACGAATTCTCCTCCAATTATGAACTGATTGTGTCGTTGCAATTTCAGTTGACCGGCAGTGGCACAGGCACCGACCCCAAAGAGATCTATACAAATAGTTATTTTTTACTTTTCAGCGTTATTATTTTGAATGCATTTTTAAGTTTTGTTAAAACTTATTTAATTAAAGAATAGTTATGTGCACTTACTCACAACGGTATCCATGGTGGGGCAAGCGCCCCACCTTGCCCCACAGTGGATACGTCCATGTACCTGTATTAATATCATTCAGTTGGAAGTTTGCATATTTCTTAAACAATCACACCTTACAGACTAAACGGGTAAGAATGAATTCTGACTACAGATAGACCATGATCCGGATTAAGACATAGGCTACTAGTTAGTATACTGAAAAAAAAAACAATTTAAAAAAAAATTACGGGTTGCACTCCGGGAGTGCCGACAGAAGTGAAAACTTACCAAACAACATGCGAGAATACAGAATTACGGCAACATGTCCACTCGACATGATAAAAGTACATTCTACTCTCTTCGCATTTATGCGAGCCTGGTACTTTTTATGGCAACATGTTCCAAATAAGAAAACGTCTAAAAAGTTTTTCTTTGTCCAAATCGTCATTTGTTTATTAATTACGGCTACTCGCCATGAAAAATGGACATTCTACTCTCTTCGCGTTTATGCGAACCTGGTACTTTTTTTCCAAATTATAAAATAAGTGAAATATCGTCATTTTATTATCAATATCAAAAACAAAATTACGGTAACATGTCTATTCACCATAAAAAAAACGAACATAGTCCGGTCAAAATCCGGTCCAATCCGACTGGTCACTGTGTGATGCCACCTGGGACTTCGAAATTATCGAAGTTCCAGGGAAGTCGGCTAGCGCTGGCTGGTCAACTGGCCCGCTCGGCGTCTCACGGAAGGTTCTCGAATATTCTGGAACTTTCCGCTCGCCGCCGCTCGCGTTACGGAACGTTTCGGTTCACCCTCCCATAAGAAGTTATCACTTCAAAAATGAATAAGTGCGTGTGCCGCTGCTGGTAAACTGTCGCTTCGCTTGAATTATACACGTAATTGTAGCCATGAATTACGAACCTCTTCCGTTTTTTTTCATTGATTAAAAAGATATTCATGCGGGCGGAGCCGCGAGGAAAAGCTAGTACCTACTACTACAATGTAACACACTGTTCGTGGAACCAGAATTCCACAGGATTTTTACTTTGACAATTTGCTTTTCTGCTCTTTTTACCCCTTCAGGAATACAGGCGTGAGCTTACGTTATGTTTCAACATTATTGCATCGAATGTTAACAATACATAGGTATTTACTATAATTAAATCCGAATGTCGTCAACAATACTTACAATAAAATCGTCAAAGATAATCCTAATACACAAATTTGTGCCAAATCCCTTGGAGTGAATCATGAGTCATGACTTCAATCATATAATAACTTCATAGTCTCAGAAATTACAATTATCCAATTCAATGCTCATGTTGTAGTTCGCACAGAAGGCGTATGCAGCGGTAGAGGTAATCCAGAACCCAGTAGAATATACTCGTACACGGACATGGAAAGAGAACGCGAGAGAGTTCATCGTATTCGGAACTTCAGGTTGAACGTGGCACCTCCCCCTGTTGGTGTTGAACCCGTGTTGGTCCCGCTACTCCCGACGATCGACGATCAACCCGACCCACAGCGAGGTTTAGTCGACATTCAACGAGCGCCTCCCCGCGTTACGTCAGATTAACTATTAAGACTGCGTTTCTACTGAAGCAGGGACGAACAGATTTGCGAACGGGAGCTATGTAGCGGAAACAATAGGATCTGTGAAGGGGGTTTTGTGCGGCGGAGACGAGGAGATCTAAGTGCAGAGTTGAGTCAAGTGCGCGCCGCTCGACATGCATATGCAGCGTGGTGGCTCACCCCGCTCGGCTTATACGCCGCGCTTTGACGTCCCTCCGCTCCGCTCGCGCCGCCTTCCCCGTTACTCATTGCGGCACTACGCTTCGCATCACTCGGCCTGTCATACAATGTGATACAGTTTTCTTGTCTACTATATGTCTGTTTCCATGAAAGCGGAGCGGGGACGTGAAGTGGTTTTCAGCCGATATGATTGGTCGATTCCTGCACATCTCCTCACCGCTTTGCTCTCGCGCTCTATTCGCTGTCGTTCTCCGTCTCAATGGAAACGTATCGTAATAAGATTCTTTTGTGACCGATGCGGCGATGTGAAATGGCAGCTTTGCTGTTGCGTTTTGTAAGGTCATTAGGATTGTCAGATGCCCAATAACCATGATCATCTGCTCCTATGACTACTAAATAAACATGTCTCAATGAAATATTATGAACGTTGTAATGTACAAGCAATGTATAATGTGGTGAGACGCGCAAATAAATATTGCAGAAAAAAAATTCTTTTTTTGGAATCTAGTGTTCCGTCAACAACCCAAATTATAAAATGTTGAGTATTCAAATCGACACTTAGTATATTTAACTATTGTCCTCCGACAGATGCATCGTCCGTCATTGGTCCACACTATTGTTTAGTTACGTTGCCAAGTCAGGATGAAAAATTAAAAAAACTAAAAAACACGCTTTTAAAAAACGTTTTTTTTTATTTTTTAGTTAGACTTTTTAAAAGCGTGTTTTTTAGTTTTTTTAAAACTATTATTTATTTTTAATTTTTTAGTTTTTAATATATTGTAGCAGAGAGTATATTTTTAACTTTAAACCCGAACATCAAAAAAGCGCCATCTATTGACACTATTAGATACTACGATATTCCCTATAATTAACGAAGATCCAGAGAGTACAATTTTAATTCCTAACCCGAATATCAATAATTAATTAAATTAAATTATTATTATTATTAATTTTTTTTTTAATCAAATTATTGTAGTGTCATCGGTCCTCGATAAATCTACAAAGTTTGAACGAAATCTGGCCGTTTAAAGTGGGTCAAAATCGCGCCCAAAGGAGTCGGTTACAAACAAACATACAGGTGAAGTTAATAAAAAGCGTGTAACAAAATTGAAGAAGATGAAGCCAAATTCATGGAAATAATTCTAAATAAATTATTGTATACGTAGCCTTTATTGAGGACTTTCTCAATGTTTTTTTATAGCATAGACTGGCAAACGAGCAAGTGGGTCACCTGATGATAGGTGACCTCCACCGCCCATGTACGCCTACAATACTAGAAGAGTCATAGATTGGGAAGGTCCAAATTTTTTGCTGAAGTTCCCTTGTAAATAGTGGCGAAATAATTTAATTTAAATAATCCAAACATGCTGAGTTTCTTTTGTGAGCGTTGTGAAACAATTGCATACGGATGTCACTACGAGGAAAACCTAGTTATGAATATACGCTTAAGGATGCGTCAAAATGTAAGTGTGACGTATGTACGTCACACTCATATGCATGTGCATAATATGAGTCGGTCTCAATTCGCAAGTCGAGTCAGCTGTACTGGACAGCGAACTCGAGCATTCCACTAGTGTTAGGCCCGAGGTAACAGGCTGACTAGTAATAAAAATAATAATATATTTTATTTGCGTAGAAGTTGGTACAGTATAGATCTATTAGTAACTGTAGTTCTGTCAAATTTATTGACATGCAAATTTTGATGAGTGGAATATGTGCCTCATCAATATTTGATGAGGCACTCATCACTCAGGATACACTCAGGATATCTATTTTCTTAAACAACTGTGGATGTCTTTTAACAAAAAGTTTAGTGATTGTGATTTATGAGTGGTTTATTCTATTATGTTTGAGTTATATTATGAGTGTGGTACAGTTGGGAGGGAAAGGCCTCGGCGAACGTTGTTAAATCGGTGGTTAGACAGTGAGGATACCAAAAAGCGAGTACGTCAAAGTTTCGGATGACTTATTGGTAATCCAAATAACCTAAAACCTCAGTTTCAACATTTGTAAGACGGAGAGGGAGATCGATTTTTGGCGGAACATAATATAGTTGTTGAACTGCTTTTGACCTGAAAAATAAGAGGTAATAACATAGCTCTGTCAGACATAAGCTTAGAAGTAAGAAGAAGAGACGAAGGCGCGTCACTTGAGATCGCCTCACGATGGACAGTGTGACGACACACTCAGCGACCATTCTACACAGGTACCTATAATGTATAAATAACCAACATATTAGTATCGGCGATAATATTACTCGTGTATGTACCGAGGTTTCAACAAACAGGCAGGTTTTTCTGATACCCATATTTGTATCAGAGTTCTATACTTCTTTGACGAACTACGAGAATAAGACGTGTACAGATCTCTCGGCTGATGGTAAGCCCCACTCCTGATCGTAAACAATAGTAACATTACTCAGAACTTTGAATTATAAAGTACATACTAGCTTTTGTTCGCGGTACCGCCCGCGTGAACAGCCTTTTACGGGATAAAAGTAGCCTATAACCGTTCCGGGATCCCATCTATCTCTTTACCAAAATTCATCAAAATTCATTTATGCGTGAAAGCGTAATAAACAAACTTACTTTCGCATTTATAATACTAGAATTGCATGGACTATACAGCGGTCATCACCAATGTTAATTCTGATAATGCCCAGAAATTTTACTGACTTCAATGTCCTTCGACATAACACTGCCTACATAGTGCTAATTGGTAGCAGAAATAGTGAAAGCGGTGGTAACAACCCAGACGTCCTCTTGCATACGAAGGGTCTGCCACCTAGTTGTCGGTATTGTTAGTCTTCTACTTCTTCCACGTGTCCTTATCCCGCTCGCAGCGGGTGCGCGCGCAGATTTTGCTTGAAATATTTACGACCGACCGCCTGCCTGGCGCTTACCCCTGTTATTGACAGTATCACAATAATATTAACACGCGCGGATCATATTGAAATCCAATAATCGATACTAAATAAACATCATTTGATGTTTATCAAATAAACATCATTTGATGTTTATAGTGTGGCACCTCATTGACTGCGCAAATAGTATATCAAATACCTTAACGTTGCCATTAGAGCTTGGTATCCGAACACACAATAAGGATAAAACAGAATTCATTACGCAAGCCAATATTCGTCGCATTCGTGTAGGAATATATATGTCGCAGCATGAGGAGTACGGACACTGAATTGACCTATTTAAATAATTTTATTCGTCGCCAATTGAAGGTACCGCCAATGATATTGTTTATTTGAGGGTGATTTAAATAGGTTGTCAGGGGATATCACTCGTACTGGGGAGAGAAACTGAATATTAGCAGCGCCACCACATTAGAGAAGGACGTTCTGTGTCTAGCTGTGACTGAGGATAGAACTTCGCCCAACGTTACCCAAATACGAGTAAATGAGCTTTATATTCCCTCCGAGAGAGACTTTCCATCAGAAGTTGGGATTGGCCCCACAGCCTATCCATTGACACGCCCGATAAACTTCGACTATCTACGAGTGATTTGGTGACTATTTCAATTCTATTGGTTCTTGTTAAAACAAAAATGGCAAGTAATATTGTCATGGTGATGAGTTGGTTAGAGATGGATCCATGGTGCAGCAGTTCAGTGCCATTCAGTGTAAAATTATGGCATTGCTGAATTTGATAGTGTTCGGAAAATGTAAATGAAAAATTATCTACCCGATATTTATTAACAATTCCAGGTCTTGATATATTTAAAGTTATTAGTTTGCAGTAATTGAATTTATTGTGAAATTGATTATTGTGTCCACACTTACAAAGTTATTAATTGTGTACCTGTGTAATTAACTGTGTGTGTCTATTGTGTTGTAAGAGCTTATTTAGGACTATAATGGACGAATTCTACTGTTGTGGCACCGTCGCTGGTATTGAGTGCGCAAGAATTCCCAATCGCTGAACCATAGCGGCGTACCCACGGCGCGGTGTGGCGGTGCACCGGTACGGCTTACAGAGCGACTGCGGGATGACTGTGATCGAACGCACAAGAATTTGAAGCAGTGATGACAAGTAACGCTGAGAGGCGCGTGGCTGTTTTCCGCTTCACCGGCGTTAGTCGCCCATCAATGGCTTGCGTGGTTACTGAAACTAGATGCCTATTCCTGTGGTGAGCCTGGTGCTGACGATGATGAAGAGGTCTGTCCAGAGGATTTGCCCTGTCGTTTGTTTGCACGCCCTGCTGAAGACATCTAAAGTCTGATGAGTATCTATGTGAACTAATTCTCTTTTATGTTGTTTGCAAGAGTAAATTAATTTTGAATCTCAAAATTTGAAGTGCAACGTTGTGAAGAATACAATGTCATTAAACTTGTTTCTTTAGCATCTGTTAGCGAAATTGTATCGGTGTACATTACGTTGGTGATTATTGCGTGGGTGGTGTGGAGAGGTATTGAGTGCCTGCTCCGCTTGGAAACGAATCATTTGCATTGTATTCTTCTAAACTCATTGACTGTGACAGTATCGACGACAAAGGCTAAAATTGATCCTTTTTCTTTGGGTGATTATGTCCTACTAAAGAACGAAGAGCGAAATCAAACGAAGCTCGATCCCAAATTTAAGGGACTGTTTAAAGTTATCGAAGTATTTTAAAAAGCATTAAATTCAAATCGTACCTACAAGTATGCGCATGATAGATTAAGAAAAATGCCAACAGGTCACGTATCAGTCGAAATCGATGTAGATGATATTAACGATGAAGCTTAAATTTGATTTCTGATTGAAACTTGAGTAAGGGGACTCTAGGTGCTACAGTGAGTTGTGTTCGACCGTGCCAGTAGCTATTTCGTAGTCCGTGGGAGCGCGGTGGGCGTTTAGCTCTGGTCGAGGTCGGGGTCTTTGAGGACCACACGTGTGGTCACCAGGGGGTGACACACGGGAGAGCAATGCGATTGCCGGGGCCCTAGATGTCTTACTCGAGAGTTTGGAGAGTTGGTAGAGTTTATGCGGGAGTTTATAGAGCTTGAGTTTTGTGAAAACTGAACTGAGCAATTTTGCAATTTGGTTCGAACGACTGTGATGCGTGGCTCTGTCTGTGTACTTGTGTTAGTATAGTGAATTTAGTATCCCCCTATAAGTTTTGTGAGTAATGTAAAGTTTGATTTAATTTTGGATAAAATTAATTAATTTTTAAAATTAAAAACACAGTTTAAGAGTTGATGTCTTTGTAGTTTGATCCTAGAATGTAAAGTGTGGTCAGGAATGACCGAGCGAAACACGGTATTCTCGTGGATGCTTTGTTGCAGATTAACCATCACACTGGGACGTGTGACGTGTCAGAATGGCCGTGTCGCAGCATGAGGAGTACGGACACTGAATTGACCTATTTAAATAATTTTATTCGTCGCCAATTGAAGGTACCGCCAATGATATTGTTTATTTGAGGGTGATTTAAATAGGTTGTCAGGGGATATCACTCGTACTGGGGAGAGAAACTGAATATAAGCAGCGCCTCCACATTAGAGAAGGACGTTCTGTGTCTAGTTGTGACTGAGGATAGAACTTCGCCCAACGTTACCCAAATACGAGTAAATGAGCTTTATATTCCCTCCGAGAGAGACTTTCCCCGACATATATATATATTTTTTTATGGCATAGATCGGCAAACGAGCAAGTGGGTCACCTGATGGTAAGTGATCTCCACCGCCCATGTATGCCCACAATATCAGAAGACTTATGGGCGCGTTGCCGACCTTAAAGGAAAGGGATAATTAGGGATTGGGAAGGGGAGGGGTATTTGGGCCTCCGGATATCTCACTCACCGTACGAAACGCAGCAGCAAGCCGCCACTTTACGTCGGTTTTCTGTGAGACAGTGGTAATGACCCGGTTGAGCCGGCCCAATCATGCTGTAGACAAACTGTCTACAGCGTGGCTCTACCACTCATATATGCGATATACAACCAACCGGTTGCCAACCGTACTATAATATGGACCTACTTACGCAATCAGGAACCACCCCACAGCAAGGTCAAATGGAGATACTGATTTTGTTTTGCTAAAATCATGAATTTTATACCTTTTTTTGTTGCATAATCGTACGTGGAATATATTTCATGTCCGATTTTCCAAAAAAACTACGAGATAAAATTAGTTTAAATTATTGAATTTAGTAAAACAAAATCAGTATATCCATTTGAACTTGTTGTGAGTTGGTTCCTGTTTTTTTTGGCATAGGCCGGCAAACGAGCAAGTGGGTCACCTGATGGTAAGTGATCTCCACCGCCCATGTACGCCCACAATACCAGAAGAATCATGGGCGCGCTGCCGACTTTAAAGGATAGGGATAATTAGGGATAAAATAAAAATATATTCGTTACATATATTTTGAATATTCCACTTAATTATTTGTGTTTATAATTATTATTAGTTGGTGAGAGCCCGTGCGGCGTCCCCTTGGCAGGCTCGCCTCAACGCCGAGGAGTCGTGCTTGTTGACCGGTAAGCAAGCAACTATCAATTGATAAGTCAAATAATCGTTGCCTCTAGAGAGGTAGTTCTTACGGTGAGTGAGATATCCGGAGGCCCAAATCCACCGCCCCTTCCCAATTCCTTAATTATCCCTTCCCTTTAAGGTCGGCGACGCGCCTATGATTCTTCTAGTATTGTGGGTGTACATGGGCGGTGATCACTTACCATCAGATGACCCACTTGCTCGTATTCCGGTCTATGCCATTAAAAAAAACTATATTCAGAGGACCCATTACATGACAACGATGAAAAGTGCACAAAATTGTGAAACATAACATAAGCTGACGCCTGTTTCCCCGGAGCAGCAGACAGAGGTGCGACTAGTGCACCCACAGTTCGCCGGGCTTAGTTCTGTCACAATAAATGGGGCGGACCTTTCTCCATATCGGGCACATATGGGGGCAACTCATTTGTGATTTTTCTGTTTGTAAATCTCTAACAAAAATCGTGACCGCCCTAGTAATAGAATATGTCAAAAGTAGAGAAAATAGTTATTTCCTCCTTTGTGTGGTAACCTGTCTACGAATCCTTGATAGGATTCGATAAAATTACATCTTCATGATTGACGATGTTAAATGAATGTAATGTTGCTACTTTTACCCGAGATATTTGTCGTCGACAGTTAACTCTCTCGCGCGTGAGACTCGTATGTCGTGTTACATAACGTCGATGAAGTACCAATACCTCCTTATTGTTGAGAATCTAATTTTACACCAGACTGTTTAAAATATGGTTTTATTTATTTTGATCAACTATTATTGATAGTAAATAGTTTCCAATAAATTACCCTTTTATTAGTTACTAAGGGATGTGGTTTATGTTTACGTCTATTGTAATAAAAAAGTAATTTTGGACTAAATTGTCAGTTAGGAGGTATTGGTACTTCATCGACGATAATATGTTAAGCCCCTACGACATTAAAAGACACAATTACAATTATTATTTCGTCGCATTGGTCTAATGAGAACGTACTTAAGCTAAAAAAAACTCTGAGATGCTGGGTCAAATACCAGGTGGGACGATTACGAATTGTGTTACGACTTTTCGATTCGTAAAATTACAAATTATGCTTGGCCCTGTAACATCTTAGGAGGACAATAAGCTCTGCGATCCGTGGGTGCACTTCCATCACTGCTCGCCTCTTGGTGGTACAGGCGTGAAATTTATTGAGTTAAGAAGTTACGATATAGGAACACTTCTAAATATTTAGTAATTATTAATATTGCAGATCAAAAGGACCGTCTATTCCAATCCGCCGTCACTTCTGACGCCTCGCCATCGGTTTTGATGGCCCATCGTAATAGTGAAGATCGTGAGCTAGTGCTTCGCATTCGGAGACAGAGTGTGAGAGATCGCGCCACGCCGCGATTCGGGTATCGCCCTTTATGTTGGCGTATAGCCCTCCCCACGACCTCTGTGCATCTCCGGCTGCTCGAACAGTTAGAGGTGGAACGCCAACGAGATGAAGTCGTTCGAATGTTGCGTCGAAGCACTGGAGCTCTCCCTACTACACCGGACACCATCTCCACAACGAGTGTGGTCTAGGAGTGCTCGATATGTATCGATATGTGATAAAATATCGATACATTTATTTGATATATCGAATCAATGCGATATTATCGAATCATTGAAGTCGATATATAATATCGATATATTTTATCCGAAATATCGAAACAAGGATATCGTAGAATATTTAGGAAAAATCATCATTACAGCTCTGTGGCATCTGAAGGACTTTTTTTCTATCGGATGTAGCTAAAAAAAAAAAAACAACATCAAATACCAGTATAAGTATTGGATGTTGTTTTTTTTTTAGCTATTCGATATTAATTTACTCCTAATAAAGTCTTTTCCTTCCTACAATTCGATATATCGAAAATATCGATATTTTTGACCGATATATCGCTAAATATCGATACAATATTTCGATATATTATATCGCAAAAAATATCGATATTTTTTGTACATGAACATCACTAGTGTGGTCTCTCCACCATTGCAGCCGCCTCACCACGTAGATAGAGAGCTCGAGCGGGTTCAAGCCACTCTGCGCCAGACACCACGTGGGAGAGCGCACCCTGAGGTCCCGCTTGACCTCACGACGCGATCTCCTCCACTCACGGCTCAGCCCGAAGCCGACATTGCCCAGCAAGGCTTAGTGCACAGACACTCTTAAGAAATGTTTCGTATCATCACGTCATGGGACAGTTATGTGCGTCATTGCCACCACGTCTATGCACTATTCGAAGATGACGTCATTCAGTATATTCAGTGTATTGTTTTTATATTATAGGCCTTTAATCGAGCAAGTTACATTACCTGATGGTAAGTGATCACCACCTCCTATGAACACCCCTTAATATCTGAAGGAATATGGTTGCCGACTTGGTAATAGGGTTTCGTTGGTACCTTTTGGGTACGGAGCCTTAAATAATATGTAGTTTATGGTGCAGAAACATTTATACATCGTTGTAGGGACAAGAGTTTCAATAAAACATCAAAATACATACGACATTTTATTGTTTAATGCTACGAACTGTACTCTTACATAACGAGGCATCAGGCAGTGTAGTGTGCTGTGTATACTTGTGTACACCCAACGCGTGGACTGGATGGAGTGAGCCAGTGTATGTGTGTGTGTGTGACGTCACACGCGGCGGGGTGAGCGGGGGGGAGGAGGGGGGGGGGGAGTGGAGTGTCGGCAATATTCACTACACGTATACATGATGTATACCACGACTGACGGATTGTAGACATAAACACTTTTTAAATGGGCCGACTGTACTCAGGTATAAATACTACCAAAAAAAATAAAAATAAAATGGCGATAAATTTTACATTTCGACAACTATTTGAAGCCAATAGAGTAGCACGAGTGAATCTAGTAAGTAGAAAAAAACAAAAAAAAAAGGCGATAAATTTTAAATTTCGATAACTATTTGAAGCCAATAGAGTAGCACGAGTGAATCTAGTAAGTAGAAAAAAATAAAATAAGAAGGCGATAAATTTTAAATTTCGATAACTATTTGAAGCCAATAGAGTAGCACGAGTGAATCTAGTAAGTAGAAAAAAATAAAATAAAAAGGCGATAAATTTTAAATTTCGATAACTAATGATTTCTTACGATTTTGATGATTTCGATAACTATTTGAAGCCAATATAATAGCACTAGTGAACCCCTTCAGCTGTAACATCGCGTCATAGTATAGGTCTAGTCGAGCGCGGCGGCGCCGGAGATGATCTCGATGAGTTCCCTGGTGATGACGGCCTGCCGCGTGCGGTTGAACGTGAGCGTCAGCTTGTCGATCATCTCGCCCGCGTTCTTGGACGCGTTGTCCATCGCCGTCATACGGGACGACTGTTCAGAACACGCGCCCTCCTTCATCGCGTAGTACAGCATGGACGCGAGCGAGAACTCCATGTACGACTGAATGACGTCAGCATCCAACGAGTCATATGTAGCCAACTTCGGAGCGGACTCGACGGCCTTCTGGCTGTATAGAGGCAGGTCGGACTGTGCGTACGATACAACCGACTTGAACTTGTTGTACACGATCTTGCCGGAAGCGAAGTCGTAGCCGGACGTAAGGATGGCGGTGGCGAGTTGGGCCGCGTCGAGGAATGTGGGCGGCAGACGGCCGATCTGAAACACAAATATTTTTTATTCGTCTGAATCATGTGACGAGCAGGTCGCTCGCCGGATGGTAATTAGGTCTGCCCATAATAAATAGCAACATCTCGCAGAATCTTGATTTTTTTATGGCATAAGCCAGCAAAGGAGCAATTGAATCACCTGATGGTAAGTGATCACCGCCCATAAACATTTACAATCCCAAAAGAAATAGGAATGCGTTGCCAGCCTTAAAGGCAGCTACTATCTTACAGTAGAAGTTAGGAAATGGGATAGTAGGATCTAGTACTAGATAGATGCAAATATGCAATAACATTTCAACCCACATCAAGTAAAAACTGAGATTGTAATTTTAATTTGCTAATTCCATTAACTTAGTATATAATTTAAAGTTCAGTTTGTATAATCGTACATAGGAAATGTATCATTCATGATTTTTAAAAAAATATGGTACTTACCCTACTTAAATCTAATGATTTTAGCAAAATTAAATCAGTATCTAAATATTAACTTGAAGTGGGTTGATATGTTATTGCATATTCACATCCAGATGTCCCACCTCGTTGGCGACGCTGATGATGTGTTTCCCGTAGAGTCTCTGCAGGATGCTGCGCGACTTGTCTCCGACACAGATCACCTTGATGTTCTCGGCGCCGGGCTCGCTGAGGCGGTTGCGGATCACCTTCGACACTCCGGTGTGGACCGCACCACACAGACCTACAGGTACACATATAAATACAATAAATAAATAAATACACCCAACAGTCACATACATAGTCCTGACCCCACAGTAACATACGAGTCTTGTGTCGTGGGTATCAGGAACTACGAGAGACTTTCGGTCTCACAACACCCACACCCCGAAACATGTATCTGTGGATCACACAAATATTGGTCTCGGTGCGGGGATCGAACCCGCGGCCCCTTGCTTCACAGCCGGCTACTCGCCCGCTGCGCCATGGAGGCTGTCAATATTTTCTCATTAGCCCTGTAATATATACGTCCCACTGCTTGGCACGGGCCTCCTCTACTGAATGAGAGGGATTAGGCCTTAGTCCACCACGCTGGCCTAATGCGGGATGGCAGACTTCACATACCTTCGAAAAATCTATCGAGTTCTCAGGTATGCAGGTTTCCTCACGATGTTTCCTTCACCGTTAAAGCAAGCGATAATTAACAATTAATACCCTGCCTGCCTGTAATACTGACGAATAATCAAATTAAAGGGATTTGGGCCTCCGAATATCTCACACACGGTACGCAGAAGATATTCTGTGAAACAGTGGCAATAACCCGTTCGAGCCGGTCCATTCAAAAAGACAAAAATGTCCACTCAAAAATACATACTAATGATTATCGACCCACACTAGTTTAATTTCCACTTTTTTTTATAATTTGATACGATTAGCACTACGATAAAAAATAGTCTGATAACTTTAGCCGGCTATCTCATATGGTTCAATTATTCTTCTTTTTATTTTATTGAATAACGAGACGAGCAAGGGACTCGCCTGGTGGTAATCGCCACACCTGCCCATAAACAGAAGCAACACCACACAGAACTTTGAATTACAAAGGACTGCATGGCACTGAACTGCGTTCATCATCCTGAGACTTAAGATGTTAAGTGTCATAATGCCCTGTAATTTCACTAGTGTTAGGTGTTAATTTTTATTAATTTATGCGAACGGTGTTTATAAAATTGTTGTCGGGTAAATACGCCTAAAATAACGTATAAAAGAGTGGCGTACGACTTGACAGGGACAGTTCGCATTCAGACGTCGCGTGGTAAGGACCGTCGTGGTCGTTATTATCGTAGTCGAGCCTTTTGCTTGGCTGACCGTTACATTAGTGGTAATTCTGTTGTAGTTAATCATACTACGCGTATATACAAGTGCAGTTAAAGTAAAGCCTACAATTGGTTAATCCTGACACGGGTTTGTTCTCTGTGAATAGAATAAATTGGTTTGAAAGTGATCATTATATTTGTGCCCTATTATTGAAGTGATAACTTCTTATGGGAGGGTGAACCGAAACGTTCCGTAACGCGAGCGGCGGCGAGCGGAAGGTTCCAGAATATTCGAGAACATTCTGTAAGACGTCACGCGGGCCAGTTGACCAGCCACGGTGGCGTCACACAGTGACCAGTCGGATTGGACCGGACTTTAACAGGACTTTAACAGGACTTTGACCGGACTGTGTTCGTTTTTCTTATGGCGAATAGACATGTTACTGTAATTTTGTTTTTGATATTGATAAAAAAAATTACGATGGATAAAGAAATACATATTTTACTAATTATTTTATAATTTGGAACATGGTGCTGTAAAAAAAGTACTAGGTTCGCATAAACGCGAAGAGAGTAGAATGTCCCTTTTTCATGGCGAGTAGCCGTAATTAATAAACAAATGACGATTTAGACAAAGAAAAACTGTTTAGGTTTTTTCTTATTTGGAACATGTTGCCGTAAAAAGTACCAGGCTCGCATAAACGCGAAGAGAGTAGAATGTACTTTTATCATGTCGAGTGTCGATGTTGCCATAATTTTGTATTCTCGCATCTTGTTTGGTAAGTTTTCACTTCTGTCGGCACTCCCGGCGTGCAACCCGTATTTTTTTTTAAGTCATTTCTCATTAAATTTCTAAGACTAGCTTCAATGTCCTTCAAACCGAAACACAATAGTGCTTGCACACTGTTGCTTGGCGGCAGAAATAGACAAAGTGGTCGTACCAACCCAGACGGCGACCTTGTTTTCAAATGATTCCCCTTTAAAGGAGGATAAAAGCTAGTCAGACAGACTCAGAAGGCGCGGCACGCTGTAGGAAAATAATATTACACCGTTGGGGCCAATTGATTGCAGGACCCATTAAAAAGGTTCACACCACATCGTTCCTTACCTCTGTCGGAGGTCATGGCCACGTAAAGCTCCTTCTTGTCATCCTCAGGAGCGGTCACCTGCAATCATGAACCATACAGATGTCTACGTTCTACTCTTTATTTTCAGTAATTATTTAAAACTCGACATTAGCGCAATCATCGAAAACCTATGGAGCTAACCATTATCTAACCTATAGGGTTAGTTAGCTAACCCAAAAATGAATGTTTGTCTGTATGTCCTTTATAGAATCGTAAACTATACATTTGATCATGTGATGATCTTTAGCAAAGTTGTTGTGCATGAGCCCACGGAGGTTTCTCAGTTGGTACTATCAATTTTCGACAGATGGCGCCACTGTCATTCCAATGAATTTCATACATATGTGTAATGTCTTTCCTTCAAATTTATTTTAGTTGGTGGCGTAGCAACGCGCGCAAGGTACAGCTAGTTTAGACCAAATAGAAACACTCATATTGACAACAACTCAAGGAATATAATACTCTACCAACATCATTTGTCACTTCACCTTGTATAATAAAGCTATTTTTTTTATTAAAAAGTGCAATACTTGCACTCAGCGAGGTTTTTATCCTGGCATTGCAAAGTGACAGCACAAACACGACTGTTAGTAAGTGAAATGCAGTATAAATACATTTCGTCCCTCGACGACCGCCAAAATGCCGACTTGAAATTACTGGATATACACTGGCTAACCGTTTTGTTCATCACTTTTTGTTTGTTTATTGTTGTGTTTATGTGGCTTTAGGTAGCTATCCAGTTGAAAGTACGAAATTAACTGACTCAAAATGCTGACACTAATTCCCTTGTAAACATGATAAAATACACTTACTACTTAGTTCTTATTTACTAGAAGATTAAAGGAATTATTTAAATGCAATGAGGAATTAAATCCCAAATCGGGCATTCCCAATTTATTTTCGAGTATTTTGATTGGAGAAGTTATACAGAAATAGACTGGAATAGGCTCCCGATAATCAATATGTCGATAGACCAGGGTTCGAAAATATCCGATATTTATTATAAATATCAAAATATCGGATATTTATGATATATATCCGATATATATCAAGTTTGATATATATCCATTTTGTATGAAAGCCATATTATTATTTTATTGCATTATTTATGAATACTGTTTGCATATGTGTTACATACACATACTAAAATTATAAAATAAAAAAATCGTTTTTGGATAAGGCAAAATCAACTAAAAACCATAAACTCTTCTTTTAGGGCAGAAGTGTTGCCATTTATGGATTAGAATTACCCATTAGGGGTATGTTTTAACATTACTCCCACGCCATCTATATTTGGGAAGTAGAAATACAGTAACAAACTCTAAAAATTACTTAATGACATTAATTTTTGAAACCATTTTTGTATTGCAATATATTAAAAAAAAGAAATTGATATATATCGTAAAACCCAGCTTGATATATATCGGATATATATCTTGATATATATCCATTGATATATATCCTCGAACCCTGCGATAGACTCACCACATATCATTGGTTCAGCCAACACATTCATGTTCTAAATACTTATAATACTTTAGAGACTCAGATATTCCAAGGAATCAAATGTGGCTGAATGTCCCTGGGTCGTTTGAATATGAGAACTGTAGTGTGTAGTGAGTCACTGACCTCGGCTCTCTCGTAGAACTGCACGGCACCCTCGCCGTAAGGACGAGCGGCTTTCAGATCACGTTCTGCACGAGTGTATCTGAAATGTACCATACAGGTCATGTCTTAATCATTCTCGTAACAATAACACACACCTCTAACCCCGGAGGGGTAGGCAAGGGTACAAATAGTGCTGCACCCACATTTATTCTTACAGCTATATATTATTATAAACATACTAACATACATACATCTAAATATATAAAACTCAAAGGTGACTGACTGGCTGCATAGTGATCTATCAACACACAGCCCAAACCACTAGAGGGATCGGGCTGAAATTTGGCATGCAGGTAGATGTTATGACGTAGGCATCCGCTAAGAAAGGACCATATTTTTTTAGGCAACCCTATTGGTATGTGTTCAGCAACACATTTTATACCCTAAAATATTATTTTCATCCGGTAAACAGATGGGTGAAGGTCAATGTTCCCCGGGATCTTAGACTATTCGATTTATGTAGGGAAAATTCCATATTTTTTTAAAATCATGAATTAAACATTGCCCAATAAGGATTATGCAAAATAAAACTAGTAAAAAAAAATTAAGTTTGATATGTTATGTATTGCATATTTGCATCCAATTATGACATGATTTTGTCAATCATTTAGACCTATCTATGATTTCAATTAAGATTCTTTGGTAATGCCTTTTTTGTAGTGATTATGGTAGTTCCAATTTCAAAATTTGAATACAGCCACTTGTTACTAACTTGGCAGCGGACACCATCTTCATGGACTGGGTGATTTTCTGGATATTTTTCACAGACTTGAGACGGATGGAGATAGCCTTCAAGGTGGCCATATTCCTGTTCTGCTGGTGGTTGACCACCGCCACCGCTTGGGTGACACCAGGCGCGACACGACCCAACATTCTCATCGTCCTGAAAACACGAAAATATTATACACCACCCCAATCAGATGATCGACAGGTTAGGTCCAAAGTTATGTAAGAGCGACACAAGACACTACCGACATTGAAAACACACAAATATATAATTTATACTTAAACACTTATTGTGGCCACAAAAGTTTTATTACTAATGTATTATTAAATTATTTCGGTTATATACTAACTTATGAAGGCGCTTTATCGGTAAAATTCACCAGCCGACGAAAATGTCGCTGGTTGAAAACGAATCGTGTGAGCTGCCAGAGTAAAAAATAATGTGACACGTTATTATTGATGTTGCCAGTGGTCAGTTGCCTGTTCCGATTCTTGAAATTTTTTGGACTAGTAAAACCAAAATACCAGATAATCATTAGGATATTATTATGTAATATTCAATGAATTCATGTATCAGTAATCCGACAAATTGTGATTTCCTAATAATCTATATTCACTATAATCATATTTTTTTTATAAGAATGGGGGCAACAGAGCACGTGGATCCCAGGACTTTCGTGGATAATCGGTCACATACATACCTGAACTTGAGTTTGAAAATGTACGAAAACATTGAATTGTGGATTTTAGAAATATTACATATAATGAGGCTGTATGTACTAAAACCCTTTGCCTACCGTATATAAGGAAAAATTGTTGGCAAAAAAAATTACAAAAATGTCATTAGTCAAAATTGTTATATGGTGCAATTCTGAGGTGCGATTTATTTTATGTTTTTATGACTCACGGACACGGTTGACTTGACGGTGCTTTCAAATTATATTGGTTTTTATAGTATACCAATTATTAACGATGCCTTCTCCAGTTGAAGACACAGTGAACAATAAAGAACAGAACAAAGAAGAACCTCCACGTATTGAAGAGTTACCGCCGAGAGAAACTAGTCAAACGGATCATATAAATAAGAAATTGTTGACATCGCTGTTTAATCGCTTGGACGAGGGCGGAGACTCACTCCTGTCGAAAATGTTGGAGGATGACGATAACACTACAGAAGACGATGAGTGGAACGATTAGGAACAGCTTAATATCATATGAATAGAATATTTTGACGTCACAAAAGTATTGGCGATGTAAAGGCAAGGAATATCTACAGAAACATTAATAAATACCGATAACCAACACATAACACTATATTAACATTTAAAAACAAATCAAAATGCTGCATTAATTGATTTATGCATTGGCATTTCTATAGTAGCCTGTGTTGTTATTCTAAATGGAATTCTGTGAGCAAGTTGGATACCCAGTTATTAGCTGAAACAATGGAACCACAACCTCTTATTAGTGTCCCTGTCATGTACAATAGTGTGATTAAAATTAAGCTTCAAAAGGCTGTTTTTAAAATGCCAGCATTAGACATCTAATCAACAATTGGGTACATATTTGTGTAATGTATGCAATGAAACACAGACTATCGTGAACTGATTGTTTATTGACAGGCTCATAATGGATGTACAATTATGTGGGTACTTATATATAATTTTATATCTACGTACCGCATATACATATCAATTTGAATATGTTTTAGGTGCCTAAATAGAAGCAAAAATACACATGCCAGATTTGTTTTCAAATATTTGGACTCACATTCAAGTCACTAATCTTTTATATCTTGTATCTGTTTACTTAAAAAAAACTGACTGCATGGCAAATTGCAAATGTTTGCTAAAACTTTCCACACATGTCCATGCCACACTTTGCATATTTGAAGCTAAGTCTGTCTGTATGTGTCATTACAGATCCAGCTTGGTCATTTTGATATTCAAGCAAAAAAAAATTACTTTGTATAATAAAATTCTTTGTGTTAGTTTATATAAAAAAACTATGTATGTATTAAATACAGTTTTTATAACTTAAAGGGTACAATTATAAATTTACTTTGTGTAATAATTAATTATCACTAAAGAAAATAATGTTAATTTGATAATTTTTTTATTTTTATTGTTTTTTTACCTCAACACGTAAAAGCAAGGAATAGTTAAATTTATGTGAATAATAGTGTTCTATTTGAGCATTAATAGCTCCGAGGGGAGTGGTATGGACTGTTGAGACGAAAGTCGCAGGTTTGAAACCAGCCCCATGAGGATGCCCCTCTGAACTTTTTTAGTTATGTGCATATTAATTGTTAATTACTGCTTGCTTTATGGATTTTTTTTTATAGCATAGGCCGGCAAACGAGCAAGTGGGTCACCTGATGGTAAGTGATCTCCACCGCCCATGTACGCCCACCACCATAAGAATCATGGGCGCGTTGCCGACCTTAAAGGAAAGGGATAATTAGGGATTGGGAAGGGGAGGGGATTTGGGCTTCTGGTTATCTCACTCACCGTACGAAACGCAGCAGCAAGCCGCTACTTTACGTCGGTTTTCTGTGAGACAGTGGTAACGATCCGGTCGAGCCAGCCCATTCATGCTGTAGACAAAACTGTCTACAGCGTGGCTCTACCACTCAATACAAGGTCAAGGAAACATTGTGAGAAAACCTGCATACCTGAGAAGTTCTCCATAAGAATTTTGAAGGTGAAGTCCACCAACCTGCATTAGGCCTGCATGGTGGACTAAGGCGTAACATTTAGTAGAGGAAAGGAAGTCCCAAAAATGCTTAACATCCTTATAAATGTTAATTTCTTAAGTAGCTGTCCTGAATTTTATGACAAAAGAATATACTATAAGAGTAATAAAAAGAAATTTTAATAAGATCTTAATTTCTTTAATATATATGTATTTGTGGTATTTTAATTTACCAGATGAATTTTTATTTTTTTTATAGCATAGGCCGGCAAACGAGCAAGTAGGTCACCTGATGGTAAGTGATCTCCACCGGCCATGTACGCCCACCACCAGAAGAATGATGGGCGCGTTGCCGACCTAAAAGGAAAGGGATAATTAGGGATTGGGAAGAGGAGGGGATTTGGGCTTCCAGATATCTCACTCACCGTACGAAACGCAGCAGCATGCCGCTACTTTACGTCGGTTTTCTGTGAGACAGTGGTAACGACCCGGTCGAGCCAGCCCTTTCATGCTGTAGACAAAACAGTCTACAGCATAGCTCTACCACTCAAACAAATATTTATAGAATAATAAAGTTTTATATAATTATGAAGTCTCAAAAATGCTTAATTTCCTTATAAATTTTAATTCCTTATGTAGTTGTCCTGACTTTTATGACAAAAGAATATACTATGAGTAATAAAAAATATTTTTAATAAGATCTTAACTTTTTTAATATAATTTTGTGGTATTGTAATTTACCAGATGAATTTACCTTTGCAATGTGTGAATAAAATTAAAACTTGTATCTTATCGCTCATAAATTTAGTTAATAATTGGGTTCATGGGTGCAAAATGTACTAGTAAACTAGTTTTCGCCCATCACTATAGTGGTAGGTTCCTCTTATGTGTGGGTGTCTAGGTTGGTACCATTCCTTTGTCTATTTCTGCCACCAAACAGCAGTGTGTAAGCACTGTTGTGTTGCAGTTTGAAGCATATTGAAACCAGTGAAATTACTGGTGTGCACGACCCGTACCCACACCAGATGGTATGTGGACTGTATCGAAGTGGGTGACTGTACGAGCCGTGCTATCGCAGGGTGCTGGGATTGCGTAGTCACAAAAACACCGGTTATTGTAGATCAAAAGGTAGGAGTTCTTTATTGTTCCACCAAGAAACAATACATATATACTTTGACGTCCGAAGTGACCGACGCAGTGGGCAGTCGTCGAGAGCTTGGTCGTAGCGAAGAGCGTGGCTTCTTGCTTCTCGCTTCTTGCTTCTCGCTTCTGGCTTCGTTCGGCTCTTCAGACTTCCAGAGTTTCTTCTATCTTGATTTTCCTTGATTTTTCCTTGATTTTTCCTTTTTCTTGTTTCTTCCTTTTTTCTTGTTTCTTGTTTCTTCCTGTAGGCCGAACTGAGCTCCGCTGAGCTAGTACCCCTGTATTTATTTAATTGCTTCAGACCCCCCTCGCTTCCCCTGTCGCGCCCCTCTGGCCGTCCGCCAATCAGAAACGCGCTTATTTTTCCAATAAGATTGCGTCGGGGAAAAACCGCTTTGATCCAGTTTGATCTGCGGTACTTCGGGAACATTGGGAATGTGAGAGGGTTAGGTACTTTATTACTTAATCCTATTATGTACAAATATTAAACCTATGTTACCTAACAAACAATATATCGCTAAAAATAAATCACATACATTTTTATACAATGTTAAGCCCCATGCAAAATTCTAATAGCAATTACGTAGTTGACGTGATTACTTTCAGTATATGCAATTCAGTCTTATATACTTTATCTTGCATAAGTACTGTCAGTATATACAACTTTAGCTTATGTATTGTTGTCCTGCACAACTGGGCAATTTGAGAACTTATGTCTCGGGGTGACGAACGCAATTCAGTGTCATACAGTGCTTTGTAATGCAAATTTCTGTATGTTGTTGCTTCTGTTCATGGGTAGGTGCAGGCGTGGCGCGACACCATCAGGCGAGCGACCTGCTCGTCTCGTCATTTAGGAATTTAGGAAAAAAATGCCTAAGGCATTAAAGTCCGCCTGTATACCATGTGTACAAAGTTTAATAAATAAATGTAGGCTTATAAAAAATTGTAAGTCAAATAAAACCCAACACAAACAGTAACTTGAATAATATTTATTATGTACTACACGAGTTATATAATGAGGAATGTTCTTATTTACATAGCATTTTATATACTCCAATATTGAAACGGTCGCGCCGACTACTTGACGCCTAATACTGTCGTTATAACAAATTTCACATGATTTCAACAAATATAAGCTCATACAACAATAATTAAAAATAAATAGTATATAAAGTGCGTCATTTGTCACGTCTGTACATCGATACATCATTACATCAGCGTTGTATGAGTGGGGCCGCCTGTCTGCCTGTCTGCCTGTCTGTTTGTATGTGTGTCCTGTATATATATGTGTTAATGTATATTTGTCTATCCGGAATGCAGATGAAGACTCTGCAACTGGTAACGCTACCTGCACACAAAAAACAAATATATTATTAATTACTATAACTATACAGGGTTATTTTTAAAACACTGACAACCTCGCAGGGCCATATAGCTGACCCCATAAGGAACAACTTTTGTTCTACGAGTTTGGACATAACTCAATACATAAGAAAAAAAAAGATTTTACACGTTTTTGTTATGTAGTGTTGTGTTCGTACGTCTACGTGTAGGTATTATCGATCGAGACGGCGCGGCGGGTCATTGAACTGACGCGCGCGCCCGCGTGTATTGGTGCTGCCACACCGATGTTATAAAATGTTAACAAACATTTTCTAACATTAAAATTGTTACATTTTGTTAAGAATTGTTAGATGTTTTAAGTGCTCCCACACCGACGGAAAATGTTTGCAAACATTTTCTAACATTTTTTAACATTTTCTAACATTTTATAACATTTGAAAACATGACATCGGCCCTTCTTCTTTGACGGCTTCTTTGATGGCGCCGCTCTCAAAAGTACCGCCGCCCGCGGTTAAAGAATGTTCAAAAATGTTACAAATTGTTAAGAAATGTTTGCTAAATGGTGCTGCCACACCGATGTTATAAAATGTTATACAACATTTGTTAAAAAACATTTTCTAACATTTTATAACAATGTTAGATAATGTTAATAAATGTTTAATGTTATGGTGCTGCCACACCGGTGTTAGAAAATGTTATATAACATTTTATAACAGCGGTGTGGCAGCATCATTTAGTAAACATTTCTTAACAATTTGTAACATTTTGTAACATTTCTTAACATTTTATAACCGCAGGCGGCGGTACTTTTGAGAGCGGCGCCGTCAAAGAAGCCGTCAAAGAAGAATGTTCAGAAATGTTAGAAAATGTTAAGAAATGTTATAAAATGTTAAGAAATGTTATAAAAAGTTAGATTTAATGTTAGAAAATGTTTGTAAACATTTTATAACATCGGTGTGGCAGCACCATTAGAAAATGTTATATAACATTTTATAACACCGGTGTGGCAGCACCATATTACATAATCTGCGCGTAGGTAAAATTCAAGACGGAAATTAAATTCATAATTATTTTTGTATGAGAATAAAATCTAACAAATTATGAAAAGTCGTAGAACAAAAGTAGTAGCAAATGACCTTAGGAATCTAGTCCTGCGAGGTTGTCAGTGTTTTAAAAATAACCCTGTATATTGATGATTGAAATAAAACTAATTTAAACAGATTTTATCGCGGTTTTTTTTTAATTATGGTCCCGACGTTTTGAAAGCTTTTCAGCCTAGCCTTTAAATTTGTTTTATTTCAATAAGTAACATTCGCGTAAACGTAAGAAATTATTATATATATTGATGATTTTTCGCACGATTTACGCTTATATTTCGCACGCACAAAGAATTTTAATTAAAATATTACCTGTCTCAATAATGCAATGTAAAACGAATAAAAAAAGTCAGTTAATGCTAATCATGACCGAGTCTAAGTATCGGCGCGCGGGTCGTTGACTCCGAATTTAGAATTAGTACGCTTTACATTGTTTCCAAAATGGCAACTAAATAGCAAAAGAATAGCGTTTACTGTAAATTGAGGTAGTGTTTTATTACCGTCTAGAAAGTGTAGAAGTGTCCTCTTACAACCAATGTACCTGCCACGTAGTGTACACAGGGCGATGTTATTTTATGAGTGGTAGAGCCACGCTGAAGACAGTTTTGTCTACAGCATGAATGGACCGGGTCGTTACCACTGTCTCACAATACCGACGTAAAGTAGCGGCTTGCTGCTGCGTTTCGTATGGTGAGTGAGAGTGAGTTTCCCCTTCCCAATCTCTTAATTATCATTTAAGGACGGTAACGCGCCTATGATTCTTCTAGTATTGTGGGCATGGGAGGTGGAGATCACTTGCCATCAGGTGACTCACATGCTCGTGTGCCAGTGTCTAGTCTATGCTATAAATTATATATAGTGTTGTGTACTGACTAGTGTATCGCTGGCTGGATGTTGGCTGGATGTTGGATGTCTAAGCGGCCTTCTCGATCATGTCCACGTTGATCTTGTAGAACACGTACGGGTAGTAGTCGGCCTGCCCGAAACCCAGGCCGGCCAACTCCACGCTCTGGAAACAATTATTTTTATTGATTGAATGACGAGACGAGCAAGGTGCTCGCCTTATGGTAAGCGCCACGCCTGCCCATAAACAGAAGCAACACCGCACAGAACTTTGAATTACAAAGCACTGCACGGCACCGAACTGCGCTCGTCACCTCGAGACACAAGATGCTAAGTGTCGTCATGCCCAGCAATTTCACTGGCTTTAATGTCCTTCAAATCGAAACATAACAGTGCCCACACGCTGTTACTTGGCGGCAGAAATAGACAAGCAGTGGTACCAACCCAGACAGCCTCCCGCATACGAGGGACCTACCATCTTGTAAAATAACAATAAACACATCCGTGACATACTGACAATATAAATACATAACCTCACGCCTTTATCCCCTAAGGGGTAGTAAGTGGTTGCAACACTGACTAAATGACACCAGTGAGTGACATCAATGGTTAAACGACACCAAAAAGAAAATTACAACTGTGACAGGGTGACACAGATGACAACATGTCATATCCTACTTCCTACTAATATTATAAACGCGAAAGTTTGTAAGTATGGATGGATGTATGTTTGTTATTCTTTCACGTAAAAACTACTGAATGGATTTTAATGAAACTTTACAATAATATAGCTTATACATCAGAATAAGACATAGGCTACTGTGTTTTTCAAAAATCAACCCCTGGATGGTTTAAAAAGGGGATGAAAGTTTGTATGAAAAATCTAAACCACTGAACTGATTTCAATGAATTTTGGCACAAATGTAGTTGATGACCCAGGGTTATACATAGGGTATTTTTTTCTTTAAATTCAACCCCTAAAGGGCCCAATTAGGGGATGAAAGTTTGAATGAAAGCTTTTTGATGGCGAAACGAAGTTCGCGGGCACAGCTAGTAATTAATCATACTAATATTATAAATGTGAAAATTTGTTTGTTTGGATGTGTGTCCGTCAATCACGCTGAAACTACTGAACGGATTTTGATGAAATTTGGTATACAGACAGGGTATGAGCTGACTTGGGTGATAGGATACTTTTTATCCCGATTAAATGCTCCCTTGGGATAAAACAGGAATCTTGATATTCATCAATCACACCGAAAATTCTGAATGGTTTTTGTTGAAAATTGGTATAGAGACAGGGTAGACCACACGGGCGGAGCCGCGAGGAAAAGCTAGTAGTTTAATATTAGTGACAAAACAGAATGACATCAGTGACAAAGTGATGTCGAGTGTCGATGACAGCCTCCGTGGCTTGTCGGTCGAGTAGCCGGCTGTGAAACGAGAGGCCGCGGGTTCGATCCCCGCACACAGACAAATGTTTGTGTGATCCACAGATATTTGTCTCGGGGTCTGGGTGTTATGAGACCGAAACTCTCTCGTAGTTCCCGATACCCACGACACAAGACTCGTATCTTACTGTGGGGTCAGGACTATGTGTGTGACTGTTGGGTGTATTTATTTATTTATTTAAACTGTGATCAGTGTCCGCGTGAGATGGTGCAGGAAGGTACTGACATCCTGCGCGCTGGAGCCGTGGTGTTGGGTAGAGTGGTCCAGGTGTGCGTACAGTTGTTGGAGCACGTCCCTCAGTTTTTTGACACTCTTGCGCGCCGGCACCATCAGCACCGCCTGGAAGTTCACCGGCAAACCGTATCTGAAACGTTAACACACAGGTTTTCTAAACTCATTTATTATCGGTGGTATGTTTTTTGGTTTATACTGTGTTTACCATCAGGTGTAGTGCAGACATTTTGCCATACTCGGTTAAAAAAAAAAAATGGGTGCGTGTACTTATGTACGCGCGTGAGAAGTTATACTTCTTTGGCATCATTAAAAAATAGTTTTTAATTGCATGCAAATAATTGATTACAATAATAATAAGTATTTAACATTAATAATTTAATAATATTTAGTGTTAATTATATTAAATAAAAGTATTTTAATTTATATCAATAAATAATACATACGGATAGTTAACCTCAATTATATTGGAGCACTTGAAAAAGTATATAAGCACAATTTTTTTCACTAATATTCACAAATAGTAAGTAATATCAATCAAAATATTCAATTTAAATCACTACTGAATATAATTTATTAGCACATATATAAATTATAAAGGACATTGTCAAAAATGGCCTATGAATCAACACGCATGAAACATTTACTATAATAATAATTATTATTTATAATGTACATTATAATTATTATTATAGTAAATGTTTCATGCGTGTTGATTCATAGTTTCAATAGAACGGACACTTATTAATTTCGAAAACAATTTAAAAAGTATTCACTTCCGTCATAGTCCTCGGTATTATAATTTTTGGTTCAAATTCGGGTTTTTAATAGGCAAAGGTATTGTAGCTCATACAGACAAGTCTTTGTAACAACACTCTTAAGCTTCGCATTGTTATGCATTTCGCCAAAGACAAGTGTAATTTATTCTCAAGTCTTCACAACAACGATGAAATATCGTAACATTAATAATTTAATAATATTTAGTGTTAATTACAGTCAACCTGGGTAACTTTAGCTTTCAATGTAACATTGACTCACTAACTTGTATTTGAACGTTTAATTTTTTCTCTTCTTACTGATACACTGTATAATAATAAGTTGTTTAATTTATGAAAGTAAAAAGTGTTTTTAAACGAAACCTGCAGTGACAATTGATATTTATCAAATATATATTTTTTTCTCACCATTCAAAATTTGGGTGGTAAACAGAGTTAGAAATATACTTGCTAAAAAGTTGTGTATAGCAATTACTACAGAAGAACTACAGAAGGCGAGTTCAGTTTTATGTTGAAGAATCATATGTTTTTTATGTAATAACACTGAAATATCCTGCGATAATGATAGATTTTTTAAAAAATCTTTAATTAATCTTCGAGCCGTTTCATTTTCAGACCATTTGGGGTAACATTAGCTCGGGGCGAGGACAGACAATGCGTGAAAATTTCAATTATGCAAAAAAGTTTTGAAGGGTGGAAGTGGCCATCAAAGCTTGACATATTTAATTGTCACCCCCGAAATATAGTTAGTCGATTTGGAGGATCTAAAATCACAAAACGAGGCGATTCTTATGCGATTGATGATCAATTTCTATACATGGTATGGGGGAATTGAGAGCCGATATTATGTTTCTTTTTTATATGTGATTGAGTTTGTTTTATTATTTTTTATTATTTTAGGCATTGCTTAATAATTATAAGTACATCAAAACCTGATAAATACAATAATAACTTGATTTAAGAGGTCCATAAAATAGAAGTTGATTTCGATAAACCAGGCAGTTTAATATTGTATTAATATGGCAACCCTACGTTGCCACTAAAAAGGAGATAGTGATATAAACGAAATGTATTTTTTTTTATCAATATGACAAGCTAATCTTACCGAGGAGTAAAAAAACTACATAAATTAGAGATTTTCTTCATCAACTCCTCATACTTATTAATGTTACCCAAATGTCAGTGTAACTTTGGCTCACCAAATTTTTGGTAATTTAAGGGTCTTTTATTTATCGTTTTGATAAATAACACAGGAATTTAGATTATAAAGGCCAATATCCCACTAGAAACACTCATTTATGACAAATAACAATAAAAGTAAATCCGTACTGCTATAAATTACCTCTAAAGTGAGACAAAGTTACCCAGGTTGACTGTATATTAAATAAAAGTATTTTAATTTATATCAACATATCCACTCGACATGATAGAAGTACATTCTACTCTCTTTGCGTTTATGCGAGCCTGGTACTTTTTACGGCAACATGTTCCGAATAAGAAAAAACCTAAAGAGTTTTTCTTTGTCTAAATCGTCATTTGTTTATTAATTACGGCTACTTTCACTCTCATCATTTTTTCTTAACGCGCCTAACTTCATACTGTTAATTTTTTGTGTCACAGGTGCGCGCGCATCTTAAAATTTCACTCTCATCATTTTTTCATAACGCGCCTAAAGAAGTATAACTTCAAAAAAAAAAATGGGTGCGTGTACTTATGTACGCGCGTGAGAAGTTATACTTCTTTGTTATTTATTCAATTTAATAGCAAATATTAAAAATTAATATTATTATTTGATGTTCAATTTTAATTTTTATCACAAACTTTTTATTAAATGTTTTTTAAATTTATTTCTTTATTTTGTGAATATTAAATAACCAATAATAAGTATTTAACATTAATAATTTAATAATATTTAGTGTTAATTATATTAAATAAAAGTATTTTAATTTATATCAATAAATAATACATACGGATAGTTAACCTCAATTATATTGGAGCACTTGAAAAAGTATATAAGCACAATTTTTTTCACTAATATTCAGAAATAGTAAGTAATATCAATCAAAATATAAATAAATAAATAATACATACGGATAGTTAACCTCAATTATATTGGAGCACTTGAAAAAGTATATAAGCACAATTTTTTTCACTAATATTCACAAATAGTAAGTAATATCAATCAAAATATTCAATTTAAATCACTACTGAATATAATTTATTAGCACATATATAAATTACTAGCTTTTGCTCGCGGCTCCGCCCACGTGATCAAACAAACAAACAATCAAACTCTACAGCTTTATAATATTAGTATAGATTAGGGTAGCTTAGCAACGGAAGCCTTCAAATCACAGAGTACATTATTATATAACTGAAACTTCAAATAATATTATTTTGGTAGCTTAGCAACGGAAGCCTTCAAATATGAATAATTTTCCCCGTTTTTGCAACATTTTTCACTGATGCTTCGCTTCTAATGGTCGCAGCGTAATGTTATATATCCTAAAGCCTTCCTCGATAAATGGAGTATCCAACACAAAAAGAATTTTTCAATTCGAACCAGTAGTTCCTGAGATTAGCGCGTTCAAACAAACAAACAAACAAACAAACAAACAATCAAACTCTACAGCTTTATTATATTAGTATAGATAAAGGACATTGTCAAAAATGGCCTATGAATCAACACGCATGAAACATTTACTATAATAATAATTATTATTTATAATGTACATTATAATTATTATTATAGTAAATGTTTCATGCGTGTTGATTCATAGTTTCAATAGAACGGACACTTATTAATTTCGAAAACAATTTAAAAAGTATTCACTTCCGTCATAGTCCTCGGTATTATAATTTTTGGTTCAAATTCGGGTTTTTAATAGGCAAAGGTATTGTAGCTCATACAGCCAAGTCTTTGTAACAACACTCTTAAGCTTCGCATTGTTATGCATTTCGCCAAAGACAAGTGTAATTTATTCTCAAGTCTTCACAACAACGATGAAATATCGTAACATTAATAATTTAATAATATTTAGTGTTAATTATATTAAATAAAAGTATTTTAATTTATATCAACATATCCACTCGACATGATAGAAGTACATTCTACTCTCTTCGCGTTTATGCGAGCCTGGTACTTTTTACGGCAACATGTTCCGAATAAGAAAAAACCTAAAGAGTTTTTCTTTGTCTAAATCGTCATTTGTTTATTAATTACGGCTACTTTCACTCTCATCATTTTTTCTTAACGCGCCTAACTTCATACTGTTAATTTTTTGTGTCACAGGTGCGCGCGCATCTTAAAATTTCACTCTCATCATTTTTTCATAACGCGCCTAAAGAAGTATAACTTCAATTAACGGTATTAACATTTTTTTTATCCTGGCTCGGCAAAGTGACTACGCTACACCTGATGGTAAGTGTAGCGCAATTTAAGAATAGTGTCGACCAACGACAAACAATGTATGTGTCCATCGTACGTCGGCAAGATCATGCCGGCCTGTCAAAGCGCCAAGGGGGAGGGGAAGGAAAAGGGATGGGAAAAGGGTTAGGATCAGGGGGCAAGCCCCCTGGGGAGAACCGGATATACACTGGCTGACCCTGGAACGCGACCCACACAAGGTGGGCCACTATGGCAGGTTTTAGCACCAGTGTATGGTGGTCGCTATCCGGTCGGATACAAGTATCTTCCCACCAGCAAATGGATTATAGTATGTCCATTTCACTAGCAAATCATTATTTAGTGAGATCACCATTTTAGTCAAATAACCCTAGGGCCCTACCAGTTACCACAACCTCTTACAACAGTATTATTATAACCTTACTTTGACTCCGTATCATGACATCCTTGTAAAACTTATTTTCGTCATAAAGTAAGCTTATCTGTATTACGAATTGTAATGAAAACTTTTAAAGCGACGTCACAAAACTGCTACTGAAACAATCTTGTTACATGACAGCAATAAGCTTAATTTAAGGATATCATGGTACGGAAAGTCAAAGTAAGATTACAACAATACTTCTTTAAGATGTCGTAGAGCCTCTGGTCTGGTATAATTGCAACATTACGAGCTGTAATCCTGATTACAAGTTCATACAAGCTGTAGTATTTGCTACATACCTCAACACCGACTCGACGAACACCCTGAGCGCCTTGACATGTATCCAGGCGCAGAAACACTCCGAGAAGTTCACCTTCAGCCATCGCACCAGCGGACCCTACACACACGGACAACACATAATGGATCAATACACACAAACACATATAGTTTTGACCTCGAAATAAGGTTAACCTGTATCGTGGGTATTAGAAAATATGAACGACTTAAGGTCCTGCAATAAAAGATGCAAATCTCTCTTTCCAAAACGAATAATAGTTCTACTAATATTATAAACGCGAAAGTTTAGTTTGTAAGAATGGATGTATGTTTGTTACTCTTTCACGTAAAAACTACTGGATGGATTTTAATGAAACTTTACAATAATATAGCTTATACATCAGAATAGGACATAGGGTTACTTTTTATCCCGGAAAAAGCAGATCACGCGGGCGGAGCCGCGAGCAAAAGCTAGTAATGAATATATTTCTTTTGTTTACGCAAATATGACAAATTAAAATAATAGTAATTGAAACGGATTTTATCGGAGTCCATCCGTGACCACAAAGGTTGAAAAGCATTCGAAACTTGAGGAGCAAACTTAAAATAAAAAACCGCGATAAAATCCGTTTAAATTAGTTTTATTTCAGTGAAGAATAGTATATTCAAGTTGAAGATCTAAAAAGAGAGTATCTATAATATGCTTTTATACTCCTCTGTGTTAGGTCGGCCTCGTTATACACAAACTGATGACGAGTGATAAGTGATGATATACTCACGAACTGCTTCTTCTTGTCGGTGACGAGCTTCGTGATCTCGTTCTTGCCGGCGAGTAGGTCGGCCTCGTTATACGCGAATTCGCGGACAACGAACTTGCGCTCGCGAGCGTGCAGCTTGAACTCCTCCACTACCTGTGTATGGAACAAAATAAACATGATTATTAAAACATTTTTTGCATGCATCCAATATTCGATTGAATATAATATGGTCTAGCGTACTATTTTTGACCGAGACCTCTCTGTCCATGGTAACTGGCAGTTGCTTGCTCATAAACGATAGCCACACCTCTCTGAACTTAAAATTACAATACTAATACCCAGACAAGATGTTTTTTCTCCGAGCACGGTAAAGTGACTGCACTACACCTGATGGTAAGCGTAGTGCAGTCCAAAAAACCGACCACCGACAAACAATGAACAAGTCAAGAAACACTCGCTCTCTCACAATGCACAGCGATGAAATCGGCTTGAGACCGAAACACAACAATCCTTACACACTGCTGTTTGGGGATAGAAATAGACAATGCGGTGATACCTATACAGACCGCCTATCACAGTGTTTCCCAACATTTTTTAGGCCATGCCCCACCTTAACATTTTTTTGTTAAATTTGTCACCGATATTTAGCATTGCATATAAATAACCTAAAGCAAAAGGGTTAAAATCGTGTCGAGTCCATTTTTAATTGGCCCCCCTTAATTATCAAATTGCCCCCCTGTGGGGCGTGGGCCCCACATTGGGAAACACTGGTCTATCACCTAGTGCACGTATTATATGACACGTATCCGATTGTTGCTGTTATTCGGATAGAGTCGGATGTCGTTACCTTCTTGAAGAGCGTGACGGTGTACAGTCCGTAGTCCGAGTCCTGGTATATGAGCTGCGTGGAGCGCGGCACGATCATGTCCGTGATCTTCTCGTAGTTGCTGTTATTCGGATAGAGTCGGATGTCGTTACCTTCTTGAAGAGCGTGACGGTGTACAGTCCGTAGTCCGAGTCCTGGTATATGAGCTGCGTGGAGCGCGGCACGATCATGTCCGTGATCTTCTCGTAGTTGCTGTTATTCGGATAGAGTCGGATGTCGTTACCTTCTTGAAGAGCGTGACGGTGTACAGTCCGTAGTCCGAGTCCTGGTATATGAGCTGCGTGGAGCGCGGCACGATCATGTCCGTGATCTTCTCGTAGTTGCTGTTATTCGGATAGAGTCGGATGTCGTTACCTTCTTGAAGAGCGTGACGGTGTACAGTCCGTAGTCCGAGTCCTGGTATATGAGCTGCGTGGAGCGCGGCACGATCATGTCCGTGATCTTCTCGTAGTTGCTGTTATTCGGATAGAGTCGGATGTCGTTACCTTCTTGAAGAGCGTGACGGTGTACAGTCCGTAGTCCGAGTCCTGGTATATGAGCTGCGTGGAGCGCGGCACGATCATGTCCGTGATCTTCTCGTAGTTGCTGTTATTCGGATAGAGTCGGATGTCGTTACCTTCTTGAAGAGCGTGACGGTGTACAGTCCGTAGTCCGAGTCCTGGTATATGAGCTGCGTGGAGCGCGGCACGATCATGTCCGTGATCTTCTCGTAGTTGCTGTTATTCGGATAGAGTCGGATGTCGTTACCTTCTTGAAGAGCGTGACGGTGTACAGTCCGTAGTCCGAGTCCTGGTATATGAGCTGCGTGGAGCGCGGCACGATCATGTCCGTGATCTTCTCGTAGTTGGCGTTCCAGTCGTTGAACATCGATCTACACACATCACACAATATACAAATAAACATATAATAATATATTATGTAGCTTGTGTTTTTTTAACACGGGTAACACAGAGAGTGTTACCCGTGTACCCCTTTTGGTTAAAGACGGGACTGAAACGAGTTGTATTTATTCTAAGATATATTTTTGAAGTGATAACTTCTTATGGGAGGGTGAACCGAAACGTTCCGTAACGCGAGCGCTCCATCGACCAGCCAGCGTTAGCCGACCTCCCTGGAACATCGATTATTTCGAAGTCCCAGGTGGCGTCACACAGTGACCAGTCAGCCTGGACTGGACTTTGACCGGACTTTAACCGGACTTCAACCGGACTTTGACCGGACTTTAACCGGACTTTGACCGGGGTATGACCGGAGTTTGACCGGACTTTGACAGGTCTTTGGCCGGACTTAGACCGGACTTTGACCGGACTTTAACCGGACATCGACCGGACTTTGATAGGGTTTGTGACCGGATTATGACAAACTTCGACAGGACTTTAACCGGACTTCGACCGGACTTTGACCAGACTTTAACCGGACATCGACCGGACTTTGATAGGGCTGTGACCGGATTATGACAAACTTCGACAGGACTTTAACCGGACTTCGACCGGACTTTGACAGGACTTTGACCGGGCTTTGACCGGATTTTGACTGGACTTTAACCGGATTTTGGCAGGACTTTGAACGGTATTTGACCGGACTTTGACCGGATTTCGACTGGACTTTAACCGGACTTCGACCGGACTTAAATAGGGCTTTGATCGGATTTTGACAAGCTTTGACCGGATATTGACAGGTTTTCGACCGGTATTTGACCGGATTTCGACTGGACTTCGACCGGACTTTGATAGGACTTTGACCGGATTTTGACAAGTCTGACATTACTTTGACTGGACTTTAACCGGATTTTGGCAGGACATTGATTTCAAATATAACCTCATTTATTTAGAAACTTATTTATTTATTTTCACGTAATGTTGTATGTAAAATTATTGTAACATCTAATCCATACTCGTATATCATTTTCTATGTACACATCAAGTTTCGACTAATGTGTATTTAATATTGTTTCCCTATACAAACTTTGAACCCCCCTTTAAGCCTTTTATGGGTTGAATTTCGAAATTTCGTTCCTTATCCCTTGTATGTACATCATAAAGGGAACTTTTGAACAAAATTTCTGCTTTCTCGGTCCAAGTGTTTGTTTCGCTAGAGCGTTGATGAGTCAGTGAGTGAGTGAGTCAGTCAGGATTTTCTTTTTATACATACAGGGTTATTTTTAAAACACCAGCAACCTCGCAGGGGTAGATAGCTGTCCCCATACGGAACAACTTTTGTTCTACCAGTTTGGATATAACTCAATATATTTAAAAAAAAAATGATTTTACAAGTTTTTGTTGTGTCGTGTTTTTCTTCGTAGTATGCGGCGCGACGCGGCGTGCGCGCGCGACTCAAAGGCGCCGCTCAGCTGAGCGGCGCGTTGACCTTCAAAGGAGCTAGCCCGGTTCCCCACGCTTCGCGTATTTGTTTACGTAATCTGCGATGCGCGTTGTAACAATCAAGACGGAAATTAAATGAATACTTATTTTTGTATGAAAATAAAATCTAACAAATTATCAAAAGTCGTAGAACAAAAGTAGTAGCTTATAACCTTAGGAATCTACCCCTGCGAGGTTGCTGGTGTTTTAAAAATAACCCTGTATAAATAATCTTTTCAATAATTCATTTTATCGTTGTGTACATTGAACAAAAGTTCAATTTTTGTCATGGAATTGCCCAGAATGGATCGTGTATTAAAATTGTACCCATACATGGAGTTTCGAGATTATTTAATGACACTTGTAACATATTGTTATGCGCGTGTGTGTGTGTTTGTGTGTGTGTGTGTGTGTGTGTTTGTGTGTGTGTGTGTGTGTGTGTGTGTGTGTGTGCGAGCGTGTGTGTGCGAGCGTGTGTGTGAGTGTGTGCGCGTGTGTTTGTGTGTGTGTGTGTGCGTGTGTGTGCGAGCGTGTGTGTGTGTGTGTGAGTGTGTGTGTTTGTGTGTGTGTGTGTGTGTGTGTGTGTGTGTGTGCGAGCGTGTGTGTGCGAGCGTGTGTGTGAGTGTGTGCGCGTGTGTTTGTGTGTGTGTGTGTGCGTGTGTGTGCGAGCGTGTGTGTGTGTGTGTGCGAGCGTGTGTGTGTGTGTGTGAGTGTGTGTGCGTGTGTTTGTGTGTGTGTGTGCGTGTGTGTGCGAGCGTGTGTGTGTGTGTGTGCGCGCGTGTGTTTGTGTGCGAGCGTGTGTGTGTGTTTGTGTGTGTGTGTGTGTGTTTGTGTGCGAGCGTGTGTGTGTGTGTGTGTGTGTGTGTGTGTGTGTGTGTGTGTGCGTGTGTTTGTGTGTGTGTGTGTGTGTGTGTGTTTGTGTGTGTGTGTGTGTCTGTGTGTGTGTGTGTGCGTGCGTGTGTTTGTGTGTGTGTGTGTGCGTGTGTTTGTGTGTGTGCGTGTGTTTGTGTGTGTGTGTGTGTGTGTGTGTGTGTGCGTGTGTTTGTGTGTGTGTGTGTGTGTGTGTGTGTGCGTGTGTTTGTGTGTGTGTGCGTGTGTTTGTGTGTGTGTGCGTGTGTTTGTGTGTGTGTGTGTGTTTGTCCTCACTTGGGCACGATGACGAGCAGCGTGGTGAGGTACTCGCTGTCCAGTATGAAGTGCTCCTTCTTCACCAGATCCGCCAGGTTACGGGTCAGCAGACTGCCGCTGTTCACAACAAGCAATACACGACAAATGTCAATACACGAACAACAACTCCATCGTTACTCGTGTCACATGCACGAGTATTAACCATCGACACACAACGTGTTACAGAAACATGGGGTCAAATTAAAAAAAAAAAAAAACTTAATATTAATAATACTCGTACTTAGACATGGCTTTGTGGACACATGTTTTGGGTTATAATTATTTTCCATCCAATGTGTTAATAATAATGTGAATGCATACATGATTATAACCTGTTATGTGTTTAATAAATCAATAAAATAAAATAAATAAATTCTTTTTCTTTCTTTCTTCCTAAATAAGAATATTTTCTAGTGCCGTATTACCCCGCATCACGTCGGCAACGCTGCGCGCAAATATTTTGTTTTGCGACACATCTGTAGTAAATATAATAATACTAGCTTTTGCTCGCGGCTCCGCCCGCGTGATCTGTTTTTTTCCGGGATAAAAAGTAGCCTATGTCCTATTCTGATGTATAAGCTACATTATTGCAAAGTTTCATTAAAATCCATTCAGTAGTTTTTACGTGAAACAGTAACAAACATCCATCCATCCATCCATACTTACAAACTTTCGCGCTTATAATATTCGTAGGATAGTAGGATAGGATATTCACTAGGTGACCCGAGCGAATACTTCGCATCGATACTGGTCAGTTACGTAATATAATAAAATATTAAGCCTAAATTATTGTTGTATTAAAAATAATACAATAAATTAGTTGATTATACTGTCAACAGACGGCACTGTTTTTTTGGAAAAACCTATAATTTTGAAACATTAGTATATTTTCGTCATTAACGGCAAACATCAGCTTCAAAATGGTGTTTCAATCATTAATTTTGATGAAGAATTATGGAAGTTATGACGTTCCGACCAAAAAAACCGCTGACAAATAATATAAAAGATTTACACATCAAGGGTACCATGACTTATAAAAATTATATCCATCCCATGACGTGATGAGGGCGAGCCTATTGTCATACTGAGCCATGGATTTTCGACGTGTGATTTGAACCCAGGGCTGTTAGTAGGTAGGTAGTACTCACGTTTGCTTCTTTTCCAAGTTCTGTAAGTTGCCCTTGAGCGCGTTGTATGCAGACGACTTCACCTTCAGGTCCGCGTCTATCTGACCGCACTGTACACATTTTTTTGGTTATTATTGAATGAAGAGACGAGCAGGGCGCTCGTCGAATGGTAAGCGCCACGTCTGCCCAAAAACATTGGACTTTGCATGCAAAAACAAAGCATGGCATGCGACTGCACCCATCACCCCGAAATATGAGACAATATTAAACCCGGTTTCCGAAAGGCTGATCAATGTAGAATTAACTAATCATCAGTTAAATGTCATGACAAGTCCACATAGAGTTGCTAGAAGAGCGGTCAAAGCAAGGCTTTTAAACTAATATGAAAAATTTGTATGTCAAACAGTTATTGGGTTTCTGGAAGATTCAATGATAATTCAAATGGTGTATCAATTGCTATACGAGTACTAACAAGTAACAAGCGATTTTGTTCGCAAATTAAATTAGATATTAACAATTTTTCATTAAACAGCGTTTCAAAAATTCGAATTTATTAGACAGCGTTGTGAATATCAAAGTTTGTTAGTCGAATGTTGATTTAATCAGCCTTTGAGAAATCTCTTAATGCCCAATAATTTCATTAGCTTTGATGTCCTTCAAACCAACAATGGTCACACACTGCTGCTTGTCAGAAATTAGACAATTAGGTGTCCAGTCAAGGGTCCAGTTAGTTAACACATTACATTCAGGTAATGGTGGTCAAAAGGCGGCAACGACTTCAAATCTCCTGGCATTGTGTATTTATAGATGGCTGTGATCATCTTACACTTTTTTTTATCCGACACAGCATAGTGACTGCGCTACACCTGATGGTAAGCGTAGTGCAGTCCAAAAAACTAGCAACCACCGATAAACAATGAGTTTATCGGTGGTCACCAGAATCATGGCGGCCTGTATAAATGCTTCTTCCTTCTTCGGAGAGGGAAGCAGCAAATCGAGGGACTTGCGACACGACAGGCGGATGACCGATGCAGATACAAGGATGTATCCCTGTACCCGCCCCAACCAACCATCAAGTTATGTCCGCAAGCCCCTCGGAAGAACCGGATATACACTGGCTAACCCTGAAACGCGACCCACACAAGGTGGGTCACTATGGCAGGTTTTAACACCAGTGTACGGTGGTCGCTATCCGGTCGGATACGAATATATTCCCACCATGCATATGTAACTGGATATACACTGGCTTACCCTGGAATGTTCGTCGTGTGAACGAGCCACTATGTGTTGGTTTTTCACCATGTGTATGCTACACGCTACAATCACGTACCCTACCATTACATTGGCTGACCCCGGAACACGACACGCCTGAACGAGTCACTATGGCGGGTTTTTCACCATCTCTACAGTGGCCCCTATGGTGTCGGGTGCTAAAATATAATATAACCTCCTAACCTAACCTAACCAGCGTTGTGATGTGTTTATTTGTCTGTCTGTGACGGAGGCACTGACCTGTTTGCTGATGATGTCTGCGATGTTGCGCAGACTCTGCTTGATGGGATACTTCGCCATATCCCACTGGAAGCGCGTCAGGTAGTTGGGCAGGTCGGCTGCAACCCATCACAACGCATTATATCATTACACCTGCTCTCATCACGCGGCAAACATGGCTCCACAACACACACTATGCAATACGTACAATACAATTTGGCCTGAAGATATTTCGAAGGTAGTTTTGTTTTTTACTCTTTTGATGAACTGCAGTGGCCACCAATATCTCATCATCGGGGTTGTAGGAGTTAGGGTGGGAGGATGAATAGTTTTGAGGTGGGAGTTGAGAGGAAAGGGATATCAGGGATGAGAGCGAGTAGCGACAGGAGGAAACAAGATGGAGGAGGGGGGAGGGACGCAAAGGAGATGATGGGAGGGAAAAGGAGAGGAGGTAGTTTTTATTACCTTGATAGGGGACGAATGATATAAGGAAGGATATGACATAGCGTGTTTATAGGTATGTGAAGTCTGCAATAGGGGTCCAATGGGCCAATTTGGTGGACTATTATGTAACTGTAGAACAGAAGGTCTGTGCCCTGCAGTGGGACTATATAAAGCAGGGATAATATTATTCTGACTTTATTCACGACTGACGTCACAGCTGATTGAACAGAATAACTTGAGGCCGTTCAATTAAAATTGCGGTTATTGCATAGCATTGTTGCCTGAATTGAGAAACCTGCTTTTTTGTGGAGCCATCTTTGAAACGGGCATACAAAATTAATCATCAGGTTATTTTTGTGAAAGTTCTGTTCATTTTTATTCATTTGACAATTTTTTGTTTTAGTCCATTGAAAAGTTACATTTGGGGTTGCGTTTCTTAGAGGACGCAATTTTATTTTTTTGATGTGTAGGGGGGGTAAGTGTAAAGCTAAAATCAAGTTTGTGGGGTCGCCACCCTTGTCCCACGGCCGCCATCTTGAAAATAGGGGTTGAAACGGTTTTACGATATATCTCTTAAACTATTTATCTGATAAAAAAAAATTGTTAACGTTTTTTGTTGCTAATTAAATTCTCTATAACTTTGGTCCAGTAACTTTTTGTCGTAAAACTATAAATAAAAAAGTTATAAGTGAAAATGTAATAAAGAAAAAAATAAAGATGATAATTCTCTTGACAGCCTAAGATACAAACAATTCGCCAAGGCAGTGACAAAAAGTACATTTAATTTATCTTCACTTCCTCCAACACAAGACACAGCTCGCTTTCATACTTTCCGAGTCTACCATCAGGTCCAGTCGTGTTCATCATCGAAGTCATTTTCATTTGTTAATTCTGAGAGTTCCATTACGTTACTGCAAGTCTCTCCAGAACAATGGAAGCACACTGCGGAACATTTTAGCCCTGATTTTCGACATCCACACATCGCTCCACAGTTTCCTTTGCATTTACAAAAGATCAATTTAAGAAGCTCAGGGGGTGCTGGAGGTTTAGAGCTCCAGCACCCCCTGAGCTTCAGGATCATTATTATTACCAAGCCACGACTGGACCTGATGGTAGACTCGGAAAGTATGAAAGCGAGCTGTGTCTTGTGTTGGAGGAAGTGAAGATAAATTAAATGTACTTTTTGTCACTGCCTTGGCGAATTGTTTGTATTTTAGGCTGTCAAGAGAATTATCATCTTTATTTTTTTCTTTATTACATTTTCACTTATAACTTTTTTATTTATAGTTTTACGACAAAAAGTTACTGGACCAAAGTTATAGAGAATTTAATTAGCAACAAAAAACGTTAACAAATTTTTTTTATCAGATAAATAGTTTAAGAGATATATCGTAAAAACCGTTTCAACCCCTATTTTCAAGATGGCGGCCGTGGGACAAGGGTGGCGACCCCACAAACTTGATTTTAGCTTTACACTTACCCCCCCTACACATCAAAAAAATAAAATTGCGTCCTCTAAGAAACGCAAGGTGAGGCCTAAAAAATGTAACATTTCAATGGACTATTTGTATAGTTTAGATGAGCGGAGCGAGTTTTAAACAAAAATAATCTGTAAAATAGGGTATTTGGCTATGTCTAATTGTATACATTATCTTACAATATGTACGTACCTAACTGACAATAATACGAAAAGGAAACTGTTTTGTGAAAACATAATTAAAGTTGAGTAAAAACGAGGCCGCATGTTCTAAATAGTAATATGAGCAAAGGTGGGCGCGTCGTGGGAAAATCTCATTATCTTCCTCGCACGCGTGCAATGCAATGGTGTGATCTGTGTTATGACGTAACGCGACATGTCGTGCAACATTTTTCAGTCATTTGAGAACTATAAACTACCCCTGGCAGCCGATTTAAATAGCTTCTAACTTATTCACTGTTGACTTGAGATATACATATAATTCTATCGATAGCAGATTTTGGGGAATTTTAGGTACATTGACTAACAAAAATAATCGAATAAAATACCCTATTAACATATCTATCTATTTCACAACGTAACCCGTAGTTGATACCCAGGACAGAAGGCATGTGTGCTTTTGAGGTAGGCATGCGAGTGTCACTGTGGCTTGTATTTAATAACGAATGTAATAGTTACTAATAAATAATGTTATTACAAAGTCGCTCCGCCCATAATAAAGTTATATTAGACACAACACGGCGCACCCACGGCTTTCTGAATCACATTATTATGTCGTGTTTCGGGATCATTAACAACAAAAAACGCTAGAACATTTAATTATTTATGTTAGGGCCTCTATGTTACGAAATGACGCCGACGGAATTCAGTTTTTCATATTTTTATTTAAATTACGGATGAAATAATGTCAACGACTGATAATCGGCGACGTCTAATAAGTCGTAAAGTGGCGCTGCTCTTATAGTTAAATGCATTTTCATTAATCGATGTCTGTAAATTGAACTGAAAACTGTAGGCACGCCGTGTGTGGAACACATCCTAGAACACAAATAGGTGAAGTAAAAAATTAACAAATATCCTGCAAGTGCACAAAAAAATATAAAAAACTAAAAATTAAAAAGCCACTATAAAAATATAATTGTAAATTCTATCATGCTACATAATATAACTATACATAGTTCATGCAACAGACGAAACCGATCATAGATAAATTAATCATACTGATATTGAATGACCACTTTTTAGTTACCTGTTTGCACACGGCTACCAGGTAGTAGTGGCCAGAAAACGGTAGACAACATATTTTTTGGAGGTAGGTACACTTTTCATTGAAAGTTCTTTTTATTTTGTCAGGGAAATTATAAAAAAAAATATTATTTTTAAATGTTAATTAATCATATCCTTGACCATATTTTTTTAGGCAACCCTATTGGTATGTGTTCAGCAACACATTTTATACCCTAAAATATTATTGTCATCCGGTAAACAGATGGGTGTAGGTCAATGTTCCCCGGCATCTTATATTAGATCTTTCACACCATGTATAACTAAATATTTTTACCATGACTTTATATTTAAACATTAATTTTATTTTAAAATGCGTTACAAGTACTAGAGCGGACACTAAACTAAATTGAACGCGGTGTATTACCCTAACTGGCTCAAGCGATTCCGTACATTTTGTTTTCATCGAACATGCGGGCTTAACATAAGCAACTCGAGATAATTATTGTGTTGTGATATAACTAATTGTTTATTTCTCTAATAGCGATAGCTCAGCGGCTACGAACTGCCGAAATGAAAGTCGCAGGTTCGAAATAAGCCCAAAAGAGCATGCACCGACGAATTTTCTATGTTACGTGTGTATTCATTGTTAACTATTGCTTGCTTTAACGGCGAAGACAACATTGTGAGGAAACCTGTATAGATGCGAAGGTTCTACATAAACATTTTGAAGGTATGTAAGTCTGCCAACCCGTATTGGTCCAGCGTGGTGGAGGAGGTCTAACTCGTCTTACTAGTATACCAAGCGCATGCCCCGTGTGGGACTTATATAATACAGGGCTTGTGTTATTTATTATTTTTATCAATATTATGTATGTCGAAGCTAACATGCCGATCCAGCTTTAAGGTCATAAGAAACTGTTGCCGCCTCATTTTCTCAATCTCGTTATCTTTATTGTCGTGAGGTGCATGTTAAAAAAACTAGCCGATATCGACAAAGTATGCACTCTCGCGCTTGAGATAGTCGTACCACTGTATAAATTATACTGTGGTCGTACTTATGCTAAGCGGGCTGAACTTAATTGTACATATTTTTAAATCGCAAGACGATATTTTTACAATTTATTAAGTGTAGAAGCATGTTCCTTCGAACTAAGCGTATATCGATTGAGAGATTTTTTTTACAAAAAAAGGGATGGTATTGGGAAGGGGAGGGGGTTTTAGGCCTCCGGATATCTCACCGTACGAAACGCAGCAGTAAGCTGCTACTTTACGTCGGTTTTCTGTGAGACAGTGATAGCGACCCGGTCGAGCCGGTCCATTTATGCACAACTGTGTACAGCGTGGCTCTACCACTTATCAGTTACAAAAATAGCTGTCAATATTTGGTAGTAAAATCTTACTCGAATATTGTGAAAGAGGGGCTTCTTGTTATGAATTTACATTTCAGGCCGTGAGAATCAGAGTGTAACAACTGTCATTACAATAAAAATGTTGTTATTATTACACGCTTTTTATTAACTTCACCTGTATGTTTGTATGTTTGTAACCGACTCCTTTGGGCGCGATTTTGTCCCACTTTAAACGGACAGATTTCGTTCAAACTTTGTAGATTTATCGAGGACCGATGACAATACACTAATTTGATAAAAAAAATTATATTTATATTTTAACTAAAAAATGAAAAATAAATAATAGTTTTAAAAAAACTACAAAACACGTTTTTATAGAAAGTATAACTAAAAAATAGAAAATAAATTTGAAGAAAACAATGTATTTTATTGTAAAATAAGCGTGGGGTGCTCATATACAATATTTATAACAATAGACACCATGCACCCCACGCTTTTTTTACAATAAAATACATTGTTTTCTTCAAATTTATTTTCTATTTTTTAGTTATACTTTCTATAAAAACGTGTTTTTTAGTTTTTTTAAAACTATTATTTTTAATAACATAATATTTAAAAACGACAGTTACCTGCGTACAGTTTCGCAGGTGTTTAATTGTTATGAGTGTTTTGTCCAATATTCGGTGGATGGAAGTAGATCAATTTGTAAAATTCTACAGTCTAGCTTTCTATGATTCACATATCGCACGTCTTTATACGTTACGAATCCCCTGAATAGCATTTAGGCTTCTCCTAGAGTTGGCAAAAATGAGTCACGTTCTAAGGTTTATTTCGAATGTATTGCTATAAGCGGTTTCGGCTGCACAACACATGCGCTATACATGCAATTACATACACTCAAATAAATAAACGTATATTTCGTGTCATCTGCAAACTTGCTCAATTCATTGAAGTAGAACGGTACTTTAATGTAATAAGAGAAAAAAATCCAAAAAAAATGCGTTGTAATGACTTAACTTTTCAGAGTTATAGTTAAGTTACCTTAAGATAGTTGGTTACTTAACAATAATCGTACAAGTATAATGTAAAAACTTGTTATTATGAAATCAAACCAATCATTTAAAAATATTTATTTTCAGATTTATACACTTTTTACACTAGACATGACGACCAACGCCCTCGTGTACTGGTATGGTTTTTTTATCATATTATGTTAGGCACTAATCGGAGTAATACTATGTTATTCATAATATTCCTACGAAAAGCCCAAAAGCAAAGATCAAACACGCCAAAGCTATCATGTACTGCTTGTATGATGGTTGATATTAATTATTATGTTCTATTGAATCTCATTAAATATGTCCTCTTCCATTGGTTGCTAATTCTATGTTGCGAGCTCTTTCTTGCCGCACGCGTCATGTCATGACGTGCGCGCACAATATATGCACATGTCAAAATAAATGTCAAGTTGACAAGTGTTAGTCACCGTGAACCGGCAAGAGTAACCATATTGGAACTCCAACATCATCAGATCATCACCAGAGCAGCAAGTCTCAGGTGTGGACCGATTTGGAGTTCCGGAACCAAACGGCTAAAACATAGCCCCTAAAATTTAACCATGTCCGTTTGTCCGTCCGTATTTCACAGCCATTTTAGATGAAGTTTGAATCGTATGTGGATTTTATGAACCGCTTTACAAAGGTGAAAGAAATTAAGAAAATATTTTTATTGGGATAGCTCTCCATATATGTAACTGGCGAATGAATATTTTTTTCCATTGCACATAGGCACGTGAGGTCTTTCGATAGGTCCTCAAAATATAGAGGTTGTTAAATAACTTTTTGATACAAGTTAATACTTTGTGAGATATGCGTGTCCAAGGTAGTATAACTTAAAAGGTACCTCCAACGAAAATTAGTTTCTATAAGCGAGGTTGTATAATTTTTGAGATACGAGATGTTTTTGATTTCACAATATTTTAGTTAAGCGACCGCAAAAATAAATATTTATTGCAGTGTCTGAGAGATCAAAATTATTTTTAAGGTCGCCTTATTTTATGTATCTTTTACTTGTTTAAAACTATGAACGTTCATCCTAGCTACGGAATCCTTTATTGCGAATGATCGGACACGTGCTTCATGCGCCTTTTTTAAGCTGTTTTTATCTAGATAGTCAATTATTATTATATTTTTGCTACTGTATTTAACAATAAGCTACGTTAGAATGGAAGGGTCATATATATTTTTTCTAACCAATGCCTTTCATTTTATCTAATCTAATATTGTAAATAGTGAAAGTTTGTAGGATTTAATCACTAGGTTCTGGAACTACTGATTGAAATCTGAAAATACTTCTGACTACGCCTTCGAGAATTACAGGCGTGAGTGTGTATGTATATGAATGAAATATGATGCTACATTATTCGGTGTGATCCCTGACATTAGAGGAGGCCCGTGCCCAGCAGTGGTACATAAACTAATAACCTGTCGAGTCTCATCCTGAACTGAGTTTCTAAGTCATACCTCAATTGTATTGTTAAATTAAAATCCAATATTTATAAATATAGGAGCGTAGTGCAATCCAAGAACAGTGTCGACCTACTAACGGTATATAATTTTGCCGGCCTGACTGATTGCTACTAACTTTAGAGTGGTAAAATCATATAATACGATAGCAGTTGAGTATAAAGCTGAGTTTTTACGTTAAAGTCGGTCACATATTTGTTTTGGTTATACAATAACCGTAAACCATAAAAACCCGATTCCTATTAAATCACGAGAGTTATAATTGTGTGAATTTTCTAACCCCAAGAGTTATGGCGATAGACACTATGACAATGTCTCATTATAAAATAATGCTGATCCAAAAGTTGATCCACCTATACATAAGTACATAGTGTATGTATGTATGTATATATTAATAAACATTCCGTGAAGCTTCGGCACGCGCAGGATGTTCGCGTGTCAGAATCAATAACACCGCGGACCGCAACAATATTACAATTGTTTCATGTATCGATACGCGTATATCCCTGTTTCCGTAAATTCGAGGCCACCAATATATATCTCGATCCGCCACTGCCGTTATTAATAGTTCTTAAATTAACTGCGACCATGAAATCTCGCGCGCGCAACGCAAAATGTGATAACTGATAATTCAGAAAGAAATAAAAATATATATTAAAAAAAACAACATCGACAGTAACAAAATTATAAGCGAAATAATAACAGAAAAGAAGCTAACGTAAAACAAAACATACAGTGTAGAAGCCGATATTTTAATATGTTACTATAACATCGATTCTTAAAAGCAATTTTTACAGTACATTATTCGTAGCGTCACCCTAAATTTTGTACAATGGGGTTTAAAATATACAGAAAACAAATAAAAAAATCCAGGATGGCGCTTCCTACACTACACAAGCACGGGCAGCGCCATTATTTGTGGGAAATTAGGAAAAAAAATACCTACAAAATACATAAAATAGAACGAAATACAGTTACATATTATGCAATCACTGCCGTCACATTAGATACAAACTATACTAGTGTACACCAATAGATGGCGCTGTACGTGGAGGGCAAAACTCTTGGCAACAAGAGCTCCGTCCTCTTTGGAAACCTAACTAATAGCGTTGACACTTTACAGGAGCTACTCAGGTATCGGTTGAATAGAATTTGAGACTACAAACTAAACTTAAAATACAGTGGAGTATTACAGAAAAATTCTAAAGTAGTATTTTATAAGTTTCTACTGGTGCTGCAAATATTTTTGGTACATTTTCCGATTATTTTGCGATTGTTTTCTATATTTGGTCAAAGCAAAATAAATTATGTGCAAACATAAAGTTGATTTTCAATTGGTCGAATACTGCAAATACGTCAAGTGAAGTATCATCATGCCGATGCTACCGTGTCATAATTTGCAACACCACACAAAAGGCCTCAATTTCCATTCAACGGGAGTTGTCAGAGTGAGGATTTGAGGAGTTGAGGAGGAGACGGAAGGGATGGAAGGCGGCGGTACGTTCGCCTAAACCTTGTGACAGCACGTGGTGCGGCCCGTCGTCATCTTCGTCATCGTCCCAGCGCGGCGAGCAGCGTCCGCTGGACGGCTGCGACTGCGACTGAGAGCGCGAGCGCTGCGACGCGTCGCAATCGGAATGTTCGCGATGTTCGCAGGGCCAGCAGCCGTGGTGTTCAGAAAACGCAGAGTCGCACACGGGCGAGGTGGGAGTGGGGGGAGGCTCGCCGACTCCTCCCCTTCCGCCACCACCTCCGCCCCATCCTCCCCCGCCGGGGTCTGCGTACGACTCCACGCCTGAGCCGCAACACACGTTATGGGTTGTCCCGATGGTACCACCTCAACAGGCCCGTAGAGAGGGACGGTTGCTAGCGTCAATCACTCCCCAAACCGCCATACGTTGGTAAATAACTATTTATTTTAGCCTCCTTAGTCAAGTGGCAGGCATTGTACAAATATATTTTGCAATTCTTTTTGTTATGTACATTTAAAAAGTTTAATCCATAAAGCCGCTTCGCAATAAACACGACTCCTACCTACGGGCCTGCAACTTAATATAACCGTGTCCGCTATGATTCTCGGCACTATGTCAAGGCGCTTCAACTAGTCGCTGTTATATCTGCTGAAGCTGTGAATCCATCGGAGGCGAACAGAGAAGAGCCGTTCGAAAATTCATGTTACATCCAAGCGACTTTACCGCGAACGTTCACTGCTCTTTTATTGACTTGCATATCCACAAAGTAGAACATATTAGATTGTTTTTAGTGTAGTTCAAAAACACTAATCAGCACAATGTACAATGTATATCTTTATCTCGCGATAATTTAATATGACAATATTCTAGGTCATCTTCTAGCCATAAGAAGTGGTAAGGTTATGATTTGTGACGTAAATGCTCGCGTTCAAGTCACGTGGGTGTCGGTGCCGCGAACATTACTCTCGCTATGGTTTTAATGACAGCCGTAAAACTATTCCTGAATTTAGACCAACATAGTGTTCGTAAATATTTGTTAGTTAACGCCTCGACAGTTTTACAATAGATAACAAAATTAGAGGACATTAGTACGGGATAGGAGCGAAATAATAAATAATAAAAAAACAATATTTTCCAGTAATAAATAAACTAAATAATAATAATAACTTAAAAAGCGCAAAGCATAGACGGAATTTTGTTTTAAAGCTTGATATAGCTAAGCTATGAATGTATCGTGAGGCAGTGACTGCTATGTTCTATAACATGATGTTACATCGTATCTTATGCATAACATTTGTGCGACGATGCCACGAACAATTCCAAAGAGTTTTCACAATACTTAACAGTACATTTACGGTGGTAAGTGATTTGAAACAATTCCATTTGTTCAATTGGAGAGATGGTCTAGATATCATTATTTATTAATATCTCGCTTACACATCTAGTGACACACATAGATGTTAATAAATGTCGCCATTTCAAATCCTATTCTGTAAATGAACAGTTTGTACCTACTTAGTATTAAAGTAAAATAATTGTTGTAATGCAACGTTTTTGTTTATAGAAAAAACTACCGCAAACGAAGCTTATTTCCTCGAGGGTATATAAATGCTACATTTAATACAGTATATTATGTACATATAGTTCAACTGTGTATAATAAAAAACGTGCATAACGACCAGCATCAATAAGTTACCATCACGATTTATCTTCTTAGGCTCACGTCGCACGAAAAAATCACTTATCACCTCAGCGAATCCGATGATATCACAATGCTGTCACACGATAGTAACACATTATCTCATTGCGCAACGCAGTATCCAACATAAATCTGTGACAGTGCGGACCTTATCGACCCAATATGACCTTAAACGATTACATACAACATCAAAAAATGTTGTAAAAATCCTTGAATACGCAAAATTATGGGTTTGGATCAAGACGATTCCCTTCATCATTCCTAACATTTTATAGTATGTTTTAACTATTAAACAAATGTTTAAATCACATTTCAAAAGTCTAAACAGATTTTGATTAAGTGATATCTATAATAAGATACTAATAATATACCTCAACATACATGTAAAGCGTATATCTGAAGCTAGCACATATACGTATATCCGAAGCTATGGCATACACTACGAAAATCACTTACTGCCACATAATTTTTTCCATTTTTCAGACACTGAAATACAATCCCATAATCTAACATTCTTAATTATCTAAAGACAACATAGATAGTGCCGATCGATAAGTATATAATATGTAAATATTTTATATTCAACTAAAATAAGAAAAAAAGCTTTGTGAATCAGCGGCATTGTGTAATATGTGCAAAATATATACCATATAAGTACATTTTATTACTGCAGTAGGCTGTAACATATAAAACAAAGTGATCAAAAGTTTTCTAGTTAATTCCGTCGTTTTTGATAATTTAATTTTGCCGAGGAATCTTCTCTAATTATAATCGACGGAAACTAAATAAGTCATACTTTAAAAAATCGTAGATAACATTTTTTTTAAATAACCTATGGCAAAATATTTTTTTAAACTAAAAATACGTTTTATACGGTTGCACGGTTTTTCTTTAGAGCTACCGTTTTTTATCATTAGAAAATATTATCACTCCGTTTTTGGCGATCAATATCAACGATTCTAAAAGTAAGCGCATGATAATAATTACCGACTTTCGAAGGGGAGTAGCGCCAGACTAAACACATATTAGTCAAAGAACTTTTAAATTATATAAGAGGGTTTAAATATACTCCTTTAATTTAGACTAAAACGCCTCAACTGCAATTAATCTTTACAAAATAAAGTAAGCATTTCAACGCAGTGATAGATTTATACCACGGATACGAAATCCAGGCATTTCTATTTGCTTCTCGGCAATGAATATATTATTCTAAGAACGCGGATAATATAAATATGTATGTGTAAATACCTGATAAAATCGAAAATGAAGCTATTGATATTGGTTACAGATCCATAAAAGAAAACTAAATAGTGGATTACAATAAGTCCTGTCACGTAAATCGTTACGTTTATCAGAAAATAAATAAATCACACATAGTTTCCAAAATGCATTCAGCAAGCGCACCAAGTCACATAATATGTCCAAATATAATATTATTTATTATTGAATATTTGTAATGAATATATTGAGAGTGTATATGATTGAAGTTATTTGCGGCAAAAAATACAGTTCCAGAAATATCTTTCTCAACGAGGCGAGAAAACTTGAGAATGACCTGATATCATTCGAATCATCGAAAGAATATTCTGATAGATAATTATTTTGTAACCGCGTCTTGAAAGAGCAGCATTAGAATTTCTTGTCCGTTCTCTGGTCATACTGACTTCCCAACTAGACGTGGAGTACAAAAAAACTACTGAATCAAAATAATGTCAACATTTTATAAATTTCATAAATGTATTTATTATATAAAAATCAATCTGAAACGTGTTGCTAATCATAGTTTATCGATATTTCGTCGACGCCGAGTCCCAAATCTTCACCCTGACACGTCTAAATGTGAACAACATACATTTTTACACGCATACATTCCATAAACTATTTACATATATGTGCAAGGAGGTTCGACATACGTCTCAAGTATACGGACCTCAACTAAAGCATAAAATAAAAACGAACACTGTCCACTCAACATTCTTAGCCTGTACGTCTATTGAGATATTATTCAACGAATCTTTTCACATTACTATTAAAGAAATATCAATAAGTCGTTACGTATTATTCGGACGGTTTATATAATATAGTACGATACGATACGGTATAACCGTTGACAACCATTTTTTTTCTTTTAATACTTAAAATTCCAAGTACAATATATGGATTTGAAAATAAGTGCTACTAATTACTTGAACAAATATAAAATTTTTGATGGGAATTTATACAACTAATACGAGAATCTTTTACAACATATGTGGATTTATAACGCATTCATATTTTTTTATAATTACAATTTCCATTGTAAATAAAGTTCGTTTTTTTTTTGGATTTTTTCGACTTAAGACATTTCGTGAAGGCGTCCAAGATTCGTTGATGTTTTATCGCTATGTACAAGTTAATATTATTGTAGTATAAGTTGTTATGAAATGTTTTAATGTATGATTATGTGTTATTAAATACATTGTTGGATTGTGTGAATTCGTGTTAGCAAATCAAAATATAAGTAAAAAAAGCGGACACGCGTCGTCCATTCGGCCAGTAGTAGATTTCGCATGTTATTACAAATAGGCACATAATATGGGGTAAAAAAATTATTGGCAATACAGATTTGATTTTAAATCAGAATGGAGATATTGGTTACCGTTTTTAAAACGGTAACAGTAAAAATGGTATGTAAAGACATACCTATATTTTGAGGGCATCTAGCCGAAAAATGTCTAAATATGTTAACTTGATACCCACCTCATAATTAGATATCGTCAAAATAGATTTAGGCATCTCTGTAAGTTGAGGAATGGTTGGTGGAAACAGACAAGTCTAAAATTATGCCCGTTTCAATGCGAAATTTACTATAAGCACACTAGCTAATTTCATATCATAGAAACTGGCAGTGTGCACAAAAGAAAATGTACATGCAAAATAAAAAATAGGTAAAAATAATTAAAAAAAAACGGAGAAAAACCAAAATATATATAAATAAATGAATAACCATTGAAATTCAGCGACTCATGCTATTTTTCGCACTACTCCTGTGCTTTTAATTCACATCTCTATATCTTGTCTATGATAGAAATTTGTTTTTCATGCTGCCAACATTTTAAAATTACATATTATTGTAACCTCTAGGAAAAAATGTCCCAAACATGCTATAGATTTATTATCTAGATTCTTTTCTTTCATGCAAAATTCCTATTCAATGTTAACGCTATTTTCCTTTTTTTTTACACAGAAAAAACATGGAATATTTGAAATCGCACCAAACATTCTACTAGAGTGTTAAACAATTTTTTTATATTGTGTTTTCTTCCTGAAGTCAGCAAGGCATGTTTAGTGCAATGTGTAAGACTTATCATAAGAGTAAAAATGTGCACTTACTGTTGTTGGCTGTCAGGTTCTCGTGCAACTTGTCGCGCTGATCTTCAAGTACCTGCCCACAAACACGCATTATTATTATATTATGAATTGATTTTAGGCTGCATGGCTTAGCGCCTTTGCCTTCTCCTTTTAATATAAAGGAGAAAATAAAACCAAAAAAAAAATGAATTGATTGGCTCGACCGGGTAGTACCAGTCATAGATAAATAGTTATCTATTACTATAGAGTAAAGTAGCATATTTACGCTGACATCTGTGCTGTTACGTTTTACACAGTGAGACTGCAGGAGACCCAAGAAATCCTATTCCTTTCTTTGAGGTCGGTAACGCGCCTACGATTTTTCTGATAACAGTTTTAAAAATTTTATTTATGCAGCATGACAATATGACTACACTCGACCTGATATTAAGGCCATGCAGTCCAAACGTAATGTCCACCGTCAAGAGACATCGAGTCCCACGACGTTCTGCAGAATTATGCCGGCCTGACGTTACTGGATATACACTCGCTGATCCCGTAATTAACGTAATTAATATTTAAAAAAAAATTAAAAGTACACCCCACTTTTGCTTATCGTGCGGATATTTCAAGTATTATTATTTCAGTAGTATATCAATATCTAGATATTAACTCCTAGCAAATAAAAAGACAAGTAAATTATTCCAAGTTATGGTGATTCCCCAGATAGGTCCACCTTTTTCTAAATTTAACACATATTTGATATATATCAACCTCAACAAATACGTAATAATATTGATATATAAAATTATTAATACTACTCCTGTATTATATACATTCTATTGATAGGCATGGGTGTCCTTTACTGAGTGAGAGAGGTTAGGCCTTAATCCATGACACTGACCTAAAGTAGGTTGAAAGACTTCTTACATCTTTGAATTCTAATTAAGAACTTTTCAGGTATGCAGGTTTCCTCACTATGTTTCCTTCGCCGTTAAAGGAAGCGATAATTAACAATGAACACACACGTAACTTAGAAAAGTCAAAGTAAATGACTACTGTATCTTTGAAAGAAAGGAAGTCCAGAAGGAGGGCAGTAATTCTTTCCATGAAACTGTTTTGATTCTTTTGTTTGAATCGCATCATTGCTCAGGAAGTTGTTGAATTTCTGCTCTGTCTATCGGCTCGCACTTCTGCATTAAGCTGGCATAAGTACATGTAGAAAGTGAATTCAAATAAGACTACAGATGCAGGGCTTGAATGATGATTGTACTCACCTCTCCGAGATACTGGGCCACCTTCCTGGTGACGCCCTCGACGAACGTGTCCAGCTTGCCGAGGTCATCGGACAGACCCACCAACTGATCCAGAGTCCCCACCTGGAAACAAACCCGCACGTGTTACACCACTTGATACCCAAACATTGATGATTTAGTTTATATGAGTTCCAAGAACCAAGCCTACATGGTATATCTGTTTTTAAAGGGCTCATTGACTGAAACATTATAGATAGCCAGCTAAAATTTGTTTAATAGGTGTTTTTGTGGCATATATAAGTACTAACAAATATTAAAAAACAAGAAGGAAAATTAAAAAATACTTATATGGAACCCTCAATCCGATGTGTACTAGTTCATGTTCTATAGATACAAAAGTTCTAATCCCTCTTAGTATAGGAGGCTTTTACTGCAGTGGGACAGTACTAATATAAGCTGATATTATTTAATTATGTTGGTCATAATATTTAAACCTTTAGTCATAAAAATACAGTGCAATAATTATTCTAGCGTAGCTATTACTTCAAACTGTTATGTTTATTGCCACTTAGTATTACAGTGCTGGGTCTCAAATTGTGGTAGTTTTGCAATCAAGCTAAATTATTTGAAAATAAAGATAATAGCTTTAATCCTATAACATCAATCAGAGAAACATCTGGAAATTTTAAACTGCTGAACCGATTTTCTTCAAACATTGCTTAGAACCACATCAATTAAATTACCCTTCAAACAAAACTTAAAAAAACTAATTGGTTCATTCGTTTATGGTGCCACAGAGAAATGTATGTAACATGACATAACAAATGTATGTAACACACACCCATAGATGGAAAAATGGGTCAAACTTATAACTTCCCTCTTTTTTTTAAGTTTTAAAAAAGGTTATGTTAATCTGAGTTGTCTTTACTTGTAAGTTGTAATGGTAATGAATTCCAATGGCTTACAGCTTTTTTATTATGCTTATAAAAATACATAAACTTTTGTTGTATATCGTGGATGAAGTACCAATACCGCCTAACTGACAATTTAGTCCAAAATTACTTTTTAATTACAATAGAGGTAAACATAAACCACATCCCTTAGTAACTATTAAAAAAGGTAATGTATTGGAAACTATTACTATGAATAGTTGATCAAAATAAATAAAACCTTATTTTAAACAGTTTTTGTAAAATAAAACCTTATTTTAAACAGTCTGGTGTAAAATTAGATTCTCAACACTTAGGAGGTATTGGTACTTCATCGACAATATTATGTTTTATGATTTTTTAATTAAGAACAATATATGTACATATTTAAAAATAATGCATTTTAGTTTGGGAAAATATTTTTAGCATAATTACAGTTATGATACTCTGGTTCTAGAGGCCTCATATTATATTACCAAAAAACAGTCAATTAAGATGTAGTGTAACTTTTGTTTAAATTACCATTATATTAAAATACAAAACCTCCTTTTTACATCCGATAATAAATATAACACTGATTTTAATAAAAGAGTATTAAGGGATATTGGTTATAAACAATATCCTAAAATGTGGCTAATAACAGTTACACGAATGTTACAATGATTTAGTTTATTCTTCATGGTATTCAGGTGTTTTGTGGATTAAAAAAAAACTATGACATTACTACATGTTAAAATCAGTTTATGTAGAAATTAGATTTTAGTTAAATATTGCACAAAATTACATTAAAATTTTTTTTATATTCAAATATCTTTTATTGAAATTAATTATTTGTAATCTTAACTTAATCACAAATAGGTATGACTTATATGGCAGTCAATGTCTTTTGTATTAATATTTGGTGATGATTAAAAGTGCACATCACAATATTAAAGTAAAATTTGTGAGTCCATGGATTCTAGTTAGATAACATAAGTTTCCTTACCTTGAGGTCAGGGATTGGGAATTTATAGTTGGTGCTGAGGTTGCTGGACCTGGTGGCTTGGTTGAGGGTGTCCCATGTCTGTTGGCAGGTCTTGTCGCCGGGGGCGCTTATCACCCAGTATTCCGACATTCTCACCACTGAAACACCGCGACCACATCAAATTCAACCAATTACCATTCAACATCTATACAATACAACTAATAGTTAAAAGCGTGCACCAGTGCCTCGGCTACATATCTAACGCCACGAAATGGTCACTTTGCCGAACAAAATCAATATATCGCAGCCGAAATCAGAGTCCGTCTCTCCCGATGTCGGGCTACGGTGTGATATTTGGACAGATCCCGCCTTGCTCATGCGGTGCACTGAATCAATATCGAGCGCAGAGCATCGGCGCCCGTTTGGCGGCCAGACATCCCGGCGCCGTACTGGAATCAGCCCAAGAAATCTCCCCAAACCACCCTAAGCCAACCCGTCATTACCCACTTTGACATCGTTCTGTCCCGCGCAAAAGCCGTACAAACCGTAAACTAGAGCAGAACTGGCTTCTATAGGGCACAACACTCACCTGGATTTTATAAATGTATGCTGTTTATCACTAAATATTAGAAACAGCAAATTATTTTGGCGAAATCACAAGACAATCGGGGACTAGCCCTTCAACGCCATGAAAATTCACGTGACGCGGTGCTGCCACCTACAACGACTGATCGAACATCTGATTTACGTCAATTATCTATGGACATATTTTTCATAATATATTAATAAAAATATTATTGTTTTAAGTATGTATATTCTGCAACACAATTAAAATCCAATACATTCGTTTCGGATATTAAAGAAGTCATTTTATTTAATATTGATCTGTCAAATTATAATAAAAATTTAAATTGTCTAAGAAAACTTAGATTCCATTACGTGGAATTACAAAGAAAATAAAGTATATTTTGTCATACATACAGTCAACCTGGGTAACTTTAGCTTTCAATGTAACATTGACTCGCTAACTTGTATTTGAACGTTTAATTTTTTCTCTTCTTACTGATACACTGTATAATAATAAGTTGTTTAATTTATGAAAGTAAAAAGTGTTTTTAAACGAAACCTGCAGTGACAATTGATATTTATCAAATATATATTTTTTTCTCACCATTCAAAATTTGGGCGGTAAACAGAGTTAGAAATATACTTGCTAAAAAGTTGTGTATAGCAATTACTACAGAAGAACTACAGAAGGCGAGTTCAGTTTTATGTTGAAGAATCATATGTTTTTTATGTAATAATACTGAAATATCCCGCGATATTGATAGATTTTTTAAAAAATCTTTAATTATTCTTCGAGCCGTTTCATTTTCAGACAATTTGGGGTAACATTAGCTCGGGGCGAGGACAGACAATGCGTGAAAATTTCAATTATGCAAAAAAGTTTTGAAGGGTGGAAGTGGCCATCAAAGCTTGATATATTTAATTGTCACCCCCGAAATATAGTTAGTCGATTTGGAGGATCTCGATTCTTATGCGATTGATGATCAATTTCTATACATGGTATGGGGAAATTGAGAGCCGATATTATGTTTCTTTTTTATATGTGATTGAGTTTGTTTTATTATTTTTTATTATTTTAGGCATTGCTCAATAATTATAAGTACATCAAAACCTGATTAATACAATAATAACTTGATTTAAGAGGTCCATAAAATAGAAGTTGATTTCGATAAACCAGGCAGTTTAATATTGTATTAATATGGCACCCCTACGTTGCCACTAAAAAGGAGATAGGGATATAAACGAAATGTATTTTTTTTATCAATATGACAAGCTAATCTTACCGAGGAGTAAAAAAAACTACATAAATTAGAGATTTTCTTCATCAACTCCTCATACTTATTAATGTTACCCCAATCTCAGTGTAACTTTGGCTCACCAAATTTTTGGTAATTTAAGGGTCTTTTATTTATCGTTTTGATAAATAACACAGGAATTTAGATTATAGGGGCCAATATCCCACTAGAAACACTAATTTAGGACAAATAACAATAAAAGTAAATCCGTACTGCTATAAATTACCTCTAAAGTGAGCCAAAGTTACCCAGGTTGACTGTACATAATACATACCTTATTAAAAATATTGTGTCTCAAAATAGATTATGAAATAAAATAAAATACATTGTTGTTATTACTATTCGTTACGATAATACGCCCTTAGACAATTGTAAATAAAAAAAAAAGTGTCAAATTAAAATCCAAAAGTCAAACAAAGCTGTAAAAGGGGTTACGATTACGAAACAAAACAAATATGCGAATATTCAGTTATTTAGCAAAAAAAGTAGGTGACCTGACAATTAAATACTCCAATCTTCCAGAATCATACGTAAAACGGAGTTATGAGCAGGTATGACAGTTAAAATATCATGTGAAATTGTTTTATTTAAGAAACAAATCATAACCTAAAACGTGTATTCCAAAAAGGTGTACTGGAAGAATCCGACGGGCTATCCGCAATACCCCAAGGCTCAGATAGCGCGTAAGAAGTTCCGTTTCACGACGAACAGGCCATGGTCGGGCCAGTTCAAGCAGCAGAATGATCGAAATGTACATCGGAAGAAAGTGTTTTTGGAGCCTATCGGAGAATGGAGCTTCTTCAGGTTAATACACTTTGATATCTATGTTTCTGATTTAACTAATAACTTAAAACAAAACTTGTTGGTTTCTTCAGTTTAGGTTCACTGTGGTGTTTGTATTAACACTTTGACATAAAGTGTTTCCCAGTGTTTCCCAGTCCAAGAGTAATGTTTGTTTCGAGCCTGGGTGTTGTGGGATATTAAGTTTCCCAACACAAGATTAGTATCTTCATAGGTTTATGTAAATGATCAGTGTTTACTGGCCTCATTAGTGTACTGCTTGTGTACTTCAGTTGAGAAGATGAGTTTAAACCCCAGGTCAGGATCACAATTTACTTGAGTTTTCAATTTGAAGAATCATAAATGATGTGTCCAGGAGTGGAATGTCTGCTCAACATGATAATAGGCTCACTCTATTATATCATAGGACAGGCATTCTTTATCAGAGCTGCAAAAGAGTTTAATATGGCAGTAGAATCTTCAAACCTGGATTTATTCCAAACCAAATCATTTAAAAAAAAACTTACTGAATCTTGGTTCTCAAACTCTTAGGCAATAGTATAAATTGCAATTGTATTTGTATGTGTATGTATGTACTGTGTATGTGTCCCTATGTATATGTATTTATTTACATGTATCTATATGTATTTTATACTATATTTAAGCCACTCTTTTTATTTCTTTCTTTACCTATCTGTGGGAACATGTAATTAGTATATAGTTTTTGCTTGTTCGGTTTTGTTTTCTGTATCACTGTTGTTCCCTTAAAATAAATAAATAAAAATAAAAGAAATAACTTTAGTGAGCTGCATCCTCATCTGCATCTCTGCCTACCTCTGGTGGCGTACATTCTCATTCTTGTACTTATTTAGTGATCCAGACTGGCTGTGTAGTCCTAGTATTACCAACATAATTGCTAAGTCCACAAATACCCGCTTAACCAATGGTTTGCTAATTTTCAGAGGTGACCGTGTGGAGGTGATGGTGGGTAAGGACAAGGGCAAGCAGGGCATCGTGACTCAAGTTATACAGGAACGAAACTGGGTCATTGTTGAGGGGCTCAACACACACCTCAGAGTTGTAAGAATTTGATTGTTACTCTAAATTTAGTAGTATAATGGATGAACATGTTATAAGTATATTATTATCAAAGTGATACCATTGGTTCCTGTGCCTCCTTGTAATATGTTAAGCCAGTGCAACAAAATAGGTTTGGGAGTTGGTTGGATTATATCCCTGTGTGATCCCAATGGAACAATAACCTGAATAGATGCTGTATGTGCTACAGCTTTACATGCCAATATCTCAGGCAATGTAACTGTAACTCATACTATATTTTTTTTTTATTTGAATGAATGACGAGACAAGCAAGACGCTTGCCTGATGGTAAGTGCCACACCTGCCCATAAACAGAAGCAACACCAGTCAGAACTTTGAATTACAAAGCACTGCATGGCATTGAATGCGCTTGTCACCCTGAGACATAAGATAAATAAGAGGGGATGTCTGCAAGCTGTAGTCAGGTGATCTGCTCATGTTAGTGGAACTATTACACCCTGACTCCCAGATCAGTGTATGTAAAGTGTGTGTAAAGATTGTCCGACTTGATTTTCATTTGAATGGCATGAATATGGCTTCTGTTTAGATCCTAGGAGTATAACTTTCTACTTAAGGCTGAACATATGCTAAATCATAAAATGTCATTCAATTCAATGAACATTCTGTGACATATTTTGAGCAGTCATTATAAAAATGTATGTGTAATATAGCATCATTAAGGAACTTTGAAGCAAAATTTGTGTACAATTTTACTGGTACATAATTCATTTTTATTCTTGCACAGCAAAATGACTATTTTATTTAGATGTTAAGTACTGACCCCAAAACTCACAAGGCTATGTTGTTTGCTTTTCACCATGGGTACGGTGATTGCTATCCAGTTAGCTACAAAAATTAACAGGTATTTTCCTACTAGATTTCCACCTTGACACTTAAAATTATTTGTTTATTATATGACAAAGAGTTATAATTATCTGTGAGTTCCATAAGATTCTAACAGATGGCGGTGTAAGGTAATTTATCGGCTGGATCCAATAAATATCCAATAAATGGCGCATACTGTATGGAATAGTTTACTACAATATAATTTATTTATACCTTAGCCACAGCAACGCGTGGCCGGGCCTGCTAGTAAAATTATAAAACCATTAAAAATACTACCGAGCTGGATCTTGACTGCCTATTGTGATACTGTACCCTGGCGTAATTCTGTGGCTAGTGCTCAAATCGTTGGGAACCGAGTTCAGCGATGTGTAAAGTTGTTAGTTGCATATTATATCTTTGGTAGATTAATAACATCTTGGCATAACTGCTGTGTTATGATGTGAATAACACATTACTGAGTGCTTGTTACTTAGTTCCCTGAATAGTAACAGACTTCATTTATTGAAATAAAACTAATTTAAACGGATTTTATCGCGGTTTTTTATTAATTTTGATCCCGACGTTTCGAAAGTTTTTCAGCCTTCGTGGTCACGGGGCGGACAGTCCGTTTAATTTAGTTTTATTTCAATGAGTAATATTCGCATAAACATAAGAAATCACTAGAGTTAATTTGTGTGCAGATCGGCAAGGACAAATCGTTCCCCGGTGTAACCATCCAGTCGGAGGCACCGTTACTGGTCACAACGGACGTGAAGCTCGTCGACCCTGAGTCGCTGAAGGCCACAGACATAGAGTGGAGATACACAGAGGATGGAGAGAAGGTAAATGATTTTTTTTGTTATTTCATTGAATACGATACGAGCAAGGCGCTCGCCTGATGGTAAGCGCAACGCCTGCCCATAGACAGAAGCAACAACATAGAATTTGTATTACAAAGCACTGCATGGCACTGAACTGCGCTCGTCACCCCGAGACATAAGATGTTAAGTCTCATAATGCCCAGTAATTTCACTGACTTCAATGTCCTTCAGACCGAAACACAACAGTGCTTAATCACTGTTGCTTGGTGGCAGAAATAAAAATAATAAATGTTTTTAGATTTTTGCGATTTGTATACTTATTATTATATAAAGAACGGGTCTTAGTCGCGTAATATTCACGAGTCAACCCGTGACTAGGGCCATTGAAACTCGCTCGATACTTCGGGATATTAATAAATTGGTATTTAAACTTTACATTAATTTAAACTTTATGATGAGTGTAAGTCTATTTCTGTCGCCAAGCAACAGTGTGTAAGCACTGTTGTGTTTCGGTTTCAAGAATATTGAAGCGGGTGAAATTACTGGGCATTATGAGACTTAACATCTTATGTCTTGGGATGACGAGCGCAGTTCAGTGCCATGCAGTACTTTATGACTCAAAGATCTGTGTGATGTTGCTTCTGTTTATGGGCAGGCTACCATCAGGCGAGCGACTTGTTCGTCTCGTCATTCAATTAAATAAAAAAAAAAGTGGGCCCTCAACATATCACCAAAGCCAACCTCACCTGCACGTGCTACACTCAACCAATTAATGGCGAAACTTTGTTCCCGGTTCGTGGAGGTCAGAAGGTGGGTCGCCCCACATAATATCACATCCACTGTCAAATCATGATGGGAAGGCGGACCCTGGCAAAAAATGGAGTAAAGCCATGCAGAAAGGTGCAGTAATGGCTTTGCTCATGTTTCAGGAAAGAAAAATAGGTGTTACTGGAAGAAAAATAGTTTTATAGGATTCCCGGAAACTTAACTACCATTGAGTTATATGTACTGAAATTAGTGGTTGAGCCATAATGACCGGTTATTATCACTGTCTAACAGACAACCGACGTAAAGTAGCGGCTTACTGCTGTGTTTCGTATAGGGAGTGAGACATCCGGAGGCCCAGTTTTCTCCTCCCCTCACCTTCCCAATTCCTATATTATCCTTTTCCGTTAAAAGATTCCGATTTTACTAGTATTGTGGGTTTTTATGGCATGGTGATCATTAATTTAAAATCAGGTGACCCACTTACATGTTTGCCGCCTTCTGTTATAAAAACATGGTATATTATGGTGGTATTTTGAGTGGTAGAGCCACGCTGTAGACAGTTTTGTGTACAGCTTGAATGGGCTGGCTCGACCGGTCGTTACCACTGTCTCACAGAAAACCGACGTAAAGTAGCAGCTTGCTGCTGCGTTTCGTACGGTGAGTGAGATATCCGGAAGCCCAAATCCACTCCCTCTTCCCAATCCCTAATTATCCCTTTCCTTTAAGGTCGACAACGCGCCCATGATTCTTCTGGTGATGGGCGGTGGAGATCACTTACCATCAGGTGACCCACTTACATGTTTGCCAGCTTCTGTTATAAAAACATGGTGTAATAATTAGAACCGAATTATTAATTTTAATATAGAATTTTCATTGGTTAAAGAGGTTTTGTTTCCATTTAAGGTTCGAGTGTCATTAGACAGTAGTCGAATAATTCCTGTGCCCAAGTCAGCCGAAGAGACCATAGACTTCAAGAGCAAAGAGCTGTACATAGAGAATAAAGAGAAGGACACCACTGCTGATGATGTTACTAAGGTATACACTTGGCTTAAATCTTGAGACATTTTAGTCTGATTTGAAAATTTCTACAACTTTGTTTTCAGGGCGAAAAGGTCTTAATGGAACCCAATAATAAGCTTACGCCGTCTGTCCTACCATTAAAGAGATCTTATTAAACTATAATAGACAGCTGGTGGTACAAGGTGGTAGGTCCCTCGTATGCGAGGCCGTCTGGGTTGGTATCACCGCTTTGTCTGTTTTTGCCGCCAAGCAACAGTGTATTAGCACTGTTGTGTTTCGGTTTGAAGGACATTGAAGCCAGAGTAATTACTGGGGATTATGAGATTTAACATCTTACGTCTCAGGGTGACGAGCGCAGTTCAGTGCCATGCAGTGCTTTGTAATTCAAAGTTCTGTGTGGTGTTGCTTCTGTTTATGAGCAGGCGGGGCGCTTACCATCAGGCGAACGCCTTGACGCCGTCTCGTCATTTAACCAAATAAAAAAACTCTGGTTAAAATGTTCAGATTATTATAGCGAATATGGTCGTGGGAGGGTGCCCGATCTATTTGTGTACCCGACTGGATAGCGAGCACTGTACGGATGGCGAAAACCCTACCTACCTATAGTAGCTTGTTGAGGCAAGTTACGTTCCAGGATCAGCCAGTGTATATTTAGTAACTTGACTTGCTTAAAGAGGGTGATAGACGTACGAGCAAGTGCGCGTACTTATGGCTCGACTCTCTTTTCGTAAGCCAGTTCTTTACCCACACTTTTCGACTTCGTCTATTTTTTTTAGTTTTTAAAATGTAATACGATATAATTCCTAAATAACACAAAGCTTCTTCTGTCGACGACATCGCAATACAGAATGAGTAAGCTTCACGTGTGTCACTAACGTCGAGCCGAGTAAGTTCGCGATCTTAAAAACCGCATACTTTAAGTTCGTACGTCTATCACCCACTTTAAGGCTTCAGGGCAGTTGACAGCAGCCATTTGCTTTTTTAAAACATATTATGATAACTCAGCAATACGTCACCATCTACACAAGGGCAAAAACTGAAATCTACGTCCCGGTTTTGAACTGCAATTCTCAAGAAATGTTTTTTTATTTCAGGTGACATTCGCGCCAAAACTGCGTACGTTCGAAATGGACATAATGGAGGATATGGGCATCGAAGAACATAGAGTTCCCGCCAAATCTTACTGGTATTGATGTAGCCATAGACAATTGTAATTTAATATAGTTCTGTTTTTAAATTTTTGTGTTTTATTTCTATAAAGTCTATTGCTGATTATTTATTTATTATATTCCGTTAGTTGTATGTAGGTCCCTTGTATGCGAGTCCGTATAGGCAGTTACCACCGCTGTCTATTCCTGTCGCCAAGCAGCAGCGTGTAAGCATTATTGAGTTTTGATTTAAAGAACATTGAAGCAAAAAGTTACTGAGGTTATGAGGTTCAACATCTTATGTTTCGAAGTAATGAGTCCAGTGCCATGGATTACTTTGTTATTTAAAGAACTAAATGGTATTGCCAACGTTTATGTACTGGTAACTTAACGCGAGTGACCTGCTTGTCTCTCTACTCAGGTGAATAATGGGACCTCATTATAAGTATCAATAAAAGAGGTTTCTCACATACCCAGGGCCCACTTATCCAGTTTTCACTGTAATAATTAGGAAAGCTACGAGGTATGCCACAAGACAGTAAGACACCTTCCCAAATAACTGGAATCCAACTCGCAACCATGTTGATATCTCTATTATTACGTTCATTTCGTTCTTTCCTGTTGTCGCTTTACTTTTGTAATTCAGTCTCCGTGGCCTGTTGGTGGTTGGTTGTATCGGGTGAGTAGCTGTGAAACGAGAGGACGCGGGTTCGATGACTGCACCGAGACAACTGGTCGTAAAAACTACAAGCTAAGTTTTTCTGTAACATGTTTTAAAAAGTAAAGCAAGTGGAAGAATGTAGTAGGTATACAGTATATAATATACTGTAGTATCTAGCGTGGAGAAATGCAAAACACTTACCAACTTAATATTATTTTATCCATAACCACTGTTAATCCTTAGATATCGTGGCGTCATGTATCACGGTATCTGGAAAATTCTGATAAATATAATTTATCGGTGTCAATATAATGTTTGACCTTGTTTAATAATCTGCAATAGCAAATACTACCGGACTCCTTTCTTTATGAGCAAATTAATATAAGAAACGTACAAGTGGGTCACTTGGCGAGTTGCTTTTAGGATTAAAGAATAGTGTAAACCTTATATTTTTTGTTCTAGATGATTGTAATACTGTATCTAGACTATATCTTATTCCTATTGGAAAGAACAAACGTTTATAATCAAAAGTCGAATTCTTATCAGTAAAAATAAGTCTTTAAATAAATATATCTGCACTACACCTGATGGTAAGCGCCGTGCAATCCAAAAAAAAGCTACCATCGACAAACAATGAGTTTATACCCGCTCCAACCAACCATTAAGTCATCCATCAAGCCCCTCGGGAGAACCGGATATACACTGGCTGATCCTGGAACGCGATCCACAAATGGTGGGTGGGTCATTGTGGCAGGTTTTAACACCATGAGTACAGTGGTCGCTATCCGGGCGGGTATGAATATCCTAACACCAGCAAAATATACTTGAACCTACGGTGGATGCTCTTGTATATCCGCTGATCGGATTTTTTAATAATATTTTAGTTTTATAACCCTCCACAAAGAGAGGGGTGTTATAAGTTTGACCCCTCTGTCAGTCTGTGGGTGTATATGTCTATGCCACCGAAAATAGGGTTGCCAGTTTTCGCCGAACATGTTTGGCTTTTTACGAGAGCGGCTTGTTACGGCTTGCCTAATTCCGAACTTCTCTCATTAGCAAAGAAGGCTCACGCCTAGCAATGGGATTGTATATTTCAGGACCGATATAATTAAGTACATATTGTTATTTTTCGACATAATCCATTTTCCCATGCTTTCGGCGCAAAACGCTCTACCTACTGCTGAAAAGATTTGAATAAATTTTTAATACTCTACAAAAATGGGGTTTATAAGTATTTAACGTTTGTTATTTATGACTATTTCAGCGTTAGGTATTTTTAAAGTCGATTTTTAAATACCCTAGGCGGTGTAGCGATGCGCAGGGTCGTATAGCTACATTATTATTATATATCAATTTGACCTTCCCCTTGAAATAATTTGACCGATAATATCTATATCACAACTAATTTCTTATTGGATAAGGCAAGATAGTTGTTTGTAATGATAATGTTCGCTGGGGACATGTTTTGAACGCTACTTACGTGACGTCACGACATTAGAACATTTTGGAACAGCGTCTATAACTAATCTCACGTTCCCAATAATGTGAGCTGGTCCAAAGATGTTTGTTGTCGCTCAACTGAACCGAAATTGTTTGTAGCAGAGGCCGGCCAAGGAACAATGAGCGAATGAGAATAATGTTTAAACCCGTAAGTTTATGAATGTACCCCGCGCGCCGTCGACTTTGATGATTTTCTTAATAAAATGCCTGGTTGCCTGTAAGACATTGCCCTGTGCGATAAGGCCGCCAATTGTACTTCTCAACTTAGTTATATTGTAGTGTTATGTCCTGTACTTGTGTGCAATAAAGTTTAAATAAATAAATAAATAAAAAATAAAATAAAAAAAAAACTAAAAAACACGCTTTTATAAAAAGTGTAACTAAAAAATAGAAAATAAATTTGAAGAAAAATTTATTGTAAAAAAAAGGCGTGGGTTGCATGGTAGTCCATTGAAATGTTACATTTTTTAGGCCTCACCTTGCGTTTCTTAGAGGACGCAATTTTATTTTTTTGATGTGTAGGGGGGGTAAGTGTAAAGCTAAAATCAAGTTTGTGAGGTCGCCACCCTTGTCCCACGGCCGCCATCTTGAAAATAGGGGTTGAAACGGTTTTTACGATATATCTCTTAAACTATTTATCTGATAAAAAAAAATTGTTAACGTTTTTTGTTGCTAATTAAATTCTCTATAACTTTGGTCCAGTAACTTTTTGTCGTAAAACTATAAATAAAAAAGTTATAAGTGAAAATGTAATAAAGAAAAAAATAAAGATGATAATTCTCTTGACAGCCTAAGATACAAACAATTCGCCAAGGCAGTGACAAAAAGTACATTTAATTTATCTTCACTTCCTCCAACACAAGACACAGCTCGCTTTCATACTTTCCGAGTCTACCATCAGGTCCAGTCGTGGCTTGGTAATAATAATGATCCTGAAGACTGGGGCTGGAAAAAATGTGGAAAATTATTGATGCCAGTGCAGAGCTCTTAACCTCCAGCACCCCCTGAGCTTCTTAAATTGATCTTTTGTAAATGCAAAGGAAACTGTGGAGCGATGTGTGGATGTCGAAAAGCAGGGCTAAAATGTTCCGCAGTGTGCTTCCATTGTTCTGGAGAGAGTTGCAGTAACGTAATGGAACTCTCAGAATTAACAAATGAAAATGACTTCGATGATGAACCGCCGACATTGACACCCCTTCCTTCTCCAGTTCTCCCACTGATATTTGATTCAGAAAACCGATCAGATGCTGAGCTGCAGCCTGGTCCATCGAAAAGACCGAGGACGGAGTAGTTCGAATTTCTGAACATTTTCACTTATAACTTTTTTATTTATAGTTTTACGACAAAAAGTTACTGGACCAAAGTTATAGAGAATTTAATTAGCAACAAAAAACGTTAACAAATTTTTTTTATCAGATAAATAGTTTAAGAGATATATCGTAAAAACCGTTTCAACCCCTATTTTCAAGATGGCGGCCGTGGGACAAGGGTGGCGACCCCACAAACTTGATTTTAGCTTTACACTTACCCCCCCTACACATCAAAAAAATAAAATTGCGTCCTCTAAGAAACGCAACCCCAAATGTAACTTTTCAATGGACTATGGTGGCACTAGTTATAAATATATTATTGACACATATTATGAGTAGAAGGATTATCATTTAAATAGTATCTTAAAAAGCAAAACCGGGAACAAAATCTATCCCTCAGTTACATGTAGGTATAGATGCCCAACTGAATAAAAATTAAAAACATTTTCCTTATTCACGACACCTTTGTATAGCGGTTCATAGACCTCCTTACGATACAAATTTAATCCATAAAGTCCTAAATTTTTTCAAGTAGACCGGCTGTGATACACTGTGTGACAGACGGTCATGACGAAATTTTAAGGGTACCATTCTTGCTATTCTGCTACGAAACCTTAAAAATAACAGTAAATGTAGCTTTTTTAATAACGTAGGCCTAATGCTCGATTGACAGAGTTTTTTGTTACATGTTCTTAGAGTTTACAAATACATTTTTTATACGGGGATGGAGTCAGCAAATTTCTCATAATTTTCTCGGAATCCAACGTACATATGTAAATATTTATTTTAGGTAATTACTGTAAATCAATCTATACTTGTAAATAGATTTGATCCTGCAATCTGGATGGTAACAGGTTATCCGACAAGCTTAATAAATATTATGATATGACCCGTATTGCGTGGACAACTTATCAATGCAGATTATGTATGCACTCTACAATTCTACAATCGAAAATAAACTTTAAATTCAATTCACAAAGAAGTTTTTTCGTTTGCTATTAAAAATAATATTTATCATACTATTTTGGATTTTATGTGTTCAATGATTGGGTTTAAATCGATTTACTGCCATGTATATGTGTTTATGTGTTATCATGTTATTATGCAATCATTTCACAGCTGCGTTGTATTTTGCGTTGAAAACAAAAAATAAAATGCATTGCATCGACTCATTTTATTGTTTAAGTTTAAGTTTAAGAATTATTTATTTCTCATAAGATTTTACAATCACTTACTGAGAAAATATATTATGTAGCTACTTTACATAGGCGAGCATACTTAACAATTAAAATATTATTTATTATTGTCTCGAGTAAAATAATTTAATTTTTATATAGGTACCTCTGGCGACTGACGTCAATGAGAAAAGCATCAGATTGTCTTCAAACATTTATTCAATAGGGTAACCTAAGTTGTTGTGTAATTTTGAATTTTTATAGGAATTTTAGTGTTACTTTTGCTGAGAAAGTATTTTTAGAAAATTTACATTTTAAGAGGATTAGTCGGGGTTGAACTTTGTATGAATGCTTTCTGTCTAAAATTGACTATTGAAATAAAACTAATTTAAACGGATTTTATCGCGGTTTTTATTTTAATTTTGGTCCCGACGCGACGTTTCGAAAGCTTTTCAGCCTTCGTAGTCACGGGGTGGTCTGGAATAATATACAGTATTAAAAATGAACACACGTTTCACATTTATGCAAAATTGCAGCCGCAAAAGGGGTGAGGGGGTTGAATTTTGTATATTATTAATGTGAAAGTTTGGATTTTTGTAAATCAATCACACCTTAACGACTGAACGGTTTTGGATAAAAATTGGCACATAGGTATGACCTGATATAGGACATTGATGAATTTTGGTACAGAGATGTATGGAACCTTGGAGACGGTTATATGCTTATTATCCCGTAAAACCGGGCGGAGCCGCGGACAAACGCTAGTAAAACTATATCTGTTGCAGAAAGGTGCGGTCATATTTAAATATTGTTAAATATACAGTCATGACAGTGAGCGTTTATCTGCTGGATCTTATCGAAAACTAGGTACCTAAGTATCATAATTTCACGGTAATTTTAATCACACGTTTATTACGATCAATCGATCACGTCACTATTAAAAGAAAAAGAAAATGCTTTATGTCCTAGCAATGCAGTTGTATTTGGTACTACGGCTGGTGGAATACTTGTATGTACACAATACGTTGACTAAATTTGACCATAGTTTTCTGTAACGCATTTTATATTAGAATCGACATCTTCTGTTTTTTCTTCGGTTACAAACTATCTGAAACCTACTAGGCACTTAATCACATACATTCACCTTTAACCGCAGGTCCAAAGCACCACACCTAGTGATAATTCATCTAAGTTGGCATGACTAGATACGACACAGAGAGCTGGTCAGTATTGCAGGAAAGCCGGGACCTTACCGGTTTCAGAAAGTATTAGGGATTTCTAAACTAATTATTTTACGTGATAGAGCCATGCTGTATACAGCTTTGTCTACAGCATGAATGGCTCGGCTCGACCAGGTTGTTACCACTGTCTCACAGAGAACCGACGAGAAGTAACAGCTTCCTATAGCGTGTCCTATGGTCAAAATACCCCTCCCTTTCCTAATCCGTTAATTATCACATGGTCGGCCACGCGTCCACGACTCATCTGGTATTGTAGGCGGTCATAAGGGGTGATCACTTACAATCAGGTGACCCACTTGCTCGTTTACGGGCCTATTACTATAACAATACTCTTTAGTTGATCACAAAAGTTTCCGTTAGATATGCAGCACAATAAACAGGTCGTAATCGGTAAAGCTACTATCGCGCACGAGGCGGTCACGCGACGGCCACGCCGTGGCGATGTGGGCGTAGATATCGGCCCTAGTTCGTTGCCACGTAGGACTTGCTGGGTGCACTGCCGCCCATTGAAGGATAGAGGGCAATAACTATAACAATAACAAAGAGGTTCCTATAATAAACTAGCTTTTGCTCGCGGCTCCGCCCGCCTGATCTATTTTTCCGGGATAAAAGTAGCCTATGTCTTATTCTGATGTATAAGCTATATTATTGTAAAGTTTCATTAAAATCTATTCAGTAGTTTTTACGTGAAACAGTAACAAACATCCATCCATACTTACAAAGTTTCACATTTATAATATAGAGACTATAAAATAAAACTGTCCTTCGCGAGACCGTGTCGTTCCAGTTGAAATAAGAATCTTATGACGCGTCCTCGTAATGGACAGTTTTCTATGATAAGAGCCATTTACACGGAGAGAGTTTGATGTACGACATAAGCGACTTATAAAAAATGTTGGTTACCATGATTGCCGCTGTCCAGTTTCACGACGCAGCCTTGTAAACGAGAGTCTTCTGTTATTTTCTCGCCTCTGTCGTGCGATAAACAAGCTCTGTGTAAATGAGGCTTTATACTCGTGTGTGTTATACGTCAAAATATCACCTTTTAAATGGGGCTTTAACCGGGAGTACGGCTAAAAACTTATCTACGATTGTCGTTTTCAAATGGCATAGCGTGGTCTCATAAGGCCAAGACACACAAAGGCGGTACCGGAGGCGTGTTGACAGCGGGATTTTTGCAGTGTGCTTTGAATTTGCATGTAACGTGGTAGCGGCTGGCTACGAAGCGAGAGGCCGTGGGTTCGATTCCCGCACCGAACCGCACTAATATTGGTTTCGGGTGACACACGGACGGATGTCGCGTTGTCTGCTATAAAAAAGATGTTTAAATAAATCACACATATTTTTTAATTACATAGGCCGGCAAACGAGCAAGTTACCTGATGGTAAGTGATCTCCACGGCCCATGTACTCCCACAATACCAGAAGAAACGAAAATCAACAGCAAGCCGCTACTTTACGTCGGTTTTCTGTAAGACAGTGATAATGACCCGGGCGACTTGGCCCATTCATGCTGTAGACCAGTGTTTCCCAACCCTTTTTAGTCCATGCCCTACCTTAATTTTTTTTTGTTAAATTTATCACCGATATCTAGCGTCGCATTTAAATAACCCAAAGCGAAAGTATTATAACATTACTGTGGCGAAAGCGTTAAAGTCGTATCGAGTCTATTTTTAAATTGCCCCCCCCCCTGTGGGGCTTGGGCCCTACGTTGGGAAACACTGCTGTAGAAAAAACTGTCTATAGCGTGGCTTTACCACTCAAAAATATACTTACATAGACTGAGATGCAAGAGTTGTTTCATTTATTTATTTATTTGAGAAACAAACGGTTACATAAAAATACATTATGCTTAAATTTATCTAAAAAACCTATAGTTCCCTTGATTTAACGTATACAGTTACAAATTAATTACTTGAGTTTAGCTCTAAAATCTGCTACAAAATAAAGTAAAGATAAAATACAGAATACAAATACACATTAATAGTCGCTATTACCGTTTGCAATGTTCAGTGTTTTGTTAGTAGCAACTATGCTAGGCCTACAGAGTACATTGAATATACTGCTAGGCCCTCGGTTCAGACACAAAGTAAATCAAATAATTAAAATCCTAATAAAGTAGTTACAAAGGTATTTCCTGCCACGTAAGCATGGCGACTACGTTTCCAAGCTCACGTACGCTCTCACTTCACTAATGAGGCAAACGGTGATCAAGAAAAATATGATTCTATTGTTGTCGTGTAGTATATGAAAGTAGAGGCGCACTATTCTAACATAAGCTCACACCTTCGGAGATCAGGTAGGCAGAGGTGTAACTAGTACACCCGCGTTGCGCGAGCTTTTCGCCTTATTGGGAACAAATTCCAATATCGGGCAGCTAATAAGTCTTTTCAACTTGGAACGTTCAGACACAAATGCGGTTGCAGTTTATTATTTTATTATTGTTGTTTGGGGGGTGTATATACTTTGTATTCGAATGGATACTGACCACCGTACACATGGTGCTAAAACCTGCCATAGTGATCCACACGCTTTGTGTGGATCGCTTTCCAGGATCAGCTAGTGCATATCAGGTTCTGCCGAGGGCCTTGCGACATGACTTGATGGTTGATTGGGGCGGGTATATGTAAATACATCCTTGTATTACTGTGACTGCATCGATCATCCGTCGCAGGCCCTCGATTTGATTCTTTCCTCTCCGCAGAGGCAAGAAGCATTTATTTAGGTCGGTATGACTCTGGTGACCACCGATAAACTCATTGTTTGTTGGTGGTCGCTGGTTTTTTGGATTGCACTACGCTTACCATCAGGTGTAGTGCAGTCACTTTGCCGTTCTCGAATAAAAAAAAAACTGTTAAATAAAAATAAAACAACAAATATTAAAAAAGTATAATGACAGATTTAGTGGTGCAATGGGCGAGTAACTGGCTAGGCTGTGAGGCGAGAGGAGACGCGACGCGAAAAATGGTTCTGTAATCCACAAATATTGGTTTCGGGTCTGGGTTTTGTGGGACTGTAAGTTTTTCGTAGTTCAAAAAAAGCTCATGCCTTTATCCCAAAAGGGGTAGACAGAGGTGCGACTAGTGCTGCACTCACATTTCACTGAGATTATTGCCATCCCATGATACGATAGCGGGCGAGCCTATCGCCATACCGGACACACATACCAATCCCGGACAATTTGTGATATACTGTATAGAAAAATCAAACGCAAATTTGCCTTTTTGATATCAGTTGATAATCGCGTTGTTACTCATAGTTTTTGAATGTGTTTTTGGTAATTATTACCAGAGTGCGTAGATTATGTACAGATAGCAGTTACGTAGCGACTGTCTAGTATGTGTTACACGCACCAAATGTTTTTTCTCGCGTGATACCTTTATGACAATTATTATATTATAGCTCTTTGATTGTTAGGCGATAATACATCGGAATGTCGGTTAATCTCATAGAATAATTTTCAATAAGTATTAGTATTAGCCTTTTAGTGTATAATTTCATATGATTAAATGTCATTGTAATTGCCTTTGTGTTATTTTTTTTAAACTGTTGCTTCTTTGTATTTTTATATGTTCTCTTTTTTATAATATGTTAATATGACCTAAGGCAGTCTGACATATAATTGTATCTGTCAATCTAGGCAAATTATTGTATGAAAACTATGAAAATTCATCACTAACACTAAATCTTATGTTGTTACTTTCGGTTTAGTTGTATTTTGTTAATTAAATTTTAATTTTTTATCCGATTGTAAGTTGTGTTAGTTATGGTTGCCTGTAATTAGGTTGCATGTTATACTTGTTTGTTTCTTATTCATATTTGGAATTATCGGATCTTAGTATAGGTCGTTGACCTTATATATCTTAATTATATTGGACTAACCAGTCCTGAAATACGATAAAATCATTAATAAACTACATAGAATATAAAATTAATAGGTTTCATTTTGTTGCAACATAAAATATGTTTGGTTACAAAAAAAAAGGTTAAGAAAAGAAAATTTTAAGCTATTGTATAGATTTTATCGCGGGCCTTGAGCGGCGAGACCGAATACAGAAATTCCGTAACGAAAAAACCTAACACCCCCCACTCCGACCAGCCAGCGTTAGCTGACCTCCCTGGAATATCGATAATTTCGAAGTCCCAGGTGGCGTCACACAGTGACCAGTTAGCTTTGACCGGACTTTGACCCCGACCTTGACCTTGACCTTGACATTGTCCCCGACCTTTACGTTGACCTTGATCTCGACCCCGACCTTGACCCACAAAATTAAAATTAAAAACAAAGGAATGAAAATACTGCATAAATAAAATAAATAAATAATTATAATTACATAAGTTGATAAAAAATGCTATGCAATAGCTTTACCGCGGCAGTCTACGAGTGCCACGCGTCTTTTTTTTATTTAACAAACAAAATCCTCCTCGATTTTGTTTCATAAAGAAACTGACAACGATAAGCCGCGTACGTTTTGACTGTATGAAAATCACGCGATACAAATACATCCAATTTAGTTGTTATATTTTGTTCAGTTTCGGCCGCTATTGTCCATCTAGACACGTATTATAAACCCCTCTACCACTACACAGTTTGTTATTGTTTACGTTCGTGTCGCTATCGTTCGTGGTGAAGGTCTCGATACCGCGGCGAGACGCGCCAAGCGTCATGCACCGGCCACCGAAAGTCCTCTGTCCTGCTGCCAGCTGCATTATCATGATCATTCAAGCGTCGACCGTCGGCGGGAGTGCATGTGTCAGTGAATCAAAATGAACGTCGCTATTTGTCTGGTGATTTGTGTGCTGGTGAATTTGGCGGCGTCGAAGGTAATGCGGGTAGATTTATTTCAATTTTTTTATGGAGAGATCTTATAAATCGTGATACAAGACTAGATTTCTTACATAAACAATAATACATCAAAAAGTTTTAAAAATATCACAATTGAAAACATTTTTTAAATTCAATCGTTTTATAAAATTTAGGCCGGTATTTTTTTGCGAAATAATTTCACAACTTTCCCGACACATGTAAATTTATTAAAAAGAAAGAATTAGTCGTACAAATGACAATAAAATCGGTCATATTGCTAATTAAATTAATTCAACTAAAAAGTTTCATTTATTAGTCCATGATCCGTAACTCCCACGCTTTAAATTGGAAATAATTTAATAGGCTCATCACTCACTACCTAATCTGATGCGGGAACTTGTAAGAAGGATGAAAATATGTGTTTTGTTATTGCTTACATTTGTTTTATACAAAAGTGATATTATTTTATCAAAGAGTTATTTATATTTATGAGTGCGATAAACCGTTCCGTAGATTTTTTTCTCGTTTAAAAAAAACACCAAGTATGTTCACCTGTTTTCTAATTACTAAAATTATAACCCTTTCTTTAATTTTGCATAAGCCCATTTATTAAGGTAATTCATAAAAATACCTTTAGTGTAAATTATAAGTGAAATGTGCAGTTTATGATAAAGTGAATTGACATCTACAGTAACGACAATCATTATGTATATGACAGCCTCCGTCTAGTTGGGCGAGTAGCTGGCTGAGAAGCCAGAGGCCGAGGGTTCGATTCCCGAGACCCTTTGGCAGATAAATGTGTGTATAATCCTTAAATATCCGGGTGAGTCTGGGTGTGTTTTCTTATTTCTAGTCAAGGAGGTTGACGTCAGGCAGGCGGCCGGTCGTAAAAACTACAAGCCAAATCTTTTGTAACATGTGTTAAAAAGCTGATCCTATTCCGAGTGGGATAAAGGCAGGTGGAAGATTATTGATATATCATAATATTTATTGTATAAAAGCTCATGGAAAATATAGATAAAAAAAATGTTTACATTCTCCGCAAACTATTGAAAAATACTATTCCTACTAAAAATACAACAAAATAAAAGCAATTTAACGAATAAACTGTATCGCCAAAAATATTACAACACACGACTCCTTTGAAGATTTATTAATAGAACAAATGAGTCCCGAAATGCATCGGCCAGTGACCCGAACACGCGGCCCTTTCGTGTGTTGTTTTCGTTCTATCTCTATCTTTCTTATGCCGTCCTGCTCTAGCGTGTCCCTTCGCCCTATTAATGTGATAGACAACGCATGGTTCTGAGTCACGTACGCCATCGTGCATCGTAAAGAAACATTTGTTTTGTACCTGCTTTATGACGTTTACAACAAAAACCCTTTTTAACACGCTTTTATTACTTTGTTCTTTAGGCGAGGCGATATAGGCAAAGGACGTCACTATTCGTGCGTTTCCAGTAATAAAGTATGAAATTATTAGGTCTCGCGTATAAGAGAGGCCGTATGGGTTGGTACCTCAGTTTTCTCTATTTTTGGGGCCATACAGAAGTGTGTACGCACTGTTGTGTTTCAGTTGGTAGGATTAGGAAAAATCGCGAATTACTTAATTGCTCATTTGTTTTTGGGAGTCTAAATATCTGTACTTTTTTTCATACAAACTTTGAGCCCCATTATGCCTCTAATTTCGAAATACATATCTTTCCTTATTCCTTTTACATAAAGGGAACTTTTGTGCCAATTTCAAGTTTCCAAGCGGTTGAGCGTTGATGAGTCAGTCAGGAATTATCTTTTTACATAAACAGAAATAGATTAGTACGAAAATGCAAGCTTTTTTTTCAACCGAGCACGGTAAAGTGTGCACTACACCCGATAGTAAGCGCAGTGTAGTCCAAAAAAATCAGCAACCACCGAAAACCAATGAGTTTATCGGTGGTCACCAGAACCACACCGGCCTATATAAATGCTTCTTCACACTCCGAAGAGGGAGGAAGCAAATCGAGAGGTCTGCGGCAGGACAGCCGTATGACCAGGGCATGCACAGTGATACAAGGATGTACCCCTATACCCTCCCCGACCAACCACCAAGTCATGTCGCAAGCCCCTCGAAAGAACCGGATAATACTTACACTGGCTGATTCTGGAACGCGATCCACACAAGGTGTGTGGGTCACTATGGCAGGTTTTAACACCATGTGTAAGGTGGTCGCTATCCGGGCGGATATGAATATCCTATCACTAGTAAATTAAGTAATAATATCATTATGTTTGTTTACAGGACACGTATCGGGCCGCTATAGTTCGAGATGTAAGCCGGTCAGATATCAACTACATCCCGGCTATATATGAAGCTGGAAGGAAGGTAAGAACCTACACACCCAATAGAAATATAGACATTGTTTTGTCTACAGCATGTATGGGTCGGGTCGATCAGGTTACCAGGGTCTCACAGAAAACCAACGTAAATTAGCAAGTTTCCAAGTTTCGTACGGTGAGTCAGATATCGGGAGAGTCCTAATCCTTCTCCCCTTCCCAATTCCTTAATTATCCCTTTCCTTTAAGGTAGGCAAGGCACCCATGATTCATTTAGTATTGTGAATGTATATTAGCGGTGGATATCACTTATCATCAGGTGACCCATTCGCTCGTTGGCCGGTCTATGAATAAAAATAGGACACGCTGTATACAGTTATATCCACAGCATGACTGGCCCGGCCCGACCGGAATATAACCACTCACAGAAAACAGACATAAGGTAGAAGCTTGCTGCCCAATTCGCCCCTCCACTTCACAAGTCTTAAATTATCGGCAATAATTTGGTATTGCCCTTGCTCGTTTGCTGGTGCCAAGCGCTAGAACATGCGTAGGACCTTGAATCTAATCTTATAATCTGAAGAAAAATGCCCGTGCGTGTCGCAAAGTATTGTAGTTAAATGGTGATATACATCAATGATTGTTGATTGTATGCCCATGTGATTTTGCGGAAGGTTTTTATGCCATAGTTACTTAAAAAATTATGTGGTAAATTCGAAGTTACAAATATGTTTTAAAAGCCCTACATTCTAGGACGGAGATCTACTTGCTGATTGGTTCACTGAGCGTTGACTTGTTACAGTGTAGTCTGCATGGGAATATTTTATTCCCACCGAGTCACATTATTACTGGTTGGATTTTTTTTCACAATTATTCCCAACACGTCACACTGTGACACGTTGTGGTTGTGACTCCTTAGGAAAAAGCGGTAAAATATGACACACTTGGCTTCGTACAAGTGCTTTCGTCACAAGTGACTTCACTGGACCTGAAGTACAGTGCAACCCTAATATTACGTGTACCGTCAAGAGCCCTTCGACGTTTGAGTGGTAGAGCCACGCTGTAGACAATTTGTCTACAGCATGAATGGGCTGGCTCGACCGGGTCGTTACCACTGTCTCACAGAAAACCGACGTAAAGTAGCGGCTTGCTGCTGCGTTTCGCAAGGTGAGTGTGATATCCGGAAGCCCAAATCCCCTCCTCTTCTCAATTGACTCAGGAACGCGGCTTGTTGTTTATAGCACAGGTCTTCAAATGAGCAAGTTTTTATTATCCGAGCACGGCAAAGTGACCGCACTACGCTTGATGGTAAACGCAGTGTAGTCCAAAAGACTAGCGACCACCGACAAACAATGAGTTTATCGGTTGTTTTTAACATTTTTTTTAGTTACCTGATCTCCACCATCTATTAACCTACAATACCAGAAGAATTACGAATGCTTTGTCAACCTTTAAGGACAGGTATGGTGTTTGTGAGAGGCAAAGGGGATTTGGGCCTCCGTTAATCTCATTGTACGAAACGCAACAGTAAGTTGGCACTTCACGTCGGTTTTCTGTGAGATCAAACACTTGGGTTTTATATTTATAATTGCATTATTCGGATGTAAGCTCCTGCCAGGTATATTTCTAAGAAAATCTAAAAAAAACATAAAAGCGTACGGTGTTTTATTTAAAACATTTGCGTTATCTACGCCTTACGGTATCTGTCAGAGACAATAACAAATATAATTTCTTTGTTTTATGAAAACAATGGAATGTGTGTTTTTTATATAACTTGCACATGTGTGAAGTGTCGTATAACTGTCGTGGTGCTGGTATGGGACTAGAGGACTATCACCTAACAGTATACTTTAGAGTTTTATAATAATACTAGCTTTTGCTCGCGGTTCCGGCCGCGTGAACTGCCTTTTCCGGAATAAGTAGCCTATATCCGTCTCCAGGGTCTCATCTGTCTCGGTACGAAGTCATCAAAATCGGTTCAGCAATTTAGACATGAAAGTGTAACTAACAAACAAAGTCACTTTCGCATTTATAATAAGGATTATTGTCAACAAGAATGTTCCAGAATCGAGAGAGTTCCTCATATGACACAGGCGGGAATATGTCAGAAAACCGTTAAAGACGAGGTCGTGTCATACGATTCTTTTTCTTTCAAACTGTATTACGGGTCCTTGTAAACAAGAGTGTTCTATAACATTCTCGATTGCATCATACGACTAAGTTTATCCATCTAAATGGACGTTTAAAGTCGTCATAAACATAGTTAAAGTGATTAATTACATTTCTAACCCCGTACTATGTCGACACCTTTTTTTTTTTTTTTTTTTTTATGGAATAAGGGGCAAACGGGCAGGAGGCTCACCTGATGGAAAGTGATCACCGCCGCCCATGAACATCTGCAACACCGGGGGGCTTGCAAATGCGTTGCCGGCCTTTAAGGAAAGAATACGCTCTCTTCTTGAAGGTTCCCAAGTCGTAACGGTTCGGAAAGACCGCCGGCGACAGCTGGTTCCACAGGGTGGTGGTGCGAGGTAGGAAATGCCTAACAAATCGCGCTGTTGTGGAACGCTGGACATCAAGGTGGTGAGGGTGGAATTTTATATTTTGGCGCGATGTCCGATGGTGAAATTCAGCGGCCGGGATCAATCCAAACAATTCCTCAGAACACTCCCCGTGGTAAATGCGGTAGAAGATGCAGAGTGACCCAACATCTCTACGCAGAGCCAAAGGATCAAGCCGATCGGAAATAGCGTGATCGTCGATAATCCGAGCCGCCCTACGTTGAATGCGGTCAAATGGAAGTAGCTGGTACTGGGGGGCTCCCGCCCAGAGGTGAGAACAGTACTCCATGTGGGGCCGAATTTGCGCCTTATACAGGTTCAAACGTTGAGCCGACGTGAAGTACCGTCTCGCCTTGCTGAGCACACCAAGCTTCTTTGAGGCCAATTTGGCCTTACCTTCCAATTGACCGCGAAACTGGACGTTGCTCGAAATATCGACGCCAAGTATTCCGATACTGGCTTTGGCAGAAAGGGGAGTATTCTCAAAATGAGGAGTTACGACAAATGGTGACTTTTTAGCGGTTAACGCGCAAACTTGTGTCTTTTTGGGGTTAAATTGGACTAAGTTTAGTCGACCCCAGTCGGAGACTTTGGTTAACAAAGACTCGACTTCCGACACAAGTTTGTTCCGGCTCTCGTCAACGTATTCCCGAGAAATATTAGCACGGCCAGTGTACAGTACATCCACAGTGCTATCGTCTGCATAGCAATGAATGTTGCTGATTTGCAGCATGTCATTGATATGCAGAAGAAACAGAGTTGGAGACAGTACACAGCCTTGTGGAACACCAGCATTGTCATCCTTAATCATCATCCCTCATCAATTCTCATGAATTGAGGGATTTTTGGGCTTCCGCAAAACTGACTTACTTACTGGACGAAGGACAAGCCACTTCAAGACTTGTGTTCCACCACCCCGGTCGAGCCGCTCCATTCATGCAGACAAAAGATAGCCTAGTAAAGCTTGCTCTAGCATTATTAAGTTGGTTGGGCAGAACACGTTGGTTGATTTTAATAATTGCCATATTTAAATTCAACGTCAACAATATATGTTTGAGTTATTAAAGTGCACAGTTTATATAAACCATTACATAATTTTTATTATCTTCTTCATAATTACTGTATTAGATTTATTTTATTTTTAACGACACATTACAGACACCTACTTTCTTGAATACAATGGTGTCATGGGTTAAAATAACTATTGTATACATTGTATACGTATTGTATTTTTATTTTTAAAATACAATATACAAAAAATATAGTTATGCAATTCACTTACGACGAAACCTAAGTTGTATAATTATATACCTACCTACCTAAGTACACGTTAAACATGTTTAATGTAATTTTGGTTTTCTTGAACACATTTATCTTCATTATTATGTTACGGTATTTATATTAGAATTCTCGTTTACAAGTTTTGCGACTGGTAGAGCCATGCTGTAGACACTTTTATCTACAGCATTAATGGCCGACTCAACGGGTTGTTACCACTGTTCCCAGAAAATAGCGACTTTCTGCTGCATTTCATATGTGAGTGAGATATCCGGTGTCCTAAATCCACTTCTCGATCACTTATTTATTCCTTTCCTAAATCGTCGACAACACTTTCATGATTCTTCTAGTATTGTAGGCGTTCATGTTTGAAAATCACTTATCATCAGGTGACCCCCATACTCGTTTACATAAAATTATAAAAAATATTTTGTTTTCAGAATGTAGACATCCTGGTGCTGCCGTCTTCAGATACTTTAAATTTGGAAGATAATTATGATGAGGTAGGAAGTAGTATTACATTAGTATTGTACGTACATTTTATGGAGTCGCCTGTCGCGTTTATTACTCGATATCAGGTATATAAATAATAAATACACCCAACAGTCACACACATAGTCCTGACTCCACACTAGGTTAACCTATCGTGGGTATCAGGAACTACGGGCCACGAGGCACTTGCGACCCCACAACATCCAGACCCGACACATATCTATAGATCTCTCTATTAATCTATATTGTTTTTTTTTTCGAGCACGGCAAAGTGACTGCGCTACACCTGATGGTAAGCGTAGTGCAACCCAAAAAACCAGCGACCACCGACAAACAATGAGTTTATCGGTGGTAACCAGAGTCATGCCGGCCTGTATAAATGAAATTGAGGGGCCTGATGACAGGCGGATGACCGATGCAGGTACAGTGATACAAGGATGTATCACTATAGAAACTGGTAAGGCTAAACTTCGTGACACTGAGTTTAGCTTAATAATTGATAATAAGATAATTAGCACAGATTTAGAAGTAGCTAGGGCATTTGAGAATTTTTTCACAGATATACCAGTTTCTACCACACAGAATTTAAATTCATCTCCTACTATAGCAGAAAATATATTAAAAGAGAGTGTCCCTGGATGTAATGATTCATTTGAATTCCAATGTGTTAATAGTATGGATATAATAAAGGTGGCAAAGTTAATTAATATTAAAAATACATGTGATTTATGGGGAATTTCCACAAAAATTCTGAATTTTGTAATACCTGTGATAGCTCCCCAGTTAGCTTTAATTTTTAATTCATGTATTAGTTGTGGCATATTTCCTGATCAGATGAAGCTCAGTAAAATCATACCTCTCTTTAAATCTGGTAGCACAACTGACCCCACTAATTTTAGAACTATTTCTGTGCTACCTTCAATAAGTAAAATCTTTGAAAAACTCATCCTTAGTCAAATACAAAATTATTTTACTTCAAATAAAATCCTGCATCATAAACAGTTTGGTTTCACACGGGGTCGCTCCACCACCGATGCTGGTGTTGAGCTTTTAAATAATATATTTGATGCCTGGGAGGGTTCACAAGATGCCTTGGGTGTATTCTGTGATTTATCCAAGGCGTTCGATTGTGTTCACCATGACATTCTTATCAGGAAACTGAGTCACTACGGAGTAAATGGCGTTGCTTTAGATTTATTTAATTCTTATTTAAGCAATAGGATTCAAAGTGTTGACGTCAATGGAAAAAGATCACCTGGGTCTACTGTTACAATGGGAGTTCCACAGGGCTCGATTCTTGGACCCTTTCTATTTTTAATTTATATTAATGACTTACCTTATCACATAAGGGACAACTGTGAGGTAGTGTTGTTTGCAGATGATACTTCTTTGATATTCAAAGTTAATCGACAACAATCCGTTCTTGACGATGTAAACAGCACTCTCTCAAAAATAGTACATTGGTTTAGCGTTAACAATTTATTACTAAATAGTCAAAAAACCAAATGCATTAGATTTTTGACACCTAATGTCAAAAAGGTTAACGCTAACATTTTTATGAATGGTGATGAGTTAGGCCTTGTGGAGTCAACCAAGTTCTTAGGTATAACTTTAGACCCTAAACTTCAATGGGGCCACCACATATCTGTGCTAGCTAAAAAATTAAGTAGCGCAGCTTACGCAGTGAGTAAAATACGCCAACTGACCGACGTTAACACGGCTAGACTGGTTTATTTTGCATATTTTCATAGTTTGATGTGTTACGGAATTTTACTATGGGGTGGTGCTGCTGACATCAATGCTATTTTTGTTCTTCAAAAGCGAGCTATAAGATCTATTTACTCGCTCAGTTCCAGATATTCTCTTAGAGAAAAATTCAAAGAAATAGACATAATGACAGTAGCATCACAATTCATCTTCGCTAATTTAATGTATGTTCATAAGAATATAGACCAATTTACAAAAATTAGTGATACTCATGGCATAAATACTAGGAATAAAAATAACCTTAAATGCCATAAAACTAGACTCCACAAAATTGGCAACTCTTTTAAAGGGCTCTGTATACGCTTTTACAATAAACTTCCCAATTACATTAAGGAGCTTAATATCATGCAATTTAAAGCCACTATTAAGCGAAAGTTATGCAATAAAGCATATTATAAGATTTCGGAATATTTAGAAGATTTAAAGGCTTGGGAATAGCTTATAATAATAAATATGTGAATAGGTTACTATATACGCTAATTTTAAGCAGTTTGGGTATGTCATGCTCGCTTTAATGTCTGTGCTTGCGGCGGCGTCGTGTGCCGGGTCGGTCACTTCCCTGTAACATGGTTGAGGAGGCCGATGGCTGGCACATGCGTCATGCTCGTGAACGGGTGCTGCTTGTGTGGACTGGTCTGCTCAAGCTCTTATTGCGTGTTTAGTTGATTTATTCATATAGTTCTTGAAGATCATGCACAAAAAACTATTATATTATGCTAATTATTTTACTTTATGACGTTCCTCATTGGCATAAATTGAGCTGCTCTAACTCAAATAAATAATACTTCAATGTATGTAGTTCTAATATATATTGTAATAAGTTTAGAAAAGAGCAACGTTAGAGTTTCTTGCCCGTTCTTCTCTAACGAACCAGCTTTCCGAACTGGCGGTAGAGTTAAAATTTGACTGAATCTAAATGATGTTTGACATTTTACTGATTCAATAAATGATTTGATTTGATTTGATTTGATATACCCGCCCCAATCAACCATCAAGTCATGTCGCAAGCCCCTCGGGAGAACCGGATATACACTGGCTGATCCTGGAACGCGATCCACACAAGGCACGTGGATCACTATGGCAGGTTTTAACACCATGTGTACGGTGGTCGCTATCTGGGCGGATATGATTTTCCTACCACCAGCTATGGTGGTATGATAGTATAAGCTATGGTTTAAACTACATACAACAAAGGAACAGAGTAATAAATTAAGGGCAATAAAACAGATCTTAGAAGTACAAAGTATATTTGCAGAGTTTAAAAAACATCGCGAAGGCAGCTCGCGTGTCGCGTGTGTACGTGGCGGCACACATGCACGAAGGTCGGGAACGAGTGAGGACCAGTCTCGTGTTCAACAGGGAAGGCGCTGTGGTCGCTGTGTGAGTATCAAGTATTTACACCAGCAGGAGAACAATTAAGCGGGTCACCTGTAAGTGATCACAAATGCTCTTAAACACGCAATGCCAGACGAATCGTCGATAAGATGCCGATCTTTAAGAAAAGGACGGGGGATATTTGTTTTTTTTTGAGAATTTCGTGGCCCCAAAACGCCCCGTGAAATCCATTAATTTTCTGAAAGTTTTATGGATTGTGGTAATCACACAGCTAAAAACCTCAAAACCTGGAAACAACATTGCTTACTTTTACCCATTTACTTCTTTGTATCTACAGATATAGGAAGCCAGTGAACTCTGCTGCCAACCATACTATTAATGAGGACGTGGAAACCTTCAGCACAGACTTCGGCGTCGACTTCACGCTGGCCATGGAGGAAGATCTCGCGCTGCAGCACCCTGCGCTCATGAAGACCAGGAACCTCATAGTCACGGGGTCCTGGCCCGCGGAGATTCCTTTCCTGACTAGTGAGCTCCTCTCATTATCCCTATATAATGAGTTTAAAAACCACCACGGAGGGGTCCCATCATGCGAGCTAATAAACTTATTTTTTTTTATTTGATTGAATGACGAGACGAGCACGGCGCTCGCCTGATGGTAAGCGCCACCCCTGCCCATAAACAGTAGCAACACCACACAGAACTTTGAATTACAAACCACTGAACTGGGCTCGTCACCCAGAGACATAAGATGTTAAGTCTCATAATGCCCAGTAATTTCATTAGCTTTAATGTACTACAAGCCGAAACACAATAGTGCTTATACACTTTTGCCTGGCGGCAGAAATAGACGGCGCGATGGTACCAACCCAGACGGCCTCTCGCATACGAGGGACCTACCACCTTGTGAATCTATTACTGGAAAATAGGTATGAGAAAACCGCCATAAAGCATGGAAACTCCTAGTCTCCCCAGTGAATGTTGGTAGTGGTTGTATGTAGGTGTTGTTTCCAGTGGGTCAGCTGGGCGGCGCGTGGTCGTACGTGGCCAGCTCCAACGTGGTCTCCTCCGCCGGGATACACGGCACCACTGTCTTCAACGCTGAACACCTGGTCATCGCTGATGTCAACAAGAGTGGAAGGGACGGTGAGTTTCATATTACATACGCACTAACGCCTGTTATCACCAAGAATAGGTGCAGCCTGTAAACCCACATTTGGTCGAGCTTATGCGTCCCATGATGTGATAGGGGACCCTATCGCCATCATGATCATCATCATCAGCCACAAGACGTCCACTGCTGAACATAGGCCTCCCCCAAAGATTTCCAGACCGACCTGTGGGAAGCAGCCTGCATCCAGCGACTTCCCGCGATCTTTATCAGGTCATACCGTCATACCGGGCACAAATTCCAGATTCTGAGCTGATACTGAACATTTCGTGATAGAAAAACCTAATATCACTTTTACCCGACCCGGGGATCGACCCGAGACTTCAGCACAGCGCCACAATATAGAGTTTCATATTATATCTATAAAATTATCTGGAAAATTTCGGAGACGACTATTCCCTATTCCTTAATTATTCTTTTCCATGTAACACGCGTCTATGATATTTCGGATATTTTATTATTGTGTTCATGAGCAGTGGAGATCCATTAGGTGACTCACTAGCTTGTTTGTCGGTCCGTGCTATAAAACTAATCTAAAAAAACGGCCTTAGTCAATCCTCACACCAGTAACTTTTGTGTCCAGTTAGGTTTAAAATAAAAGGCTCGGCTAGACTAGTATCTACCAATGTATGACAGAAAATAGACGTAAAGTAGCAGCTCGCTATTGCATTTCGTGATGTAGTGAGATGTTCAGTGTCCCAAATCAGCAATCTTCTCAATCCCCGATTCCCTCTAAAGTCGACAACGTGTCTTTTATTCTTTTAGTACAGTGTTTATGAACGGTCAGAAATCGCTTATCAAAAACTACACCATCGGTTCACTTGCTTGTTTGCCATCAATGTTTTTATAATGTTATTGCTCCAAAGACCTACTTTCAAAGGAGAGAGAGGTCTTTACCCTGAAGTAATAAAGGAAAATAAGTAATACAAAAATGTGTAATTGGTGTTTTGCGAGTTGTGAAGCATATTTTAAAGCAAAGTTTAAATTATCTATAAAATAAATAGACCATCAAATGGCTGCTTGCTAACAACTGCATTCAACATAGTAGCATATAGACGAAAGGTTTAATAATAATTTTAAAATAATTTTCTCTTTACAATAGCATTTATCTTTTAATGAAATCTTGTTGACGTTAGAGAACGAATCCTAATCTAAAGGATTGCTATAAATAGATGCACGTGGTTGATAAGTGGTAACCGTCTGATGAGGTCACGGCTTACCATCGCGCCATATCTTTTGAAGATAAAGATAATTTTCGATAGGCTATTGCTGTTGATACGGACTGTCGAGACGAAAGTCGCAGGTTCGAAATTTGTCCCAAGAGCATGCACCTCTAACGTCTAAGTTACATGGATACGCTTGCTTTTAAGGTGAAGGAAACATAAGAATTTTGAACGTACGTGAAGTCTGCCAACCCGCATTAGGCCAGCGTGGTGAACTAAGGCCCCACCCTTCTCATACAGTAGAGGAGGCTCGTGCCAAGCAGTGGGTAGAGTACAATACAGGGCTAGTATTGTTATTATAATTGCTGTGTTGTTACTAAATTTGTCTAGAGCATGAATGGGCTGACTAGTCCGCGGCAGCATCACCTTTTCGAGCTTCTTCTTTTTTCTGATTCTCTCTTTCTCACGTTCATTTATACCAAACAAATAGCACATGTAATATTTAGAAATTAGAATGATGTTCCTTCCTTGCTGTTCTCCAGGCGGAATCACACGTTGTTCTTTAAACGAGGTTCAACAACAAAAATAAACCGCTTAATATCAGGCTATAAAAATAGACGTCTTCAACATTAATCATAACATTTAAATTAGCAAATTACTCTACATACGATGCGGTTTAGGAAATGCCCATTGCGAAGCTTCAAAAATGTCAGCCGTAGGTAGTACATCGAATAAGGGTTTTTTCAAATACATAATGATGATCATCATCATCATCAGCCACAAGACGTCCATTGCTGAACATAGGCCTCTCCCAAAGATTTCCTGACCGACCTGTTGGAAGCGGCCTGCATCCAGCGACTGCCTACGACCTTTATCATATACATAATCATCATCGTCATCTTCATCATCATCAGCCACAAGACGTCCACTGCTGAACATAGGCCTTCCCCAAAGATTACCAAATAATAAATACAAAATAATAACACCACAATAATACACACACAAAATAAATAAATAAAAATAATAAATAATACACCAACATAATTCTACAGTCTCTCTTCCATCTGGTTCCCAGGAGTTCTCCCTCCTCCCGTGGTGTCTCCATCACACGGAGTCCCCGGCGAGGACCTGAGCCAGTACATCATCAAACCACTAGACATGGACGCTAGTACTACCGGATACACCGACACCGTCTGCCACCACAAGTTCTGCTGCCAGTTCTACGTCAAGGCCAGCTTGAAAGGTACAGAAAAAAATTCTATTATGAGACGAGCAGGTTTTTTGAGTGATAGAGCCACGTTGTAGACAGTTTTGTTTACAGCATGAATGGGCTGGCTCGACCGAGTAGTTACCACTATCTCACAGAAAACAAACGTAAAGTAGCAGCTTACGAAACGCATTCGTACGGTGAGTGAGATATACGGAAGCCCAAATCCCCTCCCCTTCCCAATTCCTAATTATCCCTTTCCTTTAAGGTCGGAAACGCGCCCATGATTCTTCTGGTGGTGGGCGTACATGGGCGGTGGAGATCAATTACCATCAGGTGACCCAATTGCTCGTTTGCCGGCCTATACTATAAAAAAAAAATAGTAGCGCAATGCTTACCCACAAATAGGAGCCACACCACCTACAACTATACACAAAGAACTTTAGGTAATGCGCTTGTTGCCCAGAGATAAGATGGTAAGTAGCATAATGCCCAATAACTTCACAGGCTTCAATGTTTTTCAAATAATATAAGTATTAGTTAGCGAGTAGTTGTACATCAACATTAGGTTTAAACATTATACTTTTTTTGCATTTTTTTTCTTTGATTGAATGACGAGACAAGCAAGGCGCTCGCCTGATGGTAAGCACCACGCCTGTCGATGAACAGAGGCAACACCACACAGAACCTTGAATTACAAAGCACTGTATGGCACTGAACTGCGCTCATCACCCCGAGACATAAGATGTTAAGTTTCATAATGCCCAGTAATTTCACTGGCTTCAATGTTCTTCAAACCGAAACAACAGTGCTTGCACACTATTGCTTGGCTTGAGAAATAGATTTTGTTGGTGGGTGGATACTTGTATCCGACCGGATAGCGACCCCCGCACACTGGTGCTAAAACCTGACATAGTGGCCCACCTTGTGTGGGTCACGTTCCAGGGTCAGCCAGTGTATATCCGGTTCTCCCCAGGGGGCTTGCCCCCTCATCCTAACCCTTTTCCCACCCGTTTTTCCTTCCCCTCCCCTTTGGCCCTTTGGCAGGCCGGCATGATGTTGCCGACCTACGATGGACACATTGTTTATCGTTGGTCGACACTATTCTTGGATTGCGCTACACTTACCATCAGGTGTAGCGTAGTCACTTTGCCGAGCCAGGATAAAAGAAATAGATGGCGCGGTGGTACCAACCCAGACGGCCTCTCGCATACGAGGGACCTACCACCTTGTAATTGTATTTATATTGCAGGCCCCAGAACTTCAGCTAACTATGGTCTAGCCGCGTACGACGGAGTGCGACACTTCGGACAGAACAAGTACATCGGGACACAGACGTGTGCAGTGTTCGCCTGCGCAGGACTGTACAAACGGTCCTGTCACTTAGGGTACGTTGTCTATTACCAGTTATATAGTAGAGAGGTCAAATGAGCTAGTTTGACATTAGGTAATTGATAACACCGAAACGTAAAATAATAAGAATTTCTATAGATTTCTTGCAAGTCGGTGCAATTTCAGTTGACCGACAGCACCACAAGCAGTGACTCTTAACTGACTTCAAAAAGAAGGAGGTTCCCAATTCAACGAGTATTTCTTTTTTTTGAAGTTGGTATTTAAGTTTTTTTTAAACTTATTTTATTTTTCGATTTTTAGTGTTAAGTACAGCTACCTATGGTCTGTAAATTCCAACTCAAATCGTGACGACTGACTCGTTGTCTGTTATGGAGTTTCATTTTATTACTCCGTACTCCATCATCAGATCTTAACCAAAATATGGCACCACATCGTACCTAAACTCTATCGAATTAAATTTTTCGAACAGTCAGAATCAATATATTGTATAAGTGGCGGAGAAATAGATGTATGTATACACATAAAAAAGTAAAAAAAAAGAAAATCCGCCGAATTGAGAACCCCTCCTTTTATGAAGTTGGTGGTGAAGACCACATCTTGGACAGGTTTATGAAAAAAAAGCAATTTGTATTTTTTTTGTGGATACGTTCATCTGGTTCTTACACCACGATATTTTAAACCTTATCCAGTGATTTTTTGTGCTTTATACAAAAGTGTTTAGTGTAACAAATAAATATTTTACCCCACAGAGCACATAACAACACCGACGTTAACTTCGAACGAATCTCAATCAGCGGCAACTTCACTCCCAACTCGGTGCACTTCCCGATGATAGTGGCCAGTGACGTCATTAACACGTCACAGTACACCATCGACGTCAACAACAAACAGACCACAGTGAATCTACACGATACTTCTGTAATCACCTTCGGGATCTTTGGAAGGGATTTCACGAAGGATCACGAAGCTGTCACACAGGGGGTGGCGTTTGGTTCTGAAGGGTTGTTCAATGAGAATGTACAAGAATTCATAGATTACGTATGGATTCGATTGAGGATACTTATTTTCGTCGTCTCTATTTATATTTTGGAAATGATGTAGTTTTTTATGGTGTTAATTAATTGAAGCAGCAATATTTGGTACGACAGTACCTACATTAATTATTATGATTGCTGCCTATCTTTCAAGGATTAATGTTTTACTTTAGGTAAAAAAAACAGCCAAGTGCGAGCCGGTATCATGCACTAGGGGTTCTTTAGCAACCCCCAAACATCTAACTTTTTTATTATTCGTTAGTATAGGTGGTAAATCTTTTGAATGTGAGAAACCGTGTGGCTTACAACCGCTTTGTCAATACCTGCCGCCAAGCAGAAATGTGTAAGTACCGTTTCGTTACGATCTGAAGGATATTGAAGCCACTGAAATTACTGAGCATAAAGAGACTTAACGACTTATGTCTCGAGGTGACGAGCGCAGTGCAGTGCCACGCAGTGCTTTGTGATTCAAAGTCCTGGGTTGTGGTCTAATTGTTCATGGGTAGTCGTGACGCTTACCATCAGGCGAGCGGCTTGCTCGTCTCGTAAATTTGATTGTATAAAAAATCCAGTTAAAGAATTTTTAATTTCTTGTTTTTGTCCTAGATATTAGATAAGTGTTCCCTCGATAAGTGCGTTAGTTGTGGATGCCGCGGTTAACGGGACCGCGGTTAACGAGGGCGCGTTAAGTGAATCCGAGTGAGAAGTAGACAGCGATATGTTCGTGTGTGTGCAGTGATGTTTGTTCGCGTGATATTAATGTATAGTTGTGTGAAGTTAATGCCATATTTTTTTCGCATAAAGCCCCATTTATATGCAGAGAAATCGTATAACACAAACTGGAATATGACTTAAAATGTTGTTTAAGAGGCCGCGGCATACAATTTGAAAAAATAAATGTGTGACGCCACTTCGTAATTGACAGTTTTTTTTAATAATATTCTCGTCTGTGTTCTAATAATTCTCAATCTAAGTGAGGCTTTATTCGCGGCGTATTCGTAAGTAAAATGATATTTGTCTTAGAAAATTGTTTCACAAATTATTTGAAGATAGCTTTGAGTTAACAGTTAAATATCAGCGTAGTGTTCATATTTGAACCGTATCTGGTTTATTTATTTATATAGTACAGCTATTTTTATAGCTATTTGTATTCTATCGCTCCATTGGTCTAGTGGCAGGCTACTTTAACCACAGATTAATCCACTTAGACTGAGAAACTGTGCCCTGGGTTCAAACCCAAATAGACCTAACACAATTTGTGTATTGTTTTTGATTCGAAAAATCAAAATGAGTTCCCCTTGATTTGAATTTGTATCCGGTATGGTGATAGGTTCGCTCTCTATCACATCATGGGATGGAAGTAAGCTCGGCGATCCGTAGGTGCACCGCTACTTGTACCTCTATCTACCCCATCGAGGATATAGATGCGAACCTATCTTATGTAATGAGTGATAACTTTATTTAACACTTTAAAGTCGTAAGAATCACTGAGTCGGTCCGCAAATAAGTTTGGTCACATCCTATAGAGAATTTAATAATTATGTTTTAGTTTATAGTTCTACTTAACGTGTAATTAGCGGGTGAAATAATTTATTTAGTTTCTTTAATTTGTAACTAAGTTCTAAAATATGAATATGTATACGATATAACAGTGTATTTTTGTAGACATATAATATTTTCTTCGAAGCACAGAAACCAAAAAATATTGTGCTTATTTCTAACATCTGCTGTAGTTTTAAATTGCATGCAACTTAAACTAACCTTATTAAATAAGTATATTTAAGAATCATTTATGTTTACCGAAATCGTGTATGGATCATATGGGCTACATTTTTATTTGTTTAAATAAAACTGTAATAAATTAAAATAAAAACAATATTTTGAGAAAATGTAGGAATTAATATAGTATAAGAAATTATATTAGAATTACGATATTTTTTTCTCAAAATATAAGTAAGGTTTACGGAAAAAAGATCACTGAATATATTTTAAGAGATTATGCTTTTACGGTATCGGACGTGGAAAATTACAATCTTTATTCGATAGAATTGGAAAAGTATAAGTTACTATTTTAGAATCCGAATTGGAAATATTTGTTACTGGAATCATGCTGGTATCGAGGTATACACTAACTGTACACGGTTTTGTTATAATTGTAATGCATTTTGAATCACATTCACGACTGATTACTGTGATATTAGATATTATTCACAAACCATTTTAATAAAGGGATTTTTGAATTCATTTTATTTTTATTTTTATTCCTTAATTTGTTGTCACGAAGAAAGCCCGAAAAACAATAGCTGCTACAACGTAAAATCAACATATAATTTACGTAGGTAGATTAGCTGCTAAGCGATATAGGATTGTATCAAGATCTCTGTTTACTATACTAAATCACTTTTACAAATGCACACAAAATACCAATACCAGACAATCGTGGTTGCGCGAGTATTGGCGATCTGAAGGGACCATCCCGGTCGAGCCAGTTCATTCATGGCTACATCAAGGCTTTACAAATAGGTATAACTATTTGTAAGTAAATAATAATATAAGTGGCCCTACATTTTATACCGTCCCACTACTGGGCACGGGTTTTCGTACCAATAACAGTGGTTAGATCTTAGACAATCCCGCACGAAATGCAGATTGATAGACTTCACATATCTTCGAAATTCATATGGAGAATTCTCTGGTACGTAGGTTTCCTTAGGATGTTTCCATCGCTGTTAAAGTAACCGATAATTGACACATAACTTAGAAAAATCATTGGTGCATTCATGTGTGTGGCAGGGTTCCTACAAATCTCTGCAGATCGTACCTCCGTCGTTAAGGTTTTACATATGTTATGTATTGTTATTATTTTACCAAAACTAAAACTAACTAACTAACATAATATCAACTCCACCGTCAAATCATAATGGGGAGGCGGACCCTGGCATTAAACCGGGATAACACCAGGCAGAAAGAAAGAAAAATTGTATTGCAACATATTTATTAGGTATTTAAATAAAAATAACTTAAAACTATGAAACCCAGTTTTAGTTTCTAACATAACACCGTTTTGGTTACAAAATTATATGCTTTTAACGTAATTGTTACTCTATAATGAATTACATATGTTTGGGCTTGCGTCTGTTTGTCTTCGGTTTGTGAAGGTGCTTCAGATGATCCTCATCATCGTCATATAATGTCTTTTCAATCCACCTCATATAGGATTCCACCTGGAACCAAAACACCATTCACCAATTCTATCATAGATCCTGAATGTTTTTATCAAATGTCTGACATCGAGCAAATGTGTCAATTGATGGTAAATGATTCCCATCGTTTATGAACTTGTAGAGTGGCAGAGCCACGCTGTTGACAGTTTTGTCTACAGCATAAATGGGTCTACTCGACCGGTTTGTTACCACAGTCTCACAGAAAACCGACGTAAAGTAGCGGCTTGCTGCTGCGTTTTGTACGGTGAGTGAGATATCCGTTGGCCCAAATCCGCCTCCCCTTCCCAACTCATTAATTATACCTTTCCTTTAAGGTGGGCAACCCACCCATGGTTCTACTGGTATTATGGGCGTACATGGGCGTTGGAGATTACTTACCATTAGGTGACCCACTTGTTCGTTTGCCAGTCTATACTATAAAAAATGCGATCCATTTTGCAAACTGTATGACGCGACTTCGCAAACAAGAGGTTTTATTCTATTTTGGCTGTGTCATGCTATTGCTTCTCTCCATCTAAATAGGGCTTTATGAATACATTGTTTACGTTACCCTGGTGTAGACATCAGGTTTCCCCCGGGCACACGGGATGCCCCACGACACCACTCCCACTTGACGCCCTTCCCTCACCAGTGGACCTCCAGAGTCACCCTGGAAAACAGATACAATATTAACCTACAATACTTGGTACGAATGAGAGCATTATGGTTGGTTGGAGTTTTGGTTTTATAAGAGTGAAGAATAATGTGGTGATGTATTGTTGTGGTGTGTTGTGACAATTGAAAAAGGAATATTGAGATGGTTTGGATATATTGAAAGGATGGATGATTGGAGACTAACGAAAGCAACAAGGTGGTAGGTCCATCGTATGCGAGAGGCCGTCTGGGTTGGTATCACCGCTTTGTATATTTCTGTCGCCAAGCAATAGTGTGTGCGTACTGTTGTGTTCCGGGTGACGAGTTCAGTTCAGAGCCATGCAGTGCTTTGTAATTCAGTTCTGTGTGGTGTTGCTGCTGTTTATGGGCAGGCGTGGCGCTTACTATCAGACGAGCGCATTGCTCATCTCGTCATTCAATCAAATAAAAAATAAACAGTGTACAAGGCGAGTGTGGGTGGAAAATACTGTAGAGGACGACCTCATCAACCAAATTGGTGACGTATTAAATAAAGGACAAGTCAGGAGTACTCTTAAACTATGAAGATATTGATGAAGGCGGATGAAGATAAGTTGGTATGTCACGATTGCATAAAGTGGAAATCCATAGTCTCTGCTTACTTCACACTCCGTTTAAAGGACCCAGTATTATAGGAAGGAGGGAACACGTGTGCCGACAAACTATTCCACAGCTTAATGGTCCGGCAGAAGTAAGATTTCGCGAACTTTTTAGTTCGAGCCGAGATGGAGGAGACCACGAAGCTGTGGTAACGCAAGCCAGCACGCGTGGTTCTGTTAAGGAAAGGCGAGGATGGGATAAGGTCAAACAATTCTTCGGAGCATTCACCGTGATACAGACGCTTAATGAGGCACGTGCCTCGCCCGAACGAGCCAGATATGGCAGTGAAACTCACATGGCAAGCACCCTCTCCCGCCTTGGTGAGTGCACAGATCTGGGTGTGGAACACCGCGTTGACGCTCTCGTGCGCCTCCTTACACTCCTCGTGGGTGATCGACTTCAACTGGAGCTGCATCAGATCGTTCGGCAACTTGCCGGGGTACTGGAATGGGAAAACATAAAAGATCAGGTATTTATTCCGGTTAGGTTCAAGCGAGCAAGTTGTACATCTAGCAGATGATATAACTGGAACATCCACATAACAGAGGAGTCACAGCTGTGTTGTCTTTACTATGTATTGTTATTGATACAAGAGACGAAGATACATTGCTTCTCTTCGCACATTTTGTCACATATGTTATAGGAAGTTTTCTGTGGAATTGTATTGATCGATACCAGCCGCTGGAATCCATCTCTGTACAACGCAACGCAGGTTGGGATTTTATTCCCACTATCTAGAAGGATACTCCTCAACGCTGCAACGCATGGACTTGCAATCTTTTTTTTTTATAGCATAGGCCGGCAAACGAGCAAGTGGATCACCTGATGGTAAGTGATCTTCACCGCCCATGTACGCCCACCACCAGAAGAATCATGGGCGCGTTGCCGACCTTAAAGGAAAGGGATAATTAGGGATTGGGAAGGGGAAAGGATTTGGGGATCGCCGTACAATATCGTTGTGGAATCACCCTCTGGTGTTGTAGGTGACCCTGGGCAACGGTGATCACTTACCATCTGGTGACCCTCTTGCTTTTCTTTAAAAAACATACAATAACAGCTATATTTCACTAGGGTTTTTGATGGAGCAACCACCAAAAAACCTCGGCGTACGGGTGCAAAAATACTAAAGCTAAATAATTTTCAACAAAACTTATGTTTTATCGATTTTTTTTTAATATAACCATTAAAAAAAATGGTAAAAACATCCAATAAAATGCTCTACAGTAAAGGGGAACGCCCATAAAATGCCTGGAAATGAACAGAAACTTCAAATAGTCATATAATCTATTTAGATTAAAATAAGACTATTTGTATTATTCTCAAGTTTTACACACTAGGGGAAAAGTATTATAATTATTATTATAGTATTTAATTTGATTGTCGTAAATGTACATGAATGTCGAATTCGGCATTAGTAAATACAAGCGGTAGGTCGTATTTGACAGATAATTTTTCTGTTTAAGTTATTCGTAAGTACCAAACTTTTTGCTTCCGATTCGACGTCCGCTCCAATATAATACCTCATTGTTTTATCTATGAACGATGATATATCCTTAACCTATTTAAATGACCGATACATATTTGTACTTGTCAGATCCCAATTTCAACACGTAAAATATATTTTTGGCAAAATGTTTTTAGCCAGCTTCCTCCAAGTTTTTGGACCGACATTTTAATTGTAATAGATTTACTTTGATTTTAACTACAAATTGGTGTATAATTCATTTTTGTTCATCTTAGGCATTTTTTTGTATGGGAGATGGGCATTCCCCTTTACATATTGTCGCTTTAAAAAAAAAATGTTAAAAAACTTTCCACTGACAGTATAATACTATTTGGGTTTCATAAAAACAAGCAGTAAAATCTCACAGATGTAGTTCCCCATCCAGTAAGTGTCAGGTCCTCTCCCTTCTGAAGCGGTTCATCATTTAGTTCAATGGAGTCGACTGTGCTGCTGAACTGTATCTCGTCCTGAGTGAACAGTATGGCGATGTCGTTGACAATTTCGTTGTCGTCGTAGTCTTCATGCTTTACTACTTTCCGTATCTCGTACGCGGTGCCGCCCGCATTCAGCTGGTTGGTACCCACTATAGCTTTGAAATATACGGGCTTCAATCTGAAAAATAAATAATAGTTAAAAAAAAAAAAACACGCTTTTATAGAAAGTCTAACTAAAAAATAGAAAATAAATTTGAAGAAAACAATGTATTTTATTGTAAATAATGATAATGCAATATTATATAATATTGCATTGTCATCGGTCCTTGTTAAGTATGCCAAATTTCGATTTAATCCGACGTTTTGAAGTGGGTCAAAATCATGTTCAAAGATTCCGTTACAGACAAACCTACCAACCTACCAACATACATACATCTGAAGCTAATAAAAGCGTGTTAATAAGTTTTATTGTAGTTCACAAATGAGTAATTTTAATAAGAGGTAGAGCCGCGATAAAGACAGTTCTGTCAAAACTATGACCAGGATCGACCGTGGTAATACCTTAGTAATACCACTGTTCTATAGAGAACCGATGTGAAATAGTAGCTAACTTTATATACATTGCGGGTGAAACCACGCGTAACAGCATATATATGAGGAATATTTAATGGACCTACTTCTTTCTCAAATGCTGACAAGGTATCGTATTTAATTCGGCTAACACTATACCTAAGCGTTTATGGGCCGCGACTTCACTACACCTATGAAAATTAAATAGCAATGTTCTTTTAAGCATCTTGCTACCTTAATTTATAAATGTAATTGTGATTACATTATTATTATTAGGTATTACGCCTGCTAATTGTATTGCTCTAGTAAATTCGGCAGGTACTTTCAAATCCTTAAAACTATGCGATACAGCGATGATCCTTGTGAGTTATCTATGGACGGAAGTCGTCAGTCACTTAACATCTAATGATCTATTTACTCACTACATAATCCCAACTAATATTATAAAAGCGAAAATGAGTTTGTTTGTTACGCTTTTACGCGTAAATCGCTAAACCGATATTGATGAATTGACTATTTAGTTTTCTTTGTTGTTTAACTGAATGACGAGACGAGCAAGGCGCTTCCCTGATGGTAAGAACCACACCAGGTTATAAGCACAAGCAACACCACACAGAACTTTGAATTACAAAGCACTACATGGTACTGAACTGCGCTCGTCACCCCGAGACATAAGACGTTAAGTCTGCCCAGTAATTTCACTGGCTTCAATGTCCTTCAAACCGAAACACAACAGTGCTTACACACTGTTGTTTGGCGGCAGAAATAGACGGTGTTACCAACCCAGACGGCCTCTCGCATACGAGGGACCTACCTTATAAACTACAACTTATAACTACACACTTATGATACTGTCTTACGAGGTTAAAGCCAAAGATTGAATAACCTGTCGACGCAGTGCGCCGCTGTGAGTATGACTCGCGGCGTGACGATGGAAGCGCCGCAGAAGTGCCGCACGCCCCAGAACCGCAGCGACACTTGGTACGGGAACGAGCCGTTGGATGCCTTGGTCCCTCCCACTATTCGCTCCCAATCCTCCTTGGCCTCGAGCACTCCGGAGGAGAACAGTGCCGCTGATGCTGGAAACATTACATTATAAAAACATGGGTTAGGATTTCTATAGAACGGAACATATATTATATTGAAACGTTACTTAAGCGGGTTCACATGGCAAGGCAAGAGACTTTCAATTAAATTGATCAACAAAAACACGCCCGAGTGCGTATCGGACCATGCACAGGGAACGGTTTCGTAGTCAGGATGAACGTTCAAAGTTTTAAAGCATTATACCTAAAACAAGACGACCGCCAAAATAAGTTTGTTTTACTCAAAGGTACTGTGAAAAACCATGTTTTATTTGCGATCGCTAAACCAAAATATTGTGTAACCGAAGATATCCCATATCTCTAAAACGATACAACCTATTGAAACGAATTTACCTTGGAAGTACCTTTTAAGTTACCTGTGACACACGGGCGGACAAACGGACAGACCGACAGACGGAGATGACGAAATCATAAGGGTTCCGCATTTACCATTTAGCTTTGGAACTCTAAAACCAATTCAAATCAGTATTCTTACCAAGTTCGAACCTTGTGAATCCATATATTATCACATAAAATTGCGAAAACATAGATAAATGGGGATATTTAAATGGAACATTACAGAAACAGTAAAATAAGCCCAAGATTTATAAATTCGAAAATAAAAACATTAAAAATTTGTCAGAAGTGGGATTCGAACCCACGCCCACAGAAGTGGACTGCGACCTGAACGCAGCGCCTTAGACCGCTCGGCCATCCTGACTTATTTAGCAGAATCGAAATTATAAATAACGTCCGTAATTTTAATATCTAATAATAGAATTCAAATGAATACTGCGGGTTGGTCGAAATTATAAATAAGGTCCATATTTTTAATATCTAATAATAGAATTCAAATGAATACTGTGCACTTTTATTTACTAGTACGAATAATGAAACGTCCAGTCGCCTGATGAAGACGCGCTATACCTGTCCCTAAACATAAGCAGCATCACACACAACCTTGAATTACAAAGCATTGCGCGGCATTGAACTGCACTCGATAACCGGATTCATATCGTCACAGTGTGTAAGCACTGTTGTGTTTCGACTTGAAGGACATTGAAGCCAGTGAAATTACGGGCCATTATGAGACTTAACATCTTACGTATCGGGTCGACGAGCGCAGTTCGGTGCCATGCAGTACTTTTTTATTCAAAGTTCTGTGTGGTGTTGCTTCTGTTTATGGGCAGGCGTAGCGCTTACCATCAGGCGAGCGCCTTGCTCGTCTTGTCATACAATCGAATAAATAATAAAAGGCAAAACTAGTAAAGCACCAATACGTGAACTTTACGGTAGAGCGTTTCAAAGTTGTTTTTTTTTTACGATAAAAATCAATATAAATTTACGTTACACTGGATAATTTTCAGTAAACCTTACGAGTACTCGTATATATTTTATTAAATCCTATTTTTTTCCTTATATTATTATGAATTTTTATCGTAAAAAAACAACTTTAAAGCGCTCTATTGTAATGTTCACGTATTGACGCTTTAGTATTTTTGCCTTTACAGTGATGATATAATATTAAGTCTCATAATACCCAATATTTTCACTGGTTTCAATGTCCTTCAAACCGAAAAACAAGTGCTTCATGAGAATTTATTTAATTTATGAGTAATATAGAATAAAATATCCCTCTTTTTAGATTAATCATTAATCTATCATAGACTCTATGAGTAAAGATATACAGTGCATTATGAATCATTAACTTTATTCCGATAAATTAATTTAAGAAAAAGGAAAATATAGCTTGCGGCTCCTTTTAAGCTATTTAATCGACCTTTTTTTTTAAACTGAGATACTTAAATAAAAGAGGTTCTGTAATAAACCGACGGAAAAATCGAGGAGGTTCACAATTCGACGCGCCTTTTTAAATACGTATTTCTCCGTCAAATGTGGAACGATTTTGATTATTCGTTTTTATTCAAGCATAGTATAGTTAAAAATTTATTTTCATTTCAAGAAGAAAGTCTACCCCTAAGGGGGTGAATTTGGGGATGAAAGACTCTAACTTCGTCGTTTGTGCTCCGATTTTGATGATTCTTTCACCAAAAATAGTAAAATAAAAACTTTGAAACAATAAATAAAACTGACTAAAAAACTAAAAGAAAATCGAAATATTTTGAATCGGTGGTATCAATCATTGGTTATTAAAATACCAGCGACTCAAAATTGTTTATTTTTTTTTGTTAGTTTTATTTTTTATTAAAAAGTTTTGAACAAATATATTTTTAATAGCATTCTTATTTATGAGAATTATATTGAAACCCTAATAACTCACCAGAAAAAATAACACTCGAAAATATAAAAAGGAAAACACACGCCATCGTAAAGCACCGACTGGCCGAGATAGAAAATAGCTTGTGTTTATATAAAGTAGTACCAACTACCTGCCAGGTACCTACCTACCTACCTACGTATGTGAAGCGTCACTCACGGCCGTGGAATCATGAACTAAATAACTATGAATATACCCGCATTCACCAAGTTTATCGTTCAATTATTTACTCTATATGATTTGTTATTCTATGAATCTTTCCATAAATAGAAATTGGTATAGGTCAGCCTATTTAGGCTGACATAACTTCATTCAAATCCTCCTTGGTTCAAAACATAGGTCACGCAATCACAATTTATAAATTTACTAGCTGTCCCGCGCGGCTCCGCCCGCGTGATCTGTATTTTCCGGGATAAAAGTAGCCTAACAGTGGCGCCATCTGTCAGCAATGTGTCACGCACCGACGCCATCTACTTAAAATATTGGTTTGTAGTACATGCTATGTATCAGAGATGGCGCTGTATTTAAAAAATGATTTTCCCTATTTTCCCGCTTTTCTATTGAAATTTTTCCTAGATTTTCGTTGCTATAAACCTCACGGAGCCCGAGACCTTTCCAACGAATGCAAAACCGTGGAAATCGGTTCGTGCGTTCTGGAGTTATATCGTCAGGAAGGAAAACCCGACTTATTTTTATATAATAGATTTTGAGTTTTCGATTCGCAAAATCTGACATGCGGTCGCCCGAGGGGCTTGCGACATGACTTGATGGCTGATTTGTACGGGTATAGGGGTATATCCCTTGTATCACTGTGCCTGCATCGGTCATCCGCCTGTCCTGTCGCAGGCCACTCGATTTGCTTCTTTCCTGTTCGGACCATTTATACAGGCCGGCATGACTCTGGTGACCACCGATAAACTCACTGTTATTTGGTGGTCGCTGGTTTTTTGGATTGCACTACGCTTACCATCAGATGTATAGTATAGCCACTTTGCCGAGCTCGGATAAAAAAGACATGAGTCGTCTAGGATAAGAATTTGTGCCCGATATGGCGATAAGTTCACCCCTTATCACATCATAGGACGGAAATACACTCGGTGAACCGTGGAAGCACTAGTTGTACATCTGCTTACCTGTTCGGGTATATAAGCGTGACCTTATGTATTTATGTGTATTTATTTCTTTCTATTTCCTTTGTGTCTTATATTCTATTAGTAGTTGTTAGATTTCTTTCACCATTAGAATCCTACATTATCCCTGATAAACATAGGCTACTTTTTATGCCGGAAAAAGCAGATCACACGGGCAGAGCGCGAGGAAAAGCTAGTGTATTATAACTGAGTGTCTGCATGCTTTGGAGGGCACGAAAAATCTTGGTCCCAGTTGTTATCAAAGTCAGTGAAGTTATTGGGCATTATGAGACACGTCTTGGGATACCATAGTGCAGTGGTATGCAGTTCTTTGTGATTTAAATAACTGAGTGGCGTGGCGCTTACCATGCACCTCCACACCTACCATGAAACCTGCATACACATTCAGTTGTGTGCAAATATGCCGGTTAAATTATTAGGCTTCAGTATGTGTATGTATGCGATTAAATGGTAATAAGTAAAAGTGTAAATGGTGACTGCAATCATGGACCATCGTAAAGCATAGTGATTGCGATTCCGACCGCCGTTGGAGACAGGATATGAACGATTTAGTTTGGAGAGACGTCGCATACTAACTTACTGCGATGTTCAGTACATATTTAAATACTAGATGAGGTGAGGCAGGCGCTTGCCGTAGTAAGAGGGTCACAACTTTGGTTTTTGTTTAATTTTCTTAAATAACGAGACTGGCAGGTCGATTGCCTGGCTATAAGTGTCGAACTAGGCCATAAAGACACACCATCACCCAAACAACAACTTATATAATTTTTTAAACATATTGCACATCTAGATATGAAGTTAAATTATTATGTTAAAGCACAAATTTATAGGCGTGATAGTTTTTCAGTAAAGTGTATAACAAAGCCGCCCAGATAGTGGAATAGTGATAGGGCTCGTTTACTCGCCCTAATGATTTTATATGTATTGTAAAGCGATTTTTCCGCCGTGGGAGCGTGGTTTTGTCACGTTATTCAGACTTGTGTCGGTGCATAAAAAATGTAATTGATTGTTTGTAAAAACTGGAATACATTTTGTAAAACCCCATATCAAGGTGTTTAGTACTAGTCAAATACCAGGGCATTCATGGTTCAGGTCCTACCACTTTTTACCATCTTTTCTAGGTGGGAGCCTCCTTGTATGCGAGAGGCCATTTCGGTATGTACTAAGTATAATTTGTCTATTTTCGGATTTGAAGGAAATGAAATTACTGAACACTATGAGACAACGTATCTCGTGGTGACGAGTGCAGTCCAGTGTCATGCAGACTTGATAATTCAAAATTCTGAATTGCTGTTGCTCCTGTTCTGTGACGCCATCAGGTGAGCGACCGTCCGTCTCATCAGTAACGCTGTTAAAAAATATCATTTAAACTGGATGTTCGTAAGCCACCTCCTTTTAATTCTAACTCCACACACTATATATTCCAAAGCACCTGTGCTGCTGGTCAGGACATTGAAGGCAATACGGATGCGTCCTCATTACGGCGTGCCGACAGGCGCCCGCGCCTCGCCAGTGTCCGAGCTCGCTGCCAATACCTCATTGTGATGTACATTTCATACAGTGAATTGTAGCTGCTGTTTAAATCTTATTTGTATGTATTGACTATAAGTCGTTGTGGACTGAGTTATGTGATAGTTGCCATTTCTTGGGAATGCATTATTTTGATTTAGAATCAAATTCAAAATGGATGAGTTTCACAATCCATCTGTATTTTACGGTTACACGATATCACCTATAAATCGGACTACATTTAAACGATTATTTATTTGTGCGATGGGTTTGCTCCGAGGATGGTCCGATTAATTGTAATTAGTAAGTTGTAGAGTTACGCGGTAAACAGTTTTGTCTACAGCATGAATAGGCCGGCTCGGCCACCCGGTTGAGCGGCCCTGTTACCACTGTCTCACCAAACATTAACGTGAAGTGGTAGCTGGCTGCTGCGTTTCGTACGGTGAGTGAGGTATCCGGATATCAAATCCCCTCTTATTCCCTGTCCTTTAATTATCCCTTTTCTTTAAGGTCGGCAACGAGTCCATGATTTTTATGGTTTTGAGGTATTGTCTTGGACTATTACCAAGTATTGATGCAAATCCAGCATCCCGTAACACCGTAATATTAGTAAACACGAGATCAAACACGCATTCCTGAGATACCATCAGATGTATTGGTTCAGTACATTATGCTAAGTTGTAACATGAAGTCAGTGGCCTTGCTTATATTATTTATCTGTGAGTATGAATTTTCAAGTATTTCTTTATTGGAACGAAGTTCCTTACGGCAGGCTTGGAGAGGATAGGGATTTCGCTGCGTGACCGAACTGAAAAAAATGTGATAGTAAAACGTTTTTGTTTAACGTTTGTATTTCCGAAATATACGAAGTTTGCCGATCCATATCGAATTATATTTGCTCTTTGCGTCAGGAGTTAAAAATACCAATTCCTCCCGACGTCCAAGGAAACTGAAGGTCCAATACTACTATAATTTCAGTAGCTACGGTGATCCGGTGCCAGTTCTTCAGTTGCCACGACGATCCTGGCTTCGAACCTGATGAGGGGCCCATGACAGACCTGCAGTTCACTTGGCTAGGAGCCTTGCAGTACATCCATGGTATGTTTATCAAATCCACTAGTCATACATGGCCCCATACTAAGAAATTATGTAAATATTCAAGGTGGTAGGTCCCTCGTATGCGAGAGGCCGTCTGAGTTGGTACCACCGCTTTGTCTATTTCTGCCGCCAAGCAACAGTGTGAAGGCATTGTTGTGTTTCAGTTTGAAGGATATTGAAGTCAGTGAAATTACTGGGCATTATGAGAATTAACATCTTATGTCTCGGGTTGATGAGCGCAATTCATTGCTATACCGTGCTTTGTAATTCAAAGTTTTGTGTGGTGTTGCTTCTGTTTATGGGCCAGAGTGGCGCTTTCCATCAGGCGAACGATTTGCTCGTCTCGTCATTCAATTCAATTTAAAAAAGCAATATTGAGGAACGCCAGTCAATGGTGGTAGATGGTGAGGATTGACAGATCTATTTTTATGATAATAAAGTGTTAGTAATTATAAGTTTACGGTGATAAGTTTTGCAACTAATTGAAAATGTTTAGAATAATCTGAAAATCACCCAATGATCGTTTAATAACATGACTTTGTATGATTGTTAGATGTTATTATGTATAAGGTCATTAAATTTGAAATGATTTTGTTTCCAGTAAAGAACGGCACCCCACATTATTTCCGCGTGCCCCGGGTCGTGATGATCAGCAAACAGTTCGCGCTGTCCACTGCCATCGACGCCGCGCAAGTACCTGATGGATACGCCTTGTATGACATTCAATCATTCTTCTTCATATTACTCTTATTCTTCTTCACATTCGCTTTTACTCGCTGCTCCGCCCGCGTGATCAGCGTTTTCCGGGATGAGAGTAGCTTATAACCGTCTATAGGATCCCAGCTGTGTCTGTATCAAAATTCATGAAAATCGGTTGAGCGATTTAAGTGTGAAAGCGTAAGAAACAAATAAACTCAATTTCATATTAATAATATTAGTTAGGATAATTGAGGTTTTTTTATTTGACCCACCTGAAAATTCGTATGTCAAACATTATTTTGGGTTTCTGGAAGATTCATAGATATTTCTGTGGTGTATCAATTCCTAAGCAAAAATTGATGAAAATCAGAGAATAATAAATTTTTCACTAAATAATATTTCAGAAACTCGAATTGATTTGACAGCGCTTTCAAAATCAAAGTACTATTAGTTGAAGGTTAATTCGACCAGCCTTTAAGAAACAGAGTGGGTTACTGTTTGAGAGTTTATGAATTTAGATGTTTGTTTTTATGAATTTTATGAGTTTATGAATTTAGATGTTGTTTTAACCGAAAAACAGCAGTGCTTACACACTGTTGCTTGGCAGTGAAAAGACGGCGCCGTGGTATCAAATCAGACGGCCTCTCGCAACGAGGGACCTACCACCTTGTAAATCACGCGAGCTAAATATTGTAGTATAATCAGCGGGGAGTGGTATGGACTGTCGAGACGAAAGTCGCAGGTTCGAGATCAGCCCCAAGAGCATACACCACTGACTTTTCTAAGTTACGTGTATATTAATTGTTAATTATCGCTTGCTTTAACGGTGAAGGAAACATCGTGAGGAAACCTGCATACCTGAGAACTCGATAAGATTTTCGAAGGTATGTGAAGTCTGCCAACCCGCATTAGGCCAGCGTGGTGGACTAAGGCCTAATCCCTCTCATTCAGTAGAGGAGGCCCGTGCAGCAGTGGGAGGTATATAATACAGGTCTAGTAAAAAAAAATTGCAGAGGTAACGTAGTGTTCGGAGATTACGAGCGCGATGAAGCAGAGTGTAAGGTGAGTGTGGAAGAGATCGCGGCGGGCGCGGAGTGTGCGCCGGCCGTGCTGCTGATGCCGGTGGCGGACGTGCTGCTGCACCCCGAGTACAAGCACTTCGGGGTGCGAGACACCGTCGCGCTGCTCAAGATGATCACCACCGTTAAATCGGGTGAGGGACGGATTCACTTACGCGTATATCCTCAAAGACTATATTGTGTCCATAGCTATATAATATACTAGCTTTTGCTCGCGGCTCCGCCCGCGTGATCTGCTTTTTCCAGGATAAAAAATAGTCTATGTCCTATTCTGATTTATAAGCTATATTATTGTAAAGTTTCATTAAAATCCATCCAGTGGTTTTTACGTGAAACAGTAACAAACATACATCCATACTTACAAACTTTCGCGTTTATAATATAAGTAGGATAGGATGGTAGGACCGATAGCTGTAGTATTATTATTGTGCATTTAGTTTGCTGGTGGTAAGATATTCATATTCGCCCGGATAGCGACCACCGTATACATGGTACTAAAACCTACCATAGTGATCCATACACCTTGTGTGGATCATGTTCCAGGATCAGCTAGTGCTTAAAAGAGTCACAGATGCATGCTTTCGGGGCTGGTTTCGAACTTGCGACTTTCGTCTTAACAGTCTGTACCATTCCCCGTTGAGTTATCACTAAAACTCTGAAAACTAGTTAATTAACTATGAATAATATTTTCAGATTACATGTTACCGATATGTCTGCCGTTCAAAAACTTCGTGTTGGAGAAGAACGGTAAACAAACGAAGAAGAAGTTTTATCATCTCGACTTTATCAGTGGTTAGATATTTCTTTTATTATTCTGGCACAGCACGGTGACTAACTTGGACCTGATGTTAAGTTCAATGCAGTCCAAATAGGTCGACCGGTAAGAGATATTCGGTCCTTGTAAGAGTTATTAATGTATCAAAAACGTTTTATTTTCTATAACACTGGACACGAGCAAGTGGGTCACCAGATAGTAAGTGATCTCCACCGCACATGAATATCATACTTTCCTTTGACTCCTTCTTCTTCCTTGCTTCTTACTCATTTGTTTTTGCTTGACTTTCATGCTTTGCTAAAATCGTTAGAAGTTTGCCACAAAGCGTCATCAGTGAAGGACGGAAGACCTTTGTCCAGCAATAGAATGGTCCAGCCAGGATTAATAATACCTCGTTTCAGACGTTCCGAGGGACTTCATAGACGAGGACAAAGAAGTAACTCGTGTAATGCTGTTGCCTAGAGAACTTTGTTTCTTGTACGACGATCCCGTGGTGAGCTACATTTTTTCATAGTCTCTAACATTTGAATACATAGTCCTGACCTGACATTAAGATGCAAATATTTTTTGTAAATATCAGGATTTAAAAGGGATGTTGGAGTGTAAGTGACCTACATCAGCTCCATACACTCACACTGCTCATACACTCTCACACTCACACTGCTCATACATTCTGTTAAATAATGGACGAGGCAATGGCTAAATTTGGATCTCATTGTTTTTTGTGGGGCTTAGAAGGCGGGTCGCCTTGCATAATATTAAATTCACATCATCATGTAGGAAGGTGGACTCTGGCATTAAGCAGGCATAACGCCAGATAGAAAAACAGAAATTGACCCTATTGCCCATTTTACGTTTTTCTCAATAGAATGGGACGCGCAAGTTGAAGAGTCGGGTGGCTTGTACGACAGGATGTGGATTCCACTCGGGGGCTCCGACGCTCGTGCACGAGCACACGGGACATTGGTCACTCATCGCCATCTCTCAAGGTACTATCATATCCCCGTATGAATAGAATCGGTTTAAACCAAAGATTTCTTGAAGATCCGTCCATAATGTTTTTCTTCCTGCTCCTATTTCACTCAGAAGATCTTTGATATCTGACTTTCGCTTCTACTGGGGAATTCTAGGCAAATTGTATTAATATTGGCATAACCTCGAATAGAATTTAAGTAAGTGAAGTTTTGTTAGAATTGAAAGTAATTGGAATAGAAAAAATCCTTTTAAAATACGAAAGTTTGGATGTTTGTGAGTTTGTGACTTTGGATGCTTATTGAACAATTACTCTATCACCGTTGAATGGATTTTGATGAGAGGTACCATAACCTGGTTTACGCTTTTGTCTCTATTTCATACCTCAAACGTGCTTACACCGTTCTGTGATTAGTGATGGAATGTTATGTTTGCAGGTGGATCCCCTTGCCCTGATCCCCTGCGTACTCGGAGGCCCCCAGCTCCACCGCGCCACATCCTGATCCATCCGTATGTGCCGTGGATTACCGCCGCAATTACCGGCAAGGCAGTCGGCGCCTTCGCTAAAGATGATCCGTTTGGTAAAGATATTATTTTGAATGACGAGATAAGCAATTCCTAAGTGCCATGTCGGCCCATAAACAGGAATAATAAATTATTGCATGCCCTGCACTGCCTTCGTCACATATTATAATGCAAGATAAGGTTTAGTAAAGCCAGTGGTGACCCCGCCTATTCATACTGAAGACAAATTGTTTATAGCGTGGCTCTAACCCTCAATATTGATTTTGATTTAACATATGGAGATAACCGGAACTCTGAACACGGCACGCAGTCGGAAGCACGGGCTGCCTTTATCTATACTAATAATAAAGCTGTAGAGTTTGATTGTTTGTTTGTTTGTTTGTTTGAACGGGCTAATCTCAGGAACTACTGGTTTGAATAGAAAAATTCTTTTTGTGTTGGATAGTCCATTTATCGAGGAAGGCTTTAGGCTATATAACATTACGCTGCGACCATTAGAAGCGAAGCATCAGTGAAAAATGTTGCAAAAACGGGGAAAATTATTCATATTTGAAGGCTTCCGTTGCTAAGCTACCGAAATAATATTATTTGAAGGCTTCCGTTGCTAAGCTACCCTAATCTATACTAATATTATAAAGCTGTAGAGTTTGATTGTTTGTTTGTTTGTTTGATCACGTGGGCGGAGCCGCGAGCAAAAGCTAGTATTAGATAATGGCAACTATCCCGCGGACTTTTCTAGAATTCTAGACCCACGCCGCAAATGCTGTGAAACTTCATAAGGAGATTAATTTGTGAATACTAGTTTTAATTGATCAGAAACATTACTGTTGTATAGTGCAAGCTAATTACTAGCGTTGTCCCCATCTGCTCAGGGTTCATAATGCCGCGAGCATCCCTCTACGACTACGTGGGCCACGGCTGGAGTGGGCACTGGTGGATGGGAGGTCTCCGCTGCTTCGATCGCGGTGACGCTGCAGACGACATCTTCAAGTTCTACCACGAGGTGTTCCAGATCAAGCCTTCTACTGAGACCTTCCTTACTTACTATCTCGAGGTATTTCATTAAAATTATTATGCATACGAGAATCCTACCACTTGAGTAGGACACGATTTTTAGATGAGTTATTAAGGTTTTTTTACAAAGCCAGTATAAATTAGTACAATGTCCTACTTCAAATAAGGCGAGGTGCCTTTATGCTTAGTGGTATATTTGAAGTATGCTATCATTTGTGTATGCTATTTGTATTATTGCCTCGTTATTACTCTTTCAGCCACACCCGCTTTCCGCGTTATGGGAAAGAATATCGCGACTGAACATTGTACATGTCAAAATTTGGAGCCACTCTTATTACTTACGTCATGTATGGGACAAATGTACTGCCTCATAGATCTCTAACTCAAAACTAAGTAATACCGTCCGTAACGATTCATTCATGCTGAAGTCAAACCTAGGTATTGGTTTTACCTACTAATTAATAATGTATTACTTCTTTATTCCCTAATATATTAAATTTGTAGATAGATGCTGCTCGTGACACAATGATCATATGCGTGAAGGTGGGCGTGCCGTACCGCATTGGGCATCCCAAGGTGTGGGAATTGGATTCCCCTGAAGCCAGGGTAAGTGACAAGACAACATGCTGTTTCGAGTCGTGATTGAGATTTCCGGAGACTTAAATACCCTTGCCCTTACCGAATTCCCTTTCCCTACTGGGCAACGCACCTATGTCCTTTTTTTTTATAGCATAGGCCAGCAAACGAGCCAGTGGGTCACCTGATGGTAAGTGATCTCCACCGCCCATGTACGCTCACCACCAAAAGAATCATGGGCGCGTTGCCGACCTTAAAGGAAAGGGATAATTAGGGATTGGGAAGGGGAGGGGATTTGGGCTTCCGGTTATCTCACTCACCGTACAAAACGCAGCAGCAAGCCGCTACTTTTCGTCGGTTTTCTGTGAGACGGTGGTTACGACCCGGTCGAGCCGGCCCATTCATGCTGTTGACAAAACTTTCTACAGCGTGGCTCTACCACTCAAAATGTCCTATGACTTTCTTTGTATTATGGGTGTTCATGGGCGGTGGAGGTCACCTACTATTTTTCTTTCTGCTTGGAATTATCGCAGCTTTGTGTCAGGGTCCACCGTTCTACTAAAGCGCATCTATTTAGTTTGCTCGATCTTGGGCATCCTCTGTAGTGAGATCATAGTAGTAAGTACCATATTCGGTAGAATTTTTTTATTTTTTATTTGATTGAACGACGAGATGAGCAAGGCGCTCGCCTGATGATAAGCGCCACGCCTGCTCATAAACACAAGCAACATCACACAGAACTTTGAATTACAAATCAGTGCATGGCACTGAACTGCGCTCGTCACCCCGAGACATAACATGTTAAGTCTCATAATGCCCAGTAATTTCACTGGCTTCAATGTCCTTCAAACCGAAACACAATAGTGCTTAAACACTGTTGCTTGGCGGCAGAAGCACAAGCACAAAACAGTGGTACTAACCCAGACGGCCTCTAGCATACGAGGGACCTACCACCTTGTAATTTTCCATATTTGCAGATCCGCATCCCCCTACTCCATTTCTACCACACGTATAAGCTGCAGGTGGAAGGCTGGGCGTACAACTCTACCAGTGAATCGGAATCTTCTTCAGAGTCCAGTTCCTCATCCTCCGACTACTGATAACAGATGGCGCTGTAATAAATATTTTAATTCCACTTTGTGTGTTTCATTATTTAAATTAATTTCCCAAATTATATGTAACAGATAGTTGTGGAAAGACATACCGTCGGTGTATAATTGGGAGCGTTATGTCTTTTCAATCGTTCTTCTTCTTTCTGCCTGTCATTTTTTTTTTTTTTTTTTTTATTGCCTTGATAGGCAGACGAGCAAGCGGCCCGCCTGATGGTAAGCGGTCTCCGCCGCTCATGGACATCGGCAATGCCAGGGGCACAGCCAAGCCGCTGCCTACCACTTAAGGGATACTCTTTTTAAACCTCGTTTGAAGAAGGACATGTCATAGCGCTCGGGAAACACCCAGGCAGGGAGTTCATTCCAGAGCTTACACGTGCGTGGAAAAAATGAACGCTGGAAACGTACGGTACTAGACCGTATTGTTTCCAGGTGGTATGGATGAACTCTACTGCGGTGTCGGGTGGTGCGATGGTAGAATGGTGACGTTGGCACCATCTTAAACAGTTCCTCAGAGCACTCCCCATGGAACAGCCGATAGAACACGCAGAGAGAACCAAAGTCTCTCCGCAGTCCTAACGGTTCCAGGCTATCCGTGAGATCAGGATCATCGACGATTCGAACAGCTCGTCTTTGCAAGGAGTCAAGTGGGTTGAGCAGGTATTTGGGGGCTCCTGCCCAGAGGTGAGAGCAGTACTCCACGTGGGGCCGTACTTGAGCTTTATAGAGCATCAATCTCTGGCCCGGCGTGAAGTACCGCCCCGCTCTGTTCAGGATACCCAGCTTTTTACTAGCCAATTTGGCTTTGTCCTCCAAATGACTCCTGAACTGGACTGTGCTCGAGATTTCGACGCCGAGAATCCCAATACTCTCGGAAACCTGGAGAGGTACTCCTTGGAACTGAGGCGCTATGACAAATGGGTCCTTCTTCGCAGTGAACGCGCAAACTTGTGTCTTCCTGGGGTTGAACTGAACTAAGTTCATTTCACCCCATTTGGAGGCCCGCCCCAGAGAGCTCTCGATTTCAGACACAAGTTGAGACCGTCTTTCCTCTACGGTACACCGAGGAACATTCTGGTGGCCGATGTATCGCGCATCACTCGTGCTGTCATCTGCATAGCAATGCATGCTGTCAATAGACAGCATGTCATTGATATGCAAGATGAAGAGTGTCGGCGACAACACCGAGCCCTGTGGAACGCCAGCATTAACTGATAAAGTCTCGGAGCAATAGCCGTCAACGACGACTTTAATGCTCCGGCCTTCCAGGTAGCTAGCGATCCACTTGCAGAGTCCCTCGGGGATTCCGTAAGATGGTAGCTTTGATAGAAGGGCTCTATGCCATACCCGATCGAACGCCTTCGCGATGTCAAGGCCGACAGCCATAGCCTCACCCTTGCCCTCCAAAGCTTCTGCCCAGCGATGTGTGAGGTAAACAAGAAGATCACCAGCTGATCGACCGTGACGGAAACCGTACTGACGATCACTGATCAGCCGGTGCTCCTCAAGGTACCGCATCAGCTGGGCATTAACGATTCGTTCCATAACTTTGGAGAGCAAAGATGTGACCGCTATCGGCCTATAACTTGAAGGGTCCGACCGGTCTCCTTTTTTAGGGATCGGATGAACATGAGACACCTTCCATGAAGTGGGAACCCTGTTAGTATAATAGGAAAGACGGTAAAGGCGCGTAAGAACGGGGGTCAACTCAGGGGCGCACGTTTTAAGAACCACCGCGGGGATACAGTCTGGCCCACTCGACTTACGGATGTCGAGAATCTATAAGAAATATCTGTCCATGTCTACGATATCAAAAGAAACATTCTTTGACGACCTTAAAGGGAAGGAATCGGAATAAATCAGGGGGGAGGAATTTTGGCCTCCGGAAATCTGACACAACGCACGAAATGCGGCTCTACATGCTCTGCTCTGCCGGCTCTGCCGGTTCATTACTGTAGACAAAACTGTCTACAGCGTGCCTCTATTGCTTAACAATTTTTTTATACACCCAACATGACAGTTAGACATGTAGTCTTGCCCCACACAAGGTTAAACTTCTATCGTGGGTATCAGGAACTACGAGGGACTTGCGGTCCCACAACACCCAGACCCGAAACAAATATTCGTGCATCGCACATACATTTGTCACAGTGCGGGAATTGAACCCACGGCCTCTAGGTTCGCATCTACTCGTCCTCTGCAGAGGCTGTCAATTGCTTAACAATAACTAATAATGAAACCTCATGCAACTTTCATTTGTTTTTGCATACATTCTCATATGATGACGCGTGACCTACATTGAGAACTAATTGAAAGAACGCCAGATAATGCTGACAAGCTATTATAAAAATATATATTAGCAAATAATTGGAATTTTACGAAGATTCTTTACAAAATACAAAAAACTTACCACCTAGTACTCAAATCTTAAAGAAATGGATTGGTTATAGGTGTATAGTAAGGTCTAATACGAATTACAAATACGTTCAGTTTTCGAATTGAGACTGATGAAATGTAAAACTAGTAATTTATAATGTAAAAAAAACAATCGCTCGAAACTAATTATTCGCCTAAAATGATATTAACTTTATCATACTGCCAATTTTAATTCATCACAGTTCCCAACAGTGATGACTAGTGGCTACTGCTACTAAATGTATGGAGAGTAAACGAAAACTGTCTTCGTTTTAGAAAACATTCAAAACTTGTACTAGGTCTACATATTGCTATAAACCAATAAAACAATATATTATTCCCGCATGAATTACGTTTACTCGCTCACGGTCCTCGCATCGTAATGGCAACGGAAACTTGGATAAACAGCCACAACAATTCTATTAAAACATAAATACACCACAATATGCATATGGATGTATTGTCTTTGAGCCTTTGACTAGACTTTTTTTTTATAGCATTGGCCGGCAAACGAGCATGTAGGTCACCTGATGGTAAGTGATCTCCACCGCCCATATACGCTCACAATACCAGAAGAATCATGGGTGCATTGAATAATTAGGGATAGGGAAGGGGAGGGGGATTTGGGCCTCCGGATATCTCACTCACCGTACCAAAACGCAGCAGCAAGCCGCTACTTTACGTCGGTTTCCTGTGAGACTGCACGAAACGTAACAGCAAGCTGTTACTTCACGTTGTTTTTCGTCAGACAGTGGTCACACCCGGTCGAGCCGGGCCCATTCATGCTGTAGATAAAACTGTCTACCACTTAACGATGAAATTAAATTTATTTGCAAGTACCAATATTTATTTATTTATACAGTTTAATAATCGAAACAACTAAATTATCCAGGAGGCGTGGTTCGGTTTGCTAACAAGGATCACAAAGTATTTTGTACACTTTGAGTTTTATATGTAGGGATGTAAGGCACATATTCTATTGGCAAGACTAATTGAGCTGCAAAGGTGCATGATAAATGGATGGTTCAGATACAGAATGATATAAATGCTAATACGTTATGTACGATCAGCAAATATATGAAGCTGCGAAGTAAAGTTAAGAATGCAATATATCTAGGGGTACGAAGTTTGCTTCACCTGATTGCTAGGCCTATTATTAACATTTACACTCGGTCTCGCAAAGGTTGATCAAATCAACATTTAACCTATCGAATTTCAATTTTCAGGAAACCAAATTAGCTTCACTTTTTTCAGTTTTAGATTGAAAGCCGTGTTAACTGACAGGTGTGATTTTGTAGAGTGGTAGAGCCACGCTGTAGACAGTTTTGTCTACAGCATGAATGGGCGAGCTCGACCGGGTCGTTACCACTGTCTCAGAGAAAACCGACGCAAAGTAGCTGCGTTTCGTACGGTGAGATATCCGGAAGCCCAAATCCCCTCCCCTTCCGAAACCCTAATTATCCCTTTCCTTTAAGGTCGGTAACGCACCTATGATTCTTCTGTTGGTGGGCGTACATGGGCGGTGGAGATCACTTACCATCAGGTGACCCACTTGCTCGTTTGCTGGCCTATGATATAAAAAAAGGTGTGTCAAATCAAAAGCGTAAGCCACGCTTCTAGTAACTCAATGTTGACTTACCATGAGATTTGATAGACGATTAGTTAATTTTTACATTGGTGGGTGTACACATGAGCAGCGACGACTAGAGGGAATACCTTCAGGCCGGTCAAGTTATTTTGTTATGTCACATCTTCTAGGTCGGCGAAGGTCCCTTCGTTCCCTCTTTTATTGTCGGTGTTCAATGTCTATGAGCAGCGATCACTTTTGGGTAACCTCTGTCAAAGAGCTGTATTTTAAATACGTTATAAGTTTGAACTATTTACTTGGTTCTGGCGCGGTTTATTGGCAGGTTTATAGGCAAACACAAACGTTTGTGTTTGTGTGTGAGCGTGCGTGCGTGTGTTCGACACTAGACTTATTAGAATGCAGTTTTTTATTTGGTTCTTACTCTATGATAGCAGAATCTATATTCAGCCATTTAAAAGTTGCAGATTATCATACAGATAATCTTTTTAAAGCTTTAGTTATTTTGTGTCATACATTAAGCTTTTTTTAGTATGCCCCCTATAATAAAAAGACTTGTGTACAAACCTCCAAGTTTTATTTTAAACCAGCACTTTAAACTTTTAAGGAGCATTTCGCCCTTTTTAAATTGTTTTGCAGTGAGTACATTTTCCATAGCGAAGATTAACAGCAAAGATGGCAGACTGGTTTGTACGGGTCCTATCGGTGCAACGTGCACTCTCGAGTTATCGAGCTATCAGCCGTCTTACACCGATTGTGTTGCTTGTACCTGTTGAACTGCGCTTGAATTCGTTACCGACAGATATGGACATATTTTATACAAATAAATGGAACGAGATTTTGAAATAGCAGCCATTTTTGCTTTGGCTGTGTGAACGTATCGGTTTATAAATATCTTCATTTCTGTAAAATGAACAAAGATGTCGCTCTCTTATAACGAGAAATTATTTATAGTGTTAGTATTTGATTAACCGAAGTGACCTAAGTTAAATATTTCTAGTGGTAGAGCCACGCTGTAGATAGTTTTGTTGCAGTTGCTTGCTTTAACGGTGACGGAAACATCGTGAGGAAACCTGCATACCTGAGAAATCGAAAGATTTTTCGAAGGTATGTGAAGTCTACCAACCCGCATCAGGCCAGCGTGGTGGACTAAGGCCTAACCCTTCTTATTCAGTAGAGGAGGCCCGTGCCTAGCAGTGGGACATGTATAATACAGGGCTAGTAAAAAAAAATTGTTTGTTGAGTACATGTACGGTATGTAAAATCCAACTCATTAACACAATTGCACGGACTGAACTATTGCCCGTTGATGACTTTAATTTTTTACTCCATACTCCATCATCAGATTTTAATAAAATTTATATGTGGCCACATCGCAGCTAAACTTTATCGAATTATTTTTTTTCCGACAAAATCAATCCACAATTGGCAGAGAAATCGACGTACATACATAAAATAAAGCAAAAAATTACAAACTTGCCAAATTAAGACCTTCCTCTTTTTTTGAAGTCGGTTAAAAATTAACTTTAATAATAATTAAGGGCAACGCACTCGGCAATAGCGAGTGGTAGTAACAAAATATCAATTAGTGAAGGGTGCTTCAAAGTTCAGTCAGCAGCGCCGCACGGTACCAAATATTGGTTTAAGCTCTATTGTATGCGACCTACCCTAACATATTAATGTGTCCATATAGAAAATTAAAATGGGGACAGATTGAATAAACACACCTTGAGTATACAAATAGAAGAACGAAAGCCACCGACATAGCCCAGCGGATTAGCAAGCTGAAGTGGCAGTGGGCAGGCCACATAGCTCGCAGAACCGATAACCGATGGGGCAGAAAGGTTCTGGAATGGAGGCCACGTACTGGCAAGCGCAGCGTTGGACGTCCGCCTACTAGGTGGACAGACGACCTGATAAAGGTCACAGGAAGTCGCTGGGTGCAGGCCGCTTCCAACAAGTCGGTCTGGAAATCTTTGGGGGAGGCCTATGTTCAGCAGTGGACGTCCTGTGGCTGATGATGATGATGATGAGTATACAAATACGGGGTGTAAGGGAAACAATTTCGAAAACGAGGACAGGTGGGGAATATAAAATTGATGCTACTAAAAATCGCGAACTGCCCCCGGTTTCTCAATTCTGGTCAAATCAACGTTTAACTAACAGGACTTGGCATGTAATTTTGATTTGTTTCATTGAATGAAGAGACGAGCAAGGCGCTCGCCTGATGGTAAGCGCCACGCCTGCCCATAAACAGAAGCAACACCACAGAACTTTGAATTACAAAGCACTGCATGGCACTGAACTGCGCTCGTCACCCCGAGACATAAGGTGTTAAGTCTCATAATGCCCAGTAATTTCACTGGCTTCAATGTCCTTCAAACCGAAACACAACAGTGCTTACACGCTGTTGCTTGGCGGCAGAAATAGACAAAGCGGTGGTTCCAAAACAGACGGCCTCTCGCATACGACGGGCCTGCCACCCTGTAAATCTTATGATATTAAAGTTACGCTGCTATAAAAATTATTTCTGCCAAATACTTGTATAATTTATTTTTATGGACATAAAATGATTAAATTATAATATAATTTGTCCCCTATCAACTTGCCGCAGTCACTCTATCCCATACAAATATTCAAGAGCCTTTAATACAAAGGGTTTGAGCCGATGCACCTGGCTCGGCGCGTGCCCTTTTTTGCCGACGCTCCCTTCATAACGGCAGATTAACTATAAGAGGATATAATGCGCAGTTTGTAACAATTGCTTATTTAATTGAGATATTTTTTTATATATCTATAAGCAAGGGGTTGTTACGTGTTTGATTCTTGGTAAATAGGGAGTATTTTTTTTTTTTTTTTTATCCTGGCACGGCAAAGTGACTACGCTACACCTGATGGTAAGTGTAGCGCAATCCAAGAATAGTGTCGACCAACGATAAACAATGGTCCATCGTTGGTCGGCAAGATCATGCCGGCCTGCCAAAGGGCCAAGGGGGAGGGGAAGGAAAAGGGATGGGAAAAGGGTTAGGATCAGGGGGCAAGCCCCCTGGGGAGAACCGGATATACACTGGCTGACCCTGGAACGCGACCCACACAAGGCGGGCCACTATGGCAGGTTTTAGCAAAAAGTATTCAAAAATGTGGTCCGCAAATATACATGATTGGTATAGTATTGTATGCTGTGGACAGTTTTGTCTACAGTAGGAATAGTCCGGCTCGACCAGGGTTCGAAACCAGCCTCAAAAACATGCTTCTCTGACTTTTCTGTTATGTGTGTATTCATTGTTAATTATTAGTTGCTTTAACGGTGAAGGAAATAGCGTGAGGAAACCTACACACTGAAAAGTTCTGCACAAGAATTTCGGGGGTATGTGAAGTTTGCGAACTCGCATTAGAACAGCGTGGTGGACTAAGGCCTAACCCCTCTCATTCATACAGGAGGTCTGTGCCCAGTAGTGGGATACAATACGGTACTAACATATAGCACAACAAACGTATGAAACTTATAAAATATGGTAGAAAATGATCGATCCTTTAAATATTTTCCGACCCCCCGGAATAATGTAGGGGAATATATTGTTAGCCACCACACGTCTTAAATAAAGATTGACTGACATATTAGAAAGACAAATGTGAATTGAAAATACATTGGCGTATTGTATATCAGAGGGAATTCGAGACGAGTATTCGTAAGAAAGTGGCTTCATTTAAAACAGTTATGTTTATAAAAACAACAGGCAGCCGTTTTTGGAGCTTTAAATAACATTTTGTTTTAAAGAATTTCTTGGGGTTGGGGATTTCAAAGAATGACGGTTGAAGTAATGTTTTTTTTATAGTGTCATGTCTACCTAATTTCCAGAAATATGCATACATTATTACCTTATACGCTTTGACAGTCTCTGTGGTTCAGTGAGTGAGTAGCCGGCTGTGAAGCAAGAGGCCGCGGGTTTGATTCTCGCACTGAGATAAGTGTTTGTGTGATGTACAAATATTTGTTTCGGGTCTGGGTGTTCTTTCCCCAGAAGGGATGATTTAAGATAGGCAGCAGGTCGTAAAAACTAAAAGCCAAAACTTTCTGTTACATGTGTTAAAAAGCATGTTGTGCCGAAACCACTGCGAGTAGGATAAGGGCCGGTGGAAGAAGATTACATACATACTCTTCATCATCATCATCATCAGCCACAAGACGTCCACTGCGGAACATAGGCCTCCCCCAAAGATTTCTGCATCCAGCGACTTCCTGCGATCTTTATCAGGTCGTCTGTCCACCTTGTAGGTGGACGTCCAACGCTGCGCTTGCCAGTACGTGGCCTCCATTCCAGAACCTTTCTGTCCCATCGGTTATCGGTTCTGCGAGCTATGTGGCCTGCCCACTGCCACTTCAGCTTGCTAATCCGCTGAGCTATGTCGGAATATCGTATATATATGTTGCTATTATGCTCTTCGGAATATCGTATTTTATTTAATCTTAATTAATATCTAAATTTTATTTTATTATTGTTATCATATGTTTTTATTGTATATTACTAATACTGCATCCGTACCCCACGTCTACAAGGTTCTAGTCGAAAACCTACGTCAGACACGTTGTCTCGAAATATAGTACAAGGTGGTAGGTCCCTCGTATGCGAGAGGCCGTCTGGGTTGGTACCACCGCTTTGTCTATTTCTGCCGCCAAGCAACAGTGTTGTGTTTCGGTTTGAAGGACATTGGAGCCAGTGAAATTACTGGACATTACGAGACTTAACATCTTGTGTCTCAGGGTGACGAGCGCAGTTCAGTGCCATGCAGTGCTTTGTAATTCAAAGTTCTGTGTGGTGTTGCCTCTGTTTATGGGCAGGCGTGGCGGTTACCATCAGTCGAGCCAGCTGTTTAGGTGCTTTAGACAAAAAAAAACTTAACAACTATTTTATGTAATACTTTGCTAGTATAATTTTTATTCGTCTCGTCATTCAATAAAAAAAAATATGCTGAACTACTATTTCGGCCATACAGCCGTCAGCATTTCTTATATTACTGGTCAGTTTTATTATGTTTTGTGTCAGTATTGTCACCAATTCGACACTATTTAGCATCGTCAGCTGCAAATTTATATATCGGTACAGAAATAAAAATTATTGCCAAGTTTTTCTAATGAAGGCTAATAAAAAGTTATTAGTGGGTTTTCACATTCTTACAGTAGGACTCAGCGGGAAATCCCAAATGTTTTTAAACAGTTCATGGTATTTATACAATTATACACAGACAGACTCATAAACTGCGTTAATGTTCAAGACGCCCTTGAAATAAACATTTTAACTATGTATTAAAACTTTTTATACAAATTTAAATTGAAACCTATACATAGCCCTGACCCCACAGTAAGATGCGAGTCTTGTGTCGTGGGTATCAAGAACTACGAGAGACTTTCGGTCTCACAACACCCAGACCCGAAACAAATATTTGTGGATCACACAAACATTTGTCTCGGTGCGGGAATCGAACCCGCGGCCTCTCGCTTCACAGCCGGCTACTCGCCCAATACGCCACGGAGGCTGTTTGGTTCGTTAACTTCATAACATAACTGTTGGGTAATAATAGGTGGTTTGTAGCTCTTAATTCACCACGCTGACCTGATGTGGGTTGGTAGACTTAACACACCTTCGAAACTCTTTTGAAGAACTCAGGTATTTCAGTTTCCTAACGATGTCACCTTTATCGTTAAAGCAAGCGATAATTAATACACTCATAAATTAGAAAAGAGAGAGGTGTCTACTCTTGGGACTTTCTTCTCGGTGCCCTGCTGAGCCATCGCTACTTTTTTCTTCATGCAATGTCGATTAATCTAGCGTTCAAATAAAAAACACTTTCAAAGAGTTCTATATATTGAGAACTAGCCTTTGCTCGCGGCTCCGCCCGCGTGATCTGCTTTTTCCGGGATAAAAAGTAACCTATCCCCCAAGTCAGTTCATACCCTGTCTGTATACCAAATTTCATCAAAATCCGTTCAGTAGTTTCAGCGTGATTGACGGACAAACATCCAAACATCTAAACAAACAAACTTTCAAATCTATACTAATAATAAAGCTGTAGAGTTTGATTGTTTGATTGTTTGTTTATTTGTTTGTTTGTTTGAACGCGCTAATCTCAGGAACTACTGGTTCGAATTGAAAAATTCTTTTTGTGTTGGATAGTCCATTTATCGAGGAAGGCTTTAGGATATATAACATTACGCTGCGACCATTAGAAGCGAAGCATCAGTGAAAAATGTTGCAAAAACGGGGAAAATTATTCATATTTGAAGGCTTCCGTTGCTAAGCTACCCAAATAATATTATTTGAAGGCTTCCGTTGCTAAGCTACCCAAATCTATACTAATATTATAAAGCTGTAGAGTTTGATTGTTTGTTTGTTTGTTTGATCACGTGGGCGGAGCCGCGAGCAAAAGCTAGTTTATAATATTAGTAGGATGAATACATACGTAACTTCAGAAAGTCGTCGCTTTGTGGGGGCTGGCATCAGACGCACGACCTCTGGCACGTAGGCTATTCTGCTCCCTGCTATCACATTATATTTCCGACAATGTAAACAGACAGATGTAAAAACAATTCACTGCGAGTGACAAGACCTGCGATGCCTCCCCCTTCACCCGTGACACACATCACACGACCTCTGCACACTCGCAGCTACACACGGTCTTACGACCCTGGGATATCACCTTAAGATATCAAGTCGGGATAAATAAGTTTGGATTTCATTTAACGAAAATACAGTTCAACAAAACGTCCTATGCCTGTTTAAAAAAGATCTTTCTTCGTAATCCTACTTCCTACATAATATATAGCTTTTGCTTCCGACGTCGCCTATCTGGGTTTCAGATTTCCATTTAATAGTAACGGCGCATTTTTACTATTAGGTGGAGGTGCAATTAGTGTTGCATTCATAAGTAGTAGAGCCACGCGGTTGACAGTTTGTCTACAACATGAATAGGCCGGCTTGACTGAGGTCCTACCACTGTATTACAGGAACTGACAGTTACAGCTTGCCGTTGCAATTCGTACGATTAGTGAGGTTTCCGGAAGCCCAAATCTCCGCTCTATTCCTGTCTTTTGCTGGCAACATATTGACGATTTTCTGAAATTGTAGCTGATCGTGGGCAGTGGACATCATTTCCATAAGTATCAACAACTTTGAGAGGTCCCATAATCCACAGACCCGAAACAAATATTTGCAAAACACACAAACATTTATTGTCTCGGTACGGGCATAGGACTTTCATTTCATAGTTGGTTATTCGCCCATTTCATCGGGCCACGGACACTATTACCTTCTATCTGAAGATATATTGTCTCATGACAGCACATGTGTACCATCAACCCATTGCTGAAAATCGAATTAACCAGATATGAACTAACGCCCGCTCCACTTTTGGACGGATATTTGGCGAAAGTGGGCCTCGTGTGCGATTCTCCCCTGTCTCTAACACCGCACGCTGTAATTTCAACCATAAATCCAAAGCTGTAAAGGTGATTTTCGTATGCTATAATGTTTTTTATAACTATTTCCTTAGGAACAGTAACCTGGAATATATATTGGTTGTGACTGAGTTACATAATTGTGACTAATGTTTTTTATTCGGGCCACTTGTTGTGAGAGACGGCGCGGTCTAGAATCTAGATTGAATGACGGATCGAAAACATAGTTGCATTGCATGCATAAGTTTCCTGTATCCATGAAGAGGTAGGCAGAGTTGCTACTGGTGAATCCATGGCTCGCCGATCTTATTCTCGTCCCATGATGGGTTATTGAGAGGCCCCCTATCGCCATCGTGATTTTTGAATAGCAAACATACATATAGGATAAGCAGGAATAAAGCATTATCCTATCGTAACAGAATACTCAACGAAAGAATTTCAGACGAGCTTCACTTGCGACAGATAACAGTTATCGCTTGTTAGTCGTTTTTACTTTAATCTTCAGTTCGGCGGAGACTTACTCACGCAGCCTACCACAAGCGTTACTAAACAAAAACATTGTAAATCAATTTTAAACTTTGACACAATTTTTTGTTCCATCGTCGGTGTTTGAAGAAATTCACAGAAACAAAGAAGGAATGTTGACAAAAAGCGAGTGAAGATAAACAAATAGAGTCGGCGGGGGGCGTCACGTGGCATGTGACAGCTCGACTAAACAAACATCTACTCGCTGTGACGCAAGTGGCGGGAGATAGCGGGCATGTAGACGGACTCCTCTTTTTTATCCGTGTACGGCAATGTGATTGCATTACACCTGATGGTAAGCGCTTTGCAGTCCAAAAAAACTAGCGACCACCGATAACCAATGAGTTTATCGGTCACCAGCATCATGCCGGCTTGAAGATATAAAATGTGATTTTAAAAAATCTTTAGCAGTGTAGAGTCCTTTTTTAGTATAGGCCGATAAACGAGCAAGTGGGTCAACTGATGGTAAGTGATATCCACCATCCACGTACACACTACTATATACTAGGCACGTTGCCGATGTCAATACAAATTGATAATTATGAGACTGGTAAGAGGAGGGTGATTGGATCTCCGGATATCTTACTCACCATATGAAACGCAGCAGCAAGCTGCTACTTTTCGTCGGTTTTCTGTAAAAAAATAGTAGTGACCCGGGCGAGCACGCCCATTCCTACTACTGACAAAACTGCTTACAGATTGGCTCTACCATCCAAAAAACCTTAAGCCTGTAGTGCCGAAGGGGTAAGCAGAGGTGGAACTATACTACTACTGCTTGTGGTACTAGTGCTGCGTTAATAGTTTCCCGGGCTTATTACATTTCCATGATGTGATAATGGAAACCTATCGCCGAGCACAAATTCCAAATCCGGGCAATTCGGTAATTTTTTGTATTAAAAATTCAATTGCAATTGGTGATTGCCAGAACTGGGATTCAACCTGGAACTTTAGCAGACAAATGTTTTAAATTATAGGTTTTGCCAAAAAGATGAGAAATTAACAGTGCCGTCTGTTGACAGTATAATCAACTAATTTGTTGTATTGTATTTACTTATTTATTATTTGACAGCCTCCGTGGTGCAGCGGGCGAGTAGCCGGCTGTGAAGCGAGAGGCCGCGGGTTCGATCCCCGCACCGAGACAAATGTTTGTGTGATCTACAAATATTTGTTTCGGGGTCTGGGTGTTGTGAGACCGAATATCTCTCGTAGTTCCTGGTACCCACGACACAAGACTCGTATCTTACTGTGGGGTCAGGACTATGTGTGTGACTGTTGGGTGTATTTATTATTATTATTTCTACTTTATTGGATTATGTAACAAGCCACTATCGATACGAAGTATTCGCACGGGTCACTTAGTATTAAACACATTTGAATCTTTCATTCTTTCAAAAATAAAGTCTTTCAAAACGCCAATCAGTTCCATCTTGTGCCACATATTGGCATTATTAATTTTATATTGTTCTAAAAGCTTTGCCGGCATGTCGGTGTCGCCAGTTGTTTTCCCAGCACTTACACACTCACTAACTAGAACACGGTACACTGTTCTTTGTCGTTCAAGTGTGAGACAAGTGAGTTTACCAACATTGTAATTGCTCTTGTACTGTATTTGCTTTGTGCATGTAGACTATTTTGTCTACAGCATTTATGAGCCGGGTTGTTACCGTTGTCTCACAGGACACTGGCATGAATTGTCCATGATTCTTTAGTACTGTATTCATGAGCGGTTGAGATCACTTGCCATCAAATAATCCTGGGATTAGGATATTACAAGGTGGTAGGTCCCTCGTATGCGAGAGGCCGTCTGGGTTAGTACCACCACTTTGTCTATTTCTGCCGTCAAGCAACATTGTGTAAGCACTGTTGTGTTTCGGTTTGAAGGACATTGAAGCCAGTGATATTACTGGGCATTACGAGACTTAACATCTTATGTCTCGGGGTGACGAGCGCAGTCCAGTGCCATGCAGTGCTTTTTAATTCAACGTTCTGTGTGGTGTTGCTTCTGTTTATGGGCAAGCGTGGCGCTTACCATCAGGCGAGCGCCTTGCTCGTCTCGTCATTCAATCAAATAAAAAAAAGAAAAAGGAAAGCTGGGCGGCCTCTTGATCCTCCGAATGAGTAAATGGGAGACCTGATGGTAAGTGATCTCCACCGCCCGTGTACGCCCACAATATCAGAAGAATCAAGGTCGGGTTGCCGACCTTAAAGGAAAGGGATAATTAAGGGGTTGGAAAGGGAAGTGGGATTTGGGCCTACGTTATTATCGTAGTAACAATATTGGTAGAGTTCGTTGAAACTAAATTTTGTGTGGCCTGGCTAGACAGCTTTGCAGTTGCATTTCGAGTAGTCTGTGAGACTGCCCAGGTTCTTATCTAGGGATTCAAATCCAGATCCGATATTACCCACACTACTTAACTACACCAGGCGAGCAATTATGTTTTTTTTTATTTGCTGCGCTCGTCACCCTGAGACATAAGATGTTGTGTCATAATGCCTAGTAATTTAACTGGCTTCAATGTCCTTCAAACCGAAACACAACAGTGCTTACACGCTGTTGCTTGGCGGCAGAAAAAGACAAAGCGGTGGTACCAACCCAGACGTCCTCTCGCATGCGAGGGATCTACCACCTTGAGCAATTATGATGAAATTAATTACTAATGCCAAATCTTTAGTGGTTCCTAAAATAGTAACTCTCATTCAGTTTGAACGTTCGCGGAACATCCACTTTGCTAAGAGTAAACCATTGAATCATTAAGTAAATCTATTTTGATTCACAAGTTGTGGAGATGTGATAGTTAGGGAGTTTAGACAAATGTCTGGCGAAGCTTTTGATTCGTTAAATATTTAAGCAATAGAGTTTCGTTATAATAAATACACCCAACAGTCACGCGCACAGACATAGTCCTGACCCTCCACTAGGTTACCCTGTAGCGTGGCTGTCAGAAACTACGAAGGACTTGCGGTATCACAACGCCCAGAGTACATATGAAACAAGTACTTGTGGATCACACATACATTAATTGTCTCAGTGCGGGGACCGAACCCACGGCTCCTCGCTTCGCAGCCGGCTGCTCGCCCACTGCGCCGCTGACGATTTTAAGTTATATTATTCTTATGCTTTCTAATTAGATTTTGGTAGGATTCATATCCGCCCGGATAGCGACCATCGTAAACATGGTGTTAAAACTTACCATATTGAGCAATACAAAATGTGTGGATCGCGTTCCAGGATCAGCCAGTATTTATCCGGTGCTTCCGAGGCGCTTCCGATAGTACTTGATGGTTGGTTGGGGCGAGTATAGGGGTAAATCTTTGTATCCTTGTGCCTACATCGGTCATCTGCCTGTCTTGTTGCAGGCCCCTCGATTTGTTTCTTTCCTCCGCGGAATGAGAAGAAGCATTTATATAGGTCGACATGACTCTAGTGACCACCGATAAACTCATTGTTTGTCGGTGGTCGCTGGTTTTTTTTACTGCACTGCGCTTACCATCAGGTGCAGTGTGACTGCACTGCTGTGCCCGAAAAACAAAAACCTTTTTCAAACTTTATAACGTGGCCTCGTAAACAAGAGTATTCTTCATAATCTCCTATATTTTATATAATGAGATAAACTCTCAAAATTACGCTTTAATATTGCCTTAAATAATTTGCTATGGAGGGGAGATTTGAACACTTCCTTGCAGACAGTATCTGAATGTTTGTAAGTAACCGTGCCATATGTAAAGTGTATTGTGTATTGTGCGACACATTTGACATGTGCACGAGGTATTGTTTCCGCTTGGTCTAAGATCCCGCGGAACATTGACCTTCACCCATCTGTTTACCGGATGAAAATAATATTTTAGGGTATAAAAGGTGTTGCTGAACACATAACAATAGGGTTGCCTAAAAAAATATGGTCAAGGATAGGTTTTACGAATAAAGAAGATATTATTTCACTGACTTGCTCACCAAATAAATGAACCTTCAATGAAAACCTACAATGTATACTACCTGTAAAAGCTAGGAGCTAGATGAGCGCAATTACCACTTTTTAGTTACCTGTTTGCGCACGGCAACCAGGTAGTAGTGGCCAGAAAAAGGTAGGCAACCTATTTTTTGCAGATAGTATACATTGTACACTTTTCATTGAAGCTTAAATGTTCTTGGTTATAAGCAAGTCAGGGAAATTATATATTTTTTTTTTAAATGTTTATTAATCATATCCTTGACCATATTTTTTTTAGGCAACCCTATTGGTATGTGTTCAGCAACATCTTTTATACCCTAAAATATTATTTTCATCCGGTAAACAGATGGGTGAAGGTCAATGTTCCGCGGGATCTTAGACCATAGTTTGTGGCGCGGGATCACGCGCTACTCGGTAGACACAAATGAGCTTCGGTCTGGAGTAGGGGCCGGTTCCATTGAGGCGATTATCGTAGCGATTATTTATGAGTAATGTTTTGGAGTGCTCGTTATACTGACTTATGATACGGAGGTTCTGTTTTCGATCTGTATTTACGTAAGTAAATTTGTTCATGATCTATTTTGATGGCTGTTTATCGTAATACATACACCTTCACAAAAGTTTTAGGGTAAAATGCTTCAGATTATCATACTAAATCCAACGTCAAATCATGATGATAATGCGAAGGGACTAAGCCTGGATATTGACAGGCAGAAACAAAAGACTTCACATTCTAAATTACGTAGTACGTAGTAAGATAAATGCATAAAAGCACATCTGTGTCGACAATACTTTGTATCGTATCTGTGGCATTTTTAACAGCTTTTGTTATTTTTTCTTTAGAATACACTTCAAAGTTAGCCATTTAAGAAAGTTAGTCATTTAAGAAAAAAATATATCCCTAAGCCAATCAGAGATTAAATACTAAAACTTTGGCATTTATACACCACTCTTAATAATTTTCCACTTAAAATAAAATCGTTTTAACGAAAATAGTACCGACTTCAAAAAAAATTGGTGTGTGTCGTGGGACACCAGGTAGGAACGAAGTTCCTTCGGCTAATGTAGAATCGACACAAATTGTAAAAAATACAAATTATCAACTAAAATAACAAAATATGTCTCTTTATATTTGTTTGACAACATAAAATTACATAGAAATAGAATAGAAAATAGAAATAAAAAAAAGACGTGTAGCACTCGGAGACTGCCGCGGTAAAGCTATTGTATAGCATTTGGAACGTAGTTCCTTATCGCGCGTTGCGAAAGGGGGCTAGACGGAAAAAATTGGTACGAAAAGTTGGCACGAAATTTTTGTCACGACATAATTCTCCGACCAAGAATAAATATAATATTAATTTGATATCTAGCACACAAAGTTAAAGTCGAAATTCCGTTAATAAAAGTAAAACTTATGACATATGGAAATGTAGACGTGGTTTGAAATTTGAATTTTTGATTATCGAACACGGCGCGGCGGTCCACCGTTTAGGCTGCGTTTAGACGACGCGAAAAATTTCGTGCGGCCGTTTACACGATCGCGCAGTCGCCGCGTGGTTGGAGCGTTGCGAAGTATTAAACATTATGGCTTAGTCAATAGAGTTTACATTAGTTTTTCGAGTGATTCGAGCGCGGCCACAACGCGGTGGGATTCCTTGTCATATAAATGCGCCCTTAGTAGCCAGTCACCAAATTACCTATCATAAAATATTTGAAAGTTGGCTGCTTCCAGATTATACAGTGTCTAATATATAGTCTACGGGATGACTGTTTAATATTACGACTCACATCGAATGTTCTGGAACTCTCTAGAACGTTCGGTGTGACGTCACGTAGACTGTAAGACCGGCCGGTGCTCGCCGATTTACGGGCTGGGCGACGTAGCAGCCGGTGTGCTCCCTTCGGACCCTCCGTCCCCCCCGAGATCGAGATCATTTTAGTCAAGCCCGAGAGGTGGTCAAGCGCGAGCAGTCCATCGATCAACGGAAGGTTCGAGAGAAATCGAGAACCTTCCGGGTGACGTCACGCGCGCCGATTGACCAGCCAACGCTAGCCGACCTCCCTGGAGCTTCGAGAATTATGGAAGTACCAGGTGTTCAAACCCGTTTCCCCTACCCCCACCCAATTTGTCCTCACCCCCCTCGGCCTAAATCGGTAATTTTTGAGGCTAGAGGGTCGTGCGACGGCTTGTCGCAATCGGCTTATTGAGCCCGACACTTTGGCCCCAATAAAAATAAATTTCGACCCCCCAGTAAGAAATATCTGTAAAAATATCTCTAAAAATTCAAATATCTCAGAAACTACAATAGATAGACAAATAAAATTTTATTAAAATTCCTTCACTAATTAATCGAAAGGAACTTCGTTCCATCCGGGTGTCCCTTGACACCTCTCAAGTTTTTTTTATCAACTTATGTAATTATAAATAAAAACTTATTAATTTAGACTTAGACTGGCTACTAAACGGTGGACGGCCGTGTTCTATAATCAAAAATTCAAATTCAAATTTCAAACCGCGTCTACATTTCCAAATGTCATAAGTTATCTATCTGTTTTATTAACGGAATTTCGACTTTAACTTTGTGTGCTAGATATCAAATTAAGTTTAAAAAAAGTCTCATTTAACGGTTTTATTCCACGCATTTTTTCCACGCATTTTTTCCACGCATATTTCTTACGGTTTTACTATCACATTTTTTTCAGTTCGGTCACGCAGCGAAATCCCTATCCCCTCCAAGCCTGCCGTAAGGAACTTCGTTCCAAAAATAAAAACAAAAAAAAGGTTAACGTATTTTGAGTCGGTTCTATCAACCAAAACTGTAGCACCGACTCCTTGGTATGACCTATATTATGCTTTTCAGTTTTTCAAATATCCGCTCATCATAAATGCGATAGTCGCTAGTGGAAGTATCCCCTTAACATGTAGGAAGATTTTTAAGAATTCTCATCACTGATTATTAACTGTAGGAATTCCCAGAGACAATAATTACAGATACGCGCGGGGATACACGTTGAACATCTGTACTTGAGGCCACAGTTCCGATCAACAAGGCATTGGCGCCTTCCGAAAATATTTAGACAGCATGACTCAGTGTGATGCTTGTGTAAGTAAAAAACCCACGTCAGCAATTAGAAAACATTTGTGATTTCTCTTTTTTATAGCATAGGCCGGCAAACGAGCTAGGGAGTCACCTGATGGTAAGTGATCTCCACTACGCACGCCTACAACTTGCCGACTTTAAAGGAAAGGGATAATTATGAGATTGGGAAGAAGAGGTGGATTTGGGCTCCCGGATATCTTACCGTACGAAACGCAGCAGAGAGTCGCTATTTTGTCGGTCGGTTACAATCGGTTTTTTGTGAGACAGTGGTTACGACCCGGTCGAGCCGGCCCATTCGTGCTGTAGTCAAAACTGTGTACATCGTGATTCTACGACCCAAAAATGATTATAGTGATTGTTATTATTGGACAGATTTGCTTCAAACATGATTCAGTTAAGGGCCTTCCGTGAGCAAATGACCTTGACTGACTCGCGCCATACTGAATCATGTACTTGGCGTGTGAGTTTTCGTGCAGAATATGCACGAATTTAGCGAATAATTGATTTAAAAAATCAGGTTTTGGTCTTTTCGAAAATTTAAAACGGGCAAAATATTCGTTATTAAATAGCCTATCTATCTAGTGATGTTAATCTCATTTTAAAACATTCTGTACTTTAATAGGAGACGCACGGAATCTTTGCATTTTTCTCATTTTTATGGTTCATTTATAACGACTATTTAAAAATATATATCAGCATTAACATGAATTTGAATCGAACAAAGTAAAGCTGACAGATTGTAGAAATAGATTGTATATTTTTTTAATCAATATTTATTTTAAGTAATGACTAGATAGTCTCTAAAAACATCGATCGCGCGGCGTTTTGCTGGGGGTATGGCCTTAAGAACCTTCTCATTAACCAAACTTTTAAATAAAAATAAATACCACATTTGAAACAGACGATTCGTTTGCCACAGAAAATATCAAATACTCTGTGTAGACAAAGAGGCCAAATTTTCGTACACCTCTCTTTTTAAACATAAGACATAAGCTCACGGCTGTACCTTCGAAGAGGTAGGCACAGGTGCAACTAGTGCTGTACTCACGTTTTGTCCAGCTGATTTCTCGCGACGTCACAGGCTCAAATACCAATCACAGGCAATAATTCATGTATGATTTTCTATATTAATAATCTCGAAACTTTTACTAGGTGCTAGGTTCCTCGTATACGAGAGGCCATCTGAGTTGGCCAGACCACCACATTGTCTATTTCAGTAAAGTGGAAATCCATAGATTTGTCTTTTTTTATAGTATACGGTATGTAGGGCTGCCGTACGTCTCCGTACACCGGGACATGTCCCGTCATGGTTTGTTGCGTTATTTTCCCGTGTCCCCGCCTGTAAATCAGTTGTGCTGATTAGAAAATTAAAAATATATTTGCTAAGTGGCTAAGCACCGACCGAACTATTATCGTATAATCTTTACATAGTATAAAATGAAGTCACTTCCGCTGTCTGTTCGCTTAGATCTTATAAACTGTTCAACGTATTTTAAAGAGGTTTTCAAAAATAGATAAAGTTATTCATGAGGAAGGTTTATACGTCATTTATATATCACGCTATGACCCATCGGAGCAGGGCAGTAACATGTAGGTGAAACCACGAGGGATAGATAGTTTACTATATAACTAAATTAAATGCTTTAGGTTTGTGGGTAATCAGGGGCGGTGGAGATCACTTACCAACAAGTGACCCACTTGCTCGTTTGCCGGCCTCAGCTAAAAGGAAACTTACTTACCTTGATGTATTTTATTGGTAACCTCATCGGATGCAAATATACAATAACATTTCGACCTACATCAAGTAAAATATAAGATACTAATAATTTAAATCAATAATTTAAAGTTCCATTTTACATAATCGTACGTGGGACACGTTTTATTTATGTTATTTTTTTATAAAATACGGAATTGAACCTACTTAAATCTAACGAATTTAGCGAAATAAAATCAATATCTCAAACTTGACTTGATGTGGGTTAAAATTTTATTGCTTATTTACAGCCAATTAAAACAAGATATTCTATATTCGATCCCAAATATCTCGGTAGACATTCTAAAATTTATGGCAACCCTATACGGGCGTGATATTATGTATGAATGTAAATTCGACTTCCTCGGGAATTCGTATTATTATTGATCCATTGCATCGTCTGTTTCCATCGGTATCGTTTGAGTAAATATCATTACGTGACTTGTCAGCAGTGTACGCACCGAACCGAATACTCACGAACTTTACCGAGTCAATACGAACAAAAAACACTGTCAAGTTTTTGTGATGATAGTCGTAGATAGATGATAGATGTTATGTTCATAGATGTTATCTGTGCGTTTCAAAATAAACATATTATTTTGAAGTGAATACTTCTTTAGCGGCGTTGAGCACTTTTCTTGGGATGGGTACAAAATGTTAAACTCGCGTCAGGACACATTTTTTTATGTAATATAAATTGTAATTTTTGTGTACGATAGCGCAATAAATGAATATTGTATTTAAGCACATAAATTATAGTATGTACTTTTATACTGATAAATAAAGCAATTGGTGCGAAATTGTTCCCTTACCATTCCAAAATATTCAAAAACTAGCTTTTGCTCGCGGTTCCACCCGCGTGATTTTCATACAAACTTTCATCCCCTATTTTATCCCCTTGGGGGTAGAATTTATCAAAATCCTTTCTTAGCGGATGCCTACGTCATAACATCTGCCTGCATAGCAAATTACAGCCTGATCCCTCCAGTGGTTTGGGCTGTGCGTTGATAGATCACTATGTCAGTCAGTCACCTTTGAGTTTTATATATTTAGATGCACAACGTTAATGTTCAAGTTTTCACTTTTGCCGGCACTCCTGGAGTGCAAGCCGTTGTTTTTTTTTAAAGCGTATTCTGGCAATTAAGTGAGGGATGACGAAGACGTGATCTCCACTGCCCATGAGTGACCGCAATATAAATATCTTGGCTCGTTAATGACTTTAATGGAAAGGAATAAGTAAGGTTTGGGAAAGGGAGAGGGAATTTGCGCCTACTCCTCTTTTTTTGATACAGTGATAACAACCCGAGCTGGACCTTTTATTGTGTACCTATTCAAAACCGGCTACAGCGTGGCACTACCACAAAAAAAATATACATTGTTAAATACATTAATAGTTACCATTATTTTATTTTCCCGTTGTAGGATTCGATTCGAAAATTACAACCGCAAAAATTTCACTTCCCATTTAACGATACATACGCACTCACGCATGTAATCCCTGAAGGGTAGGCAGAGGTGCAATCAGCTCACCCACATGTCGCCGAGTCCATCTTTGTCCCATGATGTGATAGGGGCGAGCCGGGCACATTTCCGGACTCAATGATACTTACATTTCAGATTGAACAAAAATACCTATGTTGTCATCTATCGCCTGTAATCACCGAAGAGGTAAGCAGAGATGTAACCAGAACACCCACATTTTGCCGAACGTATCTCCGTCTCATGATGTGATAGAAGGCCCTATCGCTATAACAGGCACAATTCCAGACTCCGGGCTGATACTGAGAATTTCGTGATAGAAAAACCCAAAATCACTTTTACCCGACTCGGGAAACGAACTCGAGACCTCAGCACAGCTGTCGTACTACGAAGGCAACACAACTGCGCCCCCGAGGCAGATAACGATATAAGTCTGAATGATGAAACGAGCAGGTAGTTCGTCTGATGGTAAGCACCACGCCTACCCGTAAACAGAAGCAACACCACACAGCACTTGTATTACAAAGCAGTGCATTGCATTGGACTGCGCTTGTCACTACCAGACATAAGATGTTAAGTCTCATAATTAACAGTAACTCCACTGCCTTTAATGTCCTTCAAACCGAAACACAACAACACTCTGCTGTTTGACGGTAGAAATAGACAAAGCGCTGTTACCAACCCAGCAAGTCGCATATGAGGTGCTTACCACCAAGTACATCAACATCTCTGTTTACCCGTCTTACTCATCTATACATTATTATAATAAAAGTGTAACGGGTCGCTGTCTGTACATGGAAGATATATGAGAAAAAATGTTATTATTATTAATACGACCTTTATAAACGCAATAGCACCCCATACAATGATTTTTGGAATTTTTGTCTGTTTTTCTCTGCGTTTGTGCACGATAATCTCAGAAACGGCTTATCCGATTTAGACGTAGTTTTCACTAATATATTATGGCAAGCTTCACTTAACATTTAGCGTCTGTTGTTTCATGTCAATCGGTTCATAAATAAAAAAAGACGTGTGGCACTCGGAGACTGCCGCGGTAAAGCTATTGTATAGCATTTTTTATCAACTTATGTAATTATAATTATTTATTTATTTTATTTATGCAGTATTTTTTTCCTTTGTTTTTAATTTTAATTTTGAGGGTCAAGGTCTGTGTCAAGGTCAAGGTCGGGGTAAAGGTTAAGTTCGGGGTCAAGGTCAAGGTCGGGGTAAAGGTTAAGTTCGGGGTCAAGGTCAAGGTCGGAGTCAAGGTAAAAATCGGGGTCAAGGTCAAGGTCGGGGGGTCAAGGTCAAGGTCGGAGTCAAGGTAAAAATCGGGGTCAAGGTCAAGGTCAGGGACAAGGTCAAGGTCACGGTCGGGGTTCAAGGTCAAAGTCTTGTGAAAGTCCGGTCCAAGCTGACTGGTCACTGTGACGCCACCTGGGACTTCGAAATTATCGATGTTCCAGGGAGGTCAGCTAACGCTGGCTGGCCGGAGGGGGGTGTTAGGTTTTTTCGTTACGAAATTTCTGGATTCGGTCTCGCCGCAAGGCCCGCGATAAAATCTATACAATAGCTTAAAAGTTATGCCAATTTAAAGATATCGGTAATATAACGGTGCAAAACTTCACGCGGGTGGATCCGCGAGCGAATGCTAGTAGGAATATAATCATGAGGCTATTATATCTGTTAAAATACGATGAATTGATGACACTGTCGTATCAATGCCTAATTCTGAAAAGCAAAGCGGTTGTTTTATAGGAAATGGTGATGGTATCAGTGTACGTGGTCGGAATGGAGTGGTCATTCGTCACTTGACTGTGTTATAAATACCATACTTTAATAACAACGACGGACAAAGCCAATTAAATAAATATCAATGGCTACGTGACACAGTTGTGTTGCGCACGCGGTACTACTGCTATGCTGAGGCCTCGGGTTCGATCCCCGGGTCGGGTTTAGTGTTATACGAGATTAAATACTTATATTGTACTAGCTTTTGCTCGCGGCTCCGCCCACGTGATCAAACAAACAAACAAACAATCAAACTCTACAGCTTTATAATATTAGTATAGATTTGGGTAGCTTAGCAACGGAAGCCTTCAAATAATATTATTTCGGTAGCTTAGCAACGGAAGCCTTCAAATATGAATAATTTTCCCCGTTTTTGCAACATTTTTCACTGATGCTTCGCTTCTAATGGTCGCAGCGTAATGTTATAAGTCCTAAAGCCTTTCTCGATAAATGGACTATCCAACACAAAAAGAATTTTTCAATTCGAACCAGTAGTTCCTGAGATTAGCGCGTTCAAACAAACAAACAAACAAACAATCAAACTCTACAGCTTTATTATTAGTATAGATGTTGTTTTAATTTGACCACACCTTTCTGAAACACGTTGTATAAATCAAGTCAAAAATAAAAAAGTTAGAAGCCATTTAAATCGGCTGGAAGGGATAATTGTCAAATGACGGAAAAAGGATGCACGACATGTCATATTACGTCACGCTATTACGATGCACGCGTGCGAGAGAGATGCTGAGATTCTTTCACAACGCGCCTACGCTTGCGTGTACCAATATTAAAAATATTAACTGCAGCTTCATTATTTACCCAAATTTGATTGTGTTTTCGCAAAACAGTTTTTTTATAATGTTGATTGCATATAAAATAATAAATACAATCAGACACAGTTAAACATCGTAATGTATGAAAACAGTCACCCTTGTCTCGGTCGGATAAATAAAAATGTATAAACAATTGCATACAATGAATTGCTCGTATTATGATTGCTTTAAAAAACGACAATTCCGGACACAAAGATGATAGGGTTAGCCGTACTCTGTCAAATTCTTCTCCTACCATCCCCTGATGCTAGCCTAACTAGGAAATATTCGGGAAGTCCCAACCGTGTGGCCGTAGTAGTGACGGGTATGCGACTGGATTACCACGCTGGCTTGCATTCTCACACGCCCCGCGACCCAGATAGCTTAGTGGTGGCAAGTCCTTGGTTCAGTTTCAACATGATCTCTATACCTATAGAGATTTAAACTTATAGCATGTGTATCCTTTACTTTTTTTTATAGCATAGGCCGGCAAACGAGCAAGTGGGTCACCTGATGGTAAGATAAGATTTGGGCTTCCGGATATCTCACTCACCGTACGAAACGCAGCAGCCAGCCGCTACCTTACATCGGTTTTCTGTGAGACGGTGGTAACGACCGGTCGATCCAGCCCATTCATGCTGTAGACAAAACTGTCTACAGCGTGGCTCGACCACTCAAAATCTTATCTTATATAGATCTCTATGGACGACCTAATACCCCAACTAGCTTTTGCTCGCGGCTCTGTACGTGCGAATGTCTTTTTGCGAGATACTACTAGGCCATAGTCCTGTGTGCTAAAATTGTATAGCCTATTAGGAGTGATTTGTCATTCACAAACTCATAAAAATCCAAACACACACTATATAATGTTTATTTGTTTGAATTAATTATCAGTAAGCTGTATTGTGTTGCACTTAGTTATGTACTTGTGAATAAATCTAAATGCGTAGATTTTGTACGAGCGATTACGAGCTTTTCCTCGCGGCTCCGCCAGCCTGATCTGCTTTTGCCGGGATAAAAAGTACCCGGGGATCGAACCCGAGACCTCAGCAAAGTAGTACACAATACAACTGCGCCGTCAAGGCAGTCATATGACAAATTTCATACATATTTTTTGGGTAGCTTGAACTGTGTACGCAGCGCACGCAACGTAAGCCTTCAAATATGAATAATTTTCCCCTTTTATGCAACATTTTTCACTGATGCTTCGCTCTTAATGGTCGCAGCGTAATGTTATATGGCCTAAAGCTTTCTTCGATAAATGGACTCCTACACAAAAAAAAATCAATTCGAACCAATAGTTCCTGAGATTAGCGCGTTCAAACAAACAAACTCTACAGCTTTATAATATTAGTATAGATTTAATTACGTTGTATGCCCTTATACCACTTTGTTGTAGAGGTTAGGTTAACGAAATAAAAAAATAATTGACCCATACATACGCATTCACGTAATCCCAAAGGTGTAACACAGGTGTAACAACATTTTGCCGAGATTTTTTCCGTCCCATGATGGGATTCCGTCAAGCGACAGTGTGTAAGCTCTGTTGTGTTTCGGTCTGAAGGACATTGAAGCCAATGAAACTACTGGGCATTATGAGACAACATCTTATGTCTCGGGATGACGAGCGCAGTTCAGTGCCATGCAGTGCTTTGTAATTCAACGTTCTGTGCGGTGTTGCTTTTGTTTATGGGCAGGCGTGGCGCTTACCAAACCTAACCTAATCAAAATTAATAAAAAACCGCGATAAAATCCGTTTAAATTAGTTTTATTTCAATGTTAAGTCTCATAATGCCCAGTAATTTCGCTGGCTTTAATGTCCTTCAAACCGAAACACAACAATGCTTACACACTCTTGCTTGGCGGCAGAAATAGACGGCGCGATGGTACCAACCCAGACAGCCTCTCGCATACGAGGGACCTACCACCTTGTAAGAGTGTAAAGTTTTGTTGTAACTTATTTTTAATTCCTATAAATACTTTGATCCTCTCCTAATACCAACGTACTATTTAATTGACAAGATAATTTAATTTTGCTCACAAAAAAAAATACAAAAACCCGTGCAGCGTATAAACTCGTCCGTCTCCGGTGGTCGCAATTAACTAAATCGGTGTAAATTTCACACTTTGGCGTGCAATTTCCACGCATAATGTTATTAAGAGGTAACCGCTGAATCTCACCCACCCGGCCCCCTGCGGCATGGCTCACGCACGCTCCATGTGTGGCCGTTATTTTGGTGATAAGGCTGCGTGTACACGTGCGTTTGAATATGATTCAGCAAAAGTTCATGTTTGTATTTCTGAATGGGTAGTAAGTAAATACACCCAACAATCACTAAAATAGTCCTAACCCCACAGTAAGATACGAGTCTTGTGTCGTAGGTATCAGGAATTACGAAAGACTTTCTCTCACAACACCAAGACTCCGAAACAAATATTTGTGGATCACACAAACATTTGTCTCGGTGCGGGAATCGAACCCACGGCCTTTCGTTTCACAGCCGGCTACACGCCTGCTGCGCCACAGTAGGCAGAGGTACAACTAGTGCTGCGCCAATATTACGCGGAAATTATATCCGCTCCATGATGTGATATGGCGAGCTAACAACCCGCGCCATACCGGGCATATATTTAAATCCTTGGCGACTCATGAGTGATTTTGTGACGTTTTATGAAAATATTATGAGGCCGTGTGATCACCACATCAAGCGTCAGACGCTAACATCACTGATGCTCTCGACACCATCCTACAACATTTCACCTTGATTGCTCGCAGTGATGGCAGTTGACGCTGCATCATTGACGTCCCCCGGGTTGGATTTTTTTTTTATAGCATAGGCCGGCAAACGAGCAACTGGGTGGGTGATGGTAAGTGATCTCCACAGCCCATGTACGCCCACCACCAGAAGAATCATGGGCGCGTTGCCGACCTTAAAGGAAAGGGATAATCAGGGATTGGGAAGGGGAGGGGATTTCGGCTTCCGGTTATCTCAGTCACCGTACGGAACGCAGCAGCAAACTGCTACTTTACGTCGGTTTTCTGTGAGACAGTGGTAACGACCCGGTCGAGCCAGCCCATTCATGCTGTAGACAAAACTGTCTACAGCGCGGCTCTACCACTCATAAAATAAATATATGGATAAAGTAATTATGGGTTTTTCTATCACGAAACGCTCAGTATCAGCCCGGAGTTTGGAATTGTGCCCGGTATGGCTCGACCCCTATCACATCATGGGATGGAAATACGCTCTGCGAAATGTGGGTGAACCTGTGCATACTCCTTCGGCGATTACAGGCGTGAGTGAATTATAAATATTTTTTTTGAACGCATCACAACCGCTCTAGTGCCCGCAGCCTTAACACTTTCACCTTCGCTACATTTACAACCGCTACATTAATTTTAATGTAATATAATATAATAATTCATAAGTATAATTGTTTAATACACTCGTAAAATTCATCGAGCGCTCTTAAGGTGTCACAAATTGGTCATAAAATGACTATTCATACATATTAATGGCGGTGAAACTGTTTAATGTAATGACTTGTGTATAGGATGTGTCCATACATTATCTTCTGGGATCCAAAGCGACTTAACCTGCCCGTGTATTGTTTTTAATCGACTTTAAAAAGGAGTTTCCCAATTTGTTTGTAAATGTTTTTGAAGTGAAACTTCTTTAGAATCGTTGTGATTTGAAAATTTGATGGAACGAAACGGTTGGTCACTAAAGAGGTTGGAAAGAAACAAGATCTCAAGTATGTAAATATATGAAATGTAATATTTCGTATTAAAATTTTAAATAATTTTTAAGCTTGATAAAAGTATTATAAAAATAATAAACCTTTTAATTATCCTAATACCACTGATACTTTTATCTCATTCTCTTGTAGGCTACTTTTCTGAAGTTTCACTTCTGCCGTGTGTGAATTGCACACACACACACTTCTTTTTACACGCTTTTTATTAACTTCACCTGTATGTTTGTTTGTTTGTAACCGACTCCTTTGGGCGCGATTTTGACCCACTTTAAACGGCCAGATTTCGTTCAAACTTTGTAGATATATCGAGGACCGATGACAATACACTAATTTGATAAAAAAAATAATAATTTAATAATAATAATAAAATACTAATAATAATTTAATTTAATTAATTATCGATATTCGGTTTAGGAATTAAAATTGTACTCTCTGCACCTTCGTTAATTATAGGGAATATCGTAGTATCTAAGAGCGTCAATAGATGGCGCTTTTTTGATATTCGGGTTTAAAATTAAAATTATACTCTCTGCTACAGTATATTTTTATTTTAACTAAAAAATGAAAAATAAATAATAGTTTAAAAAACTAAAAACACGCTTTTATACAAAGTCTAACTAAAAAATGAAAAATAAATTTGAAGAAAACAATGTATTTTACTGTAAAAAAAAAGCGTGGGGTGCTTTTTAAGAAACTATCTAAATAATAATCCTTCTACTCATATCTGTCAATATAATAAATATAACTATTGACACCATGCACCCCACGCTTTCTTTTTACAGTAAAATACATTGTTTTCTTCTAATTTATTTTTCATTTTTTAGTTAGACTTTCTATAAAAGCGTGTTTTTAGTTTTTTATTGAAGTGAAACTTCTTTATCGGCGTTAGAAAAATAAAATCGTCACATTTTTCCGTTACGCGGCACGCGTCACATTTTTGACTTTGACTGGATTTTGACCAGACGTAGACTGGACTTTCATCGGACTTTGACCGGACTTTGACCCGACTTTGACCGGATTTTGACCGGGCTTTGACCGGACTCTGACCGGACTTTGACCGGGCTTTGATCGGACTCTGGCCGGACTTTGACCAGGCTTTGACCGGGCTTTGACCGGACTTCGACCGGACTTCGACCGGACTTTGACCCGTCTTTGACCCGACTTTGACCCGACTTTAACCCGACTTTGACCGGACTTTGACCGGACTCTGACCCCGCTTTGACCGAACTTTGACCGGACTTTGACCCGACTTTGACCCGACTTTGACCCGACTTTAACCCGACTTTGACCGGGGTTTGACCGGACTCTGACCCGGCTTTGACCGAACTTAGACCGGAATTTGACCCGACTTTGACCCGACTTTGACCCGACTTCTGACCGGGCTTTGACCGGACTCTGACCGGACTCTAACCGGACTCTGACCGGACTTTGACCCTACTTTGACCCGATTTTGACCGGACTTTGACCGGTCTTTGACCGGACTCTGACCGGGCTTTAACCGGACTTTGACCGGGCTTTGACCGGACTCTGACCGGACTTTGACCAGGCTTTGACCGGGCTTTGACCGGACTTCGACCGGACTTGTAGCCGATTTTAACCCGACTTTGACCGAACTTTGACCGGACTCTGACCCGGCTTTGACCGAACTTTGACCGGACTTTGACCCGACTTTGACCCGACTTTGACCCGACTTTAACCCGACATTGACCGGACTCTGACCCGGCTTTGACCGAACTTAGACCAGAATTTGACCCGACTTTTACCCGACTTTGACCGGACTTTGACCCGACTATGACCCGACTTTGACCCGACTTTGACCGGACTTTGACCGGACTTTGACCGGACTTTGACCCGACTTTGACCGGATTTTGACCGGGCTTTGACCGGACTCTGACCGGACTTTGACCGGGCTTTGACCGGACTCTGACCGGACTTTGACCGGGCTTTGACCGGGCTTTGACCGGACTTCGACCGGACTTCGACCGGTCTTTGACCGGACTTTGACCCGACTTTGACCTGACTTTAACCCGACTTTGACCGGACTCTGACCCGGCTTTGACCGAACTTTGACCGAACTTTGACCGGACTTTGACCCGACTTTGACCCGACTTTGACCCGACTTTGACCCGACTTTGACCCGACTTTAACCCGACTTTGACCGGGGTTTGACCGGACTCTGACCCGGCTTTGACCGAACTTTGACCGAACTTAGACCGGAATTTGACACGACTTTGACCCAACCTTGACCGGACTTTGACCCGACTATGACCCGACTTTGACTCGACTTTGACCCGACTTTGACCCGACTTCTGACCGGGCTTTGACCGGACTCTGACCGGACTCTGACCGGACTCTGACCGGACTCTGGCCGAACTTTGACCCGACTATGACTTCTGACCGGGCTTTGACCGGACTCTGACCGGACTCTGACCGGACTTTGACCCGACTTTGACCCGATTTTGACCGGACTTTGACCGGTCTTTGACCGGACTCTGACCGGGCTTTAACCGGACTTTGACCGGGCTTAGACCGGACTCTGATCGGACTTTGACCGGACTTTGACCCGCCTTTGACCTGACCTTGACCGAGCTTTGACCGGACTTTGACCGGACTTTGACCGGACTTTGACCGGACTTTGACCCGACTTTCACCTGACTGACCGGACTTTGACCGGACTTTAACCGGACTTAGACCCGTCTTTGACCGGACTTTGACCGGGCTTTGACCGAACTCTGACCGGACTTTGACCGGACTTTAACCCGACTTTGACCCGACTTTGACCCGACTTTGACCCGACTTTGACCCGACTTTGACCCGACTTTGACCCGACTTTGACCCGACTTTGACCCGACTTTGACCGGGCTTTGAGCGGATTTTGACCGGACTTCTTCTGTCGAGCGTACCGAGACGCACACTTTTTTTTTGTATTCATGTCTATGATAATAAAAGCCTTTTGTTTAAACTTTATCTAATTTAAGTTTATTTAACCAATTTCTGTAAAGTTGCATATAGTAGATCATTTTTCGAAAAATAGGTCATAAAGAAGTTTCACTTCATACGTGTGTACACTAGTACACGCACACATTTTTTTTATGTATATTCACACATAACTCCAAAGAAAAGATTTATTCGACCCCACTGCGAGTGGGATAAGGGCTGGTGGAATAAAAAGTTGAAACCATACTGAACCCAGAACCTCACCGATTCTCGGCATAAGTACAGTTGCACCAATATAACAATCGTAAACAAATAATATTATAATGATTCCGGAACATTATTTCGTATTATATATGGGTAACATATCCCCAAATTAGTGTCGAGTGCCATACAAGTGTCACGACACATACAACAGTCATTGTATAGTACAAAGCACGCCGCTACAATAGTGTGCACGCACTGCATACTAAACATGACGAAACTATGGCTAACTGGAGAATAATAATACGTTCTTGGAACAAGAGTAGGAAATGCTCAAGCATACATTCATATACTCAGGTATCTCTGAAGGGCTAGGCAGAGGTGCAAGTAGTGCTATACCCGCGTTTCGCCGAGCTTTGTGATATGGGATGAGCCTATTGTTATAACGGACACAAATTCCAATCTCGGGTAACTCATGTGTTGTTTTTATCCGGGTACGGCAAAGTGATTGCACTACATTTGATGGTAAGCGCAGTGTTCTTTAAGAAACAATGAGTTTATCAGTAGTGACAAAAATCATGTCGGTCTGTATAAATGCTTTTTCACGCTTTAACAGGCAAGAAACAAATCGAGGGGCCTGCGACAGGACAGGCGGATGAGCGATGCCAGCACAGGACCGCCCCAACCAACCATCAAGTGATATCGCGGGCCCCTCGGGAGAACCGGATATGCACTGATATGCTGGTCATGGAACGCGGTATGTAGGTCACTATGGCTGGTTTTAACACCATGTGTACGGTGGTCGCTATTCGAGTCCATATGAATATCCTACCAAACTGTAATTTGTAATTGACCAACTTAGGAACTCAACCTAGGCCCTCCATTAGTACGCTCCATGCATTTGTGAAAATTCATAACAATAGAATAGTCGTATGAGTTTCTAGTTTTTTCTGATTCTTACTAATCGAAATGTAACTAAAGCTGGTTTACTGTATCAGTGGTATCACAAACTTGCCAAGTCATCCTGTAGACAGAACTACAGTGATGCCCAACAATTTAACTTTGTCATAATTCTGTGAATTTGCAATCAGGTCTAATAAAATGAATTCACAATAAAACCGCGAGACATTCACAGGAATGTCTTACTATTGTTGGCATACCTTATGCTGGATTGCACCAACTTACTTTAGCAATGACAAACATGTTAAAGTACCGGTTAAGCAAAAAATAAGTTCCACCATTTGACAAATGTTAGATGACGTCATAACATTAGCTGTTAACCGCAAACGCCCAAGATTTGGTAGTTAAAGCTATTGTTTAAGTTAAATAGCTGTCAGATGTCAGATGGTTCAATTATGACCTCCAAACCGATATATTGCCTAAAGCGTCTGTGCTCCAAAATAATATCATGTCCCTGCTTCCAGAATGAATCGAGGAATCTAGTAGTATCGGAATATGATGGTGCAACACATTCCGCAGTCAATGTTAAAGTCAGCGTTACTGTTATCGTCAAATTTGACATAAACCTTAACTATAACTGCTATTATGGTGCAATCCAACCTTTAGTTCTATGAAACTATAAATTGACGGGTGTGTTGCATGTCAATGGATGTGGACACTTCCACTAAATGCATACTCACGATAAGAAATAAATAAGGTTTAAAGGATAATGAGGACAGTAAATTACTGGGCATTATGAGACAGCATCTTAAGCCTTGAGGGTGACGAGCGCAGTCCTGTATATCCAAATGCCTGTGCTTACGGCGTCGTGTGCCGGGTCGGTAACTTCCCTGTAACATGCTTGAGGAGGCCGATGTCTGGCCCATGCATCAAACTCATGATGTCATGCTGGTGCTAGGATATCATATCCGCCCGGATAACGACCACCGTACATACGGTGTTAAAACCTACCATAGTGATCCCCGCACCACGTGTGGATGGCGTTCCAGGATCAGCTAGTGTATATTTGCTTCTCTCGAGGGGCTTGTGACATGACTTTATGGTAGTTTGGGGCAGGTATAGCTGTACATCCTTGTATCCCTGTGCCTACATCGGTCATCCGTCTGTTCTGTTCCAGGCCCCTCGTTTTCTTCCCTTTTCGGAGTGTGAAGCAGCATTTATACAGGCCGGCATGATTCTAGTGACCACCGATAAATTCATTGTTTGTCGGTGGTCTCTGGTTTTTTGGACAGCGCTTATCGTCAGATAAAGTGCAATCAGTTTGCCGTGCCCGGATAAAAAAAAGCTCGTGAACGGGTGCTGTTTGTGTCTCGTCAAGCTAATAAAAATGGCCGCTGTGATCTAAACATGGCATGTAGCTCGTACGATAACGTTATCAGCTGCTAAAAATGAGATCATTTGACGAGGGCAATTAACTCTGATTATCATGTGATAAATGAGTAAGGACGCAAACTTGTGTTGTAGAATTCCCCAGTCGTCATACGAGTATCTTCTTAGAATTTGGTACATCTTGAGTTATGTCATTCTTCCGAGTATTTTTTCCTCTAGCCAAAACTCTCCACTCCACTACACTCGTGAAAATATGCGATAGGCCAGCGGGGAGTGGTAGAGACTGGCAAGGCGCTAATCACAGGTTCGAAGCCAGCCCCAAGAGCACTTCTGGATATTTAACCGATTTAAAAAAGGGGGTTCTTAGTTCGGTGATTTTTTATTGCTTTTTTATGTGTCATCGATTTCTCCGCCAATTGTGGACCGATTTTGACAGAAAAAAATCATTCGATAGAGTTTAGCTGCGATGTGATCCCATATAAATTTGGTTAAGATCTGATGATGGAGTGAGGAGTAAAAAAATGAAAAAATATAACTACACACCGAGACAAGCAACGTTTATGATTCTAACGTTCTTTAATCGTTTTCTTGACAATCCAACCTTGATACAATGAAAGTTGTACCAATTGTGATCTGAGTCACATTTTATCGAACCATCTAGTTAACTAGTTAACTGGCTACTGGAATAATTAAGCCGCGTGACGAATGACAATATGGGAATCCCTTTTGGATGTCCCCGTTACTCCAGTTAGGGCCTTTTTCACAACTCACATTATTGTAACGCGTTATAGCCCTTAAATTCTATTTACAAATTCTATATTTACTATAAATAGTGATTTAACAGATCCACTATACAAAATGTGTCAAAAACGTACTGCGAGTAAGAACATACCCGTAAACTCGATTTTCGGGATAAAATTAAGTGGTGTAATTGTAGAATACGGCGATTGAATTGTCGAGGATACAAATATATTAATATTTTTTATAGCATAGGCCGGTAAACGCATAAGTGGGACATCTCATGATAAGTGATCTCCACCACCGATGAACGCTCATGGTACCAGTAGAATCATGGATGCGTTACCGACCCTAAATGAAGGTATAATTAAAGGATTGGGAAGGGGAGGGGCATTTGCCTCTCCCGATATCTCACTTACCGTACAAAACGCAGCAGTAAGCCGCTAATATGCGTCGGTTTTCTGCGAGACACTGGTAACGACTCGATCAAGCCGGCCCATTCATGCTGTAGACAAAACTGTTAACAGCATCGCTCTACCACTCACGAAAGTTGTAACAAAGATTACAGTATCGAAATAAAACTAATTTAAACAGATTTTAATTAGATCAAAATTAATAAAATACCGCGATAAAATCTGTTTAAATTAGTTTTATTTCAATGAGTAATATTCGCGTAAACATAAGAAATCATTAAGATTACATTTTTTACGTATTTAAATACCCAGGTCAGGTATTGTATTGTATTGTCAGGTATTCAGGTCATCTCGTCCAAAATACCTCAGTGCCTGAAGACTAAAGTCTTCGATCAATGTGTGTTACCAGTGATGACATACGGCACTGAGACGTGGCCTCTGAATATGGGCCGTATAAGACGGCTCACAGTCACTCAGCGAGCTATGGAGAGAGCTATGCTCGGTGTTTCTCTACGTGATCAAATCAGAAATGAGGAGATCCATAGAAGAACGAAAGTCACCGACATAGCCCAGCGGATTAGCAAGCTGAAATGGCAGTGGGCAGGCCACATAGCAGGCAGAACCGATAACCGATGGAGCAGAAAGGTTCTGGAATGGAGGCCACGTACTGGCAAGCGCAGCGTTGGACATCCACCTACAAGGTGGACAGACGACCTGATAAAAGTCGCAGGATGTCGCTGGATGCAGGCCGCTTCCAACAGGTCGGTCTGGAAATCTTTGGGCGAGGCCTATGTTCAGCAGTGGACGTCTTGTGGCTGCGTATGATGAAATACCCAGTCTCATTCAATTGAAAGATTTATTCATCTTGTTGGGACAGGAACGAATTGAAATAGCCTAGTAAACATAATGTTTAATTGTTGGTCCGTGCGTCAACTCTAGTGGGTTCATAAACTGTTTCGCGGTTGTTATTCAATTGCGTCGTCGCACAGTCTGCTGTTGTTAATTGTATGACACGAGGATTAACTGAATGTTTATTTGCATCAATAACTATGTCACTTCGTTGATTAGTCTCGAGGATATTTGCAACAAATGCAGAGTCCTGACTGACTCATCATCGCTTTTGCTCAAAACTTGACGCTTTATAACGCGTAATAGACAATCCAAACAGGGTTTATGACTATGTCTAATCTATTTTTTTGGAACGAAGTTCCTTACGGCAGGCTTGGACGGGATAGGGATTTCGCTGCGTGACCGAACTGAAAAAAATGTGATAGTAAAACCGTAAGAAAAATGCGTGGAAAAAATGCGTGGAATAAAAGCGTTAAATGAGACGTGCGCAGGCGCGACAGTCCCATAACCAGCCAACGTTAGTTCCTTTTTTAAAATGAAATTCATTCAGCCAGTTATAGTTGAAGTATTTTTATATCTCCTTCGATTTTTAAAAGATTACGCTAGCTCGTTATTCGTCTTGCGATATATTATCTCTTGCCCTTTTTTATGCTTCCATTTTTTTCATATAATTTCAAATCGTCAAAACAATCTATACTAATAATAAAGCTGTAGAGTTTGATTGTTTGTTTGTTTGTTTGTTTGTTTGTTTGTTTGAACGCGCTAATCTCAAGAACTACTGGTTCGAATTGAAAAATTATTTTTGTGTTGGATAGTCCCTTTATCGAGGAAGGCTTTAGGGTATATAACATTACGCTGCGACCATAAGAAGCGAAGCATCAGTGAAAAATGTTGCAATAACGGGGAAAATTATTCATATTTGAAGGCTTCCGTTGCTAAGCTACCCAAATCTATACTTATATTATAAAGCTGTAGAGTTTGATTGTTTGTTTGTTTGTTTGATCACGTGGGCGGAGCCGCGAGCAAAAGCTAGTAATAAATATAGTAACAATGGCAAGTGAACCAACAAGTGACTTGAATGCCATTGACAGTGATAATAGTGGGAAATTATTGCAATTTGTGTCGATTCTACATTAGCCGAAGGAACTTCGTTCCTACCTGGTGTCCCACGACACCACTATTTTTATTCACCCGACAATAATACTTAAAAGAAACTATTTTGCGAAAATAAAACTAAATTAGTTAAGAAATCAGGCTACTATTCATGTTTAAAATTTTAGAATAGGCAAAGGTGGGCGCGTATTGGGTAAAAAAATGTGTAGCGTTTTATTGTTGATAATTAAAAAGTGTTTTTCTCAGGCATATTAGATAGGTATATATTCACAAATGAATGGCTAAAGGCATAGGATGTAATGTGGTAGTTATAGATATATGTTTCCGCTTAGCGCATCGGTATGGTATCAAGTAACCAGTAATGGACACCAACTAGCGTTAATATATATCACACCAAACGCGCCGGCCGCATAGCAACCGGAAGCCTGTGAGAAATGCATTCGTGGCTTGTAGCTAGCGCTTGTGATGTATTCGGTTTAGGGTACTTCTGACCAGGCCTTTCTCAAGAATCTCCCCGACTTGATCTAAGCGATATGTAATAAGTAAATTTCCCTAAAAGTATAACGAAAGCTTTCTAAAACATTGTTCTCCATTACCCATACAATCTGATATCTGCGATACATAAAACAAACTCAATGGAAACCCATTTGCAAGTTTGTGTTAGAGATAATTTTTACAACTATGGGTTGATTTATGGCTCGTAAAACTGATATGTTTGGACCTCAACTGATGGATTTTACTGGAATATTATTTTAGCCTGCATGACGAAAAGAGCAGGTTTGCCTGATGGTAACTTGGAGTTACAGAGTATTGCATGGCATTGCCTGTGCTCATCACCCTGAAACTTGAGATGTTAAGTCTCATACGATTCAATTTCAGTTAATCAATTGATTAGTCTTAAATAAATGTGCATTGAATCGACTGAACATATTATTAATTGAATTAATAAGCATTTCTATATGTTATTTAAGTTACTAAAATTGAACCAAGTGAACCCGCTATTAGGTATAGAATCGAATGGTAAGAGTATGATAATAATAATATGATTAGCATGCTAATGTATAAGGCGACGTTCCGTCTGGCGTGTATTATAAACATAATGATAAAAACACGATCCGAGATAACATAAAAAAACAATTCTAAGAATAATCTGCACATTTTTCCTGTTTCAAAAATATACAATCTATTTTCCTCAACTACAAATTCTTTTTGCGTTTTAAAAAACAAAAGTGTGCGTTGGCCGGGAATCGAACCCGGATCAACTGCTTGGAAGGCAACTATGCTGACCATTACACCACCAACGCAACTGGTAGAGTGTACGAAATTATTGTTTGTTTTCATAAAATCAGTAGTTTTTAAAGTTTCAGACACGATGATAACGTTATCTGCATTTTAACACGCTTTTTTATTAATTACAATGTACAGTACATACTTAATTTTATTTATAATACTTCTTCGACCAATGCAATAGTTGCAAAGCCATGCTGTAGACAGTTTTGATATGAGCCGGCTCGACTAGGTTGTTAGCACTGTTTCATATAAAACAGACTTGGAGTTGCAGTTTGCTTAACATCTGTGATATCCCGAGGCCTAAATCCTGCCTCCCTTCCCTCTCTCTTTATTATCGCTACTCTTTAAGGTCGGCAATGCGTCCATATCTTTTATTGTATTCTGGAGCTCAAGGGCGTCGGAGACATATTATTATTATTATCATGAGATATTATTATATGGACATATTACCACTTTTGAGGTGAACAAAAGTGTTTGGTTATCAGTGCATTGTTGGTCACATATAATTACTGACAGCCTCCTTGGCATGTAATGAGAGGCTGTGGGTTCGATTCCCGCACCGACAAAACTATTTGAACTATTTGATCCACGAATATTTATATGGGTGTCACAGAGCGCAAGTCTCTCTTAGTTTCCGATATCCACGACACAACACTATGTGTATGCATTTATTACGATCTAATGTCTCATTTAATGCAAATCGCCTCGTTTTTTAACTGGCAGTGTATTTAAGCTGAGATACCGTGATGTCCCTGGTTCAAATCCCAAGTGAAGACTAGTTTGTCCCATATCGCGCGTCCTTCGCTCCGCTCGCGGTAAGACGCGTAACTGCGTTAAGTCACGTGTCTCTGTTATCTTTACACGAATATTGATAAAATACTCAATTAGATATAATTTAATGACTTTTTAATTAATAAAATATCAGCAACTGGCGCTTTTTTTTAAACGAAGTTCCTTACGGCAGGCTTGGAGGGGATAGGGATTTCGCTGCGTGACCGAACTGAAAAAAATGTGATAATAAAACCGTAAGAAAAATGCGTGGAAAAATGCGTGGAATAAAAGCGTTAAATGAGAAGTGCGCATGCGCGACAGTCGCATAACCAGCTAGCGTTAGTTCCTTTTTTAAAATGAAATTAATTCAGCCAAATAGTTGAAGTATTTTTATATCTCCTTCGATTTTTAAAAGATTATTACATAAGTTGATAAAAAATGCTATACAATAGCTTTACCGCGGCAGTCTCCGAGTGCCACACGTCTTTTCTTTATTTCTATTTTTCTATTCTATTTCTATGTAATTTTATGTTGTCAAACAAAAATAAAGAGACATATTTTGTTATTTTAGTTGATAATTTGAATTTTTTGCAATTTGTGTCGATTCTACATTAGCCGAAGGAACTTCGTTCCTACCTGGTGTCCCACGACACACACCAAATTTTTTTTATTATAAATGGGTTTGCTCTTGACCTCAATCTAGCCGCATGGACTCAGATGAGGTCGACGATGGAGCGAGCGCACCCAGAAGATGCCGATTCACACTAGTCTTGAAGACATTCAGATTGTACGCACTCGGGAGGACAGACGCAGGCAGGGAATTCCACTCCTTGGCTGTGCGCATTATAAAGGATGTATTATAGCGCTGGGTGCGAATGTGAGGAATATCTACCAAGTAGGGATGATATCCTGCAGTGCGTCTGGTGCTCCGATGGTAGAAGGGGGAAGGCGGGATGAGCTCATGTAGCTCTCGTGCACACTCACATTGTGTTGTGGGACCGCAAGTCCCTCGTAGTTCCTGATACCCACGATACAGGTTAGCCTAGTGTGGGGTCAGGACTATGTGTGTGACTGTTGGGTGTATTTATTTATTTGTTGTTTGTGCGCACTAACGCAATGTCGATGGTTTTAATAAAAAAATCGCTTATAGGAATCAAACCTAGCTCAACGGATATTGTATACTAGATTTTGGTCGCGGCTCCGCCCGCGTGATTTTCATACAAACTTTCATCCCCTATTTTATCCCCTTTGGGGGTAGAATTTATCAACATCCTTTCTTAGTGGATGCCTACGTCATATAATCTACCTGCATGCCAAATTTCAGCCCGATCCCTCTAGTGGTTTGGGCTGTACGTTGATAGATCACTATGTCAGTCAGTCACCTTTGAGTTTTATATATTTAGATTAGGTGGTAGGTCCCTCGTTTGCGAGGGGCTGGCTGGGTTAGTACTACAGGTTTGTCTATTTCTGTCGCCAAGAAGCAGTGTGTAAGTACTATTGTGTTACGGTTTGAAGGACATCGAAGACAATAATACTACTGGCCGTGTGTGACTTAACATGTCTCGGGGTGACGAGCGCAGTCTAATGCCCGACAGTACTCTATAATTCAAAGTTTAGTTACGTCTGTATATGGGCAGGCGTGGCGTTTACCACCAGGTGGCCCACTTGCTGTTTCGTCACTCGTGATTAAGTCAAATAACGGAAACTTGTCGTTAGTCGTATCATGATGGAACATAAATGACGGTGGAAAATCCAATAGCATTTACAATAAGAGTCGACATCAGACAGGCTGCACCGGGAATCAAACCTAGGAACATTCAAATTACAATAATTTTAGCATGGGAAAAAATAATTCACCCTTAAAAAATCCACTTCCTTCCCTCCCACTTAGCTTCCGGTCAAGGAACTCTAACTTTCTCACAAGAACCATCCATACGGAACCATGTTTCTTCGAGAATTCGTTTAAAATTGGGGACCCGTTTAACAATGACAAGTGCACTCTATCCCAATACAATAAAGACTTTTATCGTAAAGCACAATTTATTTATTCTTAGTAGAATAAATTTATACTTTAAAACTATTGCCGTAAGGTACAAAATAGCTTGCATAAAATTAAATTAATAAAATAATTATCGCCTAACAAGATCCATGTATACACCTGCCACTATAAAACGTAATGGGTCAAAACAAGAGGTCCCGGGTTCGAATCCCTTTGTACACGTTTTATCTACACGATTACACGTCGTAAAATAATCGTTAAGACCTTATTTTAGTGACAATTAGACGGTGTAATGATAAAATACATTAGGGGGATTTAATTTATGTTCTTTAAAGCAATAGGCGATTGTGTAACGGAGACTCGAGAGGATAGATGTCACGGGTTTGATACCAGCCACTAGGGCACAGGTTTTTCTAAACAGTGACGAGCAAACGAGCAAATGGGTCACTTGATGGTAAGTTGCGTTTCGTACTGTAAGTGATATATCCAGAGGCCTAAATGATTCTTCTAACATTGTGGATGTTCATGGACGGAGATCACTTATTATCAAGTGATTCACTTGTATTTTTATTTGATTGAATGATGAGACGAGCAAGTCGCTCGCCTGATGGTAAGCGCCACCCATGCACATACACAGAAGCAACACCAAACAGAACTTTGAATTACAAAGCAATGCACGGTACTGAACTTGTCACCCCGAGAGGTAAGATGTTAAGTCTAATAATGCCCAGTAATTTCACTGGCTTCAATGTCCTTCAAACCGAAATACAACAGTGTTTACACACTGTAGCTTGACGGCAGAAATAGACGGCACGGTGATACCAACCCCGACGGCCTCTCGCATACGAGGGACCTACTACCTTCTAAGTAAGTTGTACTTGTTCGTTTGCTGGCCTACGCTATAAAAAAAATGGTGATCCCATCGGCTTCCTGACCCAGATATCTGCACTTGATCAGCTTGCTTACCCAAAACAAAGATGTGGTAATCAGGTAGATAGGAACTAAATTCTGCAGTCAACGCGTAAATCGCAATAGAAAAAAACTTCCATTGTGATAAACTTTCTTTCTCTTTGTTTACCATAAATTAACGGTTTCTTGAGTTTGTCACCGTAAACCCAAATGATGCAATCGTTCAGGCAAGGGATCGTCAACATTTTATAATTCATACAAATCTGACATTAGAAATCCATTGATATCTTAGAGCCTATTCCACAATGTTGGAGTAAGATTTAACTATCTATTACCATATAAGATAGCAATTTATGAAAGTACTAGCTTTTGCTCACGGTTCCGCCCGCGTGATCTGCTTTTTCTGGGATAAAAAATTCATTTCAATTCATTAATTAGTCTTAATTCTTTTTTTTAGTAAGTAGCATTTACTCGAAGGTGGTGAACGAGGCGCTTAGTTTTTTTTGGATGTAAAACAGATTTTTAAGTAGTGTAGAAAATAACCAACTTGGTTGTTCGAAAACTGACGTAAAGCAGCGGCTTGCTGCTGCATTTTGTTTTTTGTTCGTTTTCGTTTGCCGGTTTATGCTATAAATAAAAATAATAAAAATATATTCTATTTTCATGTACTAAACAAATACTGCCATATTTTATGCCAAAGGTTCGTCAAGCCTGACAGAGATCGTAAACATTCGACCAGATAGCGTCGGCTTGTGAAATGTCATTTACGACTCCGGCAACAGATGGTCAATTAATATGTACTTCTATATAAGGCCCGCGAGCATCTAAAATAAATTGCCTAAGACGTCACACGATTTGAATTATTGGTATAATCACGGTGTAGACAATTTTATCTAGCCTATGGGCAGGCCGGTACGACCGGGGGCATTTTTAGCATAGACCGAGAAATTACCAAGTTGGTTACCTGATTGTAAGAGATCTGCACATAGAACTTTGAATTACTAAACACTGCATTTTTTATTTGATTAAATGACGAGACGAGCAAGGCGCTCGCCTGATGGTAAGCGCCACGTCTGCCTATAAACAGAAGCAACAACACACATAACTTTGAGTTATAAAACCCTGCATGGCACTGGACTGCGTTCATCATGCCGAAACATAAGATGTTAAGTCTCAAATGGCCAGTAATTTCACGGGCCTTAGTAACCTTCAAACCGAAAAACAATAGTGCTTACACACCGCTGTTTGGCGGCCGAAATGTATAAAATGGTGGTAGTTGGTACCCACCCAGACGATCTCTCGCATACGAGGACCTGCCACCTAGTGGTGACTCATTTCATCAGTTAATAAAGCGTTATTATCCTGGTGGCACGGCAAAGTGACTACACGACCAGATGTTAAGTACCTACAATGCAGTCCAAACATAAAGTCAAAGGTCAAGGGACATTGGCTCCCTTGACAGTTGGAACAATTATGCCGGCCTGAAGTTACTGGTTATACACTGGCTGAACAAGACCCGCCTGAACCATTATGGCGGGTTTTTCTCCATGTGTACGTTGGTTGCTATCCAGCCGGGTAAAAAAATATAATGTAAGTACCCACCAGCAAAACGATGCGTAAAGCAGCACTAGTCTAGGTACTGGAACGGACTGCCAACGGAGATCCCGGGTTTGAACCTGAAAATGACCGAAGCATTGACACTGCTTGTTAACAGCTATAACAAATAAATAAATAATAAATACACCCAACAGTCACATACATAGTCCTGACCCCACAGTAAGATACGAGTCTTGTGTCGTGGGTATCAGGAACTACGAGAGACTTTCGGTCTCACAACACCCAGACTCCGAAATAAATATTTGCGGTTCACACAAACATTTGTCTCCGTGCGGGGATCGAACCCGCGACCTCTCGCTTCACAGCCGGCTACTCACCCACTGCGCCACGGAGGCTGTCTACTATGCATTAACTATGCATTCCCAAATTGTATAAGTCAACCCTATATGATTGAAGAGGGCTTATCGTTCATTCCCGACAGTATCCCTTATCTGCGGCGTCTACTGGCACGGACTTAAGGCTTAGTCTTTAATAACACGGCAACTGGGAGATAGGTCCCTTATATGCGAGAAGCCGTCTAGGTTCCACCACTTTGTCTATTTTTGGCACCAAGCAGCAGTGTGTTTTTTTGTATCCAAGCACATCATAGTGACTGCACTACAGCTAATGGTAATCGCAGTGCAGTCCATAAAAACCAGTGACCACCGACAAACAACGAGTTTATCGGTGGTCACCAGAATCATGTTGGCCTATATAAATGCATCTTCACACTCCGAAGAAGGATGAAGCAAATCAAGGAGCCTGCGCCTGGATAGGGAACTTGCAGACACAGGGATACAAGGGTCTAGCTCTGTGCTCGCCCCAAACAACCATCAAGTCATGGAGAATTCTAAAGAACATTTCATAGAATTTGACAATTTCTATTCTCTGAATTATAATTAAGCTTTACGCTCGGTTACTGAATACAGAGATGGTTTATGCTCAGTTACTGATTATAGAAGTAATCTTTAATAACGTCTTTGAATAAGGAACAGAGAAACAGAATCACTTAAGCTACACGCCTGTCCATAAACAAAAGCAACACCACATAGAAGTTTGAATTACTGAGCACTGCATGGCTGACTGTGCTTGTCATTTCGAGGCATAAGAACTTAAGTGTCATAATGGTTAGAAATTTCACTGGTTCTAGCTGGAAACGCAACAGTGCTTACACTCTGCGGCTTGTCGGTAGAAATAGACAAAGCGGTGATACCAACCGCAACGGCCTCTCATATCCGGAGGCCCAAATCCCCTCTCCTTCCCAATTCAAATATCCATTTCCTTTAAAGTAGGCAACGTATTTATGATTTCTCAGGTATTATGGATATACATGAGCGGTGGAGGTCACTTAGCACCAGGTAAAAAAGCCTTTTTTTATAGCATAGGCCGGCAAACGAGCAAGTAGGTCACCTGATGGTAAGTGATCTCCACCGCCCATGTAACGCCCACAATACCAGAAGAATCACGGGCGCGTTGCCGACCTTAAAGGAAAGGGATACTTAGTGATTGGGAAAGGGAGGGGGATTTAGGCCTCCGGATATCTAACTCACCGTACGAAACGCAGCAGTAAGCCGCTACTTTACGTCGGTTTTCTGTGAGACAGTGGTAACGACCCGGTCGAGTCAGCCCATTCATGCTGTAGACAAAACTGTCTACAGCGTGGCTCTACCACTGGAAGCCTAGTAAATATAAATGATTTCTGTGAAGTATCATTAGGGTCGTGTCCCCCGGGATGTTGTCCCGGTGCGGCGCATTCTGTCGGGTCATCAAAGCTGTTTATCTGGCGTCTAGCGAGCTCGTAAGTAAATCCCAGATAACGCGGGAATGTTAAAAGCCATCCTTAAATACGGGATGCGATAGCGGGATTTCAAGGCCCCGTCTCGAGTGTTTGAGCCTTTATTACGTTACTAATTAGTTTAGTTATAAATATGTTCTAATGTGTTACGTAACGTTGTTACGGAGACTGCAGTGTGGCGCTTGTTAAACGATAACGCATTCGACATAATTAATAATTATAAAAAACTTAAAAACGGAATTAAATAAAATAACACTGATATTTGAGTCGATGCCTGTGTTGCTACCGGTCAAGCGACTCCAAAGAGAACTATAGAAATTGTTATTTTTCACTTTTGAGTGATATTTTAGTAAAAAATATTGCATACTTGATTGAGAGTTCCACAGATCGGGAATAATTGCGTAGGCTTGCAAAATACATCGGTAAATTGCTCGGAATCGATTTATTTTTTAATGTCTGAAGTGCTATGCCCCACTCTTGTTCTTCCTAATGAAATAATTAGACTTTTTTACTCTTATTATCCTATACAATTATTGATACTTTTTCTAAAGAATGTTATGCTGTTCTTATTATCTTTCTCATTATACTCATATTCTATGTATGTGCATTAAATTTATTGCCAATATGGTCCTATTAACACATTACAATACTGACATTCCCTTGGTGAATTGTGGTACCCTTAGACTATTCTTCCGGGTAAAAGACCGTATACAAAAAAAAACAAATAAAATGTCCGTACACTCCTTTTGGTGACCAGATGTTATATAACAGTTTAAAGGATTTTTACAGTTCAATGGTGAATAATAAAATCATAAAAATATTTTGTAGTCATCGCATTCTCCTTTCGTAACGGTGCCATTATTTTTATGTCCTATTACGTGAATATTGAGGAAAAGTTAAAATTATTATAGTTACAACTCTACGTAAGTATTTACAGCAGCTATAAGTTTATGCAGCTAGGGTTACCAGAGCTTAAGGTTTGTCCTGACATGTCAGGATTTTTAGGCACTTGTCAGGATTCCCACCGGACGTTAAAAGTCAGGACTTTTGTAATGGACATTTGCAATGAAACAAATATTTGAACGAACTATTTTCTTTCTTTGGGAAAAATTAATTCAAATTAATTTGACAAAATAATAATTAATTATATATTTTTTTATGGTATAGGCCGGCAAACGAGCATGTGGGTCACCTCACGGTAAGTGATCTCCACCGCCCATGAACGCCCACAATACCAGAAGAATCATTGGCGCGTTGCCGACCTTAAACGAAAGGGATAATAAGGGATTAGGAAGGGGAGGGGGATTTGGGCCACCGGATATCTCCCTCACCGTACGAAACGCAGCAGCAAGCCGCTACTTTACGTCGGTTTTCTGTGAGACAGTGGTAACGACCCGGTCGAGCCAGCCCATTTATACTGTAGACAAACTACTACTGTCTACTTATCAACTCATCAATACAATGATATAATGTGATATATGAGTACGCCCGTTTGTGGCAAAAGTCAAGATTTTTTATAAATCAGGCTTTTTATTGGGATATTTGCATACATACAGCATAAAATAATACATATATTAACCTTTTCTTGAAATAATAATCAAAACTGGTTGAGAAATTAACCCATAATTAACATCTTGAGCAAGATGCGCGCGTAGTAAAAACTTCCCACTATCTCCCTCGCGCTTATGCAATGTGACGTCATTACTAGGGGTACATCCCTTTTCTGACAACCTTTTTCAGTAGATTGGAATGTTTTATAACTTAATTTTTAGGTAAATTTACATATTTCTTTCGTTTAAATATTTGGGTAAGTTAACTCACAGATTAAATAGAAAAAACGAATGAGCTACTCTTTTTTTGTTTCTCGTTTATGCTGATAGGCCGATTCTAACTAACGCTACTTAAGGGCCGTCCGTGAGCAAAACACCGCGCGATCGAGGTTTTTAGAGGCTATCTAGTCATTACTTAAAATAAATATTGATTAAATAAATATACAATATATTTTTACAATCTGTCAGCTTTACTTTGTTCGATTCAAATTCATGTTAATGCTGATATATATTTTTAAATTGTCGTTATAAATGAACCATAAAAATGGGAAAAATGCAAAGATTCCGTGCGTCTCCTTTTAAAGTACAGAATGTTATCAAATGAGATTAACATCACTAGATAGGCAATTTAATAACGAATATTTCGCCCGTTTTAAATTTTCGAAAAGACCAAAACCTGATTTTTTAAATCAATTATTCGCTAAATACGTGCATATTCTGCACTCGCCGAGTACACGATTCAGTATGGCGCGAGACAGTCAAGGTCGTTTGCTCACGGACGGCCCTTAATATGGTCAGTCCTCATTCAAATTTCGAACCTATTGTAGGCTATTGCTCCCAAAGTTTCACATTTATATATAAATATATCTATCTATATATTAAAACGTGAAGAGAAAACTTTGTACCCCTTTTAAGCATATTGGCATATTGAGCGCACGGAAGAGTGTTAATTAATAGTTAAAGCTTATATGGAGATGGAGTGCAGAATGCTATTTAAACATGATATCTGTAACAAATACGAAGTCTAGGTCGGTGGTCAATACTTACCATCTGGCGGGCCGCATGTCTACCCGGGCAAAAAAAAACATAAAAAGTAAAGCATCTCGATCCTACACCTAGGTTAAACATTTTATTTAATGGTATAAACACAATTTACGAGAAAAAAACTTGGTTGAGAAGTTAACAATATTGTTTAATCCGCAATATCAGCTACATTGCACGTAATAGAAGTATGCAAGTCAGAACGCGCCTCGGCGTGTACATTCGGAAGTGGTAGAGCCGTGCTATAAATTATCTCTACATATTGAAAAGGCCGACTTAGTTAGTACGTTAGTACTACTATCTCATGGAAAATCGACGTAAACTGGCTTGATGTTACAATGTATGGTTATTGAGATATCCGAAGGCCTTTATAGCATGGGTTAGTAAACGATCAAGTGGGTCACCTGATGGTAAGTGACCTCCATCGTCCATGTACACGCACAATACGAATCATGGACGCGTTGCCATCCTTATAAGAAATGGATAACCAAGGTTTTAGGGAAAGGGGATTTGGGCCTCCGGATATCACTGATCATACGAAACGCAGCAGCACACCGCTAATTTACGTCAATTTTCTGAGAGACAGTGGTAACTAAACTAAAAACTGTAAACGCTTGTTTGTCGGTGGTCGCTGGTTTTTTGGATTGCACTACGTTTACCATCAGGTGTAGTGCAGTTACTTTACCGTGCTGCATAAAAAAAAAACCTACTCGGTTGCGCCGACCCATTCGTGCTGTAGACAAAACTATCTACAGCGTGGCTCTATCAATCAAACTACACTCACTAAATCCTCCTTTCCTTCCCAATTCCCATTCTTTTAAAATTGACAACTCACTTGGAAATAGCCGAGGCGTGTTCTCAGTACGAACTCTACCTGTCCCACATTATATTAATGCAGCCCCTATGTTGCAAATAATATTATTTGTAGAAATGTATCGTATAATACAGGTACACTAATCCATATTTACGGAACATATATTTAACATATATTTAAGATAATAAAATAGTTGATAAATTGTATGCATTTTAAAGTCTCGATAGAGTTTTGTAACTAGAATTTACTTTTTAAATCAGTAACGGCAAGCGGGCAAAGGCGTCAACTGATGGTGATTACGCTGCCTAAAATAACTTCAGACACTGTCAATGTTTGAGTGAACTAACACAAATATATTGAGACTCAAAAAACCATGATCCAACATAATCAATAACAAGTAAGTAAGTGAAATATAAGTATTTCATTCCTGATTCACGACCCTAGTAGTCTTTTTGTTTATTGAAACTATTCATTTGAGTGGTAGAGCCACGCTGTAGACAGTTTTTTATAGAGCAGTGTTTCCCAACCTTTTTTAGGCCATGCCCCACCTTAACATATTTTTGTTAAATTTTTTATTTATTAAATTTAACCCTTTCGTTTTGGGTTATTTATTGCATTTAAATAACCCAAAACGAAAGGGTTAAAGTCGTGTCGAGTCCATTTTTAAATTGCCCCCCTTAACTATCAAATTGCTCCCCTGTGGGGCGTGGACCTCACGTTGGGAAACACTGGTCTAGAGCATGAATGGGCCGGATCGACCGGGTGGTCGTCTGACAAAAGTCTAACGTAAAATAGCCGCTTTCTGCTACGTTTCGTAGGCTGAGTGAGATATCCAGAGGACCAATGCAATGAATACATACATATCTAAGAAAAGTCAGAGGTGCATGATCTTAGGACTGGATTCGAACCTGCTTCTTTCGTCTGGACAGTCCGTCCCCTTGCTCCAGCTCTCACTGCTTAGCTATATATTTTTGAAGTGATAACTTCTTATGGGAGGGTGAACCGAAACGTTCCGTAACGCGAGCGGTCCATCGACCAGCCAGCGTTAGCTGACCTCCCTGGAACATCGATTATTTCGAAGTCCCAGGTGGCGTCACACAGTGACCAGTCAGCTTGGACCGGACTTCAACCGGACTTTGACCGGACTTCAACTGGACTTTGACCGGACTTCAACCGGACTTTGACCGGACTTTAACCGGACTTTGACCGGGCTATGACCGGGGTTTGACCGGACTTTGACAGGTCTTTTGCCGGACTTAGACCGGACTTTGACCGGACTTTGACCGGACTTTGACCGGACTTTGACCGGACTTAGACCGGACTTCGACCGGTATTTGACCGGACTTCGACTGGACTTTGACCGGACTTTGACCGGACTTTGACCGGACTTCGACCGGACTTTGACAGGACTTTGATAGGGCTTTGACCGGGATTAGACCGGGCTTTGACCGGATTTTTACAAGAATTTGACTGGACTTTAACCGGATTTTGGCAGGACTGACCGGTATTTGACCGGACTTCGACCGGACTTTAACCGGACTTCGACCGGACTTTGATAGGGCTTTGACCGGATTTTGACAAACTTTGACTGGACTTTAACCGGATTTTGGCAGGACTTTGACCGGTATTTGACCGGATTTCGACTGGACTTTAACCGGATTTTGACAAGACTTTGACTGGGTTTTAACCGGATTTTGGCAGGACTTTGACCGGTATTTGACCGGACTTCGACCGGACTTTAACCGGACTTCGACCGGACTTTGATCGGGTTTTGACCGGATTTTGACAAACTTTGACAGGACTTTGACCGGATTTTGGCAGGACTTTGACCGGTATTTGACCGGATTTCGACTGGACTTTAACCGGACTTCGACCGGACTTTGATAGGACTTTGACCGGGCTTTGACCGGATTTTGACAAGACTGACATTACTTTGACAGGACTTTGACAGGACCTTGACAGGACTTTGACAGGACTTTGACAGGACTTTGACAGGACTTTGACAGGACATTGACAAGACTTTGACTGCACTTTGACAGGACTTTGACTGCACTTTGACCGGACTTTTACAGGACTTTGACCGGACTTCGACCGGACTTTGACCGGATTTTGACTGGACTTTGACAGGACTTCGACCGGACTTTGACAGGACTTTGACAGGGCTTTGACATGACTTTGACCGGACTTCGTAACGTAACGCGTTACGGCGCCACTCTGGCTTCCCTTTCTCTCACGCATACGGCAGTAGTAGGCAGGCTCCTCCGCTCTCACTTTAACCCACATTAGTTTAAGTTATCACTTCTGTCGAGCGTCCCGAGACGCACACATTTTTTTTTTTACTAGCCGTGTATTATACATGTCCTACTGCTTGCAACGGGCCTCCTCTACTAAATGAGAGAGGTTAGGCCTTAGTCCACCACGCTGGCCTAATGCGGGTTGGCGGACTTCACATACCTTCGAAAAATCTTATCGAGTTCTCAGGTTAGCTACATTACAAGTGGAAACTCCCATAATCATTTAACCTCAATATTAGTACGGACACCGATCAAACTTTTTCTAAATGACATCTTGAACTGTTAAAACCAGTAAACAATGTCAACAGTCGATCAATTGCACCGGAACACTTGATTCGCGCCGAGATTCAACCGTCGCGTCGTCTCTTACACACAAAACATAACAGTCTGTCTTTCCGTACTGTTCTTTAGCATTGTTTATTAGTTTGACAGCATCCGTGACGCAGAGTGAGTGCCGCTGTGATGCTTGAAGGGCACGGGGTCGATACGAAATGTTTGTGTGATCCACAAATATTTGTCTGCATTGAATTTATAAGCAGTGATCATGTATCATCATTGCTTACTTTGTGGCCCCCTTCTACCGTTAAAATATCATACATACATAAGTTCCCGTACCTGCTTGTAGCCCTGTAGTGATAGGCAGAGGTGCAACTAATGCTGCTTTCACGTTTTGCTGAGCCTATTTTCGTCCCATGACGTGATAGGTGACGAGCCTATCGTCATACCAGGCACAATTCCAATTCCAATCCCGGGCAATCAGGTGACCTGCTTGCTCGTTTGTCGGCCTAAGCTATAAAAAAAATAAGATTTTTACTTTTCAATGTCTACAATTCTTCGGCATGAGAGACCTGCTAATACACTTTAAATGAGGTAGGTATTTTAAAGATTTTATATGTTTATCTTTTATATCTATAATATGTAGAAAACAAACAGTATGTGTTTTTTTTTATGGCATAGGCCGGCAAACGAGCAAGTGGGTCACCTGATGGTAAGTGATCTCCACCGCCCATGTACGCCCATCACCAGAAGAATCATGGGCGCGTTGCCGACCTTAAAGGAAAGGGATAATTAGGGATAGGGAAGGGGAGGGGATTTGGGCTTTCGGATATCTCACTCACCATACGAAACGCAGCAGCAAGCCGCTACTTTACGTCGGTTTTCTGTGAGACAGTGGTAATGACCCGGTCGAGCCAGCCCATTCATGCTGTAGACAAAACTGTCTACAGCGTGGCTCTACCACTCTATAAAAAGTAAGTGTTAAAGAAATATTAATAATACATATGACTAAGTACATCTTAATTAATAAAATTGACGACATAAAAAAGTTGAAGAAACCCGCGGGCCATCAGTTAGTCTGTGTACAAACAACACTCGCTTCCTTATGGGTTAAATAATTTCTCGCGCCATTTCTCCGTGTCAAGAGAGGTTATTTGTTCGACTCGGCAAATTGAATGCTTTAGTGAAAATTTGGGGGTCGTTGGCCTATGAATCATAACACCTGCCGATACTGACGATGGAAACATTTGTAAGATGGTAAGTCCCTCGTATGCGAAGGGCGATCTGGGTTGATACCACTGCTTTGCCTGTCTTTGACGCCAGTGTGTAAGCATTAAGCATTTCGGTTTTAAATACATTGAATCCAGTGAAATTACTGGGCATTATAAGACTACCGTTTGGATTCTGAAAGGCTGATCAATATTAAAACGAATCATCTGTCAAATCTCATGTCAAGTCAAAATTGAGTTGCTAGAAGTCTGGTCAACGCTTTTGATTTGACATATTTAAAGATCATACGTCAAATGCTATTTTGGGTATGTAACATCTGGAAGATTCATAAATAATTTTATCGCCAAATGGTGTGTTAATTACTAACAATCGATTGTTCGCAAATTAGATCAAACATTAATATTTTTTTCACTAACTAACGTTTCAGAAACTCGAATTGATTTGACAGCGCTGTCAAAATCAAAGTGCTGTTAGTCGAATGATGATTTGATCGGACTGAGAAACCGGGTGTTAATGTTATGTCTCGAGGTGACGAGCGCAGTACAATGCCATGCAGTGTTTTGTGATTCAAGGTACTGTAATATTACGATCTGCTCGTTTCGTCATTTGCTAATAAAAATAATATTTTCGCTTGTTTTTTTTTACAACAGTGTCTCTGTTGAGTGACAGTAACTTTGGCCTCAATATACGTGGTAGAGCCGAGCTGTGCCAATATCTCAGAAGTGGTGCGGATTGTCGAGACTAAAGTCGCAAATTGCAGCGATAGCTCAGCGGGGAGTGGTATGGACTGTCGAGACGAAAGTCGCAGGTTCGAAACCAGCCCCAAGAGCATACACCACTGACTTTTATAAGTAACGTGTATATTCATTGTGAATTATCGCTTGCTTTAACGGTGAAGGAAACATCGTGAGGAAACCTGCATACCTGAGAACTCGATAAGATTTTTCGAAGGTTTGTGAAGTCTGCCAACCCGTATTAGGCCAGCGTGGTGGACTAAGGCCTAACCCCTTTCGTTCAATAGAGAAGACCCGTGACCAGTAGTGAAAATAATAATAATGGGCTAGTATTATTATTTTAATATAAAAAAATGTTTTCGTTTTGGCATTTGCATTGTAGGACTAAGGTACATATAAGCCATAACTATGGCATTAAATCAGTGTCACCCATTGGACGGTCACCTTGTCGTGCTAAGTGAAGGAAGTGTTTAAGAGTAACATGGACTGGAGATTTTCTCGCAAATGCCATTCCTTATACATCAGGCGGTCATTAGCGGTTATTAGCGAGTGCTGAGGATATCTATGTAATGCAGTGTATGGTAGCTATGTTTGTTTGTATATAAAACTATAGCTTTGGAATATTTTTTTTATAAACACACAATAGTGGTTTACAAGGTGGTAGGTCCCTCGTATGCGAGAGCCCGTGCACCGTCTATTTCTGCCGCTAGGCAATGGTGTGTAAGCACTGTTGTGTTTCGGTTTGAAGGACATTGAAGCCAGTGAAATTACTTGGTATTATGAGACTTAATATCTTATGTTTCGGGGTGACGAGCGCAGTTCAGTGCCATGCAGTGCTTTGTAATTCAAAGTTCTGTGTGGTGTTGTTTCTGTTTATGTTTATTCGCTTAACATCAGGCGAGCGCTTTGCTCGTCTCGTCATGTAATTAAATAAAAGAAAATAGTTACACACATAGTGTGCCACACATACTATCAGGTGCATCATTTTTTTTATTCGAGCACAGCATAGTGCCTACACTACACCTGAGTTTAAGCGTAGTACAATCTAAAAAACTATGATAAACTAATATAATAAACTAACTATACTATACAAAAAATGAGTTTATTTATTTATTGGCCACTAGAATCATGCTGACCTGTAGTAATGTAACAATAATTTTGAGCCTATGGAACCCACTGTAGTTAAATAGTCAATTATTGATATCATCGACTCAAAATATTTTGTTTTATTTTTAGAATTTTTAGATACCTATTTTGTGTGGTTTTTTTTTGTTAAAATGTTTTTACTCTATTATTTTATTTTTATATTTGAAAGTACATATCATTAAATCAGTGCGTAAATCAGTGCATAAAGGTTTTTTAGTCTTTCATCCTCAATTTCACCCCCTTAGGGGTAGAATTATTCCTTCCAATTTAAAATGATCCACAACCACAGTAAACCTTATGGAACACAAAAAGAATTAACACATTTAGCGGAGCTGTGCGTGAACATACATAAAAAATTACAGATAAATTGAGAACCTTTCTTTTTTGCAGCCGGTTAATAACAACAAGACATTTGTATTGAATATAAAGAACCGCTTGTTAGTTCAAACTATAGAGACAGTGAAAGTATGAAAGCGGACGTCCAATGTTGATTTATCATGTTTTATTACTAAACGGATAGAGAAATTTAATATCCATAGATGCATAACAGTGATGAGGTTTGAAATAATAACGCTCACGCTTCTATCCCCGAAGGGATAGGCAGAGGTGCGATATATAATCATGCTTCTCTGACCATGATGTGGTAGCACAAGGTGGTAGGTCCCTCATATGCGAGAGGCCGTCTGGGTTGGTACCACAACGCCGTCTATTTCTGTCGCGCAGCAACAGTGTGTAAGCACTGTTGTGTTTCGGTTTGAAGGACATTGAAGCCAGTGAAATGACTGGGCATTATGAGACTTAACATCCTATGTCTCGGGGTGACGAACGCAGTACAGTGCAATGCAGTGGTTTGTAATTCAAAGTTCTGTGTTCTGTTGCTTCTGTTTATGGGCAGGCGTGGCGCTTACCAACAGGCGAGCGACTTGCTCGTCTCGTCATTCAATCAAATAACAAAAAAAGGCGCCTGCCTATCCCCATTTTGACAGCCTCCGTGGCGCAGCGGGCGAGTAGCCGGCTCTGAAGCGAGGGGCCGCGGGTTCGATCCCCGCACCGAGACAAATGTTTGTGTGATCCACTTTGATTTGTTTCGGGGTCTGGGTGTTGTGTGAGTGAAAGTCTCTCGTAGTTCCTGATACCCACGACACAAGACTCGTATCTTACTGTGGGGTCAGGACTATGTATGTGACTGTTGGGTGTATTTATTTATTTATATTAGGCACAAATTCCTAATCTAATTTAATGTCACTATGTGTGATTTATATTCAACATTTATATTTCTAAATGTCGTGTCGTTTGCCTGCTTTTTACACGCTTTTTATTAACTTCACCTGTATGTTTGTTTGTATATTTGTTTGTATGTTTGTAACCGACTCCTTTGGGCGCGATTTTGACCCACTTTAAACGGCCAGATTTCGTTCAAACTTTGTAGATTTATCGAGGACCGATAACAATACACTAATTTAATAAAAAAATAAATAAATTATTATTAATAATAAAATAATAATAATAATTTAATTAATTATTGATATTCGGGTTGGGAATTAAAATTGTACTCTCTGCTACGATATATTTTTATTTTAACTAAAAAATTAAAAATAAATAATAGTTTAAAAAAACTAAAAACACGCTTTTATAGAAAGTCTAACTAAAAAAATAGAAAATAAATTTGAAGAAAACAATGTATATTATTGTAAAAAAAAGCGTGGGGTGCTTTTTAAGATACTATCTAAATGATAATCCTTCTACTCATATCTGTCAGTACAATAAAATATTTAACTATTGACACCATGCACCCCACGCGTTTTTTACAATAAAATACATTGTTTTCTTCAAATTTATTTTCTATTTTTTTTAGTTAGACTTTCTATAAAAGCGTGTTTTTAGTTTTTTTATTCATAAAAAAATATGTAAAATTATTATAAAAGATCCGTGTTTAAATGATTATAAAAATAAATTATAAAAATTAAATATAATATAAATATTACTGCCTCGGTGGCGTAGTGGTATTACGCACGCGGTACGACTGCTATGCTGAGGTATCGGGTTCGATCCCCAGGTAGGGTAATAGTGATATTGGGTTTTTCTATCACGAAATGCTCAGTATCAGCCTAGAGTATGGAATTGTGCCCTGTATGGCGATAGGCTCGCCCCTATCACATCATGGGACGGAGAAACGCTCGGCGAAATGTGGGTTTACTGGTTACACCTTTGCCTACCCAGGATTCCAGGCGTGAATGCATACGTATATATATGCATAAATATTACAAGATATTTAAATAAAATATAACACATTAACAAGCAAATTCCATTAAAAATAAATATCTTATTTTTATAAGCAATAATTTAATTGTGACATTAAAATTAAAATTATAATTTAAAATTATATTTTTAATGATATATTCTGTTTTAAAATATTTACTACTACTAGCAAAAAAACAAAAAGTAAATTCCATTCTAATAATATCATATCTATATAAATCAAAATGAAATGTTGTTGGTTGGTAATGGCATCCCTTGAGAATAGCTAGACCGATTTGGCTATACATATTTTAAAATGGTTCGTAATAATCTGAATAAGATTTGTATGGAAAGAAAAAATAGAAATGCTTACAAACTTTTGCTTGGCGGCAGAAATAGACAAAGCGCTGGTACCAACACAGACGGCCTCTCGCATACGAGGGACCTACCACCTTGGGTATCAACTAATACGAAAATGTATCGAAATTACCCGAATTACCCCTATTTGTTTTGTAGAGACGATGGTGCATAGCTGTATATCATCACACTACAGCAGTAATACACACGCGAGTAAAACCGCGCGGGACAGCTAGTCATGATTAAAATTTTGATCAATAAATTTAATGTCACATTATGATTTTAAATGTGTTTTATTTTACCTAATATTACATAATATTCTGTAATCATTATAGTCTGGTTTTACCATCATTACATATCACTAAAGTATTTGGAAAACAGCTTTATTTCCTCTCTATGCATTTTCTTCTTTTGTTTGCTAGAATGGCGCTCGTCTGGTGGCAAACCCTGCTCATTAACAGTAGTAAAAACACCTAGAACATTGAATTACAATGTGGCACTGGATTGCGTTCGACACTCCAGGATATAAGATGTTAAGTCTCATAATGTCCAGTAATTTCACTGAGTTTAATTGGAACACCATAATGCTGACACATTGTTGCTTGGCAGCAAAAATAGAAAAAAGCTATTGTACCTACCTAGACTGCCTCGGTGGCGCAATTGTATTACGTACGGGGTACGACTACTATGCTGAGGTCTCGGGTTCGAGCCCCGGGTAAAATTGTTATTGTTTTTTAGCACGAAATGTTCAGTACCAGCCTGGAGTCTGGTATTGTGCCCGGTATGGCGATAGGCTCGCCCTCTAACACACCATGGGACGGAGATACGCTCGACGAAATGTGTGTGTGTGTGTATTGGTTACATCTCTGCCTACCCTTTGGGGATTACAGGTGTGAGTGTGTAGCTAACTAGACGGCTTTTCGCAAACAAAGGATATGAAAAAAAGACGTGTGGCACTCGGAGACTGCCGCGGTAAAGCTATTGAATAGCATTTATCAACTAATGTAATTATAATTATTGGAACGAAGTTCCTTACGGCAGGCTTGGAGGGGATAGGGATTTCGCTGCGTGACCGAACTGAAAAAAATGTGATAGTAAAACCGTAAGAAAAATGCGTGGAAAAAATGCGTGGAATAAAAGCGTTAAATGAGACGTGCGCAGGCGCGACAGTCGCATAACCAGCCAGCGTTAGTTCCTTTTTTAAAATGAAATTCATTCAGCCAGTTATAGTTGAAGTATATAAAAATACTCCTTCGATTTTTAAAAGATTACGCTAGCTCGTTATTATTTACTAGCTTTTGCTCGCGGCTCCGCCCACGTGATCAAATAAACAAACAAACAATCAAACTCTACAGCTTTATAATATTAGTATAGATTTGATTTTGATTTGACAACGGAAGCCTTCAAATAATATTATTTTGGTAGCTTAGCAACGGAAGCCTTCAAATATGAATAATTTTCCCCGTTTTTGCAACATTTTTCACTGATGCTTCGCTTCTAATGGTCGCAGCGTAATGTTATATATCCTAAAGCCTTCCTCGATAAATGGACTATCCAACACAAAAAGAATTTTTCAATTCGAACCAGTAATTCCTGAGATTAGCGCGTTCAAAGAAACAAACAAACAAACAAACAAACAAACAATCAAACAATCAAACTCTACAGCTTTATTATTAGTATAGATAATTACATAAGTTGATAAAAAATGCTATACAATAGCTTTACCGCGGCAGTCTCCGAGTGCCACACGTCTTTTTTGAAGTGATAACTTCTTATGGGAGGGTGAACCGAAACGTCCCGTAACGCGAGCGGTCCATCGACCAGCCAGCGTTAGCTGACCTCCCTGGAACATCGATAATTTCGAAGTCCCAGGTGGCGCCACACAGTGACCAGTCGGCTTGGACCGGACTTTGGCACGACTTTGACACGACTTTGACACGACTTTGACACGACTTTCACACGACTTTGACACGACTTTGACACGACTTTGACACGAATTTGACACGACTTTGACACGACTATGACACGACTTTGACACGACTTTGACACGACTCTGACACGACTTTGACACGACTTTGATACGACTATGACACGACTTTGACAGGGCTTTGACCGGACTTCGTAACGTAACGCGTTAAGGGAAGCCAGACAGAGTGGCGCCGTAACGTAATGCTTTACGGCGCCACTCTGTCTGGCTTCCCTTTCTCTCACGCATACGGTAGCAGTAGGCAGGCTCCTCCGCTCTCACTTTAATCCACATTAGTTTAAGTTATCACTTCTGTCGAGCGTCCCGGGACGCACACTTTTTTTTATTTCTATTTTTCTATTCTATTTCTATGTAATTTTATGTTGTCAAACAAAAATAAAGAGACATATTTTGTTATTTTAGTTGATAATTAGAATTTTTTGCAATTTGTGTCGATTCTACATTAGCCGAAGGAACTTCGTTCCTACCTGGTGTCCCACGACACACACCAATTTTTTTATTTATTTTATTTATGCAGTATTTCTTTTCCTTTGTTTTTAATTTTAATTTTGTGGGTCAAGGTCGGGCTCAAGGTCGAGGTCAAGGTCAAGGCGTGGTCAAGGTCGGGTCAAGGTCAAGGTCGGGGTTAATGTCAAGGTCGGGGTTAATGTCAAGGTCGGGGTTAATGTCAAGGTCAAGGCCGGGGTCAAGGTCGGGGTCAAAGTCCGGTCAAAGTCTTGTGAAAGTCCGGTCCAAGCTGACTGGTCACTGTGTGACGCCACCTGGGACTTCGAAATTATCGATGTTCCAGGGAGGTCAGCTAACGCTGGCTGGTCGGAGTGGGGGGTGTTAGGTTTTTTCGTTACGGAATTTCTGTATTCGGTCTCGCCGCTCAAGGCCCGCGATAAAATCTATACAATAGCTTAAAAATACATAATTCATATAATGCTTAGCGCAAAATGAATTTAAGCAAATTGAATCTCGGACCTTACGAAATGTTCCCTCCACTAATCCAGTGTAAACAAATGTCAATATACACAATTCAGTTAACGTGAACAAACTTAATTTCCTTCCGAACTATTTCTATTCAATAACGTGGCATTGTCGAAAACCATCCTATAAATAGTAACCAATCAAAAATCAACTGTAAATCCGTTAAATAAAGTTTAATTTAGATCAAATAAAAAATCTACAGTTATTAAATAGTGATACTTGCATACTGGCTATCGGAAATCATTATACTTTCGATTTTGAACCTTATTATAATGTGTTAAAGTTGTAATTTAAAGCGATATTGATAGATAAGTTGAGTCATTCAACTATATTGCCTAACCGTGACATATCGGATGTTGTAATAAAATATTATTTCCATAGGCTTTGGTCTTTTACCTATGAATATTTGGTAAATACGTACTCTACTACGTACTTACAAGGTGGTAGGTGCCTCGTATGCGAGAGGCCGTCTGGGTTGATACCACTGCTTTGTCTATTTCTACCACCAAGCCACAGCGTGCAAGCTTTGTTGGCTTTCGGTTTGAAGGACGTAGAAACCAGTGAAATTACTGGGCATTATGAGAGTTCTGTGTGGTGTTCCTTCTGTTTATGGGTAGGCGCGGTTACCATCAGGCGAGCGCTTGGCTCGTCTTGTCATTCATTGAAATAAACACAAGAAAAAATAACGCCTATTTGTGAGAGGTAGAGCCACGCTGTAGACATTTTTGTCTACAGCATGAATGGGTTGGCTCGACCGGGTCGTTACCACTGTCTCACAGAAAACCGACGTAAAGTAGCAGCTTACTGCTGCGTTTTGTACGGTGAGTGAGATAACCGGACGCCCAAATCCCCTCCCCTTCCCAATCCCTAATTATCCCTTTCCTTTAAGGTCGGCAACGCGCCCATAACTCTTCTGGTGGTGGGCGTACATGGGCGGTGGAGATCACTTACCATCACGTGACCCACTTGCTCGTTTGCCGGCCTATGCTATAAATAAAAAGAACTTTGAGTTAAAAAGAACCGCATGGCACTGAACTGCGCTCGTCACCACGAGGCATACGATGTTAAGACTCATAATCCCCAATAATTTCACTAGCTAGCTAGTCCTGCAAATCGAAACACAATAGTGCTTACGCACTGTTGGTAAGCGGCAGAAATGGACAAAGCGGTGGTACCAAACCAGACGTCCTCTCGCCTACGGATCTACCACCTGAGACTGGACTGGGACTGTACTACACCTGATGTAAGCGCAGTGAACTCCGAAAAAACTGGTAGATCACCGACAAACAATGACTTTATCGGTGGTCACCAGAATCATGCCGGCCTGTGCTTTACTTCTTTCTTTGGAGAATCGGTTCCATATGTTTGTTTCCGGGTTTTATTTATCACATGTGCATACCACCCACACATATTTAAATGTCGGGTAAGTCCCACGATTTTATTGTTATTGGTATATATCACCGCTAGATATAGTGTCCAAGAATTTATAATCCAAGGTCATTAAATTAGGATATATAAGATACATTATCATTATTATCAAATTATAAAGTATTAGACACATCTAGCACCAAAATACAAACTTGTGGAAGTGGTTCGGCATCTATCATATCATGGGATAGAAATAAATGAGCCGAATAGTGAATGTTTTTGTTTATTGCCTTGATAGGCAGACGAGCAAGCGGCCCGCCTGATGGTAAGCGGTCACCGCAGCTCATGGACATCGCAATGCCAGGGGCACAGCCAAGCCGCTACCTACCTCTGAAGCAATATTCAAGCACTAAAGAAATATTGCCATGTTTTGTTTTATTATGGGCGTGTAAGGGCCAGTGGAGATCACTTTGCATCAGGTGACCCACTTGTTCGTTTCGCGGCCTATGCTATTAAAAAAAGGGGAACCGTTTTAAATGTGTTATTTGACTGAATTTGTTATTATGCCGGATATCTCATAATACAAATAACAAATCGGACAATAGATAAACAAGGGTTCGGGTACGGAATCCCCGATGCGAGATTCCAATTCGCACTTGTCTGGTTTTTATGTTTCGTAAATTTTACACCTCCGGTTTTGACTTTAGGTTCGATAACTTTGAATCGGAGGTTGTAACGAAGATCGGAACACAGTGTAAAATTTGACTTGTCGCCCGGGAAATGGCGCTCGCATCTCCCATTTAATTTGTCTGTTTTGTCATTTGTGTTACAGATAGACAGACAGACGGTGTAATCCTAATAATAGGGGTTCGATAGCAAAATTTGGGTGCTACACTCTAAAAAAATTGTTTAAAAATACATAAAGTTTGAAACGGACTATAGAAAAGTAGCGAGCTATTTGTAAAATGCAGTTTTCCACGATTGTGTAGATTGATTGGTAATGAATTATTGCACTCAAAAAATGCTATTCTGAACCATTTAAAATGTAAACAAACATTATTTATATTACAATTAATTATCATTTCATTCATACGTTTAGATGTACTCGATTTACAGCTCTACCAAACTGTTTTTGAGTGGTAGAGCCACGCTGTAGACAGTTTTGTCTACAGCATGAATGGGCTCGCTCTATCGGGTCGTTACCACTGTCTCACAGAAAACCGACGTAAAGTAGCGGCTTGCTGCTGCGTTTCGTACGGTGAGTGAGACATCCGGAAGCCCAAATCCCCTCCCCCTTCCCAATCCCTAATTATCCCTTTCCTTTAAGGTCGGCAACGCGCCCATGATTAATCTGGTGGTGGGCGTACATGGGCGGTGGAGATCACTTACCATCAGATGACCCACTTGCTTGTTTGCCGGCCTATGCTATAAAAAAAAACTGTTACGGATTCTCTTCCTTGCGTCGTATTCCTCAGTATTGAAGGTCATGACCTCCCTTCTGCATCGCTTTCTCTCGTAAGATCTTTCTCCATCTGTTTCTGTCTCTGGCGGTGTGGAGGGCGTGGTGAACTGTAGAGTCAAGAGCGGTGCGGATCTGGTCAGACCAATGTATTGTATTGCGTCTCCGAGGCCTTTTCCCATATACTTTGGTGGTCACGATGAGATTCTCGAGGTTGCCACCGTCTTTCCCTGCAATGTGGTTGAAGTATCTAACAACTTTGCGAAGACACTCGGATGACAGACGCGAGTGGATTTGCAACGGATATATTGGCGAAATACTATTGTACATGGTTTTTAAAAATCAAATTGTGTTTTATTTCTCGTTCATTCTGCCTGACGTTGTCCCGGCTTGATACCGGCGTCCACCTTTCCACCGAAATTGTTATTTTCTACTTTTCAGTATATTTTTTTTGATCTCGGTTTTTAAGTTTTGTTAAACTTTATTTTATTTTTAAATTTTCAGTGTTAAGTACTGCTATTGTATGTATAGGTGATTCAAATATCCGGATAGTCTAAAAAAATTTTCGGCCGATTATCGTTAATTTGCTCCTAAGAATTGAAGAGTTCCGTTACTTTGTCATGGATCTCATAATCAGAACCTAACCAAACTCTCATCAAACTACCCTTGAAGTACATCGTTTCCAATAAAAAAAGAATCATCGAAATCGGTCGGCGTGATATTGAGTTATTCGTCCATTTGTTGCGCGCATACTTAATGCAAATTTAAGACTTATAATATGGTTTTCTCATGGATGCCATTGTCAGAACTGGACCAAATTGAAATGGGACCACACGGGAAGCACCAGCTTTCAAATAAGAAAAGAATCATCAAAATCGGTTCACCCAGTCAAAAGTACTGAGGTAACAAACATAAAAAAATACAGTCGAATTGAGAACCTCATCCTTTTTTAAAGTCGGTTAAAAAACGATGTAATACTGATATTCAAAAATCATCCATAGCTGTGTTTGTTGATGCTTCTTCTCAGACCAGCGGACATTTACAAAGATAGAGACATTTCAATATGATTTATCTATTATTGACGCGTAAAAGAGCCCTTTGTGGAATACTTGCAAAATAAACGTTTAAACGTTGTTTTTGTCATATTTGCTACTAAAACTATTAATATAGAAGCGAATGAAGCGACGCGTACATCTAGTATGTCTCAAACCCGTTATTATGTACATTGAATAACATGTCATCTTCAATATGTGAGTAAAACCTGTTTCATATTATACTCGGTGATGGATCAATAATCATCAAAAATATTCGAATAACCATTAGTTTTACATTTCTGGTTCAATGCATTGATTATTAATTTTCTTCTTTTTGTTATAGCCACCTAGCGAAAGGCCGGACTAATTTCGATGGGGCTTTCACTAATGCTTAAGACTTTCTCACAATGTATCTAGATAATCTTAGCATTAGATTGTAAACTTAATGACTTGCTGAAGTCAAGAATTGAATTTCTAAGAAAGACTTTATTATCGGCATAAAATCCTTGAAAACAAAGCCGTAAACATTGAGTCATGAATTATATTGTCATTCGGCTTCTGAAATATTATTATATGCTAAAAGCATTAAAAATTTATGCGGAAAAATAATGTATTTAAAATACATGCACATAAAATGAGGAAATTCATATGCTAATAAAGCGGTGTGGTGTGTAAGAGGATGTAGTAACAAAGATTGAGAAAGGATTATTGAGATGCTTTGGGCATGTAAAAGAGATACAAATGAAAGAATAGAAAGAAAGGAAAGAAATTTAAGGAAATAAATATACACGGCGAATGTGAATGAGAAGGAAAGGCCTGGCGAACCTCTCAGATCAAGTCAAAGACATTATTGAGAAAGGCCAGAACAGAAGTACTCTAAGTCGACTTGTATGTATGAATAATGTAGTAAGAGAGATTAGGCCTTAGTCCACCACGCTGGTGTAATGAGGGTTAGCAAACTTCACATAACTTTGAAGTTCTTAAGAGGAACTACTCAGTTATGCAGGTTTCCCGATGATGTTTCTTTTAAGCAAGCGATAATTAGCAATGAACTCACACTTAAAAAAGTCACAAGTGCATACTATTGGGTTTGGCTTCGAACACAGACTTACGTCTCAGTCCGCATCACGCCCCGCTGAGCGGTCGCTACCAATGTATTTAAACCATAATATAGCGGATCAATTATGTTGGAATTTCAAAAATACAAATGTTGAAACGAAAACAAATCCGTTTTAACTGAACGTCGTGCGATGAGTTACGACATATCAAACGCTTGAAAACATTAATTAAGGTTATAATGTATACGAAACGAAAGGCGCTCAAGAAAGCTCTATATGCACAGTTTATTTTTTTCATTCATACAAATGACAAATACATGTGTTCGACTTACTAACACAGATACACATCTGTGTGTACCACTTCGGAACTACAACCGACTTTGAGTGTCAGTGATAAGGTTTATTTTTGTCTGGCTGCGGTTGATAATCTCGTATGGGGTTATGGCGCGACCGGCGCAGGAGTGTCGAGCGCAGTACTCGGCCGCCAGTCGATGTTCTCTGCTCGAAGCAGACATACACACAATCGGTGAATCGATCGCGCGAACGAGTAGTTTCGATAGTTTACGGATTGTTATGCAAGGGTGCACTTTTTATCGTGTTGTCAGTTGTGATATAGTGTTTTAGTGTTATTATACTGCTTGGTGAGTATCTCCAACGCTTTTATGACGTGTCTATATGTTTTTAAACGTGAACCCTAGGGTTTCTAATTAGACTAGTGTTGAATCGTAAAAAGTTTATGTTTTCGCTTGAAATGTAAGTTTAATGTGTTGCGTGTCGTTTGTTTACGTTTGCTGAAGTTATCTGCGTTAACGGAGTGAGGAGATAGATGGGTTTATTTGATGTGATTCAGAGATGTTCGCGGTTTTACGACAAGGGATTTGTATCGGAGTTGTAAATTTTGCGTCGGGATTATTCTATTCCGATACAGATGAGTTATTTCGAACGTATTTTTGTTGCGATCTATCAACATGTCGTTGAACAAAGTTGTATCTGCAAATCTTTACTTTTCAATAGAACGTTCTGTCAAATTTCTCTAGTTTTTTCACGAATTTAATTTTATGTTTATTTTAGTGCAAAGAATAAATGTTTTCAATGTATCAAATTAAATATAAAAATAAGATTTTCACGCCAGTACCACCGATTGGGTAGGTAAAGCAACCAGTACAACCAATATTTACCGAGTTTACTTCCATCCTATGATGTGATAGGAAGTAACTCTATAGTCGTAACTCTATATCGTGTACAAATTTAAATCGTTGGCAAGTCACATTCGATTTTCCAAATAAAAAGCTCAAACATACATTGTGATTGTGACCCAGGACCTCAAGGTTTCTCAGCGTAAGTACATTACCACTAAACCAATGAGATTAAATTAACTGAAGCGAATATAGCAAAATCGTTTATGTTATAATATTTTTTTAAATGTAGAGATTTTGCACAAACGACCTTGTTCTCCGATAGCATCGCGTCGTTTTCATTACAAAGTAATAGTAAAATGACGTATGTGTAGTTATTGGAACTGACATCTGTTTGGGTTTTATTAATGGACCGAGTTGACGTGGATAAACACATGGTACCAACAAAAAAATAACTAAAAAGCTATTCATTAAATTGGTTAATTTTGAGCCTGTACTATTAAAGTTTATAAGTCGGTGCTATCACCGACTTAAAAACGCTGTTATTATTTTTTAAAATTTATTTTTTACTCGTTCTGAAAAAATTAGTAAATTCGGATTACTCTGTGAAATTATAAGCGTGGTTATACATATAAAAGAATATACGCGTCGATATATCCTCCATTTTTCTCGTAGGTTATAAAAGTTTTTTAATCTCCGTAATCAATTATTTTAATCTTGTTAAATTTGATTATTATTCGATGTCTGTTTAGTGGAAATAATTTTCCTCTATTCGTTTTTTATTGTTTAAATGATTGCGAATAAAAAATTATAGTGGATTGGTGGTTATCAACTTCATCTAGTTATTTCCTGTTTTGTAAAACAACATATTGTTAATTAATGATTTTTATTATAAAAGCAATGTTTTGTTCGAATTTATGCTTGATTGATAAATTTTTTGGCTTTTTAGCCCGTGTTAAATATTTAGTAAGATTTCAGACATTTGGATCAGTAGGCATTGAGGAATAAGTAGTCTGCCGAGACAAATCTCACGGGTTTCAAACCATCTCTAACAGCATCTTCGCATTTTCTAAGTCAATGCTCGCTTTCACGGTGAAGAAGACACACTGAGGAAACCTGCATACCTATGAAATCTCTATAATAATTTCGAAGATATGTCTACCAAACCGCATTAGTTACTTAGTAGTAGAGCCACGCTGTAGACAGTTTTGTGGGCCGGCTCGACCGGGTTGTTACTACTGTTTCACAGAAAATAGACGTAAAGTGGCAGCGTTTCGTACTGAGAATGAGATTTCCGGAGGCCCAAATATTTACCAATCCTTTAATTATCCCTTTCCTTTAGGCCGGCAACGCATTCATGATTTCCCAAGTATTTAGGATGTTCATGGACGGTGAGATTACGTACAGGTGACCCACTTCCTCGTTTGCCAGCCTCTGAAATAAAAAAGGCCAGCGTGGTGGACTAAGGCTTACTTCCTTTCATTGGTAGGAGTCCCGTGGCCAATGGAGTGACAGTGGAGTGAGGAGTTAAAACACTGCTTGTATGAGTATTTTTATTAATAGAAAGTCGAGTAAAAATACAATAATTTCCGAATAATCTTAACAAAAATGTGAAACGTTAATGGCTTTGCCCAAACTATTTGGCCCTGGCATCGAACAGATCTACCTTCAAAATGAATCATTGGAAACCCCAAGATAAGTAAAAGTTTTTGATATAAATGACGAAACACTAGTTAAAACACGAAACCGACTTTAAAAAGATGGCCTGTAGTTTACTAATCATTATGTAACTAATAACATCGACAGCCTATCGTGTAACGCGGACGAAAGTCGCAGGTTCGAAACCAGGTCCAAGAGCATGCAACTGACTGTTCTATCTTATGTGTAAATTGTTAATTATCGCTCACTTTAACGGTGAAGGAAAACATCGTGAAAAAACTTGCATACCTAAGAGTTCCAGCCAGCGTTAATCCAGCGTGGTGGAATGAGACCTAATCCCTAAAGTAGATAATTTAACAGTACGATAGTATTTAACATCACAATGTTTTTTTATTGCATAGGCCGGCAAACAGCAAGTGGGTCACCTGATGGTAAGTGACCTCCACCGCCCATGTACGCCTACAATACCTGAAGTATCATGGGTGCGTTGCCGACCTTAAAGGAAAGGGGATTGGGAAGGGGGATTTGGGCCTCCGGATATCTCACTCACCGTACGAAACGCAGCAGCAAGCCGCTACTTTACGTCGGTTTTCTGTGAGACAGTGGTAACGACCCGATCGAACCGGCCCATTCATGCTGTAGACAAAACTCTACAGCATGACTCAACCAATCGAAGCTTGTAGCTCTCATTTAAATTAAAGTAAGAGATTCTATCCCTAAGACTGTAAATTCTGAGCAAATTTTGCCATTTATGTATCGATGATTCGTTCACTAAAAACAATAAAATATATAACAAAAAAACGGACTCCAAAGAAATATAAAATTTACTGATTTTGAGTGGGTGTTCTCTGGCAATAACTGACCATTAAATTGCAATGGCACGACTCAGAATTGTGTAATTTTATAAAGGTATGTAACACGACATACGCTCATGCTTTTATCCCCGACGGAATAGGCACAGATGCAATTGGTGGTGCAACCACGTTTCGCCGAGCAAGGCGCTCGCCAGATGGTAAGCGCCACGCCTGCTCATAAACAGAAGCAATACCTACAAATACTAGTACTTGTAGTCTGTCGCCATACCTGGCATTAACTACAATCCCGGATAATTCATGTGTGATTTTTTAAGCGAAATCTCAAACACAAATTATGATCGTCTATCAAACCCAGGAGCTCACGGTTTTGAGCCTTAGTACACTAAGCCAGTGAGGCAATTTAACACGAAAAAGGTTCAAATAAAACTATGTTAACCAGGCTAATGTTACATTGCCTACATTCATTTTTCGGAACAGCCTGACAACTGAACAATAACAAAAATCTCAGCCACCCTGTGACCATGAAGGCTGAACATCCTCGAAACGTCGGGACTGAAATTAAAATAAAAAACCGCATATATGTAATAAAAATAAAAATATCAACTGACGAAAAAACTGAAAATTAGAAAATAAAAAACCGCATTGCACCGCAATTGCAGGTCTCTTTTGAGTTGGTGCCTGTGTCTGCCGACTGAAATAATCGCAATATATCCAATCCATTACAAAAATAATTATCAAAATCGGTCTATTCTTTAAAAAGTTATTCGTGGTCTAACATAAAAAATATACGTGTCGAATTGAGAACGTCCTCCGTATTTTTCGTCGGTTAAAAATGAGAAATCATTACGGAAATGGTTTATATCACTGCATTAATAAAGGGACAGGGCAGGGAGATGATTTAAATATTTGTCACACGGCATCAATTAGTTTTATTACAGCGGATGAGTGTTCAAGGTTGTTTGTATTTACTTTAAACAAACTATTGTTAATGAACACGTCTCTCGATTCGTGTACAATAATATTATTAGTGCGTGTTTATTGTCTTGGATGATGTCATATTAACGCATTATAGGCGCACTCCACAATTATATTTATCTTACTTTTTTTTGTACTTCTCTTTGCTCATTGGCATTGAGCTGCTCTAATTCAAATAAATAATTTTTCAATACAGTGCAAATATTGTAAATCAGTTCAGAAAAGAGCAAAGTTTCTTGCTTGTCCTTCTTTAAAGAGTAGCTAATTTTGATTATTATATATTCAAAAGTGTATATTTTAAAGTTAATCTAATTTGTAGATATATCAAGAATAAATAACATCCTTAAAAGGATGTAATAGGTAATGAAAATCTAAAACATTGACATTTATTGCAGTTTTAAAAACACCTTTTCAAAAAAAATAAAAACCTACAAATAAAATTAACTAATTTGGAAGTTGATGATTTCTAGCATTAAATTAATAATTGATTAAATGACCGTTAAATTGCAATAATATCGACTCAAAATTAGTGAATAAATTTTTTCGCTTTTAGTTTTTTGAGTCAGTTAGACTGTAAGTGAGCCACCAATATTTTAGGTTCAAAGCCAACTTCACCTGTACTTGGTACACTTTGATGACGAAACTGGGTTCCCGTTGTGGGTTATGGTGGCCAAACAGTAGGTTGCCCCACGTAATACCAAACCGTAATGGGAAAGAGGACTCTGGCATTAACACATGATGACGCAAGGCAAAAAGAAAATACTTTTTGAGTCAGTTTTATTTTGAATCGTAGTAACACGGAGTAATGGTAAACACAATTACCATATTATACGCGCATTCCAACTAGATATCAGATTGAACTGCGTTGCAGAAATTAATACCTTACTGAGTGACACACAATGCGATATACAAATCTGTATTTAACTTTTGTTGACTACACGAGACAGTGTGACTACACTCTGATGAGTGTAGACCTATACCTATATAGAATTTCTTCGAAATACCTGTTGCCCGCAGTTTTGCCTGCGTGAATTCCCCTCTTCCTCATTAGAATGTAAATTTCGTTTATATTCTATATGTACGTTTCTTTCTTTCTTTTTTAAATTTCCAAAATCCTTTCTCTAGTTTCGATCAGTCTTCATAGCACTCTAAGTGAGTAGCCGGCTGCAAGATAGAGGTATAGTTTAGGATAGTTTGCCGGCACACGTGTTCCCTCCTTCCTATAATATGGGGTCCTTTAAACGGCGTGGGCAGGCTGGCATGGCATTGCCGACCTACGATGGACAAATTGTTTGTTGGTCGACACTATTTCTGGATTGCGCTACACTTACCATCAGGTGTGGCGTAGTCACTTGCCGAGCCAGTATAAAAAAAGACGGTCACGGGTCCCGCTCTTTTTTTGAAATCCGTTAAATATTATAGTCTGTGGTTAGGAATGTGTGTACGCTGTTGTATTTATTTAATTAACTTCCTAGTATTATAATACCGTAATATTTCCTAAAATGTTATGTAGTAACAATAGATACAATAACATTCGAGGAAACCTCTCATGAGATAAGATAACAGCTAAATTAGATAACATCAATTAATAACGAACAATAACAAATGTAAATAAATTGGTGATTCACGTAGGCCTCGCATTGGGGCATATCCAAATACTTCCAAATCATAGTAAATTATTATACTTAACTGCTCTATTGGCGCATTATTAGTGTTTAGGGTAGGTAACGATGACATTTTTAATATTTTTTAAGAAAAATGTTATTTTTATTTATTTTTATTGTTCATATGTGAGTGCGAGTGCCATGTATGTCGGGTATACTCAAGGCTATTTCCTCAAAAGGGTAATCCAGGAATTTTTGTACATTAATTACACTCGGACAATTCTGGAAAGAGGAATTCATGAAAAAACACTGCACACAACCGACATACCGTCCTCGCCGCCGAGGACCGCGCCGCGTTCCCCGCAACGCCCCTGACCCTAGTACCGGCCCGCGAGCCGATGTTAATGATGATGATAATCATCAAGTAGAGTCCTAAAAAATTTGTCCCCTAAACCCCAATCGCAGATGTCTCTGCCCTCTCCGGTGACCGTCCTGAGCCGAGGTTCGTACCCCAAAGGGGGTGCCCTCAGCGGTGGTCACCTAGTCAAGGGCTGAGAGCGCCTGAAGCGCTCGCCCGAAAGTCCGGTGAAGCTGTATACAGCCGACTAGTGTCAGGCTTACAGCAATCCCAAAACAACAAACATTCTGGAAAATCAGTGTCTGGACATTAAAAGAGGCCATAACCCATGAGTTTCTTTCTGCATTTCTTCTCATGGCTAGCCACGAAATGCCGATAAGATTAAAATTAAAATGTAATGTAGTGTAAAAAAAATATTCACATGTTAAAGTGATATTTATGATCCAATTTAGAGAATTAATGATTTGATTTGATTGATTTTCCTGACTTGATTTTCGTCTAGATTCTTTACCGGCCTTCTGTAAACCACAAGGGGGCCTTATTGCCCACCCAAAAGACTGCTATAGCGGATTACGTAACCAGTAATAAAAAGAACTTACACTGCCTCGGTAGCGGAGTTGTATTATGTATGCGGTACAACTGCTTTCCTGAGTTTCAGGTTCGATAAAACAAAAAGTGTTTTTGGATTTTTCATCATGAAATGCTCAGTCTCAGCCCGGGGTATGATAGGCTCATGAGACGGAAACAAGCCCGCGAAATGTGGGTGTACGAGTTACATCGCTGCTTACCTCTCCAGGTATTACAGGCGTGAGTGTGTATGTAATAAAAGAAACAAACTGTGGTGATACCGCGGCGCATACAAATAAAGCTGGCTACAACGCGGCTTTACCATGTACAAATAATATGTACCAATCACTATTGTATGATTTAAGATAACCGTACTGTAGCCATTTAATATACAAATGCGAACACCGGTATTTTCCCAGACTTTCTCCTGTCAAATGCAAACCCAAACAGCGGCGCGTTAGTTACACGTAATAATTCTTTATATGGCGCAGTTAGTCTAACTGTATGCAATTAACCAATACGTACTCTTAAGTAAGTTATGTTTGTTCTTTGGTGATCTCAAAGTGTTTGGTTAGTGTTTTATTTAAGCATAGCAAGTGAGCAAGTGGGTCACATGGGTAACTGATCTCCACCGCCCATGTACGCCCACAATTCCAGAATCATGGGCACGTTGTCGACCTTAAAGGAAAGGGATAATTGAGGATTGGGAAGGGGAGGGGGATTTGGGCCCCGGATATCTCACTCACCATACGAAACGTAGCAGCAAGCCGCTATCTACTCCTACTGCCTACACCTGCGGAAATACGGGCGTGAGCTTATCTGTACTAAAAGTATTGTCAGTCCGTAACTTTGGTATCATTAAAAGATAATTGTATGGTGCAAGAAAGCGTCCATCAGTCTTGACGTTGACATGCCATCTGATTGTATAATGATCAGTTAAGTGTACATCAATCATGCCTGCTCTAATGACGTTTTTACAGATTGACAACTAATTACGGACCGCGGCTTTTGTCTTGTATTTTAATTATATTTTAACTCCTGTTAGACATGGGAGGTTTTTTTTTCTTCGATCACGCCAAAGTGACTGCACTGCACCTGATGGTAAGCGTAGAGCAATCAAAAAACCAGCAACCACCGACAAACAATGAGTTTATCGGTGGTCACCAGAATCATGCCGGCCTGTATAAATGCTTCTTCCGAGAGGGAAGAAGTAAATCGAGGGGTCTGCGACAGGACAGGTGGATGGCCGATGCAGGCACAGGGATACAAAGATGTACCCCTATACCCGCACCAACCAACTATCAAGTCATATCGCAAGCCCCTCGGGAGAAATGGATATACACTGGCTGATCCTGGAACGCGATCCACACAAGACGTGTGGATCACTATGGCAGGTTTTAACATCATGTGTACGGTGGTCGCTATCCGGGCGGATATGAATATCCTATCACCAGCAAAGGGAGTGCTATAAGTTTGATCTTTGTCTGATTGTCTGGGCACTTGGCGTGGTACCTGTCGTGGTTAACACGCCTGTAATCCACATAGGGGTAGACAGAGGTGTAACCAGTACAACCACATTTCATCGAGCGTATTTTCGCCCCATGATGTGATAAGAGGCGAGTGATATCACCATACTGCACATAACTCCAGACTACGGGCTGATACTAAGTATCATTTGACCCGACCCGGGATCGAACCCGAGACGCGCCACGGAGATAGTATGTACATACATACAGACTGTCCAATAATATTACTATGGACACGAGAGACATTTTATCTATCGGTAATTGCTCTTGTGTTTAAAATAGTTTCAGAGTAGAGGTAATCAGTAATTGATATGTCTTATGTGTCACAAGTACAAGTCATATATTTTAATGCTGTTTTTAAGACTGCCTTCGTGGCGGAGTTGCTGTGCTGAGGTCTCGGTTTCGATCCCCGGTTCGGGTAAAAATTATATTGGGTTTTTCTATCATGAAATGCTTAGTATTGGCCCGGAGTCTAGAATTGTGTCAGTATGACACATAATAGGCCACATTATAGGACAGAGATAGGCTAGGCGAAATGTGGTACTGGGTATAGTTCTGCCTACCCATTCGGGAATTACAGACGTAAGTGTGTATGTATGTTTTAAAATATTGAAAGAGGAGGTACGAGAGACTACTCGGTATTAACACCCAGATCTGCAATATTTGTGGATCACAATAACGTCTCGGTGCGAGAATCGAACCCGCGGCTTTTTGCTTTTTGTAGCAGAGATCTCCGCTTTACGATCATGTGGATTTGATGGCCAGTGATCGACAATTAACCCAGTGTCTTGCATTGAGACAAATGTTTGTGTGATCCACAAATATTTGTTCCGAGTCCAGGTGTATATAAAATTCCAATTCGAAGTTCACCGGTTTTCTAATCAATAATTTTCTAAGAATATTAATTTCGCTACATAGGAATCGAATTTAGGACACTCTACGAGACGTTCTATCGAATAGTAAACTCCAGTTAACCATGAATATTAATTCGTGGGAACAGTTAACTTAAATTCTTGTTAGAAATGAACCCACGCCTTCTAATAAAAAGCGATTGCTTAAACTAAGTTAGTACACTTGCGGACAAATTGGGACAATTGTTTTTAATTAATTCGGTCATTGGTCCAGTAGCCTACGTAGAATGGGTTCGATTATTGAATTGAGAGATGGTGGACAGGCGCAACGAGCAAGTGAGTCACCTGATGGTAAGTGATCCATGAACACCCATTATATCAGAAAGTCATAGACGCTTTACCGGGCTAAAATTTACCCCTTTGTATGACTATGTGGGCGCGCGTGAGACTCTCGCTCTTTCTCTTTTTCTTTCTCCTACCTAAATGAATGGACCTATTTCCATGCGACTTTTTTATTTGTAAGATTATATAATCGTAAGGGGTGCTTGCTATGTTTGACGAAAATCTGTTTAGCTATTTCAAAATTACCGATATTTTAAATTGCCGTTTCGGATTTCTAGAGGTTATATCTTGAGTGTTCTTCCATTTGCCTTTATCCCACTCGCAGTGGGGTTGCGTCGGCGCAAAATACTAACAAATAGTACAGAAAAATTTGGTTTGTAGTTTTTACGACCGACCGCCTTTCTGACATCAACCCCTCTGGGGAGAAAACACCCAGACCCGAAACAAATATCTCTCAAGCATTCAATTATATCCATTACAACGGTGTTTAAATTAAATCCGTTAATAATATGTATTGTAACATGAGATTGGGCCGACCTCTGCGATGCGTAGAAATGAGGTCGCGTGTTCGATTTCCTCGACGGTACGATGTTTGTGTGATCAAATGTTTGTTCCGGGTCGGTGTTATGGAAAAAGACCGTTGTTTTTTTTTTATATGTCCTCGAAGGGACAATGTCTATATATTTAAAGCATAATCTTTACACGAGCAAGGTCAATTTATGATAACCTACCTTTTGCTTTCGGCTTCGCCTGTATTAAAATCTGGCAAGTGAACTGCAGCAATAAAAGCGTGAATAAAGCAGCAATAGCTCAGCAGAGAGTGGTATGTAGAGATGAAAGTCGCAGGTTCGAAACCAGCCTCAAGAGCACGTTACTTTTCTAAATTACGTGTGTATTAATTGTTAGTTATCGCTTGCTTTAATGGTGAAGGAAACAAGAAAACACATCCCTTTCCATTAGAATCAGAAACCCTTAATTATTCTTCTGGTATTGTGAACAAAAACGTAAATCTATAGACAATAATAATATCACGGTAATTAATTTTCTAAACAAACCTTTCCAAATAAATTAACTAATATGTTAATTAGTTGGGCTTTAAAGTAATTTACGCCCTAATTGCTTGTTTGTATATATAAAATTTTCATGAGTTATTTAATTTTGTTTACATTAGTTACGAAAATAAACTTAATGGCCGCCGTTAATGGAATGTTGATGTCTTACTCGATCAGGAAGAGTTTAATTTTAAAGATTATTTCAAGGAATATTTTGAAAATTAGTGAAATAATAATTATGTTTTGATAAACAAAAAATTGTCTTTTGGTTTGGAGGCAGGATAATTACGCTTAGAAACCGTGAGGTGTTGGGTTCAATTCCCAGATCGGGCGATCACAATTTTTATATCGGTTTCCGATTCGAAAAATTACAAGAGTTGCTCGGGATTTGAATTTGTGCTCGTTATAGGCTCGCTCCCTATCACAAATGGGACGGAAATAACCTCGGCCATGGGTGCAGTACTAGTTGCACCTCTGCTTCCCCTTCGAAGATACAATCGTGGAATTTTAATAAACTAATAAACATGTACATAGTGCTCTTTTATTGTTGCATTCGCATTAAAATTTCAGTAAGCTTTTTTTATGTTAAATGTTAAAAAGGTTAAAACCTTTATCATCTAAGGGTAATATGAGATATTTTTTGATATTTCTTATCTCATATTTGGTAAAAACATGTTAGGAGCTCCTTAAGTTAATATAATGATGGTGAAAATAGTCACAGTCATAGCAATGTTCTAGAATCAAATACAGGTTATAATTATATCGTGAAATTGATTGAATCGCGACAACCATTAATCCGATAACTAAAAGGAATGCAAATAATCAGATGAACTAACGTTGGAAGGTAATTCTCGATATTAAAATAATGTACACACATGTGATGATTAATATCGTTCATTAGACTTTATTTAAAGATGATTGATGATCATTTGTTGTTAATCAATGATTATTACAAGTTACCTTTGTTATTTATAATAGATAATTACAACTTCAAAAACGTTGATAAAACAAAATGGATGACACTAGGTGTCACGATCGCAGGGTCTTCTATTTTTTCATTTATGGCTTTGCATTATTCTGCATTTTGCAAAAATCAAGTAAAATTTATTCTCAAGCTTAAACTAGTTTATGAAATAAATTAAAATAAGCGATAAACTGCACTGTCAGAATTCCCGCCAAAACTCCGCCCCCAAAACTCACTCATGAAGTTTCTTTAAAATATGACATTCTAAATTCAAGTCTTTATATAAGTGGCCAGGATGCTAAATATGCATGGTTTCTATTTAAAAATAATACAGAGAAATAAACTAAAATAATATAATAACAAACCAAAAAAATTGCTCCTTTCTTTTAATAGCCGAGTGCAAGAAAACGTTTGTTTATATTATGAATATCAAACATATTTTTTCTTAAAGCCAAATATCCTAGATTCGTGTAATAAACATTTGTTCATTTGAACATATAAACGTAATCCCACACATTCAGGCACAGATTATGAAGATTATAACAGCTAAATTATTTACAAAAATATTCTTTTAATAATAAGAGTATGTATTATTATTATACAGTTAAAAAACAGTCTCTCCGTGAATTATAAAGCTTTGTAATCCTAGGATATCAAATTACAATGTTTTTTTATTTTTAAAGCACTTTGACGAAATGAATTAGTTATGCTATGCTACGTTTCCCGAACTGACAGGCTTAAAATTATAAACGGCGGGAAATGAAGATCGTTCGACCCAAGTGGAATTGTATTGTAAAATCGTGCAATAATAAAAAATGTACGCCGTGAGGCGATGAGTATATATTTTTTAACACAAATAAAACCTCTGAAAGCAAAAATACAAAAAAAATGCATATAAGTTTATAACTACATGGATTTTCAGCTTTCGTGGTCACGGGTTGGACTGAGAAATAGGTCTTTCCGAAAAGTCAATGTTACATTGCTTACTTTCTTTATAATTATTGTAATTGCCTCAAAATATTTTATTTGATCTATGATTGATAGAATAAACTGATCTTTAGTCGTTTTTATTTACGTATTATAAGATCTTTTACTACTTTGAGTGAAGCATCAAAAGCAAAGCATATAAAAATGTAGAAATTTTAGTCTTACAACCTCGATTTCAATCCATTATGGGTAGATTTTCTCTTTAAATTGAAGTACAATCACCTACAAGCTATACCCTATAATATAAAAAAAATACCTGGGTAATTTATGTACATATACAAAAATAAAACAAATATATGCGTCGAATTAAGAATTTCCTTCGTTTTTTCCTCGGTTAACAAGGAATGATCAAGTAATTGGAAATGTCACAGAACCGAAAGATACAAAAAGTGTTATAATTACATAAACACGCTGTTAACTTGTCGATCAGTACATGACAAAAACTGGATCAGTGGAGCCCCGTTACTTATAGAACTGACCTTTAACATGCAACCGTCACTGATCTTTATGATTCGCATAAATATAACAGAGGAGGTGCATGTTTGGTACAATACAATTAAAGAAACTAGCATTTGCTCGCGGTTCTGCTCAGGTGAACGATGAAAACTATCGTAAGTCCTAATCCAGGTCATAGTCTATCTGTGTGCAAAATTACATCACAATCCGTTCAGCCGTTATGGCGTGATTAATAAACAATCAAATTCACAGACATCCAAACTAAAGAAACTAAAGAAAACCGACGTAAAGTAGCGGCTTGCTGCTGCGTTTCGTACGGTGAGTGAGATATCCGGAAGCCCAAATCCCCTCCCCTTCCCTATCCCTAATTATCCCTTTCCTTTATGGTCGGCAACGCGCCCATGATTCTTCTGGTGGTGGGCGTTCATGGGCGGTGGAGATCACTTACCATCAGGTGACCCACTTGCTCGTTTGCCGGCCTATGCCATTAAAAAAAAAAAAAAAAAACTTTCACATTTGTAATATTGGTAGAATAGAGTCAAGACAGTTTCCATTGCTTGTCGGAAGAGTAGCCGGCTGTGCAACGGCAGGTCGCTGGGTCGATTCCCATAGTGAGACAAATGGATGTGTGATATACAAAAAAGAGGTTCTAGTTGTTGTGGGGCCATAAATTCCTCGTAAGTCCTGACCCACAATACAGGATCTAGAATATGTGTGATATCGGTGTATATATTAATTAACCTCCTTTTTGAAGTCGGTTTACACCACCATTGTACCATCGTCGAACAATTTGTGTAAAGTTCATGCTTTCACAGAAATTTCACGGTGTTTAAGTAAGAAAATTAAATTCCACGGTATGCCTCCATTAATTTGACACAAAATATTGAAGTGGGAACTCTATGGGGTATATGCAGCATTTATTATTAAATTATTTCGAGACATCTTTTCACTTCACAGCGTATTTTTAAACATTCATGTCCTCAAAGGTTAACGTGCCTCTCTTCCCCTCTCTCCTTCTCCCCCTCTCACCCTCGAGTCCGAGAAAAGGGTGCCACTTGGGCCACGGTTGGGCGAGTTTTATTATAGCAGAGGCCGACAAACGACCAAGTGGGTCACCTGATTGTGAGTGATCTCCCATCGCCCATGAACATCCACAACACCGGGATGTGTTGCCGACTTTTAAGGAAAGAGATGCGAATTTGCATGAGGAGGGGAGATTTGGGCCTCTGGTGAATCATTTACCTTATGAAATCTAACCGCAAGCTGTCATTTTACGTCAGTTTTCTGACACAGGGGTGATAACGTGGTCATGTTGACCCATTTTTTATACCAGAGCCCGGTAAATGAGCAAGTGGGTCACCTGACCACCAGTGATTTACACTGTTAGTGTTACCCCTAGTTATAAGTTGCAGTGCCACACAGAGCATCAAATAAAGTACTGCGTGGCCTAATTCATTCCTGTCAAATTGAGTGACAAGTTCCGAAAAAAAAATGGGTGCGTGTACTTATGTACGCGCGTGAGAAGTTATACTTCATAACGCGCCTAACTTCATACTGTTAATTTTGTGTCACAGGTGCGCGCGCATCTTAAAATTTCACTCTCATCATTTTTTCATAACGCGCCTAACTTCATACTGTTAATTTTGTGTCACAGGTGCGCGCGCATCTTAAAATTTCACTCTCATCATTTTTTCATAACGCGCCTAAAGAAGTATAACTTCAAAAATAGAACAAAAACTCGACCCTTTTGTTCTGAAGTCGGCTCAAACAAAAAACAAACAATTTGGAAACATCAAAACGTCATTAAATTCTAACTATAATAACTTCATTGCCTCCTGGAATACAAAAAAGAGACCACACGTAATTCTTATACAGTGAAAAACGTCCAAATTTAAACTTTATTCACTTGCAATAAGAGCTTTCAAATTGTAGAAATCCGTGTCCATCCCAATTAAAGGTCTATTTGGATCGATGATATAACATTTCTTTTATATAAATGTTATTCAATTTACAACTTTATTTTATGAAATATAAAGTTAAAATTTACAGAAATGTGTGAAAGTTCGGATGGAATTGTTCGTCTACGGTGGTCCTTTTAAAAGAAAAGAAGTTGTCATTAAATAATATAAAGATAATTATGTTATTTGTCGACGGTTTATTCTCAAGTTATTTTTATGTGCTCGTAATTTGAGTTTTAATGTTTTCTAAGTTTATATTATTATGGTAATTAACTATGAAAATAAATATTATGTTTAGGTTTTCAATTTCCAAGTAAACGTCGCTTATCAGATGAAATGAATACGGTATGATACAAAAATAGCACGTTGTAAATATAAATAAGCGTAAGTACAATAGTGTTGTTGATTTGATTCTTTTTTATTATTAAAATCAATAAGTTATATTACCCAAAATATCTAATGCAGAAAGGTATTATACGTATATAAAAAATAAACTAAAAACTATTCAAATCTGATGGAAAGGACACTTGTCAAATAATAGGCGACGCAATGATGTCACTATGTAAAATAGCCATTAACTTGCATGCGTGCGAGCGAGATAGTGAGATGTCCCCACTACGCGCCCACCTTTGCTCATACCAATATTTAAAATCATAATTACAGGCTCATTTTGAACCGATATTTTCTGTGTTTCGGGTTTCTTTATCGTATTATTTTCTGTTGCGTACAAAATAATGTATAATATTCAAGATAGAAATGTACCCTATTTCTGGCGGCAGCTATAAAAAATCCTCTTAGTGTGCGCAATCCAAAGACCTATTTATATTGGTCGATGCAGAATTCTTCGCGCATCCATGTGCAACAGCTACCTATATATAATGGAGTGAGTCAGGTGTCAATCCGCGTGTTCTAACTGGGTTATCGTGCTTGGCAGACGGCTAGGCGGCTATCGGTGTGCAATACCGCAGAACTATTGTTATCAGCTATAGTTGTTAGGGTTGTGACTTGGAAGCTGTGACCAACAATATAATATTAGCCCTGTTTCATCGTACTCCTGGGCACGGGCCTTCTATACTGTATGGGGTTAGGCCTTAGTCCACCACGCTGGCCTAATGCGGGGTGGCACACTTCACATAACTTCAATATTCTTATGACTACTCAGGTATAGTTTTTAAGTTACGTGTATATTAATTAATTATCGCTTGCTTTAACGGAGAAGGATAGATCGTGAGGCAACCTGCAGACCTAAGAGGTTCTCTATAAGAATTTCGAATGGTTGTGAAATCTGCCAACCGGGATTAGGCCAGCGTGATGGACTAAGGCCTAACCCCTCTCCACAGTAGAGGAAGCCCGTGCCAAGCAGCGGAACATGTATAATACATTGCTTATATTATTAGATATTGGTTTTTTCTATCACGAAATACTCAGTATCAGTCCGGAGTCTCGAATTCTGCCTGTGTGACAGGCTCGCCCCTATCACATCATGGGAAGGAAATATGGGAATTACAGGCGTGAGTGTGTATGAACGTATGGTTATAAAAGATTTGAGAACATCGATTTTGAAGTCGATTTAAAAAAGAAAATTGCCGAAACGCAACTGTCTACACAGCTGCAATCACTCGCCTACAGGAAGACATAAACCCAAAACAAGTTTATCAGAACCCGTGAGAGTTGAAATAGTCGAAAGCTGTTAACTTAAAATATAATGTTTTCATTTGTATCTCGTTAACGTTTTATGGTCGTTTGTAATTAATCAGTTCATTAGTTTAGGAAACGATTGTTTGTTTAGGAACTGTGTGAAGTGTGATGAATACATATTTTTACGATTCAAAAGGCAGAAAGGGTGTCAAATTGTTTAGGCAACGCGTCAATGATTACCCGGATTATGGGCGGTGGAGATCACTTGCCATCTGGTGACTTGCTTCTTTGCCGGACTTTGCTATAAAAAAAACGCAATGAAACTTAACACCTTATGTCTCGGGGTGACGAGCCCAGTTTAGTTGCCATGCTTGTAATTCAAAGTTCTGTGTAGTGTTGCTTCTGTTTACGAGCAGACGTGGCGCTTACTTTCAGGCGAGCGACTCGCTCATCTCATCATTCAAATAAATAAAAAAGAACTTGATGGTAAGCGCAGTGCAGTCCAAAACAACCAGCGACCACCACCAGCGACAAACAATGAGTTTATCAGGGGTCACTAGAATCATGCCGGTCTGTATAGATGCTTCTTTACACTCCGAAGAGGGAAGAAGCAAATCGAAGGGCCTGGACAAACGAATGATCGATGTAGGTACAGAGATACAAGGAAGTAAACCTATACCCGCCCCAACTAACCATCAAGTCGCGATGTTAAACGCTATCCAGTCGGGCACAAAAATATCATGTACGCTCCAACCAGCAGAGCTTCCACCGTCGACTCTCATGACCCCCTCTATCTACAATACTCTACAGAATAATGATATGTTACAAAAACCTATTTTTTTTTACTAGCCCTGTATTATACATGTCCCATTGCAGGGCACGGGCCTCCTCTACTGAATGAGAGTGGTTAAGGTCTTAGTCCACCACGCTGGCCTAATGCGGGTTGGCGGACTTCACATACCTTCGAAAAATGTTATCGAGTTCTCACGTATGCAGGTTTCCTCGCGATGTTTCCTTCACCGTTAAAGCAAGCTATAATTAACAATTAATATACACGTGACTTAGAAACCTATGTGTAACTATTTATTTCATAAAAGGCATCTATAAATACGGTATCATTCGACCGTCATCGAGCCGGCGGCCACGCCCTACCGGTCCACATTGGTACAGGTTAAATATAATGTTAAATAGTGCCAGATGACCGCGTGTACGGCCGCGGTACCCACTGTGTGTTGTGAAACAATTCTTTCCGTAATCATTGTACGTGAGCCAATTTTGTAATGGAACATTTCGAATAGAGTAGACTGGGGTACGCATTTACTAGGTACATACATATAGGTTAAATATAGAACCTCCTTTTTTCAGTCGGGTTATAACAAAGTATTGCTGGTGGTAGGATATTCATATCCGCCCGGATAGCGACCACCGTACACACGATCTTAAAACCCGCCAAAGTGATCCACACATCCTATGTGGGTTCCAGGATCAGTCAGTGTATATCCGGCACTCCCGAGGAGTTTGCAATAGGATTGATGGTTGGTTGGGGAGGGTTTAAGGGTACATCCTTGTATCCCTGTGCCTGCATCGATCATTTGCCTGTCCTGTCGCAGGTCCTTCGATTTGCTTCTTCCCTCTTCGGAGTGTGAAGAAGCATTTATACAGGGCTGCATGGTTGGTGTGACCACTGATAAACTCATTGTTTGCTAGTCGCTAGTTTATTGCATTACGCTTAAAATCAGGTATAGTGCAGTCATTTGCCGAGATCGGATAAAAAAAAATGATAATAAAAAAGTGGTCCATATTCTCGTTTGCTTTTATGGCTCAGCTTATCGCCTGAGTTTATTGTATGTATAAAGAACGGAACTATGGCACAACATCTGTTCACGGGATGTGAAATAATTGTGGATATATTGTTTCACACATATGTCGCTGTATTAGATTAGTTTTTTCATTATTTTGCCTCTTTCTAAGGGTTCTGTGCCCAAGGTGCACCAACAGAACCCTAGTAATAAAATGAAAGAGAAATTTTCCTGGAATAGAATGGCGGAATCTAATGATATGCCTTATGTTCAGTAATACGCACGTTAAATGGTTTTGGTAATCGTTTTCAAGTGTGCTTAGTATAGCATTATGCATTTTCATAAAATGACACAGAATTTGTTTAGGATATTTAAGAGGAAAAACCTTTCGATAAGGTGTCCATTGCGTCAGCGTGTTTGCCCATATACAGATCATTTCGTGGACGAATCATGATATGTAATATATTAAAACATATACATATACCATGTTTGGTTAATTAGTCATGCTGTATTAAAGTGCGTCTCCATTTGTGACCTACCGCCATACCGAGAGGCGTGGCTGTGACAAACTCTCAAATGTGGACATATTTGTTACCTTTTGCCTCACCGAGAGGTGTGACTGACAAACTGTCAAGTGTGGACGGTAATATTACTTAACGGTCCGCTCTGACGCCCCGTAACATTTCGACGCGTTTTTTCAATTTTTTTAAGTCAGTCACGACACCCATTTTAGCGTATTATACACGTGTGACAGACAGGCCTCTCCGTCGAAATGTCATTGCCAGCGTAATAAGACAAATGAAAAGATTCATTGTAAAGGCAATTCAGTTATAGTTCTTAAGGTGTGGATAAACTTAATAGAATGTTGTAATAGAATATTATGTATTTGATAAAATCGATTTGTAATGTCACTTTAAAAAGCGTAGGCCAACCTACAAGCCTCATTGAGATGGCCTTTTCTCAGGTATGCAGGTTTCTTCACCATTAATTAACAATGAATAATTAATAACAATAATAATTAAGGACATTGAAGCCAGTGAAATTACTGGGCATTATGAGACCTAACATCTTATGTCTCGGAATAACGAGCGCAGTTCAGTGCCATGCAGTTCTTTGTAATTCAAAGTTTTGTGTGGTTTTGCTTCTGTTTATGGGCAGGCGTGGTGCTTACCATCAGGCGAGCGCCTTGCTTGTCTCGTCATTAAAAAACAACGTATCTTAGAAAAGTCAGTGGCAATGCTCTTAGGACTGGTTTCGAACCTGCGACTTAGATCCGTTTACCACATCCCGCTGAGATTTCGCTGCTTAAATAATAGTATTTAATGTTTGCCAATAGTACTACATTCCTCTTAATTCGTTGACACTGTTTGGCATCACCGCGTGTGTTCTGAGAATGCAGACGACCTTGAGTTTCACATCCGTACGTTTTCCTTAATGATGTATCGGATATTGATAGGAGGAAATAGTAATATTGAATTTTTCTTACCTATTCATTCGTATTTCATATTTTATTTTAGTTATTTTTTATAGCATAGGCGGGTAACGAGCAAGTAGGTCACCTGATGGTAAGTGATCTCCACCGCCCATGTACGCCCACAATACCAGAAGAATCACGGGCGCGTTGCCGACCTTAAAGGAAAGGGATAATTAGGGACTTGGAAAGGGAGGGGGATTTAGGCCTCCGGATATCTCACTCACCGTACGAAACGCAGCAGCAAGCCGCTACTTTACGCCGGTTTTCTGTGAGACAGTGGTAACGACCCGGTCGAGCCGGCCCATTCATACTGTAGACAAAACTGTCTACAGCGTGGCTCTACCACTCGAAAAACAACTTAATTTAATGAATATAAATATGAAACAAGAAATAAATAAATACACCCAACAGTCACACACATAGTCCTGACCCCACAGTAAGATACGAGTATCGTGTCGTGGGTATCAGGAACTACGAGAGACTATCTGTCCCGTAACTCCCAGACCCGAAACAAATATTTGTGATTCACACAAACATTTGTCTCGGTGCGGGAATTGGTTTGATAATGGTTGTGCCGTGATAAGATTATTTAACTTTAAATTTGTTATATTGTTTTATAATAACAAATACAATTAGTTGCATTATGTAAATGTATTTTGTGATTTAATCAATTGTTTTAAGTCACTAAAAGAACTTTGTTAATAACACATCCACCAGCAATGTGAATGTGTTATATACATAGTATAAAACAAAGTCGCTTTCCGCCTGTCTGTCCCTATGTATGCTACTGCACAAAGGTTTTTGATGCGTTTTTTTTAATAGATATCGGTAATAATGATAGAGGGTGAACATAGGCTACTTTTTATCCAGGAAAAATCAGATCACGCGGGCGGAGCCGCGAGGAAAAGCTAGTATAGTATGTAACAAAAACCCTGTTGGCCCTTTTTGGCCCTTAAAAATGAACACATTTAAAAATGTTACTTGCATCTGCGCGTTTGATGTTGATCCCTACATACTACGCGGACGCCGCAACTTGCTATCTCGCTCTGTCTTCGCGTCATCGCTCGTGCAAAGTTAATCAATCGAAATACGCTTCACAAACAATAAATTGATTAAAGTTCGAAAAATAAATACGATTTATCTTATAAGACAATATTATTATGCGAGTTATTTCCTTAGGTTTGATTATCGATTCTGATGTGGTAATTAAAACGCCCAAGGTTACATATTGTATATCGCTATTTGGAAAGGTATGATTTACTGCACCGGTAGAATGCTAGGTATTCTAGCTTAGTCGTATCGAAACTGACCTAGTGCTTAGCCTACGTGCTTCTGATACCTATTGTATGTTCTAAACTCGAGGTTTCATTCCTGATGTCTAGAATTTAAATTTTTGGCAACCATTGTGGTTGGAATGTGCGGCAGCGTATGAATAACTTTCTTTTTCTTGTTTATAATTAAATTGAAATAAATTTAAACGGATTTTATCGCGGTTTATTTTCGGCCCTAAAGTACGTAGTTTGAGACCAAAAGTAAAAAATAAACCGCGATAAAATCCGTTTAAATGAATTTGATTTCAATGTAATATTCACGTAAACAGAAAACCATTAATTTAGCAAATGTTGGAGCTGCGTTCTATCCAGTTTTATCTTTACCATGACTGGGTTAGCTCGACCGGGGTGTCCCATATCATAGAAAACTGGTGAGGTTTGCTAATCGACAATTCTTATGGTATCGGTTCACTCCTCTACCATTTTGTGTGTCCCTGGACAGTAGTGATCACCTACCACTAGCGACACATTTGCTCGTTGTCATCTACATTAATAAATAATGAGATACAGTTTGTAAGGGTTTGGACGTTGCGAGTTTTTTTGTACATGATGAAATTATAAGGGTTCGGTTTTGCCATTTGGCTACGGAGCCCGAAAAAAAAACAAAATGGGTTATCTAAGTACTGGCAGTGCAATCAGATTTGGTATTACGGGGGTGAAACATCGTATCACACTAATATTATAAGTGTGAAAGTTTGTTTGTTTGTCCGTCAATCACGCTGAAACTACTGAACGGATTTTGATGAAATTTGGTATACAGACAGGGTATGAGCTGACTTGGGTGATAGATATTTTTATCTCGGAAAAAGCAGATCACGCAAAAGCTAGTACTATATATTGCTTAATGATGATCACATAATTCTGTTACACGTTGCACAAAAAATACAAATATAAGAACCTCCTCCTTTTTAAATTCGGTTGAAAATCAAAGCAGTCCATTTCTTCGATCTAGTTTTTTTTTATTTTATACGGAAATGATTATTGTGGGCATTATTGGTTTTAAGAGCAGTCGATGTGTAGGCGGTACGACCATTCTCTGAATGCCATTTATACCATTTTACACCAGGAAGATACGGATATGGACTATAAACATACTTAAAATTATATTTTCTCGAAACGATTCATCTATACTAATATTATAAAGCTGAAGAGTTTATTTGTTTGTTTGAACGCGCTAATCTCAGGAACTACTGGTTCCAATTGAAAAATTATTTTTATGTTGGATAGTCCATTTATGGAAGAAGGCTTTAGGCTATATAACATTACGCTGCACCATTAGGAGCGAAGCATCAGTGAAAATGTTTCATAAATGGGGAAAATTATTCATATTTGAAGGCTTCCGTTGCGTGCGCTGCGTACACGGTTCAAGCTACCCAAAAAATATGTATGAAATTTGTGATATGACGGCCTCGGTGGCGTAGTTGTATTGTGTACTGTTTTGCTGAAGTCTCGGGTTCGATCCCCGGGTACTTTTTATTCCGGAAAAAGCAGATAACGCGAACGGAGCCGCGAGGAAAAGCTAGTTAGAAAATAAAAGGTGAATACGTCATACAAAACATAAATGTTTGACGCAAATTGTATCGATTGTAGTTATAAAATGCTACATTTTGAAATAGGTCGGTACCTTTTCGATGTCCAACTAGTACAAACCACATTCCGATTACAGACAGCCTCCGTGGCGTAGCGGGTGAGTAGCCGTCTACGAAACGAGAGGCCGCGGGTTCGATCTCTGCACTGATACAAATGTTTGTGTGAATGTTGATTTCGGGTCTGAGTGTTGTGGGACCGAAAGTCTTTCGTGTGTCCTGATACCCACAACACAAGACTTGTATCTTACTGTGGTGTCAGGGAGGGGGTTATGTGTGCGACTGTTGGGTGTATTTATTTATAATTATTATATAAATGTTAAATATCGCTTTTTACTAGCTTTCTGCTATGGCAGAAAGAGACAAAGCGGTAGTACCTACCCAGACGGCCTCTCGCATCCTAGTATTTCACTCGCTAGCTTTAATGAAGAAGCAAAACTTATAAAACCTGTATATTCGAAAATAATCTATAATTTGGAAGGTTTTTAAATTGCAAAGCAACAACCCTCATTAGGTCAGCGTGGTGGACAAAGGCATAATCTTTCTCATTAGCAGAGGAAGCCCGTACCCAGTAGTTGGACAATATAAGGTTCATATTATTATTACTCATATAACAAGCCATCAATATCACCCAAATGAAAGCCGTATCATCCAGCCATCTAATTATCTATGTGTAGCTTGAGTTAGTTGAGCCAGCCTAATCAGCGCTGCGGTATGATTTGTTATTGTTTGCCGAGAGACGGGAGACTCGGCGCGTGCGACTTTATAGCTAAAGTCGGCTGGATGCGGCTTTAAAGTCGGCTAGGTGCGGTTTTGTTTTTTATTGTATTATTCTATTTTTAAATTCATCAACAACGGTATTGTACCGTAAATGACGTGTGCGACTTGTATAGCTAAAGCCGGCTAGAGATTTATTTTGATTTTATTTTTAAATTCCTTATGACTGAATTGCACTTGAAATGTCTCGTGCAACTTGTGTAACTTAAGTCGGCTAGAATCAACTCAAAGTCAGATAAGATTAGAATTTTCAGTTAATTTTCATCGAATTAGAATTGACTTTACATTTTATGCATAAATCTCTCTGCGTAAAATCTATTTAGTTTTACATAGATACATTCTAAAGTCGATTTGGGTTGATCATCAGTACTTATAAAAATCATTTTTATGTCTTTGAAGGACATTGAAGCCTTGAGAATCATTGAGACAAAGACATCTCAGTGTCGAGCGCAGTTGTTCCGCTGCCACCTCCTTCACAAAGAGCCGATCAAGTGTAAAACGGACTTGCGCACCGAGGGTTCCATAGCCACACGATTAACTTTTATTTTTTTGTGATTTGTCAACACATTCTCCGAAAATTACAGCCGGCTGCCTATTTCGGTTTAAAAATACAGTCCTTTTGAAATAAATAAAAAATAGGATTCGATTGGCGCCTTTTGCATCATCATCATCATCATCAGCCACAAAACGTCCACTGCTGAACATAGGCCTCCCCCAAAGATTTCCAGACCGACCTGTTGGAAGCGGCCTGCATCCAACGACTTCCTGCGATCTTTGCATATCTGCCTTTTGCATACAGGACCATAAATATATCTGCCCCTCCAGTGTCATACCATCAACGGTATAGAAAGCCAGCGCGTGGGAAAACTAGTTGTTATAGCTTGTTCGCAAACAGGCCGACTCAATAACATGATCTTATCTTGTACATCTCTGACTACACCTCGATGGTAATGGGATCACGATAACTTCGGGCCTTTCAAATTTATTGGCCGATTAAGAGGTAACCACTAGATTGGCTGACGACATCTTTGAATAGAGAACATTGGAAGGAGATGAGAGATACCTCTGTAGCCAGACCACGCTGTAGCCAGTTCGGTGTATAGAATGACAAAAACCAGAGTAATACCACTGTGAAACTGACATGCGGATGCAGTTTTTCTGCTGGTGGTAGTATCCATATCCACCCGGATAGCGACCGGCGTACACTTGTTAAAACCTGCCACACACCTTGTGTGAATCGCGTTCCATGATCAGACTAAGCCTCCGCGGCCCATGTCCCGCATTGAGATAAATGTTTGTTGTGTGGTGGTGATCACTTACCATCAGCAGCTATTATATCGGTCATCAGCAAAGCAAGGCTTTTATTTTGAGTCGAAATCTTACTACTATTATAAATGCTAAAGTTTGGATGTTTGCAAATTTGGATGTTTGTTAGGCAATCACGCCTTAACTGCTAAACGGTTTTGAATGAAATTTGGCACAAAGGTTGACCATGACCTAGTTTAGGATAGGCTACTTTATATCCCGCAAAAAGCCGCCAACGCGGGCGGAGCCGCGGGCAAATGCTAGTAAGTTATAAAAAATACTAATGTAAACTAATACCCCGTAAAAAGGTTGGCTTTCTAATATCTTCTAATGTATTCTGAGAAAGGACAATGCACGTAGAATTTTAATAAACGAAACAATGGCCTTTACCTGAGACTGATAAATAATTTGACAAATGGCTAACAGGTTTTTGACAACAGATTTAATTTGAAACTACGTCGGTCTTTTTACAAAACGGTTTTTAACTTTAAACTAGATTTTTATTCACCAGTATGTTTGGTTACCATAGTTACTAGTGTTAAGACACCTAGGGCCTTACTAAAAAAAATTAAGCATTGTTTAATTAAACACAGTTTTCGTCTTTTTCTATTCAATTTATAAAGCGCGTTGATAGAGAAGGACAAACGAGTGTTTAACTGATCAATGCTTAAGTGACATTTATAAGTAAGTTTCTTAGTTGAATTTAATAAAGCCGTAAAAGATTTTGGCTATACTTCGGAAATAAAAAATTGTAGAAGCCCCATGTTAATGCGATTGAATTATGATGACGTTATGTATTTAATGTGTACTTTATAAAGCAACTAGCTTTTGCTCGCGGCTCCGCCCGCGTGAACAGCATTTTCCAGGATAAAACTTTCATCCCCTATTTTATCCCCTTGAGGGTAGAATTTATCAAAATCCTTTCTTAGCGGATGCCTACGTTATAACATCTACCTGCATGCCTGCATTTCAGCCCGATCCCTCCAGTGGTTTGGGCTGTGCGTTGATAGATCACTATGTCAGTCAGTCACCTTTGAGTTTTATATATTTAGATATTATCACCTAATCACCAATCACTAGTATTTATATTTGAAAATTCTTTATTAAACGCAGCTTACTCTTCATCGAGAATACCGATTATCTTTAGATTTTTGATTATCATTCCATAAATGAAACAAATGGTTAGGAAAGGCAAGAATTAACTCTTTGAATTCTGTAAAAGATTCTTCGTGAATACTTGAGATCAATAACAAAATGTATATAGTGTAATGATGCATGTAATTGATCGAATATCATTCCTCTAATTCACGAAGCATCATTAATTACGAGAATAGAATTTATTGAGCGTAGAGCACTGGTGCGAAGAGAAAAACTATCGCTGTATGTATATCGCTTTAATTTTATGAATACAGAATCACAAATTATGTTTCAATAATAGCACATACATATGCACTTACGGCTGTAACACCCGAAGAGGTAGGCAGAGGTGTAACCATTACACCCACATTTCGAATAGTATTTTGTTTAATGTTATTGTAGGTGAATAAGACAAGCATTTGTTTTTTTGTTGTATTATTGTATCAACCGGTAGAGTTTATTAATAAAATAATTATCATTTAAAAAAAAACGCATAGAATTAAGAACCCCCTCCTTTTTTTCGTTGGTTGATAAAAAATATAAAGCTTTATGTTTTATCTCAGCCCATACATATATATCTATTAGCATGGTGCTAGGTCCCTCGTATGCGAGAGGCCGTCTGGGTTGGCACCACCGGTTTGTATATTTCTGCTGCCAAGAAACAGTGTGTAAGCACTGTTGTGTTTCGGTTTAAAGGACATTGAAGCTAGTGATTTTACTGGGCATTACGAGACTTAACAACACATGATGTCTCGGGGTGACGAGCGTAGTTCGGTGCCATGCAGTGTTTTGTAATTCAAAGTTCTGTGTGGTGTTGCTTCTGTTTATGGGCAGGCGTGGCGCTTACCACGAGGCGAGCGCTTTGCTCGTCTCGTCATTCAATCCAATAAAAAAAAAATATGTAGTGGCACTGTTATGTTATCTATATCGTTAATGAATGAATATCCTACTATTTCAATAACATGTTATATAATATGTTAAATGTACCAGCGCGGTGTCCGGTTTGTTCCGGTTTAGGGTTGTGCATTTACAACGGCACTTTTATTACGAAACTGACTATTTATAATTATTATTGTCGGCTTATTAGGCCTCATTTATTATTATCATATATTAGGCCTGATATTTTAACCAACTTCATAGAGGAGGAGGTGCTCAATAAGTCTGTAAATATTTTTATGAATGTTCAAGCATAACTCCACCACATGTGGACCAATTTGGTTAATTCTTTGAGTGGCAGAGCCACGCTGTAGACAGTTTTGTCTACAGCATGAATGGGCTGACTCGACCGGGTAGTTACCACTGTCTCACAGGAAACCGAAGTAAAGTAGCCGCTTGCTGCTGCGTTTCGTACGGTGAGTGAGATATCCGGAAGCCCAAATCCCCTCCACTTCCAAATCCCTTTCCTTTAAGGCCAGCAACGCGCCCATGATTCTTCTGGTGGTGGGCGTACATGGGCGGTGGAGGTCACTTACCATCAGGTGACCCACTTGCTCGTTTGCCGGCCTATGCTATATAAAAAAAATCGGTCGGTTTGACCCCGATGGTGCTATTATATAAAAATTAAATAGATTGAGAACTGAAGTTCAAAGAAATTTCCTTAGTGCCATATACAACTATTTATGTATCTATATTTAAAATTAAAACAACACCGACTGTTTTCAAGTGCTCAAAATTCAGAGGTGTTTGTATCTGGACTAACGCACTGGATATTGAGCTCTGTTTAAACATAATAAGGCTTAGATTCAGTTTGTAAGACATTAATGCATGAATGACCCGGTCTGTGCTGGGAAGAAAGCCACCCTTGTTACTGATACTTGACACTAAGTGCGTTTCCATTGTGGCACGAGAACTGATTTGAGTGGTAGAGCCTTGCTGTAGCTGGTATTTGTCTCGGTGCGGGATTCGAACTCACGGTCTCTCGCTTCGCAGCCGTCTACTCACCCGTTGCGCCTCGAAGGCTGACCATAATATCAATAAAGTCAGCTTCCTAAAAACTATACAACTCTGTATACAAACTGTATACAAACGTATACAACTCTTTTTTGTCGATGACTAAAAAATCAGGCCTTAAATATTGGCCTCAGTTTCCACTACGTTATAGTAAAGTAAAATACAAAAATTAAATATAATATTTCAGTTTGTATTCGTGACTAATTCATTTCACGCACAAACAATGTGTATACTTTAAAAAGATTCATTCTCAAATAATAGAGACCTCTTACTGCAAAACTAATTTGGGTATTTTCAAATTGGACTACTTGTGTTTCTTTGACTGTGTAACATATTGTTACTGGATACGTTTAACAAATGAACTCTCCATTTTTACTATCGCTGTGTTCGAAAATTGGCCAATCAAAGACAGTTCCGCACCAATGGCCAAAATAATGGCGACATTGAGCATCCGCAGTCATACTGGAAAGTATTTTAGAACGAAAATCCCGTTCTGACAATCCTGTTACTCAATTTTCGAACGTGACATTGCCTTGTGTATATGCAATCGGTATATGAGAGAGATGTATGATTTTAATACGCTTCAAATATAATCCGCTAGGGGCGCTGTGTGCATACATATCAGCGTAAACGGATTACTATAAATGTAAAATACTTAAAAAAAAAAAAAAAAAAAGTTGATTATGGATGTGATGATTTGGATGGATACTTCATGTGTTAATAGGTCTTTCCTGCGGCTTATCATACAAAAGATAGAAGAGCATATATCAGTACTGTTTATGAGGTAATTACGTAGCCCTCCCACGGTAAGATACGAGACTTGTGTCGTAAGTATCCGGAACTACGAGAGACTTTCAGTCTCACAACACCCACGACCCCACGATCGAACCCGCGGCCTCAAATTTCACAGTCGACTATGCGCCCACTGCGCCACGGAAGTTGTCATCATGCAAAAACAGAGAAAATAAGCACTAGGAGTTCATACGGTATTTTTGCCGCACAACAATGGTCACGCACACATTTGAATCACACCGCACCATTGCATCGGATCACTCACAACGGTACATGCATTAGTCGCTACACGCTACTATTATATCAGCTATACGTTATGCATTCCTGGTAACTTAATACAACCATCAGATTAGTTTTGTGGATGGTTTTTGGTAAAATTTAATATTTATTTATAGGACAGCCTCCATAGTGCAGAGGGCGAGTAGCCGGCTGTGAAGTGAGAGGCCGCGGGTTCGAATCCCGCGCCGTGACAAACATTTGTGTACATTTGGGTATTGGTCGGTCGTAAAAACATACAAGCCAAATCATTCTGTCACAAGTGTAAAAAGCATGTTACCCCGATCCCACTGCGAGTGGAATAAAGGCACTTTGACCGTTGATCATCGTTTTGTATTAAAAAGCCAACAAACAAGGAAGTGGATCACCTGATCCACCGCTCATAAACATCCACAATACCCGAATTACGGGAACTTAAAGGAAAGAAACGGGAGTTGGGTAGGGCATGGATGAGTTAAAATTGGTATAAAGGACTGCCTCGGTGGCGTAGTTGTATTGCTCACGCGGTATGATTGCTATGCTGAGGTCTCGGGTTCAATACCCGGGTTGGCTAAAGTGATATTGGGTTTTTCTATCACAAAATGCTCAGTATCAACCCAGAATCTGGAATTGTGCACGAATAAGCTCGCCTCCTATGACATCACGAAATGTAGGTGTATTAGCTACACCGCTGCCTACCTCTTTGGGAATTACATGCATGATTACGTATATATTAAAAACTAGCTTTTGCTCGCGGCTCCGCCCACGTGATCAAACAAACAATCAAACTCTACAGCTTTATAATATTAGTATAGATTTGGGTAGGTGGTGACAGTGTTAACAACTTCAACGGAAGCCTTCAAATAATATTATTTCGGTAGCTTAGCAACGGAAGCCTTCAAATATGAATAATTTTCCACGTTTTTGCAACATTTTTCACTGATGCTTCGCTTCTAATAGTCGCAGCGTAATGTTATATATCCTAAAGCCTTCCTCGATAAATGGACTATCCAACACAAAAAGAATTTTTCAATTCGAACCAGTAGTTCCTGAGATTAGCGCGTTCAAACAAACAAACAAACAAACAAACAAACAAACAATCAAACAATCAAACTCTACAGCTTTATTATTAGTATAGATAAAAATTGCTCCATCTGGTAATTGAACTCAGGATATCATTCACAACCGAAACTAATTAACCACAGAGGGATATATCTGTGGTGTTTCCCGGAATCCGAACTGACTACCGCACCTGCACTTTATACCACATACTCTGTATTTATTTAACTCATTCAAAGTTCAAGACTAGAATAACAAAAGCTGAGTAATATTTGTTGTATCATAGTTATTTTCAATTACTATTTAGTAATTTGTATTTATAGTTTAAAATAGAGATGTAGCAGTTAGTAGCTATCATTCGATTCTCTATTTTTTTAAGTTATTCATCGAATAGTGAATAATATTGACAATTTTTCAAATAAATTCTGAAGGAAAGATTCAAATGACAGTTGGGTTTTTTTATTTCTCCTGGCACAATAAAGTGACTACACCTACCTTGATTGTAAGTACACTACATTTCAAACATAATGGCTAGAATAATATCGACTTGAAATTACTGGATATACACTGGCTGATCCCGGAATGCGACTCGCTTTAACGAGCCACTATGGCGGGTTTCTCACCATGTGTACGATAGTCGCAATCCAGTCGGTCCAGGCTCTACCAGCATCAGCAGCTTAATCCAGTACTAATTGTTCATCACAGTTCTGTCCGCGTGAAAGCCTATCACCGGGATAAAAATAGCCTATGGCTTGTTCCGGGTTATGGTCTATCTATGTGCCGATTTTCACGATTTAAGGCGTGATTTATTATTAAACATCCAAATTTATAAACTCACAAATCTATAAGCATTTACTATCAAAAACATCCCAACTTTGACATTTATATTGATAAGTAAGATAAGATTACAGCATCATTTTTGTTTTTTTTTTTAATTATTAATAGGATTGCGTTTGGCCACTATCCCGCCTGAAGGTGAGCGTTGATGTGAAATAAGATGAGGCATGCTTGCCTAACAAAAATCGATTCACTCGTGACTAGAAGACACCCAAATTGTATTTATCAGGGAACTAAGAATCCGGCAACTTGTTCTGTATCTTGGCAGTCCATATGAAGATGCTTTTGAATAATAATGGTGAATAATTCGATTATTCACCATAGGTAATGGCGAATAATCGGTAAACAATTAATCGCCGCAATTAATATTCGTGGCATCTCTAGTTTAAATAGTTTAGTTATAGTTACGTGTGCAACATTTCGTCAACATTATTTCCGTCATATGGGTCGAATCTGACACAAAGAAAAGTCTTTTGCAAATATAGTTTAACAGATCCGTAATATCCTCAATGACTTATTACTATACTAATAATAAAGCTGTAGAGTTTGATTGTTTGTTTGTTTGTTTGTTTGAACGCGCTAATCTCAGGAACTACTGGTTCGAATTGAAAAATTATTTTTGTGTTGGATAGTCCATTTATCGAGGAAGGCTTTAGGATATATAACATTACGCTGCGACCATTAGAGGCGAAGCATCAGTGAAAAATGTTGCAACAACGGGGAAAATTATTCATATTTGAAGGCTTCCGTTGCTAAGCTACCCAAATAATATTATTTGAAGGCTTCCGTTGCTAAGCTACCCAAATTTATACTAATATTATAAAGCTGTAGAGTTTGATTGCTTGTTTGTTTGTTTGATCACGTAGGAGAACCGCGAGCAAAAGCTAGTTAGAAATAAAATAGCTTTATATTTACTTATTTAAACACCTCATAGTAATTCTTGGAACACATGGTTTGGGTTGCAATTATGTACAAACAACTTTTGTTAATTACTGATTTTATATTCTGATTGTAACCTGTTTTGTGTTTAAATATATAAATAAATATAGTGTACAATATATAAAAATTATATTTTAATGGTGATAGTTTCTCGATATGACCATCGCGAATATAATAGCAACTATCATTGAGGCGGTCGACTGTGTCATGCAATTCTTTTTGTATTGTATGACGCAGTCTCGAAAACAAGAATTTTGTCTCATTCTCGTTTGAGTCATGCGAAAAACTCTGTCCATCTAAACGTGGCTTTCGTTTTTATAGCAGAGATTGGCAAGCGATTAAGTGGGTCACCTGATGGTATGTGATCTCCACTGCCAATCATGGATGCATTGCTGACCTTATAGGAAAGAGATAATTATGAGATTGGGATTAGAAGGGCATTTGGGTCTCCGGGTATCTCACTCACCGTACGAAACGCAACAGCAAGCTGCTATTTCACGTTGATTCTGTGAGATAACGGTAACGACTTGGTCGAGCCGGCCAATTCATCCTGTGGACAAATTTGTCTACAGCATAGCTCTAGTAGCCAAAACCTATTGCAGAAGTGATTTCATTAATCCGTCTATAAAAAAATTATTAGAAACCTTTCAAATCTGATGGAAGGGGCACTTGTCAAATAACAGACGACGCAAACTTTGACGTCACTATGTAAAATAGCCATTACAATGCATGCGTGGGAGCGAGATAATAAGATGTCCTCACTACGCGCCCACATTTGCGGATACCAATATTTAAAATCATAGTTACAGGCTGATTTTTGAACCGACTTTGATTGTGTTTTAAGAAAACAGTTTCTTTTTCGTATTATTTTCTATTGCGTACAGAATAATATATAATATCCAAAATAGAAAACTACCCTATTCTACCGACCGTCGAATAACAATGTCTTGCCACTACATTATAGGAAGACATGCAACGATGAACCAAAATATCTATACCGGTATCAAAAGATGTATTAAGCAAACAGTAGGACACCTGCGGGGAAAGTTGTCCAAATATTGTAACATTGTACAAACAGTACAGCTATCGATAATATACGAGTACACCGGATACCAGACTAACGGACATTGTGTAATATGTGCTCTATCTATGTGTCTAGTCGTGTATCCGAACTTCCAATCCGACATTTTTTAACAACTTAAAAAAAATATTCGACACTCATATCGTCACTGACTTTTCTAAGTTACGTGTATATTAATTGTTAATTATCGCTTGCTTTAACGGTGAAGGAAACATCGTGAGGAAACCCGCATACCTGAGAACTCGATAAGATTTTTCGATAGTATGTGAAGTCTGCCAACTCGCATTAGGCCAGCGTGGTGGACTAAGGCCTGATCCCTCTCATTCAGTAGAGGAGGCCCGTGCCCAGCAGTGGGACGTATATAATACAGGGCTACTAAAAAAATCGTCACTGGATAGGGAATACGTTAACTTTACGGTAGAGCTTTAAAAAGTTGTTTATGTACTTAAAATATCATAATAATTAAAATAGGGAAAAGTATGATTCAATAAAATATAAGTTTTATTGAAAATCATCCATTAAGTACACTTATACATTACAATTAGACTCACACCTTTTCCCATAGGAGTAGGCAGAGACAACTGACTTTCACCTAACCAAAAAAATATATTTATAGTACATCTTTAAAATGCTCTACCGTAAAATTCGCGTATTTGCACTTTAGTATTTTTGTGTTAATGCGAATTTATGAAAAATCTGACTATAGCCCGACCGGGGATCGAACCGAGGACGTCACCAGTTAGAAGACATGGAATATTTGATATCAACATGTGAGTTTGAATGAATAATAATTTATTGAAATTAATACATTGTGTGGTTAAAATAAGTGACCGCAAATAATAATCTCCTCACATAACGGACTTACAAACACGTGCTCCCCAAGGTCACTGACCCGTGTTTAACCGACGCAAAAATGGTGGAGGTTCTCGATCCTTCTTTTTTATATTTTTTATGTATGGTCACACATATCTCCGATAAATGTGAACCGATTTAAATATTAATTCCGTTATCGCAAAACAATTTCTTTTTCGTATAATTATTTCTTGCATTCCTTCTAATATTATTAATGTGAGTGCAAGTTTGTTTGTTACGCTTTCACGCGAAAACTACTTAACAGATCGTCATGAAACTTTGTACACATATTCTTGGAGGTATTAGAAGTAACATAGGCTACTTTTTATCCCGGAAAAAGCAGATCACGCGGTCGGAGCCGCGAGGAAAATCTAGTATAAATGAATGTAAAAAATTAGACATTGTCAAATACTCGATTGTATGTAACGCAGACGGAGCTGCGAGCAGAAAGCCAATCTTTCAAATATCCAAACATTGACTCTTCATTAGGAATTCTTTAAAAACTCCTGAGCGAGTTGTACGCAATGAAATCACTAATTTAGTCCATAATTACATTGATTACTGCACAGTAACACGAGACAGGTTCTGTGATACTCGGAACGCACAGAAATAACCTGTTCCGTTGGCCTTTTGTTTAAAATTAGGCGATTGTCTGCCGTTTGACGGAAACGAGTCTGTTTTCGGGAAACAGTGTGTTTTTCATTTTGTCAGACGCGTATGTCAGGTTTATTTCGGATTTTATAGATTTAGGATTAACCGTGATTCTTGTTTGATGGTTTTCAACCAAGGTGAATAAGGTTTGGGAGTCCACTCGTGTAATTGTACATTTAAAGGTTTTATCAAAAGTGAATAAATCAATGTTGATCGTTGTTTTTATATGATCGCTTCATTATTGATCAGGTTGCATTCAATTGGAAAAATCTCATTTTTTTTCTCACAGAAATAGACAGCTTGCTGCAGCGTTTCGTATGGTGAATGAGATTTCCAGAAGCCCGAATCCCCCTTCTGTCGCCAACCCCTTAAACATCCCTTTCCGTTAAGGTCAGCACCGCGTCCATGATTCTGCAGATTTTATGGATATTTATGGGCAGTGGAGATCACTAACCATCAGGTGACCCGCTTGCTTGTTTGCTGTCTCCACTGTAAAAAGAAGGAATACCGCAAATAAAATTACTATTGGTTTTGGATAAAAGAAAGAAAGAAGAAAGACAGATTTTTAGGATTGTAAGTCACGTATAGCTGGTATATCAAAATCGTTTAAAATATAAAATAATTTTAACGCCTTCATATAATTTCCCATCGGTCACACTGAAGCCAACTCATTCGTATTCAATACGTAGAACGCATAAAAATAGGAGAAATTGTCGTAAAATATATTCGATGAGTTACCCAGGTGCGCTATAAAATATACATTAAATCACTTTCAGCTGTTACATGATTTTGCAATAAATTTACATTATTATGATGTCTATTTGATAGACATTTTTTATATTTAATCTCCCATATTAAGAAGTATAATAAATGTATATTCATCCATATATATAAAAATTAATTGCTTTTTGTTAGTCACGCCAAAACTCCTAAACGTTGGACCGATTTCTATGATTTTTTTTGTGTGTTTGAGTATTTTTAACATAATTTTATTAGCTTCATACGTATGAAATTTGGAATACTTATCAAGGACCGATGATAAATTCAATAATTTAAAATAATATGTATTTCTATTTTTTCTAAAAAAATAAAAACAAATAATAGTTAAAAAAAACTGAATAACACGCTGAATAAAAAAAAAACGCTTTTTAAGATATTATTATCAAAATGATAATCCTTCTACTCATATCTGTCAATACAATATTTATAACTATTGATAGCATGCACCCCACGTTTTTTTTAAATTATAAAATACATTTTTTTCTTCAAATTTATTAAAATTTATTTTCTATTTTTTAGTTGGATTTTCTATGAAAGCGTGTTATTCAGTTTTTAAAACTATTATTCTTAATATAAAAGACATACCTAAACTTTGTCTTTCGGAATTTCGCAGTTCGAAACGCATTCTTCTGCTGTAACGGAACACTTGCGGTTAGCGAACTTTTACATGATCGCTTTCCAACTATGTGCGGTTGGTGGTAAAAGGCAGTGGTGTATAGTGACTGTTTTTAGTGGTGGCCACTTATTTTGCACGCCACCATTATTGGGCAATTAATACTTTTAGAAGAAATACCAAGTTACTCAGGCGCAGGTATTTTATATTTTTGACAATATTGATGATTGGATTCGATCATTGGTTGATGTCAGCCAGGCAGGTTGTATAAAGTAAATTTAATTTTAAGTTAATTTGATCGCTTAGTGCTACTGCACAATCCTTTGAATTTGTTTATTTATTTTTCCTCATCGAACGTATTACAACTCATATAAATTACGTACGTGTCTTTGGCGGCCTAATTACGTAATAAAAAACTTGAATTTGAATTAAACTAAAATAAATAAATAAATACACCCAACAGTCACACACATAGTCCTGACCCCACAGTAAGATACGAGTCTAGTGACGTGGGTATCAGGAACTACAAGAGACTTTCGGTCTCACAACACCCAAACCTCGAGACAAATATTTGTGGATCACAAAAACATTTGTCTCGGTGCGGGGATCGAACCCGCGGCCTCTCGCTTCACAGCAGGCTACTCGCCCGCTGCGCTACGGAGGCTGTCATAAGATTGCAAGAGACAACAATCTTCACCCACGTTTTTTGATTCCCCTCAATTGTAATCGTCATGCCGGTCTGCTAAATTTTCAATAACTGATCACTACATGAAACATACATAAAAATGTGTGAAATGCGTAAATGTGTGTATCAATAGAGTTTCGTTGGAATTTTTCGTACGTTATTATCTACGTGTTTACGTAATGTAGTTTGTTTAATAGTTTCAAGTAATCTTCGTCGATGAATTTATAAAATATCCTACTAATATTATAAACGCGAAAGTTTGTAAGGATGGATGGATGTATGTTTGTTACTCTTTCACGTAAAAACTACTGAATGGATTTTAATGAAACTTTACAATAATATAGCTTATACATCAGAATAGGACATAGGCTACTATGTTTTTCAAAAATCAACCCTTGAAGGGTTTAAAAAGGGGATGAAAGTTTGTATGAATGAATTTTAGCGCAAATATAGTTGATGACCCAGGGTTAAGCATAGGGTATTCTTTTCTTTAAATTTCTACCCCTGGAGGGCCCAAATAAGGGATGAAAGTTTGTATGAAAGCTCTTTGATGGCGAAACGAAGTTTGCGAGCACAGCTAGTATTTACATATTTAAACTAGAATGACAATTATTTATCGTCATAATATCCATTTCATTCTCCTTTCACATATTATTCGTGTAAAAAAGTGTTGAAAATAATAGAAGGCAAACACCGACAAAAACATAACCGATAAAACAATGTTGTATAGGTAATTCAAGTTTAATATAAAAACCCAAAATGCTATTTACCCCAAAATGGCGACACAATGAATTGCTATCATGATGGTTGAGTTAGAACGTAGTCGCTAATTTAGTAACTTCCAGGCCAGTTTTGGTACACAAATGCGGCATTCTTTTTTATATGGAAGTGTTATTTTATTTATAACATAATATGGCTTATGAAATTTGAACCTTGAATACACCTACATAGTTTTGTCACTGTCTAAAATTTATACAGTCTGTCAACGCGTCTGATGTTGAGGGAATTAAATCAATGTAAGAAAGCATCCATTCAAAATAAATAAAATTGAAATAATTACATAGTTAAAATTATTTATTTTTTGTTTTGTTTTCGTGTGTCGAGTATATTTAATAAAAAAAAGTTTCATAACGAAGTTATAGTTGTTTTATCCCTTATTTCATGTCTTCATTATCTTTGCTTAATATTTAAATACACCAATTTTGAGAATGTAAACTTTAAATTAAAAAAATCAATTACTCTGAGCAACATACGGATGATCGTTAAATAATAGCAATATAATACGCGGTTCAAATTGAGGACCTCTTTATACGTCGATTAAAAGGCCTACGTGGTTTAAAAGCCATTGTAGCGGTATCGCATAATATGTTACTTGGTGGCATCTCAGGTGCGTACGGATCTAGCTACACACCTTTGTTGTTTACTATGATTTTTTATACTGTGTTTTTTTTATTTCTTATGTAGGTTGATAGTATACATTACATTTTAAAGTTGACTTTTTTAGTATAAGAAGTTGCCTAATATGGAAAGGTCACACTGGATCTGAATCTAGCAAACTGAGTTTAAACAAAATCCTTGCATTAACTAAATCGTATTATATCCTTTTACGAATTCAACGAGCACATTATAAAATGCAGTTTTCCTAAAACTGTTTCTTCCTTCTCCTTTCAAGTCACAGTCCTGTGATAGGCTGTAAGTGAGGCTCGTAAATATTACATTGTATTTGTATAGTTGCATTGTATCATCATCATCATCATTAGCCACAGGACGTCCACTGCTGAACATAGGCCTCTCGCAAAGATTTCCAGACCGACATGCTGGAAGCGGCCTGCATCCAGCGACTTCCTGCGATCTTGATCAGGTCGTCTGTCCACCTTGTAGGTGGACATCCAACGTTTCATTGTATGTAGAAATTTAATTGAATTATAGACGTTTCTGTCAAAGCAGTTGGCCGTCAGCTTGGAATATTATATTTTATCTCTCGCTAGGCCAACAAACTCTGCAGCGTTCACGATTCTCGTCCATTCTCTTATGATGCGTCACCAAGATTTCTTCCTACGCCCATCTCATCATTTTGTCCATCATTACAAGATCTAGGAGCTCGTATCGTATCTTTTGGGTCATGTCCAAGGTATGCAACTTTCAAAGTCTTTGTAATGTGCAAGAGTTGATGTTTCTGTCCGATCCGACGCAGGAATTCTCCATTCTTCTTCTTCAACGTTAGTTTCTTGCCCGTTCTTCTCTAACGAAACAGTATTCCGAACTGACAGTAAAGTTACATTGACTGAATCTAAATGATCACATCTTCTACACGTCTTATTTTTTTCATTTCATTGAATGCCGAGACGAGCAAGGCGCTCGCCTGATGGTAAGCGTCACGCCTGCCCATAAACAGAAGCAACCCCACACAGAACTTTGAATTACAAAGCACTGCATGGCACTGAACTGCGCTCGTTACTCCGAGACAAAAGATGTTAAGTCTCTCAATGCCCTGTAATTTCACTGGCTTTAATGTCCTTCAAATCGAAACACATAAGTTCTTTCACACTGTTGCTTGGCGGCAGAAATAGACAAAGCGGTGGTACCAACCCAGACGGCCCCTCGTATACGAGGGACTTACCACCTTGCAAAATGTGTGTGTGTCCTGAATATTATTTGATAATATCAAATAGAAACCATTAAAATCTCAGCCGCCGTTTCTGTAATGCGAAACCTCCACCTCGGTAATTTAAAATTTTATGAAATCAATAAAGGAAAGTACTTATTCATAAATTATGTGACTATTGGCAATGACGCCTACAAAATGGCCGCCGCAACATCCATAAAAGTCTATTAATAAAATATTATTGCACATTAAAATGCATCGAGATCGTAAAATAAACAATGCAGTCAGTAAGTTTATGATATATAAGGAAACTAACCCGGCTTGACCTAAAACCCAAAGGTTTATTTTGCAAATAGGCTACAAACGATTTTTATACACGAAAGTAAAATAAATAAATGCCAATAAATGCTTTCTTTCTTTCTTATTTTATTCATGCACTCACGCCTGTAATCCCCGAAGAGGTAGGCAGAGGTGTAACCAGTATACCCACATTTCGCCTAGCTTATTCAGACATGTCTCAAAACTTTAATCACAAGAACTTGCCTGATAGCTTTTTGCCCTGCAAATGTTTATCAACCATTTTATTTTCTCATTTATAGCGATATTTTAATCGCTAGACTGTCTCCGTCTCTAATCCATGTGTAATTTAAAAGCGTTTAAACTTATAAGTCCCTTTTTATGAAACTGTTCAATATGTAATAAAGCATAGCTAGTATAATTCGTTTCGCAGCAGGGTTTCTGTACATTGTATGTACGTTTTACTTGATTTTACAGCGAGTCGAGTGTGGCGACACGACAAGCGTAAAATTGATAATCTGTACTCTTTTGCCATTACACGCATCTTTGCATGATTGGTATCGTAATGGCGATCTCATTTTAAAGGCCAAGCCGTGGTACATTTGATGTCCATTTATATGTAGAGTTTATTGCACGAACAGGGCAAGGATTTAATAGAAAACTGTCATTCACAAAGCCGCGTCATGCTATTTCAAAATAAGAATGTCAAGATGGGTGCTTATAAATGATTTTTACCCACGACGGAACGGAGACGGTATATGCGTTTGGGGTGAGAGGTTGTGTGTGTGTTTGTGCAAACCAATCTTTCCATTTATCTTCAAAACCACTGGTCCGATTTTGATGCGGTTTTCAGTGATGGGTTTGGGTTTGATTAGTGCGTGTTGTTAGATAGGTGTTACGGTAATCACTCACCAGGGGGCGCCGTGGTAAACATTTGTTTATATAAACTAATGTTTCAAGTGAAAACTTCTTTAGCCGCGTTGAGCACTTTTTGGTAGGGGAAAATCTTATGTCTCAAGCCGCTTGGGAGAACCGGATATACACTGGCTGATCAATCGCGATCCACACAAGGTGTGTGGGTCAATATGGCAGGTTGTAACACCATATGTACGGTGGTCACTATCCTGATCTGAATTCAGTGTTGTTCAAACCAGAACACAATGCTGCTTGGCGGTAGAAAGCGATGGTACCTACGAATCTACGAGGGATGTACCATCTAGTAAATGTAAGAGTGTGCCAAGTAACTCAGAACCTTCAACCATTTGTTCGACACGAGGTACTTAGAGAATCATCTCAATCATCACAATGGGCAACATCGTGATAAAACAAAAGCGACGCGCCACCCATTGTATTCCAACACGAGCCATTACTACAAACAATGAATCACGACACAGAACATCACACTAGTTTGTAAAATTGTTTGATATGTGACTGCCTCCGTGGCGCAGCGAGTAGCCGGCTGTGAAACGAGAGGCCGCGGGTTCGATCCCCGCACCGAGACAAACATTTGTGAGATCCACAGATATTTGTCTCGAGGTCTGGGTGTTGTGAGACCGAAAGTCTCTCGTAGCTCCTGATACCCTCGATACAAGACTCGTATCTTACTGTGGGTTCAGGACTATGTATGTGACTGTAGGGTTATATAAAAAAAAAAAACCCGTGTGTGTGTACTTATGTACGCACGTACGAAGTTATACTTCTTATTACAAAACAAAATTAACTCCAAAAATTTCATCCCGCATACCAGTACTCTACGTTTGTAATAATAAGTATTTAACATTAATAATTTAATAATATTTAGTGTTAATTATATTAAATAAAAGTATTTTAATTTATATCAATAAATAATACATACGGATAGTTAACCTTAATTATATTGGAGCACTTGAAAAAGTATATAAGCACAATTTTTTTCACTAATATTCACAAATAGTAAGTAATATCAATCAAAATATTCAATTTAAAACACTACTGAATATAATTTATTAGCACATATATAATTCGCACTTGTATGAAACTCAAACACGTGTTGTGAATGTATAAACTAGAGACATGTTGATAAATATTATAAATATGAAAACAGTGATCAGAGGTGACGAGCGTACCAACATGCGCGACTAATATCGAGGTTCAATTCCTATTTTGTTGGTAGCTTTTTTTTCGAGACTTAATGAGCGGTTAAGCAGACGGCTTCATACTGTTAATTTTGTGTCACAGGTGCGCGCGCATCTTAAAATTTCACTCTCATCATTTTTTCATAACGCGCCTAAAGAAGTATAACTTCAAAAAATGTATCTTAGAGAATATCGTTTAAAATTGGGCCCATTAGGTGGCCGTTTATTCGTTATGGTGCTGCCACACCGCTGTTATAAAATGTTTACAAAACATTATTAAACATTTGTTAACAAAAATTTGATACATTTTATCACAATGTTAGATAATGTTAGTAAATGTTTAATGTTAGAAAATGTTTGTAAACATTTTATAACACCGGTGTGGCAGCACCATTATGTAAATACAAATCTTTTCTCTTCATAATATTAGTGTAGATAAATAAATTACATTGAAACACCTTTACCGGTAGTTCGGAAATGCCCACTGGTTTAACAAGAACCACCAAGAAACTCAACCGTATGTTGTTTAAATAATTATCAATTCGTAACATTTTTGGAACGTAGTTCCTTATCGCGCGTTGCGAAAGGGGGCTAGACGGAAAAAATTGGTACGAAAAGTTGGCACGAAAAATTTGTCACGACATAATTTTTTTTAACTTAATTTGATATCTAGCACACAAAGCTAAAGTCGAAATTCCGTTAATAAAACAGATGGTTGTGAAACTTATGACATTTGGAAATGTAGACGCGGTTTGAAATTTGAATTTTTGATTATAGAACACGGCCGTCCGTTATTTTTAAGTTGATAAAAAATGCTATACAATAGCTTTACCGCGGCAGTCTCCGAGTGCCACACGTCTTTTTTTTATTTCTATTTTTCTATTCTATTTCTATGTAATTTTATGTTGTCAAACAAAAATAAAGAGACCTATTTTGTTATTTCAGTTGATAATTTGAATTTTTTGCAATTTGTGTCGATTCTACATTAGCCGAAGGAACTTCGTTCCTACCTGGTGTCCCACGACACACACCAATTTTTTGTTTTTCTTCAGCCACTTCGTCGCGCCGGAAAAATTCTTTCGACTATAACTGGGAATAGATAGATAACGGAAGTCGTTGAACAGATGTTAAAAAAAACCGGAAATCTTATGTAAGTGTGAATGTTGAATATTTTAACATAAATGCGTAAACGGATGATTATAGCTGTGTTCTTGCTTGGCGTTTCTGAGTTCGCCAGTAAAGGCGTTATTCGGGAGTTAAAACTAGATATCACATTGTGAAACAGAACTCAATATACAGTAATGGCTAATAATGCCATGTACGTTATAAAGTCAGCCATCGAACTAGCGTTGGTTAGAAAATAAACTCGATCTATAAAACTTTCTCTATGTGGGGAAATAAGGTAGTTGTTCACGCAATGGAGATGTGTATTGAATTAACTAGCTATTGCCCGTGACTCTGCATGTTTGTTAAACCCAGAATTATATGGTACACAAAGTGGTAGGTCCCTCGCATGCGAGAGGCTGTCTGGGTTGGTACCGCTTTTGACTATTTCTGCCGTCTAGAAACAGTGTGTGAGCACTGTTGTGTTTCGGTTTGAAGGACATTGAAGCCAGTGAAATTACTGGGCATTATGAGACTTAACATCTTATGTGTCGGTGTGATGAGCGCAGTTCAGTGCCATGCAGTGTGAGGTGTTGTTTCTGTTTTTTGGCATCAGGCGAGTGACTTGCTCTTCTCGTCATTCAATTAAATAAAAAAAACGAAATTAAGTGTATAGTAATTCTTTTGAAAAAGCATAATGTTGTCCGGACATTGAACCCGGATACACTAATGCACTAACTAACTAACAACTATGCTGACCATTACAAAATCAACGCATGTGCCTTTGAAAATAAAATACCAAAAATAAATCTGTACAGTAATAAGTAAAAGTGTGCGTTGGCCGGGAATCGAACCCGGATCAACTGCTTGGAAGGCAACTATGCTGACCATTACACCACCAACGCCTGTGTCTATTCTTCCAAAAATAGTACCAACCTTATTCATAATTTATACAAAGATTTTTTATTCAAGGTATGAGGAAACGAGCAGTTTGTTCGTCCGATAGTAATGTCACGGCTTTTGATAAACATCACTTAGAACTTGGAATAACAAAAGCACTTTATGACACTACACTGCACTTGTCACCCAGCCATAGTATGGCGAGTCTTATAATACGCGGTAATTTCATTGGCTACAAAGACAAAAAATAATGCTCACACACTGCTGCTCGGCGGCAGAAATATAAAAAGCTATGGTACCAAACCAGAGGATCTTCGCATGCGAGGGGTTTTCCATCTACACTAATGTTATAAAGAGGAAAGATTTGTATTTTTGTATGTAACGAATAAATTAAAAAACTACTGGATCGATTTAAAAAAATCTTTCACCATAAGAATCCTACATTATCCCTGATGAACACACGCTACTTTTTATCCCGGAGATAGCAGACCACGCGGCCGGAGCCGCGAGTAAAAGCTAGTCATAAATAAATCTAATGCAATCAAGAACAGATTAAGCTATTTACACTACATATAGGAATTCTGAAAAATCTTACGTAAGGTCTTACGGGGGTCGAGTCAAATCACATGAAATCTCGCCAAAAGGAGAGCGGTTTAAAAATTGTCCAATCTCCTCACGTAATTAATGGACGCTGGTTGTACCAGCATGGCGTCCTGCTGGAAATGCATCCACATTTTCGCGACATTTTGCCACACTGAGAGGCGTGGTTGTCTACGTACTTGTTGCGCTAATGTGGACAAGTGTCACATTAACATGCACTGTGTCATTTTGCCGTGACTTAAAACAAATGATAAAACTTACATGTCACGGCGAAATGTTACGGGGCTCAGAGTGGATCGCTACGTGACATTGGGTCGTAACTTAACAACCGTATACACTTGAGACTTTGTCATGCGTGTTTGTTACAGTCACGCCGTTCAGTGCAGTGAAATGTATATAGGGACGTTCTGTAAGATATTTTTTTTATTTCATTGAATGACGAGACGAGCAAGGCGCTCGCCTGATGATAAGCATCACGCCTACTCATAAACAGAAGCAACACCACACAGAACCCCGAATTACAAAGCACTACATCTGAACTGCGCTCGTCATCCCGAGACATATGATGTTAAGTCTCACAATGCCCAGTAATTTCACCTTATCCTGCAGCCTTTCCACAGCAGTGCTTATACACTGTTGCTTGACGGCGCGGTGGTACCAACCCAGACGGCCTCTCGCATACGAGGGACCTACCTTGTCAAAACTCTAAAAAGATAGCTGGGAAATCTCTAAAATGTCCTAATACGTCGCTATAATATACGATATATACGATAATACGCATGAGAGCACATTATCCAATCAGAGACACGTGCGCCCGCCGCTTCAGTTACGACGCGACCGTCCACACTCGAGGGTTGGTTATGCAATGCGACAATTTAGACTACAAACGTGATTTCTTTCCACGTGACGGATAAATCGCCTCATTGGTCTGGTGGCAGCGTATTAAGTTCTTAATTCATACAATGAGGCAATCAAAATTTGTGTTTGCTTTGCCGATACATGTCTACAAGACGCTTTGATTTGTTTAGTAAGGTACTCGAATTTCGTTAACTAGGGGGTGAGGATATGGTTATGCACTATATTTGATAGTGCAGTCTAAAAGAACCAGCGACCACCGACCAAAAATGAGTTTATCGGTGGTTACCAGAATCATGCCTATAACTATATGTCAAGCTGCATCAATGATATATATTTACTAAAGTGGCTGCATGCTTGTCTGGGTGACTCACCTTAGTAAAGGCCTCCCTATTTTACTTACCTTTTTAATATCTTTATTGTTATAATACTATTAAGATATAACAGATATTAAAGGGACTAAAATCCCATGCATAACTCCAGAGGAATCGCATTCGTATTACCAACAACAAGCTTACTAACCACGTGAAAGTGAACTACTGCTGACTGTACTATAGTTTTCTGTGGGTCAGTAACATCATCCGAGTCAATGCATTCATGCTGTAGACAAAACTGTCTACAGCAATTGAAATAAAACTAATTTAAACGGCTTTCATCGCGGTTTTTTAATTTAATTTCGATTCCGACGTTTCGAAGACTTTTCAGCCTTCGTGGTCACGGGGTGGACTGAGGTGTAGGTTTTCCCAAAATGTTAATGTCACATTATCTACCTTCTCTTTCTACAGCTGTAATAAAAGACTGGTCCCCAGTTCCAAGAATCAAGAGAGCTACAAAGTCGTGGGAACTGGGAGTATAACAGTCGTAGTATGAGTTGATTCACACGTGTAAACAATTGATGTCCATTACATACAATTTGATTACGGACTGCAATCATTGTATCTAGTGGACAATAAGGAACAGTCGAAGTTTGAAGAAAATATATCGACGATCTATCTAGTTGGCTGTTTTCGGGGAAATCTTTGAAAACATCAGGGTTTAAACCTTTATGAAGCTCTATAATAACCCCTCACTTGTCAGTTGTTTGGGGTATAGTGTTGCTATATGTTATTAAATTGTCTTGTTATTATTTTCTGTGTATTATTATTAAGCTATTATTGGAACGAAGTTCCTTACGGCAGGCTTGGAGGGGATAGGGATTTCGCTGCGTGACCGAACTGAAAAAAATGTGATAGTAAAACCGTCAGAAAAATGCGTGGAAAAAATGCGTGGAAAAAATGCGTGGAATAAAACCGTTAAATGAGACTTTTTTTAAATTTAATTTGATATCTAGCACACAAAGTTAAAGTCGAAATTCCGTTAATAAAACAGATAGATAACTTATGACTTTTGGAAATGTAGACGCGGTTTGAAATTTGAATTTGAATTTTTGATTATAGAACACGGCCGTCCACCGTTTAGTAGCCAGTCTAAGTCTAAATTAATAAGTTTTTATTTATAATTACATAAGTTGATAAAAAATGCTATACAATAGCTTTACCGCGGCAGTCTCCGAGTGCTACACGTCTTTTTTTTATTTCTATTTTTCTATTCTATTTCTATGTAATTTTATGTTGTCAAACTAAAATAAAGAGACATATTTTGTTATTTTAGTTGATAATTTGTATTTTTTACAATTTGTGTCGATTCTACATTAGCCGAAGGAACTTCGTTCCTACCTGGTGTCCCACGACACACACCAATTTTTTTATTTATTTTTTTCTGTCGGTATGAGCAGAAATACATTTGTTTATTTTCTTTCTTCTTTCTTTTCTCTCTCTTCTCTTCTTTTCTTGCTTTATTGTAATTTATACTGATGTATGTCCTTATATTGATTTGTTATTCCTATGGTTTGTGCCATGATATGTACTATTGGATATAGATTCTGGAAATCCATGCCCCAGTAAATGCAGCGACTGTCTGCAATGACTTGGTGCATGCTCTTTAATGTTCCAGGTTTTAAATATTTATAGCAATAAAAAGCATTCGTTAATTGCTTTCTAGTTTACGAGTGCCTACTGCCTATCGAACAGGTTAGTACTGGCGTTAATAGTTGTTCGTTTACGATGCTGCAATTGGATGCTATGTCCTCTAAATTGGACCTACTTATGCAAAAAGGAACCAACCCGCAGCAAGTTCAAATGGAGATACTGATTTTGTTTTGGTTAATTTAATAGTTATTTAATTAGTTAAGACCTTATATAAAACTAGCTGTGTCCGCGAACTTCGTTTCGCCTTCAAAAAGCTTTCATACAAACTTTCATCCCTTATTTGGGCCCTTTAGGGGTTGAAATTTAAAGAAAAAAATACCCTATGCTTAACCCTGGGTCATCAACTATATTTGTGCCAAAATTCATTGAAATCGATTCAGCGGTTTAGATTTTTCATACAAACTTTCATCTCCTTTTTAAACCCTTCAGGGGTGGATTTGAAAAACATGGTAGCCTATGTCTTATTTTGATGTGTAAGCTATATTATTGTAAAGTTTCTTAAAATCCATTCAGTAGTTTTTACGTGAAAGAGTTACAGACATACATCCATCCATACTTACAAACTTTCGCGTTTATAATATTAGTAGAATAGGATATTGAGAGATACGACAAAGTTTTAAGGGGTATGCTCCACGGTGCCAAGTGGCAGGCGTCGTGCGGTCCATGGCCCTGTACGGAAGTCCTGTTTGGGCCGAGTCCCTGAAAAGCCGATGCGTCGCTTTTCTGCGTAAACCACAGCGTGTAGTGGCGCAGCGGGCGATCAGGGGCTACCGCACGGTCTCATACGAGGCGGCATGCGTATTGGCCGGTTTTCTACCGTGGGATCTGGACGCCAAGGCCCTCTCCGCCACCTTTCACTGGCGGGAGGAGGCGTTCAGACGCGGGCAGCGACCGGCCTCAAGAGAGGTGGATGCCATACGTGGTTCCCTCCGCAGAGCCGCCGTGGAGGAGTGGCGTCTCAGGCTGGAGAACCCGACAGCGGGTCAGAGGACCGTCGCGGCAGTGCGCCCTGTCTTTGACCAGTGGCTAGACAGGCGCCACGGCGCGGCAACGTTCCGGTTGACACAGGTCCTCACTGGCCACGGATTTTGGCCAGTTCCTGTGTCAGATAACCGGCACAGAGGAGTCAGCCGTGTGTCACCATTGTGACAACTGTCCGCAGGACACGGCCCAACACACATTGGAAGTGTGCCCAGCCTGGGACGAAGAGCGCAGCGCTCTCGTAGCAGTCGTCGGAGGTGACCTCTCGCTGCCAGCCGTGGTGTCCGCCATGGTTGACAGCCGGAGGTCCTGGCGTGCGGTGGCCCACTTCTGCGAGGCCGTAATCTCGCAGAAGGAGAGTGCCGAGAGGGATCGCGAGCGCAGCGATCCCTCCCGCCGTCAGAGGAGACGTAGGAGGCGCCGGGGTGACGACTGACCGGCGTCTCCCGCCCTGTGGATTGGGGGCGTTTGAAGAATTCCACCACGGTATCCCCTGCCTGTCGTAAGAGGCGACTAATAGGGGCCATCGGGGGTCGCGGGCGCGCAGCGGGGGGCTGTCGTAGCGCCCAGTTAGTACGCTTTTTGTACACGTACTTTTGTACGTGCGACCCCCGGGATGGACGGCAGCACGGGTGGTTGGCCTCGTTGCTGCCGTTGACGCCGAGGGCGTCCTTCGGTGTGCGGGGGCTTCTGAGCCCCACCCTCATCTGGAGACGGGCCGCAAGGCGGCACCGCGCAAGGGCGGTTCCGGCTGAAGCCGGGGTGCTTTTTGCCTCGGGAACCCGGGGCCGTCCTTAATGCGCCGAAGAAGGTCACCGCGGGGTTTTAGTTGGTAGGTACCGGCATAGGGTGTATATAGTGTTAGGGACTCGGCCCAGCGGTCGGGTGGCTGGGTCGTAAGGCCGGTAGAACCCAACATAACCGCTCCACCTTCCCCCCCGGTGGGGCGGTAGCAATAAACGGCTTTCCCCGCGTCAACAAAAAAAAAAAAAAATAATAAAAAAAAAAAAAAAAACAAAAAAAAAAAAAAAAAGGCGTCAGTAGTAAACCGTCAAATGACAAGCGACAGCGGGCGACTGTCGATGTCGCCACTCATTAGTCGCTCCCACCGCCATGCAAGCCGTAATCAGCGGCCGATTAAACGCATCCCTTTACAACGCCCGGGACGAGTGCGATACGATTTAGTGGAGTGTCTTCTCGATGTATGGTAGGTCTGTTATAACTTCAAAAAAATCGCTAACGGAAGCCTATTACGAATTAAAAAGATCTATAATTGTTACTATTGGGAATACAACGTAGCAAGTCTTTTTCTTGAATGTTTTCAATATTTTTTCTTATATTATTCAATAATCATAAGTTTGTGAAACATTCGTCATAAAAGATTAATTCGTTTTTGAAAAAATTGCGAACTTTATGTACACGCTAGCTTTTCCTCACGGCTCCGCCCGCGTGACCTGCTTTTTCCGGGATGAAAAGTAGTCTATGTTACTCAGTGATAATGTAGCTTTCTAGGGACAAAAGATTTTTTCCATTAGTTTTTACGTTTATTCGTTACATACAAAAATACAAATCTTTCCTCTTTATAATATTAGTGTAGATATATAAGTAAGAATATAAAATCTATATTTTGTCGATAAGAAATAGCTATCATTTTTGATTGAATAAAATTCCGGGACTCTTTACAAACTAGAATAAATCGGACGAAACTAGGTAGTACTACTAGGTAGTGGCAGCATATTTATAAAATCATTGACGTTCCGAATTCGATCTGATAAGCTTCCACTTTAATATATCATGGGACAGAAATAATATCACAAAATAATGAGGTTAAATGCACCGATACCTTCCTCTTCGGGGATATAGAGAGTTAAATGTTGCATTCATATTAAAGACAGTAAAATAGCAGTTTTGCTCCCATCTAGCATCAGCTGCCAACTTTTATTTGACACAAATCATGGGTCTAGTAGGCGTTTGCGTATTCACTAATATCGTCCCACATTTAGGTACGTGGAGATATTTTGGCAACGGAGTGGAAACAACAAAATTAACATACCGGAGAGGATTTCCTCGATATTTTCATAGGTTATAAACCGTTGCTAATTGAAGAGGTTGAAAGAACTCATTAACCAGAACAATTTAAGTAGTTAATATTTACTCAGCTCACAAATGTGGGTAATTTAACGTTGAACCAATAAAAATATTATATTGAATATAGCAGTCTAGTTATAACCGACTTAAATAATTAGCACAGTTTTGAAAGAAAGTAAGAAAAAATCCGGGCAAATACTGAGAATTTCGTAATAGAAAAACCAAATATCACTTTTACCCGACCCGAGGATCGAATCCGAGACCTCAGCATAGCAGTCGTACCGCGTGCGATACAACTGCGCAGCCGAGGCAGTCATAAAATAAATAAATTAATTATAATATCGTATAATATAAAAGGTTCAAAGATATAACCTGTCGATACAGAGGCAATTTACGATACCCTGTTCAAAACGCGCGGGGCGGTACGTTCATTTTTAACCGACTTCAAAAAAGGAGGAGGTTCTCAATTCGACTGTATTTTTTTTCCTTTTTAAATTGATCCGTAAACGATGATAAATGCAATAATGTGTGATCACAAGGTGGTAAGTCCTCGTATGCGAGAGTCTGTGTTGGTACTACCGCTTTGTCTATTTCTGTCGCCAATAGTGTATAAGCACTATTGTGTTTCGGATTGAAGGACATTGAAGCCAGTGAATTACTGGGCGTTATGAGAATTAATATTTTATGTCTCGGGGTGACGAGCGCAGTTTATTGCCATGCAGTGCTTTGTAATTCAAAGTTCTGTATGGTGTTGATTCTGTTTATGAGCAGGAGTGGCGCTTAACATCAGGCGTGCGCCTTGCTCGTCTTGTCATTCAATTAAATAAAAAAAATATTTAATTAAAATGTTTCTGTCGGTGCCCCCTGGTCTTAGAAGAACCGCTCATTGTATAACCCTTACATGATCCTTACTTTTAAATTGCTTTAATTGGCTTGCAGTAAAGAATATTCTATCTATCTATCCATTGTATTATCAGTGGTATTCCACAGACATGTGTCGAATTCACAGCACCTCTCTTCCAGTGTCGGTGGTTAAATATTGAAAGAGAAAAATCCGGTAATGTAATTGTCAAATCAGTATTGTAAGTAGGAAATGAATTGCGATGGACGATGTCCCGGTCGCGCCGAAAATAGCATCGGTGCGTCCACACAGCTATTTCGGTTATCTAGTTCGATTGTGGAGGCCGAAAAACGCATGATTTTTCGGTTTTACACGCGCGATATTTCGGTAAAAATGGATCATTGCGGCCGGAAGCTTGCCGCGTTCCCGTATTGTGATAAATCGATTTATTGTTGTACTATTTTTGTGTTTACGATGTATTTGTGTAAATGTATTGTATCTTTAAACATATATCAATAAATGAGCACCCACGACTGTATCAAATGGTAGGCAGAGATGCAACTGGACATTTCGGCAAGCAAATTTCCTTGTGAGTGCTTGGTAATTTAAAATTCTATTGACTAGGCACCTGTTTGTGTCATTTAGGCGAATAAAAATGAACAGTTTTTTTTAATATGTCCAGTTGCTCGGTTGTCCTTCTCACATAAATAGCTTATCTATAAACCATCTCGATTAAACAAGAAAATTCAAATCGTCTCACTCATTTACATTCTACGATGCAACGTGCAAATAAATCGACGGACAGATAAAGATGACAAATTTAAAACACACTTCTTTTTATCGGGCGTTAAAAATTATTATAGGCGTACGGCGCTTCCGATTTAGAGAATGACCTGTTCAATTCGTTGCTTATTTTTATATAGTAGGGTAGTTCACTTGATTAACTGGATATACACTGGCTGATCCCGGAATACCGCTCGCCTTTACGAGCCACTATGGTGGGAGTTTCATCAGGTGGTCGCTATCCAGGGTATAAAAATATCAGGTTCTCTCCCACCGCATATTGTCGTCCGATCCCGGGAGCCTTGAGCTAACTAATTTCTCGTTGTGCCATTGACCCGAATTTGAACGGAACTCGACCGACATGTGCTCTATATTGTAAACACACGAAATATTCACTAATAATATACTGAAAACTTCAATGATGAATTATATCGATAGATCAGTTGAAATCATTTTGCGAGAGTTGCTAGAGTAACTCCGTTACAATTATATTTGCAATATAAAATACTATGATTAAATGATAGGCGTGGGTAAAAGTAAAGGTAAAAGGGGAATATTTAATTAATTCTTACGTTAACACGAATATTACACATTTATATTAAACTAATTTAAAGTGGACAGTCCATCCCGTGACCACGAAGGCTTAAAATTAAAAGCTTTGAAACGTCGGGACCAAAATTAAATAAAAAACCGCGATAAAATCCGTTTAAATTAGTTTTATTTCAATCATTTTGTGAGTTGAAGCAACTCAAAATAGTGGTATGTTTATTTTGCCGCGAGGAAAGTCAATCGTGCGGATACCTTTCCAACCCGGGGAAGGAAAGAGGAGGGATGATTATGCCATGATTCACCAGTCTTCCAATCAAGTTTACACCCCAATGACTAGATCAGGTCCCTAAACTATAAATCCGGAACAAAGCAACGAAGCTTAGAACACACAAACAGTAAAGTAGGTATAGACTGACAATAATAATTTTTATTTAAAATACATTATAAAGAGAAAAGAAAGAAAATTATTTAAGTTTCTTGTTTATTGTGGTTTCTGAAATGTATGTGATAAGTGATAAAATACATTAAAAACGTACATAAAACAACAACATAACACGTTGCAATAAAATAAATATTCTCCATTAAATAAAACTAATTTAAACGGATTTTATCGCGATTTTTAGTCGCGACTTTTCGAAAGATTTTCAGTCTTCGTGGTCACGGCGTGGACTGTCCACTTTAAATTAGTCTTATTTCATGTGTAATGCTACTAATATTATAAACGTGAAAGTTTGTAAGTATGGATGGATGTATGTTTGTTACTCTTTCACGTAAAAACTACTGAATGGATTTTAATGAAACTTTACAATAATGTAGCTTATACATTAGAATAAGACATAGGCTACTTTTATCCCGGAAAAGCAGATCACTCGGGCGAAGCCGCGAGCAAAAGCTAGTATTCGTATCATCATCATCATCATCTGAGCTTATTGCCGTCCACTGCTGAACGTAAGCCTCCCCAAGTGAGCGCCAACCATCCCGGTCTTGGGCAACCCGCATCCATCCGTTACCTGCCATCTTTTTCAAGTCGTCGGTCCACCGTGTAGCCGGGCGCCCTACACTACGTTTGCCTAAGCGCGGTCTCCACTCCAGCACCTGTCTGCTCCACCGACCATCTGTATAAACAGTATTCGTATAAACGTAAGAAATAATTAAATATTAGCCTTTATACACACGTTTACCCACGCCTATCATTTAATCTTACATCATTACATCTTGAAGTGCTTACCACAAACGGCATATCGTGATTCGTTTCAAACATAAGGAAATGCGTCAAATAGTACGAAAACACCCGAATATTGTTCCGTTGAACTAAATATTGTTTTTGTAGAACATCCGCTGTTATGACGTATTCTATCTTTATTTACAAGGAATAACTCTATATAAAATAGGCGCGTCATTATGTTATAGGAACATAGTTGCTTGGCACAAAATTAAAGAATTGGGAAGGGGAGGGGGATTTGGGACTCCGGATATCTCACTTACCGTACGAAACGCAGCACCAAGCCGCTACTTTACGTTGGTTGTCTGTGAGACAGTGGTAACGACCTGGTCGAGCCGGCCCATTCATGCAGTAGACAAAATTGTTTGCATGGCTCTACCACCCAAGGAGACTATTGCCAGGGGTTAGGATTTAGTCGCTAGAGTAATGCGGGTTGGTAGATCTCACAATTCTTAGCAGATATGTAGGTTTCGTCCTGAATGACCTAATCGTCAAAACTTCCGACGTCAATCAGAAAACCATCTGTACTTTTAAACGGTTGATATATAATACAGAGATAGTATTATTATTATTATAAATACGAGTTTAATATAACCGAGAGAAACCCCCCAGTGTTTCATATACAACCATTCTTAATAGATACCAATTTGTGTCGCGATGATCAATGTATTTGTAAGGCGTCTGGTATCCCACAGTTTTTCCGTTAGCAACACGAGCGAACCGACAGTTTGTGTTATTGTTTATTAAACACTGCTCTCGGAGAGTTGTGTGAAAATTATTTACATTTTCTGTTGTTTGTTTTCACTCGGGAAATTGAAGCGGGGTAATAAATTGTGAACGTAGTACAAGGTGTAGTGGGGATTTGATAATTTATCTGTATTGAATAAAAAGTTTTGATTAACAAAAATAAAACAAAACATCTAAAGAGCTAAATAAATTTTAGCTAAAAACCAATTTTGAGTTGGTGAAATTGCAATTTGATGATCAGTTATAATAGGAAGCACAGACTCTAGTCATTATTCTTTTTTTGTTAGTTCTTTGAGACAGATTTATTTGTGTTAAATGGTTTTATTCTTCTTTAGTGTTATTTTCATAATCGGTGCATAAATTACATAGTTTTAGTTTTACATCCCCTATTTCACCCCTAGAAATGGAATTTCTTCTTTGAACTTTGAGCTATATTAGAAAAAAAAGTCATCTAAATAGGTCCAGATTTAGCAGAATATTTGGTACAAGAAAATAACAAATATACGCGTTGAATATTTGGTACAAGAAAATAACAAATATACCTCCTCTATTTTTTCTTCGGAATAAAAAATAACACTGTTTCTTTTGTTACAGGCAATAAACTTGGCATCAAGATGATCACATAAGCAGTGTGACGACGTGTCTACATATTTACGTGTGTGCGTGCAGTGACAATCAGTGTACATGTGTGACAAGGGGGGGCTCGTTAGGATGACCAACATCACTCCGGAGACGAGGATCATGATGATGAGGGGACCGGACGCCAGGAATACGTACAGGAGACAGGTGGGTGGTTTTTTTATTGCAAAGCAACATTACATCAGATGTTAAGTACATTGTAGATCAATACTATGTATTACAAAAGGGTGTGGTCATTTTTGTTTTATTTGATTGAATGACGAGACGAGCAAGGCGCTCGCCTGATGGTACGCACCACGCTTTCCTATAAACACAAGCAGTACCACACAGAACGTTGAATTACAAAGCACTGCATGGCACTGAACTGCGCTCGAACTAAGCTTGTCACCCCGAGCCATAAGATGTTGAGTCTCGTAATACCCAGTAATTTGACTGGCTTCAATGGCCTTCAAACCTAAACAAAACAGTGCTTACACACTGTTGCTTGGCGGCACAAATAGATAAAGCGGTGGACCCAACCCAAATGGCCTCTCGCATACGAGGGACCTACCACCTTGTATTTATTTTATGTATAGTGTACGATGTAAGTTTTTCATAACCATCAAGTCATATCCCAAGCCCCTTGGGAGAACCGGATATACACTGGCTGACCCCGGAACGCGACCCACACAAGGTGGGTCACTATGGCAGGTTTTAACACCAGTGTACGGTGGTCGCTATCCGGGCGGATATGAATATCCTACCACCAGCGACCTCACCACCTGGAAGAAGAGGTTGAAGTCACCTAAAGCTATAATAATATAAGAATCATTATATTATTAAAGTACCGGTTTCCCCGACCCCAATAAACAAAGGCCATCGGTATTTAATATTTAAATTATGTTCATTTCACTCAATAACTCATATCTCGGAGCTGCAATTTTGGCTGTTAACTTCACAAAGTTATATTTACAATTTACACAAACCTTATTGTTTAGGAAAAAAGGTTGCTTTTGGCTTAGCAGCTCTAATTTAAAATAAGCCAAGGGACAAAATGTATGGCAGTGTGTCGGCCGATGACCCCCTAAATGTTCGGGACAATCTAGCAAACGCTTTTAGATAGAGTGGGTAGTGATGGCACGTGTGTATGTTTTTTTGTGACGATATTTATTTTTTTGTCCTGATTTCAAGACAAATCACCTGAATTGCGTATGAGGGATGTGGTTAGAAAATAAAAATTAATATTGGCTAGTGCATTTAGGAGTCCAATTTTTAATATTGAAAAAGTTATTTCTTTAAATTCATTTGTTATGGTACTCAGATACTTTTTTGCTGAGTATAATAAATACATTATGCCCTGTTACTGACTACAGAAATAATATAATTCTAAGAAATGGGTAATGGCCCATTAAAGTTATGTGACGTCTTATGTGCCGCAGTAAACTATTTAACATTATGATTTCAAAAATATGTGATCAAGAAATATAAAAATATCTCCTTAGTTTTTGGATTCGAAATCTCATGTGTATTTTTTACTGCCTGACCTGGGCATCGAACCTAAGATCCAGTTAGACTCACATCTTAAGTAAGCCATTAGAATAATGAGAAAATGACGATAACTTCATTTTCAAAATAATATTTATATGTTTAGTAACCAATATGATACTAGGCTCACCTATCACATCATAGGACGGAAATAAATTCGGAATACCGTAAGTGCACTAGTTTCACCTCTGCTTGTCCTTTCAGGGATACAGGCGCGAGCTTATGACCCGTATAAACATAAAAATAAATTTACTTTGAAAATAACAACTTTGTACTATTTTATTTTAAAATATATTTTTCGATGCTGATAATGGATTTAATAATCATAGTCCAGCTTCGTAACTTTGTTATCCACGCCTGAGAAGTCTGTAAGACTTTAAATTGAGACCATGGGAATAATCCATTTTGTCTCAATCAATGGGAATCGCTGAATTTTATCGAGTCGTTCCAATTTCTGAGTTAATCACAAAGCGACGAAGTTAAAAGATTAATTCAATGCGTTGATATTATGTAGTAAACAGTAAATTTATCAAGAACTTGTCAAAATCAAATTTCAGAAAAGAAAAGATCAAAAAAGATAAATAACAGTGTTAGTTCAAAGTGGTAAATAGTTCTAGTATTGTAGGCGTACATGGACGATGGAGTCCACTTACCATCAGGTGACCCACTTGCTTGTTTGCGGGGCTATGCCAGTAAAAATTTTTTAAAAAAAATTACTCACTTTTGCATAACGAAAAATATACATTAGAAATTATTAGAATCACTTTTTCTGGTACATATTTAATACAATAAGAGTTCTTAGTATTTAAGGATACATGCGTGATATCTTTTAATGCTCAATATCGATTATAGAATCGATAAAACTGTCACATCCATCGATGTTGACAGTAAAACGTCGCATCACTAGAGTCCATTCACACTACATTATGTCGTACACTGATCGATCAGGCTCGAATCGTGTCCTTTATAGCTGTACATTATTACTTAACCATTGATGAGTAAATAAAAGCGTTAGGCTAGCGACAGTTTATATTACGTTGTTTTTTATTTGCTTGAATGACGATACGACAATACAAGGAGGTAGGTCCCTCGTATGCGATAGGCCGTCTGGGTTGGTACCACCGCATTGTCTATTTCTGCCGTCAAGCAACAGTGTATAAACACTGTTGTGTTTCGGTTTGAAGGAAACTGAAGCCAGTGAAATTACTGGGCATTATGAGATTTAACATCTTATGTCTCGGGGTGACGAGCGCAGTTTTATGCCATGCAGTGCTTTGTAATTCAAAGTTCTGTGTGGTGTTGCTTCTGTTTATGGGCAGGCGTGGCGCTTACCATCATAAAATACTCCCATTACATTCTGCATACATGCACGTATATAGTACTTCTGACATGGCATCCAGTCAAGCGATATGTGACAATCAATGAGTAATTCATTTTACTAAACATTTGAAATTGAACGTGATCTATCTTGACGTATATATTACGCTTTATATAATGTAATAGATACAATTAAGATAGGTCACGTTATTTGTAGATATTGTTACAAACATGATTTTTTTATACTTAAAACGAAGTCTAAAATATTGAAAAAAAATTACAAAACCTAAAAGCCGACTTCAAAAGAATTACACTGAAATGTCAAAAATAACAATTTCTGTAGGTCTATCTATATATTTTAGCATGAATGTGCTGGCTCAACCGGGTCATTACCACTGTCTCACAGAAAACGGACGTAAAGTAGCGGCTTGCTGCTGCGTTTCGTACGGTGAGTGAGATATCCGGAAGCCCAAATCCCCTCCCCTTCCCAATCCCTAATTATCCCTTTCCTTTAAGGTCGGCAACGCGCCCATGAATCTTCTGGTGGTGGACGTAAATGGGCGGTGGAGATCACTTACCATCAGGTGACCCACTTGCTTGTTTGCCGGCCTATGCTATAAAAAAAAGATCTTTTTGGAGTCGGTGCCTGTGTCGCTGCCGGTCAACTGTAATTCCAACTCAATAACACAGTCGCGACGACTGAGCTGTTTTCTGTTGAGGAGTTTATTTTTTTTACTCCATACTTCATCATCAGATCTTAACCAAATTTATATGGGACCACATCTCAACTAAAGACTATCGAATGATTTTTTTTCCGGTAAAATCGGTCCACAATTGGCGGAGAAATTGATGTACATACATAAAAAAAACAGAAAAAAAAGGATACATACAAGGTATCCCTATACCCCCACCTCAACCAACCATCAAGTCATGTCGCAAGCCTCCCGGGAGAATCGAGAAAATAAACATAAACTTAGTAGATATAATAATAATAATAAATACACCCAACAGTCACATATATAGTTCTGACCCGACAGTAAGATACGAGTCTTGTGTCGTGGGTATCAGGAACTACGAGAGACTTTCGGTCTCACAACACCCAGACCCCGAAACATATATTTGTGGATCACACAAACATTTGTCTCGGTGCGGGGATCGAACCCGCGGCCTCTTGATTCACAGCCGGCTACTCGCCCGCTGCGTCACGGAGGCTGTCATATATAAGTAAAAATATAGTATCATGATATATAAGTAAAAATATAGTATCATGGCATTACCACGGCTTTAGTACGTGATACTCCAATCTACGATACCGTCTGCCGTCACCGCCGTCGTTACACTGATGGTGTGCAGACCAAACAACCATTAACCAACACTCCGCCACACTGCAAACTATTACGCAATGTTATTTACAATTTTAGTATTTTCACGAAGTAGTTAAAACGGAATATTTGTTGATAATCGTGTATAGCTACGATTTGAGTTATGCGCGTAGGCAATCCTCGTTTGTCTGGGATACACGAAGAGTATAATGAATGATAGGAGCCACGGAGGCATCCGTGGCGCAGCGGGTGAGAAGACGGCTCTGAAGCGTGAAACCGCAGGTTCGATCCCCGCACCGAGACAAATGTTTGTTTGATCCACAAATATTTGTTTCGGGGTGTGGGTGTTGTGAGACCCAAAGTCTCTCGTAGTTCCTAATACCTATAACGCAAGACTCGTATCTTTCTGTGGGGTCAGGACTATGTATGTGACTGTTGGTTGTATTTATTGTATTTATACAGTGTGGAATTATTTAATTAAAGCTGCAAAAATATAACTAACATAGGTCCAACCCTATCCCTCTTCTTACTATTATTATAAAAAACATATGTGAAAGTTTGGATATTTGTTAATCACGCCTTAACTGCTGAACAGATTAGAATAAAATTTAGCAAACGGGTAGACCATGATTTGAAATATAAAAAATTTTAGCAACCCTAGTCATAGCCTCGCGTTAACATAGTAACATTATGGTTCTTGGTGGAATACTTACTTTGTACTTACTACTAACTAGTTTTTGAATTCTTACTTTAGCAAGGTTGGTCAAATGCGTTGGTGGTGTAATGGTTAGCATAGTTGCCTTCCAAGCAGTTGATCCGGGTTCGATTCCCGGCCAACGCACACTTTTGCCTTTTGGTTTATGAAGACACACATGCGTTGGTGTAGTCAGTATACTAGCAAGCAGTTTATCTAAATTCAATTTCCGCTCAATTCATTAGTTTTTTTCTCGACACTACATTTTACAACTTTTTTCATAAAGTACTGCATGACACTGGACTGCGTTCGTCATCCCGATACATAAGTTGTTAAGTCTCATAATATCCCGCAAATTTCTCTGGCATCATTGAACTTCAAGCGGAAACACAACAGTGCTTACCCAATGCTGCTTGGCGATAGAAAAAACAAACGCGGTGATACCAATTACAATCCACACATAGTACTTACTTAATAATAATAATACCTACTTCCAACAGTCACATACATAGCCCTGACCCACAGTAAAATAAAAGTCTTGTATCGTGGCTATCAGGAACTACGAGAGACTTTCGACAACACCCAGACCCCGAAACAAATATTTGTGGATCATACAAAAATTTGTCACGGTGCCGGGATCGAACCCGCAGCCTCTCGCTTCACAGCCGGCTATTCGTCCGCTGCGCGACGCAGGCTGTAAAGTTCTTCACTATCGAAAGCAGATAAATTGTCGTGGTCCCCCGCTTACGGATTGTGAACCCCCATTTATTTATCACGCCAACGTGGATCCCCATCGAGTCTCCCATGGCACCTTGGGGGTCCTGGACCACTTTGGTAATTAAGGATCTAGATCCACCACTTACAAAATACTGCATCATTATTCACCTGAATCTCTTTTGATCACATCAGTTACTCCTCTAATATCATTATTCCAGATCCTGCCAGCACTGGCTGTGTCCCTGGGTCCTTTGCCACTATCTATCTATCTCTATCAGTCACTCCTCTAATATACCATTATTCCAGATCCTGCCAGCACTGGCTGTGTCCCTGGGTCCTTTGCCACTATCTATCTATCTCTATCAGTCACTCCTCTAACATATCATTATTCCAGATCCTGGCAGCCCTGGCCGTGTCCCTGGGTCCGTTCGCGGCGGGCCTCAGTAAAGGGTACATGTCCCCTGCACTCGCCTCCTTGCAGGATGAGCGGCAACACAACAGCTCCTTCCCAGTGAGCGACCAGCAGGCCAGCTGGATTGCAAGTCTCAGTTTATTAGGTAAGTTTTGAAGTCTATTTTAGTCTAATAGCATAGGCAAGGAAAGGCAATGGCAATTTACAAGGTGGTAGGTCCCTCGTCCCTCGTTGACTACTCTTCCGTCTTAGTGTGTAGAAGCATTTATATAGCCTGCCATGATTCTGATAACCATAGCCTCATTGTTTGTCAGTGGTCGCTGGCTTTTCGGACTGCACTGCGCTTACAAGGTGGTAGGTCCCTCGTATGTGAGAGGCCCTCTGGGTTGGTACCACCGCTGTGCCTTTTTCTGCCGCCAGGCAACGGTGTGTAAGCACTGTTGTGTTTCGGTTTGAAGGACATTGAAGCCAGTGAAATTACTGGGCATTAAGACAACATCTTATGTCTCGGGGTGACGAGCGCAGTTCAGTGCCATGCAGTGCTTTGTGATTCAAAGATCTTTGTGGTGTTGCTTCTGTTTATGGGCAGGCGTGGTGCTTACCATCAGGCGAGCGCCTTGCTCGTCTGGCCATTCAATCAAATAAAAAAAAGGTCGGAAAACTAGCAAGTCGGTCACCTGGTGATAAGTGATCTCCATCGCCTATGTACGCCCACAATACCAGAAGAATTATTGCGTTGCCAACCTTAAAAGAAAGGGATAATTAAGGGATTGGGAAGGGGAGGTGGATCGGACCTCCGGATATCAGCAAGCTGCTACTTTACCAGGTCGAGCCGGCTATTCATGCTGTAGACAAACTGTCTACAGCGTGGCTCTACAATTCAATTTATTATTGTGTTTAACTAATGCTAAGCTTCGATTTGCGTAACTGATATGAATGTTATTAAAACAACTATTGTAATTATAATTTCGCAATACCAAAACATGTTGGCAACCATTTCTTATGTCTGAAATACACGAAGCATTCAATTAAAACTGGCAATATTTTCTCCGATAGTTATAGATCACACTCTGCCATACATTATTATATGAATATTCAATAAACGTCCAATCCGATATTCGAAATGGATGTTTATTTATCGGTTGATTATAATAATTCATTGTTATGCATAAAGCTGAATGCATAAACGGACACGTATATCGTTACTATTTACACTGTATCTCCGAATTTTCATAACAAATTTAGCACGGCAAACTGACTGCACTACACCCACGATGGCAGTGCGTCCATTACCAGAAACATGCATGTATAAATGTGTCTTCACACTCCGAAGAGAGAACTTTAAATATTCTAGCTAATCCTGGAACGCGATCCACTCAAGGTGTGTGGGTGGCTATGGCAGATTTTAACACCATGTGTACGGTAGTCGTTATCCGGGCGGATATAAATATCCTACCAGCAACGAATTTGTGGTTGTTGAAACCACAAATTAAATCAATGGGCTTTGTTTCTTTCTGACTTTATCCCAGTTTAATGCCAGGGTTCGCCTTCCTACAAACGCTTTCACTTCGTTCGTTTTTAAGCGTCATCCATACGAATTCATTAGATCTCATATCTCCCTCTAATTATCAAAAAAATCATCACAAAACAAATGTTAACAGAGTTCTAAACTAGACCCTAAATTCATCAAAGCTATATTTTCCATGCTTTCATTCAGTTGGCAACTAATACTTCCTGATAGTGCTGCAGCTGCTACTGATACAGCTGATTGATTTACTACTGCGGAATAGGAATTATGTTATCTTTGTCATTGCATTAGTACATTATAGCTGTTACTTAAACAACTATCTAGCAATTAATCACAGCACTAAAATAGTCTAATTCCTAACCTACAAAAACAGAAGATATCAATTAGCGTATTTTTCGGTATTATATAAATAAATAAAGACACCGAGCAGTCATACACATAGTCCTGATTCCACACTAGGTTAACCTGTATCGTGGGTATTAGGAACTACAAGGGACTTACGGTCCCACAGGACTTAGACCCGAGGAGAATATTCGTGGATTATATAAGCATTAGTCTCGGTGTGGGAATCAAACCCATGGCCCCTCGTTTCGTAGCTGGCTACTCGCTCATTGCGCTAAGGAGGCTGTTATGTATTTATTTTATATTTATCCATCCATAACTTTTTACAGTAATACAATTTTGATGATTATTTTATCATTGAAAAAGTCAAAGTTGGCCCAGTTTAAATTTCACAGAGGTGAAGTCAGAGATGGAAGTCTAAAACTTCGACAATTGATTATTGATTTTGGGTTTCTTTCACTAAAACAAAAATAAAATAAACCAATTTTTGAGTCAGTGCTATTTGCCAATAACTGACTATTAAATTGCAATTGTCTTTCAATTGTTTTTCTTCTGAAGTCTGAGTCATGATGTTTTGGGTGATCGAACCCATAAAATCCAAATTGTGCCAAACTCACTGACTGACTACGTGACTCCATTCATGGATTGTGAATGAAGTAATGGATTCTGTCGTTTGGTTATCTCGACTCAATGGGTTTAGGAGAAAGTCATTTACGGAATAATTACTGTATCAGACAATATTTGGGTGATTAGGTCTTAACGCTTAAGGGACCAGAAGGCTCAGATAACTTATTTTATGGCCCATATCTGCAAATGAGTAACTGGTAAGTACAGACCGGCAAACGAGTAAGTGGGTCACCTGATGGTAAATGATCTCCACTGCCCATGTTTGCCCATTATAATAGAAGAATCATAGGCGCGTTGCCAACTTAAAAGGGTAAGGATAGTTAAAGGATTGAGAAGGGGAGGGGGATTTGGGCCTCCGAATATCCGTGGGTAACTTGATGGTCAGTGACCTTCAAGGTCCACAAAAATATGAGTATTATGGGCGCGTTATATGCCTAAAAGGAAAGGGACGGGATATTTGGGTCTCTGCCTCCGTACAAAATGCAACAGCAAGCTACTTTACGTCAGATCCCTGTGTGATAGTGGCAACAAACCGAAGAGGGCCCATTTATGCTGTAGGCAAAATTATCCACAGCGTTGCTCTACCACTTTTAAAATTTTCTTTTATTTAATTCATTTAAACCTAAGAGAAAAATATAAACATTATAATATTTTATTATACTCGTGAGGATCATGTACAGAAATCTTTATAATTTAATTAATTTAATTTATAACGTTCCTCAATTGGCATAAATTGAGCTTGAATTAAATTCAAATAAATAATATAAATGTAGTGAAAATATTATAAATCAGTTTAGAAAAGAGCAACGTTAGAGTTTCTTGCCCGTTTTTCTTTAACGAAACAGCATTCCGAACTGGCGGTAGAATAAAAAATTTAATGATTTCTTATTTACGCGAATATTACACCACATTGAAATAAAACCAAATTAAAATTAATTAAAATATAATATATTGAATGACTTAAAATTTGACTGAATCTAAATGATGTATGACATTTCGAGGATTTAAATAAATATTTTGATTTAATTGTACCCGATTCCAAACCTTCACATGTTAATAGTAATAACATGAATTACTAACATGGCGATTGCAAAACAGAGTAAAGACGAGTTGTCACCCAGATCCATAAATAATAGTTTCTAGCCGTTTCTAATGTGACGTCATCGACCTAGGCCGACATAATACATTGTTAGAGTAAACAATGATATGCGCGTTTTTATGACAAGTATAATCGTCATGAGTTTTTGCAATGATGTAGAAGGAGCAATCCGTACCAGGTACTAAAAACAGCCAAGTGCGAACCGGCTTCGCGCATCAGAGGTTCTGTACCCACATACTAAATGGGTACGGAATATTACAAGGCGGTAGGGGTCTCGTATTCTAAAGGCAAAGGTACCACCGCTTTGTCTATTTCTGCTGCCAAACAACAATATGTAAGCACTGTTGTGTGCCGCTTGGAAGGTGATTGAAGCCAGTGAAATTACTCGGCATTATGAGACTTAATACTTATGTCTCGGGGTGCATAGCGTAGTCTAGTGCCACTCAGAACTTCATAATACGAAGTCTAACTAATTGATTAAAAGTTCTATTGCATCTATCTATGGGCAGGCAGAATGCTTAACCTCAGGCGAGCGACCTGGTCGTCTCGTCATTAAACCGCCACCTATTACGTTTCACAAGATAACACATTTAGAGCCAACTACCACGTAGAAGGGATGTTATCTCAGACATACAAAACCCCTCTTTATGTATCAGGGGTTAAAACCAGCCAAGTCCATTCCCACCCAAGTTTTCCCACATCATGTCATGTAATATTCGGATGATTGGGCGTGATTTAGCGATGCGTGCGGGTTCAGTGCTCCGGGGCATCGCCGGTGTCCATCACTGGTTCCATTACATTTGGCGATGCAACATTTCTACAGCATGTTCTTTATAGGAGATATTTTAGATAGATAGATAACTTTTTATTGCACACCAATAATTGAAATTATACATTAAGAATCTTACAACTAAATAAAGTTACAAAAGGCGGTCTTATCGCTAAAAGCGATCTCTACTAGACAACCTTGAATAGTTAAGTAAATTAAATATAAATTAATTAATAAAATATAATATTAATAAAATATAATATTTAATATAATATTTGTTATTTAATAGTTTATTTTGTGATATAAATAGAAAACGTAACGTTATTTCGGGTTACATTGGCCTCCAGCAGGTACCATGCGGGTATATGGGTTTAGACATATTTTATTTATTTATAAAAAAAACTCGTATTGGCCATCTCTGTATTTTTATCTCAAAATAATTATGTAATGATAATGATTTCTTCTGTTTACGCCAATATTACACATTGAAATAAAAGTAATTTAAACGGTCACCCCGTGACCACGAAGGCTGAAAAGCTTTCGAAACGTTGGGATCAAAATTAATAAAAAACCGCGATAAAATCCATTTAAATTAGTTTTATTTCAATAATTAATGATAATTAATAAAGGATGATAGTACAAATGCATCTTAATTTCGTTGGATGTGTACGACAAAATAATGAATATAGGTCAAGTTTCGTAATGTCCTTCTGAATATTAATCGACCGAAAACGCATGAAGCAACTAATTTAGGGAGTAGCTATTGACATATATACTTCACTATAATTGCTAGCATTATAATTGAGTACCTTATGTTTTATTCAATAAGTAACGTTTTTTGGGATATTATGAAGTATACCGTATAACCAAATTGGCTGTATGGAGTAGCGACCTTTAAAATAAATGTTTGTAAAGCTAAAGTTATATTCTATTCTATAAATGTATTTGATGAAAGTAGCGAATTAATATATCTAACTAGCTTTTTCTCGCGGCTCCGCCCGCGTGATCTGCTTTTTCCGGGATAAAAGCAGCCTATGCCCTATTCTGATGTATAAGCTATATTATTGTAAAGTTTCATTAAAATCCATTCAGTAGTTTTTACGTGAAAGAGTTACAAACATACATCCATCCATCCATACTTACAAACTTTCGTGTTTATAATATTAGTAGGATAGGATATATCTAATAATCAAAATATCACATAACTTCAAAATGTGTTTCATGTGTTACACGATATTTTACGCGATATTAATTGTATAATTCCTGAAACCGAGGTCATCAACCCGTCCAAATTCGCCATCAGCCTGTACACTGTTCCTGGGACCTGTCTAATAAATCATTCCGGATTGAACCACCGCAGTATTGTTACAGATGCAATTTGGCTGTCGGCAGTTGCACAACATCGATCGCTTTCTGCATTTACACATCAATTTCGTAGGGTTGTACTGAATAATGTAGTGTATATAATTTGATTGATAAATGATTTCTACAATATCAAGGTAGTAGCGCGTGAAATAGATTGTCGTGACTGACGTCGTAAGTTCGATCTCATACATATACAGGGTTATTTTTAAAACACTGACAACCTCGCAGGGCCATATAGCTGACCCCATAAGGAACAACTTTTGTTCTACGAGTTTGGACATAACTCAATACATAAGAAAAAAAATGATTTTACAAGTTTTTGTTGTGTAGTGTTTGTGTTCGTACGTCAGCTGACGGCTGGATGTAGGTATTATCGATCGATACGGCGCGGCCGGTCATTGAACTGACGCGCGCGCTGCGTGTATTACGTAATTTGCGATACGCGCAGAGCGTAGGTAACTTTCAAGACGGAAATTAAATTCATAATTATTTTTGTATGAGAATAAAATCTAACAAATTATGAAAAGTCGTAGAACAAAAGTAGTAGCAAATGACCTTAGGTATCTACTCCTGCGAGGTTGTCAGTGTTTTAAAAATAACCCTGTATAGAGCACACATATCTGATTTTTCGAAGTCGGTAGAATTATGAGGAAACTTGAATATCTGAGAACTTGCACACCTGAGAATTGTCCATGCCATGGTTCAACGTGGTGGACTGTAGACCAACTCCCTTTATACGTTGATGCTCGCGCTACGCAGATAGTGCAAACTGTATGGCTTAATATATTTTTTTATTTGATCGTTATTGAATATGTGTAAATCATCATCATCATCATCAGCCACAACACGTCCACTGCTGAACATAGGCCTCTCCCAAAGATTTCCAGACCGACCTGTTGGAAACGGCCCGCATCCAGCGACTATGTGTAAATGATTGATGTAAAATCTATCTCCCTTACTTGAACTCAAGAGTTCATCATATTGACATATAGGTTTATAAAAATTTATGTTCCGCTATCGAGGATCGAACTACGTTCTCATATCATTATTGAGAAATACCAAATACATTACCCAAAACTTCACTGCTACGTAACTGCGTTTCAAGGACCGAGTAGATTTGGCAGGAGCCCAACAACGAGAATTCTGGATTTGTGCTTGCTCATTTAAGGACTATACGAAAAGGATTTAATTTGGTCTGGCAGTCTCAGTTGTCGACTCATGATATATTGTTTAAAGTAGAAGTCGGTAAACGTGCATGTGGGTCACCTAATAGTAAGTGGTCTCCACCGCCCATGAACATTCACAATACCAGAAGAAACAGGAATGCATTGTTGTTTAAAGGAAAGGGATGGTTAAGAGATTGGGAAAGGGAGGAGGATTTGGACCTCCGGTTTTCGGTTAGACAGTGATATTCCTCCGATATACCAAAAACAAATGTTTGTAGATCACACAAACATTTGTGTCGGTGCGGGAATCGAATCCGCGGTATCCATTTCATAACCGGCTAAACGCCTTGTGAGCCACAAAAGAATAACAATTTTAAAAATCTCCCATTTAAGCAAGATTGATACGATGTTTCAACTTAAGAGATACATGCGTTGGTGGTGTAATGGTCAGCATAGTTGCCTTCCAAGCAGTTGATCCGGGTTCGATTCCCGGCCAACGCACACTTTTGCTGAATGATCGTTTTTTGAAAGGATATTTGCATTAGCAGTGTAATAGCCAGCAGACTTCCAACTAGTTAATTCCAACCCAATTCCCGTCCAACGTATTTACAATTTTTTTTTCGTAAATAAACCAAAGTAATGGCTGGAAAGAATCATGGGTGTGGAAAATACACCGCATTCAAACAATTAAGTTGTCTTCGGATAGTAAACACAGCCGGGCTCGCGGCTCGCACTAGCAAAATATACACACGGTTTGCGAACAGCGAGCGATTCGCTTTTGCCATAAACTGTGATGCGATAGCTGTAGAATGGTAATCAGTGGTAGTACGGTTCAATTCAACGGATAATTATCCATCTATCAATCTTGTTTACTGACTTTGTCCATTTTCGTGGAAACGATGGTATTACCATGGTTTTACGTGGTAGATCCAGATTGTAGACAAAATTGTTTACTGGTTGAAAATTGAATTGACAAATGGACCTACTTACGCAAACCAACCCACAGCAAGTTCAAATAAAGATACTGATTATGTTTTGCTAAATTCATTGATTTAAAATGTTTTTAATACGGTTTTTTTTTGCAAAATCGTATATGGAATATATTTCATGCCCAATGGTCCACAAAACTACGTGATAAAATTAGTTTAAATTATGGAATTTAGTAAAAGAAAATCAGTATCGCAATTTGAACTTGCTGGGGTAGGTTCCTGTTTGCGAAAATAGGTCTAATTTATTATCGGCCGGGATATCATCCGACGGCAAGTCAGTTTTGTTGTTGTTTTGTTTTATATGCAGAGACGGTACTGAATGGTGGAGCAGCTGTATTGCATACGCGGAACGACTGCTGTGCTGAGGGGTTCGATACCCGGTTCGTGTTACATTTATATTGGGTTTTTCTTTAACGAAATGCTCAGTATCAGCTCGGAGTCTAGCATTGTGCCCGGTATGGCGATAGTTTCGTCCCTATCACATCATGGGACGGAGAAACGCTCAGCGAAATATGGGTGTACTAGTAAAACAGGCGATTACAGGCGTGAGTGCGCATGTATTCACAAAGATTTCGGAGGCCCAACGGCCCTTTCACCATTCTTTTTGGTAAATGTATGCAACGAACCCATGATTCCCGTGGTATATTGGATATTTAGGCAGTGGACATCACTTACAATCAGCTATCCTTCTTGCTTATTCATCAGCATTCTATTTTTAAATAAACTCTCTTGCAGACTAATTTGACAGATCCCTATACCATTTAAACAGCAACAAAAGGCCATAACATAAAAATACACCTCAACTTGAGAACCTCCTTTTTAGTATCGGTTTAAATTGAACTATAGGTCAATATCGGCATTCATTAACTGTTAAAAGACAGTGACACATTGGATACGAGGTCTCCTTTTACCGGAATATATCCACTTGATTTTTACGATCATTTTATACCTCTCCTTTAGAGTGTGTTTTAACTTCTGTTAAACGGAATTGACTTTTAGGGATACAGGTTTATTTCTTGCTTTTTATATAGTGTATGCTGTGTAGACATTTGTAAACTTTAAAATAACGGATCAGAAAGGAAGAAAAGAATCGGATTTGTACTGAAAGACTCACGTCCAATTTCTGAAAGGCAATGTAAAATTAACTAATCATCTGTAAAATTTAATGTCGTCATAATTGAGTTGCTAGAAGCGTGGTCAAGGCTTTTGATTTGACATACCTGTTAGTTAACATGGCTTTCAAACTAAAAACGAAAAATCGTATGTGAAACGCTATTTTGTGTTTCCAGAAGATTCATAGATAATTCTATCGTTAATTGGTGTGTCAATTACTAACAAGCGATTGTTCACAAATTATATCAGAGGTAAATAAATTTTTCACTGATTAACATTTAAGAAACTCGAATTGATATGACAGCACTGTCAAAATCAAAGTTCTGTTAGTTGAATATTGATTTGATCAGCCTTTGAGAAACCATGTGTAAGATTTGGAAACTGGACAAGACGTCAAATAGTCTATCTAGAAAACAAATGAAAAGAAAAAATCCTTTATATAAAACAGAAACTTCTGCTTTATGACGATAGTGGTAATACCCACTGTTATGAAGTAACGAGTTTGACTCGAGATCGCTAGCTGTATATGTTATTTAGATGATATCAAGAACAAACAAAAAATACAAAAAACTATTTATTAAATGTCAATTGATTTTTTAGCGGGTATACTGATTCCAAAAAGCTCTGATCATTCAGAAAAATGCTAGATTTTCTGAGATATTTGAATATTTCGAAGCACGGAGAAATACCAAAATAAAATACGAAATAAAATACCACGAATCGGTCCCCCATCCATATACTGACTGCGCCAAAGGTTGCTTGACGCGATAATCGCTCAACTATCAGTAAGTGCAACTGGCTATGAGCATCTCATCCTCTTTCATGTAAACGTAAAATTGCTTTTCAAAGAGTTATTGATGAAGTCTGTAAACCTCCGCGAACTATACACCCACAAGTCGTGGTATTTATCGGACACAAATAGCGGCGGACCGACTCAACGCGATACAAGGCCCTCGTTGAGTAATGTCAACTCTGGCTTAGGTGTGTCGTGCGCCTTAAATCATGCATTGGACATAGAATAAGTGGTAGATAGGTTAATACTAAATTTTAGTACTTAATTTTAGTAACTAAAATTAAGTAATTAAGCCGTCAAGGGCACATGTTAAGACTCTACCAGTGCTTTGGAAATAACCAGTGATCCCAGAAGCACCAAGAAACTGTGCAGTAAATTATTTTAATATTTTCATCATTCCTTGCATTGTCCTTATCGCACTCGCAGTAGGGTCAACATGCTTTAACAGATATTAAAGAAAGATTTAGCTTATAGTTTTAACGAGCGGCCGCCGCGCCTTTCTGACGTCAACCCCGGAGAAAACAACCAAACCTGAGACATTTTTTTTTTGTATTAAACAAACATTTGCTCTTGGCCACGGAATCGAACCCGCAGCCTCGTCGTTCAGAGCCCCTGTATTCAACAAGACGTGTGCTGGGCACGGGCTTCTTCTACTGAATGAGAGGGATAATAATGTAGGTTGGCAGGCCAAATAAATCATAATAATTTACATTTAGATATCCAAACACATTCACAATTTAATATAAACTGATACCAGTTCATATTTAACTATGTGATATTGAATACACGATCGTTCCCAAGTAATAAATACTATTTGAGAATGATCTAACGGAATGTTGTGTAGTACAAAATCATGTTAATATCTATTGGGCAGGTGGCGAACTTACATTAGGAAAACGATGAGTTTCTGGATTAAATCTCACGCCAATGAAATAATTTGCATTTGAGTTTTTCGATTTTTATTATAGCAGAGGCTGGCAAACGACTAAGTGGGTCAACTAGTGGTAAGTGATCGCCACCGCCTATGAACAATCACAATACGTGGGGATTCATAGATGCGTTAAAGGAAAGAGGTAATTAAGGAATTAGGGAAGGGAGGGGGGATTGAGGTCTTCGGATATATCACTCACCGGATGAAACGCTTCACCAAGCTACCATTTTACGGAGATTTTCTTTGAGGTCATGGTAACAACCCGGTTGAGTTGTCCCATTCATGCTGTAGCCAAAACTGTCTATAATGTGTTTCAATATGGCAAAATAATAATAATAGATAAATAAACAGATTTATTGTAATCGTCGAGTGTATTTTGATGATGCTATGTATACATTAATTGATACTGATTCCTATATATAAGTTTCTTTCACTTTTGAACTAACTTGTCATAAGCGCTATTTCAATTGCCTACATGGTTAATAAACTATTTCATTTCATTTCATATAAAGGATTAATGTATTTTTAATAAAATACTATTTAAAAACGCCCATGTACAGTTTATATCATCCAATTACCCAAAGTTTAATGATCCTTTGGCCATCCATGTGCACAAAGGAATCATCCATTTGAAGGTATAATAGAATCTCTCACAATACATATTGTATTATTTAATCTTTGGCCCGTGTCCCGGCACTACGATTTCGTAACAAAACTGAGTTGACTTAATTATCTATTAATGCACAGACGTTCGATCACGAGCCAGTTTATGTACAAATATTGTTAATAATTTGAATTTCGAACAATTGTGGAGCTGACAACCGACGTTGATGCTGATAAGAACATTATTTGGATACCAAATCGACCGGCGCGAAAACTACGGGCGAGAAAAAATTTAAATCCAAAAGACGAGTTTCATTTCTCATTGTGTTTGAAAGTTCCATCATATTAATATCAGCTTCAAATTCAGCCCAGACTTTATTAACATGGGGTACAAGGCGGCTCATTAATTCCAACTCGACAAAAAAAAAATGATTTCAGTATAGCTCAGTAGAGAGTGGTACGGACTGTCCAAAAGAAAGTCGCAGGTTCGAAATAATAGTTCGAAACCAGCGCCAAGAGCACATGCTCAAATAAGAACATTAGAAGCTCAGAAGTACATACTTCTGACTTTTCTAAGTCACTTGTGTACCTTATTTTTGAAAGTGAGAAAATCTGTGAGAACATTTGCATATCTGAGAAGTTCTGCATAAGAATTTCGAAGGTATATGTAGTCTGCCAACCATATGTATCTTCCAGTAACTCAAAATAGCATGTGACATGAATTTTTCATGTTAGTTTGAAAGCCTTGTTAACTAACAGGAGTGTCAAATCAAAAGCTTTAACAACGCTTCTAGAAGCTCAATGTTGACTTGACATGCGATTTTTTAGTGATTAGTTATTTCGACAATGATCAGCCTTGCAGAGACCGGGCGTATATGTTTTTTAAGCTATTGTATAGATTATATCGCGGGCCTTGCGGCGAGACCGAATCCAGAAATTCCGTAACGAAAAAACCTAACACCCCCCTCCGACCAGCCAGCGTTAGCTGACCTCTCTGGAACATCGATAATTTCGAAGTTCCAGGTGGCGTCACACAGTGACCAGTCAGCTTGGACCGGACTTTCACACGACTCTGTGGCGACTCTGACGCGACTCTGACGCGACTCTGACGCGACTCTGACGCGACTCTGACTTGACTCTGAAACGACTCTGACGCGACTCTGGCACGACTCTGACGCGACTCTGACGCGACTCTGACGCGACTCTGATGCGACTCTGACGCGACTTTGAAGCGACTTTGACAAAATTAAAAATAAAGGAAAAAAATACTGCATAAATAAAATAAATAAATAATTATAATTACATAAGTTGATAAAAAATACTATGCAATAGCTTTACCGCGGCAGTCTCCGAGTGCCACACGTCTTTTTTTATTATATTGACAAGACGAGCAAGGCGCTCGTCTGATGGTAAGCGCCACGCCTGCCCACAAACAGAAGCATCACCGCACAGAACTTTTAATTACAAAGAACTGCAAAGCGCTGAACTGCGCTCGTCACTCCAAGACATAAGATGTTAAGTCTCACAATGTCCAGTAGTTTCACTGGCTTCAATGTCCTTCAAACCGAAACACAACAGTGCTTACACTGTTGCTTGGCGAAAGAAATAGACAAAGCGGTAGTACTAACCCAGATCGCCTCTCGCATACGAGGTAACTACTACCTTTTTATTGTCTCTTTTAACTTCACTTTGATAATTCCAAATGACTCTACCAAAATACAATGTCAAGTTTTAATAACCCAGAAAACATGTATGTTCTTGTGTATTTGGCAAAGTTCACCGCATGACAACCAAACGCATAATATCATCTTATGTTTACTAATTACACTTGTAACGTAGCATTCATCGAGTCCAAATCAACAGTATAAGATGCATTAATTTCTTTGTTATTTCATATGTAAACCATGAGACTTGAGATATTATTATGAAAGGGAATTTATTGTTAAAGGGAGTTGTGGCTTAATGTTGAGAAGTGCAATAAGTAATATTTTTTTATCCGAACAAGGAAAATGACTGCACTACACCTGATGGTAAGCGCAGTGCAGTATAATGGAGCAGCGACCACCGACAAACAATGGTATATCAGTGGTCACCAGAATCATGCCGGCCTTTATAAATGCTTCCTCCCGGAGAAGGAAGATATACATCGAGGGGCCTGCGACACGACTGGCGGATGACTGATGCAGGCACAGGGATACAAGGATGTACCCCTATGGGTATAGGGGTATATAGTAGCTATATAATAGCTAGTTTTTAGATGTAGGGGTCAGATGTCGGGTCGCCGGTCACTTTGTAGTGGAGTCACTTTAAAAATGAAAAAAAAATACAGAAAATTTTACCTGCATCAAAATTGCACGGGTGCGCGTGCGCAATTGGCATAAATACTTTGCTAAAACGACTTTTTTATATTTCCTTCGCCACAGAGTGGTTTTCACAAATATTTACTTCAGAATTAATTACGTTTATATAAAAACCCGACGGATAGTAGTTTAGCCAACATTGAACAAATCCATTTAAAAGCTTTTTGTTCCGACATCCGCCTTTTCTTTGTGTACTTTATAAAGTATTTGTTTTGTAAATGAAAATAATTTAGGATGTTAAACTATTAACAACTGGGCCTATTAATGGATGCTTTGTGTGTAAATATACAAACAAAAGTTTGTTATTTTGTTACTATGGAAAGCTTTGTAACAGCTTTTTACTTTCTATCGCTTCTTAAAATATGGTCGATCATTTACCGACAGGTGACGTATTTACTCATTTGTGGGGCTTTTGTTTTAAAATCCTGTGTATATTACACATATGCCTTGATAAAAGTTTTTTTATTGATTGAATGACGAGACGAGCAAGGCGCTCGCCTGATGTTAAGCGCCACGCCTGCCCATAAACAGAAGCAATACCACACAGAACTTTGAATAACAAAGCACTGCATGGAACTGAACTGCGCTCGTCACCCCGACGTTAAGTCTCATAATGCCCAGTAATTTCACTGGCTGCAATGTCCTTCAAAGCGAAATACAACAGTGCTTACATACGGTTGCTTGTCGGCAGTAATAGACGGCGCGGTGGTACCAACCCAGATTGCCTCTCGCATACGAGGGACCTACCACCTTGTAGAGTAGTAATAATGTAAAGTAGTATTAATGTGGTAGAGCCACTTTGTAGACAGTTTTGTCTACAGCATGAATGGGCTGGTTCGACCGGGTTGTTACCACTGTCTTACAAAAAATGGACGTAAATTAGCATCTTGCTGCTGCGTTTCGCACGGTGAGTGAGATATCCGGGGGCTCAAATCCCCTTCGCAATCCTTTAATCATTCCTTTCCTTTAAGTTCGGCAATGCATCCATGATTCTTCAGGTATTGTGAATGTTCATGGGTGGTGGAGATCATTTGCCATCAGGTGACCCACTTGCTCGATTGCCGTCCTGTGATACAAAAATATCCTTCCTACTAATAATATAAACGCGAAAGTTTGTAAGTATGGATGGATGTTTGTTACTCTTTCACGTAAAAACTACTGAATGGATTTTAATGAAACTTTACAATAATATAGCTTATACATCAGAATAAGACATAGGCTACATTTTATCCTAGAAAAAGCATAACACGCGGGCGGAGCCACGAGCAAAAACTAGTATATAATAAAAACAACATAAAAACGTTGTTATTTTTTGCAAATCATGCAAAACCAGAAATCGATTAGAACGATGCTTTTTTATTAAAATTTAAAAGCATAAAGTCAAATTTAACTAAAGCGATAAATGTGATACCAATCGTAACTAGCTTTTCCTCTAGCGTGATCTGCTTTTTCCGGGATTAAAAGTAGCCTTTGTTCACCAGGGATAATGTAGGATTCTAATGGAGAAATAATTTTTGAAATCTGTCCAGGCAGCGCACGCAACGGAAGCCTTCAAATATGAATAACCCTTGTTTTTGCAACTGATGCTTCGCTCCTAATGGTCGCAGCATAATGTTATATACTACTGGACTATCTAACACAAAAATAATTTTTCAATTCGAACTAGTAGTTCCTGAGATTAGCGCGTTCAAACAAACAAACTCTTCAGCTTTATAATATTAGTATAGATTATTCTATGCATTCAAAACGCTCCCTTGGAAAATTTATACTTTGCAAATTCCTAAGTTAGCCGTAGATGTGACGATATGTACAACTCTACCAGTTGAAAAACTAATGTGTTTAAACTGAAACAACTTCTTTAGCCATTAACAACAGATCATCTAAAACTGGTTGCCCCTAACCAATTAAAAAACATATTAGATTATTTGTAAAAAACAGAGATCAAAATAAAACTGCGTAATGTTTCGATCTACGTGGAGTTTTAGCTAAACGTATTTCTCAGAAACCATTATGCCATACTGAATTCGTCTGGCGAAATACGCAGAATTTATCAAAGTTCTTGTTTTGTTATTGACAACTTACAGTTTTAAATTGACGTGATATTTAGATAAATGCCTAGAGTATAATTTCAGACAGGACACCTGGTTTACAATAATCTTATTATAGCAAAATTGATAGTTTATATAATAGGAGTTTCATCTTAACTAGGAATCGAAACCAAGACATGTCTTTTTTATTCGAGCACGGCAAAGTGACTGCACTACATCTGATAATAAGCGCAGTGCAGACCAAAAAACCACCGAGAATCACAAGAGTTTATCGGTTGTAACTAGAATCATGCCGGCCTGTATAAATGCTTCTTGCCTCTCCGGAGAGGGAACCGAAAAAACACCGTACGTAATACAACAAGCTGCTACTTCACGTCATTTGTGAGACAGTGGTAACAACCCGGTCGTGCTATTTAGACATATTTTTCTACATGACTTTACCACTTAAAATACATGATTTTTATAAAATACTTAACGATTTTATAGAAAGTGTAATATATATCGGGTTCGTAAGCGATTACGCTATCATTATATTTACTGACGCTAATTGATTATTAAAGACATTTCTCAACTTTCCAATGATACGACCGGAGAAAATATTGAAATTTTAAACAAATTTTAGTTTAAACTGTCTGTTTATTGAATTAACCAGCGGGAGGGAAATGAATTGCCGAAAGAAAATGACTCGATTACAGTTTTAAAGCACGTTAATCTGACTTTTTAACCTACTTACTCAGTTTTTAGTAGACGCTGACAAACGGGTTAGAGGGTCATCTGATGGTAAGTGATATTCATTGCTCATCAACACTTATAATACGAAGAGAATCATAGATACGTTGTCGATATTAAAAGGAAGGGATAATTACGGGATTGAGAAGGGGATGGGGGGATTTTTTTATCCGAGCAGGACAAAGTGACTGCACTACACCTGATGTTAAGCGTAGTGGAATCCAAAAAACCAGCGTCCACCGACAAATAATGAATTTATCGGTGGTTACTAGAGTCATGCCGGCCTGTTTAAATGCTTCTTCTCTCTTCAGAGAGGGAAGAAGCAAATCGAGAGGCCTGCGACAGGACTGGCGGATGACCGATGCAGGCACAGTGATACAAGGATTTACCCCTATACCGGCCCCAATCAACCATCAAGTCATGTCGCAAGCCCCTCGGGAGAACCGGATATACACTGGCTGATCCTAGAACGCGATCCACACAAGGTGTGTGGGTCACTATGGCAGGTTTTAATACCATGTGTACGGTGGTCGCTATGCGGCCGGATATTAATCCTACCACCAGCAAATCTATTATTGATCGTCAAAACATTGGGTTTCTCTAAGATGATTTTGATCGCATCCCGCAGAGATGTTGAATCCGTTCAGGTGTAAAATGCAAGTTGATCTAAAGACTAATCAAATGTCTAATATTTCATTTTGTTGTAAACTCTACAGACACTTTTGTCTACAATATTAATTCTGTTTACTTTATTAAGACCCGTTAAAATAAACACACGCCAGCAGAAACTTCCTGAGCTTAGTATTAAATATATTCTTTGATATATGTACTTAAAAACTAAATACAGTTGAGATAATTTTAGAGATGAAGTGGAGTTACGCAAGTCATGTTTTGTCTTCATAAAGCCAGGAACAACGTATGAGCAATAAATATCGACGGTTTTTGTTTGACCGGAGAGCCAGACAGTCTATCGATGGAGTTTGTATGAAGAATTACGAGCTACGATGTAGTGTGTTATTATTTATCATCGCGTTGTTAGTGGTGGCGACCACCGTACACATGGTATTAAAACCTGACATAGTTACTCACCCACATTGTGTGGATCGCGTTCCAGGATTAGCCAATGTATATCCGGTTCTCCCGAGGGGCTTGCGACATGACTTGATGGTTGTTTGGGGCGGATGTAGGGGTACATACTAGTATTCCTGTGCCTGCATCTGCCTGGCCTGTCCTGTTGCAGGCCCTCGGTTTGCTTCTTACCTCTTCGGAGTGTGGAAAAGCATTTATATAGGCCGGTATGATTCTGGTGATCACCATTAAACTCATCAAGAGTACGTAACAAAAACTACATAATAATGTGTAGCTACGATATTTTATTTGAAGTTCATAAATTTAGTTTATTACGTAGTATAAATATGATTATTCTAACTTAAGCTTATTTCAGCCATAAAAAAACCTTCTATAAAGTCTAGGAACCAGTAATGGACATTTTATAATTTGTTAAATCTCACCTCCTTTACCACTGGCACTGGCATATCACGTTACAATAAGGAAAGGTTTCATTTGTATAATAAATCTTAAATTCATTGTTTTAGCAAAATCTTAATGGCTTCTAGCCATTCTAGCCAGACGACAAAAAAAATTATTTTATTTAATACTAGCTTTTGCTCGCGGCTCCACCCGCGTGAACAGCATTTTCCGGGATAAAAGTAGCCTGTCACCGTCTCCAGGGTCCCATCTGCCATTGTAGATAAATTTATCAAAATCGGTTCAGTTATTTAGGCGTGAAAGCGTAACAAACAAACTCACTTTCGCATTTAATTTCACCCCCTTTTTCATACCTTATTAAATAAAATTTCCAAAATTCCTGAAACACGTACTTATTTGTTTTACGTCAATAACCGAAATACAAAATTTTGTTTATGTAACTTTCAAAATTACGGACTTTCATACATATTATCATCACCTATTTTGACCCCTTTGGGGTGGAATTTTCTAAAATCCTTTCTTAGTGGGTGCCTACATAACAAAATGAATACACAGTCCGAATTTCATGCTTGTAGCCTTGATAGTTTGCGCTCGGCGATGATGAATCAGTCAGTCAGTCAGGACATGTTATTTTATAAGTATAGATATGTTTAAAATCCGACGACATCCTTCTTGCTATCCTCTCCCACTTTGTGATCTCGCCCTCGGCACTGGATTGGTTCTCGTCTTATCTTCAGGGACGCCAGCAGATGGTTCGGCTCGGCGACTCTTCGTCAAGCTGGTGTGATATCGATGCTGGGGTCCCTCAAGGCGGCATTCTCTCCCCTTTATTGTTCTCCATCTTTATTAACCTTCTCACTCAAGAACTTCAGTGTGCATACCATCTGTATGCTGATGACTTGCAGATATATTCTCAGGGTGGAATAGATTGTGTCCCCGCAGTCGTAAACAAGGTAAACAGGGACCTGGCTCGGATTAAAACCTGGTCCGAAAATTTCGGCCTGTCAGTAAACCCTGCGAAATGCCAGGCTATCATTATAGGTAGTTCAAGATTGATGAGCGTGCTGGATGTTACGAACGTTCCTCCTATAATTTTCAATGGTTCTGTCATTCCCTGGAGCTCCAGTGTTCGTAATCTCGGCCTACATATCGATTCCACCCTGAGCTGGAGGCCCCAGGTAACCTCTGTCTGTCAGAGAGCCACCGGTACACTTCGCGCTCTGTACCGCCTGAAGAACTTCCTCCCGCCTAAGATCAAGGCTATGCTTGTGCAAGCCTTAATCCTTCCTATAATCGACTATGGTGACGTGTGCTATTTTGATCTGAATGCAGACCAACTCAATAAACTTGACCGCATGCTAAATAACTGCATTCGATTCGTGTATAACCTTCGTAAGTATGATCACATTTCCTCCTATCGCATACAATTAAAATGGCTTCCCATACGTAAGCGCCGCTCTTTGCGAGCACTTACCACTCTATTCTCTTTACTCACCTCCCCTACACCTCCTACTTACTTATCTTTAAATTTCCAATATCTTTGTAATAGCCACGATAGGAACCTTCGCTCCTCTAACAATCTTCTTCTTCTGTGTCCCCCTCACAGCTCTAACTTCACACATTCTTCATTTGCTATTCAATCAATTCTTCTTTGGAATTCACTCCCCTTTGAAATCAGATCGTGCACCACTCGGTATGCCTTCAAAATGAGGGTACGTCAGATGCTGATGAATGAAGCAGAAGAGTCACCACCTTAATTAGTTTTAATATTATATATGTGTAGGTATGTATATATTATGCATATATTATTAATGTATATATTTATTCATGTATATGTTTATATATTCATTTGTTGATTGTATTTATTTTTATATGTATTGCGTAATTTTGTCACATTCCTTGTTATTCTTGATGCACCTACCTTGTCTATCTCTGCACCATCCTAAGGTTGACTGGTAGAGAATGCCTCTGGCATTAAGTCCGCCTATATACATATGTGTATATGAAGTGCAAATAAATAAATAAATAAATAAAATAGACTTGAAAGTTAGTACACACCAGCCATACCGTTTACAACTCAAAATTACATTTTATGAGAGATCGGAGGCGAATATATGCGCATTAATATGTCCCGGCGAGTATTATGGGTAATTTGTTGATTTAATCGTCAGGTATGTGTTGCATAGAGAGTGGGGAATCAGGTGTTTTGCAAAACATCTATTCCGATGAGCTCTATTTATACGGAGAGTTTATCGGATGAGCTAGGCGAGAATGTAACAGAAGAAATCGGAAGAATCCTGGGCGAGTTGCCGTCCTTAAAGGAAAGGGATAATTAGGGATAGTGAAGGGCTCTCCCCTTCCGGATTTGGGCTTCGGGATATCAAAAAAATATTCATAGCATAGCTAGTAAAAATATACTTAGTTTACACAAACTTCGTGAGTATGAAGCCGCAAAATTGAATTTGTGGTAAATATGGAGATAGAATCGCCCTATGTCAGTTTTTTTCCGGAGAGTTACATAAATATATAAATAAATATACTAAAAAGTCACCATTGGGTACCAGAAACTACGAGGGACTTGCGGCCCCACAACACCCAGATCCAAAAGAAATATTTGTCAAAGAAACATACAAATAATATTTGTCTATCTATTGGACCCTTGACCTATCTCAACTGCATAACTGTATTTTTACATGGCAATATCATATTCGCTTCCATACTCTTATGTCCCGTTATTTGATCCCGCGACCTTTCGTTTGTCCATTCGCCATGCACGGAAGTAGGGGATAGTATAGCTTATACCTGATTTTGAACTTTGCCTGCGACACAACCGGTTTGTCCGGTTGAGTAGCTTACAGCAATGATACTGCAGAAGTATTTAATAAAGAATGCACATCAAAGATGGTGCGATTTTTAACAAACGTAAAAAAACGGAAAACGTTCTTAATTCGTGAGTAAATTATACTCGAATTTATTATTTTATGTATGTTCACACATAACTCCGCCAAATGTGGACGGATTTGAATGATTCTTTTTGAGTTCTATAGGGTAGAATTTTGTAGGGGTCTTATAGAAATTTAAAGAAAAATCTATCCTAAGGGGTCACGTGGTCATGTGGGATGAAAGACTAAAACTTCGTCATTTCTGCACCGATTTTGACAATTATTTCACTATAAATAGTAAAATAATAAATTATAGTTCAAAAAACTAAAAAAATCACACTTTTATAGAAAATCCAATTAAAATAGGAAATAAAGTTTGACAAATATGAAAAAAAAAACATTAAATTAAGGTTTTCTAGATTTTCATAAGATCTGGTACACAAACAGTTAACAAGGTGACAGGTCCCTCGTATGCGAGAGGCCATCTGGGTTGGGACCACCGCGCCGTCTATTTCTAGCGCCAAGAAACAGTGTGCAAGCACTGTTATGTTTCGGTTTGAAGGAAATTGAAGCCAGTGAAATTACTGGACATTATGAGACTTAAAATCTTATGTCTCGGGCTGACGAGCGCAGTTCAGTGCCATACAGTGCTTTGTAATTCAAAGTTCTATGTGGTGTTGCTTCTGTTTATGGGCAGGCGCTTACCATCAGGCGAGCGCCTTGCTCGTCTCATTTAATTAAATAAAAAAAAAACAAAACTCACTGCCAGCTGTATGTAACGACCCTTAAATAAGACCACAGTTTTCTGTAACATTGTATATCAGAATTATTGTGTTTATATTATGCGTACTCTGCATTGCCCACTACTGTCCACTTATTAACCTTCACGACTGACACGCCGGTGGTAGACAGATTATGTGACTGTTGTCGACTGTCTAGTCAGTATATCATTAGATATTCTAAATATATTTCCTGAATTTATTACAGTACTTAATATAGGTAATGGTGGCCATATCTGATGACTATAAAAGGTTCACTTCAATGTTCTGGTGGCAGCGTACTTTAATAACATGAAGTCTTGGCTTTAAACCACAGGTCGGGTAATAAGAAAATAATATGAGTTTTTCGATTGGGTGACCCCTGATTTTTCTGGGATGAATTCGATTTGGCAGATTTGGCAGGTTTTTTTACTACGGATAATTGGACAGATGAAATGTCATCTCAAAGGGGTTTGGCTGGATTTTGTTATTATGAGCTTTTTTATTTGCTTGAATGACGATACGAGCAGGTCGCTCGGCTGATGGTAAGCGCCACGCCTGTCCATAAACAGAAGCAACACAACACATAACTTTGAATTACAAAGCATTTCTTGACACTGGATTGCGCTCGTCACCCTGAAACATAAGGTGTTAAGTTTCATAATGCCGAACAATTTCACTGGCTTCTATTTTCTATAAACCGAAACACAACAGTGTTTACACACTGTTGCTGGGCGGTAGATATAGACAATGCGGGGATCAACCCAGACGGCCTCTGAGGTTTTTTAAGGAATAGCTACATGATTTTTTTGGGCTAACATACAAGCTAATAAAAACACCAGAAACATATTTCTATGAAAACATTACTGTTTTTACAAACGCAAAAGCTGGGACAGGTCGTCTTTAGCTTAAAGGAAAAAGCTCAAGCTTTTTTCATAAAACAAAACATTGTGGTTTCCCATAAAAGCGAATGAACTCGTACACAATTTTTCTTTTTTGAATCTCGGGAACCCCGTATGTCTATAAGCTTGGAAATCCCGGGCGGATGTTATAAAGTATGAGTCGACAAAGGAGCTTTTTAAGACGAAGTCCTACGATTTGAAACACCATAGAGGAAGATTGATAAATTGCATAGCATCTGCAAATTGACAGTGGCAATTTTGGAGGATTTACATATTACGGGGGGTGATTATTATTTTGAAGACAGAATGCTTTTTCTCAAGGTTGAAGGCACCATTATGAAAAACTATTTTCCAGTAATACCAGAAATACTGTAAGCGGAAGATCTAAATATATAAAACTCAAAGGTGACTGACTGACTGACTGACATAGTGATCTATCAACGCACAGCCCAAACCACTGGAGGGATCGGGCTGAAATTTGGCATGCAGGTAGATGTTATGACGTAGGCATCCGCTAAGAAAGGATTTTGATAAATTCTACCCCCAAGGGGATAAAATAGGAGATGAAAGTTTGTATGAAACTTTATCAATTTTAAACTTTCACGCGGGCGGAGCCGCGAGCAAAAGCTAGTTAGAATATATATGTATAATATTATTAGTGTCTCCCGTAATGAGTGCAATACTTGGCAATACAGTCTTATGCAGTACTTGGCAATTTCTGCACAGTTCTGGGTGGTGTTGTGTTTATCAGGCGTCGAGTTGAACGCAACTTGAAGAATAAAACTGTTTTTAGTTTTTTGAGCCGTTTTTTAAGTTTAATTTTACCATTTTTTGTGAAGTTATTATCAAAACCGTAGCATAAATATCAATGTTTGACATCATCATTTCTTTTATTTAGAAATGGATCTTTTTATGTAAAATTAAACCTTACTGAATAGATTAACGATCATCTAAAACAGTTCATAATTAGCGAGGTTATGCGTGAACATCCATGAAAAAATATACAAACGATTTAAAAACCTCCAGTTTTTCATCAGTTAATTAAAGCCCTAATTACTATTTACATTTCACAAAACCTAAACATATCGCTATGAAACTCCAAGCCCTACGCAGAACTCCACAATGTGTACACAATCCGAAATAACTTATTAAACCCGATATACAATCTTACTAAACATAAATCAATTACTACAGAAGGTACGGTACGCACGCTCGCTCCAACCCAAATACCTAACGCGTCTAACAAATTGAAAATAAAATGTTCCAACATCATTGATGTTAAATTTATGGCTAACTGGACTGAAACGGAATGGGGGGTATTAAGGAATAGATGTGGGGGCTGATGACCCACTTATTTATCGTTTGTTAGTAGCCGGTTGCGTAATAGGACGTGTGTCGTGCTAGATACATTTTTGTAGCTGGTTGGAAAGCGATAATCGCTCATGTGGGAAAAACCTACCATAGCGGATCGTTAAGGTGAATTACGTTCAGTGCGCAACTAGTGTATATAGTAACTCCAGGGAAGCAATGTTTCTCGATATTATATTTGGACTGTACTTTCCATTAAAAAAATAATAATACTAATCTTTATATGATTCGAATATTTATATTTATGATTGGCATAAATTGAGCTGCTTTAATTCAAATAAATAATACTTCAATGTATTTAGTGCAAATATGTATTGTAAACCAGTTTAGAAAAGAGCAACGTTAGAGTTTCTTGCCCGTTCTTCTTTAACGAAACAGCATTTCGAACTGGCGTTAGAGTTAAAATTTGACATCGCACTGCCCAGATGAATGGGCTGATTTTAATGCAGTTTTTTATTTGAAAGTTTGTTTAATCGAGATGGTTCTTAATTATCTATTTACCCATTTTGAATACACAAATCTTATTTTGATGGATATTATGAGATGGATTTATATTTCAACGGTTGAATCAGGTTATTTCTAGAAACTTTTAGAAATCTTTGTGGCAACCATTTACGTCGCCTATTAGCTTTGTAATTTGGTTTATCAATTGCTGTTATTAAGTTTTTACCTAAACTAGTTTGACGTGTTTTCCGAGACCCACAAGTACTCAAGATATGAGTGATTTGTTTCGTGTTCTAGTTTCTTAATCTGTGCTGTTATGTTGTTTGTATAAATTATTTGTGTAATGCTTTTACACTATGATGTAATGTTAATGTTCGTTTAAGTTTAATCAGTTTTGGAAACTGTACTAAAATGCAATCATATCGCAAGTGGAGTTGCTAGAGCCACATTGTAGACAGTTTTGTCTAATGCACGAATAGATCTGCTCGAGGCTACCACTGTCTCATAGATTATCGCCAGGATGTGGTAGTTTGCTGCTCTTATCATACTGTTTGTGAGATTTTCGAAGGCCCAAACCCTCTCCCCTTATTTCATACCTTTTATTCAAAGTCAGCAACGCCTTCATGATTTTTCTGGCTTCGTGGTGGAAGTATTCAGGAGCAGTGAAGATTTTCCGGTGATTCACTTGCTCGTTTGTAGATTTCTGGTTAAATTACCGCTGCCACAACAGTATAATGGCTTTAATCATTACAAGTATACAAGATTATTTTACATTAGTAAGTACACACTATTCTATCAATAGTTCACTCATTCCGTTCAAATAAATTCAGATTTTTACATTCAGGCACTATTTGAGCGTTGTCCAACTATTTCCTTATAATTTTGACCCCCGTGTGTTTCCGAATGCGTCCACCACAGACCGTGGCATTCGACAATGATTGTTTCTCAATACGTTCGCTGAAAATAAACACGCGTGATTAATGACATTGTATACATTATTTTATTTTGCATATCTGTTTAAAAACAGATGCGGCGTTGCGCACTGACACTCTTACCAATGTGAATTATTCAAATCCTACTGCCAACATCCATATCCTAGTCCTAATCCTACCATTATTAATGATACTATTTATTGCTTTTCTACTAATATAAATGTGAAAGTTTGTATGTTTGTGAGTTTGTTGAAAAAACATTCTAGATCAGTGTTTCCCAACCTTCTTTAGGCCATATCCTTCTAGGCCTTCTATAGGCCCCACCTTAACATTTTTTTTGTTAATTTTTTCACCGATATCTAGCATTGCATTTAAATAACCCAAAGCGAAAGGGTTAAAGTCGTGTCGAGTCCATTTTTAAATTGCCCCCGTTAACTATCAAATTGCCCCCTTGTGTGGCGTGGGCCCCGCGTTGGGAAACACTGTTCTAGATGGTTTTACATTGTATATTGATACTAGGATACATTATACTATGATACATTCGATACTAGGTTCTATGTGGTACGTCCCTCGTATACGAGATACCATTTGAGTTACCAACGTTTCGTATATTTCTGTCGCCAAGCAGCAATGTATAAACACTGTTGTTTGAAAGACATTGAAGCCAGTGAAATTACATTTCTCTGATTTATGTATTTGTAAAAGCAACAAATTAGAACATATTGAATTTAATAGACGCAGTGACATTAAATAAAGATGAACGACCGCGTTTAGGACGGCGAGACTGAAATCACAGCGCATTGCCAGACAAAAATAAACATCGAGTACCACGATTTACACTACACTCAATCATTTCATACATTATTTATAACTGGCTTTTGCTCGCGGCTTCTCCTGTTTAAAACTCTTTTCAACAATAAATAAAACTGACTCACGTATAACTAACACTAAAAAAAAACTATCTTTAAGTTGGTTCTATTGCAGAAATAGAAGCAACACTAATGAGAACTTGGAATGATGAAGTAGTAATGTATAACCCTGGACTTTATTTGTCACCCCAAGATATCACGTGTTAAGTGATGACCATGGTCCTTAATAACACTCCGAAAAAGTGTTACAATGTTGAATTTGTTCCACAGATAAAAAAGTGTGTGTGTGCAATTCACACACGGCAGAAATTGAAATTCCGAAAATTATGATTTCTTATGTTTACGCGAATAAAATCCGTTTTTATTTCAATCCAGAAAAGTAGCCTATAAGAGAATGAGATAAATAAAGAGGAGACGAAGATTAAAGAAAACACTGTATACTTGTAATCTATCTCATTCTTTCGCAGTCTAAATCTGTCGCTTTTTCGTTTCATCGAATTTTCAAATCATAACGATGCTAAAGAAGTTTCACTTCAAAAATGTCAAAAAAAAAACAGCACCCAACACCTGGCCCTGACTCCACAATAAGATACGAGTCTTGTGAAATGGGTGTCAGGAACTACAAGATTCTTTCGGTCTCACCACACCCAGACCCGAAACCAATATTTGTGGATCAGACAAATATATGTACCATGGCGCAGCGGGAGAGTAGCCGGCTGTGAAACAAGCTGCCGCGGGTTCGAGTCCCGCACCGAGACATGTATTTGTACATGTATATGTACACATATTAATTTCGCTACATAGGAATCGTATTTAGGAGACCCTACGAGACGTTCTATGAAAGTAACCTGCAGTTAAATATTAATACTAATTCATGGAACAGTTAACTTAAATTCTTGTTAGAATTGAATCCACATATTCATAGCTAGCTTATAAACACACGTATATCAACGCGTTGTGATTCAAGTAAAATCTATTTAAGTATTTATCTTGCAATTTTTTATCGACTATTTTTCCACTACTATATTATCGGTAGTAGTTTTTTTGAACATAACAGATGTAATAATATTTGCAGAACAAACACAATATATTTGAATAGCTTTAGCACTCAATAGAAACAGTTGCGTGGTCTTACGATAACGTGTAGGTGGGTTGTTTAGCACGTCTATAAAAATGCGTCTTTTTCAAAGCGCGGATGTAATACGTGAGCTATGAATACATTTAAGCCAGGCTTCTCAAAGGCTGATCAAACATTCAACTAACAGAACTTTGATTTTGCCAGCGCATTGGATATGCGACATGACTTGATGGTTGGTTTGGGGTGAGTATAGGGATACATTCTTGTATCCCTGTGCCTGCGTCGGTTATCCGCCTGTCCTATCGCAGGCCCCTCCCTTTGCATCTTCCCTCTTCGGAATGTGAAAAAAAAACATTTATATAGGCTGGCATGATTCTGATGACCACCGATAAACTCGGTCGTCGTTGTTTTTTGAAGTTATACTTCTTTAGGCGCGTTATGAAAAAATGATGAGAGTGAAATTTTAAGATGCGCGCGCACCTGTGACACAAAATTAACAGTATGAAGCCGTCTGCTTAACCGCTCATTAAGTCTCGAAAAAAAAGCTACCAACAAAATAGGAATTGAACCTCGATATTAGTCGCGCATGTTGGTACGCTCGTCACCTCTGATCACTGTTTTCATATTTATAATATTTATCAACATGTCTCTAGTTTATACATTCACAACACGTGTTTGAGTTTCATACAAGTGCGAATTATATATGTGCTAATAAATTATATTCAGTAGTGATTTAAATTGAATATTTTGATTGATATTACTTACTATTTGTGAATATTAGTGAAAAAAATTGTGCTTATATACTTTTTCAAGTGCTCCAATATAATTGAGGTTAACTATCCGTATGTATTATTTATTGATATAAATTAAAATACTTTTATTTAATATAATTAACACTAAATATTATTAAATTATTAATGTTAAATACTTATTATTGGTTATTTAATATTCACAAAATAAAGAAATAAATTTAATAAACCATTTAATAAAAAGTTTGTGATAAAAATTAAAATTGAACATCAAATAATAATATTAATTTTTAATATTTGCTATTAAATTGAATAAATAACAAAGAAGTATAACTTCTCACGCGCGTACATAAGTACACGCACTCATTTTTTTTTGGATTGCATTGCGCTTACCATCAATGCAGTACATAATGTAGACAAATCTTGTAACGTGGCTATAACATTTGAAAAATGCTCAGTTGTGCTCGTAAAGTCTAGCAATTTATGCAAGATCCTAACGTCGCTATTACTATCTAATAATTTGCTCAACATTGTCATTAAATCAATTCGGATGAAAAGCCACGTTTGTATAGATTTCTAAGAGGATCTAATTTTGTCGCACATAATGTTGGAGCTTGGTATGTGGCTAGGAGTTATGTTTATTACTATTAATTTGATTAAAGCTGTGCTAAATTGAAAGAGAAGTTCGGACTACTGATTTGTTTATTAAATAATTTGATGAAACTCTCCCCGAAGGAGTGGTTGAGAGGCCGGCATACGTGCAAGTGGGTCATCTGATGGTAAGTCATCTCCACCGTCCATGTACGACACACAACACCAGGAGCATCATGGTCGCTTTGCTGACCTTAAAGAAAAGGAATAATTATGGGATTGGGCAGGGCAGGAGATTTCGGCCTCCGGATATCTCGCAGATACGAGATACTACACTTATACGAGACGTAGCAGCGAGCCGCTACTTGGTAACAATCCGGATAAACCGGCCCATGCATGCTGTAGACAAAACTGTTAGGTCGCTCGTATGCGAGAGCCCGTCTGGGTTGGTACCACCGCTTTGTCTATTTCTTCCGCCAAGTAACAGTATGTAGGCACTGTTTCGTTTCGGTTTGAAGGACATTGAAGCCAGTGAAATTACTGGTCATTATGAGACTTAACATCTTATGTCTCGGGGTGACGAGTGCAGTTCAGTGCCATGCAATGCCTTGTAAAAGGCGTTTACCATCCCCTTACCATCAGGCGAGCGACTTACTCGTCTTGTCGTTGAATTAAATAAAAAAACCTGTCTATAGCGTGGCTCTACTACACATAAAATGACATAATTTAATGAATATTCTCGATTGTTTCAGGAGCTTTTATCGGTGGTATAGTGGGTGGAATGGCGATGCGTCTTGGCCGACGTACTGTACTGTTGACCACTGCCCTGCCGTACACGCTGGCGTGGCTGGCCACAGCACTGTCTACAGGCGTGAAGATGATCTCCGTCGCCTCGTTCTGCGGCGGCATGCTGATCTGCTGTATCAATATGACCACACAGGTTAGTTCTATTTCCTTTTTTATTGATGGCACACTGTTCATCACCGTCAATGTTTATTGAACAAATCCATACCACTTTTATACAACAAACACAAATCTAAACTAGTTTATGAAATAAATTAAAATAAGCGATGAACTGCACTGTCGAAATTCCCGCCAAAACTCCTACAGGTTAGTTTATGCTTTTAATCGCAAAGGAGTGTTAATTCTAAAGGCTTTCCCCCGTATTCATATACATAACTATAAGGTCTTATAGTGAGCACGCATAGAGACGATTTCTTCTTCTTCTTTTTTATTTATGGCTTCGCATTATTATGCATTTCGCCAATGACAAGTATAATTTATTCAGAATTCCCGCCAAAACTCCGACGATTTCTCTAAACGTTATTGGTTAGTTTTAGGCGCTAAATAAAAACAGACCAATCATGTACACAGAACTCGACACTTCGTAAAGAGCTTAGTTAAGTGTTGTTTATGAATACGGGTCTAACTCTCGAATTAACAAACGTTACTTTAAGGTCTCATAGTGTTCACGAACGCATATTGGCGATTTCTGTAAACGTGATTGGAAACTTATATTTTTCTCACACTGGTCACTTATGTACATTCAATAACTCTATAAGCATTATTTATAGTTTCTATTGTTATTATTTTATGTATCGATTGTGATTATTGTAGCAAAACTATTTTTATCGATTATGTCGAAGGCTCGAACTATGGTTTTAAAAAAAACCATAATAATCGTTTCGCGGGCTAGAACTAATGGTCGACTATCGATCATGGTCAATCTTGGTCACCTCCAACCTCTGTCTTATCTAGATATTGAAGGTGACGAGGGTTTTAGATGACGAGTGAAGTGGCTGAGGTTAGCCCGGCCAGGTCGAGGTATTGTATTGAAATTAGCACCTTTATTTGGAACCTAAGTCGTCAGAATGTCTACTGCGCTAGTGACCTGGTAACCAATATGCGAACATTTGCACATTTTGAGGGCACATATATTTGCACAAACTATTGTATTTTTCTTGCAACTGTTATCACAGACATGTAGTTTAAATTTAGGTTATGGACTGTGTCGTGGATTCGATGCCCAGTGAGTTTTTATGAATATAAATTTTCGCAAGATGGGTACAATAAGTGCCTTACGTAGTGATTAGATTCATTCTATAAAAATAACTAGAATACTGTAAAAAAAACTCGCACAAAAAATAATCCGACCTGGAATCAAATCTTAGACTAGTAAGGGTACCTATTTCGGGTACGCTATCTGCTACTATTTCTCAGAAAAAGTGATTTAATTATGTCACCAGTAATGGACACTATCTAGGTTGTGTGAAGATTTATTCCCTTAATCGAAAGATGTCACTAGTTGGTTGGTAATATTTTTAACCAACGAAAAAGCAGAGGAGATTCTCAATTCGTCTGTATCTATATAAGAAAGGGATAATTAAGGGATTGGGAAGGGCAGGGGCATTTTGGCCTCTGGTAGCTCACTCACAGTACAAAATGCAGCAGCAACCCAAACTTAACTTTACGGTGGTTTTCTGTGACACAGAGGTAACACCCCGGTCGAGCCGCGCCATTCATACTGTAGACAAAATGTCTACAGCATGACTCTACCACTCATAAAATAATTAAAGAAGCACGGCATCCTGTTACCATTAAAAATATCATATCTTCTTTACGTAGCATAAAATGAAGTCGCTTCCGCTGTTTGTTCGCTTAGATCGTTTAAACTATTCAACGGATTTTAATGCAGTTTTCAGCAATAGATAGAGTGATTCATGAGGAAAGTTTATATGTATATCACGCTATGACCTATGGGAGCAGGGCAGTAACATGCAGGTGAAACCGCGAGGTACACACATATTATAGTACAGAAAAGCCGAAAAATTCAACGATTTGTAATGTGATGTCGTAACAAACATATTTTTACTCGTGCGAAGCCGGCGCGGGTTGCTAGTTGTTTTTATATATCGTGTATCCTTAGGTGGAGGTCCTTAAATAAATAAATAATTATGTTTTTTTACTTGCCTTGTATTATATATGTCCCACTGCTGGGCACGGGCCTCCTCTACTGTATAAGAGGGATTAGGCACTAGTCCACCACGCTGTACTAATGCGGGTCGGTAGACTTCACATACCTTCGAAAAATCTTATCGAGTTCTCAAGTATGCAGGTTGCCTCACGATGTTTCCTTAACCGTTAAAGCAAGCGATAATTATCAATTGATATACACGTGACTTAGAAAACTCAGTGGTGTATATACTCTTGGGGCTGGTTTCGAACCTGCGACTTTCGTCTCGACCGTCCATACCACTCCCCGCTGAGCTATCGCTGCTGTGTAATAAATAATAACTCGTTCAAAATGTACATAAGCTGTATTTCTGTAAGCTTCGTCAAAATAAAGCGTTGTATTAAGTGAGGTCTGGCGTCCCAATTTCGCAGTAAATATTTGTGCGAGCCACTGTGTTGCAACTCATAACTGGTCATGGAAACTTCGTATCAATAAGGGCTCATTTAGACGATGCTTAGCAAGTCTTAAAGTATAGTGTAAAATAAATAAACCGGTCAAGTGCGAAAAGTCTTGCGACCTGGAAGGGTTATCTATACTAATATAATAAAGCTGTAGAGTTTGATTGTTTGTTTGTTTGTTTGTTTGAACGCGCTAATCTCAGGAACTACTGGTTCGAATTGAAAAATTATTTTTGTGTTGGATAGTCCATTTATCGAGGAAGGCTTTAGGCTATATAACATTACGCTGCGACCATTAGAAGCGAAGCATCAGTGAAAAAATGTTGCAAAAACGGGAAAAAATATTCATATTTGAAGGCTTCCGTTGCTAAGCTACCCAAATAATATTATTTGAAGGCTTCCGTTGCTAAGCTACCCAAATCTATACTAATATTATAAAGCTGTAGAGTTTGATTGTTTGTTTGTTTGATCACGCGAGCGGAGCCGCGAGCAAAAGCTAGTGTATTATAAAATGATTACATTATATTTAGACTTATTTTTACGTATTGTAGAGTTAAATGACAGGTTCCTTAGCGCAGGGAGATATGGGGCGAGCCTATGGCCATACCAGACACATTTCCAGTCCGGGCTGACACTAAGCATTTCGTGATAGAAAAATCTAATATCACTATCACCCGACCCGGGGATCGAACCGAAACGATAAACAATGTGTCCATCGTAGGTCGGCAAGATTATGCCGGCCTGCCAAAGGGCCAAGTGAGAGGGGAAGGAAACAGGGATGGGAAAAGGGTTAGAATCAGGGGGCAAGCCCCCTGGGGAGAACCGGATATACACTGGCTGACCCTGGAACGCGACCCACACAAGGTGGGCCACTATGGCAGGTTTTAGCACCAGTGTACGGTGGTCGCTAGCCCGTCGGATACAAGTATCCTCCCACCAGCCAGCAGTTCAGCATGGCGCTGAACTGCGCTCGTCACCGCGAGACATAAGATGTTAAGTCTCATAATGCCCAGTAATTTCACTGGCTTCAATGTCCTTCAAACCGAAACACAACTACACACTATTGCTTGGCGGCACAAATAGATGGCGCGGTGGTACAAACCCAGACGGCCTCTCGCATACGAAGGACCTACCACCTTGTAAAGTATGTTATTATATTAACTGTTTCTAATTTTATTTTATGCTGCCCCACTTTTACTAAAAGTCGGTGTCAAAACATTAAGTCGAAAATGTCTTCCTTTCTCTTTTATTGCCTTCAATCGATTTTACTAATTAAATTAAAGAATGGGATTACATTCTGATTTAATTTTGAATGACAAATGAATTGCAGCTATAATTTATAACCCGACAGCCATCATTTATATCTAATTTGTCATAATATTATTGTTGTTTTGATAGATGAAAGTGGAGAGAAATCTATTTTGATTAAATATTGTCTAGAGATCATTTTGGTTTCTCAAAAAATGATATAATGAATGCTGAAATCAGTATTTTTTTAATGAATGCCAAGCGCTCGCCTGATGGTAAGCGCCACGCCTGCCCATAAACAGAAGCAACGCCACACAGAACTTTGAATTACAAATCACTGCATGACACTGAACTGCGCTCGTTACCCCGAGACATAAGATGTTAAGTCTCATAATGCCCAGTAATTTCACTGGTTTCGATGTCCTTCAAACCGAAAGACAACAATACTTACACACTGGCGGCAAAAATAGACAAAGTGGTGGTACCAACCCAGATGGTCTCTCGCATACGGGTTTATGGGCGGGCTAGGCGCTTACCATCAGGCGAGCGCCTTGCTCGTCTCGTCATTCAATCAAATAAATAAATACTTTTCTATACCTACTAAAGTAGTAATATTTAATATACGCATTTTCCTTTTTAATCCATGTCCCGCTATTTAGAAAATTGGTCCAACAACACTACACAAAGCGTTAGTCGTCAAACAATTCTTCAATAAATCTCGCTTGTATATTTTACTTGAGTTCTCAAAGGCTTGCATGACCATTGTAACATTACGTTTTACCAACAAAACGTAATTTTTCACGCGGTTATGGCTCACAACTGCGGGTAAAATGAATGGGCAGATAGGCTAGATGGGTGTTGATGCCTACATCGTGTTAGTCTCGTGGAGACACAGCCTAGATGTAAAAAATCTTTATTCTTTACTGTTTAATATGAGTTATGTATTTCAATAATCACCTCGAAATCAGAATTGCAATGCTTTTGAAATAAAATGCTTTTTTTTTTCGTTTTCAAATGCATTTTGTCTTCAGCTCTTAACCAAATTTATATAGAAAACCCTATCAAACACACAAAGAATCCTTAAAATCCATCTACATTTGGCAGATATATCGCGTAAAATATTTTTTTTTAAAGAAGCAGGAAATCGAGAATTTGGGTCACGTGATGGAAGTGATCTGCACTACTCACGAACGCCAAGAGTCATGGACGCGTTGCCGACCTTAAAGGAAAGGGATTATCCCTTAGGGATTGGGAAGGGGAGGGATTTAGGCTTCCGGATATCTCACTCACCGCAGACAGTTCTATACACAGCGCTATAACTCATAAATATATAACAAAAAACAAATAAATCGAGAACCTCTTTTTGAAATCTCTTGAAAACTTAACGATTCGCAAAACAATATTTATCATGTCTAAGCTAAATAATCTATGACTAAGTTACTAAGAAATACTCGACGTATATTTTAAAGGTGTTATTTTGACATTACTGTTGGATTTTACTCCGAGCACTACGACGCTGTAAGTGGCCATTCAACGATACAATCGATATTTGTTTAACTCTTGCACGAAAAATATTATGTTTTAAATATTGGGAAATACCTGAGTTCAGGTAAACACAAAGAGTGTATAAAGATGAAATGATGACGTAATCTGTATTTTTATCGCTATTACGTAATAACTGCGTATTTCGAATGATATTGCAGAATGCTCCAGAAAACTTGGGGTGTTTTTATCTTGATTATCACAGTTTTTTAGCTTGAAACTCGAATGTTAGCCCCATATGGCTTTCATTCTCACAAAAGCAATTATAACGAATCTAGCATTTCATGCGAGTGCTGGATTAAGGCAAAATATCCCTCCATACTGTATTTAATGTTAAAGAAAAACAACTCGCCTCGACAACCCTGGATTGTTTTTCTTGATCTTCTACCTGCCCTTATCTCACTCGCAATGGAGTCGGCGTAACATGCCTATTACAAAAAGATTTCGCTTCTAGTTTTAACGACCGGCCGCTTGCCTCAAGTCAACCCCTCTGGGGAGAAAAACTCTCAACAACAAAACCTGTCTCTGTAAAACATCTGCTATAACAAATCAACTTATCGTCTTCTTTGTCCGCAGGTGTACGTGACGGAAATCGCAGTGCCTGAGATCCGAGGCTGCCTTAGCTCAGTTTTGAAGATCCTCAGTCAGATCGGCATCCTGATATCCTTCACTCTAGGAGCATACCTCAACTGGAACCAACTTGCGCTGATGGTAGCAGCGGCACCCATCCTTCTATTCTTCGCTCTGTTCTTCATCCCGGAGACTCCATCCTCTCTTCTGCTAAGAGGGAAGGAGCAAGAAGCGGAAGAATCCCTGCAATGGCTGCGAGGACCTGACGCTGATATCCGTCAAGAACTAGCCACAATCAGAACAAATATCTTAGCAAGCAAACTCTATAATGGAAGTCATACTAGCAAATTTAAAGTTCTTCTTTCCAAACGCTTGACGAGACCAGTCCTCATCACTTGCGGCCTCATGTTCTTCCAAAGGTTCACTGGCGCGAACTTATTCACCTTCTACGCTGTGAAACTGTTTAAGAAGACGCTTAGTTCTATGAATCCTCACGGCGGTGCTATAGCAACGAGTGTAGCGCAACTTCTAGCATCTTGTCTTTCTGGAATGCTGATAGATAACGTTGGACGACTGCCTCTCCTCATGATAAGTGGCGTGATGATGTCCATAGCGCTGGCAGGCTTTGGATCCTACGCTTACTACTATGAAGAAGTATTCAGAAACTCAACAAATTTGACTCAAACAGGACCTGGAGCGTATCTTGAATCTCCTTACGACTGGATTCCCTTACTCTGTGTCCTCACACTGACCATAGCGTTTTCGTTAGGCATCAGCCCTATATCTTCTCTGTTGATAGGGGAACTCTTCCCCCTTGAGTACAGGAGTACTGGCAGTGCTCTAGCTACAAGTTTTAGTCATCTGTGTGGATTTGTGAACGTCAAAACTGCTGCAGACTTCCAAGATTATATAGGACTGTACGGTCTCTTCTGGATGTATTCAGGTATATCAGTATTATGTCTTCTATTCGTCGTATTATTTGTACCTGAGACAAAAGGAAGGGAGATAGACGAAATGGATCCAAAGTATGTGGAGTCTTTGTGTATTAATCGATAAATTTTCATTCAACTTACTGGATGCAAACCTTTTAAGATACTACTAGAGTTTTCTCAGTAGATCGCTCCAGAGTCCCAATTCCTGGATGTCTACGCAGTTGGTTTCATCGAAGAATCGGGAATTCTATAGCCAATTAGTTTGAGTGCACTTGTGAGCAAGCGTTATTGTCTTGTATAAGAGTTATCTCAGTATTATTTATATTAGTGCCTTTATGAAGTTCCTCTACTCATCACATTAGTGGTATCAATATGAATTGTATATATTGGCCCCAGGCTGGCCCTGTATAGGCCTCGAGTAGGTCTTTAATGACCTTTAAAGGATTGTACTTTTATATTAAATGTTGAGTTAGGTAATTGAGGCTAGGGTCAAAAATTATTCACTCGGATTAGAAAATAATCTATTTAAAAAAATGGTATGGTTAGAGCGAAATTTTTGCTAGATAAAATGTCTTGTCCGAAACTCTAAATTATCATTATTGAATTTTGGATCCAGATAAGTTCATTGTAGTTATAATTACGGGCTTCCAAAATCTGGATCTTCATTATCTGAGTGATAGAGAAAGCATAAATATTATTTTAGATCTGAGCCATTTGTTTATTTATTGTAAATATAGTTTAGGACTTAGTACGGGTATGTTTTAGAGTGTTGTTATGAATTTTATCAGCTTTTTCATGCATTCATCGACATTTGAGGCCAATTTGGATTCAGTGATACTCAACAATGCTATATTTACGTAACGGCTTCAGTGACTGACACATACTTAAATCATAACAATTATATTAGAAAATATTATACATTACCACAGGAGAAATTACTGGGCATTATGATACTTAACATTATCCAACTCGGACTCGTTCGCAGTGCAGTTCCATGCAGTACTTTGTATTCGATGTAGTTTTTTGTGTTAATTGAGATTATAATCACGAGATGACACAAATTCGGCCAACAACAATATCTACGAAGGACCTATATAATTATCTTTCGCGTTTAAAAATAGTTTAGTTTGGACGTTGAAATGCAGTGGCCGGATTTACGACGTCCAGTGTGAAAAAAAAATACCATTCTCACAGTTGAATGCAAACTCACTGTACGTTGAATGCATGGAAACAGCATATTTATGTATTTACGAACGAAAACTACGGTTTTTAGTATATTTCTAGGAAAAAGTGTGCGACGTCACCGTCTGGTGCTAAAAGGTGCCTTTGCATTTCGAATATATAAATGTTATACCTAGTGATTGTATATAGATACGTTATGACTTTTGTATATTTATATTTTAACTATTTATGTACATGTATAGATGTGGTTGGGTTGTGAGCGAATTTTCAATTTCACGCCATCTAGCGATGAATGGCATAAATTTAAATAAATATTTTAATTGTTTTTTGTTGGTGACCTTATATTGGTGCCTACTAGGCAATATATATGAATTAAGTGTCTTAGTAAATAGTTAGCAATATTTCATTGACATAAATGTTACTAAAATTTTCTAAAATGGCGTCTACTGTCATCTAGTGACAGTGTGTAGAACTACATTAGTTCAATTATTTTTATTGTTAAATTATAATCGCTATTGTTATGTTTTCCGACTTGTCGCTCATTCTAACCACTATCGTTTTACACAATAATACGTTGCCATAAATGTATTTTAATAATTTGTACTTAAAACGTCGAATTTAAGTGTTTCAATAAAATGTCTGAAGGTGATATTTTTGTTTTCTTGCCATCTTAATGGTGCTGCCACACCGGTGTTAGAAAATGTTATATAACATTTTATAACACCGGTGTGGCAGCACCATTACACCATACTAGCTTTTGCAGTACAGTTCACATGGGAATGTCTTTCCGGAATAAAAGTAGCCTATGTCCTGATTCCTAATCTAGGCCATGGTCTACCCGTGTGCCAAAATTTATCTAAATCCGTTCAGCCGTCAAAGCGTCACTGGTTAACAAACATCCAAGTTTCCAAACTCGCAAAACTTAAAATTACTAGGATAGTAGGGAGACTGCATGTTCAGTATTGGATGAATATATGCTGATAGAACGATATGTTGGTTATTACTGCTACGGAAGTCTGACTTCGTTGTTAACAAGTAGAAACAGCACACAATCACACCCCGATAGGGTAGGCAGAGGTATGTACACTAGGGTGTGCCAAAAACGACGACATTTTTTTTGCTCTCAGCCCAAACTATCTCAGATGTCCCAACTAAGCTCCTGTTAAAAGCGGAGCTCAAAATTCCAATTCTAAGAGGTTCTCCAACGAACTTAATTTTTTTTTGTGAAGGTATTGTACCGCTGGACAAATTTATTTTTGGGAAATTGATAAATAAGAAGCCATTACACAAAAAATCATTTCATTCAGTAGAAAGCCTGTACCCAGGCCGTGCCTGTGCCAAACACTAGGACATGTATCATACAGGGCTTGTATTATATTGTTATAAAATAAATCACTGAATTCCAAAAGATCAATGAATTGTGTACCAAAAATAAATCATTGAACACTTTATAAGAACCACTCGAGTCTACCGCGCAGTTCAAAAGGTTTTATTATTGTTCGAGTGGGCTCAGGTGTTTTCTTTGTAATCAATCGTTATTAATGTTGTCTAGAGGTCACCCACCTCGTTCATTTGAGGTCATAAAGAATTTTGGAAGTAGAGTCAGTTAACCTGGCGGGGATTGGAATGGACACCAGTCAACCAGCTCACAAGAGCCTGAGGTCTAATGTCGAAAACGTCTCCATGATTCTGGTATCCTGGATTTTTATGGCCAATAAAGATTACTTTTCAATCAATATAAAAATTTACTAAATATATGCCAAATTTCATGTCAAGTCTAAATTGTGTTGCTAGAAGCGTGGTGAACGCTTTTGATTTGACACAGCTGTTAGTTAACGCGGCTTACAAACTAATTTAAAAAAATATATCAAAAGCTATTTTGGGTTTATGGGGGATTAGTGAAGCATCGATCATAGACTTTACTGTCTAACTAATTATAGACTTTTCGCAAATTAGATCAGTGATTAGTACATTTTTCACTAAATAACGTTTCGGATTCTCGACTTGATTTGACAGCGCTGTCTAAATCAAAATTCTGTTAGTTGAAAATTAATTTGATCAGCCTTTGAAAAACCAGGTGGTAATCGTTTGCTGGCCTCTGATATTTAAAAAAGGTCGTAGTTTTGATATCACTGCCCTGGATACAGACGTTTGTATTTTTGAAGATATGGGTGTATATTATTTAAATCGAACGAAACGTCGCACGTCGCGTCGTTAGGAAACCTACGTACTACCGAATTCTCCATAAAACCATTCGAGGATACCTATGTGATGTCTACCAACCCGCATTATACCAGCGTAGTCAACTAATTAGTAGTACCTTTCATTAGTAATGGAAGCTTATGTCTAATATGCCAGTGTAAAGTTACACTGTTCGGCACTTATATAATGAAGAATTATTTTAATTTTTCGTTGTCATCTTTACAGAACAAAGTATTTATATCACTGTAACTTTCTAAAATCTTAAGATGAATCTTCAGACCGTATACCTTATACAGCCTAGTCAATCGATAGGTTACAGCAATGCGACTGATGTCATGGGATAGACATATGGAACAAATACCGTGTGCGAGCGGGACAGATGCATCAGCATAGCTTTTACATATCACATATGGCCTGCTGTATCAAGGTGAGATATACCAAATCTCAGCTAAACTACGTTTTAAATAACCTTAACACTGGTTCCAAGGCGGGGCTGTGCTGGAAAGAATGATTTATTTTTCACGCCTAAACTAACTGCACTACACTTGATGGTAAGCGTACTGCAGTCAAAAAAACTAGCGACCAACGACAAACAATGAGTTCATTGGAAGTCACCAGAATCATGCTGGCCTGTATAAATGCTTCTTGCCTCTTCGGAGAGGGCCTGGAACAGGGCAGGCGGATGACCGATGCAGGCACGGCAATACAAGGATGTACCCATCAAATCAAAAAAAGAAATCAAAATCTTTATTCATCATGTAGGCTAAGAAAGCGCTTATGACAGGTCAAGTACAGAACATTTGTCATTAATGAGACTAACTTAAGATTATGGGAACTTTGGAATAACCGCCGCGCTATAGGCTGGCAGGAAAAGGCACACTAACAAGCATGGGAAGAGGGAGGGGATCCTTAAATGTAGGGATTCACGGACTAGGGTGGGGGACATTGCTGGTGGTAGGATATTCTTATCCGCCCGGATAACGACCTCCATATACATGGTATTAAAACCTGCCATAGTGATGCCATCCACATGCCTTGTGTGGATCGCGTTCCAGGATCAGTTAGTGTTCTCCCGAGGGGCTTGCGACATGACTTGATGGTTGATTGGTGCGGGTATACTACATCCGATAGGTGTACATCCTTGTATTACTGTGCCTGCATCGGTCATCCACCTATCCTGTCAAAGGCCCCTCGATTTGCTTCTTTCCTCTCCGAAGAGGGAAGAAGCATTTATACAGGCCGGCATGATTCTGGTGTCCACCGATAAACTCATTGTTTGTTGGTGGTCGCTGGTTTTTTGGATTGCACTACGTTTACCATCAGGTGCAGTGCAGTCACTTTGCCGTGCTCGGATAAAAAAAAGTCAGGACAAGGGCAGGAGGGAGTAGGACATTTGTTGTCCCCTGCTATAAAAAACTCCTTATTTTTGTAAAAGCATTATAAAAAGTTAACGTTATATTTAATCAACCATATCGACTGTCACGTTAACCCTTGGTGTAATTCAGCTCTACACGGAACTGTTTTAATTATGACAGCTCAAACAATGGCGGAGGTAACAATGTAGTGAATGGAACTTTTAACGAATTTATACCGAATATAACATCAGCTTTGTATTACATACGTCACGATTCATGGCACGGGCCTGCTCTACTAATGAGAGGCTAGGCTAGGCTAGGCTTAGTTTAACAAGGTCTTAGTGCACCGTGCTGGCCTTTTATGTTTTCGCGGGAAAAAACTATATATATATTTTTATTTGATTGAATGACGAGACGAGTAAGGTGCTTGCCTGATGGTAATAATCGCCTGCCCATAAACAGAAGCAGCACCACACAGAACTTTGAATTACAAAGCACTGCATGGCACTGAACTGCGCTCATCACCCCGAGACATAAGATGTTAAGTCTATAATGCCCAGTAATTTCACTGGCTTAAATGGCTCAAACCGAAACACAACTGTGCTTACACACTGGCGGCAGAAATAGACAAAGTCGTGGTACAATTCCAAACGGCCTCTCGCATACCAGTGACCTACCGCCTTGTAAACGCCTTTCCACTGACGATATGATTAAAACAAAATTAATATTATCTAATATTCTAATCCAGTGTTTCCCAACCTTTTTTACGCCATGCCTTGTTAAATTTGTCACCGACATCTAGCATTGTATTTAAATAACCCAAAGCGAAAGGGTTAAAGTCGTATCGAGTCCATTTTTAAATTGTCCCCCTTAACTATCAAATTGCCCCCCAGTGGGGCGTGGGCCCCACGTTGGGAAACACTGTTCTAATCTCTACAAATATTCATAAGAGATCCTCGACCGCATAACTTGGGTGGTATGTGGTAGGTAGACCTCAGCTGCAATATGGTAGGCAGCTGGTAACAAATAAAACGATGCGGGTTCGGTTCCTCACAAAGTATAATTCTGCATCTAAAAAAACACTTTTTTTTATAGCATGGGCTGGCAAATGAGCAAGTGGGTCACCTGATGGTAAGTGATCTCCACCGCCCATGCGCGTTGCCGACCTTAAAGGAAATAGGGATAATTAGGGATAAAAAGTATAAAACAAAAAGTATAAAATACACAAAAAGTATAAAATATGTTGATAAGGACTTTGAGATTAAAAAAATATGCGTTGGCCGGGAATCGAACCCGGATCAACTGCTTGGAAGGCAACTATGCTGACCATTACACCACCAACGCATGTGATAGAGCCTTCATAAGTAAAATATTGCAACCAGAATATCCTCCCACCTTTGCTGGTGGGAGGATACTTGTATCCGACCGGATAGCGACCACCGTACACTGGTGCTAAAACCTGCCATAGTTGCCCACCTGTGTGGGTCGCGTTCCAGGGTCAGCCAGTGTATATCAGGTTCTCCCCAGGGGGCTTGCCCCCTGATCCTAATCCTTTTCCCATCCCTTTTTCCTTCCCCTCCCCCTTGGCCCTTTGGAAGGCCGGCATGATCTTGCCGACCTACGATGGACACTTTGTTTATCGTTGGATACACTATTCTTGGATTGCGCTTCACTTACCATCAGGTGTAGCGTAGTCACTTTGTCGAGCTAGGACAAAAAAAAAGAATCAAGTTATTTTCTTTATTCAAAGATTTTTATATGTGGTAGACAGTCACGCTGTAGACAGTTTTGTTTCCAGCATGATTTGACCTGTGTTATACCACTATTTCTCAGAAAAACTACGTGAAGTGCATAAACCAAAACACAACAATGTTTACACACTGTTGCATGGCGGCAGAAATAGACAAAGCGGTGGTACCAACCCAGACGGCCATACGAGGGACTTACCATCTTGTACATAGTGGACAGCAATAAATAGGTTTATAGAATAGCCAAGGCAATAAAAATATATTTGATATAAATTTATGAAACTAATATCTGTTGGAAGCTCATCTCTCGAAGTTGTCGACGAATATGTCTATCTAGGACAAGTAGTCCAACTAGGCAGGTCCAACTTCGAGAGAGAGGTCAATCGTCGAATCCAGCTCGGCTGGGTAGCGTTCGGGAAACTTGGCAAGGTCTTCTCGTCTAAAATACCTCAGTGCCTGAAGACCAAAGTCTTCGATCAATGTGTGTTACCAGTGATGACATACGCCACTGAGACGTGGCCTCTGAATATGGGCCGTATAAGACGGCTCACAGTCACTCAGCGAGCTATGGAGAGGGCTATGCTCGGTGTTTCTCTACGTGATCAAATCAGAAATGAGGAGATCCGTAGAAGAACGAAAGTCACTGACATAGCCCAGCGGATTAGCAAGCTGAAGTGGCAGTGGGCAGGCCACATAGCTCGCAGAACCGATAACCGATGGGGCAGAAAGGTTCTGGAATGGAGGCCACGTACTGGCAAGCGCAGCGTTGGACGTCCACCTACAAGATGGACAGACGACCTGATAAAGATCGCAGGATGTCGCTGGATGCAGGCCGCTTCCAACAGGTCGGTCTGGAAATCTTTGGGGGAGGCCTATGTTCAGCAGTGGACGTCTTGTGGCTGATGATGATGATGAATATCGTAAATAAAAGCATACCTACATGGAATATTGATTTTGCTATTTATTATAATTCCTAGATTATTTATGCTAAAGTGATAAAAAAAACATTAAAAAAGTACATAAAAACTACGACAGAAAACGTTGCATTAATAAAAAAATATCTCTTTTTAAACACAGTTTTACACACGCCTATAATTTAATCAGTGTTTTATATTATACTAGCTGTCCCTCGCGGTTTCACCCGTATGTTACTGCCCTGCTTCCATGGGTCATAGCGTGATATTCATATAAACCTTCCTAATGAATTACTCTATTTATTGCTGAAAACTGCATTAAAATCCGTTGATTAGTTTAAAAGATTTAAGCGAACAGACAGCGGAAGTGACTTTTTTTTTATTCGAGCACGGCAAAGTGACTGCACTACACTTGATGGCAAGCGCAGCGCAATCCAAAAAACCAGCGACCACCAACAAACAATGAGTTTATCGGTGGTCACCAGAGTCATGCCGGCCTGTATAAATGCTTCTTGCCTCTTCGGAGAGGGAAGAAGCAAATCGAGGGTCCTGCGACAAAGACAGGCGGATGATTAATGCAAGCACAGGGATACAAGGATGTACCCCTATACCCACCCCAACCAACCTTCAAGTCATGTCGCAAGCCCCTCGGGAGAACCGAATATACACTGCTGATTCTGGAACGCGATTGACAATAGGCGTGTGGATCACTATGACACTTTATATCTTGAAATTATAAACACAATTTATTATATTTCACTTTAGAAGGCTCTACCACATGCGTTGGTGGTGTAATGGTCAGCATAGTTGCCTTCCAAGCAGTTGATCCGGGTTCGATTCCCGGCCAACGCATATTTTTTATACTAACTTAGTTACTCAGTTTATACACTAACTTTTTAACGTTGATAATTCATGAAAAAATATAAATTTAGAAAACCTTACATACTTAAAAAATTAATTACTATTTTACTAAAAGCTTATCTGCCTGCCCGTTGGGTATACAGGCATCAGTTCATATTCTGTTTTTTTATTGCACAGGCCGGTAAACGAGCAACCGGTCCCCTGATGGTAAGTGATCTCCACCACCCATATACGCCCACAATACCAGAAGAATCATGGGCGCGTTACCGACCTTAAAGGAAAGGGATAATTTGAGATTGGGAAGGGGAGGGGCCTCCGGATATCTCACTCACCGTACGAAACGCAGCAGCAAGCCGTTTTTTACGTCGGTTTTTTGTGAGATAGTGGTAACGACCCGGTCGAGACAGCCCATTCATGCTGTAGACAAAACTGTCTACAGCGTGGCTCTACCACTCAAATGACCTGCTTGTCTCGTCATTAGCGCTTATAAAAACCGTATTATGTAATATTAGTAACAAAAAAAAACATATTGGGCAATCCATCCATGGATTTTGCGTTAAAGAATGATTTATAATTGACTTGAATGACGAATGTGTAAACACAAAAAACTGTGCGTTGGCCGGGAATCGAACCCGGATCAACTGCTTGGAAGGCAACTATGCTGACCATTACACCACCAACGCATGTGATTGCAACGATGCATTAACGCATCGACTGAAGTATGACTATGATAAAAAAATATCTGAACAATATAAATACACCATTAAAGCCTATTGTAGTAAAATAAATCGTAAAAACCATAGTTTTATGGTAGTCATTTATTTAAACGATATGCCATAAGTGGTAGAGCCACACTGTAGACAGTTTTGTCTACAACATGAATGGACCGGCTCGACCGGGATGTTAGATTTTTTTAATTAGTCATACATAAAGTCCTGACCCCACAGTAAGATACGAGTCTTGTGTCGTGGGTATCAGGAACTACGAGAGACTTTTGGTCTCACAACATCCAGACCCCGAAATAAAAAAAAAATATTGTCAGCTGTGGGTTGTTGGAGATACTACGATCATGGACCGCGATCCCCACAGATCCCCAGGTTTTTTTTTATTCGAGCACGGCAAAGTGTCTGCACTACACCTGATGGTAAGCGTAGTGCAATCCAAAAAACCAACGACCACCAACAAATTATGGGTTTATCGGTGGTCACCAGAGTCATGCCGGCCTGTATAAATGCTTCTTCCCTCTTTGGAGAGAAAAGAAGCAAATCGAGGGGCCTGCGACAGGACAGGCGGATGACCGATGCAGGCACTTTAATACAAGGATGTACCCCTATACCCGCCTCAATCAACCATCAAGTTATGTCGCAAGCCCCTCGGGAGAACCGGATATACACTAGCTGATCCTGGAACGCGATCCACACAAGGTGTGTGGGTAAATATTGCAGGTTTTAACACCATGTGTACGGTGATCGCTATCCGGGCGTATATGAATATCCTACCACCAGCATAACTTCGTTAAACGTTTCAATCAAAATTCCTAAAAGCAATCCAGTCAATTTGATCAACTTTTGATAAAGCAAAGAATTTCCTCCTTCCAAATCATTGGGCTTAATTATCACAAAAAGTATTCCGAAGTGAATTGAAATATCGAAAGCATTATTAATGAGTAGAGGCCCGGAATTACGCGATACAAAAACGTAATAACATCAAGGAACTAATAAAAAAAATTGAGTAAAAAAGTAGTAAAATCAAGATATTGATTGTATATTGTTAAATTTCATAGATTTAAGTAAGTTAAATTCTGTATTTCATTAATTAAACAATCGGTCATTCGCCTGTCCTATCGCAGGCCTCTCGATTTGCTTCTTCCCTCTTCGGCGTGTGAAGACTGAAGAAGCATTTCCACCGTCTAGCATGATTCTGGTGACAAACAATAAATTGTAAAGTTGTTTGTCGGTGGTCGCTGCTTGTTTGGACTGCATTACGCTTACCATTAGGTGTAGTGCAGCCGTATGCTCGGAAAATAAAGAAATAAAATAAATCATAAAATAATTATATTAAATCTCACCATGACCAGTAATTTCATTGGCTTCAATCTCCTTAAAAACAGTGCTTAGAAATCGACAAAGCGGTGGTACCAACCCAGACGGCCTCTTGCATATGAGCAACCTAACATCTAGTAAAATTATATCTATTAGAATGTCACCCATGAATCCCATAAGCTACCCATCGCTGGGTCGAAATAAAAAAATAACATAACCACAACGGATGTAGAGATGCAATAGTTATCTGCAAGGGCAACATTATATTATTTTATATGGCTACGCACCCAGCTCTATCAACAGAGTACCTCTAGAACTCAGAGATATCTTCGGGCACATTAAATCTATGTAAGAAAGAAAGAAAGAAACTTTATTTAGCCAATGTTTATGAACCAGGTGGCAGTAAGTTGCAAATTGTGGGTACACATGGATGCATACATGGCATATAAAATAAGAACATAAAATGCTATAAAAATAAACATAAACAAGACAAAAACAATTAAAAAAAATGGGTGCGTGTACTTATGTACGCGCGTGAGAAGTTATACTTCTTTGTTATTTATTCAATTTAATAGCAAATATTAAAAATTAATATTATTATTTGATGTTCAATTTTAATTTTTATCACAAACTTTTTATTAAATGTTTTTTAAATTTATTTCTTTATTTTGTGAATATTAAATAACCAATAATAAGTATTTAACATTAATAATTTAATAATATTTAGTGTTAATTATATTAAATAAAAGTATTTTAATTTATATCAATAAATAATACATACGGATAGTTAACCTCAATTATATTGGAGCACTTGAAAAAGTATATAAGCACAATTTTTTTCACTAATATTCACAAATAGTAAGTAATATCAATCAAAATATAAATAAATAAATAATACATACGGATAGTTAACCTCAATTATATTGGAGCACTTGAAAAAGTATATAAGCACAATTTTTTTCACTAATATTCACAAATAGTAAGTAATATCAATCAAAATATTCAATTTAAATCACTACTGAATATAATTTATTAGCACATATATAAATTATAAAGGACATTGTCAAAAATGGCCTATGAATCAACACGCATGAAACATTTACTATAATAATAATTATTATTTATAATGTACATTATAATTATTATTATAGTAAATGTTTCATGCGTGTTGATTCATAGTTTCAATAGAACGGACACTTATTAATTTCGAAAACAATTTAAAAAGTATTCACTTCCGTCATAGTCCTCGGTATTATAATTTTTGGTTCAAATTCGGGTTTTTAATAGGCAAAGGTATTGTAGCTCATACAGCCAAGTCTTTGTAACAACACTCTTAAGCTTCGCATTGTTATGCATTTCGCCAAAGACAAGTGTAATTTATTCTCAAGTCTTCACAACAACGATGAAATATCGTAACATTAATAATTTAATAATATTTAGTGTTAATTATATTAAATAAAAGTATTTTAATTTATATCAACATATCCACTCGACATGATAGAAGTACATTCTACTCTCTTCGCGTTTATGCGAGCCTGGTACTTTTTACGGCAACATGTTCCGAATAAGAAAAAACCTAAAGAGTTTTTCTTTGTCTAAATCGTCATTTGTTTATTAATTACGGCTACTTTCACTCTCATCATTTTTTCTTAACGCGCCTAACTTCATACTGTTAATTTTTTGTGTCACAGGTGCGCGCGCATCTTAAAATTTCACTCTCATCATTTTTTCATAACGCGCCTAAAGAAGTATAACTTCAAAAACAAAAACATGTCCCCCGGCATACGCAAACGTAACATGACCAAAAAGGCCACAGGTTCAGCGTTCGCCAGGTAAAACGGATCCACCTGACACTGATTTTCAGTAAGGGTCAACTGTACGCAATCACGCCTGTAATCCCTGAAGGACAGGTAGAGGTGTAACCAGTACACCCACATTTCGGCGAGCGTATTTCCATCCCATGATGTGACAGGGGGTAAGCCTAACGCTATACCGGGCACAATTCCCGACTCCGGGCTGATACTGAGCAAAGTGACTTGGTTTTAAGTATAGTGCAGTCCAAATATAATGTCAACGTCAAGAGACTAAAGTATATATTGAATATACACTGGCTGATCCCGGAACGCAACTCGCCTGAACGTATAGGATTTGCTTGCACATTTTAACATGATGTTGCGATTTTGTTGCTAGAGACTACACTCCCAAAGAATATGACCTGAAGTACTAATGCAATAGAGTGATCTCCTTTGATCCTCTTTCGGAGTTATTTTCGGCTTTCGACTTTCGGCCAAGTCTCTACCACCTGCATTACTCTGCGCACACCCCATTTAAGATGTAAACATACAAGTATAGCTAGCCTTCCCCAACGGGGTGTTTCAGTCGAGGCGGCGTCAGCCCGCCAGCCAGACGTGGGGGTAGTTCTCGCGCCGAATTTTACAAAAAAAGTAATCAAAAAACCTTCCATATTTATTTCAGTTATTTATTTGATTATTTCAATTAATTTGTTTGTTATTTTCGTATTAATTTAATTTAAATAACGAATTTTTGTTATGCGTAACGCAATGCAGCCTTTTCTGGCCCCGACTCTCGGGCTGGCATCCGTAGATTTCCAACAATTTCCCTTTTTTTCATTTGGACATATTTCATTCTTTCCCTCTTTTGAGATGATTTGCTAATGTTAAATACCTCGGGACGTTGAAATATGTTTTTGTTTTTAGGTGAAGTGTGTGAAATTGGTGGTCAATTTTGGAATGCCTTTCTGTGGATTATGATCTTATGAAAACAAGTAAGTTATAGATATGGGTATATTATATATAGAATAGCGTAAAAACATTGTATGGTGAGGTAGAGTATTGTCTCATAAAAACCATATAATTTATGAGTGGTAGAGCCACGCTGCAGACAGTTTTGTCTACAGCATGGTCATCACCACTGTCTCACAGAAAACCGACGTAAAGTAGCGGCTTGCTGCTGCGTTTCGTACGGTGTGTGAGATATCCGGAGGCCCAACAACCCCTCCCCTTTCCAATCCCTAATTATCCCTTTCCTTTAAGGTCGGCAACGCGTTCATAATTCTTCTGATATTGTGGGCATACATGGGCGGTGGAGATCACTTACCATCAGGTGACCTACTTGCTCGTTTGCTGATATATGCTATAAAAAAAAACAATAGAAAATGGCATACTGATACGTTGCATACGGTCAATTCCCGGAGGTCCAAAAACTCTCTCCGTTCTGTTAAGTAGTGCCACGCTGTAAATAGTTTTGTATACAGTATGAACAGTTGGGTTCGACCATGGTGGTACTGTCACAAAAAACCGATGCAAACAAGTTTGTCAAAGGTTTATCGCATTAAAAACCTAAATTACGGTGTGTATATGTACATATGTACGGTATATGTGTGTATTTTCCATGGCTGAGAGTCTAATTTTTCCTAATCCATCATCAGATCATAACCTTTATTTGGAGAAAAGATAGAAAGAAATTAACAAACTTAAAAACCGACTTCGATAACATAACACCGTTTTTTTTAATTTGATTGAATGACGAGACGATATTCGCTCGCCTGATGGTAACCGCTACGCTTGCCCATAAGCCGAAGCAACACCACACAGAACTTTGAATTACAAAGCACTTCATGGCGTTGAACTGCGTTCGTCACCCAGATACATGAGATGTTAAGTAAAATGCCCAGTAATTTCACTGGCTTCAATGTCCTTCAAACCGAAACACAACAGTGTTTACACACCGTTGCTTGACGGCAGATATAGACGGCGTGGTGGTACCAACCCAGACGGCCTCTCGCATACGAGGGACCTTCCACCTTGTATATTAAAATTCTATAGGTCTTGGAGTTGATGCCTGTGTCGCGATCGGTCATCTGAAATTGCACTAACTCCAAAAAGACCTATCGAAATTGTTGTGATTTTTCTGTATTATATTTTTAAGTAGGTTTGTAAATTTTGTTAAATCATATTTTATTTTCTAATATGTATTTGTGTTAGAAACAGCTATGGTATATAGATTATAATATATTAGAACAGTCGCGACGAGTGAGCTATAGTCCCTTGAAGACTTTATTTTTTTACCTTTTTTATAGCATAGACCACTAACGAGAAAGTCACCTGATGGTAAGTGATCTGCATCTCCCATGTACGCCCACAATACCAGAAGAATCATGGGCGCGTCGCTGACCTTAAAGGAAAGGAATAATTAAGGGATTGGGAAGAGGAGGGTGATTTAGGCCGCCGGGTAACTCACTCACCGTACGAAACGCAGCAGCAAGCCGCTACTTTAGCTCGGTTTTCTGTGAGACAGTGGTAACGAACCGGTTGAGCCGGCCTATTCATGCTATAGACAAAACTTTACTTTACAGCGTAGCTCTACTCAAGTTTTAACAAAGAAAAACAAACTTACTTTTAAGCTATTGTATAGATTTTATCGCGGGCCTTGCGGCGAGACCGAATCCAGAAATTTCGTAACGAAAAAACCTAACACCCCCCCTCCGACCAGCCAGCGTTAGCTGACCTCCCTGGAACATCGATAATTTCGAAGTCCCAGGTGGCGTCACACAGTGGCCAGTCAGCTTGGACCGGACTTTCACAAGACTTTGACCTTGAACCCCGACCGTGACCTTGACCTTGACCCCGACCTTGATCCCGATTTTTACCGTGACTCCGACCTTGACCTTGACCCCGACCTTGACTTTGACCCCGATTTTTACCGTGACTCCTACCTTGACCCCGACCTACACCCCGACCTTGACCCCGACCTTGACCTTGACCCCGATTTTTTACCTAGATTCCGACCTTGACCTTGACCCCGACCTTGACCTTGACACCGATTTTTACCTTAACCCCGACCTTGACCTTGACCCTCAAAATTAAAATTAAAAACAAAGGAAAAAATACTGCATAAATAAAATAAATAAATAATTATAATTACATAAGTTGATAAAAAAATTGGTGTGTGTCGTGGGACACCAGGTAGGAACGAAGTTCCTTCGGCTAATGTAGAATCGACACAAATTGCAAAAAATTCAAATTATCAACTGAAATAACAAAATAGGTCTCTTTATTTTTGTTTGACAACATAAAATTACATAGAAATAGAATAGAAAAATAGAAATAAAAAAAAGACGTGTGGCACTCGGAGACTGCCGCGGTAAAGCTATTGTATAGCATTTTTTATCAACTTAAAAATAACGGACGGCCGTGTTCTATAATCAAAAATTCAAATTTCAAACCGCGTCTACATTTCCAAATGTCATAAGTTTCACAACCATCTGTTTTATTAACGGAATTTCGACTTTAACTTTGTGTGCTAGATATCAAATTAAGTTAAAAAAAATTATGTCGTGACAAATTTTTCGTGCCAACTTTTCGTATCAATTTTTTCCGTCTAGCCCCCTTTCGCAACGCGCGATAAGGAACTACGTTCCAAAAATGCTATACAATAGCTTTACCGCGGCAGGCTCCGAGTGCTACACGTCTTTTTTTTTTTTATCCTGGCTCGGCATAGTGACCACGCCACACCTGATGGCAAGTGTAGCACAATCCAAGAATAGTGTCGACCAACGACAAACAATGTGTCCATCGTAGGTCGGCAAGATCATGCCGGCCTGCTAAAGAGCCAAGGGGGAGGGGAAGGAAAAGGGATGGGAAAAGGGTTAGGATCAGGGGGCAAGCCCCCTGGGGAGAACCGGATATACACTGGCTGACCCTGGAACGCGACCCACACAAGGTGGGCCACTATGGCAGGTTTTAGCACCAGTGTACGGTAGTCGCTATCCGGTGGGATAGAAGTATCCTCCCACCAGCTAACTTGCAAAACATTACATGCTATTATTCATCCATGCCTACATCCTATGGCATGTAATAAAAACTTAAGTAACAAAAAACCTCAAAACGGTCTTGTCTCATCTGTGCGTAATTTTAAGAAAATCCTTCATAATTATGTAATGTAAAAACTTGCGGTCGGAGCGGGCGAATTTAGAGGGCCTTTACCTTCACCCGTCGAGGACACCCTATTGGTTAGATTATGCTTACATATTATAAGGACGGGCAGGTCGAGTAAAATGTCTGGCTTAATTTTGAGAAAGGAAAATTAAATGATTTTAAACTCATAGGCCGATTTTTGAATGGTAGAGCCACGCTGTAGATGGTTTGTCTACAGCACGAATATGCCGGCTCGACTGGGTCGTTACCACCGTCTTACCGCAAACCGGCGTATAGTAGCAGCTTACGGTGATTGAGATATCCGGAGGCCTAAATCACTTACCTTTAAGGTCGGCAACGCGCCCATGATTCTTCTGGTAGTGGGCGTACATGGGCGGTGAAGATCACTTACTATCAGGTGGCCCATTTGCTCGTTTGCCGGCCTATGTTATAAAAAATAAAAAAAAACATCTAGAACCCTAAACAAGGTGGTAGATCCCTCGTATGCGAGAGGCCGTCTGGGTTGGTAGCATCGCTTTGTCTATTTCTGCTGCCAAGCAACAGTGTGTAGGCACTGTTATAATTCGGTTTGAAGGACATTGAAGCCAGTGAAATTATTGGGCATTATGAGACTTAACATCTTATGTCTCGGGGTGACGAGCGCAGTCCAGTACCATGTAGTGCTCTGTAATTCAAAGTTCTGTGTGGTGTTGTTTCTATTTATGAGCAGGCGTGGCGCTTACCATCAGGCGAGCGCCTTGCTCGTTTCGTCATTCAATCAAATAAAAAAACAAAAGTAAGTCACTACACTAATGGATCGGAATGGGAAAATTACATTGTCCCGAGACAATATAAAAGAAAAACAAGAACCAACGATGTCACATCAGTTCCTCTTAAAGGTCTGTTTCGGGGTTCGCGACCGAATTGGACGAGAAATCGATGTAATGATATAATGTAATATTATAAAGCGGGAATATTTGTATTTTTGTATGTAACGAATAAACTTAAAAACTACTGGACCAATTTCAAATAATATTTTGCAGTTAGAAAGACAGCAGTGGTAGGCAGCGGCTTAGCCGTGCCCCTGGCATTGCCGATGTCCATGTGCGGCGGCGACCGCTTACTATCAGGCGGGCCGCTTGCTCGTCTGCCTATCAAGGCAATACAAAAAAAAGCTACATTATCATTGAGTAACATAGGCTACTTTTGATCCCGGAAAAAGCAGATCACGCGGGCGAAGACTCGAGGAAAAGCTAGTGTGTACATAAATAAATCGCCGAATTGAGAACGTTCTACTGTTTGAAGTTCGGTTAAAAAAGAGCTGTTGTCAGATAATAAAGAAGTCAAATGCGACATAATATTATAATCTGCCAAATCACCTTATTGGGCCACGTACACCAAAATTATATGTAATAGATTTTTTCATGTCATGTAAAAAGTCTTATGTGGCCTATGCCCGGCAATGGGCCGATACGGGCTGACAATGGTGATCTTGATGATATAAAAACCTTTCATTACACTTTATTTGTATTAAGGAGGGCTCTAACGGTTCGATGACGGATGATCCACTTTGTGCACCTAGGACATCTTACAAGGTGGTAGGTCTCTCGTATGCGAGAGGCCGTCTAGGTTGGTACCACCGCGCCGTCCATTTCTGCCGCCAAGCAATAGTATGTAAGCACTGTTGTATTTCTATTTGAAGGACATTGGAACCAGTGAAATTACTGGACATTATGATACTTAACATCTTATGTAAAAATCACAATGGTACTAAAGAAGTTTCTCTTCAAAACGTCGGCATTGCGCCCATGATTCTATTCTATTGTGACATACATGGGCGGTGTACTTACCATCAGTGACTTGCTCGTTTCCTGGCGTATGCTATAAAAACAGAGAAATAATCTCGCCTGACTCGTGTCGCGGTCGCATGCTTCAAAACAAGCTTTAAAGCAGGGGCCATTCGCTGGAGTTCTTTATAAAAGTTAGGAATTATTTGATGAGTATTTGTTTTTAGTTTCCGGATATGTTTGGGACTCGACTGATTATAGCTGCTGCTTGATTTTTTATTTTATTGAATGACAAGACGAGCAAGTCGCTCATATGATGCTAAAATGTACGCCTGCCTATAATCAGAAGCAACACCACACATAACTTTAAAGCATAAAGCACTGCATGGCATTGAACTGCGCTCGTCACCTTGAGACATAATATGTAATGTCTGGTAATTTCACTGACTCCAATTTCCTATAAACCGAAACACAACAGTGCTTACACATTGTTTCTTGGGGGCAGAAATAGAAAAAGCGGTGGTACCTACCTAGACGGCCTCTCGCATACGAGGGACTACCTTGATTGATATATAACTTGGCTAAACTCGTTTTTAGGGCACCTAAACGATGTCTACGGAACTTTTTCTACAGGACAGTCCGGTAACCAAGCAAGTGGGTCACCGGATTGAAATCTCCACCGCTCATGCACACCCACAATACCAGAAAAATCATAGGCGTGTGCCGACCCTAAAGGGAAATAGTTTTCCAGTTAGTCCTCCGGATATTTCGCTTAGGATACGAATCGTAGCGGCAAGCCGCTATTTTACGTCGGTTTTCTGTGAGACAGTGGTAATCCGGTCAAGCCAAAACATATTAGGAGTCCTGAAAAATTAACTCAACAATGCTGCTTCGACAGCCTCCGTGATGCCCTGGGATAGTAGCCGGCTGTGAAGCGAGAGGCCGCGGGTTCGATCCCCGCACCGAGACAAATGCTTGTGTGAACCACAAATATTTGTTTCGGGGTCTGGGTGTTGTGAGGCCAAAAGTCTCTCGTAGTTGCTGATACCCACGACACAAGACTCGTATCTTACTGTGGGGTCAGGACTATGTGTGTGACTGTTGGGTGTATTTATTATTATTATTACAATGCTACAGCACAACAAATTCTCTGTAAGTGTCCTTTCCAAGAAAACATAATAACAAGAGGTGTAGGATGGAATAAACCCAGTAATAGTTTCCCAAAGGAAATATAAATTATGTTTATTGGCGTGGAGTCGGGAGTCGAGGCCGCTCCCTTGTCGTAACTGGAGTGTTGAGGTTTCTTCTCGGAAAAATAATACGCAATATAGTTTTTATAGCAAAGTCTGGCAAATGGGGAAGTTAGTCACCTGATGGTAAGTGATCGCCACTGCCTATGTTTTTTTATAGCATAGATATACGAGCAAGTGTGTCATCTGATGGTAAGTGATCTACACTGCCTATTTAAGCCTACAATACTAGAAGAATCATAGGCCTCGACCTTAAACGGAAGGGATAATTAAGGGATTGGGAAGGGAAGGGGATTTGGGCCTCTGGATATCTCACTCATCGTACGAAACGCAACACCAAGATTCTTCTTGGCGTAGATATTACGTGAGACAGTGGTAACAACCCGGTCGAGCCGGCCCATTTACACAGTCGTTCTATCATTTGTATATACATAGGTAACGCAATGACAATTGCTCTAGCTTACATAAGGTCATCAATTACTATCAGGTGACCTACTTGTTCGTTGGCCAACAATCTGTTATAAAAAAATGTAACCTTTTTGAAGTGAAACTTCTTTATCGGCGTTAGAAAAATAAAATCGTCACATTATTCCGTTACGCGGCACGCGTCACGTTTTTGACTTTGACTGGATTTTGACCAGACTTTCACTGGACTTGACAGGACTTTCATCGGACTTTGACCGGGCTTTGACCGGACTTTGACCCGACTTTGACCCAACTTTGACCGGACATAGACCGGACACAGACCGGACTTTGACCGGACTTTGACCGGGCTTTGACTGGACTTTCACGGACTTTGACAGGACTTTGATCGGACTTTGACCGGACTTCTTCTGTCGAGCGTCCCGAGACGCACACTTTTTTTGTATTCATGTCTATGATAATAAAAGCCTTTTGTTTAAACTTTATCTAATTTAACTTTATTAGACTAATTTCTGTAAAATTGCATATAGTAGATTATTTTTTGAAAAATAAGGTCATAAAGAAGCTTCACTTCCTACGTGTGTACACTAGTACACGCACACATTTTTGAAGTGAAACTTCTTTATCGGCGTTAGAAAAATAAAATCGTCACATTTTTCCGTTACGCGGCACGCGTCACGTTTTTGACTTTGGATTTTGACCAGACTTTCACTGGACTTGACAGGACTTTCATCGGACTTTCACCGGATTTTGACCGGACGTTGACCCGACTTTGACCGGATATAGACCGGATTTTGACCGGACTTTGACCCGACTTTGATCCAACTTTGACCGGACATAGACCGGACACAGACCGGACATAGACCGGACACAGACCGGACTTTAACCGGACTTTAACCGGGCTTTGACCGGACTTTGACCCGACTTTGACCGGGCTTTGACCAGACTCTGACCGGACTTTAACCGTGCTGACCGGACTTTGACCGGACGTTGACCCAACTTTGACCGGACTTTAACCGGACTTTAACGGGGCTTTGACCTAACTTTGACCGGAATTTGACCGGACTTTAACCGGGCTTTGACCTAACTTTGACCGGGCTTTGACCAGACTCTGACCGGACTTTAACCGGGCTGACCGGCCTTGACCGGACGTTGACCCAACTTTGACCGGACATAGACCGGTCTTTGACCGGATTATGCCCGGACTTTGACCCGACTTTGACCGGACTTTGACCGGGCTTTGACCAGACTCTGACCGGACTTTAAACGGGCTGACCGGACTTTGACCGGACGTTAACCCGACTTTGACCGGACTTGACTGGATTTTAACCGGACCTCGACAGGACTTTGACCGGACTCTGACCGGGCTTTGACCGGACTTTGACTGGAACAGGACTTTGACCGGGCTTTGACCGGACTTTGACCCGACTTTGACCGGGCTTTGACCGGGCTTTGACCAGACTCTAACCGGGCTTTGACCAGACGGACTTTAACTTTCGGTCTTTAACCGGGCTGATCGGACTTTCACCGGGCTGATCGGACTTTGACCGGACGTTGACCCGATTTTGTACGGACTTTAACCGGGCTTTGACCGGACTTTTACCGGGCTTTGACCGGACTTTGACCGGGCTTTGACCGGACTTTGATCCGACTTTGACCGGATATAGACCAAACTTTGACCGGGCTGACCGGACTTTGACTGGACGTTGAGCCGACTTTGACCGGATATAGACCGAACTTTGACCGGACTTTGACCCAACTTTGACTGGACATAGACCGGACACAGACCAGACTTTGATCCGACTTTGACCGGTCTTTGACCGGACTTTGACCGGGCTTTGACCGGACTTTGACGGACTTTCACAGGACTTTGACCGGACTTTGATCGGACTTTGACCGGATTTTGACCGGACTTCTTCTGTCGAGCGTCCCGAGACGCACACTTTTTTTTGTATTCATGTCTATGATAATAAAAGCCTTTTGTTTAAACTTTATCTAATTTAACTTTATTAGACCAATTTCTGTAAAGTTGCATAATAATATAGATAATTTTTTGAAAAATAAGGTCATAAAGAAGTTTCACTTCCTACGTGTGTACACTAGTACACGCACACATTTTTTTTTTAATTACAACTAGTTGTACCGCACGGTTTCACCCGCAATACCGTATGTGACTGTTAGGTGTATTGTTATAAAATTTAAATGTGGTAAATTATTCCGCGTGCTCTCGTCCTGTACAATCGAAGCAGCGCGGTTAAGTTAGCTAAACATGTTAACGTTTACGAGGGCCTAATGGTTTGACCCTCTGTCCCCAAATGACGAGGGTCACATTATGGCTGAGGGTTTTGTCACAATTCTATAATAATACCAACCCTGTATAAACGTCTCACTGCTGGCCACCAAATTCTGACAAAATATAAAATTTGTATACTTAGGTAAAATGATAATGTTTATTTTTATGTTGTAACAGAAATGTACGAAATGGGTGTTATAGAAAAAAAAGATGATTCTTTGCAAATGTTGGTTGAAAGAACTAAATGAAATTATGAAATTGTTCATGTCTATTATGTAGGCAATTCAAGTAGCTTATGACAAGTCAGTACAATTGGTAAAATTAAATTAAAAGTAAATTTCACAAGGTGGTACGTCCATCGTATGTGAGAGGCCGTCTGGGTTGGTACCACCGCTTTGTGGTGTTTCGGTTTGAAGGACATTGAAGTCAGTGAAATTACTGGGCATTGCGAGACTTAACAACTTATGTCTCGGGGTGACCAGCGCAGTTCAGTGCCACGCAGTGCTTTGTTATTCCAAGTTCTGTGTGGTGTTGCTTCTGTTTATGGGCAGATGTGGCGCTTACTATCAGGCGAGCGCTTCGCTCGTCTCGTCATTCAATCAAGTAAAAAAAACACATCATGGGACGATAAGACGCTCAGCGAAATATGGATGTACTGATAACACCCCTGCCTACCACTCCGGGGATTACAGGCGTGAGTGCATACGTCTGTATTAATTTGTACTGCCAATTACGCCGCGAGTGCCTTTTACGATCCTGTACATTGGCGGATATAACCGGATCAAACCGGATTGTGCCAGATAAATCCGGTAACGTGTTAATGTTGATCCGGGCTGCGCTGCCCCGGATTAATGCACGCTCTCTACTGTGTCACTATATCTGGTCAGAACAAGTTTCATTAGTGACCTGATTCAAGGAATAAGGAATTGATTTAGAAAGAGAAAAGCCATCTTAACATCAACGACTGGGGATAATTTTTAACCGATTTTAATAAAGGAGGAGGTTCTCAATTCGGCGAGCGTTTTTGCTTTTTTTATGTATGTACATCGATTTCTCCGCCAATTGTGGACTGATTTTGACAGAAAAATTCATTCAATAGAGTTTAGCTGCGATGTGGTCTTATATGAATTTGGTTAAGATCTGATGATGGAGTATGGAGTAAAAACATGAAACTCCTCAACGGACCACAGCTCAATCATCGCGATTGTGATATTGAGCTGGATTTTACATACCATAGCTCTTCTTGACACTGAAGATTGAAAAATAAAATAAATTTTAACAAAAATTAAAAACCGACTTCAAAGAAATAAAACTGTTCTGTTTCGGTTTGAAGGACATTGAAGCCAGTGAAATTACTGCGCATTATGTAACTTAACACTTTATGTCTCGGGGTGACGAGCGCACTTCAGTACCATGTAGTGCTCTGTAATTCAAAGTTTAGTGTGGTGTTGTTTCTGTTTATAGGCAGGCGTGGCGCTTACCATCAGGCGAGCGCCTTGCTCGTTTCGTCATTCAATCAAATAAAAAAAATAACCTGAAAAGTAAAAAATAACAATTTCTTTAGGTCATTTTGGAGACGATGCAATTACAGTTGACTGGTAGCGACACCAGCAAAATTTATTTTATATCAACTCGTTTTGTTAGAAACCCGGTTTTGATGGATTTAATAACAAAATAAGTTAAAATTTAAAATTAAAACAGATTCAAAAAACCTATAATTAATATTAAATATTTTATTTATTTATATTTATTTATTTTGAGTGGTAGAGCCACGCTGTAGACAGTTTTGTCTACGGCATGAAACGGCTGGCTCGACCGGATCGTTACCACTGTCTCACAGAAAACCGACGTAAAGTAGCGGCTTGCTGCTGCGTTTCGTACGGTGAGTGAGATAACCGGAAGCCCAAATCCCCTCCCTTTCCCAATCCCTAATTATCCCTTTCCTTTAAGGTCGGCAACGCGCCCATGATTCTTCTGGTGGTGGACGTACATGGGCGGTGGAGATCACTTACCATCAGTTGACCCACTTGCTCGTATTATGCTATAAAAAAAAATTAAACTATTTTTTTATTAGTTTTAATTCAAAATGTGCAAGTCCCTCACCTAATGGTAAGCGCCACGCCTGCCCTTTAACAACACCACACAGAACATTGAATTACAAAGCACTGCATGGCCAGTGCCAGTGCACTACCCTCGAACCTGAGACATATAATGTTAAGTCTGGCAATACCCAGAAATTTACTAGTTAAACATTACAGGAATCAAACCTAGGTACCTCACATATCTCATATAAACTTTCCAAGCCTAATTTTGTTTTCTAAAAGCGCGACATACCAACGACAACTAGCAACTTATCAAGGCCTACATAATGAAAGCTTTTTCGTGTAAGTGACTGTGTACAGTTAATGTACATTATCAGTTGCAATACTTCTACGTTGAGAACGTACGTCTCAAATATATAAACAATATTTTATATGTAGAGCCACGCTGTAGACCAGTGTTTCCCAACGTGGCGCCCACTCCCCACAGTGGGGCAATTTGATAGTTAAGGGGGGCAATTTAAAAATGGACTCCACACGACTTTAACCGACTTTCGTTTTGGGTCAAATAAAAGAAAACCTTTTCAGTGTTATATTTTGAAGTTGGATTTTAAGTTTCGTTAATCGATTCCATAAAGACAAAATGCTGGGAGATTACAGAAAACATGGTATACTTGTAATCTATCTCATTCTCCGACATAATCCGATTTACGAATATGTTTGTCTCGTTTTACTGTCGCTTTTTCGTTTCATCGAATTCCCAAATCCCAACGGTGCTAAAGAAGTTTCACTACAAAAAACAAGCAGAGACAAAAGAATTTAGGTTGCATTTCTCAAAATCTTTCGAGCAATATTGTATACAGATGATTATTACATCAGTTTAATGTTTCCGAAATGGTATATAAATGGAAATATTCTCTGAGGCTGGGTTCGGATCTCAAGGGTCGGCACAACTGAATCCATTAATTTTATTAATAGGCACCAAGTTCTAATGTAAAGCATTTAATTATATAAATTTCAACTGTGTCATGAATTTAAACAAAGTTGGAGTAAACAGGCAGCTTGTTTAGAGTTTCGTTGGATGAATTAGATTTTCGGAGGCAAAAATAACTTCCCCTACCCATTTCTCTATCCCAAACCCTTCCTTAAAGGTTGGCAACACACCGATTACTTTTACGTTATCGGTGTAAATGGGGGATGAAGATCACTTATCACCACGCTGTGAGTGGTAGAGCTACGCTGTACGCAGTTTTGTCTACAGCATGAAAGGATCGGCTCGATTGGGTTACCACTATCTCACAGAAAACTAGTAGTGGCTTGCTGCTGCGTTTTGTACGCTGAGTGAGATATCCAGAGGCACAAATCTCTCTCCACTGCCCAATTCCTTAACTAACCCTTTCCTTGAAGGTCGGCAACACACTTATGATTCTTCTGGTAAGGCGGGCGTATATGGACGGCGAAGACTTACCATCAGGTGAACCAAATCGTTTGGTGATCTACGCTATAAAAACCAAGGACCACTTGCTTGTTTGTCGCATTAGTCCAGCATGCTGGGCTATGGCCTATTCCTCTCATTAGTAGAAGATTCCCGTGCCCATCAGTGGGATAATAAGTACGGTTGACAAAAATCGATAAAAACATGTGACTATTGAGACACAAGTTTACTCAAACATTTTCATTTGATACACCGTAATGTTATAATTTGACGTTTCTTTTCCCGTATTTGATTTATCCATAAACAAAGTTTGTCTATGGGACGCTTGTCGCCATAAATTAGGCGGGTTAGCACTCACACGGTAATTTTACTTTTCTAACGCGTCTGTTTTCACCGATCCGTTCGTAACGTTAGTTAGTAACTAGTTATTACTAGTATGAAACTGAAACTATGTATGAAATAGCGTGAGAATTGCCGGTCAAAAAAATAAAACTCATTAATAAAAACAAATATGTACATGAAACACAATAAAATATTAAAAATCTAGATGTCATTTTGCTAAAGTTGTCTTTGCTTTTTGTTTTTTTTCTGGTCATGCGGTATCTTGGAGTAATAATATATATAGCAGGAGTTTTGGCGGGAATTCTGACAGTGCGGTTCATCGCTTATTTTAATTTATTTCAAAACCTAGTTTAAAGTGTGTTTGATATATAAAAGTGGTGTGAATTTATGTACTAAATATTGACTGTGATTAAGAATTGAACTTTGAATTACAAAGCACTGCATGGCACTGAACTGCGCTCTTCACCCCGAGACATAAGGTGTTAAGTCTCATAACGCCTAGTAATTTCACTGGCTTCAGTGTCCTTTAAACTGAAACACAATAGTGCTTACACACTGTTGCTTGGTGGCAGAAAAACACAAAGCGGTGGTACCAACCCAGATGGCCTCTCGCATACGAGGGACCTAACAACTTTTTTTTTTTTTTATTGCCTTAATAGGCAGACGAGCAAGCGGCCCGCCTGATGGTAAGCGGTCACCGCCGCTCATGGACATCGGCAATGCCAGGGGCACAGCCAAGCCGCTGCCTACCGTGCCACACTGTTCGACTTCGTTAAAAATGAAAATAGATACATAAAACTAAGCCCAAGAAAGCACAATGAATACGAAATGCAAGATTATAAAAACATTTCTATATAACACAAATAAACTAAACTCAAGCCAAGTTGATAATAACTTTTCTGGGATGCCAACAAAAAACATACAACTCTGTCGGGACTGGGGACCTACAAATACGTTCCATTTCACACTCAAAGTTAGGGGAAATTAAAAAGAGCGTTTTATTTTGCTTTTATAAATGGTTGTGCTGCGTGAAAAGAAACTGGAGTGGAACATTTTATGAAATGACTGATAAAGGATGCTGTTGCAGAGTTAAATGAAAGTTATTTTAACCGACGCAAAAAAATTATCACTACATCATTGGCGCGCGTTTGACTTTATTTTATGAACAGACGAGTAAGGCGCTCGCCTGGTAAGCGCCACGCCTGCCTATAAACACAAGCGACACCACACAGAACTTTGAATTTCATAATAAGTAATTTCAATGGCTTCAATTTCCTTCAAACCGAAACACAACAGTGCTTACACACTGTTGCTTGGCGGCAGAAGTAGACAAAACGGTGGTACCTACCCAGACAGCCTCTCGCATACGAGGGACCTACAACCATGTGACGTTTGACATTACTGATAATAAAAAAATCAAAATTAAATTAAAATTAATTATCTGAATTACTGGGCATTATGAGACTTAACATTTCATGTCTCAGGATGACGAGCGCAGTTCAGTGCCATGCAATGCTTTGTAATTCAAAGTTCTGTGTGGTGTTGCTTCTGTTTATGGGCAGGCATGGCGCTTACCAGTAGGCGAGCGTCTTGCTCGACTCGTCATTCACTTAAATTAAATGAAAAAAATCCCATCGAAAGTGTGTGCAAGTTACCATCAGAACAATGACGCCATATTATTGACAGCCCCCGTGGCGCAGCGGGCGAGTAGCCGGCTGTGAAACGAGAGGCCGCGGGTTCGATCTCCGCACCGAGACAAATATTTGTGTGATCCATAAATATTTGTCTCGGGGTCTGGGTGTTGTGAGACCGAGTCTTTCGTAGTTCCTGATACCCACGACACAAGACTTGTATCTTACTGTGGGGTCAGGACTATGTGTGTGACTGTTGGGTGTATTTATTTATTTATTAAATCGTATAATTAAGGCAAATAATTTCCTAATATAAATGAAATGTACCGTGCACTACACAAAGGCTCGAAATTAAATTTAGCAACTGGCAACCCTTTAGCGTCGGCAGCACCGCACTGCGTCAAACAGGGTATTATTGCGGGCATTGTTGGTCGTAACCAAATACAGGTACCGCTAGTTCCTATTCATTTTGATGGAGCAATCTTGCATGAGTGAGTAATAATATTAAATGCCCTGCGGGGTTGGGATGTGTCGTAAAAACACGACACGAACTTGTGCCCTTTAATTGAGACTAGCTGTTCCCGCGATCTTCGTTTCGCCATCAAAAAAGCTTTCATACAAACTTTAATTATACCCTATTTGGGCCATTTAGGGGTTGAAATTTAAAGAAAAAAATACCCTATGTTTAACACTGGGTCATCAACTATATTTGTGACAAAATTCATTGAAATCGGTTCAGCGGTTTAGATTTTTCATACAAACTTGCATCCCCTTTTTAAACCCTTCAGGGGTTGATTTTTGAAAAACATAGTAGCCTATGTCTTATTCTGATGTATAAGCTATATTATTGTAAAGTTTCATTAAAATCCATTCAGTAGTTTTTACGTGAAAGAATAACAAACATACATCCATCCATACTTACAAACTTTCGCGTTTATAATATTAGTAGGAAGTAGGATTGGTCGAGACCAACGTGTGTTTTTCAATACAAATATGAGACAACATGGAACGTGAACATGAGAATAGCGGGTGTACCATAAAGACTTGAAGCCAGTGAAATTACTGGGCATTATGCGACTTAACATCTTATGTCTCGAGGGGACGAGCGCAGTTTAATGCCATGCAGTGCTTTATAATTCAACGTTCTGTGTGATTTTGCTTCTGTTTATGGGCAGGCGTGGTGCTTACCATCAGGCGAGTGTCTTGCCCGTCTCGGCAATCATTCAATCACATAATTACAGGCGGCAGAAGTGAAATTTCAGAAAAGTAGCCTACAAGAGAATGAGATAAAAATAGAGTATCAGTGGTATTAGGATAATTAAAAGGTTTATTATTTTAATAATACTTTTGCCAAGCTTAAAAATTATTTAAAATTTTAATGCGTAATACATTTCGTATATTTACATGCTTGAGATCTTGTTTCTTTCCAACCTCTTTAGTGACCAACCTTTCGTTTCATCAAATTTTCAAATCACAACGATTCTAAAGAAGTTTCACTTCAAAAACGTCCCACTCCTGTTGAGCTCGTTGAGTGAGGTGTTGTTTATGGACTCGATAACGATCAGCAGTATCGTCGTCTCGTCACGACGCTGCGTGACGTTGAATACATTTTACGTAAAACGTGCAAAATATTCAGTAAACACTCTCTTTTCCATTATGAGACTTGATAAAATATTCTTTAATGGTGTTCCTTTTAACCACGCTCGCTGTTGCAAGGGGATCTGAGGGGCTATTCTATAAAACGATTCGAAGTTCGAAAACGTAGACCTAATGTACCCTAGAATATTTATCACAATAATAATATTATAAGGGTTGAGAGCGCCTAAAGCGCTCGCCCGAAAGTCCGGTGAAGCTGAAGAAAGCTGACCCGCGCCAGGCTAACAGCAAAACGCCAAACAGAAGAAAAAAAAATAATAATATTAATAGTATACAAAATTCTCGTGTCACAGTGTTAACCGAATAGAGAGAGCGATGCCAACCCCGACAGCTCGAGGGACCTATCGTCTAGTACACATCCCTCTTTTTTGTCCGGAAAAAAATACTAACAAATATTCCAATAAAGCCCAATTGATCCTGTGATTGACTCAAACCCATTTAAAATGAAAAGGACGGGATCCCAACAATGTAAGTAACTTATATTCCGTCTTTCCACAAAACAGTTACAGGGTTTGGGTAAAACGATGAGATTTATCGATGAACAAGTTTCAATGGCGCACTGCGACAGACGAGACCGCTAGTGATGGGACATTTCATCGATACTTATGATACACAATCCACACACAGTCCTGTGCCTTGGTTAACCTGTATCAGGAACAACGATATACTTACCATCCTTACAATATTCAGGCTTGAAAAAAATATTTGTAGATCACACAAACATTTTTCTTAGTGCTGATATTTTTTTATTTGATTGAATGACGAGATGAGCAAGGCGCTCGCTTGATGGTAAACGGCACGCCTGCCCATAAACAGAAGCAACACCACACATAACTTTGAATTATAAAGCACTGAATGGCACTGATCTGCGCTCGTCACATAAGATGTGAAGTCTCATAATGCCCAGTAATTTCAATGGCTTCAATGTCCTTCAAACCGAAACACAACCGTGCTTACACTGTTGCTTGGCGGCAAAAATTGATAAAGCGGTGGTACCAACCCAGACGGCCTCTCGCATACGAGGGACCTATCACCTTGTGCTTACTTACTTTAAATCATGCAAAAGATAAAAAAACAGGTTTATATGCTTGTTAATCGACAAGTGTCGCATCCCTATCGACGCGGCAGCTTGCAGCAATATCATTGTAAGCTCGTTTCGTGCTCGATACTCTATTATATTTTAACATCGATACATCTCTACAGCCATATCTTTTCACTAGTGTCGCACTTTTTATTACTATATTGGATTTCATATAGTGACGTATTTTTATCCTATTGGCGGAAAATTTACAGTAAGCGTCCGTGGCGTAGAGGGCGAATAACCGGCTAGTGATGTAGTATGTAGTGGATTCGATTCCCACACAGAGACAAATGTTGGTGTAATCCACAAATATTTGTTTTTTTTTTTATTTCATTGAATGACGAGACGAGCAAGGCACTCAACTGATGGTAAGCACCACGCCTGCCCATAAACAGAGGCAACACTACACCGAACTTTGAATTACAAAGCACTGCATGACACTGAACTGCGCTCGTCACGCCGAGACATAAGATGTTAAGTCTTACAATGCCCAGTAGTTTCACTAGTTTCAAACCGAAACACAACAGTGCTTACACACTGTTGCTTGGCGGCAGAAATAGACTAAGCGGTGGTACCATCCCAGACGACCTCTCGCATCTGAGGGACCTACCACCTTGTAAATAATTTGTATTGGGTTTGGCTGTTCTTTTTTTAAAACATAGACCGGCCAACGAGCAAACGGGTCAACTGATGGTAACACCTATAATATGAGAAGAGTCATCCTTCATATCATTCATACGGACTACCAAGATGTGGAACAAGTTGCCAGAGTCTTTGTTCCCCGATAAATATAATCTGGATATCTTCAAGACGCGAGTGGATAGATTATTACAACAGGCAATAGGCAAGCGAGCTTCATCTTAGGCAACATCATTGCTCACTATCAGGCGAGATAGTGGCCAAATGCAATGCTATTATGAATTAAAAAAGGATGCCGATAACGATTTTAAAGGAAAGGAGTAGAAATTGAGAATGTCAGAGGGGGTTTGCGCCTCCTGATACCTCACTCACCGCTTGAGTGGTAGAGCCACGCTGAAGACAGTTTTGTCTACAGCATGAATGGGCTGGCTCGACCGGGTTACCACTGTCTCACAGAAAACCGACGTAAAGTAGCTTGCTGCTGCGTTTCATACGGTGAGTGAGATATCCGAAAGCCCAAATCCCTGCCCTTCCCAATCCCTAATTATCCCGTTCCTTTAAGGTCGGCAACACGCCTATGATTCTTCTGGTTATAGGCGTACATGAGCGGTGGAGATCACTTACCATCAGGTGACCCACTTGCTCGTTTGCCGGCCTATGTTATAAAAAAAAAACGATCCTCACGAGCAAGCTATTATGTAGGACAGAGGTAATAACCTCGTTGAGCCAGCCTATATGTCGTCCTAAAACTGTAAAAAAGATGTTATTCGTGATTCTGACTATGTCAAAGCAACATAATCACGTCTTATATGTAGAAGAGCTAAGCTACAATTCTGATCCTATAGAACAATACGAACTCTTTATAATAAATTTCCATTTCAATTCTTTTCATTCAGACAACGCTAAAATATTAACCAAGCCTTCAAAGTATTTGAATCACTCAACATTGTATTCTAATCGCAATCCATTCAGTGCTGCAGGAATTCCGCAAGCCATTGTACTCCGGCCGCAATCCGCCTCAGCCCATCCATTAATACACGCTTCCTGTTACAGGCGGGAAAAATCTAATAAATGGACTATGGCGGGCTCTCGAGAGAGACTGCTTTATGAAAGGAGGCCTGATTGGGAATACGAACACGACAAACGACGGTACGGGCCTTACGAACGCGACCGACGACACGATCGACGGATCGAGCGATACGATCGACCACGACGAAGGAATGGTTACGTTTACGAGGACATTTACTCCGACTTCGACGAGGCACAAGGCCGTCTGTCCTTATTCAGGCCGATTCGACCCGAATACCTCCACCTACCCTCGGCCTATGAAATCAAATACAACTCCTTACCCCGCAATTACTACAATTACGACACGCGGAGGTACAAGAAAGATTACTACGACTTCCGAATCGAAAACGAGAATCGAACGCGTAACTCTTATGATAGGAAACCGAAGCCAGCCGAAACGAAAACGGTTTTGAACGAAATTCCAAATTCGAAACCGAAGAATGTTGCTGTATGTAAACCGTTGCGTTTGAACGAGAAGAGCGCGCGCTATTGGACGACAGAGCCACCCGAGCGCTCCCGAACGCGGCCGAGGAAACCCGATGAGGCGAAGAAGAACGTGAAATTTTCCGAAGTGTCGGGCTGCAATCGGAAAATGGTCGTCGACGATCCGATAGTGGGGCGCAAAATTGTACCAGTGAGAGAGTTGGAAGTTTCATTAGACCAGATGATACAAAATGGATATTTCGAGAAACATAACATCCCGATATCTCGGCCGTTGAAGGCTGCCGAGCCGGTGCAGATAACCAGCGTGGCGCAGGCGGCCGTGCCAAACGGGAAGTGCTTATCTGGAAGCGGGAAGGAACTTCCAGCGCCGCGGAAAACAAGGCATTTGCCGCAGGTAAGATAACTTTATCTTAAGATATCAGTCGTAGATATAATTGATGACATTTAAATGTAAATTTAAAATTCATACATTATTTCGATTGCAATTCCGCGCTTTGGCAATGTGTTTATTACGAATTGTAGTAATCAGACGGCGAGTCGAAACAAATCCACCGTCAAATTATCATAGGCAGGCAGACCCTGGCATAAGGTAGAAGGAAAAAAAATAATGTCCAGTAATTTAATCTTCTACAGCATAGGTTCTCAAACTTATTTCTTCTACTGCCCACTTTGAGAAACAATTATTTTATAGCGCCCCCCGAAATTGCTCTATTTTTAATATACCTAATGTGTTATATGAGTCATCTTTATCCGAGTTAAAACTTACGTTCTTAGACCCTTTATCGTCCCTCTGAAAGACTCTAGAGTCCACAAGAGGGCGTTCTCTAATACTTTGTGAGATACTGTTCTATAGGGAGTAAATAGTGCATTATTGCTTGACCAAAACGTGTATGAAATAAAATATGATAAAAAATATAGAAATTACAATATAAATATTGCTAAGTATGTTAACTTATGCCGTTTGTTAACCTAGGCCTGAAGCCACACAACTCAGAACTCTTTCTTAGGGATGTTTCTTTTCTAAAGTATTCACATATTGGTATACATATTTAAAAATGAAATGAAAATGAAATCATTGTTGATCATGTAGGCAAATAAAATAGCGCTTATGTTTCGTCAATGTAAAGTATAAGAAAGATAAATATCGTAAATCGTATCGACATAAATATACATAGCGTATCTATCATCAAGAATTCACTGGAAAATTATTACATTTATATATTTTACAATGTTTGAGTGGTAGAACCACGCTGTAGATAGTTTTGTCTACAACATGAATGGGCAGGCTCGACCGCGACCGGGTCGTTACCACTGTCTCACAGAAAACCGATGTAACGTAGGGGCTTGCTGCTGCGTTTCGTACGGTGAGTGAGATATCCGGAGCCTCAAATCCGGCTCCCCTTCCTAATCCCTTAATTATCCCTTCCCTTTAAAGTCGGCAACGTGCCTATGACTTTTCTAGTATTGTGAGCGTACTTGGCGTATATCACTTACCATAAGGTGACCCACTTTCTCGTTTGCCGGTCTATGCTATAAAAAAAATGGGAATATGACCATCATCAATTCATTCCTAAGTAATCCCTTATGGATAGAGGACGAGCATCTTGCACGGCCAAAAATCAATGTCATTTGCCATGAAATAAAAACGATTCAAAAAGAATTAGTCGGGAGTCGAATTCAACACCCTATTAGGTTTTTCTCTAAGAACTAAGAAGCATTCGTAAACAGTGACAGGTCCTGCGTTTGATTCCTAGTCCAGGCACCTACCTCATTTCTGAAGGATATTTTCGAATTATTTTTTAATATCAGGCCCAGCGGGGAGTGGTACGGACTGTCGAGACGAAAATCGCAGGTTCGAAACCTGACTTTTCTAAGTTACGTGTATATTCATTGTTAATTATCGCTTGCTTTAACGGTGAAGGAAACATCTTGAGGAAACCTGCATACCTGAGAACTCGATAAGATTTTCAAAGGTATGTGAAGTCTGCCAACCCGCATTAGGTCAGCGTGGTGGACAAAGGCCTAATCCCTCTCATTCAGTGGAGGAGGCCCGTGCCCAGCAGTGGGACATATATATTACAGGGCTCGTAAAAATAATCAGGCCCATTATCTGGGCGATTAGTGGCTTCACACAGTACGTCTTTATCTGCCCCTTTAGCTAGAAAGTCTGTTTAAGCCATTCAAAGACGGTTCACCCCTATTAATTCTTGTAAGACAGTTGTTAATCTTGTTAAATGTCGTTATTGAACGTCGTATAGTGATAGATATGTCCATATCTGTGTGTTTCAAAATAATGAGAGTGGTGATCCCTGAATATTTATTCAAGTCTGGGTTTTGTGGGACCGTAAGGGCCACATGTGAACCTAGTGTGGAGTCAACAATATATGCGTAAATATCGCATTTTGATTTATAGCATAGGCCGGTAAACGAGCAAGTGCTGGTGGTAGAATATTCTTATCCGCCCGGATAGCGACCACCGTACACATGGTGTTAAAATCTGCCATAGTGATCCACACGCCTTGTGTGGATCGCGTTCCAGGATCAGCTAGTGTATATCCGGTTCTCCCGAGGGGCTTGCGACATGACTTGATGATATAGAGGTACATCCTTGTATTACTGTGCCTGCATCGGTCATCCACTCGTCCTGTCGTAGGCCCCTCGATTTGCTTCTTTCCTCTCCGAAGAGGGAAGAAGCATTTACACAGGCAGGCATGACTATGGTGACCACCGATAAACTCATTGTTTGTTGGTGGTCGCTGGTTTTTTGGATTGCACTACGCTTACCATCAGGTGCAGTGCAGTCACTTTGCCGTGGCCAGATAAGAAAAAAGTGGGTCCTTTTTTTTATTTGATTGAATGACGAGACGAGCAAGGTGCTCTCCTTGGTAAGCGCCACGCCTGCCCATAAACAGAAGCAACACCACACAGAACTTTGAATTACAAAGCACTACATGGCACTGAACTGCGCTCATCACCGCGAGGCATGAGATGTTAAGTCTCATAATGCCAAGTAATTTCACTGGCTTTAATGCCCTTCAAACCGAAACACAACAGTACTTACACACTGTTGGCGGCAGAAATAGACGGCGCGGTGGTACCAACCCAGACGGCCTCTCGCATACGAGGGACCTACCTTGTAATATATGGTCATAATGGAAAGTTATTTCCACCGCCCGTGTACGCTCTAATACTGGGAGAAATTAAAAAAAAAAAACATTTCAATTGTAGAACCGAAACGGCGATTCAAATAATGCATGTTTTTATTTGATTAATATGGTTTTAATACTAACAACGATCAAATGAAATCAGATTATCAAAAGGCCTCACAGTTATTTTGGAATCCATTTTTCCCGGCTATTGTTTCGTTGTATTGTCCGCGTGGTCGATTGACGAATGAAAGGCTTTCTATTATTATGGAAAGCCATTTTAATAAAGGAATGGTTATTCAATAGGTATCCAAAAAAAAATTCTTTCGGCAACAGGTTTTACTTGCTCAACGACTTACGCGAGAGGCCGTTTGGGTTGGTACTACCGCTTTGTCTATTTCTGCCACCAAACAACAGTGTGTAAGCACTGTTGTTTTGGTTTGAAGGACATTGAAGCTAATGAAATTACTGGGCATTATGAGACTTGACATCTTATGTCTCGGGGTGACGAGCGCAGTTCAGTGCCATGTAGTGATCTATAATGTTCGAAAAAATATAAGTTGGGCATCGAATCTAGAACCTTCTGGTTTACAACCGAAGCAGGCTATCGCCAGAATAAAGACATCCATAAGGAAACTGTTAAAAAATATTTTAATTATAAGAAATTACGACTGCCTCGGTGTCGCAGTTGTATTGCGTACGCGATTCGATTGCTGTACTGAGGTCTCAGGTTCGATCCCCGGGTCGGGTCAAATGATATAGGGTTTTTCTATCACGAATAATAATAGATAAAATTCAGCATAGGAAATTACCCTATTTCGTAGGTGTAAAAATATTTTTTACGACTCTAATAACTCATTCCTAAAGCAAAACATGTTGCTCGGGCTTTTATTGCAAGGCTTCATTTAAATGTATCGAAAATAGGGTAAAACAAACGTTCGATGTAGTCGCTACAGGTTTATAAATTATACAGCAATATATGAATGAAGGTCTGTGGGGTTAATTCACGAGGGTCACTGGTTAAAACACAGGCGGCAGCGATAGCGGGTAAAAATCGGCCAAATGTCACTTGGACCCACTCACTGAGGGTTTCTATTATCCTTAATATATAAACTAGCAGCAATCCAAGGTCCATGGAAAAAGATGTCACAGGTTCAATTTCAGGGGAAGCACTGCATGGCGCTGAACTGCGCTCGTCACACATTGATATAAGATGTTAAGTCTCATAATGCCCAGTAATTTCACAGGCTTCGATGTCCTTCAAACCGAAACATAACAGTGCTTACACACTGTTGCTTGGCGACAGCAATAGACAAAGTGGTGGTACCAACCCAGACGGCCTCTCGCATACGAGGGACCTACCACCTTGTGAATACACATAATATGCAAGGAAGTAAATACAATTTCACAATTTTATTTTTTACTTTTAATTTTTCTGCCGCCAATCAATGCATACAGCACTGTTGTGTTTCGGTTTGAAGGACATTGAAGCCAGTGAAATAACTGGGCATTGTGAAACGGGGTGATGAGTGTAATTTAATGCCATACAGTGCTTTGTAATTCAAACTTCAGTGTAGTGTTACTTCTGTTTATGGGCAGGCGTGGCACTTACCATCTCGCGAACGCCTTGCTCGTCTCGTCATTCAATCAAATAAAAACAAATAAAATAAAATTGTATTGGACCTCCGGGAATCTCAGTTACTGGACAAAACGGTACAGCAAGCTTGTATTTGTAAGCTTATGCATTACACCACAATATTTGCGATAAGTAATTAATTATCTGGTGATGTCAGGAGGGATTAATCGTTGCCACTCGCAAATACCTTGTACCCTGTACCCTGTACCCTGTACCCTGTAGGCATCGTTTAACACAAACACGCTGGGTTCATTACTGATATGTGACTCACTGAACGTACTTTGATTGATTTCTACTGCTATGTAATAGACTAACCAACGTATAGGTATTACTTTTTTACTAGCCCTGTATTATATACGTCCCACTGCTGGGCACGGGCTTCCTCTACTGACTGAGAGGGATTAGGCCTTGTGTTGTAGTGTACGGTATAAGTATTTCACGTTGTACTGAATCCGATTGAATTGCTAAGACATACAAGGTAGGTCCCTCGTATGTGAGAGGCGGTCTGGGTTGATACCACCGCGCCGTCTATTTCTTCCGCCAAGCAACAGTGTAAGCTCTGTTATGTTTCGGTTTGAAGGATATGAAACCAGTGAAATTACTGGGCATTATAAGATTTAACATCTTATGTCTCGAGGTGACGAGCGTAGTTCAGTGACTTACAGTGCTTTGTAATTCAAAGTTATGTATGGTGTTGCTTCTGTTTATGAACGGGCGTGGCGCTTACCATCAGGCGAGCGACTTGCTCATCTCGTCATAAAAAAACACTAAAGCAGACCCGTGCCCAGCAGCGGGACGTGTAAAATTCAGGGTTAGTATTAAATTATTATTAGAAATATCACCAAATGTATCCATTTTCTTTTTTAGAACACCCAATATAAGAAACGAAGCGAAATGAACCTGGGATTATCACAAATCCCCTATATTGGGTAACTAATGAAGATCTCTGTGTTTTGAACCCCCTTTACCTTTATTAGGCTGTCGTTTGCACAGTAAGGGATTTGGCTACCACGTGCTATAAATTTGGATGTGGCAATTTAATAAATAAAATATGCTGGTACGATATGTTTACAGGAAAAACCGGACCAAATGGTGTAATACCATCCCCTCGATTTGCTTCTTAACTCTTTGTAATATGAAGAAGCATTTAAATAGGCCGGCATGATTTTGGTCACAAACTTATAGTTTGTCAGTGGTCTTTTTTTATATCATAGGCCGGCAAACGAGCAAGTGGGTCACCTGATGGTAAGTGATCTCCACCGCCCATGTACGCCCACCACCAGAAGAATCATGGGCGCGTTGCCGACCTTAAAGGAATGGGATAATTAGGGATTGGGAAGGGGAGGGGATTTGGGCTTCCGGATGTCTCACTCACCGTACGAAATGCAGCAGCAAGCCGCTACTTTACGTTTTTTGTGAGGCAGTGGTAACGATCCGGTTGAGCCAGCCCATTCATGCTGTAGACAAAACTGTCTACAGCGTGGCTCTACCACGGTTTTTTGGACTGCACCGCGCCATTAGGTGTAGTATAGTCACTATGCAGTACCCGGATAAAAAAAAACTTACAGATTAAAATCGCGACGTGTAAGTCAGTCTAGGTCAGGTTGGTCACGGTCAGGTAGATACAAGCGCTTTGTTTGTTTTTGCCGCCAAACAGCGGTTTAAATACTGTCGTCTCAATCTATGTAGGTAAGCGTCTAGGTAGTTACATCAGCTTTGTTTATTTTTGCCGCCAAACAGCTGTGAAAGAAATGTTGTTTTGGAGGAGTAACCAGTGAAACTACTGGGCGTTATGAGACTTACGCCCGGTTTCAGAAAGGATAATAAATATAAAAATTTACTAATCATCGTCAAATCTCATGTCACGTTAAAATCAATTTGCTAGAAGCGTAGACAACGTTTCTGATTTGACCCATCTTTAGTTAATAAGACGTTTTTTTTAATACACGCAATAGTCACGCACATACTCCTAACCCCACAGTAAGATACGAGTCTTGTGTCGTGGGTATCAGAAACTACGAGAGACTTTCGGTCTCACAACACCCAGACCCCGAAACAAATATTTGTGGATCACACAAACATTTGTCTGTGTGTGGGGATCGAACCCGCGGCCTCTCGCTTCATAGCCGGCTACTCGCCCACTGTGTTCCGGAGGCTGTCATTTCAAACTAATATGAAAATTTGTACGTTAAACGCTATTTTGGGTTTCTGGAAGATTCAAATCGTCGTCAAATGGTGTGCCAATTACTAACAAAAGATTTTTCACACATTACCGCACCTTATTATTCGCACCTTGTGTGGGTCGCATTCCAGCGTCAGCCAGTGTATATCCGGTTCTCCCCAGGGGGCTTGCCCCCTGATCCTAACCCTTTTCCCATCCCTTTTTCCTTCCCTTTCCTCTTGGCCCTGGGATGAGATACTGCGGGGTCGCCAGTATTCCGTTAGCAGGGACCCAGTAGTTCATCCCAGGTACTTTGGCAGGCCGGCATGATCTTGCCGACCTACGATGGACACACTGTTTATCGTTGGTCGACACTATTCTTGGATTGCGATACACTTACCATCAGATGTAGCGTAGTCACTTTGCCGAGCCGGGATAAAAAAAAGTTGTATGAAAAACATAATCGACATATACCTGCCATGATCTTTTATGACCTTCACATTCAAAATCATACATTTGTTACACAATACGCCGTATCCATTTTTCGGTATGACCGTATGGAGGTCATTAGACGGGTGTAACGAGCCTCGGCCCGGATTATCCGTGGCCTATACTGACCGGGTGCCCTGGGCCGTGCCCTCTTCGCCTTACCTCGGGCAACCTTCCGTAAACAATCGTAGAATTATATGGGCTTGTCTAGGAAATACGAAGGTATCCCCATTGAAATAAAACTAATTTAAACGTGATGTGTGATATCAGTCCACCTCGTGACTAATCGGCTGAATAGCTTTCGAAACGTCGGGATCAAAATTAATAAAAAACCGAGGTCCGTTTAAATTAGTTTTATTTTAATCTGTAATATCGCGTAATCATAAAAAATTATAAGGTATTCCCAGTTCAGAATTATTCTTCATTAGAATTTCGCAGGAATGTGAGTCTACCAATCCACATTAGCCAAGCGTGGAGGACAATGCCTTACCTCCTTCATTAGTGATGGAGCCCTAGCGGTGGGACAGAATACAAAATACAATGTTACAAACAAAATACATGTTATTTTAGTGTTTCTATACACTGTTCATCACTATCAATGTTTACTATACAATTCCACACTACATTTATACAACAAACACAACTTTAAACTAGTTTTTGAAATAAATTAAAATAAGCGATGAACCGCACTGTCAGAATTCCCGCCGAAACTCCGATATTCGATATTAAAAAAATATATACCCCACCGATGACGTCAGCGTGTAAAAATAAAAGGTTTCTCATTAACTGAAGCTGCCATTAGAGCCTCCCGCGACGCAACCCCCTCTCAACCCGGAACTTTGCACATTATATTAGCCTTTTTAATTATCAAGAAAGTTTCTGAAGTCTTATTAAAGCCACTTCATATTTTATAGCATAAGCCGGCAAACGAGCAAGTGGGTCACCTGATGGTAAGTGATCTCCACCATGTACGCCCACAATACCAGAAGAATCATGGACGCGTTGCCGACTTTAATGGAAAGGGATAATTTGGGATTGGGAAGAAGAGATTTTGGCCTCCGGATATCTCACTGACCATACGAAACGCCGCAGCAGCAAGCCGCTACTTTACGTGGGTTTCCTGTGTGACAGTGGTAATGACCGGGTCGAGCCGGCCCATTCATGCTGTAGACTAAACTGTCTACAGCGTGGCTGTACCACTCGTAAAATATCGGTTGTAAGGGCGGTTTTTTTTAATTTGGAGCAAGGGTTCCACAGTTTGTTTTTTATCTTCATATTCATGACGAGCAGGTCGCTCGCCTGATGGTAGCCTCACTATTAAATAGTAAAACCACAAAACTGAAATCTAAATTACTGCATAAAATCCCGAGACATATAATAATAATAAATAGGCCAACAGTCACACACATAGTCCTGACCCCATACTAGGTTAAGCCTGTGTCGTGGGTATCAGGAACTACGAGGGACTTGCGGTCCTACTACACTCTCTGAGGAAAGATTTTTTCATATCTAAATCTACCACCGAAGTAAATCATAACGAATACTTTTTGTATAGTCGGAATCCACGTTTGACTTATGCTGTTTTATGGCTTATTTTTTTTCGTTGTGTCTCGCGTATTTTTTTTATTTGATTGAATGACGAGACAAGCAAGGCGTTCGCCTGGTGGTAAGCGGCACGCCTGCCCATAAACAGAAGCAACACCACACAGAACTGTGTATTACAAACCACTGCATGACACTGAACTGCGCTCGTCACCCTGAGACATAAGATCTTAAATCTCATAATGCCCAGTGATTTCACTGGCTTCAATGTCCTTCAAACCGAAATACAACAGTGCTTACACACTGTTGTTTGGCGGCAGAAATAAGACGGCGCGGTGGTACCAACCCAGACGGCCTCTCGCATCCGAGGGACCTACCACCTTGTTTTAACGTATTTATTATCTTTATTTCTTTTGTTCCAAGCATCCATTGTCTTATTTAGTTATGCACGCTAACTATATTTTTATTTAAACATCTGTGCAAACGCGAAATGGAATTGCGAAATTATTATCATTGGATGGTAAATTATAATTATTAGTCATAATTGAGTCATGTTTAAATAAAATATATGCAAAAGACCAATTATGTTTTATCTTTTTTTTTTATAACATAGGCCGGCAAACGAGCAAGAGGGTCACCTGATAGTATGTGATCTCCACCACCCATGTACGCCCACCACCAGAAGAGTCATGGGCGCGTTGCCGATCTTAAAGGAAAGAGATAATTAGGGATTGGGAAAGGGAGGGGATTTGGGCTTCCGGTTATCTCACTCACCGTACGAAACGCAGCAGCAAGCCGCTACTGTACGTCGATTTTCTGTGAGATAATGGTAATGACCCGGTCGTGCCAGCCCATTCATGCTGTAGACAAAACTGTCCACAGCGTGGCTCTAACACTCCAACTGTCTACAGCGTGGCTCTACCACTCAAACTTACACTCACTTATTTTGTTTTATTTTAATGACTAGACAAAATGAATACATCCAACAGTCATAAATATAGTCCTGATCCTACACTAGGTTAAATCTGTATCGTGGGCATCAGGAACTACGAGGGACTTGCGGTCCCACAACCCAAACCGAAACCAGCATTTGCGGATCACACAAAAAATTGTGTCGGTGCGGGAATCAAACCCACAGCCTCTCGCTTCATGGCTACTAGCCCACTGTGCTAACACCACGCAGAATTTTGGATTTCTGTTCACATGGACGGAAATAATGAATATAATATAACGATGTTTTATTTTATGAGTAGCTGGCCCGGCAAACGTTGTTTTGCCATTGATTGATTGATTGATTGATAACTCTATTTATTGTACACCACAAGATTCACAATATTAAAGACAATAAATACAAACATATTATGTGTAACAATCGGCGGTCTTATCGATAAAAGCGATCTCTTCCAGACAACCTTTGGATGGAACACTACCAAAAGAGAGGTACCTGAAGCTAGAGGTACCTTTGTGTACATGCCATGTGATTATTTCTAGTGAATATTTTTTTTATGTCTTTCCATGTCCTATTCAACGCCTCTAGCGAATGCTTATGCTGGTTTAGGCCCTAAACTTTAATGAGTGAGAGAGGGAAAGCTTATTGTGTGAGAAAGACAGGAGACCGGCTTCGTTATCATCTCTACTCTGATTATGAGTGGTAGAGCCACGCTGTAGACTGTTTTGTCTACAGCATGAATGGGCTGACTCGACCGGGTCGTTACCACTGTCTCACAGAAAACCGACGTAAAGTAGCGGCTTGCTGCTGCGTTTCGTACGGTGAGTGAGATATCCGCAAGCCCAAATCCCCTCCCCTTCCCAGTCCCTAATTATCCCTTTCCTTTAAGGTCGGCAACGCGCCCATGATTCTTCTGGTGGTGGGCGTACATGGGCGGTGGAGATCACTTACCATCAGGTGACCCACTTGCTCGTTTGCCGGCTTATGCTATAAAAAAATTAAAAATTAGAAATGACCGGTAGACGCCTGAATAAACACACAAAATTTCATAAGAATCGGTCAAGCCATTTTGGAGGATTTTATATATTAGTTTTATCATTACATAAACCACTGTGGGTTTTGTTTTTCATATATATTTTTCAATGTTATTAGAGGGTAAACGCCTGAATTAAATAGATTTCACTTTAACTTAACTTTAACAACTATTTAATGTGTATACATTAAACCAAAACTATACAATTGGAATTATTTGCGGTGACAACAGGAGGTCAGGTTAGCATGACATGATACGTGGCCTCATAACAATGAGGCGAGCCACAACACAGCGCTGGTTTCAATGATTTTACAAGGTGGTATGCGAGAGGCCGTCTGGGTTGGAACCACCGCTTTGTATATTTCTGCCGCCAAGCAACAGAGTGTAAGCACTGTTGTGTTTCGGTTTGAAGGACATTGTAGCCAGGGAAATGAGTAAATTAGAAATTATTATGTCTCGGGGCGACGAGCACAGTTCAGTGTCATGCAGTAATTTGTAATTTAAAGTTCTGTATGGTGCTGCTTCTGTTTATAAACAGGCGTGGCGCTTACCATCAAGCGAGCGTTTTGCTCGTCTCGTCATTCAATCAAATAAAAAAAGGCTTGTGTAGTTCTGTAGGCTAATATAATCATCATCATCATCATCAGCCACAAGACGTCCACTGCTGAACATAGGCCTCTCCCAAAGATTTCCTGACCGACCTGTTGGAAGCGGCCTCCATCCAGCGACTTCCTGCGATCTTTATCAGGTCGTCTGTCCACCTTGTAGGTGGACGTCCAACGCTGCGCTTGCCAGTACGTGGCCTCCATTCCAGAACCTTTCTGTCCCATCGGTTATCGGTTCTGCGAGCTATGTATGTGGCCTGCCCACTGCCACTTGAGCTTGCTAATCCGCTGAGCTATGTCGGTGACTTTCGTTCTTCTACGGATCTCCTCATTTCTGATTTGATCACGCAGAGAAACACCGAGCATAGCTCTCTCCATAGCTCGCTGAGTGACTGTGAGCCGTCTTATACGGCCCATATTTAGAGGCCACGAGGCTAATATAATACAGAGTCGATATTATTTGTGACAGGTTCTGGCAGCCCTGGCGGTCTCCCTGGCCCCATTCTCCGCAGGCCTGGGCAAGGGGTACAGCTCGCCCGCTATAGCATCGCTCCAAGGTCCTGGCGCCAACGCAACGCGAAGAGATTTCCATCTCACTGATCAGCAGGCCAGCTGGCTTGCCTCCTTGTCTTTCCTTGGTAAGTTACGAGTTCAGCGAACCCTTATTATTTTATCGTGTCCGCCTGTGTATCTGTTCATCCGTATGTTAAAGCTATTTTACTCGGCGGTTATTAGTACTATATGGTTGAAATTTGGATGGTAGATGGACTGCTATTCGAAGGTGTATTGAAATTAAAATGGGATGGTTCTCCATATGTGAATGTGCAACGTAACGCTTAAATTAAAATTTAATTTCTTCTTTCTTCCTTCCTTTATATATCTAACTGAGGATTATTTTTATTTCATTGCACATGTGATAGGCATGTGTGGCATCATTGAAATTACAAATGATTATAGAAGTTGCTAAATTACTGTTATATAAAAGGGATATAGGTACTATATTATCGTTCTTAATTAACTACATCTGATTTTAAGAATAGTGTTGTTCGAACATAATGTTGAATGTCAAGAGGCATTGGGTCCTCCGACGATCGTCTGAATTATGCCGGCCTGTAGTTATTTATTAAACTTTGTACACAAGGTATATAGGCGGACTTTAATGCCTTAGGCATTTTTTCCTAGGTAGGTCGACTAGGAAAAAATACTGCATGTACACTGGTTGATCCCGGAACCCGACTCGCCTAAACGAGCCACTATAGCGGGTTTTTCACCATGTAGTCGTTATCCAATAGACAATTGACAGCCTCCATGGCGCAGCGGGCGAGTAGCCGGCTATGAAGCGAGAGGCCGCGGGTTCGATCCCCGCACTGACACAAATGTTTGTGTGATCCATAATTGTTTGTTTCGGGGTGTGGGTGTTGTGAGCACGAAAGTCTCTCGTAGTTCCTGATACCCACGACACAAGACTCGTATCTTACTGTGGGGTCAAGACTATGTATGTGACTCTTGGGTGTATTTATTATTTCTTAATAGGGGACAAAAATATGCCACCAGCTGTCCCGCTCCCATGTACTTAGCCGAAAAATTACGAAGTTCTATGTATGAAGGTGCACTATTCGGAGGCATGGCGGGCGGCGCTGCGATGAGACACGGGCGCCGTCGAGTCTTGTCTCTGGCTGCTGCTCCCTGCAGTCTCTCGTGGCTGTTGACAGTCCTGGCCACCTCTGTACGGATGATGTGCATCACCGCATTCCTTGGAGGATTCTGCTGCTCTATATTGACTATGTTGTCACAGGTATGTTGTTTTGTTTTTTTATATAGCATTGACCGGCAAACTAGCAACCTGATGCTAAGTGATCCCAACCGCCCATGTACGCCTACAATACAAGAAGAATCATGTATCGTCAAGGAAAAAGAGATTGGGAAGGGGGAGGGAGATTTGAATCTTCGAATTTCTCACACACCGTACGAAATGCAGTCGCCGCTAATTTATGTCGATTTTCTGTGATACATTAATTATCTGTGATAATTTTTTTATAGCATAGGCCGGCAAACGAGCAAGTGACTCACCTAATGGTGAGTGATCTCCACCGACCATGTACGGCTACAATACTAGAAGAATCACAGGCGCGTTGCCGACCTTAAACAGAGGAATAATTAAAGGATTGGGAAGTGGAAGGGGATTTGGGCCTCAGGATATCTCACAGACCATACGCAACGCAGCAGCAAGCCGCTACTTTACATCAATTATATATTATCTGTTATACATTTTCGATTAAAAGCTAGTATTTAGTGTCTAACGTTAGGTCATCGGACTTATCTGCTTGCTTTAACAGTGTTACTGGGTGAGTAGGGTACTGCTGAGTTCTCAAGTCGTTCTAGATATAATCGAGTGCACTCGATAGCGCCGTCACTATTCCGAACATGCCTTAAATGGATCATTTAACCTTTTTAGTTCGAATTTTGTGACTTATTCTTTCTTTCTGCCCGGTGTTATCCCGGCTTAATGCCAGGGTCCGCTTTCCCATCATGATTTAATGGCGGGTTTCGTATTATGTGGGATAACCTGCCGTCTGAACCCCACAGCCAACGGGAACCAACGGGATTTTACAAGGTGGTAGGTCCCTCGTTGTCTATTTCTGCCTCCAAGCAACAGTGCTTACACACTGTTGTGTTTCGGTTTGAAGGACATTGAAGCCACTGAAATTGGACATTATGAGACTTAACATCTTATATCTCGGGATGACGAGCGCAGTTCAGTGCCATGCAGTGTTTTGTAATTCAAAGTTCTGTGTGGTGTTGCTTCTGTTGCGTGGCGCTTACTATCAGGCGAGCGCCTTGCTCGTCTCGTCATTCAATCAAATAAAAAAAAAATGGCCCGCCGCCTAAAACCCACAACCAACGGGAATCGAGTTTCGCCATTGCCTCGTCCGTTGATCAGGAGACTATACCACACGCAGGCGAGCTTGTCTTTGGGCCTAAGATATTGGTGGCCCTTACACTCCACGGTACATTATTATGAATATTGTATCTAAATGGAATTTATCATCGTTATTCATCAAAACTTGGGCAAGACATCCGAAACTTTATCTCAGCGAGCCTAAGGGCTTGGGTTAAGGGAAAATATAACTTTTCGCCTTATAGATAAGGTATGAAATAGATAGACATTGTTTACGATAAGCTGAAACTAATTTTCAAGCCCGCATGTTTTAGCATGATTGGTACGAAGGCCATACATTTGATATTATTTGGGACATTTTTCTGGGTACTTTTAAGGCTTTTTTACAGCATAAGTCGACAAACGAGCAAGTAGATTACCTGGTGGTAAATAATATCCACCGCTAATGTACGCCCACAATATCAAAATAATCATGGGCGCGTTGCCGACCTTAAAGGAAAGGGGTATTTTAAGGATTGGCAAGGGGAGGGGAACTTGGGCCTCACCGTACGTAACGCAGTAGCAACAAGTTTCAGTTTGAAAGAAAATTGTAGCCTTTGAAATTACTGAGTATGATGGGACTAACCATCTTCCGTCTCGAAATTATGAGCTCAATACGATGCCAATGAGTAATTTGTAATTGTCAGCTCTAAGAATGAGGTATCGGAAAAAAATACGCTTGCTCACGTTGCGTATATCCTTAACTCATTTTCAATAAAAATAATTAACATTTATTACAAATACTAATTACAAAATGTGTGTGACAATTGCCTTCTGCATTTTTGGCGGGCTCTTCAACTCTCCCATCAGTCAAATGTTGCCCGCGCAAGAAAACTTAATATCTAATATGTTGGGAAGTGGCTGGCAATAATTCAGTGACGACAATCCGCCACAAGGTGATGTAACTGGGCAGGCGAGCGATATACGCGTCTATTCAGTTGTATAAAATGGGTGGTTTTTCTGTCGCCGGCTCTGTTCCATCTATGGTTCTACTTCCGAGCCGATAGTAGCTTAAAAGAGTGAATAAACGATAAAGTGATAACCCTGGGTCGTTATTATTGAGGCTTATCATACGCCGCACATCTTGACTACATCAAAGGAAGAGTAAGGGTTGTTAAAACCCTCCTCTCTGACGCATCTACTTGGAGCTCGCCGCGTCATATACAATGTCCAAAAATTACAAATGTATCACCGTTTTTTAATATAATAACGCCTTTCAAATTAGCTTCTATTTTTGTCTCAAACTCAAGAGACGCCTTGTCATCCTGTTTTTAAATTATAAACAAAACCCCGGAGTATTTTCGTTCAGCTTTATTGCGAGGCCGAAGGGCCGTGAACGAAGTTATTTGAACGAAACTTTTCGGTCCACGATTATATTATTATTTATTAGTAGCAAGATTACGCGTTTGAAATGATTCGGGCACCAGATGGTTATTAATTGCACGCGGTGTTGGTCGTTTCGTCCTTTGATTGCTTTCAATTTATTTTATCGGCTCGTTGCCCCGGTGGCCCTAGTGGAGAATTTGGCTTGATTTACAAATCTATATGGGATATATAATCAACATCTAAATATTTATTGAAAATTTTATGCATTGCTTCTAAATGTGAATCTAGGAATCTATTCTGCCAATACCTCTGTTCTAGTTCGGAAGGCTGTTTTGCTAGAACGGTCAAGAAACTCTATCGCTTGAAAAATTGTTTTTAATTTTATGTTAAATATACTAGATTTTGTTTCGGTAAACAGCAAGTCAAAAAAACTGAAAAGCAAAAACAGGAAGTCGAAAACTGAAAAGTTTAAAATATAAATGAACAAAATTGAGTCGGTGCTATTTCAATTTAATGGTCAATGATTGGTACAGTATGACCCAAGGGTGGTTATATTCTTATATAAATGTTTTATTCTATCTATTTTAGTTATATCTATTTTTACTCACAAAGAAAATTGTGAAAGGGTCGTCAAAATTGGCGCATAAACGACAAAGTTTCAGTCTTTTATCCTCGATTTCACTCCCTTTTTAGTTTAAGGGTGGAATTTCTTCATGAAATTTAAATGAAAGCTATATTGATTTTCTTTTGCATGAATAAATCATCATTAAAGTCTGATCAATCCGTGAAAACTTATGCGTGGTAATTTATACAAAAAACACACACACGAAGTCAAAATCATCTCCGTTTTGTTTCGGTTAAAAAGCACTGAAAATGTAGAAAATTAAATAAACTTTTAAAGAATGATGAATTAAATAATGAAAGCAACATGCATCCTTATTTTTTAATTTTGATAGTGTCGAAGACCAAAAAAGAAGCATTCCAAAAGAGCCAATGAAAAATTATGTCTTAACTTACTTTTATAAAATTCCAGGTGTACATCAGCGAGATATCAGTTCCTGACATCAGGGGCTGCCTCAGCGCTGTGCTGAAGATCGTCGGCCACTTGGGCGTGCTGTTCAGCTTTACCATCGGTGCGTACCTGGATTGGCAACAACTAGCGCTTTGCATCTCGGCAGCACCACTCCTGCTCTTTTGTACAGTCCTGTACATACCTGAGACACCTAGCTATCTGGTCCTGATCGGTAAGGATGAGGAAGCCTACAAAAGTCTACTCTGGTTACGAGGCCCGAACTCAGACGTCGCTCAAGAGTTAGCAACGATACGGACCAATGTTTTAGCCAGTAAGAACTTCAGTCAACGCCAAAGCCAAATGTCCAGCAGTCAGTTCATAAGTTCTTTAGACGCTAGGACCATGAACCGATTGTTGGGTCCAATACTGGTAACGTGTGGGCTCATGATGTTTCAAAGACTGTCTGGAGCCCACGCTTTCTCCTTTTATGCAGTCCCTATATTTAGAAAGACGTTCGGTGGCATGAATCCTCATGGAGCGGCTATTGCGGTATCCTTTGTCCAACTTCTAGCATCTTGTCTATCTGGATTATTAATCGACACTGTTGGGAGATTACCTTTGTTGATAGTCAGTTCAGTGCTCATGTCTATGGCATTAGCTGGATTCGGGAGTTACGCGTACTATGAAGAAGTGCATCGAAATCAAAGAATTCAGAGCGTCATGTTCCATCAAACTGCTGGTCAGAACGACTGGATTCCTCTACTTTGTGTGTTGGTGTTCACAATCGCCTTTTCATTGGGGATGAGTCCGATATCCTGGCTGCTCATTGGGGAGTTGTTTCCATTGGAGTACAGGGCGTTCGGGAGTGCAATGGCCACGGCTTTCAGTTACCTCTGCGCATTCGTTGGAGTCAAGACCTTTGTGGACTTCCAACAGGCGCTGGGCCTTCACGGAGCCTTCTGGCTATACGCGTCTATAAGTGTGGGTGGGTTGTGTTTTGTGGTGTGCTGTGTGCCGGAGACTAAAGGAAAGGATCTTGATGAGATGGATCCGAATTATGTGCAAAGTCTATCGCCAAAGAGGTAAATGGTATTACAGTTTGTGTTCGCTCTGAAACCTTTGATCATCAATATAAAATAATGATTTCTTACGTCAACGCGAATGTTACAAATTGAAATAAAAGTAATTTAAACGGATTTTATAGCGGTTTTTTATTTTAATTTTGGTCCCGACGTTTCGAAAGCTTTTCAGCCTTCGTGGTGACGGGGTGGACTGACAGACAGTCCAGATAAATCCGTTTTAATTAGTTTTATTTCAACACCATACATTTATTTATTAGATTGGGAAAGATTTTCCGTTTTTTTTTTCATTTTTATTTAATTTTGGAAAAACTTTAAGACGAGTACTTTCTAGGTCAGCTTCGTTATCTAAGGCAAAAGTATCCTCGCGATAAGTGGTGTTAGGATCGTGATGTGACTACACTAGCCCAATACGAGTTGCCTCTTCTGTTGATCGGCAAAACGTGCCACGGGCTGGTGAAATTTTTCCGTGTAAATTATTTTTAGAATATCTCAGAATTATCAGTTTTTGTTTTCATCACAAAGGTTTCGGAGTATATACAAAATAATATGACCATCTTTTATAATTATAATCGAATCCACCGCGAAATGTTGGCTGTGCTTATTAAAACCACAAATAATGGTAATCTTACCCCATATTTTATGGTGGTGTTACTCTATAGGTCCTTAGTATAGTATTTGCATATCCAAAACCCATATCTTAAATATTTATTTTAAAATCTAGTTTATTTAAGGTATTACGGAGTGGGAAAAAAGCTACGGAAAATAGCCATAAATTTTCTCCGATCATGGAAATGTGACTGCACTACACCTGATGGTAAGCGCAGTGCAGTCCATAAAATCCAGCGACTACCGACAAACAATGAGATTACTGGTGGTCACCAGAATCATGCCGGCCTGTATAATTGCTTCTTCACACTCCGAAGAGGGAGGAAGTAAATCGAGGGGCCTGCGACAGGACAGGTGCATGACCGATGAAGGTACAGGGATACAAGGATGTACCGCTATACACGCCCCAAACAACCATCAAGTCATGTCGCAAACCCCTTGAGAGAACCGGATATACACTGGCTGATCCTGGAACGCGATCGAAAATTGAAATGAAATATACTTCTTTCGGATTTTGTCTCTTACTCCAATTTTTGGTATAAACACACAGACGTATCTTGTGGAAAATATCTAAACATTTCTTTAGAAAACAGCTAATTTTTCCCGCTCTGTATTAATTGTCACAAATTTAAGCGGTCCATGTATACCTCTTCCCTTATTTAATCTTATTGTAGAATTAATCTTCAATAATTTTAGATTCCTCTAGTCATAATAAACTCCTTTATCGAGCTTTCCTATCTAATTAATGACAATAAATAAGACAATATTAACATATTATATTATTATTTTAGTAATTAATTTGTAACAATTTTGCATAATTTTAAGACAGATGTGAATTGGCTCTTAGATGAAAGTAAACATAATAATGAATTAGATATATTTTGAGTGGATAATGGGTGGTTGACTGCTGTTAACAATACGAACCATCTTAATCAAGTTGGAGAATTAATGCAACGCAGAATATGTTATTTACAATATTTTAATATTGTACATATTGGTTTTGAAACATCTGTGAAAGCGAAAAGATAAGCATCTTATACTGCAAAATAAAGAAATTGGCATTAATGTTATGTTACAATAACTAGTTTATGTCTTGAATACGGGATTCAATTTTTCTTTTTTAAAATTTTCTTTTCCGATCATTTATGAGCAATATTCTTATTTTATCAATCTCTATATATTATTTTAAAGCTTATGTTTGCCGCTATTGAAGAAAAATGATTTAAAATTATAAGTTATGTCAAAAAAATTCAAAATTAACAGTGCCGTCGATTGACGATAAATAATCAACTATTTTGTTTTAATTATTTCTACTTTATTATATTACGTAACTGACCATGACGTTTAATTTTATTTCAAATATTATATTTTGTTTTAAGCCCCATTCCGACAAAAAGTTCATTCTAGTATTGAACACTTAATTTTTGAGACCGCGGCAATCTTTGAAAAAGAATCGCATGATGCCACCTCGTAAACAACTGTTTTGATAAATTCTTGCAAATGTCATACGAGATGTTTCGATCTAAATGTGGTTTTGAAGTCAACTACCCAGTTTTGTAATATTTAGAATTACTGTCTACAATCATGTGACAGTACAGCTATATTTAAAGACGATTGCATCGTGAGAGCGATAAATCTCTCTCTCTGGGTTTTATCTTCAACGTGCGTACTTCTTTATATGCCTCTCGGAACATCGTGTGTGCTGAATGCGGTATGACTGTTACACAATTACATATTTGTGACAAATAAAGAAAGAAGAACGACACGTTCCCGACGTTGGACGTCCACCTACAAGGTGAACAGACGACCTGATAAAGGTCGCAGGAAGTCGCTGGATGCAGGCCGCTTCCAACAGGTCCGTCTGGAAATCTTTGGGGGAGGCCTATGTTTAGCAGTGGACGTCTTGTGGCTGATGATGATGATGATGAAATGCGCCTTAAATAAATACACCCAATATAGTCCTGACCCACAGTAAGATACGAGTCTTGTGTCGTGAGTATCAGGAACTACGAGAGACTTTTCGGTCGTACAACACCAGACTCCGAAACAAATTTGTGGATTAAACAAATGTTTGTCTTGGTACGGGGATCGAACCCGCGGCCTCTCGCTTTACCGGCTATTTGCCAAGGAGGCTGTCTGATAAAGTATCACTGGGATGTGGATCGCTGTCATGATGCCATCGTCTAATTTTCCCCCTTATGAACTCGATTTATAGATAGCATAATGTATTCTTTAGAGAAAGTAATTGCCTGTATTGATCCTTCCTTTATCTATGTTAAGGGAACAAAACCCTCTCATATGTTCGTTTTCACCAACCTTTGCATTATGGACAGGGAGCCCTCGGGTAGCTGATCCACTTGACTACTATCAAGCTCATTTTCCGTGAGTAGCTTCGTTTCGATGAGACGACCAACTATTCCCTATGCGAAAATTCTCTATTGTGGTAGCTAACAGAGGTAGCAAGGATAGAATATTTCGATTTGATGATCCTCAAAAATTTATTATTTTATTTGTAGGACAATATGACAGTAAAATTATATAAATATTAACTAAGTAAAAACAAAAAAATCAGCTGGTTAGTAATCATCCTTATGACCTCGTTATCGATACCTATTCGAAGCCCCTCCTTCCAATAGGTATGATTACTAACCAGCTGATTTTTTTGTTTTTACTTAGTTAATATTTATATAATTTAACTGTCATATTGTCCTACAAATAAAATAATAATTTTTTGAGTATCATCAAATCGAAATATTCTATCCTTGCTACCTCTGTTAGCTACCACAATAGAGAATTTTCGCATAGGGAATAGTTGGTCGTCTCATCGAAACGAAGCTACTCACGGAAAATGAGCTTGATAGTAGTCAAGTGGATCAGCTACCCGAGGGCTCCCTGTCTATAAGTTTAGTTGACAACTAACACAAAAGCGGTGCGGTGGCACGTTATCGTATTTTTTATTTGTCTTTGACGTACGTTTTTAGTCGCTTAATAACTTTAAGTGAAGGTTGGTGAAATCGGCCATTAGTAAATACCTTATGAATCAAGTTGTGTATTAGACTAATGCATTTGCTATATTGTACGCGATTGTAATTATATTTAGGAGTTAAATTCAATTTAGTAAATAATATGGTATAAGGCGGTGATCAAGGCGCGCGATATTCAGTTTTTTTTAAAGGCCAACAATCGAGGGTCCCAATTTTCGAATTTCCATTCCTCGTCAAGGTCAACAACACATTTATGATTATTCTGGTATTGTGTGGCATCTTGTTTCGCAGTGTTGAAAGCAAATTTAATACCATGCAGCGTTTTGTAATTCAAAGTTTTGTGTAGTGTTTTCTGGTTATGGATAGGCGTGGCGCTTACCATCAGACGAGCGATCGGCTCGTTTCGACATTCAAGCTAATAAAAAAACATAGCATACATTTTTCTTGAACTCTAAATCTTATAATTAGAAAAAAATCTATTCTTCGCCGTCGGAAACCTAACTAAAACTATAAACTATTTGCTTTGCTGTAAACCTTTAGATCCTTAGTTCCTAAAGTGGTCCAGGTGGACCCCAGGGGTCTACGGGAGACTCGATGGGGGCCTATGTTGGCGTGCCCAAAAAATGGGGGTTCACAATTCGCAAGCGAGGGGACCACGAAAATGTATCTGCTTTCGATAGTGAAGAACTAAAATGTTGGCTTGACTTCACCTATCAATGTAGGCAGATAATATTTTAAGCTCAGCGACTGCTACTTGTAAAATCTTGCATATTTTTTGTCGAGTTTTGGGAATATGGTATAAATGTAGTTGCAGGGGGTCCACCGGAACCAGCTAAATTTTGAAAGTGGTCTATGAGAAAAATAGTCTGGGAACCTCTGCTTTAGGCCATCATTTAATACTTACCTGTTAGTATACCCAAGTCAACTGATTGTTTCATCAAAACGATGAGCTGAATCTTTTCACATAGCTTATCTGTTCGTGTCAATACAATTTAATACACTCTTTAGTGTATTTTTGAAGTGATAACTTCTTATGGGAGAGTGAACCGAAACGTTCCGTAACGCGAGCGGTCAATCGACCAGCCAGCGTTAGCCGACCTCCCTGGAACTTCTATAATTTCGAAGTCTCAGGTGGCGTCACATAGTGACCAGTAGGCTTGGACCGGACTTTGACAGGACTTTGACAGGATTTTGACAGGACTTTGACATGACTTTGACCGGACTTCGTAACGTAACGCGTTACGGCGCCACTCTGTCTGGCTTCTCTTTCTCTCACGCATATGGTAGCAGTAGGCAGGCTCCTCCGCTCTCGCTTTAACCCACATTAATTTAAGTTATCACTTCTGTCAAGCGTCCCGAGACGCATACTTTTTTTTTCATAATGACCGCGCTCCAGTGCGGCGGATATACATCTTTTTTTATACAACCTCCTTAAAGGATTTGATGATTAAAATCGAAAGAGTGACGTCATCCAATATGGCGACTAATAAAAACTTGTTTTTAAAATTTAAGAATTATAGGTACCGTCGAAATATTATTGTATGAATATTAAATTGTAATTATACGACAATTTTGTTGTGTATTCAGCCTGTATGCTTGGACAGACAGTAAATATTGGGTTTAATAAAATTATAATTCAATGTAAGAAATAAGCCAGATGTAACAAATAAGGTGGATTGTTTAACATTAAACGTATGGCCAGTGCTTGTAAAAAAAAATATAATTTAAAATTTTCAATTTTTTTTGTGAGATTATCGGTAGAGTAATCACGAGAAATATGTATGAATTGAAAATATGTACATATGTTCATATGTTTCTAATACTATAGGCTGGTGGCACTGTATGGATCTTTTTTTATAGCATAGGCCAACAAACGAGCAAGTGGGTCACCTGATAGAGAAGTGATCTCCGCCGCCCATGTACGCCGACAATACCAGAAGAATCATGGGCGCGTTGCCGACTTTAAAGGAAAGGGATAATGAGGGATTGGGAAGGGGAGGGGGATTTGGGCCTCCGGATATTTCACTCACCATACGAAACGCAGCAGCAAACCGCTACTTTACGTCGGCCTTCTGTGAGAAAGTGGTAACGACCCGGTCGAGCCAACCCATTCATGCTGTAGACAAAACGGTCTACAGCGTGGCTCAAATAGTCTCATTCTTTCACTATTTGCCTCAATAAGGACCAGGGTCCCCTATTCTATACATGCGAAACGAAGCAACGAAGTTCGGAATATACATAGAATAAAGAAGATATAGAGTAGCCATTACATTAATACAATTTTTGACATAGACTAAACTAAAAAAAAACATAAAAATTCCAACACAGCACGTTGCAATAATAAAACGTATTCCCCTATAAGCCTAAACATATTTTAGCGACTGCTTTATTTTAGTCACAGTATTTTAATGGGGCAGAAAGGTTCTAGAATAGAGGACATGTACTGGACAAGCGCAGCGTTGGACGTCCGCCTACAAGGTGGACAGACGACCTGATAAAGGTCGCAGGAAGTCGCTGGATGCAGGCCGTTTCCAACAGGTCGGTCTGGAAATCTTTGGGAGAGGTCTATGGTCAGCAGTGGACGTCCTGTGGCTGAGGATGATGATTTTAAAATACAAATATTGTAATGGCTATTCTATGTTACATTAGTTCTACGATTTCGAACTTTATAGAACACAATTTATAGAATAAGCCTGATAATTATCGAAAAACTCGTAAATTAGACTAAAGACACTGATGATTTGAAACATTACACGCGTCGTGTTAAATATCCACGTGTTATGTTAAATGTTTGTGCATGCTACCGAATGGCTATCGTATTTTACACGCCATTGATTTTATTTATTTATTCCATTAAGGCGTTTGCCTTCATCAAAAAGCCTATTATTGGAGGCCTGAGTAAGATCAAAACTGTATAAATATTATGTTTAGTATAGTTCTGTCATACTGCCAAAGACGTATGATGCAATTTCAAGTTAACACAACTCAATAAATAACTACACGTCTAGTTGGGTCTGCCTTAGGTGCACGGTGGTAGGTCCCTCGTATGCGAGAGGCCGTCTGGGTTGGTACCACCGCGCCGTCGATTTCTGCTGCCAAGCGAGCTGCCGCCACGGCTGCCCATAAACAGAAGCAACACCACACAGAACTTTGAATTACAAAGCACTACATAACACTGAACTGCGCTCGTCACCCCGAGACATAAGATGTTAAGTCTCATAATGCCCAGTAATTTCACTGGCTTTAATGTCCTTCAAACCGAAACACAAAAGTGTTTACACACAGTTGCTTGGCGGCAGAAATAGACAAAGTGTTGGTAGCAAATCAGACGGCCTCTCGCATAAGAGGGTCCTACCACCTTGAAAAGTCAAGAAAGTCTTTGCTGGTATGACAAGCTTTGTAGAATATTTAGGAGGTGTCAAACCTTGCTACTAGAAGCGTAGTGTACCCGAAACGTTTTCAATTCAATAGAATAATAAATAGACTTACATAAATGTGACTTAGCTACGGACTTCGTGAAATATATAAAACATTATAGTATAAGATCCCGGGGAACATTGACCTTCAGCCATCTGTTTACCGGATGTAAATAATATTTTAGGGTATAAAATGTGTTGCTGAACACATACCAATAGGGTTGCCTAAAAAATATGGTCAAGGATAGGTTTTTTCTTTATACCCCTATATAGTTCGATATTATTTTCATCCGGTAAACACATGGGTGAAGGTCAATGTTCCCCGGGATCTTAGACCATTAGGTCGACATAATGACTGATAAAATTTTCCACGTATTTAGTATCCTTGAATATTGTATAACTTAATGATTTCTTATGATTACGCGAATATTACTCATTGAAATAAAACTAATTTAAACGGATTTTATTAAGATTAGCGGTTTTTTATTAATTTTGATCCCAACGTTTCGAAGACTTTTCAGCCTTCGTGGTCACGGGTGGACTGAGGTGTAGGTTTTTCCGGAATTAATAAAAAACCGCGATAAAATCCGTTTAATTATTTTTTGTGAGACAGTGGTAACGATCCGGTCGACCCGGCCCATTCATGCTGTTGACAAAACTGTTTACAGCGTGGCTCTAACATTCACTCTAATTTGTAAGTCTCACTCTAATTTTTTATCAAATTGAATGACGAGACGAGCACGCCTGCCCATAAACAGAAGCAATATCATACAGAACTTTGAATTACAATGCACTGAATGGTACTGAACTGCGCTCCTCACCCCTAGACATAAGATGTTAAGTCTCATAATGCCCAGTAATTTCACTGGCTTTAATGTCCTTCAACCGAAACACACCACTTACACACTGTTGCTTGGCGGCAGAAATAAACAAAGCAGTGGTACCAACCCAGGCGGCCTCTCGCATACGAGGGACCTACCCACCTTGTGTACATGTTTCTTCTTTTGATGATTTGAGTTTAAAAATTTCAGTCATTATGTAGGCCTTGAAATCAAAAGTCCAGTGTTCAGATCACGACTTAGAACTACTTTGCTTATGCTTTATTGGGAAATAAAAAAAAAATATAATCATGCGAAAAAAAAGGAATTAATAGACAAATTAATAGGTTGTGAATTTATACAGTTTTTTAGATTTTCTAAATATAAATATTATAATATGTAATCAGGATTATCTAGGACTTTGGTTAAAAGACCTTTATGGTCATGCTTGCGTGCATTAGAGAAAATATAACTCCTAATATATATTTTTAGCTTAAAAAATCTATTGATGATAAAGGACCGTAGCCAGAAGAAATACTTAACCTGCCTGTGACTGTTTTTTTTTTCAATACGTAAAACTATCCGCCAAGGGTGTCAGCGAATTAGGGGTGACATCCGAAATATATCAAAATACATAAAAGACTTCCTCTCTTTTAATCGGTTAAAATACATTAAAGGTATCATTTTAAATTTTTCGTGCTTGGGATACCCAAAGCAAATCCACCCGGGTGTAACCCGTGCTAGCTACGCCATTGAGCGTTCGGAATTCAAAAAATAAATAAAAAGATGGCCACGGTCCTTTTGAATACGCATTAGTATAGAGTAGCTATGGGCATACTTTTAAATCGCAAAAACATGTATTTATTTGCAAATGTTTGTCAATTGTATTGCCAAAGTTCTTCGGGCTGACGACTGTGTCACTGTAGGATGTATTTATTTTTTGCCGGCATCAATAGTTGACAATCATTCGAGTATCTCTTTTCGAACTTATATGTAAAAGTCAAAAGTGTTTTGTTTGTATTATAAAGTTTATTCTGTAAAAAATCTATCTGATATTAATAATGATATTATATTTATTGTTGCATATTTCTGCTGATAACTATAACAATGGTGGATTTATTATTTTACAAGTTAAAAATTACCAATAAAAATGCCTTTTTACAAATACATTTAAATCATACCGACAAGTTTTTTTATTCTACTCTAATTTATTAGCCAGAGATTAATACCATCGACAGACATTTTTTGTCAGTTCTATTATTTGTTAATAACTTTTATTTTACTGAAGTAATCATCAAAATCGCTACATAAATAAAATAGTTTGAGTTTTTCATTCTCGATTTCATTCCTTTAGGAGTAGAATTTCTTCTTCAAATGATGATGGGACCAACTTTGTGCTATACTTGTTTTAATTCAAGAATCATCTAAACCGAACTACATTTGGCGGAGTTACTTACATACATGATACATGCAAGAAAAATGTGTGGCATTGAGAACCTCCTCCGATTTTTCGTTGCTTAAATACTTCTAAGTTGGCTTATCCATTAATAATCAAATCCATTTCAATATCAAGATAATTAATAAAAACTAACATTATATTGTCACTTCCCAAAGATAATCGATAAAAGACAAAGAAATAGTTATAATTACCGACACGAGTCGTGAGCAAAGAGTGACAGTGGTGAAGGCAGTTTAGTCCAATAGATGAGGAGCATCTACTGACGAACCAATGGTGTGAATTGTCGGCACCCCGCGCTCTCGCATTCCGCCAATCAGAACTGTATATCATCTAGTGCGTTAGAACTTATGTTCACAACTCGTGCCGGTTACTGTTTTAATGTTTTTTTTTACCGAGCACGACAAAATGACTGCACCACACCTGATGGTAACCGTAGTGCAGTCCAAAAAACCAGCGACCACCGACAAACAATGAGTTTATCGGTGTTCACCAGTCATGCCGGCCGCTATAAATGCTTCTTCCCTCTTCGGAATGGGTTCTTCACAAACTTTTTCTTATTTATATATTTCATAGTTTATTCGTTTCCAATAGTGAGTCCACCATTGCCTAAAAAGCATATTGTAAACAATGTTCCTTTTAAAAATATATTAAAGTTATGGTTGCATCGAAGATTATTTTTAAGCGTTTAAGCTTAGTCTATGTAATGTGTGTCCTAGATGCTTGTTAATTGTAAAGGCGTTTATTATATTTTAATTTCTCTTTTCGATATGTAATAGATGTAATAGAATATATTTTATAACAAAATAAAGAACAATTTATTGATCTGTCTGCAACATGAAGTCGAAAGAAATGTAAAAAACACACGTCATTGGCTAAAATTTCTTTCGACTATACCACGACTCTTTGTACTGAACGTCACATGTTGCATTAAATAGTAGACATTTGGTCAATTAGAACAATAACTTAATTTTTTTTTTATATAATAATTGATTAATTTCAAACAACTGTTTATGTGTGTTTAAAAAAATATTGACTAATTAATTTTTATATTATGCAGTAGTTAAAATAATTGAAAAATATCAATTCTGATGTAGATATTAATGTAATTAGATATATTTTCGACCTTTTTTTTTAATGCAAATTTTGTCAAACTACTATAAAAACTAACCTAAAAGAAGTAATGAACGCTGGCGGTAAATAAACTAAGCCATATGAAACAAGGATTTCATAAAAAAAAAAAATAATACATCAAAAATAGACATATTTACGAAAAAGTAAAATTAAGTACAATTTACTTAAATGCAATTCTGCAAAAAACTATTTAAAAAAATTATCATATTTCAAATGACTGTAATATGAAATGCTTTGTAATTTAAAGTTATGTGTTTGTTATTGTTTTTGTTTATGGGCAGGCGTGGCGCTTACATAAGGCAAGCGACCTGCTCATTTCGACATTTAGACAAATAAAAAAAAACAATATATAATTGATTTATATGGTCTCCTTTGAAGGAAGAACAGATTTATAATTATAATCCTCCACGCTAGTTTAATCGGGAGGGTGAGGTTGGCATTACGACGGATATATATTTTTTTATAACATAGACCGGCAAATGGGGATTTGAGCTTCCGGATATCTCACCCACTCAAATCCCCATCGCCTTCCCAATCCCTTAATTATCCCTTCCCTTTAAGGTCGGTAACGCGCCTATGATTCTTCTAGTATTGTGGGCGTACATGGGCGGTGGGGCTCACTTACCATCAGGTGACCCACTTACACGTTTGCCGGTCTATACTATAAAAAAAAATTGGCCTCCGGATATCTCACTCACTGTACTAAACGCAGTAGTAAGCTGCTACTTTACGTCGGTTTTCTGTGAGACAGTGGTAATGACCCGTTCGAGCCGGCCCATTCCTGCTGTAGACAAAACTATGTACAGCGTGGCTGTCAGCTATTGTCTGTTGCCCCACTTATAAACTTGGATATTATACTAATATATACAACTATAGAGTTGAAACATTTAGTAAATTACTGTATACAGAGTTGTCAACATATAAACATGTAAACTTTCTGGACTCGAACCGGAATCTAAAGTGTGATTTTAATATGTTCTACAAACATTTAGGGGTAATCAATAACTCAGGTTTAAGAATTATAGTTCAGGACTTATATAATTTAATTGAAAACATAGAATGTTATAAAATAGTAAAAACAGTCCCAAGTTCTAATGATATCAAAGACACTACAGAAGACTTTTTTCGTGAATAATAAATATTTGTATGCAATGCATCAAAATATTGCAGGATTATTAAATAAATCAGACGACATCACAGTTTGTATTGATGAACTGCTAAATGAAAATATAAATTTAGACATTATATGCTTTACGGAACATTTTATTATGTCTGGTTATGAGTCGTACCTAACTATTCCAAATTACCAACTAGCAGCGTGTTTTGCCAGAAAAGGAAGCAAGAGAGGAGGATCATGCATACTCGTCAAAAATGGTCACCAATTCATCGAATTAAAACGAATAGCAAATATTTCTGTCACTGGTATATTTGAATGTTGCGCGATAGAACTTACTCAATATAATACCATTTTCGCATGTGTCTATAGGGTACCTAAAATTAGTAATTTTAATATGTGTATGGAGAAAATGCAAATACTATTAGAAATTCTTACTAAAAATCAACACAAAAATGTTATAGTAGCGGGTGATTTTAATGTAGACATTCTAAAACGCAACATACAAACTCTAGATTTTGAATGCATATTCTCGAACTTTAACTTAAAATTAGCTGTAAACCAACCTACTCGCATAGAAAGTCAAACATGCATTGACAACATTGCTCATAACTTTAATAAAAAATGTAATATACAAGTGCGCGATTTGGGTCTATCCGACCACACAGCTCAAATATTTAGATTTCCTATTGCAAAAGTCTATAATAATAAATATTGGCGCGTAACTAAAAGAGACTATAGTAAGGAAAATATAAAGAAATTCAAATACTGTTTGCAACATTTATCCTTTTCAGAAATGTATGAAACTACTGATCCCAATGTGGCTTATAATATCTTTTTTGACACATTTACTCTGTATTATAAATTATGTTTCCCTGAAAGAACTGTAACTGTAAATATTGTTAAAAAACCAAAGTGGTTGTCGCGTGGTATTAAGGCGTGTAGTAAAAAGAAACGTCAATTATTATGGCAATTTCGGCTTAAACCAAGTCAAACTAATAAAATGACTTTCATTAGTTACTCGAAACGATTAAAAAGAATCATTAAACTTACACAAAGAGCACAAAACAATTACATTATAAAAACATCAACTAGTAAACCTAAAACAACCTGGAAAATAATTAATAATTCAAAGTTTAATATACCGAGACATATTATTAGTAAAATTAAAGTTAATAATAAAGTTATCACTAATCCTACTGACATTGCAAATGCCTTTAACACATACTTTGTCGATAAAATCATACCAATTGTAAATTCTGCTAAAAATGTGACATCTCTAATTGAAAATAGATTAAACTCTTTCTTTTTAGCTCCATGTCTCCCAATAGAAGTTTTTAAAATAATAAATTCTTTAAAAAATACAAGTAGTGTGGGTTATGATGGATTAGCAACAAAAGGAATCAAGTCGGTCGCTAATGAAATTAGTCCTCATTTAAGCTACATTATTAATCTTTGTATTGACGTAGGTATATTTCCTGAAGCACTAAAGATATCAGTAGTAAAACCACTATTTAAAAAGGAGAATAAGGAACTTATGCAATACTACAGACCAATCTCTCTTATAAGTATTATTTCCAAAGTATTTGAGAAGCACATATATAAACACTTATACACTTATCTAGAAAAAAATAATATATTTACTGACGAACAGAAGGGATTCCGCAATAACAAAACAATTAATATGGCTGTCTATGATTTTATGTATAAAGTTATTACAAATGTCGATAAAAACTGTCCTGTGAGCACATTATTCTGCGACATGACGCAGGCGTTTGACTATGTCCGCCATGATATTTTAATGAAGAAATTGGAGGCATACGGTGTTCGCGGTAATGTGTTGAGTTTAATAGAATCCTATATCAGTAATAGAAAACAATACACAGAAATAACTACAATAAACACCCACACAAAACGTGAAGAAACATATAAATCATCAATACGTGTTGTCAGATACGGTGTGCCTCAGGGCAGTGTCCTGGGTCCTTTATTATTCATAATATATATTAATGACCTACCCAAGGCTATAAACCAGTTTATAACATTATTTGCAGATGATAGCACAATAACGATACCTTGTAGAAATAAAGAAACATATAATTTTGACATTAATAATTCCTTGACATCAATGATACAATGGCTAGATAATAACAATTTAAAGATCAATCTTGACAAAACAAATATTATGCACTTTACGCAAAGAGGATCTACTATGTCTAATTTGAATATAATATATAATAATAAAAACATTAATGAAGTTGACAATTCTAAGTTCCTTGGTTTAATAATAGATAAAAAACTTAATTGGAAAGCACACACAGAAGCATTAGTAAAAAAGATTTGTAATTCTTCTTATGCGATACACAAATTGGTTCCAGTGCTTAATGCTGATGCCCTTCTTGCAGCATACCATGGATTAGTTTCCTCTAACCTTCGATACGGCGTAATTTTTTGGGCTAATTCCACTAATAAGGAACTTGTATTTAAAGCTCAGAAGCGATGCATAAGGAGTATGTTTCAATTGAAAGTTACTGACAGTTGTAAGCAATACTTTCAGAAATTTAAAATTTTAACTCTCCCTTCCCTTTACGTTTTAGAAAGCTCGATATTTGTAAAAAATAATCCTAATTTATTTCCACGACTATCGGACCATGTCAACCGCAATAGGCGCGATAATAGTAAACTTTGCCTACACACATCTAAAACTACGCTAATGCATAATAGTATATTTTGTATGGCGCCAAAAATATATAACAAAATCCCTAGGCTCTGGAAAGAACTAAATAATCAAATGTTTAAAAATAAATTAAGTAAATTCCTGATAGACAAGGCATATTATAGTATTGAGGAGTTCCTTCGTGACAAATTTGATAATTGATGTACATACTGCTCCATTGATCTAATAAATTCTATTGGTTTGACTTAACTGACATAAATTACATTTTTAAATTATCATTTTACTACTGACAATGACAATTTTGACATTTTTTTTTACTATATAATAAATTGAATCATTATGCAGAATTAAATATAATTATTAATTAAGTACTAACTATTTGTACGCCCTAATGGCAAACATAGAGGACAATTTATTTATTTTTAAGATCAACTTATAATGTACCTATGTTGACAAATAAATGATTGATTGATTGATTGATTGATTGATTGACCACTCATAAAAATGTACTCTTATAAACCATCATGTAAAGATGGATTAACCTCGAATGAAACCTAATGTTGAAATTGCCTCAGTTTATTTATCCGCCAGTGTGTTTGTAACTACAATAATAGTATAAGATCCCGGCGAACATTGACCTTCACCCATCTGTTTACCGGATGAAAATAATATTTAAGGGGAAATAAAATGTGTTGCTGAACACATACCAATATGGCTACCTAAAAAAATATTTATATTATTTTTCATTCGGTAAACAAGTGGGTGAAGGTCGATGTTTCCCGGGATCTTATACTATTAGTAGTCTTATACGAAGTATTTTATCAAAATATTGTTTGCAAGTTACATTTTCTTGAACAATCGAACTTCCTTCTAGAATAAGGTAGAAGAGGCTTTAACTAGCTTAGTATTTCCTTAAAAGACTTTAGACTGTACAAAAGTAAAAAAATATATAATGGTAGTGTAATATTGCAACGAAAATTCTGTATTTTCTATAGAGATGTGGCGAATTTTCATGTACAAATAACATATGAGGAATTCGAAAATGTTTACTCTTTATGTCGCGTTTTTATACGAGTTATAAAGATAAGAATAATTTATTAATCGTTCTTCTCATCGTTCATATTAATCATTATGTTACTGCTATTTTCGCGCCAAAATTCGTCGCATCGTTAAAATATATTCGTAACAGAAAGAGGTGTAAAATTTGTTTATGAACAAAAATGTTATAAGGTAATTTTATTTCCTACACAGAAAATATAAAGCAATATTTAAATTTCATATATTATAATATTACTCGGCACGAATTGTGAGTACATACTTCATCTACGCAGTAGTTCATTTATAGTTTTGATTGGCAGAATGAAGAAGCGCAGGGTGCCGACCTTTAACGCGATTGGTCTATCAGTCTATGCTCTTCGTTTATTGGACGTTTATCTGCCTCTACAACTGTCCATCAGTGCTAACGAATCTTGCCATAATTAAACACATAAAACAATGTTAATGTTTGTAATACGATAAAGAAATTATTGACCTTTAACGTTAAAGTAAAAACAATCATACAAATCAGCTAAAACTGTCCATTACTAGTGCTACCATAACACTGTAAATTATTTAGCATTTATTTAATTACGTAATTTTTAGGTACAAAAAAAACTATTTCCGTACAAAAACAAATTCTATACCTCAATAACTACATCAAATGAAACTAAAATGACAATATTTAGATTTATTCAATCGTCTATTGATCCATTCAGTCCCTGGAGCTTAAAGCTTGTATGTTTGGGACAAAACTTTGTGAATATTCATTAAATGGCTATGAAGTGGCTGGGTCATTTAATATGAATATGCCACATAATATTTTCTCGGTAAAATTTTAAGTCTGTAAGTAAAAAAAATATAAAGGAGAAGAGTGGGGTTCTCCATTTTTTTATGAGGATATCTTCAAGTAAATATTGTTACAGCACTCATGCTTTTTAAAGGCAGGCTTCTGATGGTAAAGTCTCAGACGTTTGTGACGCCTTGATAGATGAAAACGTCTCTAACTCCAGCATCTAACGTCTAACATTACCATCGGAAATCTGCCCTCAGATCAATATTATCTTCCGTAAAAAAAAACAAATTCTAAAGTAAATGACACAGACCAAGATTTAAATAGACGATGCAAGTACTGCACTAATTAAAAGCAACCTTGCCATATTTTTGCACCCGTTTTGTCGTCACAAGACAATAGTGATGACAAATATCACTGCCAGGAACGGGCTTCGCTTGCAGATAAAAGCAATTAATAATTAATACGCACGTGAGTTAGAAAAGTCAGAGGTGCATGCTTTTGGGGCTAGTTTTGACCCTGCGACTTCCGTTCCTACGACACTTTCCGCTGAGCTATCTCACTTATACTATATACGATCCATTATGCAAGTGGCCTGCATGTATAGTGTAAGATAAATTCAGTTGGAGCCGTGGAAACATAAACCTTCATGCAAGTTGCTGATTGCATATACAGTAGGCGTATAAACTGTTGTGACGTCAAACGTGCATACTGAAAACGCGGCTTTAAAAGAAATTACGACGCAATTAGGCATTCATATTGTGTTTCTGGCGTCTTACTGCAGTAACGTAGTTAACAGAGCGAATCAGCGTTCCTAGGCGTGCTCATACCGTCTATTAAATTTATGTCTGTGGCCACAACAGAGTACGTCGCGCCTCTGACTTTTATTACATTCTATTGAAAAATACAATTTAAAAATAATACAATACCATTTGTGTGACGTATTCATGTTAAAATTATTTCTCTTAATTTAGTTTAGGCTATTACGTGCTTTATAAGCCTTGTCCTGAGCCTTGTGTGTTAAAATTAAATTACGTAGAAACTAGATATAGATTATAATATTGAAATAAGCGCCATCTATGCATCGTATGTGAAACTAAATTGACAATAAAGAACTAGCCTCAATTATATTTTCCTTGTAATATTGTAGATGTAAGTAACTTGAATATTATGAATTAATTCTAGAACATTTTATGTAACGCTGAAAGATATATGCCTAATAAATAGATTCATTTGTTATACATGCCTTTGATTTGTGTGTTTAATGACCGTTGGTCCAAAATTTGGCACGACAGTCCGTCCTACTTGGAAGGAGGTAATCTTTACAGTAGGCTTTATTTTTTAATTGACGAGCAAGTCGCTCGCCTGATGCAAACGCCACGCCTGCCCATAAACAGAAGCAATACCACACAGAACGGTGAATTACACAGCACTGCATGACACTGAACTGCGCTCGTCACCCCGAGACATAAGATATTAAGTCTCATAATGCCCAGTAATTCCACGGGCTGCAATGTCCGTCGGTGCTTACACACTGTTGCTTGGCAGCAGAAATAGACAGAGCGGTGGTACCAACCCAGATGGCCTCTCGCATACGATGGACCTACCACCTTGTATACTTCTGCTATCTCTTATCCTTTTTAAAATTGTTTTTCCTACCTGGCGTTATATAATACACTTGCATTGTCTTGTTTCAACGTGACCAAATTTAAATAAATTTTATTTTCCTTTGTTAAGTAAAATATGTTATCCGGAAAATTAAATGCTTGACAAATTTAAGAATTAATTTTTATTTCATTATCGACTTTCTTCAACAATCGCACACTTGTTCAAACACTGGAAGGTTGGTATATAAAGCAGTAGGACATGTTTCCTTACATACTACCACCATGCATTTCGCGTTGCTGGTATGTTTGGCGACGGTGGTGGCCGCGACGTACGACTACACGACCGACCCCAATCTATACTACGACACATGGTGGGGACCAGACGACGCGGATAAAGACGACACCAGCATTACTCCCTTCACTATCGAGTGGCCGGAGGATGTAAGTACCTTCTTCTACTTTCTTTCTTATAGCTTCAATAAAGTAGATATACTACGTTATTGAAGTGATAACCGCTGTTGGAAGGATACTTGTATCCGACCGGATAGGCTGGTGGGAGGATACTTGTATCCGACCGGATAGGCTGGTGGGAGGATACTTGTATCCGACCGGATAGCGACCACCGTACACTGGTGCTAAAACCTGCCATAGTGGCCCACCTTATGTGGGTCGCGTTCCAGGATCAGCCAGTGTACCTCCGGTTCTCCCCAGGGGGCTTGCCCCCTGATCCTAACCCTTTTCCCATCCCTTTTCCTTCCCCTCCTCCTTGTCCCTTTGGCAGGCCGGCATGATCTTGCCGACCTACGATGGACACATTGTTTATCGTTGGTCGACACTATTCTTGGATTGCGCTACACTTACCATCAGGTGTAGCGTAGTTACTTTGCCGAGCCAGGATAAAGAAAAAAAAACTTGGGAGGGTAAACCGCTTCGTAAAGTAACGCGTTACGGTGCCGCTCTGGCTTCCCTTTCTCTCACGCATACGGCAGCAGTAGGCAGGCTCCTCCTCTCACACTTTAACCTAAATTAGTTTAAGTTATCACTTCTGTCGAACGTCTCGAGACGCACACGTTTTTTTTCTTTTTTTTATTGCTTTGATAGGCAGACGATTGGCCCGCCTGATGGTAAGTGGTTACCGCCGCTCATGGACGTCGGCAATGCCAGGGGCACGGCCAAGCCACTGCCTACCTCAAACGTGGTGCTTTAGTGGCTATCTGTAAATGTCTATCGCTGACATTAAAACCTTCCTGCTCCATTTTTATTTCGCGCTTATTTAAGGATGGACAATTCATAACTCCAACTCGCTAACTTTTACTTTTATTATGTGAAAGAAAGAAATTTATTTAAATTTCATATATGTAGGATCGAATGTGTAACAGAATGATAACTAACATGATTGAGTGTACTTTGCATGGATAGGAATGAACGAAAGACTTTTCTTTTTTTTTGTTGACGCTTGCTGTAAGCCTGACGCTCGTCGGCTATATACAGCTTCACCGGACCTTCGGGTGAGCGCTTTAGGCGCTCTCAACCCTTACATTTAAATGACCACGCTGAGGGCACCCTCTTTGGAGTACGAACCTCGGCTCAGGACGGCCACAGAGCATCTGCGATTATTGGTTTGGGGGAGTATTAAAACTACTTAGTCATCATCGGCTCGCGGGCCGGTACTAGGGTCGGGGGGGTAACGAAGGACTTAGTGGGAGGGAAGTATGAAAAAGTGTATGGCTGTTGAACTGTGTAGTGCGTACATGTCTGACGAAATAATTTGTAAATCATCTAGTAATAAGTGTTAAAATACAGTTTACAGTACTTATTAAACCTGCATTTTTATCTTCGAACCCTACATTAAAGAACGTGTTACAGGAAGGTGGTGGTAACTGACCACGCCAAAGGTTGCTTACCGATCACTGAATGCAACGGGCTATGACCGTCTCAAAGATGAAGTTGTAACTTAGTATTCTTATACTTTATTGAATATTTTTCATTTTTTTTGTGATCAGAAATCAGGTTTTTAATAAAAATAAGTAGAGTCGAACTCTTCACAATGAAGATTTATTTCAGAATAACTTAAATCTAACACATCCTTATTTTTACCCTTAATTTGTTTATAATGCGCGTTCAGTACCAGAATTTTTAATCATAACAAGCCTACCTGCTAAACTCAGTGGTCAGCTCATTTATTGTCAATATGTTTTAATTCAGTTCCAAGAACTTTAATCAATATATTGAATAATTCAAAATTTATTGGTCAGCTAATCATTATCATGTTTTCAACGGATACAGTTACATGAAGTCCTTACGTTCGTAAAAACCTCATGTGTAATTGTCAGCAAATTGTTATCATGTTATAAACAGACCTGTTTGCATAACTACGTAAAATAGAATAGAATATAAAAAGCTAAGGAGATAAACAAATTACAAGCCCATAAATTGTTTTCTTTACAGGATATAAATGACCTGGTGTACAGGTTGAAGAACAGGCGTTCGTTCGTACCTTCTTTGGATGGAGTAGCATATAATTACGGCGTGAATACAAACACGATCGGCCACTGGCTCGACTATTGGGCGAACGAGTACAACTTCACCGAGCGGCTGGAGTACCTGAACATGTACCCTCATTACAAGACCTCCATCCGAGGCCTCAAGATGCACTTTGTCCACATTAAATCTGAGGTCAATATAAGTTAAGCCACGCTGTAGACAGTTTTGTCGACTGAATGTATGGGCCGGCTCAACCGGGTTGTTATCACTGACTCACAAAAAATCAACGTAAAGCTTTTCATTGCATTTCGTACGATTAGTGAGATATCAGGAGGCCCAAATCCCCCTCCCTTTCTCAATCCCTTAATTATCCCTTTCCTTTAAGAGCGGCAAAGCATCTATTATTGTCCGGGCATTGTAGTTGTTAATGAGCTGTGGAGATAGTGATCACTATGTCACCTTATGGTACCTTATGGTAAGTGTACCATAAAGTGACTCAATTGCTAGTTGTCCGGCCCCCTGCTATAAAAAAAGTTCGATTACAATATCGATAATTGTCATACTTCAAACCCACTCCCCTTCCCAATCCCTTAATTATCCCTTTCCTTTAAGGTCGGCAACGCGCCCATGATTTTTCTATTGTAGGCGTACTTGGGCGATGGACATGACATACCACCAGGTAACCCACTTGCTCGTTTGCCGTCCTATGTTATTAAAGAAACTTGAAATAACTAAGCCCCAACAAAATACACGATAAGACTGCAATCATATTTGTTCTTTATACCTTAGATTATTATGCACGGAGACACACAGAAAACAATTCCTTACAGAGTAAAATCTACTTCCAGTTTTTTATATTTAAAGTTGCATATAACTTTGCTGGCGGTAGGATTCATATCTGCCCGGATAGCGACCACCGTACCCATGGTGTTAAAACCTGCCATAGTGATCCACACGCCTTGTGTGGATCGCGTTCTCCCGAGGGGCTTGCGACATGACTTGATGGTTGATTGGAGCAGGTATATTCCTTGTATCCCTGTGCCTGCATCGGTCATCCGCCTGTCCTGTCGCAGGTCCATCGATTTGCTTCTTCCCTCTCTGGAGAGGGAAGAAACATTTATTCAGGTCGGCTTGACTCTGGTGACCACCGGTAAACTCATTGTTTGTTGGTGGTCGCTGGTTTTTTGGATTGCACTACGCTTACCATCAGGTGTAGTACAGTCATTTTGCCGTGCTCCGTTAAAAATATCTTGATGTTTGGTTGGGGTGGGTATAGCGGACATCCATATATCCCTGGGTGTAACGATGTTATCTACTCCGTGTTCCGTCTTCAGGAGGATAATATTAATTCTAGTGTTAAACCAATACTTTGTGTTTTCCACCAGGTACCTGAAGGGAAGTACAGTTTGCCACTTATGATATTGCACGGGTTCCCAGGGTCCTTTCGCGAGTTCTTTGAGACCGCCAAGTATTTGACTGCTGTTGATGACTCCAGAGACTTTATCCCTGAACTCATCATACCTAGCTTGCCTGGATTCGGCTTCTCTGACGTAAGTAGCATAAGAACCACGCCTTTATCCCCGAAGGAGTAGGCAGGGTAGCTTATATCTGTCCCATGATGTAGCGGGGGACTCTATCGCCGTGCTGAACTCAAGCTTCAATCTCGGACAACTCATTTGTGATATTTCTAATCGAGAACTCAAACAATTTTATTGCCTGATCTGGGATTTGCAGCCCGGACCTCACAGTTATTCAACCTACACTACTTTTAGGTCCCTCGTATGTGAGAGTCTGGGTTGGTACCTCCGCCCCGTCTATTTCTGCCGCCAAGTAACAGTGTGTACTACAACAGAACAGTGTTTGGCACTGTTGTGTTTCGGCTTGGAGGACATTCAACCAGTGATATTAGTGGGTATTATGAGACTTAACATCTTATATCTCGGGGTGACGAGCGCAGTTTAGTGCCATGCAGTGCTTTGTATTTCAATGTTCTGTGTGGTGTTGCTTCTGTTTATGGGCAGGCGTGGCGTGGCGTCAGGCGAGCGCCTTGCTGGTCTGATCATTGAATGAATAAAAAACAACTTCAAATTTTACTACGAGATTAACTTTTACAGCACACAAACCGCGTGGGCCTCGGTGGAGCAGAGATGGCGTTCATACTTAAGGAACTGATGAGCAGACTGGGACATGAAAAGTTCTACATCCAGGGAGGTGATTGGGGTGCCCTTATTTGTCAGAACATGGCCACATTCTTCCCAGATGTAAGTGAATTTACCGATTGGTCATATCTATATTTTCGAAGTGGTAGGCGGTTTAACTTATTTCCGCCTCATGCAGGCTACATAGCTCGCAGAATCGATAACCGATGGGGCAGAAAGGTTCTGGAATGGAGGCCACGTACTAGCAAGCGCAGCGTTGGACGTCCGCCTACAAGGTAGACAGACGACCTGACAAAGGTCGCAGGAAGTAGTTGGATGCAGGCCGCCTCCAACAGGTTGGTCTGGAAATCTTTGGGGGAGGCCTATGTTCAGCAGTGGACGTCCTGTGGCTGATGATGATGATGATGATGAGATAGGTTTTAAGCAGAGGCTGACAAAAAAGCTAGTGGATGATCTATTAAGTAATCTTCGCAAGACATGAACACCCATAATACAAGACGAATTTACTATGGATACGTTGCTTTAAGTACGGCAACGTATGAAAGAGAAATAAATTGGGATTGAGAAGGGTGCTGGAGAAGTGGGACTCCGGTAATATCGCTTACCGTACGAAACTCAACAGCGAAGTACCAGTCCACATCGGTTTTCTGTGAGATAGTGGTAATAACCCGGTGAGCCTATTCAAGCAGTAGCCACAAGTATCTACAACATGGCTTTCTTTTTCTTGTTCGTGACGCTCTTGGCAGAGCGGTCGTGGTCATCATTTTGGTGCTTATTCATCGTTTTTTTTTATAGCATAGGCCGGCAAACGAGCAAGTGGGTCACCTGATGGTAAGTGATCTCCACCGCCCATGTACGCCCACCACCACAAGAATCATGGGCGTGTTGCCGACCTTAAAGGAAAGGGATAATTGGGGATTGGGAAGGGGAGGGGATTTGGGCCTCCGGATATCTCACTCATCGTACGAAACGCAGCAGCAAACCGCTACTTAACGTCGGTTTTCTGTGAGACAGTGGTAATGACCCTGTCGAGCCAGCCCATTCATGCTGTAGACAAAACTGTCTACAGCGTGGCTCTACCACTCACAGACTTGGCTGATGACATGGCATGCCTCATGATCTCCCGCCATCTCTGCCTGTTCGCCGACATCTAGTGCTCTCATGCAATGGGCCGCCCAATGTAGACTTGGTTTGGTCAGTCCATCGCATGGGCGTTCTTCCTCGTGGTCTGGTGCCATCCAATCTTCCTTGTACGACAAGGCGTTCAATATTTTTATTTAGTGTTGTTTGGCTTGACACCAAATTAACCACCAAAGACGTATTTATTTCAGGATATCCTTGGACATCATTCAAACATGGGTGTGTCTCTGGCAGATGAAGCACTTAGTATGTTAACAATTGGATCAGTATATCCTGCTGCGTTGATGCCGACCGACCTGATAAGCCGTTTGTACCCGCTGAAAGACCTCATTCAGAACACGTTGAGAAAAACTGGATACCTCCATATGCAAGCCACGGAGCCTGATACTCTTGGTATGTTGAATTCACAAAATAGACGATTGTTAAAATGATGAACGAATGGTTGAGTGAACGAAAGACGTCAGCTCCGTTAAGATGGAGATTTTGCTGTAAGAAATAGTCAAGATTATCACAGAAAAATGATATTTACGTCGACGTGTCATAAGATTCTTATTTTCAAATTGTATGACGCGGACTCTCGAATGACAGTTTTCTGTTAAATCATGCCTCGGTAGTTCGATATTTATTTCCATTTAAATGGAACTTTACGAAAGGTATTTATCGTACAAGTGTAATAAAATGCCCAGAAGAAGAGAGGAGAACTTCTGTCCATCAAGTAAATGATCTTCGAATAAAGCAAGTCTCAAATGGCGAAAATGCGGATCGTAGCTTATGGCTGTACCTACTGCCACAATAAAGTAATGCCCAATGCCTTATTAGGCACTCTATTATATTAGGCAGACTATTGTCTGTCTATGCCCATGGGATACAGTCACCATGATTATACGATCAGACGATCATAACCTCACTAAATCTATATGGGTGTACGTAAAATATAGCATGCCTGTTAGTATGACGACCTATTTCTAAGTGTTTTATTTTTAATAGCAGGAGCTAGTCGGTTAAGTGGTAGTAAGTGATCTCTACCACCTAATAAACACCCACAAAGCCATAAATAATAGAAAAATATTATGCAACAGCTAGCTGCACGTCATGTTAGTTTTCTGTAAGATAGTTGACCCCGATTGAATCTAATCATGATGTAGAAAAAACTGTCTACAGCATGGCTCTGTCACTCACCAAACTATTGAGAATATTCCGCCCACACACCTACCACTGTAACTACTGCAAACCAAAACCGAAAGTAGCATGCATATTTTGAACAATGAAGCTCTGCGAGTGCCTTTAATTTTTAAGCTATTGTATAGATTTTATCGCGGGCCTTGCGGCGAGACCGAATCCAGAAATTTCGTAACGAAAAAACCTAACAGCCAGCGTTAGCTGACCTCCCTGTTTTAACTTAATTTGATATCTATCACACAAAGTTAAAGTCGAAATTCCGTTAATAAAACAGATGGTTGTGAAACTTATGACATTTGGAAATGTAGACGCGGTTTGAAATTTGAATTTGAATTTTTGATTATAGAACACGGCCGTCCGTTAGGCTGCCTTTAGACGACGCGATTTCGTGCGGAAATTTTTCAGTCATAGCAAATGTATGTCTTATTAACTAGGACTTAACGTTGAAATTCTTTGTGAGTAACCAACCGCGCTCCCGTTTATACGATCGCGCAGTCGCCGCGTGGTTGGAGCGTTGCGAAGTATTAAACATTATGGCTTAGTCAATAGAGTTTACATTAGTTTTTCGAGTGATTCGAGCGCGGCGGCCTTCTGGGATTCCTTGTCATATAAATGCGCCCTTATTTTTAAGTTGATAAAAAATGCTATACAATAGCTTTACCGCGGCAGTCTCCGAGTGCCACACGTCTTTTTTTTTATCCAGGCACGTCAAAGTGACTGCACTACACTTGATAGTAAGCATATTGCAGTTCAAAAAACTAGCGACCACCAACAAACAATGAATTTATCGGTGGTCATGTGAATCATTCCGGCCTGAATAAAATTCTTCCCTCTTCGGAGAGGGAAGAAGCAAATAAAGGGGCCTGTGACAGTACAGGCGGATGACCGATGCAGGCACAATGATACAAGGATCTACCCCTATACCCGGAGCAACCAACCATCAAGTCATGTCGCAAGCCCCTCCGGAGAACCGGATATATATCCTACCACCAGCAATGTCTGGAAATGCGAAGCTGTCTATCCCGCAACGAAATTAATCATATAGAACGACATCGAGTTGAAAATACCCATGTATTCCATTTTCACAAAATTACATTGTCTACAGGTATCGGCATGAGCGACTCTCCGTCAGCCATGACGGCGTGGATCTTCCAGCAAATCTCCACTTGCTCCCGCAAAGCTAACATCAACGAGACCATGGGTGGCTTGGACCTGTACACTGAAGATGAACTCATCGATAACCTCATGATTTACTGGATGAATAACAAACTGCCAACTGCCTTCAGACTCTATGCTGAATCCTTCAACAAAAGGAACGTTGAATCTGGATACTACAAGTGAGCTATTACCCTATTTATAAAATTAGCTGTCCCTCGCGGTTTCACCTGCATGTTACTGCCCTGTTCCAATAGATCATAGCATAATATACATATAAACCTACCTCATGAATCACTCTACCTATTGCTGGAAGCTGCATTAAAATCTGTTGAATAGTTTAAAAGATCTAAGCGAACAGACAACGGAAGCACCTTCATTTATTACTCTGTAAAGATTAGTTTTATATATGCAGTTACGTTGTGCATATTTTTGTTGTTGATGGTTTTTTTTTTCAATTGAATGACGAGACGAGAAAGGCGTTTGTTTGATTGTAAGCGCCACGCCTGCCCATATACAGAAGCAATACCACACAGAACTTTGAAATAGAAAGCACTGCATGACTCTGAACTGCGCTCACCACCCCGAGACGTAAGATGTTAAGTCTCATAATGCCCAGTAATTTCACTGGCTTCAATGTCCTTCAAACTGAAACACAAGTGTGCTTACTCACTGCTGCTTGGCGGCAGAAATAGACAAAGGGATTTGGTTTATGCTGGTGGGAGGGTACCTGATATTTTTATACCCGACTGAATACCACCGTACACATGGTGAAAAACCCGCCATAGTGCAGTGTATATCCGGTTCTCCTGAGGGGCTCGCGACATGACTTGATTGGTTGAGGCGGGTATAGGGGTACATCCTTGTATCCCTATGCTAGTCGTAGTCTGTGACCTGTCCTAGCGCAGGGCCTTCAATTCGTACAAAACGCAGCAGGCCCAATCATGCAACAGGGTGGCTCTACCACGCGAAAACTTACACATTCTTACCACAGTATTTAATATCACGTTCAGTGTAGTCACTTTGCCATGTCGGGAGAAATCACTTACTTTTTTAGCATAGGCCGGTAAACGAGCAAGTGGGTCACCTGATGGTAAGTGATCACCACCGCCCATGTACGCCCACCACCAGAAGAATGATGGGCGCGTTGCCGACCTTAAAGGAAAGGGATAATTAGGGATTGGGAAGGGGAGGGGATTTGGGCTTCCGGATATCTCACTCACCGTACGAAACGCAGCAGCAAAGCCGCTACTTTACGTCGGTTTTCTATGAAACAGTGGTAACGACCCGGTCGAGCCAGCCCATTCATGCTGGAGACAAAACTGTCTACAGCGTGGCCAGCAACCCCAATCATGCAACAGGGTGGCTCTACCACTCGAAAACTTACACATTCTTACCACAGTATTTAATATCACGTTCAGTGTAGTCACTTTGCCATGCCTGGAGAAATCACTTACTACCATTTTGTTTCGCTTACAGGGTTGCAACAACAGTGCCGACCATAGTGGTGCAAGCTAAAGATGAGATTTACTACATGCCACCAGCTATGCTCAACACGAAGTTCACGAACCTGTTAGGAGTCGACGTGCTGTACGATTACGGACACTTCCTCGCTTTGGAGCAGCCTAAGCTTTTCGCAGACTTAGTACTAAGCGCTTTACAGCGGATCATTGATTTCCGCGCTGAAAACAATATGTAACAGTCTAAAAAAAATTAACATAATTTCTTCAACATGGTTTTGGTTTAAGAACTCGTGATTGAATGATTAAATAGTAAAAAACACCCTTTTATTAGCCTCAGACGTATGTTTGTATGTAACGGAATCTTTGAACGTGATTTTGACCTCCTTCAAAACGTCGCATTAAGTCGAAATTTGGCATACTTGTCAAGGACCTATGACAATGCAATGTTATAAAAAAAAAGTATTGTAAATTGTGATTAATTACAAATAATTGTGATGTGTAAAGTTTAGTTTAGCGCCATCTATTGAAGCATAAGAATCATCAATCAATAGATGGCACTTTTTTATATTCGAGTTAGGAATTTCGTGATATCCAATTGTATCCACTTTTCTGGATCTCTCCGGATCTCCGTTAATTATAGGGAATATCGTATTATCTAAGATTTATGTCGAACTGTATATTGTCAGTTTGTTTCTCATAATAAATCATTCTCTGAACATTGCACCAATACATGTCTTATTTTTGAAGAACCTCAACCGACTACAATATATTTATATTTTTTCTAAAAAATGAAAAACTAATAATAGTTACAAAACTAAAAAACACGCTTTTATAGAAAGTCTAACTAAAAAATAGAAAAAAAAAATAAGAAAAAAAAATATTTTATTGCAAAAAAGCGTGGGGTGCTTTTTAAGACATTATCTAAATGATAATCCTTCTACTCATATCTGTCAATAAAATATTTATCACTATTGACACCACGCACCCCACGCTTATTTACAATAAAATACTTTTTTTTTTCTTCAAATTTATTTTCTATTTTTAGTTAGACTTTCTATAAAAGCGTGTTTTTAATTGGTCTATAATGTGTCCTATAAACAAAAAACTCTTAAATAGTAAAAATAATATATATATAAATATCTGTAATCCCCGAAGGGGTAGGCTGAGGTGTAACCAGTGTACCCACATTTAGCCGAGCGTATTTCTGTGCCATGATGTGTTAGGGGCCGAGCCTACCGCCATACTGGGCACAATTCCAGACTCCGGGCCGATATGAGCATTTTATAATAGAAAAAGTCAATATCATTTGTCCCGACCCGGGATCGAACCCGAGACCTCAGCATAGCAGTCGTACCGTGTACGCAATACAACAACTCCACCGAGGTATCTTTATATATATAATTCTTCTGTGAGTGTGTATGTTCCTGAACTTCTCTTAAACGACTGGACCGATTTTGATGAAATTTTTTGTGTGTGTTCAAGGGGATCTGAGAATGGTTTAGATTCACAATTTTGTCCGCTGGACAATGTTTTTTTTATTAATTTTTAATTTATTAGTAGTTGTTGATTTTGGAATGTTCATTTTCCAGTACAAACTGTACCCAAGCGCAGGTATAAACCGGATGGTTTGCGTTGCGAAGCTTGCCGTGATGACGGGTCGTATAGCGTCTAGACTGGACAGGGACAGGACAGGGACAGGACAGTGAGACAGGACAGTGAGACAGGACAGTGAGACAGGACAGTGAGACAGGACAGTGAGACATGACAGAGAGACAGGACAGTGAGACAGGACAGTGAGACAGGACAGTGAGACAGGACAGTGAGACAGGACAGTGAGACAGGACAGTGAGACAGGACAGTGAGACATGACAGTGAGACAGGACAGTGAGACAGGACAGTGAGACAGGACAGGGACAGGACAAGACGGGGACAGGACGGGGACGGGACGGGGACGGGACGGGACGGGGACAGGACGGGGACGGGACGCGGACAGGACGGGGACAGGACGGGGACGGGACGGGGACAGGACTGTCCAACCGGAGGGAGGTGGGAGACGACCTGACTTAGGTCGTCGAAGTCAATTAAATGTGCGACGGGCTACCTCACGTGCAATGGCGCAGTACCTCACTTAATTGCATTTAATGTAAATAAAACATTTGTATTAAGTTTTGACCACATTTTACACAAATATATTATGTAGGTGATACGAAGTTCACCGGGTCATCTAGTATACATATATAAGTATAAATAAATACACCCAACTGTCACACACAGTCCTGACCCTGATTAACCATGACATGACAACCACGATACATGTTAACCATAACAATGGTTCCGGGTGAAGCCGGGACGCTTTTCGCCTCGGGAACCTGGGGCTGTCTCTAATGCGCCGAAGACGGTCACCGTGGAGTTTTTAGTTGGTATTTGCCGGCATAGGATGACCTGGACTTGGAAAGAGAACGCAGGGCTATCGCTATGAGAGGAAATATGTTGCTCGCAGGTTTGCTAGCTGCTCAGTACCAGTTAAAATAACCCTCTTTAAGGCTTACTGCCAGAATTTTAAAACTAGCAGCCTGTGGTCAAATCATACCCAAAAGGCAGAGAATACCTTGCGTTTTCAATATAATAATGCCTTTAGGGCCCTGCTGCGACTTCCTTACTGCGGCGCGTCAGGTTTGTTCGCAGATGACAGAGATGATTATTTTGCGATAAGGCGCAAGAAGGGAGTGGTATGGACTGTCGAGACGAAAGTCGCAGGTTCGAAACCAGCCCCAAGAGCATACACCACTGACTTATAAGTTACGTGTATATTAATTGTTAATTATCTCTTGCTTTAACAACAACGCTTGCAAACCTGAGAACTCACATCACATGATATCACATGGAGTTTGATAAACCACACTCCTAGCACGATATTTTTTTATTTATGTATTTGTATTTTATTGTGCTATGTACTGTGTTAAATAATAAATGTATTACTAATATAGTTGTTTTAGGAAATTTTGTAGACTAACTATATGGGCCTCGAAGCCTGACAAAAAACTTATAAATAAAAAAATAGGTTGTATATAGTGTTTTTGTGTATTAGCAGCGATAGCTCAGCGGGGAGTGGTACGGACTGTCGAGACGAAAGTCGCAGGTTTGAAACCAGCCCCAAGAGCATACCTCTCTGACTTTTCTAAGTGATGTGTATATTAATTGTAAAGTATCGCGTGCTTTAACGGTGAAGGAAACATCGTGAGTAAACCTGCATACCTGAGAACTCGATAAGATTTTTCGAAGGTATGTGAAGTCTACCAACCCGCATTAGGCCAGCGTGCTGGACTAAGGCCTAACCCCTCTCATTCGTGCCCGTGCCCAGCAGTGGGACGTGTATAATACAGGGCTTGTATAAAAAATATATAGTGTTAGGGACTCGGCCCAGCGCCTGTCCTTCATAGGCTCCTCAATTCGATTCTTCCCTCCTTGGAGTGTGAAGAAGCATTTATATAGGTCCGCATGATTCTGGTGAACACCGATAAACTCATTATTTGTCGGTGGTAGCTGGTTTTAACTCCACTTTTGCGCTTAACATCAGGTATTAGAGTGGTAGAGCCACGCTGTAGACAGTTTTGTCTACAGCATGAATGTGCTGGCTCGACCGGATCGTTACCACTGTCTCACTGAAAACCGACGTAAAGTAGTGGCTTGCTGCTGCGTTTCGTACGGTGAGTGAGATATCCGGAAGCCCAAATCCCTAATTATCCCTTTCCTTTAAGGTCGGCAACGCGCCCATGACTCTTCTGGTGGTGGGCGTACATGGGCGGTGGAGATCATTTACCATCAGGTGACTCACTTGCTCGTTTGCCGGCCTGTGCTATAAAAAAAAAGGTATGGTCCAGTCACTTTGCCGTGCTCGAATAAAAAATAAACAAACATTTTTAACCATTTAATAAAGATCATTGAAAAATTACATATCATTATCCTGTCGGAAAGTTATGATCTTCTGTAAACCTCTGAGGACCAGGACTGCGAAGTCCTTAGACGCTTCCCATGCGAGGTAGTGCCCGTATTCGTACAGCACCTCCACATCCACCAGATTCGTGAACTTGGTTTTTAGGGCAGCTGGTGGCATATAGAAGGATTCACGCTGTGCTTGTACCACTACCGTAGGAACTGTGGTTGGGACACTGCAAAGGAATAATACTTATCAATAGAGGTTAGACGGTGGATCAATGGATAATTGAATGACGAGCTGAGCAAAGCGCTCGCCTGATGGCTTACCATCGCTTACATCACGTCTGCCCATAAACAGAAGCAACACCACACAGAACTTTGAATTACAAAGGACTGCACTGAACTGCGCTCGTCTCCCAAAGACATAAGATGTTTAATCTCACAATGCCCAGTAATTTCACTGGCTTCAATGTCCTTTATACCGAAACACAACAGTGCTTACACACTGTTGCTTGACTGATAACCGCCTTCCGTGAACATCCACCATGCCCGTAGAGTACCGTGCTTCCATGAGAGCACTCAGGCCAATGGGGTACATATATTATTACCTGACGCCCGGTTTCTGAAAGACTAATTAATCAATGTAAAAATTAGTCTCTTTCAGTCAAATCAAAATTGAGTTGCTAGAAGCGTAAGAAAGCGTGGTCAATGCTTTTGATTTGACACACCTGTTAGTTAACACGGTTGTCTACACAGTTTTGTCTACAGCATGAATGGGCCGGCTCGACCGGACCGAATTGTTCGTGAATCTTACCTTTTATATCCGATCCGATAATTCCTGAGGTTGAAGGTCTCCGCGTAAATCCTAAAGGCAGTGGTGATCCTCCCCGTGACCCAATAGTTCATGACGTTATCCAAGAACTGGTCCCGGCCGAACATGTCCACGCCGCCCATAGTGTCATTCCTTTTCGCGATTCCAGCGGTACTGGAGAATATATGCAGGAACCACGAAACCAGGCTAGTGGGGGACTCACCTACGCAGATACCTGGACACATTTTTTATTTCATTAGAATGGGCAAGGAATCACCAACGTCTATCATCATCATCATCAGCCACAAGATGTCCACTGCTGAACATAGGCCTCCCCCAAAGATTTCCAGACCGACCTGTTGGAAGCGGCCTGCATCCAGCGACACTTTATCAGGTCGTCTGTCCACCTTGTAGGCGGACGTCCAACGCTGCGCTTGCCAGTACGTGGCCTCCATTCCAGAACCTTTCTACCCCATCGGTTATATGTCAACATCTATGAAGCTCCACAATAAAGAGTTGTGGGTATATAACCGAACCTCGATAGGAGAAACCGGCTTAAGGCCCTCTCAGGCTCATCCAGCTGTACTAAGCCTACTTTATTGGTATTCTGGTTTACTAAGCATTTTTTTTATCCGAGCCCTGCATAGTGATTGCACTACACCTGATGATAAGCGCTGTGCAGACCAAAGAAACAGCAACCACTGACAATGAGTTAATCGGTGGTCACCAGAATCATGCCGGCTTGTATAAATGCTTCTTGACACTCCGAAGAGGGAGGAAGCAAATCGAGGGGTCTGCGAAAGCACAGGTGGATGATCGTTGCAGGCACAGGGATACAAGGATGTACCCCTATACCCGCCCCAACCAACCATCAAGTCATGTCGCAAGCCCCTCGGGAGAACCGGATATACACTGGCTATCTTTTTTTACTTGATTAAATGATGAGACGAGCAAGGCGCTCGCCTGATGGTCAGCGCCACGCCTGCCCATAAACAAAAGCAACCCCACACAGAAGTTTCAATACAAAGCACTGCATGGCACTGATCTGCGCTCGTCACTCCGAGACATAAGATGTTAAGTCTCATAATGCCCAGTAATTTCACTGGCTTCAATGTCCTTCAAACCGAAACACAACAGTGCCTACAACTGTCTGCAGTAAAAGACAAAGCGGTGGTACCAACCCCGACGGCCTCTCGCATACGTGAGTCCTACCTTATAATCTTGTAAAGTTAATGTTCGTGTGATCCACAAATATTTTTCTGGTCTAGATGTGGTAGGACCACAAGTCCCTCGTAGTTCCTGATACCCTCGATACAGACTAGCCTAGTGCGGAGTTCAGGACTATGTGTGACTGTCGGGTGTATTTATAATGATTATTTACCCAGAGTGTCAGGTTTCGACGCTTGTATGTGAAAATATCCAGTCTCTCGCGCCACATTTTGCAGGAGTGATTTAAGTGGGTACAAGCGACTGACCAGGTCTGTGGGTACGAGTGACTCAGGATTTATTGAAGCCGTGGATATCATGGCAAATGCCGCGTCAGTTAATGCCAGACCCATGTTGGAATGGTATCCTAGGATGTCCTGCAAAGAATAGTATATAGTTTAACACAAAGCTCGCCTTCAGTTCGCTCTGTTTCTGCTCTATTTTTTTTTATTTCATTGTATGACGAGACGGGCAAGGCGATACTGATGGTAAGCGTCACGCCTGCCCATAAACAGAAGCAACACCACACAGAACTTTGAATTACAAAGCACTGCATGGCACCTGAGCTCGTCACTTCGAAACATAAGATGTTAAATCTCATAATGCCCAGTAATTTCAGTGGCTTCAATGTCCTTCAAACCGAAACACAACAGTGCTTGGAGACAACATACTATAGCTTGGAGGCAGAAATAGACAAAACGTTGGTACCAACCCAGACAGCCACCCTCCCGCATACGGGGGACCTTGTAAAGTACAACCAAAATAGTAAAAAGTATAAGGACAACCTGAGAAACAAGATGTATAAAAGCACCATGGATTTTATTTAATGCACTATCATGCGAAATGTAAAATATCAATTCCAACGATAGGTTCATCGAAAATGGTCATAAAAATTATCTAGTTGGTAATGACGTATGTGTTTTGAACACAAGAATAAAAACTTTCTAACTTGGGGCCGAGCCGTTAGAGCATTCAAGTGATAATGAATACTTTTTATTAAATAAATAAATATTAAATAAATACACCCAACAGTTACACTCATAGTCCTGATCCCACAGTAAGATACGAGTCTTGTGTCGTGGGTATCAGGAACTACGAGAGACTTTCGGTCTCACAACACCCAGACGCTGAAACAAATATTTGTTTGGTCACACAAACATTTATCTCGGTGCGGGGATCGAACTCGCGACCTCTCGCTTTACAGCCGGCTACTGGCCCGCTGCGCCACGGAGCCTGTCAAAGCCTCCTTTACATACGTATACATTATTTATTTATTGGCACTTCATATACAAAATATGTATTATAGGCGGACGTAATGCCAGAGGCATTCTCTACCAGTCAACCTTAGAATAGTGCAGAGATAGACAAGGTAGGTGCAACAAGTATAAACTAGGACTACTACAAAATTATGAAATACATATAAACATAACATACAAAGAACAAGTGAATGTAAACACTTATACATTACATTGTAGTGTACATTACTTACATTTGGAAAGAAGGTGGCCATGTCCCCACAAATAGTAGATCCCCAGTCTCCTCCCTGGCAGTAGAACTTCTCGTGTCCCAGTCTGCTCATGAGATCCTTAAATATAAACGCCATTTCTGCCGCGCCCAGGCCTTGACGGTTTGTGTACTGTAAAAAAAACAACTTTATTTAAAATCAGACATGTTTCTGGAAATTGTTTAAGATTGAGATGGGGTAAGTGATATTTGGACCTTTGGAAATCTCAATGACCGTACCAAAAAATAACGAAATATAATACGCCATCGAACAGTCAAATACTGCATAGTCCTGAATTAAAAGAAAAAGAAAGCAAAATTATGAAATTGATGAATTGAATTGATGGCGAAAAAAATAAGCCCGGAGTTTCTTTCTGTCTTTCTTCTTCGGGTCGTCATCAGTACGTAGCTAGAGAAAGGTTAGCTAGGCTAAGGATATTCCTGCCAGTAAGGTCCACGACACATGTCCTTACCTTTAAAACTCTTACAGATTTATTGTTAATTTACCCTACTCCTTCCTGCCCTTGTCCCGATTTCTATATCCTCCACCCTGGTCCGTGAATCCCTACATTTAAGGATCTCCTCCTTCTTCCCATGCTTGTTGGTGTGCCTTTTCCTGCCAGCCTATAGCGCGGCGGTTATTTTTTTTTGTTTTTTTTTTTATCCGTGCACGGCAAAGTGACTGCACTACACCTGATGGTAAGCGTAGTGAAATCCAAAAAAGCAGCGACCACCAACAAACAATGAGTTTATCGGTGGTCAACAGAGTCATGACGGTCTGTAAAAATGCTTCATCCCTCTTCGGAGACGGAAGAAGAAAATCGAGGGGCCTGCGGCAGGACAGGCGGATGACCGATGCAGGCAGTGATACAAGGATATACCCATATACCCGCCCCAATCAACCATCACGTCATGTCGCAAGTTCCTCGAGAGAACCGGATATACACTGGCTGATCCTGGAACCCGATTCACAGTGGGCGTGTGGATCACTATGGCAGGTTATAACACCACGAGTACGATGGTGTTTTAAAAACTATTCACGAAATCTTACGTCAGAGTAACAGAATCCAGGTAAGCTTGGCATGATAAGATCAACCACAAATTCTCTGTCGTCATCAGCTGCGGTGATGTCGTCGATGGCATCGTAGAAATCCCGCACAGATGCTGGGAACCCGTGCAGCATCAGAACTGGGATGGAGTATTTACCATCAGGTACCTGAAAAAAAAACGCTTAAGAGTCAAATATATATTTATAATCTCAATATACGTTAATTTTGAATCGCAACACTTCTCTTTGATAAATTTAATTGCGGAAGACTCTCCGGTTTTCATTGCTCGGTGCTATAGAATGTGAGTCATAAATGATTCTGGTGGTAAAATGGCGATGTTAGAACTATCTTAAACTGTTCTTTAGTATATTTTTCGTGGAACAGATGATAAACCGGGCAGAGACAATCAAAGTCTTTTGGCAGTCTTAAAGATTGTTAACCGTGAGAATGGGGTTACCAACGATTCGAACTATCCACTTTTATACGGAGTCAAGCTTAAAGGTGAGTGCAGTACTCCACGAGAATCCATACTTAAGCGTTATAAAGCGTTAGGCTATGATCAATAATAACGTATTCTGTTACATAAGTAGTGACCCAGTTGAAGAGAAGCTTAGTAAAACTACTTACTTCAGGTTGGACCCTTATGAAGTGTATTCCGAGACCTCTGATGGGGGTTTTAAATTGAGGGTACTTGTTCATGAAAGCCAGCCTCTCGGTGAAGTTGTATTCATTCTGCCAGTAGTCGAGCCAGTAGCTGATTGTGTCAGTGTTCGTGCCATAGTTGTAGCCGGAGTCGTCCAGTGGAGGTGTTAAGGGACGCCTGTTCTTTAGCCTAGTCACTAGATCTTCAATCACCTAAAACACGAAATATTCCTGTATTAAGCTGTAACAAAATCGTGGAGCGTCGTGGATGTTTTCTAAACATTTTTTTTTACTAGCCCTGTATTATACATGTCCCACTGCTGGGCACGGTCCTCCTCTACTGAACGAGAGGGGCTAGGCCTTAGTCCACCATGCTGGCCTAATGCGCGTTGGCAGACTTCACATACCTTCGAAAAATCTTAGCGAGTTCTGAGGTATGCAGGTTTCCTCACGATGTTTCCTTCACCGTTAAAGCAAGCGATAATTAACAATTAATATACACGTAACTTAGAAAAGTCAGTCGTGTATGACCTTGGGGCTTTCGTCTCGACAGTCCGTACCACTCCCCGCTGAGCTATCGCTGCTTAATAAGCAATTGTGGAGAAATAAATTAAAACGCTTTTTAATTCTGATTACATTACTTACATCCTCCGGCCACTCGATAGTGAAGGGAGTGATGCTGGTGTCGTCTTTATCGGCATCGTCTGGTCCCCACCAAGTGTCGTAGTAGAGGTTGGGGTCCGCCGTGTAATCGAACGTCGCGGACACCACCGTCGCGAAACCCACTACAAGCCAGATGTACATCGTGAATGAAAAAGGAAGAACATTTGTTCTCTTTTATACTTAATAAAATGTTTGCTGATACTAATCGTGTGATCAAGTGTTTTCGTTCCGAGTCGTTAAATTATTGCAAACTTTGAACAGACTTTAATTAATAATAAGGTTCTGAATTCAACGAATAAATACACCAAACAGTCACCTAGATATTCCAAACAGGCAACATGAACAGCAAGAGACAGTCTGCTACAAAAGGTAGTACATCATCATCATCATCAGCCACAAGACGTCCACTGCTGAACATAGGCCTCCACCAAAGATTTCCAGACCGACTTGTTGGAAGCGGCCTGCATCCAGCGACATCCTGCGACCTTTATTCAGAGACCACGTCTCAGTGCCGTATGTCATCACTGGTAACACACATTGATCGAAGACTTTAGTCTTCAGGCACTGAGGTATTTTGGACGAGAAGACCTTGCCAAGTTTCCCGAACGTTGCCCAGCCGAGCTGGATTCGACGATTGACCTCTCTCTCGAAGTTGGAACTGCCTAGTTGGACTACTTGTCGTAGATAGACATATTCGTCGACAAATTCGAGAGATGAGCTTCCAACAGTAATTGGGGTGGGCACAACATGGGCATTCGACATGACCTTCGTCTTGTCCATGTTACTTCGTCTTGTACATAGTAAAGTTAAATTGGATCAATGTCTTATACACGAAGATTTTGATGATGAGATGTTCATTTCTTTTTTGTTTGAATACATAATTGCTACGTGTAATATTATTAATATTCATCTGCAACAAATTAATGATCTCACTTTCTCACCACTTGTGCACACGATTATTTTTGAATGTAAACATCACCTTATTGAAATATGAGACACTAGATTAAGCTCGTACACAAGAGAAGGTGATAAAAGTGATCAATCCTCGAAATCTCCCTATATAAATAACTAAACTTAGGGACTTCTTTTTCATACAAGCACGGCAAAATGACTGCACTACAACTGATACCATGCAGTGCATTGTTACAAAACCAGCGATCATTGACAATCAATGAGTTTACAGTGGTCACCAGAGTCACGCCGGCCTGTATAAATGCTTCTTCATACTCCGAAGAGGGAAGAAGCAAGTCGAGGATCCGATGTTGTTGTTTTTCTTTCATGTACATGAACGAGTTAACTTCATCGGATTTTCTGTAAATATTTGGACCCTGACCGGCTGGCGTAATATACTGTCTCGCTCTGCCGAGCACACCCTGCTTTCTGGAAACCAGTTCGCAAAATAGGTACTTTTGTATGTTGAATATTATACGTTATTTTATATGCAACAAAGAATTATGCGAAGAAGGAAACCTTTCGTTAAAACACAATTAAAATCGGTTCAAAAATGAGCCCGCAATTATGACTTTTAATATTGGTATGTATGAGCAAATGTGGACGCGTAGTGGCAGTTTTCACTATCTCGCTCGCACGCGTGCACCGTGGCCATTCGCCGCGGTGACGCTAAAGTTCAATTCAATTCAATTTTTTATATATGGCAAGCAGTGCCGATGTCGACAATTCTGCCAATGTCGAATGTGCAATGAGTACTCGTGTGTTTTGTAATCGACTGTAGATGTTGAATTATTAATAAACTAAATGTATTAAATAACGGCGACGGAGTTAGTACACTGAAACGAAAGGACAAACAATTATAAGGTTTTGAATAAAATACATGAATATTTTTTAACATTAAAATGGATACTTAAAATAATAATTGTTTTCCACACTAGAGCATTTCTGATGTTTCAGGTTTACAGTCTAATGGTATTAGAACGTATGAAGGTTAACATTACTTCGCAAAGTTCAGGAGAAGAGTGGGTTAAAAGAGAAGGAATATTAATTGGGACGGGAAGACGCTAAAGTTGGCGTCGTCTGTTATTTGACAAATGCCCCCTCCATCAGATTTGAATGACTTCTATTTTATGTTTTTGAAATTCTTTCTGCAATAGGTTTTGGGTAACGTAACTCATTGAATTAAATAATTAAAATAATCAAGTTGACTATGTACCCTATTCACCCAATATGTCGATACCAAGAATAATCATTGTGCATTATAAAATTGCATTCTCGATAAAATCCATGTCGAAAACATGTATGGCTGTCTATCCCTCATTCATAAATAATTGTATCGTCTAATGGCGTGTCAATTACTAACAAAATATGATTTTTAGTTGGATGTGGATTAATTTTGATCAACCATTTTTCAATAGTGCGGCAGATAAGTCTACATTTTAATGTTACAGACGCTTCTTTCATATCACTTGTGCACACACAGTACATTCTTAGTATAACGTGACCGAAACACGTGACTAACCTACCTACCACGTACTACCTACCAGGTCTCTCGCCTGGTGGTAAAAGTTACACCTTTTTTTATAGCATAGGCTGGCAAACGAGCGAGTGGGTCACCTGATGGTAAGTGATCTCCACCGCCCATGTACGTCTGCCACCAGAAGAATCATGGGCGCGTTGCCGACCTTAAAGGAAGGGGATAATTAGGGATTGGGAAGGGGAGGGGATTTGGGCTTCTGGATATCTCACTCACCGTACGAAAAGCAACAGCAAGCCGCTACTTAACGTCGGTTTTCTGTGAGACAGTGGTAATGACCCGGTCGAGCCAGCCCATTCATGCTGTAGACAAAACTGTCTATAGCGTGGCTCTACCACTCAAAAAACACCTGCCCATAAACAGAAGCAATATCACACAGAACTGTTGGTGGTAGGATATTCATATCCACCCGGATAGCGACCACCGTACACATGGTGTTAAACCTCCATAGTGACCCACACACCTTGTGTGGATCTCGTTCCAGGATTAGCCAGCCAAAAAACTCCATAATATACAATATTAAAAGTGACTGAATAAATAAATTTTAATTGTTTTTAGTGATTATCCAACCTACAAGTGACCAGCATCGTGCTGCCATCTATACATTAAGATACAAAATATTTATAAGCGCTACACAAGCAACAAGACAAAACAGTTTGTTATTACTTTGAAACTTTACTAGTATATTATTATGTGTCATTTAAGTGTATAATTTATTCACTTTACATTATTCTGTAATAAAGTAATAATTGATTAGAAATTTTCTTAGCGCTTGTTTCACAATATACAATAAACACATGTAAAAAAATGGTACTTTCTGAATTAACCGTCTCGATACATTTTCTGGCGGATAATATTTAAACGAACATTGTAAAATAGATGCTCAATATAATTTAACTAACAATCAGTGGTTTTATTAGGTATGGACAGTGCTGCCATCTATTTAGAGTACAATATCACTATTAGTACTGCATAAAATATCTAGATGGCGGTAATACACCATCGTGTTTTTCGCGCCATCGCAATCGCAAGAAAATGCAATTTCGAATAGTAATTGAACGCAGGAAAGATCGAGTAAATCACAGATGTAAAAAATATCAAGAGTAATGAAGATTTTTGTAAATACATTAAAATAAATATAATAAATAATAAAATTAATTAATAAAAACTAGCTACAGCAACCTAGCTTTAAAATCATTTTTATTGGAAGTACCTTGTACCTACCATTTGTTATAGGTGGACACAACACTTTATAATGTGTAATGTGTTAAATGTGTTTGAGTGGTAGAGCCACGCTGTAGACAGTTTTGTCTACAGCATGAATGGGCTGGCTCAACCGGGTCGTTACCACTGTCTCACAGAAAACCGACGTAAAGTAGCGGCTTGCTGCTGCGTTTCGTACGGTGAGTGAGATATCCGGAAGCCCAAATCCCCTCCCCTTCCCAATCCCTAATTATCCCTTTCCTTTAAGGTCGGCAACGCGCCGATGGTTCTTCTGGTGGGAGTTTTGTTGAAATTTTGCACCTCATAATTTAAAAGTAAGATGGGGAGGGGGCTAAGAGTGTCCGAGTAAAATGATTGTGATATACGGACGGACAGACGGACATAACATAGTTTTTGCCATTTGGCTATAACGGTCCCTCGTATGCGGGAGAGCTTCTGGGCCGATAGATCCGCTTTGTCTATTTCTGCCACTCAACAGCAGTGTGTACAACAGCAGTACAACAACAGTAACAGCAGTGTGTGTGTTTTTGACAGACTCCGTGGCGCTGCGGGCGAGTAGCCGGCTGTGAAGCGAGAGGCCGCGGGTTCGATCCTCGCACCGAGACAAAATGTTTGTGTGGTCCACAAATATTTGTTTCGGGGTCTGGGTGTTGTGAGACCGAAAGTCTCTCGTAGTTTCTGATACCCACGACACAAGACTTGTATCGTACTGTGGGGTCAGAAAAAAAATTGACATTTCATAAACAAACAAGGTGGTAGGTCCCTCGTATGCGAGAGCCCGTCTGGGTTGATACCACCGCTTTGTGTATTTCTGCCGCCAAGCAATAGAGAGTAAGCACTGTTGTGTTTCGGTTTGAAGGACATTGAAGCCAGTGAAATTACTGGGTATTATTAGACTTAACATCTTATGTGTCGGAGTGACGAACGCACACTATGGAGCGCTTTATAATTCAAAGTTCTGTGTGGTGTTATTTTTGGAACGAAGTTCCTTACGGCAGGCTTGGAGGGGATAGGGATTTCGCTGCGTGACCGAACTGAAAAAAATGTGATAGTAAAACCGTAAGAAATATGCGTGGAAAAAATGCGTGGAAAAAATGCGTGGAAAAATGCGTGGAATAAAACCGTTAAATGAGACTTTTTTAAAACTTAATTTGATATCTAGCACACAAAGTTAAAGTCGAAATTCCGTTAATAAAACAGATAGATAACTTATGACATTTGGAAATGTAGACGCGGTTTGAAATTTGAATTTCAATTTTTGATTATAGAACACGGCCGTCCACCGTTTAGTAGCCAGTCTAAGTCTAAATTAATAAGTTTTTATTTATAACTAGATGACCCGGTGAACTTCGTATCACCTACATATACAGGGTTATTTTTAAAACACCAGCAACCTCGCAGGGGTAGATACCTAAGGTTATAAGCTACTACTTTTGTTCTACGACTTTTGATAATTTGTTAGATTTTATTTTCATACAAAAATAAGTATTCATTTAATTTCCGTCTTGAAAGTTACCTACACGCATCGCAGATTACGTAAGCAAACACGCGAAGCGTGGGGAACGGGGCTAGCGTTGAAGGTCATCGCCCGAGCCAGCTGAGCGGCTTCTTTGAGTCGCGCGCGCACGCCGAACGCTAGGAAGAAAAATACGACACAACAAAAACTTGTAAAATCATTTTTTTTTAAATATATTGAGTTATATACAAACTCGTAGAACAAAAGTTGTTCCGTATGGGGTCAGCTATCTGGTCCTGCGAGGTTGCTGGTGTTTTAAAATTAACCCTGTATTTGTGTAAAATGTGGTAAAAACTAATACAAATGTTTCATTTACATTAAATGCAATTAAGTGAGGTACTGCACCACCAGGTCCTGTCCTGTCTTGTCTTGTCCTGTCCTATCCTGTTCTGTCCCTGTCCCGTCCAGTCCCGTCCAGTCTCGTCCAGTCCCGTCCATTCCCGCCCAGTCTCGTCCAGTCCCGTCCAGTCCCGTCCAGTCCCGTCCAGTCCCGTCCAGTCCCGTCCAGTCCCGTCCAGTCCCGTCCAGTCCCGTCCAGTCCCGTCCAGTCCCGTCCAGTCCCGTCCAGTCCCGTCCAGTCCCGTCCAGTCCCGTCCAGTCCCGTCCAGTCCCGTCCAGTCCCGTCCAGTCCCGTCCAGTCCCGTCCAGTCCCGTCCAGTCCCGTCCAGTCCCGTCCAGTCCCGTCCAGTCCCGTCCAGTCCCGTCCAGTCCCGTCCAGTCCCGTCCAGTCCCGTCCAGTCCCGTCCAGTCCCGTCCAGTCCCGTCCAGTCCCGTCCAGTCCCGTCCAGTCCCGTCCAGTCCCGTCCAGTCCCGTCCAGTCCCGTCCAGTCCCGTCCAGTCCCGTCCAGTCCCGTCCAGTCCCGTCCAGTCCCGTCCAGTCCCGTCCAGTCCCGTCCAGTCCCGTCCAGTCCCGTCCAGTCCCGTCCAGTCCCGTCCAGTCCCGTCCAGTCCCGTCCAGTCCCGTCCAGTCCCGTCCAGTCCCGTCCAGTCCCGTCCAGTCCCGTCCAGTCCCGTCCAGTCCCGTCCAGTCCCGTCCAGTCCCGTCCAGTCCCGTCCAGTCCCGTCCAGTCCCGTCCAGTCCCGTCCAGTCCCGTCCAGTCCCGTCCAGTCCCGTCCAGTCCCGTCCAGTCCCGTCCAGTCCCGTCCAGTCCCGTCCAGTCCCGTCCAGTCCCGTCCAGTCCCGTCCAGTCCCGTCCAGTCCCGTCCAGTCCCGTCCAGTCCCGTCCAGTCCCGTCCAGTCCCGTCCAGTCCCGTCCAGTCCCGTCCAGTCCCGTCCAGTCCCGTCCAGTCCCGTCCAGTCCCGTCCAGTCCCGTCCAGTCCCGTCCAGTCCCGTCCAGTCCCGTCCAGTCCCGTCCAGTCCCGTCCAGTCCCGTCCAGTCCCGTCCAGTCCCGTCCAGTCCCGTCCAGTCCCGTCCAGTCCCGTCCAGTCCCGTCCAGTCCCGTCCAGTCCCGTCCAGTCCCGTCCAGTCCCGTCCAGTCCCGTCCAGTCCCGTCCAGTCCCGTCCAGTCCCGTCCAGTCCCGTCCAGTCCCGTCCAGTCCCGTCCAGTCCCGTCCAGTCCCGTCCAGTCCCGTCCAGTCCCGTCCAGTCCCGTCCAGTCCCGTCCAGTCCCGTCCAGTCCCGTCCAGTCCCGTCCAGTCCCGTCCAGTCCCGTCCAGTCCCGTCCAGTCCCGTCCAGTCCCGTCCAGTCCCGTCCAGTCCCGTCCAGTCCCGTCCAGTCCCGTCCAGTCCCGTCCAGTCCCGTCCAGTCCCGTCCAGTCCCGTCCAGTCCCGTCCAGTCCCGTCCAGTCCCGTCCAGTCCCGTCCAGTCCCGTCCAGTCCCGTCCAGTCCTGTCCTGTCATCAAAAAGACATCAATTCTTTCATACCCAGGAACAGTTTGTACTGGAAAATTAAGTTGTCGTTTTTAGTGTTTGCCTTTACTTATTATCATACCCAGGAACAGTTTGTATGGGAAAATTAAGTTGTCGTTTTTAGTGTTTTCCGTTACTTATTATTTATGTTACTCATTTTTTCTCACCGGGTAAACCTTCCCTGAACTTTCACAGATATTTCAAGATCAGAATTAGCCAAATCGGTACAGCCAGTCTCGAGTTTTTGCGAGACACACGCACAGCGATTCATTTTTATATATATAGATTTTGTTAGTGGTCCGACCTTAGTCCACCCCGTGACCACGAAGGCTGAAAAGCTTTCGAAACGTCGCGTCGGGACCAAAATAAAATAAAAAACCGCGATAAAATCCGTTTAAATTCGTTTTATTTCAACAGGTTAGTTAGTTTAATTTTTACTAAATTTGCTTTATTCTTACTTTTTACATATGAAATGACGTAAAAAAAATATTTTAGATTACTAAAATATGACTTAAAACTGGGACTAACTTGGCAGCGCAGATGCGTTGCGTATGCGGTACGACTGCTGTGCTGAGGTCTCGTGTTCGATCCCCGGGTCGGGTAAGAGTGATATTGGGTTTTTCAATCACGAAATGCTCAGTATCAGCCCGAAGTCTGGAATTTATTTCCGGTATGGCGATAGGCTCGCCTCCTATCACATCATGGGACGGACATCATCATCATCATCAGCCACAGGACGTCCACTGCTGAACATAGGCCTCTCCCAAAGATCTGTATCCAGCGACTTCCTGCGATCTTTATCAGGTCGTCTGCCCACCTTGTAGGCGGACGTCCAACGCTGCGCTCGCCAGTACGTGGCCTCCATTCCAGAACCTTCCTGCCCCATCGGTTATCGGACAGACGGACATACGCTCAGCGAATTGTGGGTGTTTAGGTTACACCTCTGCCTACCTCTTCGGGAATTACATGCGTGAATACGTATTTAATAATGAGTAAAAATATGTTTGAAGTCCGAAAACCTTTATTCCTAAACATCGAAGCACTCTAGTTCTGCTCAAACAATCGATATGACCGTGTGGCCTAATGGATAAGGCGTCGGACTTCGGATCCGAAGATTGCAGGTTCGAGTCCTGTCACGGTCGGGGTCCCATTTTTGAAGATTTATACTACAAACCGTTAAAAATTGTTTAAGCACATAGAAGTATTATATTTTACAAGCTCTTACTGTTTACCTTGTCTGTATATCTCTGTCTATGCCTGAAAGGAATTCTTGAAGCTGTAACAGGTAGCAGGTTGAAATATGCACAGATTAAGTTAATATTTATTAAATTCAACAGCCTACAAGGTGGTAGGTCGCTCGTATGCGACAGGCCGTCTGGGTTGGTATCACCGCTCCGTCTATTTCTGCCGCCAAGCAATGTGTAAGCACTGTTGTGTTTCGGTTTGAAGGACATTGAAACCAATGAAATTACTGGGCATTATGAGACTTAATATCTTATGTCTGGGGGTGACGAGTGCAGATCAGTGCCATGCAGTGCTTTGTAACCCAAAGCTATGTGTGTTGTTGCATCTGTTTATGGGACAGGTGTAGCTTACCATCAGGCAAGTGACTTGCTTTTTTGTCTAATTTTAAGCGATTATAAGTACTTATACAAAATTATAAGTTTTACTAATTTTTGTAGAAAATTTTAGGTTGCTTTTGAACTCTCGAGCCGGGGGCCGGTGGCATTTTGCCAGTTCTACCACCTTACATTTACGCCACTGCTTCTACCTCTGCCCTACGATAGCCTTACGAAGCCGGTCATGTAAATTGACAGCGAGACTTTACGATGTGACCTCGATAACCAGAATTTAATTTATCAGTCGTACAAGGTTAGTGAGAAAGGGTGTGAAGCCGTGACCAACTTATAGTATCTTTGATGAGGATTTCCCCCATAAATATCTTAATTTCATATTTTATTCATACAAAACACAAGGTCTTTTTTCAGGTCATTTGCTAATGGATTTCGCCAAGTTTTAAGTTTTTTTGCTGGTGGTAGGATACGTACGGTGAGTGAGATATCCGGAGGCCTAAATCCCCCTTCCCAATCCCTTAATTATCCCTTCCCCTTGAGCTCGGCAACGCACCTTTGCTGGTGGGAGGATACTTGTATCCGACCGGATAGCGACCACCGTACACTGGTGCTAAAACCTGCCATAGTGGCCCACGTGCCATAGTGTATATCCGGTTCTCCCCAGAGGGCTTGCCCCCTGATCCTAGCCCTTTTCCCATCCCTTTTTCCTTCCCCTCCTCCTTGACCCTTTGGCAGGCCGCATGATCTTATGATTGACCTACGATGGACACATTGTTTATCGTTGGTCGACACTTTTCTTGGATTGCGCTACACTTACCATCAGGTGTAGCGTAGTCACTTTGCCGAGCCAGGATAAAAAATAAAAATATTAATAAAACCTATGATTCTTCTTGTGTTGTGGGCGTGCATGGGCAGTGGAGATCACTTACTGTCAGGTAACCCACTGCCTCATTTGCAGGTTATATTATAAAACAAAATTAAGCTTGTAGCTATGTGTCTCGGTCTTCCGTCTCCATCCTTAGGTGTATTTTTATGTACATTTAGCATAGTACACCATTTCTGACTAAATAGAACATTAAACTCATAACGCATTACGGTCTATCGCGCCTATGAATCATTCCTTAAAAGGGTTAACGGCAATGTCCTATAAAAATTAAAACTATACTTAGTGTAGTAAAGGTTTACCAGTGTCAATGACTTTTGAGATTTTAACTATCTAATATATAAAAATCTCGTGTCACAGTGTTTGTAACAAAAACGACCGAACGTACAACGAAACGGCTTGACCGATTCTTATGAAATTTTGTGTGTATATTCAGTAGGTCTGAGAATAGCATCTCAACTATTTTTCATGCCTCTAAGTGATAAGGGAGGTCCACCCCATTTTTTTTTATTTCTTTTTAGAACCATTTTTTTATTTTATTTCATGATTTGGCATTAGAAATACATAAACCCCTAAATTTTTAACCTTCTACTACCAATCTCTATTTTTTAATAACGATATTAGTACTTTAATATTTTTTTACTCTCGGCGGTTGATTAATTAATCAGTTACTATTCTACTACATACTACTATCAGTTATTCCCGCCAGGCGTCTAAAAATATTCATTAGAATTTATTTATATGGCAAAACACCGTTTGACGGGTCAGCTAGTTAAATATATATAAATATTTGTACAGTGTATGTATGTTTACAAGGAGACGGCTTATGGTCAGGAATTCATGGTCGTTTATTTATTTATTGGATGCTTTGACTCCAAGTTTATGTGAGTGTAGATTCGAGGACCGTGAAGAAATAATAAATAAATAAATACACCCAACAGTCACATACATAGTCCTGACCCCACACTAAGATACGAGTCTTGTGTCGTGGGTATCAAGAACTACGAGAGACTTTCGGTCTCACAACACCCAGACCCCGAGACAAATATCTGTGGATCACACAAATGTTTGTCTCGGTGCGGGGATCGAACCCGCGGCCTCTCGCTTCACAGCCGTCTACTCGCCTGCTTTGCCATGGAGGCTGTCAAGAAGAAGTAGAAGCATCAGAACACGGTGGTCTTATTCTTCTTCTAGGTGGTACCACAAGGTGGTAGGTCCCATGTATGCGAGAGGCCGTCTGCGTTGGTATCATGTTTATTTCTGCCGCCAGGCAACAGTGTGTAAGCACTGTGTTTCGGTTTAAAGGGCATTGAAGCCAGTGAAATTACTGGGCATTATGGGACTTATTTTTTTTTAAATCTTATTGTATTGTGTACATGGGCGGTGGAGATCACTTACCATCAGGAGACCTACGTACACGTTTTCCGGCATATGCTATACAGGGTTAATTTTAAAACACCAGCAACCTCGCAGGACCAGATAGCTGACCCCATACGGAACAACTTTTGTTCTACGAGTTTGTATATAACTCAATATATTTAAAAAAAAATGATTTTACAAGTTTTTGTTGTGTCGTATTTTTCTTCGTAGCGTTCGGCGTGCGCGCGCGACTCAAAGAAGCCGCTCAGCTGGCTCGGGCGATGACCTTCAACGCTAGCCCCGTTCCCCACGCTTCGCGTGTTTGCTTACGTAATCTGCGATGCGTGTAGGTAACTTTCAAGACGGAAATTAAATGAATACTTATTTTTGTATGAAAATAAAATCTAACAAATTATCAAAAGTCGTAGAACAAAAGTAGTAGCTTATAACCTTAGGTATCTACCCCTGCGAGGTTGCTGGTGTTTTAAAAATAACCCTGTATAAACTACTACAAAAGTTCCGTTCATTCGTGGCGCTTACCATCAGCATTCGTCGTCTCGTAATGCAAGTGCACATATTTTTTCAATCTCAAGCATAGCCGCGTTTACTCACTTGTTAAATGACGTAGTTTAAACATATATAAGGAAGTAGAGTCAGTAACAATTCATTCATATATCAGTAACCATGTACCTGTGGTTGTTTCTTAACATAGTGCTCGCAGCAGCAGAGCTACCATCAGTAGACTACAATGTACGATGGGGTCCCGACGAACCGTGTGATGATATATGGCCATTTAGAATAACTTTTGATGATCATGTAAGTCCTTTTCAATTAGCTTGGAATTTTTAAGGATCTTTAGTTGTTGTATCCGGTTCTCCCCAGGGGGCTTGCCCCCTGATCCTAACCCTTTTCCCATCCCTTTTTCTCTCCCCTCCCCGTTGGCCCTTTGGCAGGCCGGCGTGATCTTGCCGACCTACGATGGACACATTGTTTATCGTTGGTCGACACTATTCTTGGATTATACTACACTTACCATCAGGTGTGGCGTAGTCATTTTGCTGGGCCAGGTAAAAAAAAAAAAAAAGAAATGTATGTTCATATATTTTTTTTATTCGAGCACGGCAATATGACTGCTACTACACCTGATGGTAAGCGTAGTGCAGTCCAAAAACCAGTAACCATCGACAAACAATGAGTTTATCGGTGGTCATCGGCCTGTGTAAATGCTTCTTCCCTCTTCGAGGGGCCTGCGACAGGACAGGTGGATGAACTCGCACCAACCAACTATCAAGTCATATCACAAGCCCCTCGGGAGAACCGGATATACACTGGCTGATCCTGGAACGCGATCCATACAAGATGGATCACTATGGCAGGGTTTAACACCATGTGTACGGTCGTCGCTATCCGGGTGGATATGAATATCCTACCACCAGCTATTAACACCAGATATTAAAAAAAAAATATAAAATGGGTCATTCCATGATTTTAATATCATGAGTGGTAGAGCCACGCTTTAGACAGTTTTGTCTACAGCATGAATGGGCCGGTTCGACCTGTCTAACAGGAAATTTACACGGTGGTAGGGTACCCGTATGCGGGAGGCAGTCTGGCTTGGTACCACCGCTTTGTCTATTTCTGCGGCTAAGCAACAGGGTGTAAGCACTGTTGTGTTTCGGTTAAAATGACATTGAAGCCAGTGAAATTACTGGGCATTATGAGACTTAACATCTTATCGAAATTGCCTATGGTCCATTTCGACGACCCAAAATATATATTGATTCTGGACTATTCCATAGTAAAAATATGGAGAAATAGTAATAATAAATAGATTTAGTGTAATTGCCGAGTGTATTTTGATGATGCTATGTATGTATGTATACACTAGCTTTTGCTCGCGGCTCCGCCCACGTGATCAAACAAACAAACAAACAATCAAACTCTACAGCTTTATAATATTAGTATAGATGTGGGTAGCTTAGCAACGGAGGCCTTCAAATAATATTATTTGGGTAGCTTAGCAACGGAAGCCTTCAAATATGAATAATTTTCCCCGTTTTTTCAACATTTTTCACTGATGCTTCGCTTCTAATGGTCGCAGCGTAATGTTATATATCCTAAAGCCTTCCTCAATAAATGGACTATCCAACACAAAAAGAATTTTTCAATTCGAGCCAGTAGTTCCTGAGATTAGCGCGTTCAAACAAACAATCAAACAATCAAACTCTACAGCTTTATTATTAGTATAGATTAGTTGATACTGATTTCTATATATAAGTTTCTTTTACTTTTGTACAATTTGTGTCGATTCTACATTAGCCGAAGGAACTTCGTTCCTACCTGGTGTCCCACGACACCACTAATTTTTTATTTGACTATCCCTGTATTATATACGTTCCACTGCTGGGCACGGACCTCATCTACTGAATGAGAGGGATTAGGCCTTAGTCCACCACGCTGGCCTAATGCGGGTTGGCAGACTTCACATACCTTTGAAAAATCTAATCGAGTTCTCAGGTATGCAGGTTTCCTCACGATGTTTCCTTCACCGTTAAAGCAAGCGATAATTAACAATTAATATACACGTAACTGAGAAAAGTCAGTGGTGTATGCTCTCGGGGCTAGTTTCGAGTTTCGTCTCGACAGTCCGTACTACTCCTCGCTAAGCTATCGCTACTCACAAATTTTGAAAAATGTACTAAATATGTTAGGTTAATTTTGACCTCTCGAGCCCCCCGGCTCAGCCGGTGGCATTTTGCCAGTTCTACCACCCTATAGTTAGGCCACTGCTTCTACCTCTACCCTATGATAGCCTTACAAAGCCGGTCATATAAATTGACAGCGAGACTTGTATGATGCGACCTCGATAACCAGAATATAATTATCGGTCGTACAAGGTTAGTGAGAAAGGGTGTGAAGCCGTGACCAACTTATAGTATCTCTGATGAGGATTTCCCCCATAAATATCTTAATTTCATATTTTATTCATACAAAAAATAAACAGTTTTGTCAGGTCATTTGCTAATGGATTTCGCCAAGCTTTAAGTTTTTTTGCTGGTGGTAGGATACGTACGGTGACTGAGATATCCGGAGGCCCAAATCCCCCTTCCCAATCCCTTCCCTTTGAGCTCGGCAACGCACCTTTGCTGGTGGGAGGATACTTGTATCTGACCGGATAGCGACCACCGTACATTGGTGATAAAACCTGCCATAGTCGCCCACCTTGTGTGGGTCGCGTTCCAGGATCAGCCAGTGTATATCCGGTTCTCCCAGTATATCTGCCCCCTGATCCTGGCCCTTTTCCCATCCCATTTTCCTTCCCCTCCCCCTTGGCCCTTAGGCAGGCCGGCATGATCTTGCCGACCTACGATGGACACATTGTTTATCGTTGATCGACACTATTCTTGGATTGCGCTACACTTACCATCAGGTGTAGCGTAGTCACTTTGCCGAGCCAGGATAAAAAATAAAAAAAACTTATGATTCTTCTAGTGTTGTGGGCGTACATGGGCAGTGGAGATCACTTACTGTCAGGTAACCCACTGCCTCATTTGCAGGTTATATTATAAAACAAAATTAAGCTTGTAGCTATGTGTCTCGGTCTTCCGTCTCTATCCTTAGTTGTATTTTTTATGTCTATTTAGCATAGTACACCTTTTTTGACTAAATAGAACATTCAACTCATAACGCATTACGGTCTATCGCGCCTATGAATCATTCCTTAAAAGGGTTAACAGCAATGTCCTATAAAAATAAAACTATACTAGGTGTAGTAAACGTTTACCAGTGTCAATGACTTTTGAGATTTTAACTATCTAATATATAAAATCTCGTGTCACAGTGTTTGTAACAAAAACGACCGAACGAACGGCTTGACCGATTCTTATGAAATTTTGTTTGTATATTCGGTAGGTCTGAGAATAGCATATATTTTTCATACCTCTAAGTGTTAAGGGTGGTCCACCCCAATTTTTTTTATTTCTTTTTAGAACAATTTTTTTTATTTTATTTCTTGATTTGGCATTAAAAATACATAAAACACTAAATTTTTACCCTTCTACTACCAATCTCTATTTTTTAATAGCGATATTAGTACTTTAATATTTTTTTACTCTCGGCGGTTGATTAATTAATCAGTTACTATTCTACTACTACTATCAGTTATTTCCGCCAGGCGTCTAAAAATATTCATTAGAAATTATTTATATGGCAAAACATCGTTTGACGGGTCAGCTAGTTAAATATATATAAATACTAGCTGTCCCTCGCGGCTCCGCCCGCGTGATCTGCTTTTTCCGGGATATAAGTAGCCAAAATGAAAAATGATTAAATTACTAAAATGGCTATTAAAAAATAGGGGTTGGTGATAAAAGGGTAAAAATTTAGGGTTGTATGTATTTTTTAATGCTGTATCATAAAAAAATATAAAAATAAAATTTATCTAAAAATTAAAAAAAAAAAAAATTGGGGTGGACTACCCTTAACATTTAGGGGGATGAAAAATAGATGTTGTCCGCTTCTCAGACATACCCAATATGCACACCAAATTTTATGAGAATCGGTCAAGCCGTTTCGGAGGAGTTTAACTACAAACACCGCGACACGAGAATTTTATATATTAAATTTGTACAGTGTATGTATGTTTACAAGGAGACGGCTTATGGTCAGGAATTCATGGTCATTTATTTATTTATTGGATGCTTTGACTCCAAGTTTATGTGATTGTAGATACGACGACCGTGTAGAAGTAGAAGATCCACAACACACACTGGTCTTATTCTTCTTGGTGGTACCACAAGGTGGTAGGTCCCTCGTATGCGAGAGGCCGTCTGGGTTGGTCTTACCACTTTGTCTATTTCTACCGCCAAGCAAACGTTGTGCAAGCACTGTGTTTCGGTTTAAAGGGCATTGAAATTACTGGGCATTATGAGACTATTTTTTTTATGCTTATTGTATTGTGTACATGGGCGGTGGAGATCACTTACCATCAGGTGACCCACTTGCACGTTTGCCGGCATATGTTATAAAAAAGTTCTGTTCATTCGTGGCGCTTACCATCAGCATTAATCGTCTCGTAATTCAAGTGCACATATTTTTTTTCCCAAGCATAGCCGCGAAAATAACTTGTTAAATGACGTAGTTTAAACATATATAAGGAAGTAGAGTCAGTAACAATTCATTCATATACCAGTAACGATGTACCTGTGGTTGTTTGTTAACATAGTGCTCGCAGCAGCAGAGCTACCAACAGTGGACTATAATGTACGATGGAGTCCCGACGAACCGTGTGATGAGATATGGCCATTTAGAATAACTTTCGATGATCATGTAAGTCATTTTCAATTAGCTTAGAATTTTTAAGGATCTTTAGTTGTTGTATCCGGTTCTCCCCAGGGGGCTTGCCCCCTGATCCTAACCCTTTTCCCATCCCTTTTTCCTTCCCCTCCTCTTTGACCCTTTGCAGGCCGGCATGATCTTGCCGACCTACGATGGACACATTGTTTATCGTTGGTCGACACTATTCTTGGATTGCGCTACACTTACCATCAGGTGTAGCGTAATCACTTTGCCGAGGCAGGATAAAAAAAAAAAATTAAGGATCTTGAGCTGTAGAAATCTATGTTTATATATTTTTTTATTCGAGCACGGCAATGTGACTTCACTACACCTGATGGTAAGCGTAGTGCAGTCCAAAAACCAGCAACCACCGACAAACAATGAGTTTATAGGTGGTCACCAGAGTCATGCCGGCCTGTGTAAATGCTTCTTCCCTCTGCAGAAGAAGCAAATCCAGGGGCCTGCGACAGGACAGGCGGATGAACCCGCACCAACCAACTATCAAGTCATATCACAAGCCCCTCGGGAGAACCGGATATACACTGGCTGATCCTGGAACGCGATCCATACAAGGCGTGTGGATCACTATGGCAGGGTTTAACACCATGTGTACGGTCGTCGCTATCCGGGATATTAAAAACAAATTATAACAAATTATAAAATGGGTCATTCCATGATTTTAATATCATGAGTGCTAGAGCCACGCTTTAGACAGTTTTGTCTACAGCATGAATGGGCCGGTTCGACCTGTCTAACAAGAAATTTACAATGAATTAATTTATTCAATGAAATAAAAAACAAAAAATACAGGTTTAAATGCGTATAATGTGCTAGTCTATTATATTTTGGGACAGTTTTTTCTGAAATTTAGGTTATACGTGTCCATGTGTATATTCAAATCTCCAGATGATATCAGACCTGCGCATGCGTCTTCGCAACCACCGCAGTCCAGCTCCGACCTTCGACAATGTGAACTTCGAGTACGGCTTCAACACCAATGGCCTAGACAGCTGGCTGAAGTACTGGGCTGAAGATTACGACTTCAAGCAGAGAGAAATAGAGTTGAACAAGTACCCCCAGTACAAATTATTGGTGCAGGGCTTAAAGATTCATTTTATAAGAGTTGAGCCTGTGAGTATACCTATATTTTTGAAGTGCTAACTTCTTATGGGAGGGTGAACCGAAACGTTACGTAACGCGAGCGGTCCATCGACCAGCCAGCGTTAGCCGACCTCCCTGGAACATCGATAATTTCGAAGTCCCAGGTGGCGTCACACAGTGACCAGTCGGCTTGGACTGGACTTTGACCGGACTTCAAGCGGACTTTGACCGGACTTCAAGCGGACTTTGACCGGACTTCAACCGGACTTTGACCGGACTTTGACAGGGCTATAACTGGATTTTAACCGGACTTTAACAGGTCTTTGGCCGGACTTGGACCGGACTTCGACCGGTATTTGACCGGACTTCGACTGGACTTTGACCGGACTTTAACCGGACTTCGACCGGACTTTGACAGGACTTTGACTGGTCTTTAACCGGATTTTGGCTAGACTTTGACCGGTATTTGACCGGACTTTCACAGAACTTTGACCGGGCTTTGACCGGATTTTCACAGGACTTTGACCGGTATTTCTCTCACGCATACGACAACAGTAGGCAGGTTCCTCCGCTCCCACCAACATTAGTTTAAGTTATCACTTCTGTCGAGTGTCCCAAGACGCACTCTTTTTTTTTTGTTATCCGAGCACGATAAAGTGACTGCATTACACCTGATGGAAAGCGTAGTGCAGTCCAAAAAAACTAGAGACCACTGACAGACACTAAGTTTATCAGTGGTCACCAGAATCATGCCGGCCTGTATAAATGCTTCTTCCCTCTTCGGAGAGGGAAGAAGTAAATCGAGAGACCTGCGACAAGACAGGCGGATGACCGATGCAGGCACAGTGATACAAGGATGTACCCCTATACCCGCCGCAACCAACCATCAAGTCATGTCGCAAGCCCCTCGGAAGAACCGGATATAAACTAGCTGATCCTGGAACGTGATCCACACATGTGTGGATCACTATGGCAGGTTTTAGCACCATGTGTACGGTGGTCGCTATCCGGCTTTGCTATTTTTTAAACAAGCTAGTGAGTCACCTAATGGTAAGTGATCTCCACCGCTCATGAACGCTCACAACACCAGAAGAATCATGGGCGCGTTGCCGACCTTAAAGGAAAGGGATAATTAAGGGATTGGGAAGGGGAAGGTATTTGGGCATCCGGATATCTCACTCACAAAAAAAAGAATAAAAACACAAATACCCAGTCCAGAAGAAAATCGAGGGGCCTGCGACAGGATAAGCGGATGAGTACAGGCATAGGGAAACAAGAAAGTACTCTTATACCCGCCCCAATCAACCATAAAATCGTGTCGCAAGCACACACACACTTGATGATTGTACACTGGCTGATCCTGAAACGCGATCCACACAAGGTGTGAAGATAAATATTATGTTATTTGTGTGAGAAACCTTGCCGTCTGCCCTCGGGTTAAAGCACAGGCGAATTTTTTTTGTCTGTGTAAATCAAAAACTAAGAAAGATTTTTTGATTATATTACGTTTAAATTAGCTTATGTGTACACAGTTGTAAAATGTAACACCTGAAAACACTGATAATATGCGTAATCGTTCTTCCGAACTGTGTATGTACAGATGTTAAAATATTTTATATGTCAGTGTTTGTATTAATACTTATTTAGCAATTAGGACACATTTCGTGATAAGGTACTACATAAAACAACTCATATAGCCGCATTCTTCGCAAAAGGTGGTAGGTCCGTCGTATGCGAGAGGCCCTCTGGGTTGGTACCACCGCTTTGTCTGTTTATACCGCCAACAGTGTGTAAGCACTGTTATATTTCCGTTTGAAGGACATTAAAGCCAGTAAAATTGCTGGGCATTATAAGACTTAATATCTTATGTCTCGGGGTGACGAGCGCACTTCAGTGTCATGTAGTCCTTTGTAAGTCAAGGTTCTGTGAGGTGTTGCTTCTGTTTATCGGCAGGCGTGGCGCTTACCATCAGGCGAGCGACTTGCTCGTCTCGTCACTCAAATAAATTAAAAAAATCATTCCAGGAGAACAAAAGTAAGAGGACAGTGCCTCTTCTCCTTCTGCATGGATGGCCAGGTTCTACCAGGGAGTTCTATGACGTCATTCCATACCTCACTGCTGATAATGGAACCAGAGACTTTGCCATAGAATTGATCATCCCAAGCTTACCTGGATTTGGATTTTCTGATGTAAGTATTTCTCTGGTCAAGTGACCACCACCAGTGAGCGAGTTTGAGTGGTAGAGCCACGCTGGAGACAGTTTGTCTACAGCATGAATGGGCTGGCTCGACCGGGTCGTTACCACTGTCTCACAGAAAACCGACGTAAAGTAACGGCTTGCTGCTGCGTTTCGTACGGTGAGCGAGATATCCGGAAGCCCAAATCCCCTCCCCTTCCCAATCGCTAATCATCTCTTTCCTTTAAGGTCGGCGACGCGCCCATGATTCTTCTGGTGGTGGGCGTACATGGGCGGTGGAGATCACTTATCATCAGGTGACCCACTTGCACGTTTGCCGGCCTATGCTATTAAAAAAAACAATATCTACCAAACTACATTATTAAGATGGAGTGTAGTTAACATCTTAAAAGAAACAATAACGTGAGAAAGAAATCCCTACCAAACCGAAATAGTTAAGCGGTAGAAGCGGCCTGTCATTGAATTTATGAACAAATATACTTATAGAGACTCTAGAACTCGAGCAAACCCAGTGTCGATAACCCGAGACAGACTATTGCACAACTAACTGAAGAGATCCGACTTCAAATAATAGGAGGGCTGGAGAAAGATTTGAATAATTATGTTATTTTTTCAGGCTGCGGGCATACCCGGCTTGGGGGCGGTGGAAATGGCAGTAGTAATGAGGAATCTGATGCATAAACTTGGCCATAAGAGGTTCTACGTCCAGGGAGGTGACTGGGGGTCCTTTATTGGATCGATTATGGCTACTTTGTTTCCCAAGGTAATATAAGTTTGTAATAACGAGACTTAGTCTAGTAGTGGTAAAGCCACGCAGTACACAGTTTTGCCTACAGCATGAATGGGCCGGCTCGACCAGGTTGTTACCACTGTTTCACAGAAAACCGACGTAAAGTAGCGGCTTGCTGCTGCGTTTCGTACGGTGAGTGAGATAACCGGAAGCCCAAATCCCCTCCCCTTCCCAATCGCTAATTATCCCTTTCCTTTAAGGTCGGCAACGCTCGTGATTCTTCTGGTGGTGGGCGTACATGGGCGGTGGTGATCACTTACCATCAGGTGACCCACTTGCTCGTTTGCCGACCTATGCTATTAAAAAAAACTAACCTATGATGAACGAGTAGTCAACGAAACGAAAGCCCGCGGGCTGGATTCCGGACTGAGACAAAATATTTTCGTGTAGACTCACACTTAGTTTTTACCGCTGTCTCATAGAAAATTGACCTAAAGTAACAGCTTACGTAATGCAGCAGGCGTTACGTTTGATTACTGAGATATAAAGAAGCCCAAATCCTCCTTCCCTTGCCAATTCTTAATTATCCCTTTCCTTTAAGGTCGGCAACGTGACTATGATTTTTCTAGAACTGTGGAGGAACATGGGCAGTGGAGATCACTTACCATCAGGTAACACACCGGTTTACCGGTTGCCGGTTTCGGCTATTAAAAATCACTTAAATTTTTTCTTCGTAGGAAGTAGCTGGATTTCACACGAACCTGCCCACGGCTTCCACGAAAGAGGCGTTTATGATGATGATTTTGGGAGAATACATACCGGATCTGGTGGTAGACTCTTCCCTAGCAGACAGGATTTACCCGCTGAAGAACAAAACTCTTTGGCTGATTGAGGAAACTGGATACTTCCATTATCAAGCTACAAAACCTGACACTCTTGGTAAGATTACACTTCAACACGTTTGAAGTGGTAGAGCTACGCTATGGCAAGTTTTAGCCTACAGCATGAATGGTAATATCAACCGGGGTAATACCAATGTCTCAGAGAAAACCGATGTAAAATGGCAGCTTACTGTTGTGTTTCGTATGGTAAGTGAGATTTCCGGAAGCTAAGATCTTAAATTCTTTCCTTGAGGTCAGCGCCGCACTCATATTTCTTCTAGAATTTAATAGCAGTGAAGATCACTAACCATCAGATGCTTCACTTGCTCGTTTGCAAGTATCCTACTAATATTATAAATGTGAAAGTTTGTTTGTTTAGATGTTTGGATGTTTGTCGGTCAATCACGCTGAAACTACTGAACGGATTTTGATGAAATTTGGTATACAGACAGGGTATGAGCTGACTTTGGTGATAGGCTATTTTTTATCCCAGAAAAAGCAGATCACGCGAGCAAAAGCTAGTTTGCTATAAAAATATATAATGCGTATGTTGCATGTAGTGCCCATCTTACCTTAAATGGAAAACCCACCACAGTACCTTGTTCAGATGGTGTAAGTCAGACAATGTGCAATCCAATTAGGCTGGCCTTAATCATTCTGGATTCCGTCATAAGAATGTCTATCATTTGTTGATTTTTAATTAGATTGAACTGTTCTGGCTTAGGTTGTAGGTTTTTTTTTTATAGCATAGGCGGGCAAACGAGCAAGTGGGTCACCTGATGGTAAGTGATCTCCACCGCTCATGTACGCCCACCACCAGAAGACTGATGGGCGCGTTGCTGATCTTAAAGGAAAGGAATAATTAGGGATTGGGAAGGAGAGGGGATTTGGGCTTCCGGATATCACACTCACCGTACGAAACGCAGCAGCAAGCCGCTACTTTACGTCGGTTTTCTGTGAGACAGTGGTAACGACCCGGTCAAACCAGCTCATTCATGCTGTAGACAAAACTGTCTACAGCGTGGCTCTACCACTCAAAAAGCGGATTTGAGAGTCTGTCTGTGTAGGTACCACCACATTATCTATTTCTACCATCAAGCAGAGTGCACTCTTTTTATTGCCTTGATAGGCAGACGAGCAAGCGGTCCGCCTGATGGTAAGCGTTTACCGCAGCTCATGGACATCGGCCAAGCCGCTGCATACCTCTAGAACTACCTACCTACTACCTTCGTGTTCCGGTTTGAAGGTCATTGTAGCCCGTGTAATTACTGGGCAATATAAGAATTAACATAATATGTCCGAAGAAGATGGGCAGTGACACTCAGTGCTTTATAATTCAAAATTCTGGATCGTGTTGCAACTGTCCATGGGCAGTCGTTTCGCTTACCATCAGGCGAGCGGTTTGCTCGTCTCGTCATGCGGTTGTTTAAAAAGAATTTCAGTAGGTAGCTAATAACTGATGATATAGATCAGTGTTTCCCAACGTGGGGCCCACGCCCAAGAAGGGGGAAATTTTATAGTTAAGGGAGGCAATTTCAAAATGGACTCGATACGACTTTAACCCTTTTGGGTTATTTAAATGCAATGCTAGATATCGGTGACAAATTGAACAAAAAAATGTTGAGATGAGACATGGCCTAAAAAGGTTGGGAAACACTGATTTAGAGTATATTGTTGTTTCTTTTGCTATCAAGTACACTTTGTTTGAAATTTGATCATATTTTTGTGAAACTATGATTGTATGCTCATCTTTAGATTCCAAGAAAAAATCCAATAAATAAATAAATACACCCAACAGTCACATACATAGTCCTGATCCCACAGTAAGATACGAGTCTTGTGTCGTGGGTATCAGAAACCACGAGAGACTTTCGGTCTCACAACACCCAGACCCCGAAACAAATATTTGTGGATTACACAAACATCTGTCTCGGTGCGGGGATCGAACCCGCGGCCTCTCGCTTCACAGCCGGCTACTCGCCCGCTGCGCCACGGAGGCTGTCGATAATTACGCCAATAAAATTTTCACCATTTTCCCCCAGGAGTGGCGTTATCAGATTCACCCGCAGGCTTGCTCGCCTTCCTTCTGCAAAGCTTCTCAAGTGGTACGAGAAGAAGCAATACCCAGAAGTACGACGGAGGTCTCCTTGACCACTACACGAGGGACCAACTCCTGGATAACGTCATGATGTACTGGACCGATAACAAAATCACCACATCTTCCAGGATTTATTATGAAACCACACATAGTCAATACGGGACTGAGATTATGGCGTAAGTTAAGAAGCATTAGAATAAAGCTATTTTTTACAGAACTACAAAAAAGGAGGAGTTTCTCAAATCGGCGAGTTTATTTTTGCTCTTTGATCTATGTCAATGTTTGATATCATCGACTCAAAATTATTAGTTTCTTTAGCTTTTTGTCAGTTAGAATTTTTGTTAAGACTTTATTATTTTACTATTTTTAGTGTAACAATCATGACATCCGTGCATAAATAAGGAGGTTTGAGTCTTTCATCTTCGACTTCATCCCCTCAGAAATTGCTCCCGAATTTCTTGTTGGAATTAAAATGAGACCACCTTTGAGCTATATTTGTTCGCATGAAAAAAAGAGTAACCCAAATCGGTCCACATTTTCATGTCCACGGTCATGCGTGGTTATGAATAAAAAATAATAGCGTCGAATTTCAGAACCTCCTCTGATTTTTTGTCGGTTGAAAATTAATGTACGACTATAAACCCTCATGTGTTCATTTCAACTCTAAGGAAGATTCGTTGTTGTTTTTGACCTAAAAAACAAAGAGCCTGTTTTTTTGTGTGAATAGACTACTTATTAGTCAGAAGCAAAGCAATAAAAACCGCTTTTAATAAAAAAGAAATCGACCGTGACAGGACTCGAACCTGCAATCTTCGGATCCGAAGTCCGACGCCTTATCCATTAGGCCACACGGTCATATCGATTGCTTGAGCAGAACTAAAGTGCTTGAACGTTTAATAGGAAAATGACCTTAATAATTCTGAAAAATCCAAAATCCAATTTGAAAACCGAATCGCACTGCGATTGATATTTTCCGTTTTCACTTATACTCTATCATCAGATCTTAAAAAAAATATGAGACAGCCAAGGATAAAGAATCTTTCAAACAAAAAGGAATCATACAAATTGTCAGCCTCCGTAGCGTAACGGGCCAGTAGCCGGCTTTGAAACGAGAGGCCGTGTCGATCCCTGCACCGAGACAAATGTTTATGTGATCCACAAATATTTATTTCAGTGTCTGGGTGCTGTGAGACCGAAAGTCTCTCGTAGTTCCTGATACTCACGACACAAGACTCGTATCTTACTGTGGGGTCAGGACTATGTATGTGACTGTTGGGTGTATTATTATTATACAAATCGCATACAATATTACCCCGGTCGAGCTGGCACATCCGTTGTAGAAATCTGGCTCCAATCTCAAAATTATGGTATATTTTTATAGCATAGGCCGGCAAACGAATAGCTGAGTTACCTGATGGTAAGTGACCTCCGCCCATTAAAGACCACAATATTTGAAAGAATGGACGCGTTACTTACCTTATAGGAAAGGGAGGGTTATTAGATTGAGATGGGAGTAGAATTTGGGACTCCGGATATCTCACGCGCCATACGAAACTCAGCAGCAAGTCGCTACTTTACGTCGGTTTTCTGTGAGACAGTGGTAACAATTCGGTCGAGCCAGTATTCACGCTGTAGGCATAACTTTTTACATCGTGGCTCTACCTGGCATGGCGCTTATCACTAGGCGAGTGCCTTAGTCGTCTCACTATTCAATTGTATAAAAAAAATCATTTCAGATACCCAACTGAGGTACCCGTGTGGGCTCTCCAAGCTCCAGATGAAATAATCTATATGTCTCCTCAAATGCTGAGGACTAAGTTCAAGAATCTGCTTCAAGCCACGATCTTGGATGAAGGAGGTCACTTCCTCGCGCTAGAGAGGCCTAGAGTCTTCGCAAAAGATGTGCTGCGGGCCATACAGGCATTTATAACCTGGAATGACAGCCACGGATATTAAATAAGTAGAATAATATGTTGAATAATAAATATATAAATATAATAGCTGTCCCTCGCGGCTCCGCCCGCGTGATCTACCATGTCTCTATACCAAATTTCAACAAAATCCGTTCAGAATTTTCGGTGTGATTGATGATTATCAAGATTCCTGTTTTATCCCAAGGGAGCATTTAATCGGGATAAAAAGTAGTCTATCACCCAAGTCAGCTCATACCTTGTCTGTATACCAAATTTCATCAAAATACGTTCAGTAGTTTCAGCGTGATTGACGGACAAACATCCAAACAAACAAACTTTCACATTTATAATATTAGTTTGATACACCTACCTAGACAATAGTAACAGTTACGCGGCAGCGCCAGGAGGTTTTTTAATAAAAAAGTGTAGAGTCCAACTCTTCATGATGAGGATTTATTTGAGACTAACTTAAATCTAACAATGATCCTTTATCTATAATTATTTACAATGCATATTCACGTATTTTGCGTATAGCGTTTTCACTCGTATGTACATTAATAATGGCTAGAGTACAGATTTACACTACAAACGTAGTTTTAAGTGTTTTTTGTCCGCTTCATTTTATGCATGTGTATTTTGTGTTTGTTACAAATAATTTTATTTCTTTCTTTCTTTTCTTTCTTTCATTTTGGAAGGCATATCTATTTGTATGTTTTAACACCTTATATTTTATTAATCTGTTTATGGTTCTGTATTGTTTGTGCGTTCAATAAAAAAAATTGTTCAGAAGTAACGAAGCTTTAATAAGTCCCAACAGTCACATACATAGTCCTGACCCCACACTAGGTTAACCTGCCTTTTTTATCTGAGCTCAGCAAAGTGACTGCACTACACCTGATGCTAAGGCAGTGCAGTCCAAAAAACCAGCAACCACCAACAAACAATGAGTCTATCGGTGGTCACCAGAATCATCCCGGCCTGTATAAATGCTTCTTCACACTCTGAAGAGGGAAGAAGCAATTGAGGGGCCTGCAACAGGACAGGCGGATGAATAATGCAGGCAGAGATACAAGGTCCCCTATATCCGTCCCAACCAACCTACACTGACGGAGCCCGATAACAATATTCCTTATTGAAATAAAACGAATTTAAACGGATCTTACCGCGGTTTTTTATTAATTTTAATCCCGACGTTTCGAAGACTTTTCAGCCTTCGTGGTCACGGGGGTGACTAAGGTGTAGGTTGCCCCAAAATGTTAATGTTACATTATCTAATGTAGATCCGTTTAATTGTAGATTAATATTCGCGTAAACATAAGAAATCGACAGTATTCCTATTGAGGCGTGATGCCGACCCGTCAGCGACTTACTTTATAACACAGCACAAGTCCCCGCCATTGAATTCAGAATTAATGTGGATTAAAACCCGCAAGCCATCGAAGTATCACAGCATAAATATTGATCAATGATAACAGATCACGAGGGACCCGGCACGTGGCGCGGATGACTCTGCACTTCAATTACGGATTAGAAACTCATTCGTCTATTCATTTCGTTCACGAGCCCTCATATTTGTTTCCGATTAGATAGCGACCATTGTACACATGGTGAGAAAACAAACAGAGTGGCTCGTTCAGTCGAGTCGCGTCCCGGGGCCAGCCAGTGTAAGAATTAATAAATAAATACACCCAACAGTCACACACATAGTCCTAACCTCACAGTAAGATACGTGTCTTGTGTCGTGGGTATCAGGAACTACGAGAGACTTTCGATCTCACAACACCCAGATCACGGAACAAACATTTGTCTCGGTGTGGGATCTAACCCGCGGCCTCTCGCTTCACAGCCGGCTCGCCCGCTGCGCCACAGAGGCTGTCAATGAAAGAATGTTACATTATGACATTGTAATAAAATAAGTTTTAACCAAACTTAAAATACGAATTTAAGAAATAACACAGAAAAATTAAATAACAGTTTTTCAGTGTTCTTTATTTTCGAAGTCGGTTTTTAAGTTTTGTTAAATTAAAGTTTTTTTTTAATTTTTAGATACAGCTATGGTATGTTAACTCCAACTCAAGCACACAATCGCACTGTTGTCCGTTAAGGAGTTTCATTTTTTTCTCGTCATATCTTAGCCAGATTTATATAGCACCACATTGCAACTAAACTCTATCTAACTCTGTTGTAATGAGTACGTGGTAAGATTGATCTCGGGTTTGATCCACGGGTCCTGGTAAAAGTGATATTGAGTTTTTCTATCATGAAATATCAGTCTTGAATAGCGCTCGGTATGGCGATAGGCACGCTATCACATCATGGGACGGTAATAACCTTGACAAAATGTGGATGTAATGGTTATACCTCCATCTACCCCTTTGGGGATTACAGGCGTGAGTGCGTATGTGTCGGTCAAAAATTAAACAATCCTGTTTATGTAACACAAACATTTATTTTAAAGTTCTGTCTTAACATTATTTAGTTTTCTGAACTCCCCAACGGCCGTCAGCACATCTTCGGCGAAGAGTTGGGGCAGTTCGAAGGCGAGGAAGTGGCCCCCGTCATCCAGCGACCTTGATTTCACCAGGTTGGGGTACTTAAACCTCAGGATGCAGGGTGGTTGGTAAGCGAGCTCGTTCTTGGCTTGTATTACCCATGTTGGGACTGGGGTTGGAATCCTGAAAAGTTATATTTTTGTACGACTAGACTGCGACCCGAGTGAGTTATTTAATGGTAAACGCCACGTTGGAGAAAGTGTTATGCGATCGTTGCTCCAAATGTTGCCCCTATACCCAAGGATTTCATTGCCTTGATCAGAAATGAAATATGCTTGTATATTATGTTTAAGGCAGAAGTAGGTACTGTGGTGGTACCAAAGTAGCCAATCCTATAGTACAAACCGGGACAGAATCTCTCATAACAGAGATTGTAATAGTAGTCTCATAGACTTTGAAGATATTTTTTAAAATTCCTTTTAGCTTTAATACATTAGTAAATACACCAACAGTCACACATATAGTCCTGAATTCACGGTAAAATACGAGTCTTGTGTCGTGGGTACCAGGAACTACAAGAGAATTGTGGTCTCAAAACACCCAGACTGGAACCAAATATTTGTGTATCACCCAAACATTTGGTGCGAGGATCGAACCCGCGTCCTCAAATGAACGTAATAAGTTTTACTCACTCATCCAACTTCAAATTAAAGTGCTTAGAGCTGAAGGTCTCAGAGTACAGCCTCATTGACGTGGTAATGGATTTAGTGCTCCAGTAGAACATGAGGTTGTCTAGGAGTTGATCTTTAGTCCATCTGAAGCCGAGGTTGCCATCCTCCATACTGCGGAACTCTTTTTTGGTCCATGTGGAGAACTTCTCGAGTATGTAGGCTAGGAGACCTACTGGCGAATCCGTTAGAGCGACTCCTGAAATTCGAAGACACTGAATTAAATTTAATGTTTCAAACCCAAACTGACAAACATCCAAACTCTCATATTTAGTAGGATAACAGAAAATTCACAGGTGATAGGATCCTCGTATGCGAAAATCCGTCTGGAAAGGGAACGGTTGTTTACATCTACCGCCAAGCAGTAATGATTAGTGAGAAAGCATTGTTGAAGTAAGAAGTCAACCAAACCCCAGTTGCACCATAAAGTATTGCAAAATCTCTTAAAGTTCTAATACACCTTTAAAATATCCCTTGAAATCCCTCTCGTCAGTTCCGTCTTCTATTGACACTTCTTCAAAAATGTGTGCATAATTTCACATAGATTTAAGTACTTGCAAAAGCTATTATGATATATTACTATGATAACTCACCAACAGTATCAGGTTTAGTTGATTGTATGTGCATGTACCCTGCCTCCTCGATCAGGAACGAGTATCTATCCGACATGGGGTACATCCTGTCCGCGTTCTTAGATTCCACAATAAGAGGGGGATACAGGGAGCCCAGCAATTCCAGGAAAGTTACAACTGGACTTGTAGTGAAGGCCATATTCGTGTGGAAGCCGATAACTTCCTAGAAGGAGAAATAATGGTACAGACGCTACAGCAAGTTTTCCCTGCTGGATTAACATGTTCTTCAGGTTCTACAGAAGTATCACTGTCTCACAAAAAATAAATTGCAATTTTTATAACTCAGATAATCAATTATGTGAGTAGTTTGATTACAAGTGATCTTCAACGCCCATAATCATAACTTATTCCAGAAAAATCGTAGTTTTGATGGCGTATTTATAGGAAAGGAACAGGACTGTAAAGGGGAGTCATTTAAGCGTCCAGATTTCCCACCTTCCTAAAAAGTTGGCAATGAACCTTATATTCCACTGATGTAGATGTTCAATTAGAATGATTATATCGGTGGCGTGCCATAACAACCTGGAACCTGGAACCTGCTGGAAACCCCAGATGATAAGCGGAAAATCTAAATTTTTCTTTCAAATATTTGAATAGATTTTTATCAAACATAACTTCAAGCTTTGAACAACAAAGAACAGCAGTTAAGTAAGTCTATTCATTTAGGGCGTAACGATCCCCACGAAAATAATCTTCACACTTACTTGAGGAAATATAGTAGCAATAGCGCTACCGATAACCCCGCCCCAGTCCCCGCCTTGCACGTAGTATCTCTTGATGCCAAGTCTCTGCATCAGATTCCTACAGACGACAGCCACCTGAGCAGCTCCGAGGCCTGGACGCACCGCCCCCTTTACAATATAATAAAATTATTCAAATATTTTTCAGAGTAGAAGTGCTGTAAATTAGCTAGTTATTTTAACCTGGCACGACGAAGTGATAACACTGGACCTGATGGTAAGTACAGATCATTCCAAATATAATGTTGACCGTCCAGAGACATTGCGTTCCTCGCCAGTCGGCAGAGTTATGCCCGACTGAAATTACTACTAGATTAGCTGACACCGGAACACGCATTACCTGAACGAGCCACTATGGTTTTTCAGTATGTCCATGGTGGTCGCTATCTAGTCGAGTACAAAAATGTATCACGAATCCTGCCTCCAGTAAACAGTAAGAAACTGCTGGCTTGCTGCCGAAGTGGTACTGTTTTAGAAAATTACGCATAAGGGCCTTCTAAGTTCGATCATCTAAATTCGATCACTTTTCTGGTATTGTGGACATTATTTGCTAATGTTGATACTATAGGCTGGTATTCCAACAAAAACCATAAGTATTATAGTTGTTTTGGAAAAACTTACATCAGAAAATCCGTATCCGGGCAGACTTGGAGCGATGATTTCCAAAGCAAAGTTCCTGTCCTTGCTGACGGATGTGAGGATCGGGATCGCTTCGTAGAACTCGCGAATAGAACCAGGCCATCCGTGAAGCAATAGCAGAGGCACAGTCTCTACTCCTGCTGGAACCTGAAGGGGAGGTTAGATACGTATCATATTTATACCATACATATCTCACTCACTCAGCTCACCTTGCTGTGTGTGTCATTAAATAAAATGAATAGTTTATTTAGTAAAGTAAATATATAGTTTTTATATGTGTGACACAAGTCGGCTGTCGTGGTGAAAAAACTGCCTCAATGGCTTGATTCGACAGTCCAAGCACATCAGGTTGGCTTGATATTATTCTGGCAACATATAAGTGATGAAACGTTGGGCTGCTTGATAATTACAATCAGGTGCAGTGGAGTCACTTTGTAGTGCCAGAATAAGTAACCTAGAGAATGATATCCTCTTACGTCCACTACTAAAACTGTTATTTCTAAACGACTTCTAACTTATTTTCATAAGCCCCCAGGTGTCAGGTGTCACTTGGTCGTCGACTATGATAAAAAATACAACCACAATTACCTCAGGTTTTATCCTCATGAAATGAATATTCAGACCCTGAATATTGGTTTTAAAATGAGGGTATTTATTTAAGAATTTCTCTCGTTCAGCGAATGGGTATTCTTCCGCCCAATATTTGGTCCAAGCTTCTATTTGGTTGGTGTTGAATCCGTATTCGAACCCAATGCCCTCGAGTGGAGGGGTTAGTGGACGTCGACGTTTCTGGAGCCGGTCTTTTAGTTCTTTCACCATCTGAAAATCAAATGTTTTTACCGTTTATGACGAGACGAAATCGCTCACCTGATGGTAAATACCATGCCCACCCAACACCATACAAAGCTATGAATTACAAATTTGCATGGCACTGAACTGTGCTTGTCACTCTGAGACATAAGTCTCATAATGCTGAGTTATTTTATGTCATCCGAAACGAAACATAAGAGTGCCTACACACTGCTAATAGACATAGCGGTGATACAAACCCAACCGACCTCTTCCATACGAAGGACCTAGTAAGGTATTAAGAAGTAAGTGTCTCGAATGTAACCCTGTCTGGGTATACCACCGAGATGCTTCTTTTTCATAAACTCTAAGTAGACGTTACTTCTCAAACAATATATAATAAGGCAAAATATAAAATGATCACGCTGTCAATGCAGGCTGCAAATTCACACTTCGTAAATTGACTACTGTATATCGAATGGTTAGTAGCCAACCTAGCGTCAAAGATTTTAAGCTGCTTAAAGGTATCCGACTTGGCTTAACGACTGCTATCAGTTGATAACAGTCGGGATCGACTTTTTAGGTGCCTTCTGAAACATGGGGATGCTCAGGTGATACACAAATAAGGTCACCCATCCATAGACTGACAGCTTAGGGGTTGCTTAACTCGCAACTCGCAGTAAGTGTCGGCTTTAAGCGCCTCAAAATTGTCTGCGTAATGCGTTATCTAGCTGTCAACATATTTATTGTAAATTGTGAAATATGTCCTTAAAATATTATACTTACAACTTCATTGAACGTGATTTTGAACGGCTGTATGCTAGTGTCCTGCTTGCTCTTGAGTTTCTGCGGACCCCACCATTCATCGAGGTCGAAGTCGGGGAGAGGTGGTGCTGGCCTGAGGAATATGAAGTACAGCGGTATGCCGACTATTAGGACAGGGATGAGGAGCAATACAATTCGCGCCATCTGAAATAGAGTTGCAAAAATGAGAATGTCGTGAACTGCGAGAAAGAATTGCGCACTGGATGAGTTCGGTCCTTTTACTAATAGACTCGATTTTTATATTATTTAAATTGGTAACTGACGTTATACAAAACCTATTGGCGTAATCTAAATATATAAAACTCAAAGGTGACTGACTGACTGACTGACATAGTGATCTATCAACGCACAACCCAAACCACTGGAGGGATCGGGCTGAAATTTGGCATGCAGGTAGATGTTATGACGTAGGCATCCGCTAAGAAAGGATTTTGATAAATTCTACCCCAAAGGGGTCAAAATAGGGGATGATAATATTTAAATGCTGTTCACGCGGGCGGAGCCGCGAGCAAACGCTAGTTATTTTATAAACCCGACCGAAATTAAATCAGCTACAAGCCATTCAAATCTGATGACCGCTTTATCAATCGACTGGTAAACAAAAATCTGCACGATTCGCGTATTGAAGTCGCTTTTTAGAATTATTTTCGCTTTTTAAAACTTATCGTCTTGATATTTATAAAAATTACTAGCTGTCCCGCGCGGCTCCGCCCGCGTGATCTGTATTTTCCGGGATAAAAGTAGCCTAAGAGTGGCGCCATCTGTCAGCAATGTGTCACGCACCGACGCCATCTACTTAAAATATTGGTTTGTAGTACATGCTATGTATCAGAGATGGCGCTGTATTTAAAAAATGATTTTCCCTATTTTCCCGCTTTTCTATTGAAATTTTTCCTAGATTTTCGTTGCTATAAACCTCACGGAGCCCGAGACCTTTCCAACGAATGCAAAACCGTGGAAATCGGTTCGTGCGTTCTGGAGTTATATCGTCAGGAAGGAAAACCCGACTTATTTTTATATAATAGATTTCGCAATAGTATTAAATGAAACCGAACCAAAAAATAAATACAAATAAAAGTAAACAATTTTGAGGCGATGGTACTGTAGTTTACCAGTCGTTGATACCACTGACTCAAAATTGTTTGTAATTTTTTTTTGAGTTTGTTTTAGTCTTTTTTTTAAAAGTTGTTTTTATTGTTTTTAGTGAAAGAATAATCTAAATCGATGCATAAATCAGTTCATAAAGGTGTTTTAGTATTTCAACCCGTATTTAATTTCCTTAAGGGTGTAATTATTTCTTCAAAAGAAACATCATCGCAATAAACCTTTTCGAATACAAAAAATCATCCAAATGAGTCCACATTTGGCGGAGTTATACGTGAACATACATAAAAATATGATAAATATACAGATAATTGAGAATCATTGTTTTGTTTTGAAGTGGTTAAAACAAGTTTGTTTATAAATAAACGGGAGTTACATAAGACATCCGATGACGATTCGAATATGTGTAATGTAGTAGATAAGTTGAGATACAATGTACTTGATCTTTTCCATATATTTGGGCAGAGTAACACTTTACCAACCGACGGAACGCTGACAATAATTATTCTACCTTATTTATACCTTTCTACAATGTTTCAAATCAGTAATTGCATTATGATTGAACATGTTCAAACAGTATTTAATAATGTTTATAATAATTAAATATACATAACAAAATTTATCAGTGATTATCATAAGTTTAACCAGCGATAAAAAACTACCTATATAATCATAATGACGTCATAACTGTGGTGCCACCATTTGGTGTTTGTAACACACGATTGTCTGATGGTCAAGGTTAAAAAAACTATATGAGCATACCGGAAAAGACCAGAAATCAGTGGCGGATTTATAGATTTGCCGCCCGTAGGCTATTCAATTTTTGCCGCCTGTAAATTTTGATATCTTAGTACACAATCATATCAATTTTCTATCGATAAAAGTCCAACTTTATAATTTGTGCTCCATCATCCTCGTTACATCAACTTTTCCCATATAGTTATTATTATTGAGAACTATGGTACCGTGTTAGATCCTTGATTATTGTTACAGCAAAGAATTATCAAAAAACATTATTTTAAGGAAAAAATATCTCAATCATATACCACTTTTAAAGTAAGGTAAGGTATGTCTTAAAACTATACAATACTCACATAATATGAATTAAGCTTACGTAAAAAAACATACATTTGGCGAACGTTGATTAACATTTATTATTACACTCACAGTTTAAAAACAATACAATAAATATATCTTTTCTTAATTATTTGTTAACATTATGATTTAAGTTAAATTATAAAAGAATTACAATACTTTTTTGCGAGACTTTGAATTCGCAAAATCATTTATTATATCGTCGTACGAAATCTTGTTCATTAGCTCAGACTCTATGCACAAGAGAGCTTAAGCGTTTAGCTTTTCTTGACTTAAAGTCGATCGTAGGTAGTTCTTTACTCTCTTCAAGCAAGAGAAGCTTCTTTCACCTGAACAATTTGCCGCTGGTGTACAAAGAGGCATACGAAGTGCTATATCCAAGTTTGGATAAATGTTTCCTAGATTCTGTTCTCGCAGGAATGAAGACAGGCTTATTAATGATCCAGAAATTGGTTTTATTGAAATTCTTTCAGACGAAAGGTAGCTTTGAAAGTGTAGTAATTCCTGAACTAAGTCTGTTTCTAAATCATTAGGATACATCTATCTATATACATACTTATAAAATAACATGTCCTGACTGACTGACTGATTCATCATCGCCGAGCGCAAACTATCTAGGCTACAAGCATGAAATTCGGACTGTATATTCATTTTGTTATGTAGGCATACACTAAGAAAGGATTTTAGAAAATTCCACCCTAAAGGGGTCAAAATAGGGGATGATAATATGTATGAAAGTCCGTCGTTTTGAAAGATACATAAACAAAATTTTGTATTTCGGTTATTGGCGTAAAACAAATAAATACGTGTTTCAGGAATTTTGGAAATTTTAGTTAATAAGAGATGAAAAGTAGCGATGTGATGTAAAGGGTGAAAGTTAATGCGAAAGTGAGTTTGTTTGTTACGCTTTCACGCCTAAATCACTGAACCGATTTTGATGAATTTATCTACAGGGATAGATGGGACTATGGAGACGGTTACAGGCTACTTTTATCCCGGAAAATGCTGTTCACGCGGGCGGAGCCGCGAGCAAAAGCTAGTTTTTTCTAAAAAACTGGCTTTTTCTGTCAGAACTGATGGTAACAACTCATTCATTTTGGTAAGAAATGAAAACCTTTCGTTAAATCCTTGATAAGCCTCTTGCCGTTTTGCTAACTCGGATATGAGTCTATCTATGACAACGAGAAACGTATTAACCCTGAAGTAATCACTCGCAGCTATTCCAATATCTTCATCTGGTGTCTCATCAAATCTTTTTTTTCTTTTTGGTTGTCTTTTTTTCATCTCTCTTGTATATTCTTTCGATACACTTAACTCGATCGCCTTTTCTTCGAAGTACTTGAAATTCTCTCGTTCAGCTATGAAAAACTTACGAAGTGATTCGTAAAGATCAGCAACGGTAATCAAATCTATGTTAGAAGTCTGAATTTGAACATTCACTTTGTTTATTCTTTCCAAAAAAACATCCCTTACAACAACCATTACCTGTTAAAAACTAAAAATTAGTCAATTTTAGTCAGTATTTTTTACGCATAAAGAAATTACTTTTGAAATTGAACTTCACAAGTTGCAAACTTGTTGCAGCAGTCATGATTAGACCATCGATATTATATCAAGATTGAATTGGGTAAGCAGATCTCATAATTATTAGGTACACGGAGAAAAAATTATAGCAGTTATCAGTAAAGAATATATGTAAAAATTACTAAATTTCGATTATAATATCGAATCGCTATTACGATATTCTAAAAGTTCATAATCATTAATGTATAATTAGTAAAGCGTTTAGGAATTGTTCATGCAGTTCATTCATTTCTAATTTCTCTCCAATTTTCGAAATTCGTATTATGTGTGTGTATAATAATTTTTTTTAAATTTGTAAACCGAAATAAAAAAATTATGAACTAAATTTGCCGCCCCTTAAAATTTGCCGCCCTAGGCTCCAGCCTACTCAGCCTACTGGTAAATCCGCCACTGCCAGAAATGATTAAATTGATCACTTATAGTATATTTTTGGACGTATCGTCGTAATCTTAAGAATCAAATTCAAATGAAAATAAATAGAATGTGCAAAATATTCGAATAAAAAAAAAAATTGGTGTGTGTCGTGGGACACCAGGTAGGAACGAAGTTCCTTCGGCTAATGTAGAATCGACACAAATTGCAAAAAATTCAAATTATCAACTGAAATAACAAAATAGGTCTCTTTATTTTTGTTTGACAACATAAAATTACATAGAAATAGAATAGAAAAATAGAAATAAAAAAAAGACGTGTGGCACTCGGAGACTGCCGCGGTAAAGCTATTGTATAGCATTTTTTATCAACTTAAAAATAACGGACGGCCGTGTTCTATAATCAAAAATTCAAATTGAAATTTCAAACCGCGTCTACATTTCCAAATGTCATAAGTTTCACAACCATCTGTTTTATTAACGGAATTTCGACTTTAACTTTGTGTGCTAGATATCAAATTAAGTTAAAAAAAGTCTCATTTAACGGTTTTTATTCCACGCATTTTTCTTACGGTTTTACTATCACATTTTTTTCAGTTCGGTCACGCAGCAAAATCCCTATCCCCTCCAAGCCTGCCGTAAGGAACTTCGTTCCAAAAATATAGTATGCACTAAGTATCCTACGAAATAAGAAAGTCGAAGTGTTAGTCACGATGTAGACAGTTGTATCTACAACATCTATGGGCCGGCGTAAGTTGTTACCACTGTCTTACAGGAAACCGACGTACAGTGGCTTGTTGCTGCGTTTCGTAAGGTGAGTGAGAAATCTAGAGCCCCAAATCCCCATTCCAAATTAATACTTTAAGTTCCTTAACGCAAGACTCTTCTGGTATCGTAGGTGTTCATGGAGGATCACCCACCATCAGTAGATCCACCAGCTCATCAGGTGATGCACTTGCTAAATTAACCTTCAGCTATAAAGTCACTTACCGTGTCTCCCAAAATCCGGTGACTCCACCCAATATAACACTCCCCTCACGGTTCTAGTGAAGGCACCGTGTTATCATTTAATGACAGCTATTATCGACACGTGTTGTGAGCTCAGTGGTCGACTATACACTAAAGGTACGGATTTTAGTTATGTATAAATTACTTGATAAGATAACAAGAATAATCGAATTATTTTAAGATTCCTGGCTCGTAAGGCGCGCGTTACATGGATCATATCTAGACTGGACTTTGTCCGGACATAGATATATAATAAACTAGCTTTTGCTCGCGGCTCCACCCGCGTGATCAAACAAACAAACAAACAATCAAACTCTACAGCTTTATAATATTAGTATAGATTTGGGTAGCTTAGCAACGGGAGCCTTCAAATAATATTATTTGGGTAGCTTAGCAACGGAAGCCTTCAAATATGAATATTTTCACTGGTGCTTCGCTTCTAATGGTCGCAGCGTAATGTTATATAAAGCCTTCCTCGATAAATGGACTATCCAACACAAAAAGAATTTTTCAATTCGAACCAGTAGTTCCTGAGATTAGCGCGTTCAAACAAACAAACAATCAAACTCTACAGCTTTATTATTAGTATAGATAGATTTAGTGTAATTACCGAGTGTATTTTGATGATGCTATGTATGCTATTTAAGATCAGTTGATATTGTTTATATTCTTAAACCGACTTTAATAAGAGGTTCTATGTGCGACCCGTATGTATGTTTATTTTATTCACGAATTCTGAAAATTGAGAAAGAGACGAGTAGTTGGACTCAGGATACCTCACTCACCGTACGAAACTCAAGACAGCCCATTCATACCGCAGGCAAAAATATCTACAGCGTTGTTCTACCTCGTAATTATAGAAGTCAGTTTTGAAGTTGTTAATGCATCCACAGTTTACGGAGCTATTTTCCATTCCATGATCTGATATTTGGCGACTTTAACACCATATTTTATTCCAATAAATAAATATTCAATTAAATTCGTTTAATAATTTAATCGTCTTTTTATGTCACACATAACTTTATTTTACAACTCAGTCTTAATATTATTTAGTTTTCTGAACTCCCCAACGGCTGTCAGCACGTCTTCGGCGAAGAGTTGGGGCAGCTCGAAGGCGAGGAAGTGGCCTCCATCGTCCAGCGACACTGATTTCACCAGGTTGGGGTACTTAAGCCTCAGGACGCAGGGTGGTTGATAAGTGAGCTCGTTTTTGGCTTGTAATACCCATGTTGGGACTGGGGTTGGAATCCTGAAAAGTTATTTTTGCGAGTTTTAGAATGGTGTTACTTCTATTTATTTGAGGTTGTGTCGTTTACCATTAGGCAACTGACTTGCTCATCTAATTACTTAAGCAAATAAAAGGAACACGATAATTTTATAGTTTCCTACTTATAAAACATAGCCAAGTCGCTGACATTATCGGAGAGGGAAGGAGCATATCGAGGGGCCTGCGACAGGACAGGCGGATGACTGATGCAGGCACGGGGATACAAGGATGTACCCCTATACCCGGCACAACCAACCATCAAGTCATATTACAAGCCTTCGGAAGAGCCATACACTGGCTGATCCTAAAACGCTATCCACAAGAGTATGTGCGTCACTATGGCAGGTTTTAAGACCATATGTACGGTGGTCACTGGCGGATATAAATCCTACCACCCGCTAAATATCCTAGACAGTGTATTGAATCTAGCTTTCTCACCGCCTTGGTGAAGATTTTTTATAATTGTACGGCAGAGTGACTACACTGGCCCTGATGTGAATTACAGTACATTCCATGTATAATGTTGACCTTCAAGAGAATGGGTTCCTCGACAAATGGTAGAATTATATCAGCCAAAGTTGCTGAACACTGGCTGAGCCACTATGGCAGATTTTCACCATGTGTAGGGTTGGTTATGTTTGGTATGGTTGCTATACAGTCGGGTACGAATAGATCCTATACTCTCCCACCAGAAGAAAGACGTAATAAGCTTTACTCACTCATCCAACTTCAAATTTAAATGCTTGGTATTGACGGTTTCGGAGTACAGCCTCATTGACGTGGTAATGGATTTAGTGCTCCAGTAGAGCATGAGGTTGTCCAGGAGTTGATCTTTAGTCCATCTGAAGCCGAGGTTGCCATCCTTCATACTGCGGAACTCCTTGTTGGTCCACGCTGAGAACTTCTCAAGTATGTAGGCTAGGAGACCTACTGGCGAGTCTGTTAGGGCGACTCCTGAAATTCGTGGATATTGAATTAGTGTGAATGTTTAAAATTATTTTAAGGATAAAAGTAGCATCTTCTATCACATTTACCACGGGGAGTGTTCTGAGGAAGTGTTTGGATTTCACCATCGGACATCGCGCCAAAATATAAAATTTCACCCACACCACCTCGATGTCCAGCGTTCCACAACAGCGCGATTTGTAAGGCATTTCCTACCTCGCACCACCACTCTGTGGAACCAGCTGTCGCCGGCGGTCTTTCCGAACCGTTACGACTTGGGAACCTTCAAGAGGAGAGCGTATTCTTTCCTTAAAAGCCGGCAACGTATTCGTAAGCCCTCCGGTGTTGCAGATGTTCATGGGCGGCGGTGATCAGTTTCCATCAGGTGAGCCTCCTGCCCGTTTGCCCCCTTATTCCATAAAAAAAGGCTGCGTATTATCTAGGTTATGGTCTACCTATCATCAATTTGGTTGTGGAGGAGTGATTGTTTAACAAAAAATCGAACTGACCAACATCCAAACATTCACATTTATAATATTAGTAGTAAAGCAGAGAGTTCCAGGTGATAGGTTCTTCGTATGCGTTTAAAGTCGGTCTGGAAAAGTATCGTTTGTTTATATCTACCACCAATCAGTAATGACTAGTGTGTTAGTACTGTTGTGGCAAGAAGTCCTATCGATCCTAAACGCACGATCGAATTTCTTGTGTATGTAATTTGTTGTATGTACTGCAAATTCTCGTCAAAAGTTTTGAAACACCTTTGAAATATCTCTGGAAATATCTCGTCAGTTTTGTCTTATGATGTCACTTTTGGTAAGTACAAAAATGTGAGCATAATTTCCTACAGATTGAAGTACTTGCAACGGCTATTAAGGTATATTACTATAACTCACCCACAGTATCAGGTTTAGTTGCTTGTATGTGCAAGTACCCTGACTCCTCGAGCAGGAACGAAAATCCATTCGACATGGGGTACATCCTGTCCGCGTACTTGGATTCCACAATTAGAGGGGGGTACAGGGCGCCCAGTAAGTTCAGGTACATTGCGGCAGGATTCATAGTGAAGGCTATATTAGTGTGGAAACCGATAACTTCCTAGAAGGAGAAAGAGTGATACAGACGCTGCAGCTAGTTTTACCTGCTGGATGAATGAGACGGCTCAAACACACACACACACACCACACACCCACAAAAGTACCACCGTCTCACCAAAAAAATGTATTTTTTAGAACTCAATCAAGTATGTGATGTGTTTGTTTGTGTAGCGCTGCCCCGATCGATTTATAGATATAACTTCAAGCTTTGAACAACAAAGAATAGCGATTAAATCGATTTAATTATTCAGGGTGTTGCGACACATCCATTAATTACAGGTACATTAAACTCACGCTTACCTGAGGAAATATAGTAGCTAAAGCGCTACCGATATACCCGCCCCAGTCTCCGCCTTGCACGTAGTATCTCTTGAAGCCAAGTCTCTGCATCAGATTCCTACAGACGACAGCCACCTGAGCAGCTCCGAGGCCTGGACGCACCGCCCCCTTTATAATACAATAAAATGGTTCAAAGATATGACTGAAGTGCTACCGTGTGTTATAGAACATCATGACGAAGAAACAGCGTGTCGTGAATTATATTTTACAAAAGGCACAAGGGCCTTCTAAGTTTGTCCATCTAATTTTGACCAATTCTCTGGTATTGTGTTACTTGCTTTTGCTCAAGGCTCCGCCCGCGTGATTTGCTTTTTCCGGGATAAAATAGCCTATGTCTTATTCTGATGTATAACCTATATTATTGTAAACTTTCATTAACATCGATTCAGTAGTTTTTATGTGAAAGAGTAACAAACATACTTACAAACTTTCACGTTTATAATATTAGTAGGATTGGCCAATGTTGTACTATCAGGCATTCCACTAAAACTCCTCTAATAAATAGCATCGCTATTTTATAAAGACTTACATCAGAAAATCCGTATCCGGGCAGACTCGGAGCAATGATTTCCAAAGCAAAATTTCTGTCCTTGCTGACGGATGTGAGGATCGGGATCGCTTCGTAGAACTCGCGAATAGACCCAGGCCATCCGTGAAGCAATAGCAGAGGCACAGTCTCTACTCCTGCTGGGACCTGAAGGGGAGGTTAGCACAGGTAAATACAGCGTGTTGTAGCATTGCGATGGCCTCCTTCTGCGAGTGCGTCATCTCGCAGAAGGAGAGCGCTGAGCGGGATCGTGAGCGAAACAATCCCGCTCGCCGCCAAGGGAGACGTAGGAGGCGCCGGGTGGACGACTGACCGGCGTCTCCCGCCCTGTGGAATGGGGGCGTTTGGAGAATTCCACCACGGTATCCCCTGCCTGTCGTAAGAGGCGACTAATAGGGGCCATCGGGGGTCGCGGGCGCGCAGCGGGGGACTGTCGCAGCGCCCATTTAGTACCTTTGTACGTGCGACCCCGAGATGGACGGCAGCACGGGTGGTTGGCCTCGTTGCTGCCGTTGACGCCGAGGACGTCCTTCGGTGTGCGGGGGCTTCTGAGCCCCCCCAATTGGAGACGGGCCGCTAGGCGGCACCGCGCAGGGGCGGTTCCGGCAGCAATCCTTGGCTTTCCCAAGGAGACCCCGGGACCGCTCCACATGCGCCGAAGAAGGCCACCGCGGGGTTTTGGTTGGTAGTTACCGGCATAGGGTGTAAATAGTGTTAGGGACTCGGCTCAGCGGTCGCCCGGATGTTTTCCATCTCTCCCGGGCGATTCGCTGGGTCGTAAGGCCGGTAGAACTCAACATAACCGTTCCACCTTCCCCCGGTGGGGCGGTAGCAATAAACGGCTTTCCCCGCGAGAAAAAAAAAAAAAAAAAAAAAAAAAGCGTGTTGTAGCATCATCAACGTCATAAATACACGTCTTTCTGTATGTGTCCTCTAGTAAATATATAGTTTTAATTTGTGGGACACGCGTCGGCTGTCGTTGTACACCATCGTCTGGCGACACAGTCATTGTGTCTACAAAAACACATCATGCATTTAAAGCAGCGTGGAAACGTAGCTATGATTATTATTATTTATCTTTTACATAGTGTTCTAACTGCTGCTAATATTTGTAAACGATTGGATAGCAACTGAAAATTATCGCGAAAAAACCGTCGCAATTCCAGATACAGAATCAGTCAAAGGACATCGGGTCGGCCTGATATTATTCTGGCAACAGACAAGAGACGAAACGTTGGGTTGCTTGATAATTACCATCAGGTGCAGTGGAGTCATTTTATAGTGCTAGAATAAGTAACCTAGCGAATGATATCCTTTTAAGTCCACTACGAAAATATCTGTTATTTTTCATAAGCCCCCAGGTGTCAGGCGCCATTTGGTCGACGACTATAATAAAATATACAAACACAATTACCTCAGGTTTTATCCTCATGAAATGAATATTCAGACCCTGAATATTGGTTTTAAAATGAGGGTATTTATTTAAGAATTTCTCTCGTTCAGCGAATGGGTATTCCTCCGCCCAATATTTGGTCCAAGCTTCTATTTGGTTGGTGTTGAATCCGTATTCGAACCCAATGCCCTCCAGTGGGGGGGTTAGTGGACGTCGACGTTTCTGGAGCCGGTCTTTTAGTTCTTTCACCATCTGAAAATTAAATGGTTTTATCCTTAATGACGAGACGCGTGCGCTTGCTTTATCTTAAACTAGAAAAAACACCATACAAAACTAGGAATTACAAAATTGCATGGCATTGGACTGCTCTCGTCACTCTGAGACATAAGTCTCATAGTGTGACTTATTTTATGTCCTTCGGATCGACACACTACAGTGCTTACATACGGCGGAAGAAAAAGGACAAAGAGGTGATACCAACCCAAACGACCTCTCCTATACGAAGGACCTAGTAAGGTATTAAGAAGTAGGTGTCCACCAATTTGCTTTAATTTCACAAACTCTAAGTAGACCTAGCCTCAAAGTTTTTAAGCTGCTTTCAAGCGGCCTGCGAAATTGAAAATACATCAATCATGAAATACATCAAGCGGTCACCCATCCATAGACTGACCGCGTCAGGGGTTGCTTAACTCACAACTCGCAGTAAATGCAACTGGCTTTAAGCGCCTCAAAATTGTCTTTGTGATGCGCTATCTTCCTGTCAATATTTTTATTGTAAATTGTGAAATATGTCCTAAAAATATTATACTTACAACTTCACTAAACGTGATTTTGAACGGCTGAATGCTCGTGTCCTGCTTGCTCTTGAGTTTCTGGGGACCCCACCATTCATTGAGATCGAAGTCGGGGAGAGGTGGTGCTGGCCTGAGGAATATGAAGTACAGCGGTATGCCGACTATTAGGACAGGGATGAGCAGCAATAGAATTCGCGCCATCTGAAATAGAGTTGCAAAAATGAAAAAATATTCAGCTGTGAGCATAATTTGCGCCCTAGGCGAGTTCGTTCCAATAAATCAACCGACATGATTTTTTTAAATTATTTAAATCAATAAGTTAAGTTACCACCTATCCCGGAAGAAAATAATTAAAACACTCGACGGAAATAAATCAGTTGCAAGCCATTCAAATTTAATAACCTGTTCTATCAATTAACTGACGCAGAAATAGACGGCGCGGTGGTACCAACTCAGACGGCCTCTCGCATACGGGGGACCTACCTTGTAAACACTACATTTAGCCGAGTTATACGTGAACATAAAAATATACTAAAAATACTGACGAATTGAGAATCTATTGTTTTGAAGCGGTTAAAACAAGTTAACTCATAAACAAACGTGAGTTACATAAGATATTCGATGGTGTAATATTATTGCCTCACGGTCAAGGCTAATAAAACTATATACCGGATATGACCAGAATTGCTCAATCGCTTATAATATATTTTGTGACGTACCTCGTTATCTTAAGAATCAAACTCGAATGATAATGGATCTAAATGAGTACTATTCAAAAACAAAATACAGTTTACACTAAGTTTGTACCAACAAAATAGAACGTCGAAGTGCTAGTCACGATGTAGCAGTTATATCTACAACATTGACTGGCCGGCGTGAGTTGGTACCACTGTCTTACAGGAAACCGACATAAAGTTGCTTGTTGCTGCGTTTCGTAAGGTGAGTGAGAAATCTAGAGCCCCAAATCAACATTCCAAATTAATACTTTAAGTTCAGCAATGCATGACTCTTCTGGTAGCGTGGGTTTTCATCGCCGGAGGATCACTTACCATCAGTAGATCCACCAGCTCATCAGGTGATGCACTTGCTAATTTAACCCTCAGCTATAAAGTCACTTACCGTGTCTCCCAAAATCCGGTGACTCCACCCAATATAACACTCCCCTCACGGTTCTAGTGAAGGCACCGTGCTGTCATTTAATGACAGCTATTATCGACACGTGTTGTGAGCTCAGTGGTCGACTATACACTAAAGGTACGGACTACAGTTATGTAACAAGTAAAAGATAAGATATACAGGCCTCCTGGCTTGTAAGGCGCGCGTCACATGAATCATCATTGGACTTCGCCCGGACTTCTTGTATTAAAATGTGTAATATGACAAACTATACATCACTATTTGTTAACTACCAAAGAAAAAAAATGAGCAAAAAATGTGTTGGTGAATCTATTTTTTTAATTGTACATTAGACAAAAAGTCATAGGCAGTCCTAGTTTATCCAATTTGTGCAAAAAATGAGGGCTACTCCATTGTTCTGTAACGGTGCCGCCGCGCCGTCGCACGTGGCAACAGCGTCGCGCGCGCCGCCCGCGTCTCACCCTTGCCCCCGCGCTCTTCTATCGTACCTAACAAGCACTGAAGTTACTATACGGAAAGTTGTAACAATAATTTAATGTTTTTTGTTTTAACATGCAAAAAAAAATATGTTTTTTGCGTTTATCACGTAACCGCCATTTTGCGATTACTGCATTCTCAGTTATGACGGTAGAACTTATGCCGGCACCTACCAAATAAAACCCCGCGGTGGCCATCTTCGGCCCATTAGGGACGGCCCCGGGTTTCCGAGGCGAAAATCACCCCGGCTTCAGCCGGAACCGCCGAATGTCGTGGCAATTCTGTGAAACGGCTAGGTACAACGTTCAAGTAATAAAAATCTGTTTCATAATCACTGATAAATTAAAATAATTATTAATTATGATTACCCATCATCATGAGTTGGTGATATTTTATTATCTATGCAAGGTACATAATTACCGCCTAACAACATGTGTCAGCATGAGTTGGTACTAGTTTTAACCGACTAAAAAGGCTGAGGCTCCTTCTATCTTTGTATAGTGTTATATGATGTGTAGTGCAATTGAAGTCCAAAGACTTTCCTTCCACTTACTGTTCTTTTTTTTGTAGCATAGACCGGCAAATTAGCAAGTGTATCGCCCGATGATAAGGGATCTCGACCGTTCATGTACGCCCACAATACTAGAAGAATCATAGGCGCGTTGCCGACCTTAAAGGGAAGGGATAATTGAGGGATTGGAAAGGGGAGGGGGATTTGATTTTCCGGATATCTCACACACCGTACGAAACGCAGCAGCAAGCCGCTACTTTAAACCAGTTTTCTGTGAGACAGTGGTAACGACCCGGTTGTAGACAAAACTCTACAGCGTGGCTCTACCACTCAAACTTTTCTTCTTACTCTATGGTATACTTACCATAAAACCTGGTAACTTTGCCCTAAATGTATGTGCTTTTTAATTCACTGTAATTTATTTTCATTAATTTCACTATTTTAATGGTCATGTTACATCATTGTAAAACGTACCATTTATTTAATATTACGAGTAATAATACAGAGAAAATATCAATTTAAATGAAAAAAACACTTATTGAAATAAAACTAATTTAAATTTATCGCAGTTTCTTATTTAAATTTTGGTCCTGAAGTTTCAAAATCTTAATGATTTCTTACGTTTACGCGAATATTACTCATTGAAATAAAACTAATTTAAATGAATTTTATCGCGGTCTGTTATTAAAATTTTTGTCCTGACGTTTCGAAATCCTTTCACCCTTCCTGGTCACGTGGTGGACTGAGTTGTAGGTTGTCCCAAAATTGTAATGTTACATTATCTACCTTCAGTTTTAAAATTATTAAGGTTGGTCCGATCTACGCAGAAGGAGCTCACGGTGTTTTGAGGTCTGGCAGTTAGTCTTTTGGGTTCCGATTTTATTAAGTGTATAATCGGATCCCAGGCTTATGCTAGCTTCCAACCATCTTCTCTATTGAAATTCGGATATTTTTTAATTTCAATAGCCTCGCGAATCATCCTAGGTAGGAACTGGTGTTCTTTGGCAAGGATTTGTGGTTTATCAAATCTAAGATAATGTTTGGAGCATTCCTCCGATTGTTCAGCAACTGCAGACTTCAATTAAAATAAAAAATGCGTTTAAATTAGTTTTATTTCAATGTGTAACATTCGCATAAACGTAAAAAATCATTATGAAAAAAGACAATTTAGAGAGAATGGGCCAAAAATCAATTACTTTCTACATGTTGGTCAATTTTATTTGTAAAATGATATAGCTTCGCGATATTTGACCATAATCAAGGCATTATGGTCAAGGCATTATTTAGGGATAATAAAAAAAATAGCCTATGGGTCATTCCATGTAAAATCGTCTTATGGAAAAGGAATTTTTCCCGACTCATTTTAGATTTTGGTGTAACTTTGAGAAACTCTACTCTAGGGTCCCAAAGAACAAAATTTACTCGAGTTTGATTTTTACAAGCGCTTGTTTCCGCCTATTTAAACATAAAATTTAAAAAATCGATATTTTTAAACCTTATCAACATTTGCTGTGAAATTTTTCTGTTTGAAGCTATCTGCATGATCAAGACGGAATTGACAGTGGGAAAGATAGTAGTTTAAGTGTAAATGAGGAGAATTGGCTCGGACGATCCCTTTGAATAATAGCACCATGCTGAAAATGAGTGTTTTTTAGTCATTTTTCGTGAAATTTAATCGACTCTAGCGTCTTAACTGTTGAGAATTAAAAACTCATGCTCCGCGGGAATTAAGTATACATATCATAGACAAAATTCAGCCACAAGTTGACTTGAGCAGCCCACTCTTCATAGAAAAAAACTTTGCTTCAAATATTGGAATTTTAAAAAATCCCAATTTTCAGGTTATGAAACGAACGTGTTGACTGCGAGATAAAAATCTGATACTCACAGAATCTACTGTTTTTACCTTCAACTTAAAATGACTACATCACTTGTTTTGTTATTTTCATGTTTACTCAATTTTTTTTTAAATACCTAGTAGTTTTTTTTTATTTTTTTTTACTTTTTTGTTTTTTTTTTATTTTTCTTTTTTTAGTTTTAATCCATTAGTAAAAACGTCCAGATGTTTGCCGTGAAAAAAAAAACGGCTCGTACATGCACTAAACATTAAAATAACAAAACAAGTGATATAGTAATTTTAAGTTGAAGGTAAAAACAGTAGATTCTGTGAGTATCAGATTTTTATCTCGCAGTCAACACGTTCGTTTCATAACCTGAAAATTGGGATTTTTTAAAATTCCAATATTTGAAGCAAAGTTTTTTTCTATGAAGAGTGGGCTGCTCAAGTCAACTTGTAGCTGAATTTTGTCTATGATATGTATACTTAATTCCCGCGGAGCATGAGTTTTTAATTCTCAACAGTTAAGACGCTAGAGTCGATTAAAATTCACGAAAAATAACTAAAAAACACTCATTTTCAGCATAGTGCTATTATTCAAAGGGATCGTCCGAGCCAATTCTCCTCATTTACACTTAAACTACTATCTTTCCCACTGTGAATTCCGTCTTGATCATGCAGATAGCTTCAAACAGAAAAATTTCACAGCAAATGTTGATAAGGTTTAAAAATATCGATTTTTAAAATTTTATGTTTAAATAGGCGGAAACAAGCGCTTGTAAAAATCAAACTCGAGTAAATTTTGTTCTTTGGGACCCTAGAGTAGAGTTTCTCAAAGTTACACCAAAATCTAAAATGAGTCGGGAAAAATTCCTTTTCCATAAGACGATTTTACATGGAATGACCCCTATTTAACATAATATTTCAATAATAATTTTTATACATTCATATTGTTTATCAATATTTTGTTGGCAAAGTTATATAAAAACGTATATTTTTATACTTTCAAGGCAATCCAGGGCTGTCACTTTCTCATTCTTGACTAACACTCATTTACAACAAACTATACAATTGCTATTTTTCTAACAAAATGTTTACTATATTTATTCTTGATCCTTAATATCTTACACTTGTTCGCATGACACATCCATATGCTTTAGGCCGCGGACTCGAAGTCAGCGGGTGCGGGGCGGCGGCAGCGGCGGCGCGGGTGCGGCGGACACCCGGTCTCGAAGTCAGCGGGCAGATCGCGCGGCGCGACGAGCGGCGTAGTGTTGTACTATGAGAATTTAGTGTCTGTTCGCGAACGAAATTGATGTGAATATGATGTTCCATATAAAAAATCATTGAAATAATTTGCTCCACCACGTCGGCGGGCATTTTTGAAAATACACAGCACTACGTCAATGCAGACGCGCAGTTGCCGCTCATTTGTCGCGCGCCGCTCGTACGTCGCTCCTCGCGCCCGCGCCGCGCCGCTGCGTTCGAGACCGGGTCCATTTAAATCTATGCATTTGAACGCGCCGCACCCGCGCCGCGCCGCTTGCCGCTGACTTCGAGTCCGCGGCCTTATACGCTTTATTAATAATGCTATCGACGTGTAAATCAAGGTTTAATTAGCAGTCCAATGTAACTCCCAGACCTCTTATCGCGCGTTTACATTCTCAAGACTTACACCACAGAGTGAGTATTTGTGAATACTAATTGATCTTTTCGTGTGAAAATTATGGATTATATTTAAGCTGAATTTTAATTTTTTGGAACGTAGTTCCTTATCGCGCGTTGCGAAAGGGGGCTAGACGGAAAAAATTGGTACGAAAAGTTGGCACGAAAAATTTGTCGCAACATAATTCTCCGACCAGCCAGCGTTAGCTGACCTCCCTGGAACATCGATAATTTCGAAGTCCCAGGTGGCGTCACACAGTGACCAGTCAGCTTGGGCCGGACTTTCACAAGACTTTGACCTTGAACCTGATTTTTACCCAGACTCCGACCTTGATCTTGACCCCGACCTTGACCTTGACCCCGATTTTTAACTAGACTCCGACCTTGACCCCGACCTTGACCTTGAACCAGATTTTTACCTAGACTCCGACCTTGACCTTGACCCTGACCTTGACCCCGAATTTTTCCTAGACTACGACCTTGACCTTGACCCCGACCTTGACTTTGACCCCGATTTTTACCTAGACTCCGACCTTGACCTTGACCCCGATTTTTACCTAGACTCCGACCTTGACCTTGACCCCGACCTTGACCTTGACCCCGACCTTAACCTTTACCCCGACCTTGACCTTGACCCCGACCTTAACCTTTACCCCGACCTTGACCTTGACACAGACCTTGACCCTCAAAATTAAAATAAAAAAATTGGTGTGTGTCGTGGGACACCAGGTAGGAACGAAGTTCCTTCGGCTAATGTAGAATCGACACAAATTGTAAAAAATACAAATTATCAACTAAAATAACAAAATATGTCTCTTTATTTTTGTTTGACAACATAAAATTACATAGAAATAGAATAGAAAAATAGAAATAAAAAAAAGACGTGTAGCACTCGGAGACTGCCGCGGTAAAGCTATTGTATAGCATTTTTTATCAACTTATGTAATTATAAATAAAAAAATGGGTGCGTGTACTTATGTACGCGCGTGAGAAGTTATACTTCTTTGTTATTTATTCAATTTAATAGCAAATATTAAAAATTAATATTATTATTTGATGTTCAATTTTAATTTTTATCACAAACTTTTTATTAAATGTTTTATTAAATTTATTTCTTTATTTTGTGAATATTAAATAACCAATAATAAGTATTTAACATTAATAATTTAATAATATTTAGTGTTAATTATATTAAATAAAAATGGGTGCGTGTACTTATGTACGCGCGTGAGAAGTTATACTTCTTTGTTATTTATTCAATTTAATAGCAAATATAAAAAATTAATATTATTATTTGATGTTCAATTTTAATTTTTATCACAAACTTTTTATTAAATGTTTTTTAAATTTATTTCTTTATTTTGTGAATATTAAATAACCAATAATAAGTATTTAACATTAATAATTTAATAATATTTAGTGTTAATTATATTAAATAAAAGTATTTTAATTTATATCAATAAATAATACATACGGATAGTTAACCTCAATTATATTGGAGCACTTGAAAAAGTATATAAGCACAATTTTTTTCACTAATATTCACAAATAGTAAGTAATATCAATCAAAATATTCAATTTAAATCACTACTGAATATAATTTATTAGCACATATATAAATTATAAAGGACATTGTCAAAAATGGCCTATGAATCAACACGCATGAAACATTTACTATAATAATAATTATTATTTATAATGTACATTATAATTATTATTATAGTAAATGTTTCATGCGTGTTGATTCATAGTTTCAATAGAACGGACACTTATTAATTTCGAAAACAATTTAAAAAGTATTCACTTCCGTCATAGTCCTCGGTATTATAATTTTTGGTTCAAATTCGGGTTTTTAATAGGCAAAGGTATTGTAGCTCATACAGCCAAGTCTTTGTAACAACACTCTTAAGCTTCGCATTGTTATGCATTTCGCCAAAGACAAGTGTAATTTATTCTCAAGTCTTCACAACAACGATGAAATATCGTAACATTAATAATTTAATAATATTTAGTGTTAATTATATTAAATAAAAGTATTTTAATTTATATCAACATATCCACTCGACATGATAGAAGTACATTCTACTCTCTTCGCGTTTATGCGAGCCTGGTACTTTTTACGGCAACATGTTCCGAATAAGAAAAAACCTAAAGAGTTTTTCTTTGTCTAAATCGTCATTTGTTTATTAATTACGGCTACTTTCACTCTCATCATTTTTTCTTAACGCGCCTAACTTCATACTGTTAATTTTTTGTGTCACAGGTGCGCGCGCATCTTAAAATTTCACTCTCATCATTTTTTCATAACGCGCCTAAAGAAGTATAACTTCAAAAAGTATTTTAATTTATATCAATAAATAATACATACGGATAGTTAACCTCAATTATATTGGAGCACTTGAAAAAGTATATAAGCACAATTTTTTTCACTAATATTCACAAATAGTAAGTAATATCAATCAAAATATTCAATTTAAATCACTACTGAATATAATTTATTAGCACATATATAAATTATAAAGGACATTGTCAAAAATGGCCTATGAATCAACACGCATGAAACATTTACTATAATAATAATTATTATTTATAATGTACATTATAATTATTATTATAGTAAATGTTTCATGCGTGTTGATTCATAGTTTCAATAGAACGGACACTTATTAATTTCGAAAACAATTTAAAAAGTATTCACTTCCGTCATAGTCCTCGGTATTATAATTTTTGGTTCAAATTCGGGTTTTTAATAGGCAAAGGTATTGTAGCTCATACAGCCAAGTCTTTGTAACAACACTCTTAAGCTTCGCATTGTTATGCATTTCGCCAAAGACAAGTGTAATTTATTCTCAAGTCTTCACAACAACGATGAAATATCGTAACATTAATAATTTAATAATATTTAGTGTTAATTATATTAAATAAAAGTATTTTAATTTATATCAACATATCCACTCGACATGATAGAAGTACATTCTACTCTCTTCGCGTTTATGCGAGCCTGGTACTTTTTACGGCAACATGTTCCGAATAAGAAAAAACCTAAAGAGTTTTTCTTTGTCTAAATCGTCATTTGTTTATTAATTACGGCTACTTTCACTCTCATCATTTTTTCTTAACGCGCCTAACTTCATACTGTTAATTTTTTGTGTCACAGGTGCGCGCGCATCTTAAAATTTCACTCTCATCATTTTTTCATAACGCGCCTAAAGAAGTATAACTTCAAAAACTTATTAATTTAGACTTAGACTGGCTACTAAACGGTGGACGGCCGTGTTCTATAATCAAAAATTCAAATTCAAATTTCAAACCGCGTCTACATTTCCAAATGTCATAAGTTATCTATCTGTTTTATTAACGGAATTTCGACTTTAACTTTGTGTGCTAGATATCAAATTAAGTTTAAAAAAAGTCTCATTTAACGGTTTTATTCCACGCATTTTTTCCACGCATTTTTTCCACTCATTTTTTCCACGCATTTTTTCCACGCATATTTCTTACGGTTTTACTATCACATTTTTTTCAGTTCGGTCACGCAGCGAAATCTCTATCCCCTCCAAGCCTGCCGTAAGGAACTTCGTTCCAAAAATAATCGAAAGGAACTTCGTTCCATCCGGGTGTCCCTTGACACCTCTCAAGTTTTTTTTTTACAATACGTGGTTAAGCGATCCAAATCGTTCTGGAGACAGATATGATCGTTGGGATTATCGATAGTATAAAAGTTTTTCAGGGCATCGGTATATAAAAAATAATTATTAAATCTAAAACAAATAATATCATTTATGTACAATACAAAAAGCAAGAGACCAAGTATGGACCCTTGCGGCACTCCGGAACTTATAACAACTGTGTCCAAATGTTTGTGTGATCCACAAAATATTTGTTCCTGGGACCCAGACCATACATAGTCCTGACCCCACAGTAAGATACGAGTCTTGTGTCGTGGGTATCAGGAACTACGAGAGACTTTCGCTCACACAACACCCAGACCCCGAAACAAATATTTGTAAATCAAACATTTGTCTCGGTGCGATGATCGAACCCGCGGCCTCTCGCTTCACAGCCGGCTACTCGCCCGCTGCGCCACGGAGGCTGTCTAAAATAGTGACACATAACTCATTCAATAAGCCGCAGTCGAGTATAATATGACTTCATAAATGAAGTGAGGTGCGATATGACACTAGTTATCAAATACTCCACCGGTGCGTTCACACACAACGTGAGTTTACAAGGTAGGTCACTCATATTTTTTTTTTTTGTCATAGGCCAGCAAACGAGCAAGTGGGTCACCTGATGGTAAGTGATCTCCACTGCCCATGTACGCCCACAGTACCAGAAGAATCATGGGCGCGTTGCCGACCTTAAAGGAAAGGGATAATTAGGGATTGGGAAGCGGAGGGGTATTTGGGCCTCCGGATATCTCACTCACCGTACGAAACGCAGCAGCAAGCCGCTACTTTACATCGGTTTTCTGTGAGACAGTGATAACGACCCGGTCGAGCCGGCCCATTCATGCTGTAGACTAAACTGTCTACAGCGTGGCTCTACCACTCATAATACGAGAGACCGTCTGGGTTGGTACCACCGCTTTGTCTATTTCTGCCGCCAAGCAACAGTATGTAAGCACTGTTGTGTTCCGGTTTGAAGGATACTGAAGCCAGTGAAATTACTGGGCATTATGAGACAACATCTTATGTCTTGGGGTGACGAGCGCAGTTCACTCCCATGTAGTGCTTTGCTTCTGTTTATGGGCAAGCGTAGCGCTTACCATCAGACGAGCGCCTTGCACGTCACGTCATTTAATCAAATAAAAAAAATGCATTGTTTTATTATACCTCAAAGGCATTAGGCGTTTTCGATGAAAGCTCCCAGAAGCTTGACTTTTCGGACACTTCCAACAATTATCGTTACATTTCAACCAATTTTCATTTTTATGTAACAAATTATATAGGTACCTAAACCTTTCTCAAGAATCACTCTATCAATCAGTGAAAATCGCATGAAAATCCGGTCAGCAGTTTTTGAGTTTATCGCGAACAGATAGACAACGCGGAGTACTTTGTTTTATAATATGTAGAGATGTATACGGTGGTCGTCATCCCACTAACAAAACTAGTAACATATATTATGTCGTGGACAATAAATATGTCGTAGACGTCACGGGTCCGTATCATATGCAATACGAGCCGGCGCGGCGGCTTGATAAACATACATAACTAGAGTACGTAATACGGTCAGTAACCATCCAGACTCCAAGGGGAGAGCACGCGTGTGCACTAAACAAAAATATTAGGTAAGTTTACCTATTTTGCCATATTTATTAATTGAGGACGATATTTTGTTGAATACACTTTAGTATTATCAAGAGTATTGTAAAGAGAGTGTCGGATATATACCGTGTCATTAGAGGGAAACGCTTCGTAGAAACCGAAATAACATATCTTTATGCTAGTTCTACATATTGGGGGAGATATGCTGAGGTTTACGCAAATAAAAAAATGTATAGCAGTGTTTCCCAACCTCTTTTAGGCCATGCCCCACATTAACATTTTTTTGTTAATTTTTCACCGATATCTAGCATTGCATTTAAATAACCCAAAGCGAAAGGGTTAAAGTCGTGTCGAGTCTATTTTTAAATTGCCCCCCTTAACTATCAAATTGCTCCACTGTGGGGCGTGGGCCCCACGTTGGAAAATACTGGTGTAGAGCATTGATATAGGTTTTTTTGTATATCAATTGTGTAGAGAATTATTGGAACGAAGTTCCTTACGGCAGGCTTGGAGGGGATAGGGATTTCGCTGCGTGACCGAACTGAAAAAAGTATAGTGATAGTAAAACCGTAAGAAAAATGCGTGGAATAAAAACCGTTAAATGAGACTTTTTTTAACTTAATTTGATATCTAGCACACAAAGTTAAAGTCGAAATTCCGTTAATAAAACAGATGGGTATGAACCTTATGACATTTGGAAATGTAGACGCGGTTTGAAATTTGAATTTGAATTTTTGATTATAGAACACGGCCGTCCACCGTTTAGTAGCCAGTCTAAATCTAAGTTTTTAATTAGAGTTGTTACACTTCGGTAGTGTTTTGGGATGAAATTTTACTGAATAAAAGTTTATTGGAACGAAGTTCCTTACGGCAGGCTTGGAGGGGATAGGGATTTCGCTGCATGACCGAACTGAAAAAAATGTGATAGTAAAACCGTAAGAAAAATGCGTGGAATAAAACCGTTAAATGAGACGTGCGCAGGCGCGACAGTCGCATACACAGAATTGAGCACGACTTTTTTTGCAATTTGTGTCGATTCTACATTAGCCGAAGGAACTTCGTTCCTACCTGGTGTCCCACGACACCACTAATTTTTTTTTTGTCTTGTTTCGCGCGGTATTAAAGGTATATTCGTCATATTATCTCACTAGAAAGAGTATTAGTGCCAATGTTTAACTACGTGAGTGAAAATTTGATGTGACAGAAGAAGAATGAAAGTAGTGTTAGTGCTGTAGAAATGAGAGCTTTGAGAATATATGTGGTGTGATTATAAGAGATAGAGTAAGAAATAGTAAGGTATGAAAGAAGTGTGGTCTGAGAGAAGATGTATTGAAGATTGAGAAAGGAATACTGAGATGGTTTGGGCATGAAGAGGGGATGTATGAAAGAAGATTAACGAAACAAAAAATTGGTGTGTGTCGTGGGACACCAGGTAGGAACGAAGTTCCTTCGGCTAATGTACAATCGACACAAATTGCAAAAAATTCAAATTATCAACTAAAATAACAAAATATGTCTCTTTATTTTTGTTTGACAACATAAAATTACATAGAAATAGAATAGAAAAATAGAAATAAAAAAAAGACGTGTGGCGCTCGGAGACTGCCGCGGTAAAGCTATTGTATAGCATTTTTTATCAACTTATGTAATTATAAATAATAACGAGCTAGCGTAATCTTTTAAAAATCGAAGGAGTATTTTTATATACTTCAATTATAACTGGCTGAATGAATTTCATTTTAAATATGTCTCTTTATTTTTGTTTGACAACATAAAATTACATAGAAATTATTGACATTAAAATTGACACATTGACTGTCGCGCCTGCGCACGTCTCATTTAACGCATTTTTTCCACGCATTTTTTCCACGCATTTTTCTTACGGTTTTACTATCACATTTTTTTCAGTTCGGTCACGCAGCGAAATCCCTATCCCCTCCAAGCCTGCCGTAAGGAACTTCGTTCCAAAAATATACATGGCGAGTGTGAATGGTACAGTTGGGAGGGGAAGACCTCGGCGAACTTTCTCAGATCTAGTCAAGATATTCTCGTGAAAGGCCAGGTCAGAAGTACCCTAAACCGACGTGCATGCATAAAGAATATAATGAGGGTGAATGAGGCCAAAGAGGTGTGTAAGGATCGTAGCAAGTGGAAGTCGGTTGTCTCTGCCTACACCAATAGGTAACAGGCGTGAGGGTAAATGTCTCGGCTCATGTGTGGAACGGGCCATAGATTTACGTGACGCGGGGAGAAGCCGTCTGTGAAGCGGGACACGCCGTGGTTTCGATTAATTGAGAGGCAAATTTTATTACTTTGACAAATATTTTTAATACTAGTGTCATTGTGAGGTAGTGTTATTTATTTTATGTGGTAGAGCCACGCTGTAGACAGTTTTATCTACGTCATGAATAGGCCGGCTCGACCGGGTCGTTACCACTGTCACAGAAAACCAACTTCAGGTAGCGGCTTGCTGTTATATTTCGTACAGTGAGTGAGATATACGTAGGTCCAAATACTAATATAATACGGGGAGTATTCCCAATCCATTAACTATCCCTTTATTTTAGAGTGGACAACGCGTCTATATCGGTCGGTTAACTGTGAGGGAAACTTCATGAGGAAACCTACATTTTTATATTATAGCATGGGCCGGCAAACGAGCAAGTAGGTCACCTGATGGTAAGTGATCTCCACCGCCCATGTACGCCCACAATACCAGAAGAATCACGGGCGCGTTGCCGACCTTAAAGGAAAGGGATAATTAGGGATTGGGAAAGGGAGGGGGATTTAGGCCTCCGGATATCTCACTCACCGTACGAAACGCAGCAGCATGCCGCTACTTTACGTCGGTTTTCTGTGAGACAGTGGTAACGACCCGGTCCATTCATGCTATAGACAAAACTATATATAGCGTGGCTGTACCACTCATACTATGAGTCTACTCCGCATTACGCCAGTGTGGTGTAAAGCCTGACCCTTCACGTTAGTAGAAAAGGCCTGTACCCAGCTAAGACACAATTTCATACAAGGCTAATGTTATAACAGTTTATAATGAATCTCGTATTATACAGCGCCTTGGCTTGTTCTGTCAAGGGTGAGCAAATCGTGAACAGGTCCAGTGACAATGGGACAGGTTGAGGACCTTGAAGAATATAGCACAATATTGTTAGATGAACGACAGTATATAGTACATAGTAGTAATACATCCTTGTATTACTGTGCCTGCATCATCATCCACCTTTCCTGTCGCAGTTCCCTCGATTTGCTTATTTCTTCTCCGAAGAGGGAATAAGCATTTATACAGGCCGGCATGACTCTGGTGACCACCGATAAACTCATTGTTTGTTGGTGGTCGCTGTTTTTTTGAATTGCACTACGCTTACCATCATCACTTTGCCGTGCTCGGATAAAAAAAGAAACTCAACGCAACTCGCTTGAACGAGAGTTATGGGAATTTTCACCATGTTTAAGATATCTATTGGCCACAAAAATGATTTACGCTCCCTTCCACTAGAATTATGCATATTAATAGGCGGCGGTGACCACCTGCAATCAAGCGACACTTGATTATCCTCTTCTACTATATTCGAAAATACTTCAATCCATATTTCTTTACAGAGCATGGCGAAGACGCCCTTCTACGTGCTAGCGCTGGCGGGGTTGGTAATCTTCTTGTGGTTTACATTCTTCTGCGATGGACCTTCTGCACCGCCCCCTCTCAAGCCTGAGTGGTGGGGACCCGCCAGTACAAAGGGCAAGCAAGACATCGGCATCAGGCCTTTTAAAGTCAAGTTTGATGAAGAGGTACCTAATTAAGTCTTTTGGATTTCGGAAAGTCGCCTCAATGACCTCACTTAGACTCAAAAATCGTGAGGTTAAATTCCTAGAACAAGCAGTCCCAATTTGTGTCTGAATTTTCAATTCGAAAAAATTATATATGTGTTGCCGGGATTTGGAATTTGTGTACAGCATAGTGACGGACACGCCTATTACATCAAGGGATATACAGTACATTCTAAAATAAATAAGGTGGACAGACAACCTGATAAAGATCGCAGGAAGTCGCTGGATGCAGGCCGCTTCCAACAGGTCGGTCTGGAAATCTTTGCGGGAGGCCTATATTCAGCAGTGGACATCCTGTGGCTGATGATGATGATGAAAGTCTAAAATGGACCGTAAAGAGATATTCCATCTATGAACGTTGAGCAGAACGGGCTGTCTGACGGGATGCGCATTGACCCAAAAATGCAACTCGAGAGGACGAGAAACTATTCCCGGAATTAGTCCATGGATAAGGTGACGACTATCTTAGTCGTAATGAGAACTTGATTGGCATCGCATCAACGCCCATTGAACAACTTTGTCATTAATTAACAACCGAAACACACACAGTGGGTACCAACTTATCCTCACCGTTAAAAATACCCTAGATCCATGGGAATAAGAACTGCAATGAATAGTTCTTCAAACCTAACTAAGAACCATCTCTTTAAACTAGCTTTCATATAAAAAACGTATTTAAATTTGCTTAAAGGTACAGAGCCATAAAGACAGGCAGACTGACAAAGGGCTCAAAATTATGATACCCGTCTTATTTGTCGGGGTTTAAAAAAGGGGGGTTTTTGCCCAGCAATAGGACAGCGAGGATGTTATAATATCGCAATCAAAATCAAAATCTTTATTTATCATGTAGGCTAAGAAAGCGCTTATGACAGGTCAAGTACAGAACATTTATCATTAAAAAGGCTAACTTAGAAATTAAGGGAACTTTGGAATAACCGCCGCGCATAAAAAGGAAGGAAAAGGCACACCAACATGGGATGGGAAGAAGGAGAGGATCCTTAAATGTAAGGATATCAATACCATTATTTACTAATTACAGATGATAGCTGATCTAAAACAGCGTCTCAAGAACCATCGTCCATTCACCCCTCCACTGGAGGGTGTCGGCTTTGAATACGGCTTCAACTCTGATCAGATGGATAGTTGGATCACATATTGGGCAGAACAGTACCCGTTTGCTGAAAGAGAAAGGTTCTTTAACCAATTCCCGCAGTTCAAGACCAATATCCAAGGATTGGACATACACTTCATCAGAGTTAAACCTAAGGTAAGCTAAATGTTTTGAAATAAAAATAATTTAAACGGATTTTATTGCAGTTTTTTATTCAATTTTGGTCCCGACGTTTCGAAAGCTTCTCAGTCTTCGTGGTCATGGGATGCTCGTTTGGCGGCCTATGCTATAAAAAAACAGTTGGGTACAAAAATATCAGGAAAATATTGGTAAACTTAATTGGCTTCAACATCGCTTTACCGTTCTTATTTGATCCCCAGGTGCCTTCTGGAGTGCAGACTCTCCCATTGCTCCTGATGCATGGCTGGCCAGGTTCTGTTAGGGAGTTCTACGAGGCTATACCGCTACTCACAAGACACACTCCTGGCTATGACTTCGCGTTCGAAGTGATCGCCCCAAGTATACCAGGTTACGGATTCTCTGACGTAAGTATCCATGTGCTTACATCCCACTTTGACTGACAACTTGTGCTACAGAATCAATTTACATTAGATTTTTGCCTTGCAGGTTAGGTTATGTTTTTGTTATGACCTGCCGTTTGACGTCAAACACTTACTTTAATCAGAATAACTCTCATGAACCTTTTTTTTATTCGATTGAATGGCGAGACGAGCAAGGGGCTCGCCTTATGATCGTCACGCCTGCCATAAACAGAAGCAACACCACACAGAACTTTGAATTACATAGCACTGTTTGGCAGTGAACTGCGTTCGTCACCCCGAGACATAAGATGTTAAGTCTCATAATGCCCAGTAATTTCACTGGCTTCAGTGTCCTTCAAACCTTGAATGAAAATTGTGATAGAGAATTGACGAACTTTTGGAACGTAGTTCCTTATCGCGCGTTGCGAAAGGGGGCTAGACGGAAAAAATTGGTACGAAAAGTTGGCACGAAAAATTTTGTCACGACATAATTCTCCGACCAGCCAGCGTTAGCTGACCTCCCTGGAACATCGATAATTTCGAAGTCCCAGGTGGCGTCACACAGTGACCAGTCAGCTTGGACCGGACTTTCACAAGACTTTGACCTTGAACCCCAACCGTGACCTTGACCTTGACCCCGACCTTGACCTTGACCCCTATTTTACCTTGACTCCGTCCTTGACCTTGACTCCGTCCTTGACCTTGACTCCGTCCTTGACCTTGACTCCGTCCTTGACCTTGACCCCGATTTTTACATTGACTCCGACCTTGACCTTGACCCCGATTTTTACCTTGACTCCGACCTTGACCTTGACCCCGATTTTTACCTTGACTCCGACCTTGACCTTGACCCCGACCCCGATTTTTACCTTGACTCCGACCTTGACCTTGACCCCGACCCCGATTTTTACCTTGACTCCGACCTTGACCTTGAAACAGGCCTTGACCCTCAAAATTAAAATTAAAAATAATCGAAAGGAACTTTGTTCCATCCGGGTGTCCCTTGACACCTCTCAAGTTTTTTTTTATTATTAAAGTATTTTGGATATGTACTATCACATGAAAACATCGTTTAATGAGGTAGCAATTTTGTTGTTAATAATATTATCGGTCCATAACAATACATAATCATGCGACCTTGACTTTATTGTACATGTGATTAATATAATTATAGCTAAATTTAAAGTTTTTATTTATCACCTTAATGGTCAGTGACGGCGTACTTGGATTGAAGAACCGGCGAGATCTAGATTTAAACAGTGCAGTTATTACCATTTTTGTGTTTTGTGATACGTAAAAGGGGTTACTCGGAACTGAATTTCGTGCTCATATGCTTATAGTCGACACTTATACCATGTTTGAACGGTTTGTCAATAAAAGGTCATGAGAAGGAACCTCGGAAGCATGGTAGCCACCCACCTATTTAAGGACACTCCATCATCGACACTATAAATCTTTCTATGAGATCAGGACCATACCTGTGACTGTTAGATGTATTTATTTCTTTCAACCTCCAGGCAGCAGTGAAACCAGGGCTAAATCTCGCCTACACTGCAGATATCTTTAGAATTCTGATGCACCGCCTCGGACATAAGAAGTTCTACATCCAAGGTGGGGATTGGGGCGCAGCCATTGCTGGCGTCATGACCATTTTGTACCCTGATGATATCCTCGGTCACCATAGCAACGCGCTTATCACTCAGGTAAATATTTAGTTTGGTTACTTATCTACCTAACCTTTGGTGATATCACCAAAGCAGCGAAGCAGCCAAGTGCATGCACGTCTGTTTTTTCTATGTTACACAGTGAGGTTATACCTTAGTCCACTACGCAGGGCTATAGGAGGGTTGACTTCACATACCTTATTAATGAGTAATATTTAATTATGTATTCTATAGCTTGAAACTTCAGGATAATCGCTTAAGGTGATTTGCTCACGTTTTAAGGAAACCATAGAAGTACGTCGGTCGCAAATGCCTGTACCAGATCGTACCAGAAGTATGATCCAAAAAACGCTGGCTCCTAGATTCTTCTGGTATTGTGTGCGTTCATGGGCGGTAGAGATCACTTACGATTAAATGAGCTACTTGCTCATATGTCTATGGAATAAAAATTGAAACTGGCGAAGTCTTGAATTCAGATCCGAAGTAAGGCAACTACAATTGGCGTTTAAATTTCTCGCTGCCAAAAATCACAGCTGCGTTGCTAGGACTCAGCATTTGTGCGTGGTATAGCGATAGGGTGGCCCTCTATGATACTATGATACTACGGAATGGAAATTAGCCCTGCGAACCGTGCGTTCACTAGGTGCATCCCTGACTACCCACACGAGGCAGCAGGCGTAGGGTCATGTTATGTTTCTTTATATCCCCAGCACCCATGCGCCATGGTAAGGACCGTCATCGGCGCATGGATCCCTTCGCTAATTGTGGAAAGACACCTCGCCGAGAGGATGTACCCGCTATCCACATTCTTCGCGTTTTTGCTCGAGGAATTTGGATACTTCCATATACAATCCACCAAGCCTGACACTATGGGTGAGTATAACTGATATATTTTACTCTTGAAGACTGTTCCATTAGTGGCAGAACCACTCAATAGCCAGTTTAGTCATCATTACCAAGTCGTGGTTTGATTGGGGCGGACCACTGACGCGTAGAAAATTAACATGGAGTATATTTTATATTACTTGACGCGTAATCTATACTAATATAATAAAGCTGTAGAGTTTGATTGTTTGTTTGTTTGTTTGAACGCGCTAATCTCAGGAACTACGGGTCCGAATTTAAAAATTCCTTTTGTGTTGGATAGTCCATTTATCGAGGAAGGCTTTAGGCTATATAACATTACGCTGCGACCATTAGGAGCGAAGCATCAGTGAAAAATGTTGCAAAAACGGGGAAAAATATTTATATTTAAAGGCTTCCGTTGCTATGGTAATCAAATTTGGTCGGAATTAATGCATTACATATTGTCAATTATTTTCCAAAGTGTTATCAACATAATATTATTCCTTATCCAAATAAATGTATTGTTGATTAAGAGTAATTCACTGTAAACAATAATTTATACAGAAGAAATATTTGTATTTTTGTATGTAACGAATTAACTTAAAAACCACTGGACCGATTTGAAAAATTCTTCCACCATTAGAATCCTACATTATCCCTGATAAACATAGGCTACTTTTTATGCCGGAAAAAGCAGATCACGCGTGCGGAGCCGCGAGGAAAAGCTAGTTAGTGATATTGCGAGAGGGCAAAAAGCCGCTACCTCAATCCCTATTCTATTCCTCAAAGGTTCCTAACATCTGTTTTTTAATGACTTTAAGTTTGACTCTCCACTAGCTAATCCCTTTACTTATTTGTCGGTATATGCTAAAAAAAACCTTGCTTGAGAGATCCTCCTTGAGCTAAGCGATGAAATTATATTGTTTTTAATCTTATTAAAACCATTACGTTTCCAGGTGTGTCTCTCACAGACTCCCCTTCAGGCCTCTTAGCCTACATTCTGGAGAAGTTCTCGACGTGGACTCGTATGGAACACAAGTTTAAGGTCGACGGAGGTCTAAACTTCAGGTTCTCCCGGGAACAACTCATCGACAACCTGATGGTATACTGGAGTACCAATACCATTACCACTTCTATGAGATACTATGCTGAGAATAGCGCTACTACATACAGACAACTTAAGCTTGATTCGTAAGTAATTTTGTAAGATAAGTAAGTTCATGTAATTAGAATTAACTTTCTACCACCTTATTCTAATACAGCACGGGTTTTGAACCATGGTTCAGGTTATAGTCCTCAGGGCAACGTTTGCATGATTTTAACATGCTTTTTCCAGGATTCGGTCTACCTAGTATTGTATTTAAATTAAACAGAATCCTGTACATTTACATACTATTCTGCAACGAGTACATTTATGATTCACCGAGCTAACGTCTGTCCCATTATGTGATGGGGATGAGCCTATAGGGATATTGGACACAGCTTCCAATCCAAGGTAAATGTCGAAATCAAAAACTCAAGCACACATTGTAATTGCCTCTATACTTTACTTACTCCTGGAAAAATCATGTTATAAAAAGGTATCGATCGACCATTGAATCCAGAATCTTGGTTCGCAGCTGAGATACGTGCCACTAAGATACCATCATAAAAATTTCCAGTTACCTAATGCCTACTTCTCATCAGGTACAAAACTGCAGTCCCAACCTGGGCTCTGCAAGCCAAGAACGAATTAATCTACCAGCCCCCAGCAGTCCTGAGGATGACGTACACTAACCTTTTAAACACGACGGTGTGGGATGACGGAGGTCACTTCCTCGCCTTCGAATTGCCTAAGGAATTCACTGAAGACGTTTTCAGAGCTGTCAAGGCCTTCAGGGAGTGGCACAAGAGTAACATTAAGACTGAACTGTGATTTTATTAAAGGATTTTTCTTTTAATATACTTATGTTTATTATTTAGAATAGGATTGTTGTTAAGACAGACAAGATTAAACGGTCTTAGATTGATTATCCGGATAGATCACGGAAATCAACCAATCAAACGAAGTTATTTATACGTGTGACCTTCAAGCTGTATTCTGATTGGCTCCTTTGTACTATCTAACTGGAGAATCAAACTAAGATCGTTTACTGGAAACGGCCATGCAAAATAAAATTATTTCGGAAGATATAAATTCATATCAAGAGTTGGTATGTATAGATTATACAGTAAGAAGATAAGTGGTAGAGCCACGCTGTTGACAGTTTTGTCTACAACCGGATCGTTACCACTGTCTCACATAAAATCGACGTAAGGTAGCGGCTTGCTGCTGCGTTTCGTACGGTGAATGAGATATCCAGAGGCCTAAATCCCCTCCCCTTTCCAATTCCTCAATTATCCCTTCCCTTTAAGGTCGGCAACGCGCCTATTATTCGTCTAGTATTACGTCTAGTATTCGTCTAGCGTACATGGGTGGTGGAGATCACTTATCATCGGGTGATCTACTTGCTCGTTTGCCGGTCTATGCTACAACAAAAAAAGAACAGTAAGTGGAAGGAGTCCAAAGTCTAGAACATGATTTCAATTACACTATACATCATATAACACTATACAAAGATAGATAGATAGGAGCCTCTAGCCTTTTTTGTCGGTTAAAAATTGTACCGACTCATGCTGACACATGTTGTTAGGCGGTAATTATGTATGCATGACTACTAGATAATAAAATATTACCAACTCATGATGATGGATGATGATAATAAATATTTAATTTATCAATGATTATGAATGAATAAATGAATATGGTTTTTTTTATTTATTTTTTTATAGCATAGACCGGCAAACGAGCAAGTGGGTCACCTGGTGGTAAGTGATCTCCACCGCTCATATACGCCCACCACCAGAAGAATCATGGGCGCGTTGCCGACCTTAAAGGAAAGGGAAGATTGGCAAGGGGAGGGGATTTGGGCTTCCGGATATCTTACTTACCGTACGAAACACAGCAGCATCTTTACGTCGGTTTTCTGTGAGACAGTGGTTGCGACCCGGTTGAACCAGCCCATTCATGCTGTAGACAAAACTGTTTACAGTGTAGCTCTACCACTCAAAAATGTCATGTTATACATTTTAATACAAGAAGTCCGGGCGAAATCCCAAAAAGTGATGATCCATGCATCGCGCGCCTTACAAGCCAGGAGTCCTGTATATCTTATCTTTTACTTGATACATAACTAAAGTCCGTACCTTTAGTGTATAGTCGACCACTGAGCTCACAACACGTGTCGATAATATCTGTCATTAAATGATAACACGGTGCCTTCACTAGAACCGTGAGGGGAGTGTTATATTGGGTGGAGTCACCAGACTTTGGGAGACACGGTAAGTGACCTCATAGCTGAGGGTTAAATTAGCAAGTGCATTACCTGATGAGCTAGTGAATCTACTGATGGTGAGTGATCCTCCGTCCATGAACACATATGATACCAAAACAGTCATGCGTTGCTGAACTTAAAGAAAAGTATTAATTTGGAAAGGGGATTTGGGCCTCCGGATTTCTTAGTCACCTTACGAAACGCAACAACAAGCCACTGTTCGTCGGTTTCCTGTTAGACAGTGATAACAACTCACGTCGGCCTGACAATGTTGTAGATACAATTGCCTATATCGTGACTAACACTTCGACTTTCTTATTTTGTAGGTATATACTTAGTGGAAACTATATTTTGTATTTGAATAGTCTGCACATTTAGATCCATTATCATTCGAATTTGATTCTTAAGATTACGACGGTACGTCACAAAATATACTATTAGCAATCAATTTAATCATTTCTGGTCTTTTCCGGTATGCTCATAGAGTTTTTTTAACCTTGACCGTCAGACAATCGTATTACAAACACCAAATGGTCGCACCACAGTTATGACGTCACTATGTATAGCTTTATATCGCTGGTGAAACTTATCATAATCACTGATTTATTGTGTTACGTAATTATAATTATTATAAACATTATTAAAGACTGTTTGAACATGTTCAATAATAATACAATTACTAATTTGAAACATTTGTAGAAAAGTATAAATAAGGTAATTATTGTCAGCGTTCCGTCGGTTGGTAACGTGTTACTCTGCCCAAATATATGGAAAAGATCAAATACATTGTATCTCAACTTATCTACAGCATTACACATATTGCACCGTCATCGAATATCTTATGTAACTCAAGTTTATTTATAAACAAACTTATATGATATATAAGTTTTATAAATATCAAGGTGATAAGTTCTAATGTAAATAACTTAAAAAGCGACTTCGATACGGATATCGTGCTGCTTTTCCTTATCAGTCGATTGATATCAGAAAGCGGTCATCAGATTTGAATGACTTGTAATTGATTTTTTTTCGGTCGGGTTTATCAAATAATTACGCCAATAGATTATTAATTTAATTAATAAAAAAAAGACGTGTGGCACTCGGAGACTGCCGCGGTAAAGCTATTGAATAGCATTTTTTATCAACTTATGTAATTATAATTATTTATTTATTTTATTTATGCAGTAATTTTTTCCTTTGTTTTTAATTTTAATTTTGTGGGTCAAGGTCGGGGTCAAGGTCGGGGTCAAAGTGCGGTCAAAGTCATGTGAAAGTCCGGTCCAAGCTGACTGGTCACTGTGTGACGCCACCTGGGACTTCGAAATTATCGATGTTCCAGGGAGGTCAGCTAACGCTGGCTGGTCGGAGTGGGGGGGTGTTAGGTTTTTTCGTTACGGAATTTCTGTATTCGGTCTCGCCGCTCAAGGCCCGCGATAAAATCTATACAATAGCTTAAAAATCAAGTCATATAAGGATCAAACCTATCCAGGGCGCAACTCTTGTTCGCAGTTGACCATTTTTCATTTCTGCAACTCTATTTCAGATGGCCCGAAGTCTATTGCTCCTCATCCCTGCCCTAATAGTCGGCATACCGCTGTACTTCATATTCCTCAGGCCAGCACCACCTCTCCCCAACTTCGACCTCGATGAATGGTGGGGTCCCCAGAAACTCAAGAGAAAGCAGGACACTAGCATACAGCCGTTCAAAATTACGTTTAGTGAAGTTGTAAGTATAATATTTTAAGGACATATTTCACAATTTAAAATAAAAATGTTGACAGCTAGATAACGCAACACTTGGTTTTCAGATGGTGAAAGAACTAAAAGACCGGCTTCAGAAACGTCGACGACCACTAACCCCCCCACTGGAGGGCGTTGGGTTCGAATACGGATTCAACACCAACCAAATAGAAGCTTGGACCAAATATTGGGCGGAGGAATATCCATTCGCTGAACGAGAAAAATTCTTAAATAAATATCCACAATTTAAAACCAATATTCAGGGTTTGAATATTCATTTCATGAGGGTGAAACCTGAGGTAATTTTCTTTGTATTTTTTATTATAGCCGACGAGTAAGTGGCACCTGACACCTGGGGGCTTATGAAAATATGTTAGAAGTCGTTTAGAAATAACAGATATTTTCGAAGTGGAGTTAAAATGATATTATTCACTAGCTTACTTATTCTGGCACTACAAAGTGACTCCACTGCATCTAATGGTAATTATCAAGCAACCCAACGTTTCATCATTTGACTGTTGCTAGAATAATATTAGGCTTCTTCTTAGTCGTTACACTCTTGGCAGAGTGGTCGTGGTCGTCACGTCAGGGTTTGTGGCTCGCTTGACAATCCTGCGCCACTCCTCTCTAATTGCTGCTATCCTGGTGCACGTACATAGTGAAGCATCCAGTGCTTTGACCTGGTCCATCCACCGCATCGGTGATCTCCCTCGCGCCCGTGTGCCCTCGACTTTCCCTTGCACCACAAGGCGTTCGATGGACATTTCTCCACGCCGCGATACGTGTCCGAAAAACGTGAGGATGCGAGATTGCACTATAGAAGACAGCCGCTGCTTGATGCCGAGTTCTTGGAGTATGGACTGGTAATATTAGGCAAATCATACATATCTATTGATATAACACGTTGTATTTACCTGTGCTAACCTCCCCTTCAGGTCCCAGCAGGAGTAGAGACTGTGCCTCTGCTATTGCTTCACGGATGGCCTGGTTCTATTCGTGAGTTCTACGAAGCGATCCCGATCCTCACATCCATCAGCAAGGACAGAAACTTTGCTTTGGAAATCATCGCTCCGAGTCTGCCCGGATACGGTTTTTCTGATGTAAGTTTTTCTAGCAAAATGCTATGCTATTTATGGAAGGATCTTTTTTGGATTACCGGATATTATCAAAATTGGCAATAATTATCCTCAATACCAGATAATTGGTCGAATTTAGATGGACGAACGTAGAAGGAACTTGTGCCTTTGCTGAAATAAAACCCACGTAATTTTCTAAAACAGTACCACTTCGGTCAAGCTGGCAGTTCATATACTTTAATGGCGGGGCATCTGAGAGGGACATTCTGAAAAACCATAGTAGATCGTTGAGGTCAGTCGTGTTCCGGGGTCAGCTTGTGTATATCTAATAACTTCAGTCCGACGGTCGAGGAATGCAGTGTCTTGTTGAAAGTCAACATTATATTAGAAATGCTCTGTACTCACGATCAGGTCCAGTGTTGTCACTTTGTCGTGCCAGTTTAAAAAAGAAACTAGCTACAGTGCGAAAAAAATCTTTGGACCATTTTGTTATTTTGTAAAGGCGGCGGTGCGTCCAGGCCTCGGAGCTGCTCAGGTAGCTGTCATCTGTAGGAATCTGATGCAGAGACTTGGCTTCAAGAGATACTACGTACAAGGCGGAGATTGGGGCGGGGTTATTGGTACCGCTATAGCTACTATATTTCCTCAGGTAAGCATGAATTTTATGCACTTGTAATTATTGTGTGGCTGTCCGTCCATGGGGATCGTAAAGCCCTAAATGAATACATCTTTTTAATTGCTGTTCTTTGTTCTTTAAAGCTTAAACTTATCTTTAATGGAAATCTATTCAATCATTTAAAAATTACACTTTGCAATTGACATCTGGGGTTTCTTGCAGTTGGTTGTTAATGCACGACGCCGATAATCGATCTAATTGATCACAAATAGTAAAGACTGTCGACCATGAACATCCATAACATGAATACAATTGCCAACTTTTTAGGAAAGAATGGAGGATTGAATATTCATATGTATAGCTCGTCGTAATACACGATTTTTGTATTATTTTGTATGTTTATGAACGCTAAAGATCACTTGCAATCAGATTAATCACATGCTTGATTGTCGGTCTGAGTTATAAAAAAAATCCGTTTTTTGTGAAATAGTAATACTGCTGTGGTGTATCCCCCCATTCAACTAGCAGACAAAATAAGCTGCAGCATCATAACCACTCTATCTCCTTCTAGGAAGTCCTCGGTCTCCACACGAACATAGCCTTCTCCATGAACCCTGTTGCACTTTTCGTAGACTTTCTGGGCGCCCTGTACCCTCCTCTAATTGTTGACTCCAAGGACGTGGACAGGATGTATCCCATGGGGAATAGATTCTCATTTATCCTCGAAGAGACAGGGTACATGCACATACAAGGAACTAAACCTGATACTGTTGGTAAGTTATCATAGAAATAGGGCGTGATAAACGTTGCAAGTATATATATCTGTATGAAAATAAGCACACATTTCTATACTTACCTGATGTGACGTCATAAGACATAAGTGAAGAGATATTGCTAAGATTTCAAGGGTGTTTTAGAACTTAACTTGAACTAGATTTACAATACTTTATGGTACGACAATAATTTTTATTTGTGCATTTGGATGACTTTTTACTAGAAATAAAAATAATTTATTGGTAACAAGCAGTTTAGGTACTATAAACTTAAATTAAATGTCCTATCTAAAAACCTATCACCTTGAATTTACTACCATCCTACTAATATTATAAATGTGAAAGTTTGAGTGTTTGTCAGTTCGTTTTTAATTAAACAATTGTGCCTTCACAGCCAAATATAAATTGGCTTAGGAGTAAACCATGTCCAGAACAATACGTAGTCTACTTTTTCGCAGAACAAGTTTCATGAGAGCGCAACTACGCAGAACAAGTTTTATAGTTCTACTATGTCGCAAAGGACCAACAGAGTAGGCCAACAAAATATACTGAACAGCGTTTAGTGTTTACATTAATGCTTTTCAACTTTCTTCTTTCTGTTCTATTTGACGCTATCCCGACTTAGTACTAATTCAATATTTTCGAATTTCAGGAGTCGCTCTAACAGACTCGCCAGTAGGCCTCCTAGCCTACATACTTGAGAAATTTTCCACGTGGACCAAAAAAGAGTTTCGATCTATGGAGGATGGCAACCTCGGCTTCAGATGGACTAAAGATCAACTCCTAGACAACCTCATGATCTACTGGAGCACTAAATCTATTACCACGTCAATGAGGCTGTACTGTGAGCAGTTCAAATCCGAGCAATTAAATTTGAAGTTGGATGAGTGAGTAAAGGTTATTACGTCTATTCGCGACAAATGGATACAAATCAGCATGTGCCAGACACTAAGTGCTAAAGTTATCGTCTTCTTTTTATTTGCCTAAGTAATGAGACAGCAGGTCACTTGGCTAATAATAAATGACACGCCCTCCCATAAACAGAAGCAACACCACTCGGATCTATGAAATACAAAATACAGGGCATTACACTGCGCTCGTCAGCTTCAGACAAAATGCTAAGCCTCTTACAGCCGAGTAGGTTGATGTAAATTCATTTGACGAAGAGATTCATAAAGCCACGCTGGTCTAGTAGCTAGGTGCATTTGCAACGTGGTGTTTACCACCAGATTACTCACTCGGCTCGCAGTTCAGTCGTACAATAAAATAACTTTCAGGATTCCAACCCCAGTCCCAACATGGGTATTACAAGCGAAGAACGAGCTCACTTATCAACCACCCTGCATCCTAAGGCTTAAGTACCCCAACCTGGTGAAATCAAGGTCGCTGGACGATGGAGGCCACTTCCTCGCCTTCGAACTGCCCCAACTCTTCGCCGAAGACGTGCTGGCGGCCGTTGGGGAGTTCAGAAAACTAAATAATGTTAAGACTGATTTGTAAAATAAAGTTATGTGTGACATAAAAAGACGATTAAATTATTAAACAATTTTAATTAAATATTTGTTTATTTCATTTCATCATTCGAAATATCACAGATGAATTATCCGGTATGGCAATTTGTGCTCGGTGTGGCGATAGGCTGGCCCCATATCACGTCATGGGACGATAACTAGTTCGGCGAAACCCCTTTGGGGATAAAGATATGGCTTGTCATGTTATACATCTAAATATATAAAAACTCAAAGGTGACTGACTGACATAGTGATATATCAACGCACAGCCCAAACCACTGGAGGGATCGGTCTGAAATTTGGCATGCAGGTAGATGTTATGACGTAGGCATCCGCTATGAAAGGATTTTGATAAATTCTACGCCCAAGGGGATAAAATAGGGGATGAAAGTTTGTATGAAACTTTGTCAATTTTAGACCGATCGGGCTGAGACTTTGCATGCATATAGCTACTATGACGTAGACATCCCCTAAGAAAGGATTTTGATAAATTCCACCCCTAAGGGGATAAAATAGGGGATACTTTTTATCCCGGAAAAACAGATCACGCGGGCGGAGCCGCGAGCAAAAGCTAGTTTTAATATAAGAAGTGGAATGAAATACTTTATTAATTATGTAGACAACTAAAATAGCGCTTATGACAAGTCAGTACAAAAATAAAAGAAACTAATGTATAGAAATCAATATCAACTGATGTTTTTTTTTATCCAAGCATGCCAAAGTGACTGCACTACACCTGATGGTAAGCGTAGTGCAGTCCAAAAAAACCAGCGACCAACGACAAACAATGAGTTTATCATTGGTCTCCAGAGTCATGGCGGCCTGCATAAATGCTTCTTCCTTCTTCGGAGGAAAGAAGCAAATCGAGGGGCCTGCGACAGGACAAGCGGATGACCGATGCTAGCACAGGAATACAAAGATATACCCATAACCATAAAGTTATGTCGCAAGGCCCTCGGAAGAACCGGATATACACTGGCTGATCCTGGAACGCGATCCACACAAAGCGTGTGGATCACTATGGCAGGTTTTAACACCATGTGTACGGTAGTCGCTGGGCGGGTATAAATCCTACCACCAGCATGTTTACATAGCATCATCAAAATACACTCGGCAATTATACTAAATCTGTTAATTTATATATCTAACTCCGGGCAAAGTCCAGTCAAGATATGATCCATGTATCGCGCGCTTTACAAGCCAGGAATCTTAAAATAATTTGATTATTCTTGTATATATCTTATCTCGTACTTTACACATAATAGTAGTTTAGTGTCCGTACCTTTAGTGTATAGTCGACCACTGAGCTCACAACACGTGTCGATAATAGCTGTCATTAAATGATAACACGGTGCCTTCACTAGAACCGTGAGGGGAGTGTTATATTGGGTGGAGTCACCGGACTTTGGGAGACACGGTAAGTGACCTTATAGTTGAGGGTTAAATTAGCAAGTGCATCACCTGATGAGCTGATGGTGAGTGATCGTCCGTCCATGAACACCCACGATACCAGAAGAGTCTTACGTTGCTGAACTTAAAGTATTAATTTGGAATGGGGTTTTGGGCCCCTAGATTTCTCACTTACTTTACGAAACGCAACAATAAGCCACTTTACATCGGTTTTCTGTAAGAAAGTGGTAGAGCCGCCATGTGGACAGTTTTGTCTACAGCATAAATGGGCCGGCTTGACCGGGTCGTTACCACTGTCTCACAGAAAACCGACGTAAAGTAGCGGCTTGCTGCTGCGTTTCGTACGGCGATTGAGATATCCGGAGGCCCAAATCCCCTCCCATTCCTAATCCCAAATTATCCCTTTCCTTTAAGGTCAGCAACGCGCTCATGATTCTTCTTGTATTGTGGGCGTACATGGGCGGTGGAGATCACTTACCATCAAGTGACTCACTTGCTCGTTTGCCAGCCTATACTATAAGAAAAAGACAATGGTACCAACTCACGCGGGCCAGTCAATGTTGTAGATACAACATAGACCTATGTACACCCGTACATGACAGCCTGTTTGGCGCAGCGGGCGAGTAGCCGGCTGTGAAGCGAGAGGCCACGGGTTCGATCCCCGCACCGAGACAAATGTTGGTGTGAGCCACAAATATTTGTTCGGGGTCTGGGTGTTGTGGGACCGAAAGTCTCTCGTAGTTCCTGATACCCGCGACACAAGCCTCGTATATTACTGTGGGGTCAGGACTATGCGTGTTACTGTTGGGTGTTATTTATTATTTATTTATTTACATACTTCAACTTTCTTATTTTGTACCATACTTAGTGCAAACTTTATTTTAATTCAATTGTTTTCACATACGATTCATTTTCATTCGAATTTGATCTTTAAGATAACGCCGGTATGTTACATAATATATTATAAGCGATAAATTGTTCAATTCTGGTCTTTTCCGGTGTATAATTTTATTAACCTTGACCGTCAGACAATTATATTACACCGTCACGTAATTATATTACATTTTATGTAACTCACGTTAATTATGAGTTAACTTGTTTTAACCAATTCAAAACAAAACATAGATTCTCAATTGGTCTGTATGTTTATTATATTTTTATGTATGTTCACGCATAGCTCCGTTAAATGTGGACTCATTTGGATGAATCTTTTTGTGTTCGTTAGGGTTTACGGCGATGGTAATTTCATAAATTCAATAACTTTTTCTTTTTAAAGTCTGTGAACTATTAATAAAAAAATGCGATATTTTTTTTATCCTGGCTCGGCAAAGTGACTACGCTACACCTGATGGTAAGTGTAGCGCAATCCAAGAATAGTGTCGACCATCGATAAACAATGAGTCTATCGTAGGTCGGCAAGATCATGCCGGCCTGCCAAAGGGCCAAGGAGGAGGGGAAGAAAAAGGGATGGGAAAAGGGTTAAGATCTGGGGGCAAGCCCCCTGGGGAGAACCGGATATATTGCAGTTATAATATATATCGCATAAGGCACGCACAAGGTGGTAGGTCCCTGGTATGCGAGAGGTCGTCTGGGTTGGTACTACCGCTTTGTCTGTTTCTGCCGCCAAGAAACAGTGTGTAAGCAATGTTGTGTTTCGGTTTGAAGGACATTGAAGCCAGTGAAATTACTGGGCATTATGAGACTTAACATCTTATGTCTCGGGATGACGAGCGCAGTTCAGTGCCATATAGTGCTTTGTAATTCAAAGTTCTGTGTAGCGTTGCTTTTGTTCATGGGCAGGCGTAGCGCTTACCATCAAGCGAGCGCCTTGCTCGTCTCGTCTTTCAATCAAATAAAAAAGAAACAAAACTGACCTCGCAGTTATGATTTTAAATATTGGTAGGAGCAAAACCAAAAATCAAAATGTAAAGATTCGATGTTAGAATTTTGACAGTGCGGTTCATCGCTTATTTAATTTATTCCATAAACTAGTTTAGAGTTGTGTTTGTTGTATAAAAGTTGTGCGGTTTTGTTCATTAAACATCGATGGTGATGAACAGTGTATGGAAACATTGAAATAAGTGAATTAAGAGTCGTACTGAAAGGAGTTAGCACCTGGAGTCCGACTGGACCTTGAAATCGACCGCACACGTGTTTCATCGTTCTTACATTAGATATAATTTACGTATGAAATTATATGACTGAAGACTTGGCAGCATGGTCTACGACCTTAGCCGGTTCCTGTAAGGAACAAAAAACTTGAGAGGTGTCAAGGGACACCCGCATGGAACGAAGTTCCTTTCGATTATTTTTAAATTTGAGGGTCAAGGTCTGTGTCAAGGTAAAATAGGTGTCAAGGTCAAGTTCGAGGTCAATGTCAAGGTCACCGTTGGGGTTCAAGGTCAAAGTCTTGTGAAAGTCCGGTCCAAGCTGACTGGTCACTGTGTGACGCCACCTGGGACTTCGAAATTATCGATGTTCCAGAGAGGTCAGCTAACGCTGGCTGGTCGGAGAATTATGTCGTGACAACTTTTCGTACCAATTTTTTCCGTCTAGCCCCCTTTCGCAACGCGCGATAAGGAACTACGTTCCAATAAAACAAAAAAAATCAAAATGTAAAGGTCGTTTTAGACAATGACAACAAGCATTGCGCTGTCGGTAAATTGATAGATTAGATATGAATGGCTTGTAACTGGTTTATTTCCGTCGAGTGTTTTAATTATTTTCTTCTGGGATAAGTGGTAAGTTAACTTATTGATTTAAATAATTTAAAAAAATCATGTCAGTTAATTTATTGGAAAGAACTCGCCTAGGGCACAGCTTATGCTCGCAGCTGAATATTTTTTCATTTTTGCAACTCTGTTTCAGATGGCGCGAATTCTATTGCTGCTCATCCCTGTCCTGATAGTCGGCATACCGCTGTACTTCATATTCCTCAGGCCAGCACCACCTCTCCCCGACTTCGACCTCGATGAATGGTGGGGTCCCCAGAAACTCAAGAGCAAGCAGGACACTAGCATACAGCCGTTCAAAATCACGTTTAGTGAAGTTGTAAGTATAATATTTTAAGGACATATTTCACAAATTACAAAAAAACTAAAAAACACGCTTTTATAGAAAATCTAACTGAAAAGTAGAAAATAAATTTTAATAAATTTGAAGAAAAAAATGATTTTTATTGTAAAAAAAGCGTGGGGTGCATGGTGTCAACAGTTATAATTATTGTATAGACAGATATGAGTAGAAGGATTATCATTTAGATAGTATCTTAAAAACCACCCCACGCTTTTTTAAAAAAAGCGAGTTGAGCAACCCCTGGCGCGGTCAGTCTATGGATGGGTGACCGCTTGATGTATTTCAACTGAGCGTCTCCGTGTTTCAGAAGAGACCTAAAAAGTCGGTCCCGGCTGTTATCAACTGACAGCAGTCGATAAGCCAAGTGGGAGGCCTTCAAGCAGCTTAAAAAATTTGAGGCTAGGTCTACTTAGAGTTTGTGAAAATACAGCAAATTGGTAGTACTTCTTACTAGTACTTCTTAATACCTTATTAAGGCCTTCGTATGGGAGAGGTCGTTTGGGTTTGTATCACCGCTTTGTCTATTTCTTACACCGTATGTAAGCATAGTTGTGTGTCAATTCGAAGGATATAAAATAACTCAGCATTATGTGACTTATGTCTCACAGTGACGAGTAGAGTCCAATGCCACGCAATTTTATAATTCATAGTTATGTATGGTGTTGTTCTAGTTTACCATCAGACAAGCGAATTGGCAAGGTCATTTAATGTAACTAACCATCAGGCAAGCGCACGCGTCTCGTCATTTAAGGTAAAACCATTTGGTTTTCAGATGGTGAAAGAACTAAAAGACCGGCTCCAGAAACGTCGACGTCCACTAACCCCCCCACTGGAGGGCGTTGGGTTCGAATACGGATTCAACACCAACCAAATAGAAGTTTGGACCAAATATTGGGCGGAGGAATATCCATTCGCTGAACGAGAGAAATTCTTAAATAAATATCCACATTTTAAAACCAATATTCAGGGTCTGAATATTCATTTCATGAGGATAAAACCTGAGGTATGTAATTGTGGTTGTATTGTTTATCATACCCGATGACTAAGTAGCACTTATGAAAATATGTTAGAAGTCTTAAGAAATAATAGATATTTTCTTAGTGGACTAAAAAGGATATCATTCGCTAGGTTACTTATTCTGGCAATACAAAATGACTCCACTGCACCTGATGGTAATTATCAAGCAACCCAACGTTTCATCACTTGACTCCTCCTCCTTGCGTCATATTCCTCAGTATTGAGAGTCGTGACCTCCCTTCTGCATCACTTTCTGCCGTAGGATCTTCCTCCATCTGCTTCATCACTTGACTATTGCCTGAATGATATCAGGCCGACCTGATGTGCTTTGACTCATCCTGTATCTGGACTGGTCGAAACAAGTCATTGCGGCGGTTTTTTCACCATAATTTTCAGTTGCTATCCAATCTGTTATAAATATTAGCAGCAGTTAAAACACTATGTTAAAGATAAATAATAATAATCATAACAACGTTTGCACGCTGCTCAAATGCATGATGTGTTTTTGTGTAGACAATGACTGTGTCGCCAGACGATGGTATATAACGACAGCCGACGCTTGTCACACAAATCAAAACTATATATTTACTAAATGACACCCACAGGAAGACGTGTATAGTTGAGTAAATCATGCATATCTATTGATATAACACGTAGTATTTACCTGTTCTGACCTCCCCTTCAGGTCCCAGCAGGAGTAGAGACTGTGCCTCTGCTATTGCTTCACGGATGGCCTGGTTCTATTCGCGAGTTCTACGAAGCGATCCCGATCCTCACATCCGTCAGCAAGGACAGGAACTTTGCTTTGGAAATCATCGCTCCGAGTCTCCCCGGATACGGTTATTCTGATGTAAGTCTTTCTAAAATAACAATGCTATTTATGAGAGCAGTTTTAGTGAAGTACCTGATAGTACAACATTGGCCAATAATACAACACCAGAGAATTGGTCAAAATTAGATGGACAAACTTAGAAGGCCTCTAGTAAAATAAAACCCATGAGGGCTGTTTCTTCGTCATGATTTTCTATAACATACACTAGCACTTCAGTCAAGTCGGCAGTTTCTAGCTGCTTTACTGGTGGTAGGATATCTGATACATTTTTGTCGCCAACTAGATAGCGAGCACCGTGGACATACTGAAAAACCAAAGTGGCTTGTCAGTCGTGTTCCGAGGGTCAGCTACACAGAGACTACTACTGACTAGATATATACTAGTGTGCCTAGTAACTGCAGGCCGCTTCCAACAGGTCCGTCTAGAAATCTTTGGGGGAGGCCTATGTTTAGCAATGGTCGTCCTGTGGCTGATGATGATGATGATGCCTAGTAACTTCAGTGCGGCATAATTCTGCCGACCGTCGAGAAACGCAATATCTCTTGACGGTCAGTATTATATTTGGCACTTTACTTAGCATCAGATCCAAGTGTGACTTTATCGTGCCAAGTTATAACAAGATCTAGTTACAATACCGCACTCCTACTCTGAAAAATCTTTGAACCGTTTTATTGTATTGTAAAGGGGGCGGTGCGTCCAGGCCTCGGAGTTGCTCAGGTGGCTGTCGTCTGTAGGAATCTGATGCAGAGACTTGGCTTCAAGAGATACTACGTGCAAGGCGGGGACTGGGGCGGGATCATCGGTAGCGCTATAGCTACTATATTTCCTCAGGTAAGCGTGAACATAATGTACCCTTGTAATTATTGTGTAGGTGTCCCTCCGTGTGGATCGTAATACCTTAAGTGAATAGACTGATTGACTTGCTGTTCTTTGTTATTCAAAGCTTGAAGTTATGTTTGATATAAATCTATACAATTATTTAAAAGTTACGTTTTCCAATTGCCATCGGGCTAGCAGTTAGGTTGTTATGGCACGACGTCGATATAATCGAGCTAATTGAACACGAACATCCACAATATCAATGGAATATAAGGTGCATTGCCAAATTTTTAGGAAGAAATGGAGAGTGGGAAATCGATATAAATTTATAGCTCTTCGTGATACTCCATAAAACGCATAGGAAAGGTAATAAACTAATTAGAAAGAAAGCGAAATCGACACAACAAAAACAAAATTTATTCATGTAATTTACCAGTGTATTGATGATGGAATGTATGGTCTTTAAAAACATAAATTGTTAATTTTGCCCACATCATAAATAGACCAGTTTGAGGGCAGCACTACTACCTCACAGGAAACTAGCACAAAATCTCAGCTTATTGTTGCGTTTTCTACGACAAATGAGCTTTTCGGACGCCTAATTGCCTCTCCTTCACAGCCCCATTCCTTTCCTATAAATTCGGCATCAAATCTAAGATTTTGAAGTGAAAACTTCTTTAGCGGCGTTGAGCACTGTTCTTGGGATGGGTATAGAATAGTAAACTCGCGACAGGACACGTGACCTGATCGAAAATTCGTAAGACGGAGGGCGAGCAGACCGCCGGTGCGGCGTTTTTTGTATAATATAAAGTAAGGTACCTGGGCGACCGAGCTCTGCAAGGGTGAAATTTTTTTTTTTTCGTTTTCTAAAAATGAAACCTAGCTAGAAGATATATATATACCTGGGCGACCGAACTCTGGTCGGGTGAAAATTTTTTTTTCGTTTTCTAAAAATGAAACCTAGCTAGAAGATATTATTCGCCAATAGATGTCAGGAATTAAGTCTAACCTTAAAGCAAACACTCATTGACTTCGTGTTACTTAACAACGCCATCTGCTGTTGTGCTCCAGGAATTAAGTGGTTGATAAAACACGAATAAAATGACATTTTCTAAAAATGATTCTTAGCTAGATCGATTTATCGCCCCCGAAACCCCCTATACACTAAATTTCATGAAAATCGTTGGAACCGATTCCGAGATTCCAATTATATACAAGAATTGCTCATTTAAAGATATAAGATTGTCATTTTTGTGTACGATAGCGCAATAAATGAATATTGTATTTAATCACATAAATGATAGTACTTTTAGACTGATAAATAAAGCAGGTCGTGAGAATTTATTCCACAACCATTCCAAAAATTTCTAAAATGCACAACGTTAATGTTCAAGTTTTCACTTCTGCCGGCACTCCCGAAGTGCACCCGGTTGTTTTTTTGGAATAGTATGTTCATGGGCACTGAAGATCACTTGCCATCAAATAACATATACTTGATTGACCTGAGTTATAAAAAATACAAACCATCTTTGTGAGGCAGCGATACTTCTGTAGAACCGGCATATTCATCCAGCGGCTAAAACTACCTGCAGCGTCTGTACCATTCTTTCTTCTTCTAGGAAGTAATCGGCTTCCACACGAATATAGTCTTCAGTATGAGTCCTGCTACAACCTTCCTGGACCTGCTGGGTTCCCTGTACCCCCCTCTTATTGTGGAATCCAAGTACGCGGACAGGATGTACCCCATGTCGAATAGATACTCGTTCCTGCTCGAGGAGACAGGGTATTTGCACATACAATCAACGAAACCTGACACTATTGGTGAGTTATCATAGAAATCGATTGTGATAGCAGTTATTTTTTACTAGCCCTGTATTATACGTGTCCCACTGCTAGGCACGGGCCTCCTCTACTGAATGAGAGGAATTATGACTTGGTCCACCACGCTGGCCTAATGCGTGTTGGCAGACTTCACATAACTTTTTTTTTTTTTATTATAATATAGGACGGCAAACGAGCAAGTGGGTCACCTGATGGTAAGTGATCTCCACCGCCCATGTACGCCCACCACCAGAAGAGTCATGGGCGCGTAGCCGACCTTAAAGGAAAGGGATAATTAGGGATTGGGAAGGGGAGGGGATTTGGGCTTCCGGTTATCTCACTCACCGTACGAAACGCAGCAGCAAGCCGCTACTTTACGTCGGTTTTCTGTGAGACAGTGGTAACAATCCGGACGAGCCAGCCCATTCATGCTGTAGACAAAACTGTCTACAGCGTGGCTCTACCACTCAAAAATCTTCGAAAAAATCTTATCGAGTTATCAGGTACGCAGGTTTCCTCAGGATGTTTCCCTCACCGCTAAAGCAAGCGATAATTTACCCGTAACTTAGAAAAATCAGAAGTGTATGCTCTTGGGGCTGGTTTCTAACCTGCGTCTTTCGTCTTGACAATCCGTACCACTTCCTGTTGAGCATAGCAATGATAGCAGTTGCAAATATTAAAAACTCTATTAATCCAAGCATACATTTGACATCATAAGACAAAACGAGATATCAAGGAATATTTTACGAATGTATTAGAACTTTTTAAGAGATTTTGCAATACTTTATGGTGCAAAAACGGGCGTTTTGATGACTTCTTACTACAATAGTATTTTCACACTAATCTTTGCTGCTTGGCCGTAGATATAAATAAATGGTACCCTTCCAGACCTATCTTCGCATCCGAGGATCCTATCACTACTTTGAACTTTCTGCTTTACTACTAATGCTAAAAATGTGAAAGTTTGAATGTGTTTTAAACATTAAAATATTTGCCTCGGAGTCTGAGTATTGTGAGACCGAAAGTCTCTCGTAGTTCCTGATACCCACGACACAAGACTCGTATCTTACTGTGAGGTCAGGACTATGTGTGTGAATGTTGGGTGTATTTATTTATTTAAAACTAATTCCATATCCACGAATTTCAGGAGTCGCCCTAACAGACTCACCAGTAGGCCTCCTAGCCTATATACTTGAGAAGTTCTCCACGTGGACCAACAAGGAGTTCCGCAGTATGGAGGATGGCAACCTCGGCTTCAGATGGACTAAAGATCAACTCCTAGACAACCTCATGCTCTACTGGAGCACTAAATCCATTACCACGTCAATGAGGCTGTACTCTGAGACCTTCAACTCCAAGCACTTTAATTTGAAGTTGGATGAGTGAGTATAGCTTATTACTGTTATTTGAAGATGGGAGGTGCCTAAGATGTGTACCGGGCTGGATAGCCACCACCGTACACATGGGGAAAATAAAACATACTGACTCGTTCAGGCGAGTCGCACTCTAGAATGAAACAGAGTATCAGTAAATTTGGCTGGTATAATTTTTCTGATCATCAAGGGACGCCTTTTTTTATCCGAGCACGGCAAAGTGACTGCACTGCACCTGATGGTAATCGTAGTGCAATCCAAAAAACTAACGACCACCGACAAACCATGAGTTTATCTGTGGTCACCAGAGTCATGCCGGCCTGTATAAATGCTTCTACCCTCTTAGGAGAGGAAAGAAGCAAATCGAGCTCACTAGGTGATCCTCTATCGCGATGCACACAAGGCGTGATCACTATGGCAGATTTTAACACCATGTGTACGGTGGTCGCTATCCGGGCGGATATGAATATCCTACCACCACCGATCACCAGCAGCGTTTTCTTGATGCCGACATTATATTTGAACTGCACTGTACTCAACATCTGGTCCAGTGTAATATGTCGTACCAGGGTAAATGATCTTGATTATTGGTTATACAATAAAGAGTTTTTTTTGTATTGTATTGTAGAGTTTTTTTGTAGTCTTTCTTTCTGCCTAGCCGAATGCCGGGGTCCGCCTTCCTATCATGATTTGACGGTGGATTTTGTATTATGTAGGGCGACCCACCGTCTGTGTCTGCCTTCCTATCATGATTTGGTATTGTGTGGGGCGACCCACCGTCCGACCCCCACAACCTGTAACGGGAACAAAGTTTCGCCATTGCCTCATCCGATAACCAGAAGATTGTACCACGTGCAAGTGAAGTTGGCTTTGGGCCTAAGATGTTGGTGGCTCATTTACACTCTCGCTCCATCAAAGGGTAGAATTAATTTCGACGAATTGTGAGAATACAGACTTGAAATAGCCTCCGTGGCACAAGGCGAGTAGCTGGCTGTAAAACGAGAGGATGCGGGTTGGATTCTTGCATCAAATGTCTGTGTAAACCACAAATATTTGGTTCCGGTCTGTAGTGAGACCGCAATTCTCTCGTAGTTCCTGGTACCCACGACACAAGGCTCGTGTTTTACCGTGAGTTCAGGACTATGTGTGTGACTGTTGGTGTATTTATTTATGTATTAAATCTTAACGGAATTGAAAAAAAATAACTCCAAGGTCTATGAGGCTTCTTTTACAATGTCTGCAATGAGAGATTCTGTCCAAGTATGTGCTACAGGATTGGCTAGTTTGGTACTACCGCAGTACCTATTTCTGCCCTAAACATCAATATAGAAGCATATTTCAATTCTAATTTCGAGGCATTGAAATTCTTGGGTATAAGGGACAACATCTGGAGCTACGATCGCAAAGCACTTACTGCAACGTGGCGTTTATCATTAGATAACTCACTCGGCTCGCAGTTCAGTCGTACAATTTTTTTTCAGGATTCCAACCCCAGTCCCAACATGGGTACTACAAGCCAAGAACGAGCTCGGATATCAACCACCCTGCATCCTGAGGTTTAAGTACCCCAACCTGGTGAAATCAGTGACGCTGGACGACGGGGGCCACTTCCTCGCCTTCGAACTGCCCCAACTCTTCGCCGAAGACGTGCTGACGGCCGTTGGGGAGTTCAGAAAACTAAATAATGTTAAGACAGAACTGTAAAATATACTTTTGTGTTACATAAAAATACTGTTTGATTTTTCACCGACACATACGCACTCACGCCTGTAATCCCCAAAGAGGTAAGCAGAGTTGCAACCAGTACATTTCGCCGAGGCTATTTCCGTCCCATGATGTGATAGGGGGCGAGCCTATCGCCATACCGAGCGCAATTCTAGACTCAGAGCTGATTTTGAGTTTTTTTTTTTTATAGCATAGGCCGGCGAACGAGCAAGTGTGTCACCTGATGGTAAGTGATCTCCACCGCCCATGTACGCCAAACCATCAGAAGAATGATGGGCGCGTTGTCGACCTTAAAGGAAAGGGATAATTAGGGATTGGGAAGGGGAGGGGATTTGGGCTTCCGGATATCTCACTCACCGTACGAAACGCAGCAGTAAGCCGCTACTTTACGTCGGTTTTCTGTGAGATAGTGGTAACGCCCCGGTTGAGCCAGCCCATTCATGCTGTAGACAAAACTGTCTACAGCGTGGCTCTACCACTCAATAACTAATAACTTATCGATTGATGATAGAAAAAATCAATATTACTTTTACCCGACGGATCGAACCCTAGACCTCAACACATCAATCTTTCCGCGTACGCACTACAACTGCGCCATGTTTCCTTCGCTGTTTCGTTACACGTAACTTAGAAAAGTCAGAGGTGCATGTTCTTGGGATTCGAACTTGCGACTTTTATTCCACAGTCCGTACCACTCTCCGCTAGCGTATATATTGGATAAAAATAGCGGTATAATTAATTAAGTTCTTAAAAAATACAGATGTTGCTAAATAAATGTTTTGTTTGATGTTGCTAAATAAAGAAGATTCTCAATTCGGCGAGTATTTTTTTTGCTTTTTATACCTATGTATGTACACCGAATTCGCCGTCAATTGTGGACCGATTCTACCGGAAAACAAAAAAAAACTTGAGAGGTGTCAAGGGACACCCGGATGGAACGATGTTCCTTTCGATTATTTTTAATTTTAATTTTGAGGGTCAAGGTCTGTGTCAAGGTCAAGGTCGAAGTCAAGGTAAAAATCGGGGTCAAGGTCAAGGTCAAGGTCGGAGTCAAGGTAAAAATCGGGGTCAAGGTCAAGGTCGGAGTCAAGGTAAAAATCGGGGTCAAGGTCAAGGTCAAAGTCGGGGTCAAGGTAAAATCGGGGTCAAGGTCAAGGTCTGAGTCAAGGTAAAAATCGGGGTCAAGGTCAAGGTCGGAGTCAATGTAAAATAGGGGTCAAGGTCGGGGTCAAGGTCAAGGTCACGGTTGGGGTTCAAGGTCAAAGACTTGTGAACGTCCGGTCCAAGCTGACTGGTCACTGTGTGACGCCACCTGGGACTTCGAAATTATCGATGTTCCAGGGAGGTCAGCTAACGCTGGCTGGTCGGAGAATTATGTCGTGACAAAATTTTTCGTGACAACTTTTCGTACCAATTTTTTCCGTCTAGCCCCCTTTCGCAACGCGCGATAAGGAACTACGTTCCAAAAATACAGTTTCGCTGTGATGTGGTCCCATATAAATTTGGTTAAGATCTACTTCATCACTAACCATCAGGTGGTTAGCGTGGTGCAGTCCAAAAAACCAGCGACCACCGATAAACAATGAGTTTATCGCAAGAAAGAAATAATTTATTTGTACACTAACTTGAGAAATGAAAAGTTAAAAAGACATTCTTATGAAACTATGCAATAAATTACGAGTCTTGTAACAACATAAAATAGGATGTCCACAGGCATACCCTCTACTCCACAAGGGACCATCTGTGTCTCAAGTTAAGCCAAACAGGCCTCAGGCTTAGCACGTGCCAAGTAATTGAAACTACCTTGCGCTGCTATTCTGATTATCGGTGGTGACCAGAGTCATGCCGGCCTGTATAAATGCTTGAACAAGCAAATCGAGGGGCCTGCGACAGGACAGGTGGATGACCGATGCAGGCACAGTAATACAAGGATGTACCCCTATACCCGTCTCAATCAACAATCAAGTCATGTCGCAAGTCCCTCGGAAGAACCGGATATACACTGGCCGATCCTGGAACGTGATCCACACAAGGCGTGTGGATCACTATGGCAGGTTATAATAACATGTGTACGGTGGTCGCTATCTGGCGGATATGAATATCCTACCACCAGCATCTTCAGTACTTAACACTGCGCATTGAAAAATAAAATAAGTTATAAGAAAACTTAAAAACCGACTTCAAAAAAATAACAATTTCTATGATTTATTTATCTACAATTTCAATTTCTATTCTCTGGCGACGCAGGTTTAAATAAGCTAGGTTGTATATTTGTGAGATATGGAACATTTTCGTTTACGCCCGCCGCCCATATACGCCCACCACCAGAAGAATCATGGGCGCGTTGCCGACCATAAAGGAAATGTATAATTAGGGATAGGGAAGGGAAGGGGATTTGGGCTTCCGGATATCTCACTCACAATACGAAACGCAGCAGCAAGCCACTACTTTACGTCGGTTTTCTGTGAGACAATGGTAATGACCCGGGCGAGCCAGCCCATTCATGCTGTAGACAAAACTGTCTATAGCGTGGCTCTACCACTCACAAACAAATTCGTAGTCAAACAGGCACTTGGCAGATTTATAAGTTTTAGTAATTGTATTTAAAATTAAGCATAAGAACAAAGCACCCCATATTTATAAAGACAATATCCAAACTAAAGAAATAAGTATAGTCGTTGAAACAATAATATTTTCTGCGACGTGTCCCATCTAATCGTCCGACTTACGTAATGCATCGCTGTCGGTCGGATGCCTGAAACGGTGACTCAATATTTAATTTTACAGATGGAAAAAATATATGCCCAGCTATGCATACAATGGACGTGGATCGTGTTACATAACAGTGCCTCTATCTCCTCGCAAACCCTAATTTGGATGCAAATATGCAATAACATCTCAACACACATCAAGTTAAAACTGAGATATAGATTTTATTTTGCTAAATTCATTAGATTTCAGTAAGTTAAATGCTGTATTTTATAAAATAACATAACTGAAATTACTTGTTTTTCATTGTCTGTTTAATAAGGTCTGTTTAACATTAGCAATAATTCATCTCCTCAGAATGAAAACACTTGATCACACGGTAGCGCAGAGCAAACATAATACAAGTATAAAAGAGAGTAAATTATATAAAATTTCAATTCAATTCAAGATGTACCTCTGGCTTGTAGTGGGACTGGTGACGGCGGTGACCGCGACGATCGACTACACGACGGTGCCCGAACTGAACTACGACACATGGTGGGGACCAGACGACGCGGATAAAGACGACACCAGCATCACTCCCTTCACTATCGAGTGGCCGGAGGATGTAAGTATCCTTATAGATTTATTTTATAGCAGAGGTTAATGTTTAGATGCATACTCACTTACGCCTTTAATCCCCAAAGGGGTAGGTAGAAGTGAAGAGGTAGGTACCACCTTGTACTATTTGTAATGAAAAACAAACATCCATTAAATACATGTATGGAGTGCCAATCCATTTTTTTTTCTTTTTCACTACACTTTTTGAGCGGTTCATAGAATAAACCTACCATCCAAACTTTATCTTTATAGTGCTTATAGTTTCCGAGTAAAATGCTTGTGATCAGCGGATGGACAGTCCGAAAGACAGAAACAATGAAGTGATAAGGATTCTGTTTTTGTCATTTCGCTAATGAATCCCGAAATGGAACTCTCTCTATATTACTAAGCAACGATGTCGTTACAACTAGAGTGAGCAATATGATATTTTTAGGTGATTGAAGATTTACTATATAGGCTGAAGAACAAGCGTCCCTTGACACCGCCACTGGACGGCTCGGGATACAACTATGGCACGAACACTGACACAATCAGCTACTGGCTCGACTACTGGCAGAATGAATACAACTTCACCGAGAGGCTGGCGTACATGAACAAGTACCCTCACTTCAAGACTCCCATCCAGGGCCTCAACATTCACTTCATCCACATCAAACCTGAAGTAAGTAGCTTTACTAAGTCTCTCGGAAGTGGGTGATCGCCTGGATATTTTCGCTTAATTATTCATTATGCGCATGCATTATTGTGTTCTGATTTTAAATCATTGAAGACATTAATATTGCCAGGTTGTCTGCTACCTGACTTAACTGATTATTCTGAGCACACACCTACTTTTGCAACTCTTTTAACCCGGTGTCGATAGTGGCTCGCATTACCTAACACGTAGCAATAAATTTGGAGGATCTTATAATCTGTAAATCTGTCTTTATCTTGCAATAAAATGATTGAAATAAAAAATTCGGGAGTTGGTAATATACGAGTATATTATATAATTGGTTTTATATTATAGTTATTTTTATTCATCAGGTTCCTGAAGGCAAATTCATCGTCCCACTTATGCTGTGTCATGGTTTCCCTGGATCTATACGGGAGTTCTACGAATTCATTGAGTATATCTTGAATGATGATGAGGAGAGAGACTTCGTGCTTGAACTCGTCGTACCCAGCTTACCTGGATTTGGTTATTCTGATGTAAGATACCACAAAACTTGATTAATCTCCTTGGAGAAGTTCTGGATTTGTTTCTAGCAATACTTCGATTGTGTGTCTTTGAAGATGCGACCACGCTTCTATAATATTTCGCTGCACCGTGAGGCTTGGCTGTCATACGTACTTGTTACGCTAACTTGTGTCTTAATATACACGTGTCACTTTGGCGTTACTAAAAATAGACATGAATAGTAGAGTCACGCTGTAGACGATCTTGTTTATAACATGACTCACAGGAAACCGATGTTAAGTAGCGGCTTGCTGCTGCGTTTCATATGATAAGTGAGATATCCGGAGGCCCAAATCCCCCTTCCCTTCCCAATTCTTATTCTATACTTGCTCGATGCCTTGAACGGATTGCAGCGACGGGGTGTCCGCATTGTGAATGAAGCACAAGTTACAAAGAACTCAGAACCGCTGCAATTGCGTAGAGACATTGCCTCGCTAAGCGTCTTTTGGAACGAAGTTCCTTACGGCAGGCTTGGAGGGGATAGGGATTTCGCTGCGTGACCGAACTGAAAAAAATGTGATAGTAAAACCGTAAGAAAAATGCGTGGAAAAAATGCGTGGAATAAAAGCGTTAAATGAGACGTGCGCAGGCGCGACAGTCAATGTGTCAATTTTAATGTCAGTCATTTCTATGTAATTTTATGTTGTCAAACAAAAATAAAGAGACATATTTAAAATGAAATTCATTCAGCCAGTTATAATTGAAGTATATAAAAATACTCCTTCGATTTTTAAAAGATTACGCTAGCTCGTTATTATTTATAATTACATAAGTTGATAAAAAATGCTATACAATAGCTTTACCGCGGCAGTCTCCGAGCGCCACACGTCTTTTTTTATTTCTATTTTTCTATTCTATTTCTATGTAATTTTATGTTGTCAAACAAAAATAAAGAGACATATTTTGTTATTTTAGTTGATAATTTGAATTTTTTGCAATTTGTGTCGATTGTACATTAGCCGAAGGAACTTCGTTCCTACCTGATGTCCCACGACACACACCAATTTTTTTTATTGTCTGTATCACGTTGAATACTCTAAAGAATTGTTTGACGTCATCCCATCCTCTCCTTTCCCAAACAGAACCACGCATGCTGGCTTGCGGAGCCACAGCTTGGTGGTTTCCTCCATCTCGACTCGAACTAAAAAGTTCACAATATCTTACATCGGCTGAACTATAATAAGATGTGAAATAGTTTGCCGGCACACATGGTCCCTGCCTCCTATAATATGGGGTCCTTTAAGCGGAGTGTGAAGAAGCAGTTAGACAGGCTGGCATGGTTTTGCCGAGCTACGATAGACACGTCGTCTGTCGTTGGTCGACACTATTCATGGATTGAACTACACTTACCATCAGGTGTGGCGTAGTTACTTTACCAAGTCAGGATACAAAAAATACTGCTACCATCAGGCAGACCACGTGCAATTGTGCCCATCTAGGATTCTTGGTGCATATAATGCATCCTTGCATCTATGGTGTTCATGAGTGGCTAGTCTTTATTATAAATAAAGGTATTTACTCTACAGGCCACTAATCGTCAAGGTCTAGGCGCAGCGGAAATGGGATTTATATTAAAGGGGCTGATGAACAGACTGGGACATGAGCAATTCTACTGCCAGGCAGGTGACTGGGGATCGCACATATGTGATATCATGGCCACCTTCATGCCAGATGTAAGTGGATGTTCTAAATTATATAATCATACTTTCTTCACTGATCTAGAAGCAGCATTTATTTGCTTCTAAGACGATGTGTTCGATCCCTATGCAAGCAATCAAAACTTATAAATGAATTCAATTCAAAAAACGCGTCATTTGACTGGCTTTTGTATTTATACTCGATGTCATTCTGGGTGAACCATGAGCAATTTTAGGTTTTTACTATAGTTAGATTTTAAAATCACACTATTAATATGACACAAATATTTTTACAGGTTCTTCTAGGCTTTCATGCCAACTTGGGTGTCGCGATGACTGATCAAGCGTTCGCCATGATAACCACGGCTTCAATATATCCAGAGGCGATCATGCCTTCAAACCTGGTCGATCGATTGTATCCACTCGAGGATACACTGAAATTCATGATGCAAGAGTTTGGATATTTCCATATACAAGCGTCGAAACCTGATACTATTGGTAAGTATGTAAGCATTGTTGTGTTTCGACTTGAAAGTAATTGTTGCCAGTGAAATTACTGGCCATTGTGAGACTTAACATCTTATGTCCGGCGTGAGGAGCGCAGTGCAGTGCAAGTAATTTAAAGTGCTGAGTAGTTTTGCTAACTTAACATCAGACTCGTCATTCAAGGTAATAAAAATAATTAAAATGAGGTATTTGTATTACTTTTTTTACAATAGAAGCTGGTAAACGAGCAAGTAGGTCACTTGATCTTCACCGCCCATGAACATCCACAATACCTGAGGAATCACGCATGCATTGCCGACTCTGAAGGAAAAGAATAATTAATTGATTGGGAAGGGGAGGCAGATTTCGGCCTCCGGATAACTCACTCAAGCATTCACGACTCTTTATTATGCAGCTTCATAGCGTTGGCCATTGGTCATCCTTTGCTCATTCTAATGCAGTAAAAATATCCAGGTCTCTGCGTGGGTGAGTCCCCCACGAGTATGGTTTCGTGGTTCCTGCATTTGTTCTCTTTTTGCAACGGAATCGAACATAGGAATGAAACCATGGGCGGCGTGGAAATCTTTACCCGTGACGAATTCTTGGATAACGTCATGGTCTACTGGGTCACGGGGAGGATCACTAGTGCTATGAGGATCTACGCTGAGACCGCTAACCTTAGGAACTGGCGCATGGGATATCTCAAGTAAGATTTCAACATTCTTATAAATCCATGCTGTATTTGAAAAAGGATCAATTGGTTCAATTTGGTAAACGATCACCGCCAATAAATACCATACCTGAATGATGAATAACGCATTGCCCACATTTAAGGAACGGAATGGAGATTGGGAAGATAATTTGGGCTTCCTGAAATCTCACTCATCATACAAAACGCAACAATACGCTGCCGTTAGCTGCCATTTCACATCGGGTCTGCGAGACAGTGGTACTGCCAAGGGGGCCCATTCTCACTGTAGACGATATTCTACAGTGTGCCTCTAGCACTTAACGCAGTATGTAGCTGGTACCTCGTATGCGGAAAGCTGGCTGTCTGTTTCTGCCGCTAAACAGTAGTATGTAAGCACTGTTGTATTTCGGTTTGAAGGACATTGAATCCATTCAAATTACGGGTAATAGGAAACATCATAATTCAACGTTTTGATTGGTGTTGCTTCTGTTTATGGACAGGCGTGACGCTTACGATCATGCGAGCCTCCTACTCGACTAGTCATTAAAGATAATAAAAATAATATTTTCTTAAGGTTTGTCACAACCTCATCCTTCCATCCTTCTATCCTTCCATCATCCGTCCATCCCACATACGTCTGCTTTACCACTCAATCATTCCCCATTCTTTCGCGATGCTGGGCTAGCGAAGTCACGCAGATGATATTCGGCTCGGCCATAAGTATTTCAATATTCTGTTCTTCCATTCCATGTCTGTCTTCTTAATAAATAATATTATGATCTCTGTATTATCTCGCTCTATTGGCGGGGTACGAATGAAAGGTGTTAGGCCTTAAGCCATCGCATCGTGGCGGCCTAACATAGTTTGGCAGACTTAAAATACTTTAAAAACTCTTATGAAGAAATCTTTGATATATGCACGTTTCGCCACGATGTTTCCTTCGCAGTAAAAGCAAGTGATAAATAACAATGAACACACATAACTGAGAGGAATCAGAGGTGCATGCCCTTTGTGCTTGTTTAGAAACTTTCGTCATCACAGTCTGTACTACTTCCGTAGGGCCGCTGCTAAACTCCAAAAATGTCTTATACAAAATTGCATTATTCCTTTGCAGTGAACCAACGACAGTCCCGACCGTGATAGTCCAGGCACTGAATGAGATCTACTACATGCCGCCAGTAGTCCTCAACACCAAGTACACGAACCTGTTGGGAGTGGAGGTGCTGGATGACTATGGACACTTCCTCGCGCTGCAGGCACCTGAGGTCCTCGCAAAATCGGTCCTTAGCGCTATGGAGAAGTTTATATCGTTCCATAATGAAAATGATACAAGTTCTTAGATGACAGTGGATATTTTTTCATTAAACGATAGAATTTATTAATTGTTGTTATGTATTCATAAATAAAAACCTATTTATCAACATTTTGCTGTATTTATTTCATGCGATGAGAGTATCTAAGAGTGGCAGAGCCACGATGTAGCAGTTGTGTCTACAGCATGAACGGGCCGGCTCGACGGGGTCGGTACCACTGTCTCACAGAAACCCGACGTAAAGTAGCGGCTCGCTGCTGCGTTTCGTACGGTGAGTGAGAAATCTGGAGGCCCAAATCCTCTCCCTTTCCCAATCACTTAATTATCCCTTCCCTTTAATGTGGGCATCTCGCCTATGATTCTTCTAGTATTGTAGGTGTACATGGGCGGTGGAGATCAATTACCATCAGGTGATACACTTGCTCGTTTGCCGATCTATGCTATAAATAATTGTTAAAATAACTAAAAAACACGCCTTTATATCTAACTAAAAATTAATAAAAAATAAATTTGAAGAAAACAATGTATTGTAATGTAAACACATTTTGCGATTCATTTTTATATCTTTATATATATAATTCTTCTGTGAGTGTGTATGTTCCTGAACTTCTCTTAAACGACTGGACCGATTTTGATGAAATTTTTTGTGTGTGTTCAAGGGGATCTGAGAATGGTTTAGATTCACAATTTTGTCCGCTGGACAATGTTTTTTTTATTAATTTTTAATTTATTAGTAGTTGTTGATTTTGCTGTTCCTGGGTATGAAACACTTGATGTCTTTTTGATGTGAAACATCTATAAGCGCAGGTATAAACCGGTTTGTTGGTATATATACTAGACAGGACAGGGACAAGCCAGGACAGGGACAGGACAGGGACAGGACAGGGACAGGACAGGGGCAGGACAGGGACAGGGACAGGGACAGGGACGGGGACCGGGACGGGGACAAGACAAGAACAGGACACATTTTACACAAATATATGTAGGTGATACGAAGTTCACCGGGTCATCTAGTATTATTATATAGACTAGCCGGCCACGCGTTGCTGTGGCTAAGGTAATATTGTAGTAAACTATTCAATACAGTATGAGCCATTTATTAGATACTTAATCCAACCGATAAATTACCTTACACCGCCATCTATTAGTATCTTATGGAATTCACAGATCATTATAATATAACTCTTTGTCATACAATGAACAAATCGTCGATGAAGTACCAATACCTCCTAAGTGTTGAGAATCTAATTTTACACCAGACTATTTAAGATAAGGTTTTATTTTACAAAAACTGTTTAAAATAAGGTTTTATTTATTTTGATCAACTATTGATAGTAAATAGTTTCCAATACATTACCTTTTTATTGGTTACTAAGGGATGTGGTTTATGTTTACGTCTATTGTAATAAAAAAGTAATTTTGGACTAAATTGTCAGTTAGGAGGTATTGGTACTTATAATAATTTTTAATAAAAAAATATTGCGGCTATAAATTTAGATATAAACTATCCTATCTCTCAGGTTGGATCTAAACTGTTTGCAAAATTTGCAAAGTTTGCAAAATTTGATCAAAATTGGTTCAGTAGTTTAGGAGTATATCGCAGACAAACAACGTGACACGAATTTTTGGAACGTAGTTCCTTATCGCGCGTTGCGAAAGGGGGCTAGACGGAAAAAATTGGTACGAAAAGTTGGCACGAAAAATTTGTCATGACATAATTTTTTTTAACTTAATTTGATATCTAGCACACAAAGTTAAAGTCGAAATTCCGTTAATAAAACAGATGGTTGTGAAACTTATGACATTTGGAAATGTAGACGCGGTTTGAAATTTGAATTTTTTATTATAGAACACGGCCGTCCGTTATTTTTAAGTTGATAAAAAATGCTATACAATAGCTTTACCGCGGCAGTCTGCGAGTGCCACACGTCTTTTTTTTATTTCTATTTTTCTATTCTATTTCTATGTAATTTTATGTTGTCAAACAAAAATAAAGAGACCTATTTTGTTATTTCAGTTGATAATTTGAATTTTTTGCAATTTGTGTCGATTCTACATTAGCCGAAGGAACTTCGTTCCTACCTGGTGTCCCACGACACACACCAATTTTTATTTATATATAAAGATTTAGAGAATATCCAAACTATTAGAGAATATCCAAACTATAAGAATAGTCGTTAACAAAATTAATATTTTCTGTGCGACGTCATGCATCGCTGTCGGTCAGATGCCTGAAAACGTGACTTAATATTTACAGATTGAAAAATGTCCAGCTATGCATACATACTACGTGGATCGTGTTACAGAACAGTGTCTCTATCTTTTTAACACACTTTTATTAGCTTCATGTGTGTTACCTATTATGTTACGGAAACTTTGAACGATTTTGACTTCGTCCAAAACGTCGGATTAAATCGAAATTTGGCATAATTATCAAGGACCGATGATAATTCAATTAAAAAATAAATAATAAAAATTAATATATATTAATATTTTTTATAAAAATAAAAAATAAATAACAGTTTAAAAATAAATAAAAAACACGCTTTTATAGAAAATCCAACTATAAAATAGAAAATAAATTTGAAAATTAGATGTATTTTATTGTAATAAATTAAAAATAAACAATAGTTTAAAACAACTAAAAGACAAACACATCCACTGCTGGTGGGAGGATACTTGTATCCGACCGGATAGCGACCACCGTTATACACTGGTGCTAAAACCTGCCATAGTGGCCCACCTTGTGTGGGTCGCGTTCCAGGGTCAGCCAGTGTATATCCGGTTCTCCCCAGGGGGCTTGCCCTCTGATCCTAACCCTTTTCCCATCCCTTTTCCTTCCCCTGCCCCTTGGCCCTTTGGCAGGCCGGCATGATCTTGCCGACCTACGATGGACACATTGTTTATCGTTGGTCGACACTATTCTTGGATTACGCTACACTTACCATCAGGTGTAGCGTAGTCACTTTGCCGAGCCAGGACAAAAAAAAAAAAAAACCTACAAGGTGATGACCTGATAAAGGTCGCAGGATGTCGCCGGATGCAGGCCGCTTCCAACAGGTAGGTCGGTCTGGAAATCTTTGGGGGAGGCCTATGTTCAGCAGTGGACGTGTTGTGGCTGATGATGATGATGATGAAAAGACATCCTTTTATAGAAAGTCGAACTAAGGAATAGAACATAAATTTATATAATAAATAGAAGATATGAGTAGAAGGATTATCATTTAGATAGTATCTTAAAAAGCACCCCACGCTGTTTTACAATAAAAAAAAAACTTGAGAGGTGTCAAGGGACACCCGGATGGAACGAAGTTCCTTTCGATTATTTTTAATTTTAATTTTGAGGGTCAAGCCCGGGGTCAAGGACAAGGTCGGGGTCAAGGTCAAGGTCGGAGTCTAGGTAAAAATCGGGGTCAAGGTCAAGGTCACGGTTGGGGTTCAAGGTCAAAGTCTTGTGAAAGTCCGGTCCAAGCTGTCTGGTCACTGTGTGACGCCACCTGGGACTTCGAAATTATCGATGTTCCAGGGAGGTCAGCTAACGCTGGCTGGTCGGAGAATTATGACGTGACAAAATTTTTCGTGACAACTTTTCGTACCAATTTTTTCCGTCTAGCCCCCTTTCGCAACGCGCGATAAGGAACTACGTTCCAATAAATTTTTTTCTTCAAATTTATTTTCTATTTTTTAGTTAGATTTTGAAATGAAACTTCTTTATCGGCGTTGGAAAAAAAAATATCGTCACGTTTTTCAGTTACGCTTCACATTTTTCCGTTACGCTCCATTTTTTTCTTGCCCCTACCACGGTCGATTCGAACGAAGAGTACTTTTTCCACCGGAGTAAGGATAGCATGTCGTTTACTGTTTTCACTACAATTGATGGAGTTTTTACTCGGTCACTCAATTTTGTGGAATGTAAACTATATATCTCATATTTCAGTTACCATAAGCCATTAATTACAAAAATATATAAAAGCTGGGAAGAAGTAATTTGACGAAGTTGACCACATCGAGCGAAAAGATCGTTGTCACTAAGCCGGACATTCTTGCGGAAGTTGAAAACTTCTATGGCCAATTATACGCATCACAAGCACCTCAACTTGAACCCGATATTAAGGACCCAAGAGCCACTTTGACACATCATTACTCAGACGATCTGCCGGACATCAGCCTAGACGAAATCGAGATGGCACTTAGACAGCTTGCAAATGGAAAAGCCCCTGGAAAGGATGGAATCACGTCGGAGCTTCTTAAAGCCGGAGGTTATCCCACGCTAATGAGGCTTCAACGTATTTTCAACTCGGTCCTATTTTCAGGGAGAACTCCAAAGGCGTGGCACAGCAGCATTGTGGTACTATTTTTCAAAAAAGGAGATAAGACCCTATTTGAAAATTATCGACCGATATCCCTTCTAAGCCATGTCTATAAACTATTCTCGAGAGTCATCACCAATCGTCTTGCGCGAAGGCTTGACGAATTTCAACCCCCTGAACAGGCCGGGTTTCGGAGAGGATATGGAGGATAGACCACATCCACACTTTGCGGCAGATTATACAGAAGACAGAAGAATATAATCAGCCCTTGTGCTTAGCATTTGTGGACTATGAAAAGGCTTTTGACTCTATCGAGACCTGGTCTGTATTGGAGTCCTTGCAGCAATGCCAAATCGATTGGCGGTATATCCAAGTGCTGAGATGTCTATATGACGCAGCAACGATGACAGTGCGAGTACAGGACCAGGAGTCTAAAGATATCCACCTGCGTCGAGGTGTGAGACTAGGCGATGTTATATCTCCGAAATTGTTCTCAAATGCAGTGGAGGATATGTTTAAGACTCTGGACTGGAAAAAACGCGGAATAAACATCAACGGCGAGTACATCTCACACTTGAGATTCGCTGACAATATCGTCATCGTGGCTAATACGCTGCAGGACCTACATCAAATGCTGAACAGCCTAGCTGATTCTTCTAAACGCATCGGTCTTCGGATGAACCTAGAAAAAACAAAAATCATGTTCAATTCACATGTAAATCCGGAACCGATTGCTGTTGGCGGAACTCCTCTGGAAGTTGTTCAAGAATATGTATACCTAGGACAAATGTTCCAACTTGGCAAAAACAACTTCGAGGAGGAAGCTAACAGACGGATACGGCTGGGCTGGGCAGCATTCGGTAAACTTCGTCGTCTTTTTGTCGCCAATACCGCAAAGCCTAAAGTCAAAAGTATTCAACCAGTGCGTCCTACCTGCCATGACATATGGGGCCGAGACGTGGACACTCACGGTTCGGCTAGTCCATAAATTCAAAGTCGCTCAGCGGGCTATGGAGAGAGCTATGCTCGGAATTTCGCTGAAGGATCGAATCAGAAATGAGGTGATCCGACAGCGAACTAAGGTGATCGACATAGCTCACAGGATTAGCACGCTGAAGTGGCAGTGGGCTGGTCATACTAGCCGTAGAACCGACAATCGTTGGAGTAGACGCATTCTTGAGTGGAGACCACGACTCGATAAACGAAATGTGGGACGCCCTGCAGCTAGATGGAGCGATGACATACGCAGGGTGGCTGGTACTGGTTGGATGAGTAGAGCCGAGGATAGGGCTCAATGGCGTACTTTAAGAGAGGCCTATGTCCAGCAGTGGACTAACACAGGCTGATGATGATGATGATGATGATGATGATGATGATGATAATAATGATAACAATGATAATAATCATTCTATTACAATTAATGAAATGCTGTAATAATCTTAGTAACAATAAGGTAAAATGAAATAATTGTATTTTTTGTATTTATGTCTATGATAATAAAAGCCTTTTGTTTAAACTTTATCTAATTTAACTTTATTTTACTAATTTCTGTAAAGTTGCATATAGTAGATAATTTTTCGAAAAATAAGGTCATAAAGAAGTTTCACTTCTTACGTGTGTACACTTTTTACTTTTTTTTTACCATTATTTATGCAGCAGCAATCCGCTAATTTACGTCGGTTTTCTGTGAGACAGTGGTAACAAACGGGTTGAGCCAGCTCATTCATGCTGTAGACAAAACTGTCTACAGCGTGGCTCTACCACTCAAATAACAATTATTTATAATTAATCACAATTTACAATACTTTTTAAAATTTTTCTTTTTATATTATTGCATTGTTTTCGGTTCTTGATAAATATGCCAAATTTCGATTTAATCCGACGTTTTTAAGGAGGTCAAAATCATGTTCAAAGATTCCTTTACATACCGTAGAGAGCCATCTATTGACGCATAAGATAAACTTTACACACAAGTATTTATAATTAATCACAATTTACAATACTTTTTTTATATAATATTGCATTGTCATTGGTCTTTGATAAGTATGCCAAATTTCGAATTAATCCGACGTTTTGAAGGAGGTCAAAATCACATTTAAAGATTCCGTTACTCACAAACATACCAACATACAAACATACTAACATACATCTAAAGCTAATAAAGGAGTGTTAATATTTTATTGTTAAAAAGCGTGGGGTGCATGGTGTCAATAGTTATATTTATTGTATTGACATATATGAGTAGAAGGATTATCATTTAGATAGTATCTTAAAAAGCACCCTACGCTTTTTTACAATAAAATACATTGTTTTCTATAAATTTATTTTCTATTTTTTAGTTAGACTTTCTATAAAAGCGTGTTCTTTTTATTTTTTTAACTATTATTTATTTTTCATATTTTAGTTAAAATAAAAATATATTGTAGCAGAGAATATAATTTTAATTCCTAACCCGAATATCAAAAAAGCGCTATCTATTGACGCTCTTAGATACTACGACATTCCCTATTATTAGCAAAGATCCATAGAGTATAATTTCAATTGACGCAAATTGACAATCTATTGACGCATTCTTATGGGTCGTGTAGATGGCGCTAAACTAAACTACACAACACAATTATTTATAATTATTAATCACAATTTGCAATAGGTTTTATTATTTTTTAATATAATATTGCATTGTCATCGGTCCTTGATAAGTATGCAAAATTTCTATTTAATCCGACGTTTAAAAGGAGGTCAAAATCACGTTCAAAGATTCCGTTACAGACAAACCTACCAACATACCAACATACATACGTCTGAAGCTAATAAAAGCGTGTTAAAAATACACAATACGGTAGACAGCGGCTTGGCTGTGCCCCTGGCATTGCCGATGTCCATGAGCGGCGGTGACCGTTTACCATCAGGCGGGCCGCTTGCTCGTCTGCCTATCAAGGCAATAAAAAAAAATCATTTTTTTCTTCAAATTTACTTTAAATTTTTCAGTTACACTTTCTATAAAAGTGTGTATTTTAGTTGTTTAAACTATTTTTTTATACAGCATAGACCGGCAAACCGGTAAGTGATCTCCACCGCCCATTTACGCCCACAATACTAGAAGAATCACAGGCGCGTCACCGACCTTAAAGGGAAGGGATAATTAAAGGATTGGGAAGGGGAAGGGATTTGGGCCCCCGGCCTCACTGTAAGAAACGCAGCAGTAAGACACTGCTTTACGTCGGTTTTCTGTGAGCTAGTGGTAACGACCAGGCCGAGCCGGCCCATTCATGTTGTAGACAAAACTGTCTACAACGTGGCTCTACCACTCATAAAAACCTCCTCACAAACCTTAATATGGATACAAATATGCAATAACATCTCAACACAGATCAAGTTAAAACTGAGATATATATTTTATTTTGCAAAATTATTAGTAATAGATTTCAAGGTTAAATGCTGTATTTTATTTTAAAAAAACGTGTGCGTCTCAAGACGCTCGACCGAATTGATAGCTTAAACTAATGTAGGTTAAAGTGAGAGAGGAGGAGCCTGCCCACTGTTGCCGTATGCGTGAGAAGGAAGGGAAGCCAAACAGAGTGGCGCCGTAATGCGTTACATTACGAAGCGGTTTTCCCTCCCATAAGACGTTATCAATTCAATAACATAAATGAAACCTCTTGTTTTTGAAGACGATTTAACATTGGCAATAATTCATCTCCTCAGAATGAAAACACTTGATCACACGGTAGCGCAGAGCAAACATAATACAAGTATAAAAGAGAGTAAATTATATAAATTTTCAAATCAATTCAAGATGTACCTCTGGCTTGTAGCGGGACTGGTGACGGCGGTGACCGCGACGATCGACTACACGACGGTGCCCGAACTGAACTACGACACATGGTGGGGACCAGACGACGCGGATAAAGACGACACCAGCGTCACTCCCTTCACTATCGAGTGGCCGGAGGATGTAAGTATCCGTATAGATTTATTTTATAATGATAATAATCTTTATTGCCGACCCAACATCCATATCACAAAAAATACAAAAATGAAAAACATAGCATTATAGCAGAGATTAATGTTTAGCGCATACTCACTTGTGCCTCTAATCCCCAAAGGGGTAGGCAGAAGTGTAACCAGTACACCCATATTCGTCCGAAATTATTTCCGTCTCATGATTTGATAGGAGGCGAGCCTATCCCCATACCGCGCAATTCCAGACTCCGGGCTGATACTGAGCATTTCGTGATAAAAATATACTAATACTAGGTGACCGTACGTATACTTTGCACCGATAGTGGACTGTTACGTAATATAATAAAGTAGAATTGTAATATTGTAAATACAATACAACAATTTAGTTCATTATACCGTCAACAGATGGCACTGTTAATTTTACATCATTTTTAAAAAAGCTATAATGTTAAAACATTTGTCTATTTTTCGTCAATAGCGGCAAACATAAGCTTTAATATGGTGTTTGAATCATTAAATTTGATGAAGAATTTGAATGTTATGGCGTTCCGTCAAAAAACACCTTTTAGAAATTGCAGTGTTAAGATCAAATGGACATATCTACAAAAAATTACAAATCGCTTTTATCCCATAAAATTGTTCATAACGTAGTCCGTGAAACATTAACAAAACGACCAAAAGGTGTGGGAAAAATGTAGATATGTTCAGATGAACATCATCATCATCAATCATCCATGATTCTTGTTGCTCTTCTTGTTATATGCGTTTAAGAGCAAACGAAATCACTTACCAACAGGTGACCTGATTGCCCGATCGCCGGCCTCTGCCATAGAAAACTTACACGTAACGATCATAACTATGGCACAAACTAATGAAATTACATAAAAAAGTAATTTAGCAAACTCATCATCATCATCATCATCAGCCACAAGGCGTCCACTGCTGAACATAGGCCTTCCCCAAAGATTTCCAGACCGACCTGTTGGAAGCGGCCTTCATCCAGCGACTTCCTGCGACCTTTATCAGGTCGTCTGTCCACCTTGTAGGTGGACGTTCAACGCTGCGCTTGCCAGTACGTGGCCTCCATTCCAGAACCTTTCTGTCTCATCGATTATCGGTTCTGCGAGCTATGTGGCCTGCCCACTGCCACTTCAGCTTGCTAATTCGCTGAGCTATGTCGGTGACTTTCGTTCTTCTGCAGATCTCCTCATCTTCTTTAGCAAACTCATGTATTTTTTATGGAACTATCCAATGATATCCCAAATGCCTATGTGTAATGGAAAAAACATCCATCAATTACATGTATGGAGTGTCAACCCATTTTTTTCTTTTTCACTACAATTTTTGCGCGGTCCATAAAAACAGCTATCATCCAACTTTTATCTTTATAGTGCTTATAGTTTCCGAGTAAAATGCTTGTGATCAGCGGATGGACAGTCCGAAAGACGGAAACAATGAAGTTATAAGGATTCTGTTTTTGCCATTTAGCTAAAGAATTCCAAAATGGAACTCTCTCTATATTACTAAGCAACGATGTCGTTACAACTAGAGTGAGCAATATGATATTTTTAGGTGATTGAAGATTTACTAAATAGGCTGAAGAACAGGCGTCCCTTAACACCGCCACTGGACGGCTCCGGATACAACTATGGCACGAACACTGACACAATCAGCTACTGGCTCGACTACTGGCAGAATGAATACAACTTCACCGAGAGGCTGGCGTACATGAACAAGTACCCTCACTTCAAGACCCCCATCCAGGGCCTCAACATTCACTTCATCCACATCAAACCTGAAGTAAGTAGCTTTTCTAAGTCTCGGAAGTGGGAGATCGCCTGGATAAGTATTTTCGCTTAATTATTCATTATGTTATTCCTTAGTTAAGTCTGTGTTCGAGGCCTGGGAGAGTTCAAAGGATGCTTTAGGAGTATTCTGTGACCTCTCTAAGGCATTTGATTGTGTTGTCCACATCACTCTTACTGCGAAGCTTGAATTTTATGGAATTCGTGGCCCAACACTATAATTAGTAGAATCATTCCTGACAGATCGGAAACAAAAAGTATGCATTAATAATGTTACGTCTATGAGCTCTTCTGTTAGGATAGATGTACCTCAAGGATCCATCTTGGGTCCATTCTTATTTTTAGTGTACATTAATGATTTTCCACACATGATAAGTAACATGGCGGATTTAGTTTTATTTGCTGATGATACATCACTCATATTTAAAGTAGATAGGAAGGACAAGAATCTTGTAGAGCCAAATAAAGTTCTTAAATTAGTTTCCAGTTGGTTTTCTGCTAACAACTTACTTTTAAACGCGGCGAAAACCAAATGTGTTAAATTTTCAACGCTTAATGTGACCTAAGGTAAATGAAATATTGTTTTAGACAAAAATTCGTTAGATTTAGTACCGTCAACAGTTTTCCTTGGAGTTACAGTAGATGCTAAGTTACAGTGGAGTCCACCCATCCAGAAAATTTCTAGTAAATTGAGCTCTGTTATATTTGCGATTACAAAAATTAGGCAACTGTCAGATGTGGCTACGGTTAGATTGGTGTATTTTGCTTACTTCCACAGCATTATGTCTTACTGTGTTTTGCTGTGGGGTTCTGCTGCCGATCTGCAGACAATCTTTATATTACAGAAAAGAGCGGTTCGTGCTATTTACAACCTGTGATCGCGCGACTCTCTCCGTGAACTATTTAAAGATATTAATATACTTACTTTGCCGGCCGAATACATCTATCAAAATATAATGTATGTGCGCAAAAATTTAGCTGAATTTGTAAAAAACAGTGATATACACAACCTAAATACAAGAAATAAGAATAAACTTGCAGTTTCAAAGTTTAGACTCAGTAAGACCAACAAATCGTTTATGGGAAACTGTATGAAATGTTATAATAAACTTCCTTTTGAAATAACTGACATGCCAGAAAATATATTTAAGCTCCACATCAAACGCACTTTGATGTCTAAAGCTTATTATAATGTTGCAAATTATTTAGATGATAGGGAAGTTTGGAAGCAGTCCTGCACATTGCATGAAGACACTGTAGCCTTCACTAAATCTGCCTTCTCTTGTGCCTAAAGTACATCATGTAAAAAATTATAAATACACAATAATTGACAATAAGATTACTAGTTTGCAAGATTGACATATTTTATTAGATTTTGACATGTAAATAATTTAATTTTTGACATCATAACTAGTTGACCGATCGACCAATAAAAAATAGTGTTTGCCTTAGGTAAATTTTTGTTGGATTTGTTTCTGTAACAGTATGTATGATTGTATGCATCTCTTAAAAACTCACAATTGTTACTTATGATGTACTTATATATTTGTAAATGTAGTATTGTACATGGACAAGTCCATATGACGATTTTTATTCTTAAATCACACTATAATAAACGTACATTGAAAAAAAAAATTAAATATATAATTGATGGCGAAAAAAATAAGCCCGGAGTTTCTTTCTGCCTTTCTTCTTCGGGTCGTCATCAGTAGGCAGCTAGAGAAAGGTTGGTAGGTTAGCTAGGCTAGGGATTTTCCTGCCAGTAAGGTCCACGATACATCTCCTTACCATAAAAACCCTTACCCTACTCCTTCCTGCCCTTGACCCGATTTCCATATCCTCCTAGTCCGTGAATCCCTACATTTAAGGATCCTCCCCTTCTTCCCATCCCATATTGGTGTGCCTTTTCCTGCCAGCCTATAGCGCGGCGGTTATTCCAAAGTTCCCTTATTTTTAAGTTAGTCTTTTTAACGATAATAATGTTCTGTACTTGACCTGTCATACGCGCTTTCTTAGCCTACATGATAAATAAAGATTTCGATTTTGATGCGCATGCATTATTGCGTTCTTTATCTGATTTTAAATCATTGAAGACATTATTGCCAGGTTGTCTGCTACCTGACTTAACTGATTACTCTGAGCACACACCTACTTCTTCAACTCTTTTAACCCGGTATCGATAAGAGCTCGCATTAGCACGTAGCAGAAAATTTGGAGGATCTTATGATCCGTAAATCTGTCTTTATCTTGCAATAAAATGATTGAAATAGAAATAGGGAGTTGGTAATATACGAGTATATTATATAATTGGTTTTATATTATTTTTATTCATCAGGTTCCTGAAGGCAAATTCAGCGTCCCACTAATGCTGTGTCATGGTTTCCCTGGGTCCGTACTAGAGTTCTACGAATTCATTGAGTATATCTTGAACGATGATGAAGAGAGAGACTTCGTGCTTGAACTCGTCGTACCCAGCTTACCTGGATTTGGTTATTCTGATGTAAGATACCACTAAACTCGATTAATCTCCTTTTAGAAGTTCTGGATTTGTTTCTAGCAACACTTCGTGTGTGTTTCTCCGAAGATGCGGCCACGCTTCTGTAATATTTCACTACACCTTGAAGCTTGGCTGTTATACGTACTTGTTACGCTAATTTGTGTCGTCATATACAATTATGACGATATAATTGAGACGTGTCACTTTCGCGTGACTAAAACAGACATTAATGGTAGAGCCACGCTGTAGACAGTCTTGTCTACAACATGAACATGACTCACAGGAAATTGATGTTAAGAAGCAGGTTGCTGCTGCGTTTCATATGATAAGTGATATATCCGGAGGCCCAAATCCCTCTTCTCTTCCCAATTCTTATTCTTTATTCTTATTCTATACTTCTCGATGCCTTGAACGAATTGCAGCGACGGACTGTACGCATTGTGAATGACGCATACGTAACAAAGAAATTAGAACCGCTACAATTGCGTAGGGACATTGCCTCGCTAAGCGTCTTTTATTGTATGTATCACGGTGAATGCTCTAAATAATTGTTTGATCTCATCCCATCCTCACATTTCCCTAACAGAACCACGCATGCTGGCTTTCGGAGCCACAGCTTGGTGGTCTCCTCCATCTTGATTCGAACTAAAACGTTCACAATATCTTACTTCGGCTGAACCATTATGATGTTGAATAGTTTGCCGGCACACATGTTCCCTCCTTCCTATAATATGGGGTCCTTTAAACGGAGTGTGAAGAAGCAGTTAGGCAGGCCGCCATGATCTTGCCGCCCTACGATAGACACATCGTCTGTCGTTGGTCGACACTATTCATGGATTGAGCTACACTTACCATCAGGTGTGGCGTAGTTACTTTGCCAAGCCAGGATACAAAAAATACTGCTTACTATCAGGCAGACCACGTGCTCTTCTGCTCATCTAGGATTCTTGATGCATATAATGCATCCTTGCCTCTACAGTGTTCATGAGTGGCTAGTCTTTGTTATAAATAAAGGTATTTACTCTACAGGCCACTAATCGTCAAGGTCTAGGCGCAGCGGAAATGGGATTTATATTAAAGGGGCTGATGAACAGACTGGGACATGAGCAATTCTACTGCCAGGCAGGTGACTGGGGAGCGAATATATGTCAGAACATAGCCACCTTCATGCCAGATGTAAGTGGATGTTCTAAATTATATATTCATACTTCCTTCAATGATCTAAAAGCAACATTTTTAAGCTATTGCATAGATTTTATCGCGGGCCTTGAGCGGCGAGACCGAATACAGAAATTCCATAACGAAAAAACTTAACACCCCCCACTCCGACCAGCCAGCGTTAGCTGACCTCCCTGGAACATCGATAATTTCGAAGTCCCAGGTGGCGTCACACAGTCAGCTTGGACCGGACTTTCACAAGACTTTGACCCGACCTTGACCCGATATTGACCCCGACCTTGACCCGACCTTGACCCAACCTTGACCCACAAAATTAAAATTAAAAACAAAGGAACAAAATACTGCATAAATAAAATAAATAAATAATTATAATTACATAAGTTGATAAAAAATGCTATGCAATAGCTTTACCGCGGCAGTTTCCGAGTGCCACTTGTCTTTTTTTGCTTCTAAGACGATGTGTTCGATCCCTATCAAAACTTATAAATGAATTTAATTCAAAAAACGCGTCATTAAGCTGGCTTTTGTATTTATACTCGATGTCATGCTGGATAAACCATGAGCAATTTTAGGTTTTCACTATAGTTAAATTTAAATCACATTATACATGTCGGAGTATAAAGAGTACGGACACTGGGTTGACTGATAAAAATGGCGTCGTTCTACGTCAATGGTTAATGGCGCAGTCAGTCATATTAATAACTAGCTTTTGCTCGCGGCTCCGCCCGCGTGATCTGCTTTTTCCGGGATAAAAAGTAGTATATGTCTTATTCTGATGTATACGCTATATTATTGTACAGTTTCAATAAAATCCATTCAGTAGTTTTTACGTGAAAGAGTAACAAACATCCATCCATACTTACAAATTTTCATCCCCTTTTTTATGCCCTTAGGGGTGGAATTTATCAAAATCCTTTCATAAGGGACGCCTACGTTATAGTAGCTATATGCATGCCAAATTTCAGCCCGATCCCTCCAGTGGTTTGGGCTCTGCGTTGATAGATCATTATGTCAGTCAGTCAGTCACCTTTGAGTTTTATACAGGGTTATTTTTAAAACGCTGACAACCTCGCAGGAGTCGATTCCTAAGGTCATTTGCTACTACTTTTGTTCTACGACTTTTCATAATTTGTTAGATTTTATTCTCATACAAAAATAATTATGAATTTAATTTCCGTCTTGAATTTTGCCTACGCTCTGCGCGCATTACGTAAAACACGCGGGCGCACGCGTCAGTTCAATGACCCGCCGCGCCGTATCGATCGATAATACCTACACCCAGCCGTCAGCTGATTTCACTATTGCACGCGCGCGAGCGCGCGTCGGGTCGTTCGTTTATGACTGAAACGTAGAGTGTAGACGTACGAACACAAACGTATTGAGTTATGTCCAAACTCGTAGAACAAAAGTTGTTCCTTATGGGGTCAGCTATATGGCCCTGCGAGGTTGTCAGTGTTTTAAAAATAACCCTGTATATTTAGATTAGCCAACATGGCGTCTTGGCATTTTAAAATAAAGTCTAATAATTCTGTCTTCGAGTCGTAAAAGCAAGAAATTGCTAAAACTATGGCAAACTAGGGTTATTTAAGTACAGTGTTAATCTTAATAACCAATTGACTGCCCATATTGTGATTTATAAACCGCGAAGTGAGTCGGGTTAAAATGTTGGTGTATTCTTATTATTATTACACGGTGGTTTTTCATTCGCCGGCTCTTTTTCCATCTACAATTTAACTTACGAGCTGGTGGTAGCTTAAAAGAGTGAATAAACAATTATATAATAACCCTGTGTTGTTATTATTGAGATTTATCATACGCCGTACATCTTGAATACATCACGTGATGAGTAAGGCTTGTAAAACTCTACTCTCTGACGCTTCTACATGGAGTTCCCCGCGACATACATATATGACGCAAATACTTTTTACAGGTTCTTCTAGGCTTTCATGCCAACTTGGGTATGGCGATGACTGATTCAGCGTTCGCCATGATAACCACGGCGTCAATATATCCAGAGGCGTTTATGCCTTCAAACCTGGTCGATCGATTGTATCCACTCGAGGATACACTGAAATTCATGGTGCAAGAGTTTGGGTTTGTCCATATACAAGCGTCGAAACCTGATACTATTGGTAAGTATGTAAGCATTGTTGTGTTTCGACTTGAAAGTAATTGTTGCCAGTGAAATTACTAGCCATTGTGCGACTTAACATCTTATCGCCGGCGTGAGGAGCGCAGTGTAGTGCAAGTAATTTAAAATGTTGAGTAGTTTTGCTAACTTAACTTAACTAATCAGACTCGTCATTCAAAGTAATAAAAATAATTCAAGGTGAGGTACTTGTATTACCTTTTTTTACAATAGAAGCTGGTAAACGAGCAAGTAGGTCATTTGATCTTCTGCGCCCATGAACATCCACAATACCCGAGGAATCACAGATGCATTGCCGACTCTGAAGGAAAAAAATAATTAATAGATTGGGAAGGGGAGGCAGATTTCGGCCTCCGGATAACTCTCTCAAGCATTCAAGACTCTTTATTATCGAGCTTCATAGCGTTGGCCATTAGTTTTCCTTTGCTCATTCTAATCCAGTAAAAATATCCAGGTCTCTGCGTGGGTGAGACCCCCACGAGTATGGTTTCGTGGTTCCTGCATGTGTTCTCTATTAGCGTCGGAGCCGACAAGAGGAATGAAACCATGGGCGGGGTGGAAATGTTTACCCGTGACGAATTCTTGGATAACATCATGACCTACTGGGTCACGGGGAGGATCACTAGTGCTATGAGGATCTACGCTGAGACCGTCAACCTTAGGAACTGGCGCATGGGATATATGCCGTAAGATTTCAAAATTCTTATAAATCCATGCTGCATTTAAAAAGGATCAAATGGTTCAATTCGGTAAACGATCACTGCCCATGAATGTCATACCTGAATGATAAATAAAGCATTGCCCACATTTAAGGAACGGAATGGACATTGGGAAGATAAGGGGGTTTGGGCTTCCTGAAATCTCACTCATCATACAAAACGCAACAATACGCTGCCGTTAGCTGCTATTTCACATCGGCTCTGCGAGACAGTGGTACTAACCGGGCCAAGGGGGCCCATTCTCACTGTAGACAAAATTCTACAGTGTGGCTCTAGCACTTAATGCAGTATGTAGCTGGTACCTCGTATGCGGAAGGCTGTCTGTATATGTATCACCACTTTGTCATTTCTGCCGCCAAATAGTAGTATGTTAGTACTGTTGTGTTTCGGTTTAAAGGACATTGAAGCCATTAAAATTTCTGGTAATAGGAGACATCATAATTCAACGTTTTGATTGGTGTTGCTTCTGTTTATGGACAGGCGTGACGCTTACGATCATGCGAGCCTCCTACTCGACTAGTCATTAATGACAATAAAAAAAATATTTCTTAAATTTTGTCACAACCTCATCCTTCCATCCTTCCATCATTCGTCCATTCCACATAGGTCTGATTTACCACATAATCATTCCCCATTCTTTCGCAATACAGGGCTAATGAAGTCACTGAAATGATATTCGGCTGGGCCATAAGTATTTTATGTTTTTATTAAAAATGGGTTTGCTCTTGACCTCAATCTAGCCGCTTGGATAAAGATGAAATCGACGATGGAGCGAGCTTACCCAGAAGGTGCTGATTCACTCTAGTCTTGTAGACATTCGGATTGTACGCAGTTGGGCAGACAGACGCAGGCAGGGAATTCCACTCTTTGGCTGTGCGCATTATAAAGGATGTATTATAGCGCTGGGTGCGAATGTGAGGAATATCAACCAAGTAGGGATGATATCCTGCTGTGCGTCTGGAGCTCCGATGGTAGAAGGGGGAAGGCGGTATGAGCTCATGTAGCTCTCGTGCACACTCTCCGAAGTACAGCCTATAAAAACCGCCAAGCAGCCAACCTTACGGCGGTGATCCAGGCTGTGAAGTCTAGTCTTCACCAGCTTTTCATCGCCTACCATTCTCTTGGCTCGGCGTTCAATAGAGTCCAGTATAGCAAGCTGATAATTTGCTGAGCCATCCCAAAGGTCGCTGCAATACTCCATGCAAGAGCGGACTTGCGTTTTATACAATGTCAGAAGCTGTCCAGGCGTGAAGTATCGCTTTACCTTGTTTGGGATTCCCATTTTTTGGCCGCTGTTTGGGCTTTGAACTCGATGTCGGAGCCGAAATTTATATTTGCCGCACAGTCAGTCAGTGCACAGCCCGCATTGTACCAAGGCCGAGATTTGTGACCGAGCGATATTTCGGAGAACGGAATAAAATATTCCATTCCCTGCCGTATCACGTCGGCAACCGCATCAGCAGAGCACGATGCGTCACCCGAAGAGAAGCACATTTGCCGCCATGGATAGGATGCAAAAAAGTGCCGTATCTCATCCCAGTCTGCAGACTCATACCGCCATACTCTCTTTGTGCCTCTCGGACTCAGGTCGAGCAGAGAGCAGAATGATACGAATTTCACCAGGCAGTGGTCGGATGTTCCCAACGGGGCTGAGTGAGATATAGAATGCCTGACTGGATCTGTTGTCAGCAGTAGATCCAAACAATTAGGTGTATGTCCTGAAACATCGGGTGCCCTTGTTGCGAAGTTCACCAGCTGGGTGAGATCTAGCAATAAAGCGAACTTGCGCGCCTCTCTCCCAGCATGGTCGGTTGCCTCGTACGGGAACAGCCACTCCTTGTGGTGGGCATTATAGTCGCCGAGGAAAACTAGCTCCACTGTGGGGTACCGTTGTTGGGCTTTTTCTACCATCTCTGTCAGGTAGTTAAAGAGGCTGTTCGTCTCCTGGTCACCGCTATGCGATCCATAAACACCAATGTAAAGGGTCTTCTCTTCACCGGTGTCCACTAAAATCCATAACGCAGATAACCCTGAATCTTCAAAGCAACGGAGACGCCACAGCAAACGTCATCGCGGACGTAAACACAGACCCCGGCTTCTTTCTTGAATTTATGTTCGAGTAAGTATCCCGGGTAGTTGAGATACGCCACGTCCGACTGTGTTGCTATTTGCGTCTCCGTTAAAAAGAATAGGTGCGGCTTCTCGGTCTCGAGATGGTGGTGAACCTGATCCAGATTGGAGTGCAAACCTCTGATGTTGGCGAAATGCACTTTATATGGGAGGAAGTGCAGCCGTTGGTTAACCTTTCTTTTTTTCGTGACTTTCTTCATTGAGTGAGTAAGGTGTTGGTGGGGAAGTCAAGAGTTGATGGGGCGCGCTGCACACTGGACCACAGGGATCTTTTGGGTTTAGCTGACCAATAGGGAACACATTTGGAGAATTCGGGGACGCCCGAACCCCTCGAAAATTGCCACCGGGTCCTCCCATCCAGTCGCCAACTGGCACGGTGGAGCCATTTCGGGATTTTTCGCTTGTTGGCAGGGCAGCCTTTCTCACGTGGTTGGCGAGATACTTGGGCCCCCATCTACCTGCGGTCGGCCAACGGCAAGGTCATGCTTCGGATCCCGCTATCCTCGACAATAAGTTACCCGAAACAGCTTTTCCTAGAGGACCCACACCGGTACTGTGCGGCGAAACCGACAACCCTTAACTTCCCAATGGCTCTGGAACTCCCACGCACCGACGGAACACAGCAAGCTGCTTGGCGTAGGACTTCGGCGACCCTATTGGCGGGCTACGAATGATAGGTGTTAGGCCTTAAGCCATCGTGGTGGCCTAATACAGTTTGTAATACAGTGTCAGACTTCAAATACTTTCGAAATTCTTATGAAGAAATCTTAGATATAGAGGTTTCTCCACGATGTTTCCTTCGAAGTAACAGCAAGCGATACATAACAATGAATACACACATAACTTAGAGGAGTCAGAGGTGCATGCGCTTGAGCTGCTGCTAAAGTCCAAAATGTCTTCTTATACAAAATTGCATTATTCCTTTGCAGTGTCCCAACGACCGTCCCGACCGTGATAGTCCAGGCTCTGAATGAGCTCGTCTACATGCCGCCAGCTGCTCTCAACACCAAGTACACGAACCTGTTGGGAGTGGAGGTGCTGGATAACTACGGACACATCCTCGGGCTGCAGGCGCCTGAAGTCCTCGCAAAATCGACCCTTAGCGCTATGCAGAAGTTTATATCGTTCCATAATGAAGAAAATACAAGTTATTAGATGACAGTGGATATTTTTCCATTATAAGAGAAAAAAAAATTGTTGTTATGTATTCATAAATAAAAACCTATTTATTAATATTTTGCTGTATTTATTCCATGCGATGAGAGAGTATCTAAGAGTGATAGAGCCACGCTGTAGACAGTTTTGTCTACAGTATGAATGGGCCGGCTCGACGGGGTCGGTCACACTCTATCTGTCTGTCTGTCTCACAGAAAACCGACGTAAATTAGCGGCTCGCTGGTGCGTTTCGTACGGTGAGTGAGAAATCTGGAGGCCCAAATCCCTCTCTCTTTCCCAATCCCTTAATTATCCCTTCCCTTTAAAGTGGAAGTATCTCGCCTATGATTCGTCTAGTATTGTAGGTGTCCATGGGCAGTGGAGATATGCCGGGGTATGTTTGTATGTCCGGTCTGACGTCAGCTGTCGCCGTCTGCTCTGCATGGAGGATCCTTCTTTTTCCACACTGTGGGTACACGTAGATCTTGGCTCTCAGAGTCGGATCTATGTGTGCTTTTACAGATCCCCCAACGTAGATGACGAGACAACTCGGCTGTTTTACTATATCAGCCAAGCGACAGACGATGCGCAGGAGCAGTATCCGACAGCGGAACTGGTCTTGAGGGACTTCAACGCGCCTCACGAGCTGTGGTTGGGTTCCTCCAAGACATGCTGGACGTGCTGTCCACGTATTTGCTCTGACTCACGACTTGTCACAACTGGTGAATCAGCCCACCAAAATCCCAGATGTGGCAAGTTTATATTCCTTCCTCGGAGGTCGTCGGTAGTGGTCGCGGACGCTCCTGGTTCAATCGCTACTGCGCAGATGCTGTTAGTGAGAAACAGACTGCGTATCGCGATAGGATTAGGGGTCGCGCTATGAAGGATCCCAACATAAGTTGTAAGTTGCCCCCTGATCCTAACCCCTTTCCCATCCCTTTTCCTATCCCTCCCCCTTGGCCCTTTGGCAGGCCGACATGATCTTGCCGACCTACAATGGACATATTGTTTATCGTTGGTCGACACTATTCTTGGATTGCTCTACACTTACCATCAGATATAGCGTAGTCACATTGTCGAGCCAGGATAAAAAAAAATACGGGTTGCACTCGGGGAGTGCCGACAGAAATGAAAACTTACCAAACAAGATGCGAGAATACAAAATTACGGCAACATGTCCACTCGACATGATAAAAGTACATTCTACTCTCTTCGCGTTTATGCGAACCTGGTACTTTTTACGGCAACATGTTCCAAATAAGAAAAAACCTATAAAGTTTTTCTTTGTCCAAATCGTCATTTGTTTATTAATTACGGCTACTCGCCATGAAAAATGGACAATCTACTCTCTTCGCGTTTATGCGAACCTGGTACTTTTTTACGGCACCATGTTCCAAATTATAAAATAAGTAAAATATGTAGTCAGCTAGCGCTGGCTGGTCAACTGGCCCGCGTGACGTCTCACGGAAGGTTCTCGAATATTCTGGAACCTTCCGCTCGCCGCCGCTCGCGTTACGGAACGTTTCGGTTCACCCTCCCATAAGAAGTTATCACTTCAAAAAAGAAGGCGTACGTTAAAGCAGACGTCCAGCGCATCAACAGGATTGGACGGGCTATGGTGGATCATCCGACGAGCAGTCGTGCTTATTGGAGCCTTGCCAAAGCCGTTCAATCTAATTGCCGTTGCCACCGCTGAGATATCCGGATGGATCCCTGGCCCATAGGCTGCAAGAGAAAGCCACTGTTTTGGCAGAACTCTTTGCGGCTAATTCGCGACTCGAGGACGATAATGCACTGCCGCCCACGGTGCCCGATTGCGGATACTCTATGCCGGATGTTCGGATGACGAATATAAGGCATTATGATGTGCGGCGTGAATTGCGGACCCTCGATGTCCGCAAGGCTAGTGGTCCAGATGGTATACCGGCGGCCCACCGCCGAAAAGACCACCTTAAAATGTGCGCTGCCAAGTTGTCTCCTGTGCTGACACGCCTATACCGCTCCGTATTGTGCCTCAATCTTGGAGACAAACCAATGTGCAACCGATCCCAAAAAACATGATCGGTCGGACCCTAACAATCACCGTCCAATCGCCATAACCTCAGTGATGTGCAAAGTAATTGAGCGTATCATTAACGCACAGCTGATCCGCTACCTGGAGGATCACTCGCTGATCAGTGACCGACACTACGGCTTTCGGTCAAAACGATCAACGGGTGATCTTTTAGCGTACGTGCTACATCGCTGGGGGGAGGTGGTTGACAAGCATGGCGAGGCTCTAGCCGTAAGTCTCGACATTGCTAAGGCTTTTGATAGGGTCTGGCACCGTCGTCTTCTCTCCAGCTTCCGGCATATGGGCTCCCGACAACCTGTGCACGTGGATCTCCGGCTTTTTGCATAAGCATAGAATGCGTGTCCTTGTTGAAGGACATGCTTCACGGCTCATGTCAGTTAATGCTGGAGTCCCACAAGGCTCTGTGCTTTCGCCCACCTTGTTTATTCTGCATATCAATGATATGTTACCATTATTATTTATTTTTCTTAACAAGTTTTAACGTCACCTTCAAAGTGGCCATATCAGTGTTCACCGTGCTTGTAAAGACTTCAAACTAACTTATATATTTGATTGCCGAAATGCATAGCAATACGTGTCATGAATAAACAAACAAATATTATAGATCTAATAAAATACTAATCATTTTGAGTCAGTAGCATAGACCGGCAAACGAGCAAGTGTTTCACCTCATGGTAAGTGATCTCCACCGCCCATGTACACCTACAATACTAGGAGAATCATAGGCGAGATGCCAACTTTTAAAGGGAAGAGATAATTAAGGGATTAGAGGGATTTGGGATTCATACTGTAGACAAAACTGTCTACAGCGTGGTTCTAACACTCTTAGATACTCTCTCATCGCATGGAATAAATACAGCAAAATATTGATACATAGGTTTTTATTTATGAATACATAACAACAATTTTGTTTTTTATCTTATAATGAAAAAATATGTACTTTCATCTAATAACTTGTATTTTCTTCATTATGGAACGATATAAACTTCTCCATAGCGCTAAATATGGATTTTGCGAGGACCTCAGGTGCCTGCAGCGCGAGGAAGTGTCCGTAGTTATCCAGCACCTCCACTTCCAACAGGTTCGTGTACTTGGTGTTGAGAGCAGCTGGCGGCATGTAGAAGATCTCATTCAGTGCCTGGACTATCACGGTCGGGACTGTCGTTGGTTCACTGCAAAGGAATAATGCAATTTTGTATAAGAAGACATTCTTGGAGTTTAGCAGCAGCTCAACGGAAGTTGTACAGACTGTGATGACGAAAGGTTCTAAACAAGCATCAACTGCATTTACCTCTGATTCCTCTAAGTTATGCGTGCATTCATTGTTATTTATCGCTTGCTGTTACTGCGAAGGAAACATCGTGGCGAAACCTGTATATCTACGATTTCTGCCAATAGGTCGGGGTAATACAGAGATCATATTATTATTTACTAAGAAGACAGATATGGAATGGAAGAACAGAATATTGAAATACTTATGGCCGAGCCGAATATCATCTGCGTGACTTCGCTAGCCCAGCATCGCGAAAGAATGGGGAATGATTGTGTGGTAAAGCAGACGTATGTGGGATGGACGGATGATGGAAGGATGGAAGGATGAGGTTGTGACAAACCTTAAGAAAATATTCTTTTTAATATCATTAATGACTAGTCGAGTAGCTCGCAGTAGCTTGCATGATCGTAAGCGTCACGCCTGCCAATAAATAGAAGCAACACCAATCAAAACTTTGAATTATGATGTTTCCTATTACCAGTAATTTTAATGGATTCAATGTCCTTCAAACCGAAACACAACAGTGTTTACATACTACTGTTTGGCGGCAGAAATGACAAAGCGGTGGTACATATACAGACGGCCTTCCGCATACGAGGTACCAGCTACATACTGCGTTAAGTGCTAGAGCCACACTGTAGAATATTACAGTAAGAATGGGCCCCCTTAGCCCAGTTAGTACCACTATCTCACAGACGCGATGTAAAATGGCAGCTAACGGCAGCTTATTGTTGCGTTTTGTATGATGAGCGAGATTTCAGGAAGCCCAAACCCTCTTCTCTTCCCAATCTCCATTCCGTTCCTTAAATGTGGGCAATGCTTTATTCATCATTTAGGTATGATATTCATGGGCGGTGATCGTTTACCAAATTGAACCATTTGATCATTTTTAAATGCAGCATGGCTTTATAAGAATTATGAAATCTTACTTGAGATATCCCATGCGCCAGTTCCTAAGGTTGACGGTCTCAGCGTAGATCCTCATAGCACTAGTGATCCTCCCTGTGACCCAGTAGACCATGACGTTATCCAAGAATTCGTCACGGGTAAAGATTTCCACCCCGCCCATAGTTTCATTCCTCTTGTCGACTCCGACGCCAAGAGAGAACAAATGCAGGAACCACGAAACCATACTCGTGGGGGACTCACCCACGCAGAGACCTGGATATTTTTACTGCATTAGAATGAGCAAAGGATGACTAATGGCCAACGCTATGAAGCTCCATAATAAAGAGTCTTGAATGCTTGAGTGAGTTATCCGGAGGCCGAAATCTGCCTCCCCTTCCCAATCTATTAATTATTATTATCCTTTAGGGTCGGCAACGCATCCGTGATTCCTCAGGTATTGTGGATGTTCATGGGCAGTGAAGATCATATGACCTACTTGCTTCTATTGTAAAAAAAGGTAACAGAAGTACAATACAAATACAAATGGCCAGTGATTTCACTGGCAACAATTACTTTCAAGTCGAAACACAACAATGCTTACATACTTACCAATAGTATCAGGTTTCGACGCTTGTATATGGAAAAATCCAAACTCTTGCATCATGAATTTCAGTGTATCCTCGAGTGGATACAATCGATCGACCAGGTCTGAAGGCATGATCGCCTCTGGATATATTGAAGCCGTGGTTATCATGGCGAACGCTGAATTAGTCATCGCTATACCCATGTTGGAATGAAAGCCCAGAAGAACCTGTAAAATGTATTTGTGCCATTATATATAATGTAATTCTAAAATTTGATTATAGAGAAAAAAAACGTGATTATTGCTCATGGTTCATCCAGCATGACATCGAGTATAAATACAAATGGCGCATGTTTATTGAATCAACAAATTCATTTATAGTCTAGAACGAATCGGCGCATGAGTACCGAAAATTATTCCACCTCAATTTTTTTATGCGGTCCTCATCAAATTGCCCTTCTGATGACTTTTCACGATAAAGTTAATATTTTTAGAGATATAGGTGTATCCCCGTCTAGTCTCCCGTGGACTCCTGGGGGTTCACCTGGACCACTTTGGAAATTAATGTCCCAGATCAGTGAAGAAAGTATGAATATATTATTTAAAAATTCACTTACATCTGGCATGAAGGTGGCTATGTTCTGACATATAATCGATCCCCAGTCACCTGCCTGGCAGTAGAATTGCTCATGTCCCAGTCTGTTCATAAGCCCCTTTAATATAAATCCCATTTCCGCTGCGCCTAGACCTTGACGATTAGTGGCCTGTAGAGTAAATACCTTTATTTATAACAAAGACTAGCCACTCATGAACACCATAGATGCAAGGATGCATTATGTGCACCAAGAATCCTAGATGGGCAGAATGGCACGTGGTCTGCCTGATGGTAAGAAGTATTTTTTGTATCCTGGCTTGGCAAAATAACTACGCCGCACCTGGTGGTAAGTGTATCTCAATACAGGAATAGTGTCGACCAACGACAGACGACGTGTCTATCGTAGGTCAGCAAGATCATGCCGGCCTGCCTAACTGCTTCTTCACACTCTGTTTAAAGGATTCCATATTATACGTGTGCCGGCAAACTATTCCACATCTTAATGGTTCAGCAGAAGTAAGATAATTGTGAACTTTTTAGTTCGAGTCGAGATGGAGGAGACCACCAAGCTGTGGCTCCGCGAGCCAGCATGCGCGGTTCTGTTAGGGAAATGTGAGGATGGTAAACAATTCTTTATAGCATACACCGTGATACAGACAATAAAAGACGCTTAGCGAAGCAATGCACCTACGCAATTGCAGCGGTTCTACGTTCTTTGTACATAACGTATGCGTTATTCATAATGCGGACAGCCTGTCGCTGCAATTCTTTCAAGGCGCAGAGCAAGTTTAGAATAAGAATAAAGAATAAGAATTGGGAAGGGAAGGGGATTTGAGCCTCCGGATATCTCACTTATCATATGAAACGCAGCAGCAAGCCGCTACTTAACATCGGTTTCCTGTGAGTCATGTTTGTATCGTACAAGTTAGCGTAACAAGTACGTATGACAGCCATGCCTCACGGTGCAGCGAGATATTACAGAAGCGTGGTCGTATCTTCAAAGACATACACTAAGAGTTGCTAGAAACAAATCCAGGACTTCTAAAAGGAGATTAATCAAGTTTAGTGGTATCTTACATCAGAATAACCAAATCCAGGTAAGCTGGGTATGACGAGTTCAAGCACGAAGTCTCTCTCCTCATCATCATTCAAGATATACTCAATGAATTCGTAGAACTCCCGTATAGACCCAGGGAAACCATGACACAGCATAAGTGGGACGCTGAATTTGCCTTCAGGAACCTGATGAATAAAAATAACTAACAGTCAAATATACTCGCTTTTTCAAATTATATTGCAATTATACAATATACTCGTACATTACCAAGTCACTATTTTTTTATTTAAAGCATTTTATTGTAAGATAAAACACAGATTTACGGATCATAAGATCCTCCAAATTTACTGCTACGTGTATCGATACCGGGTTAAAAAAAGTAGAAGTTGCAGTAGTAGGTGTGTGCTCAGAATAATCATTTAAGTCGATATATGTAGCAGACAACCTGGCTTAATGTCTTCAATGTTTTAAAATCATAACAATAATGCATGCGCATAATGAATAATTAAGCGAAAATACTTATGCAGGCGATCACCCACTTCCGAGAGACTTAGTAAAGCTACTTACTTCAGGTTTGATGTGGATGAAGTGAATGTTGAGGCCCTGGATGGGGGTCTTGAAGTGAGGGTACTTGTTCATGTACGCCAGTCTCTCGGTGAAGTTGTATTCATTCTGCCAGTAGTCGAGCCAGTAGCTGATTGTGTCAGTGTTCGTGCCATAGTTGTATCCGGAGCCATCCAGTGGCGGCGTTAAGGGACGCTTGTTCTTCAGCCTATATAGTAAATCTTCAATCACCTAAAAACATCATATTGCTCACTCTAGTTGTAACGACATCGTTGCTTAGTAATATAAAGAGAGTTCCATTTCGGTCAGCAACAGAAGAATGTCCCAACAGTCACATACATAGTCCTGACCCCACAGTAAGATACGAGTTTTGTGTCGTGGGTATCAGGAACTACAGAGACATTCGATAACACCCAGAGCACGAAAAAACTATTTGTGGATCACACAAACATTTGTTTCGGTTCGGGGATCGAACCCGCGGCCTCACGCTTCACAGCCGGCTACTCGCCATGGAGGCTGTCAAACGATAGCATACGAGGGACCCACCACCTTGTAACTTCTAAATGTAGTATTAACCTCTCAATATTTTTAATCTCTATATATTATTTCTAAAAGGTGTTTTTTGACGGAACGCCATAACATTCATATTATTTATCAAATACTAGCTTTTGCTCGCGGCTCCGCCCACGTGATCAAACAAACAAACAAACAATCAAACTCTACAGCTTTATAATATTAGTATAGATTTGGGTAGCTTAGCAACGGAAGCCTTCAAATAATATTATTTGGGTAGCTTAGCAACGGAAGCCTTCAAATATGAATAATTTTCCCCGTTTTTGCAATATTTTTCACTGATGCTTCGCTTCTAATGGTCGCAGCGTAATGTTATATAGCCTAAAGCCTTCCTCGATAAATGGACTATCCAACACTAAAAGATTTTTTCAATTCGAACCAGTAGTTCCTGAGATTAGCGCGTTCAAACAAACAAACAAAGAAACAATCAAACTCTACAGCTTTATTATATTAGTATAGATAATGATTCAAACACCATATTAAAGTTTTTTGTTTGCCGCTATTGACGAAAAATAGACAAATCGTCATGATCGTAGAACAGTGACGGATGTGACATTTGATCAATTTTACAGGGCAGCCATTTCAAATATTTATTACAGTTGTTTTTACCATAACTTTTTTAATACAAAATAGAAAATGTTGAAATTTTAAACTTATCTTATTGATAGGGTTCTTTTTAAAGTGAAATAGAAATAACAAGTAATAATTTAATGATTTTCTAAAAAAATCACACGCTTCATTTTACTTCGGAGTCAATGCAGCCACATAATACCATCCAACGTTATACTTCGAACAAAAAAAAATTCGTCAGTATCATGTCCATAGAACAATGTAGTATACGTACAGCTCCAAAATTGTATCCCCGTTAAATATACTATTTAAACTCAATAATTCAATTTTACAATCGGTTACTTAATATTTTAGGAAAATAAATAACAACATTTATCGATAGTATTCCGTAGAAAATTGAGTTATCCGTCAATTTTCTAAATACCGACCTTTCGAAGTTTTACCTTTCTTATGTCCGAATACTGAAACGCTACTTAGCTGTCTGATGGCTAACGGCTACTTATTTTCATACAATTTTGACAGCTAAGAGGGACTTAACTTGTTTAAAACGATCTTAAATACTTAAGTAGCGTTTCAGTATACGGGCGTTAGTTTTGCGTATGAACAGGTAATAAGTGAAATAAATTGTATAAACCTCATGCACTAACTTATCCGGAGTCTCTGGTACGTAGTCCTCATCACTGTTCTCTTAGTAAACGAATGTCGTAAATTTTGCATATTTGTTTCATTCCTTCAAAAGTTTCATTATAAGTTTGATCTTCCTTATTTTATTGTAGTACATAGTATGTCAATACTAGCCATGGAAGCAATATTTGTAACCTGAATTGAATTTGGGTAATTGAGTAATAGCGATTAAAACAAATCAGATGCAACGGGGGAATAAATTCAACGAACAGTGACGGTCGCGCATATCCGTCGGGGGTGGAAAAGGACGACGGGGCCATCCCGCGCATCGTAGGCAGACGCAAATATTCAACCGTCATTTTTCTATGAGCGAATATCACATCCGTCAAGTATACCGACTGTGTAATTTAAAAAAAAATTACGTACCAATAAAGATCTGACTATGTAGTACTCAAATATACTAAAAAGTGATTTTCGTATTTTTTCCACAACCGACACTATTCTACGATCATGACGAAATGTTTTAACATTATAGCTTTTCCCAAAAAGATGGAAAATTAACAGTGCCACCTGTTGACGGTATAATGAACTAATTTGTTGTATTGTATTTACACAATTCTACTTTATTATATTACGTAACTGTCCACTATCGGTGCAAAGTATTCGTACGGTCACCTAGTATTAGTATATTTTTTTATCACGAAATGTTCAGTATCAGCCCGGAGTCTGGAATTGCGCGGTATGGGGATAGGCTTGCCTCCTATCATATAATGAGACGGAAATAAGTTCGGACAAATATGGGTTACACTTTTGCCTACCTCTTTCGGGATTAGAGGCGCAAGTGAGTATGCGCTAAACATTAAGAGGCTACAGCGAAAATAATCCGTAGTTTGGTGGGCGGGGCTTGCAGCCGCTCGCGGGGAGCTCCGAAGGCATCGCACGCGATCGGGCGACGAGCCGCGCGCGTTTGTCGTCGGGCGAATCGACTCGTATTAGAAAGCTGTACACTCTGTGCAAAGTGATATAAGTCTAAAAGCTTATTTTTTTCGGTCTAGTCGGTATTCCTGTATCTGATATAAAACGGAAAATAAAATTCGTTCGCAATGATATAAGGACCACCTTTGGACAATTTTGATAAAAAAATTGTGTATGCTGATATTACTTTAGGAATATTAAATTGAACTGAGGCCTTATTTTAAAGCAAATATGTTTAATTTGTTATATCTCAATTTGTAACATAAGACACTATTAATTACGTCAGATTTGTTCGCAATAATACAATTAAAGCAAAGCAAAATGGTGATATTGAAATTTTTTTTTTTATCTTGACACAGTAAAGAGACTTGGTATTAAGTACAGTCCAGTTCAAATATATTTGCGACTAACAAGATTAACTTTGTTACTCATCGGCATTATGTGGGCCCGAAGTTACTGGATATACAGTGGCTAGTCCTGAAGCGTGACATGTCTGATTAGACCACTATGGTGAGTTTTTCGCCATGTGTACGGTTTTCGCTATTCAATCGATACCCAAATGTATCGGTTACCCTCTCACCAGTGACACCAGCAGTCCTGCCTGGGTTTATCTTAGACTAGTACTTACGAATGTTTCCACTTCACCGTATCTTAAATATCCTTTTTATAAAGACAATTGACTCTCATAGCTTCCTCTAGTATACCAACACATCGTACCTTTGGTACGATTTAGCATGGGTGTTTGTGACCCACGTACTTTTGTGATTCTCTAAAACGTAAAAATATTACCTTAAGCGACATTACTGGAGTTTACCTGGCACGTTATGGACACGTACTCCCGTAGGCCATAAATTTGGTTTCCACCACATTTCTATCCGCCATTTTCAAGCCTCCCCTACTACAGATTCACCGTTTACTCATAAGTCGAGTGGGCCCGATGGCATCCCTTCGATTGTGTTACAGACATGTGCTCCTGAGTTGGCACCGGTTTTAACGTGTCTTTTCCGACACTCCTATGCATTAGGGGTAGTCCCGAAATCCTGGAATGTCGGTTTAGTGCACCCGATCCTAAAAAAGGCAACCGCTAAGATCCGTCCAATTACAGGCCTATAACCATCGCCTTTGTTCTCTACGATAATGGAATTATCAACTGTCAGCTCCTGCTGTACCTAGAGGAGTACCGATTGATTAGCGACCGCCAGTACGTCTTTCGCCGGAGTCGCTCGCTGGTAATCTTCTAATTTACCTGCCATATAGATGGACAGAAGCAACTGAGACCAAGGGGGAGGCGCTTGCAGCCAATTGAGGCATAGCGAAGACCTTTTATCGGGTATGGCACAAAGCACTTCTTTAAAGCTACCTTCCTTTGGGCTTCCAGAGAAATTATGCAACTGGATCACTAACATTTAAAAAATCGTGATAGAAGCGTGTATTCCCCACGTTTCTGATAGATGTTCAAAAATCAATCACCATCTATTAATTTTTTTGTTAATAGATGGTGAGATAATCGCTTTCAAAGGTATAAAAAGTGTAATATTAATCGAACAAAATGTGTTCACAAGATTTTTTTTTTTATTCGATCACGGCAAAGTGACTACACTACATCTGATGGGAAGCGCAGTCCAGTCCAAAAAACCAGCGACCATCGACAAACAATAAGTTTATCGGTGGTAATGCTTCTTCATACTCTGAAGAGGGAACAATCAAATCGAGGACCCAGCGCAAGACAGGCGGATGACCAATGCAGGCACAGGGATACAATGTTGGACTCTTATACGCACCCCAAACAACTATCAACTCGTGTCGCAAGCCCCTCGGTAGAACTGGATATACACTGGCTGAACCTGGCCTGGCCTGGAACGCGATCCACACAAGGTGTGAGTCGCTATGGCAGGTTTTAACACTGCGTGTACGGTGGTGGCTATCCGGGCGCATATGGATATCCTACCACCAGCATAATAGTTTCCACTTTTGTATAGATTTTATTCTTTACTATGGAATCCTAAGTTTGTCATGTGTAAGTAAAACACACACTTCGTCGGTTTTGAAGGATAATGAAATGACAGACTAAATTTTGTCATTTTCATACATTTGAAATGAAAATGAAATAGTCAGGTATCCGGGTGCACTTTGCACTTGATTACTATCAAGCTAATTTTCCGTGAGTAGCTTCGTTTCGATGAGATGCATAACAATTTCCTGTGCGAAAATTCTCGATTGTGGGTACTTATTGTGGTAACAGAGGTAGCAAGGATAAATATATGTCGATTTGATGATACTCAAAAAATTAATACTAACTGTTTTTTTGTTACATTTCAAGATAATTATCTAAATTATTTGAAAAAATATTTTTCCTACAAAATGTATGGTTTGATCAAGGACCTTTCCAGGATTTATAGATTTGATTATTCAAATCTATAAATCCTGGAACGGGAATAAATAAAAAAAAGTGTGATTCTCGGGACGCACGACAGAAGTGATAACTTAAACTAAGGTGGGTTGAAGTGAGAGAGGAGAAGCCTGACTACTGCTGCCGTATGCGTGAGAGAAAGGAAAGCCAGTCAGAGTGGGTCCGTAACGCGTTGTTACAAAGCGGTTTACCCTCCCATAATAAGTTATCACTTCATTGGATTGCTCTGCACTGCCCTACACTGCACTCCAGTCCGGTCAAAGTCCTGCCAAAGTCCGGTCATAGTTCTGTCAATGTCCGGTCAAAGTCCTGTCAAAGTCCGGTCAAAGTCCGGTCAAAGCCCAGTCAAAGTCCAGTCAAAGTCCGGTCACAATCCGGTCACATTCCGGTTAAAGTCCTGTTAAAGTTCGGTCAAAGTCCTGTCAAAGTCCACTCTAAGTCCGGTCACAGACCAGTCACAATACTGTTTAAAGTCCGGTCACAGTTCGCTCATAGTCCTGTCAAAGTCCGGTCAAAGTCCTGATAAAATCCTGTCAAAGTCCGGTCAAAGACCGGTCGAAGTCCGGTCAAAGTCGTGTCAAAGTCCGGTCAGAGTCCCGTCAATGTCTTGTCAAAGTCCGGTCAAAGTCGTGTTAAAGTCCGGTCAAAGTCCGGTCATAGTCCGGTCAAAGTCCGGTCAAATCCAGTTAAGTCTGGTCACAGTCCGATCAAAGTCCTGCCACAGTCTGGTCAAAACCAGTTGAAGTCCGGCCACAGTCCGGTCAAATTCCGGTCAAAGTCCTGTCAATGTCCTGTCGGTCTTGTCAAAGTCCAGTCAAAGTCCGGTCACATTCCAGTCAAAGTCCTGTCACAGTCCGGTCAAAGTCCGGTCAACTCCAGTTAAAGTCCGGTCGAATTCCGGTCAAAGTCCTGTCATAGTTCTGTCAAAGTCCGGTCAAAGTCCAGTCACAGTCCGGTCAAAGCAGACTGGTCACCGTGTGACACCACCTTAGACTTCGAAAATTCTCAAAGATCCAGGGAGATCGGCTAGCGCTGGCTGGTCAACTGGCCCGCGTGACGTCTCATGGAATGTTCTCGAATATTCTCGAACCTTCCGTTGATCGATGGACCGCTGGTGTTACGGAACGCATCGGTTCACCCTCCCATAAGAAGTTATCACTTCAAAAATGAAAATTAGTTTGCCACCAACAAAACAAGAATTGTAGCAACAAATTAAAAGAATTGCATTAATTTGTAATGTATGGTGTAATGTACACATGCCCCACGGAAAAATTGCCAGAAAATTTCAGATAGACAATAATTGACGACAAATATAATATTCATATATTATTGGTTTGATGGCCCCCTAAGTCCATGTTTTGAATAATAATTATCTTCTGACATACAAGGTACCCTATTAAAAATATTGTTATTTATTGATTGATTATACAGGGTTATTTTTAAAACACCAGCAACCTCGCAGGGGTAGATTCCTAAGGTTATAAGCTACTACTTTTGTTCTACGACTTTTGATAATTTGTTAGATTTTATTTTCATACAAAAATAAGTATTCATTTAATGTTTGAATTACAACGCGCATCGCAGATTACGTAAACAAACACGCGAAGCGTGGGGAACCGGGCTAGCGCATTTGACCTTGAACTCCCGAGCAGCTGACCGGCGCCGCGCCGCAGTCTACGAAGAAAAACACTACACAACAAAAACTTGTAAAATCATTTTTTTTAAATATATTGAGTTATATCCAAACTCGTAGAACAAAAGTTGTTCCGTATGGGGTCAGCTATCTGATACTGCGAGGTTGCTGGTGTTTTAAAATTAACCCTGTATTCATTATTATATAATTTACTTAATTTTTTCATGTTATTACAAAGTCAGATATGACGAATGAGGAAAATGAAATAGATGAAGATGACAGCTATGTTAGAAGCGTAGATAATGAAGATTTATCAGATGAATCTGATGAAAATTTTATAATTAGAATCATCAAATCGACATATTTTATCCTTGATACCTCCGTTAGCTACCACAATCAAGAATTTTCGCACAGGAAATTGTTGGGCGTCTCATTGAAACGAAGCTACTCACGGAAAATTAGCTTGATAGTAATCAAGTGCAAAAATGGACCCGGGACCCCTGACTAAAACTTATATTACTTTAAACCTGGAAATATTTATATTTTATATAATATAACTAAATATGAATCCATTAACACTGAGTGAATTAATGGGTGTTAATTGATACAAGTTAGATTTTTTTAACGCATCCAAAATACATAATATCCATTAAATCTTAATATTTTCTAAACAGACTTACTTCCAGCATTTTAATTATTTTAACTCCAACCCTATCAGATAGAAGTTTAAAAAAAGCTTGTGCCATTTAACACATGTATTTATCATTATACACATATGGCTAATTATATAAATTTAGTTTCTTTTTATTATCTCATATTATTATTGTTACTATAAACAAAAATCATAGTACATTTATGTTAATAGCAAGTAATCCCAATCCTTCAAAGTTAAAACATCCTGAGATTAGAATAGAGTAAAAAAAAGTTGTCGAATTTTAAAAATAGCATCATATAATTAAATAGTTTTTTCTCAAAATTCGGTTTTCAGACTTGTATCACTTTTCACAGAGGGTACAGAAATATTCGCATATTAGGACGAAAAAAATATTTATTATGTACTTACACTGTGACATTACGCTCATCATCTATGGATACTGATTTATGTTAAATGAGTCTATTGATGGAAGTGGCTTGGTTGAAGATATTATGAATTTAACAAGTGAAAATAATATAATATATGCGTACATCCTATAACTATTTGCATTATTAAATGTAATTTGACTTTGAGGGTCAATAAAATCATATTAATGCATGAAGTCACGAAAATCCGATCTGCAAAAAAACGGCATAGGTCCATCCGCGATAAGGCGCTCCCGCCGACTGATCTATTGAGGGAATGAAAGTGACGCAATTACTTTTGAAATGCAACATAAGAGATGGCTATAGTGAGTGTACGTTCAGAATAAAACAACGTATGTGCCAAAACGATTTTTCTTATTTTCTAATAAAACTCATTATTAAATCTAAAACTGCTTTTTGGAAACTTTCATACGATAATTCTCCATGTTTTAAAGTAAATTTAATTGTCTTATTCATGAGGGTTACGCTTCGGCAGCCAAAAACGTAAAAAAATAGATACAACTTTGCGATTTTTTTCTATCGAGAAAATTTCATTGAATCGTGTATTCCTTTTTAACGATCCTAGAGCAGAAAGTCAAAAAACGTATACCAAAATATTAAATCTCTATTCCACGTACACAATTATATATACGAGATAGAAATGTCCCATTTGTTTCAATGTACCACCTTAACCTCTGTTATAATGCTATGTTTTTAATTTTTGTATTTTTTGTGATATGGATCTTGGGTCTGCAATAAAGGTTATTATCATTATAAAATAAATCTATACGGATACTTACATCCTCCGGCCACTCGATAGTGAAGGGAGTGATGCTGGTGTCGTCTTTATCGGCGTCGGCTGGTCCCCACCATGTGTCGTAGTTCAGTTCGGGCACCGTCGTGTAGTCGATCGTCGCGGTCACCGCCGTCACCAGTCCCACTACAAGCCAGAGGTACATGTTGAATTGATTTGAAATTTTATATAATTTCCTCTCTTTTATACTTGTAATGTGTTTGCTCTGAGCTACCGTGTGGTCAAGTGTTTTCATTCTGAGAAGATGAATTATTGCCAATGTTAAACAGACTTTGTAAACAGACAATGAAAAACAAGTAGTTTCATTTATGTTATTTTGTAAAATACAGCATTTTGCTGGTGGGAGGATACTTGTATCCGACCGGATAGCGACCACCGTACACTGGTGCTAAAACCTGCCATAGTGGCCCACCTTGTGTGGGTCGCGTTCCAGGGTCAGCCAGTGTATATCCAATTCTCCCCAGGGGGCTTGCCCCCTGATCCTAACCCTTTTCCCATCCCTTTTTCCTTCCCCTCCCCTTTGGCCCTTTGGCAGGCCAGCATGATCTTGCCGACCTACGATGGATACATTGTTTATCGTTGGTCGACACTATTCTTGGATTGCGCTACACTTATCATCAGGTGTAGCGTAGCAATAAAATACATTTTTTTCTTCAAATTTATTTTCTATTTCTTAATTAGACTTTCTATAAAAGCATGTCTTTTGGTTGTTTTAAACTATTATTTATTTTTAATTACAATAAATTACAATTTTTTTTCAAATTAATTTTCTATTTTCTATAAAGGCGTGTTTTTTATTTATTTTTAAACTGTTATGAGTGAATTGAATTGCCATCGGTCCTTCATAAGTATGCCAAATTCGATTTAATCCGACGTTTTGGAGGAGGTCAAAATAATGTTCAAAGTTTCCGTTACATACTAACATACTGTTTGAGTACAAAACCTTTGTACATACTCTTTGTTTATATATGAAAATTATTTGAATTTAAAAAAAATTTTGAGTTTGGAATTGTCAAATATAATAGAATGATATCGTTGCCACCGCTGAGATGTCCGGATGGATCCCTGGCCCACAGGCCGCAAGAGAAAGCCACTCTTTTGGCAGAACTCTTTGCGGCTAATTCGCGGCTCGAGGACGGTAATGCACTGCCGCCTACGGTGCCCGATTGCGGATACTCTATGCCGGATGTTCGTATCAGGCATTATGATGTGCGGCGTGAATTGCTGACCCTCGATGTCCGCAAGGCTAGTGGTCCAGATGGTATCCCGGCGGACCACCGCCGAAAGGACCACCTCCTCAAAATGTGCGCTGCCGAGTTGTCTTCTGTGCTGACACGCCTATACTGCTCTTCCTTCGTCTCAGGTATTGTGCCTCAATCTTGGAGAAAAACCGATGTGCAACCGATCCCAAAAAAACGTGATCGGTCGGACCCTAACAATTACCGTCCAATCGCCATAACCTCAGTGATGTGCAAAGTAATGGAGCGGATCATTAACGCACAGCTGATCCGCTACTTGGAGGATCACTCGCTGATCAGTGACCGACAGTACGGTTTTCGGTCAAATCAAAGTGATCTCCATCGCCCATGTACACCTACAATACTAGGAGAATCATAGGCGAGATGCCAACTTTTAAAGGGAAAGGATAATTAAGGGATTGGAGGGATTTGGGATTCATACTGTAGACAAAACTGTCTACAGCGTGGTTCTAACACTCTTAGATACTCTCTCATCGCATGGAATAAATACAGCAAAATATTGATACATAGGTTTTTATTTATGAATACATAACAACAATTTTGTTTTTTATCTTATAATGAAAAAATATCCACTGTCATCTAATAACTTGTATTTTTTTCATTATGGAACGATATAAACTTCTCCATAGCGCTAAATATGGATTTTGCGAGGACTTCAGGCGCCTGCAGCGCGAGGAAGTGTCCGTAGTTATCCAGCACCTCCACTTCCAACAGGTTCGTGTACTTAGTGTTGAGAGCAGCTGGCGGCATGTAGAAGATCTCATTAGGAGCCTGGACTATCACGGTCGGGACTGTCGTTGGGACACTGCAAAGGAATTATACAATTTTGTATAAGAAGACATTCTTAGAGTTTAGCAGCAGCTCAACGGAAGTAGTACAGATTGTGATGACGAAAGGTTCTAAACAAGCATCAACGGCATTTACCTCTGATTCCTCTAAGTTATGTGTGTATTCATTGTTATTTATCGCTTGCTTTTACAGCGAATGAAACATCGTGGCGAAACCTGAATATCTAAGATTTCTTCACAAAAATTTCGAAAGTATTTTAAGTCTGCCAAACTATGTTAGGCCGCCACGATGCGATGGACTAAGGCCTAACAACTTTCATTTGTAGCCCGCCAATAGTTCGGGGTAATACAGAGATCATATTATTATTTACTAAGAAGACAGCTATATGGAATGGAAGAACAGAATATTGAAATACTTATGGCCGAGCCGAATATCATCTGCGTGACTTCGCTAGCCCAGCATCGCGAAAGAGTGGGGAATGATTGTGTGGTAAAGCAGACGTATGTGGGATGGACGGATGATGGAAGGATGGAAGGATGAGGTTGTGACAAACCTTAAGAAAATATTCTTTTTATTATCATTAATGACTAGTCGAGTAGCTCGCAGTAGCGCGCATGATCGTAAGCGTTACGCCTGCCAATAAACAGAAGCAACACCAATCAAAACTTTGAATTATGATGTTTCCTATTACTAGTAATTTTAATGGATTCAATGTCCTTCAAACCGAAACACAACAGTGTTTACATACTACTGTTTGGCGGCAGAAATGACAAAGCGGTGGTACATAAACAGACGGCCTTCCGCATACGAGGTACCAGCTACATTCTGCGTTAAGTGCTAGAGCCACACTGTAGAATATTGTCTACAGTAAGAATGGGCCCCCTTAGCCCAGTTAGTACCACTGTCTCACAGACGCGATGTAAAATGGCAGCTAACGGCAGCTTATTGTTGCGTTTTGTATGATGAGCGAGATTTCAGGAAGCCCAAACCCCCTTCTCTTCCCAATCTCCATTCCGTTCCTTAAATGTGGGCAATGCTTTATTCATCATTCAGGTATGATATTCATGGGCGGTGATCGCTTACCAAATTGAACCATTTGATCCTTTTTAAATGCAGCATGGATTTATAAGAATTATGAAATCTTACTTGATATATCCCATGCGCCAGTTCCTAAGGTTGACGGTCTCAGCGTAGATCCTCATAGCACTAGTGACCCTCCCCGTGACCCAGTAGACCATGACGTTATCCAAGAATTCGTCACGGGTAAAGATTTCCACCCCGCCCATAGTTTCATTCCTATGTTCGACTCCGACGCCAAGAGAGAACAAATGCAGGAACCACGAAACCATACTCGTGGGGGACTCACCCACGCAGAGACCTGGATATTTTTACTGCATTAGAATGAGCAAAGGATGACTAATGGCCAACGCTATGAAGCTCCATAATAAAGAGTCTTGAATGCTTGAGTGAGTTATCCGGAGGCCGAAATCTGCCTCCCCTTCCCAATCTATTAATTACTAGATGACCCGGTGAACTTCGTATCACCTACATGTATTTTTGTAAACTGTGGTCAAAACTTAATACAAATGTTTCATTTACATTAAATGCAATTAAGTGAGGTACTGCACCATTGCACGCGAGGTAGCCCGTCGCACATTTAATTGACTTCGACGGCCTAAGTCAGGTTGTCTTCCACTTCCCCCCGGTGGGACAGTCCTGTCCCTGTCCCAGTCCCAGTCCCAGTCCCAGTCCCTGTCCCTGTCCCTGTCCCTGTCCCTGTCCCTGTCCCTGTCCCTGTCCCTGTCCCTGTCCCTGTCCCTGTCCCTGTCCCTGTCCCTGTCCCTGTCCCTGTCCCTGTCCCTGTCCCTGTCCCTGTCCCTGTCCCTGTCCCTGTCCCTGTCCCTGTCCCTGTCCCTGTCCCTGTCCCTGTCCCTGTCCCTGTCCCTGTCCCTGTCCCTGTCCCTGTCCCTGTCCCTGTCCCTGTCCCTGTCCCTGTCCCTGTCCCTGTCCTGTCCTGTCCCTGTGCTGTCCCTGTCCTGTCCTGTCCCTGTCCTGTCCTGTCCTGTCCCTGTCCCTGTCCCTGTCCTGTCCTGTCCCTGTCCTGTCTAGTATAGCGTGGCGACCCGTCACCACTGCAAGCTTCGCAACGCCAACAATCCGGTTTATACCTGCGCTTATAGATGTTTCACATCAAAAAGATGTCAAATGTTTCATACCCAGGAACAGTTTGTATGGGAAAATTAAGTTGTCGTTTTTAGTGCTTTCCGTTATTTATTATTTATGTTACTCATTTTTTCTCACCGGGTAAACCTTCCCTGAACTTCTACAGATATTTCAAGATCAGAATTACCCAAATCGGTACAGCCAGTCTCGAGTTTTTGCGAGACACACGCACAGCGATTCATTTTTATATATATAGATTATTATCCTTTAGGGTCGGCAACGCATCCGTGATTCCTCAGGTATTGTGGATGTTCATGGGCAGTGAAGATCATATGACCTACTTGCTTCTATTGTAAAAAAGGTAACACAAGTACCTCGCTTTTAATTATTTTTATTACCTTGAATGACGAGTCTGATGTTAAGTTAGCAAAACTTCTCAACATTTTAAATTACTTACTCCTCACGCCGGACATAAGATGTTAAGTCCCACAATGGCCAGTAATTTCACTGGCAACAATTACTTTCAAGTCGAAACACAACAATGCTTACATACTTACCAATAGTATCAGGTTTCGACGCTTGTATATGGAAAAATCCAAACTCTTGCATCACGAATTTCAGTGTATCCTCGAGTGGATACAATCGATCGACCAGGTTTGAAGGCATGATCGCCTCTGGATATATTGACGCCGTGGTTATCATGGCGAACGCTGAATTAGTCATCGCTATACCCATGTTGGAATGATAGCCCAGAAGAACCTGTAAAATGTATTTGTGCCATTATATATAATGTAATTCTAAAATTTGATTATAGAGAAAAAAAACGTGATTATTGCTCATGGTTCATCCAGCATGACATCGAGTATAAATACAAATGGCGCATGTTTATTGAATCAACAAATTCATTTATAGTCTAGAACGAATTGGCGCATGAGTACCGAAAATTATTCCACCTCAATTTTTTTATGCGGTCCTCATCAAATTGCCCTACTGATGACTTTTCACGATAAAGTTAATATTTTTAGAGATATATAGGTGTCCCCCGTCTAGTCTCCCGTGGACTCCTGGGGGTTCACCTGGACCACTTTGGAAATTAATGTTCCAGATCGGTGAAGAAAGTATGAAGATATTATTCAAAAATTCACTTACATCTGGCATGAAGGTGGCTATGTTCTGACATATATTCGCTCCCCAGTCACCTGCCTGGCAGTAGAATTGCTCATGTCCCAGTCTGTTCATCAGCCCCTTTAATATAAATCCCATTTCCGCTGCGCCTAGACCTTGACGATTAGTGGCCTGTAGAGCAAATACCTTTATTTATAACAAAGATTAGCCACTCATGAACACTGTAGAGGCAAGGATGCATTATATGCACCAAGAATCCTAGATGAGCAGAAGAGCACGTTGTCTGTCTGATAGTAAGCAGTATTTTTTGTATCCTGGCTCGGCCAAGTGACTACCCCAGACCTGATGGGAAATGTAGCGCAATCCAAGCTATTCTTGGATTGCGCTACATTTCCCGAGCAATGACAGATGACGTGTTTATCGTAGGTCGGCAAGTTCATGCAGGCCTAACTGCTTCGTCACACTCCTTTTAAAGGATTCCATATTATACGTGTGCCGGCAAACAATTTCACATCATCATGGTAGAGCAGAAATAAGATATTATGAACTTTTTAATTCGAGTCGAGATGGAGTAGACCACCAAGCTGTGGCTCCGCAAGCCAGCATAGGTGGTTCTGTTAGGGAAAGGTGAGGATGGGATGAGGTCAAACAATTTTTTAGAGCATTCACCGTGATACATACAATAAAAGACGCTTAGCGAGGCAATGTCCCTATGCAATTGCAGCGGTTCTGAGTTCTTTGTAACGTACGCGTCATTCACAATGCGGAAAGCCCGTCGCTACAATCCGTTCAAGGCATCGAGCAAGTATAGAATAAGAATAAAGAATAAGAATTGGGAAGGGAAGGGGATTTGAGCCTCCGGATATCTCACTTATCATATGAAACGCAGCAGCAAGCCGCTACTTAACATCGGTTTCCTGTGAGTCATGTTTGTATCGTACAAGTTAGCGTAACAAGTACGTATGACAGCCATGCCTCACGGTGCAGCGAGATATTACAGAAGCGTGGTCGTATCTTCAAAGACATACACTAAGAGTTGCTAGAAACAAATCCAGAACTTCTAAAAGGAGATTAATCAAGTTTAGTGGTATCTTACATCAGAATAACCAAATCCAGGTAAGCTGGGTATGACGAGTTCAAGCACGAAGTCTCTCTCCTCATCATCATTCAAGATATACTCAATGAATTCGTAGAACTCCCGTATAGACCCAGGGAAACCATGACACACCATTAGTGGGACGCTGAATTTGCCTTCAGGAACCTGATGAATAAAAATAACTAACAGTCAAATATACTCGCTGTTTCAAATTATATTGCAATTATACAATATACTCGTACATTACTAAGTCACTATTTTTTTATTTAAAGCATTTTATTGTAAGATAAAACACAGATTTACGGATCATAAGATCCTCCAAATTTACTGCTACGTGTATCGATACCGGGTTAAAAAAAGTAGAAGTTGCAGTAGTAGGTGTGTGCTCAGAATAATCATTTAAGTCGATATATGTAGCAGACAACCTGGCTTAATGTCTTCAATGTTTTAAAATCATAACAATAATGCATGCGCATAATGAATAATTAAGCGAAAATACTTATGCAGGCAATCTCCCACTTCGAAGAGACTTAGTAAAGCTACTTACTTCCGGTTTGATGTGGATGAAGTGAATGTTGAGGCCCTGGATGGGGGTCTTGAAGTGAGGGTACTTGTTCATGTACGCCAGCCTCTCGGTGAAGTTGTATTCATTCTGCCAGTAGTCGAGCCAGTAGCCGATTGTGTCAGTGTTCGTGCCATAGTTGTATCCGGAGCCGTCCAGTGGCGGTGTTAAGGGACGCTTGTTCTTCAGCCTATTTAGTAAATCTTCAATCACCTAAAAATATCATATTGCTCACTCTAGTTGTAACGACATCGTTGCTTAGTAATATAGAGAGAGTTCCATTTCGGGATTCTTTAGCGAAATGACAAAAACAGAATCCTTATAACTTCATTGTTTCTGTCTTTCGGACTGTCCATCCGCTGATCACAAGCATTTTACTCGGAAACTATAAGCACTATAAAGATAAAGTTTGGATGGTAGGTGTATTCTATGAACCGCTCAAAAAGTGTAGTGAAAAAGAAAAAAAAATGGATTGGCACTCCATACATGTATTTGATGGATGTTTTTTTTCATGACACATAGTACAAGGTGGTACCTACCCCTTCACTTCTACCTACCCCTTTGGGGATTAAAGGCGTAAGTGAGTATGCATCTAAACATTAACCTCTGCTATAAAATAAATCTATAAGGATACTTACATCCTCCGGCCACTCGATAGTGAAGGGAGTGATGCTGGTGTCGTCTTTATCCGCGTCGGCTGGTCCCCACCATGTGTCGTAGTTCAGTTCGGGCACCGTCGTGTAGTCGATCGTCGCGGTCACCGCCGTCACCAGTCCCGCTACAAGCCAGAGGTACATCTTGAATTGGATTGAAATTTTATATAATTTACTCTCTTTTATACTTGTAATGTGTTTGCTCTGCGCTACCGTGTGGTCAAGTGTTTTCATTCTGAGAATATGAATTATTGCCAATGTTAAACAGACTTTATTTATTTAAACACAAAACAGGTTACAATCAGAATATAAATCAGTAATTAACAAAGGTTGTTCGTACTTTGTTAAACAGACAATGAAAAACAAATAGTTTCAGTTATGTTATTTTGTAAAATACAGCATTTAACCAACTGAAATCTAATGAATTTAGCAAAACAAAATCTATATCTCAGTTTTAATTTGATCTGTGTTGAGATGTTATTGCATATTTGTATCCATATTAAGGTTTGTGAGGAGGTTTTTATGAGTGGTAGAGCCATGTTGTAGACAGTTTTGTCTACAGCATGAATGGGCCGGCTCGACCGGGTCGTTACCACTATCTCACAGAGAACGGACATAATGTAGTGGCTTGCTGCTGCGTTTCGTACAGTGAGTGAGATATCCGGGGGCCCAAATCCCTTCCCCTTCCCAATCCTTTAATTATCCCTTCTCTTTAAGGTCGGTCGGTGGAGATCACTTACCAACAGATGAACAACTTTGCTCGTTTGCCGGTCTATGCTGTATAAAAAATATATAATAGTTTAAAAAAACTAAAAAACACGCTTTTATAGAAAGTCTAACTAAAAATAGAAAATAAATTTGAAGAAAACAATGTATTTTATTGTAAAAAAAAGCGTGGGGTGCATGGTGTCAATAGTTATAATTATTGTATTGACAGATATGAGTAGAAGGATTATCATTTAGATACCTAGTATCTTAAAAGCACCCCACGCTTTTTTTACAATAAAATACATTGTTTTCTTCAAATTGATTTTCTATTTTTTAGTTAGACTTTCTATAAAAGCGTGTTCTTTAGTTTTTTTTTAACTATTATATATTTTTAATTTTTTAAGTTAAAATAAAAATATATTGTAGCAGAGAGTATAATTTTAATTCCTAACCCGAATATCTAAAAAACCCGCCAACTATTGACGCTCCTAGATACTACGATATAATTAACGAAGATCTAGAGAGTACAATTTTAATTCCTAACCCGAATATTAAAAAAAGCACCATCTATTGGCATTCTTATGCGTCATGTAGATGATGCTAAACTAAACTTTACACACAACACAATTATTTATAATTATTAATCACAATTTGCAATACTTTTATTTTTTTTATATAATATTGCAATATATAATATTTATATAATATTGTCATCGGTCCTTGATAGGTATGCCAATTTTCAATTTAATCCGACGTTTTGAAGGAGGTTAAAATTACGTTCAAAGATTCCGTTACAGACAATCATACCAACATACCACCCTACCAACATACCACCCTACCAACATACCAACATACATACGTCTGAAGCTAATAAAAGCGTGTTAAAAATAGTATAAACAACTAAAAAATACGCTTTCATAGAAAGTCTAACTGTAAAATTTAAAGTAAATTAGATAATTAAAATGTATTTTATCGTAAAAAAGGCGTTATAACTATTGATACCATGCACCCCACGCTTTTTTTTGCAATAAAATACCTTTTCTTCTTCAAATTTATTTTCTATTTCTTAGTTAGACTTTCTATAAAAGCATGTCGTTTTAAACTAATATTTATTTTTCATTGCAATAAAATACATTTTTTTTTCAAATTTATTTTCTATTTTCTGTAAAAGCGTGTTTTATTTATTTTTAAACTGTTATTTATTTTAATTTTTTTTGAAAAAATAGAAGTATAGTATATTATTTTTTTAAATATTGAATTGGCATCGGTCCTTCATAAGTATGCCAAATTCGATTTAATCCGACGTTTTGGAGGAGGTCAAAATCATGTTCAATATTTCCCTTATGGTGCTGCCACACCGGTGTTATAAAATGTTTACAAACATTTTCTAACATTAAACATTTACTAACATTATTATTACTAACATTTTATAACAGCGGTGTGGCAGCACCAATACATACTAACACTAACATACGTATGAAGCTAATAAAAACGCGTGAGACACTGTTCTGTAACACGATCCACGTAAAATGTATGCATAGCTGGGCATTTTTATTTTTTCCAAATATTAAGTCACGTTTTCAGGCATCTGACCGACGGCGATCCACGAAATCACAGAAAAATATTTTTTTTTTCAATTTTTTCTTTCTGCCTTGCGTTATCCCGGCTTATGTACCAGGGTCCGCCTTCGTACCTAAACGCTTCCACTTCGCCCGATCTTGAGCATCCTCTGTAGTGAGACCATTGGTTCTCATGTCGTCCGCCAAAACGTCAAGCCAACGCTTCTTGGGCCGTCCACGAGAACGTACCCCTGGTACGATCTGGTTCAGGCATCTGCGACCGACGTACTCCTGCGGTTTCCTCAAAACATAACCAAACCAGCTTAAGCGACATTCTTGGAGTTTATCAGCCACGTCGCGGACACCAAGGCTGCCACGGATGTACTCGTTACGAATACGATCTAATCGTGTAACATTGCACATCCACCGCAGCATTTTTTTCTCCGCGACATGGATTTCTCCGACATGGCGCTTAAGGGCCGGCCACGTCTCACATCCATACAGGAGTACAGGCCGAATGATAGTTTTATATATGAGACCTTTAAGTCTCATCAGCATCTTTCGATCGCAAATAACGCCTGTGAGCTCCCGCCACTTAGCCCAAGCAGCGCCAATACGGGCCCTAACGTCGAGGTCGATGTCACCGGACTCATGCAGTACAGACCCCAGGTGTTAAAACTTGTCCGTTTTCACGGCAAGTTCACCCCCAGTCTGTACTCCAGCAGGCCATGTACTCGGTCTTCGCCACATTTAGTTTCAGACCACCGTTTCCAGCGTCCCCTTCCACAGGTTCATCCTCTGCTCTAGGCGCTGTTTGTCCTCATTTACCAGTGCGATGTCGTCGGCATACATGAGCACCCATGGTGGCTGCTTCTGTATATCCGCTGTCGTAGCATCACGCACCACACTAAATAGAAAAGAACTCAGCGCCGAGCCCTGGTGGACACCTACACCTAGTTTTTTCAACGACTATTCTTATTTTTTTATAGTTTGAATATTCTCTAAATCTTTATATATAAAAATTTCGTGTCACGTTGTTTGTCCGCGATAAACTCCTAAGCTACTGAACCAATTTTAATCAAATTTTGCGAACTATTTACAGTTTAATCCAACCTGAGAGATAGGATAGTTTATATCTAAAGTCGCAATATTTTTTTATTAAAAATTATTTGTTTATTGTATGACAAAGAGTTATATTATAATTTATTAAAATGTTAAATTAAATCTGTGAGTTCCATAAGATACAGATGGCAGTGTAAGTTAATTTATCGGCTGGATTGAGTAAGTATCCAATAAATGGCTCATACTCTATTGAATAGTTTACTACAATATAATCTATACTAATATTATAAAGCTGTAGAGTTTGATTGTTTGTTTGTTTGTTTGTTTGAACGTGCTAATCTCAGGAACTACTGGTTCGAGTTGAAAAATTGTTTTTGTGTTGGATAGTCCATTTATCGAGGAAGGCTTTAGGCTATATAACATTACGCTGCGACCATTAGAAGCGAAGCACCAGTGAAAAAAATTGCAAAAACGGGGAAAATTATTCATATTTGAAGGCTTCCGTTGATAAGCTACCGAAATAATATTATTTGAAGGCTTCCGTTGCTAAGCTACCCAAATCTATACTAATATTATAAAGCTGTAGAGTTTGATTGTTTGTTTGTTTGTTTGATCACGTGGGCGGAGCCGCGAGCAAAAGCTAGTTTAACATATATACCTTAGCCACAGCAACGCGTGGCCGGGCACCTAGTAATAATATATAAATATGGGATGCTTGTTCTTATGCTTAAATTTTACCATCCTCAAGAATATAAAAAACTTTTCGAAAATCGAACACACCATCCTCCAATCCCATCAACAGAAACCCACAGAGGATTTCTCACATTAAATCGTATAATTATTTTATGAGCCCAGGCTCCCCTCGTATAATGCCGAATTATAACGACTGGTGGCGTGCCGATAACCGAGGGACGGCTCGGGCGCGATCTCTTGCATCGCTGAGTATGTAAGGGGAGATTCGGGAATGTTGGTTATTGTACGGAAGGAGTAGAGATTCCGTTGATATGGATTATAGTAACAAGCGAGAAAGGAAATAAAGTATTATTTACGCTGGTATGGAATAATACAGTTCATTAGTATACACCAGGGCCTTTATCTATACTAATATAATAAAGCTGTAGAGTTTGATTGTTTGATTGTTTGTTTGTTTGTTTGTTTGTTTGTTTGTTTGAACGCGCTAATCTCAGGAACTACTGGTTCGAATGTAAAAATTATTTTTGTGTTGGATAGTCCATTTATCGAGGAAGGCTTTAGGCTATATAACATTACGCTGCGACCATTAGAATTCGAAGCATCAGTGAAAAATGTTGCAAAATCGGGAAAAATTATTCATATTTGAAGGCTTCCGTTGCTAAGCTACCCAAATAATATTATTTGAAGGCTTCCGTTGCTAAGCTACCTAAATCTATACTAATATTATAAAGCTGTAGAATTTGATTGTTTGTTTGTTTATTTGATCACGTGGGCGGAGCCGCGAGCAAAAGCTAGTATTCTATAAAGCGATAAGCGACGGAGTTCTAAAACGTAGACCTAATGTTACATAGAATATTTATCACATTCAAGAAGAAAACATAATATTCTTTCCTGAACTGCCGGCAACGCATTTGCAAGCCCTCCGCTGTTGCAGGTGTTTATGGGCGGCGGTGATCACTTTCCATCAGGTGAGCCTATATTCTGGTGGTGGGATATTCATATCCGTCCCGATGTGTCTCAGCCGAATGTGAAAAAGCATTTATAAAGGCCGGTATGATTCTGGTGACCACAATTAAACTCATTTTATGTCGTTTGTCGCTGGTTTTTTAACCACTGCGCTTACCATCAAGTGCAGTATATTCACTTGGCCGTGCTCGAATAAAAAAGTACTACACGCATACATTTAAATATCATATTCAAACAAACAAACCCCTCTTTTTATACAGTGTTAAAAAAACAGATGAAATTCAAAATCACTTACCATTATAACAAACTTCGGTCTTGTGCATACCCATGATTTAGAGATTAAGTCAAATTTAATCTAAATAAGGGTGATATAATAAATTTCCTCTCCCGGGAAGCGTGTATGGCACGCGACCAACCCACGGGGAACACCTTATCGACATAAGCCAGTTATTTGTCGATTGTAGTTTTATTTGAGTAGGCGCTAATATTTAGGGGAAGTGTTATGAATTATTTTACGTTCTGTTGTTGACGCTATTTGTGATTGGTGACAAAGGTATTTTTTTTTTTTTTTTTTTTTTATCCTGGCTCGGCAAAGTGACTACGCTACACCTGATGGTAAGTGTAGCGCAATCCAAGAATAGTGTCACCCAACGATAAACAATGTGTCCATCGTAGGTCGGCAAGATAATGCCGGCCTGCCAAAGTTCCTGGGATGAACTACGGCGTCCCTGCTAACGAAATACTGGCGACCCCGCAGTATCTCATCCCAAGGCCAAGGGGGAGGGGAAGGAAAAAGGGTTAGGATCAGGGGACAACCGGATATACACAGGCTGACCCTGGAACGCGACCCACACAAGGTGGGCCACTATGGCAGGTTTTAGCACCAGTGTACGGTGGTCGCTATCCGGTCGAATACAAGTATCCTCCCACCAGCAGGTATGTCGTAGTATCTAATTTATATCGAACTGTGTATTATCAGTTTTTTTCTCATAATAAATCATTCTCTGAACATTGCACCAATACATGTCTTATTTTTGAAGAACCTCAACCTACTACAATATATTTATATTTTTTTTCTATGAAAAATAAATAATAGTTAAAAAAACTTAAAAACACGCTTTTATAGAAAGTCTAACTTAAAAGTACAAAATAAATTTGAAGGAATAAAAAAAATATGCAAGCACGTTTACGCGTATTACAATTAATATGGAAACGGAATTATAAAAATCAGTCCCAATAAAACGAATAGTTAAAAATCATATCGATGATGCGGGCCCTGTTAAAAAGAAAAGAGCTGTCTTCTGTCAGAATAGGGATGCAGGGATTACCCTAAATGTGGACACGCCCCTTTAGAAAGAGACAAATATAAGCAATAGAACGAGACGGAAGATAGGGTAATTGATATCGCAGGACAAAGTGTTTTCAATTTGTCGCTAGATATTTTATCCGAAGAAAAAACTGAGGTGTGGTTCTCAATTCATCGGTTATAATTATTTATTTTTACGACCACGTATGTTTTTTCACAGAGATATTTGATTTTGATGATTAATCTTTTGTTTGATAAGGTTCGAAGTTGTTTGATTTAAATAAAAGAAAATAATGTTACCCTTAACGGGGTAAAATCGTACATTAATGATAAATTCCGCCATTTATGCATCGATTTACATAATTTTCCCAAAAATTATAAATTTATTTTATAATTTTTGGGAAAATTATGTTAACTAGTTAACAAAAACAAAACTTTTTTTTTTATTTGATAGAATTACGAGACGAATAAGTCGGTCGCCTGATGGTAAGTGCCACGCCTGCCCATAAACAGAAGCAACACCACACAGAACTTTGAATTACAGAGCACTGGATGACACTGGACTGCGCTCGTCACCCCGAGACATAAGATGTTAAGTGTCATAATGCCCAATAATTTCACTGGCTTCAATGTCTTTCAAACCGTAACACAACAGTGCTTACACACTGTTGCTTGGCAGCAGAAATAGACACAGCGGTGGTATCAACCCAGACGGCCTCTCGCCTAAGAAGGATCTACCACTTTGTAAAACATAAAAAACTAGGATTATATACCTAAAATTTACCAATTTTGAGTTGGTTTTAAGGGAATTCAGTGTGGTAGCGTAGTGTATGCACCGATTCGACTCATTCTTTTCTGTATATGGATATGATTAAGATCTGATGATGGAGTACAAGGGGAAATGGTTTTTTTATAGCATAGGTCGCTAAACGATCAAGTGGTCACCTGATGGTAAGCGATCTCCACCGCCCATGTATGCCCACAATACCAAAAGAATCACGGGCGCGTTACCAACGTTAAAGGAAAAGGATAATTAGGGATTGGGAAGGGGAGGGGATTTGGTCCTCCGGATATTGCACTCACTATACGAAACGCAGCAGCCAGTCGCTACTTTAAGTCGGTTTTCTGTGAGACAGTGGTAACGACCCGGTCGAGCCGGCCGAAATTGTCTACAAAACATCTATCACTGTGTTTACATCGGTCATCCACCTGTGCTGTCGCAAGCCCCTCGATTTGCTTCCCTCTCCGAAGCAGAAGCGGAAGAAGCATTTATACAGGCCGGCATGGCTCTGGTGACCACCCATAACCAACGATAACGCTTACCATTAGGTGTAGAGACAGACACTTTGCCGTGCTCGGATAAAAAAAAAGTTAACAAAGTTTTATCTGTATTTAATAACATAATGAAATTCTGAGAGTAGAAATATTAGGATTCTAAGTAATGATTTAATGGCAGTTAAACTTAATTGACGACTTTAAAGATGGCAGTAAGCAAGGAATAAAACACAGTGTTTTGATATAATTTTAATGAAAATAACGTAATTCACAAATACAACAAAAATCTTTGGTTACATACTCACTTAGCTACAATAAATTCTAAGTACAAAGAAACATCGAGATTCACAGGACTATTGATACAATTTTCGTAGATCTAGTGGTCTAGTAACTTGGGCTAAGAAGCCGTCGATGTCCTGAGTTCAAATCTCAGGTTGAATAGATACAATGTCTAAATATCTGACAGATGTAATTCGAAAAATCTTTACGTAGAATAAAATGAAGTCACTTCCGCTGTCTGTTCGCTTAGATCTTTTAAACTATACAACGGATTTTAATGCAGTTTTCAGCAATATATAGAGTGATTCATGAGGAAGGTTTGTATGTATAAAACATACATATTGTAGTACAGAAAAGTCGAAAATTCAAAGATTTGTAATGTGATATCGTAACAAAAATATTTTTACCCCTGCGAAGCCGGCGCGAATCGCTAGTAACGCATAAATAGCCCGAGATTGGAATAATTCACTAGTAAAACCTCTGACTAATCCTATATACAGAAGTGAGCTTCTGTTCCGAAACAAAATTTTTGAAAAATTTGAGCATTTTGAGAAACATTTGAGCCTTAACCAAGTCCCGTCATCCAATCCGTTGAAAAAAATGGTAACGTGTGAATGATACCATCGTGAATTTAAACATATGATGATATAACGGTGAAGGAAACATCGTGAGGAAACTTGCATACCTGAGAACTCGATAAGATTTTTCGAAGGTATGTGAAGTCTGCCAACCCGCATTAGGCCAGCGTGGTGGACTAAGGCCTAATCCCTCTCATTCAGTAGAGGAGGCCCGTGCCCAGCAGTGGAACGTATAAAATACAGGGCTAGTAAAAAAAAAGATATATATAAATGACTAGCTGTTACCCGCGATTTCGTCCGCATGGTTATTATTGTTCAGTTCGCAAAGTTTGCTTTAAATTTTTGTTTTTTCGTGAGATCCTATTTTTTTACATCAGCAATCTGCCAGTGAAAGTCCCCTCAAAATCGGTCCAGCCATTTCAGAGATTAGCCGAAACAAACAGATGGACAGACAGACAGACAAAAATTGTGTAAAATGTTGTTTTGGTATTACCGTGTATACATCCAAATGCAGTAAAAAGCGGTTATTTTAATATTACTAACAGACACTCAAATTTATTTATTTGTATAGAGATTGATACAATAACTATACCAGAACAAAACTTTTTCGCGATACAGTACACATCACCAGATCATTAAAATATCCCATTTCAACATTCAGATGGGAGCGGTATCTGAAACATTTTTGTAACCGACTAGCTAGCGACCACCATACACATAGTGGAAAACCAAACATAAATGTTGGTTCAGGTGTTACATTCCAGGGTCTAGCGTATATCAAGTAACTTGAAGCCGGCATAATTCTTCTGACTAGCGAGGGACGCAACGTCTCTCGTCGGTTTGGACTGCACTACTTACCATCAGATCCAGTGTGATCATTTTGCCGGGACAAAAAATATCGAGTAAAACATTTCAATAATCACCAAAATATTTACAAGAATTAATTACATTTCATTTACAATCATCAGTATCTTTGTCTTTTACCTGACCATTTTTACCATCATCTTTACCATTCTGTGCTGGTGCAATCATCAGCAGATTATTACCATTCCTATCAGCTATGTTCCTGAACGGTACATTCTGTCTCCACCTCGGGAAATAGTACTGATTCTTGAAGACTCTTAAATGGTCTTTCCCAAACATTATCTCTGTTCTATTGATGATTGAGGTTCTCTGACAAGATCTTCGAAAGATGGTTTCTTCATTTTCCTCATTGCCATATCTGTGGTCTCCATTTTCGATCTTGGCTCTTAGACTCTCGTCTTCGTAGTATGGTCCTTTGAGGAGTAGACGGCGGGATTGTGGACTGAGTGGGGATTCGCATTTGATTGCCAGGCTTGCGGAGTTCTCCTTGTTCATTGACAGACCGTGGGACTTCTGCCATTCCAGGACTTCGCTGAGAAGTCCTATGTACCTGTGGAGAGATGAATCTTATTATTGTTAACATCTTCGATAACCATGTCACGTTTATTTTCATATTTTAAAGGTATAAGACCTAGTAACATTTTTTTTACACTAGGATATTACCTTCCACTTTGTAATTTGTATTGTGATACAGGAATATAGTTTGAGATATAAAACTTGTACCATATGTGTGACTGTTGGGTTGATACATGTATATATTTTTTTTTACAGCATAGGCCAGCAAACGAGCAAGTGGACCACCGCCCATGTACACCCACCACCAGAAAAATCATGGGCGCGTTGCCGACCATAAACAAAAGGGATAATTAGGGATTGGGAAGGAGAAGGAATTTGGGCTTCCGGATATCTCACTCACCGCACGCAACGCAGCAGCAAGCCGCTACTTTACGTTAGTTTTCTGTGAGACAGTGGTAACGACCAGGTCGAGCCAGCCCATTCATGCTGTAGACAAAACTGCCTACAGTGTGGCTCTACCACTCAAAATTTATTTCCTAAACTGTCCTGATAGCCTGAGTTTTTGGCGGGAATTCTGACAGTGCGGTTCATCGCTTATTTTAATCTATTTCAAAACTAGTTTAGAGTTGTGTTTGTTATATAAAACTGGTGTGGATTTGTGCAATAACCTTGGTGATGAACCTTATATGGAAACATTAAAATAAGTGAATTAAACATCGCACTGAAAGGAGTTAACACCACTACTCCAGTAAGACCTTGAAATCGACTGCACCCGTGTTTCATCGTTCTTGTAAAAATGACGAGAATAAAATATACTTGACATTGGCAAAATGCATAATACTGCGAAAGCCATAAATAAAAAAGAAGAAGACCTGATAGCCATCCTCAGTATCTCATTCTTGGACAGCTTCTTATCAGGTGGATGAGTCGGCACCAGCCTCCTTAACTCAGCAAAGGCTCCGGAAACGTTCTGCTGACGCCATCGCTCGCGGCAGTTCGTGAACAGCTTACGTGGAGGTCGAATGACGCATGAGTTCATGGGTTGGAGGTCTTCGGACAGGTTCTGTGAGAATTGTGGACGATTCAAATTCAAATCATTTATTCTGCAAATTGGATCATAAATATCACTTTTACATGTCAACATTCTTTATACTAGATTACTTTTATCTTTTATCGGCATTTCGTGGCAAGAAATGAGAAGAAATGCCGAAACAAACTCATGGGTTATGTCCTCTAGTAATTTTTGGGATATCGTGATTAATCAGTGAGTGAATGATATTTAGTTGTTGTACTATAAATAGATTTTTTAAACACACAGAACTTTGAATTACAGAGCACTGCATGACACTGAACTGCGCTAGTGTCACCCCGAGACATAAGATGTTAAATCTCGTAATACCCACTAATTTCACTAGCTTCAATGTCCTTCAAACCGAACACACAACAGTGCTTACACATTGTTGCTTAGCGGCAGAAATAGACAAAGCGGTGGTACCAACCCAAACAGCCTCTTGCCTACGAGGGACCTACCACCTTGTAAGCCAAAATTGAAGCCAAAGCCGTTTGTAGTTCCAAATACACACTGCGGCTACCTACTGCTGTACATAAATTCACTCTGTTGTCTAGGCTGAACCCATCAATCTATATCAAACCAAGTTCCCAAGTTGCTTACATCACTGTAGACAGAGATCGGTCCGTATTTCGCTTGGTCAGGTCACCTAGCCTATAGTCCTACAGCAGAATCAAACCTGCACAGTCCTTGGCTGTCGGTCGTCGTCACTATCAGGCAGACAGAGGTCGTCACTCAGCATCTCGCTATCAGGTTCCTCGTCGGAACACGACTCCTGGTCCGACGCCATTGCTGGACACACTGGTGACAAAGATTTCTTATGTTTTTTTTTATCCGAGCACGGCAAAGTGACTGCACTACACCTGATGGTAAGCGTAATGCAATCCAAAAAACCAGCGACCACCGACCAACAATGAGTTTATCGGTGGTCACCAGAGTCATGCCAGCCTGTATAATGCTTCTTCCCTCTTCGGAGAGGGAAGAAGCAAATCGAAAGGCCTGCGACATGACAGGCGGATGACCGATACAGCCACAATAATACAAGATTGTACCACTGTACCCGCCCCAACCAACCATCAAGTCATGTCGCGAGCCCCTCGGGAGAACCGGATATACACTGGCTGACCCTGGAACGCGACCCACACAAGGTGGGTCACTATGGCAGGGTTTAACACCAGTGTAAGGTGGTCGCTATCCGGTCGGATACAAGTATCCTCCCACCAGCAAGTTTACGCGAATGTTACTCATTGAAATAAAACTAATTTAAACGGATTACATCCGCGATAAAATTCGTTTAAATTAGTTTTATTTCAAAGATTTCTTATTTTTGATCGAGTACAAAAACAGAGGAGGTTCTGAATTCGACGCGTATATTTGTTTTTTTTTATACAACCATTCACCAAGCATGAGTTTTTATAGACTGATCCGATTGTAATGGTATTTTTTCATTCGAAAGGTTATTCTTTCGAGTGGTAGAGCCACGCTATAAGCAGATTTGTCTACAGCAAATGGGCCGGCTCAACCAGGTCGTTACCACTGTCTAACAAAAAACAAGGGACTGCTGCGTTTCGTACGGTAAGTTCCCAATCTCTTTATTATCCATTTCCTTTAAGGTCGGCAATGCGCCCATGATTCTTCTGGTATTATGGGCGTATATGGCCGGTGGAGATCACTTACCATCAAGTGAATCACTCGCTTATTTGCCGGCCCATACTATAAAATAAAATAAATAAATAAAAATAATTGAGAATATTTTTATTCTATGCTATAATAATATTGCCACACTCTTCTAAATGACTATTGGTTTAGAGAGTATTTTAAACCATAAATTAAACAAGAGTATAAGAGTATAAGTATAAGTAATTCAAAAATAACCACACTTTATTTCCATAAACAGTACAGTTTTATATTAACAATGGTCTAAATATAGAACTTCCCGTGATAGGCGCGTCCGCTGATAAAGCTCGGGTTAATAAGAACAGCGTCGTACACAATTAGGTTTATAATTCATCATTGAAAAGGCAAAAATATTGAAGTGGTCTTCCTATAATATTGGGTCCTTTAAACGGAGTGTGAAGAAGCAGTTAGGCAGGCCGGCATAATGGTGCCGACCAACGATAGACACACTGTTTGTCTTTGGTCGACACTATTCCTGGATTGCGCTACACTTACCATCAGGTGTGGCGTAGTCATTTTGCCGAGCCAGGAAAAAAAAAAAAAAGCGACATTCACGTGTCCTGACGCGAGTTTAACATTTTATACCCTTCCAAGAAAAGTGCTCAACGCCGCTAAAGAAGTTTTCACTTCTAAAAACCGCATTGCAACCGCAATTGCAGGTCTTTTTGCTTTTCAGTTTTTTCGTCGGTTGAATATTTTTGTTAAAAAGTTTGTTTTTTGTTTTTGTGGCTATAGGTAATATACTAGTAGGATTTATTTATTAATATGAGACCAACTACAAGGTATGAGAGGTGTACACAATAACTCAGTGAAATAAGGCTTGTAGTTTTTACGATCGACCGCCTGCTTGTCGTCAACCCGTCTAGGCGGAAAACTTACCCAGAGCCGAAACAAATTGGATCACATGAACATTTGTCTCGGTGCGGGAATCGAACCCGCGGCGTCTCGCTTTTCAGCCGGCTACTGCGCGACGGATCCTGTCTTTTTAACACAGATTTATTTATTTCACTCGAAAACCATCGTCTCAAATTAACTTTTATAATCCAAATTCCGTTCTCGCTTGAGTTAAACTTGTCCCCAAGTTATTAATCCGTCTTTAGTCCCTTACAACGGTTATCGATAAATACCGGCACCGATGGCTTATCTTAGTCATAAATTAAAAATTACTTCTTTACTTTCTCGGGTATTTTTTGCGAGCGAATTCTGCACGGCAGTCTTCTCTTGCAGTCATCAAATAAACTTAAACATAACTTCTGTTTAATGATGCCGGGCAAATGAAATAGGGTAGTTTTCTATACTAAACTAGCTGTCCCTCGCGGTTTCACCTGCATGTTACTACCCTGCTGAGCATCAGATGTTGTGCAGTCACATTGCCGTGCTCGAATAAAAAGAATCTTTCGAACTCCTCACTTTAAATATCATCTCCCAAAGGACTCATGAAGACATAATTAGACATCGTATGGCGATAACTAAATAATAAAATAATTCATTGGTTCCTTGAATTATATTATCAAGAGAACAAGGTCTCCCGTTTTGTTACAAATTATTCTACTGATATGAGAACGCAGTCAGATAAAGAACCATTAATACTAAAGCCATAATAATATGAATTTATTTACAACTAGCTTAGCAGAATTTTCGGTGTGATTGATGAATATCAAGATTCCTGTTTTATCCTAAGGGAACATTTAATGGGGATAAAAAGTATCCTATCACCCAAGTCAGCTCATACCCTGTCTGTATACCAAATTTGTATACCAAAAAATCCGTTCAGTAGTTTCAGCGTGATTGACGGACAAACATCCAAACAAACAAACTTTCAAATTTATAATATTAGTGTGATAATAATACTAGCCCCGTATTGTACACGTGCTACTATTGGGCACGGGCCTCCTCTACTGAATAAGAGGTTAGGCATTAGTCCACCACGCTGGCCTAGTGCGATTTGGCAGACTTCACATACCATCGAAAGATCTTATCCAGTTCTCAGGTATGCAGGTTTCCTCACGATGTTTCCTTCACCATTAAAGCAAGCGATAATTAACAATTAATATACACGTAACTTAGAAAAGTCAGTGGTGTATGCTCTTGGGGCTGGTTTCGAACCTGCGACTTTCGTCTCGACAGTCCATACCACTCCCCGCTGAGCTATCGCTGTGCCTATAGATTTCTTTTTCTCTATGTTATGACACAGGTATTCCTGAGGCATCTTACTCTGGTAACAGAATACGCTCCCTTAGGCGCTGGCTTCACCTTTTTTGGTTGGTTTTAGAGGAAGACATGAGAACCAATAATCTCACTCCAGAGGATGCTCAAGATCAGACGAAGTGGAAGCGTTTAAGCAATGCTGATCCTGGCACTAAACCGGAGTAACGTCGGATAGATCGAATTGCAATTGGTTTACTTTTTTGGTCCTTTGAAAATCATTTTTATATTACAAACTAACTGCCCCTCGCGGTTTCACTCCAGTCATGTTACTGCCCTGCTCCCTGTTTATATGATATACATATATTAATTGTTAATTATCGCTTGCTTTAACGGTGAAGGAAACATCGTGAGGAAACCGGCATACCTGAGAATTCGATAAGATTTTTCGAAGGTATGTGAAGTCTGCCAACCCGCATTAGGCCAGCGTGGTGAACTAAGGCCTGATCCCTCTCATTCAGTAGAGGAGGCCCGTGCCCAGCAGTGGGACGACTATAATATATAGGGCTAATAAAAAAAAAAAACATAAACTTCCGGAATACATTTTCCAAATGACAGTGAAAACGACTTCTAAATCCGTAAACGGACAAACACAGAAAGCGTCATTGTTCTATATTAATGTATTTTTTTATAGCGTAGACCGGCAAACGAGCAATTGAGTCACCTGATGATAAGTGATCTCCATCGCCCATGTACGCCCACGACCAGAAGAATCACGGGCGCGTTGCCGACCTCAAAGGAAAGGGATAATTAGGGATTGGGAAGGGGAAGGGATTTGGGCTTCCGGATATCTCACTCAACGTACGAAACGCAGCGTTAAGCCGCTACTTTATCTCGGTTTTCTGTGAGACACTGATAACGACCCGGTCGAGCCGGCCCATTCATGCTGTTGATAAAACTGTCTACAGCGTGGCTCTTTATAATCGCGAATTTAAAATACCTGAAACATTATAAATATCTAGGTATTTTTTTTTACTAGCCCTGTATTATACATGTCCCACTGTTGGGCACGGGCCTCCTCTACAGAATGAGGGGTTAGGCCATACTCCACCACGCTGGCCTAATGCGGGTTGGCGGACTTCACATACCTTCGAAAAATCTTATCTAGTTCTCAGGTATGCAGGTTTCCTCACGATGTTTCCGTCACCGTTAGGCAAGCGATAATTAACAATTAATATACACGTAACTTAGTTACGTAACATACTTCTAGGTATATAATTATATTCACCGTTATTCCCTGACACCACGGTTGGCATAAAATATGATTCACAAACACTGATTTAAAACACACACGTCCACTCCGTAGTACAGCGATTGACTAACTGAAAAAAAGCAAATAATCCTTCGGGGTTGCAACGGAGCTTTGTGATTGGTCGCACGGCCCACCAATCAGAATACAGGGGGATTCCCTTGTCCTGTAATGGAATTCATTATGGTGCTGCCACACCGATGTTATAAAATGTTTACAAACATTTTCTAACATTAAATCTAACATTTTATAACATTTCTTAACATTTTATAACATTTCTTAACATTTTCTAACATTTCTGAACATTCTTCTTTGGCGGCTTCTTTGACGGCGCCGCTCTCAAAAGTACCGCCGCCTGCGGCTATAAAATGTTAAGAAATGTTACAAAATGTTACAAATTGTTAAGAAATGTTTACTAAATGTTGCTGCCACACCGGTGTTATAAAATGTTATATAACATTTTCTAACACCGGTGTGGCAGCACCATTACATATACTACGTAACATTATCACTACGTACTTTCAAGTATTCTGTGATATGACTGTTTTAATTTAATGCAAAACCTTATTTAAGCATAGAATATGATTCATGATGGATTATTTTAACTATAAAATGTCTTAACTAAAAAAATAGTTTCTCTTCATTATTAGTAGTGATAGCTAAGCTTTACAAGGTGGTAGGTCCCTCGTATGCGAGAGGCCGTCTGGGTTGGTACCACCGCGCCGTCTATTCTGCCGCCAAACAACGGTGTGTAAGCACTGTTATGATTCGGTTTGAAGGACATTGAAGCCAGTGAAATTACTGGGCATTATGAGATTTAACATCTCATGTCTCGAGGTGACGAGCGCAGTTCGGTGTCATGCCCTGCTTTGTTGTGTGTGGTGTTGCTTCTGTTTATGAGCAGGCGTGGCGCATACCATCAGGCGAGCGCCTTGCTCGTCTCGTGTTGCCGAGATAAAAATTGCAGGTTCGAAACCAGCCCCAACAGCATACACCTCTGACTTTTCTAAGTTACGTGTGTATTCATTGTTAATTATCGCTTGCTTTAACGGTAAAGGAAACATCATGAGGAAACCTGTATACCTAATAAGTTTACCATAAGAATTTCGAAGGTATGTGAAGTCTGCCGTTACGGAGGCTGTGAAGCGAGAGGCCGCGGGTTCGATCATGTTTGTGTGATCCACAAACATTTGTTTCTGGGTCTGGGTGTTGTGAGACCGATAGTCGTAGTTCCTGATCCCACGACACAAGACTCTTATCTTACTGTGGGGTCAGGACTATGTATGTGACTGTTGGGTGTATTTATTTATTACTGTTCGTTAGTCTCGCAAAAACTCCTAAACTGTTGGACCGATGAAATGTTTGAGTGGGATTGTTTAGATTCACAACTGGACCCGGTAGGTGGCGCTGCAAAACTTATAATGATATGTTGGGGGTGAAACCGCGTGGGACAGCTAGCAATTAAATAAAAAACCTGAATAATTCAACTGAAAATGTGCATGGAATAAACGACGCGACTGTTGATACAATTCAGTCAGTTTTCCAGTCGATTGTGGATTGAACCGTGAACCATGGAATTTTGACCTTCGGGACTTTCTGAAGTGAAATAGTATATTAATCCTGTAGGCAATTAAAATAGCACTCATGACAAGTCAGTACAAAAACAAAAGAAACAAGTATAGAAATCAGTATCAACTAATGTATGCATAGCCTACATAACATCATCAAAATACACTCGGCAATTACACTAAATCTATTTTTTTAACATGTCCCACTGCTGGGCACGGGCCTTCCCTACTGAATGAGAGGGACCTTAGTCTACCAAGCTGGCCTAATGCGGGTTAGTAGACCTCACATATTTGTCTTGGGGCTGGTTTCGAACCTACGACTTTCGTCTCAACAGTCCGTACCAATCCCCACTGAGCTATTGCTGCTTTATTATTATTATATTATTGCTTTATATTGTTATATTATTTATTTAAATCTATTTATTTATATATTATTACTAGCTTTTGCTCGCGGCTCCGCCCACGTGATCAAACAAACAAACAAACAATCAAACTCTACAGCTTTATAATATTAGTATAGATTAGGGTAGCTTAGCAACGGAAGCCTTCAAATAATATTATTTCGGTAGCTTAGCAACGGAAGCCTTCAAATATGAATAATTTTCCCCGTTTTTGCAACATTTTTCACTGATGCTTCGCTTCTAATGGTCGCAGCGTAATGTTATATAGCCTAAAGCCTTCCTCGATAAATGGACTATTCAACACAAAAAGATTTTTTCAATTCAAACCAGTAGTTCCTGAGATTAGCCCGTTCAAACAAACAAACAATCAAACTCTACAGCTTTATTATTAGTATAGATAGTAGCCATTTAGTTTTTGACTCGGCTTTATTTTTTGTTAATACTCAATATATTTCGAAGGACATCCAGAATTAACATAGGACAGTCACTGTACACTGTACACTGATATATGCTCGCTTGTGTATTTATATCACACTGCAAACGTCACATTCACGGATCAATCACGTGCTAATATATGTTATGCATTGACAAAACACGTGTATCGTTAGAAATACGGTTTTTTATTATCAAAGTATATTACACCTAATGGTAAGCGCAGTGCAGTCCAAAATACCTAGTGACCGCTGACAAACAATGAGTTTATCGGTGGTCATTAGAATCATGCCGGTCTGTTTAAATGCTTTTTCACACTCCGAAGAGGGAAGAAGCTAATTGAGTTGCCTGCGACAGGACGGGTGGATGACCGATGCAGGCACAGCGATACAAGGATGTACCCCTATAGTCGCCCCAACCAACCATCAAGTCATGTCGCAAGACCCACAGCGCTCCAGGATATTCGGACCGTTACCACTGTCTCATAGAAGGCCGACGTAAAATAACGGCTTGCTGCTGCGTTTCATATGGTGCGTGATATATACGGAGGCCCAAATCCCCCTCCCTTTCCCAATCCCTAATTATGCCTTTTCGTTTAGGTCGGCAATGCGTCCATGATTCTTCTGGTATTATATTGTAGGCGTACATGGGCGGTGGAGATCACATACCATCAGGTGACCCACTTGCTCGTTTGCCTGCCTATGCCATAAAAAAAGATAATAATAGGCATGTTGTGATTGTTGCAAAGTGTTTCAATGTGTGTGTCGTAGAGCAATGACCTCCAAAGTAAAAACAATTCGATGACCTAGAAAAACACATTTACATGTTTGCTGAATTCATTTTTATCAATAGAGCTGTGGACAGAATTTTGTGAAGCCGCCTTGCGTGGTGTGGTGTGAATATTTTCCAAAAGATGCGGGAAGGGATAATTAAGGGATTGGGAAGGGGAGGGAGATTTGGGCCTTCAGGTATCTCACTAACCGTATAAAGCGCAGCAGCAAGCCTCTAATTTGCGTTGCTTTTTTGTGAAACAGTTGTAACGACCCGGTCGAGTCGTCCCATTCATGCTGTAGACAAAACGGCGTGGCTCTTCCGCTCATAAAATCTATGTATCTGGTGTGTAAACGTGTTGACAGTGTAAAGAATCACGTGAAAATCGATAAATTGGAACATCGATTGAATAAAAATCGATAATATAAGGTTTTGGGGGCGTAGTTACTCATCAAAATAAATATCTTTGTTAATTTTATTTTTTCATCCGTAAGCCAATACGATGTTCCTTCTTTTTACCCCTGCCCCAAATTCTGGTCCTGACATACGTTAAGAGGGCGCTAGCTCCGCTACTCGATTGTCCCAATCTAAATTAGAAGTAAACAAGAACACTCGTAATCGCTATCTAACACAATTAACAATATTAATAATACAATCATTCTTATGTAAATCGATAATGGCCGCCGGCAGTAGCATTCCGCGTGTTCGAGAGATACCACGTATCATTCGAATAAAATATTTGCGATTTTCCGGTCTCGCGACGATTGTCGTTTCGATTATTCGTAAACAGTGTATTAATGCGTCATTAGTGCTCGAATTAAAGTTTTATAAATATTTGTGGTAGCGTAAGTTAATATTCTTTTGTTATTGTTTTTTGTCTGCAAGAATAGATGGTTCATATCACAAACGTAAGTTCCTATATAGTTGGGTAAGCAGAGGTGCAACAAGTATATCCACATAGCCGATATTATTCCTGTCCTATAATGTGATAAGCAAGACGGTTGTCATATCGGACGCAAATTCAGTTTTCAATTCACGTGTAATTTATTGATTCAATGATTAAAACACAAATTGCGATTTCCCTACCCCTGGTTCCAGCTACAGGTGGCTGGTTTCCAAGCCAGGACCTCAGGATTTCTCAGCTTATGTACACTACCCCGATGAGTAGGAACGCCACCACTTAATTGCCTATGGACAAAAACTTTAACATACCCGCATATTTATAATATTTTTGCAATATAAAAAAATACTTCATTTTCATATTTTTTCATTGATTCAGCTTGTTTGCGATGTATATAAATACACTAGCTGTACCCGCGAACTTCGTTTCGCCATCAGAAAGGTTTCATACAAAGTTTCATCCCCTAATTGGCCCTTTAGGGGTTGAAATTAAAAAAAAAAAATACCCTATGTTTAACCCGGGGTCATCAACTATATTTGTGCCAAAATTCATTGAAATCGGTTCAGCGGTTTAGATTTTTCATACAAACTTTCATCCCCTTTTTAAACCCTTTAGGGGTTGATTTTTGAAAAACATAGTAGCCTATGTCCTATTCTGATGTATAAGCTCTATTATTGTAAAGTTTCATTAAAATCCATTCGGTAGTTTTTACGTGAAAGAGTAACAAACATACATCCATCCATCCATACTAACAAACTTTCGCGTTTATAATATTAGTAGTATAGTATAGTAGGACATAACAGACTTACATCGTTTGGCTCCTGTCCTCAAACTAGGTTAACTTGTATCGTGGGTATCAAGGACTCAAAAGTCAAAACTATCCGCACAGACATACAGTATTGTGAGCTGAAAGCCTGGTTAAATATCTGATGTTTTATATCAAAATCTAATTTAGGTGTTTCGGCCTTATGGTATACAACAAATTATCTTCTATTATATAAAAATAAGTCGGGTTTTCCTTCCTGACGATATAACTCCAGAACGCACGAACCGATTTCCACGGTTTTGCATTCGTTGGAAAGGTCTCGGGCTCCGTGAGGTTTATAGCAACGAAAAATCTAGGAAAAATTTCAATAGAAAAGCGGGAAAATAGGGAAAATCATTTTTTAAATACAGCGCCATCTCTGATACATAGCATGTACTACAAACCAATATTTTAAGTAGAGAAATGTTACATAAAACGAAGCCATCTGGTGGCGAAACGGAGTTCGCCGGGTGTGCTAGTGTTGTATAAATATAATTGCAAACTAGGTTTGTTTACGTTTAGACAAATTAATACTGCTTTTGTTTTTATGTTATAACAGCTGTGAAACGAGAGGCTGCGGCCCGGGTTCGATCCTCGCACCGAGACAAATGTTTATGTGATCCACAAAAATTTGTTTCGGGGTCTGGGTGTTGTAGGACCGAAAGCCTCTCGTTGTTCCTGATACCCACAACACAAAACTCGTATCTTACTGTGGGTCAGGACTACGTGTGATACTGTTGGGTGTAAAAAACCTGTATATACACTGGCTGACCCTGGAAGGTGACTCGCCTAAGCGAGCTATTATGGCGGGATTTATAAATAATAATAATAAATAAATAAATACACCCATCTATCTAATATATCTACGGTGGTCGCTATCTAGTTGGTTATAAATATAAACCAGGATACAAGGTGGTAGATCCCTCATATGCGAGAGGCCGTCTAGGTTGGTACCACCGCTTTGTCTATTTCTGCCGCCAAGCAACAGTGTGTAAGCACTGTCGTGTTTCGGTTTGAAGGATATGGAAGCCAGTGAAATTACTGGGCATTATGAGACGTTAACATCTTATATCTCGGGATGACGAGCGCAGCTCAGTGCCATACAGTGCTTCATAATTCAAAGTTCTGTGTGGTGTTGCTTCTGTTTATCAGGCGTGGTGCTTACCATCAGACGAGCGCCTTGCTCTTCTCGTCATTCAATAAAAAAAGGTACCATCAGCATTGTTGATTACTTAGTACAAGGTGATCCACTTTTACTCAAGCTCTTATTGCGTGTTTAGTTGATTTATTCATGTAGTTCTTGAGGATCATGCACAAAAAACTATTATAATCTAATTATTTTACTTTATGACCTATATAATTCCTCATTGGCATAAATTGAGCTGCTATAACTCAAAAATTGGTGTGTGTCGTGGGACACCAGGTAGGAACGAAGTTACTTCGGCTAATGTAGAATCGACACAAATTGCAAAAAATTCAAATTATCAACTGAAATAACAAAATAGGTCTCTTTATTTTTGTTTGACAACATAAAATTACATAGAATACATAGAAATAGAATAGAAAAATAGAAATAAAAAAAGACGTGTGGCACTCGGAGACTGCCGCGGTAAAGCTATTGTATAGCATTTTTTATCAACTTAAAAATAACGGACGGCCGTGTTCTATAATCAAAAATTCAAATTCAAATTTCAAACCGCGTCTACATTTCCAAATGTCATAAGTTTCACAACCATCTGTTTTATTAACGGAATTTCGACTTTAACTTTGTGTGCTAGATATCAAATTAAGTTAAAAAAAGTCTCATTTAACGGTTTTTATTCCACGCATTTTTCTTACGGTTTTACTATCACATTTTTTTCAGTTCGGTCACGCAGCGAAATTCCTATCCCCTCCAAGCCTGCCGTAAGGAACTTCGTTCCAATAACTCAAATAAATAATACTTCAATGTATGTAGTGCTAATATGTATTGTAAATAAGTTTAGAAAAGAGTAACGTTAGAGTTTCTTGCCCGTTCTTCTTTAACGAATCATCATTCCGAACTGGCGGTAGAGTTGAAATTTGAATCTAAATGATTTTTGACATATTGATTCAATAAATGATTTGATTTGATTTGCTGGTCTGCAGGACTGCCAAAAAGATACCAGGGCTTGGCAGAGACCCTGCGTTGCCTCTCTTATCATCGCAAATTATATGAACTGTCTAACATATTCACACACTTCTAAGATAAAACAGAAACACTTGCCACTAGATAACATTATGATAAATTATTTTTTATAACAGAGAACGGTAAACGAGCTAGTGGGTCACTTGGATGTGATCGTACATAAACGCTCACAATGCCAGAGAAATTTTGAGTGATAGAGCCACGCTGTAGACAGTTTTGTCTACAGCATGAATGGGCTGGCTCCGGGTCGTTACCACTGTCTCACAGAAAGTCGGCATAAAGTAGCGGCTCGCTGCTGCATTTCGTAGGGTGAGTGAGATAACCGGAAGCCCAAATCCCCTCCCCTTCCCAATCCGTAATTATCCCTTTCCTTTAACGCGCCCATAATTCTTCCGGTGGTGGGCGGACATGGGCGGTGGAGATCACTTACGATCAGGTGACCCACTTGCTCGTTTGCCGGCCTATGCTATAAAAAAAAAAGAAATTATGGTGGTGATGCCAGCCTTTGGGGAAAGGAAGAAATCTCACACACCGTACGAAAACCAGCTACCTTTTCCTGTCGGTTTTCTGAGATACAATGGTAGCACCCTGATCGAGACAAAACCGTCCATATGGCTCTTGGTCCATTCATTTTAGCTTAAATTAGGTAAGAATCTCGGAATTCGAGATACCCGGCTGTAACTCTGTAAACACTTGTGTATTGACACCCTAAAAGTTGTCTCAAAACCTACATATGGTAGGGTGTGCGCAACTATTAAATTTCAAGGTCAAAGGTCACAAAAATCGCTTTTTTCGTAAATATCTCATTTCCTATGGGTTTTTTGCTATTTGTATCTATTATCAATATTGTAGAATACAAAATTCTCTACAAATTTTGTTTAAAAATTTTTTTCATACGGTGAACCGTTTTCGAGATAGAGGGCGGAGAGCGCGCGGTCACAGGATCAGTTCAGGTCAAACGGTGCCTCCGGTCGAAAACGCGCCATATATAGTTGATGAACTATCCATAAATCAATGATTATAAATATTTGTCAATTTTTATTAACTATTATGTTATACTAGCTTTTGCTCGCGGCTCCGCCCGCGTGAACAGCATTTTCCGGAATAAAAGTAGCCTGTAACCGTCTGCAGGGCTCCATCTGTCTCTGTAGATAAATTCATCAAAATCGGTTTAGTGATTTAGGCGTGAAAGCGTGAAAACTTTCACCCCCTTTTTCATCCCTTAATAAATAAAATTTCCAAAATTCCTGAAACACGTATTTATTTATTTTACGTCAATAACCGAAATACAAAATTTCGTTTATGTAACTTTCAAAATGACGGACTTGTGACCGCGCGCTCTCCGCCCTCTATCTCGAAAACGGTTCACCGTATGAAAAAAAGTTTTGAACAAAATTTGTAGAGAATTTTGTATTCTACAATATTGATAATGGATATGAATAGCAAAAAACCCATAGGAAATGAGATATTTACAAAAAAAGCGATTTTTGTGACCTTTGACTTTGAAATTTAATAGTTGCGCACACTCTACCATATGTAGGTTTTGAGACAACTTTTAGGGTGTCAATACACAAGTATTTACAGAGTTACAGCCGGGTATCTCGAATTCCGAGGTGAACCTACTAAAATGACTGGACCATCTACCAAATATCAAATTAAATCAAATTATTCTGTGTTAAATGTCACTTTTGCATGTCAATATTTTTTTATACTAGATTACATTTTTATTTTTATCTTTTATCGGCATTTGGCTAGCCATGAGAGGAAATGCCGAAACGAACTCGTCGGTTATGGCTTCTTTTAATGTTCAGACATTGATAATGGTCTAAGATCCCGGGTAACATCGACCTTCACCCATCTGTTTACCGAATGAAAAATATATTTTAGGGTATAAAATGTGTTGCTGAATGGTATGTGACCAATACGGTTCCCTAAAAAAATATGGTCAAGGATATGTTTTCATTAATATTTTAAAAAAAATATATAACTTCACTGACTTGCTTACCAAAAAAATTAACCTTCAATGAAAAGTATACAATGTATACTATCTTCAAAAGCTAGGAGCTAGATGAGCGCAATGACCACACCTTATTGGTCACATACCATTCAGCAACACATATTATACCCTAAAATATATTTTTCATAAAGTTAGAAGAAATAAGAGTTTTAAAATAGAGTTTACTTACACCATTATATTAATTTCCTGATAGGGAAATGTTTTTTTTTTTTTATTAACTTAGATGACGAAACAAGCTTGGCGCTCTCCATTGGTGATGAATATTTTTTATGTTTTTAATCAATAGCTTACATTGCCCATAATTCATAATAGAAAGAATTTTAATAACCTCAAAAATATTTGAATTATTTAAGTCTGGTGGAAGGCATAATTGTCTAATGATTCTGGTGAATATTAATATGATAATTGTCTAATGACAATAAAATATGTACGCCATATTATATCATGACGTCAAACTATATCTACGATGGTCATAAAGAGGCGCACGCGTGCGAGGGAGATAGTGTGATGGCCCCACTACTCATTCATTTTAATACACACGCGATTTTACGCGGTTTAATTAATATTTGAAATATTAATTGTGGTCTCATTTTAGAACTAATTTTGAATTTTTTGTCGTAAGAGGCTTTCTTTTTTTTTGAATTACTTTCTTTTGCGTATACTTTAATGTTCGAATTGAGTTTTGGCGGGAATTCTGACAGTGCAGTTCATCACTTATTTTAATTTATTTCATAAACTAGTTTAGAGTTGTGTTTGTTGTATAAAAGTGGTGTGGATTTGTTCAATAAACATTGACGGTGATGAACAGTGTATGGAAACATTGAAATAAGTGAATTAAGAATCGTACTGAAAGGAGTTAACACCAAAACTTCGACAAGACCTTGAAATCGACCGCACCCGTATTTCATGGTTCTTGTATTACTTGAGAATAAATTATACTTGACACTGGCTAAATGCATAATACTGCGAAAGCCATAAATAAAAAAAAAAAAAGAAGAATGTTCGAATTCAACAGAACGATTTTTAAAAGATGGTAGGTCCCTCGTATGTTAGAGGCCATCTGGGTTGGTACCACCGCTTTGTCTATTTCTGCCGCCAAGCAAAAGTATCTAAGCACTGTTGTGTTTTGGTTTGAAGTAGGTTGAAGCCAATAAAAATATTAAGCACTATGAAACTTAATAACCTATGTTTCAGGGTGATGAGCGCAGTTTAGTGCCACGCAGTGCTATATTATTCAAATTCTGTTTTTGCATCTGTTTATCTGTTTATGGGCAGGCTTGGCGCTTACCATCATACAAGCGACTTGCTCGTCTCGTCATTTTATGAAATAAAAAATTGGTGTGTGTCGTGGGACACCAGATAGGAACGAAGTTCCTTCGGCTAATGTAGAATCGACACAAATTGCAAAAAATTCAAATTATCAACTGAAATAACAAAATAGGTCTCTTTATTTTTGTTTGACAACATAAAATTACATAGAAATAGAATAGAAAAATAGAAATAAAAAAAAGACGTGTGGCACTCGGAGACTGCCGCGGTATAGCTATTGTATAGCATTTTTTATCAACTTAAAAATATCGGACGGCCGTGTTCTATAATCAAAAATTCAAATTTCAAACCGCGTCTACATTTCCAAATGTCATAAGTTTCACAACCATCTGTTCTATTAACGGAATTTCGACTTTAACTTTGTGTGCTAGATATCAAATTAAGTTAAAAAAAATTATGTCGTGACAAATTTTTCGTGCCAACTTTTCGTACCAATTTTTTCCGTCTAGCCCCCTTTCGCAACGCGCGATAAGGAACTACGTTCCAAAAAAAAAAAACTATTGTATATTGATATCTGTAATATATTTACAACCGTTTGATATTCTGATAACGATAACAGTAATATTGTACTTATTTTTGCAACTGCGGAAAATTCCATCATCCTAGTCGTATCGTGGCAACGTACGGTTATCTACTCCGGACTGTCAGTTACATATAATGACATAATAAGAAAGCAGAAATATTAATTACCAATTTGTTAATATGTTGTAGTAAAACTAAATTTTAATATTTTTCCTAATATAATTATTAAAAAGCAGCGATAGGTCAAGATGCGATAGTCTGCTATGTACTTGATGTTTATTTTATCTAAACATGGTGGGAGCACGTGGCAATAAAGTGGTTTACGAGTGTTTACTATAACAATATAGTATACTAGTTCTTCTCGTTTGAGTGGTAGAACCACGCTGTAGACAGTAATGTCTACAGCATGAATGGGCCGGCTCGACCGGGTCGTTACCACTGTCTCACAGAACACCGACGTAAAGTAGCGGCTTGCTGCTGCGTTTCGTACGGTGAGTGAGATATCCGGAAGCCCAAATCCCTCTCCCCTTCCCAATCCCTAATTATCCCTTTCCTTTAAGGTCGGCAACGCGCCCGTGATTCTTCTGGTATTGTGGGCGTACATGTGAGCAATGTATGTTTACTGTTGGATATTCATATCCGCCTGTATAGCGACCACCGTACACATGGTGTTAAAACCTGCCATAGTGATCAACACGCCTAGTGTGAATCGCCTACCAGGCTCAGCCAGTGTATACCGAGGGGCTTGCGACATGACTTGATGGTTGGTTGGGGTGGGTATAGGGGTAGATCCTTGTATACCTGTGTCTGCATCGGTCATCCGCCTATCCTCTCGCCCCTCGATTAGTTTCTTCCCTCATCGGAGTGTGAATAAGTATTTATAAAGTCCGGCATGATTGTAGTGACCACCATAAACTCATTGTTTGTTGGTGGTCGCTGGATTTTTGGACTGCACTGCGCTTACCATCATGCGTAGTGCAGTCACTTTGCCGTGCTCATTAAAAACAAGCTTTCAAGTCGGGAAGAAACTCACTCCCTATCACATCATGGCACAGCCATAAGTTCGGCAAACGTGAGTGCAGCACTAGTTGCACCTCTACCTACCCCTTCAGGTATAAAGTGTGAGTGTATATAACATACTTCTTGCAGTACAAAACGAGTAGACAAGCTAATAATATACTGTGATAGTGTTTTGTGAAAGACAAGTGTGTGATGTAAATAATGACACACACCATGGATCCTCAAGAACTTGTACCATTGGAAGGTCAGTATGTTTTTTTTTGGACATTGAAGCCAGTGAAATTACTGAGCATTATGAGACTTAACATCTTATGTCTCGGGGTGACGAGCGCAGTTCAGTGCCATACAGTGCTTTGCAATTTAAAGTTCTGTGTGGTGTTGCTTATGTTTATGGGCAGGCGTGGCGCTTACTATCAGGCGAGCGCCTTGCTCGTCTCGTCATTCATCCAAATAAAAAAAAATATCGACTAAAAGAAGGTTCTCAATTCGACGCGTACATATCTTACGCAAAATCACGCATATCTTTTCAAAGAGATCCAATTTTTGATTGCTTTTTAATTTTTTTTACAATCACAATACTAGAAGAATCTTAGGCGCGTTGCCGACCTTAAATGGAAGGGATAATTACGAGATTGGGAAGGGGGAGGGGGATTTGGGTCTCCGGATATCTCACTCACCGTAATGAAACGCAGCAGGAAGTCGTTACTTTACGTCGGTTTTCTGACCCGGTAGAGCCGGGCCATCCATACTGTAAAGAAAACTGTCTACAGCAGTGTTTCCCAACGTGGGGCCCACGCCCCTTTGATAGTTAAGGGTGCAATTTAAAAATTGACTCGACACGCCTTAACCCTTTCGCTTTGGGTTATTTAAATGCATTGCTAGATATCGGTACTGTACTGAAAATATTAAGGTGGGGCCTGAAAATGTTGGGAGACACTGGTCTACAGCGTGGCTCTACCACTCATAAAATTTCTTGTTCACAGCCGGGCAGTTTCGACCGGAATTGCGACCGTTGCCACGGCAACCCACCCGGAACTGCCACCTGGCGCCCAGGTCCTGCTACCGAGCTCCACTCCGGCTCTGCAGACTGCTAGCGTTCCTCATCGTACTGCCCAGTATATTTATATTCGTACCACTATACTTGAGGTAAGAGTAATAAATACACCCAACAGTCACACACATAGTCCTGTACCCCACAGTAGGTCAAACCTGTGTCATGGGTATTAGGAACTTCGAGGGTCATAAAAAAAAATAGGAATTCTTTTGGAACGAAGTTCCTTATCGCGCGTTGTGAAAGGGGGCTAGACGGAAAAAATTCTCACGAAAAGTTGTCACGACACTTTTTTAAAGTGATAACTTAATTTGATATCTAGCACACAAAGTTAAAGTAGAAATTCCGTTAATACAAGTAAAAGGACTTAATCCCATCCAGACGGGTGTGAAACTTATGACATTTAGAAATGTAGACGCGGTTCGAAATTTGCATTTGAATTTTTTTTGAATATCGAACACGATTTACGGGCTGGGCGACGTAGCAGCCGGTGTATTTCATTTCTATTTCGCATTGAACAGTGTGGTGTCGCGACGATTATTTTTGTTGAGTGTATACAGGTTTTTTGTAAATAATATTATTACGAAAATTGAGCCTACTGATTAAGTTTATATAACATTATATTTGTTAATAATAAAAAAAAAATTATTATAACTTAAAAAAAATTAAATTTTATTACAATTCCTTCACTAATTAATCGAAAGTGGTCCAGTCATTTTAGCTTAAATTAGGTAAGAATCTCGGAATTCGAGATACCCGGCTGTAAGTCTGTAAATACTTGTATATTGACACCCTAAAAGTTGTCTCAAAACCTACATATGGTAGGGTGTGCGCAAGTATTAAATTTCAAGGTCAAAGGTCACAAAAATCGTTTTTTTGCGCTTTTTTTGTAAATATCTCATTTCCTATGGGTTTTTGCTATTTGTATCTATTGTCAATATTGTAGAATACAAAATTCTCTACCAATTTTGTTTAAAACTTTTTTTCATACGGTGAACCGTTTTCGAGATAGAGGGCGGAGAGCGCGCGGTCACAGGATCACTTCAGGTCAAACGGTGCCTCCGGTCGAAAACGCGCCATATATAGTTTATGAACTATCGATAAATCAATGATTATAAATATTTGTAAATTTTTATTAACTATTATGTTATACTAGCTTTTGCTCGCGGCTCCGCCCGCGTGAACAGCATTTTCCGGGATAAAAGTAGCCTGTAACCGTCTGCAGGGCTCCATCTGTCTCTGTAGATAAATTCATCAAAATCGGTTCAGTGATTTAGGCGTGAAAGCGTAACAAACAAATTCAGTTTCGCATTTACTTTCACCCCCTTTTTCATACCTTATTAAAATAAAATTTCCGAAATTCCTGAAACACGTATTTTTTTATTTTACGTCAATAACCGAAATACAAAATTTCGTTCATGTAACTTTCAAAATGACGGACTTGTGACCGCGCGCTCTCCGCCCTCTATCTCGAAAACGGTTCACCTTATGAAAAAAAGTTTTAAACAAAATTTGTAGAGAATTTTGTATTCTACAATATTGATAATGGATACAAATAGCAAAAAACCCATAGGAAATGAGATATTTACAAAAAAAAGCGATTTTTGTGACCTTTGACCTTGAAATTTAATAGTTGCGCACACCCTACCATACGTAGATTTTGAGACAACTTTTAGGGTGTCAATATACAATTATTTACAGACTTAACAGCTGGGTAGCTCGGATTCCGAGATGAACTTACTAAAATGACTGGACCAAAGGAACTTCGTTCCATCCGGGTGTCCCTTGACACCTTTCAAGTTTTTTTTACAATAAAATATTTTTGTTTCTTTTTAACACTATTCTGAGTTCAAATTTATTCAAATTTATATTTAGCAGGATATTTTTATAAAAGTGTGTTTTTTAATGTTTTTATCCTATTATTACATATGTTATTTTTCATTTTTTAGTTTAAAATATTGAATTATCATCGGTCCTTGATTGGTATGCCAAATTTCGATTTAATCCGACGGTTTGAAGGGGGTCAAAATCATGTTCAAAGTTTCCGTTACATACTAACATACGTATAAAGCTATTAAAAGAGTATGTCACCATACATGTATCACACTAATATTATAAATGTGAAAGTTTGTTTGTTTGGATGTTTGTCCGTCAATCACGCTGAAACTATTGAACGGATTTTGATGAAATTTGGTATACAGACAGGGTATGAGCTGACTTGGGTGATAGGCTACTTTTTATCCCGGAAAAAGCAGATCACGCAGGCGGAGCCGCGAGCAAAAGCTGGTAAATAATAATATCGAGGGCATAATTGATTTGTAGTTACGCATTGAAATGCACTTGACGTAAAGCATGCGTCAGTGACCGATACAGCTGTGTATAATGCGTTCCTTTCTGTAAAGGGCAGGATAACTGATTAATTATGAAATATACTAACTAGCACAATCAGGTTGAGATCTATATACGACTTGAGTCATCCAGAAAGACTTTGCATAGTAAACTTCGATATAGTATACTCGGTGGTAGGTCCCTCGTATGCGAAACGCTATCTGGGTTGGTACCACCGCTTTGTCTATTTCTGTTGCCAAGTAACATTGTGTAGGCCCTGTTGTGTTTCGGTTTGAAAGATACTGAAGCCGATGAAATTACTGGGCACTATGAGACTTAACATCTTATGTCTCTGGGTGACGAGCGCAGTTCAGTGCCATGCAGTGCTTTGTAATTCAAAGTTCTATGTGGTGTTGCTTCTGTTTATGGCGATTACCATCAGGCGTGCGCCTTGCTCGTCTCGTCATTCAATCAGATTAAAAAAGGGACGCGCACACATTGCACAGCTATGTAAGTGCACGTACATAGTTGTGTGGGAATGCCGTGTCTCAACACCCCTGACATATAAATACAATGTATGCTATTTATTAAAACGCTACGTCAACCAATTTGTTACAATAGGGTATTGACTGTGTCTAATTTTATATGCAACCAACAATATAATAAAACGAAACTGTTTTGCGAAAACAGAATTAGAATTGGCTTAAAAATGAGGCCACAATTCATGTTTTAAATATCGGTATGAGCAAAGGTGGACATGTAGTGGGGAAATCTCATTATCTCCCTCGCACGAGTGCACCATAATGGCGTGACTTGCCTTGTGACGTAACACATGTCGTGCATCCTTTTCCCGACGTTTGACAATTACCCCTTCCAGATTATTTAAATTGCTTCTAACTTATTTATTTTTCACTTGATTTATGTAATTCTTTCAATAATAGATTACGATATTCGCTGTATGTACATACTCTTGTGGAAGCCTTAATATATACTATTGGATATTTACCTCTTCCTTTTCTAATAGTATAGTGTATGTCACGTCAAAGAAGAGTAATTATTTGAATTATATATGTCACTTGTCATTCATTGATTGACTTGAAATAAAATGGTTTATTACAAATAACTAATTTCTCGTATTTATTAATGGCGAGCCTGGGTGCCGTACTCTCACATCGAGTGGCTGATGGGACCGACAGACCAATTGCGTTTGCATCACGTTCACTAACATCTAGCGAAAAGAAGTACAGCCAAATAGATAAAGAAGCAACAGCAATTTACTGGGGAGTAAAGAAGTTCTTTCATTATTGTTACGGAAGGAAATTCACGCTTATTACGGATCATAAGCCTTTAACGTCCATATTCCACCCACACAAAACCTTACCTGCAATGAGCACGATGCGGTTGTTTCACTATGCACACTTTCTTTCGGGATTCGACTACAACATTGAATACAGAAATTCAGCGAACAACAGTAATGCAGATTATCTCTCAAGATTTCCAGTGGAACGAATTTTGGAACACCATATAGACCAACACAGTATATTTCAGCAGAACCAACTTAATGTACTTACAATTAACCGCAAAATAATAGCGAAGGAAACAATGAACGATCCAGAATATAAAAATATAATATATAAACTAAGGAATGGACAGATTCTAAGAACATTGGGTTACGGTGACAATGAAATAACAATTGAAGACGACTGTCTTCTTAAGGGAACTAAAGTTATGATTCCTCAAAATCTCCGACACAATATATTGAAGAAATTACATACAAGCCATACTGGTATACTAAAAATGAAACTTTTAGCGCGGAATTATGTATATTGGAAAAATATTGACAAAGATATCGAGGAATTGGTCAGCAAATGTCGTGAATGTCGTCTCAAACAAAACGAACCAGAGAAAGCCCTATTACACCACTGGGAAGCACTGACAGCGCCCTGGCAGCGTATACATATTGATTTCGCGGGTCCAGTACGCGGCTATTATCTCTTCGTAATAGTTGATGCAATGTCAAAATGGGTTGAAATAATGGTCTAAGATCCCGCGGAACATTGACCTTCACCCATCTGTTTACCGGATGAAACATATATTTTCGGGTATAAAATGTGTTGCTGATCACATTCCAATAGGGTTGCCTAAAAGAATATGGTCAAGGATATGATTAATTAAAATTTGAAAATAATTTTTTTTTTATAATTTCACCGATCTGTTTACTTAAAAAATGAACCTTCAATGAAAAGTGTACAATGTATACTACCTGAAAAAGCTAGGTTGCCTACCTTTTTCTGGGCACTACTACCGGGTTGCCGTGTGCAAAGAGGTAACAAAAAAGTGGTAATTGCGCTCATCTGTTTTCCGCTTCAAAAGTATATTAAAATGAAGGAAATTTCATTGCGAATTCAGTAATATAGGGTTGCCTATGAAAATCTGTTCATGGATAAGGGTTGACTGGCTTTGAAATCCGAAAATCGGAGCAAGTTAGAGATGAGTTTGTTTCGCCAGGTCTTCTCAGGAAGGGTCGCCTTTGGATCTGGTGGTAGTCTTAAAACAACAATCTGGAGATACACATGATACATATTAATCTGCCTTATAACTAACTAGCTTTTGCTCGCGGCTCCGCCCGCGTGAACAGCATTTTGCGGGATAAAAGTAGCCTGTAACCCTCTCCAGGGTCCCATCTGTCTCTGTAGATAAATTCATCAAAATCGGTTCAGTGACTTAGGCCTGAAATCGTAACAAACAAACTCACTTTCGCATTTACTTTCATCCCTTATTAAATAAAATTTCCAAAATTCCTGAAACACGTATTTATTTGTTTTACGTCAATGACCGAAATACAACATTTTGTTTATGTAACTTTCAAAATGACGGACTTTCATACATATTATCATCCCCTATTTAGACCCCTTCGGGGTGGAATTTTCTAAAATACTTTCTTAGTGGGTGCCTACATAACAAAATGAATATATAGTCCGAATTTCATGCTTGTAGCCTTGATAGTTTGCGCTCGGCGATGATGAATTAGTCAGTCAGTCAGGACATATTATTTTATAAGTATAGATGTACTATGCATGCGCACTCTCTTCCATTGTACAGATTCATAGCACGCATCTGATGAACTGCGTCCTCCTCTATTGCATCACATAGAAGGTATCCCTGAAGTGCAATATGAAACAGACGAAGAGGAACTCGCGAGAGAAACCGAATGGATACGTCAAGAGAGTAGGAAGAAAAGAAAGCGGAACTCAACACCTTCCCCGTCACAATACGCCGAGCCTAACAAAAGTGTCCCGGAGAAGCCAAAGGAAAAGAAGGCACCTCTACCGCCTCCTATTGTTGTAGAAGGTATTAAAAACTACCAGAAACTTTACGACTTTCTCACTACAAGTGTACCTAGTGAATCATTTACTATTAAGATGATGAAAGGTGACACGGCTAAAATAAATACCAAAGATGAGCACTCATACAAGGCTACTATAAAGCTCTTAGTAGATAATAACAATCACTGGCACTCGTATAAGAACAAACAGGACAGACCTATTAGAGTGATGGCAAAAAATCTTCACCACACGTATGTACCTGGAAGAATTATTGAAGACCTTAAATCTAAAGGATTTAAAATTATAGAAGCGGTAAATAAACTTAGCTGGAGGACTAAAGAACCTCTCAATATGTTTATGTTATCGTTTCAAAAAGAAGAAGACATAAACAATATTTATAATATCAACTGTATTCTCGGCTGCAAAGTGGAAATTCAGCCAATTAAAACTTCTAAATTGATTCCACAGTGTAAAAAATGTCAAGCGTATGGTCATACTCAAAAATACTGTAGTAAGGAGCCTAGATGCGTCAAATGTACGGGTAAGCATCATACCCGTGACTGCCCGAAACCGGCAGACGCAAAGCCAAAATGTGTTCATTGTGGTGAACCTCACCCTGCCAATTACCGAGGGTGCTTAGTAGCCAAAGAACTCCAAAATATAAAAAGCAAGGCGATGAAGAATAGCACGAATGCTGCTCGAACTCCAGCTACAAATAGAGCCAATAAAACAGTTAACTCTCAAAGTGTCAAAAAAGGAGTGTCATATTCACAAATAGTTAAAGCTGGACCGTCGCAAATACAGTTTCAGCAGGCACAATCACAGTATCAGGCTCAGACACAACCAAAACCACAACAGAAACCGGATGAACATAATATTGAAGACAAAATCAACAACATTTTTAATTTCATCACTTCATTCGACAATCGTCTGAAAAAATTGGAGCATAGCACCAAAACTGCTATTTTACCTAATCCTAAACAATGATGCTTAAAATCATAGCATGGAACGCCAATGGACTACTTCAACACTTACATGAAATAGAAGTTGTCCTAACTACAGAAAACTACGATGTTTGCCTCATATCAGAATCACACTGCACCAAAGAAACAATTATCAAAATAAAAGGATACAAAGTTTACAACGCCTTACATCCTTATAATACCCCTAGGGGCGGCAGTACTCTCATAATAAAAGACAACATCTGCCACTACGAACAATTAAAGATACAGGATCAAGATATACAAGCGGTGGCGGTCTGTATACAAACAAAACACTATCCTGTAACTATATCAGCCATATACTCACCGCCTAGGTATTCGTTAAAGGCTGAACGTTATATACATGTGTTTGAGCAACTTGGCTCGAGGTTTATACTCGGTGGCGACTTTAATGCGAAAAATACCTTTTGGGGTTCTAGACTTACGACAACCAAAGGTAGAGAATTATTATCAGCTGCTAGAGAAGTCAAATGTGATGTCATATCTACAGGCAAACCTACTTACTGGCCTACGGATACCCAAAAGATTCCAGACTTAATCGATTTCTTCATCGTGAAAAATCTCTCCCTTGATACTCTACATATTGAAGAGGGCTATGACATGAGTTCAGACCATTCGCCGATCATTTTAACTCTATCCAGCCGAATAATTAAAACGGAAAACCATCTCACATTGGCAAATAAATACACTGACTGGGAAAGCTTCAAGATTGATTTAGATTCTGTAATTGATCTAAAAGTTCCTCTTAAAAATCCGGAGCAACTCGAACATGACTTGAGACAGTTTATAGTGAACATTCAACAATATGCTTGGCGAAATACACCGGTGGTGAAGACTAGAGCCAGAGGCAACTCTTACCCCATAGAAATCAGGGACCTTATAGCTGAAAAAAGGAAACAGAGAAAAAAATGGCAAACAAACAGGTATCCACAAGACAAACAAATTTTTAACACACTCGCTAAAAGGCTCACAAGAGAAATTAAAATCTTCAAAGAAGAATCGATGGATGCTTACCTTCGTGGACTAACTAGCGACCGCACGTCAGATTATTCGCTCTGGAAAGCTACCAGAAACATTAAAAAACCAATTATGCAGGTCCCTCCCATTAAAATACCGAATGGAAGCTGGGCCATAAACAACGAACAAAAGGCAAATATTTTTGCAAACCATCTGGAGCATATATTCAAACCAAATCAAGGTACCGCATTGGACATCAATCTAGACAATATATTGCAAGACGACCAGGCAATAAAATTCGTTACTCCTAGAGAAGTAATACGTGAAATAAAAAGAAATCACCAAAAGAAATCTCCTGGTTATGACCTGATTACAGGAGAAATTCTGAACAACCTTCCGCGCAAAGCAGTAGTTAAACTGACTACTTTGATAAACGCCTCGTTCAAACTCAAATATGTCCCTGACGTCTGGAAATTTGCTGAAGTAATTATGATACTCAAGCCTGGTAAACCTCCTCATGAAGTGAAATCCTACAGGCCAATCTCCTTGTTGCCAATAATGGCCAAATTATATGAAAAAATATTTTTGAAAAGGCTTAAACCTGTCATAGAAGAGCGCAAATTAATCCCCGACCACCAATTTGGGTTTAGGGAAAAACATTCAACTATAGACCAAGTCCACCGGATTACTAATTTAATCGAAAGAGGTCTAGAAGAGAAAAAAGTTTGTTCGACGGTATTCCTGGACGTGGCACAAGCATTTGACAAGGTATGGCACCAAGGCCTCATTTACAAACTAAGAAAAATGCTGCCTAAGCAATATTCAGACATTTTGGAATCTTATATTTCTGAGAGAATGTTTCGTATAAAACATGAAGATTCTTATTCTGAAATTAAGCCTATAGAAGCTGGAGTACCACAGGGTAGTGTACTAGGTCCGGTCCTGTACTTATTATACACCTGTGATATTCCTAAAATGGAAAACAACGCCATTGCAACTTTCGCAGACGATACAGCAATTATAGCTACGGGTTCGACTCACAAAGAAGCAGTGGAGAAAGTTCAATCAGCTGTTAACGTCATCTCCAACTGGACTGAAAAATGGCGGCTGAAAATAAATGAATCGAAATCAGTGCATGTTGATTTCACAAACAAAAGGCCAAAGTACGAGCCTGTGTTCATAAACGGTAAAACCATACCATATGAAAATACAGCCAAATACCTAGGCATGACTCTGGACGCAAAGCTTCGCTGGAAGGCACACGTCAAAAAGAAACGAGACGAGCTGGAAATTCGCTACAGGAAGATGTATTGGTTACTTGGCAAATACTCCTCGTTGTCAATACACAACAAAGTGCTTTTGTACAAACAAGTCCTAATGCCAGTATGGACTTATGGTATTCAGTTGTGGGGATGTACCAAACCAAGCAATATGCAAATAATACAGAGATTCCAGAACAAAGTACTGAGGGGTATAGTAAACGCCCCATGGTACGTAAGAAACGAAGATCTTCATCGGGACCTTAAAGTGGACTTCGTTAGAAACATAGTAAAAAAGTACGCCGAAGCTCATGAACATAGACTTCATCATCATGTGAACGTCGAGGCAATCCAGCTCCTCGACAACACGGACTTAGTGAGAAGACTGAAAAGGACAAAACCTTTCGAGTTAGTGTAATGACCATTTAGTGCAACATAGTGCAGTGAGTGCTAGTGAATAAGAACACGCGAACATTGTGTCTTCCCCTTAATAGAGACAATAAGAAAAGTGTTATTGGACATATTCTTAGCCATAGTCTCTTTAGAAGTTTAGGTTAAATTTAAATAACTTATTAGTCATAAGGCTAGATTGTTATAAAAATGATGTATTATATTTTAATACGTCATAAAAAAAAAAAAAAAAAAAAAAAAACATAGTACGCGCAATGCTTCTCTCTCGTTCATGAAATGAAATGAAATCGTTTATTAATCATGTAGGCAATTGAAATAGCGCTTATGACAAGTCAGTACAAAAGTAAAAGAAACTTATATATAGAAATCAGTATCAACTAATGTATACATACATACATAGCATCTTCAAAATACACACGGCAATTACACTAAATCTATTTATTATTATTATTTTTCCATATTTTTACTATGGAATAGTCCAGAATCGTTATATATTGGGGAGGGTCGTCGATATGGACCATAGGCATTATCGAAACGGCACGTGTTTTAAAACTACCACCGGATCCAAAAAAGACCCCTCTTGAGCAGACCCGGCGAAACAAACTCAAGTGGGCTTCCTTTACCCCTGGATGCAATGCGGCGCGACCCAGCCCTGAGATGATCCAGCTAGACAAATTCAGTGGGCTTGTTTTTGGTCCGGTCTTTCAATCCAAATTATTTGCGGAAATACAAAGCCTTTTATATATATAATCTATACTTATAAAATAACATGTCCTGACTGACTGACTGATTCATCATCGCCGAGCGCAAACTATCAAGGCTACAAGCATGAAAGTCGGACTATATATTCATTTTGTTATGTAGGCACCCACTAAGAAAGGATTTTAGAAAATTCCAACCCGAAGGGGTCTAAATAGGGGATGATAATATGTATGAAAGTCCGTCATTTTGAAATTTACATAAACAAAATGTTGTATTTCGGTCATTGACGTAAAACAAATAAATACGTGTTTCAGGAATTTTGGAAATTTTATTTAATAAGGGATGAAAGTAAATGCGAAAGTGAGTTTGTTTGTTACGATTTCAGGCCTAAATCACTGAACCGATTTTGATGAATTTATCTACAGAGACAGATGGGACCCTGGAGACGGTTACAGGCTACTTTTATCCCGCGAAATGCTGTTCACGCGGGCGGAGCCGCGAGCAAAAGCTAGTTAGTTATAAGGCAGATTAATATGTATCATGTGTATCTCCAGATTGTTGTTTTAAGACTACCACCAGATTCAAAGGCGACCCTTCCTGAGAAGACCTGGCGAAACAAACTCATCTCTAACTTGCTCCGATTTTCGGATTTCAAAGCCAGGCAACCCTTATCCATGAACAGATTTTCATAGGCAACCCTATATTACTGAATTCGCAATGAAATTTCCTTCATTTTAATATACTTTTGAAGCGGAAAACAGATGAGCGCAATTACCACTTTTTTGTTACCTCTTTGCACACGGCAACCCGGTAGTAGTGCCCAGAAAAAGGTAGGCAACCTAGCTTTTTCAGGTAGTATACATTGTACACTTTTCATTGAAGGTTCATTTTTTTGGTAAACAGATCGGTGAAATTATAAAAAAAAAATTTTTTTTCAAATTTTAATTAATCTTATCCTTGACCATATTCTTTTAGGCAACCCTATTGGAATGTGATCAGCAACACATTTTATACCCGAAAATATATGTTTCATCCGGTAAACAGATGGGTGAAGGTCGATGTTAGGTGGGATCTCCTACTATAATCCCAGCTCAAACAACCACAAGTAAGTGGTGTATCTCAAAACTTAGAAATTTATTCGTTGATTTTGGCTTACCGTACGTTCTTGTTTCGGACAACGCCAGGCAGTTTACATCTCAAGAATTTGAGTCATTCTTACGTGAGAACGGAGTGTCTCACAAAACTTCGGCTCCATATCACCCAGCCACGAATGGGCAAGCTGAACGATTCGTCCAGACAGTAAAGAAAGCTTTGCATAGTATGGATAACGAATCTGGCTCAATATGCGAGAAAATTTTAAAAATCAAATCCCAACTGCGAAGAACGCCCTCTAGACAAACTGGGGAAAGTCCTTACGAACAAATGTTTAGTGGGCGGTTGGTGAGAACGTTGTTCCACGCCATGTTCCAGAAACCACAAGCGCAGATAGCACAGTCCGTCTCACCCTCTAACCAGACTGGACGTGATTTAAGAACATTCCGTTCAGGGCAGAGAGTCCAACTACGAAATTATAGTGGGAAGAAGAAATGGGAATTTGGCACAGTGGTCAAACGCTTGGGCCAGCTACATTATGAGGTTTTAACGGATTCTGGTTCGACGTGGAGAAGGTACATTGACCAAATGTTAAGCACCTCAATCGACGGAGCTATAACGCAATAATTAAGGGCGGAGACCTATTGGATATTTATCTCTTCCTTTTCTAATAGTATAGTGTATGTCACGTCAAAGAAGAGTAATTATTTGAATTATATATGTCACTTGTCATTCATTGATAGACTTGAAATAAAATGGTTTACAAATAACTAATTTCTCGTATTTATTATATACCTATACTAGCAGACCCGCCCACGCGTTGCTGTGTCTAAGGTATATGTTAAATTATATTGTAGTAAACTATTCAACACAGTATGCGCCATCTATTGGTTATTTACTCAATCCAGCCGATAAATTACCTTACACCGCCATCTGTTAGAATCTTATGGAACTCACAGATAATTATAACTAATAATTTCCATTACAAAATATTGCTATCTTAAATTGAGATATAAACTATCCTATCTCTCAAGTTCGATCAAACTGTTTGCAAAAGTTGATTAAAATCGGTTCAGTAGTTCCTAAGTTCATCGCGGACAAATAACGTGACACGACATTTTTATATTTAAACATGTGCATTATGGAATTTCTGCCTTTAATTGGGTCAAGATCCCTTACGTCAGTTCCGACAGGCCATACATAGTGAACTCTAAAGACTTTTGGGTCGGTTTTTTATATTAAAATGTTTGTTTTCAGGTACCGCGTGTTCTCCGCCCAGATGTACCCAATGAGCATGACTGATATGAGGCTTATCGACAGCAAAATATCGCCCACATGGTGTCAGGTGGGTGTGTACTATCGGACAAGTTGAGTGTTAGAGCCACGTTGTAGCGTTTTGTCTACAGCATGAATGGGCTGGCTCGACCGGGTCGGGACTACTGTCTCACAGAAAACCGACGTAAAGTAGCGGCTTGCTGCTGCGTTTCGTACGGTGAGTGAGATATCCGGAAGCCCAATACCCGTCCCCTTCCCAATCCCTAATTATCCCTTTCCTTTAAGGTCGACAACGCGCCCATGATTCTTCTGGTGGTGGGCGTACATGGGCTGTGGAGATCACTTACCACCAGGTGAGCCACTTGCTCGTTTGCCGGCCTATGCTATAAAAAAAAACCTAATTTAAACGGATTTTATCGCGGTTTTTTATTAATTTTGATCCCGACGTTTCGAAGACTTTTCAGCCTTCGTGGTCACAATACGTGGGAGATAATGTAACATTAACATTTTGGGACAACCTACACCTCAGTCCACCCGTGACCACGAAGGCTGAAAAGTCTTCGAAACGTCGGGATCAAAATTATTAAAAACCCGCGATAAAATCCGTTTAAATTAGTTTTATTTCAATGAGTAATATTCGCGTGAACATAAGAAATCATTAGACGTCTTTAATTCAGCAGATTTCTCTAAAGAAAATGCTAATTACTGCCTACTGACACTTATACATGGTCCGTATCAATCTCTCTTAAAACGCAATATAGATTTTATTATCCGAGCACGACAAAGTGACTGCACTACATCTGATGGTAAGCGTAGTGCAGTCCAAAAAACCAGCGACCACCAACAAACAATGAGTTAATGTTAATGAGTCACCAAAATCATGCCGGACTATATATGCTTATGCCCACTTCGGAAAGGAAAGAAGCACATCGAGGGGCTTGCGACAGGACAGACGGATGACCGATGCAGGCACAGGGATACAAGGATGTACCCCTATACCCGCCCCAACCAACCATCAAGTCATGTCGCAAGCCCCTCGAGAGAACCGGATATAGACTGGCTGATCCTAGAACGCGATCCACACAACATGTATCTATCACTATGGCAGGTTTTAACACCAGTGTACAATGTTCGCTATCCAGGCGGATATGAATAACCAATCAACTATGCTATTAAAAAAGAACAGCAAAACAACGTATAGTATTTAGAGAGATTTCCTCAAACGAAATGACTTGCAGACAATCCAAGGCGCCAATCAAAATAGACTCTATTTTTAGAGCTCAGCCGTGACAAATACACGAGCGAGATAGATAAATGTCTATTGTACTCGAACACTACTACATAATGAAAACAATACACTTTTTTATTTAACGAGCAATTCGCTCGCCTGATGGTAAGCCACTCCTGTCCATTAACAGAAGCAACACTACACAAAACTTTTGAGTTATAAAGCACTGCATGGCACTGAACTGCGCTCGTCACTCCGAAACATAAGATGTTGTCTCATAATGCCCAATAATTTCACTGGCTTCAACGTCCTTGTGCGCTCACAATACCAGACAAATAGTCACGCCTTGCCGACCTTAAAAGAAAGGGATAATTAGGGATTGCAAACGGGAGGGGGATTTGTGTCTTCGGATATCATTCATAGTACGAAACGTAGCAGCAAGCCGCTGATTTACGTAGATTTTTTTTGTCTTTCTTTCTTTTTCGATGGAGCTGGCCCATTCATGCTGTAGAAAAAACTATGTACAGCGTGGCTCTACCACTAAAAAACTTATATTACAATTTATTTTTGGGGATTTAAATATGTTTTTTGATTTCTCTATGGTTAAGTGTTACCCCGAATTATTACACTTTTGGCACGTGGGTGCCATAGTGGAATAATTCGTTACATATTGTAGTCTTGTATGCAAATTTGACTCTTAAAACTTCTACTACATGGCAGGACTTTCTTTGGCAGTTCGTTTTTTTTTTTTATATCTTGGCTCGGCAAAGCGACTACGCTACACCTGATGGTAAGTGTAGCGCAATCCAAGAATAGTGCCGACCAACGATAAACAATGTGTCCATCGTAGGTCGGCAAGATCATGCCGGCCTGCCAAAGGGTCAAGCGGGAGGGGAAGGAAAAAGGATGGGAAAAGGGTTAGGATCAGGGGACAAGCCCCCTGGGGAGAACCGGATATACACTGGCTGACCTTGGAACGCGACCCACACAAGGTGGGCCACTATGGCAGGTTTTAGCACCAGTGTACGGTGGTCGCTATCCGGTCGGATACAAGTATCCTCCCACCAGCGACCAGTTTACCATCCAAACAATTCGCATGTGGAAATTTTTACCGGTAGTCATACGACAAGCCCGTCACTGATCATCATATGCTGGATAGCGACTACTGTTAACATGGTGTTAAACCTGCCATAGTGACCCACCTTGTGTGGATCGCGTTCCAGGATCAGCCAGTGTATATCCGGTTCTCCTGAGGGGCTTGCGACATGACTTAATGGATGGTTGGGGCGGGTATAGCGGTAAATCAATTTATTACTGTGCCTGCATCGGTTATCCGCCTGTCCTGTCGCAGGCCGCCCGATTCTCGCTTCTTGCCTCTCCGAAGAGGGAAAGAGCATTTAAACATGCCGGCATTACAGGTGACCACCGATAAACTCATTGTTTGTCGGTGGACGCTGGTTTTAGAGATTGCACTACGCTTACCATCAGGTTGTAAGTCACTTTGCCGTGCTAGGATAAAAGAAAAGGCTGAGTATTTAATAATTTAAATGCACTGTACATCCATCAGTGAATTCACTTTTTTTTATTTTAAGCATAGGCCGGCTAACGAGCAAGTGGGTCACCTGATGGTAAGTGATCTCCACCACCCATATACGCCCACAATACCAGAGGAGTCATGGGCGCGTTGCCGACCTTAAAGGAAAGCGATAATTTGGGATTTGGAAGGGGAGGGGGATTTGGGCCTCCAGATATCTCACTCACCATACGAAACGCAGCAGCAAGCCGCTACTTTACGTCGGTTTTCTGTGAGACAGTGGTAACGACCCGGTCGAGCCGGCCCATTCATGCTATAGACAAAACTGTGTACAGCGTGGCTCTACCACTCTTTAAACTTCTTTCACTTCACCGTACCAGGATAAAAGAAATTCAAAGAGTTTTGTTCCATGTTGCTAGCTGAGATAAACATGTTATTTAATTTCATTTAGTTTTATTGTGTACAATAAAACTGATAATAACTCGACACGCGTAGACATGCAAAATATTTATTGCAGGGCTTAAGATTATTTGCGAAAGTATTAAGATGTTTAAACATCCAATAAAAAAGAGACGTGTTATAATTACAGCTCCAGGCATGTTTTTTTTATGTATTTACATCAATTTCGCCGCCACTTGTAGACCGATTTTGTCGGAAAAATGGCATTCGATAGAGTTTACTTGCGATGAATTTGGTTATGAACTGATGATGGGATATAAAGTAAAAAATTACCTCCTTAAAGCGAATGTGTTATTGTGTTGGAATTTAAATGCTAGGCAGAGTTGTATCGCTGCCATCGGTGCCTGCTGCCTGTCAACTAGAATTGCACTGACTCCAAAAATTCATATAGAATTTTTTTTTGTTTTTTTTTTGACGACCTGAAAATGTCGCAGGAAGTCGCTGGATGCAGGCCGCTTCCAACAGGTCGGTCTGGAAATCTTTGGGGGAGGCCTACGTTCAGCAGTGGACGTCCTGTGGCTGATGATGATGATGATGAATTTTGTTGATGTCAATTTTTGAGTTTTTTTAAACTTATAATATTTTTATGTTTCCTATGTTCTAAGTATATCTGTCTGTAATATAAACATTTTTAACTTCAATCCTACATGACTTCAAATTGGCATGTTGAGGTGACGAGCGTAGTTCAGTACCATGCAGGGCTTTGTAATTCAAAGTTCTGTGTGGTGTTGCTTCTATTTATGGGCCGGCGCGGCGTGGCGCTTACGATAAGGCGAGCGCCTTGCTCGTTCCGTCATTCAATCAAATAAAGAAAAGTATTTTTTTAAATTCATCAGCAATTCAAAGAAAACCTAATTTTCTGTGTTTTTTTTTAAGTTACGATGAGGCTGGCGTAATCTTGACCTTTAAATAATTATTTAAAGACCAGCTTTTTAGTGATCTGCTTTTTCCGGGATAAAAAGTAGCCTATGTCTTAGTCTGATGTATAATCTATATTATTGTAAAGTTTCATTAAAATCCATTCAGTAGTTTTTAGTATCTTTTTTTTCTTACACTTTCGATCTTTCTCTATATACATAGTAAAATTCATCAGGTCTCCCACGTCAGGATGGCCGAGCGGTCTAAGGCGCTGCGTTCAGGTCGCAGTCCACTTCTGTGGGCGTGGGTTCGAATTCCACTTCCAACAAACTTTTTACAATCTGATTTTTTTACCGACATCTAAAAGTGAGGATCACAATAATTCTCCTATATTTGTAAGTAAGGGACAGCTAGTGAGTAATAAATTTAAGAGCTAGCAATAACATGTTTATCTTGACACGTGTCATAAGTCAAGACAATTAAAAAAAAAGTTTTTTTTTAACAAAGCCCATTATTTTATCATTCGCTGATACGAGTAGGTAACTCGTCTTAATTATATCGCGGGTTGATAGCGTATCTAATGTCGGGATGAATTGCTTTTTACGGTTATGTACCTCAAAAGAATAAATAGAACTTATAAAAGACTTTTAAGTGGTAGAGACACGCGGCGGCTTCCGGATATTTCTATCACCGTACGAAACGCAACAGCAAGCTACTACTACATCACGTCAGTTTTCTGTGAGACAGTGGTAATGACCCGGTCGAGTCGGCCCATTCATGCTGTAGATAAAACTGCCTACAGCGTGGTTCTACCACTCATAAAAAGATAGTCAGAGGTGTAACCAGTGCACCCACATTTCGCCAACCGTTTTTCCGTCCCATGATGAGATAGGGGGCGAGCCTATTGCCATACCGGGCACATGTCCATACTCCGGACTGATACTGAGGATTTGGTGATACAAAAACGCAATATCACTTCACCCGACCCGGGGATCGAACCCGAGACCTCAGCTCACCGTAGCCACACAACTACGACACTGAAGCAGTAATATATTATTCTACCCCCATTTCTATTCCCAGAGACAAGTGGTCCGGTCGAACGCGACTTTCAATGCCTTCGTGGTGCCAGGACAGCCGCAGTTGACTGAGGATCTGGTATCCGTGTCCATGACCAGGGAACTGGAGTTAGAAGACGACATGAAGGAGTATTGGGGCTTCTATCTCTTGAAAGGATCTTCGGTGACCGTGTCCGCGTGTGTTAGGTGAGTTATAACCGAGGCAGGTTTAACAAGGTGGTAGGTCCCTCGTATGCGAGAGGCCGTCTGGGTTGGTACCACCGTTTTTCTATTTCTGCCGGCAAGCAACAGTGTGTAGGCACTGTTGTGTTTCGATTTGAATGGCATTGATGCCAATGAAACTACTGGGTGTTATGATACTTAACATCTTATGTCTCGGGGTGACGAGCGCAATTCAGTGTTGTGCACTGCTTAGTAATTCAAAGTTCTGGGTGGTGTTGCTTCTCTTTGTGGGATGGCGTGGCGCTTACCATTAGGCGCCTTGCTCGTCTCGTCATTCAATCAAATAAAAGAATAATGGTATTTAATAGAAACTGTTATTCACGAGAACGTATCTTACAATTCGTAGAATCTTGTCGTAAATTCGTCGATGGGGCTTATCATATGCATAACTCGCGTGCGAGAGTTAACAGTCGATGATAAATATCTCTGGCGAAGGGCAAATAGATAGGTGGTACCTACCCAGATGGAATCCACCACTGGATTTCCGCGTCAAATCCGCTCGGATAGCAACCGTACACATGGTGTTAAAACATATAAGTGTACATCCTTGTATCCCTGTGCCTGCATCGGTCAGGACAGGCGGATGACCGATACAGGCATAGTGATACACGGATGTACCCCTATACCCACCCCAACCACTAAGTCATGTCGCAAGCACCTCGGGAGACCCGGATATACACTGGCTGATCCTGGAACGCGGTCCACACAAAGTGTGTGGGGCACTATGGCAGGTTTTAACACGATATGTACGGTGGTCGCTATCCGGGCGGATATGAATATCCTACCACCAGCAAATAAAGAGTATATGTATTGTATTGCATGTAGGTATGTAATTTTCATGCATAATGGCTCGTATGTAAATGTCTGTGATAAAACTGCACAAGTAAATATTTTTCTGCCGCGCTGCGATTTCACAAAACATTTATCACTTTTTTCAAATAAAAATATAGAGTATGCATATTTACAAACTTTTCTTTGTAAATATTTTAACTTGAATTATGATAACACTATCTAAATTAACGTCAATGATATATTTGTGAGTTAAATTTTAAATTACTTGTATTTATATTATATAATTAGCATTATCATTATAATAACATTCGTCTACATTTGTGACATTTTACCCCATGAGAGTCTGTTTTGTGACATGTCACGGCATATGTTAATTATTGGACTCAGTCCACCCCGTGACCACGAAGGCTGAAAAGTTATCGAAACGTCGGGATCAAAATTAATAAAATACTGCGATAAAATCTGTTTAAATTAGTTTTATTTCAATGAGTAATATTCGCGTAAACATAAGAAATGAAGTCTGTTGGTGGGGAGTATGCTATAGAATTAAATAGAATTAGCGCCTCGTGGTCAACTTCTACGGACCTAGCTGATTTGACACTTAAAATCATATCTTTACGAGTTAGAAAAGGTCTAGTTTGCGCCATAATTGGCCCTATTGGTTCTGAAAAATCATCTATACTTCAAACTATCCTAAGAGAGTCAAAAAAAAACATATTATGTTAATTAGTTTCAACGAGGTGTCAGAACAGATCGCTCTTGTGTCTTTTTCATGTTTATTTGCCTAAATCAGGGATCAGTGTTTTGAAGTATCAATAATTTGGATTTACAAGTATGGCACTGCCAAAAGCCTTACAACACACAGTATTTAATATCGACTATCTTGTGCGCTCAGCTCCGCCTGTATTAGAATGTTTTTTTTTATTTAATTAAATGACGAGACGGGCAAGACTCTCGCTTAATGGTAAGCGCCACGCCTGTCCATAAACAGAAGCAATACCACACACTGAACTGCGTCGTCACCCCGAGACATAAGATGTTAAGACACATAATGCCCAGTAATTTCACTGGCGTTAATGTCCTTCAAACCGAAACACAACAATGCTTACACACTGTCGCTTGGCGGCAAAAGTAGACGGCGCGGTGGTACCAACCCAGACGGCCTCTCGCATACGAGGGACCTACCACCTTATATAGCTATGGTACTGTGGCAGAAAACTCCGTGTAAATTGCACCGTTGAGGAACACCATCCATGCAGATGGCGAGGATGGAATCCCAACTCCCAAATCCCAACAATTTACAAGGTACCCTCGTATGCGAGAGGTCGTCTGGGTTGGTACCACCCCTTTGTCTATTTCTGCCGCCAAGCAACAGTGTATAAGCACTGTTGTGTTTCGGTTTGAAGGAAATTGAAGCCAGTGAAACTACTGGGCATTATGAGACTAAACTAACTACTAGACTAACACCTTATGTCTCGAGGTGAGGAGCGCAGTTCAATACCTTGCAGTACTCTGTAATTCAAAGTTCTGTGTGGTCAGTGGTGTTGTTTCTGTTTATGGGCAGGCGTGGCGCTTACCATCAGGTGAGCGCCTTGCTCGTTTCGTCTTTCAATCAAATAAAATAACTTATAATAATAATAGAATTCAGCGGCGGGAATTAGTGTAAACTTAGCCGCGATAATCAAAAGTGGCCCTTTTGTTTACTTAACACGAGTACATACGTAATCTGCTTTCGAGAACCTTTCTACAACTACCTTCGATGTCGCAAGTAATCGGCCACACCCACTACTTCAGATTGATAAAATATATCCATCTATGACTCAATTAAAACGTAGAATACATTTTCTTAATAGCCCGCGGCTCCGTCCGTGTGAATGTCATTTTCCGGGATTAAAAGTAGCCTATGCCTCTCCGAAGAGAGAAGCATTTATACAGGCCGGCATGATTCTGGTGATCACCAGTACCAAGTTACGACATGGGAACCTTCAAGAAGAGAGAATATTCCTTCCTAAAAGGCCGGCAACGCATTTGCAAACCCTCCGGTGTTGCAGGTGTTCATGGGCGGCGGTGATCACTTTCCATCAGGTGAGCCTCATGCCCGTTTGCCCCTTTTTTCCATAAAAAAAAAATTGCGAGTACAAAAGATTTTCTATTCCTATGCCTTCTTCAATAACGATATATACTTCCAGTTTCCCAGGCGCCTCTCTCATCATGATCAAAGGCTACAAGCACCTGCAAGAATGTGCATACATCGGTGACGATTCTTCAGAGGAACTGAGCGAGCTGCTCGAAGCTTACCAAAACGGAGACATGACCAACACCACCTTGTTTCAAAAGATACAGGAGTTAAGAAGAGAAGAGGGGAAGGCTAATGATCCTGGTAAGGAAGTACCTGTTTATATTATAGAAGAAGATTGGCAAAATATAACCTGATAAGTAATTGTCACTGATTATGAATTATCACAATACAAAAAATAATGCGTATCCTAATGTAAATAACTTAGAGGAAATTATATAAAAAAAAATTGGTGTGTGTCGTGGGACACCAGGTAGGAACGAAGTTCCTTCGGCTAATGTAGAATCGACACAAATTGTAAAAAATACAAATTATCAACTAAAATAACAAAATATGTCTCTTTATTTTTGTTTGACAACATAAAATTACATAGAAATAGAATAGAAAAATAGAAATAAAAAAAGACGTGTAGCACTCGGAGACTGCCGCGGTAAAGCTATTGTATAGCATTTTTTATCAACTTATGTAATTATAAATAAAAACTTATTAATTTAGACTTAGACTGGCTACTAAACGGTGGACGGCCGTGTTCTATAATCAAAAATTCAAATTCAAATTTCAAACCGCGTCTACATTTCCAAATGTCATAAGTTTCACACCTATCTGTTTTATTAACGGAATTTCGACTTTAACTTTAATTTTTTCCACGCATTTTTCTTACGGTTTTACTATCACATTTTTTTCAGTTCGGTCACGCAGCGAAATCCCTATCCCCTCCAAGCCTGCCGTAAGGAACTTCGTTCCAATAAATACAATACACCCGACAGTCACACACATAGTACTCGCATCTTACTGTGGGCTCAGCCCCGTGGGTATCAGGAACTACGAGAGACTTTCGGTCTCACAACACCCAGACCCCGAAACAGATAATTGTTGATCACACAAACATTTGTCTCGGTGCGGGGATCTCTTCCCATTTCTCTCTCGCTTCATAGCCGGCTACTCGCCCGTTGCGCCACGGAGGCTCTCATTGATTGGTTGGAGGTTGAGAAAAGGGTACGAAACGCAACTCCATGCTCCATGTGGAATCATTCTATACTGTATAAAGGACTAGCTGTTGCAAGGCTCTACTAAATAGGCGTTAGGCGTTATTAAAAAAATTCTTTCTATTTTCTTAGGAACAATGCGACGTCACAAAGCTGGCGTTAGATTCCACGACCCGAACAAGATAGCTAATATCACATCCCCATCGGAGACCGTCCCTACCATCGACGTTACCGACCATGATCCTAAAGTGAGTATCATCCTGCCATTATCCTACACCACCGTGGTCTTCTTCTTCTTATTAAATAGTTAGTGGCTTACCTACTAATTACTGGGCATTAAGAGGCTTAATATCTTATGTCTCGGAGTGACGAGCGCAGTTCAGTGCCATGCAGTGCTTTGTAATTCAAAGTTCTGTGTGGTCTTGCTTCTGTTTATGGGCAGGCGTGGCGCTTACCATCAGGCGATCGCCTTGCTCGTCTCGTCTTTCAATCAAACAAAAAAAATATTTACTAGCCATCGCCTCCATTTCTCCGAGGGGGTAGACATTTTTTACACTCTTTTCCGGGATTATTTGCGTTTCATCATATCTAGACAATTTCCATATTCTCCAAAAATTTACATATGTGTTATATCAGCAAAGATTTTAGCATAATTTCTCGAACTACGTATTATTTCTAGAAATTTCAAGTAAATCTATGAATCTAGCCCAATATAATCAGTTTTATAGCCCGTAGTAGTAAAAGACAAAGGAAGCGATTTATAACAATAATGGTTTTTAAGGAGCTCCGTGAAATTCTGGAACGCCTGCACGCTCTACGAGAAGCGGTTAAGAACGAACAGCTGAAGTATTATCAACTACCGTCACATCTAATGTCTCTGCCAGCCCTTCATCGGCATAGGGACGCTAATGTGGACAGAGACGAACGACGGTGGCTGTCTTTTGAAGGTGAGGGTATATTTTTATGGCAGAAGAGATAAAAAGGATTATGTGTCACGAGATGGTAGCGTTAAACCCATGAACACCATACACTAAATTGAAATTTCATTGCTGAGTAGAAGAATAAATATAAAATTGATAGAGGAGGAACTATAGGTATTCATATAAACACATAAAAAGTTCTTCAGGACTGATTTTCAGTGAACGGCAAATAAAATAAACTATTCAAACCATAATTAATATAAATGTTATGATATGCTTTATTTACAGATATCGATGGAAACAATAGTGAGATAATAAATAACAAGGAAAATCAAACAGACATGACAAAGAAAACCAGCGAGATACATAATCTTACATCAGAAAATACTTATAGAAATCACAATGAATCAAAAGATAAAGAAGATGAACATAAAGAAACAAAAGAGGTAGCAGTTACTATTCAAGATACAGAAATACAAAAAAAGAAAGAACAAACATCCACAGTAATCAAAATAGAAGGGGAAAAGGAAGACAGACCTACAGAGGTCATAGGAGTGATAAAAGAAGAAAAAGTAGAAGTGGTTACAGAAGAAACGAAGACTTCGAACAATGAACAAGTTACAGAAACTCCAATGGAATCTATCACTAAGAGTTTAAAAGAAGTTGAAAGTAATTATGGGACACCGGTGAGTTTCTATTTCTTAGCGTTAGATAAAAGTATAAACTTAATGATTAAGCATAGTGTACCCATGGTTTGCCGATTTTATTTCAATCTCATGATATTTTAAGCCTATCGCCATACCAGACACAAATTCCGATTCTGGGCAAGTCAGGATTTTTTTATTTGATTTAATGACGAGACGAGCAAGGCGCTCGCTTGACTGTAAGCGCCTCGCCTGCCCATAAACATAAGACACAACAAACAGAAATTTGAATTGTTACATACTATATGTTCACATTTATATTCACATTTAAAGGCCGTCTGGGTTGGACCACCGCTTTGTTTATTTCTGCCGCCAAGCAACAGTATATAAGCACTGTTGTGTTGTGGTTTAGAAGACATTGAAGCCAGTGAATAACTGGGCATTAAGAGACTTAACATCTTATGTCTCGGGGTGACGAGCGCAGTTCAGTGCTATGCAATGCTTTGTAATTCAAAATTCTGTATAGCGTTGGTTCTGTTTATGAGTAGGCGTGGCTCTTACTATCAGACGAGCACCTTGCTTGTCTCGCCATTCAATCAAATAAAAAAAATCGCTGTTTTCGACATACTTTAGTAACAATCTGTCATTGTTTCGACAGGCCTGACTGCGGGTTCAGATAAAATCATTTTTATTCATATCATATAATAATGATTCATAGGATAATATATAGTGTGAATTATTATCTATGTACGTAGATGTATTATTGATACGATATTTTTGCAACATCTAGTGCAAAACCATAAAGCTATACCACATTACGTTGTTATCAGGGATCTATTGGTAATCTTTATTATTAATTTATTGTGTTTTTGGAACGAAGTTCCTTACGGCAGGCTTGGAGGGGATAGGGATTTCGCTGCGTGACCGAACTGAAAAAAATGTGATAGTAAAACCGTAAGAAATATGCGTGGAAAAAATGCGTGGAAAAAATGCGTGGAAAAAATGCGTGGAATAAAACCGTTAAATGATACTTTTTTTAAACTTAATTTGATATCTAGCACACAAAGTTAAAGTCGAAATTCTGTTAATAAAACAGATAGATAACTTATGACATTTGGAAATGTAGACGCGGTTTGAAATTTGAATTTGAATTTTTGATTATAGAACACGGCCGTCCACCGTTTAGTAGCCAGTCTAAGTCTAAATTAATAAGTTTTTATTTATAATTACATAAGTTGATAAAAAATGCTATACAATAGCTTTACCGCGGCAGTCTCCGAGTGCTACACGTCTTTTTTTTATTTCTATTTTTCTATTCTATTTCTATGTAATTTTATGTTGTCAAACAAAAATAAAGAGACATATTTTGTTATTTTAGTTGATAATTTGTATTTTTTACAATTTGTGTCGATTCTACATTAGCCGAAGGAACTTCGTTCCTACCTGGTGTCCCACGACACACACCAATTTTTTTTTTTCTTCTTTTTTATTTGATTGAATGACGAGACGAAAAAGGCGCTCGCCTGATGGTAAGTGCCACGCCTGTCCATAAACAGAAGCAACACCACACAGAAATTTGAATTACAAAGTACTGTATGGCAGTAAAATGCGATCGTCACCCTGAGACGTAAAATGTCTCATAATGCCCAGCAATTTCACGGGCTTCATGTCTTTCAAACCATAACACAACAGTGCTTACACACTGTTGCTTGGCGGCAAAAATAGACAACGCGGTGGTATCCTCCGGTGGCAGTGACAGCCTCCGTGGCGCAGCGGGCGAGTAGCCGGCTGTAAAGCGAGAGCCCGCGGGTTCGATCCCCGCACCGAGACAAATGTTTGTGTGTTCCACAAATATTTGTTTCGGGGTCTGGGTCTTGTGAGACCTAAAGTCTCTCGTAGTTCCTGATACCCACGACACAAGACTCGTATCTTACTGTGGGGTCAGGACTATGTATGTGACTGTTGGGTGTATTTATTTATCCACCCAGACGGCCTCTCGCATACGAGGGACCTACCATCTTGTAAGGTGTGTCTTGTGTGTGTGTTGTATAGTGTTTTCGTTTGCCGGCCTTAGCTACAATAAAGTATAATTAAGCAGGTCACATTTAACCCTATTTCAGAAACCCGGTACCCGTGATTATTTATTTAAATGATAACACCCGTTTAAATCGGTCACCGCTTATCACTCCGCGTTATATTTTGTAATTGACAGAAGATAAATATTTACAAGTATAGTTCCTTTACAAATGTAATGTGGAAATTAATATTGCGTGTATACAGGGTTAATTTTAAAACACCAGCAACCTCGCAGGACCAGATAGCTGACCCCATACGGAACAACTTTTGTTCTACGAGTTTGGATATAACTCAATATATTTAAAAAAAAATGATTTTACAAGTTTTTGTTATGTAGTTATTTTGTTCGTACGTCTACGTGTAGGTATTATCGATCGAGACGGCGCGGCCGGTCATTGAACTGAAGCGCGCGCCCGCGTGTATTACGTAATCTGCGCGTAGGTAACTTTCAAGACGGAAATTAAATTCATAATTATTTTTGTATGAGAATAAAATCTAACAAATTATGAAAAGTCGTAGAACAAAAGTAGTAGCAAATGACCTTAGGAATCTACCCCTGCGAGGTTGCTGGTGTTTTAAAAATAACCCTGTATAGGGTAGATGCCACTGCTTAAATTTTTAATAATACGAAAAAAAACATTTGTAGAGCAGTTGTATTGCGTACACGATATAATGTTTTATGAAGTGAAAACTTCTTTAGCGGCGTTGAGCACTTTTCTCGGGATGGGTATAGAATAGTAAACTCGCGACAGGACACGTGACCTGATCGAAAATTCGTAAGACGGAGGGAGAGTAGACCGCCGGTGCGGCGTCAAAGTAATTGTAATAGTTCTGAAGTGTTAAATTTTTTATCTATACTAATAATAAAGCTGTAGAGTTTGATTGTTTGATTGTTTGATTGTTTGTTTGTTTGTTTGTTTGTTTGTTTGTTTGAACGCGCTAATCTCAGGAATTACTGGTTCGAATTGAAAAATTCTTTTTGTGTTGGATAGTCCATTTATCGAGGAAGGCTTTAGGATATATAACATTACGCTGCGACCATTAGAAGCGAAGCATCAGTGAAAAATGTTGCAAAAACGGGGAAAATTATTCATATTTGAAGGCTTCCGTTGCTAAGCTACAAAAATAATATTATTTGAAGGCTTCCGTTGTCAAATCAAAATCAAATCTATACTAATATTATAAAGCTGTAGAGTTTTATTGTTTGTTTGTTTATTTGATCACGTGGGCGGAGCCGCGAGCAAAAGCTAGTGTAATATAAATTGACATTTTTGTGTACGATAGCGCAATAAATGAATATTGTATTTGACCACATAAATGATAGTACATTCATAAATAAAGCAATTCGTGCGAAATTATTCCCTAACCTTTCCAAAATATTCATAAATGCACAACGTTAATGTTCAATTTTTCACTTCTGCCGGCACTCGCGGAGTGCTACCCGTTGTTTTTTTTATTTTTTTCATTCATCAATTGTTTTTTCTCATATCATCGTCGAAGGTTTTTTAATTAGTATATTATGGTTTTAAACTTTGAAAGAAAATCAACTACGGCGCCTGTAAGGCCTGCCAACTTCAGTTTTAATATTAAACCTGAGCAATAAAATTTAAACGGATATTATAACTTCAAGTAATATTTATTATTTCCAGCCATCTGACCCGGAGGCCAGTTCGAGAGAGGTGTTTGAAGATGTGCTGAATAAGCTACAAAGTCTCGGCGAAAGAGGCAGAAGAGTTCTGAAGAGGCTTCACGAATCCATGGGAGTTACTTATGAAGAAAAAGTAAGCGGGGCTTTTCCATTAAAAAATATTTTTTTTCCTGGCACGGCAAAGTGCACTACACCTGATGGTGAGCGCAGTGCAGTGCAAAAATGCAGTGAAAAACAATGAGTTTATCGGTGGTGAATAGAGTGGTCGCTGGTTTTTCGGATTGCACTACGCTTTCCATCAGGTCTAGTGCAGTCACTTTGCCGTGCTCGGATAAAGAAAAAACCGTAATTTATTTATTGTTCTTTAATTTCTCAGCGCCAACCTCTAAACTAACCGGTTCAATACCAGTTACCGGAATAATCATTACCTATATCTTACACGTGCCGTCGGAATAAGATTTTTAAAATTCCACCACTTGCTACTAGCGTGGCTACTTTAATTTGCCCTCTATACAAGATGGTCCTCCTTAGTTTTTACCCTCCATAGACTGTCCATAGAATTTTAATTTATCAACAGTCATTTTCTCTGGGACTTGTGAGTAATGATAGAAAAGTCAGAGGTGTATGCTCTTGGGGCTGGTTTCGAACCTGCGACTTTCGTTCTTTTGGCGCTTTAGTATTTTTTCCTTTTCAATGACGATATTATCTACTGGTATTTATAAAATTGATTTCATATTATACGTTATTCATTGATTCCATTACATGCTAATCGAACATAGTGAAATAGGCCCGGAAAAAATAAAATTCACACTTGCCTAGCGCCATCTGTTATTGATTCCACCAAAATTATAAAACGTTACAGTTCGCTATCGTGTCAGTGAGTAAGCAGCAATCTGTTATAATACTATAAACTATTGATAGATGTCGCTATTTTAAATTATAAATAACATTTACACTTTTCATAATATTATGTTGTGCGCAAAATGCGAGGCACTGACCGGAAAACGAGCAATTGGGTCACCTGATTGTTAGTGATAATAAATCAGCGTACAAAACAAGCTGCTATTTTAGGTCGATGTTCTGTGAGACAGTGGTAACAACCCAATAGAGCCAGCCCATTCGTGCTAGTCCAATCAAACATAGCTCGCCCCAGAAAACTCAGTAACTATGACCCACCCCTTTCCTCTCATCCTCTTCTTAACATTCACTAGTGAAAGTTATAAATATAATCAAATTAAAGTAACTTTGCAGCCATCACAGATATCAAACAGTGAAATAATGTCGGCAGTGAGCGGCAGCGATGAGGAACTGGATCATCTTCGAGATATCCTGGTGGAAGCCATTGACGAGGAGAGGACCAGGTCGGATAGACAACGTGAGTCACTTTAAATTTAAGGTAGCCAGAGAAATTACTGGACTTTAAAAACTTTACAACTTGTGTCTCAGGGTCACCAACTCAGTTCAGTGCCTGCTTCTGTTTAAGAGCAAGTGTGGTGCTAACAGGCGAGTAACCTGCTGGTCTTGTCTATAATGCTAATAAAAAAACTTCTGTATCGGAACCTAACAATGATTTCTGGAAGTTACGTGTGTATGCAATGGTAATGAGTACTCGCTTTAACGGCGAAGGAACATCGTGAGAAAATCTTCATACCTTATAGTTCTCCATAAGAATTGTTCTTATATCATAGACCGGCAAACGAACAAATGGGTCACCTGATGGTAAGTGATCTCCACCGCCCATGTATGCCCACAATAAAAGAAGAATCATAGGCGCGTTGCCGATCTTAAAGAGAAGGGATAATTAAGGGATGGGGATTTGAGCCTCCGGAAATCTTATTCACCGTACGAAACGCAGCAGCAAGAGACTACTTTACCTCGGTTTTTTGTGAGACAGTGGTAACGACCCGGTCGAGCCAGCGCATTCACGCTGTAGACAAAACTGTCTACAGCGTGGCTCTACCACTCAAAAATATTGTGTAACTTTGAATTATTTATTAGAGAAGAGAAGAGACGCCCGAGAAGACGCCCGCGCTAAACGAGAACTGATGTTAGCGCAGGCCGAGCTCACCAAACAACTCAACGAGGACGATGAAGCGAGGGACTATGCAGCCGAGGAGGTAACTGAACACTCATGTTTTATAGCATAGGCCGGCAAACGAGCAAGTGGGTCACCTGATGGTAAGTGATCTCCACCGCCCATGCACGCCCACCACCAAAAGAATCATGGGCGCGTTGCCGACCTTAAAGGAAAGGGATAATTAGGGATTGGGAAGGGGAGGGGATTTGGGCTTCCGGATATCTCACTCACCGTACGAAACGCAGCAGCAAGCCGCTACTTTAAGTCGGTTTCCCGTGAGACAGTGGTAACGACCCGATCGAGCCAGCCCATTCATGCTGTTGACTAAACTGTCTACAGCGTGACTCTACCACTCAAAAAAATCTCTCATTTTACCCGCCGAAAAAGAATACCCCAATTCGTGTGTGTATTTGTTTTTTTATAGTATATTCCGGCAAACGAGCAACTGATGGTAAGTGATCTCCACCGCACATGTACGCCCATAATGCCATAGGAATCATGGGCGCGTTGCCGACCTTAAAGCAAAGGCACAAGTACCAGACATTTCACGAAAAGATTATTATTAGATCTTCTATTCTAAAACATTGTATTAAGTTTCTAATAAACATTCGCACAACATAATAATTTAAATTTATTGCTAAAACTAGCTGTGCCCGCGAACTTCGTTTCGCCATCAAAAAGCTTTCATTCAAACTTTCATCCCTTATTTGGGCCTTTTAGGGGTTGATATTTAAAGAAAAAAATACCCTATGTTTAACCCTGAGTCATCAACTATATTTGTGCCAAAATTCATTGAAATCGGTTAAGCGGTTTTTATATTTCATACAAACTTTCATCCCCTTTTTAAACCCTTCAGGGGTTGATTTTTGAAAAACATAGTAGCCTATGTCTTATTCTGATGTATAAGCTATATTATTGTAAAGTTTCATTAAAATCCATTCAGTAGTTTTTACGTGAAAGAGTAACAAACATACATCCATCCATCCATACTTACAAACTTTCGCGTTTATAATATTAGTAGCATAGGAAGTAGGATAACAGAAACCACCTGGTATAATAATAAACATGAATCGTATCATTGGTCCAGCGGTAAAGGTTCTGAAACCCACGAGGTGGTGTTGGTAGGATATTTATATACGCCCGGGTAGCGACCACCGTACACATGGTGTTAAATCCTGCCATAGTGATCCACACGCCTTGTGTGGATCGCGTTCCAGGATCAGCTAGTGTATACCCGGTTCTCCCGAGGGGCTTGCGACATGACTTGATGGTTGATTGGGGCGGGTATAGGTGTACATCCTTGTATTACTGTGCCTACATCGGTCATCCGCCTGTCATGTCGCAGGCCTCTCGATCTGCTTCTTCCCTCTCGGAAGAGGGAAGAAGCAGATCGGGCTAGTGCAGTCATTTTGCCGTGCACGAATAAAAAATAATAAAAAAACCGGCATGAAATAGAATGGTCTACTTTTTATCTCAAAAAAAACATTAACGCCGGCGGAATCGCGGGCAACAGCTAGTAAGCAATATACACTCATGGGATCAACACTTCCTGTTCAATGAGGAACACTTGAGTTCAATGATTCATATTTTCGGCTATCGTACATCACTTATAGATCAATACCAAGAAAATTAGATGTTCTTGGAAGCATTCTTCATAAATTAAATAAAGTGAATAGAGTTAGTAAGGAAGTCGCTGGATGCAGGCCGCTTCCAACAGGTCGGTCTGAAAATCTTTGGGGGAGGCCTATGTTCAGCAGTGGACGTCTTGTGGCTGTTGATGATGATGATGATGATGAGAGTACTAAGATTGTTTGACAGCTTCCGTGGTGCAGTGGGCGAGAAGCCGGCCGCGAAGCCGTGGGTTCGATTCCTGCACCAAGAAAATTGTTAATGTGATATAACAAAATTTGTTTCGGGTCTGGGTGTTATGGGATGGCAAGTCCTTCGTAGTTTTTGATACAGGTTTCTTTTTATAGCATAGGCCGGCAAACGAGCAAGTGGATCACCTGATGGTAAGTGATCTCACCGCCCATGTACGCCCACCACCAATAGAATCATGGGCGCGGTGTCGACCTTAAAGGAAAGGGATAATTAGGGATTGGGAAGGGGAGGGGATGTGGGCTTCCGGATATCTCACTCACCGTACGAAACGCAGCAGCATGCCGCTACTTTACGTCGGTTTTCTGTGAGACAGTAGTAACGACCCGGTCAAGCCAGCCCATTCATGCTGTAGACAATACTGTTGACCTAGTGTGTGGTCAGGTCTATGTGTGTGGCTATTTAGAAAAGTATTTTATTTTAGTAAGTATTTTATTATAAAAAAAAGCGTGTCCGGTCCTTGACAAGTATGACAAGTTTCGATTTAATCCGACGTTTTGCAAGTCAAAATCATGTTCAAAGATTCCGTTACATACACACATACTAACATACAAACATATTACGTCTGAAGCTAATACGGTTTTAATTAGTTCATTCATGTATACGGGCATCAGTGAATTTGTGACTGCGGCCATGTGTGTGTGTGTGTATATGTGTGTGTTTGTGTGTGTGTGTATGTCACGTGTGTTTTTCTGGATATATATTATTTAAGGATTTTGTTTATTCTTATTTATAAGATGCCCCAATCACCGCTGCAAGGTGCTACCACTTCGATTTCCCCTGAGACAATGGCAATAACCCGGTCGAGCTGGCCCGTTCATGATATAAACAAAAGTGCCCTCATCGTATTGCTACCACTTATAATGGAGCTTGTATATTCTTCTCCCTCCAGGGTCTGGAGCCAGACGGCTACGCAGACCATCACGACACTGTCAACGAGACAACCGCCTTCGACATGAGCAACTCTGAGTTCTGGTCATCATTCTCCAGCAGTGAGGAGGCTCTGCTGGAGTGTGAGGGTCTGATCCTGAACCTTCCACTGACGCCTCACAAGTCCTGTCACAAGCACGCCTCGGATGACGAGACTTTTGCAGCTGCCAGGGCTAATGCGCTTACTTACAGGTCAGTATTTTGAATTGCTTGATTCCGATTGGTTAGCGACTGCCGTAGACATGGTGGTCTCTCGTATGCGAGCGGCAGTCTGGGTTGGTACCACCACTTTGTCTATATCTGCCGCCAAGCATCAGTGTGTAAGCACTGTTGTGTTTCGGTTTAAAGGACATTGAAGTCGGTGAAATTACTGGTCATTATGAGACTTAACATCTTATGTCTCGGGGTGACGGGCGCAGTTCAGTGCCACGTAGTGCTTTGTAATTCAAAGTTCTGTGTGGTGTTGCTTCTGTTTATGGGCAGGTGTGGCGCTTACCGTTAGGCGAGCGCCTTGCTCGTCTCGTCATGCAATCAAAAAAGATATGTATTATTCCAGAGTTCCAGCAAACGGGTACTATTTCTTCGTATTCAACTCCGAGAATGAAGTCCAGAGGAACTACATCCGAGCGAGGTTCGACCTGCAGAAGACTAGATACGATGTGGCAAGAACGAAGCTCAGGGAATGTACCAACAGCACGAGCCGGTGCGACCTGCCTCTAGATATTTTCTCCAGTCAGAAGGTGGGTAATCGCTTCTTCTCCAGTAAGGTCTTGAGTTAGATTCTTGCTTCTTGTCTGGCATTAGTCTGGCTTAAAGCCAGCTTCCACCTTTGAATTAAGATTAGACGGGAGATTTATTATCCATATAATATATGGGGCTACTCGCCGTCTGATCTCACAACCCGTAACGGGAACCAAGTTTCGCCATTTTAACACGCTTTTATTAGCTTCAGACGTTTGGTAGTATGTTAGTATTTTTGTATGTTAGTATGTTTTTATGTAACGGAATATTTGAACATGATTTTGACCCCCTTCAAAAAGTCGGGTTAAATCGAAATTTGGCATACTTATGAAGGACCGATGACAATGCAATAACTATTTAAAAAAAAGTATGTATTGTAAATTGTGATTAATTATAAGTAAATATATTTCGGCCAACTTTACCAGATCATTGGACCACCTCTTATCCCGAACTTATCAGATAATAAAATAATAATTAAGGTATTGTCTCTCATTCACTCAATTGTCCGAAACAATGGATAATGACTCGAACAATGAGCACACAAGAGCTCTAACAATCGAACACTTTCACTCGGTAATGAGCGAAATGTGACCCCATTCGATAGTTGCTCCGGTTTTGTACTGAGATAGTTAAGGCTGGTCAATAAATGTAGCTCTAGTGCGACTTATAAATGCGTTCACAGTTTTGGAATTCGTTTAAAATTCTTATTGACCGTTTTTTTTTGTTTGAATGACGAGACGAGCAATGCACTCGCCTGACGGTAAGAGTAAAAGGCAAAAGTCTAATATTGTCCAGTAATTTCACTGGCTTCAATGTCCTTCAAACCGGAATACAACAGTGCTTATAAACTGTTGTTTGGCTTGAGAAATAAAGTGCGCGATGGTACCAACCCAGACGGCCTCTCGCATACGAGTGACTTACCACCTTGTTGTGTGGTTCATCATAGTTTCAGCTAGTGGGTACTTGCAATGGATGTACGGATCATTTACCATTAGGTGACCCACTTTCCTACAAGGTGGACAGACGACCTGATAAAGGTCGCAGGAAGTCGCTGGATGCAGGCCACTTCCAACATGTCGGTCTGGAAATCTTTGGGGGAGGCCTATGTTCAGCAGTGGACATCCTGTGGCTGATGATGATGATGATCCACTTGCTCGTTTGCTGGCTTCTGCTATACCCAAACCAGACATCCTCTGAAGTGCCTACTACATAGTAAAGGCCAGGAAAGTCTTGAATTAATACCCTATAAGACAAACTGGCAAGAAACACCATAACCGGGCAAAAATTATGGAGATTTTTTTTTTATCCTGGCTCGGCAAAGTGACTACGCTACACCTAATGGTAAGGGTAGCGCAATCCAAGAATAGTGTCGACCAACGATAAACAATGTGTCCATCGTAAGATCATGCCAAAGGCCTGCCAAAGGGCCAAGGGGGAGGGGAAGGAAAAAGGGATGAGAAAAGGGTTAGGATCAGGGAGCAAGCCCCCTGAGGAGAACCGGATATACACTGGCTGACCCTGGAACGCGACCCACACAAGGCTGGCCACTATGGCAGGTTTTAGCACCAGTGTACGGTGGTCGCTATCCGGTCGGATACAAGTATCCTCCCACCAGCAAAGTATGTGTAGAGGAACGGGTGTTGGTGTTCCTCTGGTGGAGCGGGAGATCTCCAGTCAGGCGGGTGTTGTACCTGACCGGCCGCGGCCGCTCCGATGGTTGATGTTCGGAACTTGTATATATTCTCATTCTATACTCACTAGCTTTTGCTCGCGGCTCCGCCCACGTGATCAAACAAACAAACAAACAATCAAACTCTACAGCTTTATAATATTAGTATAGATTTGGGTAGCTTAGCAACGGAAGCCTTCAAATAATATTATTCGGGTAGCTTAGCAACGGAAGCCTTTAAATATGAATAATTTTCCCCGTTTTTGCAACATTTTTCACTGATGCTTCGCTTCTAATGGTCGCAGCGTAATGTTATATATCCTAAAGCCTTCCTCGATAAATGGACTATCCAACACAAAAAGAATTTTTCAATTCGAACCAGTAGTTCATGAGATTAGCGCGTTCAAACAAACAAACAAACAATCAAACTCTACAGCTTTATAATATTAGTATAAATTCGTCGCGCAAATTTTGCTAGCGCGATGCAGGATTGTGTTTGTGTTGTGCGCGCTAGATGTCGCCACATATGTAATGTAGAGTTGTCGCCAGGTGGTGCTGGAGGTGCCGTGGATGGCGAACTCGTCGCTGTGGAACGAGCAGTTCGTGTTCGTGTCGGAGTGCGTGCCGCGCGCCCCGCTGTACGCGGTGTGCGTGCTCGCGGTGCCCGTGCTCATAATGTTGTTCGCGTTCCAGTGAACTGTAACCAGGTCAGTTTTTTTTTTCATGGCTCAGCAAAGTGACTACGCTACACCTGATGGTAAGTGTAGCGCAACCCAAGAATAGTGTCGACCAACGATAAACAATGTGTCTATCGTAGGTCGGCAAGATCATGCCGGCCTGCCAAAGGGACACGGGGAGGTGAAGGAAAAAGGGATGGGAAAAGGGTTAGGATCAGGGGGCAAGCCCCCTGGGGATAACCGGATATACACTGACTACCCCTGGAACGCGACCCACACAAGGTGTGCCACTATGGCAGGTTTTAGCACTAGTGTACGGTGGTCGCTATCCGGTCAGATACAAGTATCCTCCCACCAGCACTGTTCGTGTCGGAGTGCGTACCGCGCGCCACTACACTGCAACTCATCTTTTTTAAAGACACCGAACAGTCTCTCATACCCCTGACTTCACAGTAGGATACGAGTTTTATATCGTGGTTATCAAGTACTACAAGTGGCTGGTGGGAGGATACTTGTATCCGACCGGATAGCGACCACCGTACACTGGTGCTAAAGCCTGCCATAGTGGCCCACCTTGTGTGGGTCGCGTTCCAGGGTCAGCCAGTGTATATCCGGTTTTCCCCAGGGGGCTTGCCCCCTGATCCTAACCCTTTTCCCATCCCTTTTCCTTCCCCTCCCCCTTGGCCCTTTGACAGGCTGGCATGATCTTGCCGATCTACGATGGACATATTGTTTATCGTTGGTCGACACTATTCCTGGATTGCGCTACACTTACCATCAGGTGTAGCGTAGTCACTTTGCCGAGCCAGAATAAATAAAAAAAAAAACTATGAACAATTTTCGGTTTCAAAAAAACCCTTCCCCGAAACAAATATTTATGAAACTCACAAACATTACAGGTGTGAGTACGTGTAGTACTCCGAGGATAGTCCCGTGTAACTGTTAGAATCTGATGATAAAGCACGAGAAAAATAGGGGAAATCTCAAAAAGGAAAACAGCAAATGTTTTGTTTTTGAATTATCGCCTGGTCTACCAACTAATGCTGGGTTATTAGTTGGGCGTGGTGGACTTATGCCTGACCCTTCTCATTAGTAGAGGAGGCCCCAGTCGCAGTAGGGGGGCAGTAGCGGCAGCTAGAATTGCTGCTTTATCAGGAATTCGAATATAGAACCTCATAGTTCAGGACCTTCACTACATTAAACCAATCTATCGAAATCCTCCTCAACCTATAAATTAGGATTTTTAATAGCATAGGCGGCAAACGAATAACTGGGTCACCTGATAGTGAGTGATCTCCACCGCCTATGCACGCCCATAATACTAGAAGAAACATAGGCTTGTTGCTGACCTCAAAAGGAAGGGATAATTAAGGGATTAGGGGTAGGGGGATTTGGGCCTCCGAATGTCTCGCTCACAGTATGAAACGCAACAGCCAACCGCTACTTTGCATCGGTTTTCTGTAAGACAGTGATAATGACCCCGTCGAGCCGGCCCATTCATGCTGTAGACAAAACTGTCTACAGCGTGGCTCTACCACTCAATATGTAAAGAATTCAGACGCCATAACAATTGTCAATTTTTTCCGCTAATTATAAATACGAGGTCGACTATAAAAATACCGTTCAAGTGCGTGTCGGTCTTATATATCAGGAGTTCCGTACACACACCCTTTTTTTGTTATTTAGTTTTATTTTCCACGATACACCTATCCGAGAATTTCTTAGCCAAGGTTCAAGATTTTTTTGAGCCTGAGTTTCAGCCATTTGTCAACTGCAGCCTTGAAATCCTAGAGGTTAATGTCTCGAAAGGTTTCTAATTTAGGAGTCGTTTGGAAGGCAAAGGTAAACTGGTACCCAAAAAAACCGGATATCCTCAACAGTCAAGCACTACTTTACGCTATTTCACAGACTTGTGTTTTAAAAAGCACACTCAATCACTCAATAATCAATCACTCAACAACAATCACTCAGTAATTAAGACATATAAAACTGCTGACAATATGGAAAAACTCATAATAACACGTAAAATGGAAGGCAAAAGGCCTAGAGGAAGGAGTCCAAAAAGTTGACTGTCTGACTGGTGTCGAAACAACTGGAGACACCACTCAACCTCGCCATCCACCAAGCCATAGCATACGGAGGAAGATCATTATCAGAGTTCTTACACGGAGTCACTATCCTCAACAATGAGTGTACAATTTGTACACTTAATTTAACTGTAGAGTACGTAGTTATGCATCCTGCACCTGTTCATGACACGATAAAAATTTGTTGACCATTCAAATAAGCTTTTTGCGAACATAAGGACTTTATGTAACTCTATCCGTTGAAAACATGATCATTTTTGGCTGACCAATGAATTTTGCAGGTGTTCTTGTTTTGACTAAAGTTCTTGGAACTAAAAGAAAACATGTTGACTATAAATGTGCTGACCACTGTCTAGAAGGTATAGGAAAAATCTTTATTTCACTAAGATCGTACAAGTAAAGTTGGCTATTCCTTTCTCTACAGTAGTGCGGCTAAGTCCGCGGTAATGTTTGCACTGAAACCGTAGCTGCATTATACGTTTATAATGCGCGTAAAATATATGTCGTGACTGCGTCAGTAATACATGTACAGTGCAATCTGTACAGTGAGGAAAATATAAAAAAAAATTAAGGCATTTAGGATAATAAATAAATACACCCAACAGTCACATACATAGTTCTGACCCCACAGTAAGATACGAGTCTTGTGTCGTGGGTATCAGGAACTACGAGAGACTTTCGGTCTCACAACACCCAGACCCCGAAACAAATCAATGTGGATCACACAAACATTTGTCTCGGTGCGGGGATCGAACCCGCGGCCTCTCGCTTCACAGCCGGCTACTCGCCCGCTGCGCCACGGAGGCTGTCGAATTATTTAGGAGGCCTTCTTATTGTTAAAGAGCGGGCAGATTAATTAATATCTATGTGTCTCTGATCGGTTTTACGACCATCAACAAGTCAACATTCCATGCTTTTGATCTCTAAAACAAATTGAAGATCTCAATCACTGTTGGTGTTTAATTGTGGGTTTATATCAATTGACATAGTCGTTTTTATTGTGCTTTAAGTGGCTATAACAAGCGATGTACTTTAAAGTGGACAATATAATACCTTGGGACCATTTATCTATAAATGAAATTGAAGTGTCTGTGGTAGGTCCCTCGTATGCGAGAGGCCATCTGGGTTGGTACCACCGCGCCGTCTATTTCTGCCGCCAAGCAACTGTTGTGTTGCGGTTTGAAGGACATTGAAGCCAGTGAAATTACTTGCCATTATGAGACTTAACATCTTATGTCTCGGGGTGACGAGCGTAATTCAGTGTCATGCAGTGCTTTGTAATTCAAAGTTCTGTGTGGTGTTGCTTCTGTATATGAGCAGGCGTGGCGCTTACCATCAGTACCTTGCTCGTCTCGTCATTCGATCAAATAAAAATTTAAAAATCTACAGCTTGGCTCTACAGATTTCGGAACGTTGAACAATTTGCGAAACAATCCAGAATAAATGAGGTAATTTCTGTAACTTGATTTATTTCAAAAACACTACAAGCATCACTTCCGTGCAGTGATGCTAATGAATTCCTGAACGTGCCGGCACAGTCTACAAATCAGACAGTCTGACAAATTGTTTGATATTAACGAAAAAGCCGATATCGTGAGTACCTATAGAAGCAAGTTTTCAGACCTCATTCGTTATTTTTACGTCCATCTGCCATTTTTAATAAAATTAATTAATAGACGACTATGGTTCTATCGGGTAGCCCATGAAAAATAATTATGGCCCGAATTATTGATAATAATTAATCTTAATTTTAGATCTCGTGGTACTTATCCGAGTTAAATTCTCACTACGTTGCTTGTAGGTTGTATAGTGACTAGTGCGCACCGCTCGTATCTCACCCTGCACCACATAATACAATCGTTTAAATAACGTCCTTGTAGGCCTGAGTCGTATTTAACGAAGGGGATTTGAGCTTCCGGATATCTCACTCACCGTACGAAACGTAGTAGCAAGCCGCTACGTCGGTTTTCTGTGAGACAATGGTAACGACCCGGTCGAGCCAGCCCATTCATGCCGTAGACAAAACTGTCTACAGCGTGGCTCTACCACTCAAAAAATCTGCAAAAGAAAATCATATAGTAACTGCGTACAGCTATTCCAAATTTTAAAATTTCTCCACCGAATGGCTGGGTTTAGCACTAATTGCACATTATAAAAATATTATGGATTTCGGTATAATAATATTGAAATTGAATTAACTGATTATTGATACTGATAATTAATTAACTAATTAAATGAATAATAAAGTAATGTCAATAAGAATTCAAACTTATTTTTATTTTACCTATTCCAACTTGTAGTTCGTTGACTGTACGAGTTTTTAGACTGTGATAACGGTATAAATTCCGATCTATATCGCGTCCCTGATCAAATACTTCGTATTCAAGTTATACTGTGATATCGATGTAATCATATAAAAATACAATGGCATGTTTACCACATACATTTTTTTTATTTTTTATATTGTGGGGCTCTATGCCCCACTCTCGTCCCTCTGATACTATTTTTCAGAGTAATTTTTTTGCTAATACCTAAAAATGCACATGCCTTTATTTAATAAGTTACACATAAAAAACTCTGTTAAAAATCGCTGACTTAGAATACTAAGTTTATCACAGTCAATAAACACATACATTGCGATTTATAAAAAGAAATCTTGTCATAACAGTTTCAAAATTTATTTCTAGTTTTACATGATTTATATATTTTACATTTTGGGCATGCCTTCTTCTCAAAAACCAGCTTTTCAGTGGCAACTAGAAGCGTATAATCTTATATTACACGCTGTAGTTGCCCCGTTTATTTATTTCGCTCCAAGACGCTACACGCTACTTTTTTACAAAATTTTAAAAACTTATATCTAACATCAATATTTTCCAACATACCGACCACATACATTTACAATTATCCATTTAAAATTTTTACCTACGTCATAAGTTAATTACCTTTTACTTTTTTATAAAAAAAAAAATATATACGGGCCGACATGATTTTGATAACCACCGATAAACTCATTGTTGGTCGGTAGTTGCTGGTTTTTTTTTTGGACTGAACTGCGCTTACTATTTGGTGTAGTCACTGGTGCAGTCACTTTACCGTGCTCGGATAAAAAAAGGTTATACCCTGTACAAGTAAGCTTGATTTTTTGACAAACGGGCTAATTTTACTTTGAAGCAATAAAATGTCTTAAAATTTTCGGATAACGCTTGAATCTTTAGGGACTTTGGTGTTATATGTATTTTTTTAATATTACTACAATTTTTAAAATCATTAGGTAAATTAAGAAAATAATATGTTCGTCATTGCAAAGTTATATCGATCTACTTGTACAGGGAATAATAGCTAGTGACGCATCACCGTGTAGTTCTCACAAACATATATTTTAGTTAGTTTTGGAACGCTTACGCATTACATAATAAATATGCCCATTATTTTTTAATTCAAACATGTAAAGAATGTTTAACTTAAAGCCAGATTAAAAACATATTCTATAATTCATTTAAAGTTTTCATAATGAATCAAAAATATTAATTCACGTATACTGTAATATCCTGCATATTATCTAGAAGTTTACAATATACCTAGGCAATTCATAAATATCAGGTTTGTTTACAATGTTGGAAAAATCTATAGAAAAATCAATATGTGTAAATTCCTCTGTCGTGTCTGTCTGTAACCGAAAGTCTTGGAAGATATGGGGGACCTTACTCTGGTTTTCATCAAGAGATTAGTAACATATTTTTATTTTATTTGATTGAATGACGAGACGAGCAAGGCGCTCGTCTGATGGTAAGCGCCACGCCTGCATCATAAACAGAAGCAACACCACACAGAACTTTGAATTACAAAGCACGCATGGCACTGAACTGCGCTTGTCACCCCGAGATAAACATATTAAGTCTCTTAATGCCCAGTAATTTCACTGGCTTCAATGTCTTTCAAACCGAAACACAACAGTGCTTACACATTGTTGCTTGGCGGCAGAAATAGACAAAGCGGTGGTACCACCCTTTAAACTACCCACCTTGTAAGCTTGGGACTGTTACAATACCCATGTAAAGTCGGGCGGATCACACAGTATGTGATAAAGTGCGCAAATGGCCTCGGCCCAATATGTTTGGGCATTCTATAATTAATGTTACGGTTTTAACGTGTACCTAACAGTTATTCACGTTCGATAAACTGGTATATTTTTTGTTATAATTCATTACTGCTGCCGGCCAGTTTTAATCGAGGGTTCTGTAGTCGGAAAACGGGACCTTTAATGACGTCAGGAAATTATCTACGATGGTATGCCTGAGGCAATATATAATAGACACGTCTTCTTCTTCTTTTTTATTTATGGCTTCGCGTTATTATGCATTTCGCCAATGACAAGTATAATTTATTCTCAAGTCTTCAACGATGAAATATCGGTGTGGACGTTTTCAAGGTCTTGTTGGAGTTTTGATGTGAATTCCTTCCAGTACGATGCTTAATTCACTTATTGAAATGTTTCCATACACTGTGCACCGTCAATGTTTACTGCACAAATCCACACCACTCTTGTACAACAAACACAACTCTAAACTAATTTATGAAATAATTAAAAATAAGCGATGAACTGCACTGTCAGAATTCCCGCCAAAACTCCAATATCTGAGGCTTATAATAGAAGTGTCGTAAAAGCAAAAAAGTTTCGATTTATATCGTATTATTTTTTTATGGCTTCGCATTATTATGCATTTCGCCAATGACAAGTATAATTTATTCTCAAGCCTTCACAAGAACGATGAAATATCGGTGTGGACGTTTTCAAGGTCTTGTTGGAGTTTTGGTGTGAATTCCTTCCAGAAAGATACTTAGCTCACTTATTTGTTTCACAATGTTTCCAGTTCATCGCCATTAATATTCTAACTATACAACCACAAATCCACACAACTGTTATACAATAAACACAATTTTAAACTAGTTTTTTAAATAAATTAAAATAAGCTATGTGATGATGAATTCCCGCCAAAACTCTTATATCGTATTAGTAATTTAAAACGTATATATCGATTTATTATATTATTATATCGAAAAAAATATATCGATATAACGGCTTGTCATTTGGATGACATTTTTAGCATCTTAAAAAAATTCATGCTCATGTTGCAAAGGACAGGTAGTGGGAACATCTCTCCATCTCGCTCGTTCGAGTGCACCGTAATGGCCATTTTACACAGTGACGTCAAACTTCGCTTCGTCTGTTATTTGACAAGAGCCCCCTCCATCAGATTTGAATGGCTTCTAATTTATTTTTTATGGGCCGAATAATGAAATTCCTTCTTCAATATGTTTTGGTAAATGTAAATTATTGATTTAAATAATTAAAAAAAACAAGTCACGAGTTCAAAATCTTACTTTTACTTTAAGTTTTTACTAACGATACTATATCTAACTAATAAGTGTAACAATGATTTTAAAGTGTTATTTCTTTAACCTAATAACTACAGAACCCGATCTTTATGCATGTAGAGCACACTTTACCGGATTTTTGTTTATTTTTTTGTAGTTGCCAGCCGGTTAATTCGAAGTTATTCTGTAATGGCGGCTCATCTAGTATAATAGAGTTATTTTATTATGTTGAGAATGAACTATGTATGAAGACTGAGTAGTAGAGCCACGCTGTAGACAGTTTTGTCTACACCATGGATGGGCCGGCTCGACCGGGTTATTACCACTGTCTCACAGTAAACCGACGTAAAGTAGTGGCTTGCTGCTGCGTTTCGTACGGTGAGTAAGATATCCGGAAGCCTAAAGTTTCGTACGGTGAGTGAGATATCCGGAAGCCTAAATCGCCTCCCCTTCCCAATCCCTTAATTATCCCTTCCGTTTGCTATTATCCGTCGAGGTTATTTTTTTACGTATTAGACTTAACATCTTATGTCTCGGGGTGACGAGCGCAGTTCAGTGACATGCAGTTTTGTTATTCAAAGTTCTGTGTGGTGTTGCTTCTGTTTATGGACAGGCGTGGCGCTTACCATCAGGCGAGCGCCTTGCTCGTCTCATGATTCAATCAAATAAATAAAAAAACAGACACAAAAACGCCGAATCGAGAACTTCCTTTTAGAAGTCAGTCAAAACGAGATTTATTTCTGTAAATATTTTACCGATTTTAAAAAGGAAATCGTTGTCAAATCGTCTCAAGATTATATCAAAATGGTTTATTATTCTGCGATTATATGACTTTTAAAACGTGTTTCGAACCGTATAGAATATGTAACATAAGTCAACATATTTAAGCGAGAATTTATCAAACAAACATCGCGTTGTGACGATTTATAGTCATCTACTAACAGATGTTGGGTAGAAAAATTGGTTTGTCTGTGTGTAATGGTGCTGCCACACCCGTGTTATAAAATGTTTACTAACATTTCCTAACATAAAACTTTTGCTAACATTATCTAACATTATCTAACATTGTGATAAAATGTATCAAATTTTTGTTAACAAATGTTTAATAATGTTTTGTAAACATTTTATAACATTTTATAACAGCGGTGTGGCAGCACCATAAGGCCACGCTACCTGATGCTCCGCTTTGTGGAATGATCCGATAAAGTCATTGTTTATGGTGGTCTCTGGTTTTTAGGACTGCAGTAGTGCAGTGTAGACTTACCATTAGATGTAGTGCAGTCACTTTGTCTTGCTACAATAAGAAATCCATATTCTTTACGCAATTTCAACAGAGTTAAAAATAGTATGTAATTTTCGGAACAAGACGTATGGTCGTGCAATGACCCCTTGTAATATTTCAACTGTCGAAATTGCATAATACCGCTTCATTGTGCGTAGTATGTGACCCGACTCACAAAAACCGACTTATAATGGTTACTTTAACTTGGTCAATGACATTACAAAAGGTCCAAAAATATTGTTTTTCCACTCAGGTTTAGTCATCACTAGCTGTCCCTCGCAGGTGAAAGCATGTTACTGCTCTGCTCCCCTGGGTCATAGCGTATTCATATAAACCTTTCTCATGAATCACTATATTATCTATTGCTGAAAACTGCATTAAAATCCGTTGAATAGTTTAAAAGATCTAAGCGAACAGACAGCGCTTCCGACTTTTATACTATGTAAAGGTTTTTACTGCTTTTTATGTCAGATGCAAGCAAACGAGCAAGTGGGTTACCTGATGGTAAGTGAGCTCCACCGCCCATGTACATCCACAATACCTGAGGAATCATGGATACCTTAAAGGGATAATTTCGGCCTCCAGATATCTCACTTACCGTACGAAACGTCAGCTACTAATTCGCGGCGAATCAAAACTCTGAATTACAATTACATGGCATTGGCATTGGTTAGCTGGTGGTAGCATATCAATATCCGCAACCACCGTACATATGGTATTAAAACCTTCCATAGTGACCCACACACCTTATGTGGATCGCGTTCCAGGATCAGCCAGTGTATATCCGGTTCTGTCGAGGGGCTTGCGACAAGACTTGATGGTTGGTTGGGGCGGGTGTCCCCTACACCCGCCCCAACCAACATCTTTGTATTACTGTGCCCGCATCGGTCATCCGCCTGTCCTGTCGGAGGCCCCTTGAATTGCTTCTTCCCTCTCCTAAAAGGGAAGACGTAAGAAGTCTCGTAATATCCAGTCATTTCACTAGCTTCTATGTCCTTCAAACTGAAATACATGATTGCTTAAAATACACAGACAAAACCAACCATTAACTTTATACTATAATAGGTTTTCCTTGCGGCTCCGCCCGCGTGAACTGCTTTTTCCGGGATAAAAAGTAGCATATGTTCATCAGGGATAATGTAGGCTTCTAATGGTGAAAGAATTTTCCAAATCGGTCTAGTAGTTTTTAAGTTTATTCGTTGCATACAAAAATACAAATCTTTCCTCTCTATAATATTAGTGTATAAAAACTGAAGTGTAATGGAGCGATCGAGTAACTGTACACAGTTATGCAATGAGGCGGAAACTGAATGGTACATTGTGGACTCTACCATCAGACAGACAGACGGTTTGTTGCGGATCATCTGCCATGTCATGACTATATTACGTGACCGAAGTAATGGCTTTATTTTTACCTACGACGCTAAAAGGAGTATTAGTTAGAATGCTTTTACTGTTCGCGTAACTCGTTAACTCTCACAACAGTCGACCAGTTTGAATGAGGTTGTTTTTATGAGATTTAAAAATAAGAAGTTTAATTACACATAAGGTGGTAGGTCCCTCGTATGCGAGAGGCCGTCTGTGTTGGTACCACCGCTTTGTCTATTTCTGCCGCCAAGCAACAGTGTGTAAGCACTGTTGTGTTTCGGTTTGAAGGACATTGTGAAATTACTGGACCTTATGAGACTTAACATCTTCCGAAATATTATCGATTACACGCGTATAAGGACTGTACATGACATTATTTTAACAATGGACAAGTAATTCAACATGTACCTAAATGATTGAATCTATCTAAATATATAAAACTCAAAGGTGACTGGACTGACATAGTGATCTATCAACGCACAGCCCAAACCACTGGAGGGATCGGGCTGAAATTTGGCATGCAGGTAGATGTTATGACGTAGGCATCCGCTAAGAAAGGATTTTGATAAATTCTACTTCAAAGGGGTCAAAATAGGGGATGATAATATTTAAATGCTGTTCACGCGGGCGGAGCCGCGAGCAAATACTAGTTAAAAATAAAATAAGTATTAACAAATCCTAAAAGCTGGCTTCAAAAAATAGCACTGAAATGTCAAAAATAACAATTTCTATAGGTTTTTTAGAGTCGATGTAATTTCAGTTGCCCAGCAGCGACACAGTACCGTCGATCTTCCTCGCGATCAGTCAGTAAATGACAAAACATTCCATCCAGCATCCGATTACGCTCAAACATTGCATCAAATCTTGCTTAACTTCGTGTGAGACCTAATTTCGCCATAATCTCTACACGTTATCTAAGTTTTTATGTAAACTGATATATGCTACAAGTATCATTTAGAATGTTTAAGTTTACCTTTTTTTATTCGAGCACGACAAAGTGACTACATTACATCTGATGGTAAGTGCAGTCAAAAAAACCAGCGACCACAAACAATAAGTTTGTCGGTGGTGGTGGATTGAATGACGAGACGTGCAAGGCGCTCGCCTGATGATAAATGCCCATAAACAGAAGCAACAGCACACAGGACTTTGAATTACAAAGCACTGCATGGTACTGAACTGCGTTCTTCACCACGAGAGACGACCTTAAGTCTAATAATTGCATATTGGTGTTAGCAATTAACATTTCTTTCTTAATTTCTTTAAGTAAACCGACGAGTATACGTCGTTCTGAGTGGTGTTGCTTCTGTTTATGAGCAGGCATGGCGCTTACCACCAGGCGAGCGCCTTGCTCGTCTCGACATTCAATCAAAAACACAAACAAAATGTACTGTGGTTGCTATCCAATCGCGTACAAAAATATTTAATTTGAGCTTCGACCAAGGCCACCAAAGGTCATGGCGATCCAGACATCAATCAAAATTCCCAGCATCACGGAGCAATTACTACTGAATCATTTCTAAAAACATTCCACCGAAATACCTTGTACTAATTTATGTAATTTGTATTAACTGTACCCAATTAGAGGATGTCTGATAACTGTGAATATACGAAATTTTAATTTTTTTTATAGCATAGACCGGCAAACGAGCAAGTGGGCCACCAGATGGTAAGTGATCTCCACTGCCCATGTACGCCCACCACTAGATGGATCATGGGCGCGTTGCCGACCTTAAAGGAAAGGGATAATTAGGGATTGGGAAGGGGAGTGGATTTGGTCTACCACTGATGCTGTCATCCAGGCTATTAAATAAAAACTCAGTTAACCTTTTCTGCGCGTTGTATTTACCACTACTATAATGTGTTGTGACCTCGCAGGCGCAACCGCTGACAAAAACTAGTCAGGTATGCGAGGCCGGCGTTTAGTGTTTGCCGATACAAAAATAATCTACTCCGACCACTATGTATGACAAATGCTACCATTCAAGCATGGTAACCGCTTCTAACTAGCGTATATAATTATGTCGAGCGCGCCAGCTTGATTTCTACGCATTTATATCAGTTTCATTATACTTCAGTTCGCTTCACTTCATTATACTTCAATTCACATCACTTCAGTTCGTTTCACTTCGCTCCATTTCACATCAGACAGATTAAATACTTGCTTTTTTCTTTTTCAATTAATTTTATCTACCTATGCGATATTCTAAATTAAAATTCAATTCATAGTAAATTATTCATTAAATATTAGTTTTATTTGTGTTAATTTGTTGAATATAGTTGAACAGGCAATTAAAATTCATTTTAATTATGAAATTAATATGTAATGTATTTATACAGGCGCTGATTTATTTTTTCAATAAAGATAAGATATTGCGCCTTGTTTGTAAATTAATATGAATACATTTTATGTTACTTATACTAAATAAAAAGTGTAAGCATAGACCGTGACTATGTTTGGGTTTTCTTTGTTGCACACTCCGACAAACGAGCATTTGCTATGAAAAAAATATTTTAACGGTTTTCTATTGGTAAATGGTCATTTTTGAAGTCGGTTTTTTACCCTCGGTTACTCGAAGGCTGATCAAACGAACGATTTTTCATATTAGTTTGACAGCCTTGTTAACTAATAGGTGTGTCAAACCAAAAGTATTGACCCCGCTTCAAGCAACTCAATTTTGACATGAGATTTGACAGATGATTAGATAATTTTTACATTGATTAGCCTTACAAAAACCGGGCGTAAATATTTATTTAAACTTTTTGTATTCACTATCCTGTGCTGTGAAAGAAAACAAATTCATTTAGTAGCTATTGAAGACAATTAATTCCTTGAATACGTCGTTACGAGGAATCTTATCGAATTAACCTTCAGTAATGTTGATCAAACGCACGTGCTCGCTCCGAACAAACTGCTTTTGTTTGTATTTACTCAGTAATACATCGGCGAATATATCTTCCTACGTTTTTACTACGTACTACGTTGAGCACTTTTTAGTAGGGCATGGCTCTACCACTCTAGGTCTCAAGTCTAATAATGTCCAGTAATTTCACTTTAATATCCTTCAAGCCGAGACACACTGTTAGGCTGCGGAAATAGACAAGGCTGTGGTACCAACCCAGATGACCTTTCATACTTGGGACCTACCACCTAGGTCTTGTTTGTTGAAGTTATGTTCAATAATAATAAAAAATGTGTGCGTGTACTAGTGTACACACGTAGGAAGTGAAACTTCTTTATGACCATATTTTTCGAAAAATGATCTACTATAGGCAACTTTACAGAAATTGGTTAAATAAAGTCCTGTGAAGTCCAGTGAAAGTCTGGTCAAAATCCAGTCAAAGTCAAAAATGTGACGCGTGCCGCGTAACGGAAAAATATGACGATTTTATTTTTCTAACGCCGATAAAGAAGTTTCACTTCAAAAATAATAGATTTAGTGTAATTGCCGAGTGTATTTTGATGATGTATCTATCAATGTATGCTATGTCTACATTAGTTGATACTTATTTCTATATATAAGTTTCTTTTACTTTTGTACTGACTTATCATACGCGCTATTTCAATGGCCTACATGATTAATAAACTATTTAAATAAAAATATTTTTCTGAACTTCCAGGTACCAATGAGTTACAGCAAAGCCGAGGCGTATACTCTGGCCTCCTGACATACATGGAAATTGACTGCTAAGCAATATGGGTAACATAGACCAAGAAAAACATAAAACCCGGCCAAGAGCGAGTTGTACAAGCGTACCGAGTGTTCCGTACCACTCTACTCAATTTTTTTATTAAATATGTGTTATTATGACGGATAAAGATCAATAATAAAAATAACATAATTTAAAAAATTAGTGTGTGGGTAAGGAACCCTTGGTGCGCTACTTCGTGTCGCACTTAACCGGGTTTTTAATATAGGTAAGTATTAATAAGCGGTATCGGCACTGTACGATGTTATTTGTGACAAATTATAATATTGTTTCATATTGTAGTTTCCGATAATATATCTCAACTGGAACAGTTTAGATTATGCGGTTCAGCAATCTTCATTTTCAGAAACACTGTCATGTGATGATTATAACCTAATACGAATCAGTTCAAAATCAAAATCTTTATTCATCATGTAGGCTGAGAAAGCGCTTATATATGACAGGTCAAGTACAGAACATTTGTCATTAATAAGACTAATTTAAAATTATGGGAACTTTGGAACAACCGCCGCGCTAAAGGCTGGCAGGAAAAGGCACACCAACAAGCATGGGAAGAGGGAGGGGATCCTTAAATGTAGGGGTTCACGGAGTAGGGTGGAAGATATGGAAATAGGGATAAGGGCAGGAAGGAGTAGGGTAAATTAACAATAAATCTGTAAGGGTTTTAAAGGTAATGTGTCGTGGCCCTTACTGGCAGGAATATGCCTAGCCCAGACTAGTGTTTCATTGCATTATCTATTTTCCATATTATGTGATTGTATGTACCCGGATTGCCGGGCATTCGTTGCATATTCGTACCACCGATAAAAACGAATATACCCGCGCTAGCACTTTACTAGATAGTAGATTACTCGTATGCGAGCGACCATCTGTATTGTATCACTGCTTTGTCTAGTTCTGCCACTAAAGTTCGGTTCTAAGAACATTGAAGCCAGTAAAATTACTGGGCGCTAAAGACTTAACATATTATATGTCTCGGGGCGACGAGTGCAGTACAGTGCCATACAGTGCTTTGTATTTCAACGTTATATACGGCGATATTTTTGCCATGCCTACTATTTTTATTCATTTATTTAATCGAATGACGAGACGAGCAAGTCACTCGCCTGATGGTAACCGCTACGCCTGCCCATAAACAGAAGCAATACCACACAGAACTTTGAATTACAAAGCACTACATGGCGCTGAACTACGCTCGTCACCCCGAGACATAAGATGTTAAGTATCATAATACCCAGTAATGACTAAACCGCATGAGCGTGCATACGTCACAAACCAGTTTAAAGTGGTAGAGCCACGCTGTAGACAGTTTTGTCTACAGCATGGCTCGACCGGGTCGTTACCACTGTCTCACAGAAAACCGACGTAAAGTATCGGTTTACTGCTGCGTTTCGTACGGTGAGTGAGATATCCGGAAGCCCAAATCCCCTCCCCTTCCCAATACCTAATTATCCCTTTCATTTAAGGTCAGCAACGCGCCCATGATTCTTCTGGTGGTGGGCGTACATGGGCGGTGGAGATTACTTACCATCAGGTGACCCACTTGCTCGTTTGCCGGCCTATGCTATAAAAAAAAAACGACATCATACAGTGCCGCTACTGTAGAAATGAAAACGTCATACATATCTGTATACATTTATTTAGAAAACGATAGTGTTGTAATAAGGTTGTGTTAATAATTATTACAGGAATTGTGAAATTTAATATAAGTGCATCGAAATATTATTTGTAATAGACCATCTGAATCTAATTAAAACTGGTATTAGCCCCGTATTATACGCGTCCCACTGCAGATTTCCTCTACTAGATGGAGTTAGGCCTCTGTCCACCACGCTGGACTAATGCGGGTTGACAGATTTCACATACATTCGAAATTCTTAGGTAAAACTTTTCTGGGATGCAGGTTTCCTCACGATGTTTCACTCTGAACCTAATTACGAATGAAAAACTACTGACTTCAATTAAACATATAATTAAAATACCCGAACAGATTTCTGATACTATCTTGATTAAATAAGCAATTAAACCAAAAGAACCTCAAATCAGTCCATTCATTAAGGCACTACGATGCCTTATACAGTTACACACACAGACAGACAAAGTTATTAAACGCGCAACACCCCTTTATTGGACAGGGATCAAAAATATAAAACAAATGATGATTTCTTATGTTTACGCGAATATACATTGAAATAAAACAAATTTAAACGGATTTTATCGCGGTTTTTTATTAATTTTGATGGCTGGTCGCGACATTTCGAAACGTCGGGATCAAAATTAGTATAAAACCGCGATAAAATCCGTTTAAATTAGTTTTATTTGAATATAATACAAATTTATGTAATTTTCGTATAAGGCGTATATCATAAATATCAAGGGTCACTGTCGGCTTTCTTATATACAATGTATTATATAATGGTGTGGTCATATTTGAGGGTCGTTATATGCACCTGACAGTGACATTGTCAAACTACACTTACAGTACAAGGTATACAAGGTAGGTCCCTCGTATGCGAGAGGTCGTCTGGGTTGGTACCACCGCTTTGTCTATTTCGTGCCAAGCAACACTGTGTAAGCACTGTTGTGTTTAGGTTTGAAGGACATTGAAGCCAGTGAATTACTGGGCATTATGAGACGTGACAAGACGAGCGCAGTCCAGTGCCATGTAGTGCTTTATAACAAAGTACTGTATGGTGTTTCTTCTGTTCATGGGCAGGCGTGGCGCTTACCATCTGGCTAGCGACTTGCTCGTCTCATCATTCAATTAAATAAAATAACGCTGAATGAAAATCAATCACTCGATTATTAAGATCGATTACGTAACTATAAATGATTTGCATTACATCTACGCGCCTAGTACATATCGGTTTTATTCCTACCAGCTGTTTATCATTTAGTATTTTCCAAGTCGAATATCGATATGGTAATCATCATCATCATCATCATCAGCCACAGGACGTCCTCTGCTGAACAAAGGCCTCCCCCAAAGATTTCCAGACCGACCTGTTGGAAGCGGCCTGCATCCAGCGACCTCCTGTGACCTTTATCAAGTCGTCTGTCCACCTTGTAGGCGGACGTCCAACGCTGCGCTTGCCAGTACGTGGCCTCCATTCCAGAATAATCACTCGATAAAAAAAACTGTATCTACATCCTAGTAATGTATTCGGATTAGGTACTACCAGAGGTAAAATACTTTAACGTACACTATACGTGACTTGAATTTGACCACACTTTTCCGTACCATGTAAAAAGTTCTAATGCAAATGCAGACTCGATCAACCACGACACACGTGTCGGGTCATTGGATACGCTTTGAAGCATAGCAAGTCTGTATTGCTTCCATAATGCATGTTCTCTTGACCTTACTTAATATGTATCACCAATTCTTATTAGTCTTTTTTTTAGCATCAATGACGAAAATAACAAATAGGTCGCTCGCCTGATGGTAAGCGCCACGCCTGTCCATAAACTTCTATTTATAAGCACACCTATAAGGGCATAATTTTGAATAATGTATTCTACATTTTTATACGAAACTCAAAATCAAGTCATAATAAAATAATTAACAAAAAAATAATAATAATCAAAATAAAATAATTATTTATTTTCAATAAAATATAAATGGTATTATTAGACAATAAATATGATTAATAGCAGGCTGTTTGTGTTATATTTTTTAAATTGCTATTTTAATCTGTTATATAGTTTAAATAATATCCTTTGCACAGCACTTAATTGTCAAGATGTGGTGGTATATACGGTGGAGAAAAACCTCATCAGGAAACCTGCATACCTGACCATTCTCCATAAGAATTTCGAAGGTTTAACGGACACTTAAGAATTTAAAAACTCCTTCTTTTCGATATTACTTAATAAATAGAAATAAAAAACGTTCAGATGGTCTTACATTTTATTTTTTAACAAATTAATTACATCAATTAGACGATGATTCAGCCAGACCTAGATGACTAGATATCTTTAACCATATACACGAGGCCAATCAATTGAGACAATGCAATAAACCAACGCATATTAGCATTATATGAATAGATAGTGCAGTGCGCCTAACATACGGCCTTGGGAAAAACTGTCTACTCTCTCTTTCTCATGCTATCTCTAAAATATGTCTATTAAAGCTAACATGCCGGTCCAGTATTCGCCACGAGAAAATGTTGTGGTTACATTTTTCGTGTTATTATATACCACTATCAATATCTCTATGTCGTGGTGTATATGATATGGTACGAGAGAGAAACCAAACTCTCGCGCGCCAAATATCTCAAGGACTCATATGGAATTATAATGTATGATTAAATAACTGGCTCAGTGTCCTGACTCCTGGATTATAGCATTATCTCAATAAATGGCTTCGTGTAAATGATCCATTGACGAGCATTTAAAATTTTCATAGTCAGTAAGTGCCCTTGTGAAATTGTAACATTACAAAATGTTCCTATGTATGTGTAATATAATTAGGTCCATTTTTTTAAACACCTATTTGGATGAGATTATAATTAATATTTATCTACTAATCCTACTTGTTTTCTTAAAAGATCCGGATTATAATTTATTGAAAACAAAAATCGTTTAATTTTTTTACGCACATTAAGCATTTGTGTTATATTCATATAAGAATTATTAAATACGGTGCTTTTAATAGATTATTTGTTTTTTTATTTCACCGTCTAATTTTCCATACGAGGCTGTTATTGTGATACTAGTCATAATTATTGAGATATTGTTAATAATAATAAGTATTTGTTATCAATAATAAATTGTTTTATTAAATAATAAAATTTATTACATTAAATAATAACAATACTCTTTGTTTTTATTCTTCACATTCCTTACACTTACATCTTAATTTAATCTCAATTATATTACGTGACGTAAAAACAGCTCATTATTTATTTATGTATTCAATAAAAAACTATTGTTGTAAACTATTGTACTAATTGTTTTATTAATTATTACAATCGTATTGAAATGAAATGAAATGAAATGAAATCGTTTATTAACCATGTAGGCAATTGAAATAGCGCTTATGACAAGTCAGTACAAAAGTAAAAGAAACTTATATATAGAAATCAGTATCAACTAATGTACACATACATACATAGCATCATCAAAATACACTCGGCAATTACACTTAATCTATTTATTATTATTATTTTTCCATATTTTTACTATGGAATAGTCCAGAATCATCATATATTTTGAGGGGTCGTCGATATGGACCATACGCATTATCGAAAACGGCACGTGTTTTAAAACTACCACCGGATCCAAAACGACCCACCTTGAGAAGACCCGGCGAAACAAACTCAAGTGGGCTTCCTTTACCGCTGGATTCAACGCGGCGCGACCCATCCCTGAGAAGATCCAGCTAGACAAACTCAGTGGGCCTGTTTTTGGTCCGCTCTTTCAATCAAATTATTTGCGGAAATACAAAGCCGTTTATATATATAGTTAGTTATAAGGCAGATTAATACGGATCATGTGTATCTCCAGATTGTTGTTTTAAAACTACCACCAGATCCAAACGCGACCCTGCCTGAGAAGACCTGGCGAACAAACTCAGTGGGCTTGTTTTTGATCCGCTTAAGCTATTCTCGAAAATAATGACTTGTCGATTAATAAATTGCCATATTCATGTAGGTATTTTATTTGTTACACGATCGGTCGATTAATAACTGGACGTCAATTTGTACAAGTGGCCTTATTTTAATCAAATAAGTGCGTTTTGTACAATAAAAATTATAATAATAATAATAGCTAAATGGAATCAGGGCAATTCCATATTATAGTGTAATTTCGAAATATTTTAGAAACCTTCTAACGAATATATTTGTACTTTTTATGTTTTATTTACACAACACTTTAATTATAGTGATGCATTTCGATAATAAATAAAGAAATGATATTAATCGTATTATTTCGATAAATATGCCATTTTTTACGTGACGTAAGCACATGCTTTGTAATCATAATCCGTCAAATATGGTAATTATGAATTGAGACAATTGCCAATTCAGATATTTAAATAAACAGTTCTTCATGACAAACACATTAAAATTCATATATGAATAACATCGGGTTTTGAGGCTGAATTTAAAGCCATGTTAACCATTGGCCAAAGGCCCTTCTACGCCGAAACTTTCTAGTGTCATTCACGAGACGGTATCACTCTCGTTTTCAAATAGCAAAACGCGACTCGTAAACGTGCTGGTGGGAGGATACTTGTATCCGACTGGATAGCGACCACCGTACACTGGTGCTAAAACCTGCCATAGTGGCCCACCTTGTGCGGGTCGCGTTCCAGGGTCAGCCAGCGTATATCCGGTTCTCCCCAGGGGGCTTGTCCCCTGATCCTAATCTCTTTTCCCATCCCTTTTTCCTTCCCCTCCCCCTTTGGCAGGCCGGCATGATCTTGCCGATGGACACATTCTTTATCGTTGGTCGACACTATTCTTGGATTGCGCTACACTTACCATCAGGTGTATCGTAGTCACTTTGCCGAGCCAGGATATAACAAAAAAAAAGGGTTTCTGCCACATTCTCGCCTCGGTCGTGCGATAAACTCTCCGTGTAAATGAGGCTTTAATCGAAGATCCCTATGTATAATCCCATAAGTAGCACTTACGTGACTTTATTTTATAGGCTTCTAAAAACCACTATTAAATAGCGAAATAAAATATATATGAAAATCAGCTAAATATTGTTCAACAACAACATTTTTATGAATTCTTCAGCGTCATAGACTTTGAAATCTGTGTATGTTTCACGTTTTATACTTATGGAATTATGTGAAGGGGCCGTCGATTTTGATAAAAATAAGAAAATAGTATGTAGTTTAATAAAAACCTTACAAGTCTTCAAATGCGGAACTCTTGACAATAAATTTCGACCAAGGTCGCATTACAATAGCGAATTAGCATACTATTGACGGAGTTTATCTTTAACAACTAGGAACTAGGCAGTACATAAACGAACGCCGAAATCCATTTGCCGAATTCGGTATCAGCTTTCGTTCCATCTTTCCGAAATCGGTTTTTAATCCCACCACGGTACCTATTGTATATCTGAAACATGGTAGATCAAACCAAGTACAATGTAGATCAAATATAATATTGTCAAGAGTCTTTATGTCACTGATGACACAATGACTCGTTGTCTCAAGAGTCATTGTGTCACTAATGACACAATAACTCTTGATCGTCGGCAGAATTATGCCGGCCTGAGGTTACAGGCTATACACTGTCTGACCCCGAAACGCGAATCGCCAGAACGAACTGTGGAGTGTTTATATTTTTGTTTTTTTTTCTACGGTGGTCGTCATTCAGTCGGGTGTACAAAAATGTAACAAGTACCCTCCCTACAATATTTAATTTTATTTGCATATTAACTTTGATAGATTGACAGAGTGAATTAGTTTTCGTGCATTACTGATCTCGGTTTGGGATTTACATAATTATTATTTTTCGATATTTAATGTAATAACACCATTATATAATAGTTATGAAAGAGCTTAGATTAGTACATACATTTGGGAAATGCATTTAGGGTAATTTCCAATAGAACTTGCAATGTGAATAATAAAATATGCCTCCGTGACGCAGTGGGTAAGTGAAATAAGGCCGCGGGTTCGATTGCCACGCCGATGGTGACAATGCAGCACTTTGAAATTCAAGCTTCTGACTAGGTATTATTTATGGCGTTTACCATCAAACAAGCGGCCTGCTAGTTTCGTCATTCAGCAAACAGTACAGCGTTGCAAGTTCTATTAAAAAAACATGTACACACAAAATGTTTACGCGACAGAATCCGCGTATAAAAACTATTACTGTAACCTTAAATACTATGTACAAATAAATATTTTAGCATCTTGCCAAATCATACATAATGGCGTCTTCTAATAGAACACCCATTATATCGAATGTACGCAATAATCAGTTTTGTATTAAATAAATAATACAACTGCGATATCGAAATATTGTCGTTTTTTTCGTAATTCATAGTATAAGCCCTGACAGACGTATTCGCAGACAGTGTACCTATTTGTTTTGAGTTTACAACCCTAGTTATAAATTACGTAAATGAAGTGCATATTTTTCCTAACAAAATACATTATTAAATAACAATAATAATAAATAAATGTTATTCAATTTGTTCTCTTTTGTTCTGAACTGCAAAACATTATTCATAATAATAAATATTACTTATTCAATAAATAATAAAAATAATAATTTTGTTACACTGTCTGCAATGATAATATTACGATTCAATGAATGAAAGTACATCGTCTTCCCTACTGAGCCGAACGTGTCGTGTAAAGTATACTCAAAAAGAGAGAAAATAGAGCTCGCATATAAACCGGTCTTGGCTACGAACGAGCTATGGAATGTAGCGTTAATATGGGAATAGTAACCTATAAATTAAAATTACTTCACGTGAGTGCAATTGCTAGCAAAAACTACTCTATCCTTGAAATAAAACTAATTTAAACGGATTTTATTGCGGTTGTTTATTTTAATTTTGGTTCCAACGTTTCGAAAGCTTTTCAGCCTTTGTGGTCACGGGATGGATTGAGGTGTAGGTTGTCCCAAAATCTTAATGTTACATTATCTACCAAACATTACCAATCTATTAACCTCTACACTCCATAGATCGAACATAGACAATACGTAGGATTAAACGCAAAAGTATGCAGTGATAATCCCAATATATAGAGTTTGGCCAGTTTTTCCAATATTCCAATTCACTTACTGCCGAATTTAGAAATGTTACTTAACTTTAATTATAACTTAGTCATTTCTTAGAATTCGATTATCTCCACAGTGATCCAGTTAATACTTTATGCTCCGTTACTGAGTACAAAAAATATTTAGGCTCAGTTACTGACCACAGAAATAATCTTAATTAAAATTCTTAAAAATAATCAAATTTTTATAAATAATTATCGACAGTGTAACAATCGACGTGTGCTTAGAGAAGCACAGCACTTAAAACTTGGTAGAGTATACACTTGTAAATGACTACCAGAAATAATTGACAAAAAATATAATTGAAATCTTGAAATGAACACGCCATTCCGACATAAAAAACTTGGTAAAAAATATTGGAAGACACGGCTGTATGAACTTCGATACTTTGCCTCCTCAAATCAAAAAGAACCGGCTCTGCGCGCCCTTATTTCCCTATCAGAGCACGTCACTTTATTGAAGTTTATGTTATTTACACTGAAATAATTAATTATATTAATTTGTAAACACAGTCAACCGTGTACGAACTTTGTTTAATTACAAATGTCTGATTGATTACATTTCCTGTGAAACAACAAGAGAATATTCTTACAAAACCTAGACTCAATTCCGAGACCTTACGATTCGCTGTAAATTAATCAATACATTAATTTGATAAAAAGTTCAGAAGGGCAAGAAAGAAGAAAAACCTCAAAGTTATCAATTAATTTAATTTGTAAACAGTAAACAATATTTCCGTATTCATAAACATTTATATCCAGTGATTTTTCTGGCTTTACGTCATTTTTAAAAGTTAATTAATTCAAGAGTCTCTCAAAGAAAACACTGAATATTAAAGCCACGGTTTTACAATAAAAATAAGTACAGTATTTAATAATGGCCAATAACAAACTTTATTTGAATTATTTTCCGATTACATACTGTTGACTGTATTTATAAATGCATAGACAATAAATATTTCCACTAAAAAGTATTAAAACAAGGAAGGATACGAATACGTACCAGCATACATTATGAACTCCGTCTCTTTATCAACTATCATAAACGCAAAGGGTCTGTCCGCTACGAACTCTATCGCCTCCCTATCGTTTATAAGAGAGTAGGGAGTGCTAGCGCTAGCCGTTACTCCTTTCTCTGTCACTTCCACTTCAGCAACTTGCGTCATCATAGACACGTACATTTTGTATACACTGATTCTCCTCAGCTCAGCTAGATTCGGATCGAAAATCCTTTTAACACCCATGTCGTTGATCAGCTCCGGTAAATTATCAATGTTCGTCGTGATCTTGAACCTCGGCAACTTAACTTTGACCAACTGCGTGCCGCGCTCCCTAAACATGTTAAATATTGAGCTCAGCCGCGTCTTCTCCAAGGAATACAGCAAATCACCGATCCAAACACTTTTCTGTAACGGCAGAAACACTAGAAATGAGAACTTGCGGTCTGACAATGGGAGTTCCAACACTTTTGCGTTGATAAAAGCGAATTCTGTCATGGAGAAGTAGCCAATTTGGGTCATCATGTTTACTTTCCCCACATCGTCACCAGTAGACGAGTAGAACGGCTCCTGTTGTGTCAAATCAGGATTGAAAGGACTCTTCCATCTGTTACTGAAGTAGTTGGCATCGGTCATCAAGAAAACGGTGTTCTTAAAATCATCGTAATACACAACTTCAGGTATTCTGCCACCTGTACTGTACTTAATAAATCTATTCACTTTGGCAGCCGAAGTTATTGGGTCGTTAAAATCCACTAGGAATGTTTTTACACCATATAATCTGTACACTTCACGTAAATAATTTTTATTAGCCCCCATAAGCTCATCAATGATCATCAAACTGCGTCTCCTCGCTGTGTGTTTCAAATCCCTGTTGATCCGAAACAAAATCGAACTTAACTTCCTTTTGAAGCATTTGTTCCTGTGGTGTTTTGTGATATTCCATATTTCTTGTAGAGTTCGATTCTTCGCGCCTTCTGCTACGGAGAGCAGTTGGAGCCAAGTTGAAAGGGGTGAGAAGATGAAGTGGCCGTTGGCTTCGTGTACAACTCGCTCCAATAGTTTCACTGAAAACTCGTAGGTCGGTCTCTTGAGAAGGAGTGTGGCGGATCGCTTGCTACAAGCGTAGTTGTGTCCGTACACGCCGCAGAGCACCGCTGCGGCGATAATAATTAGTTTTGCGTGCATGACCGTGCGCTCGCTTCGCTGGCTTCGTACTGAATGGACGCCGCGCCGGTTATTTATGAAAGTACGTTTTCGTACATCGTATATTTGTTATGATCCCGAAGATATCAATACGTTTGACATGACATCTGGTTTATAGTACGGTCCGATTACAGTTTTCAAATAAAAATCACTCTTTGATATCAGTTTTTATAAAAAAAATCCTTTATATAAAACATTGGTGTTGACTTAGAAAATCAAACACAATTTTAGTTTGACAAAAATATTTTCACGTAGTATGTCATGACCTCCGTGTTTTAATGTTCAGTGCACGTAGGTCGTTAAACGTGAGCTCCTGGGTTTAATTACAGGATTAGCTGTAGGTAATAAAATTTACTTTCATTCAAGAAATTAATCATGATTTTTGTACTTTTTAGTGAAAATTTACACTGAATAGCTATTACTTTTGAAGGCTTTCTTCCATAGTTAAACTTATTTTTAATTTCATCAGATTTAACAATAATAATCTTTATTATCATCAGCGAAAATCGCAGGTTCGAAACCTGTCCCAAATGCATTTCTGATTTCTAAGTTACGTGTATAAATTATACCTTGCTTTTAGTGAGGAAGGCAAGGTCTGCCGAGTCGCATTAGGCCAGCGTGGTGGACTAAAGTCTGATCCCTCTCATTCAGTAAAGGAGACCCGTGACCAGTAGTCGGTGTGCCCTGTATATAGCTTGTATTATTTTCAGCAGCATTAAAAAAAAATCTCCCAATTTTTTTTTTATCTTTGAGTGCTTTGAGTCTTGTCCTATTAGAGGTCAGCGACCATACAGGCTATCTTCATTTTGGAAGCTTCGACTCGGAAAAATGATCTTGTGCTCATGGGCTCATTGGCGAAATTTTAAAGGCATGATATCCTCCTACGACCGGGCCTCCTCCTGCCCTTTATTTTCTCTTGAATGATTAGTTAGATTTAAGGTGGACAGACGACCTGATAAAGGTCGCAGGAAGTCGCTGGATGCAAGCCGCTTCCAACAGTTCGGTCTGGAAATCTTTGGGGGAGGCCTATGTTCATCAGTGGACGTCCTGTGGCTGATGATGATGATGATGATTAGTTGAAGGAGTTCATATTTGTTATTTCTATTTATGTGGCCAAAATATTCCAATTTCCTTTTTTGAATTGACTTAAGTATCTCTGTTGACTTTCCCGGTCTCTCCAGCACAGTAGTGTTCTTGATATGATCTACCCAGGATATTTTGAGCATTCGTCAGTACACCCACAATTCGAATGCTTCTAACTGTTTACTTAGATCTTTCCTAAAAATACATGCTTCGACGCCATATAGGAGTACAGAAACTACGTAACACCTTGCCAGTCTTATTCGAAGAGATATTGTTAAATTACGGTCACAGAGAACTTTGTTAAGTTTATTTTTATTTGATTGAATGACGAGACGAGCAAGGCGCTCGCCTGATGGTAAGCACCACGCCTGCTCATAAACAGAAGCAGAACTTTGAATTTCAAAGCACTGAATGGCACTGTACTGCGCTCCTTACCCCCAGACATAAGATGTCAAGTCTCATAGTCCAGTAAGTTCAATGGCTTCAATGTCCTTCAAACCGTAACACAACAGTGCTTACACACTGTATTTTTCAACCAAAATTTTCATCAAATACATCATACTACTTAACCTTGCCACGGAACCCTAAACCTTCTGAGTTATCACTAGGCCTCTTATCTTTTCATATTCATATTTTGCTTGTTAGTTTGCGACGTATATATTTTTTTCGTTACATGTCTGGTTATTATTTATTTCATCATGCTAATTAATTTATTACTGTTATAATTGGGTACAAATTTTGAAGCAGCTTGTTAAACTAGTTTAACCAATTGCTATTTAAATATGAGTGACATCATTTAGTTTATACCAGAGGCCGGCGAACGAGCAAGTAAGTCACCCGATGGTAAATGATCACCATCGCTCAAGATTATCTACAATACCTGAGGAATCACGAATACATTGCTGGCATAATGGAATGGTTTTTTATCCGAGTATAGTAAAGTGACTGTACTACACCTGATGGTAAGCGCAGTGCAGTCCAAAAACCTACCGAACACCGACAAACAATGAGTTTATCGGTGGTCACCAGAATTATGCCCGCCTGTATAAATGCTTTATCATCGAAGAGGGCAGAAGCAATTCGAGGGACCTGCGACAGGACAGGCGAATGACAGATGCAGGGTAATGGCAGGTTTTAATACCACGTGTACGGTGATCGCTATCCAGGCGGATATAACAATCCTACCACCAACAACAGTGTAATTATGGGTTGGTAAAGAAAGGGAGATTTGAGCCATCGGAAATCACTCACCTTGGGTAACAGCAAGGCGCTACTTTACGCCGGTTTTCTGTATGACAGTGGTAATAACCGGCCCATTAAAACTATCTTCAGAGTAGTTACCATTCAATGAACTGTGCGGTGTTGTGTTTGTTTACGGGCAGACGTGACGCTAGACCTGCTTGTTTCGTTATCTATACTTATAAAATAACATGTCCTGACTGACTGACTGATTCATCATCGCCGAGCGCAAACTATCAAGGCTGCAAGCATGAAATTCGGACTGTACATTCATTTTGTTATGTAGACACCCACTAAGAAAGGATTTTAGAAAATTCCACCCCAAAGGGGTCAAAATAGGGGATGATAATATGTATGAAGGTCCGTCATTTTGAAAGTTACATAAACCAAATTTTGTATTTCGGTTATTGAGGTAAAACAAATAAATACGAGTTTCGGGAATTTTGGAAATTTTATTTAATAAGGGATGAAAAAGGGGGTGAAAGTGATTGCGAAAGTGAGTTTGTTTGTTACACTTTCACGTCTAAATCACTGAACCGATTTTGATGAATTTATCTACAGAGACAGATGGGACCCTGGTGACGGTTACAGGTTACTTTTATCCCGGAAAATGCTGTTCACGCGGACGGAGCCACCAGCAAAAGCTAGTTCACAATAAAGGACTGTTTAAAAATATGTTAGGTACTAGGGCAGCAGAAATACGCGTAAGTTAAAGATCTAATTAAATATGTCTAAGCATCCGATCTTATCGCGTGACCTACGGCATTCTGGGTCGGTCGCTAACTCAGCTCAACCGTCAACGATTAAGGCATCGAGTGTTAGAAATACAAAAATATTTGTTACAAATAATACTCATTTGTTTTCATTATTTTACAGTGGCATCGCACCATCTGCTGGAGAGAATGGGAAAGTTAACTGAGATACTTAAGACAATTCAAAAAAGGAAATTGGAATATTTTGGCCACATAATGAGAAACAACAAATATGAACTCCTTCAACTAATCATTCAAGGGGAAATAAAGGGCAGGAATCGGCCTGGTCGTAGAAGGATATCATGGCTTAAAAATCTTCGCCAATGGTTCAACATGAGCACAAAATCATTGATCCAAGCAGCAGCTTCCAAAGTTAAAATAGCCTGTTTAATTGCCGACCTCCGATAGGAGATAGCACTTAAAGAAGAAGATCGCACCATCTATGCTGGTGGTAGGATATTCATATCCGCCCCGATAGCGACCACCGTACACATGGTGTTAAATCCTGCTATAATGACCTACACACCTTGTGTGGATCAAGTTCCAAAATGAGCCAGTTATCAGCTAGCGATAGGACAGGCGGATGGCAGGCACAAGGATAAAAAAAAAAAGTGTGCGTCCCGGGACGCTCGACAGAAGTGATAACTTAAACTAATGTGGGTTAAAGTGAGAGCGGAGAAGCCTGCCTACTGCTACCGTATGCGTGAGAGAAAGGGAAGCCAGACAAAGTGGCGCCGTAAAGCGTTACGTTACGGCGCCACTCTGTCTCGCTTCCCTTAACGCGTTACGTTACGAAGTCGTGTCAAAGTCGTGTCAAAGTCGTCTCAAAGTCGTCTCAAAGTCGTCTCAAAGTCGTCTCAAAGCCGTCTCAAAGCCGTCTCAAAGCCGTCTCAAAGTCGTGTCAAAGTCGTGTCACAGTCGTGACAAAGCCGTCTCAAAGCCGTGTCAAAGCCGAGTCAAAGTTGTGTCAAAGTCGTGTCAAAGTCGTGTCAAAGCCGTCTCCAAGTCGTGTCAAAGTCGTGTCACAGTCGTGACAAAGCCGTCTCAAAGCCGTGTCAAAGCCGAGTCAAAGTTGTGTCAAAGTCGTGTCAAAGTCGTGTCAAAGCCGTCTCAAAGTCGTGTCAAAGTCGTGTCAAAGCCGTCTCAAAGCCGTCTCAAAGTCGTGTCAAAGTCGTGTCACAGTCGTGACAAAGCCGTCTCAAAGCCGTGTCAAAGCCGAGTCAAAGTTGTGTCAAAGTCGTGTCAAAGTCGTGTCAAAGCCGTGTCACAGTCGTGACAAAGCCGTCTCAAAGCCGTGTCAAAGCCGAGTCAAAGTTGTGTCAAAGTCGTGTCAAAGCCGTCTCAAAGTCGTGTCAAAGTCGTGGCAAAGTCGTTTCAAAGTCGTGTCAATTTCCGGTCCAAGCCGACTGGTCACTGTGTGGCGCCACCTGGGACTTCGAAATTATCGATGTTCCAGGGAGGTCGGCTAACGCTGGCTGGTCGATGGACCGCTCGCGTTACGGAACGTTTCGGTGCACCCTCCCATAAGAAGTTATCACTTCAAAAATAAACTTCTATACCAGCCCTAACCAACCATCAAGTTATGTCGTAAGCCCCTCGGGAGGCCCGGACACACTAGCTGATCCTAGAACGCGATCCACATAAGGTGTATGGGTTACTATGGGACATTTTAACACCATGTGCACGGTGGTGGCTATCCGGGCGGATCATATCCTATCATTAGCATAGCACCTATCATGGTACAGAAAAAACCTCTGATTTCCGTGGATGCATCGGTTGCCAGCACCTCAGTTTACCTCTTCGTAGGTTCAGGCGTGAGCTGATGTTTACTCAATTCAATTCGGAAACACTTCGTGACAATATTCATTCAAAGGGAAATATCGCTGAAAAAAAAACAACGGGTCGCACTCCGGTGGTGCCGGCAGAAGTGAAAACTTGAACATTAACGTTGTGCATTTTTGAATATATTGAATTGCTTTATTTATCAGTATAAAAGTACTATCATTTACGTGGTTAAATACAATATTCATTTATTGCGCTATCATACACAAAAATGACAATTTATATAACATAAAAAAATTAACACTTCAGAACTATTACAATTATTTTAACGCCGCGCCGGCGGTCCACTCTCCCTCCGTCTTACGAATTTTCGATCAGGTCACGTGTCCTGACGCGAGTTTAACATTTTATACCCATCCCAAGAAAAGTACTCAACGCCGCTAAAGTTTTCACTTCAAAATACTTATGTAAGAGAATATAAAACTATTTCGCTTGCTAAAACAGTAGGTAAGTAGTTGCAAATGTACTAATGTAAAAATAGATACAATGCATTTTTCACGATACATTTGGCATAAATTCAAATAGCTACGTTCTGACTATGCAAATCTTTTAATTTTTGAAGTTATACTTCTTTAGGCGCGTTATGAAAAAATGATGAGAGTGAAATTTTAAGATGCGCGCGCACCTGTGACACAAAAAATTAACAGTATGAAGTTAGGCGCGAGAGCAGTATGAAGTTAGGCGCGTTATGAAAAAATGATGAGAGTGAAATAAAAAAATAAATATAAATAAATAAATATAAATATATATATATATATATATATATATATATAATTATATATAGATGCGGTTTTTATTTTATAATTTGGAACATGGTGCCGTAAAAAAAGTACCAGGTTCGCATAAACGCGAAGAGAGTAGAATGTCCATTTTTCATGGCGAGTAGCCGTAATTAATAAACAAATGACGATTTGGACAAAGAAAAACTCTTTAGGTTTTTTCTTATTCGGAACATGTTGCCGTAAAAAGTACCAGGCTCGCATAAACGCGAAGAGAGTAGAATGTACTTCTATCAGGGCCTGGCCACAGTTTCTAGCGGTGCGGGTGGCGGCGCGGCGAGCGAGGCGCGGCAGGCGGCGGCGCGCCCGTAGCTATGGCATACTTCACGTTGTCTACACTATTTGTTTTCGCCGCTCACCGCTTGCCGCGCCGCACGCCGCTCGCCGCGCTTAGCTGTGGCCACGCGGTCATGTCGAGTGGATATGTTGATATAAATTAAAATACTTTTATTTAATATAATTAACACTAAATATTATTAAATTATTAATGTTAAATACTTATTATTGCTTATTTAATGATGCCAAAGAAGTATAACTTCTCACGCGCGTACATAAGTACACGCACCCATAATTTTTTTTATTTAATGGCTCGGTCAAACGATGCGTAATAGTCATGAGTGGTAGCCACGCTATAGACAGTTTTGTCTATAGCATGAATGGGCCGGCTCGACCGGGTCGTTACCAGTTTAGTAGAAGAGTGACGTAAAGTAGCGGCATGCTGCTGCGTTTCGTACGGTGAGTGAGATATCCGAAGGCCCAAATTAACTTTCTCTTCTCAATCCCTTACTTATCCCTTTCCTTTAGGGTCGGAAATGCGACCATGATTCTTCTGGTATTGTGGGCGTACATGGGCGGTGGAGATCACTTACCATCAGGTAACCCACTTGCTCGTTTGCCGGTCTATGGTATAAAAAAAAAGTTTATGGACTGCCGCGTGATCTATTAATTACTATGTCTCCGAAATACGATAGAAAGACTTCCAAACAAGCGGGGACACGAGCAAAAGCTAGTATTTTTTTCAGAAACGTTTATCCTTATCCTAAAAATAAATATTATTGGCAGTGTTCTAGTTGAATTTTGGCCGCAATTCTTTGTACTCATTGTTTTTGTTTCTTTAAATAGTGGAGTTTAATATACGGGTAAACCCTGTCAATTTATCGCGTATTGTACATCCAATTACAGTGTTACAAAAAGATCAGGTCATATTTAAGGGTCGTTACAAACCTGACAATATAGATTATATAATTTTGTCTACAGCATGAATGGGCTGGCTCGACCGGATCGTTACCACTGTCTCACAGAAAACCGACGTCAAGTAGCGGCTTGCTGCTGCGTTTCGTACGGTGAGTGAGATATTCGGAAGCCCAAATCCCCTCCCTTTCCCAATCCCTAATTATCCCTTTCCTTTAAGGGCCTTCCGTGAGCAAACGACCTTGACTGACTCGCGCCATACTAAATCGTGTACTTGGTGTGTGAGTTTTCGTGCAGAATATGCACGTATTTAGCGAATAATTGATTTAAAACATCAGGTTTTGGTCTTTTCGAAAATTTTAAACGGGCAAAATATTCGTTATTAAATAGCCTATCTAGTGATGTTAATCTCATTTGAAAACATTCTGTACTTTAAAAGGAGACGCACGGAATCTTTGCATTTTTCTCATTTTTATGGTTCATTTATAACGACAATTTAAAAATATATATCAGCATTAACATGAATTTGAATCGAACAAAGTAAAGCTGACAGATTGTAGAAATATATTGTATATTTTTTTAATCAATATTTATTTTAAGTAATGACTAGATAGCCTCTAAAAACATCGATCGCGCGGCGTTTTGCTGGTGGCATGGCCTTAAGGTCGGTAACGCGCTCATGATTCTTCTGGTGGTGGGCGTACATGGGCGGTGGAGATCGCTTACCATCAGGTGACCCACTTGCTCGTTTGCTGGCCAATGCTATAAAAATAAAAAAAAACGACAGAATTGTCTCAAATCGATTATGTTAATCACGTCGAATGGTTTCACAACCCAAATACACTGCCACTACAGCAATGAGTTGTATATCTTCATATAATCTACAGTTATATGATTGTTTACATAGAACACGTTTATCGATGACAAATACAATAATATTTGGCATTGAACTGGCGTTTACGACACAGAGTTTACAGCCATAGTAAACATAAAGAAGGCACATTATGTCACGACTATAATAATGTCAATTATAGGTGACTAGAAAGATCTAGTAGCTAGCGAGCAAAAGCCCGCGACTCCGTCCACTTGAATGTCTTTTTCTCAGGTAAATAAATTTTATATGTGCTAATAGAAGTTACAATCTAGGAAAATTCATTTTATTGAAGTGAAAGTTTCTTTAGCCGCGTTGAGCACTTTTTGGTATGGGGTAAACTTGTGGTTTCGCGTCAGCGACATGCTAATGTTAATTCAGACTATACACGTGTAACATATCGTATATACCTGACCGTGTGCTGTGCGCATTAGACGCGTTTTGGATGGGGGAAATCTTGTGAGCTCTGAGTATCAGTCAGTCAGTCAGAGTAGTTGAGAGTGAGTACTAAATAAATACACTTAAGTTTTCACTTCTATCGGCAGCCCCTATGACTACCAACCGAAACACAACAGTGCTTACACACTGTTGCTTGGCACGAAATAGATAAAGCGGTGGTACCAACCCAGACGGCCTCTCGCATACGAGGGACCTACCACATTGTATATATCTCGTACAATATGCATGGTACACATAGATCGTGACATGTTTTCGCATGTATTAGGTATTGCAAATAAAATATATTAAATCACTCTTGGACATAAGAATGCATTCGACTTCACCACATAAAAACATGCCGAGTTTCGCCAACATGGTGTGCATAGCAAACGCACCTGTGTGGCGCGACGCACACACGAGGTCGAATTTTTAACGTTCCCAATTTGACGCTTATATTAGTCTTAATAGACCGATGATTATCCGGTTGAAAATGGTTAAAAATAGAAACAAATTTATAGTAGAATGAAACCCATTGTAAAAGGAAGAGAATACTACAAAATTGATAGGAAAAATAAATTACGGGCGATCTGAGGTCGGGAAGTGGGAAGGGGGGCGCTTTTAAGGGTAAAAAACGGTTTATCTCGATTTCCGGAAAAACTACAAGTCCTATGGAAAAAAGTTGAATCGCAAAGTTGTAGGTAATAAAAAGATGTACAACTTTTGTATACACACTTTCTTCACATAACCTCAAAATATTAGGTCCTTACATATGAAATTGGCGTTTTTCGTACTGGCCACTTTAATCACAAATTTCTCCTCTTTGGTAAGGAATTCCAAATTCAAATTTGTACAGCTATAGACTCATGTATTTGTGCTTCGATGATCGTCATTCATTTGTTTTTTTTCTTCTGTTTTTTTCTGTTTGCGTCACTCATTTTACAAAATGGAAAACTTAAAATATCGCATTATTTACGAGTACGAGTTCCGCCGTGGCACTAGTGCTGCGGAAACAACTCGAAGGGTGAATGATGTGTATGGCGGTCGTGTTGCAAAAGAAAACACAGTTAGTTTTTGGTTCCAACGTTTTCGTTCTGGAAATTTCGACCTGCAGAACAAGCCCCGTGGACGGCCTGAGACTCAAATTGATAATGAAGAGTTGAAGGCTATTGTGGAAGCGGATCCATCGCAAACCACGTCCGAGTTAGCTGCAGGCTGCGATGTTAGTGATAAAACTGTTTTAATTCACTTGAAGCAAATTGGGAAGATTAAAAAGCTTGAAAGGTGGGTACCTCACGAATTGACTGAAGCAAACCGGCAAACGCGCGTCGACTGCTGCGTTACATTACTAAACCGGCACAATAATGAAGGTATTTTAAACCGAATCATTACCTGTGATGAAAAATGGGTTCTTTACGATAATCGGAAGCGCTCAGCGCAATGGTTGGATCCTGGCCAGCCAGCCAAATCCTGCCCCAAGCGAAAATTAACCCCAAAAAATTTACTTGTAAGCGTTTGGTGGACTAGTGCCGGTGTTGTTCATTACAGTTTTCTCAAATCTGGCCAGACTATTACGGCTGATGTCTATTGTCAGCAATTGCAAACCATGATGGAAAAGCTAGCTACTAAACAACCTAGGCTGGTCAATCGCTCCACGCCACTGCTGCTTCACGACAACGCTAGACCACACACTGCGCAACAGACGGCTACTATATTAGAAGAGCTTCAATTGGAAAGTCTAAGACATCCTCCGTACTCCCCGGACCTTGCTCCAACAGATTACCATTTTTTTCGAAATTTGGATAACTTCTTGCAAGGGAAAAAATTCAACTCCGATGGGGCAGTCCAAATCGCCTTCAAAGATTTTATTGATTCCCGTCCGACTGGTTTTTTGAAGTTATACTTCTTTAGGCGCGTTATGAAAAAATGATGAGAGTGAAATTTTAAGATGCGCGCGCACCTGTGACACAAAATTAACAGTATGAAGTTAGGCGCGTTATGAAAAAATGATGAGAGTGAAATTTTAAGATGCGCGCGCACCTGTGACACAAAATTAACAGTATGAAGCCGTCTGCTTAACCGCTCATTAAGTCTCGAAAAAAAAGCTACCAACAAAATAGGAATTGAACCTCGATATTAGTCGCGCATGTTGGTACGCTCGTCACCTCTGATCACTGTTTTCATATTTATAATATTTATCAACATGTCTCTAGTTTATACATTCACAACACGTGTTTGAGTTTCATACAAGTGCGAATTATATATGTGCTAATAAATTATATTCAGTAGTGATTTAAATTGAATATTTTGATTGATATTACTTACTATTTGTGAATATTAGTGAAAAAAATTGTGCTTATATACTTTTTCAAGTGCTCCAATATAATTGAGGTTAACTATCCGTATGTATTATTTATTGATATAAATTAAAATACTTTTATTTAATATAATTAACACTAAATATTATTAAATTATTAATGTTAAATACTTATTATTGGTTATTTAATGATGCCAAAGAAGTATAACTTCTCACGCGCGTACATAAGTACACGCACCCATTTTTTTTAGTAAAGGGATCAATGAACTACCTATGAGATGGCAAAAGTGCATAGAAAATAATGGTTCATACTTTGATTAATTAAATATATTATATTAAAAAATATTCGACTTTTTGTTCCTCCCATACAAAACGCCAATTTCATATGTAAGGACCTAATATATGTGAAAAATTCAAATAACCAAGTTTTTTGTTTTTATTTTTATCTATTATAATAAATATATTTTTTTCACGAAATTTGGTGATAACTTACCTTTTTGTATCCCAAATACACTGCAATTTTTTTGATTTAAAATATTTATTTTTGCACCTTATTTTGACTTAATATCGAAAAAGCAGCCTAATTTTCAAACGAAAATTCTCACGTCAAAATATGAGCTTTTTTAAAAAAGTCTGTTGGTTTCTTGTTCATTGAATTCTTGGTCGGGAAGTGGGAAGGGGGGGGCTTGTCACTTACCATCAGGTGACCCACTTGCTCGTTTGCCGGTCTATGCTATAAAATAAATAATAGTTAAAAAAAACTAAAAAACGCTTTTATAGAAAGTCTAACTAAAAAATAGAAAATAAATTTGAAGAAAACACCGTCTTCTCAATTTACATCAATCTACAAAATTCAAAACAATGTATTTTATTGTAAAAAAAGCGTGGGGTGCATGGTCTCAATAGTTATATTTGTTGTATTGACAGATATGAGTAGAAGGATTATAATTTAGATAGTATCTTAAAAAGTACCGTTTTGAAGAAGGTCAAAATCAAGTTCAAAGATTCCGTTACAGACAAACATACCAACATACCTACGTCTGAAGCTAATAAAAGCGTGTTAATAAAAAAGGTTGGGACAATGATTGCACTACTGCCTACTCTGTACTCTGAGCCTGAAGTAAGAATCGATAGTCTGAGTTTCCCCTAATGCCTTAACGAATACATGAATAAAAATGCTTTGAAATGTGGATTCCAAGCCGTCTGCTGTTTTATGCAAATGCAAACGATGCAATGCAATGAAGGGAGTGTACTGCATGCTATATTATTGAGTCAACAAAATGCGACCTCGATAAATGATGAGTCGATACAATGGTAGCAAGCTACAGTATCAACTGGCAAATCACACAAATAATCGCCTAATAGCGAAGTTGACTTTTTTAAACTATTTAAAAAAAAGTGCTTGTGTGCAATTCACACACGGCTGAAGTCAAACTTCAGAATTATGAAAATAAATTATTTAATCAACGAATTTTAATACGCAAATCCAAAAACATAACACACGTGACGTTTTACGAGTGGTAGAGCCACGCTGTAGACAGTTTTTTCTACAGCATGAATGGGCTGGCTCGATCGGGTCGTTACCACTGTCTCACAGAAAACCGACGTAAAGTAGCGGCTTGCTGCTGCGTTTCGTACGGTGAGTGAGATATCCGGAAGCCCAAATCCCCTCCCCTTCCCAATTCCTAATTATCCCTTTCCTTTAAGGTCGGCAACGCACCCATGATTCTCCTGGTTGTGGCGCAAAGACACGTGATAGCATACTTGTAATCTATCTCATTCTCTCGCAGGCTAAATCCTATTTATGAATATGTTTGTCTTTGTCGTGACGCATTTTCGTTTCATCGAGAGTTTCAAATCACCACAATTGTAAAGAATGATTACAGAATTTTTATAATATCTGAAGAAACATGGGCGCATTGTCGATCATAAACGAAAGGGATAATTTAAGGGATTTCGAAGGGAAGGGAGATTCGGACCTCTGGATATCTCACTCACGAAACGCAGCATCAAGCCGCTACTAGTTATCTGTGAGACGTGGAACGGCAACATACAAGGCAAAACTTGAGTTCAGTACTAGTTGCATCTTTGTCCATCCTTAGCGGGATATAGTCGTGATCTTATGTTATGTAATATGATAGTACCAAACCAACCGGAATGTCAATAAATCATCTAGAATATATGTTAAAGACAGACTACACTCTGTGTTGGATCTCGAGTCTAATTTAAATTCCTTTGATATATTTTTAATTTTATGAACGGCCTAGGGTTGTTAAAAAATATAAATTTATCGATGTTTGTCTACGATAAATCGATTTTTGGAGATATATTGATGTATCGACATTTTTTAATTCAATATCGAAAAAATATCTTTTAAAATGGGACGCCATGAATGTAGGCCATCAAATTTTATGATCAAGCAGATATTTCGATTTTTCTTTCTCTACATATGAAAATCGATAATGATGCCTTCAACAGTTATCGATACGCCATATATCGACACTTTTTGCACCTTCGACATGACTAATCAGCCTTGGAATCTAAAACTTGAGTTAACTAGGACTATACCGTCATGTAGCAACCATAATTTGATGTAAAAAAAACTAAATATAGACATCGAGGTGCGTCACAGGACACCAGGGCCTCTATGCTATAAAATGACACAAAGTTCGAAGACTAATCTTGTGACCAGCTTAGAAAGGACTTTTTAAATCTAAATATATAAAACTCAAAGGTGACTGACTGACATAGTGATCTATCAACGCACAGCCCAAACCACTGGAGGGATCGGACTGAAATTTGGCATGCAGGTAGATGTTATGACGTAGGCTAAGAAAGGATTTTGATAAATTCTACCCCCAAGGGGATAAAATAGGGGATGAAAGTTTGTATGAAAATCACACGGGCGGAGCCGCGAGCAAAAGCTAGTTTACGTTATATAAAAGTGAAATTGAATACAAATAATATTAATGCACCCAAAGTTAACCTGTATCATGGGTATCAGGAACTACGAAGGGCTTGCGGTCCCACAACAGTGGATCATAAACATTTGTCTCAGTGCGGGAATCGAACCCACGGCCTCTCCTTTCAAAGCCAGCTACTCGCCCACTGCGCCACGGAGGCTGTCTAATGAACGGCTGAATAATGAGCCACGAATTTCATAATTATCCCAAAAAAACACTGTCACGTAGAGCCGTGAGAAAAAACAGATTTTGCGAGACGAGCACGGAGCTCGCCTGATGGTAAGCGCCACGCCTGCCCATAAACAGAAGCAACACCACACAGAACTTTAAATGACATAGCACTGCATGGCACTGAACTGCGCTCTTCACCCCGAGACATAAGATGTTAAGTCTCATAATGCCCAGTAATTTCACTGCCTTCAATGTCCGTCACACCAAAACACAACAGTGCTTAAACACTGTTGCTTGACGGCAGAAATAGACGGCGCGGTGGTACCAACCCAGACGGCCTCTCGCATACGAGGGACCTTCCACCTTGTATTTATAATTCTGACCGTCGGAATGAAGAAGTGCCGGGCGCCGACGCCTCAGGCGATTCGTTGATTAGTCGAAGCTTGTCGTCTATAACTAGACTCCCGAAATATATCCAACTGGACAGCGATCACCGTAAAATCAGACATAGATTGTTCCAGCGACTTGCGTCTTCGAGTAACCAGCGTATATCCAGATATAGCCGATGATATCAGTCAAGCGTCTTATTTTCCGAACAGCCAAAGCTGCAGCCCTTAATTTACCAAGCACTTTATTTTGAGTGGTAGAGCCACGCTGTGGACAGTTTTGTCTACAGCATGAATGGGCTGGCTCGACCGGGTCGTTACCACTGCTTTACAGGAAACCGACGTAAAGTAGCGGCTTGCTGCTGCGTTTCGTACGGTGAGTGAGATATCCGGAAGCCCAAATCCCCTCCCCTTCCCAATCCCTAATTATCCCTTTCCTTTAAGGTCGGCAACGCGCCCATGATTCTGCTGGTAGTGGGCGTACATGGGCGGTGGAGATCACTTACCATCAGTTGACCCACATGCTCGTTTGCCGGCCTATGCAATAAAAAAAACGAATATTTTTTTCTATTTGAGGGTCTATATTATATTACTATGTATATACTATATTATAATAATAATAATAATATTCCTGTTGAAGTCACTAGATCTAATGTTTCTCCGTTTAATTCTATGGGCGACTTCACCTTACAACATTCGGTAATGTAAAACGGTTACATGTAAAAAGTGGTATTTATGAGGAAAAAGAAAACAAAAAACAATGTTATGATGTATTCATAACAACTACGGCCACAGAATACAGAAGTAAGGAGTGTTCGGTGGCTACGGCTGAGTTTCTTGATGCTTCTTCTCAGACCAGTGGGTATTACCAAAACACCAGTGAAGTCATCCTCATATCTTCTTCACATTGACGTCAGGTGGTCGGTCGTTAAAACTGCAAACAAAATCTTTCTGTAACATTTATTTAAAAACATGTCGCATATTAATTGTTAATTATCGCTTGCTTTAACGGTGAAGAAAACATCGTGAGGAAACCTGCATACCTGAGAACTCGATAACATTTTTCGAAGGTATGTGAAGTCGGCCAACCCGCAATAGGCCAGCGTGGTGGACTAAGGCCTCATCCCTCTCATTCAGTAGAGGAGGCCCGTGCCTAGCAGTGGGACGTATATAATACAGGGCTAGTAACAATAAACAATAATGTCGCAACCCCACTGCGAGTGTGTTAAGGGCAGGTGGAAGAAGAAACGTAGATGTGGCCCGGAATTTGGAACTGTGGCCGATATGGCGATAGGCTAGTTATATATGAGTGTACATGTTACATCTCTACCCACCCCTTCACGGATTACAGGAGTGAATGAATGTGATAACGAGTTCTGATTTATTGATATTATTATGGGACTTTAAAAATAGATTACTCAAGTGGCAGAGGGCATGGCAGCTGTCTAAACTATTGCTCGGTTGTTCTTAAGTGGTGACCACCCGTAATACATACATAGACTCACGCCTGTTTCCCATAGGGTTAGGCAGAGACAACGCACTTCCAACTACTATGATCCTTACACACCTGTTTGGCTTCTTTCACTATCGTTATATTCTTGCATGCACGTCGGTTGAGGGTACTTCTGACCTGGCCTTTCTCGAGAATATCTCCGACTTGATCTAAGAACCACCCATATTAGATGTTGATTTAAAAGCGTGGTGATTACTTAGGTTATACAAAACAGAGATAGATTAAGCAAGTGGGTCATCTGTACACTTAGCATAGAGCCTGGAGGAAAAAAGCAACGATTGGTTTTCTCATACTATTCCTACACATCTATCAAGCTTACATGCCGGCTATTTAAATATTGCATTGTCATCGGTCCTTGATAAGTATGCCAAATTTCGATTTAATCCGACGTTTTGAAGGAGGTCAAAATCATGTTCAAAGATTCTGTTACATACAAACATACTAACATACGTATGAAGCTTTTTTTTTATAGCATCGGCCGGCTAACGAGCAAGTAGGTCACCTGATGGAAAGTGATCTCCACCGCCCATGTACGCCCACAATACCAGAAGAATCACGGGCGCGTTGCCGGCCTTAAAGGAAAGGGATAATTAGGGATTGGGAAGGGGAGGGGATTTGGGTTTCCAGATATCTCACTCACCATACGAAACGCAGCAGCAAGCCGCTACTTTACGTCGGTTTTCTGTGAGACAGTGGTAGCGACCCGGTCGAGCCAGCCCATTCATGTTGTAGACAAAACTATCTACAGCGTGGCTCTACCACTCAACTCTGTCATCGGTCCTTGATACGTATGCCAAATTTCGATTTAATCCGATGTTTTGAAGGAGGTCAAAATCACGTTCAAAGATTCCGTTACATACAAACATACTAACACACAAACATATGTATGAAGCTAATAAAAGCGTGTTAATAACTTGTCTCCGTGTCAAATATATGACTGCCAATTCTTCAAATGTATATTTTGACGCAAGTACATTCAACTCGACCGAAAATAAATCGTATTAAGAGACGTGTTTTAGTCCACGGTCATTGCTTTTGAAGGCCAGTGCGTGATGGCTCACGTACTTAAAAAAGGGCCATGTGGCTTCCTTTAAATGGGTCTACGGGGACGTAATAGGAATTTAGTATGGGATTTTTTCCTGGTACGAGAAAGTACACGGTAAACTACATTGTACCTTTTTTGCAGATAATTGTTTTTTTGGAACGAAGTTCCTTACGGCAGGCTTGGAGGGGATAGGGATTTCGCTGCGTGACCGAACTGAAAAAAATGTGATAGTAAAACCGTAAGAAAAATGCGTGGAAAAAATGCGTGGAATAAAACCGTTAAATGAGACTTTTTTTTAACTTAATTTGATATCTAGCACACAAAGTTAAAGTCGAAATTCCGTTAATAAAACAGATAGGTGTGAAACTTATGACATTTGGAAATGTAGACGCGGTTTGAAATTTGAATTTGAATTTTTGATTATAGAACACGGCCGTCCACCGTTTAGTAGCCAGTCTAAGTCTAAATTAATAAGTTTTTATTTATAATTACATAAGTTGATAAAAAATGCTATACAATAGCTTTACCGCGGCAGTCTCCGAGTGCTACACGTCTTTTTTTTATTTTTATTTTTCTATTCTATTTCTATGTAATTTTATGTTGTCAAACAAAAATAAAGAGACCTATTTTGTTATTTCAGTTGATAATTTGATTTCTTTTGCAATTTGTGTCGATTCTACATTAGCCGAAGGAACTTCGTTCCTACCTGGTGTCCCACGACACACACCAATTTTTTATTTGATTGAATGACGAGACGAGCAAGGCGCTCGCCTGATAGTAAGAGCCACGCCTGCCCATAAACAGACGCAACGCCATACAAAACTTGAGTTATAAAGCACTGCATGGCATTGAACTGCACTCGTCACTCCGTCTCATAAATCCCAGTAATTTCACTGGCTTCAATATCCTTCAAACCGAAACACAATAGTGCTTACATACTGTTGCTTGGCCGCAGAAATAGCCAAATCGGTGGTACCAATCCAGACGGCCTCCCGCATACACGGGACCTACCATCTTGTTTGATGTCAAAGTTCATTAATAAAAAAAAACGGGGGGTCCTACCTAGTACGCAGTTCCTTAATCCGATATGCACTAATCTTTATTCACGTTATAAATGGTGTACTCTGGAGTGAACTCGAACGTTGCATTAAGATTAATTAATAAAAACATTTTTTTTATATCATAGGCCGGCAAACGAGCAAGTGGGTCACCTGATGGTAAGTGATCTCCACCGCCCATGTACGCCCACCACCAGAAGAATCATGGGCGCGTTGCCGACCTTAACCCCATCACCCCGAAAAATAAGATGTTATATCTCATAATGCCTAGTAATTTCACTGGCGTCAACGTCCTTCAAACCGAAACACAACTTACTTAGACACTGTTGCTTGGCGGCAGAAATAGACGAATTACTTTTCAGTGTTATTTTTTTAAAATCGGTTTTTAAGTTCAGTTAAAACAATGTTTTTAATACAAATTTGAAAACTGTGAATATATTTGTAACTCGTATTAAAACTACAGATTTGAATAGCCGAGTTAGATCAGGCGAACCTTCCTAGCGTAGAAACCGGTTTTTTGCCTGGATAATGATTAATTCCCCGCCTATCGGACGAGCAGACCGCATCATAGCCAATGTCTACAGTAGGGCTGTACGGAGCTTAACAATAATAATAATAAATAAATACACCCAACAGTCACATACATAGTCCTGACCCCACAGTAAGATACGAGTCTTGTGGCGTGGGTATCAGGAACTACGAGAGACTTTTTGGTCTCACAACACCCATACCCCGAAACAAATATTTGTGGATCACACGAAAATTTGTCTCGGTGCGGGAATCGAACCCGCGGCCTCTGGCTTCACAGCCGGTTACTCGCCCGCTGCGCCACGAAGGCTGTCAAAAGCTTAGATTATATTTGTTTTGAAGTGAAACTTCTTTAGCACCATTGTGATTTGAAAATGAATGATGAAACGAAAAAGCGACAGTAAAAAGAGCCAAAGATATTCATAAATAAGATTTACCCTGCGAAAGAATGAGATATGCTATCACGTGTCTTTGCGGAAAATGTCCCATAAACAACGTGGTGTATCGACGTGTTTTAAGTATACCCATAGACACGGTAGTATCTTAAATATATAAAACTCAAACAAGGTGACTGACTGACTGATTGACATAGTGATCTATCAACGCACAGCCCAAACCACTGGAGGGATCGGGCTGAAATTTGGCATGCAGGTAGATGTTATGACGTAGGCATCCGCTAAGAAAGCATTTCGATAAATTCTACCCCAAGGGGATAAAATAGGGGATGAAAGTTTATAAGTATGGATGGCTGTTTGTTACTCTTTCACGTAAAAACTACTAAATGGATTTTAATGAAACTTTACAATAATATAGCGTAGGTATACATCAGCATAAGACATAGGCTACTTTTTATCCCGGAAAAAGCAGATCACGCGGGCGGAGCCGCGAACAAAAGCTAGTTATCAATATAACCGTGCCATAGACATTCTGTGCATTTCACCATAGACAAAAATAAAAAGGAATTTATCTATGAGTCTACTATAAAAATATACTATTTTGTTGTTATTTTTAGCGCTTTGTAATACAGATATTACTTACAATTTTGTAATAATATTATGAATGTTACACGCTTCTACGTAATAATATAAATAACGTTGTAATATAAACACTTTTAAAAATAAATAGGCCTAGGAAATATTTCATTCTGCCATTCGTAAGTAGGCGTAAATGATTCGGCTGCGAGCTATCTTAGTAATTTTCAATTAGGCTGTTTATTTATTGGGCTAAATTAAATACTAACTGCCGTATTTATTTTTATGGAGGCCACGTATTGGCAAGCGCAGCGTTGGACGTCCACCTACAAGGTGGACAGACGACTTGATAAAGATCGCAGGAAGTCGCTGGATGCAGGCCGCTTCCAACAGGTCGGTCTGGAAATCTTTGGGAGAGACCTATGTTCAGCAGTGGACGTCTTGTGGCTGATGATGATGATGTATTTAAAAACGTCCATTATCTTTAATTGACACTTAGTTATTTCTTAGAAACAATTCTACACTTAAAGCCAGTTAATGATTTATGCTGGGTACAGGGATAATGACAGGCATCAAGGTACAATGGGCGTGTAACCAGTTGTGAACCGAAAGGCCGTGGGTTCGATTCTCACACCGTGATAAATATTTGTGTAATGCACTAATATTTGTTTCGAGTCTGAGAGGTTCACGTCAGGCAGGCGGCCGGTCGTAAAAACTACAAGCCGAATCTTTCTGTAACGTGTGTTAAAAAGCATGTTTCACCGACCTCACTGCGAGTGGGATAAGGGCAGGTGAATGAAGAAGACTGGGGTACACGGATAATCTTATTAAACATCTTTGTTAATTGACAGTTAACGTTACCAACATAATGCTAAAAAAAATCGTCGCCGCTCCCGAACTTCATGTCGGCCAATTTACATTTGATTTACGTTTATTTTATAGTACCTGTCCCTCGCGGTTTTACCTGCATGTTTCTGCCCTGCTCCTATAGTTCATAGCGTGATATACATATAAACCTTCTTCATGACTCACTCTATCCATTGGTGAAAACTGCATTAAAATCCGTTCAATAGTTTAAAAGATCTGAGCGAACAAATAGCGGAAGCGACTTCATTTTATACTATGTAAAGATTACATTTTTGTTTTCGTTTGCATTTTCACTTGTTTTTTGTCTAATTAGTTGTTTGTCTTTGTGTTTGTGCTGAATAAATATTTCTTTCTTTCATATAATACGGCGAAAAGTATGTCAAATTGATACTTCTCGAATTGCCTGCTTAATGCGTTATTTATTGAACAGATAAAATTTATTCGGGTATTCAAAATTCGGGTATTGACTGTCTTGGTAGCGTAGTTCTATTGCGTACGGTATGACTGCTGAGCTAAGGTCTCGGGTTCGATCCCCGGGTCGGGTAGTGATATTGGGTTTTTCTATCACGAAATGCTCAGTATCAGCCCGGAGTCTGGAATTGTGCCCAGTATGGCGATAGTCTAACCCTCTATCATATCTCGGGACGGACATAAACTCGGCGAAATTTGGTGTACGGGTTACACCTCTGCCTACCGCTTTGGGGATTACAGGCGTGTTGAAAAATCAGCCATATAGGAAATACTTAGGATCTATTGCTAGCCCTAGATATACTACGATCCAGCAAAGTCTTTGACCGCATCGAGGTCGGCTATCGACACAGTGTTAAAACCATACAGTCTGTCAAGAGTTCTGATCGGAGCTATCGTGCGGTGTGCTATATGACGTTTTCAAAATAACAGAACCAAGCTGTAGACAGTTTTGTTTTTAGCATAAATGAGATAGCTCTACTAAGGTGATATAACAGTCTCGCAGATAACCGATGGAAAGGAGAAGCTTGCTGATGCGTTTCATACTATAAGTAAGATTTCGGAAAGTCCGAATTCCCCAAGCTCAATTCCTATCTTTTCATATAAAGTTGGCAAGAAACCCATAATTCTAATGCCAATTGCTGCTAAAAAAACGTGGTCTGTACGTTACGTTACGTAGTTAGTCCCCGAGTCGCTTTGTAACAATAATCGTTACCGTGTTACTGGTCTATTTATAATCACTTTGTCTACTACCGATAAATAACTAAGTAAAAGCTTTTTTTTCCAAGCACGGCAAAGTGACTACTCTACACCTGATGGTAAGCATAATGCAGACCAAAAACTAGCAACCATCGATAAACAATGAGATCATTGGTGGTCACCAGAATCATGCCGGCCTGTATAAAAGCTATTGTTGTTCACCGGTTTAATGGATTAGGAAGATGAGCCATCTCGGCATCTGTATCTTAGACTTAACATCTTAAATAGGTAGGTATAACTCGGGTTGATAAGCGCAATGCAGTATATTGTAATTCAATGTTCTAAGTGGTGTTGCTACTGTTTACAGGCAGTTCTGGCGATCAATCTTTTTCGTCAAAATCAATCGCTTTGATAGCCTGTATGATTTTATACTGTGATTCCGCACTGTATCGAGTTTAAATACAATTATTTACGCCATTCAAGTTTCGAAGAAGCATTTATATTGTTTATCTAGTGATTCATAGTTTTAGGGTAAAATTGTCAGATAAATAAATCGCTAATTGGGTAAAAGCAGCGATTGCTCAGCGGGGAGTGGTACAGACTGTCGAGACAAAAGTCGCAGGTGCGAAACCTGCCCCAAGAACATACACCTCTGACTTTTCTAAGTTACGTGTATATTAATTGTTAATTATCGCTTGCTTTAACGGTGAAGGAAACACCGTGAGGAAACCTGCATACCTGAGAACTCGATAAGATTTTTCGAAGGTATGTGAAGTCTGCCAACCCGCATTAGGCCAGCGTGGTGGACTAAGGCCTTACCCCTCTCATTCAGTAGAGGAGGCCCGTGCCCAGCAGTGGGACATGAATATTACAGGGCTAGTAAAAAAAAATCGCGTAAAGCAGGCTTCTGCAATTTTTTTTCATTTATTAGCGTATTCAAGAAAGTTACAATAATCATGGTTAATAAATTGCATCTATTAACCACCAAGGTTTGGAATTATGCTATCTGTATTTGACATCGCAATAATATACATAAGCATTTACACATTTTTAAGAGAGAGACATTTTTTATGAGTGGTAGAACCTCGCTGTAGACAGTTTTGTGTACAGCATGAATGGGCTGGCTCGACCGGGTCGTTACCACTGTCTCACAGAAAACCGACGTAAAGTAGCGGCTTGCTTGCTGCGTTTCGTACGGTGAGTGAGATATCCGGAAGCCAAAATCTCCTCCCCTTCCCAATCCCTAATTATCCCTTTCCTTTGAGGTCGGCAACGCGCCCATGATTCTTCTGGTGGTGGGCATATATGGGCGGTGGAGATCACTTACCATCTGGTGACCCACTTGCTCGTTTGCCGGCCTATGCTATAAAAAAAAGAAAGATTGTAACACATTAGCAAATTTGTAATAGAAAAACTTAATATTTACCGTTATTTTAATTTAATTTCCTAACTAGGTATACATTTCATTGTATTTTCCGGCACAATAAGTAGAATTTGTATTCATCTTGATCTATTTGTATGCCAAATTTCATAGAAAACAGCTCAGCCGTTAATTCGTGGATAGCTAACAAACATCCCAATTCACATATATCCAAACTTTTATTTAAAATAGTTGTAACATTTTCAAACACTTACATTTCTAAACAAAACATACATCATTCGTGATTAAATGTTTCACAAAGTGCTAAATCTCTCAACACAATGCATAATATGCCTAACAAAAGGCCTAAAAGAATGCTATTTACAATGAAATCTTTTTTTATCTCAATACCTAGATAGTTTACGTCAATTTTATATTAAACTCAGTGATACTAGCATTCGCTCGCGGCTGCGCATGAACGAAAATTCGGCATACTTACATACAACCATTCATCCCTTATTATACCTCTATAGGGGTGAAATTTACAAAAATCCTTCGTTAGTGGATGCAGAAAAACTAGCGAACACTTGCTTTTTGTTAAAAATGTTGTTTTGGTATTATGTACGATGTGTACATCCAAATGCACTTAGTAAAAAGCGGTTATTTTAATATTACAAACAGACGATCCAATTCTATTTATTTGTTTAGATGTATAGATAAATTTTAGAATAATAAGAATGTACCGTAACATCAGTTCAATATATAATTTTCCCGCTTTGTAATAATTACGGGATTTTTAATCAATACCGGGTATTTCTCGATTGAGGTTTCCAATAATTAGCTGATAACAGTATGGCTGAGGGGGGGATCGCTTCTGTACCCGACGGGTTAACGACCACCGTAGACGTGGTGAAACACATCATAGTGGCTGGTTCAGGCGAGTTTAGTTCTGAGATCAGCCAGTAACAGGCCGAGATAATTTTGCTGTCCTTCGAGGGACGTAAACTATACTATATGTAACATAATACATATAGTATAGTGACTACATTGTCACTTTGCCGTGGCAGGATAAATGTAACACGATGACGAGACGAGCACGGCGCTCATCTGATGGTAAGCGCCACGCCTGCCCATAAACAGAAGCAACACCACACAGAACTTTGAATTACAAAGCACAGCATGGTTCTGAACTGCGCTCGTCACCCCGAGAGATAAGGTGTTAAGTCTCAAAATGCCCAGTAATTTCACTGGCTTCAATGTCCTTCAAACCGAAACACAATAGCGCTTACACATTGTTGCTTGGTTGCAGAAATAGACGGCGCGGTGGTACCAACCCAGACGGCCTCTCGCATACGAGGGGCCTACCACATTGTAAATGTACTTAATCCATAAAGAAGTAATTATGCTTTATTCATACAATGCAATCGGACTTGGCACTACAGGGTGTGAAATACTTGTATCGTACACGTTACTTAAATTTGACCTAACCTTTCTGTAACAGATTGTATACAGAATTGCGAACCACCTCCTTTTTGAAGTCAGTTAAAAGGAACTAAAAAAGAGCAGGAAAAGTCAGGTTCAAAACAAGTCTAGCAACTCCAGGTGAAACAAATCTCTGACAATTTAAACATATTGTACACAAACTATTACGTAATGCTAGTTTCAACACAAAAATGTGGCAAATGTTCTAGATCAAGATCTCTCACGTGTACTGAAATACCTACTGGGATAGCAACCACCTTAAACATGCGTGAGAAATGGCCCATTCACAGTCCAGTTTGCAGGACGCCCCGGACACTACACTGGCGAATTTTATCTTTCTGGTCCCGTATACTAGGCAACTTCGAGAGAGAGGTCAATCGTCGAATCCAGCTCGGCTGGGCAGCGTTCGGGAAACTTGGCAAGGCCTTCTTGTCCAAAACACATCAGTGCCTGAAGACCAAAGTCTTCGATCAATGCGTGTCACCAGTGATGACATACGGCACTGAGACGTGGCCTCTAAATATGGGCCGTATAAGACGGCTTACAATCACTCAGCGAGCTATGGAGAGAGCTATGCTCGGTGTTCCTCTACGTGATCAAATCAGAAATGAGAAGATCCGTAGAAGAACGAAATTCACCGACATAGCGCAGCGGATTAGCAAGCTGAAGTGGCAGTAGGCAGCCCATATAGCTTTTTTGCCACATTTGAGTGGTATAAAATACCATTCGGTGCTGATTTCGCGAAGCTGACGTAACGTGGACACGTCAGGAATTACTCGATGACATAGAATAAGGTATCAGGTGCAATGAAGTCATTTTTCCGTGCAAGGGTTATTAAAATGGGCAATTTAAATACGCCGTAGTTCTTTGTTTATTTATATCCATGACAAATCTAGGCATTGTAATAATACAAGCCGTGATGGCAACTGATGTCATATTTAATCAAAGAGTTGACATTACATTGCGAAGGCCCCGCTAGATAAGCACAGAAAAAAAATCTTCACGATATACGTGTGATAGCTCAGCGGGGAGTGGTATGGACTGTCGAGACGAAAGTCGCAGGTTCGAAACCAGCCACAAGAGCATACACCACTGACTTTTCTAAGTTACGTGTATATTAATTGTTAATTATGGCTTGCTATAACGGTGAAGGAAACCTCGTGAGGAAACCTGCATACCTGAGAACTCGATAAGATTTTTCGAAGGTATGTGAAGTCTGCCAATCCGCATTAGGCCAGCGTGGTGGACTAAGGCCTAATCCCTCTCATTCAGTAGAGGAGGCCCGTGCCCAGCAGTGGGACATATATAATACAGGGCTAGTTAAAAAAAGGATATGTATACGTGTACTTTAATATTTTTTTTATCCGAGCACGGCAAAGTGACGGCGCTACACCGGATGGGAAGCAGTCCAAAAAACAAGCGACTGAAAAACAATGAGTTTATCGGTGGTCACCAGAGTCATGCCGGCCTGTATAAATGCTTCTTCCCTCTTCGGAGAGGGTGGATGACCGATGTGATACAAGGATGTACCCCTATAGCCGCCCCAATCCACCATCAAGTCATGTCGCAAGCTCCTCAGAAGAACCGGATATACACTGATTTCTGAGCTTAATTACACTGCCAATACCAATGTGGCAAAGAAAAACTGAGTTTACGAAAACTAATCTACTTTTTAAAGTCGGTTGAAAAAACAAGCGAGCTCGATGTGTTGGCAACTTTGCCAAACAAACCATAAAAAAGAATATTTGAACAAAACGAACGAAATCAAACATCTCAATTACTAGTGCAGTTGAACTTCGGTATAAATCTGTCGATAGACTGATTTGGAATTTATCACGAAACCAGTTTGATCCCACTTTTTTTTCCTTTTTTTATATTAACTTCAATGACGAGAAGAGATATACGAGAGATATAATAGCCGGCTGTAAAACGAGAGGCCGCGAGTTCGATTCCCGCACCGAAACAAATTTTTGTGCCATCATCATCATCAGCCACAAAACGTCCACTGCTGAACATAGGCCTCAAAGATTTCCAGACCGACCTGTCGGAAGCGGCCTGCATCCAGCGACTTCCTGCGACCTTTATCATGTCGTCTGTCCACTTTGTAGGTGTTGTGTAATTTTTGTGTGATCCGCAATTATTAGTTTCTGGGTGTTTCTCCTCAAAGGGATTGACGTCAGGAAGGCGAGTGGGATAAGGGCAGGTGGAAGGAAGGACGAGACGAAAGTCATTTGCTTGAATGCAAGCACCACGCCTGGCCATAAACAGAAACAACACTACACAAAACTTTGCATTACAAAACACTGCATGGCACTGAACTGCGCTCGTCACCCGAGACATAAGATGTTAAGTCTCATAATGCCCAGTAATTTCACTGGCTTCAATATCCTTCAAACCGAAACACAACAGTGCTACACACTGTTCCTTGGCGTCAGAAATAGAGGGTGCGGATGTACCAACCCAGACGGCCTCTCGCATACGAGGGACCTACCACTTTATTTATTAAAATTTCATTTTTTTTTATCTTCGTACATATCGTTAGTTTATTATTAGTTATCACCTCATTGAACTAGTAGGAATGTACTTGTTACGTAACGATAAGCCATTAAGGTCGGCTCAAATCGCAGGTCAAGCAATCAAAATATTTGAGTTTTCAAATCAAATCAAACAAATCACGTAATAGAAATAACCTTGATAAACCATGAGTATATTAATTATTATACCTCTGCCTATATCTTTGGGGTATAGGCGTGTAGTTACATGTATTATTAGTCTTTACATAATATAAAATGAAGTCGCTACCGCTGTCTGTTCGCTTAGATCATTTAAACTATTCAACGGATTTTAATGCAGTTTTCAGCAATAGATAGACTGATTCATGAGGAAGGTTTATATGTATATCACGCTATAACCCATGGAAGCAGGGCAGTAACATGCAGGTGAAACCGCGAGGGACAGCTAGTTAAATCATAACTAAAACACCGAATTAAAAGAATCTTCGCATTCCGAACACATAGACAAAATGCAAACATTAATTATTATAAAATTAATTGAAATTACCATCTGCAACCGATTGCCGATAAAATGTTTACAGAAAAAATGTTTTTCCAACCTACGCGCATAGTTTGAAGTCTAGACATTCTAGACTTGTGTTTATATCTAACTGCAGTTAGTCTGCGATGCATCAATCCGGCTTGAGACGTTAATGAGCTGATTTGTTTACTAGATAGAATGATTGTTGCTGTGAGGGATGGAACATTTAAATATTTACAGTATTATAATTTTTCTTAATTTTAATCAATTGTTTTGCCACCAGCTAACAACATTTTTACCTATAAACTTGTTATAAATTTAAGAGGCAGTGCTTAAATAGCTGTCAAAATGAAATATAACCGCGGCCTAGTTTAAGTCTAGTTAACAGCAAAATGGCAAGTTTTGACTTACAGCAGATCGAGTGAACATAAGAATATATAGTTTACTAGCAGACCTGGCCACGCGTTGCTGTGGCTAAGGTACATATATGTTATATTATATTGTAGTAAACTATTCAATACTGTATGCGCCATCAATTGGATACTTACCCAATCCATCTGATAAGTTACCTTACACCGCCATCTGTTAATATCTTATGGAACTCACAGATAATTATAATATAACTCTGTCATACAATAAACAAATAATTTTCATTAAAAAAATATTGCGACTATAAATTGAGATATAAACTATCCCAGCTCTCAAGTTGGATCAAACAAAATCAATTTTGATCCAACTTGAGAGATAGGATAGTTTGCAAAATTTGATTAAAAAGATGATTTTGAAAATAAAGATGACACGAAATTTTTATATTAAAGATGTCTTAGGTACTAGAACAGACAGAGTAAAGATAAGATCACGACGTGAATTAAAACAATTATATCACTTTAAACGGCTCGAATATTCTTAATATTAAACGGTGTTTCAATAAGGAAAAACCGAATCCATATCTGTCCATTCGTTAAAGCGCTGCAATGCATACGCACATGCACAAATCTTAAAAATAACCCATTTTGAGTCAGTGTTCTACCAATCACTGACCATTAAATTGGAATGGCACCAACTCATTTTTTTAGGTTTTCAATTATTTTGAGTCGCTTTGAACAGCCACATTATTGTTTTAAAGCTAGAATAAGAGCGGTTGTACGAAATTTACTAGTGATAGGATAAGTACTGAACTTTTTTATACCCGGCTTGATAGCGACCACCGTTAGTACACATGGTGCACGTATTTTTCCACTGAAATTGCAGTGTAAATTAGCTGATCTTGATATGTTTATGTACTACCTAGATTTTGTGTGTGTGCTGGGATTGCGTGGGTAAATGCCTCGGTTGAGGTCGACTGAAAATCAGATCAAAACAACTTTATATCTTTAATTGAAACAGGAAACGATCTGATTACAGAGCTTCCGCTTGGCGGATACGTTCTTCTTGCTTGCGTGACCGTAGCTTGACCGTTTTTCTCTTTTCCGGGCGTAGCCTGGACGTTATTCTTGCTTCTGGGCGTAGCCTGGACGTTATTCTTGCTTCAGGGCGTAGCCTGGACGTTTTTCTTGCTTCTGGGCGTAGCCTGGGCTTTTTTCTTGCTTGATTCTTCTTTTTTCTTCTTATTTGTTGTGACCCGAGGGAGCTGGAGCGGCGAACTGGCTTCGCTGGGCCGGCAACCCGTAATTTATTCGATTGCCGGCCCTCGTCCCTCACTCCTCTGACCCTTCCCCTCTAGGCGATCGACCAATAAGGAGACGGGATTCTATATCCTTTATTATGTACCTTATTTACTAACTTATATACTATGTTATACAATATAACTACACATGCTACTATCTTATTACTAAAGGGATAAAAAACTGTATATTTTATTCAATAAAAATATAGAAAAATATTGAAACAATAATTAAAAACTATTACGCTTAAAACTAACTATATACAGGACGAAATGTGCAAAATAACGAGGCTCTCTTTACGGTAATGCCGCGCGCCACTTAAGTAAAATGTATATAAGGGAGAGGCGCTCCCTACGGCATTACCCGAAGTTACCTAATGTCATCATAAAATCGAGCTGATCCTGCACATTTCTCCCGCCGTGCATCGCCCGCCGCTGCGATGCATTTTAGGTCGGTGCAGGATCACTCGGCAGCAGCACGATGATCTTCTTAGCTGGACGCCGGAGCACGCCGTTTCTTGTCTCGATGTCCACAGTGCGCGTGATGCCGTCTGGTCCAGGATACGATGCGCTGATGCGTCCGCGCACCCACATGTTGCGAGGGAGGTTGCCGTCCACGATCTGCACCAAGTCTCCGACGAGGCTCCGGTCCTCTTCCGTGAGGGTCTCTTCTGTTTCTCAGCTCCGGCAGGTACTCCTTCAGCCATCGTGCCCAGAACATGTCGGCTAGGCGTTGTGAGGTACGCCAGCTGGCACGCAGGTTCAAGTCTTGATCTTCGAACTGGCCCGGCGCTGAGACTCGTCCCGGTCCGCCCATGAGGAAGTGGTTGGGCGTGAGGGCTTCTGGGTCTTGAGGGTCCACGGATACGTGCGTCAGAGGTCTGCTGTTGACGGTGAATTCAACCTCCGCGAGCAAAGTGTGTAGAACCTCTTCTGACGGATGCCTCTCATGTAGCACGGTTCCGAGTGCCGTCTTCACAGAGCGCACCATGCGCTCCCATGCTCCGCCCATAAACGGTGCTCCGGGCGGTATGAAGCGCCAGTCGATTGCCTGCTTGGACGCCTCTTGCTCGGTGGCCGCGATGACAGCTTGACGAAGCTCCTTGTCCGCACCGTGGAAGCTGGTGCCGTTATCCGACCATAGTTGTGTGGGACAACCTCGTCGTGCAATCATTCTTCTCAGCGCCATGATCGCAGAAGATGCGCTGAGCGACGATACCAATTCCAGGTGGATGGCGCGCGTAGTGAGGCAGGTAAACAGGGCGACATACCGCTTCTGATGAGTGCGGCCTACAGTGATGCTTAGCGGCCCGAAGTAGTCCAATCCCGTGTACGTGAAGGGTCGCTGATGGTGTGCAAGACGACAAGGTGGGAGGTCGCCAGTGCTGGGTTGTGGTGGAGTAGCGGTTCTGACGCGGCATTGTAGGCACTGTCGCACGATGTTTTTGGCCGTAAGACGTAAGCGGAGGACCCAGTGCCGTGTCCGGCACTCGTTGACCAGTGCTTCCACGCCGGCGTGATGCAGTTGTCGATGTATGTGCTTGATCCACAACCTTACTGCCGGATGGTCACCATCTAAAACTATTGGGTGCTTCATATCTTCGGATACTTCGAGCGCGGCCCCTATTCTGCTTCTCAGCTTAATGTATCCCTCAGAGAGGTTTACACTAAGCGCGTAGAGCCGGCTGTCTCTTGATACGGTGTTTCCTTTCTTGAGCGCCTGTAGCTCTTCGGGAAAGGAATCTTCTTGGCTCACTTGTAGGATGAGGGCTTCTGCACGGCGTTGCAGTCGAGCGGGGATCGGCAGAAACGTATCTTCTTGTTGTAATGTTATCATACTTTTTGGTAAAACTGTTAAGAAAAGTAAATAAGGTGACGTTTGTCATTACATAAAATATACTCATGGAAGTTTGCCTCTGATTATTTTATAAACGTAACATTGGCGACGAGGACCCACGAATTTGATGCGAAATGGCGCTACATGGCGTTTTAAGTTTGTTTGACCATAATAGTCAATTATGGCAAACGTTTAAATCAAAGGTAGCGCAGTACTTTATCGCAAATGACGTGGTTGACGACACCAAGAAACGAGCAATACTATTGAGTGCGCTAAGCGATGGCTCATATAAGCTCGCTGCAGATTTAGCGTTACCCAAAGTGCTGGAGGATATGTTATATGGTGAAATTTTGGGAATTCTTGACACGCATTTCACTCGTTCAAGATGTGGTTTTGCTGAGCGGTATAACTTTTATGCAGCAAGTCAGAAGCAAGACGAAACTTTTTCTCAATGGGCAGCTAGACTGCGCGGGTTAACTGAATTTTGCGCGTTTTAAAAACGTAGAAGAGGCACTGAGAGATCGGTTCATCATGGGGTTATTGCCTGGAAAGGAACGAGACAAGCTATTTGCAAGTAATATAAATGATTTGACCCTTAAACAGGCGGTTGATTTGGCGGAAAGCGTGCGAGCGGCACGTTTGGGCGCAGCAGCAGCAGCAACAGCGACGGTGCAGGAGCCGCAACACCAGCTATTTAAGATGACGCACCACTCCACAAGCTGCACTAAGGATTCTAACGGCAACACCAGAGACTCTACAAGGAATAATGATTCCAAAGGCATGTGCTCTGTATGCGGATATAGGAATCATACATCTGCTCGATGCCGATACGCAAATTATAAATGTAAAAAGTACAACAATAAGGGTCATTTACAACGAATGTGCCAGAAAATTAATTTAATGCAAAAAGAGTTGGCTAGCGAGAGTGACGACGATGGTGAGTTATATTATATTCAATCAGTAAATGGTAAACCCATGACGGAAGAAGTTTATATCCAGGGGGTACCGTTAAAGTTTCAAATCGATACAGGTTCGGCAGTCACAGCGATTTCTGAACACACTTTTAATAGATATTTTAAAGAATCGCCATTATCACTAACCAGGACTCGACTGTTATCATATACAGGAAAGAGTATTGAATGTGCAGGAATAGCTACACTTCCGGTTTCTTACATGAATAAAACACATACTCTCGATGTTTATGTGATTCGTAACGGCGGTCCACCCCTGCTGGGTCGAGATTTCATATCTCTTTTTAAATTAGAGATTGCGCCTATTAATTTTTGTGAAAAGGGCAATAGTATTTTAAATACCTTGCAATCTCGTTAGCCGTCAGTTTTTTCGAACAAATTGGGCACTTTTAATAAGTATAAAATAAAATTACATTTTAAAGAAAATATTAAGCCCGTTTTTGTCAAAGCACGTCCACTAGCTTTTGCTCTCAGAGAAAAGGTAGACAAAGAATTAGACAGGTTACTATCTTTAGGCATAATTGTTCAAACGCAACATTCTGAATATGCTTCACCTATTGTACCGGTTTTAAAACGTGACGGTTCGCTTAGGTTATGTGCAGATTATTCGGTAGCGGTGAATAAACATTTGGTTGTGGAAAAGTATCCATTGCCTACAGCTCGCGAACTATTTGCAAAATTGCATGGTGGTCAGCAATTTAGCAAGTTAGATTTATCGCAAGCTTACAATCAATTTGTTCTCGATGTGGAGTCTCAGAAAGTAACATGTATTAATACTCACCGTGGTCTTTTTAATTATACAAGGTTAGTGTTCGGACTCGCTAGTGCACCAGCTATTTTTCAACGAGCGATGGATTGCTTGTTATCTGGTATGGAAGGTGTTTTATGCATGCTTGATGATGTTTTAGTGACTGGCGTAGATGATAGCCAACACTTTACAAGACTTATCGCGGTGTTACAGAGATTTGAAGACGCGGGTTTGACTTTGCGCCAGGATAAATGTGAGTTCTTTAAAGACGAAGTTGAATATTTAGGCTATACAATCAACAAGCATGGGTTAAAGAAATCGCAAAAAAAGGTTAAAGCTATTACTGATGCATCTGTTCCAACGAATGTTAATAAATTACAATCGTTTTTAGGTCTTGTGAATTATTATCGTAGTTTCGTACCAAACGCGTCTGCTATATTAAGTCCTCTTTACAACTTATTGCAAAAGGGTAATAAATGGAATTGGGGACCGGAACATCAGTATGCTTTTAATAAAATTAAAAAATATTTATCATCTGACCAAGTTTTAGCTCATTTTGATTCCGATGCAAAGTTGATTCTAACTGTTGACGCTTCACCGTGTGGTTTAGGAGCTATTTTATCGCAAATTGGGGTAGATCAAGTAGAGCGTCCAGTGGCATATGCTTCCCGTACACTAAATTCGGCTGAGAAAAAGTATTCACAAATACAAAAGGAAGCAACAGCGATTATTTTTGGTGTGCGAAGGTTTCATCAGTATTTATATGGTCGGTCGGTACCATTTGTACTTCGCACGGACCATAAACCTTTACTATCTATTTTCGGCCCCTATCGAGGTGTACCTGAAGTATCGGCCAATAGGTTGCAACGATATGCTATGTTTCTAGGCGGGTATAATTACACCATTGAATACATTAAAAGCGCTGATAATGCAGCAGACTATCTATCGCGGGCAAGCCTACCGGATCAAGAGGAATCTCCGATGGGGGATCTCGGATTAAATCGTAAGGATGACCGAAATAATGAATTAGACGCCGTAGAGGATCGCGCCTCATACGTAAATTTCGTTGTTGATGGTAGTTTACCGGTCACTCTTCACGATATTAGAGCCGAAACAATTAAAGATAATATTTTAAGTAACGTTATTAAGCATATTCGAAATGGTTGGCCGAAGAAAATGGTAGTTCCTGATTTGAAACCATATTTTTTATGCAAGACAGATTTGTCGTTTGAGAATGGATGTGTTATGCGAGGCCATAAGTTAGTCGTTCCTACAAGGTTAAGAAGCAAAATTTTAGAAGATTTACATAAATCTCATTTTGGCATAGTTAAGACTAAAGCTGAAGCGCGTAGTCGGTTCTGGTTCCCAGGCATGGACAGCGTTTTAGAGAATATGATTGGTAATTGTCCAGTTTGCATTCAGCTTAGGCAGTCACCATCACGCGCCCCATTAGCATGGTGGCCTTATCCGCCACAGCCATTTTTCAGAATACACATTGATCTTTTAGGTCCTCTTAATAATCGTTCTTACCTTATAATTGTAGACGCCTATTCTAAATGGGTAGAGGCCTATGAGTTAAACAACACGTCTTCATCGGTAGTTATAGGAAAGCTTTATGAATTTATGTCACGATTCGGGTTACCACATACATTGGTTAGCGATAATGGCACACAGTTTGTATCATCAGAATTTTCTAGATTTTGTATTTCAAATGGGATATCGCATGTAACGTCCCCAGCTTACCATCCGGCCAGTAATGGTCAGGCGGAAAGTTACGTAAAGATAGTCAAAAAGGGAATCAAGTCTTGTATTATGAGTAGCAGCGATAGTACACAATTAAACAATAAACTATTCAAATATTTATTTGATTATCGCAATTCTGTGCATTCCACTACAGGCACTTCGCCTGCCGAATTAGTTTTCGGTCGGAAGCTTCGGTCTCGCCTGGATATAGTCAATGTAGAGAGTACGAGTAAAACAACGTCATCGCCTACTCTCGCTAAACATGTGGAAAACCAACAGTCTTTGCAGAGTAAACAATACGGAGGAAAGAATTTACAATCCTTTTCGTGTGGAGATGAAGTGTATTATAAGAAGATACTAATAAATGGTAAAAAAACATGGAATAAGGGAATTGTACTTAAAAAAAAAGGAAAAGTGACTTATTTGATAAAAGACTGTATTACTTCCGAAGAGATTAAAAAACATAAGAACCAGTTAATAGCATGTAAAGGGTTAAGTCAGAAAACGAAATCTTCGGAATCTCTTATAGACTTAAGTGATTTCTCCAGCGCTGAACCTTCCGTAAGTTCTACGTCGCAAACTACTTCCGGCAGCCCTGCGTTAGAAGTTACTTCTAGCGATCGCCAACCATCGCAGGACCAAGAAGAAGAAGCGTGGGAAGAAGCGTTAGAAGAGCAACCGCGTTCTGTAGTAAGGTCGCTTAGGGAAATACCACGGGTGAATTATAAGCCATTTTTGTGATATTTTAATATGTGCAATGGGGAAGGAAATGTTGTAATGTTATCATACTTTTTGGTAAAACTGTTAAGAAAAGTAAATAAGGTGACGTTTGTCATTACATAAAATATACTCATGGAAGTTTGCCTCTGATTATTTTATAAACGTAACACTTCTATTGTCAAAGTAGGCGTGTTCTTTGGCGCGGGCGTCTTGGCCTTCTGGTTGCGCCATGTCGGGTCCGGGTTCGAATTCTGTTTCGTTCTCTTGTAATTGACTTTTTGTCTTGCTTTTTGCTGGAACACTTCCACGGCTTGTAATGTTCGTGCCGCGGCCCGCAGATATCTTGTCCACTGAGAGAAGCGGTTGACGTCTGGTAGGGCCTCCTTGAGCCGTGGAGGTTGCTTCTTGGCGATGTGGCACAGTCGCTCTTCACCCGTTGCAGTGATGACGTCCCTGTCATCCGGTGGCCACATCTCCGGTTCCTGCAGCAAAAACTCTGGCCCGGTGAACCAACGGTGGTCCGTCCCGAAGTCGTCTGGCACGTTGCGAGTCGCGTCGTCGGCCACGTTGAGCTTTGTTGGTATCCACCGCCACTCGTTTGTATGGCTGTGCTCTTCTATCGCGGCGACACGATGAGCGACGTATGCCTTGTAAGATCGTGACCCGGTGCGAATCCACGCCAGTGTTGTGCGACTGTCTGTCCAATAGACTGTCGCCTCGGGTTTTCGATGATGTTCTTGTTTCACGGCGGCCGCCATACGCGCGCCGAGTACTGCTGCCTGCAACTCCAGCCTTGGGATCGATGTCACTTTCAGTGGGGCTACCTTGGCTTTGGCAGCGATGAGCGTGACCTTGACGTGTCCTCCAGCATCAACGGCGCGCCAGTACAGCGCCGTCGCGTACGCGGACTCACTCGCGTCGGTGAAGACATGTAGTTGCAGGGATATCGCCGAGCTGTAGACTGGGTAGCACCTCGGCACCGATACTGACCTTAGATTCTTGAGGTTGGCGATCCACCTGGCCCAACTTGCGGCCAAGTCTGGTTCTATGGGCTCGTCCCACTCAGTGCCGTGTCTCCAAACCTCCTGTAAAATTTGTTTCGCCGCTATGGTTATTGGCGAGACTAACCCGAGCGGGTCAAATAGCGACATTACTATTTTTAGGGCTTGTCGCTTCGTCGGCCTTTCACTATGTAGGACGTTCTGAGGTATGCGTCCCAAGTCTAAATTAAAGGCAAGACGATCTTCAGTGGGTTTCCAAATGAGGCCGAGTACCCTCTCGATCTTGGTATCTTCCTCCAAGGCGACGCTGTTTTCTTGCCCGATATTTTCGCCGAGTTCTTCTAGTAGAGCCGTCGAATTCGATGACCATTTGCGGAGTTCAAAATGTGCGTTCCGGTGGATCTCCCGTACTTGTTGTGTTATTTTCGTCGCCTCTTCCAGTGTCTTGAAGCTGTCGAGGTAATCGTCCATGTAATGCTTCGTCTTGATTGCGTCGACGGCCTCCGGGTACTTGTGGCGATGTTCTTCCGCGTTGCGATTCATCACGTAGATGGCGGTCGAGGGTGAGCTGGATGCCCCGAAAATCAGCGACTTCATGCGATACTGTCGCGGCGGGTGTTCGTCGCGTCTGTCCCCTCTCCACAGGTACCGGAGCGCGTCGCGATCCTCTTCTCGCAGCTCCACTTGCATGAACATTTCGCTTATGTCGGCGGTTACTGCGATTGGATGTTGACGAAACTTCATTATAACACTTGGCAGCGGCTGTAGGAGGTCCGGACCGGTGAGCAGCTGGTCATTCAAAGATGTACCTCTGGTCTTGGCGGCGGCGTCGTGTACCACTCGTAACTTGCCAGGCTTCATTGGGTTGAACACGGCGAAATGAGGTAAGTACCAAGTCTTACGCGTTGTTGTTGGAGGAGCCGGTTCTGCGTAACCCTTGGTTACCAACGCCTCCATCTGTTCGTTGTACTTTTCTTTAAGCTCGGGATTTTGATCTAGCTTCTTCTCAATGGTGAGAAGTCTTCTTAATGTGTTGTCGTAATTATTTGGCATGACAACATCTTCTTTCTTCCACAACAATGCAGTTCTATAACGGCCATCTGAGTTCTGTTTTGTGTGTTGCTCCAATATACGAAGCGCTTGCTCCCCCGGGTCACTATTGGGTCGTCTTGGGTCGACGTACAAATTGTCGAGCGTGATGAACTTCTTCACCATCTCTGTGAGTTCGCCGTCCATTGCGCTGTGGTTGATGAAGTTTACACGATGTCCCAGTGTTCGCGTATGACTTCCATGCACCACCCATCCGAGCGGGGTCAGCGATGCGACTAGTTCATTCCTCTTCCCAGTTCTGACTTCCGTAGCGAGCAATAAATGCCAGTTGTCCTGGCCTATCAGGATCTTTGGTGTCGCGTCGCTAGGGCGTAGTTCCGATATTATATCCTTGGGGTGTTCGCAGTTGTCGATCGCTGCCTTCGGTATGTGTTGCGCTGTCAGCCGGAGGTTTTCTACAGTGCGCGCTTGGATTCTATCTTCCTGTTGATTTGTTCCTTTTATCGTGAAGGTGACTCGACGGGACTTGAGTTCGCTTCCTGTTTCCCCGTCATAGGTCGTTATGCTTAGGGGCTCATCCGGACCGTCGGCTCCTATCTTCCTGGCCAGTTCCGCGTCGACGATGGTTATCGTCGAACCGTCGTCCAATAGGGCCAACGCGTCCGCAGCTCCCGCCGGTCCGGAAATAGTGACTGGGATAATCTTGAGGAAGGACACCTTCGGAGCGCATGCCATGTTTACTTGTTCTTCATTCTTCACTTCTTCGTTACTATTCTTCTTTGTTGAGTGAAGAAGTTTGTTGTGGAGATGTACACAGCCGTCGATCTCGCATTTCTTGGGTTTACAGCTGTGTTGTTTCGATCTATGTCGCAGGCACCGGAAACATAGGTGATGCTTCTTCGCTATGTCCCATCTTACATTGATGTCTGCGTCCTTAAACTGCTTACATTCCGCTATACTATGCTCCTTGTTGCATAGTCCGCAAGCTGGCTTATTATTTTCGGCGACCGCGTTCACCCTTTGTCGACGTTGTCCCGGTGTGTTCGGTTTGCTTGGAGTTCGGTCGACGACTGGTTCCGGTGGGGCGAACGGGCTGCAATACTCCGCTTCCTTCGTGATGAAGCGGCAAAATTTAATTAAGTCTGGATCCGACTTCGGTTGTGCGGATGCAAAAACGTACCATTGTCTTCTCAACGTTGGTGTAAGTTTTTCGACTATGTTTCGCGTGAGTTCCGGGTTGTACAGGTAGAAAGCACAGTCGAGGGCTTGTAGTGTTCCTACAATGTTTTCTATTCTCGTGGCGAAGGTGCATAGTTCACGCGGCGATTCGGTGAGGCGCGGCAAAGTTCTGAGTCGTTCTATTTCCGCTATCGCTATGGAGTCCGGTCGCCCGAATCGCGTCTCCAGTGACTTCATAACATGGTTCGGGTCCGCGATGGAAATCAACAACCCTTGAACCGCTTCCTTCGCCAATCCTTTGAGACTTCTACGTAGTCTTGACATGTTCTCCAACGATGAGAAGTGATGCGCCGTCTCGATGTAGGCGGCTCTATAGGTCAACCAATCTTGATGTGCACCATTAAATATTGGTAGTTCCCTGTACCTTATTGGCTGCCTGTTCTGTGCAGACTGGACTGCGCATGTAATCGCGGAGGCCAACTCTTGAATCTCCGTCGATCTTCGCTGAATGGCTATCGCTTCATTAAGTTCTTGACGCGGGACGTCTGAAGCGAAGGGTCTCCAAGGCGCGTGGCTGGCGGCTTGGTTTGCTGTTGGCGGCTGTGCTTCCCCGAAGTTCTGCATGGGCGGGTGCACAACCGGGTTCTGATGCCACGGTGGCGCGACCGGTGGCGTGGGCGGCGGCGCAGCTCCGAAGTTCTGGCCTCCCGATGCGGCGGTGATCGGTGGCGGAGGTAGCTGCGCTGTCGAGTTCTGGAGTTCGCCAGGTGTCACCGTGCGCAGGGGTGGCGGGAGTGCGGCGGTGACTCCCGCCGGTGCAGGCGCCGGTGTGTCCCATGACGCGGCAGTGGTCGTTGGGACGACAGGATCGGCCGGCGGCTGAGGTTCATGTTGCGCTTCTGGCTGGTAGTCAATGGCTAACAGTTGACTGCTTTCCAGCCAACTGTGGACCCGTTGCTCCTGTTCAGCCTCGGTGACGGCGGAGTTCGTGTCTGAGTCCGACTCGGCTTCTATTTCGGCTATACGGGCGGCGGCTAATTCCACGTTGAGTCGGGCGAGTTCGGCCCGTGCGGCGGCCAGACGCGATGATCTTGTTGATTTCTTCGATACAGTCTTGCTTCGGCGTACTGTCGCAGACTTCGTACTAGGTGCGCGAGTGGGCTCGACCGTGGTAGCGGGTGCGGGCGACCGAATGTTCGTGGTACCGGGCGTGCGCGTAGGTACATTCGTGGTGGCGGGTACGCGCATGACGCCGGCCGCGCGCGCGGCGTCGATTGTGGTAGCGGGCGCACGCGGGAGATCGGTCGCGGCATCCGGGATGCGCGAGACACCTGTCGCGCGCGAGGCGTCGGTCGCGGTCGCGGTCGCGGTCGCGGACGTACGCGAGAGGTCGGTCGTGACCGTGACGTCCGTAGTTGTGGCCGAGGTCCCGGAAACGAGCGTGGCGGCACTAGACTGGCCTGTAGCGCTCGTCCCGGTGCCCGACGCACTCGTGGCGTCCGTCACGGTAGCGTCTGTCGAGACTGTCGCCGAAGCGGCTCTGCGTCCAGTTGACCTCGTGACAGGCATTTCCCACGATAATCCGACTCCGAATGACCAACGATGTGTGTGTGCTGGGATTGCGTGGGTAAATGCCTCGGTTGAGGTCGACTGAAAATCAGATCAAAACAACTTTATGTCTTTAATTGAAACAGGAAACGATCTGATTACAGAGCTTCCGCTTGGCGGATACGTTCTTCTTGCTTGCGTGACCGTAGCTTGACCGTTTTTCTCTTTTCCGGGCGTAGCCTGGACGTTATTCTTGCTTCTGGGCGTAGCCTGGACGTTATTCTTGCTTCAGGGCGTAGCCTGGACGTTTTTCTTGCTTCTGGGCGTAGCCTGGGCTTTTTTCTTGCTTGATTCTTCTTTTTTCTTCTTATTTGTTGTGACCCGAGGGAGCTGGAGCGGCGAACTGGCTTCGCTGGGCCGGCAACCCGTAATTTATTCGATTGCCGGCCCTCGTCCCTCACTCCTCTGACCCTTCCCCTCTAGGCGATCGACCAATAAGGAGACGGGATTCTATATCCTTTATTATGTACCTTATTTACTAACTTATATACTATGTTATACAATATAACTACACATGCTACTATCTTATTACTAAAGGGATAAAAAACTGTATATTTTATTCAATAAAAATATAGAAAAATATTGAAACAATAATTAAAAACTATTACGCTTAAAACTAACTATATACAGGACGAAATGTGCAAAATAACGAGGCTCTCTTTACGGTAATGCCGCGCGCCACTTAAGTAAAATGTATATAAGGAATCCCTACGGCATTACCCGAAGTTACCTAATGTCATCATAAAATCGAGCTGATCCTGCACAGATTTTGTGTAAGATAAATGATCAGTTCAGTATTTTAGCATAGACCAGTGAAACAAACAAATGGATCATCTGGTGGTAAGTAATCTCCATTACAATACCAGAAGAATCATGGACGGATCCCGATCTTCTTTTTTTTAGCTATTTCTAGGACTGCACTGCGCTTATTATCAGGTGTAATGCAGTCACTTTGCCGTGCTCGGATGAAAAAAAACTTTCCGAAGTCACGTGTGCATTCACTGTTAATAATTATCGCTAGTTTTAACGGTGGAGTATACAGCATGAAGGACCTGCATGTCTGAGAATTCTTCATAAAAAATACAAAAGGTATGTGAACTCTACTAGCATTGGACCAGGATGGTGGCAAAAGGCCTAGGTGGCCGTCTGGGTTAATACTATTTTGCCCCCAAACAGCAATATGTCAAAACGGTGTTATTTTGGGCTTGAGAGACATAAATCAGTCAAAGTACTGGGCGTTATGCCACTTAATATCTTATCGGATGACGAGTGCGGTTCAATGTCATGCAGTGCTTTGTAATTCATAGTTCTGTGTAATGTTGCTTCTGTTTACGGGCAGGCGTGGCGGTTACAATAGCGAGCGACCCGCGTTTCGTCATTAATACTGTTGGCAAGTAAGAACGCAACCACACTTTTATAGTTGGCAACATTATTTTTATTCTGTCCAAAAATCGGCTATTAACACGTAAGCTACAATATACGTTCGTTGCATTTTTCATAGTAGACATTTCTTTTTTTTCCTGGCTCGGCAAAGTGACTACGCTACACCTGATGGTAAGTGTAGCGCAATCCAAGAATAGTGTCGACCAACGATAAACAATGTGTCCATCGTAGGTCGGCAAGATCATGCCGGCCTGCCAAAGGGCCAAGGGGGAGGGGAAGGAAAAAGGAATGGGAAAAGGGTTAGGATCAGGGGGCAAGCCCCCTGGGGAGAACCGGATATACGCTGGCTGACCCTGGAACGCGATCCACACAAGGTGGGCCACTATGGCAGGTTTTAGCACCAGTGTACGGTGGTCGCTATCCGGTCGGATACAAGTATCCTCCCACCACATTTTTTTATTTCCACCTAAATATGAACGAATACTAAAAAGAAGCACAGTTTCTACAACCATATAGTAGTACAGGACTGATATTATAACTTCATTATTCATCATAACGCCACGGATGCCATCATCACGATTATTTAAACCGCCAGAATATGAAAGAATCTTCGACACTGGATCATAGCCAAAAGTGCCTACTGCAATGTCGCAAATATTTTGCACTAATAATAAATTGCGGTTACGTGTGTTGTTTGAGGATTTATTATGACGACGCGACACGACGATATGTTTAATTTGGTTTCTGTGTCAAACCCGTCAAGGTCAACAAGAAAGTAATTGACAAGACATATTATGGCGAAAACTGATAGTTAAATTTCAGTGACATATTAGATTGTTTGTGCGATAGCTCAGCGGAGAGTGGTATAGACTGTCGAGACGAAAGTCGCAGGTTCGAAACCAACTCCAAAAGCATATACCACTGACTTTTCTAAGTTAGGTGTGTAATAATTGTTAATTATCGCTTGTTTTAACGGTAAAGGAAATATCGTGAGGAAACCTGCATACCTGAGAACTCGATAAGATTTTTCAAAGGTATGTGAAGTCTGCCAACCCGCATTAGGCCAGCGTGGTGGACTAAGGCCTAATCCCGCTCATTCAGTAGAGGAGACCCGGGCCCAGCAGTGGGACGTATATAATACAGGGCTAGTAAAAAAAATGGCGAAAACTGATAGTTCAAATTCAGTAACTTATTTGATTGTTTTTTGTGTAACAAAAAACGTATATCGCAGTTATATAATTTTCTTTATTAGAAGTCCAGATCACTACTGACTTTGTCCCTTTAAACTTTCTTCTGTGTTCATTGAATTAAAACAAATCACAAACACTTTATCATCGAAACATTTCTGAAAAGCATTAAACTCGAATTGTGCCAAACGGCAGCCTCGCACGACGTTATCTCGGGTCATGCTGATAAAGTCCGGCATAACATCATTATGTTAGTACATCTCACAACAACGCGGCGAGAAGACGAATATGGCCAGAATATTGATCACATTTCTTTTAATTTCACTAGCAACACGCTTCACTTACGCGCAATGTAACTACGACACAGCCCAGCGCTTTCTACGCAGGGCTCTTTACGAGTTCTCCACAGATCTTGTCATGAGAATCAATCAAGAAACCGAAAGCCATTTCGTCGCATCAGGTCTGTCCTCTTGGAGTCTGCTATCAGCAATGTCATTTGGAGCTGGCGATGAAACACTCGTCGAACTCCAACGAGTCTTGAAACTACATCCTCACAAATGCTTCAACAAGAAATTCTTTGAAATCCTCAAGAGATCTGCTAGCAATGACACTACTATCATGGAGCGTAGTTCTACAATCTTCATGGATGACAAAATGGCTGTTAATGAAAAATTCAAGATTGACGTCGAAACTGCAGGTCTGTGTGAAGTGAGGAACGTAAGATTTGATGACATTGTGTACACGGCTTCGACGATTAATGACCTTGTACGTGAAGCAACCCACGAAGCAATCGACGAGATTGTCACTCCAAGCGATCTGGACGGCGTTTACATGGTAATGATCGACGCTTTGTACTTCAGAGGAGCGTGGAAAATACCCTTTCCTTACGACGATACAGAAAATAGCGCGTTCTACAACACTAGAGGAAATCAAATTGGTGATGTGAACTTAATGTTCACTACAGGATCGTTCAACATTATTACATTAAACCACGTCCGAGCGAAAATATTAGAACTACCGTACGGAGACGATGGACGGTACTCTATGCTTCTATTCCTTCCCTTCCAAGATGCAACGGTCACTAACGTCATAGAAAAACTAAAAAGTCTAAACCTCGGTTCACTATTCAATCTGTTTAAAGAATACGGAACTCAAACTGTCGCTGTTCAGATCCCACGGTTCAAGGTCACCTCAGACATTAATAACTTGAAAGAACTGCTCATGGATATGGGATTGAGAGCGCTGTTTGATAGCTCACTAGCTGACTTCTCCGAGATAACAGATTTTCAATTATACGTGTCGAATTTCATACAAAAAGTTGATGTGGAAGTAACCGAAGAGGGTACAGTGGCATCGGCAGTCAGCGAAGCGGAGTTTCAAGCTCGGATGATGCCTGAACAGTTCATAGCGAACAAACCATTCCTGTTTATGATTGTGGATAAAACTATCGAAGTAGCACTGTTTACGGGCGCGTACTCCAAGCCTACAATATATTGAGACTATAAATTGGAAGTTAAGGACATCAACTCACGTGCATTGATTACTTGCAGTATACACAGGTACAAGTTTAAACGCCGTGTAAGTCAGTTTCTGTCATTTTTTATTTATATAATATCCGTAATATAAAATTGAGTGTTACTTGTGATCCTAATAATAAAGACATGATAAAAATTTACATATTTACTTATTTACCAATTGTACCTTAAAATAAATATAAGATTTTTGACAAAGTAAATGGATGATGAAATGTTTACTTTAATATTTCAGTCAATGCTTTGATATATCATATTTTTATATACAAAGATACATTACAAGGAATATGTATTGCAGAGTGTTTTAAATAAGATAACAAATATAAAGTCATTAACGCAATGTGCACTTATTTTGAGTTATCTGTAAAACAAAATCAATTTGGCTTCGCCAAAGAATACCACTGTCTCTTAAAAAAATATAGCGAAGTAGGTTTGTAATAGCTTTGTTACGTTGAATATGGTCAGGGAAATTGCCCTGAAATCCACCAGACACCCTCCTTGGTTCGAAAAAGCACTTACGAAAAAAGTTCAAGTTCAAAGTTCGAAAAAGCACTTACGATGATTTTAGTATTATGGTTTTTTACGGCCGATTTTTATTGACGATTATTTCCAATAGCCTATTCAGTCAAATCCAGCTGCTTTTCGCTTCGAGCCGAGAGGACAGTCATGGTGTATTGCAGCTACTGCAATTTACGGGTCTACGACCTTAGTCTATAATATTGTAATCAGTCACTATCACGCAACTCGGTTGTTTGTGTCTCGTATTTACATTAAAATGTCATACAAAAGTAAAAGAGAATATTTTTTTTATTAATTTGTAAATCTACAGTGTATAGTCAGTCCTGACACATTATTTTGCAAACATTTTGTGCTAGTGGTAGGATATTCATATCCACCCAGATAGCGACCACATGGTGTTAAAACCTGCCATAGTAATCCACACACCTTGTGTGGATCGCGTTCAAGGAGCAGCCAGTGTATATGCAGTTCTTTGGAGGGGCTTGCGACATGACTTGATGGTTGATTGGGACGGGTATAGGGGTATATTCTTGAATATACCTGCATTGGTCATCCATCTGTCCTGTCGCAGGCCCCTCGAGTTGCTTGACTCTGGTGACCATCGATAAACTCATTTTCGGTGGTCGCTGGTTTTTTTGACTGCACTAAGCTTACAATCAGTCAGTCAGTGTGCCGTGATAGGATAAAAAAAACACTCATTTGACAATATAAACTATATTTTATTTCTTTTTAGTTTTAGTTTTTAAAGTGGCTTCGATGATTTAGTGGCAGCCTGTATAAGCCGAGAAATCGTGAGATTCTAATTTCAAATCCCAATAAGAGTCATAGTGATAAACTCGCCCCGTATTCATCATGGGATGGTAATATGCTCGTGGGCGCAGCACTACTTGCACCTCTGCCTACCGTTTCAAAAGTACATTGAGTTTAAAAAAAATACAGCCATAGGGACTGCCGATAGAAGTGAATTCAATTCACTCTCAATTCAATTCAAAACTCGAAAATCAACTCGTCCGACTGACTGATAGAGCTCATAAGATTTCACCCATCTAAAAAGGGTCTAACGCGCACAGCACACGGTCAAATATACAATGTGTTATATGTGTATATTCTGAATTAACATTAGCATGTCACTGCGAAACCATAAGTAGCCCTACCAAAAGGTGCTCAAAGCGTTAAAAAAGTTTGCACTTTAATAAATTATAGAATTGTAAGTTATACAACTTCACATTTCGGGCGCCAAAAATAAAATCATTTGGACACGTGACGTAGGTCTGTGTGAGGTTGGTGCATAACTGCCACATTTAATATGTGCAATAAACAATCAAGCATAGGTACTTTATTTTTATTGCCTACTATTACAAACATGGAACGTGCAGGAATCTAAATGACGAGTAGATCGCTCGCATGAAATAAGCGCCATAAACAAAAAACAAATCCACTCAGAGAAAACCAACGTAAAATAGTGGCTTGTTACTGCGTTTCGTTAATCAAGCAGTACATTGTTAAAAATTAATGTTGTTATTATCCTAAATGGCGAAGCAAGCCGGTCGCTCGCCTCAGGGGAAGCACCCTCGTCTTCACATAAACAGAAGCAACACCACACAGAGCCTGGAATAACAAAGCGCTGCATGGCACCGGACTGCGGTCGTCACCCCCTGACATATGTTTAGCCTCATAATGTTCAGTTTTTTTTATCCGAGCACGACAAAGTGACTGCACTACACCTGATGGTAAGCAGTCAAAACTAGCCACCACCGACAAACAATGAGTTTATCGGTGGTCACCAGTATCATACCGGCCTGTATAAATACTTCTTCCTTCTTCGGAGAGGGAAGAGGCAAATCGAGGTGCCTGCAACAGGACAGTCGGATGACCGATACAGGCACAGGGATACAGGAATGTACCTCCTATAGTCGCCCTTACCAACTATCAAAGTCATGTCGCAAGCCACTCGGGAGACCCAGATACACACTGGATGAGCCTGGAACGCGATCCACACAAGGTATGTGGGCCATTATGGCAGGTTTTAACACCTTGTGTACGGTGGTCGCAATCTGGGTGGATATGAATATCCAACCACAAGCAAAACTCGAAAAAAAATCATTGGCTTCAATGTCCTTCAAAGGGAAATAACATTAGTTACACACTAACGACCTTACTTCTACAGGGTTATTTTTAAAACACCAGCAACCTCGCAGGGGTAGATACCTAAGGTTATAAGCTACTACTTTTGTTCTACGACTTTTGATAATTTGTTAGATTTTATTTTCATACAAAAATAAGTATTCATTTAATTTCCGTCTTAAATGTTACCTACACGCATCGCAGATTACGTAAGCAAACACGCGAAGCGTGGGGAACGGGGCTAGCGTTGAAGGTCATCGCCCGAGCCAGCTGAGCGGCTTCTTTGAGTCGCGCGCGCACGCCGAACGCTACGAAGAAAAATACGACACAACAAAAACTTGTAAAATCATTTTTTTTTAAATATATTGAGTTATATACAAACTCGTAGAACAAAAGTTGTTCCGTATGGGGTCAGCTATCTGGTCCTGCGAGGTTGCTGGTGTTTTAAAATTAACCCTGTATACTTTCTTTGCACTACTTAGTTAAAAACTATTTTCATCTCTTTCTACTCAGTTTATAAACCGCATTGACAGAGAAAGACAAAAGAGTGTTTAACTAAGCAATGTTTAATTAACGTTTATAAGCAAGGGTAATTCTTGGCGGCAACAATAGACAAAGCGGAGGTTGACAAGCGACTTCTCGTATACTAGGAACCTACAACCTAGTAGTGTAAACAGTGCTTAAAATCTCACAAGCGAATCGTCTCGTCAATCAGTTGCTAGCTAAATACACTGCAAAAAATTGTTTTCAGAATGATTAGCAGAATCTACCTCCCAGACATGTTTGTTTCCTAGTTTTTTGTGCACCAGACTAACAAAAACTCTGAATGTCAACTACATTTTTTTAGACTTTACATTGAGTTTTAATCAATATTTAACCTTTATTCTTCTTATGTGAGGTTAAGCTTGGCTTAACAAAGATGCTTTGGATTTGATTACCACTTTGTGCATATTTTTAGATATAAATAAGCAACATAAAATACTAGTTGCAACTCTGACAATCCCTTCGCAGATACAGGTATGAATTCGATTATTCACAGAGACATCAATTATTTCGGTACCAATGTCGGAGCACAGTGACTTAATACCGAAATAATGGTATTTTTTTTTATTGAATGACGAGACGAGTAAGGCGCTCGCCTAATGGTAAGCGCCACGCCTGCCCATAAACAGAAGCAATACCACAGAAACAATACCACACAGTACCTTGAATTACAAAGCACTGCATGACACTTTTTAAAACTGTATCTTTTATTGGCATACTCATAGTGATTTTTAAAAAACTGTATTATGTAGTTGTCGGACGAATGTTATTCACGATAGTACAGAGACACTGACAATCACAAGATGTGTGATATGTTTCTTACAAATGTATGTTTTTTATTGTATTAAGTTTTTAATTTTATGTCTCTGTACTTTTTATAACTGTAATAATGCAGACAATCACAACAATGTGTGCACTCTTTTATTCTTTTATTTTATATATATTTTATACTTTTGCATTATTATGGGGTTTTTATAATAAAAGATGTTGAGAATTTTAGATGGGTAACATCTCTGAATAACAATATCAGAGGAACGAGAGTGGGGCATAGAGCCCACAAAAAAGAAAAATAACTGCATGGCACTGAACTGCGCTCGTCACCCCGAGACATAAGATGTTAAGTCTCATAATACTCAGTAATTTCGCTGGCTTCAATGTCCTTCAAACCGAAACACAACAGTGCTTACACACTGTTGCTTGACGGCAGAAATAGACGGCGCGGTGGTACCAACCCAGACGGCCTCTCGCATACGAGGGACCTACCACCTTGGTATTAAGAAAGGTACTACTTAAATCTCTTCTTCCACCTGCCCTTATCCCATTCGTAGTGGGATCGGAGCAACATTATTTTGACACATCTTACAGAAAGATTTGGCTTGTAGTTTATACAGCCGTCTTCCTGAAGCAACCCGCCTGGGGAGAAATGCACCCAGACCTGAATTGTTTGTACATCACACATTTGTCTCGGTGCGGGAATCGAACCCGCGCCTCTCGCTTCACAGTCAACTGTCCCTCTTCGCCATGGAAGCTATCAATAAGTCACTAACCAACAATTAAATATAATTGACGTGTTCAGAGACGAGTCAGCTGCAGCAGTAGTCTACACTAATATTATAAAGATGAAAGATTTGTATTTTTGTATGTATCGAAAAAGCTTACAAACTACTGGACCGATTTCAAAAAAATTTTCACCATTAGAATCCTACATTATCCCTAATAAACATAGGGTACTTTTTATCCCGGCAAAAGCAGATCACGCAGGCGGAGCCGCGAGGAAAAGCTAGTAACGTATATTTTCGTTAAAGTCAACAAATAGTTTCGAGAAAAATGTGTGTCGATTAGCTGCCTATTCAAAATGGAGGTAAAAAATAATAATATTGACATAATTTGTTACATTGTTTGTGGCAATGTGGCCCTGGGTAATGATGCTTACCTTAGTGATTACGTAAGACCTTGGCCCTGACCTCGAGAAGGTCTCGAAGTTTGACCACGATATGTAATAGGTTGACGCGGCCTCACAAACATACTGCTTTACAAGTGATAAAGCCATAAACAGACTCGGTCTTGTACATTTATGCTGTAGACAGTTTTGTAATGAATGTACCTGTCCATGTTGTTACCACTGTCTTACAGAAAACCGACGTAAATTATCTAACAGCCTGAGACCCGGATCTCTTTTCCCTTTCTCAATCCCTAGCCCCTTTGAGGTTAACAACGGATATATGATTCTTCTAGTATTGTGATCCCTTCACCGTTAAAGCAAGCGATAATTAACAATTAATACACACCTAACTTAGAAAAGTCAGTATTATATGCTCTTCGGGCTGGTTTCGAACCTGCGACTTTCGTCGCGACAGTCCATTCCACTCCCCGCTGAGCTATCGCGTTAGTCCATATAGTCTATGGTAGCCATACTTTAGAATATTTTGAAACAAATAAAATCCTGTCTGGTTTCTGTCGAAGCATCACAATTCCATTTAGTTTTAAAAGAAAATTAAGAAATTTCGATATACTGAATCTGAATCCTAACAGCCTACTTCTCGCCGACAAAATTAAACAACGTGTTCTACAACTGTCTCACAAAAACCAACGTAAAGTATCGGCTAGCTGCTGTGTTTCGTACGGTGAGTGAGCTATCCGGAGGCCCAAATGCCGCCTCCCTTCCCAATTCTTTCATTATCCCTTTCCTTGAAGGTAGGCAGATTCTTCTGGCGTATATGGGTGCCTGTTCATCGCCGGTCTATGTACTAAAAAGTTAAATGTATATTAATCACATTTATATTTAATATAGAGTCCGCTAATGGCCGGCGCTCATTGACGGCATGGCACGGCATGGCACGGCAGGTCATGCTGCGGCATCCCGCGGCGTCCCGTGGCATGCCGTGGCATCCTGCTGAATGCCCAGCCACTCTCTCTCTCTCGCGCACCGCGGCAATCCGTGGAATGAAACGGCATGCCACGGGACGCCGCGGGATGCCGCGGCGCGTCGCGTCATGCCACAGCATCCCGCGGCACGTCGCGGCACTGTGGTATTGAAATAAAGTAACGTGAATTCTAAACTCGTGGCAATAAGATTCAAAATAACTTGATTAGTAATAAAATCCTTTGCCATGCCATGCCGTGCCATGCCGTCTATGAGCGCCGGCCCTTACGAACCGAGAAATATCAATGTATGAGTCTTATTGAAGATTGACACTCAGACTTACATCTGTGCGTAGTTTTTCTATCAAAACAATTATAAGAAGAATTCTCAAGGACTTTGTATTTTTTTAATTGACGTAAAACGAATATTACTTGCGTCGGTTAATATATTTTTTTATTAGCTTGTATGAAGAAATGAAGTGGCTCGCCTGATGGTAAGCGCCATACCTATTTATTAACAAAAGCAACAACACACAGAACTTCGTATTATAAAGTATTCATGGCACTGGACTGCGCTTATTACCCCGGTACATGATTGTTACCTACGATACAGATTTAACCTAGTATGGGGTCAAGACTATGTGTGTGACTGTTGGATGTATTTATATGTCACACGTATTTGTCACACCTCTAGGTGCGGCGAAACGTCACAAATAGAGATGCAGTTTAACATATTAACTTCGCGGGGTGTGACCCCGAACTAGAGCTGTGGCAGAACTAAAAACAGCTTACATACTGCTATTTGGCGGCATTAATACTGCTTAACGTACTTATCTCTAGAATAGGGCTGCCACGTATGGCACACCGGGACTTGTCCCTGTTTGTCGCTTTGTGTCCCCGTGTCCCCGCCAGTAAGTCAATTGTCACAGTACGAACATAAAAAAAATAGTATTAAGTGGGTAAATATTGTATATATTTCGGGTTCCGTATTATACTGTTCTTAAGGCCTAAAAAAGATTCTGATTAGAGCAGTTTGTTGATTAATTTTTTTATTGTATTAAAAGATTTTAATTAACTACCACGATATATTTTGTTTTTACTTACCGATTAATGCATTTTAAAAAGGATGTTCTGTAGTTAATCAACCACTATTTGTTCCAAATGACCCGGTCAACATTCTAACACATATAGCAGCCCTACTCTAGAATTCTGAAATAATTAACCCTCTCTGGTTTCTGTCGAAGCGTCACAGTTCCATTTAGTTTCATTAGCAAATTAAGAAATTGCGAAATACGGAATCTGAATCCTAACAGTCGACTTCCGGCTACAAAATTAACAAACAACATGTTCTCGGAACTGCTTCACTACTAGAAAATAGAGCACCGACGTTAATTCAATGCACGTATATGTTTTCCATTGAATTTGTCTAATATATTTTTAGGCCGGTAAAACGAGCAAGTGGATCACCTGCTGGTGAGTGATCTCCACCGTCCAAAAACGCCCACAATACCAAAAGAATCATGGATGAATTGCCGACTAAAAAGGAAAGGTTTAAATAAAGAATAAGGACAGAGAGGCGAATTGGCCCAAATGACCCTTGGATATCTCAGTCACTGTAGGAAATGCAGCAGCAAGCCGCTATTTTACGTCGATTTTCTGCGTCACAGTGATAACAACCCAGTAGTCGGCAAATTCAAGCTGTAGGCAAAACTGTTTACAGTGTTTCCCAACCTTTTTTAGGCCATGCCCCACCTTAACATTTTTTTGGTAAATTTGTCACCGATATTTAGCATTGCATTTAAATAACCCAAAGCGAAAGGGTTAAAGTCGTGTCGAGTCGAGTTTTTAAATTGCCCCCCTTAACTATCAAATTGCCCCCCTGTGGGGCGTGGACCCCACGTTGGGAAACACTGGTTTACAATGTGGCTCTAGCAGCTTTAAATTAGTATAAATACCATCCCTTAGGTATAGTGGCTGCGTATTTAGACTGAGCAACCGTGAAGTCCATCTTTTCTAGTTCTTAAGAATCTTCAGGAAACGTGGCACTGGCTGTACAAAGTGTTGATTGAAGAAGGCCGTACAGCAGTGGAAGCAGCCCGCAAAGTATTAAAAAAACGGGTTTGGAGTGTCTAGGGTGCAAAAATACTTTATAATTGAATTATTATTGTTTTAACAGTTGCCATTAAAAATAAATACAGGCACTAATAAATAATAAAAAACTAATAAATTTGATTAACGCTTTATTTTATTTTTACCCAAAATACACGCACTTTTGATAGTAAATTTCTTTTAATTTCGTTGCTCACACGTGTCAGCTGATATAAGTGTATAAACTCACAAGTGCATAGAATTACAAGCCTTTAAGTGTTCACGTACGGTGAGGATCTCAAAATGCCCCATCGATGGGACATGCATAGTGAACGTGTTATACCTACTAGATTTCAGTTGTGTTTTAGTATTACAGATAAATAATTAATCTTATAACACCATCTTATATATCAACTAGCTTTTGCTCGCGGCTCCGTCCACGTGATCAAACAAACAAACAAACAATCAAACTCTACAGCTTTATAATATTAGTATAGATTTGGGTAGCTTAGCAACGGAAGCCTTCAAATATGAATAATTTTCCCCGTTTTTGCAACATTTTTCACTGATGCTTCGCTTCTAATGGTCACAGCGTAATGTTATATATCCTAAAGCCTTCCTCGATAAATGGACTATCCAACACAAAAATATTTTTTCAATTCGAACCAGTAGTTCCTGAGATTAGCGCGTTCAAACAAACAATCAAACTCTACAGCTTTATTATTAGTATAGATATATTATTATGCGATTATTTCAATTAATACATCAACATTATTATTTACAGTTACTGTCATGTACATTTATGTTTCATCGATCTTTGCCTACATAATTTAAAACTAAATTGACACTAGAATAGTTAGTGTTGCCAATTTAGTCCCCCTTGCACTAGATTAGGTCCTTTTCTGACCGTTCACCATATAAATATTTGTAAGGATTAGGCGCTGAACCCAAGATCTAGCCCCAAATTAACATCTTTATATAGCGCATACCTATATAAAGATTTTTCACACTTAATAACAATTCAACAATAACAATTATGTTTTCCCTCTTAATATTATTATCAACCATTAGTGTTATTATTATTTACTACAGAGTAATTCATTCTTTATATTATGTTCTACAGGAATTCGATGTAAAAAAAAATAGGTTAGACCGATAGGCTTATTGGGTCTTAAAAAATATAAGAAAAAGTACTAATTAGTTAGTTTAAAAAATTTAACTAATTAGTTTAAAACTTTTTTGTCTTACTGTGTTAACGTGATTTTTATAGTCACTAGAAAGAGATAAAATAGTGGTAAACTAAAATGTTTGTATATCATTTATAAGTAAGGCCCAAATGGTAAAAATGGCTGTCTTAATTCCCTGCAAGATTTTTTAATAAACGTTGATACTAATAAAACGTACAAATAAATTCAACCGTTTTTTAACTCAATAGTGAGTAATTTTGCCTTAATAAATTTTTTTGTAATGTTTTATCCCAGTGAGCTAAGACCTAAGCTCAGTATAATTTGTATACTGAGTTGGCAACATAAAACAGATGTTTACGTTGTGCTGTCAAACTATAAAATATTTGAACCTTCACAATCTGTCAAAGTTAACAAAAATAAACTTTAGTCGAAGTAGTGCGCGTTGAACTACATTTTATCAAAAGTATATTATTAACCAACTTGTTTAACATAATTAATTAGTTTGTTTTGTTAACAATAATGTCCTTGCCAGGAGTAAAAGTGTTTCCAAAGCCGTAAGTAGTACATATAAACATATAATATATTTTTAACACTGCAATAATAATATAATTTCATACGTTCAGTTTTTATATATCCCTGCGTCACATACTACCATAAAAACAATGTAAATAACAAAGTGAGCCAAAAAATACAAGATTGTTTTGCTTTTTTAAATCTGCGGTTTATTTTAGTAATTTTCTAACATTTGTTTTATTTTATGCGATTGTCTGGCCACCTCTAAGTACAGTCAACCTGGGTAATTTTGGCTCACTTTAGAGGTAATTTATAGTAGTACGGATTTACTTTTATTGTTATTTGTCATAAATGAGTGTTTCTAGTGGGATATTGGCCTTTATAATCTAAATTCCTGTGTTATTTATCAAAACGATAAATAAGAGACCCTTAAATTACCAAAAATTTGGTGAGCCAAAGTTACACTGACATTTGGGTAACATTAATAAGTATGAGGAGTTGATGAAGAAAATCTCTAATTTATGTAGTTTTGTTTACTCCTCGGTAAGATTAGCTTGTCATATTGATAAAAAAAATACATTTCGTTTATATCACTATCTCCTTTTTAGTGGCAACGTAGGGTTGCCATATTAATACAATATTAAACTCCCTGGTTTATCGAAATCAACTTCTATTTTATGGACCTTGTTAAATCAAGTTATTATTGTATTAATCAGGTTTTGATGTACTTATAATCATTGAGCAATGTCTAAAATAATAAAAAATAATAAAACAAACTCAATCACATATAAAAAAGAAACATAATATCGGCTCTCAATTCCCCCATACCATGTATAGAAATTGATCATCAATCGCATAAGAATCGCCTCGTTTTGTGATTTTAGATCCTCCAAATCGACTAACTATATTTCGGAGGTGACAATTAAATATGTCAAGCTTTGATGGCCACTTCCACCCTTCAAAACTTTTTTGCATGATTGAAATTTTCACGCATTGTCTGTCCTCGCCCCGACCTAATGTTACCCCAAATGGTCTGAAAATGAAACGGATCGAAGATTAATTAAAGATTTTTTTAAAAATCTATTTATATCGCGGGATATTTCAGTGTTATTACATAAAAAACATATGATTCTTCAACATAAAACTGAACTCGCCATCTGTAGTTCTTCTGTAGTAATTGCTATACACAACTTTTTAGCAAGTTTATTTTTCAACTCTATTACCGCCAAAATTTTGAATGATGAGAAATAAATATATATTTGACAAATGTCAAATATCACTGCAGGTTTCGTTTAAAAACACTTTTTATCTTCATAAATTAAACAACTTATTATTATACAGTGATTCAGTAAGCAGAGAAAAAATTAAACGTTCAAATACAAGTTAGTGAGTCAATGTTACATTGAAAGCTAAAGTTACCCAGGTTGACTGTAAATGCCACTTAAAAAATAAATTAAATAAATATGACACTTTCTTCTTCTTTTTCATTTATGGCTTCGCATTATTATGCATTTCGCCAATGACAAGTATAATTTACTCTTAAGTCTTCACAAGAACAATGAAATATCGGTGTGGAAGTTTTCAAGGTCTTGTTGGGGTTTCGGTGTGAATTCTTTCCAGTAAGATGCTTAATTCACTTATTTCAATATGCACCTGCACTGGGGCTCCAGGCTGATCACCACACGTGGAAGAGAATTAAAGAAATGTGTCGACAAACATCATCTAATGACCATCTCAACTCCAGAACCAACTCACTGGCCCACTGACCCGAACAGACTGCCAGATGTTCTAGACTTCTACATAACAAAAGGACTTTCAAGACTATTCTTTGGAATTACTTCGTGCCTAGATGGCTCATCTAATCACATTCCAGTTATATTAACAGTGAGCGTTACTGCACTACTCAAAGAAAGACAACCGTCATTATACAACAACCAAACTGATTGGGATGCTTTCCGAGAAATTGTGAATAGGGATCTCTCACTTCATATAGCTCTAAAAACAAAAGCCGATATAGACGAAGCCACTCAAATATTCACAACTACCATTCAAGCAGCTTGCTGGAAATCCACCCCGGATAACTCAAACTCTAAACCACGACACATTAAGGTCTCACCAGAAATAAGACAGTTAATTCTGGAAAAGCGAAGGTTACGGCGAGTATGGCATACTAGCAGACAACGCGTAGATAAAGCTTCCTTTAACAAAGCTATAAAAAATCTTAAAGCCGCAATCAGTGAGGAAAATAATCAAGCTATGGAAGATTTCCTGGAATCTCTCACAGCAACAGCTGCTACAAACTATTCTCTGTGGCGGTCCTGCAAAAGTGCCAACAGGCCTATAGAACCTAAACCTCCTATACGAACTCAAAACAACAAATGGGCAAGGACGAAGCAGGAAAAAGCTGATGCTTTTGGAAACCACCTAGCCAAAGTATTTACTCCAAACGAAGCTGATCCACAATCTGACGAATCCGACATTGATAACGTCCTTAGACAAGATTTCCAATTGGATTTGCCAATCAAGCCAACAACCACAAAGGAAGTAACAAGAATTATCTTTAAAATGCCAGAAAAGAAAGCGCCAGGTTTCGACCTGATAGATAAAAATGTACTCAAGGCGCTGCCTAGGAAGGCTATAGTATTTCTTACAATCTTATTTAATGGTATCCTAAGAACTGGGCACTTTCCAGCCCTATGGAAAGTGTCTCAAGTAATAATGATCTCCAAACCAGGCAAGCCAGCGAATGAAATTACATCCTACAGACCTATAAGCCTTCTACCTGTAATGTCAAAAATGTTTGAGAAGGTACTCCTACACAGGTTACTGCACGAGACTTCCCAAAGATCCCTAATACCGGACCATCAATTTGGATTTCGCCAGTACCATGGAACTGTGGAACAGGTACACAGAGTTGTGAATAGCATCAGAAGTTCCTTGGAAAGAAAAGAATACTGTTCTGCCGCCTTCCTTGACGTTCAGGAGGCATTCGACAAAGTGTGGCATAAAGGGCTTCTTTACAAAATAAAAGCCTATCTGCCAAACACATTCTTCCCGATAATAGAGTCATATCTTACAGAAAGAATCTTCCAAATTAAAGAAGAAGAATGTACATCTTCTTTCCACTGCATCTCGGCTGGAGTACCCCAGGGGTCAGTGTTAGGACCAGTACTCTATACAATTTACACATGTGACCTCCCACTAAACGATGGTACCACAATAGCAACCTTTGCAGACGACACGGCTTTACTGGCTAGTAGCAAATGCCCCTTGGAAGCCTCGAGGATTCTCCAAAGTGGGTTGAATAAAGTTCAAGAATGGCTAACCAAATGGCGTATCAAAACTAGTGCAGCAAAGTCGGCGCATATAACATTCACTCTACGGAAGGGCAACTGTCCACCTGTTACCCTTAACAGCAACCAACTTCCACAAAAAGACACCGTAAAATACCTGGGAATGCATCTGGACAGGCGGCTTACCTGGAGAAAACATGTACAGGCCAAAAGGGATGAAATGAATCTGAAGTATCGAGGACTCTACTGGCTACTAGGCAGAAACTCAAAGTTGTCCATAGATAACAAACTACTCATCTACAAGAGTATAATAAAACCGATCTGGACCTACGGAATCCAACTATGGGGATCGGCAAGCGACGCAAACCTAAGTATCATACAAAGGGCACAAAACTCCATATTGAAGCAGCTTTGCAACGCACCCTGGTTCATCAGGAACACGGAAGTCCACGAACACCTGAACATTGGGACGATAAAACATGAAATAAAGTCCTGGTGCTCGAAATACAAGTCAAGACTGGAGAAACACCCGAACCAACTAGCGACCCAGTTGACGGTTCCAGACACACTTCGCAGATTAAAGAGGCGGCATATTCTAGAATTAGATATCAGCCTATGACACCCTAAAGAGGTATCCCAGTGGGGAATACTCTCTAACACGAACAACAGCTCCCAACACATCTGCTCATAGTCATTGACTGATTGCATGATGAAAGAAAAAAAAAAAAAAAAAAAAAAACTTATTTCAATATTTCTATACACTGTTCATCGCCGTCAATATTTATTGCACAAGTCCACACCACTTTTATACAACAAACACAATGTTAAACTTGATTTTGAAATAAACTAAATAAATTCCTGCAAATACTCCAATATGACACATTCAAATACAAAATTCATACTTTTACCATCAACTTAAAAAAAAGCAGGACACCACGTCTCATAGATCGAAAGTGAAGCACCCATAGTGTGCCGGAATGCTGTATGTATACGGGCCTCACGCACACACTCTCATTATAATGCACCAATTGCCGCCATTACAAGACATGACCCACGGGCCTCACACACACACTCTCATAGTGCACTAGTTGCCCCCATTACACAACACAATGCTCAATCCCTCAACTTTTGCACACATAGATAAGAAAACCTGCTTCACTCTCAATATTATTAGTGTAGAGCCCTTCTTTTTTTCTAAGTCTATGACTCTGACACGAATGTTATATGAATGCCATATGAAGGATATCTAATAAATAACATAATATACAAAATCTAGGTTCATTTTAGATTACAAATCACTAAACCAAACTATTCACTAAACATCAGTGTATGCGTACCTTCACTTTAATATAACATTTTATGGCTTCATGAATTCAGTACATAATAGAGTAAAAATATTTATTGATAAGACAATTTATAAGTTTATTTTTAAATAAGTTTATATTATCTAAATCCTTACTTTCTTTGAAATAAAACTAGTTTAAACGGATTTTATCACGGTTTGTTATTTATTTTGATCCGGACATTTCGAAGACTTTTCAGCCTTTGGGTCACGGGGTGGACTGAGGTGTAGGTTGTCCCAAAATGTTAATGTTACATTATCTACCTTCAGTTTAAAATTATTAAAGTTTGATGATGGTCTGATCTACGCAGAAGGAGCTCACTGTGTCTTGAGGTCTGGCAGTTGGTCCTTTGGGTTCTGATTTTATTAAGTGTATAATCGGATCCCAGGCTTGTGCTAGCTTCCAACCATCTTCTCTATTGAAATTCGGATGTTTTTTAATTTCAATAGCCTCGCGAATCATCCTGGGTAGGAATCGGTGTTCTTTGCCAAAGAATATAATGCCCAATAATTTCACTGGCTTTAATTTCCTTCAAACCGAAGCAGTGCTTACACACTGTTGCTTGACGGCAGAATTAGCGGAGGTACCAACACAGACAGACCAGTAGTTTCATCATAAAAGAGTTTAATATGCACAAAGTACATCTCAACATTCCAATAAATATTAATAAATATCGAATAAGCGGGTAGTTAATAAGTGATTTATTGATGTAGCCCTCGTTCAAGTTGAAAACAACTTGGTAAGATAGATAGCAATAGTGCGAGTTTCGCGTAGGTGCGAGCGAGAAAGATATGATTATATGCATAGTATATGTAAAGTAAACAGATACAACGATAAGGAGAACAAAGAGGTGTGAAGCTTATTAGTGAGGCAGATGTTTTAAACTTTTTACAAATGTTCAAATCATTTACAAAATACAAAAAAAATACAAAATAGTTTATTTTTGACAGCCTCCGTGGCGCAGCGGGTGAGTAGCCGGCTGTGAAGCGAGAGGCCGCGGGTTCGATCCCAGCACCGAGACAAATGTTTGTGTGATCCACAACTATTTGTTTCGGGATCTGGGTGTTGTGAGACCAAAAGTCTCTAGTAGTTTCTGATACCCATGACACAAGATTCGTATCTTACTATGTGGTCAGTACTATGTGTGTGACTGTTGGGTGTATTTATTTATTTATATTTATTTGGCACTAACTCAATCTATTACAGTTTTCAGTTTTTCTTACATTATTTATAAGTTTAACTATTTTTAATTATATTTATTGATAGCAGCGAAAAAGCAGCGATTGCTCAGTGGGAAGTGGTACGGACTGTCGAGACGAAAGTCGCAGGTTCGAATCTAGCCCCCAAGAGCATACACCTGTGATGTTAAGTTACGTGTATATTAATTGTTAATTATCGCTTGCTTTAACAGTGAAGGAAATATCGTGAGGAACCCTGCATACCTGAGAACTCGATAAGATTTTTCGAAGGTATGTGATGTCTGTCAACCCGCATTAGGCCAGCGTGGTGGACTAAGGCCTAACGCCTCTCATTTAGGAGAGGAAGCCCGTGCCCAACAGTAGGACGTGTATAATACAGGGCTATTATTATGTTTAATGATACTGAAGCTTAATATAAATAATAAACTGTTTAGGTACCACAATAAACAGCTTACTAGGTAACACTTTAGACAGTTTTGTTTAAATCGGATACACTTGTAACAATGAAAGATTTAGAGGTCGCATTTTTCCTGAATTTTTTTGGGCATAAAGGTTCTGGAATGGAGGCCACGTACTGGCAAGCGCAGCGTTGGACGTCCGCCTACAAGGTGGACAGACGACCTGATAAAGGTCGCAGGATGTCGCTGGATGCAGGCCGCTTCCAACAGGTCGGTCTGGAAATCTTTGGAGGAGGCCTATGTTCAGCAGTGGACGTCCTGTGGCTGATGATGATGACTTTTCCTGACATGTATTTTGTCGTGCTTAACCTATACAAACACATAGTTATTGTCTTTAGCAGCTATTTTCACTCTACTTAATAGCCCACAGTTGCCGTGCTTAAATAAATAAAAAAAAAATATTTAAAAATCGAACAAAATAACTTTAATGACTATTGAAATACAATCTTAAAATGCTCTTATCAGTTAATAACTTGATAATGAGTCGATGTGTCAATGTATCGATAATGATAAGTGTTTCAAACAAAAGTCAGATGGAGGCCGACTTTAATGAGACTTTTGACCTGACTGTTAACCGTCCTTTTAGTACCAAGGGGAGAAGCATATTTTTTTTATTTTTATTTTTTTTATAGCATGGGCCGGCAAACGATCAAGTGGGTCACCTGATGGTAAGTGATCTCCACCGCCCATTTACGCCCACCACCAGAACAATCATGGGCGCGTTGCCGACCTTAAAGGAAAGGGATAATTATGGATTGGGAAGGGGAGGGGATTTGGGCTTCCGGATATCTCACTCACCGTACGAAACGCAGCAGCAAGCCGCTACTTTACGTCGGTTTTCTGTGAGACAGTGGTAACGACCCGGTCGAGCCAGCCCATTCATGCTGTAAACAAGACTGTCTACAGCGTGGCTCTACTACTCAAAAGTGTACTCACTAAATGTCGAAAACGTCAAATATATCGGATAAAAGTTTCAACATTCGATAAAATTACTTCGTTACGATAGGGTTCGAATGAATATGAATATGCATGAAGAATATAATGAGAGTGAAAGATAATTAACATTATTACTTTAAACATGATTATTTTATTTCCAGTACATTCTCGGAGCTCCCTGACTCTTACAAGCTGTCGGTGGAACAACGTAAATTTTACGACGACAACGGATATCTGGTCATTAAACAGTTGATAGATTTTGCCTCTCTATACAGTTACAAGTAAGTACTAATAAAAATACGCACTCACACCTATATATAGTATATAAAAGGGTCCCGTTGTTAGGTATCCTTCTTGTATGGAACCATAGGAATTGAAAAAAAAATGACCCTCGGCAAAAAAGTTATAAAGATAAATCTGTCTATCTGTATCATCATAGTGCCAAAGCCAATGGACGGATTCGAATGCGGTTTATGTTTGTTGAAAAGCTGGTTTAACCGAAATGGTTCTCAGTTATGTTTAAAGTAAATTTCTTCATCCTAATGATTTATCAATCAAAATTATAAAAAAAATATTATTTTAGTTTTATTGCAATGTTTAACCTAATGTTAATATTGTGTGTTTTTTTGTTCACTATTCGCATTGCTCTGTGGCGCCGTGGACGAGTAGCCGGCTGTGAAGCGAGAGGCCGCGGGTTCGATTCCCTCACCGAGAATAACGTTTGTGTGATCCACAAATATTTGTTCCACGTCTGGGTGTGTTTTTCCCCAGAGGGATTTACATCAAGCAGGCGGCCGGTCGTAAAAACTACAAACGATATATTGTAATATGTGTTAAAAAGCATGTTGTGCCGACCCCACTGCGAGTGGGGTAAGGGCAGGTGAAAGAAGATTTTGTCTCTCAGACTCACGCCTGTTTCCCGTAGGGGTAGGCAGAGACAACGGACTTCCACCTGCTACGATCCTTACACACCTCTTTGGTATCCTTCAATCTCATTATATTCTTCATGCAATAATTAATTATACAAAAATATTTTTTAATTTCTCAGACAACGCTTCTCACAAATGGCCAAAGGGCTCGTGACAACTGCCGCAAGCATTATAAAAGAACCTTCTTTGGTTCGCAACAAGCAAAATCCAGAAGATCACATTCTCAAGGTATAGAGTTCTTATAGAAGCATGTTGTTCAACATGTTGCTGGTGGTAGGATATTCATATCCGCCCGGACAGCGACCACCGTACACATGGTGTTAAAACCTAACAAAGTGGCCCACACACCTTGGATCGCGTTCCAGGACCTTGCTGTTACGTTTTGTACGGTTACTGAGATATCCGGAAGCCAAAATCCCCCTTCCTTTCCCAATCCCTTATTTATCCTTTCTCTCTATGGTCGGTGTCTCGACCAAAAATCGTTTGGTATTGTGGGCGAACATGGGCTGTGGAGATCACTTACCAACAGTTGACCCAATTGCTTGTTTGCCGGCCAATGCTATAAAACAAAATGTATGTACCAACATTTTATTAGTTCTTCCATAATATACCAAGACATATCATTCATCACAATTTTTTAAGTCTCTCGTATGCGTGAGGCCCTCTGGGTTGGTACCACCGCTTTGTCTATTTATACCGCCGAACAGCAGCGTCTCCGCACTGAATCCGATGGAATTACTGGACATTATGGGACTTAACATCCTATGTGTCGGGGTGACGAGCCCAGTGCAGTGTCATGCAATACTTTGTAATATAATATGTTGTTACGCTTCTGTTTATGGGCAGGCGAGCACCGTCAGGTGACCTGCAAGGTCATTCAGGACAATACAAAATTAAATAAAATAAAACTAGAGGACCACTACTCTATTTTCTACTAATTTTGAATAATGTACTGCTTGACGCTGCACTTTGATGATATCTCAATACGAAACATGTTAACCTCCGTAATTTCATAGTGCGTCAGTCAGGCCGATTGAAAAGATATGAGTGGTAGAGCCACGCTGTAGACAGGTTTGTCTACGGCATAAATGGGCCTGCTCGACCCGGTCGTAACCACTGTGTCACAAAAAACCGACGTAAAGTAGCGGCTTGCTGCTGCGTTTCGTACGGTCAGTGAGATATCCGGAAGCCCATATCCCCTCCCCTTCCCAATCCCTAATTATCCCTTTCCTTTAAGATCGGCAACGCGCCTATGATTCTCTACTATTGTGGGTATACAAGGGCGGTGGAGATCACTTACCATCAGGTGACCCACTTGCTAGTTTGCCCGCCTATGCTATAAAAAAACGAGTGCGTTTCGGGACGCTTGACAGAAGTGATAACTTAAACTAATGTGGGTTAAAGTGAGAGCGGAGGAGCGTGTGCGTGAGAGAAAGGGAAGCCAGACAGAGTGGCGCCGTAACGCGTTACGTTACGAAGCGGTTTACCCTCCCATAAGAAGTTATCACTTCAAAAACCTAATCCAGAAAGTTCTTCATTGTTCAATGAGTTTCCAAAACGCTCTAGATCCAAGACATCGCGTACGACGACGTGTTCGTTCAGTATGCTCAAAACCCTCGCCTCTTGGACCTGGTGTGTCAGTTTATAAGCGATGACGTCACGGTTGTGCACAGCATGTTCATCAACAAACCACCGGGCACCGGCAGACATCCGCCGCATCAGGTAATGGGACAATTGACAACATTTCATTTTTTCAACATACCTCTATTAGTAGATTAAATTAAATTAGATCCAAATTAAAGAGACCCATTTCTTTCCTTTTTTTCCGAAATCGACTGTTTTCTTCATGAAAATAAAGACAATAAAGACAATCCTTCTCTAGACATATTCCACAATAATTTTAATGTATATAAACGACAAATTCATAATATCCTCAAAGATTCGTAACTCACATTTTTAATGCCTGTTTGTTATTTGTAAGTTTTTCAAACGTAATTGTTATTATTAATAATATCTACTCGTACTTATATATTACTTTCTGGAACACATGTTTTGGGTTATAATAATTATAGTTCATCAAATGTATCTCATAATGTATATTTTTACATGATTGTAACCTGTTTTGTGTTTAATAAATAAAAATAAAAAATAATTCTCTTTTGAATTGTTTTTGATTCGAAACAGAGGTAAACGCCAAATGACGTCATATATACGGCATGACGGTGTTTATGTCTATAATTTACCTTTAAACAAAACTGTTAGTTGATGCTATTGGATTTTTTGGGTGTGTTTAAAATTGACATTTGTGATATTATCAAGTAATATTAACGTAGTTTTATTTTTCACTTATGGATAAAAGACAAACACGGTTTTTGGTTTTTATATTTTTACTCCGAAATCAACTAGTAATAAAAAATTTAAAAAATATAGTCGAACTTAGTATAGCAAAATAAAGAAACGGTATTTTTGTTTTAGGCACGTTTGGTTTTTGAAATGTTGTCAATTAAGCTATTAATCTTAAGAAATAAGTGGTAATGCTGTAGACATTTTGTATCTACAGCATGAATGAGTTGACTTGACCGTAGGATATTTGATTCGACTTTTATTATTGTTTTAATAAATAAGTTACATTCTCCAAAATCTGTTATCGAAAGAATTATTATAAATTAAGTCAAAAATTTAAATGTTAGACGTTATTTAAATCTGCTGGTAGGGGTAACTACCCCTACAACTTTGACAACTGTCAAATTATGCAAAAAGGATGCACGAGATGGCATGTTACGTCACAAGCCAGGTCACGCGTGTTACGGAGTCACGCGTGAGAGGGAGAATGGGAGATTTTTTTTTATTGTATGACTAGCATTTGCTCGCGGCTCCGCCCGCGTGAACAGCATTTTCCGGGATAAAGTAGCCTGTAATCGTCTCCAGGGTCCCATCTGTCTCTGTAGATAAATTCATCAAAATCGGTTCATTGATTTAGACGTGAAAGCGTAACACTCACTTTCGCATTTACTTTACTTACCTTTTTCATCCCTTATCAAATAAAATTTCCAAAATTCCTGAAACACGTATTTATTTGTTTTACGTCAATAACCGAAATACAATATTTTGTTTATGTAACTTTCCATACATATTATCATGCCCTATTTTGACCCCTTTGGGGTGGAATTTTCTAAAGTCCTTTCTTAGTGGGTGCCTACTAGGGATTGCAATCCGGAAAACCGGATCCGGTAATCCGGCGGATCCGGCATCATTAAACGTCCACCGGATCCGGTACCAATATACCGGATCCGGCAACCGGATCCGGTGCTACAATTTTTAGCTATTTAAATAGAGCTGTTGCATCATTAGGTACTTTACTATGCCAAAGAAAAAAGTCATACGATCAGAAATGACAAAAATCTTGGAAAGAGTTATTCAAGATGATAACTCTAAAGAAAAATTGGAAGAAATAGTAGAAGAGAACTTAGAATCACCATCAGTAAAGAAAGATTTGTCATTACAGGAAGAATTACAATTACAAATCCAGCAAGAAACCATGTGTTATAGCTTAGATACTAAAAAAGAGAAAGATTTTGATAAAGTACTAAAAAAGTAAATGACTACATTTAAAAGGACTGAGTTTTCACAGAATTCGAAGAGAATACTTGTCTGCTATTAGAAAGAAAGAAAGAGATGATTATTTGCTGACAATAAAGCCGACAAGTATAGAAACTGCAAGGGCCTTTTTGGCCGCAGGCTATATTTGCAGCTCTATTAAAAGTTGACTAGCAGATGGCACAATTAACATTATTTGTTTTCTATGATCCTTTTTTCAAAATCAACATTGATTTTCTTATAATATAATATAATGAATACTATGACAATTATTACTTAAAATTCTTATTAAAATAATTATTTTTCGTAAGTTGATTAAACTAAAAAAATGTAATTATAAGACAAACTCATTATTGTGATAATTGTGCCATTCATTACAAAGATTCATCAAATCATGATGGTGTCTGTCATAAATATAAGACTTGTTTATTAGCAACAGTTGCATTCTCAAATACTTTAATAATTATTGTGATCTCATCTCAGTAAATTACGTAAGGTTAATTACCTATATTAGATTTTATATGTTTTATTTTTTATAAATTACCTATATTAAGCACAATAACACTTGATTAACTTACTAACAGTTCATTTTGAACCAAAAAGCGAAAATCATCCTGACTTGATCAATCCGGCCGGATCCGACCGGATCCGGCCGGATCAGTGGGAATCCGGACGGATCCGGCCGGATTGGAAATGACGCCGGATTGCAATCCCTAGTGCCTACATAACAAAATGAACATACAGTCCGAATTTTATGCTTGTAGCCTTGATAGTTTGCGCTCGGCGATGATGAATCATTCAGTCAGTCAGGACATGTTATTTTATAAGTATAGACGAGACGTGCAAGGCGCTTGCTTGTTAGTAAGCTCCATGCCAGCCCATACACAGAAGCAACACCACACAGAACTTTGAATTACAAAGCACTGCATGGCACTGAACTGCGCTCGTCACCCCGAGACATAAGATGTTAAGTCACATAATGCCCAGTAATTTCACTGGCTTCAATGCCCTTCTAATGGAAACGCAACAGTGCTTACATACTGTTTCTTTCATAGAAATAGACGGCGCGGTGGTTCCAACCCAGACGGCCTCTCGCATACGAGGACCTTTTTTTTACTAGCCCTGTAATATACATGTCCCACTGCTGGACACGGGCCTCCTCTACTGAATGAGAGGGGTTAGGCCTTAGTCCACTACGCTGGCCTAATGTGGGTTGGTAGACTTCACATACCTTCGAAAAATCTTATCGAGTTCTCAGGTATGCAGGTTTCCTCACGATGTTTCCTTCACCGTTAAAGCAAGCCATAATTAATATACACGTAACTTAAAAAAGTCAGAGGTGTATGCTCTTGGGGCTGGTTTCGAACCTGCGCTTTTCGTCTCTACAGTCTGCTCGCTGAGCTATCACTGCTTACGAGGGACCTACCACAATTTACAATACAATACAAAAACTCTTTATTGTATAACCAATAATCACATAAAATTATTTAGCATAGAACTACTAAATGGTTTTACAATGGGCGGTCTTATCGCTACGAGCGATCTCTGCCAGACAACCTTTGGATGGACAGAGACTGAAGTAAAAGAAGTCACGGTGGTGTAGAGAGAGAGAGAGAGAGAGAGAGAGAGTGAGGGACAGGGATATAGTAATAGTAATAAATTAAATTAAAAAAATGTGTGCGTGTAGTAGTGTACACACGTAGGAAGTGAAACTTCTTTATGACCTTATTTTTCAAAAAATGGTCTACTATATGCAACTTTACAGAAATTGGTAAAATAAAGTTAAATTAGATAAAGTTTAAAAAAAAGACTTTTATTATCATAGACATGAATACAAAAAAAAGTGTGCGTCTCGGGACGCTCGACAGAAGTCCGGTCAAAATCCGCTCAAAGTCCGATCAAAGTCCGGTCAAAGTCCTGTCAAAGTCCGTCAAAGTCCGGTCAAAGTCCTGTCAAAGTCTGGTCAAAATCCAGTCAAAGTCAAAAATGTGACGCGTGCCGCGTAACGGAAAAATGTGACGATTTTTTTTTTCTAACGCCGATAAAGAAGTTTCACTTCAATAAATGTATAGTAAACTAAAATACTAATAGTATAAAATATCAAATATATATACTTAAACATACAGGGTTAATTTTAAAACACCAGCAACCTCGCAGGACCAGATAGCTGACCCCATACGGAACAACTTTTGTTCTACGAGTTTGGATATAACTCAATATATTTAAAAAAAATGATTTTACAAGTTTTTGTTGTGTCGTATTTTTCTTCGTAGACTGCGGCGTGCGCGCGCGACTCAAAGGCGCCGCTCAGCTGCTCGAGCGTTGACCTTCAAAGCCGCTAGCCCGGTTCCCCACGCTTCGCGTGTTTGCTTACGTAATCTGCGATGCGCGTAGGTAACTTTCAAGACGGAAATTAAATGAATACTTATTTTTGTATGAAAATAAAATCTAACAAATTATCAAAAGTCGTAGAACAAAAGTAGTAGCTTATAACCTTAGGAATCTACCCCTGCGAGGTTGCTGGTGTTTTAAAAATAACCCTGTATAACTAGTATTACAGAAAAACAATGTATGTACACAATTTATTTATTTATTTCCCATTGCAGGATCTATTCTACTTCCCATTTAGGCCGGCGGAATGGATAGTGGCATCGTGGACGGCTATAGACGATGTGAACACTAACAACGGCTGTCTGTACGTAATTCCAGGTTCACATAAGAATGAGACGCTTTATCCCCATGGTAACGTGCCGGTAAGTATAGAATGGACAGTCATTTTAATTATTATTTAAAAAAAACGAAACTTGCATACATAGACTCATGTTTGTTTCCCATAAGGTAGTCAGAGACAACAGATTTTTTGTCCGAGCACGGCAAAATGACTGCACTACATCTGATGGTAAGCGTAGTGCAGTCCAAAAAACCGACAAACAATGAGTTTATCGGTGATCACCAGAATCATGCCGGCTTGTATAAATGCTTCTTCACACTCCGAAGAGGGAAAAAGCACATCGAAGGGCCAACGACGGGACAGACGGATGACCGATGCAGGTACATCAATACAAAGATGTATCCCATGTACTATACCCGCCCCAACCAACCATCATTTCATGTCACAAGCCCGACGGGAGAATATGCACTGGATGATCCTGGAACGCGATCCAGATAAAATTTCCACTTTCTATGATCCTTACACATCTACTTGGCCTCCTTAACTCTGATTACATATTTCATGCATACACGTTAGTTTAGAGTACTTCTGACCTGGCCTTCTCGAGAATATCTTTGACTTGATCTAAGAAAGTTTGTTGAGGCCTTCCCCTCCCAACTGTATCATTCACACTCGCCATGTGTATTTGTTTCGACAATATTTTTTCGTCCATCCTCTCAACATGCCATCTCAGTATTCCTTTCTCAATCTTCAATACATCTCTTACACCACACCTCTTTCTTACCTCACTATATCTTATTCTATCTCTCATAATCAAACATACTTCTCAAAGCTCTAATTTCTAAAGAACTAATACTACTTTAATTTTTCTACTGCTACGGCCAACAAATATATTTTTTTTATTAATAAAAAAAACATTTATTTGATTATTAAAAAAACTTTTTTTTTTTATTTGTTTAATAAAAAAATCAATCACTTCAAATTAAAAAATCTTTACTCTTGAAAAATTATAAAAAAAACTTAATAAAAATCCTTTATTGAATATCCCTCACAAAAAAAAAATATCAATTGGCTTCCACAGGATTCAGGTAAAATGTTCCATGGCATACTGGAGGAGAGTCGGCTAGCTCCAGTAAGCGAGCGAGTCCAGCTTGAGATGAGTCCCGGGGACACGGTATTCTTCCATCCTTACTTAGTGCATGGCTCTGGACCTAACGTGTCTAAGGTCAGTCAACATTTGAAACACCAGTGTTTCCCAACGGCCCACGCCCCACAGGGGGGCAATTTGATAGTTAAGGGGGGCAATTTGAAAATGAACTCGATACGACTTTAAAAACACCCTAGACTAGTGTTTCCCAACGGCCCACGCCCCACAGGGGGGCAATTTGATAGTTAAGAGGGCAATTTAAAAATGGACTCGATATGACTTTAACCCTTTCGCTTTGGGTTGTTTAAATGCAATACAAGATATCGGTGACTAATTTAACAAATAAATGTTATGGTGGGGCATGGCCTAAAAAAGGTTGGGAAACACTGTCCTAGACCCCTAGACCTCCCCCCCTCTCTCCTCATACCTTTCCGCTAAGTTTGATAACACACCACGATTACTGTTGAGATTTTTTCTCATCGAATGTGTTGTAGTATAAATTACGATGTTTTTAATAATTGTAATTAAAAATATACATTTTTATTAAATGAAGAGACGAGCAAGTCGCTCGCCTGATTGTAAACGCCACACCTGCCCATAAACAGAAGCAACAATATACAGAACTTTGAATTACAAAGCACTGCATGGCACTGAACTGCGCTCGTCACCCCGAGACATAAGATGTTAAGTCTCATAATGACCAGTAATTGCACTGTCTTTCAAACCGGAACACAACATTGCTTACATACTGTTGTTTGGCGGCAGAAATAGACGGCGCGGTGATACCAACCCAAACGGCCTCTCGTATATAAGGGACCTACCACCTGGCAAATGTGTGACTATGATCACTTACAATAAACGATGATGACCACCTGTGAGGTGTTGATCACTAACTGCAGGCTCTGTTGACAAGTATATGCGTTGATGATCATTACTATGGACCGTGATACTATACGACGTGATGGTCAGTTCTATGTGTGATTATGATCACTAACTATATGCAGTGATGGTTACTAACTATGAACAAGGATGACCACTGACTGTATAGTGTTGATCACCATCAGTGGGCAGTCATGATCACTAATTGTAGTCTCTGTTGACCGCTATGTACTTTCATTCACAGCTATGTACAGGATCATTACTATGATCAATGATAGTCACTTTCAACCAGTCATCTGACTTGCTGGTTTGTTAGTATTTGTTTTACTGACTGTACAGAATTACCGCAAGGCGATAACGTTTCATTTCGCGAGCAACCACTGCCATTACATCGACGTGAAGGGAACTGTGCAAGAAGTGGTGGCCAATGACGTCATGGGCGCTGCCAAGAAGAAGGGATACGAAATTGATTACCAGGTCAGTGTTGTAGTTTTTTTAACGCGCTTTTATTAGCTTAATACGTATGTATGTTTGTATGATAGTATGTTTGTATGTAACGGAATCTTTGAACACGATTTTGACCTTACAAACGTCGGATTAAATACTTATCAAGGACCGATGACAATGCAATATTTTAAAACATAAAAATGTATTGTAAATTCTGATCTATACTTATAAAATAACATGTTCTGACTGACTGAATGATTCATCATCGCCGAGCGCAAACTATCAAGGCTACAAGCATAAAATTCGGACTGTATATATTCATTTTTTTATGTAGGCACCCACTAAGAAAGGATTTTAGAAAATTCCATCCCAAAGGGGTCAAAATAGGGGATGATAATATGTATGAAACTCTGTCATTTTAAAAGTTACATAAACAACATTTTGTATTTCGGTTATTGAAGTAAAACAAATAAATACGTGTTTCAGGAATTTTGGAAATTTTGTTTAATAAGTGATGAAAAAGGGAGTGAAAGTAAATGAGAAAGTGAGTTTGTTTGTTCAGAGTCAGTGAACCGACTTTGATGAATTTATCTACAGAGACAGATGGGACCATGGAGACAGTTACAGGCTACTTTTATCCCAGAAAATGCTGTTCACGCGGGCGGAGCCGCGAGCAAAAGCTAATTAATTATAAATAGTGATGTGTGTAATGTTTAACTTATGCGTCAATACATAGCGCGGGCGCCAACGTTGAGTTAGATCGCGATATGGTTTACTATTATATTAACCCGCTTTTTTAGTATTCGAGTTAGGAATTACGTGGGTGGTGGAGATCACTTACGATCAGGTGACCCACCTGCTCGTCTGCCGGCCTATGCTATAAAAAAAACTGATGATTAAAATCCAGTGTAGGTGTCGGTTAACTGAAACCACACCGACTTATTGTTTGTAACTTCTCAGTGTTATTTTTTGTCAATTTTGAAGTTTTGTTAATACTTATTTTTTTACAATTCTAAGTGTTAATTATAGCTATTTTATGTAAATTCGTACACAATAACACAATTACGACGAATGAGCTGTTGTCCGTCGAGGAGTTTAATTATTCATCGCAGCATAACTCTATAGAATGAATGATTGAATGATTATATGAATGATTGAAAAAATGAATGAATGATTGTTTTTATCCGATAAAATCGGTGCACAATTACGGGAAAATCGATAAAAAGCAAAAAAATCTGTTCCATTTTTTGAATTTGTTTTTAAATACTTTATTTTATCTTTGTAGGACATGTGGAGATACAAAAGCAGACTGATTAAAGGCGTGAAATCGAACCTGTAATATCGATTATGAAAGTAATCTATAAGACATCAGATTATATGCATTTATATGTTTGCATATACATATGCATATAACTGTATATTTATAGCGTTCTTGCATAATCTAATACTTTCTCGCCAATCGTGCATAATTTGAGGTACACAGGGGACAAAGGGTACAAGTTAAGCGGGAATAGTGACGTAATGCAACCTACGACAAAATCAAATTCTGTCCAGTAATGTCTGTCTAACCCAGTGATTCCCAACGTGGGGCCCACGCCCCACAGGGGGGCAATTTGATAGTTAAGGGGGGCAATTTGATAGTTAAGGGGGGCAATTTAAAAATGGACCCGACACGACTTTACTAACCCTTTCGCTTTGGGTTATTTAAATGCAATGCTAGATATCGGTGACAAATTTAACAAAAAAATGATAAATGTTAAGGGGCATGGCCTAAAAAAGGTTGGGAACACTGGTCCAACCTAAACTTATTTTTGCTTTAGGTGCTTGATGTAATTTGTAACAATATATAAATGTATTATTCATTGAAATAGAACTAATTTAAACGGCTTTGATCGTGATTTTCGAAACACCTGGACCAAAATTAAAATAAGTAAACCGCGATAAAACCCGTTTAAATTAATTTTATTTCAAATTGTAACTTTCGCGTAAACGTAAGAAATCAATATGATATTATTCATGTTTACTATATTACGTTTTTTTACAAGTAATTAATAGTTGGACCTACTTTTGCAAACAGGAACCAACCCACAGCAAGTTCAAATGGAGATACTGATTTTGTTTTACTAAATTCAATCATTTAAACTATTTTTTTCGTAGTTTTTTGGAAAATCGGGCATATATTCCGTATATATGTACGATTTTGCAAAAAAATACAATATTAAAATCAATTTAAATTAATGAATTTAGCAAAACAAAATCAGTATCTCTATTTGAACTTGCTGTGGGTTGGTTCCTGTTTGCATAAGTAAGTCCAATTACCAATATCACTTATCATTATTTTAAGTTGATAATTTTATGTAATTTTCAGCAATATATAAATGCATTATTCATTGAGATAAAACTAATTTATAAGGATTTTATCGTGGTCTTTTTTCGAAACGTCTGGACCATAATTATAATAAATTTAACGCGATAAAATCCGTTTAAATTAGTTTTATTTCAATGTGTAACATTCGCGTAAACGTGAGAAATTATTATGATATTATTCATGTTTATTATATTACTTCTTTTACATGTAATTAATAGTTTTTGTATAAAACATGGCTTTTGATGGACAAATGCAATTTATGGTAATTATATATAATAATGTGGTGGGAACCTTATAAAAAATAGGAATCACTTATAAAATACTATATACAAAAATATTGTTTATCTGTGTGTTGGTTTACTGCAAAATTTGCTTGTGGGAGGGATACATGATACATTTTGTACCCTGGCATATGATCCGAATGGATAACGACCATTCTTTCCTCTTCGGAGAGGGAAGAAGCTAAGCAGGGGCCTGCGACAGGACAGGCGGATGACCGATGCAGGCACAGGGATACAAGGATGTACCCCTATACCCGCCCCAACCAATCATCATGTCATGTCGCAAGCCCCTCGGGAGATCCGGATATACACTGGCTGACCCTGGAACGCGACCCACATAAGGTGAGCCACTATGGCAGGTTTTAACACCATGTGTACGGTGGTCGCTATCCGGGCAGCTATCCTACCACCAGCAAATTTGAAAAAACATACAAAAATGTGTGCAATATATTTATTTAATCACTGTGATATTATAAAATATATTTTGGTACATAATAAATTTATATTTTCTTACTTTTCGTGTTTTATTTCTTGTTTTTTTTTAAAGCATAGGCCGGCAAAGGAGCCAGTGGGTCACCTGATGGTAAGTGATATCTATCGCCAATTTACCTACTCCCACAATACCAGAAGAATCATGGGCGCGTTGTCAACCTTAAAGGAAAAGGATAATTAAGAAGGAGAGGGGGATTTGGGCCTCCGGATATCTCAGTCACCGTACGAAACGCAGCAGCAAGCCGCTTCGTTACACCGGCTGTCTGTAAGACAGTGGTAACAAGCCGGCCCATTCATGCTGTAGACAAAACTGTCTACAGCGCGGCTCTACCACTCATAAAAGCGGCTCTAGCCTGCTCAATCCTCCAGTTAATTTCACAGCTGTGGTCAACGGTTTCATATACTATAGCAACCAGGTGGCAGACTTCACATACCTTTCTGGTAATATTAAGTAAAATAAACAGGGTTACAAGGTAGTAGGTCCCTCGTATGCGAGAGGCCGTCTGGGTTGGTACCACCGCGCCGTCTATTACTGCTGCCAAGCAACAGTGTGTAAGGACTGTTGTGTTTCGGTTTGGAGGACATTGAAGCTAGTGGAATGACTGGGCATTATGACACTTGAGATCTTATGTCTCGGAGTGACGAGCGCAGTTCAGTGCCATGCAGTGCTTTGTAATTCAAAGTACTGAGTGGTGTTGCTTCTGTTTATGGGCAGGCGTGGTGCTTACCATCAGGCGAGCGACTTGCTCGTCTCGTAATTTAATTAAATAAACTCGCCGACCTCAAAGGGAAGCGATAATTAAGTGATTGAGAAGGGGACGAGGCTTTGGGCCTCCGGATATCTCACTCACCGTACGGAACGCAGCTGCAAGCCGCTACTTTACACCGGCTTTCTGTGAGACCGTGGTAACGACCCGGTTGAGCCAGCCCATTATGTATTGCTGTAGACAAAACTATCTACAGCGTGGCTCTACCACTCAAAGATTCATTCACACACTTAAATAAAGAGAAAGATTTAAATAATTGGTGTAGTTAAGGACGTGTAACATATTTTAACGGAGTGTACTCATGGGCGGCGGCAGCAGGGTGCAAGGGCTGCACTTGCACCCCCTTTCAGCGGGCAGCGGGGATTCCCCGAGCAATAACGCCAACCATCGACTACAGAGATTAAGTATGCTTTCGATTAGCGAAACATATTCAATTAAATACCCGCGCGATTTGAATTTGACATTACATTTATTTTGACAGCCTCCGTGGCGCAGAGGGCGAGTAGCCGGCTGTGGAGCGAAAGGCCGCGGGTTCGACCCCCGTACCGAGACAAATGTTTGTGTATTCCACAAATATTTGTTTCGGGGTCTGGGTGTTGAGACCGAAAGTCTCTCGTAGTTCCTGATACCCACGACACAAGACTCTTTATCTTACTGTGGTGTCAGGAATATTTATGTGACTGTTGGGTGTATTTGTTTATTTATTTATTTACATAATATACATGTATAATTCTATATTTTATATTAGTTAATAGTATAATGTGTAGATACAGATGCACCTCCCTGAAAGCAATCCTGGCGGCGCCCATGTGTGTGCCCGCAGTGGACAACTCAGAGGACACTTATTTACCACTATTTATTGGGAAATCTAGTACAGTCAATCGGGTTAACTTTGATTAACAACGGTAACTTTGACAGTCAAATCGCCAACTACTTTTTAATTTTTACGTTGACAACGTTAAGTGCAATAAAATTGAATTTATGCAATGTGTGTACACAACAAACTTCGTAAATGAACTCTTAAAAAAACGAAGCTCTTAAACGAAGTTAATGTCAAAATCTTTCGAAAAGTTACCACGCTCAACTGTTGTATTTTTTTAGTGGAAAACTTTCAGATAACTCGCGAATCGTGCTGCTATCTTTAAATAAAGATAGAACTACAACTTTATGGTTTTATTGGCTTAACTATGACTCCATTGCATCTGACATTTGTTATAAATATAAAACAATGCTACCCTGAAGCCATAAAATGTTTAAAATTTATGATTCCTGTGATAATTAACATCTGTATCAAAGTTACCCATATAGGGGTTGTAACTTTGACACACAACCAAATTGCCAGTTTTTAATATAATTTATTATTTTTATAGGCCATAAATAATTTGATTTGTATGAAAACCAACCTGAGATCACTGATTATGCTAACTCTTTTGTCTCATATTTACCATGAGTAAAAGTTAGCTATAAAATATAGTTTTGATCTGTCAAAGTTACCCTGATTGACTGTAGTGTCTTAGATAATCCTTTATCGGATGCTTCCAAAATGTACAAAAATTGTTTATACAACATGTAATTAAATGATATGATAGAGCGGTATAATCATATTTTGGAAAAACCCTCTAAATAAAGACTAAAGAAAATATTGAAACAATCGAAAATTGTTCAACTATACGTTAAATGGCCAATGGAACTCTAAAAACTGGTCAGAAGAAGTCTGACAATAATGTACTATGCAGGATATATAGTATATATATACATGTACTTTATTATACTATGAAGTTGTCTTCGTCAGTCGCAGTTAACTGCAGTGGCGAAATGTCTTGCAAAATTCTGCCAAAGACGTAAGTACTCGGACATTTATTTTTTAATAAATTAAATAGAGTGTTATCTACTAGCATTATAAAGCTGGCTTTGCTTACATTTTTTTTTATCCTGGCTCGGCAAAGTGACTACGCTACACCTGATGGTAAGTATAGCCCAATCCAAGAATAGTGTCGACCAACGATAAACAATGCATCCATCGTAGGTCGGCAAGATCATGCCGGCCTGCCATAGGGCCAAGGGGGAGGGGAAGGAAAAGGGATGGGCAAAGGGTTAGGATCAGAGGGCAAGCGCCCTGGAGAGAACCGGATATACACTGGCTGACCCTGGAACGCGACCTACACAAGGTGGGCCACTATGGCAGCTTTTAGCACCAGTGTACGGTGGTCGCAATCCGGTCGGATACAAGTATCCTCCCACCAGCGTCCGTCCAATTTTACTACTACAATTACAACACTACAAGTATGTAGTGTTCTACTTTAGACATCACAGAAAATAATATCAATAAGAAACCTTAGCAACCTAAAACCTATGCAACTAACTAACTTCAATCTAAGCAGCGATAGCTCAGCGGGGAGAAGTACGGACTGTCGAGACGACAGTCGCAGGTTCGAAACCAGCCCCAACAGCATACATCTTTGAATTTTCTTCGTTAAGTGTATCATCATCATCATCATCAGCCACAGAACGACCGCTGCTGTACATAGTGGATATAAGTGTATATTAATTGTTAATTATCGCTTGCTTTAACGGTGAAGGAAACATCGTAAGGAAACCTGCATACCTGAGAACTCGATAAGATTTTTCGAAGGTATGTGAAGTCTGCCAACCCGCATTAGGCCAGCGTGGTGGACTAAGGCTTAATACCTGTCATTCAGTAGAGGAGGCCCGTGCCCAGCAGTGGGACGTATTATAAAATACAGGGCTAGTATTATATTATTATTATTAAGAAACCCTACTGTCGAAACAATCAAAATTAATAAAAAGGTAAGGTCGCAATTAATATTTTATACATACATCTGTAATCCCCAAAGGGGTAGACAGAGGTGTAACCAGCACACCACATTCCGCCGAGCGTATTTCCGTCCCATGATATGATAGGGAGCGAGCCTATCCCCACGCCCGGCACAATTCCAGACTCCGGGCTGATACTGAGCATTTCGTGATAGAAAAACGTGAACAGCATTTAAATATTATCACCCCTATTTTGACCCCTTTAGGGTAGAATTTATCAAAACCTTTCTTAGCGGATGCCTACGTTCTAACATCTACCTGCATGCCAAATTTCAGCCCGATCCCTCCAGTGGTTTGGACTTTGGACTGTGCGTTGATAGATCACTATGTCAGTCAGTCAGTCAGTCACCTTTGAGATTTATATATTTAGATATGATCAACAAATAAATAATATCTAAGCCTTATTTAAGAATTTGAACATATAAGGTTTAACTATATACTTTTCGACTGTTAGACGGTCGAATTTCGCGTCATGACACTCGGTGACCTCGATACCTTTTAACTTTACGCTTATGCCCATTTCTATACGATTCTGACCAAATTAAATCATGGGCATACACGCCTGAATGAGAGATTTATCATGTTTGTTGGCTGGGTTTGTAAAGTTATTTAGATGAACGTATCACGTACCCAGGCACATTTCACAAGAGAAAAGGATATCAGAATAAATAATACATTTGAATGGCAACATATAACAGGGAGCTGGTGGGAGGATACTGGTATCCGACCGGATAGCGACCACCGTACACTGGTGCTAAAACCTACCATAGTGGCCCACTTTGTGTGGGTCGCGTTCCAGGGTCAGCCAGTGTATATCCGGTTCTCCCCAGGGGGCTTGCCCCCTGATCCTCACCCTTTTCCCATCCCTTTTTCCTTCCCCTTCCCCTTGGCCCTTTGGCAGGCCGGCATGATTTTGCCGACCAACGATGGACACATTGTTTATCGTTGGTCGACACTATTCTTGGATTGCGCTACACTTACCATCAGGTATAGCGTAGTCACTTTACCGAGCCAGTATAAAAAAAAAAGCTGTTGTCATAATATTTGGAGTTAATATGCATACAATATTTACTTTATTGAGCTAAGAATAGATGTGGTGTTGGTTTCATCATCATCATCATCAGCCACAAGACGTCCACTGCTGAACATAGGACTCTCCCAAAGATTTCCAGACCGACCTGTTGGAAGCGGCCTGCATCCAGCGACTTCCTGCGACCTTTATCAGGTCGTCTGTACACCTTGTAGGTGGACGTCCAACGCTGCGCTTGCCAGTACGTGGCCTCCATTCCAGAACCTTTCTGTCCCATCGGTTATCGGTTCTGCGAGCTATGTGGCCTGCCCACTGCCACTTGAGCTTGCTAATCCGCTGAGCTATGTCGGTGACTTTCGTTCTTCTACGGATCTCCTCATTTCTGATTTGATCACGTAGAGAAACACCGAGCATAGCTCTCTCCATAGCTCGCTGAGTGACTGTGAGCCGTCTTATACGGCCCATATTTAGAGGCCACGTCTCAGTGCCGTATGTCATCACTGGTAACACACATTGATTGAAGACTTTAGTCTTCAGGCACTGAGGTATTTTGGACGAGAAGACCTTGCCAAGTTTCCCGAACGCTGCCCAGTCGAGCTGGATTCGACGATTGACCTCTCTCTCGAAGTTGGACCTGCCTAGTTGGACTACTTGTCCTAGATAGACATATTCCTCGACAACTTCGAGAGATGAGCTTCCAACAGTAATCGGGGTGGGCACAACATGGACATTCGACATGACCTTCGTCTTGTCCATGTTCATCCTGAGGCCCACCCGTTGAGAAACTCTGTTGAGATCTTCGAGCATTGTACTCAGGTCTTCCAGCGATTCCGCAAGGACCACGATATCGTCGGCAAAGCGGAGGTGAGTCATGTACTCGCCATTTATGTTGATGCCGAATCCTTTCCAGTTCAAGAGCTTGAAGGCATCTTCCAGCGCGGCAGTGAAGAGTTTCGGAGAAATAACATCTCCCTGTCTCACGCCTCTCTGTAGTGGAATAGCCTTCGTACTCTGTTCTTGTACTCGGACCGACATGGTGGCGTTGTTGTACAAGCACCTCAACACTTCGATATACCGATAGTCGATGTGGCACCGCTGGAGAGCCTGCAGCACTGCCCAGGTCTCGATCGAATCGAAGGCTTTCTCATAGTCCACAAACGCTAAGCAAAATGGCAAGTTATACTCCTCGGTTTTTTGTATAACTTGCCGCAGCGTGTGAATGTGGTCTATGGTACTATAACCTTTTCGGAAACCGGCTTGTTCGGGAGGCTGGAAGTCATCTAACTTGCGCTCGAGACGATTCGTGATAACCCTCGAGAACACCTTATACACATGGCTCAGGAGTGAGATGGGCCTGTAATTCTTCAACAAGGTATTGTCACCTTTCTTGAAGAACAGTACCACCGCACTCCTGTTCCATGCCTCAGGCGTTACGCCCTCGAGCAGAACGGAATTAAAAAGTCTCTGAAGGACTTTCAGTATCGGCGCTCCGCCCGCTTTCAGAAGCTCTGCAGTAATTCCGTCCTCGCCCGGCGCCTTGTTGTTTTTAAGCTGTCCGAGGGCCATTCGAATCTCGCACAAGCTGATGTCCGGGATGTCATCGCTGTAGTGCCGGACCAGCTCGGCTCTTGGGTCTTTAGCCGAGCAGGTAACGGGTTTGGCAACCGAGGTATAAAGCTGTCCGTAGAAGCTCTCGATCTCTCTCAACACCTCTGCCTTGGTCGATACTACACTGCCATCTTCCGTCTTCAGCTTTGTCATTCGGCTTTGCCCAATAGACAGGTCCTTTGCAAACACTTTGGAGCCTTTGTTTTGCTCGATCGTCTCCTTTATGCTCGCAGTGTTGTGAGCGCGGACGTCGTGTCGCAAGGATTTTCATATCCGTCTATTGAGCTGCCGATATGCCTCAGCGTCATCGGAAGACCGCAGCGCCATAGATCGACGTTCGGCCATGAGCTCGAGCGTCGAGATCGAGAGTTTCTGAGGTCGATTTTTACGACGGGGTCTAAAGAATTTAGAACCCACCGTGTGGAAAGCTTCTACCAACCCGTCATTGATATCGTCCACAGTTACGCAGTTATCTAGGCAAGCGAAGCGGTTTTCCAGCTCGAGCTGAAAGCACTCGGGGTTTTGAATGTGGGCGCGAGTAGGGCGGAGTATAGACTTCATCAAGCGACGTTTTTGTACCTTGACGTCAATACTCAATGTGCCCCTTACCATTCGGTGATCACTTCCGGTTTTCACCCTGTTGATCACAGAGACATCATTGAGTATCCGTCTCTTCGTCGTCAAGATGAAGTCTATCTCGTTCCTTGTAGAACCATCTGGGCTCATCCAGGTCCATTTCCTGTGAGGCGGCTTCTGAAAGAAAGAGTTCATCGCAAAGAGTCCCTCTTTCTCCAGGAAGTCGGCCAGCCTTTGTCCCCTGTGGTTTCGTTGCCCATATCCAAATTGCCCCATTCTCAGCTCCTCATCTCTTCTCTTGCTCAGTTTTACGTTAAAATCCCCCATAACAACATTGAAGTAGGTTTCGGAGGTGTGTATGGCCCGACTAATGTCGTCATACATCTCCTCTACTTCCTCATTTGGGTGTGTCGAGGTCGGCGCATATACCTGTATGACCTTCAACGAATATCTCTCACATATTCTGAGTATAAGGTATACTACCCTGCTCGACACACTTTCGATGGTATGGTGGTATGACTATTGATATAATAATTAAATAAGTATGATGATTTATATATTTTATTTATCCAGTAATAGTTTAAGGTATTGTAAATTAACTCTTATGAGGTAAAGCACTACTTATGCCTATATTACTTTGCCTATATGCAATGCCCGCTACTGAAAATCCCAAATTTTTAGTCGAATATTTTTATAGACGAGTAATTCAAACTTATTTTAAAATCTATACTAATATAATAAAGCTGTAGAGTTTGATTGTTTGTTTGTTTGTTTGTTTGTTTATTTGTTTGTTTGTTTGAACGCGCTAATCTCAGGAACTACTGGTTCGAATTGAAAAATTCTTTTTGTGTTGGATAGTCCATTTATCAAGAAAGGCTTTAGGCTATATAACATTACGCTGCGACCATTAGAAGCGAAGCATCAGTGAAAAATGTTGCGAAAACGGGGAAAATTATTCATATTTGAAGGCTTCCGTTGCTAAGCTACCTAAATAATATTATTTGAAGGCTTCCGTTGCTAAGCTAACCCAAATCTATACTAATATTATAAAGCTGTAGAGTTTGATTGTTTGTTTGTTTGTTTGATCACGTGGGCGGAGCCGCGAGCAAAAGCTAGTAACTTATATACACTATTCTCAGACTGACATTTCCGGAACAATAATAAAGGTAGATAGTTAGTATTAAAAATAAAAATTTCTCACAATTGTATTTAAATCCAACGTTACTAACACGCTTTTTTATGACTTAACCTTAGTCACAGTCCTAAAAGGTTATTATACTTACCTAGTCTGGCCATAAATGAAAATGGAAAATTAACTTTTTTTTCTAGCACATCGGCAATGAAACCTGTTGCAAAGGGCCCCAAGTATATTTTAAGTGAAGAACAAAGAAGGTTTTATGAAGAAAATGGATATATTATATTTAAAGGATTAATCAAGCAGCCTTTACTAGAGGCTTACAAGTTAGTTTGTTTTATTCTGATTTTAAACATTGTCTTAATCCGGTGTTTCCCAACCTTTTTTAGGCCATGCCCCACCTTAACATTTTTTTGTTAAATTTGTCACCGATATCTAGCATTGCATTTAAATAACCCAAAGCGAAAGGGTTAAAGTCGTGTCGAGTCAATTTTTAAATTGCCCCCCGTAATTAGCATATTGCCCCCCTGTGGGGCGTGGGCCCCACGTTGGGAAACACTGCCTTAATCTATGTGATAATAAATAGTAAAGCCTTACTGTAGACGCTTTTGTCTACATAATGAATGAACCGGCTCAACCGGACTAGTACCATACGACTATTATCACAGAATCTCGACGCGAAGTGGCAGCGTGCTTTTGCGTTTCGTACAGTGAAATTTCCGGAGGCCCAAATCCCTCTTCAATCCCCACATCCATAATCTAGTTTGATAGTGTTCATAGGTTGTAGAGATCACTTGCCACCAAATCAAATCAGAATATATATTGAATCAGTAAAATGTTATACTTCATTTAGATTCAGTGCAATTTTAACTTAAAGACCAATTTAGAATACTTTTTGATAGATACCTCTAATTGCAACGAATTATGCTAAAATCGCGTCTCGAGCTGCCTGAGAAAAATTATTTATATAACCTTTTTATAATGCCATTTTTTGTTTTCTTTTGTAGCCATTGTTATTCAAAATGGAAACTTGTTTTAGTGTTATTTATTCAAATTTACATTATAATTATATGTTTTCCGGTGGGTGGGTACTAGTTTTCGTGGGGTTTTTTCTTTTTTAAGTACAGCATGAATTAATACTTTGACACTTCTTCAATAGTAATTTTATACGAATTGGAAAACTATGAACGCGTTTTGGTCACTACGATGGTAAAGGCAGGTGGAAGAAACTAGGAATGTATTTTAAACAATATTTTCAGGCAACGATTTTCGGAACTCTCCCACGGCAACCATTTAAATGCGAGCATCATCAAAGAATACTCGTTGGTTGGAAAAAAAACTAACCCGGAAGATTACATTTATAAGGTAAAACAGACTGTTTGTGTGTGTGTGTATGTGTGTGTATCATCATCATCATCAGCCACAGGACGTCCACTGCTGAACATAGGCTTCCCCCAAAGATGCATCCAGCGACTTCCTGCGACATTTATCAGCTCGTCTGTCCACCTTGTAAGTGGACGTCCAACGCTGCGCTTGCCGGTACGTGGCCTCCATTCCAGAACCTCTCTGCTCCATCGGCTATCGGTTCTACGAACTATGTGGTCTGCCCACTGCCACTTCAGCTTGTTTATCCGCTTCATGTGTGTATATGAGGCATAATATCTCCTAAAAGAATGACCCTATTTGAATGAGGTTTTCTAGAGACTATCCCGTCCACACACCTGCCAATGAACTTCTGTAAGCCAGGATCGAGAGTGACACGGATATTTTGACACCGTGCAATGAAGCTCGTCGAGTCTCTGGGAGTGCAAGTCCGTCTTTATACCGCAATTTAATTAATGAAATAGAAAGACAAAGAGAGGTTGAAAATGTACATTTCTCCACTTTTAAATAATTTAATTATTTTACTTGGGTATGGTCATTTTATAACGGTATGGATCTCTATGGCACATATGACTGACTTTTCAAGTAACATGTCAATAAAAATAATATCTGCCCAGTATTTTACTCTCCCACTGCTGGACACAGTTCTCTACAAATAAGAGGGTTAAGCCTAGCCCACGTTACGTGTGTTCGTTGTTAATTATCGCTTGCTTTAATTAGCAACTAAAAACTGTGAGGAAACCTGCATACCTGAGAAGACCTGCATACTTACAAGAATTTCGAAGGTATGTGGAGTCTGCCAACCCGCATTAGGCCAGCGTGGTGGACTAAGGCCTAACCCCTCTCATTCAGTAGAGGAGACCCGTTGCCCAGCAGTGGTACGTGTATTATTTAAGGTTAATATTGTTATTTTTGAAGTGTAAACTTCTTTTAGTGCGGTACGCATATTTTAGATGAGATAAAATCTCTGGATTGTGACACCTTTACGAGACGCAGCTATAGTGTGTGGATATACATATATGATGATACAAAAGTTGTCAAAATTGTTAACGATGATTCATAAAAGAACATTAAATGTATTTTAAAGTTTCTAATGATTAATAAAATACAATTCATAAATAAAATGCAATTCATAACCCAATAACCCTAGTACCCATCTAAAAAATGTCTAACGCGCCAAAATAAATTTCACTTCTGTCGGCACTCCCGGAGTGCATTTCTTTTATAATAACAATGATCCACAGATCCAAGATATTCTGAATGATGAAGTTTACATGACGTATAGTGAGCATCCTCACATCTTGGAGGTGGTGTCGCAACTGATAGGGGAAGACATCACCGCAATGAACCTGATGCTCATCAACAAGCCGCCGGAGACCACGAGACACCCCACGCATCAGGTAATCAAGCGAAAGTTTGAGATTTAGTGTAGTGATGCGACTCAAGTAGTTTTTTACTCAAGTGACTCGAGTGAATTTGTTAAACTCGTAACTCGAGTGAAAACAAATTTGACTCAAATAAAAAACGACTCGAGTCGCATCTCTACTCGAGACACCGAATCCACTCGGCGCGCCGAGTTGACTCGGTAACTCGAGTGCAAACGAACTCGAGTCAAATTTATTTTCACTCAAATACGAGTTTAACAAATTCACTCGAGTCACTCAAATAAAAAACGACTCGAGTCGCATCACTAACTCGAGTTGTAAGGAATGTTACTCGAGGGACGTAGTAAAGTCACTGATCGAGTCGCATCTCTAATTTAGAGTGGTAGAGCCACGCTGTATACAGTTTTGTCTTGTTGTAAGAAACCTACCACTTAGTAGGTATATATATTCGCAGGATCTTTTCTACTTTCCATTGCGACCAGTGGAGAAGATAATAGGCGTGTGGACAGCCATCGATCCGGCAGACACTGAGAACGGATGTCTCTATGTGGTACCAGGATCGCATAAATGCAATGAACTGCTTAGACATGGCATATTCAAGGTACGTGTCGCGTATTTCATCATTTTTTTGAAGTGATAACTTCTTATGGGAGGGTGAACCGAAACGTTCCGTAACGCGAGCGGCGGCGAGCGGAAGGTTCCAGAATATTCGAGAACCTTCTGTGAGACGTCACGCGGGCCAGTTGACCAGCCAGCGCTAGCCGACTTCCCTGGAACTTCCATAATCTCGAAGTCCCAGGTGGCGTCACACGGTGACCAGTTGGATTGGACCGGACTTTGACCGGACTGTGTTCGTTTTTTTTTATGGCGAATAGTCATGTTACCGTAATTTTGTTTTTGATATTGATAATAAAATGGCGATATTTTACTTATTTTATAATTTAGAAAAAAAGTACCAGGTTCGTATAAACGCGGAGAGCGTAGAATGTCCATTTTTCATGGCGAGTAGCCGTAATTAATAAACAAATGACGATTTGGACAAAGAAAATCTTTTTAGGTTTTTTCTTATTTGGAACATGTTGCCGTAAAATGTACCAGGCTCGCATAAACGCGAGAGAGTAGAATGTACTTTTATCATGTCGAGTGGACATGTTGTCGTAATTTAGTATTCTCGCATGTTGTTTGGTAAGTTTTCACTTCTGTCGGTACTCCCGGAGTGCAACCCGTATTTTTTTTTAATCCTGGCTCGGCAAAGTGACTACGCTACACCTGATGGTAAGTGTAGCGCAATCCAAGAATAGAGTCGACCAACGATAAACAATGAGTCCATCGTAGGTCGGCAAGATCATGCCGGCCTGCCAAAGGGCCAAGGGGGAGTGGAAGGAAAAAGGGATGGGAAAAGGGTTAGGATCAGAAGGCAAGCCCCCTGGGGAGAACCGGATATACACTGGCTGACCCTGGAACGCGACCCACACGAGGTGGGCCACTATGGCAGGTTTTAGCGCCAGTGTACGGTGGTCGCTATCCGGTAGGATACAAGTATCCTCCCACCAGGAAGTCATCATCATCATCATCAGCCACAAGACGTCCACTACTGAATATAGGCCTTCCCCAAAGATGTCCAGACCGACCTGTTGGAAGCGGCCTGCATCCAGCGACTTCCTGCGACCTTTATCAGGTCGTCTGTCCATCTTGTAGGCGGACAACAATCTTCAATAAAATATAAAATTCTCACACAAAAATAATCACGTATTTAATTACTAGATTTTTTACAGGATCGATAACGATGGTGAGATGATCTGGATGAATTTGAACCACAATGGCCTGTAATTCTTTATAGCATAGGCCGGCAGACGAGCAAGTGAGTCACCTGACGATATGTGATCTCCTCCTCCCATGTACGCCTATAATCCCAGAAGAATCATGGGCCCGTTGCCGACCTTACAGGAAAGGGATAATTAGGGATTGGGAAGGGGAGGGGTATTTGGGCCTTCGGATATCTCATCTATCGTAAGAAACGCAGCAGCAAGCCGCTACTTGACGGTTTTCTGTGATACAGTGGTAACGATCCGGTCAAGCCAGCTCATTCATGCTGTAGACAAAACTGTCTACAGCGTGGCTCTACCACTCAAAACAATTCGTTCAATTCGTTCTCACAACATGTATCGAAACCAATATTTGTGAATCACTCATCCATTTGTCTCTATGCGGGGATCGAACCCAAGGCCTCTAGTTTCACAGCCGACTATTCATCCCATAAGCCACGGAGGCTAAATCAAATAAGAAAACTACATAAATGTTTCAGGATTCGAAGAAACTCTTCCACTATTTAGAAAACGAGGATACATTAGCTTCTGTAGAGAAGAGAATTAATTTGGTCATGCAGCCAGGAGATACAGTATTCTTCCATCCGTACTTGTTCCATGGATCAGGACCTAATCTTACTCAGGTAGGTAATCTAGATAGATAGATAAATAAAAGATTTTATCTATCTATCTAACGAAAGAATAGCAATTGATTTAGCAATATATTTTTTTTATCCGAGCACGGCAAAGTGACTGCACTACACCTGATGGTAAGCGTAGTGCAGTCCAAAAAACCAGCGACCACCAACAGACTATGAGTTTATCGGTGGTCACCAGTCATGCCGGCCTGTATAAATGCTTCTTCCCTCTTCGGAGAATCAAGGGGCCTGCGACAGGACAGGCGGATGACCGATGCAGGCACAATAATACAAGGATGTACCCCTATACCCGCCTCAACCAAACATCAAGTCATGTCGCAAGACGCTCGGGAGATCTTCTGGGATAAAAAGTAGCCTATGTTCATCAGGGATAATGTAGGATTCGAATGGTGAAAGAATTTTTGAAATCGGTCCAGTAGTTTTTACGTTTATTCGTTACAAACAAAAATACAAATCTTTCCTCTTTATAATATTAGTGTAGATTACCTACATTGAATGACCATTCTTACGTTGACTTTAGGAAATTGACTTTGGTGAGTTCATATCGAAGGTTTTTTTATATAGCATAGGCCGGTAAACGAGCAAGTGGGTCACCTGATGGTAAGTGATCTCCACCGCCCATGTACGCCCACAATATCAGAATCATGGGCGCGTTGCCGACCTTAAAGGAAAGGGATAATTAGGGATTGGGAAGGGAAGGGGATTTGGGCTTCCGGATATCTCACTCACCGTACGAAACGCAGCAGCAAGCCGCTACTTTACGTCGGTTTTCTATGAGACAGTGGTAACGACCCAATCGAGCCAGCCCATTCAAGCTGTAGACAAAACTGTCTACAGCGTGGCTCTACCACTCAAAGTTACTATGCAAAGTCACTTTCAAAACGACTTAAGTCAGGTCTATAGACATAAAGACAGGCCTAAAAGTACTTTATAATGTTTGTTTTCCTTTCAGCGCTATCGCAAAGCCATGACAATACATTACGCGAATAGTAATTGCTACTACATAGATTTTGAAGGTACTGTCCAGGAAGTTCTGTTGAGGGAATACAATACAATTATGAAGAAACGTGGCGTCGAAATCCGGTTGCAGGTTTGACTTTTTATACGGGGTTATTTTTAAAACACTGACAACCTCTCAGAAGTAGATTCCTAAGGTCATTTGCTACTACTTTTGTTCTACGACTTTTCATAATTTGTTAGATTTTATTCTCATACAAATAAAATTATGAATTTAATTTCCGTCTTGAATTTTACCTACGCGCAGATTACGTAATACACGCGGCCGCGCGCGTCAGTTCAATGACCGGCCGCGCCGTCTCGATCGATAATACCTACACGTAGACGTACGAACAAAATAACTACATAACAAAAACTTGTAAAAGCATTTTTTTTCTTATGTACTGAGTTATGTCCAAAGTCGTAGAACAAAAGTTGTTCCTTATGGGGTCAGCTATATGGCCCTGCGAGGTTGTCAGTGTTTTAAAAATAACCCTGTATTGGTAAAGTGGACACTGGGTCGCGCCGCCTTGAATCCAGCGGTAAAGGAAGCCCACTTGAGTTTGTTTCGCCGGGTCTTCTCAAGGTGGGTCGTTTTGGATCCGGTGGTAGTTTTAAAACACGTGCCGTTTCGAAAATGCCTATGGTCCATATCGACGACCCAAAATATATATTTATTCTGGACTATTCCATAGTAAATATATGGAGAAATATTAATAATAAATAGATTTAGTGTAATTACCGAGTGTATTTTGATGATGGTATGTATGAATGTATACATTAGTTGATGCTGATTTCTATATATTATGTTTCTTTTACTTTTGTACTGACTTGTCATAAGCGCTATTTCAATTGCCTACATGATTAATAAACGATTTGATTTGATATTAAGTACAGGCGGGTAGAGCCAGAATAGCTCAAAAAATTGTATAACATTTCTTAAAAAAACCTAATAAAATTAATTATGTATGTGTATGCAAGGTGGTAGGCCGCTCGTATGTGAGACGCCGTCTGGGTTGGTACCACCGCGCCGTCTATTTCTGCCGCCAAGCAACAGTGTGTAAGCACTGTTGTGTTTCGGTTTGAAGGATATGGAAGCCAGTGAAATTACTGGGCATTATGAGACTTAACATCTTATGTCTCGGGGGGGACTAGCGCAGTTCAGTGCCATGCAGTGCTTTGTAATTCAAAGTTCTGTGTGGTGTTGCTTCTGTTTATGGGCCAGTGGCGCTTACCATCAGGCGAGCGCATTGCTCGTCTCGTCATTTAATCAAATAATAAAAAAGTAGTTCGTAGTTCCTGATACCTACGATACAGGTTAACCTAATGTGGCGTCAGGACTATGCCTGTCACTGTTGGGTGTATTTTTATGTAACTTAATTAACATACTGTAATAATAATTAATTACCATGCGTAATATGCCCACATTAACCCCGTTTAATACATATAATTTTAACATAAATGACGTATTTGTAGGCCGTATTTACCACAGATCATAAATGGTAAATAGACGTCGTATGATAATATAATATATTATGATATAACGGATATTTTTTTTTTTTTTTATTGTACAGGAATAGAAACAGCTCTTTACATATTGAACTTAAATTTAGGAAAATGTATTAGGCAGCCAATAACAACTGTCCTCTACAACTCTATCTAACTATTTATATCCGCCCGGATAGCGACCACCGTACACATGGTGTTAAAACCTGCCATAGTGACCCACACACCTTGTGTGGATCGCATTCCAGGATCAGCCAGTGTATTTCGGTCCTCCAGAGGGGCTGCGAGATGATTTAATTATTGGATGAGGCAGATATATGGGTACATTTTTGTATACCTCTGTGCCTGCATCGGTCATCCGTCTGTCCTATCGCAGGCCCCTCGATTTGCTTCTTCCCTCTTCAGTGTGTGAAGAAGCATTTAAAGAGACCAGCGTGATATTGGTGACCACCGATAAACTAATTTATTTATCGGTGGTTGCTGGTTTTTTGGACTGCACTGCGATTACTACCAAGTAGAGTGCAGGTACTATACTGTGCTCCAAAAAAAACATGTAGCGCAACTTATTGACTTTGACAGTCTCCGTAGCGCAGCGGGCGAGTAGCCGACTGTGAAGCGAGAGCCCGCGGGTTCGATCCTCGCACCAAGACAAACATTTGTGTGATCCACCAATATTTGTCTCGAGGTCTGGGTGTTGTGAGACCGAAAGACTCTCGTAGTTCCTGATACCCACGACACAAGACTCGTATCTTACTGTGGGGTCGGGACTATGTGTGTGACTATTGGGTGTATTTATTATTTATAACTTATACCTATTCATATATCTATCGTGACACCCGGTATCGCGAGTAGCCGGCTGTGAAGCGAGAGGCCGCGGGTTCGATTCGCATACCGAGACAAATATTTGTGTGATCTACAAAATATATTAGTTTCGGGTTTGGGTGTTGTGGGACCGTAAGTCCTTTATAGTTCCTGATATCCACGATACATGTTAATCCAGTGTGGAGTTAGGACTATATGTGTGACTAGCTTTTCCTCGCGGCTCCGCCCGCGTGATCTGCTTTTTCCGAGATAAAAAGTAGCCTTTGTTTATCAGAGATAACGTAGGATTCTAATGGTGAAAGAATTTTTCAAATCGGTCCATTAGCTTTTAAGTTTATTCGTTACATACAAAAATACATTTATAAATTTTTTGAGTGGTAGAGCCACGCTTTAGACAGTTTTGTCTTCAGCATGAATGGGCTAGCTCGACCGGGTCGTTACCACTGTCTCATAGAAAACCGACGTAAAGTAGCGGCTTGCTGCTGCGTTTCTTACGGTGAGTGAGATATCCGGAACCCCAAATCCCCTCCCCTTCCCAATCCATAATTATCCCTTTCCTTTAAGGTCGGCAACGCCCCCGTGATTCTTATGGTGGTGGGCGTACATGGGCGATGGAGATCACTTACCATCAGGTGACCCACTTGCTCGTTTGCCGGCCTATGCTATAAAAAAAATACAAATCTTTCCTCTTTATAATATTAGATTAGACAATACCAATGTTATTAATGCTTGAAATCGTTTCAGGACATGTGGAAATTAAAAAGCAAACCGCTTGGAAAAGTCAAGAGCCAGTTATAAATGAAGAAAAATGAATATAATAACTTGTAATAAACAGAAATACATAAATAAATTATAAGACAAATGTTTGTGTGATCCACAATTATTTGTTTCGGGGTTTGGGTGTTGTGGGAGGGAAAGTCTCTCGTAGTTCCTGATACCCACGACACAAGACTGGTAACTTACTGTGGGGTCAGGACTATGTGTGTGACTGTTGGGTGTATTTATTATTTATTATTATCATTTTTATTTATGTTAACGTTATTCTCCCATGCGAATGGGGTAAAGCCATTTTCTGCGGGCTTTTGGGCCAAGCAAAAAATCATTGGGTGTACTGTTATTTTTTTAATTTTTTTTTATTATAATAATTGGACGTAGCTACGCAAAAACGACCCAACCCACACCAGATTCAAATGGAGATGCCGATCCCGTTCCGATAAATTCATCAATTCAAACCGATCTCAATACCGCATTGTTCTACGAAATCGTACATGGAATACTACATTTCACGCACGAATTCCCAAAAAAAATATTATTATAAGAAAACTACAATAGTTCTCTTTTATTTACCCAAAGAACCCTATAACTATTATCTTTTATAAGCCCGAATGGAGAGCCCAGCAAACCACTGGATTGTGCAATGCCCCAAGAGACTAATGCGGACTGCGTTACTACCTACTTAGAAGTAATAAAGATATACATACATATTTTTTTATTTGATTGAATGACGAGACAAGCAAGGCGCTCGCCTGATGGTAAGCGCCACGCCTGCCCATAAACAGAAGCAAAACCGCACAAAACTTTGAATTACAAAGCACTGCATGGCACTGAACTGCGCTCGTCACCCCGAGACATAAGATGTTAAGTCTCATAACGCCCAGTAATTTCACTGGCTTCAATGTCCTTCAAACCGAAACACAACAGTGCTTACACACTGTTACTTAGCAATAGACAAAGCGGTGATACCAACCCAGACGGCCTCTCGCATACGAGGGACCTAACTCCTTGTAATATGAGTTTTGTAAACTTTTGACGATGCATGCGATGTATTTACAATCATGTAAATACATTTATATATATTTATACAATTTTCATCAGAAAATTACTCACGACATCTATTAAATCTGTAGTCTGTGCAGATTATCATACAATTAATCTTTAGACTTTGTTTTTCATTTATTTAATTATTTAATTTAATGCTTGGCTATAAAAGATTTCCTTCATTTCAATTGTCATTTTTCACTCGCACAGAATACCAGGTGTATTTTACGTTGAATATATTTTACAATATTTTTTTATGTTTTAAGTATCGCCTGACGAATAAAATAAAATGGATTTGAAACGTTTTAAATATTTTAAAGTGATACCGAAAAGGTGAATATTTTTAATACTTGCGCAGTTTAATATTTTATACAACAATTATTTAAAGGTACATATTATATATATTTTTTATAGCATAGGCCGGCAAACGAGCAAGTGGGTCACCTGATGGTAAGTGATCTCCACCGCCCATGTACGCCCACCACCAGAAGAGTCCCATCCTCACCTTTCCTTAACAGAGAACCACGCGTGCTGGCTTGCGTTACCACAGCTTCGTGGTCTCCTCCATCTCGGCTCGAACTAAAAAGTTCGCAAATTCTTACTTCTGCCGGACCATTAAGCTGTGGAATAGTTTGCCGGCACACGTGTTCCCTCCTTCCTATAATATTGGGTCCTTTAAACGGAGTGTGAAGAAGCAGTTAGGCAGGCCGGCATGATTGTGCCGACCAACGATAGACACACTGTTTGTCTTTGGTCGACACTATTCCTGGATTGCGTTACACTTATACCATCAGGTGTGGCGTAGTCATTTTGCAGAGACAGGATAAAAAAAAAAAAAAAGAGTCATGGGCGCATTGCCGACCTTAGAGGAAAGGGATAATTAGGGATTGGGAAGGGGAGGGGATTTGGGCTTCCGGATATCTCACTCACCGTACGAAACGCAGCAGCAAGCCGCTACTTTACGTCGGTTTTCTGTGACACAGTGGTAACGACCCGGTCGAGCCAGCCCATTCATGCTGTAGACAAAACTGTCTACAGCGTGGCTCTACCACTCAAGAATAAATGAGTAAGATAATGTCCTGAACCGAATATACACTGGCCGATCCTGGAACGTGATCCACACAAGATGTGTGGATCATTCTTTTTTAACACTTCGTTTTTATTGAGTCAACATAGTAGTTTTAGATATTAATCTGCAGTGAAGATTTGATTCTAAATCCTAATTCATAAAAAAATTACGGCCTATGACCCTCACTACAGATGGCTTGCGCCCCTGTGGTATATCTCTGGGCCCCTTACTTTGAAAACCCCTGTTCTAAATGATTTTAAGCTATGATTGAATTTTCAATTGAAATAAAACTAATTAAACGGATTTTATCGCGGTTTTTTATTATTTTTGGTCCCGACGTCTCGAAAGCTTTTCAGCCTTCCTAAAGTCCGTTTAAATTAGTTTTATTTCAATGTGTACTATTCGTGTAAACATAAGAAATCATTACGAGTTTTCAATTTTAGCGTTTCTGCGAGTTCTGATGTCTCTCCTCTCAGCCAAGAACAAGTCGACTTTTACAATGAACACGGATATTTTATCATCAAACAACTATTCTGCTCCGAAAATATCGATAAATATAAGTAAGTCTGTTTAAAAAAGACTTTTTATAGCACTAAGCGGTAAACGTGCGAGTCACCTGATGGTAAGTGATCCCCATTAGAACATAGATGCGTTGCTGACCGAAAAGGAAGGGCGATTGAGAATATATAAATAATAAATATATATCCCTTATTTACCCCCTTATGGGTGAAACTTCCAAAAATGCTTTCTTAATGGGTGCTTACAACATAAAAACCATCAACTGTCAAAATATATATTTTTTTCTCTCAGCGGTTTACACTCTGCTTTAATGAATCAGTCAGTCAGTCAGACAAATCTTAATATATAAAATTTCGTGTCGCATTGTTTGCCCGCGATGAACTCCTAAACTACTGAACCGATTTTAATCAAATTTCGCAAACTGTGTGCAGTTCATCCATGACAATACGATAGTTGATATCTCAATTTATAGTCGCAATATTTGCAAATTATAGTTATGATTATCTGTGAGTTCCATAACAATCTAACAGATGGCGGTGTAAGGTAATTTATCGGCTGGCTTGAGTAAGTATCCAATAGATGGCGCATACTGTATTGAATAGTTTACTACAATATAATTTAACATATACCTTAGCCACAGCAACGCGTGACCGAGTCTGCTAGTAATTATATACGTATAGATTTATTGTGTTAAACTATTGTTCTATAGATTGAGATTCAAGGAGCTGTGTAACGAGGAGAATAAAGGACAAGTGTCCCTTGTCAAAGACAAAGACTTATTCAAGAAAAAGAAGTCACCTGAAGAGTACATTAATAAGGTACCTAATTCATTTATTGCTTGAAAAATCTATAAATATGAGTGGTAAAGCCACGCTGTAGACAGTTTTGTCTATAGCATTCGGCCGGCTCGAAGGAATCGTTACCACTGCCTCACAGAAAACCGACGTAAAGTAGCGGCTTGCTGCTGCGTTTCGTACGTGATATATCCGGAGGCCCAAATCCCCCTCTCTTTCCCAATCCCTTAATTATCCCTTCCCTTAAAGGTCGGTAACGCGCCTATAATTTTTGTTTTGCTAGGGATCCAGGCATCTTTTTTTTCCTGGCACGGCAAAGTGACTACGCTACACCTGATGGTAAGTGTAGCGCAATCCAAGAATAGTGTCGACCAACGATAAACAATGTGTCCATCGTAGGTCGGCAAGATCATGCCGGCCTGCCAAAGGGCCAAGGGGGAGGGGAAGGAGAACCCCTGTGGAGAACCGGATATACACTGGCTGACCCTGAAATGCGACCCACACAAGGCGGGCCACTATGGCAGGTTTTAGCACCAGTGTACGGTGGTCGCTATCCGGTCGGATACAAGTATTCTCCCACCATCATAATGACCAAGACTGCGTATCATTCTGCCAGACCAGAGATTAGCAAATGCAATACAACACTCACAAACTACAATCCATTGTATCGAAATTTGACGTGATTGTAATTCAAAATCTTAGTATGTCACAGCCTGTCTCTTTCCCACAATATTTCCATCCCTGTCAGATCCAGGAGGTGATGTACGACGATGTGTACCAGACATACAGCGATAACCCTCGGATGTTGAGTATTGTGTCGCAGCTCATAGGCGATGACCTCACCGCAGTCAACTGCATGCTCATCAACAAGCCCCCAGGCTCACCAAGACATCCACCACATCAGGTAATATTTTTTGTACTAGCCCTGTATTATACATGTCCCACTGCTAGGCACGGGCCTCCTCTACTGAATGACAGGGTTTAGGCCTTAGTCCACCACGCTGGCCTAATGCGAGTTGGTAGACTTCACATACCTTTGAAAAATCTTATCCAGTTCTCAGGTATGCAGGCTTTCTCACGATGTTACCACCGTTAAAGCAAGCGATAATTAACAATTAATATACACGTGACTTAGAAAAGTCAGAGGTGTATGCTCTTGGGGTTGGTTTCGAACCTGCGACTTTCGTCTCGACAGTCCATACCACTCCCCGCTGAGTTATTGCTGCTACATTAGGTAATCAGGTATCAGGTAATATACAACATTTAAATCTTTTTGAAATGAAACTTCTTTAGAATCGTTGTGATTTGAAACTCGATGAAACAAAAATGCGTCACGACAAAGACAAACATGTTCATAAATAGAATTTAGCCTGCGAGAGAATGAGATAGATTACAAGTATCACGTGTCTTTGCGCCTGCGTACAACGAAGCCTTCGGAAAATGTGTCATAAAAAACATGGTGTGTTATTCACGTGTTTTATTTTTTGCTCATGCCAGTAACTATATTGCAGGATTTATATTATTTCCCATTCCGACCGGCAGAGAAGATAGTCGCGGTGTGGACTGCAGTGGACCCCGTGACTATCGACAATGGTTGCTTGTATGTGATACCAGGCTCTCATAAACCAAAGGTGCTTTACAAACATGGAGAAAACCTTAAGGTGAGGCGATAAATATTCTTCAATCATCAATCGCTTTTTTTATCCTGGCTCAGCATGACATGACTACGCTACGCCTGATGGTAAGTGTAGCGCAATCCAGTAATAGTGTCGACTAACGATAAACAGTGTGTCTATGGTCGGAACGATCATGCCGGCCTGTCTAACTGCTTCTTCACACTCCGTTTAAAGGACCCCCATATTATAGGACCCTTATTCATCGATCACTTTTTTATTGCCGGCAATCAAGCCAACCTAATGGTAAATGATCATCACTGTCCCTGTATGCTTACAATACCAGAAGAATCTTGGGCGCGTTGCCGATCTTACCGGAAAGTAATAATTAAGGAAATGAGAAGGGGTATTGGGCCTCCGGATATCTAACTCACCATACGAAAACAGTAGCAAGCCACTATTTGATGTCGGTTTTCTGTGAGACGGTGGTAACGATCCGGTCGAGCCTATTTATGCTGCAAAGTGTCTACCACTGAAATGAAACGAAATAGTTTATTAACCATGTAGGGAATTGAAATAGCGCTTATGACAAGTCAGTACAAAAGTAAAAGAAACTTATATATAGAAATCAGTATCAACTAATGTATACATAGCATACATAGCATCATCAAAATACACTCGGCAATTACACTAAATCTATTTATTTATCTATTATTATTATTTTTCCATATTTTGACTATGGAATAGTCTAGAATATATATTTTGGTGAATAGTTATATATTTTGGTGGGTCGTCGATATGGACCATAGGCGTTATCGAAACGGCACGTATTTTAAAACTACCACCGGATCCAAAAACTCTGACGTCAATTGCCTTCAAGCGACCCTCTTGCTCATTTGCCGGCCTCTCTTTAACGTTAAGTAACTGTGGGTTTACTCCTGCCCAAACCATCATGCCTTTATGTTAACGCCATAGTACATTTTCAGGAACTTCTACAATATTTCTACGGAATTGTGGACGAGGAAATAGTAGCACCTTTGGATAAGCGAGTTCACCTGATCATGGAGCCTGGAGACACGGTTTTCTTCCACCCTTACCTGGTGCATGGATCTGGACCTAACAGTTCTAACGTAGGTATAGATTTTAATATAGCGCTCCATTCATTGTTTATGGTATAGGTGAAAAGTAGTGATATCTCATTGGGGAGTGGTACGGACTGTCGAGACGAAAGTCGCAGGTTCGAAAACAGCTCCAAGAGCAAACACCTCCGACTTTTTTAAGTACGTGTGTATTCATTGTTAATTATCGCTTGCTTTAACGGTGAAGGAAACATCGTGAGTAAACCTGCATACCTGAGAACTCGATAAGATTTTTCGATGGTATGTGAAGTCTGCCAACCCGCATTAGGCCAGCGTGGTGGACTAAGACCTAACGCCTCTTAATTAGTAGAAGAGGCCCGTGCCTGTTGTCTTATAACATCGCCTACTGCATCTGGCTCTTGAACTAACGACCAATTGAGAACCTCTGGAAATGTTGGTCGACGCTCTTTGGTATCAACCCATTAGCAGTAACGACTATTGGGACAATAATTGTCAAACCCACATTCCATGTCAGTAACATCGTATGCCAGTTTAAATATTTGGACATTTTGTCTCTTTCGCCTTAAACTAGGAGCTTTGTGCTGGTGATAGGATATTCATATCCGCCCGGATAGCGACCACCGTACACATGGTGTTAAAACTTGCCATAGTGATCCACACGCCTTGTGTGGATCGCGTTCCAGGATCAGCCAGTGTATATCCGGTTCTCCCGAGGGGCTTGCGACATGACTTGATGGTTGATTGGAGCGCGTATAGGGGTACATCCTTGTATTACTGTGCCTGCATCGGAAGATGGAAGAAGCATTTATACAGGCCGGCATGACTCTGGTGACCACTGATAAACTCATTGTTTGTTGGTGGTCGCTGGTGTTTTGAATTGCACTACGCTTACCATCAGATCTAGTGCTGTCACTTTACCTTACTTACTTACTTTACTTTTACTTTACTTTACTTTGTTTACCGTGCTCGGATAAAAAAAACGAGGTTAAAGCATGGTTATTATTCATTACTTGATTACAGAATATGTTTACTTAACAAGTGTGTAAATAATGTAGAAGTCAGTTCAAAGGTTTTCTGAAATTTACATTTCCTTGATTACAAATTAATATTCACTTTAATTCATGACCCTTTCGGTAAACAATAAATTAAAATTAAGAATTCATTTTATTATAATTTAAACATTGATTAAAGACAATGCAGGGTGGTAGGTCTCTTGTATGCGAGAGTTCGTCTGGGTTGGTACCACCGCTTTGTCAATTTCTGCCGTCAAACAACAGCGTGTAATCACTGTTGTGTTTCGGTTTGAAGGACTTCAGCCAGTGAAATTACTGGGCATTATGAGACTTAACATCTTATGACTCGGGGTGACGAGCACAGTTCAGTGCCATGCAGTGCTTTGTAATTCAAAATCCTGTGTGGTGTTACTTCCGTTTATGGGCAGGCGTGGCGCTTTACTCGGGCTAATATGATTAACAAATTCGGATAGAGGAACAAATCGGGTTTGCGACCACATGGTAAGTGCAGCGCGGTATCGTACCCAGCAATATGCAAACTACAATATAAGCAAAATAACATTGCCGGGCTGGAATTGGTGATTTCATCCTTCTATGTCTCTGGTCATCCTTTATCTCTGAAAACCATAACTGCGACGCCGCATTCCGCAAGAGACTAACTTCACGGGTTATTCTGTACATGTAACTCGTATTCTGTATTGGATTCCGTAACGCGACCTCATTTTTAACTTCGCGAAATCAACACCAGATGGCATTCTTTATACAATGTCAAATGTTCTTAGGGTTTCGTCAAACAGCGGACGGGGTGGGATGGCAATGCGATGCTGACGGGACGTGAACAGTTGTAATGCATTAGTCAATATAGAAAATGTCACACAACCGCCGCGCTCGACTAGCATACGCCGTCCCGTCAGCGTCGCGTTGTCGTCTCGCCCCGTTCGCTGTTTGACCAAACCTTTAACACTTTTGTATTCCATAGAGATTACTTCGATAGTGATCCTATATAAAGGATAAGATGTGATGAAGTACGAGGGAAAATGTTAACTCCTCAACGGAAAACAGCAAATGCAGAATATACAATATATAATTAATTTGACAGCCTCCGTGGCGCAGCGGGCGAGTAGCCGGCTGTGAAGCTAGGGCCGCGGGTTCGATCCCCGAAACGAGACAAATGTTTGTGTGATCCACATTTATTTGTTTCGGGGTCTGGGTGTTGTGAGACCGAAAGTCTCTCGTAGTTCCTGATACTCACGACACAAGACTCCTATCTTACTGTGGGGTCAGGACTATGTGTGTGACTGTTGGGTGTATTTATTTATAATCTTTGAAACCCGTTCTATCATTTCACAGAATTATCGCAAAGCCCTGAGCTGCCATTATGCCAATAGCCATTGCCACTATATTGACGTGAAAGGAACGACTCAGGAGTTAATCGCTTCACAAATGGAGGCAGAACTACGGAGACGAGGCACTGAATTGACTTTCATTGTAAGTATCACCTAATGCAGCGGTTCCCAAATTTGTAAGCTACGGAACACTATCAAATTATTTTTATTATATCGAACACTACATTAAATGGTCACTGATTTTGCTGGTGGCAGGATATTCATAGATATATAGCGACGACCGTACACATGGTGTTAAAACCTGCCATAGTAACATACACACCTTGTGTGAATCGCATTCCCGGATCGGCCAGTGTATCGGTTCTCTCGAAGGGATCACGACATGACTGGTTGGGGCGGGTACAAGGGTAGATTATATCGCTGCGCCTACATCGGTTATGTGCCTGTCCTGTCGCATCCCCTCGATTGGCTTCCTCCTTCTTCGGAGTGTGAACAAGCATTTACATATATAGGCCGGCATGATTTTGATGACCACAGATAAACTCATTTGTCGGTGGTCGTTGGTTTATTCGGACTGCACTGCACTTACCATCAGGTGTAGTGTAGTCACTTTGCCGTGCTCGGATAAAAAAAGGCTTACATTAAAAGAGAACACATATCACAGGCATGTGTTTATAAGTAAGTAATAGTTTGCGAGTCCGATCAGATATTCACTGCAGTTCAATGACAAATGGACCGTTTATTTTGAAAGTGGTGTAAGTCCATTTTCTTTTGTTTCGAGAAAATTAAAGGTTACTATATTTGTTGATTTAAAAATACACGCAAATCATATGAGGTCTGGCATTCTTTCTATTGTTTTATCAACATTTAATTTCTGAGTGGTAGAGCCACGCTGTAGACAGTTTTGTCTACAGCATGAATGGGCTGGCTCGACCGGGTCATAACCACTGTCTCACAGAAAACCGACGTAAAGTAGTGGCTTGCTGCTGCGTTTCGTACGGTGAGTGAGATATCCGGAAGCCCAAATCCCCTCCCCTTCCCAATCCCTAATTATCCCTTTCCTTTAAGGTCGGCAACGCGCCCATCATTCTTCTGGTGGTGGGCGTACATGGGCGGTGGAGATCACTTACCATCAGGTGACCCACTTGCTCGTTTGCCGGACTATGCTATAAAAAAAAAAAAAAAAAAAATTGTTTATATACATTTGTTTTTGGCTAATTAGACTACGATAACACATATTTATGTGCTGTAAATGGACTTACACCACTTTCAAAATTAGATAATTGTAAAAATCGTTTAATTTCAATTTTGAAAAATCGAATATCGCTTAAAATATACTTCATTTTAATATAATTTTGTTTACAAATACGCATAACAACACATAAAATTTTATTTTAGACGGCAATTACATTGTCATTACAAGATACTGATTACAAGAATTTACTTATTCTCTGCATGTGGTAGTGTTTCAAAATATGCATGATGCACCGGAGGTATATAGGGTAGTAGCTGCTTCATGTCTTTATATTTTGGTACGTAATAGGTCTGGCATTTTGGTACAAAGGCTCCAGGGCGATTTTTTCAAATTTTTACGGTCTTCCAGGACGTAGAGGTAATAAATTGATAATTTTAAATTCTGCGTCCATCATCGTTGTTTTATAAAAAATGGTATATGGTGCAATTATGAGGAACCTCAACCAACATATTTGCAACCAATTGACCTGTTCCCCATTTGTATTTTTTTTATCTGTTTTTTAATTGCATTTTGGAGATTTATTGTTGAAATGAAATTCTCCCGTTTCATTTCATATAAAATGAATTTATCCTGTTTTCTACATTGTGCTATTACATTATAGTAATCTTGTGGTGTGTACACAAAATTCATTTTTCTCAATGCAATAAATTATAATAATATAATATAACAAAACACTGATCGGCATCCATCTGCTATGCCACCTACCTCTGTCAATTGGACTTACACCACTTTCATAATCAATGATTATGCAATTTCATTTACCGACCGATTTTAAGTTGTACAAAACATGGGATTTGTTTGAGAAATTAAACACGGACTAGTTATACAGGGTTAATTTTAAAACACCAGCAACCTCGCAGGACCAGATAGCTGACCCCAAACGGAACAACTTTGTTCTACGAGTTTGTATATAACTCAATATATTTAAAAAAAAATGATTTTACAAGTTTTTGTTGTGTCGTATTTTCTTCGTAGCGTTCGGCGTGCGCGCGCGACTCAAAGGCGCCGCTCAGCTGGCTCGGGCGATGACCTTCAACGCTAGCCCGGTTCCCCACGCTTCGCGTGTTTGCTTACGTAATCTGCGATGCGTGTAGGTAACATTCAAGACGGAAATTAAATGAATACTTATTTTTGTATGAAAATAAAATCTAACAAATTATCGAAAGTCGTAGAACAAAAGTAGTAGCTTATAACCTTAGGTATCTACCCCTGCGAGGTTGCTGGTGTTTTAAAAATAACCCTGTATATAAAAACTTTACATTAAATTAAGCATGAATTACGTGATAGCTCATTTTTCTCAAAAATGGACTTACACCACTTTCAAAATAAACGGTCCAAATGTAACTCGCGGAATCCGTGATATTTCCATGGAAACCGCGTAACCCACTTAAAGAATCGCTCACCTAGAGAATATCAGTAAAACGCTCTCACGTGCCTCCTTTAAAAATGAGTTTTATTTTTTTACAGGACATGTGGCGCGTTAAAAGCAAACAAGTGAAGGGTGTCAGGGCAAATCTGTAAAGAATGAAAGAAAGTACATTTGGTGCAACACAAAACAGGAAAAATAATAAAGGCTAAAATATTACGTTGAATAATAATTATATGGGAGCTTTTTGTTTTTATAGCATAGGCCGGCAAACGAGCAAGTGGATCACCTGATGGTAAGTGATCTCCACCGCCCATGTACGCCCACCACCAGTAATGGGCGCGTTGTCGACCTTAAAGGAAAGGGATTATTAGGGATTGGGAAGGGGAGGGGATGTGGGCTTCCGGATATCTCACTCACCGTACGAAACGCAGCAGCATGCCGCTACTTTACGTCGGTTTTCTGTGAGACTGTGGTAACGACCCGGTCGAGCCAGCCTATTCATGCTGTAGACAAAACTGTTTACAGCGTGGCTATACCACTCAACTTACAGTAATAATGACAATAAATATGTAATACGATTACCACTTTGTCTATTTCTGGCGCCAACCAAAATGTGTACGTTTGTTTCAGTCTATCCCCACCATCACTCTAGATATTATGTCTTATTTTGTGAACCAGGAACAGAAATTCTAATTGTGCCCCTATCCAAAATAATATTCCTGTCCTTATTCAACATTTATTTTTATAGCAAACGCCGGCAAGTGAGCATGTGGGTCACCTGATGATAAGTGATCTCCACCGCCCACGAGCGTCCGCTATATTTTAGTTCAACCTTTTAGCTCCGCCATTCATTCATAGATGGCGTTGTTGTAGGGATTTAATAAAATTACTAAGTAATTCCTTAATTTAGTTTATTGATTCTGCAATATACAGGTTATCATACAAAAACATTATTTATTTACATCATAAAGATTCTATACAATGAAAACTTTGATACAGAAAAATGTTACAAATACAAAGAAAGTGGCGCCACTAGCGGAATAATTTGGAGAGAAATTTTAAACAAAGAATCTTGAGTCCCGTAAACAATATTAACGGCAATAAATGAGTTAGAAGAAATAAGCAAAATTATGATAAAAAACTGTTTCAAAAAGATTATCTGCGTTATGAAACCTCCAAATTCCACCGCCAGAGACGCTCATAATTCCAATATTCCCAGAATGTTTACTTTCACAAAAATCATAATCCTAGATATGTCCTGATAAGAACTAAGCTATGTAGTACGTGTGATTTGGTAAGATTACGTCGTGTACAATATTATAATATACTTCTAAAGATATTTAAATGTTAAGATATGCCCATTCAATACAATGTGACTAAGCATAAACGCCACACAGTAAAGACATAAGACAGACAAGGACAAGTCGCCGGTACAAAATAAAACAAATACACCCAACAGTTACACACATAGTCGCGACCCTACCGTAAGATAGTCTTGTGTCGTGGGTATCAGGAACTACGAGAGACTTTCGGTCTCACAAACCCCGACAAATATTTGTGGATCGCACAAATGTTTGTCTCGGTGTGGGGATCGAACCCGCGGCCTCTCGCTTAACAGCCGGCTACTCGCCCGCTGTGCCACGGAGGCTGTCAAATATTTTCATACAGTGATATAAATCACAGGTCGCGATGGCAAGCGTCCTCATTCTTTCTCTGTGGCTATTATTTCGATTGGCAATCTTACTGCACTGTAATATGTATGAAAATACTTTGAAGGCACGCCACGTCCTCGCCCCGTCTAAGGTTTTGCGTCATATCTGTGTAGTGTATATATAAGGCGGAAGCCATATAGAAAGGACGTAACACAGAACGAGGACGCGAAGTATCATTAACTATTTTCGTGCAAAATTCAATACAGTTAGGACGCAAATCGCAAAGCACGCCACAGAGAACTCACTAAGGTATATTGAAGTGAAACTTCTTTAGAATCGTTGTGATTTGAAACTCGATGAAACGAAAATGCGTCACGTCAAAGAGACAAACATATTCATAAATAGGATTTAGTCAGCGAGAGAATGAGATAGATTACAAGTATGCTATCACGTGTCTTTGCGCCTGCGTACAACGAAGACTTCGGAACATGTGTCATAAACAACGTGGTGTATTATTCACGCGTTTTATTTTTTTGCATTTGCGTATTAAAATTCGTTGGTTAATTAATTTATTTTAATAATTCTGAAATTTCACTTCTGCAGTGTGACACACACTTATATGTATGTGTTATGTGACACATACTTTTTTTTATAAAAAAAAATGCATTGAACCGACGCGTCTTCGCTCCGTCTTTCGTCTTTTCTATATAGTTTGCGGGTACAGGTGAACGAAGAGTAGAATTCGTTAACCATTGAAAATAAACCGTATTATAACCACTATTAGTTCAACGAAAACAAAACAAAGGGTCGCTCAAAAGCAATATTTTCGTCGCAATTGACTTTTTAAATAATAAACATAAATTATAAATTGACAATAGTCATGCTGTCACAAAAAACTATACAAATCAACTTAAATTAAATAACCCCTGGTTTCTCTAAGGCTGATTAAATCAACATCGAAATAACAGAACTTTTTGCCAGCGCTGTCAAATCAATTCGAGTTTCTGAAACGTTATTTTGTGAAAAATTTATTAATCTGTGATCTAATTTGCGAACAATCGTTTGTTAATAAAATTGACAAACCATTTGACGATAGAATTATCTATGAATCTTCCGGAAACACAAAATAGCGTTTGACATACGATTTCTCATTTTTTTAACACGCTTTTATTAGCTTCATACGTATGTTGGTATGTTACTATGTAACGGAAACTTTGAAAATTATTTATTTTCTAAAAAATGAGAATTATACTTTAAAAAACTAAAAAACACGCTTTTATAAAAAAAAACAACTAAAAAATAAAAATTATTTTTTATAACTTTGAAGAAAAAAATATATTTTATTAAAAAAAAGCATGAGATGCATGGTGTCAATACTTATAAATATGTTATTGAGAGATATGAGTAGAAGGATTATCATTTTGATAACATCTTAAAAAGCACCCCCGCTTTTTTTACAACAAAATACATTTTTTTCTTTAAATGTATTCTTTTTTATAGTTTGAAATCCTTGTCTACTAACATGTGTGTCAAATCAAAAGCTTTAACCACGCTTCTAGCAATTCAATGTTGACATGAGATTTGACAGAGGTTAGTTAATTTTAGATTGACCAGCCTTTCAGAAACCGGGTTTTCTATACATTTGTAATTATAATAAATTTGTCTTAATATTTATTACTAATATACATTTAATTTGTAGACATCGCAATTTTTAAGTGCCTTTTCTAAAACATAATTTCTTAGATAAAGACAATAAAAATCACAGTGCATATTATAATTCATAGAATACGTTATAAGAGCTGAAAATAACTTATCTTTAAAACTGTGAAAAGAGACTAGATCGGGTTGTGTAAATTATGTCAATATTATATGGAGCTAAAGCACCATTTACACGGAGAGATTTAATCACACAACAGAGCCGACAATATTAATATTATAAACATAGCACAAGACACATTGTTAGGGATATATGTATTTAATTTGTGATTGACTCTAGAGCCTTAGTCCCCAAAGTGGTCCAGATGGGCCCCCAGGGGATAATGATGGGGGGGACTCGACGGGGGTCTATGCCGTGACAAAAATGGAGGTTCACAATTCGTAAGCGGGGGACCACGAAAATTTATCTGCTTTCGATAGTGAAGAACTAAAATGTTGGCTTGACTTCACCTATCAATGTAGGCAGATAATATTTTAAGAAGCTCAGCGACTATTACTTGTAAAAACTTGCATATTCCATATTCAGTATAACGTGTCGAGATTTGCAAAGCGCCGTAGGGGGTCCACCGGAACCAACCAAATTTTGAAAGTGGTCTATGAGAAAAAAATCTGGGAACCTCTGCTCTAGAGTTACATGTTTCCACCTAGTTCAGATAGTCTACACGCAATAGAATATCCATCACAAGCATCGCATATGCTAAATAATATATTAGTAATTGTTCTGTCTTCGTCTTCCGAGATTTATATTAATTATATATACTTGTAGTAGCTCGGCTACGCGTTTATCCACCCGCACATTGTTTAGAACCCTAAAAATAAAAATAAAATGATGACAGGCTACCCGCACGGCGGTAATAACCTCATTCGTTCGTGTGCGCGCGCGCATCAACGCACGTAGTGTTAAAATTAAATCCAAAAAATCCACAAAAGTGTAAGTTTGTGACTATGCCATAAGCGAAAAAGCATCACGGAAGAGAAATGAAGATGGAAACTCAAAAGTAAGAAGAAAAACTCATAAGTATTCGAAGGCCAATGGCATTGGTTAATGGTGGGTACCATAATAATATAATAGCAGAAAAAATATTTTTATTACGAGTTTATAGGTGTTTTCCAATTACAGAGCATAATGCGACTCAGTGGCGCACAATGCCGAAGTGTGCTAATGCAAATTGGAACGTGAATATCCTTACATTTACTTTTTAACAGGAAAATTTTCTCAACAATAAACAATATTAATTACTAACGATAATATAAGTAAAATTTCGATCAATGCCAACTTAAAGAAAAAACACTTGTTAATTTTCTGTTACTGAGTTGGTATCGACTGCATGTATCATCCGAAAGCAGTACTTTCGAGAGTGCTTGATTGTGCGAAGCGTTGCTGTAGTTGAAACATTCAACGTTGAGCATTATGCCGCATAATGCGCTCTAGTGCTGTAATTGGAAAACTACCTATATTTTAAATATAATTTAAAAATAATTATCTCATATCTAACATGCGATGTTAGGCTATAGAAATTTTGTTTGCTTTGAGTCAATACGTGATATTGACCAATAGCTATTTTGTTTGCTTCGAGTCAATACGTGATATTGACCTAAAGCTATTTCGTTGTGAGTTAATGCGAGACATTAACCGACATTCATATGAATTATTATTATTAAAGATGAGCAGGACTCGACTCTTGTCGTCATGTCCTCCGCTGAATTCACAGCAAGGACGCCGTTGATCCCGAGATATCAGTCTAGATCACGCCAGATCCCGTCGTCTTCGCCGACACCTGAGCTAGGAACAATGCCAGCGCGAGGTTCTCCGCTGCTATTTTTTTTCGAGCACATAATGCTCCTGGTGAAATACAAACTGGCCTGCTTGTCAAAGACAACGACCAGTAGAGGTCGTCGTGCTTTCTTAGGCCGATCTCGAGCTTTTTTGCAAGCTTTAGAGATATTTCATGCGGAAAGTAACGCGTGGGGGTAAGTTGGTAAAAACAAAGCCACCTTGGTTGTGGCTTCACAATGCTGTATAAACCAATGTTATACACCCGAAGTACAAAGCCTAATGGCATACATTTTGGCGGTTTTCTCATTTTTTCGGAGACTGAAACTAGACGCTCTGTTTTAACTTCAATATAGTTACAAAACAAGCTGTTACAATCTGCAACTACGGCTAGTTCGAATAATTTAAACTCAATGGGCTCAACATCCCGCTACCAACAGCGACTGTCACGGCAAGCTTACCGAACCGGCAGGAAAAAGACGCCGCCCCAGTATTAGCAGCCCCGCCGCACCGCCATTAAAATCTCAGGTATATGTAGGTCGCCTCAAATATTTTGTTGAGGCATCAATAAATCCTACTTAAGATATAAACGTTTTAAATAACGTTTCTGAGTATAAACTCCTTTTTATAAAGTGCCTTTAGAAATTCATAATATGTAGTTACATCTCCTAATACTTCCCGCAAAGGTCTGATAATGAATGATGATGATCTGATGATGAATTTTAGAATGAACAGTTAGAGAATAACAATAAAATTGATCACACCGAATACTTATATGATAAAATTAGACCTTTTGAGGTCTACTTTTTTAGTACCCATCCTCACAGGCATACAAACCATTTTAGGTTTTATTTTGATTCTATTTTATAATTATTATTTTTTTGGTTTAATCCCCTTTTACTTTTTTCCTTAGCAGTAAACATTCACTAAATTTATGAAATCTGTCGCATCCTCTTTACAGTCTCAGGAGTTCAAATCTGTATTTTATTCCTATGACAGCTGCTATACTTTGGAAATGAATATGATGAATTCCACGAAAGTCGTGAGTAATACATAACCTTATTTACTAGGTTACGTTTTAATCTATGAGTATTCTAGATTCTAGAATAATCTTTAATTTTTTGGTTTTATTTTTATTGAAATATATTTATATTTATATTTATTTTTATGTCAATGGACATAAGAATTGGTACTACCACATCAAAAAGAAATAGAAAGAAATAAATCTATAACGTACAAAACAATTAATACATTCATTCTTTTCATTCGTGGTTTCGCTCGTTATGTCAAAATTCTCACAGTAGCTTGTCTATTGTTGGTTACACACACATTTTGTGTTATTAGACTATGATGACTATATCCCGAATGATTTATGTGAACATCTGTTTTGGTGGAGAATGTCTATTTTAATATTTATAAATAAATAAATAAATACACCCAACAGTCACACGCATAGTCCTGACCCCACACTAGGTTAACCTGTATCGTGGGTACTACTGTGAGAACTGCGAGGGACCTGTGGTCCTACAACACCCGAAACAAATCTGTGGTTCACACAAACATTTGTCTCAGTGCGGGAATAGAGCCCGCGGCCTCTCGTTTCACAGCCGGCTATTCGCCCACAGCGCCACGGAGGCTGTGTGTGTGTCTATGAATCCGAATAAATTGTACGATTTCGAACTCGAAATATATTTTTATGCAGACTTCGGTTCTGAGGAACCCTGTGTCGTGGAGAAAAAATTGTTGGTTCCGTAAAATCATTACCAACAAGTCTTCACATAAAATTCTTAGAAATTATAATATTAGTCGTGTAGTATTTGAAAGTATAAATACATTTCCTTATTTCTTTCCCTACGCTTTTTTACGTATTCTTAGAACTCGTAGCAGCATTCTTCGAATTAAAGTCATCTTCTAGTATATTGAGCCCATGTCAAATTCTAATGCCAATAAATAATATGACAGATATTGCTTAATACGAGTATAAACAGAAAAAGTGATATTGAATTCCTACATCTCAATGACATAACTCGAAAAATCTGGACTGGTGTGTAGAACGCCATATAATTTTATTCGCTTTGTATATTAAATCATCTCTGAACGTGGAGGCAGATATGAGTCTAGAGATATTGATATTCAATGGGATTGCACCAGAACGCATTAACGCATTATATATATGTATGTATATATACGTACTTCTGGCATGCAAGAAATAGATTTTTTGCTTTAAGTTTATGCAAAGTAAAAAATCAAAAAAAAAAAAAAAAAAAAAAAAAAAAAAAAAAAAAAAAAAAAAATCAAAATGGTTCAAGTATATTTATTTCATGGAAAAGGGACCCTTATATCCTAAAACTTTGATGCTATCACATTACGCATTTCCGCATTTTGCGTTTGTTTTGAAGATTTTAAATATAATATCTCTTGATAAAACTACTACCCTCCTGGTACCCTCAATTTATAAATATTTTAAGTATTCAACGTCTATGTAGGTAAATTTACTTAGTTAAATATGTTTCTCGTAGCCTTGCAGCATATTATCCGGGAAGCGTTCCCAGACTACAAGTCTCTCCTGCTGCCATGTAATGATGGCATCTTTTTTGAAATAGTACCTACATTACCAAAATACACAGCTATGGTGAAATGATCTCGATTTTATGGAAATACCCATATTTAATGTATCATTTTTTTTATCAGGATGTCTTGAATACCAATCGTTCTGTTTTGCCCTTTATTTCTATAAATAAGGTTGTAGAAAACGAACGACAACAATGATTTTTTCAAGGGATTTTATTTTATTTATTTTATTTCAAATTTTAATCATTATTTCCAGTGTACCATAACATGTACATGAACCCAAATATCGTGTTAGATTGGCTGCCTGGTATCCTAACGGATATTGAATTGAATTGAACGAATTTGTATAAAACTGGTCGAATTGTTGTTTTTGCCCACTGAAAAAAGATGTCAAACCTTTTTTCTTTTATTAGGAACATAAATATTAAAGTTTACAACGATAGAATCAATATCATAATCACTGATTACTGAATAGTTTACTGTACCGTTTACTGAAAACGTCCGCTATAGGCAAATCGCCACTTAAACTGGATTAAGTTTTTTCAGACAACATTCCTGCGATTACAGAGACCTTGTTATTTTATAAGAGTAAGACTGACTCTAATAGGATTGCTAACGGTGGTACTATATACAAAATTATTTAATTTTAAATTTTGGATCATCTTTTTTATGCGGTATTGTCGCAAATGATTGGTCGATGGATAACAAACTCTCTGCGCTAGTAGCGGCTGCACCGCGTCAGTGTCGAGGTTATAAACCGGACTGCTGGGTGGACGGATCAGTCCATTTTATTTAAGACCTATTATAAAAGACCAACTCTAAAACATGATTCAAATTTCGCAAATGCCTTATATTTCCCCATATAAGTAAAGTTAATAGCTAATAATTTGAATGCGTTATCAAAAACAACGTAATTTTGAGTTGAACTAGAGTAAATTATCTACCTAACTAATTAAGATATTGAATCATAACTTATTCTATATGTTTTACTTATTTCTACAACATTGAGAATGCTCTAAACATCTACAAGTATATATAATTAATATAAATCTCGGAAGACGAAGACAGAACAATTGAATGATCAAACGAACTTACCTGAAGTGAAGTTCGATCCTAAATTGTTCTGTCTTCGTCGAAGAGATTTAAGGTCCCTCCCAACCCTAGTCTGAAGAACTTTTTCTCCCCCAGGCTCAATGTTGTATCCTCGTTATATAAGTGGTGACCATATCTCTCTAAACTAGAATGAGGTTATTACCGCCGTGCGGGTAGCCTGTCATCATTTTATTTTTATTTTTAGGGTTCTAAACAATGTGCGGGTGGATAAACGCGTAGCCGAGCTACTACAAGTATATATAATTAATATAAATCTCTTCGACGAAGACAGAACAATTTAGGATCGAACTTCACTTCAGGTAAGTTCGTTTGATCATTCAATTATAGCTCTGTCTCTGTTTACCTTAAGATACACTGTAATACACTTAAATGCGAAATAAACTAATTAATTTTATAATATTACAGTAAACTGGTATTCACGAAGCCGCGTCATTGAATTTGAATACGAGAATCGTATAATAAGGCCTCGGCAATGATGTTTTCTTTTATATTCCAGCTTGTGTTGTACGATAAGTTTTCTCCGTGTAAATGGAACTCAAAACTATGTAGACACTATATAGATATACAATGGTAACTATTTACTTCTTGCACGACGAGTGATTCAGAAATCTGGAAAAAAAGAATTTTTAGTTCAAAAAACACATTTGAATATGTTTACAAGTGTTCAAGCGACTTTAAAAGTCTAAATGTGTTTTTGTTATGCGATATTTCCGTCTAAAAGGGTTTGGTTCGACGCCTGTAACCCCCTTTTTTGGTTGGAGGGAAAATTTAAACTCCTCAACGTATAGAAAAAAACAGTCTGATTTATATTTTGAAGCCGGTTTTAAAGTTTCGTTATATCTTAAAATTATATGAATGGTAGACGCAATTAAACAGGATTTATGTGTCTTTTAAATAGCAATGACCGAAAGAGCAAGTGGGGTCACTTGATGGTAAGCGATCTCCACTGCCCATGAACATACAAGATATAAAGATGTAACCGCTATATCAAATCAAATAATTTATTGAATCAAACATTATTTAGATCCAGTCAAATTGTAACTCTACCGCCAATATATACCCACAACAATCAACCATAAAGTCATATCGCAAGCCGCTCGAAAGTATCGAATTATATTGGATGTGTGGGTCACTATGGCAGGTTTTAACACCATGTGTACGGCGGTCGTTATCCGAGCGGAAAAGACTACCCTACCACCAGCAAAGTGCTTCTTCACCCCATTTTACCCAAAAAAATTGGTTGTCTGTAAAGTCGGTTTACTGGCGATAGTTGAACGTGACAACGTCTTAAGAAAATACTGATGGAATGGTAGCATTTTTCAAAAGAAAATTTTAATTTCGTTTGTTTAATAGATTTGTATGTATATAGAGGAGGTAATTGGAAATCACAATGAAATTGATCAAGTTAGATTTATTTGTACGCATAAATACAATTATGTAATTTTTTTTACAATTTAATAGTTTTTACAAGTATAAATGTGCGTTGAGCAATAGCAGCTGTCCACGCAGACGCATCGCTCACTCAAGTAGGAGAGAGACGGATGTCGAACGCTGCCGAACGCAAAGGCTTGTGCATGTGCATGTGCTTCTTTGTCGCTCGGTCCGCGCTCTCGCTTGCACTTCAAGCCTTATATGGAACGCCTCAGAGCGAGGTAACGCCGCATGAGTCATGTTTTTTCGTGCGTGCAGCCGGCTCTATCGAATTATAAGACGTTGTCACGTCAAAAAGTAGTCCTAACCTTCGTATTTCCTCTGCGACGGCATGAAGTAGAAGTCTGGCTGCGGCGGCGGGCGAGCGCCGCGCGGCATCGAGCGGGACCAGCGCTCCGGGGACGAACTGTACCTAAACAATACCAACAATACTTACACACAACAAACCCCAAAAGCAAAAACAAAACCTTATACATATTATTTTTTTTATTGAATAACGAGACGAGCAAGGCGCTCGCCTGATGGTAAGCGTCATGCCTGCCCATAAACAGAAGCAATACCACACAGAACTTTGAATTACAAAGCACGGAATGGCACTGAAATGCGCTCTTTACCCCGTGACATAAGATGTTAAGTCTCATAATGCCCAGTATTTTCACTGGCTTCAATGTCCTTCAAACCGAAACCCAACAGTGCTTACACACTGTTGCTTGGCGATAGAAAATATCATGTTCATCATTCATAATATCATGTTTAGATAACTTTACAATAAATTAACTCCTAAGCCTGTATTAAACTTTCCTACTGCTAGGCACGGGCCTCCTCTACGAATGAAAGGGCTTAGGCCTTAGTCCACCACGCTGGCCTAATACGGGTTGGCAGACTTCACATGCCTTCGAATTTTTAATTTCTCAGGTTCCTCACGATGATTCAGCGTTATACCAAGCGATATTATTAAATAACAATGAATAGACGTAACTTAGAAAAGTTAGAGGCGCGCCCTTGGATTCGAACCTGTGAATTTCACTCCTCTCTGAGCTATCACTACTTCATATTCGACTTAGAGCCGATTTATCAATCTCCAAGTAAACGTTATCAGATAAAATTTAGACAGTAAAATTAAAATTATCACGCCAAAACGCAAAAAAAGCGTACTATGTTAGATTAATACTACGTTGCTTAAATGTGGCAGGTAAATTTATACGGACAAACAAAAATCGATAGTTAATATATATCAAGTTACTGAACGAAAATAAAATAAAAAAATCTAAATTACGAAGCAAAAAGGACAATCGACCGTGACAGGACTCGAACCTGCAATCTTCGGATCCGAAGTCCGACGCCTTATCCATTAGGCCACACGGTCCTACAGGCTACGATTCCAAATTATGTATATGCTTAATATATAAAAGGTCACTTTATACGAAATTGTCCTTTTATGATTTTATTCACTGATTCAATTTTCAGCAAAACCAAATAATTAAATGTACTTTAAGATTATAGAAATAAAGACGATATTCGAATGAAATATATGCCTATTTATCCGGCAGCAAAGATTTTGTTTGGTTTCCAAATAAAGGCGAATTGGTTTTTTAGCGTGTGGTTTGTATAAAACGATGTTACACGGGTTTGTCTGTATAAAATGTCAATATAACAAAATGTCCTTTTTAAATTTTGTTATTAATAACAATGAGCAACATAAAATGGAGCACTATCTTAATTATTGTAATAGTACATACATTAATTTAATTTTACGGACGGATGCCTAAAAAAAAGTGTGCGTCCCGGGACGCTCGACAGAAGTGATAACTTAAAGTAATGTGTGTTAAAGTGAGAGCGGAGGAGCCTGACACAGTCGTATCACAGTCGAGTCGAGTCAGAGTCGTGTCAGAGTCGTGTCAGAGTCCGGTCAAAGTCTGGTCCAAGCCGACTGGTCACAGTGTGACGCAACCTGGGACTCCGAAATTATCGATGTTCCAGGGAGGTCGGCTAACGCTGGCTGGTCGATGGACCGCTCGCGTTACGGAACGTTTCGGTTCACCCTCCCATAAGAAGTTTTCACTTCAAAAAATTATTAAACTTAGTTCCGACTTGGGAATCGAATCCAGGGTATTAAAATTCACCGCCGATGCACAAGGCCTCTATACCAAGGTTTCTTAACTTAGGAACTTTGGACCTCAGGGGTTTCGGCAAAGTGACTACGCCACACCTGATGGTAAGTGTAGCGCAATCCAGGAATAGTGTCGACCAACGATAAACAATGTGTCCATCGTAGGTAGGCAAGATCATGCCAGCCTGCCTAACCGCTTCTTCATACTCCGTTTAAAGGACCCCATATTATAGGAAGGAGGGAACACGTGTGTGTTGTGTTTGTCCGAGTTTCGCAACTGACATTGTCTCCATAAATTTAATAAATATTATAATCATTTTGTTTGCCCATATTTTATGACTCACTTACGTTTGTTTACGAGTAATGCTTTATAAACATTTATCTTATCGTATGGATCTGTAAATGGCTTATTCTGTTATACTAGATACTCCAATATCTATTTTGTAATTTAGTGATCTTTATAATGTGAAATTAAAATAACTGTATACTACTGTTTTAAACGCATCGTTTTCATAAAATTAAGTTTAAAAGGAGTCCGGATTTATTTTATTTTTCACGTTCCGGTCAAAGTTTTCCGGGACAACATTAAGGCTAAGGAACATCTTGGTTGGTTTCAACCGAAAGGTTGCTTTAGTCCAATGAGCTCCCACTGCTGGGTACACTTTTACTGATGACAGAAGTTAACGCTCGTCATCACGCTGGTCTTTTTCACGACATTTTCCTTCACAGACAGATGCTGGTGAGCGGATACTTGTATCCGACCGGATAGCGACCACCGTACACTGGTGCTAAAACCTGCCATAGTGGCCCACCTTGTGTGGGTCGCGTTCCAGGGTCAGCCAGTGTATATCCGGTTCTCCGCAAGGGGCTTGCCCCCTGATCCTAACCCTTTTCCCATCCCTTTTTCCTTCCCCTCCCCTTTGGCCCTTTGGCAGGCCGGCATGATCTTGCCGACCTACGATGGACACATTGTTTATCGTTGGTCGACACTATTCTTGGATTGCGCTACACTTACCATCAGGTGTAGCGTAGTCACTTTGCCGAGCCAGAATAAAAAAAAATCAGACAATTATCAATGACTTAGTTAGTCATGTGTATGTACAAGGTGTGTGGGGTCACTAGGTTTTATCACCATGTGTACGGTGGTAGCTATCCGGATATGAATATCCTACTACCAGCAACTTTTAACAACACTTCCAGCTAAGCTATTATTTGCACCAAAACACCATTTCCAAAAAAATCTTAGGCCCTTACAAAAATCATTTGTGCTTATACAGGCTGCTGCGGAAAGTGGTATCAATAAAAAACTGAAGTTATAGGGAGGGTATTATATTAAGTAATTCATCGGTTAAAATTAAATAAAAATAATCTCATAGTGTCTGAATAATTTGTAATTTATATTTAAACAATATTTTTAAACCCTCGGAATCACTTGATGTATGTTAACTATCTATGCGGTAATTAAGTATGTATTATTATGCATACAGTTAGTACCTACGGACTTCATTAGATTATTTTCCGCCATACTAAGATTTTAAAGTTTTCGAATTCGAAATTCAAATTCAATTCCCTTATTATGTAACTAAGCCGCCAAGGGCACTTTTACACGTCATTTGAACCAATCGCAATGCTAATATATAAAAAATCTAAATTCAATTTAACTGCATCATTCAATCAATCATTCTACCCGTATTGATTACCGATACCATATTTTTGCAACAGCCTGTATAGTTTAAGCGGTGCATTATTTATATAAAGTGCTTTGTGCTATATTTTTTTATTTTTTACCAGCTGTTCCCCGCTTCTTCGGCATCAGGCCTTCCGTTAGATTTGATGGTACTTCGTCATAAAAGAGAAAAAATATATTACAGCATCTTGCTGTTGCATGTCGTAAAGTTAAACAGTATTTAAATTGATATATCACTAGCTTTAGCTGTTGACTTCGCTTGCGTCAAATTTTGTGTAAAAAAAATATTTGTTATAAACACTTTAATCCATACATCCTTTTAACCCGACCGGGGATCGAACCCGAGACCTCAGCACAGTCGTACGGCGCAACAACTGCACCATCGAGGTGGTTACTTATTAAGGTTATATAATACTAGCCCTGTATTATACACGTCCCACTGCTGGGCACGGGCCTCTTCTACTGAATGAGAGGGATTAGGCCTTAGTCCACCACGCTGGCCTAATGCGGGTTGGCAGACTTCACATACCTTCGAAAAATCTTACCTATTATGGTTAAATAAATAGTAATTTTAAGGTCATACAAGATAGGTTTTTTTTTATCCTGGCTCGGCAAAGTGACTACGCTACACCTGATGGTAAGTGTAGCGCAATCCAAGAATAGTGTCGACCAACGATAAACAATGTGTCCATCGTAGGTCGGCAAGATCATGCCGGCCTGCCAAAGGGCCAAGGCGGAGGGGAAGGAAACAGGGATGGGAAAAGGGTTAGGATCAGGGGGCAAGCCCCCTGGGGAGAACCGGATATACACTGGCTGACCCTGGAACGCGACCCACACAAGGTGGGCCACTGTGGCAGGTTTTAGCACCAGTGTACGGTGGTCGCTATCCGGCCGGATACAAGTATCCTCCCACCAGCAGGTGTAGGCTTAATAACACAGTTAATTATCATCCAATGGGTACAGAACCTTCAAAACATAGTAAAACACCCGAACTCACCCATATTGTCCTCTAGGTCTCTGCAGCGACCTAGTATCATGGTAGAACTGAGCACTATTCAAATGCTTCGGCGTCACTCGCCCGGTCGTGTCACCATTCATGGCTTTCCCATTACCATTCACAGACATCCCATTATTCGGTGATTTTTTGGGGGGGGCATTGTGTGGTTTGTGCGTGGGTCGCGGCGGGGGGGCCTCGGTGGGGCGGGGGGGCGCGGGGGGGCGACGTCTCGTGGCCGTGGCTGTTGACGTCGTGTTCGTGAACTTGTCATCGTTCTCGAAAGGTTCGAATCCGTAATTTGTGTTCGCCGGGGAATAGTCTTTCCATACTGCGTTGGGTATTAGCTGCTCCTAGTGAAAAACAATATTGTAAATTAAAAAAAAATAGAAGAAGAGAAGAAGAGCAGAAGAATAGAAGCAGCGATAGCTCAGCGGGGAGTGGTATGGACTGTCGGGACGAAAGTCGCAGGTTCGAAACCAGACTCAAGAGCATACACCACTGACTTTTCTAAGTTACGTGTATATTAATACAGGACAAGTAAAAAAAAATACAAAGTGGCGATCAATTTTTTCATTTCTAACATCGTATCATAATTATGGATAAAGTGGCTTTCCATTTTTATTTGGGTGGTACCGTGGTCACAAATCCAAGTAAAATATATTATCATCCTGTTATGTACTTAGGGATATTTATAATAATTTCTTTCTTTCCGATAGTGTACCCACTTTTAAAACAACCTGAAAGAACCTTTAGAATGGATTTAATTTAATGGGTATTTACGTAGCTTAGACCTTAATACAAGTTGACTACAAAAAATGGATAGCTAAGAGGTTTTTTGGTCACAAATGGCAATAACATATAGCCTTTCTTACTCATGGAAAGAGTAACTAATTCCTCTGAATAACAATTTACCATCCGATACCCAACAGCAAGCTGCCACTTCACGTCAATTTCCTATAAGATAGTGGTAACAACCCGGTCAAGCCGGTTCATTCATGCTGTAGGCACAACTGTTCACAGTGTAGCTCTTTCACTTCTTCTTTTTTATTTATGGCTTTCGAATTATTATGCATTTCGCCAATGACAAGTATAATTTATTCTCAAGTTATTTTTACAAGAACGATGAAACACGGGTGCGGTCGATTTCAAGGTCTTGTCGGAGTTATGGTGTTACTGTTACTCATTTCAGTACGATGCTTAATTCACTTATTTTAACGTTTCCATACACTGTTCTTCACCGTCAATGTTTATTGAACAAATCCACACCACTTTTATACAACAAACACAACTCTAAACTAGTTTTTGAAATAAATTAAAATAAGCGATGAACCGCACTGTCAGAATTCCCGCCAAACCCGTGTCATAAATCAAGATAAATTATGTTATTTATGGATAAAGTATCTTCCTATTTTTATCTGGGTGGTGCCGTAGTCACAAATCCCAGTAAAATATATTATTATCCTATCAGTATGTATATTACTTAGATAGTGTACTTTCCTAACAATGAAAGAAATACAAAAATTGCATATCTCGGCGGCAACAGGTAGCAATTCTTTTTATTTATTGAATGACGAGACGAGCAAATCGCTCGCCTGATGGCAACCGCCACTCCTGCCCACAAACAGAAGCAACACCACACAGAACTTTGAATTACAAAGCACTGTAAAAGTATGAAGCTGAGGCGAGTCCATTTTGGTTTTTCATTCTTTATGTAAGTTTCTTTTAAAATGTACCATTTCTTTTTATTCATGAAAAACCAAATAAATTGTTTCTTTCTTTCTTTCTGTATGGCATTTGCGCTCGTCACCCCGAGACAATATGTTAACGTCTCATAATTCCCAGTAATTTCACTAATTTCGCTCTCCTTACCTTATTATGAGTAGTCCCTCTAGTCCTGTACACAGTGCAGGCAGCTTGCAGTAGTGCAACTAATATGAGTGCACTAACACACGCCACTACCACGTACAACTTGGTGGCAGACATGACCACTGTGGACTCGGGGGCTTCTTCATCGGATGGACGGGTTGAGAACACTGTGGGGAAAAAGTGGTATAAAATAAGATCCATCTTTACTCTATGGCCACCCTGGGCACAAGACTAGGCACTTTTGTTGGGGTCGAATGACAATAGCCTGTTAGTATAAATAAATACACGGCTAATAGTCAAACACATAATCCTGACCGCACTAGGTTATTTATTTAAAACAAAACCAGCAACCACCACCAAACAATGAGTTTATCGGTGGTCACCAGAGTCATGCCGGCCTGTATAAATGCTTCTTCCCTCTCCGAAGGAGAAAATCGAGGGGCCTGCGACAGGACAGGCGGATGACCGATGCAGGCACAGTAATACAAGAATGTTCCCCCGTACCCGCTCCAACCATCCATCAAGTCATGTCGCAAGTCCCTCGGGAGAACCGGATATACACTGGCTGATCCTGGAACGCGATCCACACAAGGCGTGTGGATCACTATGGCAGGTTTTAACACCACGTGTACGGTGGTCGCTAACCGGGTTGATATGAATATCCAACCACCAGTAAACCCTAACCTGTATCGTGGGTATCATGAACTGTGAGGGACTCCACGCGGCTTGTTAGCCAGCTACTCGCCCATCAAGCGACGGATGCTGTCTTATTCCCAAAATATACAGGGTTATTTTTAAAACACTGACAACCTCGCAGGGCCATATAGCTGACCCCATAAGGAACAACTTCTGTTCTACGAGTTTGGACATAACTCAATACATAAGAAAAAAAATGATTTTACAAGTTTTTGTTGTGTAGTGTTTGTGTTCGTACGTGTAGGTATTATCGATTCAGTTAGAGCATTACACCCATTCTAAATAACGACGACAACTAAGTAATAAAAAGTACCTTTTAAGTTGCCAATATTAATAAAACTGCGCAGCCCTGTCCCTGTCCCTGTCCCTGTCCCTGTCCCTGTCCCTGTCCCTGTCCCTGTCCCTGTCCCTGTCCCTGACCCTGACCCTGTCCCTGTCCCTGTCCCTGTCCCTGTCCCTGTCCCTGTCCCTGTCCCTGTCCCTGTCCCTGTCCCTGTCCCTGTCCCTGTCCCTGTCCCTGTCCCTGTCCCTGTCCCTGTCCCTGTCCCTGTCCCTGTCCCTGTCCCTGTCCCTGTCCCTGTCCCTGTCCCTGTCCCTGTCCCTGTCCCTGTCCCTGTCCCTGTCCCTGTCCCTGTCCCTGTCCCTGTCCCTGTCCCTGTCCCTGTCCCTGTCCCTGTCCCTGTCCCTGTCCCTGTCCCTGTCCCTGTCCCTGTCCCTGTCCCTGTCCCTGTCCCTGTCCCTGTCCCTGTCCCTGTCCCTGTCCCTGTCCCTGTCCCTGTCCCTGTCCCTGTCCCTGTCCCTGTCCCTGTCCCTGTCCCTGTCCCTGTCCCTGTCCCTGTCCCTGTCCCTGTCCCTGTCCCTGTCCCTGTCCCTGTCCCTGTCCTGTCCCTGTCCTGTCCTGTCCTGTCCCTGTCATGTCCCTGTCCTGTCCCTGTCCTGTCTAGTATAGCGTACCGACCCGTCACCATGGCATGCTTCGCAACGCCAACAATCCGGTTTATACCTGCGCTTATATATGTTTCACATCAAAAAGACATCAATAGTGTTTCATACCCAGGAACAGTTTGTATTGGAAAATTTAGTTGTAGTTTTTAGTGTTTTCCTTTACTTATTATTTATGTTACTCATTTTTTCTCACCGCGTAAACCTTCCCTGAATTTCCACCAATATTTCAAGATCAGAATTAGCCAAATCGGTACTCGAGTTTTGGCGAGACAAACGCACAGCGATTCATTTTTATATATATAGATAGATAGATAGATAAAATACCACGTCATTACTTTGAATTATACAAACTAACAAAACAAAACACACATGCCCCGAGGTTTTAACACAAGTGTACCTACCGTATCATGATTCATGAACCGCTTATAACTACCTATTTCACTCGTGTCAATTACTTTACTTTAATCTATTTACTTTATTTATTAATCCAGACATTTATTTTCGGGAGATAAAATACTTATCCATTAAAAAACACACACATTATGTACCTACCTACTAGTAAGTAAAATTATCTTATAGTCTTACCTTTCAGAGTTTCCAGGTAATCTAAAGAAAGTTATCCCTGGATGCGTTATTGACGAATTCATGCAACCAAAAACAGCACAATATATCCTATTCGTCATATTAAATATGTACTTGGTCTTATTTTTAGTGAAATTTTCTTTAAAAAAACAATACCGTCCGTTCGTGACTGCGGCACAGTCGCGACCACAGAGTACATTATTATATAGTCGCGACTGTCAGCCTGCCGCGCGCGTGCCTTCATCGAGGCGCGTAGGTATAGCTCGCGTTTCATCCATTTGTATGAAGATACAATACTGTATACTATACCTTTACTGTGGCGTAGGTAACTTTCAAGACGGAAATTAAATTCATAATTATTTTTGTATGAGAATAAAATCTAACAAATTATGAAAAGTCGTAGAACAAAAGTAGTAGCAAATGACCTTAGGAATCTACTCCTGCGAGGTTGTCAGTGTTTTAAAAATAACCCTGTATAACGCTCCCCTTGCACAACACAAATCTTGATACTTTAACTATACTTACAATTCTGAGGCTCAAACACTAAGAATTCTGGGTCAACATTGAGATTTCCGACTTTCCCCTCCGCCAACATGTCTTGGACGGCTCGCTTCCATTTCATCAGCTCTGCGTCACTCGCGTCAGATTCGTCAGATGCTTCAGATGAGTTGTTTGAAGCCCGGTTAGACCCCGGGATGAAGTTTAACTCCATAGCTTTCAGAGTTAGTTCGGCTATTATTGCTTTTGTTTCGTTTCTGTGGAGGAAAATATGAAGACCATTTTTATTAGAATTTCTTTAGCGTAATGACGACAATCGAGTAAGTGGGTCACCTGTACCATCGCAATATAGAATCCTAAATATATTGCTGACTAGCATTCGCTCGCGGCTCCGCCCGCGTGAAGTGTACCGTTATATTATCAATTGGCATGACATTATTATTTATGAACACAATATATTAGTGAAAACTACATCTAAATCGGATAAGCCATTTCTGAGATTAGCGTGCACAAACGAACAGACAAACAGACAAAAATTCTAACAATCATTGTATGGGGTTCTATTGCGTTGATAAAAGTCCCAATAATATTTTGTCTCATATATCTTCCATGGACAGACAGCGATCCGTTACATTTTTATTATATGTATAGGTACTTATATAAGGTAAATATTGGGGGACTTTTATCCCTTCGGCAATTCACATCGGTTTACTATGGAAAAGTGGTATAAACCCATTCATATTACTCAGAGCCGGTAGAGCTCTACCATTTATATATTTTTATGGACTTGGAATTCGAATTTGAATGCATTTAAGAGCAGGAAGGAAGAATAAAGCCCTAATAAGGTATAATTAAGTCAACCAATGGACTAAGGCCTAATCCCCCTCTCATTCAGTAGAGGAGGCCCGTGCCCAGCAGTGGGACATGTATAATACAGGGCTATTAAAAAATTTTTTTTTTACTCACTGCATGAACCCATTAACCACCACACCCTGGAACCCTTTAGTCCTGCCGAGTTCTGCCCCAACATTCTCAGCGACCTGAGTGCTCAACTCCTCAAACTCCTTGCTCCCTGGTGCTGGGGGTTTGAAGCTGTCCGCCAACCCTGTGATGCGGAGCAGCATGCTGAAGAACGACTGGCCTGGGACGATCGCTTCTGTCGTGATCTCTTCTTCGACGGGTTCTGGCGGTGAGGATTGTTATTTGTGACAAAGAAGTACTTTTGTCATTCATTTTCAAATCCAAGATGGCGGAGATTATTTTTAACAAATTGATGGGTGTCGTTTTCGAGGTTTCTTGGAGTGCTGATGATAAAAACGATCATTGAAATAAAACTAATTTAAACGGATTTTATCGCGGGTTTTAATTAATTTTGATCCCGACGTTTCGAAAGGTTTTCAGCTTTCGTGGTCACGGGACTGTCCACCTTTTATTTCAATGAGTAATATTCGCGTAAACATAAGAAATCACTATGAAAACGATCATTTTAGGATCCAAGATGGTGGACATTGTTTAAGTGGTTTCACTTCTATCACGTGTATGGTGATGCACGCGCTGCATTGCACTGCAATTTTCTTCTTTTATGTACTATAATATGTATGTATTATACATATAAACCTTCCTCATGAAACACTATATCTATTGCTGAAAACTGCATTAAAATCCGTTGAGTAGTTTTTTTATCCGAGCACGGCAAAGTGACTGCACTACACCTGATGGTAAGCGTAGTGCAATCCAAAAACTAGCGACCATCGACAAACAATGAGTTCATCGGTGGTCACCAGAATCATTCCGACCTGTATAAATGCTTCTTCCCTCTCCGAATAGGGTTAAACGATCTAAGCAAACAGACAGTGGAAGCGACTTCATTTTATACTATTTAAAGATTCATATCTAGTACGTACTAGTAGTAGTAGTAGTATATCTATTACTATAATAGGTAATAATGAACGTACCTGGTCCGCAAGGTCTAATGCAGACCCTGTCCTCGCTAACAACTGGTACCTGCATGTGCTTACTGGTGCGCTTGTTGACGGGATCGAACCCGCCACCCTGCACTATGAACATCATGTACAGGCACCGCGTGTCCGTGAACGGCAGGTCCTGGAGGGATCACATCAAACATTAGCAACATTATTCAGATAAACCTTAAGATACGAGAATATACCAGACACAAGCTGTCGATGTTTTAAGGTTTTTTTTTGTTTAATTGTTTTTTTATAAATGTATATTTTTGTTTTCGTTTGCATTTTATTTGTTTTTTGTCTAATTCGTTATGTGTCTTTATATTTGTGCAGAAAAAATGTTTCTTTCTTTCTTTCTTTTACACGATATTAAAACATCAGCGTTTTTAAAATAAAACTAATCTAAACGGATTTTACCGCGGATTTCAATTTTAATTTTGGTCCCGACGTTTTGAAAGCTTTGATATATCCGGAAGCCCAAATCCCCTCCCCTTCCCTATCCCTAATTATCCCTTCCCTTTAAGATCGGCAACGCGCCCATGATTCTTCTAGTATTGTAGGCGTACATGGGCGGTGGAGATCACTTACCATCACGTGACCCACTTGCTCGTTTGCCGGTCTATGCTATAAAAAAAATGTTTTGTTTTATATTTTTGTTTTTGTTTGCATTTTCGCTTGTTTTTCGTTTAATTAGTTGTGTGTCCTTTTATTTATGATATTAATACATCAGCGACCGCCTCTACCTATAGTTTATTGCATTTAGGACATTTTAAATACATTTTGCCTCTGAAACAAAAATGGGCGAAGCAGCAAGCAAAAGCTAGTTATTAAATAAAATTCCCACATACCTTCTGATCTCCAGTTTCCCTTTTCCTGACGAAACTGAGTGTAGTGAATCCGTCGATGAGACTCCCTGACTCCTTGCTGAGATCCTGCCGAGGATCATTCCTCGGAGCTGAGTATCCACTCACCCACGTGTCCATCAGGAATGGGCGGTTGGAACGAGGGTCCACCCAACCTATGATGGCGTCTGTTTGGGACTGAAATGGGGGGGATAGAGGGGACATAAAATATTAAATAACTTAATCAACTGCAAATAAATAAATACAGTCACACAGTCCTGACTCCATATTAAGATACGAGTCTTGTGTCGTGAGTATCAAGTACGAGAGACTTTCGGTCTCACAACACCCACACCCCGAAACATGTATCTGTGGATCACACAAACATTTGTCTCGGAGCGAGCGAGTAGCCGGCTGTGAAGCGAGAGGCCGCGGGTTCGATCCCCGCACACAGACAAATGTTTGTGTGATCCACAAATATTTGTCTTGAGGTCTGGGTGTTGTGAGACCGAAAGTCTCCCGTAGTTTCTGATACCCACGACACAAGACTCGTATCTTACTGTGGGGTCAGGACTATGTTACTGTTGGGTGAATTAAAAAAAAACAAAGAACTAACGCACCATTTTCTTATTATCACTAAAACCTATCCCAGTCCACTGCTTGCTGTTTTTAGTCTTGATTGTGAACTTGACTGAGTCTTTGCCTCTCTTCAGACCGAGGTATTCCCACGACGCGAAGTACTCGCACGAGTTGTTTGCCGTACTGGCTGGATCACAGTTCGTGGGCAGTTTCCACATGCCACCACACTTCTCTGGTAGTGGTAGCACGCCCCCATTTATTACAGATTTTGTTTCCTCTGCAAGACGAATTAATAGTATTTAATAACCGCTCTTTACATACCTTAGAATTCTGATGGAAAACATCTCAGCTATGCAGGCTACCTTTTTTGACGAGACGAGCAAGGCGCTCGCCTGATGGTAAGCGTCACGCCTGCCCATAAACAGAAACAACACCACACAGGACTTTGAATTACAAAGCACCGCATGGCACTGAACTAAGCTCGTCGCAAGCAACAGTGTATAAGCACTGTTGTGTTTCGGTTTGAAGGACACTGAAGCCAGTGAAATGACTGGGCATTATGAGCCTTAACATCTTATGTCTCGCGGTGACGAGCGCAGTTCAGTGCCATGCAGTGCTTTGTAATTCAAAGTTCTGTGTAGTGTTGCTTCTGTTTATGGGCAGGCGTGACGCTTACCATCAGGCGAGCGACTTGCTAAAAAAACAGTGATTACTCACGTGACTCAGAAAAGTCAGAAGTACAATATGCTCTTGGTTTCAAACCTCCTATTTCGTGTCGGTTTTCTGTAAGATAATGGTAACTACCCGGCCGAACCCCTGCTTGCTGTAGATAAAACTGTCTACAGCGAGGCTCTACTACTCTTAACTTTAAGCACTTACATTCAAATGACCTCATCTTCTTTAATATATATAAAAATGAATGTTTGTCTGTATGTCCTTTATATGATCGTAAACTATGCATTTGATCATTGGCCCTTTGGCAGGCCGGCATGATCTTGTCGACTTACGATGGACACATTGTTTATCGTTGGTCGACACTATTCTTGGATTGCGCTACACTTACCATCAGGTGTAGCGTAGTCACTTTGCCGAGCCAAGATAATAAAAAAAAAATAAAAAAAAATGTGATGATCTTTAGCAAAGTTGTTGAGCCCACGAACGTTTCTCAGCTGGTACGACCAATTTTCTAGCGATGGCGCCACTGTTGTTCCAATGAGTTTCATATATTTGTGTAATGTCTTTCCTTCAAATTTATTTTACTTTTCTTTTATCCTGGCTCGGCAAAGTGACTACGCTACACCTGATGGTAAGTGTAGCGCAATCCAAGAATAGTGTTGACCAACGATAAACAATTTGTCCATCGTAGGTCGGCAAGATCATGCCGGCCTGCCAAAGGGTCAAGGGGGAGGGGAAGGAAAAGGGATGGGAAAAGGGTTAGGATGAGGGGGCAAGCACCCTGGGGAGAACCGGATATACACTGGCTGACCCTGGAACGCGACCCACACAAGGTGGGCCACTATGGCAGGTTTTAGCACCAGTGTACGGTGGTCGCTATCCGGTCGGATATAAGTATCCTCCCACCAGCAGTGGCGTAGTAATGCGTGCAGGGTACAGCTAGTTTACCAATAATAAGGTCTTACCAAAGAAGTTCACAGCCAAGACCCCACGTTGTGCTCCGTGACCATGGTACTTGAGCTCGTCAGGTCTGTAGAAGTCGCCCACAGCTGCAGGTCCTTTCTCCAGCCCCGAGGGTGGCGAGTGCACAAACTTGCCCGGCTCCTGCCCACGAGCCCATATCACGTGCATCAGATCGTCTACGAACGAATGATCTGTGGGCTCTTTCGCCTGGAATTAAAAAAAACATGTTGGAAGCAATTCTTATTTATATTTCATTAGAACTCATTACGTTAATTCTAGGGTGTGATTTAACGTATGCACAAATATTTATTTAAGTAATGACTTCTTAGCAGCAATAGCTCAGCGGGGAGTGGTACGGACTGTCGAGACGAAAGTCGCAGGTACGAACCCAGCCCTAAGAGCATATACCTCTGACTTTTCTATTTTACGTGTATATTAATTGTTAATTATCGCTTGCTTTAGCGGTGAAGGAAACATCGTGAGGAAACCTGCATACCTGAGAACTCGATAAGGTATGTAAGGTCTGCCAACCCGCATTAGGCCAGCGTAGTAAACTAGGCCTAACCCCTCTCATTCAGTAGAGGAGGCCCGTGCCCAGCAGTGGGACATTTATAATACAGCGCTAGTATTATTATATATGTACAGTACTCTTTATATATTATATGTATATTTCTATTAATGATTTCTTACGTTTACGCGAATGTTACACATTGAAATAAAACTAACTTAGGATCAATGGAGCAGTCAATATCAGTCTCAATATGGGCCAATCGCATGTACATAAGTGGTCACTATACGTGCTCGCGCATTGAGACCGCTAATTACTAATTGATCCTTTACCTTGATCTTTCTTCTAAACATGATGGTGGTTACGCCGTTCTCTTCAAACCCTGAAGCAGCGGTTATATCATCATGACCCCCCCAGAAAGTGTCGACTCGAGGCGTCGACCTGGAACATTTTTATTTAAATAAAAGGCAAGTGCAATTTCAATGGTAGAGCCACACTGCATACAGTTTTGTCTACAGCTTGAATGCGCCGACTCGACCGGGTCGTTACCACTGTCTCACAGAAAACCGACGTAAAGTAGCGGCGTACTGCTGCGTTTCGTACGGTGAGTGAGATATCCGGAGGCCTAAATCCCCCTCCTCTCCCCAATCCCTAATTACCCCTTTCCGTTAAGGTCGGCAACGCGTCCATTATTCTTCTGGTATTATGGGCGTATATGGGCGGTGGAGATCACTTATCATCAGGTGACCTACTTCCACGTTTACCGGTCTATGCTATAAAAAACTAGTTTGAGTGCGGTATTTGTTTAAAGGCTGAGCATTAGACGAGCGAGTTGCTCGTCTCGTCAATCAATTAATTAATAAAATTAAACAAAAAATGTCTCACCTGTCTCTAGTGTAATAGTCCAAGACTCGATGGAAGTTCTTCCGAGCGGTGCCGATCACGATATCGGTACAGTCCATCGGGCTGAAGTCATATTTGGGCACGTACTCGTGGCTCGGGAAGTAACCTTCAATTTCAATGGCATTATAACTGTCAGAATATGCGAGAATTTGTAGACTTCACACAATTACACATAAACATGCATTTAAATGTTTTTCAAGGACTGATTCATTATATACTGCCATGTCTCTTTCTTCTTTTCTTTCGTCGTCCGGGAATCGAACCCGAAATCTCAGCATAGTCAAAGACAAACATATCCATAAATAGGATTTGGTCTGAGAGAGAATGAGATAGATTACCAGTATGCTATCACGTGTCTTTGCGCCTGCGTACAACGGAAAATGTGTCATAAACAACGTGGTGTATTCACGTGTTTTCTTTTTTTTTAATTTGCGTATTAAAATTTGTTGATTAATTATAGACATCTGAATTATGTATTGGTTTTCAATATAGAACAAAAAATAACCCACACATTCTGTCAAATCCTATCTGCTAAGGGTTCCCAAAGGGGTCAATATACAAAACCGCAAAGTTTTTAAATTGGTAAGTATTCTATATCAATGGGATAAAACTAGAAAAAGGACTTTTAAAGTAATTTGGCTATGGGGGTCTGAGATTCATTTTGGAAAAGGGGTTTCTCGCCCAAAATAGTTTGTGAATCCCTGGGCTATATCCATTTACAAAAACTTCCAGCGCTGTCTTATGGCAGTTCCTGAGATTCGTGTTAACCGACAGATTTGCTTACTAGTAGTACGTTTTTGACACATTTTGTAATAAAGATCTGTCAAAACATTATTGATCAGAGCAAATTTGTCAGTAAATAGGATACTGGAACTGTTATTACACTTCGACAGACCCTGACACTAATTCGGGGCCCTTTTCCAAAGTAAAAAATTTATATTTTGTAATCAATACGTCATCATCAAAATTACTTTGAAATACTGACTCAAGTTTGTGATTTAATTAAAAGAAATATATATTCCTGGTATTGATCTTTGTCTTTTGGTGGTCCCCATCAGGCTCGGGGCCTGAGCCGTGCCCGGGGAGCCCATAAGGTAAAGACAGAACCGCCTGTACGTATGTATAAATAATCTGTCCAAATATCCAAATTCCAAACACCATAGTACGTAGAGAGGCCGTCAAAACCCTATTCGTTAGTAGCTTAAATTTGCACACTACTTTATACACAGTAGAAAACAAAATTAAAAGAAAATCCTGCTATCAAAATTGGTTCAAAGAGGCTGCAAATATTATTCTACATATTGGTATGAGTATTGCCTACACAGTAATGGCAATTGCGAATATTGAAGTCATAATATATAAATGCGTTATTATTCTGTCATTTGACAATTACCACTTCCATCAGACTTTAATGACATCACTTATTTATTACTAGCTTTTTCTCGCGGCTCCGCCCGCGGGATCTGCTTTTTCCGAGATAAAAAGTAGCCTAAGTTTCTCAGTGATAATGTAGCTTTCTAACGGCAACAATTGTTTTGATTTCGGTCCAGTAATTTCTAAGTTTATTTATCACATACAAAAATACAAATCTTTCCTCTTTATAGTATTAGTGTAGATTGATCGGAGTGAATTCTTTCGGTACTTAATAGATTGTAAATAACGTAACACATTGATTGAAATAATTAAACAATGTCAAACATCCTATTCTTAGAGCGGCAGCGAAGATACTTAGATTCTGTTTGACCACCTCTGAGTTAATGCTACCAAATAAAATATGACACATCCTACTACAAAGTCGCAGTCTGACATAATATGTAGCCGAAGAAATATGTCGAGGCACTCTCAAAAATAGCTAGCTTATACATTAATTGGTGGTTAGATCTTACTCGGGTATTGCGAAACAAGTCATAATCACGATAACTATTAAGCTAACGTCCATATCTAGGGCCGATTACAGTTTTTTTTTATCCGAGCACGGCAAAGTGACTGCACTACACCTGATGGTAAGCGTAGTGCAGTTCAAAAAACCAGAGACCACCGACTAGCAATGAGTTTATGGGTGGTCACCAGAGTCATGCCGGCCTGTATAAATGTTTCTTCCCTCTCCGTAGAGGGAACTCTACGGAGAGGGAAGAAACAAATCGAGGGGCATGCGACAGGACAGGCGGATGACCGTGCAGGCACAGGGATGTACCTCTATACCCGCCCCAACTAACCATCAAATCACGTCGCAAGCCCCTCGGGAGAACCGGAACATGGTGAACGGGTCGCTCCAGGATAGACAGGCGCCTTCAAGTCTCACAGAAGTTAAAATGGAAAATTTTACACTAGAGCAAATTACAATGAAAAGTATTTTAAGATTAAATCCAAGAATAAAGCCCAATTTAGATGGAAAGATTATAACAGGATATCCTTGTTTACGAGGCCAAGTCATTTAGTTTGAAAAAGAATTGTATAATGCGACCTCGTCAATGACAGTTTTCTGTTATGATCTCGCCTACAATACGAAAAACCCTCATCATCTAAATGCTATTTATAGATATAACTCAAAATAGGGTGCCCACTGTACATACCCCCGACCCTTTTAAAGTGTATTCAACATCCTTAAAGTAATCTAAGATTACAATACAAAACTCCACCAAATTCTTATTTTTATTCAACTGAATTAGGTGACGAGCAGGTTGCTCGCCTGTAGCAAATAGTACCAATACCACTTAGGACTTTGAATTACAAATGCATGGTACTCTCAAATTCATAAGGTAATTCTCATAAAGGCCCAGTAATTCCACTATCCCCTTCAATGTCCATCAAACCGTAATATTGCTTACACCTTACTGCTTGGCGGTAGAAATAAACAAAGCAGTGGTACTTATCTACATATACTCTCACTTACAAGGAACCTACCACCCAGTAAATCTCTACAACCCTATTAAATCAATTAAGAACAACTTCAAAACTTGACGTGTTTTTTTTTCTCCAAAGTCCTTCACCTCAAGTGTCATTAAAAGATTAAAAAAGACACAATTAGTGATTAAACAAACAGAAAAAAGATAGGGTAAAGGAAAAAAGAAAGGATAAAAGTGGGGTAAAAGAATGCGAAACGCGTAGCGGTGGCTATGCCAAGCAAAAGATTAAGCAGATATTAAAGCAGAGATTGAAAGTGAGGCACTTAAAATATTTTGATCTAAAATTGCGTCTACATTTGTGACTTACAAACTGAGACTCGGTGAGCATATAATGATATTTATACACGTAATAATGAGCACGATAATGTCACAATGTTGCCGCACCTTTATTTACATTTCACATTTACAAAGGCGCGAGAGACAGAGACATCTAAGTATCATTATAATAAAAATATTGTTAAGTTTTAAAATGCTATATTTTCATCACTATAATGGTCTAAAGGACTTTTTAACACGAAGGTTGGAAATGAATAATTAAAAAATAAGTTCAAAATGTTCAGTAAATTACGCATCAGTCACTCTAATTTATAAATATTTCTAGACCATAGCAATATTTTTATTATAGCGAATTAGACCACTCTGGTCTGGCGTCACAAATGTTATATAACCAATTTTCCATGGACATGTAAAGATGAAAAAATGACAAAAACATCATAAAAATCATTTGAGTACCATCCCAAATTATATTTGAAACCGGCATTTTTAACTCTTCAACAAGAATATTAATGTTTTATTGGAAAAATAATGTTTTTATGACGGTTTTCACCAACCAGCTTTTGCTTAAGGAAAGCCCTAACAGCCGACACACGTGAAATCAATCTTTTTTCAATTATCGAAGCAATTGTGTATGCCTTTGTCTACTCCCCAATAGGTGGATCACTTGCAAAAGTATTTTGACCCAAGAACTGGTTTAAAAATATATTTTATAGCTATGTTTCAACAAAACCTCGAATTTAACAAATTCAGAATTCTTCAATTCTTTTTATCCGAGCACGGCAAATTGACTGCACTACACCTGATGGTAAGCGTAATACAGTCCAAAAAACCAGCGACCACCAATAAACAATAACTTTATCGGTGGTCACCAGAATCATGCCGGCATGTATAAATGCTTCTTCCCACTCCAAAGAGGTAAGAAGCAAATCAAATTGATCTCGGGGCATTTTAAAAGGCCTCTGATGGCGTTATTGGGTGGGGCATCGCGTTGTTGTGTGCTAGCCGTTAGGGCTTCCCATAACTTTAGGTTTGTGAAACTTGAAATTGGTTTCAAATATTTCAAAGCTTAAATTAATTTTAATACTTAAGTTATGTTATATACATACATACAACAATGAGCTAAAAATAAACACTTAAAATGCCATAAGATAGTGGTATAAATGTTGCATACAACTCTCGTGTGATACGCAAATGAAATATAGTTCTTAGATACATCATGAGGGTTGGTATGTAACTTTGAGTCCTGTAACTATTAAAATTACAAAAAAAATGCATTTACTCATAAGTATTATATCTGCTTCACTTGAATTGTCATTAAGTCAATTCTCAAATTAATTTTATACTCAGAGCCAATGCCTTATCATCCGTTATTGAGTACAGAAAATGTTTTATGCTCTATTCTATAAATGAATTTTAATAAATGACTAATTAATACTCAAATTTAATTGACGTCGTTGAGTGCGACAGTAATATCGTTCATTTTTTTAATTTAAAAGTTTTCTTGAAGTTCTTTTGGTTTTTGATTCCCAAAATCATCCGTTATTGAGTACAGAAAATGTTTTATGCTCTATTCTATAAATGAATTTTAATAAATGACTAATTAATACTCAAATTTAATTGACGTCGTTGAGTGCGACAGTAATATCATTCATTTTTTTAATTAAAAAGTTTTCTTGAAGTTCCTTTGGTTTTTGATTCCCAAAAAATTCACTCACTCAATAAACTTTTATTACATTCGTTGTGTTGTTTTTGAAATGAAACTTCATTAGCACCGTTGTGTTTTGAAAATTCGATGAAACGAAAAAACGACAGTAAAAAGAGACAAACATATTCATAAATTGGATTTAGTCCGCGAGAGAGTGAGATAGATTACAAGTATACGGTGTTTTCTGAAATCTTCGTCTCCTTTATTTACCTCATTCTCGTGTACGCTACTTTTCTGAAGTTTCACTTCTGCCGTGTGTGAATTGCACACACACACTTTTTTATCCTGACTTAGTAGTGGCTACACTGGACCCGATGTTAAGTACAGTGCAATCTAAACATAATGACAACCACAAAAGACATTAGGTCCCTTGACGGCCGGCAGAATTATGCCTGAATTTAATAGATGTATATCTATTAAATTACACCCTACACTTCGTTTTTTAACCATGTGTACAGTGATCGCTATCCAGTCGGGTACAAAAATATATAAATACCCTCCTATCAGCAAATTTTGTACAGAACTCAAAGCATTGTTAATACATGAATTATAACAATAATAATGATTAGCATTATTAATAGATGTAAATACATTAGTATACAAAATGTATATAAATAATAAGTACACTGTCAATGATGCTCAGACTTTTATTCTCAAAAACTCTGTGTCATTCTACGGGGAGGTAGAAAACAGAAATGACTTTACTCATATCCGGTAGAAAACCTGTATTTTTAAAAGCATTTATATCTCTTTAGGGTAGCGTAGCCAAACAATACCTGTAGGTCTAGTACGAGTTATAAATACGTAAAATCTTTTTCGAACTCGCACCAGACCGACTTTTTATTTAATTGTCTGCAAAACCATTGACAACGCACAATGCAAAGCACCAGTGCGTTACCTGCTTCGTCTTTAAGTCCCTTCACTAGCAATGTCTCGGGGGCCGGTTCGGCATTAGGCTCGGGCGTGGGTTCGGCGGAAAGTTTGGGGGAAGGTTCGGCAGAGGGTTCGGGGGATGGTTCAGCGGCAGGCTCAGGCTCAGCTTTAGGCTCAGGCGTAGGTTCTGGCTCGGATGTATGCTCAGGCTCGGGGGCTGGTTCGGACTTAGGTTCAGGGGCAGGTTCCGGTTTTGATTCAGTTTCCAAAGAACTTCCAATTACGGATTTAGGCTCTGGACTAGGTTCCGATTCAGATTTGGGTTCAGGACTGGGTTCCGGCTCAGATTTAGGTTCAGGACTGGGTTCCGGCTCAGACTTAGGCTCAGGTGACGGTTCAGGCTCGGATTTTGGTTCTGCAGTCGGTTCTGGTATCGATTTTGGCTCAGGAGTGGGATCAGGTTCTGATTTAGGCACTAGACTGGGTTCGGATGTAGGTTCGGGTTCAGCTTTAGGCTCTGCAGTAGGCTCCAGCTCTAAATTAGACTCGGAAGTAGTAGGTTCTGGACTGGGCACATTTTCAGGCTCAGGGCTAGGTTCGGATGTAGGTTCGGGGTTAGGTTCAGAGCTAGGTTCAGGCTCAGCGGTAGGGTCAGAATCTACATTCGAGGAATTTGGTACGGACATTTTATCATGTGACGTCTGTGGTTCGGAGCTAGGTTCGGGGGAGGGGTTTGTGGTCGTTGCGTCCACATCTGTAAAAACAATGTGTACATGCAGCATTATATACATAAACGTGTATATATGGTAAGTTAGTGTATTGAATTTGTAGCGTTTGTGAGTTAGCACAAGTGCTTTGTTTTCTCTTATACTGGTTACTCACTTGGCCTCTGCGGTTCTGTTACGGCGCGTCTTTTACGTCCTGGAAACGGAAATTAGCAATTTTATAACGTTTTTCTTTGGTGATAACCTAGCGGGAAGTGATAAAAAATTATGGTTGATTTTTAACCATACCTTTAGAACTGGACACCTTATAAGAGACACTGGTCTTCACAGTGACGTCGCTGCCCAGGTTCTTAAAGTCGAGTCCATCGAATGAATGCATCGCGACACGTTTGTTTCTATCATTCTCAGGCGGTGATGCTACAGTACTCGGCTCGGGTATCGGTTGCGCGGTCGGCTCGTGACTCGGTTCCGGGGTTGGTTCGTGACTCGGTTCCGGACTCGGTTCGTGACTCGGTTCCGGGGTTGGTTCGTGACTCGGTTCCGGACTCGGTTCGTGACTCGGTTCGGGAATCGGTTGTGGTTCAGCTTTAGGCTCCGGTTCGGGGAGTGGTTCTGGGTTTGGTGTGCTTGCTGGAATGCGATAATATTTGTGCTCTACAAAAATATGTTTCTTTGTGCCTGGCGTTATCCCGTCTTAATGCGAGGGTCTGCCTTCCCATATTAATTTGATGGTGGATTCACTATTATGTGGGGCGACCCGCCGGTTGACCCCCACATCTCACAAGGGGAACCAAATTACGCTATTGCTTCGTCCGTTAATCAGCACAGTGTACCACATGCAGGTGAGCCTACGATCATGGTAGCCCACTCCCTAAGTTATACCTAAGATACTTTAGAATAAATAATAGTTAAATAAACTAACTAAAACTAAAAACTAAAAACACGCTTTTATAGAAAGTCTAACTGAAATATAGAAAATAAATTTGAAGATAAACATGTATTTTATTGTAGATAGGTCAGAATCACGTTCAAAGTTTCCGTTACATACAAACATACTAACATACGTCTGAAGCTAATAAAAGCGTGTTAAAAATATTGTTCATTTACGTAAATATATTTCTGATTTATTAACATAATTTTGAAATGTGCCAACCTGCATTAGGCCAACATGATAGACTAAGGCCTAACCCCTCTCATTCAGTAGAGGAGGAGTGCCCAGCAGTGGGACGTGTATTATACACTAATATTAAAAAATGAATTGGAACCTTACCAGATCCGTCCATAGTAGGTCCCAGCACTGGGAAATTTTTGCACTGCTTCGTTATACCCTTTGGCCTCCAACCCACACCTGTAAGGAACCACATAGCATTGTTAATTAATAATCGCTTCAATGGTAGTGGGAGGGCACTGAGGCTGACGGCCGTGTGGTCTTAGATTCTATTCCTAGAATACAATCACACATAGACAAAGGAGTCAAATACATAACAAGAACACTCCTTTTTTTCTTTTAAAAATAAAAATAATTGCCTTATTGGTTTAAGGGTAGCATCTTTATCTGTGAAACCTCTTGATTTCGATTCTCAGATAGAGTCATCAGTGTGTGTTTTCGCTTATAATTATAATATGTTAATTCATATAAAAAGTGAAAACTTGAACATTAACGTTGTGCATTTTTGAATATTTTGGAATGGTTAGGGAATAATTTCGCACGAATTGCTTTATTTATCAGTATAAAAGGTACTATCATTTATGTGGTTTTAAATACAATATTCATTTATTGCGCTATCGTGCACAAAAATGACAATTTATATACAGGGTTATTTTTAAAACACTGACAACCTCGCAGGGCCATATAGCTGACCCCATACGGAACAACTTTTGTTCTACGAGTTTGGATATAACTCAATATATTTAAAAAAAAATGATTTCACAAGTTTTTGTTGTGTCGTGTTTTTCTTCGTAGACTGCGGCGCGGCGCGGCGTGCGCGCACGACATCAGCTGCTCAGCGGTCAAGGTCATAGGCGCTAGCCCGGTTCCCCACGCTTCGCGTGTTTGTTTACGTAATCTGCGATGCACGTTGTAACATTCAAGACGGAAATTAAATGAATACTTATTTTTGTATGAAAATAAAATCTAACAAATTATGAAAAGTCGTAGAACAAAAGTAGCAAATGACCTTAGGAATCTAAACCTGCGAGGTTGTCAGTGTTTTAAAAATAACCCTGTATAACATAAAATCGCCGCGCCGGCGGTCCACTCTCCCTCCGTCTTACAAATTATCGATCAGGTCACGTGTCCTGACGCGAGTTTAACATTTTATACCCATCCCAAGAAAAGTGCTCAACGCCGCTAAAGATTTCACTTCAAAAAATACAAACATTAATAATACTGACCGGCATAAGAAGTTCCATTAACAACCATCACAATTTCAATCTCTGCGTCTTCCTTCAGGATCCGCCAGTACAGCTTGAAATCCTTCGACAGTTCTCTCTTGCTGTGCTGAGCTAAGTTTATCTTCTTGTCTTTCCACGGCGCCTCTGGAAAAAACCGGATTATATAGCAAAAACCAGCAAACGAGCAAGTGGGTCACCCGATGGTAAGTGATCTCCACCACCCATGTACGCCCACTAGAAGAATCATAGGCGCGGGCCGACCTTAAAGTGAAGGGATAATTAAGGGATTGGGAAGAGGAGGGAGATTTGGGCCTGGGGATATCTCACTCACCGTATAAAACGCAGCAGCAAGCCGCTACTTTACGTCGGTTTTCTGTGAGACAGTGGTAACGACCCGGTCGAGTCAGACCATTCATGCTGTAGACAAAAGTGTCTACAGCGAGGCTCTACCACTCAAAGAATAATTATGTATCATAAATATTTTCGACTCGATTTGTATAATTCTTTTGGTAAGAGATTTTGGGGAAGTTAAATTATTGAAATAATCGAGTAGAAAGGCCTCGGCGAACTTTCTTAGATCAACTCGGAGATATTCTCAAGAAAGGCCAGGTCAGAAGTACCCTAAACCGACGTGTATGCATGAAGAATATAATAAGAGTGAAGGAGGCCAAAAAGGTATGTAAGGTTCGTAGCAGGTGGAAGTCCGTTGTCTCTGCCTACCCCTATGGGAAACAGGCGTGAGTCTTCTTTTTATTTGATTGAATGATGAGACGAGCCATGCGCACGCGTGATGGTAAGCGCTACTCCTGCCCATAAACAGAAGCAACACCACACAGAACTTTGAATTACAAAGCACTGCATGGCATTGAACTGCGCTCGTCACCCTGAGACATAAGATGTTAATTCCCATAATTCTCAGTTATTTCACTGGCTTCAATGTCCTTTAAACCGAAACACAACAGTGCTTGCACACTGTTGCTTGGTGAAGCGGTGGTACCAACACAGACGGCCTCTCGCATACGAGGGACCTACCACCTTGAGTCTATGTATGTATTGAGTAGAAATACCCTATCGTGAAACAATAGAATTAGTACTTACTTTTATTGCATCCCTTGCCGTAAAACCCGAAGGGACAATAGCACATCTTGGACGGTGACTCGGTGGAGTTCACGTCTATGCACTTCCCTCTGAGGCCGCAGTCATTATCCTCGACACACTCGTCGGAGAACTGGCATCTGGCACCGCTGAACATTTTGTTGCATTTACAACGACCGAGGATATGGAAGCCATGACCTGAACACGTCTCGTGGTAGGATTTGCCTGGAATCAAAAATGTGTTTATTAAAATCGCCTTATGATAGGACCCTCGTATGCGAGAGTCCGTCTGGGTTGTAGCAAGTGTAAGCACGGTTGTGCTCGGTTTGAAGGACATTGTAGCCAGTGAAATTACTGGGCTTTGTGGCTTAACATCTTATGTCTCGGGGTGACGACCGCAGTTGAGTGTCATGCAGTGCTTTGTAATTCAAAGTTCTGTGTGGTGTTGCTTCTGTTTATGGGCATGGTGCTTACCATCAGGAGAGCGCCTAATCGTCTCGTTATTCAATCAAATAAAAAAAGCCTTATTGGTTTGATGGCAGGTTTTTTTTATCCGAGCACGGTAAAGTGAGTGTACTACACCTGATGTTAAGTGCACAAAACAAAACCAGCGACCACCACTAAACAGTGAGTTTATCGATGGTCACCAGAATCATGACAGCCTGTATAAATGCTTTTTACTTCTTAGCTTACATGGACTGAGAAGCTGTGAGGACCTGATTAAAATCACGGGTCGGGCAGTGAACAGATGATTAGATCCATGCATACTTTTGACATTTTTGTCTACAGCATGACTGGGCCGGCCCGACCGTGTTGCTACTGCTGTCTCACAGAAAACCGACTTGAAGTAGCAGCTTGCTGTTATGTTTTGTGCGGTGAATAAACATCGAAAGCGGAAATCCCGTCGAGGTTTATGCGGTAAAACTGCTGTGCTGAGGTCTCGAATTCGAACTCCAGGTCGGGTAAAAGTGATGTAAGGTTTTTTTTATCTCGAAATGCTTAATATCAACCCGGAATCTGGAATTGTGCCCGGCATGGCGACAGCCTCGCCCCCTATCTCATCATTGGATGGAAATATCCTCGTCGAAATTTGGATGTAATGGTTACCGTTGGGGATTACAGGCGTGAGTGCGTATGTATATACAAATCTCCCCTCCCCTTCTTAATCCGTTAATTATCAATTTCCTTTAAGGTCAAAAATGAGTCCATGATATTTCTAGTATTGTCGTGCGTTTATTCAGTGGAGATCACTTATCAGGTTCACCACTTGCTTACCGGCCTATGGTGTAAAAATAAATAAAATAAGAAGATTATACTTAAGGAAAATACCATAAATGTAATGTAAGATGACCTCTGCATACCTAAGAAGGTTGATGGGACAAGGTGAACTCGTAGACCTAAGTTCTATCATTTATGGATACGTGTAATTTTTTTTGTACATTTTCATCATACAGAAACCTTAGCGTAGGCCTTGTGGCTTGCCCTTGCCAGCCCGAGAATAGAGCCTCATATAGATAGATGATTCAGTCAAATTTTAACTCTACCAGTTCGGAAGGCTGTTTCGCTAGAGAAGAACGGGCAAGAAAGTCATTCATTGCGCTTTTAAAAACTGATTTAATTTATAAGAGCTGCTCAATTCGTTACTATGGAATGTTATAGCATGAAATAATGAAATTATGATTTCTGTGCATAATCCTCACGAGTATAGAATATTATCAATCAAATATAGACTTTATTGTCACCCGGGGGCCTTGCTATTAATATTAGACTTTTTTATAGCATAGACCGGCAAACGAACAAGTGGGTCACCTGATGGTAAGTGATCTCCACCGCCCATGTACGCCTTCTGTACTGCAACAATAATGGTTGCGTTTCCGACCTTAAAGGGATGGGATAATTAAGAGATTGGAAAAGGGAGGGGGGTTTGCGCCTACGGATATCTCACTAACTGTACGAAACGCAGCAGCAAACATTTTACGTCGATTTCCTGTGAGACAGTGGTAACGACCCGGTCGAGCCAACCCATTCATGCTATAGACAAAACTGTCTACAGCGTGGCTCTACCACTCAAAAAAAATGGAAAAATAAAATAACATATTTGAACATGAACCTACCAAATTGATATCAATTAGATCTAATATTTCTAAAACTTAACAGCTTTTCTTCGAATGAAGAACTATCTCACTGTTAATATATTTTCTAAGTGACTTACGTGGCAGAATATCGATGTCAGCACAGCTCCAGAACCTGTAGTTGGAGCCCCATTCGCCAGCCTCTCTTTGGAGCTGAAGTGTGCAGTTCTCGCATGTGAAGTCATTCGGCAGACGAACCTCGTACTGTTGAGCACTGAAATAATTATAGTAATAAATAATACACAAAGCAACGATAGCTCAGCGGGGAGTGGTATGGTCTGTCGAGACGAAAGTCGCAGGTTCGAGACCAGCCCCAAGACCATACACCACTGACTTTTCTAAATTATGTGTATATTAATAGTTTATTATCGCTTGCTTTAACGGTGAAAGAAACATCGTGAAGATACTGCATATCTGAGAAATCGATAAGATTTTTCGAAGGTATGTGAAGTCTGCCAACCCGCAGTAGGCCAGCGTGGTGGACTAAGGCCTGATCCCTCTCATTCAGTAGAGGAGGTCGTGCGCAGCAGTGGGACGTATATGTATATGGGACCACATCGCAGCTAAACTGTACCGAGCAAAAAATGTTTTAACAAAATCGGCCCACATTTGGTGGAGAAATTAATGTAAATACATAAAAAATTAAACGTTAAGTATTTGTATTGCACCAAATGTCATTACTTCTTTTTTCAAGCCGGTTAAATGCATTACTTGTAAACACTATTGCATTCCATTTTGAAGAACGTTTAAACCATTGAACATATTGAAACATTTTGAAGCCAATGAAATTACTGGGTAATTCAAGACTTTGATTCATATGTCTTGTGATAACGATCGTACTTCAGTGCCAAGCAGTACTTTTGTTTAATTTAAATTTCTGTTTGGTGTTGATTCTGGTATTTGGCACAATAAGTATTTTCGGCGCCAACAGTTATTCATATCAATAAAATTGTAATCATTATAAAACGTTTGCCAATTTGATTAAATAAACCTTGATTCAAAGTATTATTAAACAGTTAACGATGTATAGACAAGATTGGTCGTGGAATGCGGAGATAAACTTGTGTAAATACGCAGTTATTTATAACGACTCGATGGTCTAGTGGCAGGGGCAGCCTACTTAGGCTGAGAGACCGTGGGGTCCAGAATTCAAATTTTACCAGAAAATTTGTTTAATTTCTCAATACGACAAAATAATACTTAAGTTGCTCGGCGATTTGAATGTGTGACCAGTTTGACATAGCATCGCATATCACATGTGATGGAAACAAGTGCGAAACGTAGTTGAAGCGGTAGTAAGCCTCTGCCTACTCCCTGAGGGTTATAGATGTAAGTTTATTTTGAATGTACATTACCGTATATTTTAAACAATTATGTAACCTACTATTAAAATTAATAAAAAAAAACCACCATAATTTGAAATATTTTTTTAAAGGTTATGATCTGATGACAGGTATATGACGAGTGGTTTGGGCTCCAGATATTAATTTCTTAGAGCAAAAGTATCATTGGAGGTAATATTACAAGGTGGTAGGTCCCAGGTATGCGAGAGGCCGTATGCGTACCACTGCTTTGTCTATTTCTGTCGCCAGGCAACAGTACGTAAACACTGTTGTGTTTCGGTATGAAGGACATTGAAGCCAGTGAAATTACTGGGCATTATGAGACTTAACATCTTATGTCTCGGGGTGACGAGCGCAGTTCAGTGCCATACAGTGCTTTGTAATTCAAAGTTCTGTGTGGTATTGCTTCTGTTTCTGGGCAGGCGTGGCGCTCGTCTCGTCATTTAATCGAGTAAAAAAATTACAAATAAAATACTTACGTAACGTCATCGCGTACGAATTCAGAACCACCTGCTCTTGGAGTCAAATCCAATAAAGGTCTTTCCAGATCATCCAATATTCTCAAACTAAATCCACCCTAAAACAAAAAGAAAAATAAAAAAGTTGCGCCCAACGTGGGGCTCGAACCCACGACCCTGAGATTAAGAGTCTCATGCTCTACCGACTGAGCTAGCCGGGCTTGTTGGAAGAAGTTGAAATTATAAGTCACTTACTCTGTGTGCGTAAGCTAAATGCCAATGAACTATAAATGTTGAACCCGCTAAAAACGAAGTTTTTATTGATCCTGAAACAATGAAAATATAAATATTAATTCATGTTCTTTAACGACTTATTTAAAAAAATGATGGTATGATTCTCCGCATCGATTGCACAATCGAGCCAATCAGAATACAGTTTCAAGGTCACGTGTACAAATTACTCGGTTTGATTGGTTGATTTCCGGGATCTATCCATCTAAATAAGATGAAGATTCGTTAGAACTTTCCGGATTACTTATTTAAGAGCATTTATTGAATTAGCCATATTATTGTATAACAACACAATTTTAAATGTACATATAGAACAAAACTACACTGTTCTAATATTTTTATATTTTAGTGTCTTCATTATTTCAAAAGTTTGTACGCTTATATTAGTGACAGCGCCATCTAGCGAAAATGTTTCGAACTATTTGATCAAGTTGCTAAGTAAACCGTATTTTACAATACGTGGCATATTAAAAAACATTTTAAATTGCGAACAATACCACACAATTATGAAAGGCAACAATTAAGGAGAATCATCTTGTATATATAGGGGACAAGTTGAAAAAGTGTCCACCTGAAAGGGAGGAAATTAAGGTGGCGTCACAGTAGCAAGTGGTAGGATTCAAAACAGCGCCATAAACTATTAGAGTAGAATACTAAACTAAAAAGCAAAGAAAGACTTGCGCTTTGTTACCGCGCTTTTTTAAGTTTTTTAGTTAATTCTTTTGATAATAATGCATTTTTTTTACTAGCCCTGTATTAGATACGTCCCACTGCTGGGCACGGCCTCCTCTACTGAATGAGAGGAAGAATACTGCACATTGCATACCACTTGCTACTGTGGCACCATCTTAATTTGCTCCCTTTGAGCGGGCACTTTTTAATACACTAAGTTGGTCCTCCTTACTTACACCCTCCATACATACAATGACAATGCTTACGCAAAGGAGGTAAAGTATACAATTACATAACATTAAGGTCACACGGTTATTACAAACACGTTTACCTTATTTCATTAATTTTTTTAATATAAAATTATTGTATTTCGAAAATAAACTACTTTTGTAATCAAAAATAAATCTGGGTGCATGATAAAATTGCAGTTTGTCAGTTTATGGTGGTAAGTCTCACCATAACCTATATGCTATATACAAGGTGGTAGGTCCCTCGTATGCGAGGGGCCGTCTGGGTTGGTACCACCGCGCCGTCTAATTCTGCCGCCAAGCAATAGTCTGCCGCCACGACACAAACCTCGTATCTTACTGTGGGGTCAGGGCTATGTGTGTGACTGTTGGGTGTATTTATCTAGACTTCCGTACCGAAGGTCCAGTCTCACTCCTCTTAAATTTTAGTTTTTGTAATTCTTTGTTTTTAGTATATCAAGATACACACATATTTAGAAAAAATGAGTTATGGTTCCAAGATAGACCTCTTTAAATGTAAGACAGAGGCATTGGGTCTGCACTGGTGTCGCTTTGGTACCCTAGGGTGCGGACATTCAAAAATTATTTATTGCGCCATCTATTAAGCTAATTTAACAACTCAACATTAATAACCAAACGCCTACAAAAATATTCACAGCAAAGCCACAACTGTTAACGACAAAAAAAATACTGATGTAATTCATTGCGACCGTGACAGGACTCGAACCTGCAATCTTCGGATCCGAAGTCCGACGCCTTATCCATTAGGCCACACGGTCTCTTTATATAGGTGGTCTATAAAGCCATCATTTTTGGTTTAGTTGCGCGCGCATTTGCTTTCAGTAAAATTGCTAGTATAACCACACTGTAGACAGATTTGTATATAGCATGAATGTATTCGACTGGATTGCTACGACTATCTCTCAGACAACCGTGTCTTGCTCGTTTGCTCAACGTTATAGAAAACAAGTTTTACTTCTTTCTCTGAGTCCGCAGATCCCATTGCATTAAAATTGTCCACCAATTTGGTATAAAAAATAAAGAAAAATGCATGTAGGAATCTTTGCTTTAACTTTTCATGAGGTGCGAAGCGTGTCGAGCGCACTTTTATCGGATTCATTCGATTCGATTTTTGTTATTCAACTGACTTGAATCCACATTACCTGAATCATAAATAAAAAAAAAAACAAAATGTATGCGATTGCACCCATATTTTAAACTGCACTCGTCACCCTGAGATATAAGATGTTAAGTCTCATAATGCCCAGTAATTTCACTGGCTCCAATGACCTTCAAACCGAAACACAACAGTGCTTACACACTGTAGCTTAGCGGCAGAAATAGACAAAGCGGTGGATGGTACCAACGCAGACGACCTCCCGCATACGAGGGATTACCTTGTATAATTATACCCATAATTCTTCAGGTATTGTGAATGTTCATGCGAAAAAAAATGTGAAAATCACTTACTAAGTTACAGTTAAAAAATATATATCCAAAATATCATGTATAGGTGTAACTTACTCTTAACTAAATACATTCTTGCTGGTCCGATGTCTTGCTTTTTTTTATCCGAGCTCAGCAAAGTAACTGCACTACACCTGATGGTAAGCGTAGTGCAATCCAAAAACGACAAACAACGAGTTTATCGGTGGTCACCAGAATCATGCCGGCCTGTATAAATGCTTCTTCCCTCTCCGATGAGGTGTAGTGCAGTGTTACCATCAGGTGTAGTGCAGTCACTTTGCCGTGCTCGGATAAAAAAATCCACTATTCCGGACTAGACTGGCTTCACACAAAATTAATGACCCAAATATTAATTATTAAAAACAGGTTCATATCCTATGCCAGCAGTCACTGGTCTAAGTTCCGTAATTAACAAGTAACACAAGCGACCTCGGATTTACAAACAATTTAAAATTAAATCAAAATAAAATAGACAAATTAAATCGAACGTAAATAGTCACAAATGTTCCTTAGATTAAAAATAAACAAATATACCCCGCAGTCACAAATACTAGGATAACCTGTATTGTAAGTATCAGGACCTACGAAGGACTTACGGTCTCATAGCATCCAGACCCTCAGGTCTGGGATTTGCTTCGTTCCGGATTTATAGAATAGGAGCCCATTTTTTTTACATAGTATTAAATGAAGACGCTTCCGCTGTCTGTTCGCTTAGATCTTTTAAACTATTCAACCGATTTTAATGCAGTTTTCAGCAATAGATAGAGTGATTCATGAGGAAGGTTTATATGTACATCACGCTATGAGCCATGGGAGCAGGGCAGTAATATGCAGGTGAAACCGCGAGGGACAACTAGTGTTCTATAAAGGCGAAGGCGTGCCATCGCTAGTCAAGTCGAATTGTAAAGACTCCAAAAAGACTAATATACACCCCCTCGAGCCCCCTGCTCACAGCTAGCGTAATTATGGTTATAGGTATACTCCGACAAAAAACCTCAATAACGTTCAGATTGAAAACTTAATGAATTAGAGTCGAATTTAGACCACTAGACTATTAATATTGCAAGAATAAAAATTAATAAAAATAATCCGCAGCCGGTAGGATTCGAACCTACGCTCCCAGAGGGAATCTGATTTCGAGTCAGACGCCTTAACCACTCGGCCACGACTGCTTAACGTGACGAGCCGAAATTACAAGACATTTACGCAATAGACTTAAATAATTAAATTTGCTATAAAAAAATCTTACTTCCTTTAAAATGATAACACAATTTTATGATCCTTGGTAATACCAACCCGGTCTAACTGTTTCATATTACCGGCTATATAAACTGCCTACAATGGCCGGAAAATTAAAAAAAAACTTACTCCCGTGAAATGTATTGAGTAATCCTGGGAAACGAGCAAGCGGGCTACATGATGGTAAGTGATCTCCACCGCCCAATTCCCGGGAAGGGATAATTAAGGAATTGGGAAGAGATTTGGGCCTCTGAATATATCAGTCACCGTACGAAACGCAGCAGCAAGCCGTTTTACATACATTTTCTGTGAGACGGTGGTAACAAGGCCGAACCGCCCATTCATGCTGTAAACAAAACTGTCTACAGCGTGGCTACCACTCTGATACTTTATTTCGCAACAGATATTATAATATTTTCACGAGCAAACAAATTATAAAAGTATAATTAATTGTAAATACATTGTAATTAACGTACTGGCGACGAATCCTAGAAATACAAAATGCCTGGAAAACAATATCTCTCTATTGAAAAGTAGCTCTACAAGTATTCAACTTAGACATTACTCAAGATATTGAAGTGTTTTGAAGCATCAAGAGGCGACCTCCGTAGGTCATTGTCCTCATTGACTCATCACAATTCAAAAGCTTTGTAATATTATAACAGTGGTTTACTATAAACGTAGTATTTGTACTATATTTTGTAAACAACATTGAATTTTACCGACCATCGAAGTGAGCCTTATCGAATACAAAAATAATCATAATGATTTCTTACGTTTACGCGAATGTTACTCATTGAAATAAAACTAATTTAAACGGATTTTATCGCGGTTTTTTATTAATTTTGATAACGACGTTTCGAGGACTTTTCAGCCTTCGTGGTCAGTCCCCCCCGTGACCACGAAGGCTGAAAAGTCTTCGAAAGTTTAAATTAGTTTTATTTCAACAAAAAGAATCATTCAAATCCACATTTGGGGTAGTTATATGAGAACGTACATAAAAAACATATTTACACCGACAAATTAAGAATCTCCTTTTTTTATCGTTGGTTAAAAGACTTATACGAAGATTAAAATTACCTTTAGGCATTCCACACGGCGGCTTCGTTCTGGAATTATCCAAGAAGTCGAGATCGTACCGCCTGGCCGGCGGGTACGTGAGCGCCACATGTCCGTACACTACACTCACACACACGCACAGCGCGCACACTAACGCGACGCGCGCCATTTTGGTCCTTCGAGCGCGATCAGTTTATCATCGGCGCATGCTCATGTTTTTGGTAGCTTGCACATTTCGATCACTTTTCACCGTCTGCAGTACTTGTTAGGTTATATCTGTAACAAAGAAAGGAAAAGTTTAGATTGACAGTGATCTCTGAAACGTTATTTTCCTGATCAAACGACCTATACCACTATGTACCACTTATAATAATTATAATACTAGCCCTGTATTATATGCGTGCCACTGCTGGGCACGGGCCTCCTCTACTTAATGAGAGGGATTAGGCCTTAGTCCACCACGCCTAATGCGGGTAGGCAGATTTCACATACCTTCGAAAAATCTTATCGAGTTCTCACGTATGCAGGTATCCTCACGATGTTTCCTTCAACGATAAAGCAAGCGATAATTAACAATTAATAGAAACGTAACTTAGAAAAGTCAGAGGTGCATGCTATTAGGGCTGGTTTCGAACCTGCGTCTTTCGTATCGGTGGTAATGTATAGGAAAAAGGTGCAAGCCCTTCGGGAGAACAAGACGTATACTAGCTGATCCTGGAACGCGATCCACACAAGATGTATCACTATGGCAGGTTTTAAGACCATGTGTACGGTGGTCGCTATCCGGGCGGATATGAATATCCTACCACCAGCAATCTCCAGGTCTCCAGTCTTGATTGCGTGACAGGAAATGCAAATTTAAGACCTAAGGTTAACAGAATAAGTAAATTTAAAAGCCATTAAGTGTATATTCAAGTATCCGATTGTTCAAAGGAGAAGGGCAGACAGTATCATATAGAATCCATTGTTGATACACGGACGTGCAATCTAACCAAACCAACCGTGACATGGTCGATTAATGGAGGAAAAAATACAAGGATAAATCTATTACAATACATATAAGCTCACGCCTATATCCCTGAAGGGGTAGGTAGAGTATTTAATGCAATCAGTTCGCAAAGTTTTTCTGCCGTCACTTTTTTATATAGTATAGGCCGGCAAACGAGCAAGTGAGCAAGATGGTAATTGATCTCCACCGCCCATGTACGCCCACAATAACAGAAGAGTCATGGGCGCGTTGCCGACCTTAAAGGAAAGAGGTATAATTAGGGATTGGGAAGTGAGTGTAGGATCGTTATAAGACCTAGTTTATAACGATCCTAACCTGGGACCCCTAGGTACAGGCTTGCCTAGTGAGGGGACCGCGTATAAAAACACTGTATAAATTATTGAAATTACAAATTTAACAATGTTTCTCGAACCATAAATAATATTAAGTGTACTTGTTGTTTTTTTTTATCCAAGCACAGCAAACTACACCTGATGGTAAGCGTAGTGCAATCCAAAAAACCAGCGACCACCAACAAACAATGAATTTATCGGTGGTCGCTAGAGTCATGCCTGTATAAATACTTCTTCCTCTTTGGAGAGGAAAGAAGCAAATCGAGGGGCCTGCGACAGGACAGGTGGATGACCGATGCAGGCACAGGGATACAAGGATGCACCCCTAAACTCGCCCCAATCAACCATCAAGTCATGTCGCAAGCCCCTCGGGAGAACCGGATATACACTAGCTGATCCTGGAACGCGATCCACACAAGGCGGATCACTATGGCAGGTTTTAACACCATGTGTACGGTGGTCGCTATCCGGGCGGATATGAATATCCTACCACCAGCAACTTGTGTTAAAACATTTGTAATTTTTTAGTAAATATTTTTTCATTTTTCTTTTTCATTTAAATGTTTAATTATAGTGATCTAGGCCAACTGGTGTAGGAAACTATTAAAATTGTCGTCTCATAATGACGTTGCAGGATATTAATATTGGTATGTTTGCCTTGATTTGATAATTATGTTTTTAAAGTAATTCGTATGTATGTGGAGCAGTGGAGACTAAATTAAATGGTACCTGTTACTAAGTATCTATCTTACGTAATATAAAATCTGTACATACACCTGACATATTATAAAAATATCATCATCAAATATCAGCCACAAGACGTCCACTGCTGAACATAGGCCTCCCCCGAAGATTTCCAGACCGACCTGTTGGAAGCGGCCTGCATATTATAAAAATATACATCCTAATATGTCATACTAATTTTAATCATTTGTTTTTTAATTTAATTATTGACGAGATGAGCAAGTCGCTCGCCTGATGGTAAGCGCCACGCCTGCCTATAAACAGAAGCAACACCACACATAACTTTGAATTAGAAAGCACTGCATGGCACTGAACTGCGCTCGTCACCCCGAGACATAAGATGGTAAGTCTCATAGTACCCAGTAATTTTAGCCCATGATTCTTCTGGTGGTGGGCGTACATGGGCGGTGGAGATCACTTACCATCAGGTGCCCTACTTGCTTGTTTGCCGGCCTATACTATAAAAAAAAACCAAACGGTGCTTACATACTATTGCTTGACAGACAAAGACAAAGTGGTGGTACCAACCCATACGGCCTCTCATATACGAAGGACCTACCACCTTGTAATGTGCTTAATTACACGCTTTTTATTTATTATTATATTTCATGTTTTGCTGCGTTTCATACGATGAGTAAGATATCCGGAGGCCCAAATCCTCTCCCCGAATTCCTTTAAACTCCTCCCTCTTCACTGTCGAGGGTTAAATACAATAAACTACGCTCACTTTTATAAACACGAATGAATGAAAACTGAATCATAATATGTATTCTAATTATTATTCGATATCTATCCGAACTCACGGTCAGTGAAAAATGCGTCGTATTTTAATGGAACAGAGTCCATAACCTGATAAAGGTTGTTGGAGTTACCACCGACACGGTTGGATAGGTCGATGGCAATTTCACTACAGTAATATCTGAGCTCCTTTTTGTTTACATTTTACTGAAAGAAAGTATTTTACTGGTGACAGAACATTCATATCCGACCGGACAGCGACCACCGTACACATGGTGTTAAATAATGAATGATTTCTTACGTTTACGCGAATATTACACATTATAATATAATATTATTACATTTGCTGGTGGGAGGATACTTGTATCCGACCGGATAGCGACCACCGTACACTCGTGCTAAAACCTGCCATAGTGGCTCACCTTATGTGGGTCGCGTTCCAGGGTCAGCCAGTGTATATCCGGTTCTCCCCAGGGGGCTTGCCCCCTGATCCTAATCCTTTTCCCATCCCTTTTTCCTTCCCCTCACCCTTGGCCCTTTGGCAGGCCGGCATGATCTTGCCGACCTACGATGGACACATTGTTTATCGTTGGTCGACACTATTCTTGGATTGCGCTACACTTACCACCAGGTGTAGCGTAGTCACTTTGCCGAGCCAGGATTAAAAAAAAAAACATTGAAATAAAACTAATTTAAACGGATTTTATCGATTTTTGATCTTTTTTATTCATTTTAATTATAATTTATTAATCCGTTTAAATTAGTATTATTTCAACATGGTGTTAAAACCTGCCACAGCGACCCACACACCTTTATCCCGGCTTAAAGCCAGAGTCCGCCTGACTATCACGATTTGACGGTGGCATTATGTGGGGCGACCCGTCTTCTGACCCCCACAATCCTCAACGGGACCCAAGTTCCGCCAGTGCAATCAGCAGAGTGTATCACGTGCAAGCTAGGTTGGCTTCGGGCCTAAGATATGGTTTACATTTTTTTTTTATCCTGGCTCGGCAAAGTGACTACGCTACACCTGATGGTAAGTGTAGCGGAATCCAAGAATAGTGTCGACTAACGACAAACAATGTGTCCATCGTAGCTCGGCAAGATCATGCCGGCCTGCCATAGGGCCAAGGGGGAGGGGAAGGAAAAGGGATGGGAAAAGGGTTAGGATCAGAGGGCAAGCCCTCTGGGGAGAACCGGATATACACTGGCTGACCCTGGAACGCGACCCACACAAGGTGGGCCACTATGGCAGGTTTTAGCACAAGTGTACAGTGGTCGCTATCCGATCGGATACAAGTATCCTCCCACCAGCAACATTCATTACATTCTTAAATCAGTCAGTTCTTTTTGACACGTTCAAAAGATTGTGTCCTTGGTATAAACGCCTGGTAGAAAACCTTGAGCCAGATGCTCAAGCATTTTTGACAAATTTAGCTAAAATATAATTTCACATTATCATGCAACATCCGATATGGTCTAGTGGCTAGGATACCTGGCTCTCACCCAGGAGGCTCGGGTTCGATTCCCGGTATCGGAAATTCAATTAGTTATTTTATTGTTTTTTTTTTATAAACAAGTTACGTTTTAATAATCCAAGATACTGAGGTGTGGAAAACTTCCTAAATGCTATGTGTATTCTTTTTTTCTTACTTGCATATTCAGGACTTCCCAGGATGAGACCAATTTCTATTTCGCAGAGGCTTGATACCAGAAGAGTGGCCCTCAAGTTAACAAAAAATGTACATTCATAGTGTTTTTTTTATGACGAGACGAGCAAGGCGCTCTCTTGATGGTAAGCGCCACGCCCGCCCATAAACAGAATCAACACCACACAGAACTTTGAATTACACACATTGAAACATCTGTGACAGGTGATACCTTTACGGGCTGTAGTTTAAGTCTTTCATCCCCGAACATTCAGTTTCATTCATCATTCTTGAAATTTTTACAAGACCAACTTTGAGCCTTTCGAATCATAAACGATTACTTTTTGAAAGTTGTGCATAGAAAAAAAACAACAAATACATATACCTACTCACGCGTCGAATTAAGAAAATCCTTTGTTTTCTTTTTCGTTTAAAAAGTAAGAATAAATGTAGAACAAATCAGTCCACCCCGTGACCACGAAGGTTGAAAAGCTTTCGAAACGTCGGGAACAAAAAATAATAAAAAAACCGCGATGAAATCCGTTTAAATTAGTTTTATTTCAATGTGTAATATTCGCGTAAACATAAGAAATGAATAAATCTAGAAATACAGTCACAACTTCTCAACTAGACGCGGGTTCGATCCCCGCACCGAGACAGATGTTTGTGTGATCGACAAATATTTGTCTCGGGGTCTGGGTGTTGTGAGACCGAAAGTCTCTCGTAGTTTCTGATACCCACGACACAAGACTCGTATCTTACTGTGGGGACAGGACTATGTGTGTGACTGTTGGGTGTAATCACATAAAAAAAAAAGCAAAAATCCTGTACAATTCATAACATTTGCTAAAAATTCGACGTGTTATTTGACCATATCTTTCACGCATTTGCGATTACATTATTTCTTTAGAAACCCAGTTATCTAACATTACTTCATAGTAAATGCAAAAAGCCGTGACTCGCAAATATGCATGAAATTAGCCGACTTTATGAGGCGCATGTATGACATATACGTAAGATTTGGGCGCTGTAGTAAATGAAAGCAAAAACATTATATTGTCATTGGAAAGGCAGAAATAGTACAGCGCCATTACGTGAACTTTGCGTTTTAAAGTTTAATTTTTTAACCGACGAAAAACACGGAGGAGGTTCTCAATTCGACACGTTTTTTTATGTTAGACAACGCATAACTTTTTACAGAGTAGACCAATTTTTTTTATCCCAGTAAAAGATCGACATACAAGGTGGTAGGTCCCTCGTATGCGAGAAGCCGTCTGGGTTGGTACCACCGCGCCGTCTATTTCTGACGCCAAGCAACAGCGTGTAAGCACTATTGTGTTTCAGTTTAAAGGACATTGAAGCCATTGAAATTACTGGGCATCTTATGTCTCGGGGTGACGAGCGTAGTTCAGTGCCATGCAGTGGTTTGTAATTTAAAGTTCTGTGTGGTGTTGCCTATTTATGGGCAGGCGTGGTGTTTACCTCAACTCGTCTTTAAAAAAAACAATTCACGCAATTCATTTTTGTACCAAATTTTTTACTGATTTCTTAATGTTTTCTGCTAAAGAATTACACTATAATTATCCATTCGCTGCGATTACCATCTCTCTGTCCAAACAGAAGCACACAAAAGACAATTTCTCAAACATTTTAAGTAACACATCATTGCTAACATCTGATGTTGCCTCTACTGACAACTCAATTGTTAGATTTACTTTTATTGTGTGAGTAATAGTTTATTTACCCAACCACAAGAAATCGAGTGAAAATGACGATAAAAACAGACAGGCATCTCAGTCGCGCCGGATCTGCGTTAAACTACCAATTTTCGAAATAATCGATTTTATAGTGATGTATTATGGATAGAATTTTCAACATCCACTGCAAACTTACGAATCTTTCATTTTAATAAAAATGTTTTTTTTTTACTAGCCCTGCATTATATACGTCCCACCGCTGGGCACGGGCCTCTTCTACTGAATGAGAGGGATTAGGCCTAAGTACACCACGCTGGCCCAATGCACCTGTTGGCAGACTTCACATACCTTAGTAAAATCTTATCGAGTTCTCAGGTATGCAGGTTTCCTCACGATGTTTCCTTCACCGTTAAAGCAAGCGATAATTAACAATTAATATACACGTAACTTAGAAAAGTCAGAGGCGCATGCTATTGGGGCTGGTTTCGAAACTGCGACTTTCGTCACCACAGTCCATACCACTCCCCGCTGAGCTATCGCTGCTAGCGAAATTGTTATTTATATGAAAACAGTTCATAGTGCGTAACATAGAATATCTGTTGATGTATGACAAGGCCCCACGATTCTTCCCGGTGTGAAGAAGTTCACACCCCGAAGAGATAAGAAGCAAATTTATACAGGCCGGCATGATTCTGGTGATCACCGATAAACTCATTGTTTGTTGGTGGTCAGTGGTATTTTTGGACTGCACTGCGCTTACCATCAGGTGTAGTGCAGTCACGTTGTCGTGCCAGGATAAAAAAAAACAAATGCGATAAACATCTCCATATAATGTAAAACTAAATAAGTATTAAAGAAAAACCAGATGGCATTGGAATAAAATAAAAACTAGAATAAATCACAACACTAGTGTTTCAATGCCGAATATAAATCGATTAATCTTTGTAACTGAGGTCTTACTTCCTAAGATTTAAATACGGTTATGGCAATTTGTATGCCTAGTTATGAAAAACAAACTTAAACCTTAGCTGGTGGGAGGATACTTGTATCCGACCGGATAGCGACCACCGTACACAGGTGCTAAAATCTGCCATAGTGGCCAGCCTTGTGTGGGTCGCGTTCCAGGGTCAGCCAGTGTATATCCGGTTCTCCCCAGGGGGCTTGCCCCCTGATCCTAACCCTTTTCCCATCCCTTTTTCCTTCCCCTCCCCCTTGGCCCTTTTGCAGGCCGGCATGATATTGCCGACCTACGATGGACACATTGTTTATCGTTGGTCGACACTATTCTTGGATTGCGCTACACTTACCATCAGGTGTAGCGTAGTCATTTTGCCGAGCCAGGATAAAAAAGCAGACATTTTTTATTGATCTATCCAGATTTGTGAGTGGTAGAGCCAGCAAATGGCTATTACGGTGCACGCGTATAGATAGTGAGATGTCCCCACTACGCGCCCAACTTTGCTCATACCAATATTTAAAATCATATTTGCGGGCTCATTTTCGAACCGATTTTAATTGTATTTTAACAAAAAGGGGTTTTTTCATATTATTCTCTGTAAGATTTTATATGCAATAAAATCTTTACATAGCATAAAATGAAGTTTTCAGCAATAGATAGAGTGGTCATGAGGAAAGTTTATATGTATAATACATACATATTATAGTACAGAAAATCCGAAAAATTCAAATTTTGTGATGTAATGTCGTAACAAACATATCTTTACCCGAGCGAAGCCGGCGCGGGTCGCTAGTAATGTATAATATTCAATATAGGAAACTACCCTATTGAAAGTTAGTACGAAAATAAATAAATAAATACACCCAACAGTCACATACATAAAATAATAAAAAGCGGAATGAAGAATGAATGAAGTGGAAGCGTTTGAGTCGGAAGGCGGACCCTGGCACTAAGCCGGGATAACGCTAGGTAGAAAGAAAGTCACATACATAGTCCTGACCCCACAGTAAGATTCGAGTCTTGTGTCGTGGGTATCAGGAACTACGAAAGACTTTCGGTCTTACAACACCCAGACCCCGAAAAAAATATTTGTGGATCACACAAATATTTGTCTCGGTGCGGGAATCGAACACGCGGCCTCTAGTTTCACAGTTGGCTACTCGCCTACTGCGCTGTCAAAAATTGCAAGAATTTGGCAATTTCTTTTAAATAACATCAATAGATGCGCCGTAACTAATGGATGCTGTATGCCTGAAGCCGTTTTTTTACGCAACCGTCACGGTTAATCTTTAATGGGAATTAGATTTAAGTGAAACTCTACGACGCACATAGGTGAAATTTACTCAAAAGCTGGCCATTATTGCGTGATGTGTGTTTACGCTTCTATATTAGTTTAATTTGTCAAATATAATAGTTTAATCATGTATTATGATAAATAAAGCTTTATTCGATAACATTATATAGGAAAAAATATATATTTATTGTACACCTTACAAACAAAACATAGCAATATCATACAACAACTCGACACACGACCATCTGATATCAAACTAGGCAGAGTCTCTACTATGGTATCCAGATAACTGATAATCATACTTATATTTTTCTATCTGTCTGTCTGTTTTCTGTATCTTTTTATTTCTAAATACAAGATATACTTATAAATTAATGTACAATGGGAGGTCTTATCGCTACAAGCGATCTCTTCCTGACAACTTAAAGGTGGACTTTAGGTTTAGAAGAAACACCAATATGTTGATGGTGTACTACATAAATAAATAACACATAATAATAAATATATATACCCATATATAATAAAAACAAATATAATACGTAAGCGTATTTTTAGTTAATTTAGAAATGTAATTGATAAGCAGTAAAGGTACGGTCTAAGTAACGATAGATACTGCAATGACAAATAATGTTTTTTTTGGCATGGACTTAAAAATGGGCAGAGACCGAGCGCATCTAATTCCTAGTGGTAATACATACCACAAGCGAACTACAATTTTAAATCGTGACTTCTGGTTCTTTCAAGAGAATTATAACATCGCGAGAATAGGATTTTACTTGCACTCGTGGCAGTTTTCTGATATTAGTAGGTAATGTGAGGATCTGATAATATTAAAAGTTGGTGAAACAAATATTCCATCGTTTGTCTTCTGGAAAATTTCCCAGTAAAACTTTCACGAAACTCTTCTATATCTTTGTTCTTACTTTCTTGGGCCTCTTCTCATAATAGGCCTGAGGGAACTACTGAGAACTGCATGAAAAATGGTTATTGATATTTTATAATTTGTATATGTTGTTGAGTTTTTTTCTATTTTGTTTGGGTGATGCAAGTGGACGCAGCCAAATATAGTATAATATGAAAGCTCACGAAATATACTTTTTAAATATCTATAACAATTGGGTTAAGTGCGATTGAGTATGAACTTTTTCACTATGAGAAAAAAAAACTAAATGATAAAGTATATATGTTGTTGAGTTTCGTTCCATTTTGTATGGGTGATGCCGGTAGACGCAGCCAAATTTAGTATTATATGAAAGCTCTCGAAATATTCTTTTTAAATATGTATAACAACTGGTTTAAGTGCGATTAAGTAAGTACATTTTCACTATGAGAAAAAAACACTAAATTATAAAGTATTGTATATGTTATTGAGTTTCGTTCCATCTTGTATGGGTGACGCAGGTAGACGCAGCCAAATTTAGTATTATATGAAAGCTCCGGAAATATACTTTTTAAACATGTATAACAATTGGGTGAAGTGCGATAAAGTATTAACTTTTTCACTATGAGAAAAAAAAATTAATGATAAAGTATTGTGTTGTGTTTAAACCTGTCTGCCTTTAAAATAGTAAGTAATATAAACATTTTAGTTAACTAGTAATAGCAATATTTACCTGAAGGTATGGAATCCATATTGCTCTAGTACTAATATTCACTAAATAAAATATCAAACGTTATTTAAACAACTATTAAAAATGGTAACAAATTGCTCCATGAACATTCGCTATTTAAATCAAATGTGTAGGTAATGAAATAAAAAGTATGAAACGTTTTACAGATCACAAAAAGTAGGCGAAATATGTCTTGTTGCTAATTTAGGTTACTACTTTTTGATCAGACTAACTTCATTTTTATCAATATTGGCCAGCTTTTGAGTAAATTTCACCTGTGTGCGACGCTTGTTAAAAAAGGAGAAATTCAATGACTGAAAATAACCGCTTGAAGCACTTGATATGATTTTTGAGTTGAGCCACGCTGTCAGTTTGTCTATAGCATGAATGGGCCGACTCAACCGGGTAGTCACCACTGTCTCACAAATAACCGACGTAAAGTAGCGGCTTGCTGCTGCGTATGGTATGGTGAGATATCCGGAAGCCAAAATCCCCTTTCCCAATCCCTTAATTATCCTTTTCCTTTATGGTAGGCAACGCACATGCGATTCTTTTGCTACTGTGAGTGTATATGAGCGGTGGAGATCACTTACCATCAGGTGACCCGCTTGCTCGTTTAGCCTAATCAATAACAATAAGCTACTACCATCAAAACTCGAACGCAAATAACAAATTAACAAACGATTCAATAACGATAAAAAATATAACGCTCGGGCGCTCTCTCGTGCGATTTCTACAAACACTTTCGTTTTCAATGTGACGGTAGGCTCACGTACACATACGTCCTAGATCTCATCGCTTTCCAATCGTAGTGGAATACTGATTGTGTGGCAGGACTAGGTGGTAGGTCGTGCATTTTTTTTTAGCTGAGCACGGCGAAATGACTACTCTACACCTGATGGTAAGCGTAGTGCAGTCAAAAAACCAATGGGTTTATCGGTGGTCATCAGTCATGCCGGCCTGTATAAATGCTTCTTTCCCCTTCGGAGGGAAGAAGTAAATCGAGGGGCCTGCGACTAGACAGGCGGATGACTGATACAGGCACAGGGATACAAGGATGTACCCCTATACCCGCCCCAACCAACCATCAAGTCAGGTCGCAAGCCCCTCGGGAGAACCGGATATACACTGGTTGATCTTGGAATGCATTCCACTTAAGGTGTGTGGGTCACAATGGCAGGTTTTAACACCATGTGTACGCTGGACGCTATCCGGGCGGATATGAATATCTTACCACCAGCAATCGAGAGGTCGATTCACCGCTATGTCCATTTCTGCCGCCAAAACAGATTGTAAGCACAGTTGTGTTTCGATTTGGATATTGAATCCAGCTCTACTCCTTATAAGACTTAAATTACGTCTCGGCAGTGAGGGGCGCAGTCCAGTGCCATGCATGCGAGCGTTATTTAGACCCATAGTTCCCAAGCTCCCATAGACCCCCAGAAGGCCATGGGAGACTCGACGAGGATCACGTTGGCGTGACAAAAAAAAAATGGGGGTTCACAATTCGTAAGCGGGGGACCATGTATCTGCTTTCGATAGTGAAGAACTAAAATGTTAGCTTGACTTCACATATCAATGTAGGCAGATAATTTTTAATAGCTCCAATAGAATAGTTCCATAGTTAGATCTAATCTTCACATTTTTTGTCGAGTTTTGGGAATATGGTAGAAATGTAGCTGCAGGGTGTCCAGCGGAACCAGCTAAATTATGAAAGTGGTCGATGTGAAAAAAAGTCGGGGAACCTCTGGTTTAGACTAATAAAAAAAACTCGCAGCGTGCTATTCTCGATCCTGGGTTACAGGAGTTTTAATAGCGTGTGAGTAGGATCATATTATCAGGCGAATAACATGTTCGTCACGTCGTTCAAAATAATAAACCGAGCAGTGTTATAACATTATGTAGATCTCTTTATTTGAAACCAAGTTTCATCCACTAACCGTACGAAGTGAGTGAAAGTTATTAACTTCTGTGCATAACAATTAACTACAATATGAATATATTTTAATGGCAGCTATTATTAGCATGTTATGGATTGTAATTACCATAAATTATTATGTAAATGTATCGGTTCACAAATAAATAAATACACCCAACAGTCACATACATAGTCCTGACCCCACAGTAAGACGAGTCTTGTGTCGTGGGTAGCAGGAACTACGAGAGACTTTCCCACTCACAACACCCAGACCCCGAAACAAATAAATGTGGATCACACAAACATTTGTCTCGGTGCGGGGATCGAACCCGCGGCCTCTCGCTTCACAGCCGGCTACTCGCCAGCTGCGCCACGGAGGATCCCGCAATTTTGAGGATATCCGTGGCGTTGTGAGGGAAATAGTTCCATTCCACTGGGACGCCTAAATGTTTGTATAATCCGGTAATATTTATTTTGGGTCTGAGTTGTGGGATTTTTTTTCGAGCACAGCAAAGTAACTGCACTTCACCTGATGGTAAGCGTAGTGCAGTCCAAAAAACCAGCGACCACCGACAAACAATGAGTTTATCGGTGATCATCAGTCATGCCGGCCTGTATAAATGCTTCTTCCCTCAGAGACTCGACGAGCTTCATTGCTCGGTGTCGATTTTTTTTTATCCGACCACGGCAAAGTGACTGCACTACACCTGATGATAAGCGTAGTCCAGTCCAAAAAATCAGCGACCACCGACAAACAATGAGTTTATCGGTGGTCATCAGAGTCGTGCCAGGCCTGTATAAATACTTCTTCCCCCTTCGGAGAGGGAAGAAGCAAATCGAGGGGCCTATACCCGCCCCAATCAACCATCAAGTCATGTCGCAAGCCCCTCGGGAGAATATGCTCTGTCGATCCTGGCTTACAGGAGTTACAGTGGCGGGTGTGTGAGCGGGATAGTCTCTTATGCAGAAATACAAGAACAGCATTACAGCGACAAACATTTCTTTCTTACTATGATCTTTTTTTTTTACTAGCCCTGTATTATACATGTCCCACTGCTGGGCACGGGCCTCCTCTACTGAATGAGCGGGGTTAGGCCTTAGTCCACCACGCTGGCTTAATGCGGGTTGACAGACTTCACATACCTTCGAAAAATCTTATCGAGTTCTCAGGTATGCAGGTTTCCTCACGATGTTTCCTTCACGGTTAAAGCAAGCGATAATTAACAATGAATATACATATAACTAGGAAAAGTCAGAGGTGTATGCTCTTGGGGCTGGTTTCGAACCTGCGACTTTCGTCTCGACAGTCCGTACCACTCCCCGCTGAGCTATAACTGCTATGATCATTAGAATACATAATCTAGAAACTGCATTGCGCAATTGCTCATTAACATGAGAGTGCGACCACGCCCGAATACGAAAATATTTATGTACATAATATTAGCGTTGCGAAAGTATTGTTGTATGGTTATGAGTGGTAGAGCCACGCTGTAGACAGTTTTGTGTACAGCATGAATTGGCTGGCACGACCGGGTCGTTACCACTGTCTCACAGAAAGCCGACGTAAAGTAGCGGCTGGTGCTGCGTTTCTTACGGTGAGTGAGATATCCGGAAGACCAAATCCCCTCCCCTTCCCAATCCCTAATTATCCCTTTCCTTTAAGGTCGGCAACGCGCCCATGATTCTTCTGGTGGTGGGCGTACATGGGCGGTGGAGATCCCTTACCATCAGGTGACTCACTTGCTCGTTTGTCGGCCTATGCTATAAAAAAATGTGATGCTGCTTTTGAAACCAACATTTTGAGTACTTCAGAAAGATGGTTTGCTATTTAGCAAAGAATAAAAAATGTATAAATTTTTCTTTACAAATAAAACCAATTCGTTGGCAATATAATATCAATGGAGTCGTAAAATATTCGAATTTATTCGTGGATAAAGTGGAGTGGCTAGCTGGTAATTAAAAATATAATTTATGAGTATAAAGTTAGAGCACAATTTTGAATGGCTGTATCGCAAGGCGACAGTCCAGACTTGTTGACTCTATAATTGAAACAGACTGTATATTTTAGTTAGCAATCAACATCCGATATGGTCTAGTGGCTAGGATACCTGGCTCTCACCCAGGAGGCTCGGGTTCGATTCCCGGTATCGGAATTAACTTTTGCTTAACCCGTTTTACTTTTTATTATCTTCATTAACAAATAAATATCAATTCGCAGCAGCTTTCAAAAGAATTATTTATTTTTAGTCTGTAATTTTGCAAAGGAATTCTTATCGGAACGGAAAGGTTTTCAATTCGACGGATATATTTGTTTTTTCTTGTATGTATATTTATTTCTTTATTTTATTTTATTTTCTTAGGAAAACAAAGTAATACTATAACTAAAATAAATAACTAAAGCTACACATTTACATGTTTTCACAAGAACAAAATCCACGCATAATTTTTTACAGAGTGATATAATTTTAACGATTCAAAGTGGGTCTTATTTTATATTCTGTACAAAATACATTTATTCTTGAACAACGCCATCTGTGGGCTAGTAGTTTACCCAACACCTTTCACTCATTACCACAACGCTAACGAGTGTAAAGTGACTCTAATAAGACGCGGTTTGTTACGTCACTATGACGTAACTACTTTTACTCGAACATTTCCGACGCAGTTTTAATTGTGTAATCGGCCCTTTGAGAAATGGAATTATATCATTCTTATATGGCGGAAAATGTTTTTATTTTGGGTTCTGAATATTTATGAAGAATTTTTACAGCCTCTATGATGAAGTCTGGCAATGAAGAGCCTGTTATTAAACGACAAGCAACGGGTTTGATTCCCGCACCTAAAAAAGTGTTTGTGTAATCGGCGTATATTTGTTTTGGGTGTGGGTGTTGTGACTTTGTGATACCGTAAGTCCCTTGTAGTTCCCACGATACAGATATTCTTAGTGTGGGTTTGAGACTATATTTTGGTTATTTAAGAAGGGGACAGACAGGGAAAGTGGCGATCGCGTGGTTGGTGCGTTACATGCCTTTAAGGAAAACATAGATTCTTTTCTAGAAGATTCTTAGTGGTATCTTTTATGTGACTGTTAGGTGTATTTATTTTTATCCGCGCACGGTTGAGACTACACTACACTGATGGTAAGCGCAGTGGAGTCCATAAAACCAGCGACCACCGAAAAACAATGAGACAAAAACAATTATTTTAGTTTTAGTTTATCGGTGGTCACCAGAGTCATGACGGCCTATATAAATGCTTCTTCACACTCCCAAGAAGGAAGAAGCAAATCGAGGGGCCTGCGACAGAACAGGCGGATGACCAACGCAAGCACAGTAATACAAACAATAAGTTTATCAAAGGTCACCAGAATCATGCCAGCCTGTATACATACTTCTTCACACTCCGAAGAGGGAAGAAGCAAATCAAAGGAATAAGCAAAGGGCACAGGGATACAAGGATGTACCTCTATACCCTTTTTTTTGTGTTCGCGGGGAAAGCCGTTTATTGCTACCGCCCCACCGGGGGGAGGTGGAACGGTTATGTTGGGTTCTACCGACCTTACGACCCAGCCACCCGACCGCTGGGCCGAGTCCCTAACACTATGTACAACCTATGCCGGTAACTACCAACTAAAACCCCGCGGTGACCATCTTCGGCGCATTAGGGACGGCCCCGGGTTTCCCGAGGCGAAAAAGCACCCCGGCTTCGGCCGGAACATGTACCTCTATACCCGCCCCAACCAACCATCCAGTGATGTCGCAAGCCCCTCGAGAGAACAAGATATACACTGGCTGATCCTGGAACGCGATTCACACAAGGCGTGTGGGTCACTATGGCAGGTTTTAACACCATGTGTACGGTGGTCGCTATCCGGGTGGATATGAATATCCTACCACCATTTACAAACCGCATAGTTTCGCGTAGTAATATGTGATATCTTAACAATAGAGTTAAAATGGTCGAGTTAACATTTAAACCATTTAAAGTAAAACCTTGAAACCACGAAAGTGAAAGTGAATAAATAACATCTTTACGAACTGACTGTGATATATCAAGTTTTGTTCGACTGTCGAGAATTATGGATAATTAAAATTTAATATTATTACCAGTTCTATATTATACATCCCACTGCTGGGCACGGGTCTCCGCTACTAATGAATGGGCCTTAGTCCATCACGAGAGCATAATGCGGCTTCCAGACTTCAGATTCGGGGTTTTGGCGGGAATTCGGACAATGCGGTTTATCGATTATTTTAATATATTTCAAAAACTAGTTTAAAGTTGTGTTTGTTGTATAAATGTGGTGTGGATTTGTTCAATAAACATTGACGGTGATGAGCAGTGTATGGAAACAGTGAAATAAGTGAATTAAGAATCGTACTGGAAGGAATGCACACCAAAACTCCAACAAGATCTTGAATATGTCCACACCGATATTTCATCGTTCTTGTGAAGACTTGAGAATAAATTATACTTGTCATTGGCGAAATGCATAATAATGCGAAGCTATAAACTAAAAAGAAGAAGACTTCACATTCGAAATTCTTATGAAGAAATTCTCTCCTCACGATGTTTCCTTCACCATTAAATCAAACGATATTTAACAATGAATACACGCTTAACTTAGGTGGTAGGTCCCTTGTATGCGAGAGGCCGTCTGGGTTGGTACCACCGCTTTGTCTATTTCTGCCGCCAAGCAACAGTGTGTAAACACTGTTGTGTTTTGGTTAAAGGACATAGAAGCCAGTGAAATTACTGGTCATTATGAAACTTAACATCTTATGTCTCGGGGTGCCGAGCGTACTTCAGTGCTTTGTAATTCAAAGTACTGTGTGATATTGCTTCTGTTTATGGGCAGGCGTGGCGCTTACCATTGGGCGAGCGCTTTGCCCGTCTCGTCATTCAATTAAATAAAAAAAAGTCAACATGCTCTTGTAGCTGGTTTCGAACCTGCGACTTTCGTACCACTCCCCGCTGAGCTATCGCTTTTCGCTTGTGTGAACAATTACCCTAATTGGAATCACGTCGCTACATTTGTAATCTTGTTTCGGTCTAGTAGTCCTGACGCTTGCTACCGTAACAATTTGTTAAAAAATAACTGCAATATAATGACTCATATAGGTTCACGCCTGTAGTGCTGAAGGCGTAGACAATGATGCAACTAGTACACCCTACAAAGACATTTAAGGCATTCCCAGAGAATCGGCGAGCTTTTTTTATAAGATTGAATGACTAGTAGACGAGCAAGGTGCTCGCCTGATGGTAAGCGCCACGCCTGCCCATAAACAGAAGAACACCACACAGAACTTTGAATTACAAAGCACTGTATGGCACTGAACTGCGCTCGTCACCCCGAGACATACATGTTAAGCCCAGTAATTTCACTGGCTTCAATGTCCTTCAAACCGAAACACAACAGTGCTTACACACTACAGTTTGGCGACAGAAATTACTGGGCCTTATGAGACCCCGAAAGCAAGCCCAAACCCCGCAACATATATTTGTGGATCACATTTTGTCTCGGTGCGGGACTCGAACCCACGGCCTCTCGCTTCACAGCCGGCTACTCGCCTATGCGCCACAGAACACAATGAAGACATAACAAACGTGTTTGAAGGACTATCAGGTTGAAACAAAGATATCTCATTAGAAGCCGTTCTATTCACATGTTGATAGCAATCTACACCTCGCCGATGATAGTCTTTTTTTATATCATAGGCCGGCAAACGAGTAAATGGGTCACCTGATGGTAAGTGATCTACACCCATGTACGCCGACAATACCAGAAGAATCATGAGCGTTGCCGACCTTAAAGGAAAGGGATAATTAGGGATTGGGAAGGGAAGGGGGAAATCAGCTCGCAAACGCAGCAGCAAGCCACTACTTTACATTGGTTTTCTGTGAGACAGTGGTAATGACCCGGTCGAGCCGGCCCACTCAAAACTATCTATAGTGTGGCTGTGTTTCAAGGTATGTGTCGAAGTAACAACGTAAGCTGAAATAAAATGAAAACGTTTATTAATCATTGGCAATTCAAATAGCGCTTACGAGAAATGAGTACCAAAAAAAAAGATTGTTATTGATTACTTTATTTAATTGAATGACGAGACGAGTAACATCAAGTCCAGTGTAGTCACTGCCAGGACAAAAAAAACCCGGGCAATGTTGTTTAAGGGCTATTTATTTAAAATTTCACATCGAACTAGATTTATTTCAAACCAAACACCTTTCCGTGGTTTTTTCGCCGTGACCGGTAGCAATTTAATTGACAGTAATAAAAATAACTATGTAACAATGTATGCAATGATACGGTTTGAATCGATGTTAACAACCGTTTGGCCGACATACTTGACCTGCATAGAAATATGTTTTGACATTGAGTGGTGACGAATACACTTTTCATAAATATTTTATGCTTAAAGCACTTTTTTGCCGCGGCGAATCCACCATTTTTGTTTTTATTAGGATAAACAAACAGTGATTAATTCTATATTAACTTAAAACTATTACATACTGATGGAACTAAATGGTTTTTATTTGATTGAATGACGAGACGAGAAGGGCGTTCGCCTGATGGTAAGCGCTACAACCATAAACAGAAACCACACCACACAGAACTTTGAATTACAAAGGACTGCGTGGTACTGAATTGCGCTCGTCACCCCGAGACATAAGGTGTTAAGGCTCATAATGCCGAGTAATTTCACTGGCTTTAATGTCATTTAAACCGAAACACAACAGTGCTTACACACTGTTGCTTGGCGGCAGAAATAGAGATAGCGCCGGTATTAACCCAGACGGCCTCTCGCATACGAGGAACCTACCACCTTGTAAAAGGTCGGATTGTCGAGACGAAAGTCCCAGGTTGGAAGCCATGTTGGATATAAATGATCACCACCGCCCATAGACAGCTACAACACCAGAGGAATCATCGGTTGCATGCCTTTTGGGAAAGAGAAGGCTCTTTTCTTGAAGGTATTTAAGACAGCCTGCGTGGCGCAGCGGGCGAGTAGCCGGCTGTGAAGCGAGAGGCCGCGGGTTCGATCCCCGCACCGACACAAATGTTTGTGTGATCCACAAACCGACCGAAGACCGAGACCGTAAGTTTCTCGTAGTTCCTGATACCCACGACACAGGACTCGGTATCTTGCTGTGGGGTCAGGACTATGTGTGTGACTGTTGGGTGTATTTCTTTATTATTATTATTTACTTAAGTCTTGTCTGACTGAAAATACCGCAGGTGAAAGCAGATTCCACAAAAGCGCTGTACGGGGAAGAAAACTCCGAGTAAAGCGCACTGTTGTGGAATGCCATCCATCCAGATGATAAGGATGAAATCCCAAATTTTGGCTCGAAAATAAATAAATAATAAATACACCCAACAGTCCAACACATAGTCCCCCACAGTAAGTACGAGTCTTGTGTCGTGGGTATCAGGAACTACGACAGACTTTCGGTCTCACAACACCCAGACGCCGAAGCAGATATTTGTGGATAAAACAATCATTTGTCTCGGTGCGGGGATCGAACCCGCGGCCTCTCGCTTCACAGCCGGCTACTCGCCCGCTGCGGCACGGAGGCTGTCATACAAAAATGTATCGAAAACAGCATAACAAGAAATTTTTAATCTGTTTAATAAGCATGCCAAAATGTGCAGTAATCAGCTAATTGAAACAATATTTGTAACTCGGTCCAGTTTCCGCGTATTTCGTCCATTATTCAATAGCCACGGCGTAAATGATTGGTCGGAGATAATATTATGGCAACCGATATATTGTGGCTTGTAATATTGCAACGGTGGCTTAACTGTGTCTTGTGTAATATGTGTGTAATGTGTATGGTTTTGTGGTTTGGTGGCAACGCGGGAGCAGTGGTTTTGAAAATGATTTTTATTCAATAAAATTGGCAAATTGTACTGCACGGTCCATGGTGTTTGTTTCGTACTTTATATTATCCCTACTTGGTACATATCGTATTAATATTAATTATATTTTTTCAAAATGGCCGCCGAAGGTGACAGATATGCCTTCTTGTCTTTATAACCCCCTTGTTAAGGACATCAAATGAAAGGGTTTGATGAGTAAAAACGAAGAAGTGAGTGACAATTGACATCAAACTGAAATCAGCAATAAACATCGGTATTTTATAAAATGTTTTGCAACAAAATTGGCAAAGGAGTCAAATTCATACAGACCACATACCTTACACATTGTGTATTCTTTATTATTTATATACTTACCCTCATTATTAACCATACGATCTCTACTTAGTTTTTGTTTTATTAGACCTGTAGGGTACTATTAAAAAAATAACAGCAATGGCACCAAAGTCCCTAAAGCCGCGTCTGCCTGTCTTTGTATTCGCAAAAATTATGAAACACGCATATGTGACTATTTTCTTTTCTCAATGGAGGAACAGACAAAGGTATTGAGGTCCATTCAGCCTGATTACTTACGCTAAGTATTTACGAGTTACGCCACAAAGTTCTCGACTTAGTTTGAGTTGTGTTTATTCATTATCACTCATTTGTAATGTGTTTTTAAATCGTCAAGTCAAACTGTTGACTTGTGTGTAACGACCTTGCATCGCGGCGTAGGACGGCCATATTTAACTTCACATTTCACACCCACTTGTCCCAGTAGCAATTGTTTAAGATGATTGATGCATGTTTAATATTCAAATGGTATCCTTGTCGAATATAAGACGGCAATCGGAAATGCTACATGACTTTTCAAATTAAAGGTTCGTATAAGCTATAAAAAAATCACCAGCGTAGATTTTTTTATAGCATAGGCCGACACAGATTCGATCCCGGGTCGGATAAAAGTGATGTTTTTTTTTTATTGGAACGAAGTTCCTTACGGCAGACTTGGAGGGGATAGGGATTTCGCTGCGTGACCGAACTGAAAAAAATGTGATAGTAAAACCGTAAGAAAAATGCGTGGAATTAAATCTTCCTTCCCAATCCCAAATTATCCCTTTCCTTTAAGGTCGGCAACGCGCCCATGATTCTGATATTGTGGGCGTACATGGGCGGTGGAGATCACTTACCATCAGGTGACCCACTTGCTCGTTTGCCGGCCTATGCCATAAAAAAAAAAAAAGAATAAAACCGTTAAATGAGACGTGCGCAGGCGCGACAGTCGCATACACAGAATTGAGCACGACTTTTTTTTTATTTGATTGAATGTCGAGACGAGCAAGGCGCTATCCATTAACAGAAGCAACACCACACAGAACTTTGAATTACAAAGCACTGCGACTGAACTGCGATCGTCACCCCGAGACATAAGATGTTAATTCTCATAGGTAGGTGGCGCTGTAGCCGCGTAAACATAAACTCCGTGTATTTTATTAGATTAATATACAAGTGCTTGAAGTGTAATATTTTTAGTTAAAAACCGATTTCTTAGTGTAAATCTTCTGAACAAGTGTTAGTGTAAATAAATAATTACATTTGAATAAACTATATGACTATAAAACAAACCAGTGACTAGTGATCTAAAACGTTGAATAAAATGCTGAAAACCCTACAAACCTAAGTGAATATTAGCTGGAAAGTTACGTTTGAAGTACAACCAACAATTTCAAACTTAAATCTCCTTATATGACCAAATTTTCATTTTCATGCCAAAATCAAAACCGTTTTTTATCATCAATCATCAATCGCTATACAAATTATTTGAATTCGTGACTGACACTCAAAATCGATGTTGCTGTACTTACACGACGGGGCTGCTATAGTAAAAAATACTTTCACTATTACTAATTACTCATTATAACGCCATCTATTATGAATAAGTAATAATTGATACAATAACGAATGCAACCATCAATTTTTATCACACTTGGTAACGATGCGATAGACGAATTGCTTATGGTACGGACTGCGACGAATGTGGTGTGAGTTCAAACCCCTGGGATTAAAGAGCAATTTTTGATTTTTCTGTGGTTTTATATATTTCAAAATAATGAACTTCTTAGATAATATAACTTTCCGTCATAAAAGAAATAGGACAAACTCGGATACAGCAATGGATAACAGCGATACAATTTCAGAGACTCTATTAGATTGTACGAGTAATAGCATGCCTGACATATCGGATGACGAAGATAATAAAATAAAAGAATTACAAAACAGACTATCAGAACTTGAATCTCAGTTGAGTAGTGCACATTCGGAAATAGACATATTAACATTAGAAAATAACAAACTCAAAGAAACCAATAGAGAATTAATAAAACAAAATAACTTATTAAAAAAAATAACCAGCAGCCCAATTAAACAAAGAACTCCAGATAAACAATTAAATAAAAGAAAATTGTCACAAACCAATATATCTCAACTTACAATTATTAATAATGGCTTAGCTAAAAAAATGCATCTTGACAAACCTCAAAAACCGCCACTAAAACAATGTGATAAGGAGCCTATTTGTACAAAAGTATTTAAAAAGAATAAGATATGTATTTTAAGTACCAACAAAAGGAACTCTGTACTATCTATTGCGCAAAACTTATTACATGAAAAGTATGAAATATGTCACTATTTAAAACCATTTGCAAGTACGAAACAATTACTAAATAATATGCAAGAAAAAATATCTAATTTCAATAAGAGCGATTTTTGTATCATAATGATCGGCGAAGAAGATTTCAAAACGACAACTAATTATTCCAACTCCATCTCACATATACGAAATGTTTTGGAAAATATGAAGCATACAAATATAATTGTCTGTTGCCCCACTTATAAACTTGGATATTATACTAATATATACAACTATAGAGTTGAAACATTTAGTAAATTATTGTATACAGAGTTGTCAACATATAAACATGTAAACTTTCTGGACTCGAACCGGAATCTAAAGTGTGATTTTAATATGTTCTACAAACATTTAGGGGTAATCAATAACTCAGGTTTAAGAATTATAGTTCAGGACTTATATAATTTAATTGAAAATATAGAATGTTATAAAATAGTAAAAACAGTCCCAAGTTCTAATGATATCAAAGACACTACAGAAGGCTTTTTTCGTGAATAATAAATATTTATATGCAATGCATCAAAATATTGCAGGATTATTAAATAAATCAGACGACATCACAGTTTGTATTGATGAACTGCTAAATGAAAATATAAATTTAGACATTATATGCTTTACGGAACATTTTATTATGTCTGGTTATGAGTCGTACCTAACTATTCCAAATTACCAACTAGCAGCGTGTTTTGCCAGAAAAGGAAGCAAGAGAGGAGGATCATGCATACACTATTAGAAAATGCAAATACTATTAGAAATTCTTACTAAAAATCAACACAAAAATGTTATAGTAGCGGGTGATTTTAATGTAGACATTCTAAAACGCAACATACAAACTCTAGATTTTGAATGCATATTCTCGAACTTTAACTTAAAATTAGCTGTAAACCAACCTACTCGCATAGAAAGTCAAACATGCATTGACAACATTGCTCATAACTTTAATAAAAAATGTAATATACAAGTGCGCGATTTGGGTCTATCCGACCACACAGCTCAAATATTTAGATTTCCTATTGCAAAAGTCTATAATAATAAATATTGGCGCGTAACTAAAAGAGACTATAGTAAGGAAAATATAAAGAAATTCAAATACTGTTTGCAACATTTATCCTTTTCAGAAATGTATGAAACTACTGATCCCAATACGGCTTATAATATCTTTTTTGACACATTTACTCTGTATTATAAATTATGTTTCCCTGAAAGAACTGTAACTGTAAATATTGTTAAAAAACCAAAGTGGTTGTCGCGTGGTATTAAGGCGTGTAGTAAAAAGAAACGTCAATTATTATGGCAATTTCGGCTTAAACCAAGTCAAACTAATAAAATGACTTTCATTAGTTACTCGAAACGATTAAAAAGAATCATTAAACTTACACAAAGAGCACAAAACAATTACATTATAAAAACATCAACTAGTAAACCTAAAACAACCTGGAAAATAATTAATAATTCAAAGTTTAATATACCGAGACATATTATTAGTAAAATTAAAGTTAATAATAAAGTTATCACTAATCCTACTGACATTGCAAATGCCTTTAACACATACTTTGTCGATAAAATCATACCAATTGTAAATTCTGCTAAAAATGTGACATCTCTAATTGAAAATAGATTAAACTCTTTCTTTTTAGCTCCATGTCTCCCAATAGAAGTTTTTAAAATAATAAATTCTTTAAAAAATACAAGTAGTGTGGGTTATGATGGATTAGCAACAAAAGGAATCAAGTCGGTCGCTAATGAAATTAGTCCTCATTTAAGCTACATTATTAATCTTTGTATTGACGTAGGTATATTTCCTGAAGCACTAAAGATATCAGTAGTAAAACCACTATTTAAAAAGGAGAATAAGGAACTTATGCAATACTACAGACCAATCTCTCTTATAAGTATTATTTCCAAAGTATTTGAGAAGCACATATATAAACACTTATACACTTATCTAGAAAAAAATAATATATTTACTGACGAACAGAAGGGATTCCGCAATAACAAAACAATTAATATGGCTGTCTATGATTTTATGTATAAAGTTATTACAAATGTCGATAAAAACTGTCCTGTGAGCACATTATTCTGCGACATGACGCAGGCGTTTGACTATGTCCGCCATGATATTTTAATGAAGAAATTGGAGGCATACGGTGTTCGCGGTAATGTGTTGAGTTTAATAAAATCCTATATCAGTAATAGAAAACAATACACAGAAATAACTACAATAAACACCCACACAAAACGTGAAGAAACATATAAATCATCAATACGTGTTGTCAGATACGGTGTGCCTCAGGGCAGTGTCCTGGGTCCTTTATTATTCATAATATATATTAATGACCTACCCAAGGCTATAAACCAGTTTATAACATTATTTGCAGATGATAGCACAATAACGATACCTTGTAGAAATAAAGAAACATATAATTTTGACATTAATAATTCCTTGACATCAATGATACAATGGCTAGATAATAACAATTTAAAGATCAATCTTGACAAAACAAATATTATGCACTTTACGCAAAGAGGATCTACTATGTCTAATTTGAATATAATATATAATAATAAAAACATTAATGAAGTTGACAATTCTAAGTTCCTTGGTTTAATAATAGATAAAAAACTTAATTGGAAAGCACACACAGAAGCATTAGCAAAAAAGATTTGTAATTCTTCTTATGCGATACACAAATTGGTTCCAGTGCTTAATGCTGATGCCCTTCTTGCAGCATACCATGGATTAGTTTCCTCTAACCTTCGATACGGCGTAATTTTTTGGGCTAATTCCACTAATAAGGAACTTGTATTTAAAGCTCAGAAGCGATGCATAAGGAGTATGTTTCAATTGAAAGTTACTGACAGTTGTAAGCAATACTTTCAGAAATTTAAAATTTTAACTCTCCCTTCCCTTTACGTTTTAGAAAGCTCGATATTTGTAAAAAATAATCCTAATTTATTTCCACGACTATCGGACCATGTCAACCGCAATAGGCGCGATAATAGTAAACTTTGCCTACACACATCTAAAACTACGCTAATGCATAATAGTATATTTTGTATGGCGCCAAAAATATATAACAAAATCCCTAGGCTCTGGAAAGAACTAAATAATCAAATGTTTAAAAATAAATTAAGTAGATTCCTGATAGACAAGGCATATTATAGTATTGAGGAGTTCCTTCGTGACAAATTTGATAATTGATGTACATACTGCTCCATTGATCTAATAAATTCTATTGGTTTGACTTAACTGACATAAATTACATTTTTTAAATTATCATTTTACTACTGACAATGACAATTTTGACATTTTTTTTTTTACTATATAATAAATTTAATCATTATGCAGAATTAAATATAATTATTAATTAAGTACTAGTATTATTTGTACGCCCTAATGGCAAACATAGAGGACAATTTATTTATTTTTAAGATCAACTTATAATGTACCTATGTTGACAAATAAATGATTGATTGATTGATTGATTGATTGCCAAATAGTTTCAATGTCTTGTGTCATGGATCATCAGGAACTACGAGACTTTCGGTAATACAACCGGAACCGTCCTACAACAGTCGTCGGAATGTACCAGTGTTTTCACCGTACACTCGCCACAACCAGTTTTACGATACTATCTCAAACCTGTCGCTATTTCGTCATCAAACAAAAACCCATCGGTCAGGTTGCCATGTGAAAATTATACGAGACGCACCTCTTTAAGTTTCGGCAATGTTGGGTAATTTGTTGGACTTGTCCTCTTCCCATAAAATTTAACAACTTTCTCCAAGAAACATGGTTGGAGAAATGAAAAAATATCAGTCTTTCATACAAAATTCGATCAATTGATTACTGTTTTGTATGGCAGATCGATTTACTTTTTATATTTCGCATGTTTTTTGGAGAAAGTTGTTTTTTTTTTTCAGAAGAATCATGAGCGCGTTGGCGATAATTAGGGATTGGGAAGGGGAGGGGATTTGGGCTTCCGGATATCTCACTCACCGTACGAAACGCAGCAACAAGCCGCTACTTTACGTCTGTTTTCTGTGAGACAGTGGTAACGACCCGGTCGAACTAGGCTGGTTTGCTGTAGACAAAACTGTCTACAGCGTGACTCTACCACTCAAAGTTGTTTCGTCTTATGCGAAGATCACACCCTTAACTTACGTTCAGCGTAAAATCAATCACTTGTTTAATATTAACGATTGAGGAATAGACATAAATCTCATGATCAAGGAATGAAGAGACTACATAGATGTTGCATTGTATCGCCTTTAATGTAATTTGACGGTACCTGTGCTATAATCCGCAGCGAAGCAACAAAGTTCTGCTTACATAGAGCGTAGTCTAATTCTATTGTACACTGCTGCTCGATTTCTGAGCAGACTTCGATGTCAGACTAAGATAAGCTGCTTGATTGAAAAAAAAAAAACCATAGGAAATCACTTTTAACATATTTTTTTTCATTAGAAGTGTTTATTATTCAAAAATCCTTATATTTTCAAATTCCGGCTAAATCTTGCCAAGTGTCTAAAAATCGTGACATGTCAGGACAAATCGTGACGTCTCGGAAGCATCTTCGATGCCGAACCTGACACAGAATCTACACTGCACACTGTCAATTAAAGCACTATTCAATGTCTTATTTAATTTATGTTTATTTTTCAAACTGATAAATCAATTTCGTAAATTATCAATAGGGCATCTTAAACGGTGTAAAATATTTCTCAATACCATAGGATTATTTCAAATAATTATAGCATTTAGTCTAATAACAATAAAGTTCAAAATGCCTTTCAAGATTGACAGACAATGCTGTAAGATTGCTGTTAGATTACAGTCCTTATTACATTAGACTTATGGTTGAAAATTCATAGTTGTTTTCGGACAAGTGCATTCCATCGAACAATGTCTTATGTAAACTTTAAGGCCATTTCTAAGGTTATGTGAGTTTGTGTTTCGGTTATTTTATTATCTGTGATTTCTATTTGTGTGATAGTGATAAAGGGTGACAAATAATAATAAATCCGCCCGGATAGCGACCACCGTACACATGGTGTTAAAATCTGTTATAGTGGTCCACCTTGTTTGGGTCGCGTTCCAGGGTCAGCCAGTGTATATCCGGATCTCCCCAGGGGGCATGCCCCCCTGACCCTAACCCTTTTCCCATACCTTTTTCCTTCCCCTCCCCCTTGACACTGGGATGAGCAGGGACTCCGTAGTTCCCAGGAACTTTGGCAGGCCGGCATGATCTTGCCGACCTACGATGGATACATTGTTTATCGTTGGTCGACACTATTCCCGGATTGTGCTATACTTACCGTCAGGTGTAGCGTTTTGCCGAGCCAGGATAAAAAAAAATAGTGACCCACAGTTTTTGAATTTTAGATGTTCGTGTTCTGATGAATTTTGGAACAAAGGTAGACCATGACATGGATTAGGACATAGGCTACTTATTATCCCCGACAATGACATTAATGCGGGCGCAACAGTGGGCCAAAGCTATTACTAAATCCAATCTAATACCACGTAAATCGGTATAAGGCTACATGCATAGACAATTACTCACAGCGGCCGTGGAAGCGCGTGTGAGTTGTCGCTGGTATACGTGCTGGCTGCTAGTTGTCCCAGATACACAAGGATACTACGAATATATTATTTCACTTGTTTTTCAATTATCTAAATAGTTCCGTTACCCAAAACCCATTGCAGTGAGGATTTTATAAATGCAGCCAAAAATAAATTCTTTAGCCATTTAAATCTAATGGAACGGGTATTTGTCAAATGGTAGACGACGCAAAATTTGACGTCACCGTGCTATATAGCCTTAACGGTGCACGCGTACGAGGGAGATAGTGAGACGTCCCCACTACACAAATTCTATACTATTTAAGTTTTATAGTAAACCGTTTGGCGGCGTACCCAAGCCGTACAAATCGCGGCCGTCTTCCCGCGCGTTTCCGCGAATAGCGTACTGCTGTCTCGCTCACTCATAGTGATCTACGACCAGTGCCGCAAGAGTCGTCATAAAGGACACATGTGTGTATGGTCACTAGCTTCATGGCGGCATGGCAGTACGCATCCGATAGCCGAACCTACGAACTTTGTATAACTCCTACTTATAGTGTGATTGTGCAAAACGTTCAAATATAATTATTATCCCTGAGTGTTTCTTTCTGGAATGTGAGTATGCACCTCATATATGGCGTCCCAACGTTAAAATGGCTGCCGTACCGCGTATTTCCGTGTCAGTATACATACAAAAGTGTAAATAACTTTGTAGTGTATTTGTGAAGCAAATAGTGATATTCTCGTGTAGACTGTAGAGTAATTGTGTACCTACAAGATGGAAACACGAAGTCGGAGTCGCCAGCGTCAGGACGAGTACGTTGCCAATCCGGACACGTTCATACCTACCGCCCCGACGGCGCCTCCCTCAACACACGACGATTCCGTCCACGGTACTCCCACCAACCTCGGCTCAAGCGACGATCCGACACCGCAGCGCCCACGCCGAGTGCCCGACATCACTGGTGACGCAGTTACGTCAACACCAATGATGCCAGAAGCCACGTTTAGTCAAGACAGTGTTACTGCCATTATTTCCGCACTGCAAAGATCGCAAACTGAAGCTTTCCGAGACATAATGGAATCCATGATGCGAAGTTCAGCACCTCCAGTTACCAACGACTCGACCCTAGCTCGCTGCAAATCTACTTTCAGCGGTTTGCCGACAGAGTCCGTGACCACATTCATAGACAGTGTCGAAAGCTACATTGATTGTTGCAAAGTGTCAGACGCGAATGTAGTCAAAGGCCTTTCAATGCTGCTTACAAAGGATGCCGCAACTTGGTGGCAAGGAATCAAGGTCCAAATTACCGACTGGTCGGAGGCAAAGAAGAACCTGATTAGCGCTTTCGGAGACCGCCGTCCACCGCATAGGATCTATATCGATATTTTTAACAATCCGCAACGTGACGAAAATACCGATTTATTTGTGTCAAAAATGAGATCATTATTTGCGAAACTCCCGAAGGAAGATTTATCGGAAAATGCCAAGTTAGATATGACATACGGCCTTCTGAATAACAAAATAAAGAAACGACTTCGAAGAGAAGAGTTTTCATCATTCGATCAGCTGCTGAAACTAGCAAGAAGCATAGAAGATGTTCGTCGAGAAGCGCAGGGTCCCGCGCAAAGCGATCACGCCACGGGCTCCCTCGCGCCGCCGTCGCCGACGCCGCCGCGTGTTGCCACGCGCCCCCCGGCCGCCGCGCCTCGCGCTACCGCGCCGCGCGCGAGCGTTGCCGCTCCACCGCACCGAGCCGCGCAACCGACTCCGGTCTCTACGATGCCACCAGCTGCCACTTCGAGCTCCGGTGATGCCAAGAAACATCGTCCTCAGTGTACATACTGTCGGCGATACGGTCACACGAGAGACCAATGTCGTAAGTTGGCAAGTACAGGTGAGTCCAGCTTGACTAACTTTCCCGCGCAGGTGTGTGATAATAGTGATATAAATAAAGAAAGCTTCTATAGTGTCGAACTCCCGCGTTCGCATAAAAATGCAAGTTCGCTAAAGTGTTTAAAAAGTGGTGGTTCGACGAATAAACATTTGAATGCTATTAGCACTAACAAACATTCTAAGCATATTGCTAATTTAAATAATAATGACTATGCTATGTGTTCACATTTGCCTGTTGTGAATGTTGCATGTAATAATTTACAAAATTATTGCTTTACCCGCCGCATATGCCCGCTTAAGGATGCACGTTTGCTAAAATCAAACTTCCAATCGGCGAAGTGTCAATCGAACATTGCTTCCAACATTCAAAACAGTGCTTCATGTTACCAAAATTGTGTTCCGCATAATGCTATGTGCACATTTACACGTTCCGAAAAAACTTGTAATTCTGATTTTGTATGTAATGTTAAATCAAAACATTTTTGTTCCCACAAAATCAAGGATGCCACATGTAATAATAGCAATTATAGTCTAAGAGACAGACATGTTTCTAGTTGTACTAAATATAGTCAGAGAGCTAGTGCCTCAGGAAAATCATTTCAATGTATAAATTATGGTCCGAAATTTGTAAATTATAAGGACCCAAGAGAAAAAGTATGTAACTCAAAAATTAAAAATTTTCGGAATTTGTCAACGGGTAATAATGCTGTAAATCATTTTAAGAGTAATGGAAATTGTAATGACTGTGTATGTAGCGGAGATATTATAGCGTCGGAAGACAGTCGTGAGAGGCCCATTGCATGTCGCGAAGTACGTCCGATTTTTAAAATCGAGATTTTAGGTGTCCATGGCACAGCTTTGATAGACACCGCCGCGAAACATTGTATTGCTGGTCACACACTTTATGCTCTCCTTCTACGAAAAGGTCAACCCCTCGTCTCCTCAACGCGCAAGATAAAGCTTGCTGACGGTCATGTACGGGACATGGATGTTCTTACTACTACTTTGGCGGTAAGTTTAGACCATAAAGTCATTAAGATACCATTTCTGATTTTTCCCGATTCCGACAATAATGAAACACTTCTAGGCATCGACTTCATTACTGCTGCAGGAGTAGTAATCGATTTTAGTAAAGAAGTTTGGTATTTTAGTAATAATAATAATATTACACATAAACTGCTTTTTGAACCTGCTTCAAGACAAATAAATTGCTCTACTACAAATGTTCTTCGTGATGATGAAGGTTCCCAACTCAATCCAGCTGAGCGTGGTGCGCTCGCTGAAGTCCTCGTTAGACACGCGAATATTTTTGAAGCAGGGGGAGGTCCAACTTCATACGCTGAGCACCGCATCGATACAGGTAACCACCCACCTATAGCAGTGCCGCCGTACCGGCTTACTCCAGCGAAAAAGGAGTTGATGAAGCAGGAAATAAACAAAATGTTAGATAATGACATCATCGAAGAGTGTGAATCAGCTTGGTGTGCCCCGGCACTAATGGTGCCGAAGTCGGATGGTACAATTCGTTTCTGCGTGGATTACAGACGCCTCAACGCAGTCACCAAGTCTGATAAGTACCCGATGCCACGCATCGATGAGCTCTTACAGTCATCAAAGAGGAACTGTTATATGAGTACTTTAGACCTTCGTTCCTCATACTGGCAAGTAAATATCAGGGAGTCTGATAAAGACAAAACAGCCTTCATATCTCCTCTCGGCACCTACCGTTTCAAGAAGATGCCGTTCGGCCTGAAAAATGCGCCAGCGACCTTTCAACGTTTAATTGACCGACTCCGTTCCTGCGCAGCTCTGAAAGAGGTAACCATATTAGCGTATTTAGATGATATCTTGGTAATCTCTGAGGGTTTCCAGCAACACCTGGAAGACCTGGAATTGGTGTTGAGACGTCTGGAAGAGTTTAACCTTCATGTAAATCGGCAAAAGTGTGCTTTTGCGAGAGAGAGCGTAAGATACCTTGGGCACATCATTACCCAAGATGGCATTTCCACTGACCCTCAAAAGGTGAGTGCAGTTTTAGATATGAAGGAACCTGCCAATTTAAAACACTTGCGAACTTTCCTTCAAACGTGCTCATGGTTCAGGAAATTAATTCCAAATTTCTCTAAAGTGTCCGAGCCTTTAACACGTTTGACAAGGAAAAAGCAAATTTGGACCTGGGACTTGGAACAATCCCAAGCCTTTAGTGAGCTAAAACGGTTGCTCACCTCCGCACCAATACTGGTTCAACCTGATTTCAACAGTCCCTTTATTCTGCGTACAGACGCAAGTAACTTCGCTTTAGGCGCAGTTTTACTACAAGGAGAAGATAAACAGGAAAGACCCATCGAATATGCCAGTCGACTCCTAAATAATGCGGAGCGTAACTACTCGACTACAGAACGGGAGGCGCTAGCCGTTGTTTGGGCAGTCGAACGCTTTCGGTCATATCTCGATGGCCAACCAGTAATCATCGGAAGTGATCATCAACCGCTTCGTTGGCTGCTATCTTTAAAATCGCCAACAGGTAGGTTAGTCCGTTGGGCCTTAAAACTCCAGTCCTTCGATATCAAGTTCGAGTATACTCCGGGAAAAGCCAACGTCGTAGCAGACACACTTAGCAGACCAATCTGTTCGAGCGAAAATCGCAACGATTGTGGTGTTTGCTCGATTATTTGTAATTTGCCGACGAAGTCACCTAGTCAGATAAGACAAGAGCAACTGTCCGATCCCGAGCTGATGAAGATCGTTAAGGAACTTGAAGGTACTGATGAGGTCAGTTCACAAAGATGGTATGAACGTGGATACCTCATGAATCAAGGCGCTTTGTATAGGTACAACCCAGATTCAGAGAGTGAGTCCTCTCAACTCGTCATTCCAGCTGATCAAGTAGAAAATATTCTAAAAGAACTGCACGACTCTCCGTTAGCAGGACACCCTGGAATCGACCGAACGTACCAAAAGGTAGCCCAGTTATATTATTTTACAGGAATGAGGCGAATAATTACCGATTATGTTGGAGCCTGCATTCACTGCCAACGCTATAAAGCATCGAATGCCAAACCACCTGGCCTTTTGCAAACTCCAGTTATGAATCAACGGAATGAGGTGCTTGCTATAGATCTTTTCGGCCCCTTACCAGAAGGAGACCAGGGGGAGCGTTGGGTTTTTCTCATAGAAGACACAGCCACACGGTGGGTAGAATTGTTCGCCCTCAAAGACGCTACAGCTGAAGCGTGTGCACATGTCTTAATCGAAGAATACTTCTTACGATTTGGTTTGCCTCGTCGAATAATATCCGACAACGGAGTGCAATTCGTTTCTGCAGTCATGCGCCAATGCATGTCCGTCCTGGGAGTGAAGCATAACTTCGTGCCTCTCTACCATCCCCAGTCAAACCCCGCAGAACGCAAAAATAGAGACCTAAAGGCAATGTTAGCATATCTAGTGGAAGAAGATCACACATCCTGGCCAAAGAAGCTGCCGCTGATCCGCTTTGCCCTGAATAGTTCCCAATGCCGAACAACAGGTAAGTCACCGGCATATTTAACCTTTGCTAGAGAAATGAGATCTCCCGCTGAGGTCACACATGACCTTCGTGCCATCCTGGACAAAGAAAATTTTGTCCCACAAATTAATCCCTATCTCAGGAAGTTCGTCAACTCACTTTCGGCTATCCGCGAGCGTGTTGAGATACAACAGGATAAGACGAAAGAGTATGCCGATTTATCTCGCCGACCTGCAGAAACGTTTCAGGTAGGTGATTTGGTACTTCTTAAATCCCATGTGCTCAGCAGTGCCACGAAAAACGTAACTGCAAAATTTGCGCCAAAGCGTGATGGGCCGTACCAAATTTTAAATAAAATAAGTCCAACAACTTATACGTTGTCGCATGTGGACCAACCTAATAAAATCCTTGGTAAGTATCACAACCAGGATCTTTCTATCTACAGGAGTAAAGACGACCGCTCTCCGCCCAATCCCGTTATCCCAAAAAGGACGCGCGGACGTCCCGCTACTAAGGGAAAAGTCCTAGTCCAGGAGCGAGGGCGTTCCCCTGGACTAGAGGGGGAGCATATAGTAAACCGTTTGGCGGCGTACCCAAGCCGTACAAATCGCGGCCGTCTTCCCGCGCGTTTCCGCGAATAGCGTACTGCTGTCTCGCTCACTCATAGTGATCTACGACCAGTGCCGCAAGAGTCGTCATAAAGGACACATGTGTGTATGGTCACTAGCTTCATGGCGGCATGGCAGTACGCATCCGATAGCCGAACCTACGAACTTTGTATAACTCCTACTTATAGTGTGATTGTGCAAAACGTTCAAATATAATTATTATCCCTGAGTGTTTCTTGTGTTTCTTTCTGGAATGTGAGTATGCACCTCATAGTTTGTTTTTTTCAAACGACATTTCGTCTGAAATCGTCTTTACTAGTATAGTGGCATAAATCTATTTTAGTTTCATAGGATTAAAATTGCTCAACGTGGGCTATATTTGCATATTTGTTAGCACTTATCAATACATAGTATAAAACCAAAGTCGTGTCTGTGTAACTGTTTGTCTATTTATTTCTCCTTAACTATGAAACGGATTTAGATGCTCTTTTTACCTTTATTTAGAGTATATATTTTGGAAGTTTTAGATGTATATTATTATTAAAAAAAGATTATTAAAAAAATACTCACAGTAAATCCGTCCAGTCAGCGATCTGAAAATATAATACAAAACATCGTTAACAGATGTCGCTATATTCAATTTCGCAACTCTATTTCAAAACAACTTCAAATTAGTATTACGTATTTAAACAAGTAAACAATGAAGAGGGCGTTATGAGATGTGGGCTACAGAACTCATTGTTCAAACTCTATGGAATTTGTAATTTACATAAATTACACAACGCACGCACCTGCGAAATTGCAAAACCAAGATGGCGGACGAAGTCAGACCCCAACAGTAACTTTGTTTCGAAATAAAATATTTTTTTATACTTAATATGAATTAATGTAATCATGATGATAATATCGTCACATCCACGGCAAACTTATGAATCTGTAATTTAGGTAAAATATGAAAAACTGATAGAATATCTGTTGATTGTATCATATTAAGTAACATTTTGAAAACCAAACGTACCACAGTACTGACAACTCTAAAAATACCTATGTTAAATTATTCTATGCATTCAAAACGCTCCCTTGTAAATTGGATACATTGCAAATTCGTAAGTTTGCCGTGGATGTGAAGATATAAATACAACTCACATTGGTTAGTAAGAACTAATAAGTAAGAAAATAGACGATAATATCAGGTAAGCAAGATTATAGAATGAATAAAATGTTAAGTAAAAATACTACAAAAAAACAAAACGCAAAAAATATGCCCCGGGTGAGGATCGAACTCACGACCTTAAGATTATGAGACTTACGCGCTGCCTACTGCGCTACCGAGGCCGGTGACTAATGTTACGAAATAAACGACTAGTATACGAATAGATTAAAAGATAAAATACTTCATGTGAATAAATTTATTATCGCCAATAATTACAGTGTAAGGAAAATACTTTTAAATTTTGAAGAATTGCATACATTTTAACCACTGAAAAAGAAAAGAGGATATAAATGTTAAACCTTTTTATAACATATGCCGGCAAACGGGCAAGTGGGTCACCTGATGGTAAGTGATCTCCACCGCACATGTACGCCCACTACCAGAGGAATCATGGGCGCGTTGCCGATCTTAAAGGAAAGGGATAATTAGGGTTTGGGATGGGGAGGGGATTTGGGCTTCCGGATGTCTTTCAAATTTCTTTCTAAGTACCTCGTTCTCGGTTTTTCTGCCTCGGCAAAGTGTTCAAAATAACCATCAAGAACGCTATTCATTGTTTTTTAAAATATAACAAAATAAATATCATATTTTTCTTAATTTCTGGGTCGACCCAAATAAATTCCATCCCAAATACTAATCAGTTAACGTAGCATCCGGTATGATATCAGAAGGTTGAAAATGTGATGACGTAATCAACGCAGTAGCGTCATTAACAAATAGGCATTGAACAGCTGAAAATGACGAATAGAACTCGGCTATAGAAGATATATTTTATATCAGAGTCTGACAAACGAGCGAATGCCGGCCTGTATAAATGCTTCTTCCCTCTTCCGAGAGGCAAAAAGGAAATCGAAGGGCCTGCGACAGGACAAGCGGATGACCGATGCAGTCACAGGGATACAAGGATACCTACCCCTGTGCCCGTCTCAATCAACCATCAAGTCATGTCGCAAAACCCTCGGGGGAACCGGATATACACTAGCTGATCCTGGAACAAAATCCACACAAGGCGTGTGGATCACTATGGCAGGTTTTAACACGGAGAGACATGGAGATTAGAAAGGAATTTGGGCCTCCGAAAAACTTACTCACTGTACACAACAGCAACAAATTGATCACTCACTCTTCAAATATGTGAGAATCATTAGGTGTTTTTAAATGACCTAACATATTTTTAATGTTTAACTTTTTGCACCTTATATTATAAATCACTTAACTCCCACACAGATCCCCAATCATTATAGTGTAATGATGTAATAATGCTACATCATTATTAAGATACAAAGAATTCCGATTTTTTGTAGCCGTAAAAACGATTTGATGAAATAAAAAAATGTTAGAAACCTGTTGTTTTTATCTTGGCACGGCAAAATGCACCTGATGATGAGTAAAGTGCTGTTCAAATATTATTATCCGGCTGTGAAGCGAGAGGGCGCGGGTTCGATCTCCGCACCGAGTCAAACATTTGTGTGATCCACAAATATTTGTCTCGGGGTCTGGGTGTTGTAAGACAGAAAGTCTCTCGTAGTTCCTGATACCCACGACACAAGACTCGTATCTTACTGTGAACGACCAAAGATAAACAATGAGTTTATCGGTGGGTTCACCCTATACACGCACCAAGCAACCAAACAATGAGTTTATCGGTGGGTTCACCCTATACACGCACCAAGCAACCATAAAATCGTTCGCCTCTCAAGAGAACCGCATATATACCGGATAAACCTGGAACACGATCCACAAAAAGTGCGTGGGGTCACTATGGCAGGTTTTAATTGTAGGATATCAAAGAGAAAGAACACGAGCGAAAGTATTTATAGCTTTTTAGATTTTTCGAGTCGAATTGAGAATCTTTGTTTTTTCCGTCAGTGTATTATCAGCTAGTCTGTCATTTAAAACCAGTACATGGTTCTCTTAGGCAACACTTACACCATGAATAAACACTATACAAGTCACGCCTCCGTTTGTATTTGACCTTAGGTTGATAGCTATTGACTGCTAATAACGTCCTATATTTCATCTTTCGACATCTAAATGGTAGGTCTCACGTGTGAGTCCGCTTGAGTAGGTAGGACTGCTGTCTATATCTGTCAGGCAGCAGTGTGTAACTGCTCTGTTTGAAGGACATAGAAGTCAGTGAAATTATTGGAAATAAGCTTTTGCTCACGGGTCCGGGCGCGTGGAAGATTTTTTCTGAGATCAAAAGTAGACAATGTCCTAATCCAGGCCTACCTACTACCCCTACTTACTTATGTACCAAACCCGTACGGTGGTTGAAACGTGTTTGTGTAACAAATACTTAAAGTTTCACATTTATAATAGTAGTAAGAAGGATATTAGTAGAATGATACTCAGGATGGCGAGCGCAAGACAGCATGATTGGGTTACCTTGATTCACAATGTTTGTCCTGGGGTCTGGGTGTTGTGAGACCGAAAGTCTTTCGTAGTTCATGATACCCACGACACAAAACTGGTATCTTACTGTGGGGTCATGACTATGTGTGTGACTGTTGGATGTATTTGTTTATTTTATTTATTAAGACAGTGCTATGGGTTACCTATAACTGGGATGAAATAAGCTTTGTTCCCGCATTTTGAGAGGTCACGTTTTAACTGATACCCGATCTTCATATGCTTAACCTTATCCCAGCTTAGTGTCAGCGTTTCCCTTCCTACGTACTTGAGCAACCTCCATTCTGAGATCATTGGCTTTCATATAAACTTATATCTTACTCTGTCTAGCCAGCGTTTATTGGACCTTTCGCGGGATTTATCCCTGAACCTGGTACGAATTGGTGCAGGCATTTTCCACCGAGAAAATTTCCTAAAAATGTTACCAGCCCAATATCGCTCCAACCACTGCAACGCGTTGAAGATTTTTCTAGAAATATGTAGTAATGTAAGTTAGTTATTACTTACTACTTAGTTACTAGCGCTTTCTATAATCTAAAACCTTATCTAGCAAAATATTACTCTTTGCTAATATAAGTTTTTGCTAACAAAGACATCAGCCATCGTGAAATTACTTAAGGAAGATTTACATCTTTATAATCTCATCTTGCGATCGAGATAAACACATGCTCAAGTAAGTACTTGCATCACGACATTGCGTGTAAGAAGTATAGTCAGCGACAGAAATATAGAAACAATAATATCGCCGATGCATGTATATTGGGTACGGGAATTTTCCACCAATGAGAGGGGTTTGATCTGTAACTTATTATAAATGAGAAAGTCGATTATCATAGTATTATGTCCCTGGTAGAAATGAAAAAAAAAATACGGCATATTTGAGTACGGGTACACTTACTCCATTTAGCATTTCCCTCCAATAAATGTTTTTCTCAAGACAAGAATTGAAACCTACTTTAATAACTAGCCTAATTTCTATATCATCCAGATTTCATTACAATCGGTTTTAGCTTTAAAATGTGACAAACAGACAGACAGAGCTTTTAATATTAATACGGATTACAAGTAGGTATTATTGGGAAAATCAGGGCTGTGTCTTAAAAACGTATACTGTGCTGGTATCCCATATACCCCATATATTGTTCAAAAATATTATACATAAAAATTTGTATTTATATGTATTTTTTCTATGTCGTTATGTTTCGCTCGTATTTTATATTGTGTATGTGTAGAAAAATAAATGGTTTATGTTGTTGACTGTACCTGCATACATGGGAGCCCAAGGTCAGTCATGTTATTCATCAGCTAGTCTTATACTGCAGATGTATACTATATACAGCATAATGATCACAATCATTTACTACTAGATGGCTTTACCTTAATCTTTATGAATTTAGATTTATACCTAGGCGAGTTTCCAAAAGCTGGTTTTGCTGGTGGTAGGATATTCATATCCGCCTGGATAGCGACCACCGTACACATGGTGTTAAAAACCTGCCATAGTGGCCCACACACCTTTTGTGGATCGCTTTCTAGGATCAGCCAGTGTATATCCGGTTCTCCCGAGGTGCTTGCGACATGACTTGATGGTTGGTTGGGGCGGCTATAGGGGTACGTTATTGTGTTACTGTGCCTGCATCGGTCATCCGCCTGTCCTGTCGCAGGCCCTCGATTTGCTTCTTCCTTCTCAGAAGAGGGAAGAAGCATTTATACAGGCCGGCATGACTCGGTGACCACCGATGAACTCATTGTTTGTCGGTGGTCGCTGGTTTTTAGGACTACACTACGCTTACCATCAGGTATAGTGCAGTCAATTTGCCGTGGATAAAAAATAACGTAAGAGGAGGTTTAAAGTGCAACTAACATTTTAAAACTGACAAAATATCCGAAATCCAGCAGTTCTAACATACACTTATTCATGTTCGCTGGAAGTTAAACGCAATATGCTATCCACGACAGAAATGAAAATCCAGTGAAAGTGTCCAAATACCTTCCTCACATGATGTACATACTAATAACATTGTAAAACATAAAGGAAGTGCACACAACACATTATCTAACTTATTGTTATTCAAGGGAGACAAAGATTATGTGGTTTCGAAAACTCGTTATGTTTAGAGTGGGTAAATTTTTACTTTATAATACTCCATTTTGTTTTAAAGAGATTTTGTTTCGGGGTCTGGGTGTTGTGAGACCGAAAGTGTCTCGTAGTTCCTGATACCCACGACACACGACTCGTATCTTATTGTGGGGTCAGGAATATGTGTGTGACTGTTGGGTGTATTTATTTTATTTATTTATTTATTTATTATTCAAAAATTCTTATATTTTCAAAGTCCGGCCGGAATCTTGCCAAGTATCTAAAAATCGTGACGTCTGGGAACCCTCTTTGTCGCCGAACCTGACACAGAATCTACGCTGTACACTGTCAATTAAAGCACTATTCAATGTCTTATTTAATTTATATTTATTTTTCAAACTGATAAATCAATTTCGTAAATAATAGGGCATCTTAAATAGTGTCAAATATTTCTCAATACCATAGGATTATTTCAAATAATTATAGCATTTACTGCAAGAACAATAAAGTTCAAAATACGTTTCGAGATTGACAAACAATACCGTAAGATATTGCTGTTTAATTACAGTATCTTACTGTGGGGTCAGGACTATGTGTGTGACTGTTGTGTGTATTTATTTTATTTATAACTTATTTGCGAAAAAATAATTAGTGCAGCTCGTTAGAGACCGGGTAGTTAAGTAAAGTTAACCTATAAACGTTATACGGTTAATATCCACTATCCAGCCGGTTTTAGGTTTAGAATGTAGCCCGCACCTAGTGCCTGCACAAAAACTAGACTGTTCAAAATTCAGACGCAATTCCGAGCTCTCAACGCCATTTGCAATATTTCTAAATAACGACATTACTAGGTGGCATACCATAAATGTGATAGGGGGTGAACCTATCGCCATCATCATCATCATCATCATCAGCCACAGGACTTCCTCTGCTGAACATAGGCCTCCCCCAAAGATTTCCAGACCGACCTGTTGGAAGCGGCCTGCATCCAGATACCGGGTGCAAATTCCAGACTCCGGCTGATACTTTTTTTTTATCCGAGCACGGCAAAGTGACTGCACTAAACCTGATGGTAAGCGTAGTGCGATCCAAAAAACCAGCGACCACCGACAAACAATGAGTTTATCGGTAGTGACCAGAGTCATGCTGGCCTGTATAAGTGCTTCTTCCCTCTACGGAGAGGGAAGAAGCAAATCGAGGGGCCTGCGACAGGACAGACGGATGACCGATGCAGCCACAGTAATACAAGTATATACCCGCTAAACCCGCCCCAACCAACCATCAAGTCATGTCACAAACCCCTCCGGGGAACCGGATATACACTGGCTGATCCTGAACCGCGATCCACACTATGTGATCACTATTGCAGGTTTTAACACCATGTGTACGGTGGTCGCTATCCGGGCGGAATATCCTACCACCAGCAAAGAGCATTTCGTGATAGAAAAATCCCATATAACTTTTACCAGACCCAGAGGTCAGAGACTCCAGCAGACGTATCGGGTATTTTTTTTATAGCATAGGCCGGCAAACGAGCAAGTGGGTCAACTGATGGTAAGTGATCTCCACCGCCCATGTACGCCCAACACCACAAGCATCATGGGCGCGTTGCCGACCTTAAAGGAAAGGGATAATTAGGGATTGGGAAGGGGATGGGATTTGGGCTTCCGGATATCTCACTTACCGTACGAAACGCAGCAGCAAGACGCTACTTTACGTCGGCTTTCTGTAAGACAGTGTTATTGACCCGGTCGAGCCAGCCCATTCATGCTGTAGACAAAACTGTCTACAGCGTGGCTCTACCACTCACTGACTGGGTATGCAATACGACTGCGCCACTGACGCAGTCCGATTAGGCGATGGTGATGAAGATTTGGGTCAGTAATGCTATCAAACATGTCGTAGAAATCTATTAGCGATGTATGTCCATGACAACTCTGTTAATATGGGGATAAACCAGATACCTGCCTTGGAAGGTAAACGCGTTACGATAGAGTAAATCACCTTATACCTTCTACGTATTAACTTTAGCTATATAAGGTTCTACTGAGTAATTACTAAAGATGCTGTTGATTTTGTAATACACGATGTGATGTGATTTTGTAATATACTTACTGTGATATAAAATCTCATACAGACATTGCCGCGTTTGTTAAAATAAACTTATTTTTTATAGCATAAACCGGCACACGAGCAGGTCACCTGATCGTAAGTGGTCTCCTCTGCCCTATAATACTAGAAAAAACATAGGCGCGTTGCCGAACTTAAAGAGAAGGACTAATTAAGGGATTGGGAAAGGGAGGGAGATTGGGCATCCGGATATCTCACTCACTGTATAAAACGCAGCAGCAAGCCGCTACTTTACGTCGATTTTCTGTGAGACAGTGGTAACGATCAAGCCGGCCCATTCATTCTGTAGACAAAACTGTCTAAGTTTAAGGATGGTGTTATACTTTCGTGTTTTAAAGACATTCCAGCCAGTATATTGGATATTATGAGACTTAACATCTTACGTCTCGGGGTGATGAACGCAGTCCAGTGCCATGTAGTGCTTTGTAATTCAAAGTTCTATGTGTAGTATCTGTTTATCCGAAGACGTGATACCATCAAGCGAGCGGGCTGCTCGTTTCATCATTCAAGCAAATAAAAAAAAAGATTGAGCAAATCAGCAAATTAGTCACCTGATGTTAAGGTCACCGCGGCCCATCACCCACAATAGTAAAGAAATCGTCGACGCGTTACCGCCCACCGGCCCACGTACGACGTGGTTCATCGGCACGAGGGCCCCGTGGAAAACCTGTTTCTAATGCGAACCATTGCGTCATGCTTTGGAATGGCGTACAACTTGTAGACTATACAGTAGAATAATAAAAAAAGACAGGGAGGTAGGTCCCTCGTATGCGAGACGCCGTCTGAGTTGGTACCACCGCTGTATATTTCTGTCGCCAAGCAACTGTGTGTAAGCACTGTTGTGTTTCGGTTTGAAGGACATTGAAGCCAGAATTATTGGGCATTGTGAGACTTAACATAGTTGACGAGTGCAGTTCAGTGCCATGCAGTGTTTTGTAATTCAAAGTTCTGTGTGGTGTTACTTCTATTTATAGGCAGGCGTGGCGGTTACCATCAGGCGAGCGCCTTGTTCGTCTCGTCAAACAAAAATAACATTGAAAAGTTAAAAATAACAACATCTAGAGGTCTTTATGGAGTAGGTACCGATGCCTCTGCCCTGCACTGAAATTGCACCGACTCCAAAAAGACACTTAGAAACTCTATTTTTTGCCTTTTCCGAGTTATTTTTTTAAGTAGATTATTAAGTTTGTTTTTGTAAAAATACATTTTACAAACATTATAAAACGATTACACGTGACTACGAAAATGTTTTTAGCTAAGTCGGTCGTTCCATTCAAAGCAGAATTTCACATTAAAACATCTCGCTCTAAAAAATATGTCGGCAGAGCTGTCGCCGCGTGTATGGATCGCTATCTACTAATGACAACATGTGAGGAAATAACAGCATGTAACATAACTACACCCAACACACAATCCTGACCCCACAGTAAGATATGAGTCTTGGGTTGCATCAACATTTTTTTATAGAAAACTTAAAAAAAAGTAATTCCAGAGACTCGCCGCGCTGCACTGCTCTTACAGGAGTTACAAGGACGAAAGGCTACAGTAAGTCTAGGTAAAGACATGATGGTGACTACAAAGAAATGAGTCATTAGAGACTCACAAAAAATATGATCTTCCTACTATCCTACATCCTACTAATATAATGTGAATTAGATGTTGAGAGTTTGTAAATTTGGATGTTTGATAATCATTACCTTAACGGCTAAACGGATTTAGATGAAATTGTGTATACAGTTAAATTTTAGATAGAGATATAGAATAGATAAATTAGATTAGATAATTTAAATAGATAAATTAGGTGGATTAGATCTAAATAGGCTAATTGTTATCCCGGAAAAGTCAATCATGCAGGCGGAACCGTGTACAAAAGATAGTAAAATTATTATAAGAAGCAGGGACAAGGAGGGTTAATCTTTAAAGTGTTTTTCACTAGGTACCATGGCACCCCGTGTCATCCTGTGACCACATGGCTGAAAAGTTTTCGAAAGTCAGGACCAAAATTAAGTAAAAAAAAAGTGTGTCTGTGCAATTCACACACGGCAGAAGTGAAACTTCAGAAAAGTAGCCTACAAGAGAATGAGATAAAAATAGAGTATCAGTGGTATTAGGATAATTAAAAGGTTTATTATTTTTAAAATACTTTTACCAAGCATAAAAATTATTTAAAATTTTAATGCGAAATATTACATTTAATATATGTATTTACATACTTGAGATCTTGTTTCTTTCCAACCTCTTTAGTGACGCCTTTTTCGTTTCATCTAATTTTCATATCACAACGATCCTAAAGAAGTTTCACTTAAAAAACCGCGATAAAATACGTTTAAATTAGTTTTGTACATACTTATTAGACATTGTGTCAATTAAAAAGTAGCAATAGGTAGGGCCATTTGACCATTGACTCCAACTACAAAGCAATTATAAATACCTACCAGTTTCAAAACCGTTAAGCGTGTAATAAAAAATAATCACTCGGTATGTAGAATGAATAAACACTCGAAACAAAATGTGTTGCAACTATTTTACTGTAATTCCCATGGGGTTATTGTTAATGTAATTAAACTGTATCTCATTGTGTATATTTTACTATTATATTTCACAATATTTCGAGACGAGCCAAGCGCCCGCCTGATAGTAAGCGTCACGCCTGTCCATAAACAGAAGCAACACCACACATAACTTTGAATTGCAAAGCACTGCATGGCACTGAACTGCGCTCGTCAATACCAGCCAGAAGATGTTAAGTCTCATAATGCCCAGTAATTTCACTGGCTGCAATGTCCTTCAAACCGAAATACAACAGTGCACTGTTGCTTGGCGGCAATTTTACTCTATTTTTTAATGTCCTTCAAACCGAAATACAACAGTGCACTGTTGCTTGGCGGCAATTTTACTCTATTTTTTTTTCTATTATGTTCTTATGGGTCGTCCCGCTTCTTATGGGATTTACACCTTTCAGAAAGGTTTCGCTAGTACTCTGGATAGGACGCTATCCGGGAAGAAGCATTTATGCAGTCCGGCATGATTCTGGTGACGACCGATAAACTCATTGTTTGTCGGTGGTCGCTGGTTTTTTTTCGCACTACGCTTACCATCAGGTGTAGTGCAGTCATTTTGCTGTGCTCGGATATAAAAAAAAAATCTTCTTCTCATCTCAACAGTCTTTTCCACACCCTGCTGGACTATCGCTGCTATCGTAAAACCAAGTCATATCTGATCATCAATTTCTGCTGACACATTTACATTACGTGTGAAAACGCGCGTTTTCTCACGTCGCGTCTAACTCATTATCGCTCTACGTGATCTGTACGGCCACTTAGGGACAGTGGTCATCCTATTAGCGTTTGGCGTTAAGCGATTTTATGACGTTTCTAGAAGGTAGCTTTATCTATTTTTAACCTCTTAACAAAAAAAAAAAATTGGAGTTTTATAAGTTTGATTCTTTCGTCTCTCTGCGTGTGGTTTATATTGCCTGTGGCATCATGGAGCGGATGGGCCTATTTGAATGTATTTTATGCTTGTTCTATTAGCTATGTTTGAAGAAATAATGTTGATGCGTTTAAAAGTTAGATGTTTTTAGAATGACATCGGGGGCTTTTACCGTGTAGGTATTATTGGCCTGTAAGGTAGAGTAGTAAGCAGCAATAGCTCAACGGGGAGTGGTACGGATTGTGATTAAAGTTGCAAGGTCCAAACCAGCCCCAAAAGCATGCACTTCCAGCTTTTCTAAGTTAGGTTTGTATTAATTGTCGATTCACTTGTTTAAATGGTGAAGGAAATATAGTGACGAATCAGGAAATTTACATATCTCTCTCCATAAGAATTTTGAAGGTATGTGAAGTCTGCCAACACGCATGAGGTCAATGTGGTGGACCATGGTTCGACTGTCTTGCAAAGTCATAAATAAAAAACTACAAATATTTGTATCAGTTCTGACTATTCTTAAATTGGCTGCATATTACCTATGCGTTAACTTACATACATAGACTCACGTCTGTTTCCCATAGGGGTATGCAGAGTATACGTAAGTTTAACGAATATAGTCCCTGATGAAAGTTTAACAGCGTTAAACTTGATTAAAATTTATTTGGATATTGAAAATCAGCTATAGGAAATACAAAATCTAATAACGTAAATGTTCATTGTTGTCTACAATCGCTAGCAGTAATACCGAATCTCGATATAAATGAGAGTCCTACTACCATACAGTACGTCCCACGGTAATTATTACCTTTAAAGACCTCAGTCCCTTTCCCTTTTCGCGTCTTGCGTTAGATTTTCGCAACGTGAACATGTCTGTCTAGGCATTACAGATTCTGTTAACTATTATTTTTATTTCTTTATATTTTGTTTACCGTGTTTAGTATGCCGTGGCTTATGATCTATAATGTAAAAGTGAAATGAGTAAGTATAATTATATATTACAGGTAAACATTAGCAGCGATAGCTCCGTGGGGAGTACGGACTGTCAAGACGAAAGTCGCAGGTTCGAAACCAGCCCCAAGAGCATACACCTTTGACTTTTCTATTATATAAATAAAATTAATAAAAAAAAATCTATTGTATAATTAAGACAACCAATTGTGAGAGAACAAATGATATAATTATATTATTACGGTAATATTATCTCATGTGGCAGTTAAAGCAGATGACCCAACACACGGAAGATGTGCTACACTTTCTAATTACGCTGACCAACGTAACAACAGCGCTAAATATACTCATCTAGGTATTTTAATAATATAATAAGTAAATGAATTACATCAACATTCATAAAAACTTTTTTAATGTTATTGAATGACGAGGCGACGAAGGCGCTCACCTGATGATAAGCTCATAAACAGAAGCAACACCACACAGAACTTTGAATTATAAAGCACTGCATGACACTGAATTGTGCTCGTCACTCCGAGACATAAAACGTTAAAACTCATAATGGACAGTAATTTCAATGGCTTCAATGTCCTTAAACCGGAACCACAGAGCTTACACTGCTGTTTAAAGGCAGAAATATATGAATCGGTGGTACTATCCCAGACGGCCTCACGCATACGACGGTTAACCTAATAAAATTTATGGAGGCCTGTTTCGTCTCGTACACTCGGCTCGGTTTACAAAATTTAGAATTACTTAGCCAGCAAACAAGCAAATCGGTCTGCTATAAATGATATCCACCATCCATGAACGCCCACAATACCAGAAATATCATGGAGGTGAGGAAGGAGATAGTTGAGAGAGAATGGAAACGATGGCTTGGGCTTCTGGATATTTCAAGCACTGTCCGAAACGCAACAAGCTAATTTACGTCGGTTTTATTTAATACCGTGGTAACAACCCGGTTGAGCCAGCCCATTTATACTGTACAGAACTGTCTAAAGCGTAACACTTTTCACTTTACAAGTTGGTAGGTCCCTCGTATGCGAGAAGCCGTCTAGGATGGTACCACCGTCATATCTGCTGTCAAGCAACAGTGTGTAAGCTCTGTTGTGTTTCGGTTTGAACGACGTTGAAGCCAGTGAAATTAATGGGCATTATTAGACTTAACATCTTATATCACAGGGTGACTAGCACAGTTCAGTAATATGTAGTGCTTTGTAATTCAACGTTCTGTGTGGTGTTGCTTCTGTATATGGGCAAGCGTGTCGCTTACCATCAGGCGAGCGCCTTGCTCGTCTCGTCATTAAAAATCAAATAAAAAAAACGTAGCGTAAACAAAATAGCGTTTCATTCTGATCAAACTTCGACCTCTTCGCATACTTAACAATCAATCAAAGCATCCATTGGTGATTGATTCGCGTTCCCTTACGTTTTTGCTGGACATTGTATACCCTGGGAGACTGCATGAGAACTGTTCATAATAAACAATAACAATTAACTATACAATGCATCGGACTCGTGTGGTAATGCTTGTGTTGGGTCATAAATATTAAATCTTTACATAGTATAAAATGAAGTCGCTTCCGCTGTCTGTTCGCTTAGATCTTTTAAACTATTCAACGGATTTTAATGCAGTTTGCAATAGATATAGTGATTCATGAGGAAGGTACTCACGCTATGACCTAAGGGAGCAAGGCGGTTACATGCAGGTGAAACCGCGAGGAACAGCTATTGTTAATATAAAATAACATCTTGTAAAATGACCGCAGCTGCTGTTACTAGAGGGTAGGTCTCTCGTGAGTCCGCCTGTGGTGGTACCACCGCTTTGCCTATTTCTGTCAGCAAACAATAGTGTCTGTTTGGACATTATTGAAAATTTGGTGTTACGTTTTAAATAACTTCTTCGCTAGTTGCCATAACAATAATAATTTGATTTCTTCTTATCTTTGGGTTTTAGGCTGGTCCTCAGATTAAATTAGACCTTATTTCTCTTGATATTTTCGACAATTAACGCCGTAAAATGTGGAGACGGCCGGCATAAATTAAATGATCAGGAGAATACCAAATGAAATTAATTTAATCGGAGCCAAACCCAAAGCCAAAACACCACAACCGTATAACCTTACAACCTTTTCTAAGTCATAAAAAAAATTACAACCTATACTAGAAGCAATGTAGGCCTGGTAACCCTCACCAAAAAGTCCTTTTTAGTCCATAACAAGATTTATGTATATAAAATCAGTAGATTTTAAGGAAGATCTGGCAACTCTGTGCTTGTCATATTATTTATTACACAAACCTCTTTGACACAAAAGATTTGGTAATGTGACTAGAGGGCGTGACTAGCGTCACATTGCGCGCCAAAATTAGCATAAAACCAAAATGTATTACGTGAGAGAAAGTTTGTGCAAGTTTTGCTTCATATTTGAATACACCATTGTTAGACGTTGAAAAACCATGAATAGATTAACTAATTTGCTATTTACATAATACTGTTAACCTTTTTATTCATCTTTCTTTAAACTAAAATACGACAATTACGAAATTCTAACAATATTTGTTTAAATACACCACGAACAAATTTGGTGAAAATAATATAAATACGGCACCAGAATGTATAATAGTCTCCCTAAACATATCAAAACAATACAATATTTTCCATTATTTAAAAAGATATTAAAACTTCATATCATGACATGCTATAATATTAGCAATTGCTTTCATTACCTAGTATGATAGACATTGAGTTTGTAAACGTAATATAGACCTTCCATTCAATTCTTCTTCTTTTTTATTTATGGCTTCGCATTATCATGCATTTCGCCAATGACGGGTATAATTTATTCTCAAGTCTTCACAAGAACGATGAAATATCGATGTGGACATTTTCAAGGTCTTTGTTGGAGTTTTGGCGTGCATCCTTTCCAGTACGATGCTTAATTCACTTATCTCAATGTTTCCATACACTGTTCATCACCGTCAATGTTAATTGCACAAATCCACACCACTTTCATACAACAAACACAACTTTAAACTAGTTTGTGAAATAAATTAAAATAAGCGATGAAGCGCACTGTTGAAATTCCTGCCAAAACTCCTGCATTCAATTGTCTCTGCGTATATCATATTATATTAAGGAAAATAAAAGATAATTTTTTATTGTAATTCAACTAATAAAATTCTAAATTACTAACAATAGCCCATACCTATGTATACCTAAAGGCTTACGATATTCGATTGATGGAGCAAGAAGTCCTCTGCAATCGCAATTTCGTCGACCTACTCGATCTTACTCGTGGCATTGAAAATAATTATTCCAACATAACCTTTACACAAGAATAATAAACACATTAGTCATACTTTGAACAAGTGTTTTCTCCCGTTATATTTTTGTTTATACATATCGTCAGTGGAGAGGTAAAAATGCTAATGCAGTAAACTTTAGTAGAGTGTTTTAAAGTTGTTTTTTTAATATAAAAATTCGTATAATAATCGCCACTGTCTTAACAATACCCTCAAAATGACTTGGCTGGAATGAAGTTCGAGTGAGTTGCATCGACTGAGTCAACCCGTGACCACGGCCGATTCAACTCGGACGAATAGTTTGTGTGACGCTTGCTGTAAGCCTGACGCTAGTATACAGCTCCACCGGATTTTGGGGGAGCGCTTTAGGCGCTCCCAACCCTTACATTTAAATAACCACGCTGAGGGCACCCTCTTTGGGGTACGAACCTCGGCTCAGGACGGCTACTGGGGGAGGGCAGAGACATCTGCGAATATTGGTTTGGGGGAGTATTAAAACTACTAGTCATCATCGGCTCGCGGGCCGGTACTAGGGTCGGGGTTGCGGGGAACGCGGCGCGGTTCTCGGCGGCGAGGACGATAAGTCGGTCGTGTAGAGTGTTTTGTCAGGAAAGAAATAAACTAAATAATATTATTATGTATTTATACCTTCAAATACTAAACGATTAAGACCCGTTTAAATCAGAGCAATTAGGCAGTTCCAAATGGTCAAATAAAACTAGTTTTTAAATGTTACGTTTCCGCTGGATGTGAATCTCAGGATATTTTTTTGTAAAATATAAAGATTAATACCGATGTTTTTATTAAAACTTGCATTATATAAACGTTTATTTAAGCAAATTACTTAACACATGACTTCAACACGGTGAGTCATTTGTTGAAACAAGTGTTATAAATGAGCATTTTGTATTTTTTGTTGACATTAATATGTTAATATGGAGATATTTCTCACCTTGAACTAGTGGAAAAATCTATGATTGTATAGATATAGAGCATATCTGAATACTAGTCTATAAAATAAGTTTTATCAAAACTTAAAAACAGGCTTAAAAAAATAACACTGAAAAGACAAAAATAACTGGTCAACTGATTTTTTTTTTATAAACCTGATATGTCCCACTGCAGGGCACGAACTTCCTATCTCTCTTCCATTGATCTCTATCAAGTACTTTTATGGGCCAAAATGGTTAATAAAATAGGTTTTAACAAAATTTCAGCAGCTATTGTCTGTCGAAGAGTTTTATTTTCTACTCCGTACTCCATCATCAGATCCGAACCAGATTTATATGGAACCACATCACAGCTAATCTCTGTCGAAAGAATATTTATTCGGACAAAATCGGTCTATTGAACTCTATTGGTGGAGAAATCGATGTACATACTAAAAAAAGCAAAAAAATTGAGAACATCCTCCTTTTTGAAATCGGTTCATCAGGCTCATGAGAACCTATGGTCCGTTCCTGATCGTAAAGTTTACTTTCTCCAGTTTTATTTATTGCCCATAGTAGTTTGAGGGGTATATGGGAACAGGTTGTTTATATTATTTAAAATCATAATTGCGGGCTCATTTTTGAACCGTTTTTGATTGTTTTAACACAAGGGTTTCTTTTTCTATTACTCTCTGTTGCATATAAAATAAGGTACAATATTCAACATAGAAATCTACCCAATTTTCGGGTATTTTTCAAAACGATAAATTGAAAACTTCCAACTGTTTTTTTATCATCGGCAATATCACACGGGATTATACTTCACCCAATATATAATTATGTTTAAACAAGACAAAAAATTAATACAGTTCCGCGGTGTGGACTGGCCTTGGTACTTAACTAGCCTGTAGAAAGGTCTACTTTACACTTTGTACCTATTTTTATAATAGTACCTATTCACCTGCATGTTTCTTCCCTGCTCCCATGGGTCATAGCGTGATATACATATAAACCTTCCTCATGAATCACTCTACCTATTGCTGAAAACTGCATTGAAATCTGTTGAATAGTTTAAAAGATCTAAGGGAACAGACAGCGGAAGCGACTTCATTTTTTACTATGTAAAGATGCAGCAAATAGTCACATACCTCGGCTGTGAACCGTGAAGTCCCAGGTTCAATTCCCATGTCGGGCGCAAATTTCTATGACATTAACCCTTTTTTTTCAATATAGCGTCGATCGTGGAAAGAGACTACGTCCCACGACGGCCCCCTGACCGCCTGAATGAGCCACTAACTTTTTTTAGCATATTCCTGAAAGCGAGCAAGTGGGTACTATGGTAAGTGATCTCCACCGCCCATGTACGCCCACCACCAGAAGAATCATGGGCGCGTTGGCGACCTTAAAGGAAAGGGATAATTAGGGTTTGGAAAGGGGAGGGGATTTGGGCTTCCAGATATCTCACTCACCGTACGAAACGCAACAGCAAGCCGCTACTTTACGTCGGTTTTCTGTGAGACAGTGGTAAAGACCCGGTCGAGCCAGCCCATTTATGCTGTAGACAAAACTGTCTACAGCGTGGCTCTACCACTCAAATTTTTTATAGCATATTCCGGAAAGCGAGCAATTGGGTACTATGGTAAGTGATCTCCACCGCCCATGTACGCCCAAAATACCAGAAGAACCTTGGACGCGATAGCATAGATAGAGCATGGTACGGAACATTTGGTGCGCGAATACGTCTCTCACTTAGCCGCCTTTTTATGTTTTCGCTTTTTATCGTACTAATTACATATTAAAATAGCATCTAAATGAACACTAAGGGACAGAATGTTTTATCTCGATATTATAATAATACTAGCCCTGTATTATATTCGTCCCACTACTGGGCATGGGCCTCCTCTACTGAATTGCTGACTTCACATACCTTCGAAAAATCTTATCAAGTTCTCAGATATGCAGGTTTCCTCACGATGTTTCCTTCGCGCTTAAAGCAAGCAATAATCAACAATTAATATACACGTAACTTAGAAAAGTCAGAGGTGTATGCTCTTAGGGCTGGTTTCGAACCTGCCATTTTGGTCTCGACAGTCCGTACCAATCCCCGCTGAGCTATCGCTGCTTGCCTTGCCTGCCAATAATGCCTTAATTAGTTTTATAATTAAACGTAAATTTGGTACGCGCCATGGCTATGCATTACTCAATCCCTCATTACAAATGCACACATCTTGGCTAATGTGTCCTTACATTATACAGATCGAGTTGCGCAAGCGCGTCGGTTTCGCTGTTTTTGACTGACGCAAAAAAATAGAAGTTTGGATGATTCTTTCACTATAATAAAAACTGAGATGGTTTGGGCATGTAGAGCGATGGATTAGAGAAGATTGACGAAAGAAATATACATGGCGAGTTGGGAGAGGAAGGCCTCGGCGAACGTTCTTAGATCAAGTCGGAGATATTCTCGAGAAAGGCCAGGTCAGAAGTACCCTCAACCGACGTGCATGCATGAAGAATATAATGAGAGTGAAAGAGGCCAAACAGGTGTGTAAGGATCGTAGCAGGTGAAAGTCCGTTGTTTCTGCCTACCTTTATGGAAAACAGGCGTGCGTCTAAGTTTTTAATAATGAAATCTTAAAAAAACGATAAAAAACGAATAAACAAAACAAACAATTTTGAGTCGATAGTATCAATCACTCAAGATGTGTGGAACACTTTGGCAGGTTTTGACACCATGTGTACGGTGGTCGCTATCCGAGCGGATAATATTCGCGATAATATCAGCGCTTAATATTAAGTTATTTACTTAGTCATAACTATCTTATGGTGCTGCCACACCGATGTTATAAAATGTTTACAAACATTTTCTAACATTAAAATTGTTACATTTTGTAAGGAATTGTTAGATGTTTTAAGTGCCCCCACACCGACGGAAAATGTTTGCAAACATTTTCTAACATTTTATAACATTATTTAGCATTTTTTAACATTTTTACTGTGTAGTATGTATTTACTGTTGCGTTTAGGTAAAGCAGAGGAAACTTTCTACCCTATTATAGTGACAAAATAGTTATTATAAAACTCTATGGTCGAATGGTTCGACCGATCGCAGGACGTTGTCGGCAGATTGTATGTGGTAATCACAAGCGAGAAATCTTGTTGCAATAATACCTACCTACCTAGCTTTGCTCAAAAATAAGATCCAAAATCTACTCGTTCTGGGCTGTATGATCTATTTCCTTGAACATTATCCTCAAGCGTTTTAAATTCGGAACGTCAACAATGTTTTTAACAAGTAGGTACTTTTAGTGAAAAAAACATAATTTGGTAAGTGTGTTGATCGGCAATTTTTTGTTTCAATCGTCTATAGTCTTCAGAGACGAATCTAGAGGGATGGTCGTAAGGGCCATCCCCACGTTGTTGTGTTGTAGACGTGTTTGACAAAGACAAGACTTTTTTTCAGGAATTAATTGTTTTTTATGACAGACATATTTTTGTGTGACAGTTTGGTGTGATTTTTTTTTGTGTCTACATGTTTATGTCTATTCACACAGAAGTATGTACTAACGTTATACATCAAAATATGGACCTACTTATTAAATACGATGTAAATACATGTAAATCTTTTCAAAATTTTAACAGATATTTTGATTTTTCAATTTGCATATTCACGTAAAATATTCAAATAGCTATTCAGTATTTGGTAGAATTTAAGTAGCTGTTTAAAATCTTACTACAACAATAAATGTCTACGAGATTCCGTTGCTTTATAAGTTATGTTAATTTATAAGTTGAATGACAAACAAACTAGTTGGTATAAAAATAACTTCGAGATTGAGAAACCGCCATAGGCGTAAAGAACGCAATAGAGGCAAAACGATAGAAAATTGTAAGTTTCCATGCATCTAAAAACAATACATACCTTGATATAGGAAATCCAACTTGGTCAGGTTCGATATATTTAGAATGTAAACAATCGGCAAACTTATATTACTATTCGTATTAAATTCCAAGCATCACCAACCAATAACAAATACACTCGAGAAATTTATTCATAAATTATTTTACTGAGTACATCCACTATAACCTGAATTAATCTGTTTTAATTTTAAATTTAGAAAGCACGCACAAGTTAACTTTTTAATTAACAAGACGCAGGCGCAACGTACACGCCACCTCACGGTAAAGACAACACTGTTCAAAACTGAGCCAATCGAATTCTTGCATTCTCCGTAGATCGAGTTATTACACAAACGAGTTTGATCGCTCGCTGGCCGTCGTAAATAAGGTGTATCGTGTGTACTTCTTGTAGAACCGGATTACAACCTTCTAACGATTTACTACATTTGAAAATCAACTTTATCGTTCAGTAATACAGTTAAAATTTTATATTAATGGATGTTAAACAATTTTCTTATAAGGCTTTCGAGCATTGCTTCACGACATTGAAACAACTAAAGCCTTAAAATAAGATTTATATTCGAGCGACTTGGTGTAAATTCATTGAAACCGTTTCTTCAATGGATATTCGTACTTAAATAGCTGATATTATGATATAAAATCCTATGAAACATGGTTAGGAAGTTGGTCACCTCAGAAGAAATGCCGTGGCCTCGGTCGGTATGTGTTGCATGGTGAAGTCTGAGAAGAATGTTTATTAATGTAATCAGAGTGATGTAAGTAGGAACTTTTTGTGTAAAGAAATACCCTGTTACGGTAAAGTATACTTCAAATATATTAGGGACTTGTAAACTACAGCTAAAGTACTCATTACTAAATACAGGTCCCACTGCTAGTTACGGGCTTCCTCTACTGAATTAGAGGGGTTCGGCCTTAGTTCACCTGGTGCAATGCGAGTTGGCAGACTTTACATATCTTAAAAGTTATTAAGGACAAATTAGATATGCAGGTTTTCTAGTTAACGATGAATAAGAATGAATACACGCGGAATATAGAAAAGTCAGAGGTCTGGGGCTGGTTTTGAATCTGCGACTTACATCTCGACAATCTGTACCATTCTCCGCTGAGCTATAGCTGTTTTTTTACTAGTTACTACGTACATAAAAATTATGTATTTTATTTTATTTATAGCTTTGCTCTATTACTATTACTTGTCATTAGCATTTAGCTAATGACAAGTATCTATTAGCCTAATATTACCTAGTCTTCAAGAAAGTCATGTGGCTCGAATCGTCGATAGTCGAGTTCTTTCCGATCGATTTGAATCACTGGCTCTGCGAAAGATAGTGCATCTCTTTGCATATTTTATCGATTGTACCATGGGGAGTGTTCTGAGGAATTGTTTGGAATAATACCAGTTGCCAAGTTTCATCACCGCACAACGCGCCAAAAGTTTGGATTTAATCCTTATCGTCTGAATGGATGGCATTCCACAATAGTGCGCTTTACTCGGAGTTTTCTTCCCCGTACAGTGCCTTTGTGGAGTCCCCTTTCACCTGCAGTATTTCCAGACAGATACGACTTAGGTACCTTCAAGAAAATAACCTTCTCTTTCCTCAAAGGCAGGCAAGGCACCGATGATTCCTCTGGTGTTGTATGTGTCTATGGGCGGTGGTGATAACTTACCATCTGGTGACCCACTTGCACGTTTGCTATGAAAAATACAATTACTTTTTATCCAAATAATAATTAAACTTATACTTTGTGTTATTTTTCACAATAACCCAATGTAATTCCAATAAAAATCAGAGTACGGAATCAGCTGTTTTACTGAGTTTTGATGCGTGGGGTCACTGACCCCGTATTTAATTGCGGGCTTACGCTTCCAAAATGGCAAGTAAACAGCGAAGGAATAGCGTTTTGTTTTCTTTTATAGCATAGACCGGCAAACGAACAAGTAGACCACCTGATGCTAAGTGATCTCCACCGCACATGTACGCCCACAATACTAGAAGAGTCATAGGCGTGTTGCCGACCTCAAAGGGAAGGGGTTAATTAAGGGATTGGAAAGGAGAGTGATTTTTGCCTCAGAATATTTTACTTACCGTACGAAACGCAGCAGCAAGCCACTACTTTATGTCAGTTTTCTATGAAATAATGGTAACGATCCCGTTGAACCGGCCCATTCATGCTGTAGACAAAACTGTCTACACTGTGGCTCTATCACTCGTGAATATATTCGTCGTGTTGATAATAAGGTATTTTGCTGGTGGTAGGATATTCATATCCGCCCGGATAGCGACCACCGTACACATGGTGTTATAACCTGGCATAGTGATCCACACAATTTGTGTGGATCGCGTTCCAGGATTAGCCAGTGTACATTCGGTTCTCTCGAGGAGCTTGCGACATAACTTGATGGTTGGTTGGGGTGTGTATAGGGGTACATCCTTGTATCCTTGTTCCGGCATGATTCTGGTGACCACCTATGAACTCATTGTTTATCGGTGGTTTTTTGGACTGCACTACGCTTACCATCAGGTGTAGTGTAATCACTTTGCCGTGCTCGGATAAAAAAAATACGTTTTTTATTACCGTTCGGCTTTTGAAGCATTCTCCTTACACCTATATACTACATTAACACGGGCGGAGCCGCAAGCAAAAGGTATTTACATGCTTTATTATTTGCAAAAAGGTACTACTGTTTTTTTTTCTTTATAATAAGCAGTTATACACGTACGCGATGACTTCCTTATGTAGACGCTACGTGACTTCCTTCCTACAATGCATTGTTTCATATCGCAATATATACTGTCAGCATATAAAATGTCACACAGTAACTATTAAAAGTATATTTAAAATAATTACTTTATATTTTAACGAGTATTTTTATGCTCAAGTACCTAATTGGTGCAATTGAATTCAATAGTGAGGTTTTTTAATGCTTTTTCTTTAAATTTAATTGTCAGCCTTCGTGGCGCAGCGGGCGAGTAGCCGGCTGTAAAGCGAGAGGCGGCGGGTTCGAAGCATCGAGACAAATGTTTGTGTGATCCACAAATATTTGTTTCAGGGTCTGGGTGTTGTGAGACCGAAAATCGCTCGTAGTTCCCGATACCCGCGACACAAGACTCGTATCTTACTGTGGGGTCAGGACTATGTGTGTGACTGTTGGGTGTATTTATTTATTATTATTTCCTTTTAGCCTGATGAGAACTTTGAATTACAAAACAATGGACTGCGCTCGTCACCCCGAGACATGTTAATCTCTCATAATAATATAATCTCATCAGTATCTCTCATGTCCAGTAATTTCACTGGCTTCAATGTCCTTTAAGCCGAAAAATTTACACGGTGTTAGCGACAGAAATAGGCAAAGTAGTGGTACCAACATAAACGGCCTTTCACATACGAGAAACCTACCACCTAGTATAGGAATAATCTTTACATAGTATAAAATGAAGTCGCTTCCGCTGTCTGTTCGCTTAGATCTTTTAAACTATTCAACGGATTTTAATGCAGTTTTCAGCAATAGAGTGATTCATGAGGAAGGTTTATATGTATATCACGCTATGACCCATGGGAGCAGGGCAGTAACATGCAGGTGAAATCGCAAGGGATAGCTGGCATAAAAAAAACAAAGGTAAGGAGTAAATAATTTATTATAACAAACAATACACAAATTATACATATGAGATCAAATTTTGTATATGTGTTCAATTTTACATTCTTGACAATAATAATGAGATTTTAGATGTTGCCAGATGTATTTAAATGCATAAAAAAACTTCAATAACCGAGTTTAAAACACAACTAACAGTGCGTTTGGTGTTACCTGTTGAGGAATTTCCCATTTTCTCTTATTTTTTTTTACTAGCCCTGTATTTTATACGTCCCACTGCTGGGCACGGGCCTCCTCTACCGAATGAGAGGGATAAGGCCTTAGTCCACCACGCTGGACTAGTGCGGGTTGGTAGACTTCACATACCTTCGAAAATCTTATCGAGTTCTCAGGTATGCAGGTTTCCTCACGATGTTTCCTTCACCGTTAAAGCAAGCGATAATTTACAATTAATATACACGTAACTTAGAAAAGTCAGAGGTGTATGTGAGCTCTTGGGGGTGGTTTCGAACCTGCGACTTTCTTCTTGACAGTCCGTACCACTGCCCGCTGAGCTATCGCTGCTATATTTTCTCTTATATTAGATTTTATTATAAATTACTATGAAACGCTTTTTCGTTTCATCGAATTTTCATTTAAATATGGTCACACCTTTCTGTAACACGCTGTATATGTAAATTTACATATATCATATATGATGCTGCTAGAACCAGAGTGGCCTAACTGCATTTTGATGACGACTTATTTGTATTTTCGTCAATTTAAACCACGGCCGAAATGGACTTGTACTGCCATCTATGTCAACATGATGTTACCAATGTTGGCCGGTCTTGTCTTGTAGATTAACATTTTTAAACTACCAAAATACAAATAGGTCAAAAATCATCAAAATGCAGTTAGGCCACTCTGGTTCTAGCAGCCTCATAATTAAAAATAAATGTTAGTCTGTATGTCCTTTATAGAATCGTAAACTATGCATTTGATCATGTGATGATCGTTGGCAAAGTTGTTGTGCATGAGCCCGCGAAGCTTTCCTGGTACGAACAATTTTTGACAGATGGCGCCACTGTTAGGCTACTTTTATCTCGGAAAAACAGATCACGCGGGTGGAGCCGCGAGGGACAGCTAGTTTTTTAATATTTAGACAATTGGAAATGATAAAATCACAACAGACCCGGAGATACATTAAAAACATTTTCACAACTGGCAACACTCAGACATCAATTACATCCTTTTAAATACAAAAATACATACACCTTAATATTTATATAAATGCTAACATTATTTCTCACAAAATACTTTACTGTCTTTGTACTACTGATAGTTACACACTAGACAAACAAACACACACACACAGGGATGTGTTCATATAAATATTGAAAATGTGGATTTGTTCTTTTTTTATATCATAGATCGGCAAACGAATAGGTAACATGATGGTAAGTGATCTCCACCGCCGCGCTGTACATTGTACGCTTACAAAACTAGTAGAATCATAGGCACGTTACCGATCTTAGAGGGAAGGGATAATTAAAGGATTGAGAAGGGGAGGGGGTTTGGGCCTCCGGATACCTCACTCACCGTACGAAACGCATCAGCAAGTCACGTTGACGTCATTTACGTCGGTTTTCTGTGAGACAGTCGTGGCGGTGGAGATTACTTACCATCGGATGACCCACTTGCCCGTTTGCCGGCCTATACTATAAAAAAAATGTGTACGGTGGTCGCTATACAATCGGGTACAAAATGATAAGGTACCCTCTCACCATACTGTTATCTCGCAGATAAAATCTATTCGGGCATTGAAAAATCGAGCCCAGGTATCATTTCTTCTTATTTTTAATTTATGGCTTCGCATTACTATGCATTTCGCCAATGACAAGTAAAATTTATTCTCAAGTCTTCACAAGAACGATGAAACATCGGTGTGGACGTTTTCAAGGTCTTGTTGGAGTTTTGGTGTGAATTCCTTCCAGTACGATGCTTAATTCACTTATTTCAATGTTTCCATACACTGTTCATCACCGTCAATGTTTATTGAACAAATCCACACCACTTTTATACAACAAACACAACGTTAATCTAGTTTTAGAAATAAATTAAAATGAGCGATGAACCGCACTGTCAGAATTCCCGCCAAAACTCATATATAGCCTTAAAAACATATAGAAGTGTTTACACTACAACACACAGATTATACAAATTCATTCTTCACATTATCACAATTGTTTGTAACACCTAATTACTAATACTATAATTGGCCTTACTTATAAACTTTACTGAAGTATAGAAAAGTTTGTTTTTTTATTATTTAATTGAATGACGAGACAAGCCTATCGCTCGCCTGATGGTAAATGCCTGCCCATAAACAGAAGCAAGCTCTCGCATACGAGGGACCTACTATTTTACACACAAACACTCTTTTGTCTTTCTCTGTCAACGCGATTTATAAACTGGTTAGAAAGAGACAAAAACAGTGTATAACTAAGCAGTGCTAAGAAAGTTTATAAGTAAAGCCATGTGTGTACAAAATATTGATATTTCACTCGATGTGCTAAAAGATAAATTCCTCCTTATCTAGTGTAGTTAAATATGTAATTTTTTCGCTAAATAAGCGACAGAGTGAGTGACGTCATACTAAATTCAATATGGCGGCTGATAAGGGAACGTACCTATACTATGTATCATTTTTTTTGTTGTTTTATTTGAACCGGCTAAGGTCGTAGACCATACTGCCAAGTCTTCAGTCATATAATTTCATACGTAAATTATATCTAATGTAAGAACGATGAAACACGTGTGCGGTCGATTTCAAGGTCCTGTCGGACTCCAGGTGCTAACTCCTTTCTGTACGACTCTTAATTCACTTATTTCGTGTAAGTTTTTGTACCCCATTTTGTATAAGTTTTTGTACCCCATATCTGTGCAGTTTGTTTATTTTTTGTAAGAGGGGGAGTACTGTAGGGACACACATGTAAACCAGGTTACGTTAGCGTGAAGCATGCGTGAGTGACGAATGCAATATATGCTTAGTTGTAGTTTTTCTATGTATATTATAGCGGCGGCTGCGCCCGCCGAAGTAGTTCTGTATACGGAGTCGCGAATAAACCATGCTACTCAACACTCGTGTATAATTGTCCATCCTCACGTTAGGTAATAGAACGCCAACCTATCATTACATAAAAGTACCCCCCCCCCGTTAAAGTTTTTACATAGTACTGACAAATATAATTTTTTAATCATTTCGCATGCACAAAGTGAAACAAATGAAAATAATTTGATTTCAAAGATAGGTCGAAAATCTAAGTCAACCCCCCCCCCCGTTCCTGATTTTTAAGACCTCCCTCCCCCCTAAACGGGTCACGTAGTATAGATACGTTCCTTAAAGCGTGTGTTTAAAAAAGTTCTTATATACTTTTACTACTTTATTGACTGTGTACAGTCGACAAAGACATATAATTATAGTCGGTTTTACATTTATTGATACTTGATATTTTGTATTCATCCATTTTAACCGTAAAGTGGGTTATCCATTGACGAGCCGACGAGCCAATGATATTTAAAAACCATCCTGATTAAATTAGCTTTCAACAACAATGTGTGTGTGTGCAATTCACACACGGCAGAAGTGAAACTTCAGAAAAAATAAAACACGTGAATGATGGACCATGTTGATTATGACACATTTACCGAAGGCTTCGTTGTACGCAGGCGCACACACGTGATAGCATACTTGTAATCTATCTCATTCTCTCGCAAGTTAAATCCTAGTTATGAATATGTTTGTCTCTTTTTACCGTCGCTTTTTCGTTTCATAGAATTTTCAAATAACAATGCTAAAGAAGTTTCACTTCAAAAACGCATTTAAATCGGTGTATATATACCACAAACACACGCACACACTCAAAGGAATGAAACTTATAACACTACCCCCCTTTTTATTGGGGGTTAAAGAATAGATTGCACACCAGCTCGGCTGATGCACTTGCTGTTTTTTTATGCCACGATGATTGATTGATCAATAATGATGGCAGCCTTCGTGGCGCAGTGGGCGAGTAGCCGACCGTGAAACGTGAGGCCGTGGGTTCGATTCCCGCACCGAGCAAATATTTGTGTGATCCACAAATATTTGTTTCGGGGTCTGGGTGTTGTGAGATCGAATGTCTCTCGTAGTTCCTGATACCCACAACACAAGATTCGTATCTTACTGTGGGGTCAGGGCTATGTGTGTGACTGTTGGGTGTTATTTATTTTTATTATAGATCACCCCATTTAAAGTTATAAAAGGTAACAAAAAATCAATAAATATTTTTCCTTTTCAATTTCTTTAAAAAGATTTAGTTGCAGACCGTACTCTTCACGTAACCGTGACGTAACCGTCTTTACCCCTTCCCGTCAAGCCGTCCGTCAGTCCGACGTCAGTCCGGCGGGGTCCACGCGTGATACACTTGCGTCCAGTCGACTTGCTTGAAGTACGGATGCTGCTTGATGTCTGGTATCGTCAGTCTGTCAGTCGGCTCGTAAGTTAACAGCTGTAATTAATAAAAAAAATATTGTTAGTGTAATATGCTGCTGGCAGGATATTCATATCCGCCATGATGACACATGATGTTAAAACCTACCAGTGATCCACATAAGGAACCAACCCACAGCAAGATAAAATGAAGATACTGATTTTGTTTTACTAAATTTAATAATTTTAACTAATTTTATCTCGTAGTGTTTTGGAAAATCGGGCCTGAAATATATTCCATGTGTGATATTGCCAAAAAATACGAAATTAAAATTTAAATTAATGAATTAAGCAAAATAAAATCAGTTCTCCATTTGACCTTGCTGTGGGGTTTTTTTTTTGTAGCATAGCCCGGCAAACGAGCAAGTGGGTCACCTGATGGTAAGTGATCTCCACCACCCATGTACCCACCACCAGAAGAATCATGGGCGTGTTGCAGACCTTAAAGAAAGGGATAATTAGGGATTGGAAAGGGAGAGGGATTTGTGCCTCCGGATATCTCACTCACCGTACGAAACGCAGCAGCAAGCCGCTACTTTACGTCGGTTTTCTGTGAGACAGTGGTAACGACCCGGTCGTGCCAGCCCATTAATGCTGTAGACAAAACTGTCTACAGCGTGGCTCTACCACTCACTCGTGGTTTGGTTCCTTTTTGCGTAACTACGTCCAATTTTGTCACATAACGCGGGAGTTTAACAACTGACAGAGAGGGAGGGAGGCAGACGGGTTCGAGTTAGTCAAATAAAATGAGATTGTCTTCTGTTTGAGTTTTCAGTTTGTTTTTTAGAGTGGTAGAGTCACGCTGTAATTAGTTTTGTCTACAGTCTGAATGGGCCGGCTTGACCACCACGGCGTTATCATTATCTCACAGGAAACTGACGTAAAGTAGCGGCTTGCTTCTGCGTTTCGTACCGTGAGTGAAATATCTGGAGGTCCAAATCCCCCTTCCTTTCCCAATCCCTTAATTATCCCTTTCCTTTAATGTCGGCAACGCGCCCATGACTCTTCTGGTGGTGGGCGTACATGGGCGGTGGAGATCACTTACCATCAGGTGACCCACTTGCTCGTTTGCCGGCCTATGCCATAAAAAAAAAGAAAAGCATTTATACAGGCTGGCATGACTGGTGACCACCAATAAACTCATTGTTTTTCGGTGGTCACTGGTTTTTTTTGGACTTACTTACCATCAGGTGTAGTGCAGTCACTTTGCCGATAAAGATAAGAAATATCTAATTTTATAATTACAAGGTTAATAACACAGGGTTGCAAGATGCATAACTAGAGAGTAAGCGAGATGGTAATATTGAGTTATGGTCAATTAAACTAAGTTAGTGGCGCCATTTCTATGTACTGAACACCAGGTCTAGTTATATACATTGAAGTGATTGCTGATCACGTCCACAATATTTATTTATTTTATTTTTATTTATTTAAACTTAATATACAAACATGCATAAAGGCGGACTTAATGCCAGGAGCATTCTCTAACAGTCAACCTACGGGTGATGCAGAGACGAGACAATGTGGGTGTATAAAAGTTATTAAGAAAGTTAATATGATATCAGATTTTAATATATAAATAAATCTACAGATACATATATACGTCAATACTCATGTATATAAACTACAAATATAGATAAATACATAACGTATAAATACATGGTATATAAATAAATATATATATGGGTGATTATACAAAAGTTGGGTAACTTTTGAGGATATTTTGTTTACTATAGTTATTAAATCAAATTATTACAAATTCGGGTCTATATGATGGCTAATCTAATGATTATATTGTTCCAAATCGGGCCAGTCACTTTTCGGCTTCTCTCTTTTTTTTTAATATTTCTTCCCTAGTCAAATTGTTTTTAGCGTGCCGCATGATGTTTTTAACTGAAATATAAAATAGAAATGCTTACACACGGTAGCAATTACGATAAAAGTGCTCTAAAACAAAAAAAAACATCAGTACCTGACAACGGACTGACGCCAACGGACTGACGAAATAGACATAATTTGAGGTTATAATCAAAACTAATGTTTTTTTTGGTAATTTCGAATATCAACAAACTACATTTTAACAAATCATAGTTAACTATGTATAAATGAAAATAAACCTCAGATTAACAAGAAAATAACGACTCACCATGGGACTGACATTTTGACTGGCTTCGCACGTGTATACACGACAAACACAACCCAAACACTGGTACTATTATGGCGGCCGTCAAATTGTGCGGTCCGCAACTAACTTCATTACCAACATTAAAACTTAAACAGGGATTTGACCTTGACTCGGTGATATTCTCCGCGAATTTTAAATTTAAAGAACACACAACGGACTGACGAAAGAAACTAAACACAAAGTTTCTTATTTTTTATTAAATAAAATAGAGAACATTGCATTATGAAAGTTGTAGTATATAATACTATGTACATCACAGATTGTAGTAAATTAGTAAGTTTTCCTAAATCAATGATAATGTTTAATGGATAGTCACTTGATTGTTGGTTTTCGGGATTGTGACATGCCAACGGACTGACGTTTTGAGTATTAATTTTGTTTTTTTATTAACTTGTATTTAAAATGAAGAAGTGAAATTGGGTGACCAAATAAATGACTTTTCATTGTTTTAAAATAAATTGTTATTTCAATACAATATAATAAGACTTTGTCTATATTGGCTGGTGACATTGAGTTACCCAATTTTTGTAGAATCACCCATATACATGTATACATACATACATACATATATATTTACCTGTGTTAGAATGGATTCCTCTTCAACAGTGAGACCCTCAGGGATGTGGAGTATCGTGTGACTTGTGAAACCAGATCTGTGGTAGTAGCACAGCGGCTGAAATATAAACAATAATAAATACACCCAACAGTCACACACATAGTCCTGACCCCACAGTAAGATACGAGTCTTGTGTCGTGGGTATCAGGAACTACGAGTGACTTTCGGTCTCACAACACCCAGACCCCGAGACAAATATTTGTGGATGACACAAACATTTGTCTATACGATATATACGGGAATCGAACTCGCGGCCTCACGTTCAGAACACTATTGTCCGAATACTGAAACGCTACTCAGCTGTCTGACGGCTAACGGCTACTTATTTTCATACAATTTTGGCAGCTAAGATGGATTCAACTTTTTTAAAACGATCTTAAATACTTGAGTAGCGTTTCAGTATACGGGCGTATGATTGTCATATTTCTTCATCAAATTTAATGATTCAAACACTATTTTAAAGCGTATATTTATTATAATACGAAAAATAGTGTTTTTTTTTAATTATAGGTTTTGCCAAATAATGAAATGAACAGTGCCATCTGTTGACGGTATAATCAATGAATTGATTATATTGTATTATTTGATTTATTACTTAACAAGGTTCTTTTTTTGTAGATCCGAAACGAAGTGAATTTTTAAATAAGTTATAAACCTTAAACAATGTATTTTTTAAATTATAAATTTAAATATTTTCCATGTATGATTATGCAAAATAAAGTTTTAAATTATTACATACATTCATAGAGCTATGTCTGTTTCCTATATGGGTAGGCAGTGACAACGAATGTCCACCTGTTATGTGTTTTTACACAATTTTTTGGTCTTTCACTCTCGTTAGATTGTTGATATAGGGTAATAAATGCCACAAAATATTATTAGATATTGATGTGTATTGTAATATTATTGCGTATTGTGTGTCTGTATAGAATATAAGTTACATTTGGACACAGCAGTGCGTAGAGCAGCACCCCATAGCTCCAGACATCAGCCGCTGTAGACAATCCCTCACTCTCACCCACAGCATGGCTCGCCTCGGGCGCCACGTGCAGCGAGCAGCCCACTCCGCCCACAGTGTCCCACGCGTGGGGTGTGGGCGTGGGGTAGCGCAGCATGTATGTAAGCAGCGCCTGCCCGCCGCTGCCCAGCAACACGTCACGGGCGGATAGATCACTGCAACAATAATAAATATTACACGTCTACAAACATATATTTATGGGTAGAGCCACGCTGTAGACAGTTTTGTCTACAGCGTGAATGGGCTGGCTCGATCGGGTCGCTACCACTGTCTCACAGAAAAACGACGTAAAGTAGCGGCTTGCTGCTGCATTTCGTATGGTGAGTGAGATATCCGGAAGCCCAAATCCCCTCCTCTTCCCAATCCCTAATTATCCCTTTCCTTTAAGGTCGGCAACGCGCCCATGGTTCTTCTGGTTGTGGGCGTACATGGGCGGTGGAGATTACTTACCATCAAGTGACCCATTTGCCGGCCGGCCTATACCATAAAAATACCTAGACAACTGCTAGACGAGTAGACGAGCTATAGACAGTTTTGTCTACAACACGAATAGGTCAGCTCGACCGGGTTGGTACCACTATCTCAGAAAAGACTGACATGATGGAGCAATAGCTTGCTGGTGCATTTCGTACAGTGATAAAAATATCCGGAGACCCAAGTACCTTTATCAATCCCTTAATAACCCCTTCAAGGTCGCAACGCAACTATAATTCCTCTAGTATTGTAAATCTTCATGGGCGGTAGAAACCATTCACCATTAGGTGACCCACTTCCTCGTTTGTCGTCCTCTGTTATAATAAATATTCATATGGCCCACTTCCGATGGTCACGCTCAAGCGTCACTGACGAACTTTAAAACCGACATCAAACCCAGAAATGCGGTATTATTTGTATTTCTTTATATAATTGAATGACGCTCGCCTGATGGTAAGCGCCACGCCTGCCCATACACAGAAGCAACACCACACAGAACTTTGAATTACAAAGCACTGCATGGCACTGAACTGCGCTCGTCACCCCCGAGACATAATATATTAACTCTCTTAATGCAATGGGCATTTCACTGACTTCAATGTCCTTCAAACGGAAACACAACAGTGATTACACAATGTTGCTTAGCGGCAAAAATAGACGGCATGGTGGTACCAACACAGACGACCTCTCGCATACGAGGGACCTACCACCTTGTAAAACAATTATTTGTTTCAGAAATTTAATAGAACCGACAGTGATAGCTCAGCGGGGAATGGTATGGACTTTCCAAACGACAGTCACAGGTTCGAAACCAGCCCAAGAGCATACACCTCTGACTTTTCTAAATTACGTGTATATTAATTGTTAATTATCGCTTGTTTTAACGGTGAAGGAAACATCGTGAGGAAACCGGCATACCTGAGAACTCGATAAGATTTTTCGAAGGTATGTGAAGTCCGCCAACCCGCATTAGGCCAGCGTGGTGGACTAAGGCCTAACCCCTCTCATTCAGTAGAGGAGGCCCGTGCCCAGCAGTGGGACGTATATAATACAGGGCTAGTAAAAAAAATAGAACTGACCCGCATACGACCCCGCAGTTGTGTAAACTCTCCAACGCCGTCAATATTTCGGCGGCCCACTTGACCACCGCTGATGGTGGGATCACGCCGTGGGGTTGCACCGATACCTGCAACTGTAACACATTCATCATCATCATCATCATCATCAGCCACAGGACGTCCACTGCTGAACATAGGCCTCCCCCAAAGATTTCCAGACCGACCTGATGGAAGCGGCCTGCATCCAGCGACTTCCTGCGACCTTTATCAGGTCGTCTGTCCACCTTGTAGGTGGACGTCCAACGCTGCGCTTGCCAGTACGTGGCCTCCATTCCAGAACTTTCCTGTCCTATCGGTTATCGGTTCTGCGAGCTATGTGGCCTGCCCACTGCCATTTCAGCTTGCTAATCCGCTGGGCTAACACATTGGTCACCATCAAATAAATAGAGAGAACGCGAGGCTGCGGATTCGAATCCGCACCAAGTCAATATGTTTGATTCATAAATCATCATGCATCTTGTTCATTTTTGAATATTTTGGAATGGTTAGATAATAATTTGGCACGAATTGCTTTTTATTTATCAGTATAAAAGTACTATCATCTATGTGGTTAAATACAATATTCATTTATTGAGTTATCGTACACAAAAATGACAATTTATATTACATAATAATGTCCGGTCAAAGTCTGGTCAAAGTCTTGTCAAAGTCTGGTGAAAGTACACAAAAATGACAATTTATATTACATAATAACTTAAACTAATATAGGTTAAAATGAGAGAGGAAGAGCCTGCCTACTGCTCGCGTTACGTTACGAAGCGGTTTACCCTCCCAGAAGAAGTTAACACTTAAAAAAATAAAGTGTGCGTCTCGGGACGCTCGACAGAAGTGATAACTTAAACTAATGTGGGTTAAAGTGAGAGCGGAGGAGCCTGCCTACTGCTGCCGTATGCGTGACAGAAAGGGAAGCCAGACAGAGTGGCGCCGTAAAGTGTTACGTTACGAATTCCGGTCAAAGCCCTGTCAAAGTCGTGTCAAAGTCGTGTCAAAGTCGTGTCAAAGCCGTGTCAAAGCCGTGTCAAAGCCGTCGCAAAGCCGTCGCAAAGTCGTCGCAAAGTCGTGTCAAAGTCGTGTCAAAGTCGTGTCAAAGTCGTGTCACAATCGTGTCAGACGTGTCAAAGCCGTGGCAAAGCCGCCTCAAAGTCATCGCAAAGTCGTCTTAAAGTCGTGTCAAAGTCGTGTCAAAGTCGTGTCAAAGTCGTGTCAAAGTCGTGTCAAAGTCGTGTCAAAGTCGTGTCAAAGTCGTGTCAAAGTCGTGGCAAAGTCATGTCAAAGTCGTGTCAAAGTCCGGTCCAAGCCGACTGGTCACTGTGTGGCGCCACCTGGGACTTCGAAATTATCGATGTTCCAGGGAGGTCAGCTAACGCTGGCTGGTCGATGGACCGCTCGCGTTACGGAACGTTTCGGTTCACCCTCCCATAAGAAGTTATCACTTCAAAAAATACGGGTTGCACTCTGGGAGTGCCGACAGAAGTGAAAACTTACCAAACAAGATGCGAGAATACAAAATTACGGCAACATGTCCACTCGACATGATAAAAGTACATTCTACTCTCTTCGCGTTTATGCGAGCCTGGTACTTTTTACGGCAACATGTTCCAAATAAGAAAAAACCTAAAAAGTTTTTCTTTGTCCAAAACGTCATTTGTTTATTAACTACGGCTACTCACCATGAAAAAAGGACATTCTACTCTCATCGCGTTTATGCGAACCTGGTACTTTTTTTACGGCACCATGTTCCAAATTATAAAATAAGTTAAATGAATGTCTTTATCGATCGTCATTATTTTATCAATATAAAAAACTAAATTTGGCAACAAGTCTATTCGCCATAACAAAAAGACATTCTACTCTCTTCGCGTTTATGCGGGACTGGTACATTTTTACTTTCACTTCAAGCGTCTCGGTAACGGTGTCGCGAGTCCAGAGATTTTATCTCATCTAAAAATATGCGTACCGCGCTAAAAGAAATTTACACTTCAAAATAAAAAAAACTTACCTGACTACACGCCTCATCATTCTCGTTCTGATCACCACCATCATCATCATCACCACACTCGGGATCATCACAAGGACCGCTCAAAGCCCTATCCACATTAATCAACAGTCTCTGCGAGTTCAACACTAATTCACTAACTTCATCCACTTCACTTTCATTATTATTCACACTCTCACCAACTTCACTCTTCACTCTTGTTAAATTCTCGTTTTGAACATCCGCGTATTCCGTCGGCGTATCGGCGTATTTCGTCGGCGTACCGGCGTATTTCGTCGGCGTACCAGCGTATTTCGTCGGGGTACCAGCGTGTTTCGTCGGGGTACCAGCGTATTCCGTCGGGGTACCAGCGTATTTCGTCGGCGTATCGGCTTTGACATCTACCACGTTGTCTCTAACCATCGTATTAGTAGTTCTGACGTATCGTTTGATGTAATCGAATAGTTTCTCGCCCGGTGCGTAAGACAGTATCAGGAACAGTAAGTTGTTAGTTTCTATGTAAGCGTGCAGTGTAACCATGTAAGGTATGTCGGTGGGCAGGATAGGTTCCCGAGTTTCGTTCGTCCTTTGTAGGAAATATTCATCGAACTCTGTAAGGTTGTTCGGTATTTTCCTGACCACCTGGAAATTTGAATATGTATAATAAATAATTGAAATAAAACTGATTTAAACGGATTGTATCGCGGTTTTTTTATTAATTTATGCTATGTTATTAGTACTGTTATTGATACTGTTATTAGTGTGAGACACCGTAATAAATGTATTTTCTTTTTTCTTTCTTTCTTTCTATGGAGAGAGCTATGCTCGGTGTTTCTCTACGTGATCAAATCAAAATCTTAGACATGCAAAATTTCGATAATTTTCATCGCTCGTTTATAACGATTAATAAAGTCCATCACATATTTTTGAAATGCGTGAGCAAGAATATCAATGTCGAAGTGAGTCAAAAGCTCGTCTGTTTTTCATTAAGCGTGTGATTTTCTGTGAGACAGTGGTAACAACCCGGTCGAGCCGGCCCAATCATGGTGTAGACAAAACTGTCTACAGCGTGGCTCTACCACTCGACTTAACCATCATTCTATACATATAAATCAACAGCTAGGGGCAATCATTGTCGTTGTTAGAAAGACATCATGCGAATACAATAAGACATACAATGATGAATTATATCACAAGCGTGTACAAGGTGGTAGGTCCCTCGTATGCGAGAGGCCGTCTGGGTTGGCACCACCGCGCCGTCTATATCTGTCGTCAAGCAACAGTGTGTAAGCACTGTTGTGTCTCCGTTTGAAGGACATTGAAGCCAGTGAAATTACTGGGCATTGTGAGACTTAACATTGTATATCTCAGGGTGAGGATCGCAGTTCAGTGCCATGCAGTGCTCTGTAATTCAAAGTTCTGTGTGGTGTTGCTTCTGTTTATGGGCAGGCTTACCATAAGGCGAGCGTCTTGCTCGTCTCGTCTTTTAATTAAAAGTACTCGCTTTGCTATGCTCGGGTGAAAAAAAAAAGTATTATTATTCGCCAATAGTCAGGAATTAAGTCTAACCTCAAAGCAAACACTCATTGACTTCGTGTTACTTAACAACGCCATCTGCTGTTGTGCTCACAAAAAAATAGTATTATTATATGCCAATAGATGTCAGGAAGAGTCATATTGTTCTTCCAAGTTTATGTTTAAGTTGATAAAACACGAATAAAATGACATTTTCTAAAAATGATTCCTAGCTAGATCGATTTATCGCCCCCGAAACCCCCTATATACTAAATTTCATGAAAATCGTTGGAGCCGATTCCGAGATTCCAATTATATATATACAAGAATTGCTCATTTAAAGATATAAGATAAGATAAGATAATAAGATAAGATAAGATAAGGCGTGGTGTGTACCTTCATAGCGTAGCACGCGTTCAGTTCCCGGTGCAGCACCAGCATGACGCCGGGCCCCAGCACGCCCAACACTCGGTAGTGGGCCAGCTCGCCATCGCCGCGCCGCAGCAGGTGAGGTGGTACTGAGCCACGCGGGCCCACACGATCCAAACCGCACTGCAATCACAACAACTATACTTAAACCTACGACAACAGATAAATAAATACACCCAACAGTCACATACATAGTCCTGACCCCACAGTAAGATACAAATCTTGTGTCGTGGGTATCAGGAACCTAGAGAGACTTTCCCACTCACAACACCCAGACCCCGAAACAAATATTTGTGGATCACACAAACATTTGTCTCGGTGCGGGGATCGAACCCGCGGCCTCTCGCTTCACAGTCGGCTACTCGCCCGACAAGCCACGGAGGCTTATTTATTTATTTTAGAGTTACCAGAAGGAGATACACTAAATGAGCATTAAAACACATTGTAGAACAAAATTCAGTGTTCGCCCGTAAAGAGGCAACCACAATTTACAATTTGTAGCTTATACCACATGGTTAACAATTAATTAATTAATAATTATATAAACAATAAGCAATTAAACAACAAGAAATAAGATAAACAATAAGTAATTTACATGAGAGTAGAGTAATTTACGAGAGACTTTCGGTCTCACAACACCCAGACCCCGAGACAAATATTTGTGGATCACACAAACATTTGTCTCGGTGCGGGGATCGAACCCGCGGCCTCTCGCTTCACAGCCAGCTACTCACCTGCTGCGCCACGGGGGCTGTCACCTTTCTCTATAATATTAGTGTAAAAGCAAATAATAATTCATGATACTTACAGTGACGGTTTCTTGATGTTCCTCTTCACACAAATAGTTTTTGTAAATACCCTCAGCGTATGAAAGGTATTCGTTAGTCTTCTGCTTTATCAAAGCGCGCCTTTGTGGGTCTTGTTCCGCTGAAAAAAAAAATATAGCACGATAGCTCAGCGGAGAGTGGTACGGACTGTCGAGACGAAAGTCGCAGGTTCGAAACCAGCCTCAAGAGCATACCACTGAATTTCCTAAATTACATGTTTATTTTTGAAGCGAAAATTCTTTAGCACCGTTGTGATTTGAAAATTCGATGAAACGAAAAAGCGACAGTAAAAGAGTAAAAAAAAATCATGTCAACTACTCTTGTTTATTTTAATTTTTTGCGTTTTATATAAATACTAACTTTTCCTCGCGGCTCCGCCCGCGTGATCTGCCTTTTCCGGAATAAAAAGTAGCATATGATCATCACGGATAATGTAGGATTCTAATGGTGAAAGAATTTTTCAAATCGGTCCAGTAGCTTTTAAGTTTATTCGTTACATACGAAAATACAAAATTTTCCTCTTTATAATATTGGTGTAGAAAACAGTCTGCCTGTCAACTCAACTATCCTATTGTTTATTTTCATTTTTAGAGTTTTATATAAACACAGTCAGGCGTTACCTGCTAGTAATGAACATTTGACATTGACTTAAAGAATGCTATTTCGGTGCAGATTTCACGAAAATGGCGTAACAAGGTTGCCTTACTAGTTTACACGATCATGAGGAATGAGGCACTTGATTTCACGCAGTTAATGTAATGCCGGGCGTTATCAGATTGTGCAGTCATAGACAATAATACAAAGTAAGTAGGTAAATACACAAATGTGAATTTCGCTATTTTTTTTTGATAATTTATAATCAACCCCTTGGGGATTAAATGCTTTAAAGATGTGGGTGTAGTTTATGAGCTAGTTTTATCAGCACAATGTCATGTCATTACCAGGTGGTAGGTCCCTCGTATGCGAAAGGCCGTCTGGGTTGGTACCACCGCGACGTCTATTTCTGCCGCCAAGCAACAGTGTGTAAACACTGTTGTGTCTCGGTTTGAAGGACATTGAAGCCAGTGTAATTACTGGGCAGTATGAAATTTAAAATCTTATGTCTCGGGGTAACGAGCACAGTTCAGTGCCATGCAGTGCTTTGTATTTCAAAGTTCTGTGTGGTATTGCTTCTGCTTATGGCGCTGACCATCAGGCGAGCGGTTGGCCCGTCTTGTCATTCAATCAAAAAAAAAAACAATTATATGTACTTGTGGTTACGTTTCGAGCGGTGAATCAGATATCCGGAGACCCAAACCTCTCCTTTTCCCAATCCCTTAATCATCCTTTCGTGTCCAGCTATCAATCAAGTTTGAACTGCACTGTACATAACATCAAGGCCAGTGTAATGAGTGCCGATTTGGAAGTAAAAAAGTTTTATCAAAATCTGTTCAGCCGTTTCAAAGTTACGATTAATGGTTTTCTAATTGTCGTTTCTGTTTAACGGTTAGGTTATTTCGGATTTACAACAAATCTTATTGACATAAAAAAAGCAGCGATAGCTCAGCGGGGAGTGGTACGGACTGTCGAGACGAAAGTCGCAGGTTCGAACCCAGCCCCAATAGCATGCACCTCTGACTTTTTAAGTCACGTATATATAAATTGTCGCTTGCTTTAACGGTGAAGGGAACATCGTGAGGAAACCTGCATACCTGAGAACTCTATAAGATTTTTCGAAGGTATGTGAAGTCTACCAACCCGCATTAGGTCAGCGTGGTGGCCTAACCCCTCTCATTCAGTAGAGGACGCCCGTGCCCAGCAGTGGGACGTATATTATTATTTATTGACATTGTTAGCAATGTACGTCCTATCGCTCTTTATCAGACACTTAAGATAAATATAAATATACATGATACAGAAAGATGTGCCCATATTCGAGGGTCGTTACACATGTAAAGATCGTATCAAGTAAAACTGACAGTTAGTGTATTTGTAACGAACGTAATGATATAATTAATCCTGAAATTTCACACTAATTATTAATTACTCGTTTATTATGACCGAAAAAATCATTTTTTTTTATTTCATTGAATGACGAGACGAGCCAAGCGCTCGCCACATGGTAAGCGCCACACCGCATAAACAGAAGCAACACCACACAGAACTTTGAATAACAAAGCACTGCATGGCACTGAACTGCGCGCGTCACCACGAGACATAAGATGTTATATCTCATAATGCCCAGTAATTTCACTGGCTTCAATGTCCTTCAAACCGAAACACAACAGTGCTTACACACTGTTACTTGACAGCAGATATAGACAAAGTGGTGGTACCAACCCAGACGGCCTCTCGCATACGAGGGACCTACCTTACCTTACCTTACCTACCTTGTATAATAAAGAGGAAAGATTTGTATTTTAGTATGTGACGAAAAAACTTTAAAACTACTGGACCGATTTGAAAAATTCTTTCACCATTCGAATCCTACATTATCCCTGATGAACATAGGCTACTTTTTATCCCGGAAAAAGCAGATCACGCAGGCGGAGCCGCGAGGAAATGTTAGTAGATTTTTTTTTATAGCATAGGCCGGCAAACGAGCAATTGGGTCACCTGATGGTAAGTGATCTCCACCACCCATGTACGCCCACACCAGAAGAATCATGGGCGCGTTGCCGACCTTAAAGGAAAGGGATAATTAGGGGCAAGGGAAGGGGTATTTGGGCCTCCGGATATCTCACTCACCGTACGAAACGCAGCAGCAAGCCGCTACTTTACGTCGGTTTTCTGTGAGACAGTGGTAATGACCCGGTTGAGCCGGCTCAATCATGCTGTAGACAAAACTGTCTACAGCGTGGCTCTACCACTCATAAAATCGTGGCTATTTCACTATTCGAATTCTACATTATCCCTGACGACCATAGGCTACTTTTTATCCCGGAAAAAGCAGATCACGCGGGCTGAACCGCGAGGAAAAGCTAGTATATAATTGTCTTACGTTCTTTCCGTGCGTCACATATATGTGTGTCATTATACTGATTCATGTAATGACACAGATGCAGGAAGTCCATTTGTTTGTACACTCGCACACTGGTATCACAACACTGACGGTAAGCGGTGCGATACAGCGATAAAACTAAGGGTTATCTTTTAAACCGCTCATTTAGACACGAGAGGGAGCGGGGCTATACGATCTGTTAGAGAAAAGTGTGGCCATATTTAAGGGATGCTGCATACACTTTCTTTTTAAGTGTAACTTCTTTGGAATCGTTGTGATTTGAAACTCGATGAACACACTCACACAACCACACTACGAGAGACTTTCGGTCTCACAATATCCAGACCCTGAAAGAAATATTTTTCATATTACACAAACATTTGTCCTTGTGCGGGGATCGAACCCGAGGCCTCTCGCTTCACAGCCGGCTACTCGCCCGACAAGCCACGGAGGCTGTCAAATAAATATTTTATTTCTTTCTTTACAAGGCGGAGTTGCGCGCAAAAACTCATTAATATAAAAACACTATCGTACCCGCTCCGCTTATCAGTATATACAAACCCGTAGTCTAAGATTGTACAAGGTGATAACGATTGATTAAGTACAAAAATCAATAACCAGTTTAATTTACTACAACAGTAAGAAATTACAATTCAATGTCATACCTTAATGGGATATGACAATATAAAGCGCCTGATTCACCACCCTCTGAGTAATTGCTATTTCTACAATCCTACTAATATTATAAACGCGAAAGTGTGTAAGTATGGATGGATGGATGTATGTTTGTTACTTTTTCACGTAAAAACTACTGCATGGATTTTAATGAAACTTTACAATAATATAGCTTATACATCAGAATAGGACATAGGCTACTTTTGATCCCGGAAAAAGCACATCACGCGGGCAGAGCCGCGAGGAGAAGGTAGTAACAAATAAAATATAACACATTCGGATACAAAAGTCACTCGGACGTATAATAGGTATAGCACTAATTGCACCTCTGCCTAGCCCTTCAGGGAAACAGGTTTATTTTTTTAATAGCATAGATCGGTAAACGAACAAGTGGGGTCACCTATAAGGTTTACAAGGTGGTACGTCCCTCGTATGCGAAAGGTCGTCTGGGTTGGTACCACCGCTTTGTCTATTTCTGCCGCCAAGCAACAGTGTTTAAACTAATGTGTTTCGGTTTAAAGGACATTGGAGCCAGTGAGATTATTGGGCATTATGACTTAATATCTTATGTCTCGGGGTGACGAGCGCAGTTCAATGCCACACAGTGCTTTGTAATTCAAAGTTTTGTGCGCTGTTGCTTCTGAGCAGGCGTGGCGCTTACTATCAAGCGAGCGCCTTGCTCGTCTCGTCATTAATTCACTGCCAAATGTAACGATCGTTAAATTCGACTACACCTTTCTGTAACATTTATCTAAATATATAAAACTCAAAGGTGACTGACTGACAGACTGACATAGTGATTTATCAACGCACAGCCCAAACCACTGGAGGGATCGGGCTGAAATTTGGCATGCAGGTAGATGTTATGACGTAGGCATCCGCTAAGAAAGGATTTTGATAAATTCTACCCCCAAGGGGATAACATAGGGGATGAAAGTTTGTATGAAACTTTGTCAATTTTAAACGTTCATGTGGGCGGAGCCGCGAGCAAAAGCTAGTTCAAAAATAAGTCACTCGGACGTATAATAGGTATAGCACTAATTACACCTTTGGCTAGCCTTTCAGGGAAACAGGTTTATTTTTTCACTCGTATGCGGGTACCACCGCACCATCTATTTCTGCCGCCAAGCAAGAGTGTTTAAGCAATGTTTTATTTCGGTTTGAAAGACATTGAAACTAGTGAAATTACTGACCATTATGTGACTCAATATCTTATGCCATGCAGTGCTTTGTAATACAAAGTTATGTGCGCTGTTGCTTCTGAGCAGGCGTGGCGCTTACTATCAGGCGAGCGACTTGCTCGTTTCGTCATTAATTCACTGCCAATATTATTTTTTTATCCTGGCTCGGCAAAGTGACTACGCTACACCTGATGGTAAGTGTAGCGCAATCCAAGAATAGTGTCGACCAACGATAAACAATGTGTCCATCGTAAGTCGGCAAGATCATGCCGGCCTGCCAAAGGACCAAGGAGGAGGGGAAGGAAAAGTGATGGGAAAAGGGTGAGGATCAGGGGGCAAGCCCCCTGGGGAGAACCGGATATACACTGGCTGACCCTGGAACGCGACCCACACAAGGTGGGCCACTATGGCAGGTTTTAGCACCAGTGTACGGTGGTCGCTATCCGGTCGGATACAAGTATCCTCCCACCAGCCAGTAATGTATTTTATGACCTTTAAACACGACCACACTTTCCTGTAACATGTTATATATACTTACTCTGTACTCCATGCAGCATCAGTTCTATAGCGGCCTTGTAACAGTGGAACGCTCGCCTGTACTCCTTGTGGTGGTGAGATGTGGCGGCCACCTGCAGCCACTGCTGGGCTTCCACCACGTATCCACCACCATCACCACCTTCCGACACTGGAACATGTTATATATACTTACTCTGTACTCCATGCAGCATCAGTTCTATAGCGGCCTTGTAACAGTGGAACGCTCGCCTGTACTCCTTGTGGTGGTGAGATGTGGCGGCCACCTGCAGCCACTGCTGGGCTTCCACCACGTATCCACCACCATCACCACCTTCCGACACTGGAACATGTTATATATACTTACTCTGTACTCCATGCAGCATCAGTTCTATAGCGGCCTTGTAACAGTGGAACGCTCGCCTGTACTCCTTGTGGTGGTGAGATGTGGCGGCCACCTGCAGCCACTGCTGGGCTTCCACCACGTATCCACCACCATCACCACCTTCCGACACTGGAACATGTTATATATACTTACTCTGTACTCCATGCAGCATCAGTTCTATAGCGGCCTTGTAACAGTGGAACGCTCGCCTGTACTCCTTGTGGTGGTGAGATGTGGCGGCCACCTGCAGCCACTGCTGGGCTTCCACCACGTATCCACCACCATCACCACCTTCCGACACTGGAACATGTTATATATACTTACTCTGTACTCCATGCAGCATCAGTTCTATAGCGGCCTTGTAACAGTGGAACGCTCGCCTGTACTCCTTGTGGTGGTGAGATGTGGCGGCCACCTGCAGCCACTGCTGGGCTTCCACCACGTATCCACCACCATCACCACCTTCCGACACTGGAACATGTTATATATACTTACTCTGTACTCCATGCAGCATCAGTTCTATAGCGGCCTTGTAACAGTGGAACGCTCGCCTGTACTCCTTGTGGTGGTGAGATGTGGCGGCCACCTGCAGCCACTGCTGGGCTTCCACCACGTATCCACCACCATCACCACCTTCCGACACTGGAACATGTTATATATACTTACTCTGTACTCCATGCAGCATCAGTTCTATAGCGGCCTTGTAACAGTGGAACGCTCGCCTGTACTCCTTGTGGTGGTGAGATGTGGCGGCCACCTGCAGCCACTGCTGGGCTTCCACCACGTATCCACCACCATCACCACCTTCCGACACTGGAACATGTTATATATACTTACTCTGTACTCCATGCAGCATCAGTTCTATAGCGGCCTTGTAACAGTGGAACGCTCGCCTGTACTCCTTGTGGTGGTGAGATGTGGCGGCCACCTGCAGCCACTGCTGGGCTTCCACCACGTATCCACCACCATCACCACCTTCCGACACTGGAACATGTTATATATACTTACTCTGTACTCCATGCAGCATCAGTTCTATAGCGGCCTTGTAACAGTGGAACGCTCGCCTGTACTCCTTGTGGTGGTGAGATGTGGCGGCCACCTGCAGCCACTGCTGGGCTTCCACCACGTATCCACCACCATCACCACCTTCCGACACTGGAACATGTTATATATACTTACTCTGTACTCCATGCAGCATCAGTTCTATAGCGGCCTTGTAACAGTGGAACGCTCGCCTGTACTCCTTGTGGTGGTGAGATGTGGCGGCCACCTGCAGCCACTGCTGGGCTTCCACCACGTATCCACCACCATCACCACCTTCCGACACTGGAACATGTTATATATACTTACTCTGTACTCCATGCAGCATCAGTTCTATAGCGGCCTTGTAACAGTGGAACGCTCGCCTGTACTCCTTGTGGTGGTGAGATGTGGCGGCCACCTGCAGCCACTGCTGGGCTTCCACCACGTATCCACCACCATCACCACCTTCCGACACTGGAACATGTTATATATACTTACTCTGTACTCCATGCAGCATCAGTTCTATAGCGGCCTTGTAACAGTGGAACGCTCGCCTGTACTCCTTGTGGTGGTGAGATGTGGCGGCCACCTGCAGCCACTGCTGGGCTTCCACCACGTATCCACCACCATCACCACCTTCCGACACTGGAACATGTTATATATACTTACTCTGTACTCCATGCAGCATCAGTTCTATAGCGGCCTTGTAACAGTGGAACGCTCGCCTGTACTCCTTGTGGTGGTGAGATGTGGCGGCCACCTGCAGCCACTGCTGGGCTTCCACCACGTATCCACCACCATCACCACCTTCCGACACTGGAACATGTTATATATACTTACTCTGTACTCCATGCAGCATCAGTTCTATAGCGGCCTTGTAACAGTGGAACGCTCGCCTGTACTCCTTGTGGTGGTGAGATGTGGCGGCCACCTGCAGCCACTGCTGGGCTTCCACCACGTATCCACCACCATCACCACCTTCCGACACTGGAACATGTTATATATACTTACTCTGTACTCCATGCAGCATCAGTTCTATAGCGGCCTTGTAACAGTGGAACGCTCGCCTGTACTCCTTGTGGTGGTGAGATGTGGCGGCCACCTGCAGCCACTGCTGGGCTTCCACCACGTATCCACCACCATCACCACCTTCCGACACTGGAACATGTTATATATACTTACTCTGTACTCCATGCAGCATCAGTTCTATAGCGGCCTTGTAACAGTGGAACGCTCGCCTGTACTCCTTGTGGTGGTGAGATGTGGCGGCCACCTGCAGCCACTGCTGGGCTTCCACCACGTATCCACCACCATCACCACCTTCCGACACTGGAACATGTTATATATACTTACTCTGTACTCCATGCAGCATCAGTTCTATAGCGGCCTTGTAACAGTGGAACGCTCGCCTGTACTCCTTGTGGTGGTGAGATGTGGCGGCCACCTGCAGCCACTGCTGGGCTTCCACCACGTATCCACCACCATCACCACCTTCCGACACTGGAACATGTTATATATACTTACTCTGTACTCCATCCAGCATCAGTTCTATAGCGGCCTTGTAACAGTGGAACGCTCGCCTGTACTCCTTGTGGTGGTGAGATGTGGCGGCCACCTGCAGCCACTGCTGGGCTTCCACCACGTATCCACCACCACCTTCACCATCCGACACTGGAACATGTTATATATACTTACTCTGTACTCCATCCAGCATCAGTTCTATAGCGGCCTTGTAACAGTGGAACGCTCGCCTGTACTCCTTGTGGTGGTGAGATGTGGCGGCCACCTGCAGCCACTGCTGGGCTTCCACCACGTATCCACCACCATCACCACCTTCCGACACTGGAACATGTTATATATACTTACTCTGTACTCCATCCAGCATCAGTTCTATAGCGGCCTTGTAACAGTGGAACGCTCGCCTGTACTCCTTGTGGTGGTGAGATGTGGCGGCCACCTGCAGCCACTGCTGGGCTTCCACCACGTATCCACCACCATCACCACCTTCCGACACTGGAACATGTTATATATACTTACTCTGTACTCCATGCAGCATCAGTTCTATAGCGGCCTTGTAACAGTGGAACGCTCGCCTGTACTCCTTGTGGTGGTGAGATGTGGCGGCCACCTGCAGCCACTGCTGGGCTTCCACCACGTATCCACCACCATCACCACCTTCCGACACTGGAACATGTTATATATACTTACTCTGTACTCCATGCAGCATCAGTTCTATAGCGGCCTTGTAACAGTGGAACGCTCGCCTGTACTCCTTGTGGTGGTGAGATGTGGCGGCCACCTGCAGCCACTGCTGGGCTTCCACCACGTATCCACCACCATCACCACCTTCCGACACTGGAACATGTTATATATACTTACTCTGTACTCCATGCAGCATCAGTTCTATAGCGGCCTTGTAACAGTGGAACGCTCGCCTGTACTCCTTGTGGTGATGAGATGTGGCGGCCACCTGCAGCCACTGCTGGGCTTCCACCACGTATCCACCACCATCACCACCTTCCGACACTGGAACATGTTATATATACTTACTCTGTACTCCATGCAGCATCAGTTCTATAGCGGCCTTGTAACAGTGGAACGCTCGCCTGTACTCCTTGTGGTGGTGAGATGTGGCGGCCACCTGCAGCCACTGCTGGGCTTCCACCACGTATCCACCACCATCACCACCTTCCGACACTGGAACATGTTATATATACTTACTCTGTACTCCATGCAGCATCAGTTCTATAGCGGCCTTGTAACAGTGGAACGCTCGCCTGTACTCCTTGTGGTGGTGAGATGTGGCGGCCACCTGCAGCCACTGCTGGGCTTCCACCACGTATCCACCACCATCACCACCTTCCGACACTGGAACATGTTATATATACTTACTCTGTACTCCATGCAGCATCAGTTCTATAGCGGCCTTGTAACAGTGGAACGCTCGCCTGTACTCCTTGTGGTGGTGAGATGTGGCGGCCACCTGCAGCCACTGCTGGGCTTCCACCACGTATCCACCACCATCACCACCTTCCGACACTGGAACATGTTATATATACTTACTCTGTACTCCATGCAGCATCAGTTCTATAGCGGCCTTGTAACAGTGGAACGCTCGCCTGTACTCCTTGTGGTGGTGAGATGTGGCGGCCACCTGCAGCCACTGCTGGGCTTCCACCACGTATCCACCACCATCACCACCTTCCGACACTGGAACATGTTATATATACTTACTCTGTACTCCATGCAGCATCAGTTCTATAGCGGCCTTGTAACAGTGGAACGCTCGCCTGTACTCCTTGTGGTGGTGAGATGTGGCGGCCACCTGCAGCCACTGCTGGGCTTCCACCACGTATCCACCACCATCACCACCTTCCGACACTGGAACATGTTATATATACTTACTCTGTACTCCATGCAGCATCAGTTCTATAGCGGCCTTGTAACAGTGGAACGCTCGCCTGTACTCCTTGTGGTGGTGAGATGTGGCGGCCACCTGCAGCCACTGCTGGGCTTCCACCACGTATCCACCACCTTCACCACCATCAGATACGGGGGACAGGGCGGGACTACGAGACACCGACACTGGAACATATTATCGTCGATGAAGTACCAATACAGTAATACCCCGGACTTCCGCGATAGGTGGGACCGAGTTATAACCGTGTAAGTCGAATTCGCGCAAGTCGGGGTACAACTTTGCATGCACTTTTGAGTGACATAATTTGAGGTTATCAATAAAACACAACGTACGTAAAACAATTCAACGCGGAACACGTTCGAACCTGTCGTAAACGGACCACTAACATGGCGGAATAGGAGAGCTGACGCGCTCGGCCATCAAAAATAATAACCGCGTATCTCCGAATTCGCGTAAAACGGGGTAGCGTAAGTCGGGGTATTACTGTACCTCCTAAGTGTTGAGAATCTAATTTTACACCAGACTGTTTGAAATAAGGTTTTATTTTACAAAAACTGTTTGAAATAGTGTTTTGTTTATTTTGATCAACTATTGATGGTACAATAGTTTCCAATAACCTTTTTATTAGTTACTAAGGGATGCGGTTTATGTTTACGTCTATTGTAATAAAAAAGTAATTTTGGACTAAATTTTCAGTTAGGAGGTATTGGTACTTCATCGACGTTATATTTTTATAACAAGGCCTAACCCCTCTCATTCAGTAGAGGAGGCCCGTGCCCAGCAGTGGGACATGTATCATACAGAGCTAGTAAAAAAAAAAATAATAAGATCGGGGAATGATCTAATAAGTTAACTAATGGTAAGTGATCACTACTGCCTATGTACATCCAAAATACCACAACAATCATAGTTGCTTATAGCAATTCAATGGGGATTTGGACAGGGAAAGAAGAAATTTGACCTACGAAAATTTAAGTCAACACACGAAATGCAACAAAATGAAATTAACTATAAATAAATTGGATTTATGTTGGACTTTTTTTTAATTTGATTTAATGACGAGACGAGCAAGCCTGATGGTAAGCGCCACACCTGCCCATAAACAGAAGCAACACCACACAGAACTTTGAATTACAAAGCACTGCACGGCACTGGACTGCGCTCGTCACCGCGAGACATAAGATGTTAAGTCTCATAATGCCCAGTAATTTCACTGGTTTCAATGTCCTTCAAACGGAAACACAACAGTGCTTACACACTGTTACTTGACAGCAGATATAGACAAAGTGGTGGTACCAACCCAGACGGCCTCTCGCATACGAGGGACCTACCACCTTGTAAAACAATTCACAAATACAAGCGTGATGTTATGTAACTCACCATGGGTCTGCGAGTTGAGGGATCGTGTGTCAGGTGCCGTGGTCATGGTGTGATAGTCCTCGAACCTGGACGTGGAAGGAGCGTCGAAGCTTATCAGGTCTGGCAGAACCCTCGCTGGAGGTTTCGTTACGGTTACCTAAAAAAAAATAACATATTATGGTGCTGCCACACCGTTGTTAGAAAATGTTATATAACATTATCTAACACCGGTGTGGCAGCAACATTTAGTAAACATTTCTTAACAATTTGTAACATTTTGTAACATTTCTTAACATTTTATAACCGCAGGCGGCGGTACTTTTGAGAGCGGCGCCGTCAAAGAAGCCGCCAAAGAAGAATGTTCAGAAATGTTAGAAAATGTTAAGAAATGTTATAAAATGTTAAGAAATGTTATAAAATGTTAGATTTAATGTTAGAAAATGTTTGTAAACATTTTATAACATCGGTGTGGCAGCACCATTAATGTTACAAAATGTTTGTAAACATTTTATAACATCGGTGTGGCAGCACCATTACATTGAAATGAAACTAATTTAAACGGATTTTATCGCGGTTTTTTATTAACAGTCCTCCCTGTGACCACGAAGGCTGAAAAGTCTTCGAAACGTCGGGATCAAAATTAATAAGAAACCGCGATAAAATCCGTTTAAATTAGTTTTATTTCAATGTGTAACATTCGCGTAAACGTAAGAAAACATATTACATGACAGCCTCTGTGCGAGTAGCCGGCTGTGAAGCGAGAGGCCGCGGGTTCGATCCCTGCACACATACAAATGTTTGTGTGATCCACAAATATTTGTCTCTGGGTCTGGGTGTTGTGAGACCGAAAGTCTCTCGTAGTTCCCGATATCCACGACACAAGACTCGTATCTTACTGTGAGGTTAGGACTATGTGTGTGACTGTTGGGTGTATTTATTTTTATTTTATTTTTTTAGGTTCATATAAGGCTCGCTTGTTCAGTAGAGGAGGCCCGTGCCCAGCAGTGGGACATGTATAATACAGGGCTAGAAAAAAAAGGCCCGCTTAGCATGACTTCATGAAATATCTCGCGCGTAAAAAAAAAATTGTCAATGTCGAGAAATTTACTGTAGCGTGTACCCCATGACATATAGATGGACCGGGGTGGCCACTCCGTGACCACGAAGGTTAAAAAGCTTTCGATACCGAAAATTAATAAAAAAATCGGTTGTCTGTAAAGTCGGTTTACTGACGATAGTTGAACGTGATAACGTCTTAAGAAAATACTGATGGAATGGTACATAGCATTTTTCAAAAGACAATTTTAATTTCATTTGTTTAATATTTGATAGTATTTATTGGCCTAATTATAACCTCAAAATCCGAAAGTATTTTATTTATTTTTCGGAATTCTCAAGTGTCCGTAGTTTTAATTTAGTTTCAATCAAATATACACATTATCTAAAACCCAAAAAGTAAATTCACCTACCTTTTGGTTCTTAGGCCAACTATGTATGGACGACGAACAATGTCCTTTTCGTAAATCTAGTTTTTAAAAAGCCCGCCTCAATGTGTTTGATATAGGAGAAAATGTTCCCTTTGACGGATGGCTGGTCTAACCTGTCATTTCAGACACGTTGTTGTGATATATGGAAGATTTAATATTTATGTTTTATTTTTTTTTAATCTCGAACGCTGCCGAACGCAAAGGCCGATTGTGCTTCTTTGTCGCTCGTTCCGCGCTCTCGCTTGCACTTCAAGCCTTAAGTGGAACGTGACAGAGCGAGGTAACGCCGTATGAGTCATGTTTTTTCGTGCGTGCAGCCGGCTCTATCGAATTATAAGACGTTATCACGTCAAAAAACGCGATAAAATCCGTTTAAATCAACTTCCGTATATTTTACTCACCGTACGAAACGCAGCAGCAAGCCGCGTGTACGTCGGTTTTCTGTGAGACAGTGGTAACGACCCGGTTTAGCCAGCCTATTCATACTGTAGACAAAACTGTCTACAGCGTGGCTCAACCACTCACAAATAATGTAATATTCGTGTTAACATAAGAAATCCTTATGTTAGTTGTATAATTTTAAATATTGAAGTATTTTTCCACATGCTACAGAAAAAAAATTACCTTACTCAACTCCTCATAGAGATCACTGTCTATGCTCTCCAGCGAGTTGAGCGACTCGAAGCTGTCGGATATCTTCGGTTTGTCCGGAGACTGCCGTATCTCCACATCCGCCGCTTCGTATATCGGTATTTGTGATATGTAATCTGTCTCGTCTCTGTCTATGGCTTGTCTCTGCTCTGTGGGCACTGAAAAATAATTACAAATTTATATAAGACTAGTTTTTGCTCGCGGCTCCACCCGCGTGATTTGCTTTTCCCGGGATAAAAAGTAGCCTACGTCCTATTCTGATGTATAAGCTATATCATTGTAAAGTTTCATTAAAACCCATTCAGTGGTTTTTACGTGAAAGAGTAACAAACATACATCCATCCATCCATACTTACAAACTTTCACGTTTATAATATTAGTAGGAAGTAGGATTTCCAAGCGACCAACTAGTAACTACAAACCAAATCTTTCTGCAACATGTGTTAATAATTATGTTGAACCCACCCCACTGCGAGTGGGGTAAGGGCTGGCGGGGAAGTAAGATTTAAAAAATAAGTTTGACTAACAATTATTTTTTTTATTTGGTCGAATGACGAGACGAGCAAGGCGCTCGCCTGATGGTAAGTGCCACACCTGCCTATAAACAGAAGCAACACCACACAGAACTTTGAATTACAAAGCACTGCATGGCATTGAACTGCGCTTAAAGTTGTTAAGTCTCATAATTCCCAGTAATTTCACTAGCTTCAATGTCCTTCAAACCGAAACACAACAGTGCTTACACACCGTTGCTTGGCGGCAGACATAGACAAAGCGGTGGTACCAACCCAGGCGGCCTCTCGCATACGAGGGACCTACAATGACAATCAAATCAAAAGAAAGCAATAAAATATCCTTTTTGAAATCAGTAAAAATATCAATACCATGGTGCGCGGGACTCCTGTCATCATCGTCGGTCTGGTACTCCAGCGGAGGAGTCTCCTCTAGAGGGAGATGCAGGGAGGATCTGATCGCGTTGATCACTCCACCCGACTGACTCTCCGGCTCAGGGTATCCTGTCTGATGGGGAAGTGGGATTTGAGACCATGATTGAAGAAAAAAAAAACTTGAGAGGTGTCAAGGGACACCCGGATGGAACGAAGTTCCTTTCGATTAATTAGTGAAGGAATTTTAATAAAATTTTATTTGTCTATCTATTGTAGTTTCTGAGATATTTGAATTTTTAGAGATATTTTTACAGATCTTTCTTACTGGGGGGTCGAAATTTATTTTTATTGGGGCCAAAGTGTCGGGCTCAATAAGCCGATTGCGACAAGCCGTCGCACGACCCTCTAGCCTCAAAAATTACCGATTTAGGCCGAGGGGGGGTGAGGACAAATTGGGTGGGGGTAGGGGGAACGGGTTTGAACACCTGGTACTTCCATAATTCTCGAAGCTCCAGGGAGGTCGGCTAGCGTTGGCTGGTCAATCGGCGCGCGTGACGTCACCCGGAAGGTTCTCGATTTCTCTCGAACCTTCCGTTGATCGATGGACTGCTCGCGCTTGACCACCTCTCGGGCTTGACTAAAATGATCTCGATCTCGGGGGGGACGGAGGGTCCGAAGGGAGCACACCGGCTGCTACGTCGCCCAGCCCGTAAATCGGCGAGCACCGGCCGGTCTTACAGTCTACGTGACGTCACACCGAACGTTCTAGAGAGTTCCAGAACATTCGATGTGAGTCGTAATATTAAACAGTCATCCCGTAGACTATATATTAGACACTGTATAATCTGGAAGCAGCCAACATTCAAATATTTTATGATAGGTAATTTGGTGACTGGCTACTAAGGGCGCATTTATATGACAAGGAATCCCACCGCGTTGTGGCCGCGCGGCGGCCGCGCGGCCGCCGCGCTCGAATCACTCGAAAAACTAATGTAAACTCTATTGACTAAGCCATAATGTCTAATACTTCGCAACGCTCCAACCACGCGGCGACTGCGCGATCGTGTAAACGGCCGCACGAAATTTTTCGCGTCGTCTAAACGCAGCCTAAACGGTGGACCGCCGCGCCGTGTTCGATAATCAAAAATTCAAATTTCAAACCACGTCTACATTTCCATATGTCATAAGTTTTACTTTTATTAACGGAATTTCGACTTTAACTTTGTGTGCTAGATATCAAATTAATATTATATTTATTCTTGGTCGGAGAATTATGTCGTGCCAACTTTTCGTACCAATTTTTTCCGTCTAGCCCCCTTTCGCAACGCGCGATAAGGAACTACGTTCCAATAAGACTCCCTGATGGAGAAGCGATAGTTATGTCACGGCCAGACGGCACCCTATTAAATATTTTGTGCGTGAGAAAATGAGCGACGGGAAATAATCATATTGTCGAATTATGGATGCGTTACCGACCTTATAGAAATTGTAAAATCATTAGAAAAGGTGAGTGATCCTAATCACTCTTTAGGTGGGTACTGAAAACCAGCGCTGTGTTGTCGCTTCTGTCGTAACACAGCACTAAGCTGAACTGCCCACCTAATTTACCACAGTAGAATTAATCGTGTCTTTTTTTTATTTTATTTTTTATAATTTTATTTATTTTATTTTTTTGATGTGTTGGTAAATAAATGATGTCTTTCTTTCTTTTAAAAGACGGACTTTAGGCCTCCGGATATCCCACTCACCATAAAGCTGCCAATTCACATTCGTTTTCTATGAGACAATGGTAATAAGACGGTCGAGCCGTGTCATTCATACTTTAGACAAAACTATCTACACCATGGTTCTACCACATGAAAATCTCTAATCATAACAAGTCTAGTTTTATATTCTATCATATTAATTTTGATAGACATATGGATATAACGGAATGAAATGAAAATAGGCACATAGATATAACGGATTATTTGACAAGATGGGATAAGATTTTCCCGTGGCGTGCATGCTAGGCCGGCAGAAGGATCAAATTCTACATTAGCAGGACGAATTAACGCGTGTATTGGCTCGAATGAATTGAATGTGTTCACGATTTATGCAGGTAGGTAATTATCATTGAACAATTTTCTGAAAGTCACTCTTGATATTGTTCATGACTTACTTGCAAGAAGTTGACAAAGTCCGTACTGGTGAACAGTAGCCGATGTTCAGCTATGAACTCCAGCAATGTCTTGATGGTACGAGACCTCTCTTCTATCACCTGTGATACGAAATAAATAAATAAATACACCCAACCGTCACACACATAGTCCAGATCTCATACTAAGTTAACCTGTATCGTGGGTATCAGGAACTACAAGGGACTTGTGGTCGCACAACACCCAGACACGAAACAAATATTTGTGGATCACACGAACATTTGTCTCGGTGGGGAATTGAACCCAAATAGGGACATTTTACACCAGTGTTTCCCAACCTGTTTTAGGCCATGCCCCACCTTAATATTTTTTTATTAAATTTGTCACCAATATCTAGCATTGCATTTAAATAACCCAAAGCGAAAGGGTTATAGTCGTGTCGATTTATGTCGTTTCGAAATTGCCCCTCTTAGCTATCAAATCGCCCCCCTGTGGGGCGTGGACCCCACGTTGGGAAACACTGTTTTACACGGTAATAATAATGTAGCTACTGTAGCTTGACGTTGCTAAGTTTCTGAAGTATCTGTTCTGTGTTCATGATCTCTGCAGCCGCTGCAGCACTACACACCAGCCTCACCTCTCGCTGGAAGCGCTTGAAGTAGCTGTACTTGGGCAGCGGAGGGAAGGCCCCACGTAGATGCAGGCCCGAGTGGAGTGAACGCATGCTCTTGTGCAAGCGCTGCACGTCGCTGTATCGCTTCCACACCGATACGCTAGTCACCGCCTCCGGTGATGAGATCGGAAACAGCTGGAATGGAATAAATTAGTTTATTAAACATGTAGGCGTTTTTTTGGCGGGAATTCTGACAGTGCAGTTCATCGCTTATTTTAATTTATTTCATAAACTAGGTTAGAGTTGTGTTTGTTGTATAAAAGTGGTGTGGATTTGATGATGATAAATGATAATATATTGGGCTTCCGGATATCTCACTCACCGTACGAAACGCAGCAGCAAGCCGCTACTTTACGTCGGTTTTCTGTGAGACAGTGGTAACGACCCGGTTGAGCTAGCCCATTCATGCTGTAGAAAAACTGTATATAGCATGGTTCTACCACTCAAAAAAGACGGTGCGACCTGCCATCTGATCTTTTCGCCATTATCTCGCCCGTTAACCAACAGAGTGTACCATGTGTAGGTGAGGTTAGCTTTAGACCTAAGATATTGGTGGTCCACACACTCCAATAGCTTGTACAAATTTAAGCCACGAAATTGCAAAGATACGAACATTTGTTTTTTTTATCCCTTTCATAAACCCCATTTAATTGTTTTTATTTTGTATTGATTTGGCATGATGAAGGCGCCTCATAAAGCCTGGATATGTGACATGGGTGGGTAGGCAAAACTATGTTACTCAATCAGGGAAATTTCCTGCGCATTAACTTTGTAAAAACAAAGTTAACGCTTCTGCATTAAAAATAAAACAAGGAAATAAGCCAAGGACAGTTAAAAATAGGTTTTAACATAAAATTCATTAACATCTTATCATTGTTTCCTCATACTATATCCTGTATATTATTATTTTTTAAACGAAAAAGCTAAACTGGATTGTAATGTTACAACATTACTTGAGGAAAATACCATATAAAAAATTATGAGGCGAATAATGTAACACATATAAAACATATATAAAGTTTTATGTATAGACAGATAGATGTGTCTAGGCCCAGACGAAACTGCTGGGCATTAATAAATACATCCAACAGTCACATACATAGGCCTAAGCCCACAGTAAGATACAAGTCTTGTGTTGTGTGTATCAGGAACTACAAGATACATTCGTTCTCACAACACCCAGACCCCGAAACAAATATTTGTGGATCATACAAACTTGTGGATCAAACTTAGATGGTAATAATGGTCTTGTAACACTGTTCAGGAAAAACATTTTTCAATACTTTTATTCAATCTTTAAGTGGAGAAAAGTGATAGAAAAGATTTTTACACAGCAAAAACTGCAAGCAAAAGCCAGTATTTTATAATTCAAGTGTTGATATAACCTTGTGCAATAGGATTATAATGTATTTCAAAACTTTTAAACAAATATAAATTTCATTAGATTTAACAGGAAAAGAAAAAGAGATGAATAAAATAAAAACATTTGCCTAGTTTCTATATCAAGCTATATAAAAAAAGGTATGATTCATAGGTACATATTAAATCAAAATCACACAGTGTATGACATAGGTAAAAGAATTTATATATTTATTGTGATAAAGGTACCTATGTAGTTTAAAGGAAAAGCAAATTAAATACCCAATAAATCAATACCATGACCATATAATATGAATCATATAATGTAATAGAAAACCTTACCACTGAAGTAATTTTATATATTGTAAATCCATTCTTATGTTTTGCGGTTTCGTCGACGGAAAACCGGCGAACCCACTTGTCTTTTGATGTCATTTTTAACATTCCAATCTAAATGTTCGTACATAACATTATCACTGACTGTTAGAACAAATACTCATCGCGCAGTTAATAAACCATTTTTATGGAAAAGCTATTATTAATTTAATATTTTTGAGATAAATACAATACAACTATCAAGTGCACATACAAGAGACTTGTTCCAAGTATTGCAATTTGAATTGCATAAAAAATTATCAACGTCGAAAATTGCAATCACTGTGTCTCTTTCATACAAACATGTGTTTATATGTCTTCTCTTTTTCTATATTCATGTAATGTTAAATAATGTAAAATGAACTCTTAATAGTTTGGAACACAAGTTTTTGAAGCGAGCTGCGGCGAACACAAAGTTGACGTTATCGATTGTCAACCACTGCTGCCAATAATTATAAATTTCCCGGAGTAATGGAAAAAATCTAAATAAATCCTTGGTGAGTCCACGAGTCTGAAATAGAGCGCTTGTTATTGTGTCAGTAAAATAGTGTCCCACCGAAACACGAATTTAAGCCGAAACTGAAACCGAAGGCAAATAGTCAGACTCTTATTTGCCTTCGGTTCTTCGGTCGGTAAAAGAGGAGACCCTCTTTTAGTTTCGGCTGAGATCGAAGCCAAAACGTATGTTAGTTATTAAAAAAGAACCGGCTAACCGGTTTTCGGGGAAATCTATTTACTGATCTCTCCAAGACAGGAAGTGCTTCGGAGGTATGTCGGACCCACCAGCCTTAACAGTCCTACCAACTAAAATCTCGCAGTACTCACTCCTCTTAGGTCTTAGGTCAGTGGCCACGAGTTACATGTATACATGCAGCCGCAGACCACGCAGGAGTAGATTCTTATATAGAGCCCTTCGAGGTTCGAGGAGGATAAAGGATTAACCTCTAAAGTAGCACATGCATGATACACGTCACCCTCTAAGGACCTCAGACATTTCGCAATAGTAACATGCATGACACAATGCATGCATGTCAATAGTTGCGGCTAATTCACGGCGCCATGTCTCCCATGTGGGACAGGCAGCCAAAGTGTGGTGCCTGAATATTAAGGTTCTGGCTAACGAAGATTCAGGATCAACTTCATCTATCAGCTCATCAACTATAGTTTCCGTTCAGTATAGTATAGTTCTGTTTCAGCAATCATGTTCGCATGTCATAAGAATTTCGTGTTGTGACGTGAAGCGCGTGTTTATAATTGCTGCCATATGAGTAACCTTTAACCACTGAGAAATAAAAAAACAACTTACTAATGCAATGGTAAATTTAAAATGTTATATTGGCAACATTCTTGCCAGCGACCATAGACGACCAGCGATTCATAGACGCATATTATAGACTAACTTTTACGGCTGCGGAAAGTCGTCTAAGGCTCAATGGACACTCGTCTTACGTCTACCAGTTTGGTCACGCTAACCACACGCTTGGTTTCTGTCTGTTGTCTGGAAAAATAAAATCAAGCCTGAAAGTGTGATTCAAATAGCGACATCTAGAATTAATATTCACAGTTTATGCGTAATCAATATAATAATTTTCGTGTTGACCAATAGATGGTACTATATGAATTTAAAAAAGTTTTCAAGAGATGTCGCCTCACGCCAATACATGAAGTCCGTATTTTGGTCCTTCAAGTTTTTCGCTTTTCCCCAGGCTTTTGTTTACATTCATTTTAATGATTTTTCTCAACAATTATCTGCATTGCTTCATTGCGCCATGACATACATTCGTTAATTAAAATGTATAACAATAACAGTAAATGTAAAATAAAGTAATACGGCAAGGCAATAGGTCAAACTTACAACTTCGTTACTTATCCCCACCAGTCGTGTCGGAATGGCGCGCAGCGAGAGGTTGTCTTGCTTGCCTCTTGAGTGTTGTTTAGTTTCCTTCGTTCCGCGTCGTGTCTCTCGCGTCCTCGAACTACTTGCAATCTTAAACTGTGTAATGACACCAAACGCACTCGCATACAGCCTTTAACAAAATAATGTGGTGATAAAAGTGTTTTGAGTGAAGTGTTTAATAATCGAACATAAAAATGGGTTCTAAAATCGAATACGTAGACTCATCGCACCTTTACGCGACCAACTATGTTCGTAATTCGAAAGCTATTGGCGTGCTTTGGGCGATATTCACGATATGCTACGCGATTATAAGCGTTGTTGCCTTCGTGACTCCGGAGTGGATCGGGGATTTGGAGACAGAGTATCCAAGAAAGTTCGGTTTGTGGCAAATATGCAGGGCGGATGAGTTAGAGGACTGTAAGGGGAGACTGGACGATTTCTTATCGATAAACGGGTTTGTTTTCAAAATCGCGACGGTGTTAGTGGGTGCAGCGGTCGCACTGGCCCTATTTACTATCTGTGCCATGCTACTGTTCTTTTTTTGTCAGTCAACGACCGTGTTCCACATTTGCGGATGGTTACAGCTCCTGTCCGGTAAGTGCCCTTATTGCACCCTTGTTTACGTCACTTTTTAGTCCACGTGTTATTTTAACCCAATTGCAAACGGAGGGTAATGTTTTTATACTCACATGCATTAAGCTAATGTTACCTAAAACTTATGTAAATGAACATACAAGATATGATTTCCTTATTATTTTTGTTTAAGTGTTTATTTGCTTACGATTGCGAGAATAAAATAGAATGTAACATGAGTTTATTTCTGAAGGTAGTTATGTAGGTATTTATTAGTTGCAGTAAGGTGTGGATTTCTTAATAATGCTACAAACATACGTACTCACGCCTGTACCCAGTACACCCACATATCGTCGCGCTTATTTTCGTCCCATGATGTGATAGGGGTGAGCCTATCGCCATTTTTTTTTACTAGCCCTGTATTATATACATCCCACTGCTGGGCATGGGCCTCCTTTACTGAATGAGAGGGGTTAGGCCTTAGTCCACCACGCTGGCCTAATGCGGGTTGGCGGACTTCATATACCTTCGAAAAATCTTTTCTCAGGTATGCAGGTTTCCCCACGATGTTTCCTTCACCGTTAAAGCAAGCGATAATTAACCGATTTCCGCTTGCTATCGTCATACCAGGCGGAAATCCTAGATTCCGGGCTGATACTGAACATTGAGCTGAAATTGAGCTGCTCTAATCCTAATTAAATGGTGTAAACCTATGTACATATGATCTCATTCCCATTAATAATTATAAACTAGTTTTGAAAAGAGCAACGTTAGAGTTTCCTGCCCGTTCTTTCCTAGCGAAACAGCCTTCCGAACTGGCAGTAGGGTTTTGACGGAATCTAAATAATAATAAATACACCCAACAGTCACATACATAGTCCTGACCCCACAGTAATATATGAGTCTTGTGTCTCGGGTATCAGGAACTACGAGAGACTTTCGGTCTCACAACACCCAGACCTCGAAACAAATATTTCTGGATCACACAAAACATGTATCTCGGTGCGGGAATCGAACCTACGACCTCTCGCTTCACAGCCGGCTACTCGCCCGCTGCGCCACGGGGGCTGTCAATGTAAATTTTTATGCATTAAATATATGAATTTTGTATTACGTAATAGAAACTTAACCCGTATCAGTTTTACCGAACCCGGGACCTCGGCACAGCAGTCGTAACCGCGTCCGCATAACAACTACGCCACCAAGGCAGTTCAGTTTATAATGCTGTATTGTTCTAATGCATGAGAATGTCAGCGAAGCCATATTATTGCCGTATTGTATGATTTGTTAGTTGTTTTTATTCGGAAAAAGCATACCTAATGACTACACTTGACTTGATGTTAAGTAGTTTGATACCTACAATGTAGTTCAAATATAAGGTCGACCGTAGACAGCGTCCAGACGGTCGGCAGAATAATGGCCATGTGTATGACAATAAAAAAAATCAAAATTAGCTAATAAACAAGCTTTAAAATCACGCATTCAAATCGATCTGGTAGGTTAAGCGCCACGATGTTACAAACAGGGGTCACACCTCTCTTTTTTTGTCGGATGTTAAATGTACATACAGTGTAACGTACAACAGTTTTATGAGGGCAAAATGTTGACAATGTTGTTACATGAGACTTAAAAACTCATTATTAAGTAGCGTGGTATTTTTTTATCATAATGTATTCTAAATGATGTCTGAAGTATTAGGTCGCTCGATATTTTTTTTTTAATTGATTGAATGACGTGACGACTAAGACGCTCGCCTGATGGTAAGCGCCACGCCTGCCCATAAACAGACGCAACACCACACAGAACTTTGAATTACAAAGCACTGCATGGCACTGAACTGATATCACCCCGAGGCATAAGATGTTAAGTCTCATAATGCCCAGTAATTTTACTGGTTTCAATGTCTTTCTAACAAAACACAACAATAATAATATATTTTATTTATGAGTATACACATATTTCATGTGTAAAATCAGTTTTGATAATTGTCATTGTATACTAAAATTGATTGATATATCGTGGGCCGCACAAATATTGTCTGCGGCCCCCGGTTCAGGGGCTTCGATGCCACAAAGGGGTGAAACTTGATAACACCCTTGAAGGTTAATAATCATGGGTGATTTAACGTTCTATTCCTCATATAATACTAGTTAACTAAATCAATTAAGTATTTAGCAGTTAAATGTTTTCTCTTCAGATGTCTATCAATAATTTGAGAATTAATACTTAAATACAAGAAAACATAGTTTGCAAATATCTTTCTTAACCCCTTGACCTCGATTCAAAAGTCAGTTTTTTATTTTATTGTAATTTATTTAATACTAGCTGTCTCCCCGTTTTCACCCGCAACATATAATTAAATCCATTTCGTATGCAATTAATAACCCGAATGCAATATTCGCTAATTAATCGAATTCAACAAAAATCTAAACGATGATATTTTCGAAAGTAAACTCTCGCCACAAACCACTCTCTTTAAGACATCGTTTAGTGTTATTAGAATTATTTGGATAATTCTGTCTTTAATACTTTTTTTATTAGGGTGTGTGTAAAGGGGACCGAATAAACCAGGAACGATGAAAGTGCCAAAAAGTATCGATTTCGTTTAACATATTAATAATTAAAACGGAATATTAATATCGCTTTAGATATGACTTCGATATTAAAAAAAAAAATATCAAGACATCGAATCAATATAATATATCACCAAAATATATCGATGTATCACAAAAAATCGATATATTTTCAACAACCCTATAATGTATGCTCTTGGGGCTGGTTTCGAACCTACGACTTTAATGCCGACAGTCCGTACCACTCCCCGCTGAGCTATCGCTGATTTTGATCTTCAAGTTGGTAGTTCCCTCGTATGCTAAAGGCCGTCTGGGTTGGTACCACCGCTTTGTCTATTTCTGCCGCCAATCAACAGGGTGTAAGCACTGTCGTATTTCGGTTTGAAAGATATTGAAGCCAGTGAAATTACTGGGCATTATGAGACTTAACATATTATGTCTCGGAGTGACGAGCGCAGTTCTATGCCATGCTTTGTGATTCAAAGCCCTATGTGGTGTTCAGGCGATCGCTTTGCTCGTCTCGTTATTCAAGTAAAAAAAAAACATAAACCACTAATTGTCGATAAAAAAACCTAGGCGCGATATCCCGTAGTGAAAGTAAGTGATTGACCTTGTCGAGTCCAACGGGTTCGAGTCTCGACCGGTGTACATACCGTACAGGTGCAGACTGTGCTTACATCCGGTCAGGCGCGCCACTTGTGGATTCCACACGTTTTCCCATATATGAATATGTTTTTATTATCCTTCTCGGATAGTGGGCAGGCCACATAGCTCGCAAAACCGATAACCGATGGGGCAGGAAGGTTCTGGAATGGAGGCCACGTACTGGCAAGCGCAGCGTTGGACGGCCGCCTACAAGGTGGACAGACAACCTGATAAAGGTCGCAGGAAGTCGCTGGATGCAGGCCGCTTCCAACAGATCGGTCTGGAAATCTTTGGGGGAGGCCTATGTTCAGCAGTGGACGTCTTGTGGCTAATGATGATATCCTACTCGGAGTTAAAAGTTGTCACTTGAAGCATCTGCTTGTAATCATATTGATTTAAATACTTTAAATACTTCTTCCACCTGCCCCCTAATCCCACTCGCAGCGGGGTCGGTCGCGACATGCTTAACACAGAAAGGTGGTAGGATATTCATATCCGCCCGGATAGCGACCACCGTACACACGGTGTTAAAACCTACCATAGTGATCCACACGCCTTGTGTGGATCGCGTTCCAGGATCAGCCAGTGTATATCCGTTTCTGCCGAGGGGCTTGCGACATGATGGTTGTTTGGGGCGGGTATAGGGGTACATCCTTGTATTACTGTGCCTGCAAAGCGCCTTATTTACTCGTATATTTCATTTATACAGCAAGCCGTGCAAATCTCGTCACCTTCAAGTATATTCTAATAACAAACGCCTTGGCTCTTACGAAATGTATTCAGCTAGTCTGTTTTCACCCGATTCATCTAACCAATGGACAGCTTCTATAGCGCAGTGGATGAGCAGATAGCTACAACGCTACTGGGTTACTTTGTCAACCAAAAACTGTTCATACTTATTAAAAATTCCATATAAATTAATACGCCCAACAGTCACATACATAGCCCTACACCACAATAAGATGCGAGTCTTATGTAGTGGGTATCAGGAATTACGAGAAACTTTCGGTCTCACAACACCCAGACACCGAAACAAATATTAGTGGATCACGCTAACATTTGGCTCGGTGCGGGGAACGACCCCCGGCCTCTCGTTTCATTTTGACGAGCATCGCAAGACGCAATTTCTCTTGACGGTTGTCTTTATATTTAGTCTACACTGTACTAACTATCAAGTTCTTAACACTTTAACATGCCATAAAAAACTTTCTTATAGATACAAATTACACAAATTGTATCTAAAATAGAAACCGATGCAAAGGCGTTCTCTCTAGGCTTCCGTAATTAACGTGCGTTTAGTTCAATAGTTTTTTTGCGGTCACATAGCGGTATTCACATCTGACTCGAAGTTGTAGACTTTATATTTGTTTATTGTGATCCATACATGCTAATACCGGAGAATTTTACCAAGAATCGAATTTATGAAGTCGAATAAACGTGCGAGGATGATGGTGTAGAAGATTGCTGCTGGTAGAATTTATATCCGCCCGGTTAGCGACCATCGTACACATGGTGTTAAAATTCGCCATATTGAACCACACATTGTGTGGATCGCGTTCCAGAATCAGCCAGTGTATGTACAGTTCTCCCGAGGAGCTTGCGACATGACTTTATGGTTGGTTGGGGCAAGCATAAGGGTACATCCTTGTATCCCTGTGCCTGCATCGGTCATCCGCCTGTCCTGTCACCTTCTTCTCGATTGCTTCTCCTGCTTCGGAGTGTGAAGAATCATTTATAAAGGCCGGCATGATTCTGGTGACCACCGGTAAACTCGTTGTATGTTGGTGGTCGCTGGTATTTTTGGACTGCACTGCGCTTAACATTAGGTGCAGTACCGTCATTATGCCGTGCTCGGAAGACCGGCAAAGTAGTATAACACCTTTTTATTTACGGCAAAGTGACTACACTTTATACCGATGGTGAGTAAAAACATGTTTTAAAAGATGACGTCATGATTGCAAATGTCACGACGCTGCTGTGAATATTTCTATAACCAAAATGCATATAAACTTATCACAACCATTCGCAAACGAATCTATCTTATTCATACTTGTAACCAACTGGAGATAGCGACCACCGTAAACCACATATGCCAAAAAAAATGTTATGGGAAATAAAATCCAGTCAATCACAAATTCAAATGCAAATTGCCCGCTGTTCTAATTAGCCAATTGACCTAAAGTGGAGTTGAGGGCAAACTGAAGCTAAGTGACGCGAGAATCTTGGCGCATATCGTATTATGAAGTTCCTTCATTAGACCGTTTTCGAAGCAACGTTATGTCGTCACCAGCTAGCACGTGGCGGTTGTACCTAATGGTGCTGCCACACCGGTGTTAGAAAATGTTATATAACATTTTATAACACCGGTGTGGCAGCATCATTTAGTAAACATTTCTTAACAATTTGTAACATTTCTTAACATTTTATAACCGCAGGCGGCGGTACTTTTGAGAGCGGCGCCGTCAAAGAAGCCGTCAAAGAAGAATGTTCAGAAATGTTAGAAAATGTTAAGAAATGTTATAAAATGTTAGATTTAATGTTAGAAAATGTTTGTAAACATTTTATAACATCGGTGTGGCAGCACCATAAGATTCTGTAGGCAAGCCGTTAATTGTTTCATTATCGTCCGGTCTCTGAAAGGCTAATCAATGTCGAAATTAACCAATCTCCTGTCAAATCTCATATCATGTCTAAATCGAGTTGCTAGAAGCGTGGTCAACGCTTTTGATTTGACACACCTGTTAGTTAACAAGACCCAAACTGATGTGAATAATTAGTATGTTAAACGCTAATTTGGGTCTTACTGGAAGATTCATTGATAGTTCTTTCGTCGAATGGTGTAACAATTATTTACAAATTGTTCGCAAATTAAATCAGAGAATACTATTATTTTCACTAAATAACGTTTCACAAACTCGAATTGATTTGACAGATTTGACATTGTTAAAATCAAAGTTCTTAGTTAGTTGAATGTTGAATTGACCAGCCTTCGAGAAAATGTGTGACAGTCTAATCTGATACATAGCTTTCCTTTTGTGTTTTGACAATGACTACTGCACCACAGAGCCTCAAGACTACACCCTTGTATCCCTGTGCCTGCATCGGTCATCCGCCTGTCCTGTCGCAAGCCCCTCGTTTTCCTTCCTCCCTCTTCGGATCGTGAAGAAGCATTCATACAGGCCTTCATGATTCTGGTGATCACCAATAAATTCATTATTTGTCGCTGGTCTCTGTTTTTTTTTTGACTGCACTGCGCTTACCATCAGGTGTAGTGCACTTTGCCGTGCTAAAAAAACCTTCAGAACTACTACCATCTCGAAACAAAGGCACAGTATTGACCGTACAATCACCTCTGTATTACCTGAGTATACTAACAACTGACTCAAGAATGTCGGTCGATTCCCAACATCATAAGTCGTGGCCGCGTCTGATGACCTCATCGGGCTTACCCGTACATCTTTGTGTATACATGATAATGAATATACAACTTTCTTTGTGAGTAAATAAACGAGATTTCTATTGTTTTCTTGCCTGTGTTTTGCGATGATGAGTAAATGGTTCACCTGATGGTGACAAAATCACTGCTCATGAACTGGTGTCGTGGAGCAAGGTCTAAACACTTTCATTTGTAGAGGAGACCCATACCTAGCTGGGGGATGTATACAAAACAGGGCTAGTTCTTGGGATCATTGTATTAAGGGAGTGTAGGTTGGCCACCAACAAATTGGGCCCAAAGCCAACCTCACCTGCACAATATGCTGATGATTGATGAGGCTATGGCGAAACTTGCATTCCGTTGTGGGTTGTGGGGGGTCAGAAGGCGGGTAGCCCCACATAATACCAGATCCACCGTCAAATCATGATGGAAAGGCGGTTCCTGTCATTAAACCGGGTTGATACCAGGCAGAAAGACAGATCATAGCCTATAAAGTACAAAACTGTCACAAAAACTGTCACAGCTGTGCCATATGGTATTCCAACAAGATTTCTGACTATCACACAATCCATGTGACCTCGCCGATCAATTGCCACGTTTAAATGACATTTAATCTTAAAACCAGTTCCGACTAAATGTTAGCATCGTACAACCGGAATTTGGTTGCATGTTGCGAGTACACAGACCAATATGCCTAAAGACGCCGCCACTCCCGTATTCATAAACGTTTTCAGGAGGTTTCACAGTGGACGCGAACGTATAGTGATGATTTCTGGGTACGTGATGGTTCCGTTTTTGGCACTAAAACTAGGATTAATCGTGTATACCAGAAATCTACATTTAGCAAAGAGCTTAAGTTTTCTTCGTAAATACGGTCGTAACTTTTATATGGATTAGTATTAATGATATTGAATTAAATGCTTGCTTTAGACATATTCCTTTATTAATGGGAGGAGATAGGCCTTAATTGTACTATCGCTCTGGCCTAATGTGAATTGGTACAATTCACATAAAAAAATACGATTCCGCATAAATGTTGTATATTTTTATGGATTTGAATCCATAATTATTATGGAGAACTTTCAGGTATGTAAGTTTTTCCTTTACCGTTAAAGCGAGGGATAAGTAAGATGTGCCCTGTACATGACCGTGCCCTGGGAGTCGGTCCCACACTAGCTAAACCATCGCTACTGTTTTTAACACGGGACGGAAACATGTTAAACTTTCAACGCTTGTTTTAATAGAGGTTTGATAAAACATATTTACCTAACATAATACCCTTTTCTCGCGGGGAAAAACTAATTTATACCGCCTCATCCCTGGAGAGCACAACTATGTTTGACTCATCAGTCTTAGACACAGCGAAAAATCGTCCGGGGAGAGCTGGAAAGCATCCGGACGACTCCTCAACTAAATACACTACATGAGCAATATCAACCAAAAAGCCCACGATGGACGGCCATCTTCGGCGCGTTAGAGACAGCCTTCTCGAGGCGAGAAGCGTCTGAAATAGATACTACATAACTAAGTGTGGTGGCGTCTTGTAGTTTCATTGGTCTGTCCGAAACTTATGTTTTTGATCACACCTCATCGTTTGCAACTGTTTAATTGAAACAACGGCTTTACCGAAGTCGATGGTCGGCGACTTTTAGAAAGTTTCGGTGTTGCAAAGTTGTTTACGCGTAAAATGCCGTAACCTTACTGTTACAAGAATTACTGCTATGGAACCAAAGTACCAAGTTTACTATAGGTATGTTTAATGAAATTTTGTAATTTATAAGGAACCGTTGTAATTTGTAGGTATGTAGGTGAAGTCTGCCAACCCGCATTAGGCCAGCGTGGTGGACTAAGGCCTAATTCAGTAGAGGAGTGCCCAGCAGTGGGACGTATATAGTATACAGGGCTAGTAAAAAAAAAAGAACAGAAAATATCTTTAGTATAAAATGAAGTCGCTTCCGCTGTCTGTTCGCTTAGATCTTTTAAACTGTTCAACGGATTTTAATGCTGTTTTCAGTAATATATAGAGTGATTTATGAGGAAGGTTTATGTGTATAATACATACGTATTATAGTACAGAAAAGCCGAAATATTCAAAGATTTGTAACAAACATATTTTTACCCGTGCGAAGCCAGCGCGGGTCGCTAGAATGATATATTTTTTTAAAAAAATGAGGCTGCAAACAATATTAATATTGGTAATCGTATGAGCAAAGGTGAGAACACCTAACTATCTCCCTCGCACGCGTGTACCGTTGGTAGTGACGTCACTTACCTAGTCGTGCATACTTTTAGTGACATATGACAGTAACCCCTTCCACCAAACTTGAAAGGCGTCTAATTTAATATCATTTGAGCATACGGCATAATTAAGTACCACTTTCTTTTCGAAATCTGTTAAAAATAATTAAATACACCTCAACTAGTATATAATATTCATATTGACTTACTCGGCCGGTGCAGGCAGCAAGGTTACCTTTCAAACCGCTCTTATTCCGTTCCAAGCGTTATGTGGATGCAATTATTGCGAAACTTAAGGCCTACAGATTAATATAAATGAGAATATTATGCAAAAAGTGTATTTAAGAGTAGTTTACGCCTACAGAATATATAAAGTAGTGTATTTTCGACATTTTAATGTTATAAGTTTGTTTTAAATAAAAATATAGCGATGTTGATACTCGTTTAACAATCGATTATTGTAATAATATTGTATAATTGAGTACTATAATCGATTAATCTATTATCAGTATTTAGTGACCATATAGACCAGTGGTCGTCACACTTCTCTAGCCGAGGAACACATAGTATTATGAGACTTAACATTCTATGTCTCAGGCTGACGAGCGCAGTTCAGTGCCATGTAGTGTTTTGTAATTCAAAGTTCTGTGTGGTGTTGCTTCTGTTTATAGCTTGGCGCTTACCATCAGGCGAGCGCCTTGCTCGTCTCGTCATTCAATCTAATACAAAAAACAGTTGAAATAACACTATTTTATTACACGTCTGTCTGTTCAATAACGGTCAGTTTAAAAGTAAAAGTGGATTGTAATGTGGCGTGACCGTGGCTTGTTGCTAATTGGTAATATTTGCGAATTGACGTAGGTTCGATTTCCAGACGGGGATTATGGCTTAGTTGCAATAATTTTATTTTATAACACTTCAGAAACTGACTTCAAAATTTTAATGCTATTTTTCTTTAAGTTTTGCATTTTCTCTAATACATACGTCTGTAAAGGGTTAGGCAGAGGCATAAGCAGTACACCCACATTTCGCCTAGCTTATTTCCGTCGCATACATAACAACAAATATACGCATCAAATTAAGAACCACCTTTTTTCATCGGATAAAAATGTGCATTATTTAAACATTAAGTTTAGATTTACGACCGCCATTAATTATTGGGCAATATGGAAAGGTTCCGCGTAATTTCGACTTAATATGACTTAATTAGAGTAAATGTTAATTTTTATCGACATATTACAGCATAGGAAGTTCTTAATTGCATTCATTGCGTTATGATTAGGTAACGAGACCCTTGAGGTCGAATTCACTGACCCACAGACCTTAGTGATTCATTAGCTTTGCAATCGACGTAACCTTTTAACCGGATTGAAGAACGAAGATCTTCAATTCATATTATTTGTTACAATATCTCCGGCAAATGTAGGCCGATATTGATGATTAAATAAAAAGAAAAAATCAGGCTTGTGTTGTTTTCTTTTTATTTAATTGAATGACAAGACGAGCACGTCGCTCGCCCGATGGTAATTACCACGCCTGCCCGTAAACAGAAGCAAAACCTCATAGAACTTTGAATTATAAAGCACTGCATGGCACTGAACTGCGCTCGTCACCCCGAGACGTAAGTATCATAATGCCCAGTCATTTCAGTGGCTTCAATGTTCTTCAAACCGAAACACAACAGCGCTTACATACTGTTATTTGGCGGCAGAAATAGACAAAACGGTGGTACCAACCCGTGGTGCTTACCATTAGGCGAGCGACTTGCTCGTCTCGTTATACAATAAATATGTTGCGCCGATCCCGCTGCGAGTGTGATATGGGCAGGTGGAAGAGATCATTACATTCTTGAACCGGTTGTAACTATTTTCTATTCGTTGCTGTGTATGGGTGGTGTTTTCTCTGAGGCAAAGTAAATTAGCCGGTTGTCACACCGGATACTAAATAGATGGGATGTGACAGCTCTTAGAGAAAAGTAGTTGCTAATAGCTTTTCTAAATAGTACATAATTATACTGTGTTGCCTGGGACTTTTACTGTTGTTTGGCGGGGTTTAAAATGATAATTATATTCATAAATATAGATTAATTATTACACACTTATTATCACAACAGTACCCCATTTTTTTATAGCATAGGCCGGTAAACGAGCATGTGGGTCACGTGATGGTAAGTGATTTCCACCGTCCATGTACGCCCACAATACCAGAAGATTCAAGTGCGCGTAACCGCAAATGAAAGGCATAATTAGGGATTGGTAAGCGAAGGAGGATTTGAGCCTCCGAATATCTCACTCACCTACAAAACGATGCAGCAAGCCGATACTTTACATCGGTTTTCTGTGAGACAATAGTAACGACCCAGTCAAGCCGTCTACATTGTGGCTTTTTTATTATTTTTGTCATCTCAATTCAGAAAAACGTATCGATTCTGCAACACGCATTCGTGAAACGGTTCACGAATGACATAATTTCACCAGATATCGTATCGAATCGGAACAGAGAACACGACGCTAATCGATTTACTTTGCCGCGTTATACAAAAAAAATTAACGCAAACTGATTGCTATAACTGAAGAAGTGGCTTTTAAATTGTACTTTTTTCTTTAGAACATTATGAATGGCAGCCTCCGTGACGCGAGAGGCCGTGGGTTCGATTACCACACTGAGATAAATGTTTGTGTCATCGACAAATATTTGTTTCGGGTCTGGGTGTTGTGGGAATGTAAGTTCCTCGTAGTTCCTAATACCTACCCAATAATAAATACACTCAACAGTCACACACATAGTCCTGACCCCACACTAGGGTAACCTGTATCGTGGGTATCAGGAACTACGAGGGATTTGCAGTACCACAACACCAAGACCCGAAACAAATATTTCTGGATCAGACAAACATTTATCTCGGTGCGGGGATCGAACCCGCGCCCTCACGTTTCACAGTTGGCTACTCGGTTATTACGCCACGGAGGCTTGAAAATTGAATGTTGATTTGATCAAACCGAGAAACCGGGTGCAAGTCACATGCTAGTAATTTCACTAGCTTCAATGTCCTTCAACCCGGAACATCGCAGTACATACTTGTTAATTATCGCTTGCTGTAACAGGTAAAGGAAACAGCGTGAGAAAGCCCGCATTACTAAGAATTTTGTATAAAAATTACGTATGTGTAGTCTACCAACTCGCATTAAGCCAGCGAGGGTAATTATAATGCAGGGTTCCATAAAATAATAAGAATTTGTTGAGAGTTACGTATCTTTAAAGTGTGTGAATGGCTGTTTTTTTTAGCCCTTGGGGTGAACTACAGGGGTCCCTGCTTACGGAATACTGACGACCTTTGCAGTATCTCATCCCAGGGCTAAGTGGGAAAGATTTAAGGATAGGAAAGGTGTAGGAAGAGGGGGCAAGCCCTTCGGGAAAACCGGATATACACTTGCTGATCCGGGAACGAACCCTCACAAGGTGGGTCACTATGGCAGGTTTTAACACCAGTTTTCGGTGGTCGCTATACGGGCGGATACGAATATCCCACCACCAGCAGGTGTGAACCGCTGTTGTAGACATCAATTCAAGTTAAATTCTTTTTTCTGCAGACGCCACTTCCATTCGAAACCTAGCTTGATTGTAGAAACGGGACTAGAATGTGGATGTCAATATTTACTAACAAAATGTCATTTGGCTCGATTAGTTTAGTTATTTTAACCAATAAGCTACCTATATGGTCCGTGTTCCTATATGCTAAAATTCTCTATTGTGGGAGTTTTCGCATAGGGAATTGTTGTGCGTCTCATCGAAACGAAGCTACTCACGGAAAATTAGCTTGATGGTAATCAAGTGGAAAAATGGCTCAGGGAACCCGGACCAACATTCCCAAAAATCTATTATAGAAAGAATTAAATGAAGTCAAAAATAAGTAAGTTCGAAGCCATTTATATCTGTTGGAAAGTATAATTTTCAAATGAGGGAATAGGATTTTTCCTAGTTTGAGGGTCAGGAGTTCAATTTTTTGTCGCCTTGTATAAAGCCTATCGATAAAAATAATGTCATCGTAATTGCAAAAAACTGCTGTTAAGCTGTAAACCTTGTTTAGTGGTTTGAATAAATTATTATTATATTATTATTATTAGGATGCACAACATGCCATGTAACGTCACAAGACAGGTCACGCCATTACAGTACACTCGTGCGAGGGAGATGATGAGACTTTCCCACTACATGAACACCTTTGCTCGTACCAATAATTAAAACATTATATGCGACCTCATTTTTTACCCAAATTCAACTCTGTTTTCGAAAACATTATCTTTTTATTACTATTGTCGATTGCATTTAATATAATGTATAAAATTACACATACTCATATACCCTATTATAGAATGAATGTACTTCGAAAACGCCTACTTTTTTAATAAGCACTCGTAATGATGTGACGAACTAGGCAGTAAAAGCTATTAGAAAGTGATATTGAGAGTTTTCTACTAATTTGTGATACGTCAAGTCTATTTGATCATCATGGCACCGGTGGGAAACTAAATTCGGGAAAAGACGTTCTACACAAGTGGTAAAGCCATGCTGTAGACAGTTTTATCTTTAGCAACGGGCCGGCTCGACCGGTTTGCTATCACTGGCTCATAGAATAAATTTGGTGGAGTACAAACGTAAAGAAGATGGATTTGATGTGTATATTAGCTTTTAAACGCGACTCCGCCCTCGTGATGCTCTTTTTCCAGAAATAAAATCTTGTATTCAAATTTATTTAGGTCATGGTCTACCTTTGTGAATTACATCCCAATAACTCGTATCACGTGATTGATAAACAAACATCACAATCCACAAACTCACTAACTCAGAAACATCCAAAAAGTCACATTTATAACATTAAAAGTAGGAGTAAGATTAAAATGAGGTAGAATGAGCAGAGATTGCATAATGTAAATAAGATAAAGTACCTTTTTTCATTTGTATTAGCATCTCGTGTTAATATGAATACAGAAATTATTACATAATGAGCTAAATAAAATCGAGGTCGTGTCGGAACTCCATCGAGTTACCTAATAACCTCTTTGTATTTTAAATATCTGACATTTCTTATGCTACCACCAAAACTGACATCATCAAACGTTATTTTGCAAGGGAAATTATAACCTCGTAATTTTTTTAAAACCATTTCTTTAAACATTGTATTTATTTACGAATTTTGATTTTTAATATCTCATGGCGGTACCATTAACAAGTTTTCCTGAAGACGACAAATGCCCTAAAATATGCAACGACATAGGTGCATTCAAAAAGGCAGCTAAAACTCCTGAACAAGCACTTGAAGAAATCAATACTCAAAAAAGTTATGGCCCGAAACCCACTCCAACTGCAATGCAAGAAGCATCAAGTAAAAATGTAGAAGAACCTGAATCTGAAAGACCTCCGCCGTCAGGTGAAGAACACTTACCTAATTTAAAACCGGGACAAGATGGAAAAGTAGACTGGACTTCGTTGGGAGATATGACTGGTACCAGACCAGCTGTCAACAAATATTCTATTAGCAGATATTCTCTCAGTGAATGGAGGAAACATAATGAGAAAGTGCTCGATCCTGAGATTATTAACGAGTCTAATATAGTCGATTATAACGCTAAAACATCAATTATGCAAGCGTTTGGTAATGTTGATAAACAGCAGGGTGAGAATAATAAACGTCTAAAGCAGAAAGCCAGAGATATATTTAGATGGAAAGTCGAAGTGGAGAAAGCGTGTCAAGCGATCACCGAAGAAGTGGAAATGCTTGAAATCGAAAGGCAGCGACTAAAAGGGGCATCAAGGGTTCTTATGCTACCGGAGTCTATATCAAAAGAGTGCCTAGACCTTCGTTCTAACCGATTCCAGCCCGATTTAGTCGCTGATGTTGCAGAACAGGAATTAATAAAAGAGATGAACTTAGTGAGTGAAGTGAGAGCGAATCTAAAAAACACTCTCGACAAAATCGAGGAGCAAATGGCTATAAATAAAGCAGCTAAGCATAGAATAGAATATGACTGGTGCGACAAAACTATGGCTTATAACACCGAAGCTATAAACTTGGGTCTAAACACTAAGTCAAATACTATTCTATTCAGACCCGGATCGACTAGATTTGGTGATTACACCGCACCTTTGGAATACTGGGAGTACTTCTGCAGGGAAAATGTTCAGAACTGTGAAGCTGCTAGGCAGAAATCAGCTGATTTAAGAGGTAGTCTTAACGCAATACTTGTAAATGGGGGACGAAAGTTAAGAAACCAAGCAGATAGAACAGACATGGCGCTTGCAGAAACGGTAGCTATAACTTCAGAATTATGCACGAAATTAGAAGAAACTTTAAGAAATACTTTACAAAGAATTGCGGACATGGAGGCGTTGATTGACGATCTCAAAGATTCTGTAAGAAAGATGGACGCTGCTATGAAGTTGGCACAAACTAGACTGGATAATAGAAATAACTGGAGACCTCATGGTGAAAGCGTGAGGGACCAACCACACCTTGGCCTGATCGACGAGGTAAAGAAGATTCACGAGACTGTGACGTCATTGTTGGGACAGTTACGGAACGCGGAGAGAGTAAGACAAGACTTAATGGACAAGAGAATAGAGTTGGAGAGGGACATAGCGTCTAAACGAAAGACTTTGAATATAGACAGAGAGAGATGTGGAATGGTCAGATCGCACTATCCATCCGCGTCTGAATTAGCTGGACACTAAATGTAGATAGATTTTTGTTTCCTTTGCAATTACCTGTCAGTACGATTCTCTTTCTAAATTAAAACATATAATGTATCACTTTTCGAAGCATGTATTGTTGTGTAAATATTCAAAAATGCACAAGATCAAATTCAAGTTTTTAATTCTGCCGGCACTCCCGGAGTGCAACCCGTTGTTTGTTTATTAGCCCTTTTTACATGAGTGTCTTCTAGTAAGGAGGACAGGTTAAGCCTTACTGGCTAGAAGAGAGTTGTTTTCACATATTTTTAAATTCTTATAGAAAATTATCAGGTATGCATGTTTACCTCACGATATTCCTTCACCGTAACACAAGCGATAATAATAAATTACACAAGTAACCCTTGAAGTTGATTTCGATGCTCCAACTTTTGCCTCAGCAGTCCGTGCCTTCGCTGTTTTGAATTAGTACAAAATGTTGACAGACGAGAGACATTGAAATTCGACGGCTGCCGGAATTATGCCGGCCTGCCTAACTGGATTGACCTTAACTTTTATACATTGTGCATGAACTATCTTACTATTCACTTTAATCTAATCTCGAATATATTACACGTTTATTACTTTACATACTTTGGCAATAAAAAGTAATGTTACACGATTTTAATTAGTTTATATTTGTGTGAAGCAATAAATATCTTGTGCATGTTGCGTTCGCTCTTTTATGTATCCAGTTACAATTGAACATGTTTCTTGAATTGTTTTGATATTATCTGTTTGTGAATTTACACAAACTATAAAATAACCAGATATAATTAATAATTAATAGCAGAACCGATAACGGATGGGGCAGAAAGGTACTGGAATGGAAGCCACGTACTGGCAAGCGCAGTGTTGGACGTCCGCCTATAAGGTGGACAGACCACCTGATCAAGGTCGCAGGAAGTAGCTGGATGCAGGCCGCTTCTAAAAGGTCGGTCTGGAAATCTTTAGGGTAGGCCTATGTACCACAACGGACGTCCTGTGGCTGATGCTGATGATGATGAATTTACACATAACATATGCTCACGACACTATGCCTTTCCGTGTCAATACACTTTGTCAATGCTCAAAGGGGTAGCCAGTCGTGCAACTCTTGCACCTACCACTGCGGCTATGGTTCACTGAGCTTATTTTTATCGCATGGTGTAATAGCGGTCGAGCCTATCGCTATACCGTTCCAATCCCAAGCTAGGTGTGATGTTCCAATCGAAAGATAAACACAAATGTTTGCCCGACCTGGCCTCTGAACCCAAGACCTCACGGTTTTACATTTACCATTGACATACTACACAACTCCTTGACAAAGATTTCTATGACGCTAGATACGAAATATTCTATTTACATGTTTTAGAAAATAGCTAGCGGTTTAATTCACGCGCATGTAACTGCTTGTTCTCGTGGACCATAGCGTGATATAATGTCAAGCTTCCGGAATAAATTGTCTAAATTGTAGTGAAAATGCATCTGATTATGATGAGCATAATCGGCTGCTTAGAACTAAGCGGACACAGATATACACGACGCATATAGACTACAATGAGTATTTAAAAACAACCAATGTACATTCTCATTTAATATTATGCTTGTCCTTGCTAATATATCCACTGATACAAGTCCTTATTGAATTACATACATACATATTTGAAATTAAATACAGGATGTATCGTGGTTAGTTGATACTGAGCTGTGAAACGTGTGCTAATTAATTCGAGAGACGTGGAGAAAATCTTGTTTCCTTTCCAGTTTTGCGACCCTAGAATCTTTAGAGCGAACGCCGCACTGGTATTGAGCTCTTTTTTCCGCGGGGAAAGTACCATTTCCTCAACTTCAGGGGAGGAGAGATGCCGGACCCACCAGTTCTGAAACAGTTGTCTTTACCCGAACGACAGCTGGATTGGGTTTCTGACCATAATCTCTAAGTTGCTATACCGACTAAAACCTCGTGGTGGTCCTTTTTGCTGCTTGCTCCTAGGAACTCGGAAACCTGTCACGATAATGACTCCTTTCGCCGTTTCCGGTAGCACGAAATTTTCTCCGTCCATCTCGTGGTTGCACACCGTAAGATGTACATTATGTACGATGGCTGTGCATCCAAGCTGCGCGGCCGCGACGCCCTATAGCCCCAATTAGTCAATTACGACTGACAGACTTCTACAAAGTTTTTTGGACTGCGCTTCCATCAGGTGCAGTTCAGTCACTTTGCCGTGCTCGGATAAAAAAAACAGAGGATGGTCAAAGGAGCATTAGACCAATGATGTTAGAAGTCTTATTGGTTCCAATACGAACACGATGTGTTGTGTAACTGTAGATGAAGCATCGGCACTCGAATGAAGAGTGAAAGGTTTGCGGTAAATCTACACATCATTGTTAATTCTATTGCGTCACCTAAAAGCATTACAATCACGGTGTAATATGCACTTATGTACGGAGTTATGCTGATAATTAGCCTTCTTGGCGATAATGACTACTTTTGAAATATATTTACAACTAGATATGTGGTAGATAAGTGGCAGAGTCACACTGTAGACGGGTTTTTCTACAGCATGAATAGCTCAGCTTGAACTTCTCTATCAGTTTAGCTGTATGAATATAAGAAGATTATTAAAGATCGCCTCATCAAGTGCAGGTTGGGAAATCAGTGAGGGTCTATATACAGAAGCAACACCACACAGAACTTTGAATTACGAAGCACTGCATGGCACTGAACTGCTCATCACCCCGAGACAAGATAGAGTAAGATGTTAAGTCTCATAATGGCAAATAATTTCACTGGCTTCAATTCCTTCAAACCGAAACATAAAAGTTCTTACACACTGTTGCTTGACTTGAAATAGACAAAGCGGTGGTAACAACCCAGACGGCCTCTCGCTTAGGGACCTACCACCTGCTGGTACTTTATCATCATAAATAAAAGAACTCTAGGAAATAATATTGCGTGATACCTAACTTTTTATATCCATTGTTACTATTTCTCAAGAACTAGCGGATATAACAGGAACTAAGCAGGAAGATGCCAATCAATTGCAAAAAAGATAACACAATAGATCCCACGCACGTGGGAACCAGAATGCGATGACCTCCGCATGAATGTTCCCATAGCGGTATCAGATGTGAGCTGGTTTGTAAATGATGGTGTTGAGGGTTTGAGGCGGTCGTAAAATATATTACACCTGTATGATGAAATATATTCACAAGGTGGTAGGTCACTCGTATGCGAGAGGCCGTTGAGGTTTGTACCACCGTTTCGTCTATTTCTTTCGCCAAGCAACCGTGTGTAAACACTGTTGTGTTTCGGTTTGAAGGACATCGAAGCCAGTGAAATTTCTAGGCATTATGAGACTTATCTTAAGTCTCGGGGTGACGAGCGCAGTTTAGTGCCATGTAGTGCTTTGTTATTCAAAGTTCTGTGTTGCGTTACTTCTGTCTATAGGCGGGCGTGGTGCTTAGCATCGGGCGAGCGCCTTGCTCGTCTCGTCATTCAATCAAATAAAAAAAAAGAAGCAACTCGGACCTTGACCCGCAAAGTACTACATACATACATAGCAATATGTCGCGCTTGTACATCGAGAAATTATACATTAACTCATACATTCATGTTTATACTACGTACTTTACTGAGTAGTCATAGAGCCATGCTGCAGACAGTTTGGTCTACAGCTTAAATGGGCCGGGTCAACTGGGTTGTTACCACCGTCTCGCAATAAATTGATGTAAAATAGCGACTTGCTGCTGTGTTTCGTATGGTGAGAGATTTCCGTAGGCCCAAATCCCTTCAATCTTCTTCAATCCCTTAAATTTCCTTTTCCTTTAAGATCGGCGACACATTCATGATTCTCATGGCATTATGGGTATACATAGGCGGTGGAGATCACTTATTATCAGACGATCCATTTGCTCGTTTGCCGGCCTCTACTATAAAAAAGTCACAAACCGTACTATGTAGTCTCATAGTGCGCACATAGCAGAGACGATTTCTGTATATGTGTTCGATCCTTTGGCGTTAATAAGTGCTTCTTATTAGTAAGACTATGTAGGCCTGATTGCCTTATATACTTTTTCATAAATTATTTATTTTTATGCCAAAAAGTTTAATGTCAAAATGACATTTAATTTTTACCTTTATCTTTATTTATTTTAACTTGTTAATTATCATAATAACGTAGATTTATTTAACAAATTCCCGTTAAAATGCCAACTAGAGATCCAAACAAGACTTGTCCCAATATATGTCACGGGGGAAAGAAAGCAGAAGCGCAAGAAAATTATGTAGAAGCTGGGATGTCGCGAGGTCCCGAAAATCCCTTTGCATCTCCATATGTCCCAGGTCTTATACAACCTCCAGAGAAGAAGGTCTATCTCTCAGGAGCTCCACCAAGGTATCTTCCACAGCCAACAGACAGCACCAGTGGCGACGTTCTAGGTATGGGTCCCATAGGCCCCTGGGCTGCTGGCCATTTAGACTGGACCCCTCAAGCTGGTATGACCGGCGTGAGACCGGTAGTTGACAAATATTCTATCACAAGATACTCCACTGGGGAATGGAGGAAGTTCAACGAATACATCCTAACTCCTAGAGCAACTGCCAAAGCTAAAGCTATAGAAGTCAACACTAAGAGAGATATTGAGAATGCCTTCAAATATATGGATGAAAAACAGTCTGATACAAATGTAAAGATTGATCAGAGAGTTAAAGATTTAGCTCATTGGAAGAAAGAAGTCGAGAAGACTCTTAAAGCTATAGCAGAAGAAATTAACACTCTTGATGAGGATAGAGCAAGACTGAAAGGCGCTTGCAGGATCCTTATGCTGCCTGAGGCTATATCTAGAGAATGTCTCGAAATGCGGACAAATAGATACGAACCAGATTTGGTACGTGATGATGCTGAACAGGAGTTAATCAAAGAAGTAGCAATTGTTGGTGAAATTAGAAGAGTATTCTTAAATACTTTAGCTAAAGTTGAAGAACAAATGGCTATGAATAAGGCGGCTAAATCTAGTTTGGAATTTGACTGGAGTGACAAAATGGTCTCACTAATGCTAGATAAACAAAATCTGAGTCTCACGGCGGACTCTAATTTGGTTTTATGGCATCCAGGAGTAGCCAGGTGGCCTGAGAATGCAGTCAATCAGCAATACTGGGAACATTTCTGTAGTGAGAGCATCCGAAACTGTGAGGATGTAAGGAAGAAATCGGTGGACTTACGCGGGGATTTGATGACAATTATTACAAAGGGCGGACAAGATATGAAAACCCAAGCTGATCGGACAAACGCTGCATTAGCAGAAACAGTTGCTGCTACAGAAGAACTGTGCGATAAACTGGAAGAAACTTTAAAAGAAAATCTTAAAAAGATAGCAGATATCGAAAACCTAATAGATTACCTCAAAGAATCACTACGGAAAGTTGACGAGCGGAATAAATTAGTGATGACCAGGCTCTTTACAAGGAATTATGAAAGACCTGGAGTGGAAAACTGCAGAGATCAGGCTCAGTATGGATTGATGGGTGAATCAAAGTTGATCAGAGAGACAAGCGAATCGTTGGCGGATAAGATGCGCCAGGCGGAAACTGTGAGATCCGAATTAATGAAATATAGAGGAGACTTGGAGAAGCAGATCGCTTGTAAGAGAAAGAGCTTGAATATAGATGAGAACAGATGCGCGAGGGTGAGGGCTCACATGCCCTCTTCTGAGGAGTTTGCTGCTGGGTAAATGTTTTTGTGATTGAATAAATTCTCGTCTCTGATATTGATATTGTGTTGTTTCTGTGGCAGATAGATAAAAATTAATAAACAATTAACTATGTTTTTATTCATCCCACGTGCAAGGCAGTGGTGTAGCATAAGGCAAATAACCAGCTCTGAAACGAGGAGCTTTGTTTGATGCTCGCACCATACAAATGTTTGAGTGAGCCCACATTTTTTAATCCTAGAAAACAAAGACTACGTATAGTACACATGACAGTATAGTTCAAATATAATTGCAACCGTCAAGAGACATTGCGCCTTTCGATGTTTCCTAGAAATAACATTTCAGCCTGGACTATAGACAGTTTTGTCTACAGCATAAATGGGCTGGCTCGACCGGGTCGTTATCACTGTCTCACAGAAAACTGATGTAAAGTAGCGGCTTGCTGCTGCGTTTCGTACGGTGAGTGAGATATCCAGAGGCCCTAATCCTTCTCCCCTTCCCAATCCCTAATTATCGCTTTCCTTTAAGGTCTGCAACGCGCGCATGATTCATCTGGTATTGTGGGCTTTCATGGGCGGTGGAGATCACTTACCATCAGGTGACCCACATGTTCGTTTGCCGGCCTATACTGTAAAACAAAAATGTACGATGGTCGCTATCCAGTCAGATCCAAATATGTATAATTTCAGATACATATTTGGAGCATATGCCGGTAACATCCACCAGCATTTGCATGGGATATGAGTGTTATAAGACTACATTTCCTGATACCAACGATCCAAGACTTGGTGTGGAGTCGACTATGTATGCGACCGTTGGTAGAGTAAACACCATGTTACAAACTCATGAATGTTACGAAATTTTTCAAAATACGTAATTTTATGAACATACGGTTTCTTATTGACGTAATAAACATACCGTGGCATAGAAATTAGCTTTTCCATTAGGCCTGTTACAGAATTACACGAGAGCGAGACGATTAGTCGCTTTCTAACAAATTGGGAGTCATGGCGGTTATTTAACCACGTTAAGTAACTTTATTACGTTTAGGAAATGAAAAGGTATCATTTAACGGTATAAATGAATTGTATAAATAGGCCCTAAAACTAAAATATGCGAGTGCAATATTCATAGGAAATTAATATTCGCTGGTGGGAGGATACTTGTATTCGACCGGATAGCGACCACCGTACACTGGTGCTAAAACCTGCCATAGTGGCCCACCTTGTGTGGGTCGCGTTCCAGGGTCAGTCAGTGTATATCCGGTTCTCCCCAGGTGGCTTGCCCCCTGATCCTAACCCTTTTCCCATCCCATTTTCCTTCCCCTCCCCCTTGGCCCTTTGGCAGGCCGGCATGATCTTGCCGACCTACGATGGACACATTGTTTATCGTTGGTCGACACTATTCTTGGATTGCGCTATACTTACCATCAGGTGTAGCGTAGTCACTTTGGCGAGCCAGGATAAAAAAAAAATAGCAGATATATTTAAATCTGGTCTGGAAATCTTTGGGGGAGGCCTATGTTCAGCAGTGGACGTCCTGTGGCTGATGATGATGATACTTAATATATGTGTTGAGGAGTAGTGAGGTTTCGATGAGTAGTTGACACTTAGCGTGGTGAAGGGATATTATCGTGAACATATCGCAGAATTTGACCATTTCGTAAAACAGACGACCATTTCCTGCAATGGTCTCATTTCATGAATTATGAATTATGAACTGTTAGATACTGTACCATAGTATACCTTATATTAGATTTTTAACAAATTTTGAATCCCACAACTCCCCGAAATTATGAGTGTCTCCTAGTAGTAAATCAGTGCACGAGAAAAAAAATCTAAAATACGTTTTGTAGTGGGTATATGTATACGCAGAGTTTCAGTGTGTGCGACCCACTTTATTGCGATGCAACCTATTGTACCGCATATTCAGCGTCTTTTTGCCTTTTCAGTATAAATTAAAGATTAAGTGGATTATTAAAGTGTTATACTTTAATATCAATAAATATGTACACCCAATAGTCACACACATAGTCCTGACCCCACAGCAAGATAAGAGTCTTGTGTCGTGGGTATAAAGGACTACGAGATACTTTCGATCTCACAACACCCAGACCCCGAATAAATATTGTGTAATACACTAACTAACATTGGTCTCGGCGCAGGAATCGAACCTGCGGCATCTCGCTTCACAATCCCTATCACTAAGTCTAGATTTCTGCATACTCATTCAATTGACAGCAGCGGGCGAGTGGCCGGCTGTGAAGCGAGAGGCCGCGGGTTCGATCCCCGCACCGAGACAAATGTTTGTGTGATCCACAAATATTTGTTTCGGCGTCTGGGTGTTGTGAGACCGAAAGTCTCTCGTAGTTCCTGATACCCACGCCACAAGACTCGGTATCTTACTGTGGGGTCAGGACTATGTGTATGACTGTTGAGTGTATTTATTTATTAGTTCGTTTTTGTATAGCGCCAAAAAACTGACCAATCGTGCATTACGAGTTCGCGATTATAAAACATTAGTAATACTTCTAAATACGGGGACGGGAGTTTTAAAATGAATCGGTGTCACTGCGATGATTATACTGAGCGTGTGTTGATAAGTCCAAATCTGATATAACCACGTATACCCGTGATATCACGTAACTGTTCTCAAACAAGCGGAATACAGTAGCGGTTTCATCACGAACAGATAAGTTTATTTTATGATAGTGATTTGTAATCTGTTCTTCAGTTAGCCGGTTGACACGTTTCAATTTTAATTGATCAAGTGATTAAGTGACCTGAACCAACTTGTATAGTTTTTGATGATTCATATTTATTGGCAGTCTAATTGCACGTGTACTATTCATCGTACGTACTGGCTCACGCATGTAATCGCCGAAAGGGTTGGCAGAGGTGTAATCCGTACACCAAAGTTAACATCTTATTTCCGTCCTTTGATGTGATAGAAGGCGAGCCTATCGTCATGCCGGGTACAATTCCACAAAAGTAGCTATTTCCAAATAAATAACATGTTTTTTTTATAGCATAGGCCGGCGGCACACGAGCAATTGGGTCACCTGATGGTAAGTGATCTTCACCGCCCATGTACGCCCACAATACCAGAAGAATTTGTTGCCGACCTGAAAGGAAAGGGATAATTAGGGATTGGGAAAGGGAGGGGATTTGGGCTTCCGGATATCTCACTCACCGTACGAAACGCAGCAGCAAGCCGTTACTTTACGTCGGTTTTCTGTGAGACAGTGGTAACGACCCGGTCGAGCCAACCCATTCATGCTGTAGACAAAATTGTCACAGCGTGGCTCTACCACTCATAACTTTTTGGACTGCACTGCGCTTATCATCGGGTGTAGTGAAAAAAAAAACGTGATTAATTGATAAGGATCTAAACTGTCACATACATAATAGGATGACATGCGAAATACACTTCGTTTCACTACATTAAACAATTATAATAAAGAGTAAGAATAAGATGATCGCAAATTACACTATTCTGCGAAGAAAGCGTGCCGCGTCGACGCGCCGGTCGGGTTTACGCAACCAATGCAATACTACTTTAAATTTTACACGCGGCTGCATGAAACTGTGTAGTAAGGTTTTTCTTTTTTTTATACATTAATCATACTTACTATCAATTTTAATTCATCATGGATCCCACTAGTGACTACTGCTAATTGATGTATGGAGAGAAAACGAAAAATGTCATCGTTTTAGAAAATTATCGAAACTTGTACTGGACCTACATAGATAACAATAAATAATTGTTTAAAAAACTGAAAAACACCCTTTTATAGAAAATCCAAAAAAAAAATAGAAATAATTTTTTATAAATTTGAAGAAAATTGTGTATTTTATTGTAAAAAAATAGGGTGGGGTGCCTTTTAAGATAGTATCAAAATTATAATCCTTCTACTCATATCAATAAAATATTTATAACTATTGACACCATGCACTCTACGCTTTTTTATACAATAAGAATAATTATTTTCTTCAAATTTATTTAAAAAAATCTCTTTTTTAGGTGGATTTCCTATAAAAGCGTGTTTTTTTTAGTTTCTTTAAACTACTTATTATTTATTTTTAAGAAAAAATACGTATATGTATATTTTTTAAATATTGTATTGTCATCGGTCCTTGATAAGTATACCAAATTTCTATTTAATCCGACGTTTTGAAGGAGGTCAAAATGATGTTCAAAGTTTCCGTTACATTCCAACATACCAACATACAAAAATACGTATGAAGTTAATAAAAACGTGTTAAATAGAGAAAGAACACTCATCATGAACACGTTACCGACAGTTATGTGAAAAGTAATTTCACAACGAAACGCAGCAGCAAACCGCTACTTTACGTCGGTTTTCTGTGATACAGTGACAACTGATAACAAACCGGTCAAGCCGGCCCATTCATGCTGTAGACAACTGTTCTACTACTCCAAAAATAATGTCTAATGTAGAGCGTTATTTTTTTTATTACAAGCCTTTAGATTGCATTGATAGCAGAGCATAGCATCGATTATTTATACTCCTTTGTCTTTTCTGTCAACGCGATTTATAAAGTGGAGACGAAAACAACGATTCACTAAGCAGTGCCTAAAAAAGTTTATAAGTTAATTCTTTAACCGAATGACTAGCTTTTTGTATAGGAGCATTACTATCGGATTTGGTACTATTTCATGAAATACTTGTAACGTACACTGTACATTGCTTAAAGTTGACCACACCTGTTTTTGTGATCACACCACATCACATTGTAACTGTAATTTGACAGCCTCCGTGGCGCAGCGGGCGAGTAGCCGGCTGTGAAACGAGAGGCCGCGGGTTCGATCCCCGCACCGAGACAAACATTTGTGAGATCCACAGATATTTTTCTTGGGGTCTGGGTGTTGAGACCGAAAGTCTATCGTAGCTCCTGATACCCACGACACAAGACTCGTATCTTACTGTGGGGTCAGGACTTTGTGTGTGACTGTTGGCTGTATTTATTTATTAATTTAGGAATCATTACTCTTCTTTACTTCCTATTGGAAATTACTAAAATCCAACACGCTTTTTCAAAACTGTCCGGGCTACTCCAAAACGGCTAAACCGATTTCCTCGTTACTTCGGCACAATCATTACTTTCCGGCATTAACCGAGGCTATCTTTTACCTTAAAAGTAATTCTAGTTCTTGACTACGCGGTGAAAATGCAAGGGACAGCTAGTTATTTAAAACATACATCAACTCACACCCGTTTCCCATAGAGGTAGTCAGAGATAACAGATCTCTATTTGCTACGATTCTTGGTCACTTTGGCTTCCTTCACTGTTATTAAATTCTCCATGCATGCTCGGGTTAGGTTACTTCTGTTTATTTATTTATAACTTTATTGTACACCACAACATGAAGTATTGAAAATATACAATAGACATCTAAAAATAATAAAAAGAAGTACTAACAATTGGCGGCCTTATTGCTAACGTCAATTTCTTCCAGGCAACCTTTGGATGGACTGGATTGATAGGTAAATGAGCGGGCGGTCAACATAAAAATGAGACAGTCTCCGTGGCGCAGCGGGCGAGTAGCCGGCTGTGAAGCGAGAGGCCCTGGGTTCGATCCCCGCACCGAGACAAATGTTTGTGTGATTCACAAATATTTGTTTCGGGGTCTGGGTGTTGTGAGACCGAAAGTCTCTCGTAGTTACACAGAATAGATGTAAATATTCTAACCTGCGGGCCAATTCTCGTATTTAACATTAACTGAGACTGAACTTTAACCAGACTGAGATTAGACTACGAATTGAATAAAATGTGGCATTCTGCTCCGCATAAAGTTCCAATATCATTCCGGTAGCATTATGATGTCAATTTGATATCATTTCAATTCCAAACTAATGTCAGCCACCACAGACTAAATTATAAAAAATGTAAAGCGAATGTTATAATAAAGTTGCCAGCGGACAAAATATATTGGCATTGTGAGTAATTTTGGCGATTTGAATTGGATGGAAAAGTTATTACTCTAGCACGAAGTTATTAATTTAATATTTGATTAATAGATTTTATAATTTATTAATTGATTAGGTAATTTCTCATGTTTCCCCTAAATTGAAAACCCGTTTTTTCGGATTTCTGTGAATTGTGAGTGAAAACATATGCGTAATTTATTGTCGTGGTGGGTCACCCAGTGATTACATCTTTGTTATTGCAGGCTCAAAGTACTAAGATCGAGAGCCGTAAAAATTTTATTAAAAAATAATGTCTATTGTTATTGTTCCGTGATTTAATTTTGTTGTGTTGTTGTGTATGTTATTTGTTATTTAAGTACGTATCTTTCAATTTCTATAAGTTAATTATGATTATCCATTGCGCGCGATAAATACTAATTGAAAGTTGAAATAATATCGTGAGTTAATTATTAGTGGACTGTTAGTAAAGTGTTGGTGAAACAATGACTAAACAATTAGAACTGTTTGTGGATTTCACTGAAGCAATTCGGATCACCAATTCTAGGCCTTGAGCCGACTCTGAAGGAGGAAGGACAGTTTATTATCCAAAAAGTTATGTTCACACAGTGCAAAAAACATGGATTCAGCTGCAATGTGTAATGTGTGTATGTATGTAATAGTGTTTTGTATTTTTATTGTTAATATATAATGTTTCCTTACGACTTTGTGATTTGATTGTTACATATTTACATAGAATATTACCCATGCATATAAACAAATATCGATATGATTGACTATATTTTAGTTAATTCACAATATCATTTCAGTTACATTGCGATGTCAATTCAGTCAACTTGCAATATACTTTTGATTGCATTACAGTTTTAATGGTTTACGGAATGCCACTTGCAACTTTCTTGGCACTGAAACTAGATCGGAATGATATTTTGAACATTTTTAATTACCAGAATTGGCCCGCTGGCCTTTCACGAGTATTCACCGACTTTATCTGAGAAGACTCGCCAAGGCTTTCCCCTCCCAACTATACCAGTACACTCGACTTATAAACTATTTGTTTCGTCAATCATCTTTCATAAATTATTAGAAAACGATATCATTCAGAATTGAAATAACAATAAAGTATTTATTTGATTTTGTTTCACAACACTCAACTATACCATTCTACAATCCAAACTTGCATCACACTTCACAAGGTATTTATTGGTTATCTGTATAATATAGTATATCGTAAATGTGAGACGTTGGATGAAGGCTTCTGGCTTCTGTGAGAATTTTTTCCATTGTTCTTACTAAGGCTTAGTGATTGGCTCAAGGATACAGAAACGCGTAGCAATGCCGACGGTGTTGAGTATTGGTATTATATGCAGCTTATTTTATTTATTTCAAACATTTATCTTTAGTATACATATAGTTTAAAGTGATGTCCACATCTGCTGGTGGTAGGATATTTATATCCGCCCGAATAGCGACCACCGTACACATGGTGTTAAAACCTGCCATAGTGACCCACAGACCTTGTGTGGATATATGCTTGAACTGAAGTTAAGTCTGACCCGACCCCGTGAATTTTGACAGTGAGATCCTACTAATATAATAAACGCGAAAGTTTGTAAGTATGGATGGATGGATGGATGGATGTATGTTTGTTACTCTTTCACGTAAAAACCACTGAATGGATTTAAATGAAACTTTACAATAATATAGCTTATACATCAGAATAAGACATAGGCTACTTTTTATCCCGGGAAAAGCAAATCACGCGGGCGGAGCCGCGAGCAAAAGCTAGTACATACATACATAGACTCACGCCTGTTTCTCATAGGGTTAGGCAGAGACATCGGACTTCCACCTGGATGAAAATAAGCGTCAAGCAATTTATTGTTTGGCATTATGCTGATCTAGATTCTCTTGGCACTGTTGCGGTGGGACATATACCGTACACACTTGTTTTTGTTTGTTTGTTTTGTTTTATTTACCTATCGTTTTGATACTTATATTGTTAAACTTTTACCACCTAATGGTTGCCAATAAATGTTTCTATCTTTCTTTCTTCTTTTTTTCACCTGCTACGATTCTTACACACTTCTTTGGCCTTTTTCACTCTCATTATTATTCTTCATGCATGCACGTCGGTAGGGTACTTCTGACCTGGTCTTTCGCGAGAATATCTCCGACTTGATCTAAGATTGACAGTGAGATTTGTATCATAATTCATGATATGGACAAGAATTAATATTAATTTAATTGAATTAATTGGAAAAAAAGCAAACAGGAACCAACCCACGGCAAGTTCAAATGGAAATACTGTTTTTGTTTTACTAAATTCATTAATTTAAACTAATTTTATCTCGTAGTTTTTTGGAAAATCGGGCATGAAATATATTCTACGTACGATTTTGCAAAAAAATACAGTATGTATTAAAATCAATTTAAATTAATGAATTTAACAACACAAAATCATTATCTCCATTTGAACTTGCTGTGGGTTGGTTCCTTTTTGCGTAAGTAGGTCCAATTATAACTGACTGTTGATATGGTTAACAAAACTTAAACTCACTGCCACTTCATTATATGGCCAAAAATAACAGCCTCCGTGGCACAGCGGGTGAGGAGCCGGTTGTGAAACAAGAGGCCGCGGCTTCGATCCCCGCACCGAGAATAGTTGAATTATCCACAACTGGAGCCGCTGGCAGCATTTTCGTAAATTTTGTAATTCAAATTTTCGTCTACTTTGTTCCTTTATTTAATACCTATTTGTGGAAAATTTGTTGGATTAAGAGCAAAAAATACAACATATTTATTCTGTATGTTTCCAAAATGAATAAATGCAATACAATGTTATAATATTTGATACAATAAAACAATAAATTGTAATTAATTTAATAAAGTAGGGTGACCACGCAACGAAATTCGAAGGACTATTACTTTCAAAATATGACATAATGGAAACAGCGAGTGCAATAATATCCAAAGATAATTACGAACACGCCGTTTACGGTAAAACAACATGACCGTTTAAAGTAAAAAAAAAATGGACGATTAAACGATTCTGGCCAGTTCTAGTTGGCCAAATGAGTTATAATATGATCCCGGGATTGAAATATGTGACCTCTACGGCAAACTGTGGGTGTACTTGCTGTCAGTACTTGTAAAATCTCTAGCGTCAACTAACAGTTTTGTTTAAAGGCAAAGCAAAGGCATACACACCGTTATGCCGTAAATATGACGTCATTTGGCGCGTACGCCTGTTTAGAATAAAATATAATTCAATGGAGAGATCATGAATGAAAACAGTCGATCTCTGAAAAAAGGAAATAAATGGGTCTCTATAATTTGGTTCTAATTTAATTTAATCTAATAAGGTCTAATAAGGTATGTTGAAAAAATGTTGTCAATTCTACATGCTCGGGAAATTGGCGTTAGTTACATTAAACAAGTTATGATTTTCTATATATTTATATATAACAATGAATGTTTATATGTCCTTTATAGAATCGTAAACTAAGCATTTGATCATGTGATGATATTTAGCAAAGTTGTTGTGCATGAGCCCACGAAGGTTTCTGAGTTGGTACGACCAATTCTCGACAGATGGCGCCACTGTCATTCCAATTAATTTCATATATTGCCGTGACGGTTCATGCTGATTTGAATTGAAACGAATACAGCGAACGGATGATGACTTAAAATTAATTGAATATTTGTGTTTTTCCTTCAAATTTATTTAGTTGGTGGCGTAGCAACGCGCGCAGTGTACTGCTATAATTTATATGGCAAAACAACGTTTGCCGGGCCAGCTAGTTGTACATAAGAAAGTGCAAGATATCGTGTTTATGCAGAAGTAACCGAGCCAATGAAAGTGTTTATGCAGTCAGCGCGGCCATTCGGCCACGCTCCGACGCTCGTACAACGAAAGCCTCCATAATTGCGTTTTCTCTTTATGGTATAATGGACGAGAAAACCATACAATTATGATGTAAAACTACCGTTCTAATTAAACATTTGGATAATCAGTATCGTCTGTGTCAAAAAAAAAGGACACAACACCACGTATTCATTTGCATACTTGGCTAAAGGCTATTTGTTTATGTTGTATTTAATTATATATTCATGTTATTTCATTCGCCTAAAATTTAGATGAAGACATTTTTAAGTCAAACCCGACCGTGTTATTACCACTCTAAGTTACCATCAGGGTCCAATTTGCCGACTTTGCTATAAAAAAGCGTGTATGTGCAATTCACACACGGCAAAAGTGAAACTTCAGAATTATTAAAATAAATTAATTAACCAACGAATTTTAATTCGCAAAATATGTTAAAAAATAAAATTCGTGAATAATACACCACGTTGTTTATGACACATTTTCCGTAAGCTTCGTTGTACGCAGGCGCAAAGACACGTGATAGCATACTTGTAAACTATCTCATTCTTCGCAGGCTAAATCCTATTTATGAATATGTTTGTCTCTTTGTCATGACGCATTTTCGTTTCATCGAATTTCAAATCACAACGATTCTAAAGAAGTTTCACTTCAAAAAAATATTTAGATTTAAGGATATATTATGAGCTTCACATGACAGTGGTTTAACATACTGTTTGTTTGATTCCAGCTGCGTGCATGGTGGCCGGGGTGGCTGTGTATCCTGCTGGATGGAACGAGACAGCCGTGCAGGAGACCTGCGGGCCTACAGCCGACCAATATAATATAGGTACACGCACTATTTTTAATATTTTGTCTGTGGTTGAAGTGCGTAAGGTTGCTATGCAGCTTTATTATTACAGGCTAGCTAACAAGGAAATGCATCATTTGATGGTAATAGATCACCAACGCCTATCAGCACCAACATCACAGGCATTGCCAATTACGGTTGTTGATAATTCTAGTTTGATCCCCGCACCGAGACAAATGTTTGTGTGAGTCACAAATATTTGTTTCCGGTCCTGGGTGTCCTATACTGATACAAGTTAAGTTAGTATAGGGGTCAGGACTATGTAATTATTGTATGTATTCCTATTGATCTAATATAGTTTTCTATGAGACAGAGGTACTTGGTCAAGCCGGACCATTCCAGCTACAGCCAGGTTCTGTTTACAATTGTTTTATAGCAGAGGTCGGCAAACTAGCAGTATACTTGATAGTAAAGGATCTCCACCGCCCATAAACGTCCATAATACTTAAAGAATCATAGGCGGTCAAGGGATTAGAATGGCGAAGAGGATTTGGACCTCTGGATATCTCAATCACCGTACGTAAAAGTAACAGCGAACTTTCTCTTAATGTCGGTATCCTGTGAGACATTGGGTAACAACCCGTTCGAGCCGGCCATACTGTAGACAAAACTCTACTATTTGTTTTTTGTAATCTTCCATCATCCATGGTCATTTCAGGTCGGTGTCACATCCGCTGGGCATACTTACTGGCTGTCATAGGCTGTCTGGACGGCATCGTACTGTCTGCGCTGGCCTTCATCCTGGCCACCAGGCATGTTCGACTTCAACCTGACACCGGTTACCCACCGCCGTCTCTCTACAAAGGTAATATACGCCATCTTCATGAATGAGTTTGCTACTATCCAAATATCTGACATGAATTTTGATACTTTATTACTTAGATTCTTCGATTAGTTACATCTTTAAGAGGCAGCCAGGGACAACTCATTTCATAGGGTCACCTAAGTAAGATACTGTTAGTTTCTACGTATTTTTCAAGCAGCTTGTATAATAGAACCCATTAAATAACATCCGTGTTCCTTTACATCTTAATTTCTCAATTGTTAATGATCTAAGATCATTTAATAGCCTAGTATTATATTGTCCAATTCCTGGACATTGGCTTGCTCTACGAATAAGAAGGGTATGGCCTCAGTGGTTAGGACTTCACATACCTTCGAGATTGTCAGACTCAGGTAGGTTTCCTCGTGATATTTCTTTCACCGTTAAAGCAACTGATAATTAACAATTAGTAACTCAGAAAAGTCAGAAGCGCATGCTCTTGGGGTTAAAGCGAGAGATAAAAATCTTATGCCAGAGGGTAATAATACCTCCTTAGTTTATTTGTCTCCATCTTTTCTACGAAGGGAAATGGACAATTTAAATTTCCCACGCCTCCCTATTCTTGTATCTGAATAATTTCGTAGGCAGCTTCGCAAAGACTAGTCAAGCTTCATTGTTCGGTGCCAAAATATGCGTCGATCCTGGCTTACAAGAGTTATGTATGAGCAGGATATATGGCCCTGGCGTAGCATCGCAATGCCTAGACATGTTTTCCAAGGTCTGTTCTAACAATGTGCTAGTTATTACATAATAGCTGGACGTTTCGGTCTGTTTGTAAGCGCTGCTACACTGAACACAAGTGGTTTCTGTTTCAATCCTGTCTGTCACGGAGACCGCGTGTCTTGAAGATGCTATTAAGATTCATGTCAAGCAGGTTCAGCTTTAAGATTCAGAGCCTTTTTTTGTTTGGTTTAATGATGAGAAGAGTAAGGCGCTCGCCTGGTGTTAAGCTCTACGCCTGCCCATAAACAATAGCAAAACCACACAGAACTTTGAATTACAAAGCACTGCATGGCACTGAACTGCGCTTGGCACCCTAAAACATAAGATGTTAAGTCTCATAATGCCCAGTAATTTCACTGGCTTCAATGTCCTTCAAACCGAAACAAAGCTTATACACTGTTTCAATGGTTATATTTTATCCGTCACATAATCCAGTACACAGTAGTTAGGAAGTAAGCATCAGCTCAATGAGGAGTACGGCCTGCCGAGACGAAAAGTCGCAGGTTCGAAACCAGCCCAAGAGGTTGCACCTCTGACTTTCCTACGATACGTATATATTTATTATCGTTTGCTTTAACGCAATAACTTTTTGCCGTCGTAATAACTTTAGGCATGATGGAAGTGCAAAATTGCACTACCATCATCTCTTTGCACTTTCATCGTCATCTTCAATTTATATCGTATCAATAATTTTAAAAAGTATTTATATCGATTTTGATCTATCGAGAAAAAATCGATATATCGGCTTTGCATTTGGATAAGTTTGATGGCATCTTAAAAATTTTTGCTTAACACTTCATACCATCTATTTTAAAGAATATAGATTTTTATATGGTTTCGATATTTAATAAAAAATACATATCGATATCGAATGAAAATATATTGCCAAAAAATATTTTTCGATATATATACCAAAATAACTTGAATAACAGCCTGAAGTTAGTCTTTCGCTTGGCGGGGCGCATGACGCGTCTTATTTTAATCCGCTGCAAAAAAGAGGAGCGTTATAACTGTGCCTCCTTTGTCTGCTTGTAGTATCGTAGTGTCTCAAAGAATGGACCGATTACAAAGCAATGTTTTTCATTTAAACACTCATTTTATTTGCAATGGTTGTTAGCGATGTTTGAAGAAAAACTATTCCGCATATAAATTACGGTATTAGTCGTTTTGAAAAACAGGTTTTTAGAAACTATAGTGTGATTGGAGACATAGAGAGCGAGGAATATTTTTTTATGGCATAACCGGCAAACGAACAAGTGCGTCACCCGATGGTAAGTGATCTCGACCACCCATGTACGCCCACAATACCAGAATAATCATAAGGGCATTGCCGACCGTAAGGCTACGGTTTCGAAGTCAGCGGGCAGATCGCGCGGCGCGACGAGCAATTTATGTACTATGAGAAATTAGTGTCCGTTCGCGAATGAAATTGATGTGAATATGATGTTCCATATAAAAAATCATTGAAACAATTTGCTCCACCACGTCGGCGGGCATTTTTGAAAATACACAGCACTACGTCAATGCAGACGCGCAGTTGCCGCTCGAATGACGCGCGCCGCTCGTACGTCGCTCCTCGCACCCGGCCGCGCCGCTGCTGTCGAGACCGGGTCCATTTAAATCTATGCATTGAAACGCGCCGCTCCCGCGCCGCCACCGCTTGCCGCTGACTTCGAGTCCGCAGTCTTAAGGGAAGCGATAATTAAAGGTTTGGGAAAGGGCGGGGGATTTGGGCTTCCGGATATCTCACTCACTGTACATACAAAATGTACCATATATAGATATACAAGTTGTAACCAATTTGCTTAGCATATAGTATCTAACTGGTGACTAGTGAGTTGGAATGCGGTCACGTGCGGATGACTCGTCAACTCATGAATATTAACATGTGTAGTGACATCGGTCGCGTCGCGGCGAAAGTGTCACGCGACATACATCTAACATGTCGCCCTACTTTCAATATCGCAACTGTTTTTATAAATAAATAAATATATTTTTTTAATTATGTCCGAGACATCATCGAAGTTAGGGCCCCCCTATTTTTGAAGTGAAACTTCTTTATCGGCGTTAGAAAAATAAAATGTCACATTTTTCCGTTACGCGGCACGCGTCACGTTTTTGACTTTGACTGGATTTTGACCATACTTTCACTGGACTTGACAGGGCTTTCATCGGACTTCGACCGGATTTTGACCGGACGTTGACCCGACTTTGACCGGATATAGACCGGACTTTGAGCCAAATTTGACCGGACATATACCGGACACAGACCGGACATAGACCGGACTTTAACCGGGCTTTGACCGGACTTTGACCCAACTTTGACCGGGCTTTGACCAGACTCTGACCGGACTTTAACCGTGCTGACCGGGCTTTGACCGGACTGACCCGACTTTGACCGGGCTTTGACCCAATTTTGACCGGACTTTAACCGGGCTTTGACCGGACTTTGACCCGACTTTGACCGGGCTTTGACCAGACTCTGACCGGACTTTAACCGGGCTGACCGGACTTTGACCGGACGTTGCCCCGACTTTGACCGGATATAGACCGGACTTTGACCGGATTTTGACCGGACTTTGACCGGACTTTGACCCAACTTTGACCGGGCTTTGACCAGACTCTGACCGGACTTTAACCGTGCTGACCGGGCTTTGACCGGACTGACCGGACTTTAACCGGGCTGACCGGACTTTGACCGGACTTTGACCGGATATAGACCGGACTTTGACCGGATTTTGACCGGACTTTGACCGGACTTTGACCGGACTTTGACCAGACTCTGACCGGACTTTAACCGGGCTGATCGGACTTTGACCGGACGTTGACCCAATTTTGACCGGACTTTAACCGGGCTTTGACCGGACTTTGACCCGACTTTGACCGGGCTTTGACCAGACTCTGACCGGACTTTAACCGGGCTGACCGGACTTTGACCGGACGTTGCCCCGACTTTGACCGGATATAGACCGGACTTTGACCGGATTTTGACCGGACTTTGACCGGACTTTGACCGGGCTTTGACCGGACTTTGACCCGACTTTGACCCAACTTTGACCGGACATAGACCGGACACAGCCCGGACTTTGACCGGACTTTGACCTGACTTTGATCGGGCTTTGACCAGACTCTGACCGGACTTTAACCGGGCTGACCGGACTTTGACCGGATATAGACCGGACTTTGACCGGATTTTGACCGGGCTTTGACCGAGCTTTGACCGGACTTTGACCCGACTTTGACCCAACTTTGACTGGACATAGACCGGACACAGACCGGACTTTGACCCGACTTTGACCGGATTTTGACCGAACTTCTTCTGTCGAGCGTCCCGAGACTCACACTTTTTTTTGTATTCATGTCTATAATAATAAAAGCCTTTTGTTTAAACTTTATCTAATTTAACTTTATTAGACCAATTTCTGTAAAGTTGCATAATATAGTAGATCATTTTTTGAAAAATAAGGTCATAAAGAAGTTTCACTTCCTACGTGTGTACACTAGTACACGCACACATTTTTTTTTAAATTCGGAACGAAGCAACGAAGTTGGGAACATACGTAAAGTAGGTATTAATGACCATTACAATAATATTTTTGGTATTAATTAATACCATAAAAAGAGTTTTGGCAGGAATTCTGACAGTGCAGTTCATCGATAATTTTAATTTATTTCATAAACTAGTTTAGAGTTGTGTTTGTTATATAAAAGTTGTGTGGATTTGTTCAATAAACGTTGACGGTGATGAACAGTGTATGGAAACATTGAAATAAGTGACTTAAGCATCGTACTGAAAGGAGTTAACACCAAAACTCCGGCAAGACCTTGAAATCGACCGCACCCGTGTTTCATCGTTCTTGTAAAAATAACTTGAGAATAAAATATACTTGACACTGGCAAAATGCATAATGCTATAAATAAAAAAATACCATAAAAAATTGAAATTAAAAAATTATTGATTTTTCCTATTTATTATTATTTCCTAGAATAATGTTTAAGTGATAAAAAGAAATAAGAAAAAATATAAAAACTAGACGACCCATGCGAATACTTCTCATCGATAGTGGTCAGTTACGTAACATTATAAAGTAGAATTATGTAAACACAACAAATTAGTTGGATTATGTCAACTATGGCACTGTTAATTTTTCATCTTTTTAGCAAAGCCTATAATTTTAAAACATTTGTAAATTTTTCGTACATAAGCTTAACATACATAAATTACATAAGCTTTGAAATTTTAACCAATTTCAAAAAAGGAGGTTTCCTATATTTTTGTATTTATTTCGAGCTATTTCAGGTAGGCTGTCACCCCAAAACAGGTGACTATCGGTTAAAGTTAATAAAATACTTTGGGTTGTTTATACATTTATATGCATCCGTTCTCACGCCTGTAATTCCTTAAGGAGTAGGCAGAGGTACACCCACATTTCGCCGAGCGTATTTCCGTCCTATAATGTGATAGGAGTCGACCCTATCGCCACACCGGGCACAATTCCAAACTCCGGGCCGATACTAATCATTTAATGACAGAAAAACCCAATATCATTTGACCCCACCCGGCAGCGAACCCGAGACAGCACAGCATTCGTACCGTTACATTATTTATGTTTAATAAACTCTTCTCTTCTTCCAGGCGAAATAAACAATGGCTACGTAACAGACGCCACGTCGATGAGCGGTTCTCGCAAGTCACTCGCACTACAACCCGTACTACTGGTGCGGCCGCACGCACTGGAGGCGGACGCATACAGCCACTACTCGGGACGAACTCGATCCAAACATGGACTATACGCTAACACCATGCACAACTACCAACTGTAAAAACTTTCAAATTAATTCGACCAGGCGCGGATTTAGAAATTCAATGGGGGGTGTTACTCTTAAAATATATACAACATACAGAACGGTGCGGTCATATTTATTCGTTACATACACCTGAATGTGTTACTGTACCAGATCTAAAAATCTAGATTATTACTATCGGTAAGGTCGATCACATCCCTATAAATTAAGTGAAGTGCTTGAGCGAGAATGTCAATGCTGGAGTGAGATAAAGATTATGAATTCTTTATTTATGTTCTAACAATGCAAATGCGGATTTGATACTATACTAGTTGAAATACTCATGTTGTTTAAATTTGACTACACGTTTCTGTAACATGTATAGGAAGAAATAATTTTAAAGGATACAACTTTAAGTCGGCGAGTTAAGTGGCGTTGTTGTCAAACGCTTATTGTTTAATTTCTATTTTGATAGATTATTCTAAACATCTTCAATTAGTCACAAAATTGATAATTGTCGTACTCAAGTTGTGTTTTTTATTATATTTATTTTAAAGAAACCAATAATGTTCATTAATTTATTAATAAGTCCCAATATAAAATTACAAGGTGGACAGACGACCTGATAAAGATCGCAGGAAGTCGCTGGATGGAGGCCGCTTCCAACAGGTCGGTCTGGAAATCTTTGGGAGAGGCCTATGTTCAGCAGTGGACGTCTTGTGGCTGAAGATGATGATGATGATAAAATCAAATTTTAATTAGGAAGGGGGCAATTGGTCTTACAACCCATCTCCTGGATCAGCGCCTGGTTAAAACTATTTGCATATTTTTTTGTAATCTTCTACCATATTTCTCCCTACCTTCTAAAATATATAGTTTATGTGTATAGATTGCTGCCGAGATTCCACGAATTTCTAATAGTATGTAAGGCGTTAGGGGAGAATTTCCAAAAAGTGGCCAAATACCTTTTTCGAGACGACGCGGTTCTTAAAAAAGTCTAAATAAAAATCCATTAAGGAATACCGAAATTCGAATTATTTACCCTATTCATAAATTTTAATATTCGATACAAATTAAATGGCATAGTGTGTCTATTACTACGTCACCGACTAACCTAAAAATAGTTTACTTTTGTCAATCGGACTTAGCTAATTTTAGTGAGACAAAATAAAACTGAGTTATAGTTAGTAACGTTTGTCCTGTAAAAACATTGGATACGAACAAAAATGTACTTCTTTGGTTTTAGTTTAGTATGTGACATAAGAATAGCTATATTTCGTAATATCTTTATATCGATATTTGTAAGTTATAAATAAAAGTAAGGTTATTTTTTATAATCTTGTTTGATTGTGTGTGTGTGTGAAAACTAACATAATTAAAAAAATGAAAATACAAAGTAAATATAAATATGAAGTTATGTATCAAAGATCTTTTATGTATTATAGTGCCTTTGACATAGTTTTAACGATTTACTATTTTTTACCTGCGTTTTCACTTGTCAAATAAGAACTATTGATTAATGTTAGGCGCATCGAGAATCTTCGTCTATTCCAATAACTTTAATCATATTATTGTAATTTTATATTGTAAAAATACTTCAGCCACAGTTCCGTCTTACTCCTATGGGCACTCCGGACACTGGCTAATGGTTCTTGGCTTGATGTGGGGTCCCAAAATGCCAAAACCTAGTATCTTTAAATTTACTAATATTTTATTTTTATCATATAATTCATTTAATACTATTGTGGCAGTAATTTCAGTGATGAGCTGATGACATCATATTCAGAAAGATTTTTTTTTTCCCGTGGCCAGGGGCCCCGGCATTCCATAAGACGGCCCTGTTCAGCGATATAGTACCACTTGGGTCCAGTAGTGGCGCTGCCTCAGTACAATTATTTGTAAGATAAGTGTACATAAATTAAGTTAGTACCTATACTCTGGTCTTTGTACGATAGCAACTATGCCGACACAACGAATACAACGAACGTGCCTTGTAGAAAGCCTAAATTAATGTCAAATAAAGTTATTATTACTTTTTTAGTTGTTTTTTTTACTCTACCTTAATTTTTGTTCTTTTCACCAGACGAGATTTTGGATCGATTTTTTCGCCATCAATTATATTATACATTTCATATTCCGCTTATTTCTTTTAAAAATGTATTGGATTTAAATAGAAGCGATAGAACCACGCTGTCGACACTTCTGTCTAGAGAACGGGCCTACGAGACCAGTTTGTTACCACTCAGAGCAAACACTGATGCAGGTTGCTGTTGCGTTTTCTACGGTGAGTAACCAACATATCGGGAAGACGAAGGTAGAACTAAGCAGATGGGTAAACCTGTAGGCTCGAGGCCGACGTGCCACCCTGCTTTCTCTTTTGGCCTCTGACCAAATAAACTAATTTGAATCCTTAAACCGTAGAAGACACAAACTTAAGAATTATAATTTCAAATGAAAAAAAGTATGTGTGCAATTTACACACGGCAGAAGTGAAATTTCAGAAAAGTAATAAATTAAAAGATAAAATATTTACACTGTCAAAATATTATTATTAAAAAAACCTACACAATATACACACAAATATTATGGTGTGTAAAATCAATACAAATAATTTAATAACGCTAACAAACGTCATTTTAGATAATTTATATAAATAAAAATTATTGGTCAAATAAAAACAGATGTTTTAAATAATTAACATAAATTAATTAACCAACGATTATTAATATGCAAATTCAAAAAAATAAAACACAAGTAAATGATACACCACATTGTTTATGACACATTTTTCGAAGGCTTCGTTGTACGCAGGCGCAGAGACGTGATATCATACTTGTAATCTATCTCAATGCCTTGCAGGCTGTATCCTATTTATGAATATGTTTGTCTCTTTTTATTGACAATTTTTTCGTTTCATCGAATTTTCAAATCACAACGATGCTTACGAAGTTTAACTTCAAAAATATATCAATAGTCTGATAATCATTTGAGCATCCACAATGAAGTGTCAGTAAACCCGTTATTCTCCTCACAGACTTGTTTAGGCAATTCATATTTAGCCAACAATTGTAATCTCTCACGGCGAGCGTTTGTCAAAGCGTGCCTTCCTGGATCGCCGATCAAAATCTATGAAATAGGCATTATCTTTATAAATATAATCGTAGGTATTTTGAAGATGGTGAAGATTTTTTTATAACAGTATACCCTAGACGACTAGTTCGCTCGTCTGGTGGTAAGCGGCATGAACGGTAGGTATAACATGTCGCAGAACTTTTAATTTGACAGCTGTCATGGCGCAGTGGACGTGTCCTGGCTGCGAAGCTAGAGGTCGAGGGTTTCCTGCCCCGAAAAAAAATGTTGTAATGAGGTAAATGTTTGTGTGTTCCACAAATATTTGTTTCGGGTCTGGGTGTTGTGAGAACGCATGCCCCTAGTAGTTCCTGATACCTACGATACAGGTTACCCTAGTGTGGGTTCAGAATTTATGGGTGGTGGTGGGTGGGTTTATTGTTATTATTTATTAATGACCAAAGTCATACATGGGTCATTGTCAAATTTTGCGCAGGTAACCGTGACTAAAAATAATAAACTTATAAAAAAAAAATTACTCAAACATGACTTTTAGTTACATCGATGCCCGTTAAAACAACTGGCCTTTTTGCTGTTATAGTTGGCCGCGATCTTTAACTAATGATTGGTGATTTATTTCAGATTTTGTTAGTTAGGGTGTAAAAAAATACAACTCTGTTACCATAACGTTTTAGTTTTTATTGTGAAATGAAACAAATTAGTCTTAAATATTTTGGCATTAATGTTAATCACAGTCTTTTATCTTACAATCACAGTTACAATCACAAGTTTTTTTTTAAAGTTTAACGATTATTTGTTAAATTCTAAACAACTCTGTTACTTCTTGAATTTTAATAATATTAAATTCTATGTAATCACTCTAAATATTTATATATTATCTGCTAACAATAACATATGACTGTATAAATAGGTAACAAACTAACATTTTGTTAAATTATCATATTATATTATTAGCTTTTCATAAAAATCTGAAGAATGTCCTTTATATCCTTGGGACAGCAGTAACAGAGTTGTAACACAGTAACGTAGTTGTTCTTTTTTTGTATCTTATTTGACTAAATTGCACTCAGTAGAGCTTGTGATCTTAAATTAACGTAAATGTAAGCTTCAATATTAATAACAATAAACTTTGTGACTCAGTTCCGTATCGGCACGCGTACGGGTAGGTCGTGGTCGCGCTGCGTAGAAATATCAATTATCAAGTTACGGAATATTAAAGTACCTAACAACATCGTGTGAGCGGGCGAGTCGGCTACGACTTGCGCGCCGCGCCGCGCACGCCGCGCCGTGCGCTTATTTCTATGTAATTTACGTATGCATTAATGACTAGTTCTACAATGGATTTTTATAACCAATCGGATGATGAGGAACAATTAATGGACGAGATTAATAAGGAGTCTGAGAAATCTACAGTGTATGAGAATAATGAGGAAATTACAAATAGGCCGAGTAAAAGAAATCGTGAAGAGGGTGATTATGAAGAAGAATGGAAACTAGTAAGCAAAGGAGGAAAACGATTACGTCAAGAAAGCAATCTTAATGTACAGGATGATGTAAATTATAAGTATATAACTACAGTTTCGTGCCTTGAAAAACTTCCGAAATCATTTGCATTAGCAAGATTATTTAAAACGCATAAAATAGACAAAATTATAAAAATTAAGTACATTAGCGACTACAGATTTCGTATTCAATTAGAGGATGAATCGAGCATGAATAAACTTATTGATTGTGAAGCGTTTAAATCTATGGGTTGGAGATTTAATAAAGATATGGAAGTTAGTTTTTCTTATGGTGTCATAAGGAATGTGGACTTGGACTTGGAAGAAAAGGACATTTTTAGTAACTTATCGTACCCATACGATAATATCGAGCTTCTATCTGTAAAAAGACTTAACCGGCGGAATAAAAAGAAGGATGGATGGTGTCCCAGTGAAGTAGTAAGATTATGTTTTAAGGGAAATACATTGCCAAAATATGTCTACGTGGATGGACTTAGGCTCCCAGTGGAGCCATTTGTTTTTCCTGTTTCACAGTGTTCTCAATGCTGGAGACTAGGGCACACAACTAAGACATGTCCAATAAATAAGATTATATGTCCAAAATGTGGAGGAAACCATTCTAATTGCGAAACCAAAATATTTAAATGTGTGAACTGTGACGGAAAACATATGGCCTTATCTAAGACATGCCCGTTATTTCTAAAAGAAAAAAGAATTCGCGAGATAATGGCAGAATTTAATTGTACATACAAGAAAGCCCTTACTGTATATGTTATCCCTAGTCCTCCTTCAAAAGTTAAACAAAATGACTCGACTTCTAAGGAAAAAGACTTCATTGTACCAGTTGATTTAACTACTGATAATTTGACATTCGCAGAGGTTACCAAAATTAATCAGAATCGCAATATAGAAGAACTTTTTCCTAATCAATGTGGAGAGTCATCTAGTGTAAAAAAGAAGGATCAACGAAATCAGCAACACAGTGATGACAATTGGGGACAGGAAAATATCTCCTCCCCGATAAATTATCATGATTTACAAAACTCACAAGATCAGTATAACTCGAATACTGAATCTAAGATAACATTTAGTGAGTTACTACTAAGACTGAAGGAAATAATATTTTTAAAAAATTGTTCTTTACAGACTAAGTTTAAAAATGCAATCAAATTGTGTATTGAGTGGTTGATTATACTAACAGTTGAGAATATTTCAGATCTGCCGTTTTTACAATTACTTCTTAATTTCGTTAATGGATAGTAAAAATAACAAAATATGTAAACTGAATATCATCCAGTGGAACGCCCAAAGCCTAAGACCGAAGTTATTATCCTTTGCTAACTTGTTAAATCAAAACAAAATACACATAGCAGCAATTTCAGAAACATGGTTAGAGCCAGATAGCTCTCTAAAAATTAGAAATTATAATGTTTTTCGTTCTGATAGGCAAGACGCATACGGTGGGGTTGCGATTATCACACACAAATCGATAATAGCTAAATTAGAACAAATCTCCTTAAATAATGCTGGTATTGAAGTTATTTATGTGAAAATTCTAAACTACCCTCTAATCGAAAACATAATTTCAGTTTATTGCCCTCCGAACACTCATACTAATCAAAGTGACTGGGATCAGCTTTTGTCCAAAGTAAATAGTAAAACTCTTATAATGGGTGATTTCAATTGCCACCACACGAACTGGTCGTATAAGACCGATACTAGAGGGAAACAACTGTTCGACTGTCTTCTTGAGAATAATATGTATATAGTACTCAATAATGGCAAAGAGACTCGTATTAAACTAGTTGACAACCTTCTAAAGCGGTCCTCTCCTGATCTGACTTTGTCAACTTCTGACATTGCACTAAAATTTGATTGGAATGTTTTAAACGAAACTCTCGGAAGTGACCATCTTGTTGTGAGCCTAAGCACTGAAAACTACTTAGACCCTAAAATAATCGTAAAGAGAAATTTTAAAAATGCTGATTGGGCCTCATACAGAGATTGTTTAGAGAATCTGTTTGAGGCTTTTAAGATCACTGAGGACCTCCAAAATTCCTATGATAGATTTGTTGATTACCTTAATTTAGCCGCAGACATTCATATCCCCTTAACAAAAATTAATAAAAATCCCGATTCGTTTAAAACAAAAGGTTACTGGAATGTCGAATTGAATAAAGTTATCGCGATAAGAAGATTAGCATTGTCTAAATTTAGAAGAAACCCAACTCCAACAAATTACGATATACTAAAGTGTAAAATACAGGAAGCGCAAAAGTTAATTCGACAGGCCAAAATTAATGATTGGATTAAATTTTGTTCATCAATAGACGAAAATATTTCCGCCTCTGAAATGTGGCGTAGAATGAAGTGGGTAAAGGGTCATAAACCATCAAGGAATGAACATACAGATAAACTGAAATGTGAGGAATTACTGCATACTCTTACACCAGATTACGTTGTTCGCTTTCCTCCGACGTTTGCAAAACAGAATATCCAACTAGAATCGAAAATCTCTATACAGGAGCTAGTGAAATGTATTAAAAAGAAGGATACATCTCCTGGATGGGACGATATTTCTTACTCGATGATTCTACATTTACCTAATAAGGCTACTACTATCTTAGTTGATCTTTATAATAATTTTCTATGCCAAGGGTTCGTACCTGCACAATGGCGCAACGTCGGTGTGATCCCAATCCCTAAGCCTGGACGAGATCCTAACAGCGCTTCCTCTTTGAGACCCATTTCATTAATTTCTTGCTTATGCAAAATATTCCATTCGATAATAAACAAAAGAGTTGAATGGTTTATGGAAAAAAATAATATGTTTTCTACAAATACATTGGGTTTTCGCAAAACGAGAAATTGCTTAGATAACTTAAGTTGCTTGGTATCACGGATACAAATTGGATTTACGGATAAATTAAGCACAATAGGGTGCTTTATAGATTTAGACAATGCGTATAACAACGTAGACATTTGGGTATTGGTAACAAAATTACATCAATTAGGAATAGGGGCTAAAATTTGTTCATATATATGGAATTTCCTAAAGGAAAGATGTCTTATAATGAAGGTAGGAGACAGGTATATCTCTAAGTTGACTGGTCGTGGTTTGGCTCAAGGGGACCCATTGTCCCCTTTATTGTTTAACATTGTTACTATGGATATATGCAAACATATTGAAAAAGATATTTTTATCTCCCAATATGCGGATGATTTTATCTTGTACTATTCGTGTTACAAAATTTCAGAGGGAGCAGAAATTTTACAAAAATCTTTAGATAAATTTAATAAACTTCTGTTAGATTTGGGTTTAAATATTGCACCGCATAAAAGTAAGGTCTGTGTTTTTAAATCTGGTTATTCTATGGATAATATAAGTCTTTCTATTAATGGAATCGTGTTAGAAAATGTGCGACATGTAAAATATTTAGGCGTATGGTTAGATCGAAATTTAAGATGGTTTAAAAACATTAATGAACTAAGAGATAAATGTTTAAAGTTTATCAATGTTTTTAAAATTTTGATCGGTCCAGGTTGGGGTATACATCCAAGTCATTTAAGAAAATTATATATAGCAGTTGTTAGGAGCCGTATAGATTATGCCAGTTTCTTATATGATAATAGTTGTAAAAGCAACATCACTAAGCTAGATAAACTTCAAAATCAATTTATGCGTATTGTAGGTGGTTTTATTAAGAGTACCCCCATCCATATCATGGAATCAGAGTTACATTTACCACCTCTATTTATCCGACGTACTTACCTGGCGGGAAAATACTGGTTAAGATCTAAATCATTTAAAGAAAATAGTATCATCAATATATTGGAGGAGTTGCACCTTTCATGTCAAAATGTTTATTGGCGATTTAAGAAAATACCGTTACTTGGCACAATACATAACCGTCTAAAAAATACCCCTATAAATTCATCCGAGAAATTAGAAATGTTTAATTTAAATACATGGGTAAGTAACATAGATACATCTAGTTTTCTGGTCTACAACATCCGAAATTTTGATAAACCTAAATATAATTACAATCACAATAAGTTACTCCATCTGTGCAATAAATATTTACACTCAAGATATTCAGGCTTTTATAAAATTTATACAGACGGGTCTAAGGACGGGCGGTCTATTGGAGCAGCTTTCTTGGATATTCAGACAAAAGAAAATGTCAAATTTAAAATAACTGGGGATATTTCTATTATGCACGCGGAATTAATTGCTATTGCAGAAGCACTGTCATATATTAAACTTTTGCAATGTAACAGTGTGGTTATCTTCACTGATTCTAAGAGTGCGCTTTACCATCTTGAACGATGTACTACAAATTTTAGGGGAATACCACTGGCTTATGATATTTTAAATACTATAAATGAATTAAAAGTTGATGGCAAAAATATTTTACTACAGTGGATACCTTCCCATATTGGCCTAGTAGGTAATGAAATTGTGGATAGTTTAGCAAAAGCTGCAGCTACGGATGGAGTCAACTTTCATTGCGTACCTCATTTTACAAAAGTTCTCAGTGACATAAAAGAATTTTGTACTAACAATTGGTCTGAATATTTCAACGAACGATCTTTGAGCAAAGGTATCTGGTACAAAACAATTCAACCAAATTTATTACGTATTCCATGGTTTGAGAAGGGCAATATGGGAAGGTATGACATTGTAACGAGCTTCAGACTTCGTTCCGGACACATCCCATTGAATAAGTTTGCATTTATGATGGGGAAAACAAACTCACCTAACTGTGTGGATTGCGGAATCGTTGAAGATGTTTATCACATTCTTATGGAATGTCTCCGGAATGATAATTTAAGAAGTCGTATACAAATTGAGACAAACTGTATATTGCAGAATATCGGGTGGTGTAACAGCATTTTGGCTTTCCCTTTCTCAAAGGAAGCTAAGATGCTGTACACTTTAACACAGCGTGGCATGAGCAGCCGTTTGTAGAATTAGTACATATTAAGTTTGTTTCTAAGTATTTAAGTAATAAGTATAGTAGCTATTATATTTGTTACATTATAGGGGTGCCATTTTCGTATGTGAAAAAACCCCGTTCAATAAAGAAAAAAAAAAAAAAAACTTTGTGACTAGTAATCAATAATTAAAAAAAAAAAAAAAACACCAATCTATAATTTAAATTTATAAAGAACATATCAAATATTCTTGAAAGGGTAACTGGAAAATGTAAATTACTATTTTTTTAAATATGTCTAAAGCCTTATCAAAATGGTAGTATATTCTTTTACATGTAATTTGATTTTTTGGTAACAGAGTTGTACGGTAACAGAGTTGTAAATTTAACATGCCATAACACATAAATGATAAAGTAAAGCGTAAATTACACTTTTTCTTTCTTATTTAGATTATTACCCTCTTTGACAACATATTGACTCCAAAATAATGAAAAATACGTTGTTTACTCACGTAAATAGGTAGGTAACAGAGTGGACAAACAATAAAAATACGCAGCATATTGAACGCCTCGCGGCCGCCTGACGCCTCCTATATCCCTACCCCTTCTCTATCGGTCAACACATAATAATACAGACATTCCACCCAAACTAGTACAAAGTCTAAACGTCATCTCCATTTGAAGTTGCGATTTACCCAGTAACAGAGTATTCCTGACAGATTCACACAAAGTCAGTCAGTACGCGGGACAAAGTTTAAATAAATAGTTATTAAGTTAATTTCGATACCTACCGCTTTTACGGCATATTATATGAATATTAACAATACTCTTTTTATGATAATAATTTATTTAAGGTAGGTTGATATAGTATAAAATGAAATTATTTGATGTTTATTATAACGTAGTGGTACCGGGGACATATAGAGTTTGTATGGAAAACCCCTCTGTTACCAAACATTACCACTATGTTACTATTCAAAAAAACTAAAATAATCAAAAATATATCTTTATTTTTGTTTTGAATGTTTATTAATGTGATGTATATTGTATTTAATATAAATTTTGAAAGATGTTATATAATTATTACTAATAAAAAAATAATCACAGTTGAGGGACAAACTTACCTGCCCGAAATTTGACAATGACCCACATACTATGCTTATAACCCAACTCAGATTTTAAAACATAGAAATTTAAAATAGAAAGTCGTTAATGAATGGTACTGCACTGTGCTCGTCACCCTGGTACCTTTTTTTATTAGTTTGTTTAAACAGAATGAACACCACACAGAACTCAATTAGAAAGCACTGCATGGCACTGAACTGCGCTCGTCACCCCGAGACATAAGACGTTAAGTCTCATAACAGCCAGTAATTTCACTGGCTTCAATGTCCTTCAAACCGATAGCAATGCTTACACACTGGTGCTTGACTGCGATAAACAAAGCGGTGGTACCAACCCAGGCGGCCTCTCGCATACGAGGGACCTACCTACCACCTTGTAAAGTAAGTAAGTAATTTAAGTGTAATAACGCAAAGGTACTCACAGTTTTACCATCTTCCCTTAATTTCTGCAACCACTCAAACAGAATTCCGGCGAACTCTTCATTATAAAACATGTCGCCTATCAATATAGTATCAAATTCAGTACATTTCGTTCCTATTAAATTATTCATATTTGTTTTAATTTTAAATTTATTTAATTCGCCATTAATAATTGTAGCTGCAACTGCGTCTGAAACAAGTGTGTAATTTTGATTTATATGTCAAGAGGGGATGTAGCTCAGTGGTAGAGCGTTCGCTTTGCATGTGAAAGGCCCCGGGTTCGATCCCCGGCATCTCCAAATTTTAGTATTTGTTAACTTTTTTTTCTTACAAGGGTCTATGTCGTTGGCTAGGACGTATTTCGCTTTCCTTTTAACAGCTGCAATTGATCCCGCGCCGCATCCGCAACCAACGTCCAACACTCGACGATTTTTAATAATGTCGCCGTTGTCCAAAATATATCTGAAAATAAATATAATAAATCCCAAATAATAATTGCAACATGGGTAAAGTATGAAATAAAATTATTTTTATAATCTAGTTTTTGTTTGTAAAAGAGAAATATTTATTTTTATAAATATTTCCATAATACCCCCGTAGAATAATAATCAGATAAGATTGTATGTTACACTGCCATCTATATGTTTGTGGTGCATTAGTTATTTAAATTACTGTAACAGACGTTACAAAAATGATACAGTCATTTGTGTAAAAATATACGCTGTTAAATATACGTTCCGAAGTAATTATTTGCTCTTTACAATAGTCATGTTTCTTTATTAATGTAATGATTATTACACTAGCATATGACAGTAGCATATTACATATTTCAACAGAATATAATATCATACTACATTTATGCGTCAATTTGTTTATACATATAAAGTGACATCTGTTTTGAAACAATTGCAACTTATTAGTTAGAAATGTTAACAACCAAATTTAGCAGTGCCATCTAACATGCAGTAGTAGCACTAATAGTACAGTTGAGTATACAAGTTTACGCAATGTGATAATAGATGTCGTTACAACACAACCCACTGAAAAAGCCAGTATTATAAACCTAGAATTATGATTAACAATACCACCAATCACATATTAGATATATTAATGATACATACTAGCCATATAATAATTTCTAGCCCTGTACTATACCCGTCCAGTGTATGTATAAGTGTGTAACACTCATGAGCACGGGCCTCCTCTACGAATGAAAGGGGTTAGTCCTTAGTGTAGTAAACGTTAATGTTGATACTATTATACCAATAGATGTCGCTATCAAGTCACTAAACAATAATGCAATTGCTTTTATTTACAAACATGATAGAAAGATTATACAATTGATTATTGAATTGATTTAATACATTTGCACGCATTTATTTCTTCCTAGATATAATTTAATACGGATTATTATCAATGTCCTTTTACGTCAATACAGGAAAACAAGCCTATCGATACGTACGCAGTAACAATATTAACCTCCGCTAATTGTATTCTACGTAAGTACATAGCTATGATTAGCTATCAATCAAAAACTGTAACACGGTTCCAAGTTCCAGGAAACATTGGCAGAGTTTTGCCCAATTATCAGCTTCGCAGTTAAACGTTTTAATTGGCAATTCTATGAACTGCAACGTGGAAGTATGCGATAGATTTCGGCTGAATTTTGAAATTCTGGCTGTGGCTGGCTGTGGAAATTCTTATTCTAGGAATAAGTAATAGCTTTATTTTTGAACTATATTTTGTTATATTTTTCCATAAGTACACACAACAAGAATTATTACTTAGTCTGTTTATAAGCACTGACTCAAAATATGTTTCTTATCGTTTTCCTTAAAAATCTTTTTACGTTACGTTTAAAAACAAATTACGTGTCGAATGGAGAACCAGGAGAACCTCTTCTATTTTTTTTCGTCAGTAAAGAGCATGAAATTACAATTGATTTTCAGTTCCTAGTCTATACATTTTTTGAAGTGAAACTTCTTTAGTCATTGTGATTTGGAACTCGATTGTATTGCACTCTGCTTACCATCATGTGTAGTGCGGTCACTTTGCCGTGCTCGGATAAAAAAAAACAAGTAAAATTGTGTACTTAGGTGAAGCCTATATCATCGAAAATTCCCCGAATGGCTGTGTACTTCTAAAAATTTATAGCAAATTTTCTTGTGCACGCAAGATTAGAAGTTCTCAGTATTTCTGTTTACTGACATGGCAGGTTGGCTTAGTCACAGTTTTCCACGAACCACCCCCGAGACACCCCCACCCCTGCACAGGGGGAGAGTTCTCGGAACGTAGATCCGACATAATGGGATTGCGGGACAAATTCCTAGAATTTTCTGTTTGTGACGATTCCGAGATTTCATCGTGATTGTTTGGCGAAATGTGCTCGAATTTATTTTATGAAATTGTTTAATTTATTTATTTGCACTTCATATACAATATGTATACAGAGGCATTCTCTACCAGTCAACCTTAGGATGGTGCAGAGATAGACAATTTCATTATATTAATGTACATTTAGTTGTATAGACGATTATATACCATTAATTTTATATGTATAATAATAGTTTTATATGTATAATTTGTACGAAATTACATGCAAAATTCTTATTTCAAAATATTACAATATGACTTGTGAAAAATGATTTGAGGACAAAAAAAATACAGTGTAATGCAAAAGATCTTCGGCTGAATTTTTTGGTAATTCTTCTCAGACCAGTGGGCATTTCCGAAGCACCGGTAGAGACATATCGATGTAATTTATCTATTATTGACGTGTGAGGAGCCCTTTGTGGCCAACATGCAAAATAAACGTTATGATTTTGATAAAACTGTAGACAGTTTTGTCTGCAGCTTGAATGGGCCGCATAGATCGGGTCACTACCACCGTTTCACAGAAAACCGACATAAAGTAGCAACTTACTGCTTTCGTACAGTGAGTGATATATCCGGAGGCCCAAATCCCCCTTCATAATTTATCCATTTCCTTTAAAGTAGGCAACGCGGCTATGATTTTCTGGAATTATGGGTGTATATTGGAGATAACTTACCTCTGACTGACTTGCTCCTTTTCCGGCCTATTATAAAAATATTTATAAATTTATTAATCTTTTTATTTTGTAATTAGATTGTAAGATAAATGCTTGAAATGCCGCATTATCACATTGGTAATGAGATTTTTGGTCACCAGAATCATGCCGGCCTGTATAAATCCTTTTGTACACTCCGAAGAGGGAAGAAGCAAACCGAGGGGCCTGCGACAGGACAGTCGGATGACTGATGTAGGCACAGAGATACAAGGATGCACCCCTATTATTATATACGCGTAACTTAGAAAAGTCAGAGGTGTATGCTCTTGGGGCTGGTTTCGAACCTGCGACTTCCGTCTCGACAGTCCGTATCACTCCCCGCTGAGCTATCGCTGCTTTTCAAAATCAATTATCTTACCACCAGCAAAATATTTTTGTGAAATTATTAATTAATTAATTGTGTATACTTTTGATGTACAATAATGCACAAATAAATAAATAAGTGGTCTAGCGGCAAGGCCCGTCGGGGTCGAGGTCATGACAGCACGATAACTGCAAAGGGTCAGAAGTCGTGACTCAGGTCGGCCTTCGATTAACCTTGATATTGTGCGGTACATTTGTTAATTTGTGCTTAGCATAGAAGTTGGTAAGGAAAGGTTCGATTTGTCTTGTCTGATCTCTAGCGAAACTGCCTTTCAAACTTATGGTACAGTAAAATATCGACCGAATAAGATTGTGGGGTATTGGCATGAGAAACACCAGCTACTTTTCGTATGTCCTTTACTCTATGCCACATAAATAATAAACATTTATTACAGGTACTAATTACCTACACCAGAATTTGTACGAATTACAAAATATGTGAATTGTCTGGTTGTAGGACAATTGTTCTCGGCATTTTTGGCGGGCTCTTGCAACTGTCATTTTCATTCTTATGTTGCCCGCGCATGAAAACTTAATATCTCTAATATGTTGGGGAGTGACTGGCAGGATATATTTGTGGAGACAATCCGCCACACGATTTAAGTTTATTTTTTATTTGCTTGAGTGAATAAATTAGCAAATCGCTTGCCTGATGTTAAGCGCCACGTCTGCCCATAAATGGAAGCAATAAATACAAAGATACTACAAAAAACAATACAAAAAAACAGCTAAGTAAATTGAAAACATGCAATACTGTATCAATTTTATTTCATCTGAATGAACCATTTGTATTTCCCTGCCGGTACCTATAATCAGTAGGTACTCCGTTATCGTATTAAAGAATTTTTCCCAACATCCTCAGCACAAATGACTCACGCGTTTCATTGATAAATATCTTGTATTGATCGGTGCCAATTACTACGAATAGCCTTCGGGTTTTATCGCTTTCGACATTGGCTTAGTAACAACTTGAATAATAAAACTAAAATATATTAACATAAATTAAAATAATCTGAAGTATATTTACACCAATTATTCAAGGAAATAATATTTCAATGTAGTGCGAATATTGTAAATCAGTTTAGAAAAGAGCAACGCTAGATTGTCTTGCCCGTTACGTTCATGGATAATGTTGACCACTTATCACCACGAGCGCCTTAATCGTCTCGTCAATCATATAAAAAATATTCGAAGAATTAGTATAATAAGATTTTCCCCAAACCAATCACACGCTTGCTTTATCGCCTTTATGTCTTCTAAGTAAATGCAACGGTTCTCATATCTGGGTTTATCAGTCATCATAAATTCTTCACATATTTATTGCATTAGTCGATTACGAAGTGAATGTTGGTAGAATGCAGATATAAGGAAATGTAACAACGTACACGTGAGTGGTAGTTGCTCTGTAGACAGTTTTATCTGCAGCATAAGTGGGCCGGCTCGTGGATTGAGAAGGAAGAGAGAATTTGGGTCTTACTTACAGTACAAAACACAGCAGCAAGCCGCTACTTTACGTCGGTTTTGTGTGAGACATATAACCACACAGTCAAACCAGCCCATTCAAGCTGTAGACAAAACCATCTACAGCGTAACTCTACCACTAATAAAGCACAATTCACCAAAATATTCAACCATTAAAGCGTGAGTGATTGACATTTAGAATCTTATTGAGATAAAGTAAAATGCAGCGATAGCTCAGCGGGGAGTGGTATGGACTGTCGAGACGATAGTCGCAGGTTTGAAACCAGCCCCAAGAGCATACACCACTGATTCTTCTAAGTTACGTGTATTTCGGGGCGGGCTTGGGTAGATGCATCACAGAGGAGAGTTTTACAACCCTCATTTCTTCAATTGATGTAGTCGAGGTGTGCGGCGTATGATAAGCCTCAATAATAACGACACAGGGTTATCACATTTATCGTTTATTCACTCTTTTAAGTTACTACCGGCTCGCAAATAAAGTCATGGGTGGAAAAGAGCCGGCGACAGAAAAACCACCCATGTTACGATGCTAAGAATACACTAGCATCTTTAACCGACTCACTTCGCGGTTATAAATCACAATATTTACAGTTAACAAGTAATTCACAACTATCTCGACTCACGGACGGAACTAGATTACCTTTTAAATGGCAAGACGTCATCTTATATAGATTTCATTCTCCCCACTTCGAAAGTGGAATTACTTGGTGAATAATACAAACCACCCTCAAATTATCAATATGACTGGCGGTACCGACAATTGACGCAGAATAACGCTATTTCATTAAAATATTTATTAAACGTCGGTTGTCAAATCATTATCTTATTTTAATCACTCCGACATGTATATTCATTGTTAATTATCGCTTGCTTTAACGGTGAACGAAACATCGTGAGGAAACCTGCATACCTGAGAACTCGATAAGATTTTTAGAAGGTATGTGAAGTCTGCCAACCCGCATTAGGTCACCGTGAAGGCCTAACCCCTCTCATTCAGTGGAACATGTATACAGGGCTAGTAAAAAAAAAAGATAATGTAGGTCAGGTCAGTATTTTTACCTCGCCATAGCCTGTCCACCAGGCCAGTAGAAAGCCCAAAACGGGTCCTTAAATGGAGAATTCTCTTCCCTGCCGGTCCACAGCGGGCAGGCAGGCGTGATGAGGCGCAGTGCCAGCTCCGGTGTGAGATGCCGTCGGGACACTACTGTGTGTTTGATGATCAGGGAAGACAGGTCTTTCAACATCGTCTGTAAAGATAGTGTGGATGAATATTTTGCTGGTGGTAGGATATTCATATCCGCCCGGATAGCGATCACCGTACACATGGTGTTAAAACCTGCCATAGTGATCCGCACACCTTGTGTGGATTGCATTCCAGGATCAGCCAGTGGATAGCCGGTTCTCCCGAGAGGCTTGCGATATGACTTGATGGTTGTTGGGGGCGGATATATGGATACATCCTTGTATGCCTGTGCCTGCATCGGTCGTCCGCTGTCCTGTCGCAGACCCTTCGATTTGCTTCTTACGTCTTCGGCGTGTGAAGAAGCATTTATATAGGCCAGCATAATTCTGGTGACAATAAACTCATTGTTTGTTGGTGGTAACTAGTTTTTTTGGGCTGCACTGCGCTTACCATCAGGTGTGCAGTCACTTTGCCGTACCCGGATAAAAAAAGTGTAATCCATGTAATGACTAGGAATTATAAGACTAAAGCGTCATTAGATGGAGACAGTTTATAGTATGACAGACGAATATATACTTAACAGAAAACTAATTATCGAGCCCGCGTCATATAGTTTGAAAAAATAATGTCATGACGTGGCTTTGTAAATGACAGTTACCTGTTATATTTTTTAACCGATTTCAAAAAAGGAGGTTTCAATTCAACGACTTTTTATTTTGCTCGTGTTATGTATGTACATGGATTTCTTAATAAATTATGGACCGACTTTATCTGAATAAAATTGATTCGATAGAGTTTGGCTGCGATGTTGTTTGGCAGTTCAGTTACAGTTCTTAAGGTGTGGATAAACTTAATAGAATGTTGTAATAGAATATTATGTATTTGATAAAATCGATTTGTAATGTCACTTTAAATTAATAAAGATGTGGTATGTTTGGGTCTCCGGATATCTCACTCACCGTACAAAACGCAGCAGCAAGCCGCTATTTTACGTCGGTTTTCTGTGAGACAGTGGTAACCCGTTCGAGCCAGCCCATTCATGCTGTAGACAAAAACTCTATAGCGTGGCTCCACTCGAATTATATTTAGTTTTACGTAAACACGCAGAATAAATACTGTTTATGTAAGATTTTCCTCAATGATTCTTGCTAACCATGTTTTGCTCATAAATATTCATTATTTTTTATTTATTTTTTTCCATTGACGTGTGGACTCGTGCCTTGATGTTTTATTTGTTATATATGCAAATATTTCTTCGAACTCTACATCTTTTGAATGTGGGAAAGATTCAGTTTGTATTGAGCAGTCAAATCTATCTACTCTGTTAACAATAGGTTTCTTATACTGAATTTTAAATACATTATTAAAAATGCAATAAAAAATAATACGAAAAAGGAACTCTTTTGTTAAAACAAAAAGTTGTATAAGATATTTCAAATTTGGGAAGGGGAGGGGATTTGGGCTTCCGGTTATCTCACTAACCGTACGAAACGCAGCAGCAAGCCGCTACTTTATGTCGGTTTTCTGTGAGAAGTGGTAACGATCCGGTCGAGCCAGCCCATTCATGCTGTAGACAAAACTGTCTACAGCGTGGCTCTACCACTCAAATTACAAGGTTCTCGTCATGCGGAATGGTAACATCAACAAGCACTGCCCGGCGAGCCGATCGATCTATTATCACAATATCAGGCTTATTGGCAACAATAGTACTATTATTATTTATAAATAAATAAATATATACACCCAAAATTCACATACATAGTCCTGACCCCACAGTAAGATACGAGTCTTGTGTCGTGGGTCTCAGGAACTACGAGAGACTTTTGGTCTCACAACACCTAGACCACAGTATACAGTATAATTATCTACAGTATTCCATCTTCATAGAAAAGGATGAATCGCGAGCTATGCCCACGTGACTCGATATACGTGTGCGTTCAGTGTGCAGACAGTCCCGACTGTGCCGCAGTGACGAACGGACGGTGTGTTTTTTTTAACAATAACCACGCAATTTTTTCAATAAAAATAAGATCAAGTACATATTTATAATGACGAGTAGGATGTATTGTGCTGTTTTTGGTTGTATGAATTCGTCAATAACGCATCCAGGGATAACTTTTTTTACATAACCTGGAAACTGTGAAAGGTAAGACTATAAAATAATTTTACTTACTAGTAGGTAGGTACATAATGTATGTTTTTTTAATGGATAAGTATTTCTTTTTAACTCCCGAAAATAAATGTCTGAATTAATAAATAAAGTAAACAGATTAAATGAAAGTGATGGGCACGAGTGAAATAGGTAGTTATAACACGCAGAAATCAACTTGGCACCTCAGTGGAATGCGCGTCCCCTCCCACCACACCCCACCGCCTACCGCTCTCGCCCTCGACGCGTCATTAGTCATTACGGTCAGTAAATTAAATACTACCGTTACGCACGCACCTCCTTCGTGTTTTTTTCGTTGTTATTGTTATTTTTATGGATATAGAACTGTTACCAAAAAATATATCTACATTTAACCCCCTTATTGATAAACGCTGAATAGGTATCTATTGATTAATTATTATATGTTTAGCGTCAATCACACATTAATTGTCATCTGTGAGAGTGAGAATGAGACAAAACATATTTTAGTAACCAATTTAGTAAGTACACACGCGAACCCACGCCCATGAACTTCGCTTGAAAACGTGCCCACCCACATTCGCAGTCACAATCACTTGTATTGATAGGTCTCATAAGGGTACTTGAATTTTTTATGCAGTAGTACATTCCTATGACGTCATTACACCGAGGTGCCTAGTTAACTTCTGCGTGTTGTATAGGCTGTTGATGCGGTACGGTAGGTACGCTTGTGTTATGGCAACTTAAAAGGTACTTTTTATTACTTAGTTGTTGTCGTTATTTAGAATGGGTGTAATGCTCTAACTGAATCCATAAAAAAGTATTTTATAATCACAAAACTAAATGGAATCACAAAGTAGGCAAATGTAATTAAAATGCTGGAGGCGGGCAGCCCTATCGCATGTTTACGTACCGCGCGGCTGTAGGCATTTATTTCTAAAATTCAGCTGAGTTACAATACAGTACAGTGCCTAGACCCCGAGACAAATAATTATGGATGACAAACATTTGTCTCGTTGCGGGGATCGAAACCGCGGCCTCTTGCTTCACAGCCGGCTACTTGCCCGCTGCGCGTTAGGCTGTTATATTATTATTATTATTAAAAGTTCGGTGCACTGTCAGTGTATTAACACTGCAAATCGATCTCAGACTCTCTCAGTTCATAACCTATTTACACCAAGGTGAGTGAACTGCCAAACGTTGACAAGGTGTAGGTCGGGCAAGGCCACCGTGAGGCAATGACTCCTGATGTAACGATAGGGCGTTAATTAGTGCACAGACCGACACGCCCTTCGTGAGACGAGACATATTTGTTGTGACTGGAAAATGCGGGCATCAATAGGTTTATAACCTTCTTGTACAGATTGCACTGTGCATGTATTACTGACGCAGCCACGACATATTTTTTTTTATCCTGGCTCGGCAAAGTGACTACGCTACACCTGATGGTAAGTGTAGCGCAATCCAAGAATAGTGTCGACCAACGATAAACAATGTGTCCATCGTTGGTCGGCAAGATCATGCCAGCGTGCCAAAGGACCAGGGGGAGGGGAAGGAAAAAGGGATGGGAAGAGGGTTAGGATCCGGGGCAAGCCCCCTGGGGAGAACCGGATATACACTGACTGACCCTGGAACACGACCCACGTAAGGTGGGCCACTATGACAGGTTTTAGCACCAGTGTACGGTGGTCGCTATCCGGTTGGATACAAGTATCCTCCCACCAGCAAAAGCTATATTTTAGGCGCATTATAAACGTATAATGCAGCTACGGTTTCAGTGCAAACATTACCGCGGACTTAGCCGCACTACTGTAGAGAAAGGAATAGCCAACTTTACTTGTACGATCTTAGTGAAATAAAGATTTTTCCTATAACTAAATATTATCTCTACGAACTCTACAACTAATCAAGTGTACAAACTGTACACGTTTACGCGAATGTTACTCATTGAAATAAAACTAATTTAAACGGATTTTATCGCGGTTTTTTTATTTTCATTTGGTCCCGACTTTTCGAAAGCTTTTCAGCCCTCGTGGTCACGGGGTGGACTAAGGTGTAGGTTGTCCAGAAAAGTTAATGTTACAATATCTACCTTCAGTTTACAATTATTGATATTATTTAATTTTTAATTTTGTTAATTTACCCAGAAAGAGCTCACAGTGTCTTGAGGTCTGGCAATTGGTCTTTTGGGTTCCGATTTAATTAAATGTATAATCGGATCCCAGGCTTGTGCTAGCTTCCAACCATCTTCTCTATTGAAATTTGGATCGGGACCAAATTAAAATAAAAAACCGCGATAAAATCCGTTTAAATTAGTTTTATTTCAATTCTCCATCTTATGTTTTTATTTGCCATCGTATTTACGAATTGGCCGTAGAATAATGTAATCATAGTACGATTGGAAACTCGTTAATTAATTAACTCGTTAATTAATTAACTCGTTAATTAATTAACTCGTTAATTATTGAATACTAGCTTTGGCTCCGCCCGCATGATCTGCTTTTTCCGGGATAAACAGTAGCCTATGTCATATTCTGATGTATAAGCTATTTTTTTTTACTAGCCCTGTATTATATACGTCCCACTGCTGGGCACTGGCTTCCTCTACTGAATGAGAGGGATTAGGCCTTAAGTCCACCACGCTGGCCTAATAAGCTATATTATTGTAAAGTTTCATTAAAATCCATTCAGTAGTTTTTACGTGAAAGAGTAACAAACATCCATCCATACTTACAAACTTTCGCGTTTATTATATTAGTGGGATTGTCAAAGCGCATAACTTTATCAAAGACTGTGTTTTAGTTACGACGATATACTTTTTCACAGGTACATCAATCGTTGGTGATAAAAACATACAGCCGCGACCGCGCCGCGCCGAGTCTATGATTCACAACGCCCTTGACCGACCTTACGAGGGCACTGACATTGCCTTACCTTGATCCACCGTCTGTTTGGTTGTGTATAACTGTAAAACTGATATTAGTATAATTAATTACTAATAAATAGTTATAATTTCAGATTACTTTTTAATCGACGCAAAGGAGAGATTCTCAATTTACGTAACGATTTCTTATGTTTACGCGAATGTTACTCATTGAAATAAAACTAATTTCTCCTCCTTCCTTTCTCTTTCATTAACATTTTGGGTCAACCTACACCTCAGTCCACCCCATGACCACGAAGGCTGAAAAACTTTTGAAACGTCAGGACCAAAATTAAAATAAAAAACCGCGATAAAATCCATTTAAATAAGTTTTATTTTAATCTCAATTTACCTGTTTATTCACATTCTGTTTATTCGCTTATAATATTATGTGCAGCGATTTGAATAATTATTTTGGTATTCGGTGGCATATTCTGTTGGCCTTCAAGAGCCGCAATGTTTCTAGACCGTCGACGTTTAATTTGGACTGCACTGTACACAGTCACTGCCTTACAAGGATATACATAATGTCCACGCCGGGCAGCAGATGCAACACCAACCAGACCTTCGAATTACAAGGGACTGCATAGAACTGCTCTGTGTTCATAAGTATCTGAAGGATTCTTTATTTTAAATTAAATTTCTTTTTTCAGTATACAGTGTCATTTTGACACCCTATACTTAAATGAAACCATGTGTAGTGTTCGTTAATACAAGTACTTTGAGCTAAGACACTTTCTTATTAAAGGCAAAATAAAAAAATAATATTTCCTAACAAATGAAATGCCGTTAACATTAGATTAATTTTAAACAGTCTGTATACGCGCGCACACACATATAAAAATCAACATACACACCCGTCATCGAATGAATGAGACACACACACATACATTACCATTAAGCCTGGAATACATGTTGGACGAGCTTAGGCCAACACGAGTGTAGGTAAATTAATACAAGGCAAGCGCTAGTGCCTAGACGTTCGGCAAGTTTATCGAAAACCAATCGAGTAGCCGGCTATGAAGCGAGAGGCCGCGGGTTCGATCCCTGCACCGAGACAAATGTTTATGTGAACCACAAATATTTGTTTCCCGAAACAAACCAAGACCCCGGGCTGGGTGTTGTGAGACCAAAAGTCTCTCGTAGTTGCTGATACCCACGATACTATCCTGATACCCAAAAATACTATCTATACGTTGGTGTTAGTCATCACTCGGCAACATGTATTGCGGGCTTTATACCGTCGAGGTCAATGTGCCCGCTTTATAAAAACGCCAAGCGTACAGAAGGCAAACGGCTCAAAATAGTAATTTAGGAATTGAAATAAATATTAGATTACCCTATGAAATGTAATAAAATCCTAAGTAAAATCGAATCTTGTAACTTTTATAATGATTATTTGTTTTTAGTCAAATTTGTGTTACCTATTTATAGATATGTGCATTTCACAAACACATTTTTTTTACGTTTTGTCATTATCAATGAACTAAGTAATACTGTCGCAACTTTTTCAGTGAATGTGTCGAGAGCGTCTTTGTGAGTCTGAGACGTATTTTCATATGTATGAAGTTGCCCTTCTTAAGCGTTTGTGTTTTATAATAACATCGTCAGCTGTGACATTTTATTCAATAGAGTTAAGTGCAAAAACCGCACAGCGTGATTTAAAAGGCTCAAAACTTAAATCACGTTTTTTGGCAAAACTACTACAAGCTCAAGACTCATGTTTCGTACAAGGTAAGCAGAGGCGATGACGAATATGTGGTTTCATTTAGTAACAGGGTGTCAAAATAACACTGTATAAGCAAACAATTAAAACCCCTAGCAATAAGATAAGAAAAAATACTTTATCTTTTTTTTTTTTTATCCTGGCACGGCAAAGTGACTACGCTACACCTGATGGTAAGTGTAGCGCAATCCAAGAATAGTGTCGACCAACGATAAACAATGGTCCATCGTTGGTCGGCAAGATCATGCCGGCCTGCCAAAGGGCCAAGGGGGAGGGGAAGGAAAAGGGATGGGAAAAGGGTTAGGATCAGGGGGCAAGCCCCCTGGGGAGAACCGGATATACATTGGCTGACCCTGGAACGCGACCCACACAAGGCGGGCCACTATGGCAGGTTTTAGCACCAGTGTACGGTGGTCGCTATCCGGTCGGATACAAGTATCCTCCCACCAGCAAAACTTAATTTCTTAATAGCAATACAGGTCTTCTTCAAACATTTAAAATAAATACCGCATAACTTCACTCGTATTTTTGTTTTTTTTTTTATGGCATAGGCCGGCAAACGAGCAAGTGGGTCACCTGATGGTAAATGATCTCCACCGCCCATGTACGCCCATAACCGGAAGAATCATGGGCGCGTTGCCGACCTTAAAGGAAAGGGATAATTAGGGATAGGGAAGGGGAGGGGATTTGGGCTTCCGGATATCTCACTCACCATACGAAACGCAGCAGCAAGCCGCTACTTTACGTCGGTTTTCTGTGAGACAGTGGTAATGACCCGGTCGAGCCAGCCCATTGATGCTGTAGACAAAACTGTCTACAGCGTGGCTCTACCACTCAAAAAATCAAGTTATCAAGTTCATAATAATCTCCGACACAAAGGCATTATTAAATGTTCCCTAGAATCATAATAAGAACATCGTAAAATCAAATTCTCAGTATATTTATTTTATCAATATTTCCTACTTGAATAAAACAAAACTGAATTCCCACCGCTATCAAGACCCGGCCTTCGACCCTATTAATTACAAACAAAGCGCTATCAGTTAATTAACTTTATAGTTTCTTGTGGATTTTACATAACTTTGGGAAATTTATAAATGAACGAAAACATGTTTTTAGTTTTGTAACAATCAAAGTGTTTACAAACAAACTTTGTTTGTCCTATTTATTGACAAAGACAATAGGGCTTTTGGCTATGTCTAATTTTCTACATCATTTTATATACACACGACAATAATACGACAATGAAACTATTTTACAAAAACAAAACTTAAGTAGGGTAAAAATTAGGCTGCAGTTCATGTTTAAAATATTGGAATATGCAAAGGTGGGCGCGTAGTGGGAAATAAAACTAATTTAAACGGATTTTATCACGGTTTTTTATAATGTTTTGAACCCGACGTTTCGAAAGCTTTTCAGCCTTCGTGTTGACGTGGTGGACTGGATGGATGGTGGATATTTTATTTCATGGTCAAAGTCCACAACACTGAGGGGCCGTTGCGGAAAAACCGTATTTTAATAACATAAACAATGGATTCCCGTGATAATGTTATCAGTGGATTTGTGCGCGTGCGCCGACGCTGGCGACGTCGCCGCACGCCACGGAGGGCGTCGCTTCATAACTGATAAGGTATCACCACAGCTAGTGTTTGTAACACTTTCTCGGAAACTATCTGTGGAATAAAATGGAGGCGTTTTTTTTGTTATAATTTGAAAACTCAGGTTTGATGGTTTCTTCATTTTTGTTTCAGTGATAAAAAACGATAATTATATTAAAAATGAATAGTAACGTAACTTAGAATAAGTTTTAACCAAACTTAAAAAAGATTTAAGACACAGCGACGCAGGCACCCACTCCAAAGAGATCCTATAAAATTTGTTATTTTTCATTTTGTGTCTCTTTTTAAGTCGATTTTTAATTTTTTTTTAATTCCAACACAATATTTTTACTCTATCCTCCGTCATCAGATCTTACCCAAACTTATAAGGGACCACATCACAGCGAATAACTTTTTTACAACAAATAATTCATTATGGTCAGGAGGCCCTCGGGTAGCTGATCCACTTGACTACTATCAAGCTCATTTTCCGTGAGTAGCTTCGTTTCGATGAGACGACCAACTATTCCCTATGCGAAAATTCTCTATTGTGGTAGCTAACAGAGGTAGCAAGGATAGAATATTTCGATCTGATGATACTCAAAAAATTAAATATAAAAAAATCAGCTGGTTAGTAATCATTCTTATGACCTCGTTATCGATACCTATTGGAAGCCCCTCCTTCCAATAGGTATGATTACTAACCAGCTGATTTTTTTGTTTTTACTTAGTTAATATTTATATAATTTAACTGTCATATTGTCCTACAAATAAAATAATAATTTTTTGAGTATCATCAAATCGAAATACTCTATCCTTGCTACCTCTGTTAGCTACCACAATAGAGAATTTTCGCATAGGGAATAGTTGGTCGTCTCATCGAAACGAAGCTACTCACGGAAAATGAGCTTGATAGTAGTCAAGTGGATCAGCTACCCGAGGGCTCCCTGTCTATTATTTTTTCATACATAAAACAAAACGAAATTTGTAAAACTTGTTTTAACAATAGGGTTACTACACTATACACTAAATATACAGGGTTATTTTTAAAACACTGACAACCTCGCAGGGCCATATAGCTGACCCCATATGGAACAACTTTTGTTCTACGAGTTTGGACATAACTCAACACATAAGAAAAAAAATGATTTTACAAGTTTTTGTTGTGTAGTGTTTGTGTTCGTACGTCTACACTCTACGTTTCAGTCATAAACGAACGACCCGACGCACGCTCGCGCGCGTGCAATAGTGAAATCAGCTGGCGGCTGGGTGTAGGTATTATCGATCGATACGGCGCGGCCGGTCATTGAACTGACGCGCGCGCGTGTATTACGTAATGCGCGCAGAGCGTAGGCAACATTCAAGACGGAAATTAAATTCATAATTATTTTTGTATGAGAATAAAATCTAACAAATTATAAAAAGTCGTAGAACAAAAGTAGTAGCAAATGACCTTAGGAATCTACTCCTGCGAGGTTGTCAGTGTTTTAAAAATAACCCTGTATATAAATAGAAAAACAGTAGATGGTAGACGAATGTCTATGAAACATATGTAAAAATAGAAAAATTAACTTCTATTCAATAAAACTACAGAATTTCATCATTTAATTGCATATACATATGGCATATGTAGCTTTGTAGTTTGTGCGTTTATGCGGTTTGTTTGTCTGACGCAACAATGTTACTGGGATGATTTGCAAAAACTTGTTTAAATATATAAATAGCTTCAATGACGTGGCTTGCGTTTAGTATCGTAAAAGGTAAATAAATGGATTATTTTTATCTTTTATATGGATCACTATGTCTATTTATAGCACAGATATATCGAAATATAACGTCGAGATTGGATAAACAGTCTATGTTGATAATATTATAGTCGTCCTTTTTACCGTGTATGCTTAGTCAACGTATATTATTTTTCTTTACATTTTGTTAATATTACATAACAAAATGTGCTATAGGATATTTGAAAATGGAACGAAAATTATAAATTTATGTTTTTTGTAATGTATGTACCTACTGCCAGTGTGCGAAGGATTTAAAAATAGAATCGATAAACATCATTCAATTATTTAGCTGTTTAAATTATATTATCTGTACCAATTGTAAAAAAAAGACATAGTAACCATAACAAACAAATGCTCGGTATTCCCCGTACAATCCACATTGCTACAAAGATATCTGTATTAGTATAAAAGTACCTCCCACCACTTCCTCCCGCCTCCCGGGAGTCCCCAACACAGTTGTCTCTGTGACTCATCCCTGTTTTGTATGCGGGAAGTCTATGTAACTTAACTGTACATAATTGGGTACCGGTTGTGTTTTTTATCACACACCAGCAAGGTATACGTGCATCGCGGGGTCTTGAGTTCGAATTCTAAGCTCCGAACTGAGTTTTTCATGATTGTTTTTTTATAGCACAGGCCCGGGAACGGGCAAGTGGGTCACCTGATGGTAAATGATCTTCATCTCCCATGAACATTCACAATACCTAAATAATAATGGACGCGTTGCCGATTTTAAAGGAAAGGGATATTTAAAGATTGGGAAGGGGAGGGGGTTTTGGGTCTTTGGATATCTCGTTTACCGTACAAAACGCAACAGCAAGCTGCTGTTTCACGTTGGTTTTCTGTAAGACCGTGGTAACAACCCGGTGGAAACAGTCTATTCTAAACTATCGTGCACCACTTGAAAATATGTTTATCAATATAGAGACAGTTTTGCATTGGACTCTGTCCCACGACGGTCGACAGAATTATGCCAGCCTGAAGTTACTGAATACCATGATTTCATTTTTCATGAGCACGACAAAGTGACTGCACTACACCTGATGGTAAGCGTAGTGCAATCCAAAAAACCAGCGACCACCAACAAACAATGAGTTTATGGGTGGTGACTAGAGTCATGCCGGCTTGTATAAATGCTTCTGAATGTTACTCATTGAAATAAAACTAATTTAAACGGATTTTGTCGCGGTTTTTTATTTTCATTTTACGAAGGCTGAAACGCTTTCGAAACGTCGCGTCGGGACCAAAAATTAAAATAAAAAACCGCGATAAAATCCGTTTAAATTAGTTTTATTTCAATATTTCATTATAGCGTACGGTTTTAACATAATATAAATACAATCGTATGTTATTGTGTGTATTTTCCCCTTTGTTCTATTGCCTGTTTGTTGTTTCGCGGAAATATAAACGAAAACATTTAAATACTTTGTTGTAAGTTCGATAGGGCATGTAGGCGGTGATAGGCAATAGACTTTTTATTTATTTTCAGTTAAATATGTCGTTAGCAAACAGCGATAGCTCAGCGGGGAGTGGTATGGACTGTCGAGACGATAGTCGCAGGTTCGAAACCAGCCCCAAGAGCATACACCACTGACTTTTCTAAGTTACGTGTATATTAATTGTTAATTATCGCTTGCTTTAACGGTGAAGGAAACATCGTGAGGAAACCTGCATACCTGAGAACTGAATAAGATTTTCGAAGGTATGTTAAGTCTGCCAACCCGCATTAGGCCAGCGTGGTGGACAAAGGCCTAATCCCTCTCATTCAGTAGAAGAGGCCCGTGCCAAGCAGTGGGACGTATATAACATATTATGGCTAGTAAAAAAAAAAAATACGTACGATGTTTTTATTCAGTTAAAAAAAAAATATTTCATTAAATGACTAGACGATTAAGGCGCTCGCCTAAGCGCCACGCCTGCACATAAACTTTGTATTACAAAGCACTGCATGGCACTGAACTGCGCTCGTCACCCCGAGATATAAAATGTTTTTACCCCATAAAAAACATTCACGCTAGCAGCAGCAGCTAGTTGTACAATATTTTGACCAGTCACCATTTTAAAAACCGCAGGCATAATAACACAAATTGTTTGTCTTTCAATAAAAATCTAGGACAACACAAATAAACATGTTTAATAACATGTTATGACAGGGTTGTTTAATATTGCAGTAACCACGAGTCATCCATTGTTAAATACGTACACTATTTATAGATTTGTAAGCCTTAGTCATTGTTATTTTGTAAATTAATTTAACCTGTGAATAATTTAAACTCCATCGTCCATTAAAAATGATTTTACAATTAACCATTTCGAATAAGTATAAGCTGGTGGTAGGATATTGATATCCGCCCGGATAGCGATCACAGTACACATGGTGTTAAAACCTGCCATAGTGACCCACACGCCTTGTTTGTGTACTGTACCTGCATCGGTCATCCGCCTGTCCTGTCGCAGGCCCCTCGATTTGCTTCTTCGCTCTCCGAAGAGGGAAGAAGCATTTATACAGGCCGGCATGACTCTAGTGAAGTCTGATAGTCATTGTTTGCGCGCGGTGGTCGCGGGTTTTTTAGATTGCACTACGCTTACCATCAGTTTTAGTGCAATCACTTTGCCGTGCTCGGAAACAAATTAACTCATGTTTTTTTTTCATTTGATTGAATAACGAGACGAGCAATGCCAAGTAATTGCATTGGCTTCAATGTCCTTCAAACCGAAACACAACAATGCTTACACATTGTTGCTTGGCGGCAGAAATAGACAAAGTGGTGTTACTAACCCAGACGGCCTGTCACATACGAGGGACATACGACCTTGTAATAATGTTGATAATAATTGGTACGGCGTACGCGAGGATAGTCATAGATCGAAAATTACGCAGCGAAAAAAATTTGGACACGTTTCAAAACAAAATACAGCTACGTGATCGACGCCATGCGACGAAAACTGACGAAACAAGGACACTTTCTTTATCTTGTTATATGGGCTAAAGACCTGTCTACGTGATGGTATGGCGATATGGCTATATTTTTTTTTATTTACGTTAGTAATTACCTAGACCTGATAAGTACAATGGCATGAACTGAAATAGTTTATTAATCATGTAGGCAATTGAAATAGCGCTTATGACAGTCAGTACAAAAGTGAAAGAAACTTATATATAGGAATCAGTAACAATTAATGTATACATAGCATCATTAAAATACACTCGGCAATTATACTAAATCTTTTTATTTATCTGTTATTATTATTTTTCCATATTTTGACTATACTCATCATTATTCTGACGACCGTCGAGGGACTATATAAGGTCCCTCGACGGTCGTCAGAATAATGCCTGAAGTTATTGAATATATGCACTGGCTGATCCTGGAACGCGACTCGCCTGAACGAGCGACGGGTTTTTCACTATGAGTACGGTGGTTGCTGTACTATTTACTTATTTGTTTTGTTATTTAATTGAATGACCTAAGAGCAAGTCGCTCGCCTGATGGTAAGCGCCACGCCTGCCCATAAACAGAAGCAACACCACACAGAACTTTGAATTACAAATCACTGCATACCACTGAACTGCGCTCGTCACCCTGAGACATAAAATGTTAAGTCTCACAATACCCAGTAATTTCACTAACTTCAATGTCCTCCAAACCGAAACACAACAGTGCTTACACACTGTTGTTTGGCGGCAGAAATAGACATAGCGGTGGTACCAATCTAGACGGCTTCTGGCATACGCGGGACCTACTACCTCGTAATCATAACAAAAATTCACGCCTATATCTCGAAATACCTTTCGAGATATAGGCGTGAGTTTTTATGGTAAGTAGAACTACATCTTGTGCAGCCATTATTTCCGTGCCAGGATACAAATTCCAATTCCAAGCGTCTCATACACGATTTGTCGAATCGAAAATCGAACACGAATTGTGATTATCAAATTTGCTGGTGGGAGGATACTTGTATCCGACTGGATAGCGACCACCGTACACTGGTGCTAAAACGTTCCGTAGTGCCCACCAACCAAGCCCACCTTGTGTGGGTCGCGTTCCAGGGTCAGCCAGTGTATATCCGGTTCTCCCCAGGGGCCTGTCCCCTGATCCTAACCCTTTTCCCTTCTCTTTTTCCTTCCCCTCCCCCTTGGCCCTTTGGCAGGCCGGCATGATCTTGCCGACCTACGATGGACACATTGTTTATCGTTGGTCGACACTATTTGGATTACGCTGCACTTACCATCAGGTGTAGCGTAGTCACTTTGCCGAGCCAAGATAAAAAAAAAAATCAAAAGCCGCGCTTTTAGCAACTTAATGTTGACTTGACATGAGATTTGATAGATGATTTGTTAATTTTTACATTAATCAGCCTCTCAGAAACTGGGCGTGAGTCTCATAAACTATCTACCCAAAACCTCACAGTCTCAGCCTTCCTACGTTGCCCGTCCCCCCCGACACTAGTACCGGCCCGCGAGCCAATGATGACTAGTAGTTTTAATACTCCCACAAACCAATAATCGCAGATGTCTCTGCCCTCTCCCAGTGGCCGTCCTGAGCCGAGGTTCGTACCCCAAAGGGGGTGCCCTCGGCGTGGTCACTTGAATGTAAGGGTTGAGAGCGCCTAAAGCGCTCACCCGAAAGTCCGGTGAAGCTGTATACAGCCGACTATCGTCAGGCTTACAGCAAGCGTCAAAACAAAAAAAAAACGTTGCCTGTAGACTAAAGATGAGGCTAAACATACGGATTCCATTGCCAAGGTCTTGTAAAAGGACCACTTGAGAACTGGCACGTAGCTACGTGGCGGGCGCGGTACTTACCTTAATTCAAATTCAATTGACGCGCGGGTTTCTTGCGTTTTCCTTTAAGACCTCCGGAAGACTATTCTGACGGGTAATCCACCAGGTTTTTTTTTCTACAAAGGAACACTTTCTAAGACGTAATTGTCACCAAATAAACACTGCACTCCAGTCATAATGCCTCCAGTCTCCAGTCAGGCTATTAAGATTGCAATAATGTAATCTACATCCTAAATCATTAGTCCCGAAAGTGATCCAGGTGGACCCCCAGGGGTCCACGGGAGACTCGACGGGGGTCTACGTTGGCATGACAATAAAATGGGGGGTTTTTTTTATCCTGGCACGGCAAAGTGACTACGCTACACCTGATGGTAAGTGTAGCGCAATCCAAGAATAGTGTCGACCAAAGATAAACAATGTGTCCATCGTTGGTGGGCAAGATCATGCTGGCCTGCCAAAGGGCCAAGGGGGAGGGGAAGGAAAAGGGATGGGAAAAAGGTTAGGATCAAGGGGCAAGCCCCGTGGGGAGAACCGGATATACACTGGCTGACCCTGGAACGCGACCCACACAAGGTGGGCCACTACGGCAGGTTTTAGCACCAGTGTACGGTGGTCGCTATCCGGTCGGATACAAGTATCCTCCCACCAGCAAATTCACCACAATTTGTAAGCGGGGGACCACGAAAATGTATCTGCTTTCGATAGTGAAGAACTATAATGTTGGCTTGACTTCACCTATCAATATAGGCAGATAATATTTTATAGGGATATTTAGGGAATATGGTAGAAATATAGCTGCAGGGGGTCCGCCGGAACCAGCTAAATTATGAAAGTGGTCTATGAGAAAAAAGTCTGGAAACCTCTGGTCAACGAAATATTGTGGAGTTCGCCAATGGTTGCCAGAATGATACCAGTTTGAAATAACTAGACATACGTCGGCTTTCTCCGGGACGTGACATCCCGGAACGAGCCAATATGGTGGTGTTATAAGAGAGTTTTATTTCTGCCGCCAAGCAAACTGTTGCCTAAAGTTAGTAATCACTGTTGTGTTTCGGTTTTAAGGACATCCTCTATCCTGGCACGGAAATAACCTCCTGTAATCGGTAACTGCACAAGAAGTAGTTCTACTTACCCTTCGAGCTACAGGCGTGAGTTTTTGTTATGATTACAACCTAGGTCCCTCGTATGCGAGAGGCCGTCTAGGTTGGTAGCGCCGCTTTGGCTATTTCTGCCGCCAAGCCACAGTGTGTAAGCACTGTTGTGTGGTGTTGCTTCTGTTTATGGGCAGGCGTGGCGCTTACCATCAAGCGAGCGCCTTGCTCGTCTCATTCAACCAATAAAAAAAAGTGTTAAAGTCTACTAGCTCTTTAATAGGCAGTGACTCCGATACATTAAATCTACACCTAAAATGACTCGATACATTGTATTCCAGGCGTCTTAAACTGTATGATTTACCAATACACAAACCAAATACTTCACTACGTCCCATTTTGAGTCAGATCAACACACCAACCCACAGATAAAGTGAAGGTAGGCATGTAAAATTAACTTTTCGGGACGACCTACATGAAGGCTGCAAGCTTTCGAAACGTCGGAACCGAAAGTAAAAATAAACTGCGATATAACCCGTTTAAATTAATTTTACTTTAATATGTAATAGTCGCTTAATTATAAAAAAAAACTTTTATTTATGTTTTTCTTAGTGATTGCCACGACCCAGAATGACCAGTCATTCATTGTGTATTCGTAGTATAAAAATTGAACATTGCTGCAACGCATATGAAATCAATCTAATCAACCCATTTATTGTATTCTTAAAATGTTATAGTTAAAATAGATTCAGTCAAATTTACCCAGTTCGAAAGACGTTCGTTTTGTTAAAGAAGACGGACAAGAAGCTTTAACGTTTTTTTCAAACTGATTTTTTTTTATTAGAGCAGCTCAATTTATGCCAATAAGGAACATTATAAAGTGAAATAATGAAATTATAATGATTTTTGTGCATGATCCTCAAATAATGTATGTCGTCGTTCAAAAGACCCGTTTTGGGCTATACGGCCCTGGGCACACGGTTATAATAGAAAGTAAAAGATTACTTTTTAATAGCCTCATTACCGATAATTTTTTGATGGGTTTTGGCGTTGAGCCATGCCAGAAAGCCTGACCAGACGTGGTGCGCATGGGATGAAGTCTAACTGTACATTTTTTGGGTGGTAGAGCCATGCTATAGACAGTTTTGTCTATAACATGAATGGGCCGGCTAGACCGGATCGTTACCACAGTCTTACAGAAAACCGACGTAAAGTAACGGCTTGCTGTTGTTTTTCATACAGCGAGTGAGATATCCAAATCCCCCTCCCCTTCCCCATCCCTTTAAGGTCCGCAACACGGTCATGATTCCTCTGGTATTGTGGGCGGACATGGGCGGTGAAGATCACTTACCAACAGAAACACTAGCTCATTTGCACACCTATGCTATAAAAATCATGAGCGAAGAGGTTATGTAAGAGTGGTAAGACCACAGACTTCTTTGACGTCAAAACAAAGTTTAAATCGGAACGTAACATTTGTTATAACAGGATCTTAAATTCGGTAAAAAGTGGGTCAAGGCCGTCGCGTCGCGGTCTCTGTCGTCATAACTTTCGTAACGATGGATTTTACACGACTGACGCACTTAAGATACGTTGCATTTGATTCTGTTGACACGGAATTGTTAAAATCCTGGTATTTGGTTTGGAAATTGGTTGTTTGATGTCAAAACGTCATTTGTTTGCGCATTCAGTGACGTTTGTTTTTTATTAGCTTGAATGAAGATATAAGCCAGTCACTCGCCTGATAGTAAACGCTACGCCTGCCCATAGACAGAATCATTAAAGACTTTGAATTATAAAACACTGTATTGCACTGGACTATACTCGGTACTCCGAGGCATAATATGTAAAATCTCAAGTCATTTCACTGGCTTCAAGATCCTTCAAACCGAAAACACCTTCAAAGTTAATTCGTGCAAAAAAAGGCATATCTTTGTGTTTTTTTTTTGACGACACAGTTAAAATCTATACATTAAAGCCAATGGAACATTAAAGTATAATATTTGAAGAATATTATGTGAAATTTTCATGAAGAAATATCAAAAAATTGACGTGACGTCAAAGTTTGTATTGACTGTTATTTGACAAATGACCCCTCAATCAGATTTAAATTCCTTCTAATTTTTTTATGGACGGATTAATGAAATTCTTTCTGCGATAGGTTTACATTTAAATCAACAAGTACACCACTTGTAGATTTAAATAATTCTTTCTTTCTTTCTGCCTTGCGTTATCCCGGCTTAGTGCCAGGGTCCGCCTTCCTACTTAAACGCCTCCACTTCGCCCGATCTTGAGCATCCTCTATAGTGAGACCATTGGCTCTCATGTCTCCCTCCAATACGTCAAGCCAACGCTTTTTGGGCCGTCCACGGGATCGTACTCCTAGTACGATCTGGCTCAGGCACCTGCGACCGACGTACTCCTGTGGTTTCCTCAAAACATGGCCAAACCACCTTAAGCGACACTCTTGGAGTTTATCAGCCACGTCGCGGACACCAAGGCTGCCGCGGATGTACTCGTTACGAATACGATCGAATCGTGTAACATTGCACATCCACCGCAGCATCTTCATCTCCGCGACATGGATTTCTCCGACATGCCGCTTAAGGGCCGGCCACGTCTCGCACCCATACAGGAGTACAGGCCGAATGATGGTCTTGTAGATGAGACCTTTAAGTCTCATCGGCATCTTTCGGTCGCAAGTAACGCCTGTGAGCTCCCGCCACTTAGCCCAAGCAGCGCCAATACGGGCCCTAACGTCGAGGTCGATGTCACCGGACTCATGCAGTACAGACCCCAGGTATTTGAACTTGTCCGTTTTCACGGCAAGTTCACCCCTATTCGGATACTATCCGGGTCTGCACTCCAGCAAGCCATGTACTCGGTCTTCGCCACATTTAGTTTCAGACCACCGTTTTCAAGCGTCCCCTTCCACAGGTCCACCCTTTGCTCTAGGCGCTGTTTGTCCTCATCTACCAGTGCGATGTCATCGGCATACATGACCACCCATGGTGGCTGCTCCTGTATATCCGCCGTCGTGACATCAAGCACCACATTAAATAGAAAAGGACTCAGCGCCGAGCCTTGGTGGACACCTACGGTAATTGGGAAGGGGTTGGTATCGCCAACAGCAGTCCGAACCAGAGATTCGGATCGGAGGTACATGTCCCCGATAATGTCAATATATGCCTCTGGCACACCCTTGAACCTCAACGCCCACCAGATCGCCCGCCGGGGCACACGGTCGAAGGCCTTCTGCAAATCTAAAAAGGCAAGATGCAGAGGCTTCTTCTTCGTCCTGTATGCCTCGGTAAGCGACCTAATCGCGAACACGGGGTCCATGGTGCCACTTCCTGGTGTGAAGCCATATTGACACTCGGAGACAGTACACTCTTGGCGGAGCCTAGATTCGAGGACGCGTTCGAAGAGCTTCATGGTGTGGCACATGAGCTTAATGCCGCGGTAGTTCCCGCAGTCCTGAACACTGCCTTTACCCTTGTATATGGGAGTTATAAAACTCAACCGCCAAGGGTCGGGCATTTTTTTGGTGTTCAGGATGCGGTTGAACAACTCGGCAAGAAGCTCCACACCATAGGAGCCCATCGCTTTCCACGCGATAATAAAAAAATTTAATCAACTACCCTATTGCGCCACTGTTTACCCCTTAGAGGATTTAGGCATGGAGTTTTGTTATATAACCAACCATTTTACACGCGTTGCGGCCTCAATGTTTGAAATAATTCAAATAAAATTTTCCTGTGCCAGTGTGTTATACTTTTGTTCCATAGTTGTTTATAAAATATTATTATGTACGTTAGTAGCCTTGTCCTATCAAAATAACAAATTTTCCTCAACAGTTGTTAAGGAAAATTGGCACGACAATGAAATTTGCAATTCCAGACAGGCCGGTTTCCCTGAAATATAAAAAATAATTTAAGAGGAATTTTATAGTATAATTTATTAAGATACAGGAATATATAGTAAATATTTAGTTATGTCCTTATACCATTCGTTCTGGACTAATTAATAACCGACATCAAAATCAGAGGAGCTTCTCCATACGGTTGGTGTTATTTTATGCATTTTCTACCAGTCGTGGACAACTCAAAATTTGGCAAACATTAATCAATTTTGAGTTGGTGATAACACCAAATTATTGCAATTTTATTATCCAACGATTAAAAACATCTATTCTAAATTGGTTAGTTTTATTTTATTTGATTTTTTTATTCCAGATTATTTATGGAATAATTTTCAAAATGCTTACATAAATACTGATACTACTCTTTCAAGCCCCTTGAAAGTGCATTTTTTCCAATATTTAAGCATAAAACCTTTGAGCTATTGAATAAATAGACCATCAGCAAAATTTGGTAATTCTGTTAAAAGTTATGAATAATTATATACATATACAAAAAGATACGCGGCGAATGGAAAACCTCTATTTATTTCGTCGGACAAAAATATAGTTACGAGAAGATATTAAAATGTTAATGATTCCAATGAATGTCACGTTTTGAGAAAAAAAACAAAAGTGTATATCGGCCAACAAATATTTTTTGTCTCAAACACGCTGGTTTTCAAATTGATCAACGTCATCACACTAATATTATAAATGTGAAAGTTTCTTTGTTTGGATGTTTGTCCGTCAATCACGCTGAAACTACTGACCGGAATTTGATGAAATTTGGTATACAGACAGGCTGAGCTGACTTGGGTGATAGGATACTTTTTATCCCGGAAAAGCAGATCACGCGGGCGGAGCCGCGAGGAAAAGCTAGTTAGACATATTTATGTTCGTCGACGTTTCGATGTCGGTCAAAATAAAAGCAACTACCGGTCTAATTGCTCGCATTTTAGAATATTTACGTCGTGTGAACTCCAATCTAACGACTTCGAGGTCTATGATGTATTTTTTTTGCATTTCAAAGAAGGGGTGACCAGAAATTTGTGAATTGCTAAATAGTTCATCTATTAGTCACACCGAAGTACATAGTATGTTTATTATTCCTAACTTCAACATTTAAATTCAAATTTAAATGTAATAATTGTATTTTTATTCATTTAATGACCACAGATAATAAGAGTGAATAGGTGTTACATACACCCTCCAATTTGATGTGTTTTTTTATTATAAATACTATTTTTATTAATAGCATAGGCCGGCAAACGAGCAAGTGGGTCACCTGATGGTAAGTGATCTCCACCGCCCATGTACGCCCACCACCAGAAGAATCATAGGCGCGTTGTCGACCTTAAAGGAAAGGGATAATTAGGGATTGGGAAGGGGAGGGGATTTGGGCTTCCGGATATCTCACTCACCGTACGAAACGCAGCAGCAAGCCGCTACTTTACGTTGGTTTTCTGTGAGACAGTGGTAACGACCCGGTCGAGCCAGCCCATTCATGCTGTAGACAAAACTGTCTACAGCGTGGCTCTACCACTCTACAATTTGTTTTATATTCCAGGAAAATTGTTATTTCCTTATTCTTTTCTTTCCATCGCATAGTCCTGATCCCACAGTTAGATACAAGTCTTGTGTCGCGGGTATCAGAAACTACGAAAGACTCGGTCTCACAATACCTATAACCCGAAACAAATATATGTGACCACACAATAATTTGTCACGGTGTAGGGATTGAACCCGCGGCCTCTCGAGTCACAGCCAGTCGGCTACTCGCCCGCTGCGCCACGGAGGTTGACAAGTAATATGAATTCTTAAGATATCGACTAATATTTAATGTTACTATGGGCCTATTTCACAACTGCCTGATTAATATAATAATAAAAATAATAACGTGTATATCTCCTTACACGACATTAGTACAAACAATATAATCACAATCAGTTATTGACAAATGGACGCAAATACGCAACAACATTCCGACCCACAACAAACGATTAAAAAGAACATTTATCTTATCCATCTTTATATATATAATTCTTCTGTGAGTGTGTATGTTCCTGAACTTCTCTTAAACGACTGGACCGATTTTGATGAAATTTTTTGTGTGTGTTCAAGGGGATCTGAGAATGGTTTAGATTCACAATTTTGTCCGCTGGACAATGTTTTTTTAATTAATTTTTAATTTATTAGTAGTTGTTGATTTTGGAATGTTCATTTTCCAGTACAAACTGTTCCTGGGTACTATAAGCGCAGGTATAAACCGGATGGTTGTCGTTGCGAAGCTTGCCGTGATGACGGGTCGTATAGCGTGTAGACTGGACAGGGACAGGACAGGGACAGGACAGTGAGACAGGACAGTGAGACAGGACAGTGAGACAGGACAGTGAGACAGGACAGTGAGACAGGACAGTGAGACAGGACAGTGAGACAGGACAGTGAGACAGGACAGTGAGACAGGACAGTGAAACAGGACAGTGAGAGGACAGTGAGACAGGACAGTGAGACCGGACAGTGAGACAGGACAGTGAGACAGGACAGTGAGACAGGACAGTGAGACAGGACAGTGAGACAGGACAGTGAGACAGGACAGTGAGACAGGACAGTGAGACAGGACAGTGAGACAGGACAGTGAGACAGGACAGTGAGAGGACAGTGAGACAGGACAGTGAGACCGGACAGTGAGACAGGACAGTGAGACAGGCCAGTGTGACAGGATAGTGAGACAGGACAGTGAGACAGGACAGTGAGACAGGACAGTGAGACAGGACAGTGAGACAGGACAGTGAGACAGGACAGTGAGACAGGACAGTGAGACAGGACAGTGAGACAGGACAGTGAGACAGGACAGTGAGACAGGACAGTGAGACAGGACAGTGAGACAGGACAGTGAGACAGGACAGTGAGACAGGACAGTGAGACAGGACAGTGAGACAGGACAGTGAGACCGGACAGTGAGACAGGACAGTGAGACAGGACAGTGAGACAGGACAGTGAGAGGACAGTGAGACAGGACAGTGAGACCGGACAGTGAGACAGGACAGTGAGACAGGCCAGTGTGACAGGATAGTGAGACAGGACAGTGAGACAGGACAGTGAGACAGGACAGTGAGACAGGACAGTGAGACAGGACAGTGAGACAGGACAGTGAGAGGACAGTGAGACAGGACAGTGAGACAGGACAGTGAGACAGGACAGTGAGAGGACAGTGAGACAGGACAGTGAGACCGGACAGTGAGACAGGACAGTGAGACAGGACAGTGAGACAGGACAGTGAGACAGGACAGTGATACAGGACAGTGAGACAGGACAGTGAGACAGGACAGTGAGACAGGACAGAGAGACATGACAGAGAGACAGGACAGTGAGACAGGACAGTGAGACAGGATAGTGAGACAGGACAGTGAGACAGGCCAGTGAGACAGGATAGTGAGACAGGACAGTGAGACAGGACAGTGAGACAGGACAGTGAGACAGGACAGGACAGGGACAGGACAAGACGGGGACAGGACGGGGACGGGACGGGGACGGGACGGGACGGGGACAGGACGGGGACGGGACGCGGACAGGACGGGGACAGGACGGAGACGGGACTGGGACAGGACTGTCCAACCGGAGGGAGGTGGGAGACGACCTGACTTAGGTCGTCGAAGTCAATTAAATGTGCGACGGGCTACCTCACGTGCAATGGCGCAGTACCTCACTTAATTGCATTTAATGTAAATAAAACATTTGTATTAAGTTTTGACCACATTTTACACAAATATATTATGTAGGTGATACGAAGTTCACCGGGTCATCTAGTCTTTATATAAGGAACTAGATATTTTAGTGTACCTATCTGATAATATTGGCTTAGACATTGTGAAACGGGCTATAATGGTCAGACATATGCGCTGTTTAAAAATCATTTGCTGTGCATTACCTTACATAATACAATATATTCCTTCAAGGTTACATATGCGACCGTATTGAACGCAAATGAAAGGCAGATTGCGTTAGTCCCCGATGTAGAGCCGGGGAAGTCCATCCGGATGTCTCGACCGCTGTGGGTTAACAAACTTTGTTTTGTTTATCTTTTATGTTGGCTAAGGATTGCAGTGCAATGGAAATAAATAACTCACTCACGGTAGCCAGTTAATAATAGAAGCCCTGTATTATATACGTCCTACTACTGGACACGGACCTCCTATACTTAATGTATATTTGATTTGGCCTTAGTCCACCACGCTGGCCTAATGCGGGTTGGTGTACTTCACATACCTTCGAAAAATCTTATCGAGTTCTCAGGTATGCAGGTTTCCTCACAATGTTTCCTTCACCATTAAAGAAAGCGATAATTAACTATTAATATACACGTAACTAGAAAAGTCAGAGGTGCATGCTATTGAGGCTAAAAATGGTGTGGATTTGTGCAATTAACATTAACGGTAATGAACAGTGTATGGAAACATTAAAGTAAATGAATTAAGCATCGTACTGGAAAGAATTCACACCGAAACTCCAACAAGACCTTGAAAACTACACTGATATTTCATCGTTCTTGTGAAGACTTGAGAATAAATTATACTTGTCATCGGCGAAATGCATAATACTGCGAAGCTATAAATTAAAACAACAACTAAATCGCACATGTTGTTTTGTGTTTTGCACAAAACATCTCGCGACCTGTCACAACATGATAACGTATTATGATTGTAAATTCCCGCGCAATCGCAATTTGCCGAATCAAACGCACGCGTTCTGAAAAACAAATATATTTGTCCTAAATTGGGACGTTTAAAAACATGTTGTTGCGAAATGATGCAACATCGTTTAAAATTGAGGTTAAAGTAGACGTGGCAGATTTGAAAGAAAGTTTATCAATAACACCTCATATCGAACGATGATTATTGAAATTATGTTGAAATATATGGATGCAAATAAGCAATAATATTTCAAGCCATATCAAGTAAAAACTGAGGCATTGATTTTATTTTGTAAAATGTATTAGATTTATGTTGGTTAAATTTCGTTTTTTATAAAAAAATTAAACATAAGTGAAACATTTCCTATGTACGATTATGCAAATAGAACTTTAAATTATTGATTTAAATTAATGAATTTAGCAAAATAAAATAAATATCTACATTTTTACTTGATATGAGTTGAAATTGCATATTTGCATCCATATATGATATTAACTGTGATCAGGGTTGCCAATTTAAAAACAACCAAAGTTTTATTAAGCATATAGGCCACTAAGGGCGTTTTAGATGGCAATGAGAGCCTCCGTGGCGCAGCAAGCGAATAGCTGGCTGCGAAGCGAGGCCGTGGGTTCGATTCCCACACCGAGACTGTTGTTGTGTTTGTGCGATCCACGAATATTTGTTTCGGGTCTGGGTGTTGTGGGGCCGCAAGTCTTTCGTAGTTACTGACGATATATGTACACGATACAGGATACAGGTTAACCTACAGTAGGAACTGTAGACAATTTTGTCTACAGCGTGGCTCTACCACTCATAAAAGTGTAGCTCTTTTCGTGAATGTTTTTTCTGGGATTAAAAAGTAGCCTATGTTCATCAGGGATAATGTAGGATTCTAATGGTAAAGAATTTTTCAAATCGGTCCAGTAGTTTCGGAGCCTATTCAATGCAAACAAACAAATCTTATAGCAAGAGCAACAAATCTTAAAGCACTTCATATACAAAATGTATATAGGCGGACTTAATGCCAAAGGCATTCTCTGCCAGTCAACCTTAGGATGGTGCAGAGATAGACAAGATATACTTTATAATATTAGTTTAGATTATTCCCATAACCAGTAACGGAAAAATAAGAATTTTCTGTATGTACTCAGTAATGGCGTATGCTGTAATGTATAATCAGCTCCGAGTGTGTAAATAATCAGATTCTATGAAATGATTAAGTATCTGTTAAAGTTTATCGACGTTTATGAGGGCGGGATACGATAAACATTTCTATTTTAGAACCAACATAAGTACAAATAACGTGATAAATAAGTAAGCCTAACTACAAACATATTCGTGACTCTACACTAGGTTAACCCTGTATCCTACAACACCCAGACCCGAAACAAATGTGGATTACACAAACATTTGTCTGTGTGAGGATCGAACCCGCGGCCTCTTGTTTCACAACTAGCTGCTCGCTCTTTGCGCCATGGAAGCCTTAAAAACAGGCGGTGGTTGGACAGTTTTGCTGGTGGGAGGATACTTGTATCCGACCGGATAGCGACCATCGTACACTGGTGCTAAAACCTGCCATAGTGGCCCACCTTCTGTGGGTCGCGTTCCAGGGTCAGCCAGTGTATATCCGGTTCTCCCCAGGGGGCTTGCCTCCTAATCCTAACCCTTTTCCCATCCCTTTTCCTTTCCCTCCCCCTTGGCCCTTTGGCAGGCCGGCATGATCTTGCCGACCTACGATGGACACATTGTTTATCGTTGGTCGACACTATTCTTGGATTGCGCTATACTTACCATCAGGTGTAGCGTAGTCACTTTGCCGAGCCAGGATAAAAAAATAAAAAAAAGGCAAATAGTTTACAATACGTTCAATATTGCTTGGATCGGCTAAGTTAGAGCCCCTTCATTTCAATCCCGGGTAAATCAAGATTAATTTTTAAATCGAAAACTCAAATTGAAAATGGCCCAGGACCTCGCCGGTTACTAACCCTACATAGCGTTCCACTAGACCAGAAGTTCTCAACCTTTTCTGGACCGCCTTTAGAAGAAAAAACATCCAACGCCCCGAAATATATAATTTAGTTTTTTGATATTTTTGTAAAGTATATTATTTTATTATAGCAAATCAATATTTTAAGAATATTTTGATGCTGATAATGTAGGTCCGACCCTCATTTGCCACAGAATCCGTTATTCCATAGAAAACTTCTGCGCCCACGGGGTGTCACCCGTTAAAAAAACTGATAAACATTCAAGCAAATGTCAATCTTTACTGATCAGTAATAATGTCTGTATTGGATAACAGCATGATTCATAACGATAAATATAAATCGGATTAGATCGATAACACAATTCATATTGAAACGTATAATAATAACATTATTGATAATGGATAATTAGGTTTTAGCAATCTAGATAACTTTGTGATATCCCAGTTCTTGGAATTAAAAATACTTCCTTATCGATTTACACAATTTTCGGCGCCAAGAACTTTAATCCTTTTTTTAGTGTGTTTAGGCATTTTTTGAACCTTGATGTAAAATGTTAAGAAATGACTGATGTAAGTAAGGCTACCTAAAATATATTTTTACCCAACTGGATAGCGAACATCCAACAGATGCTGAAAAACCCATTATATTATCTCATTCGGGCGAGTGGCATACCAGGATTCGCCAGTATACATATATACTTCAGGCTGGCATAATTCTGGCAACCATCGAAGGATGCAATGTCTCTTGACACAAATATTTGTGACGTGACGTAGGCGGGACCTCGGGATATCTCTTTCACCGTACGAAACGCAACAGCAAGCCGCTACTTTACGTCGGTTTTCTGTGGGACAGTGGTAACGACCCATTCATGCTGCAGACAAAACCGTTTACAGCTTGGCTCTACTACCACACAACAAATTGGTGGTTAAAACTCGAATATTTTGAAATAGGGCTTAAATATCAATAATTCCCCTAAATACGGATATTTTAAATCATATTCAGGGACTTTTCGAAAGTAATGAAATGAAGCCACAAAATGTACTGAATAACTGATAATATGATAAACCGGTCTTCCCGCAATTGTTTCCAGGGTCGCCCCCACACAATAAATCCGCTAAATTCCACCAACCTCGAAATTATGCCCATTATAACCATTTATACTTTAAATCATTGTAATAGAGTGCAATTTTGAACGTTATCACTGTTATCACACAATCTCGTTTGAAGTTTTATCGAATTGTGTCGATTGCAGATAATTTAAAGGTCGTCATGACTGATGGGTGTGGTGATGCTTTAAATAATATATTAGGAATCGAAGATAAAGCCGTTGACTCTACGTTCGGCAACTTAATAAATATATAAATATACACCCAACAGTCACATACATAGTCCTGACCCTACAGTAAGATACGAGTCTTGTGTCGTGGGTATCAGAAATTGCGAGAGACTTTCGGTCTCACAACACCCAGACCCCGAAACAAATATTAGTGGATCACACAAACATTTGTTTCGGTGCGGGGATCGAACCCTCGGCCTCTCGCTTCACAGCCGGCTTCCTCGTAGTTCTGATACCCACAACACAGGTGAAACTAGTGTGGGGTCAGGACTATGTGTGTTGGGTGTATTTATTTATTTAGTGGTAGAATTGGCATCCGGTAGTCCGCCTCGGTACATACCACATACGCCACTCACGCCTGTAATCATCAAGTGATAGGCAGCGGTTTAACCAGTATACCCACATTTCGCCGAGCGTATTTCCGTCCCATACTGTGATAGAGGGCGAGCCTATCGCCATACCGTGCACAATTCTAGACTCCGGGCTAATACTGAGAATTTCGTGACAAAAAAGTGTTTATTTATAAATAGTTCTCGATATAATGTCAAGGAAATTGTATCGGTGCGGTCGACACGTGTTTTAGTGGAATTCGGTTTGTATCTGGCTAGAAACAACTTGGCAGTGCCCTAGATTCGATTCGGGAAAATGTTCTTTTGTATCATGCTCTTCGGTTAGGGAAAACGTTCTTCTAGGGATTATAAAACACAAATATAAGTTTGTGAGGTTAATTTGTTTAAAATCGTTTGGTTTCATTAATAGAGTTTTTGAAATGACCAAAATCGCCTCAAATGGTATGGAGATGTAAAAAAACGTAGCGAAGACTAGGTAGTATAGATATTCTCAAATACCTAATACTAGAACAGAAGAGAGGTAGAAATCGTCCACCACTGAATAATGTGGAAAAAAATAGTCAACAAAAATTAACCCATTGCCTCGCTGGCGCTGTTGTAATGCGTACAACACCTGGACTGAGGTCTCAAGTTCGATCCCCGAGTCGGCTAAAGTTGGTATTGGGTTTTTCTATCACGAAAGATTTAGTACCAGCCCGAAGTCTGGATTTGTGCCGGCCTCGTCCCCTATCATATCATGAAATAGAAATCAGCTTGGCGAAATGTGGGCGTACTGGTTACTGGTCTACCAACCACTTTGGAGATAACAGGCGTAATTTCCATGTCCGATTTTGCAATAAAAATAACTTTATACAGTCGACTCTCGATAATTTGACACTAATTAATTTATTTCGGGTCCCTTAAAAAAACAAAAAATCACGAATTTTTATCAAAGTCTTATTTACTTGAGTACGAGCTCTCTTGGTAATTTAAATTTTTTCTCTGGTGTATTATCAAGTTAACTTATTGAGCTTAGCAAAATAAAATTAATATCTTAATTTGAACTTGCCGTGGGTTGAAACGTTTTAACACGCTTTTATTGCATAATATAAGTCCAGATATGAACAAAAACATAATCGATGCGTCAAATAATAAACAATACGCACGCGACAACGTAATGATTAACACATTATACTTGTTAGTTGCTATCATTACGGCGAACACGCGGTACGAAACTAGGGATTGCAATCCGGAAAAACGGATCCGGTAATCCGGCGGATCCGGCATCATTAAACGTCCACCGGATCCGGTACCAATATACCGGATCCGGCGACCGGATCCGGTGCTACAATTTTTAGATATTTAAATAGAGCTGTTGCATGATTAGGTACTTTACTATGCCAAAGAAAAAAGTCATACGATCAGAAATGACAAAAATCTTGGAAAGACTTATTCAAGATGATAACTCTAAAGAAAAAATTGAAAGAAATAGTAGAAGAGAACTTAGATTCACCCTCACTAAAGAAAGATTTGACATTACAGGAAGGATTTCAATTACAAATCCAGCAAGAAACCATGTGTTATAGCTTACATACTAAAAAAGAGAAAGATTTTCATAAAGTACTGAAAAAGTAAATGACTACATTTGAAAGGACGGAGTTCGGAGAGAATACTTGTCTGCTATTTATGCTTATTTGCTGACAATAAAGCCGACAAGTGTAGAAACTGAAAGGGCCTTTTTGGCCGCAGGCTATATTTGCAGCTCTATTAAAAGTTGACTAGCAGATGACAAAATTAACATTATTTGTTTTCTACGATCCTTTTTTCAAAATCAACATTGATTTTCTATATATAATGAATACTAAGACAATTATTACTTAAAATTCTACTTAAAATAATTATTTTTTGTAAGTAGATTAAACTAAAAAGTCGAAATTATAAGAGAAACTCATTATTGTCATAATTGTGCCATTCATTACAAAGATTCATCAAATCATGATGGTGTCTGTCATAAATATAAGACTTGTTTGTTGCAATAGTTAGCATTCTCAAATACTTTATTAATTATTGTGATCTCATCTCAATAAATTACGTAAGGTTAATTATATTAGATTTTATAATATTACTTACTAACATAATTGATCTATATTGGTCCAGTCATTTTAGCTTAAATTAGGTAAGAACCTCGGAATTCGAGATACCCGGCTGTAACTCTGTAAATACTTGTGTATTTACACCCTAAAAGTTGTCTCAAAACCTACATATGGTAGGGTGTGCGCAACTATTAAATTTCAAGGTCAAAGGTCACAAAAATCGCTTTTTTCGTAAATATTTCATTTCCTATGGGTTTTTTGCTATTTGTATCTATTATCAATATTGTAGAATACAAAATTCTCTACAAATTTTGTTTAATTTTTTTTTTCATACGGTGAACCGTTTTCGAGATAGAGGGCGGAGAGCGCGCGGTCACAGGATCAGTTCAGGTCAAACGGTGCCTCTGGTCGAAAACGCGCCATATATAGTTGATGAACTATCTATAAATCAATGATTATAAATATTTGTCAATTTTTATTAACTATTATGTTATACTAGCTTTTGCCCGCGTGAACAGCATTTTCCGGGATAAAAGTAGCCTGTAACCGTCTGCAGGGCTCCATCTGTCTCTGTAGATAAATTCATCAAAATCGGTTTAGTGATTTAGGCGTGAAAGCGTGAAAACTTTCACCCCCTTTTTCATCCCTTAATAAATAAAATTTCCAAAATTCCTGAAACACGTATTTATTTATTTTACGTCAATAACCGAAATACAAAATTTCGTTTATGTAACTTTCAAAATGACGGACTTGTGACCGCGCGCTCTCCGCCCTCTATCTCGAAAACGGTTCACCGTATGAAAAAAAGTTTTAAACAAAATTTGTAGAGAATTTTGTATTCTACAATATTGATAATGGATATAAATAGCAAAAAACCCATAGGAAATGAGATATTTACAAAAAAAGCAATTTTTGTAACCTTTGACCTTGAAATTTAATAGTTGCGCACACCCTACCATATGTAGGTTTTGAGACAACTTTTAGGGTGTCAATACACAAGTATTTACAGAGTTACAGCCGGGTATCTCGAATTCCGAGGTGAACTTACTAAAATGACTGGACCATATGTGAAAGTGAAATCTATGAAGATTGAGCTACTTGTTTCATCGTTAAAATTTTACTAGTTACCTACACTACTAGATTTTATTTGCTCGTTGTCTAATCTTAACATTAGATTGGAAATAGAGTTGATTTTATATGTTTTATTTTTTATAAACTACCTATATTAAGCACAATAATACTTGATTAACTTACTAACAGTTCATTTTGAACCGAAAAGCAAAATCATCCTGACTTGATCAATCCGGCCGGATCCGACCGGATCCGGCCGGATCAGTGGAAATCCGGTCGGATCCGGCCGGATTGAAAATGACGCCGGATTGCAATCCCTATACGAAACACGTGACGAAGCGAAACATAATTATCTATATTGAGTTGTAAATCTTATCAGTTGCTAACTTGCTAGTGGTACATTATTCTGAACTGTATCTATGGAGGGAAGTGGACAATTAATAAATAAATAAATACACCCAACAGTCACATACATAGTCCTGACCCCACAGTAAGATACGAGTCTTGTGTCGTGGGTATCAGGAACTACGAGAGACTTTCGGTCTCACAACACTTAGACCACGAGACAAATATTTGTGGATCACACAAATGTTGGTCTTGGTGCGGGAATGGAACCCGCGGCCTCTCACTTCACAGCCGGCTACTCGCCCACTGCGCCACGGAGGCGCCACAATTAATATTTCCAACTCCTCCCTAACCTTCTATCTGATTTCGTTGCGGGACCCAGACACTTTCGCATATCCAGTCCCTTCAAGCTTCACTGCTCGGCGTCAATAAAATGCGTGCCACTGCTGCCGCATACAATCAGGTGACCCATTTGCTTGTATATTGGCCGCTACTATAAAAAATATCATACAAACAGATGGGTCATCTGATAAGGCAACACCACCGCATGAACGCCTACAAATCAGTGTCAGAGCAATGAAGGATATGTTGCCATTATTTAATGTAAAGAAGAGGGATCTATTTAACATCCAGAAATTTCACTGCAATTAGCAAATACATCAGCAACTGCCTGTTAGCCCTATTATGCCATAAAACTTCATAGAGTTAGATTATATAATATGTGAAAAAATCGCCTGTACATTTCAGTAGCAAAAAGGCAATTATATCTAGGTAGGTTTACGCCCGGATAGCAACCACCGTACACATGGTGTTAAAACCTGTCATGGTGACCACTGACCCACACACATTGTGTAGATCGCGTTCCAGAATCAGCCAATGTATATCCGGTTCATCAGAGGGGTTTGCACATGACTTGATAGTTGGTGCGTATCCCAGTGCTTGAATCGGACATCCGTCTGTCCTGTCGTAGACTCCTCGATTTGCCTCTTCCCTCTTCGGAGTGTGAGTTTTTTTGGACTTTGCCGAGCTCGGATAAAAAAGGCACAACGCAAAATAAACAAACACAAAATACTTCCAACGGACAAGTTGTGAACTTTACATAATAAGTAGGTTATACGTTATCGGTTAACAGAAGACGGTAGAGTAAACTATTGATAGCAGGTACAGAAAACCTCTATAAATTACGGTACCAGTTTCAAAGAATCTGGGTTATTTTTAAGATTTAGGTTACCGCTATCTGGGTTACCTAGATAAAAAAACATGTTAACTCTGTTTTAGGTTACCATTTTAATAACAGTAACCTAAAAATGACCTTAATACACAGAGGTACCTATTGCCTGTCCTTTATCTTATGCCAACGGCACGTGTAAGATAGAGGTAATGATTATTTCGGTAATCGGAATTAAATTTGTTAGATTTCAAAAATTTAATCAAATAAGGAAATTACAGGTACCTATAAAATACTGGTAAAATTATTATAGGTTGTAACCAGGTTTCGGTCCCTGATTGATAGTAAGTCAAAATTTTTGAATTATAGTACCAACATTAGAATTAGTGATAAAAATGATGGGACAACCTTCAGGTTACACCCTATCGAATACGAAATCACCAAAATCGATCCACAATTGAATTTGATTTGAATACGCCGAATTGAGAATTTTTTAACTAGGTTAATGAAATAACGGATTATGTTCCAGGACAACTCATATTTTGTTTATTTAAGATTACGTCATAAGGTCGCAATAGTTATTAGCAAAACCAGAAAGAAGAAATTAGCCAAACATAAACTCGAATAAAACATGTTGCAATACATTTTACAACATGATTTCTGCTGCATATGATCGAATGACGATGATTTGATCATTATTATGCGAGATATCTGCAATAATCCCAATTATCTGTATCGTCTTATTCGTCCAGACTAGTCCCTCTGGGAAACTTCTGAGCTTCTGACTTCAAATTATGTCAGTATCACAATTTCTATTTGAGTTTTAGGTTTGAAAAATCATATACGATTAGCACAGCATTGAAATTCTGTCTCGATACAGTGATATGCACCCACATTAAGAAAAATAAGCTTGACAAACCGTGATTGTACAAGCTGCACCTCTACCTACCTGATAATGATGATGAACTATATCTTTGTTACCAGGTTATTATCAGTACTGCTGGCACCCATTCTATTTAAGGAACATCTTGTTAAAAGCAAGAGAAACCCCCAACTGATCATAGGTATCCGGCAAATAGTAAACACTTAAATTAAAACATTCAATCGTAATTATCGGCGTGCAGTCTCATATCCGCGCTGACAAACCAAAATTTCAGTATCCGATCAACAAAGCTGTATTTCCTCTTAATAAATAAAACCCAAGTTAGCGGGATTTCCAATGTTGTGCGAGCGGGTAAAAACACAAATAAACGATAACCTTACTTGTCAGTACGTGTTCCGTAATTCCCCTCGCACACCGCAAATACTACGACCAGAGGGGGCGGCGGGAGCTCTTGCTAAACTGGACGGGTTGTAACAAGTCGCTACACGCAGAAAACTCGCAGACGCCGGCTTATAACACTCACACAAACGCAATACTGTAAATATTTACACTGTATAGACACAAAACACAAACGAAAGTGACTCTCACAAACGAAAATACAGGTGGATTTCGAGGAATCTCCAGCGATACTGAATCGAGTGTCACTCACACAAACGCACGCGTCGCGCATGCGCGAGCTATTCAATAAAAGGAGGCTGGTGCGTCATCAGGCCACATTCTACGGTCTGAGTTGAGAGAGACACCACGCACGTTCCGCTAGCAAAGTTGTGAAATTATTGTGACATAGATTACGAGAGAACATTGTTGTGAGTGCATTGCATCATTGAAGGACACCATTCTGTGCAGTGATATTGTGATTAAGTGACAATTCCCAATTACACCAGGGAGTTCAGTGAAATTTGTGAAATTCAAGAACTGAAGAGCATTCGTTTATCCAGAATGTACAAGGAGTCAGTTGTTCCCGTAAAAACGGAGACGTTCAGTGGCATAGCGGCCAAAAGGTAAATGTTTTACAATGTTATGTAATTAACAATTTCCCTCAATTTCTCAGAAGCCATTATGTCCAAAATATTTGAATAAATCATATCACAATTCAGTATGACTTAGCAAAACCGACAGTGATTTTAAAATTTAATATCATATATTAAAGAGTATTTAAAACCTCATTCAAATACGATCATTTATAATAATCAGTCAGGAAACTGGAATTAAATTTCCAATTACAGTTTTTAACCAACCATTTCTCTTTCCAGCCCAATCGGCCAAAATATCAAAGAAGTACTAATGAGGGCTTTTGTGGAGAAAAGGCTTACTGTAGGCCTTCTGCCAGCCATCCAGTACTTATCCAAGTCCTGTCAAGGGGCTCTCTTCTGCCTGACAGTGGAAGCGCCGCCTGGCGACAACGCAACGCACATGCAAGAAGTGTTGCTGCAAGCGTTCTGTGTCGAGAATGACATTTATGTCATTAAGGTAATTACAGCTAATTTGTCTAGTAATTTAACAATCATCTTCAAAGCACATGACCTAAATTCCCTTTCACAGTACAGTTGACAAGTCACAAATGAAAATAAAACAAGAAACGTAACGAAAGAGAAATATTCTAAAAGATATTCTTGTATCTAAATATATTAACTTTTCGCTCGCCTATAATTATTTCATACGCAATAAAATTATCATGGACAAAATTATCTGCGTTAGGAAGGTACTAGATATCCAGATAAAAATAAATGCCGATTGAACTATGTGAGACGAAACATTGCATTTTTAATTCTGTGATTAATAAAATCAATTAAGACTTAAAACTAATTTTACTCAACAATCGGGTTCAAAGGACCATTTTATAACCACCAAAATTCAAATTTACTGTACCTATAACTAAACATAACCTCTTATTGTCAACAGGTTGATTCTGAGACCAAACTGAGGAAGATGTTGGGCGTTTCCTCTTCAGCCATGGACTTCAGCTGTGTTCTGGTCCACTACCCCTATACAGACCCCTTTAGCGACTCCCAAGAGTTCGACCCATCAGTCCTCTCGCAATCCGAGAGAGACTTGATCGAACATTGCGAGTTGAATTGGGGATATTCGCAGATTCCAGTCATCAAGTTGCCGGAGAAGTGAATTTGTATAAGCGATATTTCGGAATATATTATATTGAGTTTACGAAGATCGTGGCGGCTTCGGCATCCACGCCTTTACTGATAGAACTAGTCCATTTCGGACTCTGCATAGCAGTTATGTTCTTTTGTTCACGCAAATTCTAAAGTAGACGTTTGTGAGATGTATGTGCGATTGTATTTTATTATATATTGTAGACTTCGCCAGATGGCTTTTTGAATTTGTATTCTAGCGTAACTGTATATTGTTGAAGCTTGGGGGAATTTTGTACTTTTGTAATAAATGTATAATAAATAAAGATGTATAATAAAGATACTATTTTATTTAATACCACCAATTGAAACATAAAACAATGGAAACAATGCTGTAATAAACATAATACTTATAGGCTCATTTAATAATCACACATTACTACATAATATGACGTAAACGGTAACCAATACTAAATTAAATGCACGAGTATTTTTTTATGAATGAGTGTATAAAAGTGCATAATTTTATGAATGAGTAGGGTAAAAAGCGTTACATTCTGTACAGTTATATATGATAAAGCAAATAATAATAGTGATAATAAAAAATGTTCAAACAACGCCATCTGTTGGATAATAGCAGTACTAAATTCAATAGTAACTCAATGCTTGTATGTTTTATAACAGTGGTCTATGATAAAAGCAACTCCGCGCTTCCAAACCATTATAGAGGGAGCATTAGTATTACCATATGGCGCCACGGGCGTTACAGAAAATCGTATCACTTTTAACCCAAAAACACTATAAACTCTTTATTTATAAGGTGGTAGGTCCCTCGTATGCGAGAGGCCGTCTGGGTTGGTACCACCATTTTGTCTATTTCTGCCGCCATAGCAACCAACGCGTCGTATGTTGGTTCGCTATATTTAATTTACAGAAAATTTGCTTACTATACTGTTTCGACAGTTCTTCCATGCAAAAGTGTCAATAATCAAATCTGTCAGTAAACAGAATATAGGGTACGGCCATTAGTCCAGTTTATTCCCTCCTATGTGTATTAACGTGTTTATACGAGCTAGAATCACCCATTGTTTTGCCTTTGAATCATCGACACTTGGTGCAAAGATTCTTTGTAGATAGTCAGCATTAAACATGGCCTTTTTTATATAGCATAGGCCGGCAAACGATCAAGTGGGTCACCTGCTGATAAGTGACCTTCACGGCCCCTTTTACTGATAACTCACTCACCCTATGAAACGCAGCAGCAAAACGGTACTTTACGTCGGTTCTCTGTGAGACAGTGGTAACTACCTGGTTGATTTTGCACATTCATGTCGTAGACAAAACTGGTTAGACCAGTGTTTCCCAACGTGGGGTCCACGCCCCACAGGGGGGAATTTGATAGTTAAGGGGGGCAATTTAAAATGGACTCGACACGACTTTAACCCTTTTGGTTTGGGTTATTTAAATGGAATGCTAGATATCGGTGACAAATTTAACAAAAAAATGTTAAGGTGGGGCATGGCCTAAAGAGGTAGGGAAACATTGGGTTAGACTAAACTAGAGCGTATCGCTACCAGTACCATTCAAACAAATATGTTAAGTTTATTACTATTGTATGATGAAAGGAGTTGTAAATACGCAGAAAGCTGCATTACATAATCACATGTATATGCAGCGAAGCTCTAGCAATGCTGTGTAATTATCGATTATCTTATGCAAGCGTAAGGAAATTTCTACAATCATAACGATAAAGTTTTATTTGTTATGTAATAGAACTCCGTCACAAGGTGGTAGGTCCGTCCCTCTTATGCAAGAGGTCGTCTGGGTTGGTACCACCGGTTTGTCTTTTTCTGCCGCCTAACAACAGTGTGTAAGCACTGTTGTGTTTCGGTTTGAAGGACATTGAAGCCAGTGACATTACTGGGCTAGACTAACATCTTTATGTTTCGGGTGACGAGCGCAGTTCAGTGCCAGATTTATATATATCTACTTGTCAACTGACCGCTATCTTATCTGACAATATTTTAAAAACATGAAGCTTACAGCGTTTGTTAGATGTATCTATTTATGAACTATGAAGACTTTATAAGAATTCCAGGGGGACAGCGCGTACGCAGTCCCCACTACCAAAAATTACGCGTCCGAGTTACCCACATTAGGGGTAATCGCAAGGGTCAACCCGTCCGCAGTGCAATGGACAGGCCTCGCCCTGGGGGAACCGCCTTCTTGATCACGGTGTCCCCTACGCCAGGTAAGTATGATTTAACTAGAGAGTGCTCGGGTAGTCTATAAACCGCGGAGAATCTTGACAGCGCAATTTAGAAAGTTCTCTTAAACTAACGAGCGCCATCTAGTTGACGAAGTTAAAACTATTATATATTGTAGTATTTAATCTCAGAGCCATGATGTCTGCCTGCAACACGTGCATGGATAGTCGGCATTTTATTGCAAGATTATTTTTTATGATGGACAACAATAATATTGATTGAAAAGTTTTTTGGTCTGCACTCATCATTTAAACTCACCGGCTTTATCATAGAATTTGCCAACTCTCTGGCCAAAATACAAACTAAGCTGGATGCTGCATGACGTGCTTTGAATTTAAAGAAATAATTTAGAGAATAGAGGCGCTGTTAGCTACTTTCACATACTAATCGGTAAACGATTAGAAAGAAAGATACACGGTCCCGCCTGTTATCAACTGACAGTAGTTGTTAAGCGTTCGAAAACTCGTCGAAGTTCCAGGGAGTTCGGCTAACGCTGGCTGGTCAACTGGCCCGCGTGACGTCTCACGAAAGGTTTTCGAATATTCTCGAACCTTCCGTTGATCGATGGACCGCTCGCGTTACGTAACGAATCGCTTCACCCTCCTCCCAAAAGAAGTTATCTTCAAAAAGTCGTCTACCCTTCACATTTTAAAACAATAACAGTAAATAAATTTCTTGCGCACTGACAAACTGATGATAGATATTAATTCTCGTGTTGAGATTTATTTCTTTTTTTTTTCGACAACCAAAAAAGAAGAAATAAATATTTTTTATTTCTGAAACAAAACTGTTTTGTATACCAACAAAACAGACCAAAGAGATCGGACCTCATACTACAGCTATGAAACAGACAAATTTCTGAACGCACCTATAAATATTTGACAACCAAGTGTAAATTTTTTATTTCTAAAAAGACAAAAGACATCAAGTGTTTCATACTTAGGAACAGTTTGTATTGGAAAATTAAATTGTCGCTTTTAGTATTTTCCTTTACTTATTATTTATGTTTCTCACCGCGTAAACCTTCCCTGAACTTCCATAAATATTTCAAGATCAGAATTAGCCAAATCGGTACAGCCAGTCTCGAGTTTATGCGAGACAAACAAACAGCGATTCATTTTTATATATATAGAAGATTATTACATAGGTATCATCATCATCATCATGTAATACACATAGTACTATATTATTATATTTATTATTACATAGGTATACATATGCGAAATCGCTTAACAATCGGTTTTTTCCTTCATTATGAATAAACATGAATCATTAATTATTACATAATTGATCAAATAAAACATATCAATAATTATTAGTGATTACAAAAGTCAAAGCGCCGTTTGTTGCACAAAGTACTTTAGTGCTTGTATGTTTTATACCAATCGTCGATGACGAAAGCAACACCACGCTCCCCAACCATTATAGAGGGAGCATTCGTGTTACCACGTGGTACCACAGGCATTATAGAGGAATCTATCACTCTTAACCCAGAAACACCATACACTCTCAATCTTGGATCGACAACCGCATTCCTATCCCAATAGGGACCCATTTTACAAGTTCCTACGGGATGATATGTTGTCGAAGTATATGCTCTAGCTAAACAAATAATGTACTCGTCAGTTCCCCATTCATAGTGTTTGCAAGCTTCCAATGGCTTTTTTACAAAATATGCTCCCCTAGATTTAAAAGCCTCGGTTTTTTCTAAAGTCAATAAAAATTTCACGCCTTTCACTATTGGTATTAGATCTGTCGGATCGTCGAAATAGTTTGCAAAAATTAACGGGTCACCGTATGGGTTTGTTGTATTCAATAACAATTTACCCCTACTTTTTGGTACCAAATTCATTGTTCTCGGCAACAAGCCGTCGTAGAAAGCGGTTGGTAATATGGTAAGACCCTCATATGGTACAGGTTCCCTAAAATACTCCCTCCAGTTCACACTATCCACTTGGAACTGGATGTCCGGAGCTAACAGATTAGGTTCTGTTTTATAAAACGCAATAGAGTTTACAGGACCATTAGCTGATAATGGTCCGTGCTTTATATCCATGTTATAATAATCTTTTATTTCATCGAAAAGTTGATTATTATCGATAGCAGTTTCAGTTTTGTTCGGCAAAGCTATGATAATTCCATTGAAGGTAACGTGATCGTGAAGATTTTCACCAACAGCCAAATCGCTAACGATATCAATATTTAGATCGTGTAGATGTTCCTTAGGACCAATTCCTGAAAGCATTAGCAGTTTCGGTGAATTTAGTGACCCTGCACTAATTATAACCTCTTTACTCGCTATAGCAGTGTACAGTCTATTGTTTTTTTTATAAACAACACCGTACGCCCTTTTACACTCATCTATTAGAATCTTGACGACTTCAGTTTTAACTTTGACGGATAGATTCTTGCGTATATACCTAATTGGTTGTATGAATGCATTGTTGGTAGAAACACGCTCCCCGTCTTGGGACACCGCTTGGGCTTGCATAGTACCTAGTTGGTATTCTCCGTTGTAATCATTCAGAGGTAGCCCTCTTTGGTTAAAAGCGTCAGTCATCATGATAGACGGACTGTCGATGTATGGATATCGGGATACCGACTGAGGTCCATTGACTCCGTGATATTTACGGATCAGAGATTCCATGTTCAGATTCTTTTCAGATTTTTTGAAGAACGGTAAAACCTAAAGCAATAAACGAAATTAAATTAAACAATAAAACGCAAAATTCGGATATTATGTACAAATCTCATATGTCTCTAATTAAGTGGTAAATGCGAATACGATGTACTTTACAATTCAACGCATTCTATAATTTCTACTACATTTTAACATATTTCGATTGATGTTTAAATTGTATTTTTTATCATTGCAGGGTAGCGGGCAAATGGGTCACCTGATGATATGTAATCGCTACCAGACATGAACATCCACAGTATTAAAAAAAATCATGGACGCGTTGATAACCTTAAATGAAAGGAAAAATAAAGGGATCGGGGAAAGAAGTTGATTTAAGCTTCCGGATATCTCGTTAATTATGCGAAACACATCAGCAAGTTGCTATTTAATGTCGATCTTCCGTGAAACAATGCTAACAACGTGGTCGGGCCGACACATGCCGTAGGCAAACCATCTGTATAAATAAACATATTTATTCGAATCACATTCTTACATCTCTGTAACTCCATCCGTCGTTCCCCATTGCTGCCCATTCGTCATAGTCCAGCTTGTTTCCTCTTATGTATGCTAACGAGTTTATGGAACTAGACCCACCCATCATCATGCCCCTGAAACCACAAATAAATCAAAGAACACTGCGTATACATTTCAATATTATACAGTCGACTCTCGAAATTTGAAACTCAAAGGACCAGAGAAAATTTTCAAATTACCAAGAGTTCAAAATAACAGCAGTTAAATAACTACGAGTTGGGACTCAAGTAAATGAGTTTGATAGAAATTCGTGGCTTATTATTTCTATATTATCATTTTTAACGATTAAATACAATAATACAATTATTCAACAAATAAATCGACAGCTGTTCTGCACATGTATGTAAACAAACGACAGGACTGTGCATGATAAACGCTTCAAATTGTAGAGAGTAGGGAAGCATTGACTTCAAATTATCGCATATTAGCGAGCAAGATACTAGTACTTCAACTTCAAATTACCGAGGGGAACAATTAACATTGGTTTTATTAATTTTTTTGAAGTGATAACTTCTTATGGGAGGGTGAACCGAAACGTTCCGTAACGCGAGCGGCGGCGAGCGGAAGGTTCCAGAATATCCGAGAACCTTCTGTGAAACGTCACGCGGGCCAGTTGACCAGCCAGCGCTAGCCGACTACATATTTTACTTATTTTATAATTTGGAACATGGTGCCGTAAAAAAGTACCAGGTTCGCATAAACGCGAAGAGAGTAGAATGTCCATTTTTGATGGCGAGTAGCCGTAATTAATAAACAAATGACGATTTGGACAAAGAAAAACTTTATAGGTTTTTTCTTATTTGGAACATGTTGCCGTAAAAAGTACCAGGTTCGCATAAACGCGAAGAGAGTAGAATGTACTTTTATCATGTCGAGTGGCCGTAATTAATAAACAAATGACGATTTGGACAAAGAAAAACTTTATAGGTTTTTTCTTATTTGGAACATGTTGCCGTAAAAAGTACCAGGTTCGCATAAACGCGAAGAGAGTAGAATGTACTTTTATCATGTCGAGTGGACATGTTGCCGTAATTTTGTATTCTCGCATCTTGTTTGGTAAGTTTTCACTTCTGTCGGCACTCCCGGAGTGCAACCCGTATTTTTTTTTTATCCTGGCTCGGCAGTGACTACCTGATGGTAAGTGTAGCGCAATCCAGGAATAGTGTCGACCAACAATAAACAATGTGTCCATCGTAGGTCGGGAAGATCATGCCGGCCTGCCAAAGGGCCAAGGAGGAGGGGAAGGAAAAGGGATGGGAAAAGGGTTAGGGTCAGGGGGCAAGCCCCCTGGGGAGAACCGGATATACACTGGCTGACCCTGGAACGCGACCCACACAAGGTGGGCCAATATGGCAGGTTTTAGCACCAGTGTACGGTGGTCACTATCCGGTCGGATACATGTATCCTCCCACCAGCCTTATCGAGTATTTTTCAAAGGACAGGAAATAAATTTCAAATTATTGAGAGATTCAAATTAACGAGTACCAAATTATCGAGAGTTGACTGTATTCAGTTTACCTTTGCTTCTATCTGGTGCTGTCCTGGTTAAGTGTCTTATTTTATTTTTATTTTATTTTATTTATTAGGGATCAACAAAACAGTAGTACATTGAAATATACATTATAGAGAATATACATAAGAAGTATACGTGAATGTACGACCTACGTCAGAATCCACAGAATAAAAAAAGTGTCAGAGCACGCCTTTCGACTAAGACGATTCCACTTTGCCCGATCTTGAAATAATTTGGGTTTACCAAATTTTTCATACATATACCATGTGTATAGTACCTAATACCACTATATTTTGGGCACTTCTTTATCCTGGCACAGTAACAGACCTGCGCTCGTCACCCCGAGACATAAGATGTTAAGTCTCTTAATGCCTAGTAATTTCGCTGGCTTCAATGTCCTTCAAACCGATACACAACAGTGCTTGCACACTGTTGCTTGGCGGCAGAAATAGACAAAGTGGTGGTACCAACCCAGACAGTCTCTTGCATACGAGGGACCTACCACATTGTACTACCTTGTTTGTTGGATAATTATCAAGTCACAGAAAATACAACAAACTTTTTTTTTTTTTATAGCATAGGCCGGCAAACGAGCAAGTGGGTCACCTGATGGTAAGTGATCTCCACCGCCTATGTACGCCCACCACCAGAAGAGTCATGGGCGCGTTGCCGACCTTAAAGGAAGGGGAGGGGATTTGGGCTTCCGGTTATCTCACTCACCGTACGAAACGCAGCAGCAAGCCGCTACTTTACGTCGGTTTTCTGTGAGACAGTGGTAACGATCCGGACGAGCCAGCCCATTCATGCTGTAGACAAAACTGTCTACAGCGTGGCTCTACCACTCAATACTGACAATACTGTATTATTACCTAGGCCAGTCGCATCTTTGTCCCGGTCTGGCAAGGCAACTCTTACCATTGGGCTCAGTTTTGTATCCCCAGTCAATGTTGGAGCCCAACAAAGCAGTCGACAGTGCAGGTACAAGAGTAACATCTGGTTGTTCCGGTCCTGCTTCTAGTAAAAGAACCTGTGAGGTATAAAGCATTAATCATCATCATCATCATCAGCCACAAGACGTCCATTGTCAGCAATAAGCAGCACAGGCCTCCGCCAAAGATTTCCAGACCGACCTGTTGGAAGCGGCCTGCATCCAGCGAAATCCTGCGACCTTTATAAAGCATTGCTAAATTTAATTCACATTGCGGCTTGGGGGGTCGGTTGGAGGGAGTCAGGTCAGGTCATATAATACCAAATTCACCGTCAAATCACGATCAGAAGGTGAATCCTGGCATTAAGCCTGGATAACGTTAGGTAGAAAAAAGAAAGTATGCCTTTTCCACAAGAAAATCCTTATTAACAGAGGCGCGAAGACTGAAGTCAGAATTCCTGAAGTGGTAGAGCCACGCTGCGGACAATTTTGTCTACAGCGTGAATGGGCCGGCACGACCGGGTTGTTACCACTATCTCACAGAAAACCGACGTAAAGTAGCGGCTTGCTGCTGCGTTTCGTACGTTGAGTGAGATATCCGGAGGCCCAAATCCCCCTTCTCTTCCCAATCTCTTAAGTATACCTTCTCTTTAAGGTCGGCAACGCACCTATAATTCTTATAATATTGTAGGCGTACATGGGCGGTGGAGCTCACTTACCATCCGGTGACCCACTTGCTCATTTGCCGGTCTATGCTATAAAAAAATATGTATTCGTAGAAAGATTCAATTCAATTTTACTCTCAGAGGCAAACGGCAGTAAGTTTTTAAACATCTTTACTTGGAAAGCGTTTCTTGCGCGACAGATGCTAGCTCCTGTATCAATAAAATATGTTAAATTGTCGATTATACCTAAAAAATAGCCAACTCTACGCTGCAGTGAACTCTCCTTTGGAAATTGGAATGTTATAAGTTCGAATTCAATTTTTTTATTTTTATTTTATAGTATAAGCCGGCAAGCGAGCAAGTGGGTCACCTGATGGTAAGTGATCTTCACCGCCCATGTACGTCCACCACCAGAAGAATCATGGGCGCGTTGCCGAACTTAAAGGAAAGGGATAATTAGGGATTGGGAAGGGGAGGGGATTTGGGCTTCCGGATATCTCACTCACCGTACGAAACGAAGCAGCAAGCCGCTATTTTACGTCGGTTTTCTGTGAGACAGTGGTAACGACCCGGTCGAGCCAGCCCATTCATGCTGTAGACAAAACTGTCTACAGCGTGGCTCTACCACTCAATTTAAAACGATTCTTATAAACTGAACCTTCCACGTGGACGAAATCACAGAGAAACTGCTATATTTTGGTTACATACCTTCCATTTCCTGAAAGCACTCAATCGATTAGCGACCACACAACCCGCACTACCAGCTCCAACCACTATGAAGTCATATTCTTCTCCATCGTGGATGTTATCTTCTATTCTCTCTTCATGGCTGTAACTCTCTTGTATTCTTCTATCGACAGAGTCCCCGAACAGTTGCACCAGCAGGTTCAAGTAGAGGAAGCCGACAGATGAACACGCTGTTAGTTGAGTGTGCGAGGGACACGACTCGTTCAGGTTTAGCGGCTGCCATATCATGTTCTAGAATTATTTGTTTGGGTTACTTTTATACAGCAAGTGGGTTTTCTGTGTGTGGTAATAAATCCGATTTTTAATGGAAAAAGGGGGCAAACGGGCAGGAGGCTCACCTGATGGAAAGTGATCACTGCCGCCCATGAACACCTGCAATACCGGAGGGCTTGCAAATGCGTTGCCGGACTTTCAGCAAAGAATATGCTCTCTTCTTGAAGGTTCCCATGTAATTTTTTTTTTTTTTATTGCCTTGATAGGCAGACTAGCAAGCGGTCCGCCTGATGGTAAGCGGTCACCGCCGCTCATGGACATCGGCAATGCCAGGGGCACAGCCAAGCCGCTGCCTACCAAATCACCCGGCCTACCTATTCTGTAGACAGAAGTGTCTACAGCATAGGTTTTACTTTTTATTACTTGACGATTATAGTCTTTTTGCCATATTTATTCACAGTGAGCGCCTTTTCCACCGCTTTTGAGTAAATACCTCTGAGTTATATGACACGTCCCACACATTCAAGGCCGTCGGAGTAGTTACGACCATTTTGTCTATTTCCTTCATTAAGCAGATATATAAGCATTGTTAATTTCCGCTTTGAAGAACATTGAACCCAGAAAAATACAGGGCATTATGACACTTATGTCTCGGGGTAACAAATGCAGTGCATTATTAAAAAATTACAAATACTTAGAATTTGACATTTTCACTCCTACATTTGCATCATACATTAGAACACTAAAGGATGTCCTCTATTCCAAAAGTGATAGTCCAGACCCAACACCAGTACTGAGTCTCGTTGCTTCAAACACAACCTAATTCATCTAGCAAATTTATTTTCTACTTTCACAAAATTTTGTATTTTTTATATAATTCTAATTCAAAATGTAATATGTCTTGTGTACTATGCTGGTGGCTACTGCGACCACCGTACACTGGTGCTAAAACCTGCCATAGTGGCCCACCTTGTGTGGGTTGCGTTCCAGGGTCAGCCAGTGTATATCCGGTTCTCCCCAGGGGGCTTGCCCCCTGATTCTCACCCTTTTCCCAACCCTTTTTCCTTCCCCTCCCCCTTGGCCCTTTGGCAGCCCGGCATGATCTTACCGACCTACGATGGACACATTGTTTATCGTTGGTCGACAATATTCTTGGCTTGCGCTACATTTACCATCAGGTGTAGCGTAGTCACTTTGCCGAGCCAGGATAAAAAAAAAATATAAATAAAATAAAATAAATTACTTACCGTTTTATTAGGCGGGTGGGTCACCAATTATAGGGTGACTATGTATGTGGTGTATTGTCCGTGCTCGAGATAGGAATGAAACCAGCGAGTCTAGACTTTATCAATTAAACACAAAATTTACATTTATACATTACAAATACATGAAGTGTGCATTTCATATACCTATATCATGTCCCTACACCGCCCAATGGTGCACTACTAGAATGAACAATATAGCAAGAACTATAATAAACAAATACAATTACTAAATAAATAAGCATCTTCCGTTAATTTGCAAAATTATCTAAGCATCGCGTTTTTTGGGTCACCACAATCGGCACGCGACCCTGATGGAGAAACAGTAACTAGACTGGACCAGCGTGTATTGGTGTAATGTTTCAGATAAGGTTGTGAGTTAACTGAAAAGTCTGCTACATTTTGTTATATCGTCGATGAAGTACCAATACCTATTACTATCAATAGTTGATCAAAATAAATAAAACTTTATTTTAAACAGTTTTTGTCAAATAAAACCTTATTTTAAACAGTCTAGTGTAAAATTAGATTCTCAACACTTAGGAGGTATTGGTACTTCATCGACGATATAGTAATAATAATTAATATTGTCAACTATGATTGGACAAGCAAACATTGTATATACGTAGTAAGATATCGGTGTAAATGTAGGTAGTCGGTTTATCGTTGCGAACCAACTACCCCGGATTAAAAGATGTCTGGTTTGCCAGTTGAGAATTAAATTGTGAACGTATCAGATTGTTATTTATTTAGTCCCCGTAAAACATACTACATTTATTATCCTGGCGCAGCAAAGCTTGGCCTGATAGTAATAAAGGTGCCGTCCATATATGTACCTAGTCCGGCCATACATTTTGTAACAAATGAAAATGCATTTTTTGTTGAAGTAATGTAATCGAAATAGAACTTGAAGTGGAAAGAAAGTTTTTAACATTCATTCCATAACGCGTTCCATATCTATACTAATATTATAAAGAGGAAAAATTTGTATTTTTGTAATGTAACGAAAAAACTTAAAAAAACTACTGGACCAATTTGAAAAATTCTTTTACCATTATAATACTACATTATCCCTGACGAACATAGGCTACTTTTATCCCAGAAAAAGGAGCCGCGAGGTAAAGCTAGTTTAAATAATTAGAGTTGAAAAAAGTTTTTATGGCTTAGGTAGTATTGACAGTCAGAAGATATTGCATCCTACGACTATTGCCAGAATTATGCCGGCCTGAAGGTAATGGACATCCACTGCCTGACTGGCCTATTATATTGTTATATTAGTCCATTGAAATGTTACATTTTTTAGGCCTCACCTTGCGTTTCTTAGAGGACGCAATTTTATTTTTTTGATATGTAAGGGGGGTAAGTGTAAAGCTAAAATCAAGTTTGTGGGGTCGCCACCCTTGTCCCACGGCCGCCATCTTGAAAATAGGGGTTGAAACGGTTTTTACGATATATCTCTTAAACTATTTATCTGATAAAAAAAAATTGTTAACGTTTTTTGTTGCTAATTAAATTCTCTATAACTTTGGTCCAGTAACTTTTTGTCGTAAAACTATAAATAAAAAAGTTATAAGTGAAAATGTAATAAAGAAAAAAATAAAGATGATAATTCTCTTGACAGCCTAAGATACAAACAATTCGCCAAGGCAGTGACAAAAAGTACATTTAATTTATCTTCACTTCCTCCAACACAAGACACAGCTCGCTTTCATACTTTCCGAGTCTACCATCAGGTCCAGTCGTGGCTTGGTAATAATAATGATCCTGAAGACTGGGGCTGGAAAAAATGTGGAAAATTATTGATGCCAATGCAGAGCTCTAAACCTCCAGCACCCCCTGAGCTTCTTAAATTGATCTTTTGTAAATGCAAAGGAAACTGTGGAGCGATGTGTGGATGTCGAAAAGCAGGGCTAAAATGTTCCGCAGTGTGCTTCCATTGTTCTGGAGAGACTTGCAGTAACGTAATGGTACTCTCAGAATTAACAAATGAAAATGACTTCGATGATGAACCGCCGACATTGACACCCCTTCCTTCTCCAGTTCTCCCACTGATATTTGATTCAGAAAACCGATCAGATGCTGAGCTGCAGCCTGGTCCATCGAAAAGACCGAGGACGGAGTAGTTCAAATTTATAAAATCACCGTGGATTAGGCCTATTGGGGATACCACGTAAAAAAAAACGCGCCTCCAGACTCTACCTCGTGGGTGGTGAGGAAAAGAGTCAATAATTAATTATTAATAACATTGCAAAATTACTAATTAAAAGAATTATAATAACAAAATAAAAAAAATAAAAAAATAACTGATGACACATTATTAGTACCCATGTATAAAATATGTATAGTTAAGAGTACTGAAAAATAGTACTCACTTCGGAGCGCTGTAAAACCTTAGCTATTGACTTAATGAAAAATTGTTGCTTATAAAAGTTGTTCCTTAAAAAACGATCTACAAAAATGGTCTGATATTGTTTTTTCGTAAAATGATAAAAAAAAAAGTTATATCGAAAAATATAATTTTTTTTCTCGAATTTCTGAACATTTTCACTTATAACTTTTTTATTTATAGTTTTACGACAAAAAGTTACTGGACCAAAGTTATAGAGAATTTAATTAGCAACAAAAAACGTTAACAATTTTTTTTTATCAGATAAATAGTTTAAGAGATATATCGTAAAAATATGGGTGCGTGTACTTATGTACGCGCGTGAGAAGTTATACTTCTTTGGCATCATTAAATAACCAATAATAAGTATTTAACATTAATAATTTAATAATATTTAGTGTTAATTATATTAAATAAAAGTATTTTAATTTATATCAACATATCCACTCGACATGATAGAAGTACATTCTACTCTCTTCGCGTTTATGCGAGCCTGGTACTTTTTACGCCAACATGTTCCGAATAAGAAAAAACCTAAAGAGTTTTTCTTTGTCCAAATCGTCATTTGTTTATTAATTACGGCTACTCGCCATGAAAAATGGACATTCTACTCTCTTCGCGTTTATGCGAACCTGGTACTTTTTTTACGGCACCATGTTCCAAATTATAAAATAAAAACCGCATCTATATATAAACTCCTTTGCAAAAAAAACGGGCACCTTACACACACACTTTACCTTAGCTTTTCTATGGGTAAATATTATTATATTTTTAGTATGTCATTAGCTTGGATGACTAGAAATTTCTTATTATCAATGAGAATCTAGTTTTTTAACACTTTTATCCTGGTATCGGTGTTTTAGTCAATGTAAACAGAGAGCCGTGTTAAAATGGACATTTTTATGGGTATAATGAAATTAAGACTACGAGTATTTTTATGGTATTTTAATAAAAGAGACATTAAAAAATAAAAATTAATAACGAGTATGACCTCCTCTTGCAGCGATTACGGCATGTAATCGTCTTGGCATGCTTCCCACCAGGCTTTTGATGGTGTCCTGTGGAATGTGTTCCCACTCAGTCGAGATTACACGTTTAAGCTCTCTGATGTTTTGTGGAGGTGGTTGGACAGATCGTACTCGCCTTTTTAGGAGGTCCCAAACGTGCTCAATGGGGTTAAGGTCGGGGCTCCGCGCTGGCCAATCCAAACGACGAATACCGACCTCTTGCATATAAGCATCTACGTCGCCAGAACGGTGGGCCCGAGCATTATCGTCCATGTAAATGGCATCTTCACCAATTACAGTCAGTGCGGGTTGTGCATTTTGAGAAAGGATTTCTGTTATGTACCTATGCGCATTTAGTGAGCCATTTTCTATGAATACTATCTCGGTACGATAGTTGGAAGTTACGCCCGCCCAAAACATAACGGACCCTCCACCATAAGGGGTGATTTCTTCAAAACACACATCGGCATAGCGTTCCCCTGGTCTTCGTAACACTCGCCGACGTCGGTCCTCACCATGCAGACAAATTCGAGCCTCATCGGAGAAGAGTACGCTACTCCAGTTACCTGGTGTCCAAGATAGGCAATTTCTAGCGAACCTCAACCGCGCAATCCGGTGCTCACGGAGTAACTTGGGGGCCCGCGCTGGTCGTCGACTACGTATATCAGCAGCTAAAAGTCTTCTCCTCACAGTCCATAGGCTAACTTGTGCTCCTCGTACCTCTTCAAGGTTTCTTTTGAGGTCTATGTAACTGCATTTGCGGTTCCTCAGCGCCTGAGTCACTAAAAAGCGATCGTCTCGCGGCTGTGTGCAACGTTTTCTCCCAGAACCTTGCCTTCTCTGAACGGAACCTGTCTCTTGGTATCGAGTCCAGGTTCTTTGTACGGTTGAACGACTCACGTTTAACCGCTGTGAGACGTAACATTGGCTACACCCCTCTTCCAGCAGCGCTATAATTTTACTAGCTCTCATTGCTTTTTCTGCCATTACGATAGACACAAAGATATCTGTTTTAAGTCACAATAAGGCAGAATTATGCGATAAACATAAATTGTTGTACTAAAAATAACGAAAAGTTACTTTTAGTTGCTTGATAACCTTTTAACCGCAAACCCGCGAAAAGTGTCACAAAATGAAAAAGGGATTAATAATTTAAAAAACAAAAGTTTTGAATTTGGAATGAACTTTTTTTCATACCCAGACTCTTTATTAAGTGCCAGTAACATAGTTTGGCTATTAAAACCTCTGAAGAACTAAATTATTACCAATAATGTTAAAAAATCAAACCCGCCCGTTTTTTTTGCAAAGGAGTGTAGTTATATATATATATTTATATATACAGGGTTATTTTTAAAACACCAGCAACCTCGCAGGGGTAGATACCTAAGGTTATAAGCTACTACTTTTGTTCTACGACTTTTGATAATTTGTTAGATTTTATTTTCATACAAAAATAAGTATTCATTTAATTTCCGTCTTGTATGTTACCTACACGCATCGCAGATTACGTAAGCAAACACGCGAAGCGTGGGGAACGGGGCTAGCGTTGAAGGTCATCGCCCGAGCCAGCTGAGCGGCTTCTTTGAGTCGCGCTCGCACGCCGAACGCTACGAAGAAAAATACGACACAACAAAAACTTGTAAAATCATTTTTTTTTAAATATATTGAGTTATATACAAACTCGTAGAACAAAAGTTGTGCCGTATGGGGTCAGCTATCTGGTCCTGCGAGGTTGCTGGTGTTTTAAAATTAACCCTGTATTTATATTTATTTATTTATTAATTTTTTTATTTCACTCTCATCATTTTTTCATAACGCGCCTAACTTCATACTGTTAATTGCGCCTAACTTCATACTGTTAATTTTTTGTGTCACAGGTGCGCGCGCATCTAAAAATTTCACTCTCATAATTTTTTCATAACGCGCCTAAAGAAGTATAACTTCAAAAACCGTTTCAACCCCTATTTTCAAGATGGCGGCCGTGGGACAAGGGTGGCGACCCCACAAACTTGATTTTAGCTTTACACTTACCCCCCCTACACATCAAAAAAATTAAATTGCGTCCTCTAAGAAACGCAACCCCAAATGTAACTTTTCAATGGACTATATAGAGTTTCCCAACATGTGTCCGGTGGTCGCTATCTAGTCGGGTATACAGAAATAAGTATCAAATCCACCTGTAAAATGTGCTTAAAAAATACAGGGCTAAATTACACCACCAGGCTGGAAACAACTACGGAACTGGAATAGAACTTACCGCTTACGCCTAACATATAGTATTGTATGAGACATGTGACTTTATTAATCATCATGAAACTCAGGAGCATAATTATGAATACTGTGACTAATCTTATAATATAAGATTGGTTATTATATAATCTTGAAAGAGGAATTCCAGGGGGACAGCGCGTACGCAGTCCCCACTACCAAAAATTACGCGTCCGAGTTACCCACATTAGGGGTAATCGCAAGGGTCAACCCGTCCGCAGTGCAATGGACAGGCCTCGCCCTGGGGGAACCGCCTTCTTGATCACGGTGTCCCCTACGCCAGGTAAGTATGATTTCACCAGTGAGCGCTCGGGTAGTCTATGAACCGCGGAGAATCTTGACAGCGCGATTTAGAAAGCTGTCTTAAATTAACAAGCGCCATCTAGTTCACGGCAAGAGAACTAAATGGTTCCGCTCGGCTACGTAAATTACGTGCGTGCCAGTTGCAATTACCTCTACATAGATGGCGCTAGAGGCGTCACAAAAACAGGACGCCATGCACCTTTTGGATTCTAAGAATTCGTTCTCTGTCGACTGCGTTGGCTTTTCCTTTGAGCAAAGTTCTAAGAATTTTGAATTCTTCTTTGAACTCAAATATACATACGTACGTACGAATTGATACAATACATCAAGTACACAAAGTGATAAAGAAAACAATTGAATGAAACTCAACCTTACGTATTTTAGGTTAAGTCTAAAACCACAAAACACGCTAAGGGACAGACACAGCGGCATCTACCAAAACGTTCTTCTACTTTATCGTACTACAATTATTCCTACACATTTTATTCTTTACTTGCTTGCCATTAGTGTGTTCACATTTATTTTGCCTTTGACGTCTTTATTGCCATGTAAATAAAGATCACTGAATACAAAGTCTGAGTTTGGGCTAAAATTGTGAACGCACTGTTCATTGTAGTGTCCACATTATCGATCGGTTAAATCCGGTAAGTGTCTGCTAAAATACGAATTTACGTTCGTAAATATTTGAGTAAAATGTTAAATGATACAATGAAGATTTATTTTAAGGCAGGTCTTTGACGACCTTAATTTAAAAATGTGCCCCGACGTGTTTTGTAGGCGTGGCCTATATGTTTCAGTAAACATAAAACATGGCGTATAAAAGACTCCGTTATACCCCGCGCTCGTCCGCGGGGGGGAGGTGAACATGTTTATTCGACGATCCACAGTCGTTCTCGAACATTCCACACATCTCGGCTGTCTGTGTTTACGTGCGTTTTAAAACATTTCCCATTTTGTTTGTGCGTGGTGTTTTTACTATGAATTGGAGTAGAGATAACACTTTATTTTTTATTCATTTGATACGCGAACGACCTGCCATTTGGGACGGGAATTCAATGGATCCAAAGCATAGAATGCAAAAAAAGAAACTGGCAATAGAGGAAGTGGCCAATCTGATGGGAATTCCAGTAAGAGAAGTAACAACTAAATGGTCGAGTCTCCGTTACCAATATAAACGGGAGAAGAAAAGATCTACTGGTGTTAAGAATGAAGGTGATGAAGATATACCAGAAACGAAGTGGTTCGCATATAATGAATTAGAAAGTTTGATGGGTGATTATGTACCACAGAATCCATTTTCTAATTCGGGATATAATAAGGTTAGAACATTTACAATATTTATAAGTTCTAGGTTAGATTTTTTATTTGATTATCTGATTCGCCGGCTTATTAATAAACAGCCCTCTACTTTAAAAGACAATTTAACTAAAAAATATATTAAATGGGAATTAAAGTCGTACTTTCTTCAAATTTGAATACCATTATAAATTTAGTTGTGCTTGCACTTGCCTAGTTTCTATTATCCTACTAATATTATAAATGTGAAAGTTTGTTTGTTTAGATGTTTGGATGTTTGTCAGTCAATCACGCTGAAACTACTGAACAGATTTTGATGAAATTTGGTATACAGACAGGGTATGGGCTGACTTGGGTGATAGGATACTTTTTATCCCGGAAAAACTAGATCACGCAGGCGGAGCCGCGTGCAAAAGCTAGTTACCTATATATCCATTTAAAGTTTTGTATCACGTGTGTACGTCCTGCGTCGACTTGATGCAACCATTGTGGTTTATTCAACTTCACTTTGTATTGTTTTAATTATTATTAGAGATGTGCCGACTAGTCGGCGACTATTCGGTAAAGCCGACTATCCGGTCACTATTGTAGTCGGCGACTAGTCGGTGACTATTCGGCAAAGAGCGCCGACTATCCAACTTCTTACACTTCTTAAAAAATCCATACACGAGACTTTATTTTTAACATGATAAAATTTTAATTGAGCTCTTTCACTTTAATAAACAATACCGGTATTATCTTTACACAAAAATATTTTTTTACACAATAACACCGCTCTGACCATACAGAAGCAAAAATCAAGAAACAATGCGACGTAAACAAAATAGGTTCCGACACGCTTGCAGGCGGCGGCGGTTGCAACTTGCGCGCGGATCAGCTATAAACGAAACGTCACGGATATCCCCGAAACGGTGATCGGCTCAGCCGACTAGTCGGCCGATTAGTCGGCCTCTTTACAACCGACTAATCGGCTAGTCGGCTAGTCGGCCAAAGTCATAATCGGCACATCTCTAATTATTATTTGTAAAATTGATAATAAATTAAAGAAAAAAAGTATTTTTTAAATCTCATTGCTCCATTGGTGGCCGACTTAAGCCGTGAAACCCTGAGGTCCTGGGTTCATACCAGAATGAGCAATCACAATTGGTGTTTGAATTTTCGATTCCAAAACCTCACATGAGTTGTGTGGGATTGGCAATTGTGCCCAGCATCAAGCATGGCTATGGGTTCGACCCTATCACATCATGGGAAGGATATTGCATATTTTTCACTTTAACATCCTTTAGAGATCCTGTAGAGTATCCATGATGACCTCAACATGATTAGACATGATCTGGCATGATTAGGACAGTATACAAATAACATATGGAGTTGTATATGGCTCATGAAAATATGTTTGTCACATCAATTACAAATCTTTGAATTTTTCGGCTTTTCTGTACTACAATATATATGTATTATACATATAAACATTCCTCATAAATCACTCTATATATTGCTGAAAACTATATTAATATCCGTTGAATAGTTTAAAAGATCTAACCGCATAGACAGCGGAAGCGACTTCATTTTATACTATGTAAAGAAGAAGATAAGCCTCAGTACAGCACGCTGGCCTAATGCGGGTTACATACATTCGAGATTATTTTTAGAAAACTCAAATGCAGAATTCCTCACGATGTGTCATTTACTGTCAATTGAAGTGATAATTAATTGAATATACATTGATATACTGTGTATTGCGCAGGTATCTGAGGTAACTTAATAAAAAGAGGTGCATGCTCTCGGGGCGACACACAGAATACAGGAGTAAAGGAACCGTGACACAATATTATAGTCCTGACTCCGTTCGAATATACAAGGCTTTGAGTCACGGGTATCCACAGTGATAAACTTTCAGTCTCACAACACTCGAACACAAAACAATTTTTTTTTAACCTGGCTCGGCAAAATGACTACACCACACCTGATGGTAAGTGTAGCGCAATCCAGGAATTCTTCACAACCCGTTTAAAGGATCCCATATTATAGGAAGGAGGGAGTTATATAATTATTTTTTAGTGATACACTGCCGCATTGTGATTTTATTAGGGCATATACCTAGGAAGACGATCTAGAGCACTAAGTTTTTAGTATTTAAGTATTCATAATTGTAATTGATTGTTTTCTGTTTTATGCCTTTTATCTAATAAAAATAAAAAATAAGAAGGAGGGAATTATAGGAAGGAGAGAATTATAGGAAGGAGGGAGAAATATTTGGGGATAACATAAATTTGATTTCTGACACAAATTGAGACTATCTCGGTGCAGGGACTTCTAGTTCCACAAATCGGCAGCTCGTCCGATACGCAGAGCAATTTAAATTTCAAAACGTTGTTACAGGAGGAAACAACGTCGATTTCTGAGCAAGCATCGCCGCCTAGGACACCGACACCTCCACCAAAGTTAATACATCTCCCAAAAACGAAAAGTAGTTCATATTCTGAACCATCGTCAGAATTAACAATCCGTAGGGTCAGAGTAAAGGACTCCCCAACTCCAGTTACAAGGAATGCTGATGACATATCGGCTTTTGGATTGTTTGTGGCTGCACAACTGCGAAAATTCGATCCTCGGCTTCAAAGCAAAGCGAAACTGGAGATTAGCCAAATACTGTATAATATTGAAATTGAACACTACAAAAATACCGAGCAATGAACATACTGGACCCCAAGCTGGAGACTTGGTGCTGTTTAATTTTTTTTTCTTAATGATAGTGTATAAATATTAAGTGTATAAGTTCAATGACGTTTGCAAGTAACACAATATGTTGTTTAAAGAAATAAATATATTTTTAAGAATTTTTAATGCATTTATTTACTTACTGCTATCTGTCGCGGTTTTAACTGCATGTTACTGCCCTGCTCCCATGGGTTAAAGTGTGATATACATATAAACCTTCCTCATGAATCGCTCTATCTATTGCTGAAAACTGCATTACAATCCGTTGGATAGTTTAAAAGATATATGCGAACAGACAAGGGAAGTGACTTAATTTTATACTATGTAAAGATTAAGATTAAAGTCAATCGTTGAGTCTTTCTATTTAGAGTTAAGCTTGATGTAATGGTGGATATATAAAGGGCAGCCATCATGACACTGGTAGTCAAGGGCTGAGAGCGCCTGAAAGCGCTCGCCCGAAAGTCCGGTGAAGCTGTATACAGCCGACTAGAGTCAGGCTTACAGCAATCCCAGCACCAAAAAAAAAAAAAAAAAGACACTGGTAGTTGAGAACAAACAGTATTTAAAGCAAAGGGAGGATCTGAAAAAAACACGGTTGAAAAGGGCACAGACCGAGTACATGGCCTGCTGGAGTACAGACTCGGATAGTATCCTTATAGGGCCCAATTTGCCGTAAAAACAAACAAGTTTAAATACTTTGGGTCTATATATGGACCTCGAAGTCAGGGCGTGTATTAGTACCAATTGGACTAAGTAACGGGAGGTCACAGGCCGATGAGACTTATAGGTCCCATATTATTATTTTTTGTTCTGATACGGCAACGTGACCACATCGGACCTGATGTTAAGCACAATTCAGTCCAAATATAATGCCGACCGTCAAGAGACATTGTGTCCTTCGACAGTCGTCACGATTATGCCGGCCTAAAGTTACTGGATACACTGGCTGATCCCGGAACGCCACTTCCATGCACGAGCCACTATGACGGATATTTTACCATGTGTACGGTGGTCGCTATCCAGCCGGGTATAAAAATATAATACCCTCCCACCAGCACATTATGATGAGACCATTATATGGTCTTTTTTTCATTATTGGCGCTCGCCTGATGGTAAGCGCCACGCTTGTCCATAAACAGAATAAACACTATACAGGACTTTGAATTATAAAGCATTGCATGGCACTGAACTCACCACCCCGAGACAAGATGTGAAATCTCATAATGCTCAGTAATTTCACTGGCTTCAATGTCCTTCAAACCGAAACACAACAGTGCTTACACACTGTTGCTTGGCGGCAGAAATAGACAAAGCGGTGGTACCAATCCAGGCGGCCTCTCGCATACGAAGGACCTACCATCTTGTATCTGTCTATCAGTCATTGGTCCTATATGGGTGTGAAATGTCTGCTCTTATGGCCGGCGCTCATTGACGGCATGGCACGGCATGGCACGGCAGGTCATGCTGCGGCATCCCGCGGCGTCCCGTGGCATGCCGTGGCATCCTGCTGAATGCCCAGCCACTCTCTCTCTCTCGCGCACCGCGGCAATCCGTGGAATGAAACGGCATGACACGTCTGGCCGGAGCATCCCGCGGCACGTCGCGGCACTGTGGTATTGAAATAAAGTAACGTGAATTCTAAACTCGTGGCAATAAGATTCAAAATAACTTGATTAGTAATAAAATCCTTTGCCATGCCATGCCGTGCCATGCCGTCTATGAGCGCCGGCCCTTAGGCGTCATGATAGGCAGATTCACGTCAAGTTGCGGAGTTGTAGATGCTATGACGAATGTGCAACGTGACACGACTATATCGTATATGGAGAAGCAGTCATGGTGTGGCAGATAAACGCTTTTTTTTATTTGATTGAATGATGAGACGAACAAGGCGCTCGCCCCACTGGTAAGCGCCACGCCTGTCCATAAATAGAAGCAACACCACACAGAACGTTGAATGACAAAGCACTGCATGCGTGCTTACATACTGTGGCTTGGCGGCAGAAGAAGACAAGTAAGTAAGTAGGCGTGGTACCAACGCAGACGGAACCAACTAAAGGAATGTCGCTTCAAACAACAAAAAAAACACCTTTCTCAACTGCTTCTAAATCATATGGCTTTGGCGTAGATTTAATTACACATCAAAAGCATAACAATAATAAATAACAGGTTTAAATTTAAAAAAATAATCCGCAGCCGGTAGGATTCGAACCTACGCTCCCAGAGGGAATCTGATTTCGAGTCAGACGCCTTAACCACTCGGCCACGACTGCCACGTGTGAATAAGTGAATTTACCAATCATGTTTAAAATATAAAAAGGATCTTTTGTAACAAGGCACGACAGAGATAGAAAATGGTGACACACAACAATTTCCATAGGTAAAATTGTATTTAAAACGGATGTGGAGCAGTAACCGACAGTTAAACGAAACAGCGGGTTCAATTCTCACCCCGAGACTAATATTTGTATGAATCCACTATAATTTGTTTCGGGTTTGAGTGGACCGTAAGTCCTTCGTAGTTTCTGGTACTAACGCTACAGATTAACTTATGTGTATGACTTGGTTGCACCTATTTATTTTTAACCGATTTCAAAAAAGAGGTGGTTATGAATTCGGTTGGCTCTTTTATGTATGCACATCGATTCCCCCGCCAAATATAGACCGATTTTAATGGAAAAAAATCATCCGACATTGTAGCTATGGTAATGGAGTATGGAGTAAAAACTGAAACTTCTTAACGGATGACACACACTCGTAGCGATCGTGCTACTGAGGTTACGTAAGTAATACATGTCGGAGATGAATTACGGTTTTCGTCGCCGCTGTCTGCCATGATGTATTTTGTTTTATAAGTCAGTGCACGTAGTGGTGCCGTCGGGAACCGAACACGAAGTGTCGCTGTTATTCACTCTCGCGTCGTCCCGAACTACTGACTTTAGGAAAGGTCATTCATTCGTTTGTGAATGAAGTATTTCACAACATTCGTTCTAAATGATAAAGCCTGACGACAGAGATGGCGTTGCCTGCACCTCCAAGTAAAACAAGTCCGGCTTAACAGATGGCGTTGATCGCAACAAATCAATAAATCCCTCACACGGCCATTCTGACAGGTGGCGCGCTCTCGCGCAACCTCCACTCCCGTTGCAGTCGTCGATGTGCACTGAACCACACGAAGCGCTGAGCTTCCAATGTGCGAGAATACATGAAGCGCGGAGCTTCCAATAGGCAGGAATACACGAAGCGCGGAGCTTCCAATAGGCAGGAACATACGAAGCGCGGAGCTTCCAATAGGCAGGAATACACGAAGCGCGGAGCTTCCATTAAGCAGCAATACATGAAGCGCGGAGCTTCCATTAAGCAGCAATACATGAAGCGCGGAGCTTCCAGTGTACACCAATACCTGAAGCGCGGAGCTTCCAATCTACGCCAATTCATGAAGCGCGGAGCTTCCAATGTACGCCAATTCATGAAGCGCGGAGCTTCCAATGTTCGCCAATTCACGAAGCGCGGAGCTTCCAATGAAAGCCAATTCATGAAGCACGGAGCTTCCAATGTTCGCCAATTCATGAAGCGCGGAGCTTCCAATGAACGCCAATTCATGAAGCGCGGAGCTTCCAATGAACGCCAATTCATGAAGCGCGGAGCTTCCAATGAACGCCAATTCATGAAGCGCGGAGCTTCCAATGAACGCCAATTCATGAAGCGCGGAGCTTCCAATGAACGCCAATTCATGAAGCGCGGAGCTTCCAATGAACGCCAATTCATGAAGCGCGGAGCTTCCAATGTACGCCAATTCATGAAGCGCGGAGCTTCCAATGTTCGCCAATTCACGAAGCGCGGAGCTTCCAATGAACGCCAATTCATGAAGCACGGAGCTTCCAATGTTCGCCAATTCATGAAGCGCGAAGCTTCTAATAAAGTTCTGTACGATGTCACCGATGTCAAATGGACGCACCTTTGCCTTGCCCTTACTAAACCGGGCTTTGTCGAGACGTGCCTGCTCGTCCATTCTGACCTTAGCATGTTCCTTAATTTCAAAGAAATCGAGTTTCTCATATTCATGGACTAATGCATTGATCCGCGGCGGGCTTGTATTACAACCCATTAGCATCTGCAAAGGACTTTTACCCGTACTTCTTGACACCGTACAATTAATGGCCAATTGAATCTCAAGTGGTACCTTGATCGGCTATTACTCTCTTTAGCGTCCCAAATAAAAAAATACAAAAGAGCGCAGCGCGTTACAAGTGGATTTCGCTGTCAAGTCTTTCACGGAGGTTAAGTGGCAGTATTTTGTGAACGCGTCGATAATTACTATCACAATATACTCTTTTGTATTACGACCGCCAGTGAGTTTACAACTCGTATCAATGTGTAGCGTGTGAATAGGTTCGGCGACTTTTTCAATAGGATGTAGAGTCGACTGTCTGGCGTCTCAAGGGCCTTTATTTATTTTACATGGTAAGCACCGGTCTACGTAAGTTCTTACGGAAGTCACCATATTAGGGAACCAAAAATGTTCTCGTAAGAGTTTTATCCCAACCCAAATGTTTGAGATCGTTGTGAAATCTTTGTATTATTTCTGGGGTGGTCGTCTAGCCAGACCCATTTAGCATCATTTTGCGTCAATTGGTACAAACTACTGTTAAAAATTTCGAATTTCGGAACAAACAAAGCCCGAACTGCATTTTAATAAACTCATATGCGCCGTCCGGCGTCACAAACACAGTTTTTTCGATCGATTCAGATTTCTCGGACATGGGGATCTGGTAAAACCTAGACGCCATATCAACCGTAGTGAACACGGAAGATTGCCCCAGAGTGTCCAACTGTGCTGTTAAAATTAACGGCAGTGGATAATTATCGCGAACCGTATTTGAATTAACCTCCCGGTAGTCAATACAGGGCCTGTCAGAACCATCCTTCTTTTCTACTAAAATTGCTAAGCTTGAAAAACGAGAAAAGCTTTCGCGAGTTATGTTTTTGCACTGTAAGTCAGCGATAATTTCTTTCATAGCCTCACGTTCAGCAGGAGCTAAACGATAAGGATGACGCTCTCAATAATTGACCGCAAATGAGTAATGTCCACTGCGTCCGTCAAATCGGTGTCGAGTTTCGCCATATCGGTACTTTGCAAGGCATAAGTTTCCACATGGACTTCGCGAATGACGTGAACACCACTTTTATTCATTACTAGGGTCAACCCAGCCCGAGTAAAAAAAAAACATCGCGCCCTATTATGACGTCATGAGGTATAACAAGAGAATTGACAATAACGAAGCTCACCTCTACGTATACGTCTTTGATGCGAATAGGTAGTGTTATACGGGACAATGAATAGGTAGAGGCAGAGCAAATACCCATAAGCCGCGTAACTTCAAAGTGTCGGGTACCGTTTATTTCATCGGCAATATGTTTACGAAGGTGAGAACAATCAGAACCGCTGTTTATAAGAGCCTGTAATTTAAATCCGTCTATGTTTATTTAAATAACCGGAGCCACAGATTGTAAGCATACGTTGACAGATTTTGTTATTTGTTTATTCCTAGCGTCCCTTTGTTTTGTAAAACAGACTTGCTCTGTGTGTCCTACTTTGTGGCAATAACTACACTGAATATTTTTCTCGGAATTAAGCTTCGGCGCTTGTTGAGCAGTTTCCCCACTAATGGAGGTCTGCGCCTGAGCTTTAGATTTACAATTCCGCTTTTAATGTCCAGTTTTCCCACAGTTGTGACACACAACGTGGCTACGGTCGGATGAATCTACCCTTCGCCTTTTTTTTTTTGACAAAGTTAAATGAGCTTGACCACTTTAATATTTTTTTTTTTGCTAGGGTAGGTATCAAGATGTCTATCAAGAGCCACAAAGTCCGTAGGCGTATTTTTTAATAAATCAGAACGTACCTGGTTATCGACCAAACCTGAGATGACAACTTCTATTTTATTTGCCTCGCTACAGCCCGACTCTAGCCTGTCGATCATCGCCAGCTTGTTTGTGGAGTATTCCACGGACGTAGCAGCCTCGTCGCTCGTATACTGCACCATGTCCCGAAAAAGGTCGTGGAACCTCTTCGTAGCAGCAAACTGGCTTGTCAGACGTACCTTCGCTTCGGCCCAGGTCTTGCAGAGAGGATACGATTTCGACGCCCACTTACGAGCACGTCTGCACAGGTGTATAAACGCAGCGTTCCTTGTCTCGTAATCAGTGCACGCGTTGAGTCCGATGGTGGTCTAATTCTTCACACCACTGCGCTGCCGTGAATTCGCAATCATCAGGATCGAAAGAGGATATGTAAACTTCGCTCGGTTTCATTTCTTTTGGTAGACGTCTGCGTAGTATTTTTGGTTTCACCGGTTCGAAAGCTTTCTGCCATGCCACGGAAAAACGATGCCCACATGGCTGATGGAAAATTCGGAAGGTTGTCGTTGGAGTTGTGTTGTTCCGATCCCACCGCTGCTGTCGGAGATGAATTACGGTTTTCGTCGCCGCTGTCTGCCATGATGTATTTTGTTTTATAAGTCAGTGCACGTAGTGGTGCCGTCGGGAACCGAACACGAAGTGTCGCTGTTATTCACTCTCGCGTCGTCCCGAACTACTGACTTTAGGAAAGGTCATTCATTCGTTTGTGAATGAAGTATTTCACAACATTCGTTCTAAATGATAAAGCCTGACGACAGAGATGGCGTTGCCTGCACCTCCAAGTAAAACAAGTCCGGCTTAACAGATGGCGTTGATCGCAACAAATCAATAAATCCCTCACATACATATTAGTATAGAGGTGAGATGTACCTATGGTACATAAATATAACACATTTGTATTCAAGTGAGCAGTAATAAAAGATATTCCAACTAGAACAGTAATTGTCTTCATAACAAATCTCCCCATATAACTGTACTGGAATTACGTGCCATAGTTCTACCTGGGTTTTACTAAATATTGTCCTAAAAATGTTTTAAAATGTTTATAAAAACAACACTGAGAAGCAATGCATAAAATCTTATTGAAGTATACATATACTTTAGGTACATAGTTATTTGTTTAATTAAATGCTTTAGCAAATAAGATTTATAAATGCTTTTTCAAATTTTGAGAATAGAAGTATACATAAGTATACTTTGCAGTTGAGTTGACGATAGAGGGCGCTGTAACCCAATATTTTCAAGTTTAGAGTAAGTAGCGACATCTAGTAATACAATATCAATAATGTACATTCGGTAGAGAAATCAAGATTTTTTTGATGGCATGGCATTAAGAAAATAGTTTAAAATATGTATTAAAAAGGTTAAAACTTTTATAAACTCAAGTTAAACATGGAAAAAAGAGTATTCCTCAGGGGACACCCGGGTTTGAACCGGGGACCTCTCGATCTGCAGTCGAATGCTCTACCACTGAGCTATATCCCCTATAAATGTACTAATAAAAATACAAGTGGTATTTGACTACAATTTGTAGCTTCTTCAGCATAATGAATTACGTCATACAATTAGTAAATAATTCTGACTTTATGAATTACTGACAATTCATAAATTACGCAGATTTTGGAAAAAATTGCTTTAAAACGAAATTTGGTTGGCAGGTGTACTAAAGTTAAAAAGAAAGAAAATGTGGTGACTTTCCGTATGTAATTGAGAGATGATTTTTTTATCCATTGCACATAAGAATGTGTGGTATCAATTGATAGGTTTAAAAAAAGCACAGAGGTTTTTAAATGACTTATTTATAAGTCACTAATTTGTGGAATATCAGTGTCCAAAGTCATGAACAATGTGTTCCTACTCTTTAACTTTTAAACCAGGGATCGTAAATTCCCATAAAAATCAAGGTAAAGGTGAAAAGGTACTTCCAAGCAAAAATTAGATTCAATAAGCTAGGTTGAATAGATATTAGTTTAGCGATCGCAAAAATAACTTTGTTCTGTGTCTTTGAAAAAGACAAAGTAATTTTTGCGATGACTTTATTTTAGACATCTTGTACTTGTTTAAAATAACGTTCATCTTGACTAAGAAATCCTAGCTGGTTTTTTTTTTTGCATTACTGTCCAGTGCTACAGTTGAGATCATACTCAAATCTTCGGCTACTTCAAAAATAAATTAATTCCGCCTGTCCTATCGCAGGCCCCTATTTGGTTCTTCCCTCTTCGGACTGTGAAGAAGCATTTATACAGGCCGGCATGATTCTGGTGACCACCGATAAACTCATTGTTTGTTATTAGTAATTGGTTTTTTGGACTGCTTTGAAATTACCATAAAAAAAAACAAACATATTGTGATGATCGAATACAGATTTGTCACATAAAGCTCATGGGGCTTAGCATATATGCTAATGCGATAATTTCATCGACACATTTTGTAGAAAACCAGTTTTTTTATAGCATATACCGGCAAACGAGTAAGAGACCTGATGGTCAGTGATCTCCACCGCCCATGTACGCCTACAATAGAAGAATCATAGGCGCATTGCCGACCTTAAAGGATTAATTAAGGGATTGGGAAGAGGAGCGGGTAGAGCCATTCTGTAGACAGTTTTGTCTATAGCAAGAATGGGCCGGCTCGACCCGGTCGTTACCATTGTCTCACAGAAAACCGACTTAAAATAGGGGCTTGCTGCGGCGTTTCGTACGGTGAGTGAAATATCCAGAGGATCAAATCTCCCTCCCCTTCCCAAGCCCTAATTATCCCTTTCCTTTAAGAACGGTCCTTTATGATTCTTCTAGTATTGTAGGCGTACATGGACGGTGAAAATCAATTACCATCAGATGACCCACTTGCTCGTTTGCCGGTCTATGCTAAAAATAAAACATAGGCTTTAGTACCAGGTATTTCCAAGAACAGCTGTCCAACTAAAAGAAGTGTCTACGTGTACAGTTAAAGCAAAATTAAGTAAAAATAGTGCAAAAATCAAGCGCCCCCGGGTGGGCTCGAACCACCAACCTTTCGGTTAACAGCCGAACGCGCTAGCCAATTGCGCCACGGAGGCCATGTTAGGGTTGTCCAAATTACGCAACCGACGTGTTATAGCGGGCGAGCAGCCGGCCGTGAAGCGAGAGACCGCAGGTTCGATTCCCGTACCAAGACAAACATTTGGGCGATCCACAAATATTTGTCTCGGGGTCTGGGTATTGTGAGACGAAAGTTTCTCGTAGTTCCCGATACCCACGACACAAGACTCGTATCTTGCTGTGGGATCAGGACTATGTGTGTGTATTTATTATTAAAACATGAGTGCTGTGAAACGAAAACTGAAAACTTTGAGTCTCGCTGAATAGTTAGGAGTGCTCGAAGCTGTGAAGAGCTATTATAAGATGTGATGTGACGATGATGATACATCTAGTCTACATAATTGGTGTTTGACGTCATGGTGAAAAATTTACTAGAATTCTCTTATTCCAAGAGTTGAAAGATAAAAATAACGAATCGTCAATTTGAACTTCTCACATAACTCCCGTATGGTCTAGTGGCTAGGATACCTGGCTTTCACCCAGGAGGCTCGGGTTCGATTCCCGGTACGGGAAATTACTTTTTTGCAAATTATTTTTATACCATAACTAGATGACCCGGTGAACTTCGTATCACCTACATAATATATTTGTGTAAAATGTGGTCAAAACTTAATACAAATGTTTTATTTACATTAAATGCAATTAAGTGAGGTACTGCGCCATTGCACTTGAGGTAGCCCGTCGCACATTTAATTGACTTCGACGACCTAAGTCAGGTCGTCTCCCACCTCCCTCGGGTTGAACAGTCCTGTCCCCGTCCCGTCCCCGTCCTGTCCCGTCCCGTCCCGTCCCCGTCCCGTCCTGTCCCGTCCCGTCCCCGTCCCGCCCCGTCCCGTCCCCGTCCCATCCTCGTCATGTCCCCGTCCTGTCCTGTCCTGTCTCACTGTCCTGTCTCTCTGTCCTGTCTCACTGTCCTGTTTCACTGTCCTGTCTCACTGTCCTGTCCCACTGTCCTGTCCCACTGTCCTGTCTCACTGTCCTGTCGCACTGTCCTGTCGCACTATCCTGTCTCAATGTCCTGTCTCACTGTCCTGTCTCACTGTCCTGTCTCACTGTCCTGTCTCACTGTCCTGTCTCACTGTCCTGTCTCACTGTCCTGTCTCACTGTCCTGTCTCACTGTCCTGTCTCACTGTCCTGTCGCACTGTCCTGTCTCACTGTCGTGTCTCACTGTCCTGTCTCACTGTCCTGTCCCTGTCCTGTCCCTGTTCAGTCTAGACGCTATACGACCCGTCATCACGGCAAACTTCGTAACGACAACCATCCGGTTTATACCTGCGCTTATAGATGTTTCACATCTAAAAGACATCAAGTGTTTCATACCCAAGAACAGTTTGTACTGGAAAATTAAGTTGTCGTTTTCAGTGTTTTCCTTTACTTATTATTTATGTTACTCATTTTTTCTCACCGGGTAAACCTTCCCTGAACTTCCACAAATATTTCAAGATCAGAATTAGCCAAATCGGTACTGCCAGTCTCGAGTTTTGGCGAGACACACGCACAGCGATTCATTTTTATATATATAGATTTTGTTTGTATTAAGATGTTTTGTTTTTATTTGCTTGAGGTACCAGAGAAGCAAGGCACGCCTGCCTATAAACAGAAGCAACACCACACAGAACATTGAAATACAAAGCACTGCATGGCACTGGACTGCGCTCATTAGAATTACTTCTTAAAATTAAAATGGAGCCAACTTTGTGCTGTACTCTTTCGAATGGAAATTATCCAAATCGCTCCACATCTGGCGATATACATACAAAAAAACGTGCCGTATTGAGAACCGCCAGTCTTTTTTTTGTCGATTGATAACATAAAAACTAAACCTAAATGTGGCTTACAAATGCCAAAGGCCTATAATTCTTCTGATATTGCGGGCATACATGGGCGGTGGAGATCACTTACCATCAGGTGACCCACTTGCTCGTTTGCCGATTTATGCTATAAAAAAAGGCGTAACATTCTTTTTGTCAATTTAAACACAAAAAGTTTTGTCAGAAGTGGGATTCGAACCCACGCCCTCAGAGAGGACCAGAACAACTCAGACCCATATGAATGGGCAAGGAAACCTTGAGTCTGGCGCCTTAGACCGCTCGGCCATCCTGACAGTTGAGCAATGAGTCCAAATTACATGTTAGATTCAATATAATGCATAATTATATTTTATTTACTAAAAATCCTTCTATCTAATTACCTTTACACATTCAACGCGTTGTAATAAAAAAAAATAAACAAACGAGATTTGTAAACGATTACATAATTCAAGTTAGCGCCATCTATGTTTAAAGGTATTAAATTATAAGAATATATTCGCCGAATTCCAAATAATTATAAAAGTAGTAACAAATATTTAATTAAAATTTTAATCAAAGATTTTAAGTTATCTTTCGGTCAAGATAAGTTGAAATTGTATTTACTATTAATTCTTTATTTGATGACGCTAGGCTTCACCTAGTGGGCAATAGCATAGAAGTATTATAAAGTATTTATTGTACAAAAGATGGCGTTACTGGCAATAAAACTGAATAGTTATTCGTAAAATAATAAAATCATATGGTCTAAGATCCCGCGGAACATTGACCTTCACCCATCTGTTTACCGGATGAAACATATATTTTCGGGTATAAAACGTGTTGCTGATCACATTCCAATAGGGTTGCCTAAAAGAATATGATCAAGGATATGATTAATTAAAATTTGAAAAAAATATTTTTTTTTATAATTTCACTGATCTGTTTACCAAAAAAATGAACCTTCAATGAAAAGTGTACAATGTATACTAACTGAAAAAGCTAGGTTGCCTACCTTTTTCTGGGCACTACTACCGGGTTGCCGTGTGCAAAGAGGTAACAAAAAAGTGGTAATTGCGCTCATCTGCTTTCCGCTTCAAAAGTATATTAAAATGAAGGAAATTTCATTGCGAATTCAGTAATATAGGGTTGCCTATGAAAATCTGTTCATGGATAAGGGTTGCCTGGCTTTGAAATCCGAAAATCGGAGCAAGTCTAACTTGCTGATGAGTTTGTTTCGCCAGGTCTTCTCAGGAAGGGTCGCCTTTGGATCTGGTGGTAGTCTTAAAACAACAATCTGGAGATACACATGATACGTATTAATCTGCCTTATAACTAACTAGCTTTTGCTCCCGGCTCCGCCCGCGTGAACAGCATTTTGCGGGATAAAAGTAGCCTGTAACCGTCTCCAGGGTCCCATCTGTCTCTGTAGATAAATTCATCAAAATCGGTTCAGTGATTTAGGCCTGAAATCGTAACAAACAAACTCACTTTCGCATTTACTTACATCCCTTATTAAATAAAATTTCCAAAATTCCTGAAACACGTATTTATTTGTTTTACGTCAATGACCGAAATACAAAATCTTGTTTATGTAACTTTCAAAATGACGGACTTTCATACATATTATCATCCCCTATTTAGACCCCTTCGGGGTGGAATTTTCTAAAATCCTTTCTTAGTGGGTGCCTACATAACAAAATGAATATATAGTCCGAATTTCATGCTTGTAGCCTTGATAGTTTGCGCTCGGCGATGATGAATCAGTCAGTCAGTCAGGACATGTTATTTTATAAGTATAGATGTACTATGCATGCGCACTCTCTTCCATTGTACAGATTCATAGCACGCATCTGATGAACTGCGTCCTCCTCTATTGCATCACATAGTACGCGCAATGCTTCTCTCTCGTTCATGAAATGAAATGAAATCGTTTATTAATCATGTAGGCAATTGAAATAGCGCTTATGACAAGTCAGTACAAAAGTAAAAGAAACTTATATATAGAAATCAGTATCAACTAATGTATACATACATACATAGCATCTTCAAAATACACACGGCAATTACACTAAATCTATTTATTATTATTATTTTTCCATATTTTTACTATGGAATAGTCCAGAATCGTTATATATTGGGGAGGGTCGTCGATATGGACCATAGGCATTATCGAAACGGCACGTGTTTTAAAACTACCAACGAATCCAAAAAAGACCCCTCTTGAGCAGACCCGGCGAAACAAACTCAAGTGGGCTTCCTTTACCCCTGGATGCAACGCGGCGCGACCCAGCCCTGAGATGATCCAGCTAGACAAATTCAGTGGGCTTGTTTTTGGTCCGGTCTTTCAATCCAAATTATTTGCGGAAATACAAAGCCTTTTATATATATATTCTATACTTATAAAATAACATGTCCTGACTGACTGACTGATTCATCATCGCCGAGCGCAAACTATCAAGGCTACAAGCATGAAATTCGGACTATATATTCATTTTGTTATGTAGGCACCCACTAAGAAAGGATTTTAGAAAATTCCACCCCGAAGGGGTCTAAATAGGGGATGATAATATGTATGAAAGTCCGTCATTTTGAAAGTTACATAAACAAGATTTTGTATTTCGGTCATTGACGTAAAACAAATAAATACGTGTTTCAGGAATTTTGGAAATTTTATTTAATAAGGGATGTAAGTAAATGCGAAAGTGAGTTTGTTTGTTACGATTTCAGGCCTAAATCACTGAACCGATTTTGATGAATTTATCTACAGAGACAGATGGGACCCTGGAGACGGTTACAGGCTACTTTTATCCCGCAAAATGCTGTTCACGCGGGCGGAGCCGCGAGCAAAAGCTAGTTAGTTATAAGGCAGATTAATACGTATCATGTGTATCTCCAGATTGTTGTTTTAAGACTACCACCAGATCCAAAGGCGACCCTTCCTGAGAAGACCTGGCGAAACAAACTCATCTCTAACTTGCTCCGATTTTCGGATTTCAAAGCCAGGCAACCCTTATCCATGAACAGATTTTCATAGGCAACCCTATATTACTGAATTCGCAATGAAATTTCCTTCATTTTAATATACTTTTGAAGCGGAAAACAGATGAGCGCAATTACCACTTTTTTGTTACCTCTTTGCACACGGCAACCCGGTAGTAGTGCCCAGAAAAAGGTAGGCAACCTAGCTTTTTCAGGTAGTATACTTTGTACACTTTTCATTGAAGGTTCATTTTTTTGGTAAACAGATCAGTGAAATTATAAAAAAAAATATTTTTTTCAAATTTTAATTAACCATATCCTTGACCATATTCTTTTAGGCAACCCTATTGGAATGTGATCAGCAACACATTTTATACCCGAAAATATATGTTTCATCCGGTAAACAGATGGGTGAAGGTCGATGTTAGGTGGGATCTCCTACTAATAGAGGTCTTTTAGTAACAAATTATGACATAATATTGAACAAAATGTTATCTATTCAAATAGTAAATTGAGTTAGCACTACATAGTGAACCTAACTTTGCTTGATTGAATGCAAATGGTAAAGAGCCAATTCGGCGGCTTTCTCGCGGATACTTCGCAGGTAGATTTCTTAACACTAGATATCTTTGCTAAGCGTCAAAATTAAAATATTATTAGATACTTTACATACAAACACAAAGTAAATTTGACCACTGTTAAAGTACTAGTTACTGCGTAATGTTTGAAAAAACACGTAAGTACTTATTATTGTTAAAAAGTTTAATAACGTCAACTTTAGTAACTCGATAGCTTTATAAGTAGGCACCTACGTAAATAGGCTGTCTTTATGCATTATTCGGCGTAATAATTATTTCCAATTTTTTTTTCATTAACAAGGAAATACATGAACTGTAAAAAGACTTACCCTTGCCGCTAACAATCGCAACAGCGTTGGCCTACTTTAGTTTGCAAATTAATGAGATAATTATTTTTAAGTTTACATGTAAAAGTATCAAAAAACCACATTCACAACCACAAATAGCTTCGAGTGCCTGAAGTTGAGCTTATCGGTTTAAACCATAGATATAAGTAAAAAAGGAAGATACGTTAGCGGCTCACAGCGCATAGGACGGCCAAACCAGGTCCAATGGACACACTTCTCACCAGTAGACATGCGCAAAACAGTACGCTATGAAGTAATGCCATATGGCATGACATTTCGTACGACGTAATATGGCACTATAGCATGGCATGGCATGGCATGGCATTACTCTAGGCATGACCTGACATGACATGCTATGTGAAGTAATGTGTACGGCCCACTATTACTAATATGGCACTATAGCATTACTCTAGGCATGACCTGACATGACACGCTATGTGAAGTAATGTGTACGGCCCACCATTACTTGTACTGTTGTGTACTGTATGTTCAATCAGGACTCAGGTGTAATGTAATAGCAATATTAGAGAGATAGACCTCTTATATTTTTTTTGAAGTGATAACTTCTTATGGGAGGGTGAACCGAAACGTTCCGTAACGCGAGCGGTCCATTGACCAGCCAGCGTTAGCCGACCTCCGTGGAACATTGATAATTTCGAAGTACCAGGTGGTGTCACACAGTGACCAGTAGGCTTGGAACGGACTTTAACCGGACTTTCACAAGACTGACACGACTTTGACACGTCTTTGACACGATTTTGACACGACTTCGACACGACTTCGACACGACTTCGACACGACTTCGACACGACTTTGACACGACTTTGACACGATTTCGACACGATTTCGACACGACTTCGACACGACTTCGACACGACTTCGACACGACTTCGACACGACTTCGACACGACTTTGACACGACTTTGACACGACTTCGACACGACTTCGACACGACTTCGACACGACTTCGACACGACTTTGACCGGACTTCGACATGACTGACCGGACTTCGTAACGTAACGCGTTAAGGCGCCACTCTGTCTGGCGTCCCTTTCTCTCACGCATACGGTAGCAGTAAGCAGGCTCCTCCTCTCTCACTTTAACCCACATTAGTTTAAGTTATCACTTCTGTCGAGCGTCCCGAGACGCACACTTTTTTTTATTTGATTGTATGACGAGATGAGCAAGGCGCTCGCCTGATGGTAGCGCCACGCCTGCCCATAAACTGATGGAACACCACACAGAACTTTGAATTAAAAACACTTTAAATTCGCCATAATAAACAAATACATTAATACCCAAAAAATATATTTACACACCTAGCAATATTTTTTCTAGTTATTTACAGTCCGAATTAAGTAGGTAACAAATTAAGTCCTTTCTTCACAAACACACAAAACAAACACTTTCCAAAACAACAATTTTTTTACCATACCACATACAATAACCTTGTCCTCGTAAACAAATGTGAATTGTGAAATAATTCAAAACAATAGTAAAAGACAAAAGAAAGCGCGCCAGTCGAGCTATTATTACTTACTGGACGGTGCCATAGAAATGTAAACCCTATTAACAGTATTTTATATACTGCTCTAAATCAAAATTCTACTAAGGGGCGTGACAGAGACAGAATCCCGACCGCCCGAACGTTTCCGATTGCGCGCCCGTTTCACCGAGCCGCCCGGCCCGTGTATGTACTATGGCAGTGCGCACGTCATGCCATGCCATGTGCCATGCAACATTTCGCCGGGTACTGTGTACTGTTTCAGTACCCGGTCGTGTTATATAGCATGTCATGCATTACTCACAGTACTTACACATGTCTACTCACCAGTGTATGCGACAATAGTTTACCGTGCGGACGTGTCGTCTCCTACGATTAAATAGTGGATTTCGATCACAATGCCTTCATGTTCATTTGACAAGTGTTTGAATCAAATACTTAATTGTAAATTATACAATTTAATTGTAACAATATATTTCTTATTACCTTATTTGTATTTTTATTTCTCAAATTAAAAGACGGAATTATTTAATAATTGGTTGACGCTACCCCGGCACTCGAACGATCACGTGATCGGCCAACGATGACCGAATCTTTTGTTTCAAATTGAATGTGATGCACAGGCTTGTCTCTGTCACACTCTCTTTTTTGCCGTATTTCTTTCTCCCTTTTTTTGCGTGTATTGCACGCAAATAATTATTTATGTAGTAGTGAGCGGGTTTGCATGTAGTTGTATTAAGACCGTATTTTAGTAAGCGTTTGCTTGAACGTAACGCATCTTCTTTTTTTTATTATATCTATGGTTTAAACCGAGTATGTACCATAAAACTCGCTTTGAACTTACATAACTTATCTCATTATCCACTTGTACGTCCGACCTAAAAAACTATTCTTCGAGGCTTCTTACACTACCATCTCGTGATTGTTGTTGTAAACTAATTCGTCAGCTATCTAATAAACAAATGAAACACGCATTAACTACCTGCAATTTGTTAATAACGACGGTTATATAAAATATGTCGCTATGGCTACAAAAGTATCCTTGGACGTACAACCCACCTTTTTTTTTGGCTAGAAAAGTATCCTTGGACGTGCAAGTGGTTATATTAACTGAACAAAGTACAAATAACAAACACAGCCTACTGACAATCACCTTTATTCGAAGTCATCAAATCGTTCAAATTCAAATTTCAAAATAAATAATTTTTTTCTGCCAATTTTCCCTTTTTTATTGGGATTGAGAAGGCAAAGGGTTCTAGCCCATACAGCCTCGTCATATACCTACTATATTTCTATCTTACAAGAACGATAATTTTTACACGGGTTTGACCGATTTCAAAGTCTTGCTGGAATTTTGGTGTGGTGGAATGCTTTTTAGATGAATTTAAGAAAGTCAAGATAATCGAACGCCCAAGGCCAATCAAATACCCTTGGTAAAATATTAACAATGATTAAATTCACATACTTCAGTGTTTCCACAACTTGTTCATCGCCGTCAATGTTTATTGCACAAATTCATAACATTTTACAAACTACAAACACAACTTTAAACTAATTTAGTAATTAACACAGATTATTGAAGGGAAGTGTATGTAAATAATTATTATTTATTTATTTAAAATTAGAATATGAGATCAATCACAATGCCGGAATTCCCGCATAACTTAGGTAATAGGTTGATTGTAGGCATGTTTGGATATAATTTAAGTTTTACATCGTATATTCTTTATAAAAAATATAGATACAAACACGCCCGTAATCCCGAAGTGGTAGTTTAGAGGTGTAATTAGAACACACAAATTTCGTCATTTCCGTCCTATAATGTGATACGGGGCGAGCCTATCGCCATACATCATCATTTTTACCCGACCCGGGTATCGAATCAGACACCTCAGCACAGCCGTCGTACCGTATACGCATTATAACTGCACCACCGAAGCAGCCTAATAGAATTTATAAATGGTTAAATATTTTAAAATCGAATGAAAAGCAGTACAAATACTATAAATACACAAATAGTTTGTGTTGGTGCGGGGATCGAACCCGCGGCCTCTCGTTTCATACTCACCCACCGCGCCATAGAGGCTATCAGTTTGGCAAGTCATTCCTTACTTTGGTAGGTTGTCTAGTAAATGCCTGGGATTCGTGTACATATTTCATTGACTTGATGACTATAAAAACATTATTTAATAAAACCCTCTAATGTTTTAGGATATTAAATATGCATTATTTTAATAAAATCCTTTTTTTGAACATCTCCCAGCACAAATTCCAATTTGTTTTCCACACAGGACATAGCAGTTACAGGTAATCTTTAAATACTTTTTAAGTACCCGTCCAATGATTCCACACATGAACATGTGGAATGGATAAAACTACAAATATGGAAACACATCAAAAAAGGGGTACATGGGCCACAGTCCCGGTATAAAAAAACTTGCTCTTGTTTTTTAATAAATTATATTAAAAAAACACAAAGTATCACAAATGTTTAATTTGTACATTACTTACAATAAATAAATACTAAACAGCTAAAAATATTAAAATATTATTTAGACAATTTTTCTTGGATCTGTCCGATTATATAAGTGCTCCTGAGTAAATGAATTAGATGCATAAATATAATAATATCAGAGGCTAGCAAGATTCTAGGGTGGGTCAGGCCAACTCTTGCCACTTATTACACTCAAGGTTTTTTAGTATTGTTATGACAAAGTGACTATTCTGAACTGGACTATAGTCAAGGCCAAATATAATGGTGCTTAGAGAGAGTGCATCAGTGATCACCATAATTATGCCAGCTTGATGTTATTAAATATACTGGCTAACCCTGGGATTTGACTCGCTGAAAGGAACTATTATGATGGGGTTCCCACTGTGTATATTGTAACATTTGTAGTTCAGGCATTACTGCTACACTTCTTTAAATGGAGTGTGAAGAAGCAGATAGGTAGCCCGGCATGATCTTGCCAACCAACGATTGACATACTGTTTGTCGTTGGTCGACATTATTCCTGGATTGCACTACACTTACTATCAGGTATGACATAGTCCCTTTGCCGAGCCAGGATAAAAAAAAAACTCATAGTTGGCAATATCTCTTGCCAATTAGACATATCTTAGAATTCAATTATTTCTCAGAGATATAAGTTAAGATTATTTATGTAGTCATCAGGTTTATATATGTATACCAACTGCCTCGTGAGTATAGAAACAAGTTCACAGAAATTGATTTTAATTGATAAACCACTAAATATCATACAATTTAAACCTTCTGAATAATTGGTCAATTTAGTTGATTAAGAAAAACCTTACACTGTGATTAAAATTGTTTGTTGAAAGCAATTTGACTTGTCTGAACCTATCATCACTGTATTGAGAAAAATCAATCTACAACTTGACAATCATCATCATCCACAAAACCTCCATTTAACGCATCATTCAATATATTATTATGACTCTTCTTTAATTCATTATTGATGAATGTCCTTCTCTCTTCTTTTTTTCGATTTTCATCTATTTTATCTTGAGGTAACCTCTTCACAATACCTTTACTGAATGTATAAATCACTGTTGTGAAGTCACCATCAATGAAAGCCAGGTTAATAGAGTGGCCGGTTTCGACAGTACATAAGTTCTCTTGCAAATTACTGATGAATTCGATAGATATGTCTTGAAAAGTCGGAACCGGTACGTAGATATTTAGTTTCTGGTTTTTACTCGGCCGTGCCACCACGTATAGAGTGCTTATGTCTTTATTGTAACAGTATTCTGTGTCGTACATTAATTTTTCGTCGACTAAATGTATGTAAAGGTGGTACGCCAATGTTATTTTCATTTCGCATTTACATCCTAGCGCTCTCATGTCCTCTTTTATCTTTGCTTCCACGTCCATTGTGTTTTCTGGTATTTATAAAACACAGATAGTAAATTCGTATGTTCTTTATATTTGAAGGGCTTAGGTTATAACAAGTTTATTTCAGAATTTAATGCTTAACTTTCGTTCGGTTTACACATTGTAAAACGTAAACATTACCAAATTGCAGATTTTATTTTCGAAGTGACTTTTTGTACTCAGTGCTGCCAGAGCTAAGTTTCGAAATTCCCGGTGTTATGTATATCGAAAAAATTCCCTTTTCCTGTTGAAATTCTCGTCAACAAGCTTAAACTGATGCGTGTTAGTTTGTACCAATGACGAAAGAAACGTACCTATATGGACTTGCCGAGCCATGAAAGTAATGTGCATTACCTAAAGTTTAGCGAGAACACAATATGGCAGCTTGGCGTAGTGGTGTCCGTAGGTAACCTATTTGGTATATTTATGGATATAAGAATTATAAAAAAAACAAATTTGGAGCGGATAATTTACGTAAATTTCGTCTGGGGCTACCATTAAATGAATAAGTTTTGTAGTTTGTATATTATGTAGTTTACTTATTAATATTTTTATTTTATAATTTAAAATAGTGATGGCAGCCCCCGACGAATTTTACGTAAATTATCTCTCGTCACATTAATTACTTACGTCGAGAGAATTTTCAATTTTTTTTTAATTTTGCCTTTTATTTTTAACTTTTTGAAAACCATAGGTACATACATACACATATACAAAATCAATGCAGTTTATTTTAATGTGTGAATATATATAAACAAATGTTTACTACGGCGCCCCCTGGTGAGTGATTACCGTAACACCTATTAACAACATGCACTAATCAAACCCAAACCCAAACCCATCACTGAAAACCGCATCAAAATCGGACCAGTGGTTGTGTAGATATGTGGCAACATTGGTTTGGACAAAAAATGTTTACTACGGCGCCCCCTGGTGAGTGATTACCATAACACCTATCTAACAACATGCACTAATCAAGACCAACCCCCTCGCTGAAAACCGCATTAAAATCGGACCAGTGGTTTTAAAGATAAATGGAAATATTTTTTTGCACAAACACACACACAACCTCTCAATTGGTTTGCACAAACACACACACAACCTCTCACCCCAAACGCATATACCGTCTCCGTTCCGTCGTGGGTAAAAATAACACTGAATAGTGAAAATAACAACTAAAATTGTTATTTTTGATTTTTCAGTGTTACTATTTACTCCGTACTCCATCATCAACCAAATTTATACAGGAACTCATCGTAGCTAAACTCTATCGAATGAAATGTTCATCATCAAAATCGGTCTACAATTGGCGGAGAAATCGATTTACATACACAATCAAAATGGCTGTACCAATACTATTGTCGGTTATTAAAACAAGTTGCTATTCACACAAGACAGGCGCTAAATGAACAGAACAAGTGACAACTATGAATGGCGCTGTTCATTTGATTGATTTCTAATGCTGGTATTGGTATTGGTATTGGTTGTGGGCTCCTTTTCCCGCACTTAGCCTGTAAAAATTCAGGCCATTGTGCGTGATATCCGTGCCGGCTATAGTACAAGCCAGCCTAACTCCGACCAGAAGCGCAGGATCTTCCTGGTTTCTCCACAGGCTTCTCGGAGTGACCCCGGTGAGTCGAGGATTTCTGCCCGTTGTGCAGCTACACCTTCACACTCCAGGATGACATGGGCAGCTGTTTCATCGACCAACAGACATCCCCTACATAGGGGGCTGTCAGTCATACCTAGAACATATAAATGTTTGTTTAGCGGGCAATGTCCAGTGATGGTACCTACGACTATGCGTAGGGATGCCCTGTCCAAAGATAGGAGGCGTTTAGTCAGACGAAAATCCGGGTGTGGCACGGTTTCCCGGGATTGTCTGCATGTACTAATATTCGCCCATTGTTCTGCGTTCTAATGCTGGTATTACATACATACGTATTCTCCGAATGGTTACCAGTACTTCCACATTTTGCTGAGCTTATTTCCATGATGTGATAAGCGGCGAACCTATCCCTATATTGTGTACAGTTCTAGACTTCGGAGTGATATGAGCATGTCGTGATAAAAAAACCCAATACCATTTACCCGACCCGGGGATCGAATCCCGAGACCTCAGCACAGCATTCGTACCGCATACTCATTACTATTGAGCCACGAGGCATGATTACATACATTTTCCAATAGTTTCAACATAAAGTAATTGTTGCACTTTAATTTTAGTCTCCATATTAATCTTTCACATCTAGTTTACCTTGTTCAGATAAATTGGACATTTTCGGAAGAACAAAGTTCTGAGTAGTCCAAGGCTAAGATCTAGACAGAAATATACACGACTTAAATCTTTTAGAAAGTGATTTTGTGTAGTAAAGTTCTATATGAACTCCGCAAAATCAACTTTTCCTTTTATGAAAGCTCATTTAATGAAATTCATGTTTTAAACAGCGATAAAATTAGTTATTAAACCTTTTAAATATTACTTTTAAGAGTAAAAAAACTTAAGCAAAAATTTAAATAAATTACAAATATATAAATATTTTGAACTTGATGTTATCGCGTCGTCTCGTCTCTCGTCGCGAAATTGGTGATAACATCAAGTTATCACCAATTTCGCGACGTGATCGAATCACTAATTGTCAATAATTCAACCTTAGCCATATATTTTTAGTCCATTGAAAAGTTACATTTGGGGTTGCGTTTCTTAGAGGAGTCAATTTTATTTTTTTGATGTGTTGGGGGGGTAAGTGTAAAGCTAAAATCAAGTTTGTGGGGTCGCCACCCTTGTCCCACGGCCGCCATCTTGAAAATAGGGGTTGAAACGGTTTTTACGATATATCTCTTAAACTATTTATCTGATAAAAAAAATTTGTTAACGTTTTTTGTTGCTAATTAAATTCTCTATAACTTTGGTCCAGTAACTTTTTGTCGTAAAACTATAAATAAAAAAGTTATAAGTGAAAATGTAATAAAGAAAAAAATAAAGATGATAATTCTCTTGACAGCCTAAGATACAAACAATTCGCCAAGGCAGTGACAAAAAGTACATTTAATTTATCTTCACTTCCTCCAACACAAGACACAGCTCGCTTTCATACTTTCCGAGTCTACCATCAGGTCCAGTCGTGGCTTGGTAATAATAATGATCCTGAAGACTGGGGCTGGAAAAAATGTGGAAAATTATTGATGCCAGTGCAGAGCTCTAAACCTCCAGCACCCCCTGAGCTTCTTAAATTGATCTTTTGTAAATGCAAAGGAAACTGTGGAGCGATGTGTGGATGACGAAAAGCAGGGCTAAAATGTTCCGCAGTGTGCTTCCATTGTTCTGGAGAACTGTGTTCTGTGTCTTGTGTTGGAGGAAGTACTTTTTGTCACGGCCTTGGCGAATTGTTTGTATCTTAGGCTGTCAAGAGAATTATCATCTTTATTTTTTTCTTTATTACATTTTCACTTATAACTTTTTTATTTATAGTTTTACGACAAAAAGTTACTGGACCAAAGTTATAGAGAATTTAATTAGCAACAAAAAACGTTAACAAATTTTTTTTATCAGATAAATAGTTTAAGAGATATATCGTAAAAACCGTTTCAACCCCTATTTTCAAGATGGCGGCCGTGGGACAAGGGTGGCGACCCCACAAACTTGATTTTAGCTTTACACTTACCCCCCCTACACATCAAAAAAATAAAATTGACTCCTCTAAGAAACGCAAGGTGAGGCCTAAAAAATGTAACATTTCAATGGACTATTTATTCTGAGCGTGTCTAACGTAGCTACTTAGAACTTTGTTCGCGTGAACACACCTTGAACGACTTGTAGCTGGTGGTAGGACATTCATATCTGCCCGGATAGCGACCACCGTACACATGGTGTTAAAACCTGCCATAGTGATCCACACCCCTTGTGTGGATCGCGTTCCAGGATCAGCTGTATCCGGTTCTCCCGAGGGGCTTGCGACATAACTTGATGGTTGATTGGGGCGGGTATAGGTGTCCTTATATTACTGTGCCTGAGTCGGTCATCTGCCTGTCTTGTCGCAGGCCCCTCGATTTGCTTCTTTCCTCTCCAAAGAAGGAAGAAGCATTTATACAGGCCGGCATGACTCTAGAGACCACCGATAAACTCATAGTTTGTTGGTGGTCGCTGTTTTTTTGGATTGCACTACGTTTACCATCAAGTGTAGTGCAGTCACTTTACCGTGCTTGAATAAAAAAAATGCACTAAGGTTCATGATTATTCGTAATAGTGCACCTGCCATTCTGATACATACGTTTTTTGGGTATAATAAACATTAACAATGTAAAATAAAATAGCAATATATTATTTATTTAGTTTTATTTAAAGTTACATTTTGTCTTTCTCTACAGTTAAACAGTATAACATTATCCACTGAGAAAGCTAGTGATTTGGGTGGGTAGATAGAAAATTCTTTACTGCCATTCTGGGAAAATTAAGAACTTTAGGTGTAGAAATAAATAGATTTTATAATTAAATAGAAAATCTTATAATGATTGATACAAAAATAATTATTCAGTCTAATTATTTACATTATACAAATATAAAAGTTAAAATTACGCCTAAAATTTAAAAATCTATAATACATTGAGTTATTTTAATCGATGTGGCCACAGACAATTAAACCTCCTAAATTAAAACTAAAGTAGATACTTAAATAAGGTTAGGTGGAACCGAGTAAAGAGCCTCTAGAATATACTATTTACAAGATTTCACCACATTCCGACCTATTACAAAACAATAAATATGAGATGACTCGAATACGAAGTGGGGTTAAAGCTATTCGAGACATCTATAGGCCTTTTATACGATGTTACAGCGTACGATAAGGCAGCATGCTATATAAAGCACGACGACAAAAAACATAGTGTAATCATAAAAGCCATGCATTTACATGCATTATCCTTCATTTTGTTATACTTTAAAAGGTGAAGAAAAAGGTCTTACGTTGAATATAGCTAGTAAAAGAAAGTTAGATATTCTGATCTAGTGTCGAACTTAGATTACTCAGAAATTTGTTTGCCCAAACAGGTCTGTTTCCAACTGCATCAACACTGTGTTAGAAATAAATCTCAATAATATGCGTAGTCCTTTTGCCTACCTATGCAGATTATATATTTTGTTCAATTACATACTATTATCGGCATATTATTATTATAAATGAGGACGATTGAGTATATACCCCTAGTACAATTTGGATATTGATACGTTATCTATTAGCTTAGTCATTTATATTTTGTTAACCGATGAATTTTACATGAAACAACAGATTTCACGCCTCGAGTTACTCCTATGGTTGATTCCATCTCTTAATCTATTTTAGCTACATTTGAACACAAAGTAGGTAGCACCATGGTATATTGTAGTTATCTATGGCCAGTTTCTGAAATTGTCAGATTCAACAAAGTTAAACACTAGACAATTGAAAGTTTAAAAAATAGAATTTGCCAAGTCGTCGAACCAATTTGAATTATCCCATCTAATTAATTAAAATAGGTATTTTAAAAACTGACCATTCGATTTTTACTAAAGTTTCTTACCCCCGTATTCATAAACGATACTATGAGAATCAGTAGCGCAGCATGGGGGGGGGTTGTCAACCTCCGGTGTCACCGGTTTTGGGGGTGATACATAAATCCGGCCCGGGTGCCTCCCGTGCTAGCTACGCCACTAGCTACTGATGAGGACACATAGTGAGCGCGAACGCGTAGTGACGATTTCTCTAAACGCCATTGGTTACTTTTTGGCGCTAAATAAAAACAGACCAATCACCAATCATGTTCACAGAATCCGACACTTGACAAAGCGCTTACTTAAGTGTTGTTTGTGAATACGGGCCTAAGTCAATTGGATGAATAATTAGAATACAATATTAAACAAAAGTTTTAAAGGTTCATTTCTATGTACCTACATAGAGATGGAATGTGCATTATCCCGTGTGTCCTAGGCTATATTTTTGGTGTTGAAATCTCTATAAAATATCTTTATTTGTTTTAATACATTTACCCCTAAAGCATATTTCTGTTTCATGCGACACTTGTGTAGACATTGACGTGCTAACAACATTAGTAGGGTTCATGAATGATGAGACAGATGAAGTTTCAACTTTTACAATTGAGATCTCCGTTTTATCATTAGGTTTTTCATCTGTATCTTTTTCATCTGCTTCCGAAATTCCAACATTGTCAGTTGTTATTTCTTCAGGTATGTAGGTAGTTTCTGTTGTGGCGAGTTTACTTGTCGCTTCAATTGCGTCTTTGTCGATGTCGATCTTTGTTGAATTTTTATTGTCTGCACTTTTTACGTCTTCTTGCGATGTTGTGCCGAAAAGATAATCCATAAAGTTAAAACTGTCTGATCTATTAACTTCACTGGATTTTGTAGGAATAGGTTCTGTGGGGTAGTATGATGTATGATCGTCAATGGTTGGATCGGGAGATCCAGTGCCTAAATCGAAGTCGCCTGGGTTGACGTCACTCTTTGTTGTCGGAGTTTCTTTTACCCAAGTTGTCGTTTGTTTTTCTTTATATATAGTGTCTTCACTAGATTTGATTTTGGGTATATCTACGGCTGCTACAAGGTCGGAACTTGATAATGTATCGTCATAGTTTTCGAAGAAATCTTTAATAAATTGCAGATTAGGTTTGTAAGTAGTTACACTGACTTTCTTGTCAGTCTTTTCTGTTTTATCGTGGTTTAATTTGGATACTTTCACTGGTTGCCCCAGTCGGTTGACCGTACTTGTGTAGTACTGAGATTCCGCGGCCTCGATGGATTCGGTTGTAACTGGACGGACCTTGACTTTCTTCCAGAAGCCACGTCGTCGAGATTGTGAGTCTTCTTCCTGAAATCAAGAGGTATAATTGGTTAAGCTTATTGATAGTTTCTATGCCTGGGTTGAAATATATATTTTGTAGTAAGTATATGTTAGAGTAATCGTAGGATAATGTGATAAAACAAATAGAAATTATTTTGCAATAATTACCTCATTTGTAGGGGAATCCGCACCAGTAGTTTCGACAGTAGTTGCTTCTTGTGTCTGTGTCGTGGATTTTACTGAGTAAGAGTCTCCAGACGATATGATCCTTTCAGGTGGTATTTCGCCAATCTCACCACCTTTATGTTTCATCACATTCGATGTATATTCATCTTCATCCTGTTCCTCTAGGCTTTTCATTACCTCTTCCAACATACTTTCAAATGTTGACATGGATTCCGCAGAATTGCTCTTAGTCACTTTGCTTTGTTCCACTAAAGCTTCCAATGTCGGTGGAATTTCGGGTATCTTCTTGTTATTCCTGTTTGATGCTGGTGTCACAGAGATGAGTATATCGTCGTACTCATTTCTAGCAGTAATGATATCCAACTCAGAACCTTTGTCCGATCTGCGTTCAGTTGTAGCAATTTTTGTATCATCTACAATATCGTTTGGGTTAAACGGTTTAAAAGATTCACCCGAAATTTTAGGCGACCAACGATCATTATCAGGCTGGGCATACTTCGGTCTATTTATCGAGTAGTTTGCGTCCTGGTCTTCCACTTCTTCGGATTCTGGTTTTTTGTTGTATCTTTCCGATAATCGTGGTCTGTGACTGTATCTAGTATAAAGTGGGTTTCTAGTAGTTGAAGTCGTGGCTTCAGTTTGTTCATCCGGTTTATCGGTAGGTTTTTCAGTCGGCCTGCGACCTCTAAACCTGTTTTTAACTTCATACGTCCTGCGAGTCGCAGCGGCTTCAGTTGACGTCGTTGTGTAAGAATAATTCGGTCGCCTGCGACGGAAATGACCACGTTTTGTCGTAGTTTCCTGAGAACCCGATGAAATGCTGCTCGGTTCTGTAGTAGGTTCTGGCTTATAAACTGGATGCTTGTGATCCAGGGATTCGGTTCTAGAATGGACTTGCTTTGTTTTCAAATCGGCCTCGATTTCTTCTATACGCATTGTAGTTCTTCGTCTATCGAAAGCTGGTCTGTACGTTACCGCTGGCAGTCTTCTCCTTTCTGTTTTGACTCTAGAAGATTCTGTAGAAGATTGGTGATACTGTCTTATTACTCCTGGACGTACTCGCACTCTGTTGTATGACGGCGTTGTTTGTACGACATTTTCTTCCTCTTCTTCTTCAACTTCGTGTGTTGTTTCTTGCGACACAGCTCTTGTTACTTCAATATCAGGCGATGTCGTGATTTCTTCTTGTTTCACAGCAGGTAGTTCGTCATTTATCGAATAAATTGGTATATTTTCTTCTGTAATAGAACTAACTGGTTCTGTAGCGTAAGGATTCTCGGGCTCCTCCCTCTGTGCAGCTGTCGTTTGCGAAGGGTAATTATCTTCACCCTGAGATACGGCTTCATTATACTCGACTACATCGGGTACGGTTGGCGCTGGATATCTAGGTTGATATATATATTCTTCATTACGAGTTGAATGTAGCTTAGGTACATAAGGCGTTTCGGTCTGCGCAGTCGCTCTCGAAGTATATTTGGGAATAAATATATCATCTGTATACTCTGTTTCAGGTATTTGTTGAGTAATAGATGCCTTTTCGTTAGTATAAGCATTCTCAGTATCATAAGACTCAGTAAAAGTTTCAGTATTTCGTGTCGATGAGATTCTCGGTGACGGTTCTGTTATAGCTTCGATGTCAACAGTACTAGTTCTCTCCATCAATGTCACTGGATAGTTTTGATGTAAAACGTCCCTTTGATACGCTAAGTCCTGTTCCTTGCTGTTGTGAGTTTTTCTCCTGTCGTATAATTCTTCATTATCTGAAGATTTGTATTGAAGCCGACCTCTAGTCCTAGTCCTGCTAACTCTGGTAGTACTTTCATATGACTCAGTTGGTTTTCGTGTAGGCTTTTCGGTCGTTATCTTATTCGGTTCGTATCTTTGTCTGGTAGGCAATGGTCTGCGTTCTCTCAAAGGTCTCCTAGTAACTACGGGTTTGGATGTAGATTCGTTTGAGTCTGATCTGGGTGTTGTGTATCTAGGACGTCCGCGAGTGCGAATAGGTCTCCTAGTTGATGTAGTTGTAGTTGTAGTTGAAGTGCTTGTGATGGATTCTTCTTGATTATCATTTGTTTCGTATTGGTTGTATTCGTACGCTTGAGATGGATCGATTTCCGGAACGTTTGACGAATTTAATATTTCAGTCTGATTTTCTTGTGAAATAGGTTGCTGTGTTTCTACATTTTCAGTAATGTCCGTTGGATTAACGTTATATGCTGGAATTGATGGGTTCCCCACCTGGTTATATTCAGAGCTTAATTCACTCTTGGTAGTGTAATCGTTTGAGTTATAAATTGGGTACCTTGAATTTTGGATATCAGATTCATACTGTACTTCTGGGGTGTAGTTTTGTAGGTAGTTTGGTTGTGCTGCAGCTTCTTGTTGGTATGTTTGCTTTTGTGTTACTACTTCTTCTTTGGGTGGTGCAGGGGATGATGATGATGTCGTAATGACTGGACTTAAATTTGGAGATGGCCTGAATTCAGGTACACGTGGAGTAGCTACTGGCTCTTTTACATCGTCGAAATAGTTATGATAATCGAGAGGAGTACTAAAATGGAACGCTTGGTTGATCGAGTAAGGGTTGTGGGTTTCTAAAAGTTGACTCGGGTAAGTCGATGGTTTTGTAGTAGTGGTTCTTGTTGTAGTAGTCCTCTGCGTTGTTGTCGTGGGTGGTGGAGTTTGTTTCGGAATGTAATGAGATGGTTCTTGAGGTCTGAAGTCGTTTTGTGGGAATTTGTTGTATTGTGGGTTGTATTGTTGAGGAGCATTATTCTTGAAATAGTTTCCAGGTTTTTGCGGCACTGTAGCAGTTTCGGGAATCCTCTGTGGCTCTAAAGATGATACCATTTGTGGCTCAAAAGAGTAATACTTTGATTGATAGTTTGGAGGAGAGTATGTTCTTGGTGGGGAGGTGCTGTAGAAACTTATGCTAGGTTTTTGTGTAACAGGTTTTGATTCTCTATAGACTTGTCGTTGAGGTTGGGAAGGTGGTACAGGAGAATATGAATTGGGTATCACACTTGGTACATTCGGCTGTGTTGTTTGTGGGTCTTTGATTTGTGAGTTAATCACCACCGATCCCACATGAGGAGATGGGAATGGAATTTTGGCAAATCCTTGAGGAGTATTGTAACTCAACGGTGCCACGAAGAAAGGTAACTGTTTGAGTTTCTTATCGCTGTTTTCAATGTTGGACAAATAAGGTAGTTCGAATTTAACGTAGTTTTCTGGCGGTGTTAATGTTGATGGACCGATGAATACATTCGGAGCGTTCAACGGATTGACAGAATCTAAAACAGCAATAGTACTTGAAGTTTTTAGTGATGATAGAACATCGCCGACTTTCATTTGACTGTTTTTATGGGTTTCTTGTGATAAAAATATAGCTAGAGGAGGCTGATGGGGCTTTAACTTCTTCGGTGTAGGAGTAGTCGGTGCTGCGGTGGGGTATGGCGTGGTAGAGTATTTCGGTACTTGGTCAAAGTCTTTCATTTCCGAGTTGAATTCTGTGAAATAATCCCGACCAGACAATGTTTCTAATGGCTTTTGGCCCGTTCTTTGATAATCAGTCAATGCTTGTTTTAAAGGGTTTGGTCGTGGCATGTTTTGTGAGTACAAATCTGTATTAACCAATTGCGGTGACGAAATAGGACTTCTAAAATTGAATTGTCCTCTATTCAAGGATTCTATGGGGACGTACAACAACTGCACTTCTTCTTTTTCAGTTCTTGGCACATTCTGAATTTGAGATATTGTTTCAATTTTGGGGTTTTCTATATTGTCAAACTTAATCTTTTGTAATGACTGCGGTTTCTTCTTCTGATTGTACACATATTCATTACTAGCATTCTCTGCTCTATAGCCATCAACAAATTTCGGTGGTTCAGGTTTTACTTTAGGCGCTTGGTTGATGACAGGTCTGGGTTGAGGAGCGACTGGTAGCGGTTTCGGATAGCTCTCGAACTTCACGGGTGGTGGTGGAATCGCTTGAGGTCTTGGTTTGACCTGCTGCATGTTCTCATATGTGAACGGAGGAGCGACAAATCCTTGATTCAACGGGAAATTTGATGGAGATAGACCGAATCGTATGCTTTGCCCGAATCCTTGGTCAGTCAGGTAGTTCTGAGGGGCTGAGGGTACAGATGGCACTGACTGGAGATACAGCTGTCTGTTGGCCGGTGAATTGTAGAAAGTTCTAGATGGAAATGCTTCTTGACCAAATCCGGTTGGTCTTGATGCCGGGAATGGTTCAGAAAGGATCCTTGGCTCAGCGACGGCTTGCCTCTTGATCTGGGGCAGCGTGGAGGGTTCTCTTTCGACTGGTCCAGGTAGAGGCACCCAGTCGCCAATATCTGAGGTGTAAGAGCTGATCTGACGGGACCACCTCGTCTGCGCTTTGTTTGATGACGTCACGGCTAGCAGCGTGATTAGGTATGCTAGGCGAAGCATGATGCTGTGCGCCATCTGTAATGAAGAGAAAGACACTGATAAATACATGAGCACTTGTATAAACAGCTAAGTGTTTTGAAATTTTCCTTGTTGTAAAACATTTTGCAATGATTTTTCGAATTGAAACTCACAATTCAAATTGTGATTGCGGAACCTAGAACAAGAACCCAGGACTCACAGTATCACAGTCTAAGTAGGCTGCCAGGTTCTCAAACTTATTTCGTTTACTACCCGTTTTGAGAATCAATTATTTTAAAGCGCCCGCCGAAGTTACTTTATTTTAATTATACTTAGTCATTACGTCGCTCTCCTCCCTCCAAATCAATTCACCGATTTTTTCCCCAAAATCCCCCAAATTTCCATTACCATTTTGAGTGGTAGAGCCACGCTGTAGACAGTTTTGTCAACAGCATGAATGGGCTGGCTCGACTGGATCGTTACCACTGTCTCACAGAAAACCGACGTAAAGTAGTGGCTGCTGCTGCGTTTCGTACGGTTAGTGAGATAACCGGAAGCCCAAATCCCCTCCCCTTCCCAATCCCTAATTATCCATTTCCTTTAAGGTCGGCAACGCGCCCATGACTGTTCTGGTGGTGGGCGTACATGGGCGGTGGAGATCATTTACCATCAGGTGACCCACTTGCTCGTTTGCCAGCCTATGCTATGAAAAAAATCCTCTAGATTTTTCATTTTTCACCCCACTGAAAGAAAGTGAAAATGTGTCATAAACAGCGCGGTGGTGGTCGTTCACATATTTTTTTTTTTTGCATTTGCGCATTAAAATTCGTTGGTTAATTAATTTATGTTAATTATTTACCCCATCTGTGTCAATTTTACCAATAATTATTATTTATATATATTATCTAAAATTATATTTATTAAGATTGGTTAATAATTTGTACACAATAATATTTATATTTATCTTTTTATTTAATACTTTTCTGTAGTTTCACTTCTGCCGTGTGTGAATTGCACACAAACACTTTTTTAATTCATTATGTAAGTTCTGAGGATATCATACACATCAGAAATGTCAATGCTCCGTCCTTTCGAACCTTGGGCTACGTACGAAGGTGACAAAAGAATTTAGTACTAACTTTGTATTTAAACAATAGCCAGTGATTTGTGTTACACAATTGTGTGAGAAAATATCCAATCTCACACAATATGAGCTATAATATAAACCTAAGTATTATATGGATGCAAATATGCAATAATGTTTCAACCCACATCAAGAAAAAATTGAGATGTCAATTTTATTTTGCTAAATTCAATAACTTAAATCCATAATTTAAAGTTCTATTTTGCATAATTGTACACGGAAAATGTTAAATTTATTTATTTATATGTAAAATACGAAATTAAACCTACTTAAATCTAATAAATTTAACAAAATAAAGTCAACATCTCAATTTTTACTTGATGTGGGTTGAAATGTTATTGCATATTTGCATCCATATGTGGTATTATGAGTGGAGGTACGTGTTCCGTATTCATCAAATAGTTTTTCAGTGGTAGAGTCAGGATGTGGACAGTTTTGTCTACAGCATGAATGGGCCGGTTTGGCCAGGTTTTTTTTTATCTTGGCTCGGCAAAGTGACTACGCTACACCTGATGGCAAGTGTAGCGCAATCCAAGAATAGTGTCGACCAACGATAAACAATGTGTCCATCGTAGGTCGGCAAGATCATGCCGGCCTGCCAAAAGGCCTAGGGGGAGGGGAAGGAAAAGGGATGGGAAGAGGGTTAGGATCAGGGGGCAAGCCCCCTGGGGAGAACCGGATATACACTGGCTGACCCTGGAACGCGACTCACACAAATTAACAGCTTGCTGTTGCGTTTCATACGATAAGTGATATCTGGATATCTTATCCTCTTCCCCTTTCTAATTCCTAAATTAACCTTGCCTTTAAGGTCGGCAAAGCGTTTTTTTTTATAGCATAGGCCGGCCAACGAGCAAGAGGGACACCTGTTGGTAAGTGATCTCCACCGCCCATGTGGCGTACAGTACCAGAATTATGGGCATTTGTCGACCTTAAAAGAAAGGGATAATTAGGGATTGGGCAGGGGAGGGGGATTTGGGTCTCAGAATATCACCTTACGAAACGCAGCAGCAAGCCGCTACTTTACGTCGACTTTCTGTGAGACTGTGGTAGCAACCCGGTCGAGCCGGCCCATTCATGCTGTAGACAAAACTGTCTACAGCGTGGCTCTATCACTCAATGACGCGTCCATGAATTTTCTGGTATTGTGGGCTACTTTTAATAATACCCGAACTGTTATAAAACTGCGATATCAATCAAAGCCGACTTCCTGTCACCACCTTCCTACTCCTTGTTAAATCTCATAATGCCCTGTACTTTTACTGGCTTCAATGTCAAACAGGAAAAGTATTTGCAGAAATAGACAAAGCGGTGGTATCTATCCAGACGGCCCCTCGCATACGAGAGACCTACCACCTAACAAACCAGAATTGGGTCACATCGTAACAGCGTTACGGCATTTCCCGCGACGTGTGAAGATTCAAGATGCTTATACAACGTGTTACGTGCGATGCGCTTTTTCCCTCATTATGTAAATCGCCTATGTTAGGAATTTGTACAAATGTCTTGAAGGACATTATTACTATGCTGTACGCGTGTGACATTGTCTAGTAATTATGTAACAGTACGGACTACGCTGAATCTATTAACTTATGGGTAAATAGTAGTCCTAGGTAGATAGTATTGTGTGTACATGACGGTAGAGATCACTTACTAACGAGTGACTTGCTTGTTCGTTTGTCGACCTTTGCTATAAAAAATTCAATTTTCTTTTCAAGAGGCCGCGGGTTCGATCCACGCACCGAAACAAATATTTATGTGGTGTGAGTCTGGGTGTTGTGAGACCCAAAGTCTCTCAGTTTTTGATATCCACGATACAAGACTCGGTATCTTAGCTTTTTTTATTTACTTAATTGAATGACGAGATTAGCAAGGCGCACGCCTGATGGTAAGCCCCTGCCCATAAACAGAAGCAAGACCACATTGAACTTTGAGTTATATAGCACTGCATGGCACTGAACTGCGCTCGTCACCCTGAGACATAGAATGTTAGGTCTCATAATTCCCAGTAATTTCACTGGCTTCAATGTCCTTGAAACCGAATCACAACAGTGCTTATCCACTGTTGCTTTGGGGCAGAAATGGACGGCGCGGTGGTACCAACCCAGACGGCCTCTCGCATACGAGGGAGCTACCACCTTGTAAACCTACTACTACCTTGTAGTGTCGGGGCTATGTGTGTGACTGTTGGGTGTATTTATAGATTTTGCTTGACTAGACGAGAAGGGGAGAGGTAATTTTCGTCCCCCCCTCCCAAAGATCAACGCTAAGTGCACATAATAACTATTATCGAACTGAGCTACGTAAAACTCAGCTTTCCTTGCAAAAGTGCGGTGTGCGGTGAAAACGTTATTAAGTAAACCACTGACTACTTTCACTGTGTAGGATAAACCAAACTATACAATATGAACACTGTATTTATTTTAGATCATGACAACGAAGTGATTGGAAGCATTTTTTTTTGTCCTGGCACGGCAAAGTGACTACGCCACACCTGATGGTAAATGTAGCGCAATCCAAGAATAATGTCGACCTACGATAAACAATGTGTCCATCGTAGGTCGGCAATGCCAAAGGGCCAAGGGGAGGGGAAGGAAAAAGGGATGGGAAAAGGGTTAGGATCAGGGGGCAAGCCCCCTGGGGAGAACCGGATATACACTGGCTGACCCTGGATCGCGATCCACACAAGGTGGGCCACTATGGCAGGTTTTAGCACCAGAGTACGGTGGTCGCTATCCGGTCGGATACAAGTATCCTCCCACCAGCAAAATATATATAAATACCTATATATTTTAATATGCCTATTGCTTTTCCACGCGGATATGTTTACGTCAGGGATTCCAGGGTCGGCATGAACGAACACCGTAGTTTTTAAATTGGTAAGTATTTTGTATCAATAGGCAAAACTAGAGATAGGATTTTTAAAGTAGATTTGCTCTGGGCTGAGGTGTTAGTTCATTTTGGAAAAGAATTCTCTCTTGCTCAAAATAGTTGGGAACGTGAAGTAAATTTAACCATAATCATATAAACATAATCCTTTATATAGTTTGCATGCCCCTTTCGCTTATTATTAGACAGACTATTAAGAAGTAAAATTCTTCTTCTTCTTCCTTTTTATTTATGGCTTCGCATTATTATGCATTTCGCCAAAGTATAATTTATTCTCAAATCTTCACAAGAACGATGAGATATCGGTGTGGAAGTTGTCAAGATCTTGTTGGAGTTTTTGCGTTTTCCCGCTAAAATATTATCGATAAATAACGTGTAAAGAGTGTAAGCTGTGTAGAACGACATGCGCGGTTGGTTATGTCGGGCATTGGCTTATGTTGCGTGGAACGGAACGCAAACTGCTCGGGCAGTACTCCCGAGGCGCGTGCTACGTTTCGTTTTACGTAATTCCTACATAATTCAATAGAGAGATGCAATCCAGATTGTGTTATGGCAGAATTGAAAAACCTTTTTAAAAACAAGCTTACGGTCGCCATATTAGATTCCTATGACGTCACTCTTAATATGCACAGTTGTATTGCGTACGCGGTACGATTGCTGTGCTGAGGTCGGGTTCGATCCCCAACCTCAAGAGTGATATTGATAATGGGTTTTCTATCACTCAATGCTCAGTATCAGCCTGGAGGATGGAATTGTGCCCAGTATGACGATAGGATCGCCACCTTTTACATCATGGGGAGGAAATAATTTCGGCGAAATGTGAGTCTACTGATTGTAACCAGTACATGTTTTACAAGGTGGTAGGTCCCTCGAATGCGAGAGGCCGTCAGGTTTGGTACCACCGCTTTGTCTATTTCTGCCGCCAAGCAACAGCGTGTATGCACTGCTGTGTTTCGGATTGGAGGACATTGAAGCCAGTGAAATTACGGGGCATTATGGACTTAACATTATATGTTTCGGGGTGACGAGCACAGTTCAGTGCCATGCAGTGCTTTGTAATTCAAAGTTCTATGTGGTGTTGCTTCTGTTTATAGGCAGGCGTGGCGCTTACCATCAGGCGAGCGTCTTGCTCATCTCGTCATTTAATCAAATAAAAAAAAACATGTATGTAAATCTGCCTATCCTTTCGGGGGTTACAGGCGTGAGTGCCAACAGGATGCAGTGCGTAACTAATTTTATGTTATGAAAAATTGGTCGGATGCAGGCAATATACAAGCACTATGATAAATACAGTATCAAATGATCCATTGACAAAGTGTCGCAACTCCTGATCAGCAACAACTAGCAATCGCAATGAACATGCATGCTTTGCGAAACTACTAGGGACATAATAAATAAATACATCCAACAGTTACATACATAGTCCTGACCCCACAGTAAGATACGAGTCTTGTGTCGGGGGTATCAGGAACTACGAGAGACTTTCGGTCTCACAACAACCAGACCCCGAAAAAAAAATTTGTGGATCACACAAATGTTTGTCTTGGTGCGGGGATCGAACCCGCGGCCTCTCGCTTCACAGCCGGCTACTCGCCCGCTGCGCCACGGAGGCTGTCCAATAATATCAAATATATAATATCCAAAAACATTATAACAAACAAGAAAAAAATTGAGAAATTAATTTTATTTTGGTACCTGAATCAATAATTTCAAGTTTTATTTTGCATAACCGTATATGAAGAATGTTTCGTTAATGTTTTTTTTTAAATACGACATTTAACCTACTTTAAATCTGATGAATTACGCAAAATAACATCAATATCTTAATTTTAACTTGATCTGGGAAGTGTTATTGCGTTATTGCATCTTGTTATATTTTACAAAAAGTTTTTTTTTTAAATAAACACGAACACAATAATTGTGTAACCATAGCGTAAATGTAAGAAAAATATACGTCAAGATGGTAGGTCCCCCGTACGCGAGAGATACTGGGTTGGTACCATCACTTTGTCTATTTCTGCCGCCAAGCAACAGTGTGTAAGCACTGCTGTGTTTCGGTTTGAAGGACATTGAAATTAGCCAGTGAAATTACGGGGCATTATGAGACAACATTATATGTATCGGGGTGACGAGCACAGTTCAGTGCCATGCAGTGCTTTGTAATTCAAAGTTCTGTGTGTTGCTTCTGTTTATGAGCAGGCGTGGCGCTTACCATCAGGCGAGCGCCTTGCCCGTCTCGTCATTCGATCAAAAAAAAATCACAACTATAGACACTATGCCGCCCACACACCTGCCAGTGCAACTCCTGTGTACTAAGATCAACAGTGGCACGCATTTTTGTGTCGACACCGAGCAGTGAAGCTCGGCGAGTCTCCGGGAACGCCTAAATGTCTTTGTCCCGCAACGGAATTATAGAAGGTTAGGGAGGAGTTGGAAATATTAATTGTCCACTTCCCTCCATAGCAAAGCGGGAGACAAAATAATGAATTGAGGAGGTATTAACCTCAAGTGTAAGGACAGTTACAACTTCCATTCAGTATAAAGTTACAATGCGTATAAAGAGTATTGGTGGTTCGAAACACGACGCAACTTCCTTCAACACAATGAACTATCCGACACCACGAAACGACATACATATTGTGGTTTGGATAACATTCCGCGAATCATCAGTGCCTTGTTACATCCACGTATAAGTAATCGGTACTTTTTTTTTAACTAGCCCTGTAAAATATACGCCCCACTGCTGGGCACGGGCCTCCTCTACTGAATGAGAGGGATTAGGCCTTAGTCCACCACGCTGGCCTAATGCAGGTTGGCAGACTTCACATACCTTCGAAAAATCTTTCGAGTTCTCAGATATGCAGGTTTCCTCACGATGTTTCCTTCACTTTGATTCGGTACTTAATGGAACCTTATTGCTAAGCCTACGCGGTCTGTCCTTTTTGTATAGCCTAGGCTCACCTTAGGTCACCTGATGGTAAGTGATCTCCACCGCCCATGTACTCCTACAAAACCATAAAAATCATGGGCGCGTTGTCGACCTTAAATGAAAGGGATAATTAGGGATTGGGAAGGGATGGGATTTGGGTTTCCGGATATCTCACTCATCGCACAAAACGCAGCAGCCACCGATACTTTACGTCGGATTTTTTAATAATACGAAAAATAAACTATTTTGCGTAAATATTTAATTTGTATTTATCTCCCTCCCACGCGTGCACCGTAACAGGCGTAACTTGCCTTATGACGTAACATGCCATGTTATGTCCTTTCTCCGTAATTTGACAACTACAGGAAGGGTCCAGCAGTTTAAAATTTTTGTATTTGACTTGATTTATAATTCTTTCGACTTTCGATTTTTGGAGAATATAGCTTCTGTATTGTTTAATGTACGCTCGACCTTCAAACTTGCCAACTTCTGATCCCTGACATATAGGTTCATTAGTCTCGGGTTAGTCATATTTTTTTATATTTTAACACGTACGACCTAATCAATGCATGAAATAGAAAGCGATATCACCTTTAAACTCTCACTTCATTATTATTTAGGATTTAAGCATTTGTTTTTAATGTTTTTTTATAGCATAGATCGGTTGGTAGTTGATGGTCATTGATGTTTTTGGCATTTGCGCGTCGTGACTGTGGCAGGTAGGTGTGCTGTGGCGCGAACCACAACACAGCGCTGATTTTCAGTGGTCACCTCAAATATATTCATTCAAATAGGTGTATACAGGGTTAAATTTAAAACACCAGCAATCTCGCAGGACCAGATAGCTGACCCCATACGGAACAACTTTTGTTCTACGAGTTTGGATATAACTCAATATATTTAAAAAAAAATGATTTTACAAGTTTTTGTTGTGTCGTGTTTTTCTTCGTAGACTGCGGCGCGGCGCGGCGTGCGCGCGCTACATCAAAGGCGGCCGGTCAGCTGCTCGGGCGTTGACCGTCAAAGGCGCTAGCCCGGTTCCCCACGCTTCGCGTGTTTGTTTACGTAATCTGCGATGCGCCTTGTAACATTCAAGACGGAAATTAAATGAATACTTATTTTTGTATGAAAATAAAATCTAACAAATTATCAAAAGTCGTAGAACAAAAGTAGTAGCTTATAACCTTAGGAATCTACCCCTGCGAGATTGCTGGTGTTTTAAAAATAACCCTGTATTTGTCAGAGTTATGAGTGAATGAATATTCATGAAAAATATAAAGAATTGAGAACTATATTGTATTTAAGTATATACTAGTATATTTAATTCGGTACGTTAATGTACTAAACATGTAATATTTTTATATTATGTATCTTCTCTTCTATTTTTTGCACCTAATTTGTTCATCTCTGCATTACCCTAAGCTTGACTGGGAAAGAATGCTTTTGGCATTAAGTCCGCCTTTATACATTTTATAATATGTTGTAAAGAGGAAAATTTGATTGTTTGCATTGAATGGGCTCTGACACTACTGGACCGATTTACAAAAATTCTTTCACCATTACAATCCTACATTATCCCTGATGAACATAGGCTACTTTTATCCTGAAAATAACAGTCACGTGGGCGGAGCCGCGGGCAACATCTAATTGTATATAAAGTGTAAATAAATAAACAAACTCCAATTTGAATTTAGTAAAGAGCAACAACCTCTTACTAAGATACAAATAGGCTTGATGTAATTAATTGTTTCATAAAGCTGTTAAATTTTACTAATATTTATGCAACGCATTTCTTTATTCCAAAAACGATTAACAATTATGACGCGTGGTGTAAGAAACGATTGCTTGTTAACTGTTACAGAATATGAAATATTTGAACTATTGTGTGTGGAGTTTACAAAATATTATTAACGTTATATTATTGGTTGGACCAGTGTTTCCCAACCTTTTTTAGGCCATGCCCCTTCTTAACATTTTTTTGTTACATTTGTCATCGATATTTAGCATTGCATTTAAATAACCCAAAGCGAAAGGGTTAAAGTCGTGTCGAGTCCATTTTTAAATTGCCCCCCTTAACTATCAAATTGCCCCCCTGTGGGGTGTGGGCCCCACGTTGGGAAACACTGGGTTGGACTGTCTCGGTTGCGCAGTAATGCGAACGCGGTACGACTACTGTGGTGAGGTCTCGGGTTCAGTAAAGTGATATTGGGTTTTTCTATCTCGAAATGCTCAGTATAAGCCGGGAGTCTGGAATTGTGCCTGGTAGTAGCGTAGGGCCTGCCCCAGATGTCACCAGTTTTGGCGTGACCCAGGTGAAAAAAAGCTAGGTAGGTACGCCCATATTTTGTTTTACATACGTACAGTGACGAAGCTTCGTCACTGACTAATTTCAATTAACGATACAAACGTGAATCCATTAAATCAATTCGATTATTCAATTCGATGTTAGCTCGATACATCTACTTTACCCACAAACCCACTCGATTACTTAAATATGCATGCACAATTAGCAAACCGGGCATCGAACGTGGGACTGCATTCGTCGCGACCACTGAACCGTATTGATTATGTATGCTTTGCTCACTGGTCGATGACCATTGCACGCGACAAGCAGGTACATACTATATTTCAAACTTTTATTTATCCGAGCACGGCAAAGTGACTGCACTATAACACCTGATGGTAAGCGTAGTGCAGTCCAAAACCAGCGACCACCGACAAACAATGAGTTTATCGGTAAAAACAATGTGTTTATCGGTAGTCACTAGAGTCCTGCCGGCCTGTATAAATGCTTCCCTCTTCGAAGAGAAAGAAGCAAATGGAGAGGCCTACGACTGGACAGGCGGATGACCGATGCAGGCACAGGGATATAAGGATATACCCATATACCCGCACCAATCAACCATCAAGACATGTCGTAAGCCCCTCGGGAGAACCAGATATACACTGGCTTCCTGGAACGCGATCCACACAAGGCGTGTGGGTCACTATGGCAGGTTTCAACACCGTGTGTACGGTGGTCGCTATCCGGGCGGATATAAATATCATACCACCAGCGGCAGGTCTAAGTCGTTATACCAGTTTACACTCGGCTTTCGCGACGGGATTTGTACAAAAAACTAAAGTTAGAACGGGCGAGAATCCTATGGATGTAATTTATTTATTTTCTTTTCTGGAAAAAATTCTTTTCTGTTTCCAGGAGAGAAATTATACTTTTTGTTGAACCCAACTTCAAAAAAGAAATTGCTTCTTTTATGTATTTATCGATTTCTCCGCAATGTGTATGGAATTTTGTCGAAAAATCATTCGATAGAAATTAGCTGCGATGTGGTCCCATATATAAATTTGGCTAAGATCTGCCGATAGAGTACGGAATTAGTAAGCGATCCATGGACATGCAGCAATGCCGGGGCACAGCCAAGTCACGGTAGAAAACCTTCAAAAGCAGTCGCACTGATGTCCTGATGGTAACTGGTTACAGTCGTTCGGATATAATTCTAGTTTATACTTATTGCACCTACTTAGTCTATCTCTGCACCATCCTAAGGTTGACTGGTAGAGAATGCCTCTGGCATTAAGTCCGCCTATTTACATATTGTATATGAAGTGCAAATAAATAAATATAGACTAATATTCATCCGCATAGCTATACCAACTACTAGAACCAAAGATGCGTTTGAAACTTGTGTAACCCAGAAATTACGATTTTTATGACAAAGTACCGGAAGTCAAAAATAGTGGAATCACACAAATAACATGAAGTATTGCAATGCTCTAGTTATCTGACTAACATGGTAGCATCACGCTTCGCTACTTGTGGGGCAGATATGCAGTTTTCATCACTATTATTAGAGCTATAAGATGAGTAATTGCGTAAATATGTAGAAGAGAGTGTTGAGGGAAGTTGTCAATGTTTCGTAAAGATGAAATTAGTTTTGACTAGTTTTCCTCGCGGCTCCGCCCGCGTGATCTGCTTCAATGTAATTCAAACATTGTTGCTTGACGACAGAAATAGACAAAGCGATGGTACTACCTTGTAATTCGGTTGGATACACAAAAAATATTTTTAAGAATATGTAATCCTAAATCAGTATTTGAATTTATTGCCATTATTTACTTAATTTAATATTTTAAATTTTTAGTCCGTATTCGAAAATGTTTTTACCAATCATGATTTCCTTAGACACCAACCTAACTTCTTTCACTGCATTTTATTATATCTGCTGACCCTTTAAAGTTTAAAGCACTCTACATTCCTCAAGTCCCAGTAAATATTATGTGAGAACTTTAAACTACTGTCTCTGTGTAAAAAAATCGTTTTACTAAACCAACAACAACCGGTTTTGACCGATCAAGACCGGATCGAACCGGATCGGTCACTCTTCCTGACTTTTCACTTATTTTTTTGTGAAACTAAGCATGCTAAGGTAAGCCATGTTAGAGCAACTTTATCATGCATTTTCATATTCCTTATACTATTACATTAAGGTTCAATTTGCTGTGATTTCTAAGTATTCTGTGTTGATGGAGTGACTTATGCAGTAGTTTTATGGTTGTCCAGTATTAATTCCTTTCTCTAGAACAGTAAAGATAATGTTAAACTTTCGTTTGGTTTTACTCTACTGATCGTTGGATGAGATATCAGTTTGTATACATTGTATAATGTGAATGTAATCTAATTTAATGAAATTTATAGTGAAAACGACGATTGAATCAATAAATTATAAAATTATTTTTGATAGATAATGATGGATTCTTAGTTTATTACGACAATAAATAAGCCTAAAATTTAATACGGTTATGTATTCAACTATTTGGTTGAGTATGTATGAGTACTTACCTTTTTTTAGTTAGTTAAATAGTTATAAATACACAGAATAAAACAAAGTTGCTTTCTTCATTCATTCAGTCAATCCGGTCATGTAGTATAATAGTATAGTAGATAATCATGTATATATAATTAAAATGAATAAGACGTAATGATAGCTATAATATATCTAAAATAAGATTTTCCATAAACAGGATGGCGCCAATGTTCCTACTTTTACCGGAAACGAGAGTGGCCACCGCCTTTTAGCTAAATACGTACTTAGGCTCTACGTCTTCCAAAGCCTGTCTAGTGCGACAGGGAAGGATCCAAGTAATTTTATAGGACCCTCGTCCCATAAATTGAATCAATATTGTCATTACAAAATATAACATGGTTTTCAGAAGGTTATGCGTTCGAGATAGTCGATAGTGATGTGTAAATTTATGTAAATTATTTAGAGCGTAAGACTTGGAATGTCAAATTTTTCCATGTTCTTTCACGTCGCGCCGCACCATAAATTTCTTTCTTCGCACCTCAAATATTGTAAGAGTGTGGTCTCGAAAAATACCGTTTTTGCTGGTGGTAGGATATTCATATTCGCCCGGATAGCGATCACCATGCACATCGTGTTAAAATCTGCCATAGTGATCCATACACCTTGTGTGGATCGCGGTCCAGGATCAGCCATTATATATCCGGTTCTCCTGAGGGGTTCGCCCACAATCTGCTCCCCGAGGAGCAGTTTGGGTTCCGAGCCCGCCACAGTTGTTTGCACCAGGTGCTCCGCATCACGGAGCACATTCACGAGCAAAATTTTAGAAAGATCCCCACCGGAGCCATATTTTTCGATATCGAAAAAGCATTCGACAAGGTGTGGCACAATGGCTTGCTTCACAAGCTATATTCCATGAACGTGCCCACTCAGCTCGTGCACATCATACGAGCGTTCTTGTCGAATCGCGGTTTCAGATATCGCGTGGAGGGAAGCCTCTCTTCCCGACACACCATTTCGGCAGGAGTCCCGCAAGGCTCCGCCCTCTCTCCCTTCCTTTTCTCGCTGTATACAAGCGATATTCCCAAACCAAAGGGTGCCCATCTGGCGCTCTTTGCTGATGATACCGCGATCTATACATCGCGCAAAAATCCGGCTGAGGTGGTCCGCACTTTGCAGGCCGCTGCCGACGAACTCGGTCAGTGGTTTCGCAAATGGCGAATCACCATCAACCCGTCCAAAAGCGCCGCGATCCTCTTTTATCGAAACCCTAACCATCTTGCTCCAGTCCGGAATGTGACCATGTCTAACATGCCCATTCCCTGGACCAAGACAGTCAAATATCTAGGAGTGACCCTTGACCAGAAGCTTACCTTCATTCCCCACTTAGTCGCGGCACGCGCGCGAGCCGCATTCGCGTTAAACCAGCTCTTCTGGCTGTTGAACCATAAAAGCAAACTCTCGATCCGCAACAAGATTAGGATTTACACGACGTGCATTAGGCCGATCATGACTTACGCATCGCCCGCGTTTGCGCATGTACCCGAAACCCGATATAGACGCTTGCAAGCCCTGCAGAATCGTTTTCTGCGTAAAATCACTGGGGTCCCGTGGTATGTGAGGAATCACAATACCCACGTGGACACGGGCTTGCCGACCATCCGGCAGTTCATGAAAATGAACAGCAAGCGCTATTTCGATCGCGCCGCCCACCACCCGAATCCGCTCGTCCGACGAGCCTCAATATACGCTCCCTTTGACCGTGCAAAGTGGAGACGTCCGCGTAGCGTCCTCACTGACCCCGACGATGCGACCACTCTGGCCATCCGAAGGAGAGAGGAATTCATCAAAAAACACTGCACACAACCGACATACCGTCCTCGCCGCCGAGGACCGCGCCGCGTTCCCCGCAACGCCCCCGACCCTAGTACCGGCCCGCGAGCCGATGTAAATGATGATGGCAATCATCACCAATAGAGTCCTAAAAATATAGTCCCCTAAACCCCAATCGCAGATGTCTCTGCCCTCTCCGGTGACCGTCCTGAGCCGAGGTTCGTACCCCAAAGGGGGTGCCCTCAGCGGTGGTCACCTAGTCAAGGGCTGAGAGCGCCTAAAGCGCTCGCCCGAAAGTCCGGTGAAGCTGTATACAGCCGACTCTCGTCAGGCTTACAGCAAGCGTCAACACAAAAAAAAAAAAAAAAAAAAAAAAAAAAGAGGGGTTCGCAACAGGACTTGATGTTCGGTTGGGACGGGTATAGGGGTACATGTATGTATCCTGCATCGGTCATGCGCCTGTCCTGTCGCAAGCTCTTCGATTATATTCTTCACTCTTCGGCATTTTTATAGGCCGGCATGATTCTGGTGACCATCGACAAACTCATTGTTTGTCGGTGGTGGCTGGTTTTTTGGACTGCACTGCTTTTAGCAGGTGTAGTGCAGTCACATTGCCGTGCTCGGATAAACAAAAAACACTATCCATCTGCATTTGGAAATCGTATCAGTAATTATACTTAGTATGTACAGTATAGCTAAAGGGCCGTACATAGAAACTCTTCATTTAATTCTCTTCAAGTAATCATTTATCGCAACAGTTCGAGGTGTAGTGTTACATACATGTAACTTCACCCATAGGCCATAAGCACAGGTAGTCGTGAGAAAAATGACGGGTCATTGCAACATTATTGCTATATACGAAACGATGAGTTACTTGCAGGAAGGCCGTTGTAATTAAATCTTTGATAATTGATTCCGTAAGTTTTTATAGTTGTTTCTAGGTACATTTTATACCCCCACATTGTCTCGTCTCTACATCACCTGTAGGTTTACTGTTAGAGAATGCCACTGGCCTGCCCAATTAAGTCCGCCTTTATACATGTTTTTAAGCTATTGTATAGATTTTATCGCGGGCCTTGCGGCGAGACCGAATCCAGAAATTTCGTAACGAAAAAACCTAACAGCCAGCGTTAGCTGACCTCCCTGTTTTAACTTAATTTGATATCTAGCACACAAAGTTAAAGTCGAAATTCCGTTAATAAAATAGATGGTTGTGAAACTTATGACATTTGGAAATGTAGACGCGGTTTGAAATTTGAATTTGAATTTTTGATTATAGAACACGGCCGTCCGTTAGGCTGCGTTTAGACGACGCGAAAAATTTCGTGCGGCCGCCGCGCGGCGGCTGCACGAAATTTTTCAGTCATAGCAAATGTATGTCTTATTAACTAGGACTTAACGTTGAAATTCTTTGTGAGTAACCAACCGCGCTCCCGTTTACACGATCGCGCAGTCGCCGCGTGGTTGGAGCGTTGCGAAGTATTAAACATTATGGCTTAGTCAATAGAGTTTACATTAGTTTTTCGAGTGATTCGAGCGCGGCCGACGCGCGGCCGCAACGCGGTGGGATTCCTTGTCATATAAATGCGCCCTTATTTTTAAGTTGATAAAAAATGCTATACAATAGCTTTACCGCGGCAGTCTCCGAGTGCCACACGTCTTTTTTTATATAAAGTTCGAATAAATAAATAAATGAAAAAATCATTCCACAAATTTGTTTTAGCCTGTCGCAGCTTAGTATACTGTTCCTGATTAAAAGTATAGTGCAGTTCATAACAACGACCGTCAAGTCGTTGCATCCCTAAAGTTAATGGATATTAACTTATAATATAATTAATAACTTATAATATAAATAATTAATTATATTCTTGAGTGGTAGAGCCACGCTGTAGACAGTTTTGTCTACAGCATGAATGGGCTGACTCAACCGGGTCGTCACCACTGTCTCACAAAAAACCGACGTAAAGTAGCGGCTTGCTGCTGCGTTTCGTACGGTGAGTGAGATATGCGGAAGCCCAGATCCCCTACCCTTCCCAATCCCTAATTATCCCTTTCCTTTAAGGTCGGCAACGCGCCCATGATTCTTCTGGAGGTGGGCGTACATGGGCGGTGGAGATCACTTATCATCAGGTGACCCACTTGCCCGTTTGCCGGCCTATGCTATATTAAAAATATTAGTCATCATTGAGGTTAATGGATATACACCATTGGACCTGAGTATGGACTGGACCCCCACATTGTATTTTCTAATCCGTGCTTGTAGTGTCGGTCGAAGGGACGTCCGATGGTGTACATTATGTGTAGGCCAAGACATCCTGTTGTTTCACATTCTATTGAATTTATTCTTAAATCTTACGCATTTTATTAAATGACATTTATCTAGCAAAACTTTCTTTTAATTTCTTCGGATGGAGATATCCTCTGTGGAGGCAAGTACACATGTGAAATAGAAGACTTCAGATGTGATCAGTGGAAATACAAATGTTTGTGTGATCCACAAATATTTGTTTCGGGGTCTGGGTGTTGTGAGACCGAAACTCTCTCGTAGTTCTTGATACCCACGACACAAGACACCTATCTTACTGTGGGGTCAGGACTATGTTTTTTTACAAGGTGGTAGGTCCCTCGTATGCGAGAGGACGTCTGGGTTGGTACCACCGCTTTGTCTATTTCTGCCGCCAAACAAAAGTGTAAAAGTACTGTTGTGTTTTGGTTTGAAGGACATTGAAGCCAGTGAAATTACTGGGCAGTTTAGTCCATGCATTGCTTTATAATTCAAAGTTCTGTGTGGTGTTGCTTCTGTTTATGGACAGGCGTGGCGCTTACCATCAGGGGAGCACCTTGCTCGTCTCGTCATTAAATCAACTAAAAAAATGTGTGTGACTGTTGGGTGTATTTATTATTTAAAAGTTCAATAAAGAGTTTATTTATTTATTTATCTCTTGTAAATATTCTTAGGAAGAATTATTAACTAATGACTGGTCATTAAAGTTGACTGCACTGTTACATAACGTATGACAAGGTTACTAGTGAACTCTATCTCAAGGAAATGCATCGACCTCAGACAGGTCGTTGACATTTATTTGACAGCCTCCGTGGCGCGGTGGGCGAGTAGCCGACTAAACGTGAGGCCGCGGGTTCGATCCCCGTAAGATAAATATTTGTCTGGTCCACAAATATTTGTTTCGGGGTCTGGGTGTTGTGAGACCGAAAAGTTTCTCGTAGTTCCTGATACCCACGACACAAGACACGTATCTACCGCCAAGATGTTGCTTGGCAGTGTGTAAGCACTGTTGTGTTTCGGTTTGAAGGACATCGAAGCCAGTGAAATTATTGGGCATTATGAGACTTCATATCTTATGTCTCAGGGTGACGAGCGCAGTTCAGTGCCATGCAGTGCATTGTAATTCAACTTTCTGTGTGGTGTTGCTTCTGTTTATCGGCAGGCGTGTCGCTACCATCCGGCGAGCGCCTTGCTCATGTCGTTATTCAATCAAATAAAAATAAATAAACTTGATCCTTTATTCCTTACACATTTGAAAATTTGTTCCTACCTGACCGCGAAGGCGATGTGATTTCCCTTTACATACCTGCAATAAAAAAAATATGAAAGTCAAATATTACATGTGCCTAACGTAACCGGAGTAAGTCCGGTCCATTTTCCTATCACTCATGACGAGAACTTGTTTTGGGCGAAAGTGAAACTCGCGCCTCGCAGGCTCAGGTGTCAGCGGCCTTCAAAAGTGAATTCGGTCGCTACAATCTCGTTTGAGATGTTTGTTGAGATGTTTTATTGATGTAAACAATGTTAGGCTCAGAATTGACAGCCTCCGTGGCGTAGCGGGCGAGTAGCCGGGTTCGATCCCCGCACTGAGACAAACTGTGTGATCTACAAATATGTTTCGGGGTCAGGGTGTTGTGAGACCGAAAGTTTTTCTTAGTGATAACCACGACACAAGACTCGTATCTTACTGTGGGGTCAGGACTATGTGTGTGACTGTTGGGTGTATTATTTATTAAAAAAATACTGGCTGTGATGGCCATTTTTATTAAAATTCCCTAAAAGTAACGCTGCGGCTAAATACAACGTTAGATGTAAAATTACTAACAATGGAAAAAAGGCCATGACATTTCCATTTTCATGAATGTTCCATAAACTTAAGACTGAGGAATAAGACTAGACTTTCACCTAAGGATATATTAAGTTTTGACATTAGTATATATTTTGAGACCTAAATTAGATAAAAAATGTGTATGCTTCCACCTCATACTAAGATTCTCGAGAAAAGGCTGGGGATGAAAGGAGTTTGTAACTGAGGACTATGAGTTTTTTGTATATAGCAGAGACCAGGAAACGAGCAAGTGGGTCACCTGATGGTAAGTGATCTCCACCGCCAGTAAACAAACTACCAGAAGAATTATGGGTACGTCGCATGAAGGTAATAAAACATCTTAGTGGTTATTTGGTGATGTATTTCCACTTTTAACGGTTCCTTTTTAACGGTTAGAGTCAAATAATACTTAACAAGATACTTGAACCAATAAAACCTGTAAAGATTCTGTTTCCATAAAAAATAATATTTTTAAAAAACAAAAAACACGCATTTTTTACAAAACATTTTTTTCTTCAAATATATTAAATTTATTATCTATTTTTTGTTGGATTTTCTGTAAAGACGTTTTTATTTTTTTTTAAACTATTATTTATTTTAAAATGTTTAAATTATTATTTCATTTTTTTTAAATATTTAATTGTCATCGGTCCTTGATAAGGCCAAATTTCAATTAATCCGACGTTTTGAAGGAGGTCAAAATCATGTTCAAAGTTTCCGTTACATACTAACATACAAACATAATATGTATGAAGCTAATAAAAGCGTGTTAAAATCTGCTATGTCCGAAATAGCAGCAGCATTAACTAAAAATTACTCTTGTGATTTGCTATTACAGATGTAAATTTATTTCCGTGTCTTTATTGTCACCATAAATAATAAGATGATATAGCACAAGCATATCATCAGCTGAATAACTTAAAAGTGAAATTTTAAAACTCGTTTCGGGCCCAAAAAATATCGCACATACATGGCGACGAAGCATAAATCATCTGGTGAAAGCTATTGCGAAAATTAATCATAATTATATATTTTCTTTTGTAACAGGCCTACATTTGGTTAATATCTCACCTGATAGTGAAAGATGATGTGGCCTAAGATAAAGCACGATTGCCTAGCAATAATCTATTAACTCGAGACTTGAAGATACCTTGAAGATAGATAGATAGATGACATTTTTGAGTGGTAGAGCCAAGATGTAGACAATTTTGTCTACAGCATGAATGGGCCGGCTCGACCGGGTCGTTACTACTGTCTCATAGAAAACCGACGTAAAGTAGCGGCTTGCTGCTGCGTTTCGTACGGTGAGTGAGATGTCCGAAAGCCCAAATCCCCTCCCCTTCCCAATCCCTAATTATCCCTTTCCTTTAAGGACGGCAACGCGCCCATGATTCTCATGGTGGTGGGCGTACATGGGTGGTGGAGATCACTTACCATCAGGTGCTCCTTTACCGGCCTATGCTATAAAAAAAAGATAATGCAAAAATCGATTCACTCGCGCTTGAAGATACCCAGATCATTCCAAGAATCCCAAAGAAAAATTACATCAGTGGTCTAGTATAGAGGTTCCCAGACTTTTTTTCTCATAGACCACTTTCAAAATTTAGCTGGTTCCGGCGGACCCCCTGCAGCTGCATTTCTACCATATTCCCAAAACTTGACGAAAAATATGCAAGTTTTTACAAGTAACAGTCGCTGAGCTTCATAAAATATTATCTGCCTACATTGATAGGTGAAGTCAAGCCAACATTTTAGTTCTTCACTATCGAAAGCAGATACATTTTCGTGGTCTCCGCTTACGAATTGTGAACCCCCATTTTTTGTCACGCCAACGTAGACCCCGTCGAGTCTCCCGTGGACCCCTGGGGGTTCACCTGGACCACTTTGGGAACTAGGGGTTTCGACAGCCTCCGTAGCCCAGCGGGCGAGCAGCCGGCTGTGAAGCGTGAGGCCGCGGGTGGGATCCCCTCACCAAGACAAACATTTATGTGATCCACAAGTATTTATCTCGGGATCTGGGTGTTGTGAGAGGGAAAGTCTCTCGTTCCTGATACCCACGACAGAAGACTCGTATCTTACTGTGGGGTCAGGACTGTGTGTGTGACTGTTGGGTGTATTTATTTATTTATGGGTCTAGTGCCAGCTACTCCAACCGGCTAGTCGTGTTCACAATGATTATTAATCAAAACCGCGTTCCAACAAAATGCTATATTTTAAGCGACTAATGTTCATTATGCTAGATTTTTTTTTATATAGGATAGGCCAGCAAACGAGCACGTGGGGCACTTGATGGTAAGTGATCTCCACTGCCCATGTACGCCCACAATGCCAGAAGAATCATGGGTGCGTTGCCGACCTTAAAGGAAAGGGATAATTAGGGATTGGGAAGGGGAGGGGGATTTGGGCCTCCGGATATCTCACCACCGTACGAAACGCAGCAGCAAGCCGCTACTTTACGTCGGTTTCCTGTGAGACAGTGGTAACAACCCGGTCGAGGCGACCCATTCATGCTGTAGACTAAACCGTCTACAGCGTGGCTCTACCACTCGTACATGCTAGAAATAGCACAACAATGCTAAACATGTGCGCGCGTGCTATTATTTGTATGCTGCGGTTTTACACGAAACATTATTATTTAATTGGTAAATTGCGATGTCGTTGATTTATTAACAGAGGTTAACAAACAAGCAGCAATGGATGGATTGAAAAAATATCCATATATTAATGTATTATTTTCGCGAAACATTGATATTATTTTCGATATATGTATTTTAATCCGATATATCAATGTATTGATCTTTTTTATTAAGCCTGTTCGAAATCATTTCTAAAACAATATTTTAAAATTGTATTTGTGGACCACAAATAATTTATACATGTCATAAAAGTCATCTGAATGTGCAGCCGATATATCGATAATTTATTCTTGATATCCCAAAATCAGTATCGATATGTTATAAAATTATTAATACGATATAATCGTACATGCCCTAAGTATTAATGTATAAATAATAAACAGACGATTTGAGAATAAATAAATACACCCAACAGTCACATACATAGTCCTGACCCCACACTAAGATACGAGTCTTGTGTCGTGGGTATCAGGAACTACGAGAGACTTTCGGTCTCACAACACACAAATGTTTGTCTTGATGCGGGGACCGAACCCGCGGCCTCTCGTTTCACTGCCAGCTACTCGCCCGCTGCGCCACGGAGGCTGTCGAATATTTTTATTGAGGCGATTAAAAATTAAAGTTTGGACTGTTTCTAGAAATACATAAGTTGATTTCAAGTACACAACTTTCTTTTACTTTGTACTTGTCATAAGCACTTCTTTAATTGCTTGACCAATAAACGTTTTCACTTATTTTTTTTAATGTACAATATTTAAGTAAAACAGCATAATATTACCCGTGATCTCGATCCAATTAGGCAGAAGCGGTAAAAACTTAAATTCAACTTTCTTTTACGGTGTTTTCATGCTAAACGATGGTTAGTTATGGAAAAAGATTTATTTAAACTTTCTACCGATTAGTTATGATTTTATTTGCCATCAGTATTTTAATGATCAATGTATAGAGTTAGGGTAGACCTGCGAAAGGTCTAAAAAGTGCTGGCTTGATGTCTTTGAGGGAAACACGAGGGCAGAGAGAACTGGAAGCGATAAGTGATAGAGCCACGCAATAGAAACTTTTGTATATAGCATGAAATTTCGTATGGTGAGTGAGATACCAAAGGCCCAAATATCCTCCCTTTCCTAATCTCTTAATTATTCCTTTCTATTAAGGTCGGCAATGTGCCTATGATTCTTTTGGTATTGAGGACGTATGGGCGGTGGAGATCACTTACTATCAGGTGACCTACTTGATATTTGCCGGACTATGCTTTTAAAAAAAAGATATACTACCATTTATAGATTATTTATTGTTCTTCTTATTTCTAGTTGTTTAACTAATTGCTTTTTTTTATTAGCTCTATGTTATATACGTCCCACTGCTGGGCACGGGCCTCCTCTACTGAATGAGAGGGGTTAGGCCTTAGTCCACCACGTTGACCTAATGCGGGTTGGCAGACTACACATACCTTCGAAAATTCTTATCGAGTTCTCAGGTATGCAGGTTTCATCACGATGTTTCCTTCACCGTTAAAGCATGCGATAATTAACAATTAATATACACGTAACTGCAGAAAACTCAGTGGTGTATGCTCTTCGGGCTGGTTTCGAACCTGCGACTTTCGTCTCGACAGTCCATACCACTCCCCGCTGAGCTATCGCTGCACACAACTAGTTGTTTATATAATTAATTAATTAAATAATTATAAACCATGTGGTGTAAGCTACAAATTGTAAGTTGTGATTGCCTGTTTACGGAACACTGCATTTTGTTGTACAATGTATGTTTTTACACGCTTTTTATTCACCTGTATGTTTGTTTGTATGTTTGTTTGTATATTTGTTTGTATGTTTGTAACCGACTCCTTTGGGCGCGATTTTGACCCACTTTAAACGGCCAGATTTCGTTCAAACTTTGTAGATTTATCGAGGACCGATGACAGTGCACTAATTTGATTAAAAAAAAAAATAGTAATAATTTAATTTATTAATTATTGATATTCGGGTTAGGAATTAAAATTATACTCTCTGGATCTTCGTTAATTATAGGGATATCGTAGTATCTAAGAGCGTCAATAGATGGCGCTTTTTGATATTCGGGTTTAAAATTAAAATTATACTCTCTGCTACAATATATTTTTATTTTAACTAAAAAATGAAAAATAAATAATAGTTTAAAAAAACTAAAAACACGCTTTTATAGAAAAACTAACTAAAAAAAATAGAGAATAAATTTGAAGATAACAATGTATTTTATTGTAAAAAAAAGCGTGGGGTGCTTTTTAAGATACTATCTAAATGATAATCCTTCTACTCATATCTGTCAATACAATAAATATAACTATTGACACCATGCACCCCACGCTTTTTTTTACAATAAAATACATTGTTATCTTCAAATTTATTTTCTATTTTTTTTAGTTAGTTTTTCTATAAAAGCGTGTTTTTAGTTTTTTTAAACTATTATTTATTTATACTCATTTAGTGTATCTCTTTCTGGTAACTCTAAAATAAATATACTATACGTCCATTATTTGGCTCGTAGCCTAAACATTAACAAAGTTGTACACAGAAGAATGTAGTCATTTATAAGGCGGTATTATTTTCATTGTATTATAATAGTGACCTACATGCTTGTTACATAAGTTTGGCAATCAGGTATACATGTACAGGTATCCTAATATATCCGGTTCACAAAAAGGTATGTGTTGTTATGAGCCTGAATGACGACACTTGCCAGATCGCTCGCCTGATGGTAAGCGCCACGCCTGCTCATAAACAGAAGCGACACCACACAGAATTTTGAATAACAAATTGCATGGCACTGGCTTGCGTTCGTCACCCTGAGATATATGATGTCAAGTCTCATAATCCCCAGTAATGTTACTGTCTTCAATGTCCTTCAAAACGAAACAGAACAGTGCTTATACACTGCTGTTTATATGCAAACCTAGACGCCCTGTAGAACCTACCATCTAGTATGACGATGGTATGGTATTATTATATGCTATAACATAACATAAGCTCACGCCTATGTCACTAAAGGGGTAGACAGAGTTGTAACTATCACACTCACTGGCAAGCTTATTTACTTTTCGCAATTTAATATGGGGCAAGATTATCGCCATATCGGGTAAAAATTCCATTCACGCAAAAAGGAACCAACCCACAGCAAGTTTGAATGGAGATACTGATTTTGTTTTACTAAATTCAATAATTTAAACTAATTTTATCTCGTAGATTTTTGAAACATCGGGCATCAAAATATATTCCACGTATAATTTTGCAAAAAAATACAATATTTAACAGCCTCCGTGGCGCAGCGGGCGAGAGGCGCGGGTTCGATCCCCGCACCGATACAAATGTTTGTGTGATCCACTAATATTTGTTTCGGTGTCTGGGTGGTGTGAGACCGAAAGTCTCTCGTAGTTCCTGATACCCACGACACAAGACTTGTATCTTACTGTGGGGTCAGGACTATGTATGTGACTGTTGGGTGTATTATTCATTTATTATTTATTTATTTATATTAATGAATTTAGCAAAACAAAATCAGTATCTTCATTAGAACTTGCTGTGGGTTGGTTCGTTTTTGCGTAAGTAGGTCCAATTGTGAATGCCCTATCTGGTATTTGAGCCCTCACAGCTTCTCAGCTCATTTTGCCGCGCTAACTATTCCAGAAATATTGTTGATTAACATTTCCAACTCCTCCCTAACCTATCTGATTAATTTCGTTGCGGGACAAAGACATTTAGGCATTCCCAGAGACTCGCCGAGCTTCACTGCTCGGTGTCGACAAAAATGCGTGCCACTGTTGATCCTGTTGCACAGGAGTTACAGTGGCGGGTGTGTGGGCGGGATAGTCCATAAAATAACTATTCCGGAAGAAAAAGATCGCGTAACGATGTTGTAATAGAAGACACAAAGCCCGTATTCGTCGCCAGTCGCCAATTCTTCCGTTGTGTCATAAGACACGGTGTAGCATGTCAACTATAGTGGATCGTTTACGAGAAATGTGTTACCCAACGTGTCATGAATAAAATATATTTGAGACTTACTGTATGCCATTTCCCCCATTAGTAGGGGAAAAGTAAAAAGAGGAATGATTTCTTACGTTTACGCGAATGTTAGTCATTGAAATAAAGTTAATTTAAACAGATTTTATCGCGGTTTTTTATTTTAATTTTGGTCCCGACGTTTCAAAAGCTTTTCAGCCTTCGTCGTCAGTCCACCTCGTGACCACTAAGGCTGAAAATCTTTCGAAACGTCGCGTCGGGACCATAACTAAATTCAAAAAACCGCGATAAAATCCGTCTAAATTAGTTTTATTTAAAGAAGAATGTAATGACTAATAAATAATAGTTTAAAAAAAAAACTAAAAACACGTTTTTATAGAAAATCTAACTAAAAAATGGAAAATAAATGTGAAGAAAAAAAAATTTTATTGTAAGAAAAGCGTGAGGTATCACACACAGGGATAAAAGAGGCGAATGATAAGTGGAACTACGAACAAGTTTCACTGCCGTACTCAGTCAATGAGCTTTAATTTCCTTCTAGCCAATAACTAATTAAAATAATAGAATTCTAAAATTCCATTATTTAGACGCTCAGAGCCTGTTAATGACCGCTCCGTGACTGAATACAAAAAAAAACACTATAAGATCCGTTACTGGGTACAGAAATAATCAGAACTATCTGAGAAATCGAAATTTAAATAAAGTTTATTTTGGGGTCAATTTCTTTCTTCACTGATGTATTTTAACCACATCACGCACCATGACATAACACCGTGGAACCCATTAAATGTTACTAAACATTGTATTCTCTTTCGTGGGACTTTTTATAGTCTCAAGGTTATGTTTTTGTTTTAACTATTGTGTAACTCTTCTGTAAGTTTAGTTCTTAAAATGATCACACCGCAGTTTTTTTATCCGAGCACGGCAAAGTGACTGTACTACACCTGATGGTAAGCGTAGTGAAAAAAAACTAGCGACCACCGATGAACAATGAGTTTATCGGTGATCACCAGAATCATGCCGGCCAGTATAAATGCTTCTTCCCTCTTCGGGTGGGGAAGAAGCAAATCGATGGGCCTGCGACTGGACAGGCGGGTGACTGATCCAGGCACAGGGATACAAGGGTGTACCCCTATATCCGCCCCAACCAACCATCAAGTCATGTCGCAAGCCCTTCGGGAGAACCGGATATACACTGGCTGATCCTGTAACGCGATCCACACAAGGTGTGTGGATCACTATGCCAGGTTTTAACACCATGTGTACAGTGGTCGCTATCCGGGCGGATATGAATATTCTACCACCAGCATATGCTGCTTTTTTTAAATGATATTCTCGCAGGCAGATCTTCGAGAATCAGCTAGTAAAACTCTTCAATTGCAAGATCTATGATCTATAATACAAATAATATTAAAAACCAGTACACAAACAAGTTTTATTCTAATAGATAATCGTAAAGGGCACGATAGTTTCAATAGTAGTTGTTTGCCTTTCAAAGTAGTTCACAACTGCAAGGTCTCGGCATTTCATAATACTTAAAAACTGGTGTACACGCTTAAACAATGATTTATTGAAGTTCATTACTCTAGTTTCGGACGGGGCTGGGGGCTGGTGGTATGGATTGTGGAGAAAGTCGCAGGTTCGAGTATCCATGATGCAAGACCTATGTACGGTTCTTCTTCTTTTTTATTTATGGCTTTCTTCACACTGTACACTATACTTGACAAGTATAATTTATTCTCAAGTTATTTTTATAAAAACGATGAAACACGGCTGCGGTCGATTTCAAGGTCTTGCCGGAGTTTTGGTGTTAATTCCTCTCAGTGCGATATTTAATTCACTAATTTCAATGTTTCCATTCACCGTAAATGTTTATTGAACAAATCCACACCACTTTTATATAATAAACAACTCTAAACTAATTTATGAAATAAATTAAAATAAGCGATGAACTGCACTGTCAGAATTCCCGCCAAAACTTCCTATGTAAGGTTATGATGTTTGTAACAGTAGGTGTATTATTACAAAGAATGAAAGGAGAAAGTATGGAAAGAATGAAATGAAAGAAGTTTGAAACTTGACAAATATTATGAATTCATTAACGCTTTATTGCCTGATAGTGAAAGTGGTTCCGATATTATTGTGATTAGATGTTTTCAAACGAGCAAGCGGGTCACCGATGGTAAAAGATCTCCACCGCCCATGTATGCCTACAATACTAGAAGAATCGTAGGCTCGTTGCCGGCCTTAAAGGGAAGGGATAATTAAAGGATTGGGAAGGGGAGGGGGATTTGGTCCTCCGGATATCTCATTCACCGTACGTAGCAGCAAGCCATGATGTTATGAGACTGTAAAACTTATCAGGAGTCCCGACTTTTCAAAGTCCTTTACACCCCTAAACTTAAGTAGAGTCGGGACAATGTGTGTGACTTTTAAATGTATTTTTTTTTATTCTGGCTCGGCAAAGTGTCTACGCTACACCTGATGGTAAGTGTAGCGCAATCCAAGAATAGTGTCGACCAACGATAAACAATGTGTCCATCGTAGGTTGGCAAGATCATGCCGGCCTGCCAAAGGGCCAAGGGGGAGGGGAAGGAAAAGGGATGGGAAAAGGGTTAGGATCAGGGGGAAGGCCCCTTGGGGAGAACCGGATATACACTGGCTGACCCTGGAACACGACCCACACAAGGTGGGCCACTATGGCAGGTTTTAGCACCAGTGTACGGTGGTCGCTATCCGGTCGGATACAAGTATCCTCCCACCAGCAAATTATATTATTTATATCTTTGTGCCATAGACCTCCTTTACAATGTAACATGGTACAAAAGCAAGTCAAGAATTGAATTATGTTCGCCATTAAATCATAATTTATCTAACAGATAAATCTTTGCACGTAGGCGCAAGGTAAACCGGATCCACAGAGAAGTTGCTTGGTGTAACCCCAATATTATTTGAATTAATGTACATGTAACAGGAGTACGTCTGTCGCAAATACCTGCGCCAGGTCGTAACATAGGTTAATTGAGGAGTTTACTTTTATTTGATTGAATGGCGAGAAGAGCCACGCGCTTGTCTGATGGTAAACGCCACGCCTGCCTATCAACAGAAGCAACACCACACAGAACTTTGAATTACAAAGCACTGCATGGCACTGAACTGCGCTCGTCACTCCGTGATCACAGTCTCACAATGCCCAGTAATTTCACTAGCTTCAATGTCGTTCAATCCGAAACACAACAGTGCTTACACACTGTGGCTTGGCGGTAGAAATAGACAAAGCGGTGGTACCGACCCAGATAGCCTCTCGCATACGAGGGCCCTACCACCTCGTAAAATCTATTGTTATCCTAGTGTTATTTTGTAGTCGGTTTTTACGTTTTGTTAAAACCTATTTTTTTTTACATGCACTTATTATTTTAAGTCAATATTTGTTATTAGATATAAGTTGCATACACTCGAGTCAATAACTCTCTCTCTTACTTTTTATTTCTTAAAAAAGTCAATTAAAAATCCTCTCCTTATTTTAAGTCGGTTAAAAACCAGTCCTATTAACACGCTTCTATTTTGGTTGTAATATCCTCTGAGTAATGAAGGACGACTACTAGAATTAAGAGTACTACGACTATTAATGCCAATCGGAAACATTTAATGTTTCCTTATAAGTACATATCATTATAGGGTCCAGATTTATTTCCTGCGTGATTCAGTCCGATCGTTTCATTTGCATATATGACAAAAAAACCTTTGCTATATCATATCGTGAGAATTAAAAGACTCCAAGGTCTCTCATCTGAGTAACACTGAGTAAATGGTGATGGTAAATAGGTAACTGTTACACACTATGATCATGAGTAAATATATGTGCCTACGTTTGGCCGTGACGCCACGAATACGTAAATTTCTTCCAAATTTGTTCTATAGATCTCAGACTGTGTTTAATGTTTAATTCTTAGGATATTATATAACTAAGTAGACTATAATTTATGTCGGCATTGGAAATGATAAACGTAAAAAAACAAATAGGTATGTACTTAACGTGATTTTACCGAGAATGACGAAACGAACTCATATATTTACCTGTGGACAAAAAAAAACATAATTAATATATTGTATTGGAATAATAATAATAAATAAATACACAGCATATAGTCACACACATAGTCCTGACCCCACACTAGGTTAACCTGTATCGCGGGCATCAGGAACTACGAGGGACTCGTCATTCAATCAAATAAAATATACTTGTGGTACCAAAACACCCAGGCATGAAACAAATAGTTTTGGATCGCACAAACATTTGTCTCGGTTCAGGGATCAAATCCACAACCTCTCGCTCTTCTCTTCGCTCTCATTCTCTTTATTCTGGCTGGCGTTATTCTGGCTTAGTGTTAGTTAGTGCTTAGTGCCTTACTTAAAGTCTTTTACATCGCCCGATCTTGGGCATCCTTCGTTGTGAGATCTTTGCCTTTCTTGTCATCTTTATTCTCTTCCAACTTAACTAAATTCAATGTAAACATTTCTACAAAGATACAGTCATTATACGCAAGGCTACATTACGAAATATCCACTAAATCAGGTTCCAAACATCCCAGATACCTTCTCCTAAAATGGACATACGCCTAAACACGCGCAGTATGTATGCCATGTATGCTGAGCTTAGCTGACAGACAAACAACCACAGCGCAACGCAGATTTTGCAAGGCCATTTTGTTCCATCCCTAAATAACTTTTATAATGGAATCCCTCGTATGCGAGAGGCCATCTGGGTTGGTATTTTTTTTTTATCCTGGCTCGGCAAAGTGACTACGCTACACCTGATGGTAAGTGTAGCGCAATCCAAGAATAGTGTCGACCAACGATAAACAATGTGTCCATCGTAGGTCGGCAAGATCATGCCGGCCTGCCAAAGGGCCAAAGGGGAGGGGAAGGAAAAAGGGATGGGAAAAGGGTTAGGATCAGGGGGCAAGAGCCCTGGGGAGATCCGGATATACACTGGCTGACCCTGGAACGCGACCCACACAAGGTGGGCCACTATGGCAGGTTTTAGCACCAGTGTACGGTGGTCGCTATCCGGTCGGACAAGTATCCTCCCACCAGACAGCAGGTATCATCGCTTTGTCTATTTCTGCCGCCAAGCAACAGTGTGTAAGCACTGTTGTGTTTCGGTTTGAAGGACATTGAAGCCAATGAAATTACTGGGCTTTATGAGACAACATCATCACATCTTATGTCTCGGGGTGACGAGCGCAGTTCAGTGCCATGCAGTGCTTTGTAATGCAACGTTCTGTGTGGTGTTCGCTTACCATCAGGCGAGCGCCTTGCTCATCTAGCCATTCAATCAAATAAAACAAAACAAAATAATGTGGGATTATCTACTTATAATTATTGTACGCCTTCGTTGGCTGTATATTTCAATGTCACTGTCTACATTGTTTCATTATTCCCAAGGCGTTATGGTATGTGGGAGTGTACATAAAGTATTTTACAATAGAACTTGCAGACAATGTAAACAAACAGTTCTGATATTACATCTTTCCTTATCTGACTTAAAATGCAAAGTAAATAAAACGTCTAACAGTCACACACATAGTCCTGACCCCACGCTAGGTCACCTGTATCGTTGCGGTCTCACAACATAGACCCGAAACAATTATTTGTAGGTCACACAAACATATATGTATCGGTGTCGGAATCGCATCCACGAGATCTCGCTTCGCAGCCGGCTGCTCACCCATTGCACCACGGAGGCTGTTAAACTTTCCCCTCTTTTTAACCCCCGACAGAAACGGGTATTATGTTTGTTATGTTAGTCTGTTTGTGTGTATCTAAACGAATGGGCCGATTTGAATTTGGGCAGTTTTGTTTTGAATGCTGGTTTAATTGAAATGGTTCTATTTGTAAGAAAAAGTTTTTTCAATTATTTTTAACTAGCTGTCTCTGGCGGTTTCATTTGCATGTTAATTTTTTTTTCCGAGCACGGCAAAGTGACTGCACTACACCTGATGGTAAGCGTAGTGCAGTCCAAAAAACCAGCAATCACCGATAAACAATGAGTTTATCGGTGGTCACCAGAATCATGCCGGCCAAAATGCTTCTTCCCTCTTCGGAGAGAGGAGAAGCAAATCGAGGGGCCTGCGACAGGACAGGCGGATGTCAGATGCAGGCACAATAATACAAGAATGTACCCCTGTACCCGCCCCAACCAACCATCAAGTCATGTCGCAAGCCCCTCGGGAGAATCGGATATACACTGGCAGACCCTGGAACGCGACCCACACAAGGTGGGTCATTATGGCAAGTTTTAACACCAGTGTACGGTGGTCGCTATCCGGTCGGATACGAATATCCTCCCACCAGCAACCGAAGCACCGCTCTGCTCCTATGGGTCATAGCGTGATTTACATATAAACCTTCCACATGAATCACTCTATCTATTGCATTAAAATCTGTTGAATAGTTTAAAAGATAAAGAAGACACCCAGATTATATTTATCGGGAAACAAAGACTTTCTAACCTCTACTTAACCTAAATAAGAAAACCAAATTATCGACTTTGAGTAAATTTTAAGTTATACATGCAGTTATAAAAAAATTAATTCACTCCACGCTCGTGGTGAAATTTTGAATGATAAATGTTTGTTTACATTATTTGCAAATTCTTTTGAAATACATACATACACTGTACATGACTAGAGAACTAGCGAAGTATGCCAGTGGGTTAGTGGTAGATTGATTCATTTAGTAGGCGTAAGGTTGTTCTACGCTATGAACTTCGTAACGCAGACAGCAAGGCGAAATATGGTATAATAAAATATCTATACATATAATGTTTTTTTTATCCGGGCACGGCAAAGTGACTGCACTACACCTCATGGTAAGCGCAATGCATTTATCCGGAAGATTTATTTGACAGCCTCCGTGGCGCAGCGGGCGAGTAGCCGGCTGTGAAGCGAGAGGCCGCGGGTTCCATCCCCGCACCGAGACAAATGTTTGTGTGATCCACAAATATTTGTTTCGGGGTCTGAGTGTTGTGAGACCGAAAGTCTCTCGTAGTTCCAGATACCCATGACACAAGACTCGTATCTTACTGTGGGGTCAGGACTATGTATGTGACTGTTGGGTGTATTTATTATTTATTATATCACGCTATGTCCCATGGGAGCAGGGCAGTAACATGCCTACGGCGAAACCACGAGGGACAGCTAGTAGATATATATTACAAATATAGTTTCACGAGTTTTTTGTAGTCGCCATTTTTGTCCATTGTAAGTAATTTCGTAACCAAATTAACCGATTATAATAAATGAGTTGTTGGTGTATTATGTAATTAAATTACCAAATTTACTGTAATGTAATGAGCCGGCAAACGAGTAATATAGTAGTTGATTTAATTTTTTATTTTTAAATCATTAAGTTACGTTACGTACGTCAACACGTTGCGTACCTTAAGGTGGTAGGTCCCTCGTATGCAAGAGGTCGTCTGGGTTGTTACCACCGCTTTGTCTATTTCTGCCGCCAAGCAACAGTGTGTAAGCACTGTTGTGTTTCGGTTTGAAGGACATTGAAGCCAGTGAAATTATTGGGCATTATGAGACTTAACATCTTATGTCACGGGGTGACGAGCGCAGTTCAGTGCCATACAGTGCTTTGTAATTCAAAGTTCTGTGTGGTGTTGCTTCTGTTAATGAGCGACTTGTTCGTCTCATCATTCGCTCAAATAAAAAAAGGAGGAGGAATTAAGGGATTGAAAAGGAGAAGTTGGCCCTCCGATTAGCCTCACTTACTATACGAAACGCAACAGTAAGCTGACACTTGACATTTGTTTCCTGTGTGACAGATTTAGTCCATTCATGCTGTAGACAAAACTGTCTACAGTGTGGCTTAATACATAATAGAACTACAGAATACATAGACTGTCTTATGGATTATCAGAACAACAATAAAAAATATCAGCAATTGTTTCCAAAAAGAACACAATCGCCATCTAACAATAGCCAACCTTCATGCTGAGAGCACAGGAGAGGTAAACATAGATTTTAAAGTCTGTGGTGTAGCGGTTATTTATTTAGGCCGGGAAATCGTGTGATCCTGGGTTCAAATGCGAGGTCAGGCATCTCTTCGAATCGAAAAATCAGACAGTAGTTGACGTTGTGTCCGATATTGAAAAACGCTCTTCACTTATAAATGGGGCATTTAACCGCATACTACCGCTTTGTCTATTTCTGCCGCCAAGCCGCCAGCCAAATTACTGGGCATTATGAGACTTAACATCTTGTATCTCGGGGTGACGAGCACAGTTCAGTGCCATGCAGTGCTTTGTAATTCAAAGTTCTGTGTGGTGTTGCTTCTGTTTATGGGCAGGCGTCCCGCTTACCATCAGGCGATATCCTTACTCGTTTCGTCATTCTATCTAATAAAAAAAGGATATACTCGCGAAATGATTAATTTCCACAATTATGAAATATTATCATTTGACGAAAATCAACGGGAAGTTAAAACAGAATAAAAAACAAATTTTGTAATGGCCAGTAATATTATTCACAGCCAACGCAACGACTCCGACGCGGGAAAGTTTATCGATTATAACAGCTAATCGATTCATAAATTGTTATCGATTATTACAATATCGATAACCTATGCTTTCATTGCAATGGCGAAATGAAGAGTGAATTTTTATTACATCTATAACAATAATTCTAATAATTAATTTAATAAATATTGCCATACATTTCTTTACAAATTGTGTTATAAGTTCGTTATTAATATTTGTTGCAATTATATTTATTTCATAATGCGATGTATTTGCTTATTGAGATAGAATTTTGCAAGTAACTGTTTGTTGCCAGCGCAAATTGGGTAAAAGAAATATTTTTTTTTGTGTAATAACAATTTTTCATATCGCTTTGCAATGTATTTCGGCTAAGAAGATAATTCAACAACACATCCCATTTTACTGTTCTTGAGTTTAAGTTTGATGTAGCAACATTTGACTTACATTTTATGTCTGATTTTAAAGGATTGCCTCGGTGGCCCAATTGTATGCGATACGACCGCTAGTTGAGGTTTCGAGTTCGATCATCGTGTCGAATAAAAGTGATATTGATGAAATGCTCAGTATCAGCTCGGTATATGGAATTGTACCCAGTGTGGCAATAGGCCCACTCCATATCACATAATGCCGCCAAGCAACAGTGTGTAAGCACTGTTGTGTTTCGGTTTGATCGACATTAAAGCATAGGCATTATGAGACTTAAGATTATCTGTCTCGGGTGTCGAGCGCAGTTCAATAACATGCAGTGCTTTGCAATTCAAAGTTCTGTGTGGTGTTGCTTCTGTTTATGGGTAGGCGTAACGCTTACCATTAGGGGAGCGACTTGCTCGTCTCATCATTCAATTAATATAAAAAAAAAGTGTGCGTCTCGGGACGCTCGACAGAAGTGATAACTTAAACTAATGTGAGTTAAAGTGAGAGCGGAGGAGCCTGCCTACTGCTGCCGTATGCGTGAGAGAAAGGCAAGCCAGACAGAGTGGCGCCGTAACGCGTTACGTTACGAAGTCCGGTCAAAGTCATGTCAAAGTCCGGTCAAAATCCGGTCGAAGTCCGGTCAAAGTCCGGTTACGCCACCTGGGACTTCGAAATTATCGATGTTCCAGGGAGGTCAGCTAACGCTGGCTGGTCGATGGGCCGCTCGCGTTACGGAACGTTTCGGTTCACCCTCCCATAAGAAGTTATCACTTCAAAAAAATTGTTGATTGAAGTCAGTTGATCAAGTAAAGTCGATCCGTGTGAACTGTCCACTTGCAAATAGTAACCATTTAGCGCCACAAATTCACATCACGCATCCGTTACGTTACGTATGAACTCTTACCAATTAAATCGATTATTGACCGTGCTAAAAGACTAAATACCGTTGCTTCATCGGAAGGCATCAATCAGTGCGTTCACACACAAGCAATATCCAGCGGAATATGTAACTTGTTACCAAGGTTCGTTCACGATCCGATCGGATATCGTTATTGAATTTGAGGTTGAAAGTTGGATTTAGGGTCATCGGAAATTATTAATGTTGGTATAATATTAATATCGTGTTACGTTGTTTGCTCGCATTGAACTCCTAAACTACTGCATCGATTTTAATCTTTGCAAACTGTGAGTCGAGTCAGTTTGATCCAACTTGAGAGATAGGATAGTTTATGTCTCAATTTATAGTAGCAATATTTTTTTATTGCAAATTATTTGTTTTAATTACCTATCTGTGAGTTCCATAAGATTATAACAGATGGCGGTGTAAGGTAATTTATCGGCTGGATTGAGTAAGTATTCTATATATGGCGTATACTGTATTAAATGGTTTACTACAATATAATTTAACATATACCTTAGCCACAACAACGCGTGGCCGGGTCTGTATAATATAAATAACATTATAGTCCATAATATTTAATCAAAAGTAAAAAACACGTTTGAAGTGGTAAAAACAACGCGTAATATAAATTAATTCTATAACCTCGGGTGCGTTTTGCGTAATGTAAATGTAACAGAATTAAGTCGGCACAGCAAGATGAAAGTGAGAACAGGTTTTGGCGAAAGTTGTTTGATAATGAGCACAAAAACAATAAATGAAACAGGTGGGCGTAAATATGAAATATGCTTGTGGTTCTGTAGAGATTATTGAACGGATTTTTTGGACGTGCATTCCATCACGCCTGTAATCTTCGATGGTGTAGGTAGCGGTGTAACCAGTATACCCACATTTCGCCGAGCGTATCTCCGTCTCATAATGATGAGCCTTTTTTTTATCCTGGCTCGGCAAAGTGACTACGCTACACCTGATGGTAAGTGTAGCGCAATCCAGGAATAGTGTCGACCAACGATAAACAATGTGTCCATCGTTGATCGGCAAGATCATGCCGGCCTGCTAAAGGGCCAAGGGGAAGGAAAAGGGATGGGAAAAGGGTTAGGATCAGGGAGCAAGCCCCCTGGGGAGAACCGGATATACTGGCTGACCCTGGAACGTGACCCACACAAGGTGTGGCAGGTTTTAGCTCCAGTATACGGTGGTCGCTATCCGGTCGGATACCCATATCGGGCACAATTTCAAACTCCGGGGTCATTCTACGTCGCTTTTCTGGGAGACAGTGGTGACGATCCGGTCGAGCCAGCCCATTCATGCTGTAAACAAAACTGTCTACAGCGTGGCTCTACCACTCAAATTGTACGATGACATTTAAAAAATATTTATTTCCAATGAATTAATCCATTTACACATAACTTCATTTTGTAGGTAATATTTTTAGAATATCAATTGCAAATGCGAGCAAGTTGAATAGTTACAAAATGCAAGGCAATCAGTTAAACTGGTTTACTAGTTACCGAATATTAATATACATACTAGAGGAGAAATCACAGTTTAAAAACATACAGCGTGTTAACACGTTTGATGTTGACGAAAAAGCCGACATCGTTTATCGATTGAAGCGGGTGGTAGGTACCATAATTGAGTTCATCTAATTTCAATGAATTGTGATAATATTGTAATAACTTATAGGTGCTTAATAATTGAAACCATCTAAACAGAGTTTCAACCAAATTGATCAACCATAACCTTATAGCTTCTAATTCAAGTTTCTTGTTGAAAACTATTCGTCTCGTCAGAATCTGTCATTACCCCGCATCGCAGGCAATCGCATTCTTTGATAGACTGTATTATTTTGGTGCTGTGGTCAGTGGTGAAAACATAAAAGGCTATTATTTCCTTTAATTTAAAAGTTGTGGAAATTATACCGTTTTGGGGCTTAATTACGTAAATAAATTCCATTCATGATTATGACAGATTTTTATGTTTTTTGCTTCCACTTTTAAATTATACACGTTTGCAAATGAAAGCACAGTTCATTAAATAAATTCTACTATTTTATTTATAAGTGTGAAAGTTTTTTTATTATTTGATTGAATGACGAGACGAGCAAGGCGCTAACCTGATGGTATGCGTCACGCCTGCCCATAAACAGAAGCAACACCACACTAAACTTTGAATTACAAAGCACTGCATGGCATTGAACTGCGCTCGTCACCCCGTGACATACGATGTCAAGTCTCATAATGCGCAGTAATTTAACCGTCTTCAATGAATTTGGATGTTTAGTACAAAAGAAGACCATGACCTGGATTGGGACATAGGTCTTTATTATTCCTGGAGTAACAGATTCCCGTGATCGGAAGCATGAGCATAAGATATTAATATTAATAAGATTATAGTATGTGCTGTAAGTGGTGGTTTAAAATTAAGGACATTTATAGGAAACCACATTAGCGCCTATGCAGACACGAGTTTAAGTAGAACCATTAGCTATTATCATTATAATAACTTCAAAGTGTTCTCTTGACGGCGCCGGCTGTGTTATACTGTATTTTTTTGCAAAATCGTACATGCAACATAATTCATGTCCGATTTTCCAAAAAACTACGAGATAAAATTAGTTTAAATTATTGAATTTAGTAGAACAACATCAGTATCTCCATTTGAACTTGCTGCGGGTTGGTTCCTGTTTGCGTAAGTAGGTCCAATTTGAAACAATGCGAAACTTATAATTTGAAAGCCGATTTAATTCATTTAGCAGTTAGTAATCTTGTTAATAAATCCAGTAGAATATTTTCTTCAAGCTATATTGATGAGTCTTTGCATCTAATTAAACACGTATCTTTTTCTATCTATCTTTTTTTAATATTTGCTAACGGTTGGATTAAATAACCAAGATTACAATATATCTTTTTTTTTTAATTTGAATGAATGACGAGACGAGCAAAGCGCTCGCCTGATGATAAGCGTCGTGCCTGCCCATAAACAGAAGCAACACCATACAGAACTTTGAATTACTAAGCACTGCATGGCACTGAACTGCGCTCGTCCCCCCGAGACATAAATGATGTTAAGTGCCCAGTAATTCAGTGGCTTCAATGTCCTTCAAACCGAAACACACTGTTGCTTGGCGGCAGATATAGACGACGCGGTGGTACTAACCCAGACGGCCTCTCGCATACGAGGCACCTACCACCTTTTAATATTTGCTAACGGTTGGATTAATTAACCAAGATTTCAATATATTTTTCCCTTCTCTTGAATATCTTTAAGCGTTTTCTAAATCACCACTGTCGTAATTCTAGAATTAATAGCGAATCTCTGTAATAAAATTGATTTATTTTTCAACTAGCACGATTTGTAAATAGTCTGCATTTTGATGTTGCGTTCATGAATCTTTCTCAACAAGAAGATGGGTAGACACATTTAATTGATCGAGTTTCACAAATCGCTTATCTTTAGAGTAACCACGATATTTATTAATATGGCTGTCTGTTTCTATGTCTAGAACTGGCGTGCTTTAGAAACTTTTTTTTTTATAGCACAGGCCGGCAAACGAGCAAGTGGGTCACCTGATGGTAAGTGATCTCCACCGCCCATATACGCCCACAACCATAAGAATCATGGGCGCGTTGCCGACCTTAAAGGAAAGGGATAATTAGGGATTGGGAAGGGGAGGGGATTTGGGCTTCCGGATATTTAATTGGGTTACTTACAAGTTATTTAATTAGGTATGAAGGATGCTCTAGATTGAGCGAAGTGGCTTTTAAGTAGAAACGTGGACCCTGGCAATAAGTCGGGATAAAGCCACGTTCTCAATTCAATGAGTTTTATTAATTTTATTTTTGATAGCTTCTTTTTTGTCTGTACAGCGATTTCTCCGCCAATTGTAGCCCGATTTTGTTGGAAATAGTCATTCGATAGAGTTTAGCTGCGATGTGGTCTCACATAAGATCTGATGATGAAATACGGAGTAAAAAAAGGAACTCTTCAACGGATAACAGCTCGGACGTCGCGATTGTGTTATTGAAGTGGAATTTACATAATGTAGTTATACTTAACACTGAAAATTTAAACATAAAATAAGTTTCAACAAACCGACTTCAAAAAAATAACAATGAAAAGTAAAAAATAACATTTTCTATAAGTCTCTTTGAAGTCGATCTCTGCCTGTAAACGAGGTGTAAAAAATGTTATTATTTTGAAGTCGGTTTTTAAGTATTGTTAAAACTTATTTTATTGATAAAAAGTATTTATTGCAGCTAGATGGAGCGATGACATACGCAGGGTGGCTGGTACTGGTTGGATGAGTAGAGCCGAGGATAGGGCTCAATGGCGTGCTTTAAGAGAGGCCTATGTCCAGCAGTGGACTAACACAGGCTGATGATGATGATTTATTGCATTGAACCAGTACAAATAATCGCTTTCTTTCTCACTAAGTCGCGTACACGTGAAGTGTATCCCATTGTCCCACATAATCTCTAGCGCGTCGGCACGCAAACGATCGAGTGCAATGCACTTCATTGCCTACAAACTTGCAGACAACACAAGTTGGTTTTTTTTATAGCATTGGCCGGCAAACGAGCAAGTGAGTCATCTGATGGTAAGTGATCTCCACCGCCCATGTACGCCCACCACCAGAAGAATCATGGGCGTGTGCCGACCTTAAAGGAAAGGGATAATTAAGGATTGGGAAGGGGAGGGGATTTGGGCTTCCGGATATTACATTCCGGGCTTACATGATTAGATGATGAGACGAGCAAGGCGCTTGTCTGATGGTAAGCGCCACGCCTGTCATAAACAGAAGCAACACCAAACGGAACTTTGAATTACAAAGTACTGCATGGCACTGAACTGCGCTCGTCACCCCGAGACATAAGATGTTGTCTCATAATGCCCAGTAATTTCACTGGCTTCAATGTCCCTCAAACCGAAAAACAGTGCTTACACACTGTTGCTTGGCGGCGGCGTGCGTAGGTATACATTAAAACAGTTAGAGATGCATGCTCATGGGGCTGGTTTCGAACCTACGACTCTCTTCTTGACACTACTCTCCGCTAAGCTATCACTAATGCTGTTGCTATATTGCGTTCTAGTTTTTTATTGTGATTTTCGTAACTAATACGGTAAAGCGGTAATATTCAACGTTTATGAAGTCGACCTTATTTCTACGATATTAACATGCAAAAGTGGCGAACCTCTTATTGAATTCATAATGTGGTAATACCACTTTACACCTTTAGGGCCTGGTTCAGAATATTCTAGTATAATTATCCACCAATAGGGTATTTGACTTAATTTTTTTATTATTTAAATCAATAAGTTACGTAACCTAAAATGTATTGCTGAAAGAATATCAATAATCCATCCATAAAAAATGGATATCTCACTCACCGTACGAAACGCAACAGCAAGCCGCTACTTACGGTTTTCTGTGAGAAAATGGTAACGACCCGGTCGAGCCAGCCCATTCATACTGTAGACTAAGCTGTCTACAGCGTAGCTCTACCACTCAAAAACTTGCAGTGATAGATACTTACAATTCTGGTGTATTAAAATGCTAAATGTATGAGTTAAGTGTGAGGGGAAAGTTAACTAGCAAATCACTATGCGTAATAACAGCTTACGATAATAATATGTATGGATATAGCGAGATTTCGTCTCTCTGTGTTTACGTACTACTTAGTTAAAGAGAGATATCGATTGGACGGTGAATTCCGCGCCTGCCCATAGACAGAAGCAACACCACACACAACTTTGAATTACAAAGCACTGTATGGCACTGAAATGCGCTCGTCACCCCGAGACTTAAGATGTTGTCTTATAATGTCCAGTAATTTCACTGGCTTCAATGTCCATCAAACCGAAACACAACAGTGCTTATACACTGTTGCTTCTCTTGACGGTCGACATTATGTTTGGACTGCACTGTTTTTTTTTTTTATTCGAGCACGGTAAAGTGACTGCACTACACCTGATGGTAAGCGTAGTGCAATCCAAAAATCCAGCGACCACCAACAAACAATGAGTTTATCGGTGGTCACCAGAGTCATGCCGGCCTGTATAATGCTTCTTCCCTCTTCGGAGAGGAAAGAAGCAAATCGAGGGGCCTTCGACAGGACAGGCGGATCACCAATGCAGACACAGTAATACAAGGATGTACACCTATACCAGGACCAATCAACCATCAAGTCATGTCGCAAGCCCCTCGGGAGAACCAGATATACTTAACATCGGGCCCAGTGTAGTTACTTTGTCATGCCAGGACAAAAATAAATAATTACACCTAACAGTCACACACATAGCCCTGACCCCACAGTAAGATACGAGTCTTGTGTCGTGGGTATCAGGAAAAACGAGAGACTTTCGCTCTCACAACACCCAGACACCTAAACAAATATTTGTAGAACACACAAACATTTGTCTGGGTGCGAGGACCGAACCAATGTCTCTCGCTCCACAGCCGACTACTCGCCCGCCGCGCCACCGAGGCTGTCATATAAAAACGATTTGATTGGACTGATTTTATATGAGGTTTAGAATGATTTACATATCAATATGACTTTCTGATCGCGTCTTATTATGAAAGCGAATCGCATACTTAGAGTGTTTAGAAATTCCGCCTTGAGAGTGTAGAGTTCTCAAGTGTATTTCGAAATATTTGTAATATGGTGACATTTATATGATCGCATCATTAGTCTAGACTCGAGAGGTATAATGTCATACACGCAAAATAACTTGGCCATGCTCACAAGCTTAAGTTATATATATATTTTTTTTGTTTGATTAAATGACGAGACGAGCAAGGCGCTCGCCTGATGGTAAACGCCACGCCTGCCCATAAACAGAAGCAACTACACACATAACTTTAAATTACAAAGCACTGCATGGCACTGAACCGCGGTCACCTCGAGATATAAAATGTTAAGTCTCAGAATGCCCAGTAATTTCACTGGCTTCAATGTCCTTCAAACCGAAACACAACAGTGCTTACACACTGTTGCTTGGTGGCAGAAATAGACAAAGCGGTGGTACCAACCCAGACAGCCTCTCGCACTCGGGACCTACCACCTTGTGAATCCTATTGGATATCCTATTTAGATGGGGAGAGTTTATCATATGACATGTTGAAATATTTACTTCTGTGTCTTCTAATCCATTCTTATATCATAATTTCCTATTTTTTTTTTATTAGTCCTATATATTATATTCGTCCCACTGCTGGGCACGGGCCTCCTCTACTGAATGAGAGGGATCAGGCCTTAGTCCACCACGCTGGCCTAATGCGGGTTGGCAGACTTCACATACTTTCGAAAAATCTTATCGAATTCTCAGGTATGCAGGTTTCCTCATGTTTTCTTCACCGTTAAAGCAAGCGATAATAAATAGGAATAGGATATCCTATACCATCTTCAAAATGGTGTTAAAAATTGGAAAGTAATTTTACCGCGTTGTCTGCGGCCGGCTTTACACGCCCTTGAACCGAGTGAAAGTGCCCGGCCTGTCGAGATGAATGGCGTTACATAACGCAACCAAACACGACCATTCGAACTGACTACCGGTACTGACGTACGACTGATGGAAATATTATGAATTATTGAAAAGTTTAAAAAAAATTGAAAAGTTAAAAAAAAATGCTATTTGCGAGTCTGTGTTGTTGCGAATGAATAGTGAATAGTTGGAAGAGGATACCTATTCAAAATTAGCAAGTTTTACGTAGTTTTTTTTAAATTGCGTTAATTTTTATGAAAAAGGTTATATTACACCATTTTTTGTGAAATAATTATGATAATCAATCTATAGTTGAAGAAATGTTAGTCTCTAATCCCCAAATTCACCCCCTTTCACCACATTTAAGTGGAGAGTTTCTTCTGGAAATTTAAAAAGGATCGATTGTGAGCTTACTATCGAATAAAAAATGTTGAAATCAGACGAATATAAAAAATTGCGTAAACATACGCGATGTATTGAGAATCTCTCTGTTTTTCCCTTATAAGATAAAGGTCAATTTTAATAGAACCCGGTAGAATGGGCAATGAAATTTCAAAAAGGAACAAATGATTAATTGATATCCTTTCATTGGTGTAGTGTACTTGGAGGTGAGAAACCGTAATATTCCATACTCAAATCCGAGACCGGGCAGTATAAATTTTTGTTTCAGTTTTCGATGAGAAAAATCGCTCGAGTTGCCCAAGACTGTAAATTGTGGTATGACCGTAGGTTCGCCTCTATCACATCATGGGACGGAAACGAGATGGTTGCACGGACTAGTTGCAGCAGTTACACCTCTGCCCATCGCTTAGGGAGAAACTGAGCTTATTTATAGGCATTTATTGATACCCAGGGCAACCAAAATATTATTTTAAATATTTTTTTAAACTATGAAGTTAAATATTTCGTTATAGATCCGAGTTGCAAAGTAAAAAATATAGTTTTTTGGCATCACATTTTCTCGTATCAATTTACAATTAGGCTAGCAAAGCTAATAAACGAGTAGAGAGCGATCATTAGTCGTGAACGTGTAGTTCCGGCCTACAAAGCAATTTATCCGCAGAACAATATCTTTCTAATAATGCAGTTATGTTGTTTATTATGTAGACCACGGTGTATTTTAGATTTACAGAATCAAAATGTAGACATAACTAAAATAATAATGATGGACTTTTTGGATCATTTATTAGATGAAAATGAAAAAAAAAACGGTTTTCTAGATTGCGTGGATCTAATTTTTATTTGCGATAAAAATACTAAATAAAGGCGTGTACAACGTTGTAACAGATGCCATTAACAAAAAAAAAGTATAAAGGTATCTATTGGCTGTTTAAAAATTATAAAACTGAATTTTATGTAGTGATTCTTTAAAAATATTTTCTATCAGTTAATGTTAAAAAAAAAATATTTTTATTGTTGCATTCAACGAAAACAAATATAATTTTATTTAACAAAAAAATAAGTTTAATTATTTAATAAAAAAAATATGTACATACCTTATTAAATTCACGTCGACTTATTCCAATAATCCTATTTCACTTTCGAATTTTAAAAACCGAAAAAAAATAAAAATCGTCCTCGTCGACTGAATCACATTTTCTGACAATCAAAAATGATTCATCACTTTTTAACTTTAACTTAAGTTGTCCGCGTCCGAACGCAGGGGGGCACGCGGTTAGACTAACTTAACTGCACGGCTCTGCGGTTTGTGATAGAAACTTACCTATCACTTGGAAGGCAGGGATGGATTAAGCAAATGATTAAATTATGATTCATGTTGTAATCAAGTTATGATCAGAATTGTGTAATGAGTATTCGATTGGTTTATTGTTAATTTTAATAAGTATTTTTCTAGAAACACACTTCTATAATTAACTAATTTATTAGGAGTAATGGCTAGTCATTAAAACATTCCGAGAAATTCATATTCAAGGAAATTGAATATTTTATGTGGAAAGTAAATAATTTGGCGGAGTAGGCTGCGAAACGAGATGCTGGGGATTCGATTCCCGCACCGAGACAGATGCTTGCATCCACAAATATTTGTTTCGGGTCTAGGGTTTTGGGACCACAAGTTCATCATAGTTTCTGATACCCACGCAGTTTAACCTAGTATGGGGTCAGGACTGTGTGTAACTGTTTGGTGTATTTATTATTGTTAATGTTATTTTTAGGGTAATATATAATCTTCATTTAGTACAAGATCCCGGGGAACATTGACCTTCACCCATCTGTTTACCGGATCAAAATAACATTTTAGGATATAAAATGTGTTGCTGAACACATACCAATAGGGTTGCCTAAAAAAATATGGTCAAGGATATGATTAATTAACATTTAAAAAAAAAAAATATTTCCCTGACTTGCTTCCCAAAAAAATTTAAACTTCAATGAAAAGTGTACAATGTATACTATCTGTAAAAAATAGGTTGCCTACTTTTTTCTGGCCACTACTACCTGGTTGCCGTGTGCAAACAGGTAACTAAAAAGTGGTAATTGCGCTCATCTAGCTCCTAGCTTTTGCAGGTAGTATACATTGTAGGTTTTCATTGAAGGTTCATTTATTTGGTGAGCAAGTCAGTACAATCAATATCTTCTTTTTTTTTTTAATTCGCAAAACCTATCCTTGACCATATTTTTTTAGGCAACCCTATTTGTATGTGTTCAGCAACACCTTTTAAACCCTGAAATATTATTTTCATCCGGTAAACAGATGGGTGAAGGTCAATGTTCCGCGGGATCTTAGACCAATTATCCTCTTTTTATTTTTTATGGTTTTTTTAAGCTTCTCCGTCAAATATGGATCGTTATTGATGTAATTTTTCCTTGAACAGGGTTTGCTATATTATAGCTAATCTGCTATATGTATTTGCTCAAAATCTGATGACGGAGAAATAAAATAGCAGCAAGGTGCTCGCCTGATGGTAATGACCTGCCCATAAACAGAAGCAACACTACACAGAACTTTGAATTACAAAGCACTGCATGGCACTGAACTATGCTCGTCACCCTGAGACATGAGACGTTAAGTCTCATAATTCCCAGTAATTTCATGGGCTTCAAACCGAAACACAACAGTGCTTAAGACAAAGCGGAGGTACCAACCTAGACGGCCTCTCGCATTCGAGGGACCTACCACCTTGTGAATCGAAAGATAAGAAAAGCAAAACACTCGCCGAACTTATTCCTTTTTTCGAACTCGTTCAATTTTTTTTTTTTTTTTTTATTAGCCCTATATATTATATTCGTCCCACTGCTGGGCACGGGCCTCCTCTACTGAATGAGAGGGATTAGGCCTTAGTCTACCACGCTGGCCTAATGCGGGTTGGCAGACTTCACATACCTTCGAAAAATCTTATCGATTTCTCGCTATGCAGGTTTCCTCACGATGTTTCCTTCACCGTTAAAGCAAGCGATAATTAACAATTAATATACACGTAACTTAGAAAAGGCAGTGGTGTATGCTCTTGGGGCTGGTTTCGAACCTGCGACTTTCGTCTCGACAGTCCATACCACTCCCCGCTGAGCTATCGCTGCTAAAAATAGGAATCGCTTAAACGGATTTTTACTTTTTTTACATGGTTTTTGTGGAACAGGCTCTTAGTGTAATTTCGCACTTTCTTTTTTTCCCCACCCCAACTCCGTGCCTGGCTATCACGCGCCTACATCTTTTTTTACATCGTGATAATTTATTTATCTAATATTTTTTTATGGTTTCCGTCAAAGGAACTCGTGGGTGTGAGACAGGTTTCTGTCGTAACTTTTTGTGGCCGAGATTAAAATAGAAAAAAAATATTCGGCGTCTGTGCACCGGAACTCCTGTCCACAGTACCTACCTTTTTTACCCGACGAAAATACCGAGGTGGTTCTCAATTCGACAATTGCATTTGTTTTTTTTATGTAAAGTAGCAGATGCAGATACAGGCCGCTTCCAACAGGTCGGTCTGGAAATCTTTTTTTCACCTGTATGTTACTGCCCTGCTCCCATAGGTCATAGCGTGATATAAACCTTCCTCATTAATCACTCTATACATACACACTCAAAGTCAAAAATAAAATTACCTAGTTTAGAGTCGGTGTTTGATTGAGTCAGTCTCATGACTGAAGTCAATTTAATAAAGTTAATACTTTTAAACAACATACTGCCTCAATATTGGATAATTTTATTTTAGCTTAGTTCGTTTTGAAAAGGTTTTAATTTTTGTTATATTTTCAAAGTCACAACTACCATATTAAAATAATTCTTTCAATTAACCGATCGCGATTGCTACCGGCATAACAGCAGCAATTATCAACGCAATCAGAACGTATGTAGTAAACGGAGAAAGGTAATTCTGTATACATAATACGTGATAGTATTGGTTCACGTTTTTTTTATCCAAGCACTACAAAGTGACTTTTTTTTATAGTATAGGCCGGCAAACGAGCAAGTGGGTCACCTGATAGTAAGTGATCTCCACCGCCCATGTACGCCCACCACCAAAAGAATCATGAGCGCGTTGCCAACCTTAAAGGAAAGGGATAATTAGGGATTGGGAAGGGGAGGGGATTTGGGCTTCCGGATATCTCACTCACCGTACGAAACGCAGCAGCAAGCCACTACTTTACGTCGGTTTCCTGTGAGACAGTGGTTACGACCCGGTCGAGCCAGCCCATTCATGCTGTAGACAAAATTGTCTACAGCGTGGCTCTACCACTCTGTGACTGCACTACACCTGATGGTAAACGTAGTGCAGTCCAAAAAACTAACGACCACCGACAAACAATGAATTTATCGGAGGTCACCAGAATAATGCCTGCCTGTTTAAATACTTCTTCGAAGGGCAGGCGACAGGACAAGCGGATGACCGATGCAAGCACGTACAGGAATGTACCCCTATACCCGCCCCAACCAACTACCAAGTCATGTCGCAAGCCCTTCGAGAGAACCGGGTATGCAATGGCTGATCCTGGAACGCGATCCACACAAGATGTGCGGATCACTATGGCAGGTTTTAACACCATGTGTACGGCGGTTGCTATACGGGCGGATATGAATATACTACCACCAGCATGTTGTGCTATAAAATCTAATATACTTTATCCTATATAGACGTTTCCACTTCATCTAGTCTTCAGCATCCTCTGCCAAACCTCTCCCACTACAAACAAAGCTAAGGACCACATAAAGAGAGAGAGAGACAGACAGACAAAGAGTGAGAGAGATTCAGTCGGCATGTACGTATACATAGGTCTGTCAGCAGTTGAGTCTCAAATTTGTGGCCTGTCACCTTTATTTTATTTGACAATAATGTATACTCTTTTTGATTTAATTGAATGACTACACAAGTGAGGCGCTCGCCTGATGGTAAGCGTCACGCCTGCCCATAAACAAAAGTAATCCCATACATAACTTTGAATTACAAAGCAATGCATGGCACTGAACTGCCCGAGACATAGGATGTTAAGTCAAATTCAAATTCAAATGGCTTCAATGTCCTTCAAACGGAAACACAACAGTGCTTACACACTGTTGCTTGCCCGCAAAAGACAAAGCGGTGGTACCAACCCAGACGGCCTCTCGCTTACGAGGAACCTACCACCTTGTATCTTGCTCTAAATGATTTGTTTTGTAATATGGAAGTGACGAAATGCCATTTTCTCAACTTTCTTCGAGTCTAAACACCGGAGAGAAGGCTTGTTAGCACAGCACCGCGGTAGCCGGTGAAATTATGACGCAACCGCTCGGCCATGGTCGCCCGTCGTAGGCTGTGGTTTTCTCAAGAATTTGTACTGTCGTAAACATAAGTTCAATGGCCTAAAATGTGGGGGGGTTAAATGTTACGTTTTATTTTTAAAATTATGGAATCAAACAAACTAAAACTTTATTAAAAATCACTTTATTTCACTGTTATGTTTTTACAGCAATATCCGCCATATTGGCGGCGTCACTAGGGATGTGTGAGATAAATAGGGATAAGGCTAGTGTTTCCTAACTTCAGCAATAAGTTTACAAAGCGCAACAGCAAGCTAATGATTCAAGTCAGTTTTGTGGGATTGTGGGACAATGGTAACACCGATATTATACCCTGACTTTGATAAAAAAAACCTAACGTAACTTTTAACCAAATTTTCTTCAGAAGTCTTTATAATTAATTAAGAATACAATAAAACTACCTTCAATCCGGTTTACTTATTTATTTGCTTTATGCCACACAAACAGACAGAAAAAGGGATCAAACCTTTCTCTTTGTTAGAGTTAAAAAGTGGCTCGTCACTCAGTCAATAAATTATCTATATGTAAAAATCATGTTGATCTGTTTTAGCATGAAAGAAGAACAAATGTACAAACAAACTATCGTATTGATATTAGTATATTTTGATGAAATACTAGCTATTCCGCGCGAACTCACCGAGAACATATAATTAAAAGTTTTGCAGCGCCACCTATCGGATCTAATTGTAAATCTAAACCATCCCGGAACTCACTCAAACAAGAAACCATCGAAATCGGTCCTACGGTTTGAGAGTTTTTGCGAGACTAACGAACGGCAATTGATTTTTATACATAAGAAGATTCTGTTTTTGACTGTCTTCGATACCTATCCATTAAAAAGCCTTAAGTGGCACTTTCTTCGGCACGCCCTGTATGGTTGCGTAACCAACACGTGTCTGAGGACTTCGTCTGCGCAAATATTAGCTGTTGTGTCGTTTGTAGGAGTTACGAGACGAGCAAGTCGCTCGTATGATTGTAAGCACCGCGCCTGCTCATAAACAGAAGCAACACCACACAAAACTTTGAACTACAAAGCACTGCATGGCACTGAACGACATAAAAGTGTCATGCCCAGTAATTTTACTGGCTTCAATGTCCTTCAAACCGAAACAGTACATACACACTGGTGTTTGGCGGCAGATATAGACAAAGCGGTGGTACCAAACCATGCGAGGGACCTACCACCTTGTGATATTTCAATTACTATGATGATATTCATATGGCAGATAAAGTATTACGTAATTAGTCTTCCGATGGTCGCGCCATTCGTGTTAGTGCCGGCGCTATGGTAGCAACGTACTATGTAAATTTACGACCATTCTTCAAAAGCGTAAAGAATCTACGTCCCTGGTGGGATGGTTTGGATCATTTTTGTACTCGAATGAATCACGACCACCGTACACATGGTGTTAAAATCTGCCATGTTATCCCACACACCTTATGTGGATCGCGTTCCAGGATCAGCCAGTGTATATCCGATTCTCCTGAGGGGCTTGCGATATGACTTCATAGTTGGTTGGGGCGGGTATAGAGGTAGGTATATCGTTATATCCCTATGCCTGCATGGGTCATCCGCCTGTCCTGTCGCAGGCACCTCGAAGAAGCATTTATACAGGCCGGCATGATTCTGGTAGCCAACTCATTGTTTGTCGGTGGTCGCTGGTTTCAAATGGAGTGCAGTCACTTTGCCGTATTTGGATTTTAAAAAAACGCTGAACGGTGGCGGTTCACATCTCCAACTTACATTTTTGGCGCTTTGTGGCCCAAGTTTTATTTCTCCAACATTATGAAATTTGCACCCGGGGTGTGTTAGACCGGTTTTTGGGGTGTGTTAGATCCGGGGCTGCCACTAACCGCTCAGTCATAGGCTGATCTCGCAACGGGTTGCTTTACTGACTAATATTTTATCAACAAAGGCGTTTTTATTAGGCACCGGTTTCTTCTGCTTCCTTTCCTTCGTTGGCTATTTTTGAAACTAAACCTTCACTTACACCTGTAACAAAACAAAAAAAAAAAAAAATGGGTGCGTGTACTTATGTACGCGCGTGAGAAGTTATACTTCTTTGGAATCATTAAATAACCAATAATAAGTATTTAACATTAATAATTTAATAATATTTAGTGTTAATTATATTAAATAAAAGTATTTTAATTTATATCAACATATCCACTCCACATGATAGAAGTACATTCTACTCTCTTCACGTTTATGCGAGCCTGGTACTTGTTCCGAATAAGAAAAAAACCTAAAGAGTTTTTCTTTGTCCAAATCGTCATTTGTTTATTAATTACGGCTACTCGCCATGAAAAATGGACATTCTACTCTCTTCGCGTTTATGCGAACCTGGTACTTTTTTTACGGCACCATGTTCCAAATTATAAAATAAAAACCGCATCTATATATAATTATATATATATATATATATTTATATTTATTTATTTATATTTATTTATTTATTTTTTTATTTCACTCATCATTTTTTCATAACGCGCCTAACTTCATACTGCTGGCATAATGTATAACAGATGCCATTAAAAAAAAAAAAAAAAAAAAAAAAAAACTTCATACTGCTCTCACGCGCCTAACTTCATACTGTTAATTTTTTCTGTTAATTTTTTGTGTCACAGGTGCGCGCGCATCTTAAAATTTCACTCTCATCATTTTTTCATAACGCGCCTAAAGAAGTATAACTTCAAAAATAAACATAAATAAGCTAAAGGTTAAAATGAAAGTGTTATTTATTAAATTTACAGATACTAATAACTATTGTTCAACTTTAATCATGAAAATAATTAAAAACGTATACAAGCAAAATTGACGGGGTACGACTGCTCACACTACCCTGTAGCGACAGAAAAATTTAAATTTGATTTATTTTTAAATTTGATTAATCAGGGACAATCGGAGCTTGTTGGCAAGCTTTCTCTTCAAAAAAGGCTTAAACCTTTAAAATAATATTCCGGGCATCAGTTTTATTAATAGCTTTTGGCTTGATTCAAAACGATAAACTTGCCATATCCAAAAAAGAACAGAAACTGACAACTGGCGTCTGGCAGTCAAATGACATTTTCAACATAGCGCCTATAGTTCCATTTTCTGCCACTTCAAAATCTAGTTTATTTGTCTCTGTTCATAATTATTAATTAAGTTAAGCTTCCGTTTAGGGATGAGATATACTTGCAAAATTCGATACCAGGGCTTTTAAGTACGAGTACGTAAAAATACCAGGGTCGAAAACCAGGTTTTAAAATACTTGAAAGTATTTGTTAGTATGAGTTCTAAGTTCGAGCCGGCCACAATTTTTAGTTTTTTAATTTTCTTTACTAGTTTGGTTTTTTAATATTTAGTTTTTTAATTACAGTAAAAAAAATCGTCATTCCTATTATATCAAACACAATAATATTATATCACAATAATATACAGTTTAAATTATTTACGAACTAAAACACTAATTATGAAAAGTTCAAACACTGTCTTAAAACACTAAGTATTAAAAGTTTAAAAATTGACTTAAAACACCATTTATTGAAATTTCAAAAACTATCTTAAAACACGCAAAATAAGTTTTAAAAATTACGTCACGGTCAGTACTCAGTAGATGACGTAATTACTTGACAATAACAACAGAACTGGCAAAAAATCAAAACAAATCTTATTTCCTCGAATGTAAACATTACTATTGAAATACTTTCATATACGCAATAATGTGTCTTTTGTTTATAGACATAAGGGTGAATGGCGTGAAATAGTTAAAAGAAATGTTAAGCAATGATATGAATAGCATGTTTACGGAATTGTGTTCCTTATTTTGTTAGTCGTATGTCAGATTGTTTGATTAACAAGTTCTCGATTCGATCGGATGGCACTTGTATACATCCACAGATTTCGGTTCAAACATTCGGCCTTCATCGGGAATACTCGGACGCAGCAACCCACTCCCCTCGCGTCCCACCCTCTAACACTTCGAACCCCGCGCTGCTTGCGACGCCGCGCGAGTGGAGTATCCAGTCGCGGCGTCTCAATTTAAAAATACTTGCATACGAATTCGACCCGTATTCCATGTGTCCTATGATGAATAAGGAGCAAAATGGTATAAATAAAAAAATACTTTGTACTTCAAAGTATTTTCCATTCACAAATAACGTAACACCCCGAACCCCGCGCGGCTTGCGAAGCGAGCGGTGTAACCAGCCGCGGCGACTCAATTTAAAAATACTTGCATACGAATTCGACCCGTATTCCATGTGTCCAATGATGAATAAGGAGCAAAATGGTATAAATAAAAAAATACTTTGTACTTGCAAGTATTTTCTGCTCATACCCAATACCCGAACCCCGCGCTACTTGTGCGACGCGAGCGCGGCGGTGAATCCAGCCGCGGCGTCTGAATTTAAAAATACTTGCACACGAATTCGACCCGTATTCCATGTCGTTCTATGATCAATAAGGAGCAAAATTGTATAAATAAAAAAATACTTTGAACTTCAAAGTATTTTCGATCCACAATTACGATTGTTTCTTATCTTTATTAAGATATGGCTCGTTTTCCTATGTAAGTATTTGTATGTGTAGTGTTTCATAATCTTCGCTCATCGACCTACAGCAAATACTTGCAAGTATTTTCTGCTCATACCAGGGCGCCGTACTTCGAAGTGAAAACCTGGTTTTAAAACCTGGTAACGTAAATACGTCTCAGGCCTAGTTCCGTTTGGTTGCCCTAATAGAAGAGCGGTTTATACATTTTCTTTCAGTGTTTTTCAAAAAATGTCCGAATTCAAGTTTTGTCGAATATGTTTGGATAACGACGTTCGGATGCTTCAAATATCGGGCTCAGAAGTTCAAGATGTGTATGAAAAGTTAACAAATAAAAAGGTAGGGATCGGAGCTAAGCTGATTCTCTTTAGATTGTACCCAAGGAAACAATCCGCAAGGAGGCTTGTTCTGGCGAATCGCGTTTCGGGGTCAGTCAGTGTATCCAGTCAGGCTGGCTTAATCCTGAACGCTGTCTATTGTCGACATTATATTTGGGCTGCACTGTACTTACCAACAGGTTCAGTGCAGTGTTTTTGCCATAACGGATTTTTAAAAAGTATCTGTTATTAGAAGGTTCAATTGAATATTTAATATGCCCTGATTAGACTGAAGCTTAATTTGTTTAAAAGCTCACTCTTTATGATTTGGTACTCTAGGATCTAGAAACCGGAATTCGGATTATGGTATCGAAAACTATGGAAAGTGACAGAATGTTAGTTCCTGATTACACCATTCATATCTGGTGACCTGAAACTCAGATGTAAGTTTAGCTTCCATCAGGCATTCGTCTCTACAATTATATGAAAATAAAGAATTATTACCTGCTCATAATATATATATATATATTTGAAGAGTTAACTTTGCATCCCAAATTGACCACCAATGAATGTGTGATTTGGCATTGTTAGTTTATATGGAGGAGTTTGGAAAGCTAAAATTTATTTATGTGTTTATGATGGGAATATCGGCAAGTTGCACAGACAGGTGATGAGCTCACATTTTTAGAAAAATTTCCCCCTCATATTACAAAAATAATAAAAGACATTAATTGTCTATGTCATTATTATTATTATTCTTCTATTAGTGTCAATGGCAACACATTACCGTTTATTACTGTTGCAGCTGAGGTATAGAGCTAAATAAAAAAGTTAAAAGTCAATCCAATTTCATATTATGGCTCCATAGGTGTTCATGATTTTGCCATAAAAAAAATTAATAGAGGTATACTCTCTGACAAAAGTACCTCATTAGTGTTTAAATTTAAATATTTAATGAATAACAGTTGAATTTTGATCATAAGGTGACCACTAGCTATTACCACATAATTTAATATTAATTCTAATTCACAGGCTCAAGAGGATGGACAACTATACTTTGCATGTTACATCTGTTATTGTCAGCTAAAGAAATGCCAGCAGCTTGTTATAAAATCACAGAAAACAGATGAACTGCTTAAACAAATTTTGGGTATTAATAGTGAGGTATCTACTTAATTTTTGAACATTAATATGTTTCTAGTGAGTGAAGACTAAGCTATACAGTGTTATTTTGACACCCTGTTACTAAATGAAACCACATATTCGTCATCGCCTCTGCTTACCCTGTACCAAACATGAGGCTTGAGCTTGTAGTAGTTTTGCCAAAAAACGTCATTTAAGTTTTGAGCCTTTTAAATCACGCTGTACGGTTTTTGCACTTAACTCTATTGAATAAAATGTCACAGCTGACGATGTAATTATAAAACACAAACGCTTAAGAAGGGCAACTTCATAAATATGAATATACGTCTCAGATTCACAAAGACGCTCTCGACAGATTCACTGAAAAAGTTGCGACAGTATTACTTAGTTCATTGATAATGACAAAAAGTAAAAAAAATGTGTTTGGGAAATGCACATACCTATAAATAGGTAACACAAATTTGACTAAAAACAAATAATCATTATAAAAGTTACAAGATTCGATTTTACTTAGGATTTTATTATATTTCATAGGGTAATCTAATATTTATTTCAATTCCTAAATTACTATTTTGAGCCGTTTGCCTTCTGTATGCTTGGCGTTTTTATAAAGCGGGCACATTGACCTCGACGGTATAAAGCCCGCAATACATGTTGCCGAGTGATGACTAACACCAACGTATAGATAGTATTTTTGGGTATCAGGATAGTATCGTGGATATCAGCAACTACGAGAGACTTTTGGTCTCACAACACCCAGCCCGGGGTCTGGGTTTGTTTCGGGAAACAAATATTTGTGGTTCACATAAACATTTGTCTCGGTGCAGGGATCGAACCCGCGGCCTCTCGCTTCACAGCCGGCTACTCGATTGGTTTTCGATAAACTTGCCGAACGTCTAGGCACTAGCGCTTGCCTTGTATTAATTTACCTACACTCGTGTTGGCCTTATCTCGTCCAACATGTATTGCTAGCTTAATGGTAATGTATGTGTGTGTGTCTCGTTCATTCGATAACGGGTGTGTATGTTGACTTGTATATGTGTGTGTGCGCGTATACAGACTGTTTAAAATTAATCTAATGTTAACGGCATTTAATTTGTTAGGAAATATTATTTTTTTATTTTGCCTTTAATAAGAAAGTGTCTTAGCTCAAAGTACTTGTATTAACGAACACTACACATGGTTTCATTTAAGTATAGGGTGTCAAAATGACACTGTATATAGTACTGGGAGACCTAGCCATACGTTGTTGTGGCTAAGGTATATGTTAAATGATATTGTACTAAACTATTCAATATAGTATTATTCCGGTCAATTTAGACATAAAAATAGTGGTCAAATAACAATAATTCCCACAAAGCCAAATTTTGGTGGAGGGCTGGGGTTTACCATTACAAATAAAGTTTTAAAAATCCCCATCGATCCCATGTGTCCTTCAAAAGTTATTCGGGGTCAAAGGTTAAAATTTGAGGTTTTTTGGATTTTTCTCAAAAAAGGTGAGTTTTATCAAAAAAAACCTCAAACTAAAGTAGTAGATCTTAAAAATCTACAAAAATGGTCTTAATAATTTTTTCCTAAAAGTTACCATTCTTGAGATATCGTGATTCTAAGAGTCACATTATACATGATATGCACATACTAGCTTTTGCCCGCGGCTCCGCCCGCGTGAACTGCATTTTCCGCGATAAAATTAGCCTGTAACCGTCTCCAGGGTCCCATCTATCCCTGTAGATAAATTCATCAAAATCGGTTTAGTGATTTAGTGAAAGCGTAACAAACAAACTCACTTTCGCACTAACTTTCACCCCCCTTTTCATCTCTTATTTACTGAAATTTCCAAAATTCCTGAAACACGTGTTAATTTGTTTTACGTCAATAACCTAAATACAAAATTTTGTTTATGTAACTTTCAAAATGATGGACTTGCACACAGTTTGCAAAATTTGATTAAAATCGGTTCAGTAGTTTAGAAGTTCATCATGGACTAACAATGTGACACAACATTTTTATATATTAAGATATGAGTAAAAACTAATCTATTTTATTTTGCAGCTCAATCATAAATCCATAGCTCTTTTTGACAGGCATACATATGGACTGCAAAGTCCGTTGATGGTTACCAAAATAAATCTCATACAAGTACCAGAGTATCCTTACATTACGATGATAAAAACGGAAAAACAAGAAGAGTATGATGCTAATGAAGAGACGGTCCAACATGAACCTGATGATGAAAGTAAGTGATGTGACACATAAGATTTCCTGGCTAGTCCTACTAATATTTGTGAATATGAAAATTTGTTTATTTGTGCATAAAGTGTAAATATAGCCTAATCTTAGTTATGGTTTATCAAAATATTTCAGTACTTTTTTTACTTAGCATGGCAAAATGACTACACTGAACCTGCTGGTAAGTCCATTGCAATCCAAATATAATTTCGACCGTCCAAAAGTCCGTTGCAACATTTTTCTTGCCTGAAGCTACTGCTTGAACAGTGGCTGACCTCAGAACGCGACTGGCTTGAACATGCCACTAGAAACCAAAGACCTTGTGTAAGGTGTTCACTATTCAGTCTGGTACAAAAACGTATCAGGCAGCCACCCACTAGCAAATCAAGAGCTCTGTCTATAAATCTTTTTGTAATTTCCAAGGTGAGCCACCACAGAAAAAGCCTAACCTGGAAGAAGAACACATCTTTACACCAGGTATAGCTAATTATATAGAAAGTGAAAAAAAGGAAAACATCTCGGGAACTGAAACAAACGCAGTAGCTAATGAAAATAAGCCATCCCAGATGGTATGTGATGAAGAAAGTACACAAGTAATAATTAAGGATGAAAAAAAGGCTTTTATATGCAATGATTGTGGTGAAACTTGTGATACGAAAGCTGTTCTTATTAAGCATATTAATGGCCATACACCTTCAATTATTGTGGAAGGTGATAATTTAAACAAAATTCGTATATGTGAAGTACAGTTCAAATGTCAATACTGTGATTATAGTTCCATGGAAAAAATTGATTTAACGAGACATATTATTAGATCTCATACAGAAGAAAAGCCATTTCAATGTCAATACTGTAATTATAAATGTACATCAAATTGTAATTTTCAGAAACATGTTAAAACACACACAGGAGAAAAGCCTTTTACATGTCAATACTGTACTTATAAATGTATATCAAAAAGTAATTTACAGAAACATGTTAGAACACACACAGGAGAAAAGCCTTTTACATATCAATACTGTACTTATACAATTACAGTACAAAGTAATTTAACGAGACGTATACAATTCAAATGTCAATACTGTGATTATAGTTCCATAGACAAAATTGATTTAACGAGACATATTATTAGATCTCATACAAACGAAAAGCCATTTCAATGTCAATACTGTAATTATAAATGTATATCAAAAAGTAATTTGCAGAAACATGTTAGAAAACACACAGGAGAAAAGCCTTTTACATGTCAATACTGTACTTATAAAAGTACAGTACAAAGTAGTTTAACGAGACATATTTTAACTCATACAGGTGAATAGTCTTTTACATGTCAATACTGTACTTATACAAGTACAGTGCAAAATAATTTAACGAGACATATTTTAATTCATACAGGCGAAAAGCCTTTTAAATGTCAATACTGTAATTATTCAAGTGCTGAGGAACGTATGTTAAAGAATCATATTAGAACACACAGGAGAAAAGCCTTTTAAATATCAATAGTGTAATTATGCATGTGCAATAAATACTAGTTTAATCAGACATTAGAACGCACAGAAGAAAAAGTAGTTTCAAATGTCAGTATGGCATGTCAATAGGCAAATGTCAATACTGTGATTATAGTTCCACAGACAAAAGTGATTTAAGGTCGTAGCACACGTATCAACTCGCAAAAGGGATCGTCACCGTATCAACTCGAGCCGTTCAGTATTAGTTATATGAAACTCCCTACTGCAACGCACACTAATCGTAATCGTAATGTAATCGCCTCGCCTCGGGACAAGCTCACGAACCGCGGTGCGGTGCGTGGTCGACTTGCCGTTCCCGCGCTTACGGCTCTCCGTACCCTAGCTTACGGCTCTCAGTACCCTAGCTTACGTATCTTCATCAAGTGCTATGGCAATGATAGCCAACTCACGTATTGTATTAACGTTCGGATTCAGCGGTTGGCGAGTCGTAAGCGCGGCGTCGCCTAGCCGTAGCCGAGTTGACGTATCGGAGCTTTTGATCCGCTTTGGTTTCGTGCTTACGTTAGGTTGACGACTGTTTGACGGCGACACGAAAGGCGATACGGTTACGATCCCTTTCCGAGTTGATACGTGTGCTACGACCCTTAACGAGACATATTATTAGATCTCATACAAAAGAAAAGTCATTTCAGTGTCAATACTGTAATAATAAATGTACATCAAATAGTAATTTTCAGACACATGTTAGAACACACACAGGAGAAAAGCCTTTTACATGTCAATACGGTACTTATACATGTAAAGAAGAAAGTAATTTAAAGAAACATATTTTAACTTACACAGGAGAAAAGCCTTTCACATGTCAGTACTGTACTTATACATGTACAGAAGAAAGTAATTTAAAGAAACATATTTTAACTCACACAGTTGTAAAACCTTTTAAATGTCAATACTGTACTTATATAAGTACAGTACAAAGTAATTTAAAGAGTATTGTAACTTATACAGGCGAAAAGCCTTTCGAATGTCAATACTGTAAATATTCATGTGCAGAGAAACATAAGTTAAAGGATCATATTAGAATACACACCGGAGAAAAGCCTTTTAAATGTCAATACTGTAATTATGTATGTGCAATGAATACTAGTTTAATCAGACATATTAGTATAACGCACACACGAGAAAAAAGTTTCAAATGTCAATGTGGTATGTCTATAGGCTGATAGCAGATGGAAGAAAAAAAAACGTGTGCGTCTCGTAACGCTCGACAGAAGTGATAACTTAAGGCCATACCCCCAGCAAAACGCCGCGCGATCGAGATTTTTAGAGGCTATCTAGTCATTACTTTAAATAAATATTGATTAAAAAAATATACAATATATTTCTACAATCTGTCAGCTTTACTTTGTTCGATTCAAATTCATGTTAATGTTGATATATTTTATTAAATTGTCGTTATAAATGAACCATAAAAATGAGAAAAATGCAAAGATTCCGTGCGTCTCCTTTTAAAGTACAGATTGTTTTCATATGAGATTAAAATCACTAGATAGATAAAAGTTACGCGGGAGCGTCACGAGGTTTTTAAATCAAAAATGTAGAGTCCAACTCTTCACGATGAAGATTTATTTAAGACTGAATTAAAATTAACAATTATCCTTATTTATACTCTTAACTTATTTACAAGGCGTATTCAGTTCCAGGAATTTGATCATAACAAGGCCATCGTCTAGACACCAGGTCAGCACTTTTATTGTCAACATGTTTTCATTTAGTTCCAAGAACTTTAGTCTAAACAAGAGTATCATATTTCCAATGGATATTATATTACATAGAGTCTTTACTTTCGTAAATAAGGTCATTTGAATGTCAAGTAAATTGGTATCATGTTATGAACTGGTGCAGGGTACATAACTAGATAGGCAATTGAATAACTAATATTTTGCCCGTTTTAAATTTTCGAAAAGACCAAAACCTGATTTTTTAAATCAATTATTCGCTAAATACGTGCATATTCTGCACGAAAACTCACACGCCAACTACACGAGTCCGTATGGCGCGAGTCAGTCAAGGTCATTTGCTCACGGAAGCGCCTTAAACTAATGTGGGTTAAAGTGTGAGAGGAGAAGCCTGCCTACTGCTGCCGTATGCGTGAGAGAAAGGGAAGCCAGACAGAGCGGCGTAACGCGTTACGTTACGAAGCGGTTTACACTCCCATAAGAAGTTATCACTTAAAAAAAGTCAATATTGTAATTATAGATGTACAGGAAATAGTAATTTACAGAGATACACACAGGACACACAGAGGAAAGGTTTTTAACACGATTTTATTAGCTTCAGATGTATTTAAGTATGTTAGTATGTTTGTCTGTAACGGAATCTTGTGTGTATCCACTTGTACGTCCGACCTAAGAAACTATTCTTCGAGGCTTCTTACACTACCATCTCGTGATTGTTGTTGTAAACTAATTCGTCAGCTATCTAATAAACAAATGAAACACGCAAAAACTACCTGCAATTTGTTAATAACGACGGTTATATAAAATATGTCGCTATAGCTACAAAAGTATCCTTGGATGTACAACCCACCTTTTTTTTGGCTAGAAAAGTATCCTTGGACATGCAAGTGGGTATTTGAACATAAGGAATATCGTAGTATCTAAGATTTATATCGAACTGTGTATTGTCGGTTTCTTTCTCATAATAAATCATTACCTTCTGAAGATTGCACCAATACATGTCTTATTTTTGAATAACCTCAATCGACTACAATATATTTTTATTTTTTCAAAAAAATGAATAAATAATAGTTTAAAAAACACGCTTTTATAGAAAGTCAATAGAAAATAAATTTAAAGAAAAAAATGTATTTTATTGTAAAAAAAAGTTTTTTTTTAAATAAATGAATGGAGAACAAACAATTATTCACAACGAACAATAAAGAACAAACGACTTAATAGAAAAACAGTCGAAAATATAAAAAAAATTGAGGGGGCTAACTTTGGTGAGCTAGCCCCTGTATGGGTAACTTTGATACAGATGTTAATGATTACAGGAATCATAAGTTTTAAACATTTTATGGCTTCAGGGTAACATTGTTTAACATTTATAACAAATGTCAGATCCAATGGAGTTCCGATTTAACTATGTTAAGTCAATAAAACCATAGAGTTGTTCTATTTTTATTTAAATATAGCAGCACAATTCGCGAGTTATCAGAAAGATTTTGACATTATCTTCGTTTGACAGCTTCGTTTTTCTTCGAAGAGTTCATTTACGAAGTTTGTTATGTACACACATTGTATAAATTCAATGTTATTGCACTTATCGTTGTCAACGTAAAAATTAAAAAGTAGTTGGCGATTTGACTGTCAAAGTTACCATTATTAATCAAAGGTACCCCAATTGATTGTACCGTTTATTTTGAAAAATTAAAAATCTTTTTAACTGTCTGGACCCCTTGAGTTCACAGCATTGTCCAATAAGGTAGCAAAACAAATAGTACATTACTTCCACGATAAATGTCACTAAGTAAGGAGGTGAGATTAGCTACTAGGCAATAGATGGCGATACGTTACCCTCAAGATAATAATAAAAATATTAAAGTACACCAACAGATGGCATTGCAATACAAACAATAATTTTTTATTTTTGTAACGCCTGCCCATGAACAGAAACAACTCCACACAAAACTCTATTACAAAGCACTGCATCATGCATAGTACTAGACAGTCCTTATCACCCCGAGATTTATTTATTTTATTTGCACTTCATATACAACATGTATATAGGCGGACTTAATGCCAGAGGCATTCTCTACCAGTCAACCTTAGGATGGTGCAGAGATAGACAAAGTAGGTGCAACAAGTATAAACTAGAACTATTACAAAATTACGGAATACATATAAACATAACATACAAACAAGTGAAAGTATAAACATATACATAAATATATATGCATCTATACTCATAAAATAACATATCCTGACTGACTGATTCATCATCGCCGAGCGCAAACTATCAAGGCTACAAGCATGAAATTCAGACTGTATATTCATTTTGTTATGTAGGCACCCACTAAGAAAGGATTTTAGAAAATTCCACCCCTAAGGGGTCAAAATAGGGGATGATAATATGTATGAAAGTCCGTCATTTTGAAAGTTACATAAACCAAATTTTGTATTTCGGTTATTGACTTAAAACAAATAAATACGTGTTTCAGGAATTTCGGAAATTTTAATTAATAAGAGATGAAAAGGGGGGTGAAAGTTAATGCGAAAGTGAGTTTGTTTGTTACGCTTTCACGCCTAAATCACTGAACGGATTTTGATGAATTTATCTACAGGGATAGATGGGACCCTGGAGACGGTTATAGGTTACTTTTATCCCGGAAAATGCTGTTCACGCGGGCGGAGCCGCGAGCAAAAGCTAGTAATATATAGGATGTTGTCACAGATTGCTCAGTAATATTTTATCACCATATTGATTATTATGGATAGTCCTAATTTTTTTATATTATTTTTTGCATCTGTTTTAATTCAACATAAAAACTTATGAATATGACTTATATACATTTTGTATTTAAATTACTTCAAATTTATTTTTTTATGGACGGATTAATGAAATTATATCTGCAATAGGTTTTGGGTAACGTAACTTATTAAAATAATAAAAAAACCAAGTCAACTCCTCTATTTTATTTTATATTTATCTTACATAAAACTCATTATGTACATTTTTATTTTTAAAATATGCTTACACATTTACAAATGAGTCTATATTTTATATTGTAGCTCAGATAATACAATATTTCCACGGGCTTTTATCCACGGACCCAGTAAGTCGACTCATTGACGGATCCACGGGTAATTTTTCTTACCCGTGGTCCTCTATAGTAGAATTCAGAATTCTGACTACCGATTGAAAAAAAAAACCACAAAATTGTCGCTTCATCAGTAATTTATTACTCATCTATTGAGCGTATTTTAATACTTTTGAGAAATTTAAAATGAATCAAAACTAATAAATTAAATTATGTAGGTATCCAGTAAACATATTGCTCATTTTTTAATCTAATAAGATAAATTTCCGCAATTGTTTAAAAATACTCCCTCTAATGTCCTACTAATCTGTAAATTATTTATCGCAGTCTGTATCCTCAATACAAATCAATGAACAAGCTAGGGAATTTGGGGCACTCACTGACTAAACTCTGCCTAGTTTCCTAGACTTTAAAAACAGAGATCAGAGTGCGCTCGAATGATATCCAGGTCTTTCTGCCCATATACCCATATTTTAGTGAAATGTTCCATGTTTTACTTAATTTAACCCAATTTTCTCGCAGTTTTATTCTATTTCTTGAGGAAAAAAAATACGTAATATTCGCCGAGACCCCCTCTCCCCAAAGTAAGATTAGATGGCATTCGGCTTGACCCCCTCCCCCTTTAAATGCCTCAGGTAATTAATGGACCACCCCTTTAAACACCTCACGTAATAAATGGACGATCCCTTTATACCGTAACATATTCTCATGACCTGAAAACCGGGGATTTTACCCTCAATAAACACAGAGTTAACCAGATAAAAGTAGTAATTACAACAAAAATATCTCGTGGAGTTTAATTTAAGTACACAGGAACTCAAATTTTAACTATTTTCAGCAGTTTCCTTAGACTTCATATCATGAACCCGTAAATGACTCTTCAAATAACTACTACTTGTAAATTTCTTGCCACATATTTCACATACATACGGCTTTTCTCCTGTGTGAGTTCTAATATGTTTCGTCAAATGACTCTTTTCTTTACATGTATAATTACAGTGTTGACATTTATAAGGTTTTTCTCCTGTGTGAATTCTGATATGCCTCTTTAAAGTACCACTTTCCAGACATGTATAACTACAGTATTGACATTTATAGGGCCTTTCTCCTGTGTGAGTTCTAGTATGTTTCTTTAAATTATTTTTTTTTGCACATGCATAATCACAGTATTGACATTTAAAGGGCTTTTCTCCTGTGTGAGTTCTGATATGATCCTTTAACGCGGCATTTTCTGCGCATGAATAATTACAGTGTTGACATTTAAAAGGCTTTTCTCCTGTGTGCGTTATAATATGTCTCTTTAAATTACTAATTCCTGTACATGTATAAGTACAGTATTGACAAACAAAAGGCTTTTCTCCTGTGTGTGTTCTAATATGTCTCTGTAAATTACTATTTCCTGTACATGTATAATTACAATAATGACATTTGAATCTACTTTCTCTTGTGTGAATTCTAATATGTTTGATTAAACTAGTATTTATTGTACATGCATAATTACAGTATTGACATTTAAAAGGCTTTTCTCCTGTGTGTGTTCTAATATGATCCTTTAACTTACAGTTCTCTGCACATGAATAATTACAGTACTGACATTTGAAAGGCTTTTCGCCGGTATGAGTTAAAATATGTCTCTTTAAATTACAGTGTATTGTACTTGTATAAGTACAGTATTGACATTTAAAAGGCTTTACAACTGTGTGAGTTAAAATATGTTTCTTTAAATTACTTTCTTCTGTACATCTATAAGTACAGTATTGACATGTAAAAGGCCTTTCTCCTGTGTGAGTTAAAATATGTTTCTTTAAATTACTTTCTTCTGTACATGTATAAGTACAGTATTGACATGTAAAAGGCTTTTCTCCTGTGTGTGTTTTAGCATGTTTCTGAAAATTACTATTTGATGTACATTTATAATTACAGTATTGACATTGAAATGGCTTTTCTTTTGTATGAGATCTAATAATATGTCTCGTTAAATCAATTTTTTCCATGGAACTATAATCACAGTATTGACATTTGAACTGTACTTCACATATACGAATTTTGTTTAAATTATCACCTTCCACAATAATTGCAGGTGTATGGCCATTAATATGCTTAATAAGAACAGCTTTCGTATCACAAGTTTCACCACAATCATTGCATATAAAAGCCTTTTTTTCATCCTTAATTATTACTTGTGTACTTTCTTCATCACATACCATCTGGGATGGCTTATTTTCATTAGTTACTGCGTTTGTTTCAGTTCCCGAGATGTTTTCCTTTTTTTCACTTTCTATATAATTAGCTTTACCTTGTGTAAAAATGTGTTCTTCCAATTTAGGCTTCTTCTGTGGTGGCTCACCTTGGAAATTACAAAAAGTATTATAGACAGAGCTCCTAATTTGCTGGTGGGTGGCTGCCTGGTACTTTTTTATACCAGACTGGATAGTGAACACCTTACACAAGGTCTTTGGTTTCTAGTGGCATGTTCAAGCCAATTGCGCTCTGAGGTCAGCCACTGTACAAGCAGTAACTACAGGCAGGAAAAAAATTAATAATGTTTCTGAATGGTCGCAATTATATTTGGACTGCACTGGACTTACTACCAGGTCCAGTATAGTAATTTTGCCATGCTATGTGAAAAAAAATACTGAAATATTGATAAACCATAACTACGATTAGGGTATATTTACACCTTATGCACAAACAAACAAACTTTCATATTCATTAATATTAGTAAGACTAGTCAGGGAATCTTATTTGTCACATCACTTACTTTCATCATCAGGTTCATATTGGACTGTCACTTCATTAGCATCATACTCGTCTTGTTTTTCCGTTTTTATAATCATTATCTCAGTATACTCCGGTACTTGTATGGGCTTTATTTTGGTAACCATCAACGGACTTTGCAGTCCATATGTATGCCTGTCAAAAAGAGCTATGGATTTATGATTGAGCTGCAAAATAAAATAGATTAGTTTTTACTCATATCGTTATAATAAAAATTTCTGTCACACTGTGTGTCCACGATGAACTCCTAAAACTACTGAACCGATTTTAATAAAATTTTGCAAACTGTATTGATCCAACTTGAGAGATAGGATAGTTTATATCTCAATTTATAGTCGCAATATTTTTTTATTGCATATTATTTGTTTATATGTGTCGGTAAATATCAAAACTGGTTATATCCACTGTTGGTAAAAAATTGTTTTTTTATGCCATCACCACTAAAGGGTTCTTACGGAAAGGACGTTATTTACAAAAGTGTAAAAATCTACTATTTTACCATAGTAATATTGGTCTAAAGTTTGATGGTATATCAAATTCAGCAACATCCATGCTATACATTTTATCAATATTGGCAAAATCCATTTTGACCAATCACGAGGGCGCATTTTTGCAATATGGCCGATAATTTCAAATCTGACGTGATCGTAATGAGCGTTGGTGTTCCGTCTTTATTAATATTTTTAAATAATTACGGACTTTTGAAATGAGTGCTATACCAAAAGTTACTTCCGACAAAGCAAGAAAACGTAACAACTATGCAACATTGAAAAAAAAGGCGCAATTGAAGGAAAAACGGTAAGTTTGCAAACGTAATGCTGCCGGATGGTTAGTACTTCTACAAGGGTTGTCAAAGTTGTTGGCCGCAATTTGCAATATGCTGTAGTGTACTATACATCTTAGGTATAGCCTTATTGTTGATTATTGGTGAACTTAATATGCCGCGATTTTAGTTTTTACCCGACTTCAAAAAGGAGAAAGTTTTCAATATGTCCGTAATGTTTTATGCAAATATGTTAAACGATATCTCCGCTGATTTTGATGATTTGTCTTTGTATTTGATAGGGTTTACTCTATTTTTTTATTTATTTGATTAAATGACGAGACGAGCAAGGCGCTCGCCTGATGGTAAGCGCCATGCCTGCCCATAAACAGAAACAACACCACACAGAACTTTGAATTACGAAGCACTGCATGGCACTGAACTGTGCTCGTCACCCCGAGATATAAGATGTTAAGTCTCATAATGCCCAGTAATTTCACTGGCTTCAATGTCCTTCAAACCGAAACACAACAGTGCTTACACATTGTTGCTTGACGGCAGAAATAGACAAAGCGGTGGTACCCACCCATACGGCCCAGCCTCTCACATACGAGGGACCTACCACCTTGTAAATCCCCTTACTTGACTCGTCACTCTGCAATGGTCCAATATTTTAGTTAAGATTTAGATTTTAACTTCCACCATCGGTGACGGAGTGCACAGAGAATTTGGTATGGGTGTATGTAAGTAACTACTTGAATATAATAAAACGACACCACTAAGGCTAAGAACCGTGATTTTTTTTTTAGGTATTACAATTCGAAAAATCACACAAGAGTAATTGTCCGGGACTGGAATTAGTGTCAGGTTTGGCGATAGGCTCGACACCTATCACATCTTGCGAACTATGGGTGCACTAACGTACCTCTGTCTACACCTTCCGAGATAAAGGCGTGAGCTTATGTTATAAATAGGTACTTAAAAGGGCATTTTTTTCAGGTACTCTGCTCCCGGCTTACCGTTTATACCTACATGTAGAATGTACCATTTGTTTTTCATAAAGACGACAACCCTAACCCGTCAGGATCTGTCATTGAATGTCAATTCAATGACAGAGTAGATCAAAATTAGATAAATCCACATGTGAATTACTTCAAAAGTAGTAAAATCCACTTGGAAATATCAAACTTGGATATATCCAAACTTTATTTTCGTTTTTTTACGAAATTTGTGCCTATTCAATCATAACTAAGCTACATAAAACGATCGTGTTATATAAATACATCTAAATCTAATGTATTTCATACGTAAATCTATACACAATTATCAGTTTTTAAAATATAATAACCATGAAAAAAAATTTCGTTTGGATATATCCATTTTTGATATTTACCGACAGATATAATAAGTGCCTTAAGATTCTAACAAATAGCGGTGTAGGGTAATTTATCAGTAGGATTGAGTAAATATCCAATAGATGGCACATACTGTTTTGAATAGTTTACTACAATATCATTTAACATAATATACCTTAGCTACAGCGACACGTCGCTGGGTCTGCCAGTACTATATATAGCTTAGTCTCGACTCACTTGGAAAGTATTAAGGATCAAAAATTAAATGGATACCTCACTACTAATATTCATAATTTGTTTAAGCAGTTCATCCGATTTCTGTGATTTTATAACAAGCTGCTGGCATTTCTTTAGCTGACAATAGCAGATGTAACATGCAAAGTATAGTTGTCCATCCTTTAGAACCTGTGAATTAAAATTAATAATAAATTATGTGGCAATAGCTAGTGATCGAAATTCATTAAATATTTAAATTTGAACTAATGAGGTTCTCTATAAAAAAATTGTATCTTTTTGTAATGGCAACATTAAGAATACCAATGGAGCCAAGATATGAAATTGGATTGGCTTATATATTTTTTATTTAGCTCTATTACCTCAGCTGTAAGAGTAACAAACAGAAATGTGTTATCATTGACACAAAGAACATAGACAATTAATGATTTTTATTATTTTTTATGTTTTTGTAACACATAATAATATGGGGGTAAATTTTTTCTACAAATGTGAGCTCATCACATGTCTGTACAACTTGCCGACATTCCCATCATAAACACATAAATTAATTTTTCCACACTCCTCCATATAAGGTTGTATACAAGTGGTGGTTTACAAGGTAGTAGGTCCCTCTTATGCGAAGGTCTGGGTACCACCGATTTGTCTATTTCTGCTGCCAAGCAACAGTGTGTAAGCATAGTGTATTATGGTTTGAAAGACATTAAAGCCTGTGAAATTACTCTGCTAGTGCTGCTTCTGTGTGGTGTTGCTTCTGTTTATGGGCAGGCATAATTTTTACCATGAGGTGAGAGCCTTGCTCGTCGTGTCATAAAATATATAAACATACTATGCCAAATCACACATTCACCGATGGTCAATTTGGGGTGCAACGTTAACTCTTCAAATATATATTTTGAGCAGGTAATAATTCTTTATTTTTCTTAACCATTGTAACGTTATGGTACAATGAAATGAATTAATGTTTTATAGACTAGTACTGAATGGAAGCGAAACTTACATCAGTTTTGGATCACCAGATAGAAACAGTATAACCAGAAACTAATAACCGTTTTCGATACCAAAATCTGAATCCCCGTTTCTAGATATTAACCAAATTAACCTCCAGTCTAATCAGGTCATATTAAATATTTTACTGAACCCCTGAACAGATGCTTTTTTTTTAAATTCCGTTATGGCAAAAACACTGTCGAAAAACTGAACCTGTTGGTAATTACAGTGCAGCCCAAATATAATGTCGATAATGGGGAGACACTGCGTTCAGAATGGTGGCCAAAATTAAGCCAGCCTGACTGGATACACTGACTGACCCCGAAACACGATTCGCCAGAACGAGCCTCCTTGCGGAATGTTACCCTTGTGTACAATCTAAAGAGAACCTGCTTAGCTCCAATCCCTACCTTTCTATTTGTTAACTTTTCATACACATCCTGAACTTCTGAGCCCGATATTTGAAGCATCCGGACTTCGTTATCCAAACATATACGACAAAATTTGAATTCGGACATTTTATTGAACAACACTGAAAGAAAATTAAGAAAATTTACAAGCCGCTCTTCAATTATCGTATTTCCAGTTTAATTTTATGACTCCATCAGTCACGGTGTTTGATAATCGATATTCAAAACAACATATCTTTTAGTGTTGCCTTACTATCGATTGCCAACGTCAGTTCTCGTAAGTAGTCTGTGCGATTGCCTATCGATAGGTTGGCAATACTATCGTGACCTCGAAAAATTGTCACAATATCGATAGCCCTATCGATACTATTGACATTTTACAATACTATCAATATACTAATGAACTGATAATGTTGACTAAAATTGCGGTGCAATACTATTGAATTTTGGGAAAAATATCGATGTAGTAAATCTATCGATAGAATCGATAATATTGACAGTGATTGCAGTAAAATACGCCATAATATTGATAGTATCGATACTATCGATAGTATATATACCTAATAGTATCGATAGTATTGCACTTTATCGATAGTATTGTAAAATGTCAATAGTATCGTAGTAGTTTTTCGAGGTCACGATAGTATTGCCAACCTATCGATAGGCAATCGCACCGACTACTTACGAGAACTGACGTTGGCAATCGATAGTAAGGCAACACTAAAAGATATGTTGTTTTGAATATCGATTATTGTATCAAACACCGTGACTGATGGAGTCATCTGTCATAAAATTAAACTGGAAATACGATAATTGAAGAGCGGCTTGTAAATTTTCTTAATTTTCTTTTAGTGTTGTTCAATAAAATGTCCGAATTCAAATTTTGTCGTATATGTTTGGATAACGAAGTCCGGATGCTTCAAATATCGGGCTCAGAAGTTCAGGATGTGTATGAAAAGTTAACAAATAGAAAGGTAGGGATTGGAGCTAAGCAGCCAGCAGGTTCTCTTTATTTTGTACACAAGGGTAACATTCCGCAAGGAGGCTCGTTCTGGCGAATCGTGTTCGGGGTCAGTCAGTGTATCCAGTCAGGTTGGCTTAAATTTGGCCACCATTCTGAACGCAGTGTCTCCCCATTATCGACATTATATTTGGGCTGCACTGTAATTACCAACAGGTTCAGTTTTTTGACAGTGTTTTTGCCATAACGGAATTTAAAAAAAAAGCAGCTGTTCAGAGGTTCAATATAATATTTAATATGACCTGATTAGACCAGAGGTTAATTTGGTTAAGATCTAGAAACGGGGATTCAGATTTTGGTATCGAAAACGATTATTAGTTCCTGATTATACCATTCATATCTGGTGACCTGAAACTGATGTAAGTTTTGTTTCCATTAGGTACCAGTCTATAAAACATGAATTCATTTCATTGTACCATAACATTACAGTCATGAAAAAATAAAGAATTATTACCTGCTCATAATATATATTTAAAGAGTTAACTGTGCACCCCAAATTGACCATCAATGAATTTGTGATTTGGCATTATTAGTTTATATATATTTTTAAAACAATATGAGCAAGGCTCTCGCCTGATGGTAAGCATCACGCCTGCCCATAAACAGAAGCAACACCACACTGAACTTTGAATTACAAAGCATTGCACGGCACTGAACTGTGCTTGTCACCCCGAGACATAAGAATGCCCAATAATTTCACTGGCTTCAATTTCAAACCGTAATACAACAGTGCTTACACACTGTTGTTTGGTGGCAGAAGTAGACAAAGCGGTGGTACCAACTCAGAGGGCCTCTTGCATATGAGGGACCTACCACCTCGTAATCCACCACTTGTGTACCACCGTATATGCAGGAGTGTGGAAAAATTTATTTATGTGTTTATGATGGGAATGTCGGCAAGTTGTACAGACATGTAATGAGCTCACATGTGTAGAAAAAATTCACCATCATATTATTACAAAACATTAAAAATAATAAAAAAAACATTCATTGTGTCAATGACCACACATTACTGTTTGTTACTCTTGCAGCCAATCCAATTTCATATTCTGGCTCCATTGGTGTTTTCGCTTTTGCCATTAAAAAAAAGTAAAATGGTGATAGAGGTATAATCTCTGAAAAAAGAACGTCATTAGTGTTCAAATTTAAATATTTAATGAATAACAGTTGAATTTTGACCACTAGGTGATCACTAGCTATCAGCATAATAATGTATTATTAATTCTAATTCACAGGCTCAAGAGGATGGACAACTATACTTTGCATGTTACATCTGTTATTGTCAGCTAAAGAAATGTCAGCAGCTTGTTATAAAATCACAGAAATCGGATGAACTGCTTAAGCAAATTTTGGATATAAGTAGTGAGGTACCTACTTCTTTTTTTTAACCTACCTACTGATCCTTAATACTTTCCAAGTGAGTCGAGACTAAGCTATATATAGTACTGGCAGACCCGGCCACGCATTGCTGTGGCTACGGTATATGTTAAATGATATTGTAGTAAACTATTCCATATAGTATGCGTCATCTATTGGATAATTACTCAATCCAGCCGATAAATTACCCTACACCGCCATCTGTTAGAATCTTAAGGCACTAACAGATATTTATAAACAAATAATTTGCAATAAAAAAATATTGCGACTATAAATTGATATATCAACTATCCTATCTCTAAAATTGGATCAAACTAAAACAAAAAAACAAAACACAGTTTGCAAAATTTGATTAAAATCTGTTCAGGAGTTCATCGCGGACAAACGTGACACGAAATTTTTATATGTAAAGACATGAGTTAAAACGAATGTATTTTATTTTGCAGCTCAATCATAAATCCATAGCTCTTTTTGACAGGCATACATATGGACTGCAAAGTCCGTTGATGGTTACCAAAATAAAGCCCATACAAGTACTGGAGTATCCTGAGATAATGATTATAAAAACGGAAAAACAAGACGAGTATGATCCTAATGAAGTGACGGTCCAACATGAACCTGATGATGAAAGTAAGTGATGTGACACATAAGATTCCCTGGTTAGCCCTACTAATATTTGTGAATATGAAAATTTGTTTATTTGTGCATAAAGTGTAAATATAGCCTAATCGTAGTTATGGTTTATCAATATTTCAGTACGTTTTTTTACTTAGCATGGCAAAATGACTATACTGGTCCTGGTAGTAAGTGCAGTGCAGTCCAAATATAATTTCGACGATCCAGAGACATTGTAAATTTTTTCTTGTCTGTAGCTACTGCTTGTACAGTGGCTGACCTCAGAACGTGATTGGCTTGAACATGCCACTAGAAACCAAAGACCTTGTGTAACGTGTTCACTATCCAGTCTAGTACAAAAACGTATCAGGCAGCCAACCACCAGTAAATCAGGAGCTCTTTCTATAATGCTTTTTCTAATTTCCAAGGTGAGCCACCACAGAAAAAGCCCAAACTGGAAGAAGAACACATCTTTATACAAGGTAAAGCTAATTATATAAAAAGTGAAAAAAAGGAAAACATCTCGGGAACTGAAACAAATGCAGTAACTAATGAAAATAAGCCATCCCAGATGGTATGTGACGAAGAAAGTACACAAGTAATAATTAAGGATGAAAATAAGGCTTTTATATGCAATGATTGTGGTGAAACTTGTGATACGAAAGCTGTTCTTATTAAGCATATTAATGGCCATACACCTGCAATGATTGTGGAAGGTGATAATTTGAACAAAATTCGTATATGTGAAGTACAATTCAAATGTCAATACTGTGATTATAGTTCTATAGAAAAAAGTGATTTAACAAGACATATTATTAGATCTCATTCAAAAGAAAAGCCATTCCAATGTCAATACTGTAATTATAAATGTATATCAAATAGTAATTTTCAGAAACATGTTACAAAACACACGGGAGAAAAGCCTTTTACATGTCAATACTGTACTTATACATGTACAGAAGAAAGTAATTTAAAGAAACATATTTTAACTCACACAGGAGAAAGGCCTTTTACATGTCAATACTGTACTTATAGATGTACAGAAGAAAGTAATTTAAAGAAACATATTTTAACTCACTCAGTTGTAAAGCCTTTTAAATGTCAATACTGTACTTATCAAAGTACAGTAAAAAGTAATTTAAAGAAACATATTTTAACTCATACAGGCGAAAAGCCTTTTAAATGTCAATACTGTACTTATACATGTAAAGACAAGTGTGATTTGACGAAACATATTAGAACTCACACAGGAGAAAAGCCGTATGTATGTGAAATATGTGGCAAGAAATTTACAAGTAGTAGTTATTTGAAGAGTCATTTACGGGTTCATGATATGAAGTCTAAGGAAACTGCTGAAAATCGTTAAAATTTGAGTTCCTGTGTACTTTAATCAAACCCCACGAGCTATTTTTGTTGTAATTACTACATTTATCTGGTTAACTCCATGTGTTTATTGAGAGTAAACTCCCGGTTTTCAGGTCATGAGAATATGTTACGATAGAAAGGGATCGTCCATTTATTACGTGAGGTGTTCAAAGGGGTAGTCCATTAATTACCTGAGGCATTTAAAAGGGGAGGGGGTCAAGCCGAATGCTATCTAATCTTACTTTGGGGAGAGGGGGTCTCGGCGAATATTACGTTTTTTTTCCCTCAAGAAATAGAATAACAAAAAACAAAAAAATCAGCTGGTTAGTAATCATACCTATTGGAAGGAGGGGCTTCCAATAGGTATCGATAACGAGGCCATAAAAATGATTACTAACCAGCTGATTTTTTTTGTTTTTACTTAGTTAATATTTGTATAATTTAACAGTCATGTCCTACAAATAAAATAATAAATTTTTGAGTATCATCAAATCGAAATATTCTATCCTTGCTTCCTCTGTTAGCTACCACAATAGAGAATTTTCGCATAGGGAGTTGTTGGGCGTCTCATCGAAATGAAGCTACTCACGGAAAATTAGCTTGATAGTAATCAAGTGGATCAGATGGCCCAGGGAACCCGGACCAATATGACTGTTAAATTATATAAATATTAACTAAGTAAAAACAAAAAAATCAGCTGGTTAGTAATCATACCTATTGGAAGGAGGGGCTTCCAATTATCTCTCTTTCTATAATGCTTTTTCTAATTTCCAAGGCGAGCCACCACAGAAAAAGCCCAAACTGGAAGAAGAACACATCTTTACACAAGGTAAAGCTAATTATATAAAAAGTGAAAAAAAGGAAAACATCTCGGGAACTGAAACAAACGCAGTAACTAATGAAAATAAGCCATCCCAGATGGTATGTGACGAAGAAAGTACACAAGTAATAATTAAGGATGAAAAAAAGGCTTTTACATGCAATGATTGTGGTGAAACTTGTGATACGAAAGCTGTTCTTATTAAGCATATTAATGGCCATACACCTGCAATTATTGTGGAAGGTGATAATTTGAACAAAATTCGTATATGTGAAGTACAATTCAAATGTCAATACTGTGATTATAGTTCCATAGAAAAAAGTGATTTAACAAGACATATTATTAGATCTCATACAAAAGAAAAGCCATTCCAATGTCAATACTGTAATTATACAGCTACATTACACACTAATTTAAAGAGACATATTTTAACTCATACTGGCGAAAAGCCTTTTAAATGTCAATACTGTAATTATACAACTACATTACACACTAATTTAAAGAGACATATTTTAACTCATACTGGCGAAAAGCCTTTCAAATGTTAATTTTAGAGTGGTAGAGCCACGCTGTAGACAGTTTTGTCTACAGCATGAATGGGCTGGCTCGACCGGATCGTTACCACTGTCTCACAGAAAACCGACGTAAAGTAGTGGCTTGCTGCTGTGTTTCGTACGGTGAGTGAGATAACCGGAAGCCCAAATCCCCTCCCCTTCCCAATCCCTAATTATCCCTTTCCTTTAAGGTCGGCAACGCGCCCATGACTCTTCTGGTGGTGGGCGTACATGGGCGGAGGAGATCACTTACCATCAGGTGACCCACTTGCTCGTTTGCGGCCTATGATAAAAAAAAACTAATTATTCATGTGCAGTGAACTGTAAGTTAAAGGAACATATTAGAACACACACAGGAGAAAAGCCTTTTAAATGTCTATACTGTAATTATGCATGTACAATAAATGGCAAATGCTAATTTAACCAAACATATTAACGTAAATATAGAATAAAATAGAGGAGTTGACTTGGTTTTTTTTATTATTTTAATCAATAAGTTATGTTACCCAAAACCTATTGCAGATATAATTTCATTAATCCGTCCCCAAAAAAATAAATTAGAAGTCATTTAAATACAAAATTAATCACATTTATAAGTTTTTATGTTGAATTAAAACAGGTAACAAAAAATAATATCATAAAACGAGGACTATCCATAATAATAAATATGGTGATAAACATTACGGAGTATTCTGCGACTTAACATAGTCTGTTTATAGGCAGGCGTAGCTCACCAAAGTTAGTAAATAATTTTTGAGTCCTAAAAATATAAAAATAGTATAAAACAAATATTTAATAACAGACTGAGTAGACCAGTCCAGTAGTACTATGTGATAACTATACTGATTACTATGGCAGTACGGTGTAGGGTGTAAAGTATACATATTGTTAAGAGGGTGACAGACGTACGAGCAAGTACGCGTACTTTAAAACCGCCGCGCAAAATCGTCTTCGATCCAACCGGTTCGAAATCTTGCTCGTAGCTCGTCTTGGCTCGTACGTGTGGCAGCACTGCGAGCCGCGAGCCGCCACTTTGTTTCGCCAGTTTGTGGACGCGCACGCTTGTCGTGTTTAGATTTTTGCAATTTTTGTTAATTTTGATTCCGAAATTCATACACCGCCTCAGGCATTTTGAAATAATTATGGAAATCTTCCTTCATTTCATGTAACTCTTACTAAATTCACATGTGATAAACTCTCATTTCGTAAGCCAGTTCTTTTCCCACACTTTTCGACTTCGTCTATTTTTTTAGTTTTTAAAATGTAATACGATATAATTCCTAAATAACACAAAGCTTCTTCTGTCGACGACATCGCAATACAGAATGAGTAAGCTTCACGTGTGTCACTAACGTCGAGCCGAGTAGGTTCGCGATCTTAAAAACCGCGTACTTAAAGTTCGTACGTCTATCGCCCACTTTAGAGTCTCGGCAGAATTAAACAAAAAAATAGTAATATCGAAAGAGAACAAACGTATTTTATGCACGAACAATCGAAAATAAGTATTTACGAGTATTGACGGAAAGTATTAAAAATTGCAATAGGGGTTAACTTGAAGGTATATTTTTATTTCTTTTTTTTAAATTAATAAATGGAGAACAAACAATTATTAACAGCGAACAATTAAGAACAAACGACTTAATAGAAAAAAAGTCGAACATAGAAAAAAATATATTTTTTGAGTGGCTAACTTTGGTGAGCTTTCAGGTGTTACCAGATAAAACTAAAATTGATGGTAGTTTGCTAATGCCATCTGTTGGTGTACTTTAACATTTTAATTACTATCTTGAGGGTAAAGTATCGCCATCTATTGCCTAGTAGATAATCTCTCCTCCATTAGGTTATTTATTGACATCTATTGTGAAAACAATTTACTATTTGTTTTGTTACCTTATTGGACAGTGCTGTATACTCAAGGGGTTCAGACAGTTGGACAGGATTTTAATTTTTAACAAAAATATACGTTGCTTTATTTTCTTAAAAATATTTTCTTTGCGAAGTTCCAAATATTTAATGTTTATGTTTTTTAAATGTTTGAGATTACATTTAAGTTTTCTAATTCAAGCTAGATGGCAGTGATTACTTTAAGTTAGAAGATTGAAATAAAACCACGATAAAATCCGATTAAATTTGTTTTATTTCAATGAGTCATATTCGCGTAAACATAAAAAATCAGCAGAATGAGATATTTAGACAATAAAATTATGAAAATCGAGAATTTTAATTATTTTTATTAATTTAGCAAAATAAAATCAATATTAATCACTTTAAATTTTACGCGAATATTAATAAAAAATGCGGAAAAATCCGTTTAAATCAGTTTTATTTCAACAAAATAGATCAGCTAAAAATATCGATATATCGATACTTTTCAAGCCTACTGTCAATTTCACAAATGACATGTTATCCTTTTTCTAGAAATCAAAGATAATCAGCGTTACTCCCTCTACGTTATCAGCGTTGCCATTTTAGCGATTTTATCACTAGATTTAGTGACTGTTAGGGGTACAACAGTGATGTTTGAAAAAAAAAATCACTAGAACAATATTTAGTGATTTCTAGTGATATTTGGCGATCTATTTCATATTATTTTTGTTAATTATTTTCATTATTATTACATTATTTTGTAATACCTATCGTGTAATTTCCTTTTAAACTATTTAGTGATTGATAGTGATTTTTTTAGTTCAAAATATCCCGGAATCTAGTGACTTTTCAGACCAAATCTAGTGTTTTTTTTCTGCATGGCATCACTGCTCATAAAATTAAATGGAGGAGTTTTGGCGGGAATTCTGACAGTGCAGTTCATCTCTTATTTTAATTTATTTCATAAACTAGTTTAGAGTCGTGTTTGTTGTATAAAAGTGGTGTGGATTTGTTCAATAAACATTGACGGTGATGAACAGTGTATGGAAACATTGAAATAAGTGAATTAAGAATCGTATTGAAAGGAGTTAACACCAAAACTCCGGCAAGACCTTGGAATCGACCGCACCCGTGTTTCATCGTTCTTGAGACAATTTTGGGAAATTGCTCAATATTTATGTATGCGTCTGAAGGACTTGTATCCATGGACAAGAATAATTTAATAAAAAAAAAAAATAAATTGGAAATACGATAATTGAAGAGCGGCTTATATATTTTCTTTCAGTGTTTTTCAATAAAATGTCCGAATTCAAATTTTGTCGAATATGCTTGGATAATGAAGTCCGGATGCTTCAAATATCGGGCTCAGAAGTTCAAGATGTGTATGAAAAATTAACAAATATAAAGGTAGGCATCGGAGTTAAACTGATTCTCTTTAGATTGTAGCGTTTCGGGGTCAGTCAGTGTATCCAGTCAGACTGGCATAATTCTGGCGACTATTCTGAACGCAGTGTCTCCTCATTGTCGACATTATATTTGGACAGCACTGTATTTACCAACAGGTTCAGTTTTTTGACAGTGTTTTTGCCATAACGCAATTAAAAAAAGCAGCTGTTCAGAGGTTCAATAAAAAATGTACTCTATAGGTATGACCTGATTAGACTGGAGGTTAATTTGATTAAGATCTAGAAACAGGGATTCTTTACTTTATTGAGTGGTAGAGCCACACTGTAGACAGTTTTGTCGACAATAAGAAAAAGAAAGTCCCTTCCTAATCTCGCTCGGCAACGCATAAATCTTCTGGTATTGTGGGAACATGGGTGGTGGAGATCACTTACCATCAGGGGCCCTACTTGCTCGTTTGCGGGCCTATGCTATAAAAAAAAAACAAGTTATCTGTGCATAAATTTATCATTAATTCTAATTCACAGGCTCAAGAGGATGGACAACTAGACTTTGCATGTTACATCTGTTATTGTCAGCTAAAGAAATGTCAGCAGCTTGTTATAAAATCACAGAAATCGGATGAACTGCTTAAACAAATTTTGAATATTAGTAGTGAGGTATCCATTTAATTTTTGATCATTAATACTTTTCTAGTGAGTCGAGACTAAGCTATATATAGTACTAGCTTTTGCTCCCGGCTCCGCCCGCGTGATCTGCTTTTTCCAGGATAAAAAGTAGCCTATGTGCTATTCTGACGTATAAGCTATATTATTGTAAACTTTCATTAAAATACATTCAGTAGTTTTTACGTGAAAGAGTAATAAACATACATCCATCCATCCATCCATACTTACAAACTTTCGCGTTTATAATATTAGTAGGATAGTAGGAAGTAGGATAGGATAATTTGCAATAAAAAATATTATATAAATTGACATATAAACTATCCTAACTCTCAAGTTGGATCAAACTTGCACACAGTTTGCCAAATTTTATTAAAATTGGTTCAGTAGTTTAGAAGTTCATCGCGGACAAACAATGTGAGACATAATTTTTATATACAACGATATGAGTTAAAACTAATGTATTTTATTTTGCAGCTCAATCATAAATCCATAGCTCTTTTTGACAGGCATACATATGGATTGCAAAGTTCGTTGATGGTTACCAAAATAGAGCCCATACAAGTACCGGAGTATCCTGAGATAATGATTATAAAAAAGGAAAAACAAGAAGAGTATGATGCTAATGAAGTGACGGTCCAAAATGAACCTGACGATGAAAGTAAGTGATGTGACACATAAGATTCTCTGACTAGTCCTACTAATATTTGTGAATATGAAAATTTGTTTATTTGTGCATAAAGTGTAAATATTAGACCGATGATTATCCAGTTGAAAATGGTAAAAATAGAAACAAATTTATAGTAGAATGAAACCCATTGTAAAAGGAAGAGAATACTACAAAATTGATAGGAAAAATAAATTACGGGCGATCTGAGGTCGGGAAGTGGGAAGGGGGGGCTTTTAAGGGTAAAAAACGGTTTATCTCGGATTTCCGGAAAAACTACAAGTCCTATGGAAAAAAGTTAAATCGCAAAGTTGTAGGTAATAAAAAGATCTACAACTTTTGTATACACACTTTCTTCACATAACCTCAAAATATATGTGAAAAATTCAAATAACCAAGTTTTTTGTTTTTATTTTTATCTATTATAATAAATCATTTTTTTTCACGAAATTTGGTGAAAACTTACCTTTTCGTATCCCAAATACACTGTAATTTTTTTGATTTAAAATATTTATTTTTGCACCTTATTTTGACTTAATATCGAAAAAGCAGCCTAATTTTCAAACGAAAATTCTCACGTAAAAATATGAGCTTTTTTAAAAAAGTCTGTTGGTTTCTTGTCCATTGAATTCTCTACTTTCTGATGGTGTAAAAAAATATATACATTACTATGGTAAATGTGCTCAGAAAATGTAAAGTTATAAGTTAATATTTAATAAGACATATCTACAATATTTTGAGAAAGTTGTAGAATCTTCTTTAAATTATATGCGTAGATGCCTCTTTATTGTTATTTTAATATAACTTATATACCTGAGTGATCTACGGAAAATTTTAGCCCATCATAAAGAAGTGGGGAAGGGGCTAGGTGGGTCTGGGCCTTACTACCTGTTATTTAGTAGTTCGTTTCTTTGCATTTGATATTTTTCCTATCAATTTTGTTGTATTCTCTTCCTTTTACAATGGGTTTCATTCTACTATAATTTATTTGTTTCAAAATGGATAATCATCGGTCTATATAGCCTAATCGTAGTTATGGTTTATCAAAATATTTCAGTACTTTTTATACTTAGCATGCCAAAATTACTATACTGTTCCTGGTAGTAAGTGCAGTGCAGTCCAGTCCATAATATAATTATATAAGTACATAATTTCGACGATCCAGAGACATTGTAAATTTTTTCTTGCCTGTAGCTACTGCTTGGCTAACGCGACTGGCTTGAACATGCCACTAGAAACCAAAGACCTTGTGTAAGGTGTTTACTATCCAGTTTAGTACAAAAAAGTATCAGACAGCCAACCACCAGCAAATCAGGAGCTCTTTCTATAATGCTTTTTCTAATTTCCAAGGTGAGCCACCACAGAAAAAGCCCAAACTGGAAGAAGAACACATCTTTATACAAGGTAAAGCTAATTATATAAAAAGTGAAAAAAAGGAAAACATCTTGGGAACTGAAACAAATGCAGTAACTAATGAAAATAAGCCATCCCAGATGGTATTTGACGAAGAAAGTACACAAGTAATAATTAAGGATGAAAAAAAGGCTTTTACATGCAATGATTGTGGTGAAACTTGTGATACGAAAGCTGTTCTTATTAAGCATATTAATGGCCATACACCTGCAATTATAGCGGAAGGTGATAATTTGAACAAAATTCGTATATGTGAAGTACAATTCAAATGTCAATACTGTGATTATAGTTCTATAGAAAAAAGTGATTTAACAAGACATATTATTAGATCTCATTCAAAAGAAAAACCATTCCAATGTCAATACTGTAATTATAAATGTATATCAAATAGTAATTTTCAGAAACATATTACAAAACACACAGGAGAAAAGCCTTTTACATGTCAATACTGTACTTATACATGTACAGAAGAAAGTAATTTAAAGAAACATATTTTAACTCACACAGGAGAAAAGCCTTTTACATGTCAATACTGTACTTATAGATGTACAGAAGAAAGTAATTTAAAGAAACATATTTTAACTCACAAAGTTGTAAAGCCTTTTAAATGTCAATACTGTACTTATAAAACTACAGTAAAAAGTCATTTAAACAAACATATTTTAACTCATACACGCGAAAAGCCTTTTAAATGTCAATACTGTACTTATACAACTACAATACACACTAATTTAAAGAGGCATATTTTAACTCATACTGGCGAAAAGCCTTTCAAATGTCAGTACTGTAATTATTCATGTGCAGTGAACTGTAAGTTAAAGGAACATATTAGAACACACACAGGAGAAAAGCCTTATAAATGTCAATACTGTAATTATGCAAGTACAATAAATGCTAATTTAACCAAACATATTAAAACCAAACATATTAAGGTAAATATAAAATAAAATAGAGGAGTTGACTTGGTTTTTTTATTATTTTAATCAATAAGTTACATTACCCAAAACCTATTGCAGATATAATTTCATTAATCCGTCCCCAAAAAAATAAATTAGAAGTAATTTAAATACAAAATTAATCACATTTATAAGTTTTTATGTTGAATTAAAACAGGTAACAAAAAATTATATAATAAAACGAGGACTATCCATAATAATAAATATGGTAATTACGTTGGGCCGTCGTTGAAGATGCAAAAAAATACGATTTAATTTCTTACAAACTAATTTATTAATTAAAAGTTACAATTAAACTACATGCTAAAGGGTTGACTCCCCGTCAATGTTAGAGCGAAAGAGTGCTTGAAGCCGGGCTACGGTATCTAATATATCTTTTAGTTTCGCAATCATCAATGACGCGACGCAGGTGCTACCGAGTTCCACTCAGTGCAGGTGTTGTTGTCATCCATGGGAAGTGACGAATTCTTGGTAGGTGGCGAGGTGTTGTAATACGTCATCCAACCGCGCGGTGGGTCCTTACTTAACATCTCCCTCCGCAAGATCAGCATCTATTTGTAGACTTTTGTCGAAAATAGTGCGGATAGAGACAAGGGATCTCCGGAGCTGCTATCCATGGCTTCTTGACCATTTTGCGTTTCGTTGTCATTAATCTTCAGCTCATTCCTTTGTAACTTGTGGCGTCGCATGAATACTGCTAGGATAATTAGTACTGATGCACCGAGTATCACGTAGACAGGTATGGTAGTATGATAGATAGTGTTCACGTTCGTTGATTCCAAAGGCATTGATTCTTGTACTGTTATCCTGGAGTTAGTCGAGTGTAGATGACTCAGGTCAATGGTATTCAGTTTCAAAATTTTCTTTGCAGGTACTTTGTATGAGTTCTTGCTAACTGCGATATTTAAATATATGTCCTTTAACTTGATCGTGATAGTTGTGCGTAGAAAATGATGGGGCGTGTAGGGCGAATCCTTTGGAATGATGGCCAAATAACTTCCTTGCAACATTGCATATTGGTCTTGAGAACAGGTTAAGTGAACTTTTGTTGGGCTGGGAACGCTCAGCACGTAGTGGCGGTCGTCCAATTGTTCCATAGCTTCGGAAGACAGGATTGCTGAAGTGAAGCGGCAGGACTCGTGCATGTTTTGTTGTAGTATCAGCTTATGGATGCAATTTGATTGTTCTCCAAAGTGGTGGCTTAAGTTGTCCTCGCAAAAGTGATCGTGGTAGTACTTCGGACATTCTGTCTCTATGTACAATAGACCTTTCTCGTGGATTGCTACAAATGGATAGGCAGGTATCAGGATTTTACTATCATGATTTGGAGCTAAGGATAACTTGTATAGGATGTAGTTAGTGGGAAAGACAATTGGAAATTGAACTACCAAGATTATATATCCTAGTTTTATTATATCGAAATATTCTCTGAGGCTAACGTTTAAAATTACATCCTTATTATATAAAGTGCTTAATATGCCTAACATATCTTTAAAAGTAGCTGGGCTAAATGAAAATACCTAGTCATGTCAGATTCGTATCACTCTGTAAAATAGAGTTAATAGTTTCTTCTAACTGTTTTTGATTCGCAATGATATTATTCGTGACGTTTGAATTATCCGAAACCCACTGCTTGCTTAAACTGATTTGGTTATTTATTTCATTGGCTAAATTGTTCTTATTTCGTTTCAGAACTGCAATGGCATTATCATATTTAAGTGTATCTGTATAGTCTAAATTCCCGGATATGCTTTTTATCACAGATCCAAGACCGTCTATAAGAGCTCTTTTTACGCGCCTTGATTCAAAAGTAGCTAATTGATCTGAAATTCTTCTTAATTTAATTTCTAAGCATTTAAAGTGAGGGGCGTATAATGATGACGTTTTATTATTTAACTGCGGTATGAGATCGAGCAACTGTTCTTTAACATAATTCACTTAAGTACGAGCATCATCTAAGTTTATAGTTCGGACGAATGAGTGGTAGTGTGAGATAACTCTAGTGGGTCCTAAGTTGAAGGGAAGGATACCAGGTCCATCTTATAGACTTTCAAGTGTTATCTTGTCCGCTTGGGCCAGAACGAGCACTTTTAGGTACCTGTTTTAGACGAGACTTGGGCACAAGTCCGTGTTTTTCTTAGTATAAATGTGAATTGGTAGATCTTGTAAAAACTCTAACGTGCAGCAATCTTTTGCCTATGAGCCAAAGGGTTTGATATAAAGATTTGTTGTTCGGGTGTATAAGTCTGCTCGGGTTCGCGATCTTTATTAATGTTCTCGGTTATCATTGTGCGATTATGGAGTGAACTTACGTTAATTAATTCGTAGACCATCGACATGCACTTACGATGTTCCTGCATATATCCTTATAGCAAATGCTCAGTTATGTTTATGTCTAAGGGATCTCTAGGATCTAGATGGCCAGTTATCATGTCGATCGGTCGACATTTAGTAAAGCTATGTATCGAACTATTGTAGGTTAATATGGCGTACGTCATAAGATTAGAAACTGATTCTTTTCGATGTTCGAGTTTTAAAATACGTAAATGCTCCAACAGAGTAGAATGTAGACGTTCTACCATTCCATTTCCCTGTGTATTGGGGCATGTTCTGTGATAATTTTAAAATGATAATTTTATGCAATCTAGTGAAGTCTAGGAAAAGCTGGTTTGTAAGTTCTGGGCCATTATCGGTGACGTATCTGAGAGCCATACCGTGATGCGATGAGAACTTTAATAAAGCCTGAACTACACTAACGGCTGGAGCATTTCTCAGTGGATACGCTTGAGCGTACTTCGAGAAAGCATCGATTATGGTTAGGTACTTTTGAGTCTCTACATTAAATAAATCTAAGTGCACGACTTCAAAAGGCTTCGTTGAAGGTGGTACAATTTGAAGTCTTGGTCTAACTGGATTACGGTCGTATCTAGCCTGTCCGCATATACAGCATTCATTGATGTATTTTGTGACATAATCTTTCATTTTCGGCCAATAATACCTATGTGAAAGAGTGAGATAACATTCATTAATGCCTCTATGGTTGGTCTTGCCCTCGTGGTAATTTTCAATGATTGCTTTAAATAATCTTTGACGTTCTCAATTTCATTTTTAACTAAGATTAACTTCATTGCCGAATTTTTGAAGGTCCTTTGAATAACTGGTATTATAGAGTACATTTAAACTAAGCGTAGGGACACACATGTAAAGTAGTAAGTATAAGGAGTCGCGAATAAACCATGCTACTCAATACTCGTGTATAATTGTCCAATCATCATATTAGGTATATAGCCATATTAGGTATATATATATGTTAATAGAACCCAACCTGTTATTAACTAAACTTAGGATTGATTAAAATTCCTGTCTTTACTTATAATGTGTCCAAGATAAGGTGTCTCTAATATCAAAGAAATCTGATTTATCCATCTGAATTTTAAAATTAGACTCGCGTAATTCTTCGAACACTTTTTGGAGGTTAACTATGTGCTCCTGAAGGGATGTCCTGAACACTAAATATGTCATCTAAATAGACTAAGAATAGTGGCAGGTACCTAGCTTGTCTAGGACGTCAGCTATGTTCGGAATAGGGTACTTGTCATCTATGGTCATTTCATTGACCTTCCGAAAATCGACTACGATATGGTATACGCTACTACCCAAATAGGGGAACTCCATGCGGAATTTGAAGGCCTAATTATACCTTGTTCTAACATTATACCAATCTGTTCCTGAACCTCTTGTCTATGAATATACGGATATCTGTAACTTTTTGTGTAAACTGGAATTTCGTCAGTAGTTTTGATCGAATGCTTAATTTTATTTGTGAATGTTAGGGCTTCACCGTCTAAGTAAAATACGTCTGCGTACTGCGCGCAAAGCAATTCTGAATTAGTACGTTCTTTCTTAGGGTGGTTTGTTCGAAGGCGTGAGAGTACTTCTTTAACGCGTTGATGCTGTTTTTTTTGTGAGGTACGGTCTCGAAGTTATACATCTCGGCGGAAAATGGTCTGTCCATCGAGAATATGATGTCACTTCGGCTAGGTTTGGTGATCTGAACTATGCCTCTCCTATCTGACATGCTAGTTAAACACTCTTCTATCGTACAGTTAGAAAAGTTTTGTCTCGGTATGAACGATTCTCTATCATGAGTGTTAATTAGAATTCTATCCAGTTTCTATGAATTTGCCGGTATAATGTCCTCATATAAGTTCGCGTTATGTGAATCATACACTTGGATCGGATTCGATGCGGTTTTAGTTCTGAGAATCTTATTTTTATAATCAATTACTGCTTCTCATTTATCTAACAAGTCCGTTCCTATCGGAAATCCTATATATAGTATCCTATCTTATCGGATCATCGAGCTAATTATGAAATTTGTAGATGAAAAATGTCGTACCGTTATTATCGCTGAATTTGTTAAAACTAGGCAACGTAATCGAATAGTTACATCTAGTTTTAGCATGCACATACTTCAAATGGGTCATAATTTAGTGGAAAACTGCTAAAGTACTTTTCAACTACAACAGGGCTTAAAAATGACTGATTTGCACCTGTGTCTATTAAAAGCTTTAACGGCGGTGATGAAATTTGAATAAAAGAAAATTGGCGTTGCGTTTGCAAATTAATTTCTATTTTAAGGTGTCGGATTTCTGATCCCGTTTTAAATCCTGTTCCTTGCTTGTCACATCTTCAGTTTTAGCAGAAGGCTGTTCTGAAGGATATTCCTGAAGGGAGTATTCGACTGGCTGAAATTCTGCGTACTCATAATAATCATCGAAGTATGGTTCGTAATTATATTCAGGATAATACTGTCGTCGTAATTAGAATTAGTGCAATCATTAAAGTTCATTCAAGTTCAAGTTTCGTATTACATTGCTAGGAGTAAGCACCTGTGATGTAGGCGGCAAAGGTCGCGTGACGTAGTTGCTTACGCCACTCACTGGACGTGCATGATTCACCTGTTGAGAACGGCGCGGCGATATTGAAAATCTATTTTGCTGAGGATTATAATTTGTTGGCACTGCCCTGAATATTTGCTGCGTGCGTGTAGGACCTAATTGACGAGGCTGGTAAAGGATCTGCCTAAATTGTGGTGCGGGTGATGTGAATTGGGGCGAGAAGGGCTTGGCATGCCAAAGTTAAAAGGCCTAAGCGCGGGTAACGAATATGCCTACATCGAATAATGTTCGCGTTCGCTCGGTCCTTTATAAGCGTTAATAAAATTATTAGGCGTTGGCACTTTCTTATCAGGCAACCGATTGTTCCTACTTCGCAAATACATCGCGTTTGTCTCTTCGTGATCAAATTCTAACGCCTATTCGATGGTTTCGGAGCGCATGCACCGAATACGAAAGCCTAAAGGATCGTTTAATCCTCGCACATATGCCTGTAGCGTTAATTTTCGGTATAAGTCGCTTTTAGCGGCGACAGTAGTCTGAACTGAGTCATGATGGTACTAAATAAATTTTGAAACTTTTCGTAAAAATCCTGAGCAGAGTTAGAGCCTTGAGTTAAAAGAGCCAAATCGTTGTAAAGAGCGGTCTTATCTCTCTGATCTGCGAGATTATTAACTAAAGCGTTACGAATGCCATTCCAGTCACTAGGGATACCATAAGAATTTATTAAGCGAGCAGCAGAGCCCACTACTTCATTGAATATAGCGTTAATTATGGCGCACCTGGCTAGCTCATTACTTCCTTGTCCACAAAATTGTCGTACAAAATGTTATGTGATCAGTTTTTAAAAAAACGTGTAAGTACGTTCGGATTTCCATTAACCTGCGGTACTAACCTAAGTAATTTATATAATATATAGATATACATTATATTTAGATATTTTATTATAATATCTAACTCAGCCATATCGGTTTCTTCCTCTATGACACTATAACTTAACACTTTAACTTATAAGGTTTCTTAAACTATCACTAAGTTTCTGTCTACTTATTGTAACTAACCTAGGGTCCAACGTTTTTTCGCGATGAAAAAATCTTGGCATTTTATAATTACTAAGTTTCTTAAACTATCTACTATTCGTAGCTAACCTAGGGGTCCAAAGTTTTTTTCATATTAGTTGAAAATCTTGGTAATTTTATAACCACTAAGTTTCTTAGACTATCTACTATTTGTAGCTAACCTAGGGGTCCAAAGTTTTTTCATATTAGTTGAAAATCTTGGTAATTTTATAACCACTAAGTTTCTTAGACTATCTACTATTTGTAGCTAACCTAGGGGTCCAAAGTTTTTTCATATTAGTTGAAAATCTTGGTAATTTTATAACCACTAAGTTTCTTAAACTATCTACTATTTGTAGCTAACCTAGGGGTCCAAAGTTTTTTCATATTAGTTGAAAATCTTGGTAATTCATATTAGTTGAATTGGGAAAACTTACGGCTAGGAATGAGCAACCACTAAGGATCTAGTGTACTCACATTAAATCGCGTTTTTTGCGTTATCAAGGTTTGGATACTTCTCGGGCGGCTCCACACGTAGATTCGGATGCTTCTTGACGCGGCGTAAAAACCACACGACCGGCGACGTTGAAGACGAAAAACGGAAATCTTCTTATAACGCGTAACCGATCGCGAGCATCCTACCGACTGCGCCAATTACGTTGGGCCGTCGTTGAAGATGCAAAAAAATACGATTTAATTTCTTACAAACTAATTTATTAATTAAAAGTTACAATTAAACTACATGCTAAAGGGTTGACTCCCCGTCAATGTTAGAGCGAAAGAGTGCTTGAAGCCGGGCTACGGTATCTAATATATCTTTTAGTTTCGCAATCATCAATGACGCGACGCAGGTGCTACCGAGTTCCACTCAGTGCAGGTGTTGTTGTCATCCATGGGAAGTGACGAATTCTTGGTAGGTGGCGAGGTGTTGTAATACGTCATCCAACCGCGCGGTGGGTCCTTACTTAACATGGTGATAAATATTACGGAGTATTCTGCGACTTAACATCCTATAATTCGGGGTGATGTGCGTAGTCTAGTGCCATGCATGATGCAGTGCTTTCTAATACAGAATTTTGCGTAGAGTTGCTTCTGTTCATGGGCAAGCGTAACCAGCAAAAATAAAAAAATTATAGTTTGTATAGCTAACGCCATCTGTTGGTGTATTTTAACATATTATTATCTTGAGGGTAACGTGTCGCCATCTATTGCCTAGTAGCTAATCTCTCCTCCATTAGGTTACTTAGTGACATCTATCGTGGAAGCAATGTACTATTTGTTTTGTTACCTTATGGACAATGCTGTGTACTACAAGGGGTTCAGACAGTTGAAAAGAAAAGAAAGAAATTTTTTCAAAATAAATGGCTTTATTTTGTTAAAAATATTTTGTTTATATTTATGTTTTTTAAATGTTTGAGATTACATTTAATTATACTAGATTAAAGCTAGATGGCAGAGGTTACGCATGCCCGGTATGGCTATGGCCGCCTATCACATCATGGGACGGTGATACGCTCAGCGAAATTTGGGTGTATTGATTACGCCTCTGCCAACCCCTTCGGGGATTACAGACGTGAGTGCGGACCTACTATAAGATGACCCACTTACTCGTAGCGGTTATTTCCTATAAAAACAAATAAATACACCCAACAGTCACACACATAGTCCTGACCCCACAGTATGCTACGAGTATTGTGTCGTGGGTATCAGGAACGACGAGAGACTTTCAGTCTCACAACACCCAGACCCCGAAACAAAGATTGTGGATCACACAAACATTTTTCTCGGTGCGGGGATCGAACCCGCGGCTTCTCGCTTCACAGCCGGCTACTCGCCCGCTGCGCCACGGAGGCTGTCAAAATCTTTGTTATCTTCGTGCGGTAGTGTTATAATGGAGTATATGTGTGCCGATATCCCAGAGGGCCGCGCCCTTCGGGACTCGCCACATTGGCCGACAGCGAGGGATGACAACCGCTGTGTTCGTAAACTCTTTATCCGACTGCAAAAATATGAGGTTCGTAATTCGTCTGTATATCCGTGTTACAGAAAGGTATGGTCATATATAAGGGTCGTTACATACACCTGACAGAGAGTATTTCTTTTTATCTCAGCACGGCAAAGTGACTGCACTACACCTGATGGTAAGCGTAGTGCGGTCCAAAAAACCAGCGACCACCGACAAACAATGAGTTTATCGGTGGTCACCAGAGTCATGCCGGACTGTATAAATGCTTCTTTCCTCCTCGGAGAGGGAAGAAGCAAATCGAGGGCCTGTGACAGGACAGGCGGATGACTGATATAGGCACAGGTATACAAGTATGTATACCTGTGCCTGTATGTATATCATATGTATATCAGTCCCTGTGCCCTATACCCACCCCAATCAAGCAGCAAGTCGCAAGCCCCTCAGCAGAACCGGATATACACTGGCTGATCCTGGAACGCGATCCACACAAGGTGTGTGTGTCACACCTAGTTTTTTACATAGTATAAAATGAAGTCGCTTCCGCTGTCTGTTCGCTTAGATCTTTTAAACTATACAACGGATCTTAATGCAGTTTTCAGCAATATATAGAGTGATTCATGAGGAAGGTTTATATGTATAATACATTATTATCGTACAGAAAGCCGAAACATTCAAAGATTTGTAATGTGATGTTGTAATAAAAATATTTTTACCCGTGCGAAGTACGGTAGGGTCGCTAGTAAATAATAAAATAAACTATACAGTATAAGACAACCCTGATTCATCCCTCGAGAGACAATGAGATGCATCGGTTGCGTACTGTTACATGGAAATTTCATTAGTCTGCATTGTCCGCCGATAACATCGTCTGTCTACTTGTAATAGAGTAGGTATTTGACTTGTATTTGTTTATTATTTTAATCAATACGTTACGTTTCCTAGAATCTAAACAAAAATTAGAAGCTATTTAAATCGGCTGCAAGGAGTACTTGTCAAATGACGGAAAAAGGATGTACAACATGGCATGTTACGTCACAAGACAAGTTACGACCTCAGCACCGCATTTACTGTACACACGTGTGAAGGAGATAGCGAGATTTACCCATTACGCGCCCTATTTAAAACCATATTTTGTTGTCTAGGGAACGTAAAGTCGTTTCAACTTTTCAAGTAGTCAACGTTGTACATACAACAATTATTAATATTTGATTCGAATTTCGAAGTAAAAGTATTACTCGATGATGTAATCTCAAAAGATTGTTAAAGGCAGAGAAGTGAAAACTGGTTAGAGGAAGATATTGTGATTGTTGTTGTAAACTAATTCGTCAGCTATCTAATAAACAAATGAAACACGCTAAAACTACACGCAATTTGTTGATGACGACGGTTATATAAAATATGTCGCTATGGCTACAAAAGTATCCTTGGACGTGAAACTCACTTTTTTTTTGATAGTTAAGTAGCCATGGACGTGCAACTCACTTTTTTTTTGTACACACCCCTTTATTTTATTACCCTTATTTTGAACCATTTTAGTTCCGTCCGTGGATAGTAAACTATCCATGACTAAACACCTGAGGAACCCAATGACATTTTTGAGGAATCTTCCGTGAATATTGTACAATTCTGTTTTTAAAGTATATTATTATGTTTATGACGAACTATTACTCGTTGTTTAAACAATATTTTACTAAAAAACTACGTAAAAATAACTAAAATTGGGTCAACAACAAAAATGGCCGCTTTTTTTTCGAAACAGCTAACTTTGAATTCAAAATATGACTCGATTTTCCTCTTAACTGTGATATTTGAACTCAATTATAAAGCACAAATCATCTAGTTTATTTTGATGTATAATAATCTATGAACTAATAAATAAAACTAAAGTACTCTCTGGAACTTCAAAAACACTACTTCACTAAACACAAAGCGTAGAGTGGACTGAAGATAAACATTTTTTTTTTATTCGTCGAGGCTTCTTACTCTACCATCTCATGATTGGTGTTGTAAACTAATTCGTCAGCTATCTAATAAACAAACGCAATTTGTTGATGACGATGGTTATATAAAATATGGAGCTATGGCTACAAAAGTATCCCTGGACGTACAACCCACCTTTTTTTTGGCTAGATAAGTATCCTTGGACGTACAAGTGCTTATACCAATATTTAAAACATGAACTCGTCGTCGTTGATAACGAACGGGTCGCTACCACTGTCTCACAGAAAACCGACGTAAAGTAGCGGCTTGCTGCTGCGTTTCGTACGGTGAGTGAGATATCCGGAGGCCCAAATCCCCCATCCCTTCTCAATCCCTAATTATCACTTCCCTTTAAGGTCGGCAACGCGCCTATGTTACTTCTAGTATTGTGAACGTACATGGGCGGTGGAGATCACTTACCATCAGGTGACCTACTTGCTCGTTTGCCGGTCTATGCTATATATAAAAAAACACAATTAAAATCGTAGTTTTGTACTTGCCGTCCGCCGTATAATTAATTTATTCAGCTAGGTCATAGACATGACCTATGCTTTAAAAAAATAGGCGACCAGATAGTCGTAATTCTTTTGTTTGTTTGATACAGATTGACAACCTCCGTGGCGCAGCGAGTGAGTAGCCGGCTGTGAAGTGAGAGGCCGCGGGTTCGATCCCCGCACCGATACAAATGTTTGTGTGATCCACAAATATTTGTTCCGGGGTCTGGGTGTTGTGAGACCGAAAATCTCTCGTAGTTCCTGATACCCGCGACACAAGGCTCGTATGGTACTGTGGGGTCAGGACTATTTAAGTGAATATTGGGTGTATTTATTTGTATTTATTTATACGACTCAAAAGGATTTCTCCACAATAATACTTTCCAAAAGAACAAATCTTGAATTCTCTAAGCAAACATTGTTTGACAATTTCCCGAAGAGCCTCATTATCGTGGCAATGCGACAATAGTTCTGTTTTAACACATTTTAGATTGTTTGTATTCATCGCCGTAAAAGGACGCTACCGAAGCTGAAACAATTCTCTTGAAATGGACAACGTTGGGTACATTTTTGAGTCATATTTGGTGGAATTGATTGGTGTATTCGAGTGTCTGACTATATAGTCCATGTTATTTTTTCAACCCAATTTAGAAAGGAGCGGGTTCATAACACCTTTTTTTTATCCGAGCACGGCAAAGTGACTGCACTACACCTGATGGTAACTGCAAAAAACTAGCGACCACCGACAAACAATGAGTTTATCGGTGGTCACCAGAATAATGCCGGCCTGTATAAATGCTTTTTCCCTCTTCGGAGAGGGAAGGAAATCAAGTGTCCTGCGTCAGGACAGGCGGATGACCGATGCAGGCACAGGGATATGAGGATGTACCCTATACCCGCCACAACCAACCCTCAAGTCATGTCGCAATCCCATCGGGAGAATCGGATATACACTGGCTGATCTTGGAACGCGATCCACACAAGGTATGTGGGTCACTATGGCAGGTTTTAACACCATGTGTACGGTGGTCGCTATCCGGGCGGATATGAATATCCTACCACCGCATCTATATCTTTTATTTTTTTTATATGTATAATTTTAATGTAGGCTGGTTGGCGTATATACCTCACATAACGCTACAGCACAGCAGTTACAGTCAGCCACAGCAGTCAGTCAGTATCACAGTCACGACGCGCAAATTCAAAAATCGTTTTTACTGTAAAATTAATTGTGATCTGTGACTAATAAATTGTCTTTCTTTGGTTTTTTCTTCATTAACTTGTATTTTATATATTTTACGCGCCATCATAGATAGATAGATAGACACACACATTAAAAAAAAGCAACAATAGACCAAAAACATCAAATAAATGTGCCTCAAGTGGCGGCCTTATCACTAAAAGCGATCTCTTTCAGGCAACCATTGGATGGAGAGAATTATCAAGAAACATTAGACGGGGTGTAAGTACAACAAAAGCGCTAAAATTATAATATTCACCCAACAGTCACACACATAGTCCTGATCCCACAGTAGGTTAAATCTATATTTGAATTTTAGAAATTTAATTTTTTTTTTGCGTCATATCGACTTTTGTTTCGGTGCGGGGATCGAACCCGCGGCTTATCAGTTCAGACCTACTCACCCACTACGCTACGGAGACTATCGTATCTCCGCCAGATGTAGGCCAATTTCGATTATTTTTTTATGTTCGATTTAATTTCCTCCGAGAATAGTCACATATGAATTCAGTTAAGATCTGACGGAGTTCTTTTAACTTTTATATAGCAAAGAACAGAAAACGACCAACTGAGTCACCTGATGGTCAGTGTCCTCTACCGTGTATAACACCCATATTTCCAGACGAATTATGGATAAGCTGTTGACCTTAAATGAATGTAACGGTGATTGGGACGGGGTGAATAAGGGTGATGATGAATTAGGACTTTAGACTGATAATTTTACATAATTCAGAAGTTCTTTAAATAAAAAGTTCAAAGGAAATAATTCTTCACTGTAAAGGGTATATTATTGTGAAGAATTATCAAAATCGATTTATAGGTCCCTCGTCTGCGAGAGGTCGTCTGGGTTGGTACCACCGCTTTGTCTATTTCTGCCGCCAAGTAACAGTCTGTAAGCACTGTTGTGTTTCGGTTTGAAGGACATTGAACCCAGTGAAATTACTGGGCATTATGAGACTTAACATGTTATGTCTCGGAGTGACCACCCATAGTTCAGTGCTTTGTAACTCAAAGTTCTGTTTGGTGTTGCTTCTGTTAATGGCCAACGCCGCACTTACCGTCAGGCGAGCGTCTTGCTTGTCTCGTCATTAAACCAAGAGGACGCCCGTGCCCAGCAGTGGGACGTGTATAATACAGGGTTAGAATTATAGAATAGGTATGATATAAGGATTTTTTCGTGTCATATTTTGCCCCGAATTTTAGTTAGATTACTATCGTGAAAAGTAAATGTAATTGGTAACTACCTGCTAACAAGACGTAAGTTAATGATATACGCATACTAAACTACATCTAGAGTTATTTTTTTAAAACCATTTATCACATTATTGTGCAATGGAGAACGCTAGACAGTTTTTTTTCTCGTCTTGGTTAAATTAGATAAGTACATATCGCCGCATTGGTTTAGTGAACATAGGCTGAGTAACTGTGTGGTCGGGATCAAATCCTACATTAATATATCATCCCTTTTTATTATTTTTTATTTATAGTATAGATCGGTGAACGAGCAAGTGGGTCTCCTGATGGTAAGTGATCGCCACCGCCCATGTACGCCTACAATAGTAGAAGAATCATAGACGCGTTGCCGATCTTAAAGGGAAGGGATAATTAAGGGATTGGGACGGAGAGGGGGATATCTCACTTACTAGACTGTACCAAACGCAGCAAGCTCTACTTCGATTTTGTGTGAGACAGTGGTAATGACCCGGTCGAGCTGGCTCATTCATGCTGCAGACAAAACTGTCTACGGTTCTACGGGTGGATTCGAATCCAACACCTAGAGAATGAAATAAAGTTTGCGCTAAAAAACTTCTTATGACCTAGAATTCATACCCGTATAAGTTACCCATTGTTCTTTGTCTTAAGTCACGTATACACATTTATTTATCTGTTCGTATTATCTGAAAGAACTCAGTTGCGTATACAATAAGGTTCAAAATTGAGTGAAGCGTTCGTAGGGCTACCAGATGAAAAATTTAAAAGTCCGGTCAAAAGTTTAATTTCTATAAAAAATCCACGCCACGGCAAAGTGTCTACACGGGACCTGATAAAGTACTGTGCAGACGATTCAATGTCGAAGGTCTAGGGATATTGGGTGGTTTGAAAGTCCTCAGAATTATGCTGGCTTGAAGTTACTGGTTGATCTCGGAATGTAGTATAGTAGTAGTCTGTGTATTCTATATAACTATACGAAGCAACGAGGTTCGAAAACACAGACCTAATGTGCCTTAGAATATCCATCACAATAATAATATTACTAGTATATAAAACGTTTATTTTATTGAATGACGAGACGAGCAACGCGCTTGCCTGACGGTAAACGCCACGCCTGCCCATAAACAGAAGCAACACCACACAGAACTTTGAATTACAAAGCACCGCATGGCACTGAACTGCACTCGTCACCCCGCTACATAAGATGTTAAGTCTCATAATGCCCAGCAATTTTACTGGCTTCAATGCGAGGGACCTACCATATTATTGAAATATCCTAACATATTCTAAGTCCGGTCAGAATGACAAATGCCTTAAAATCCTGACATGTCAGAACAAAGAGTTTGCTAACCCTAAACGCGCGTCATTTCAGATTCTATTTTAATATGACTTGCAAATTCTCTTTCGAGTAAAATATTTGGCAATTTCACGATAACATGTCCGTCATTTAACGCCCGGTAAGTTGACACATGCCGCGTATAAAAACTATAAACATGGTAAAAAGGTGTGGCTCCGATAATTACATTAATCTCGTTCGAATGTGATGATGAAATTTTGATCATTAATTATCGATCAGTCGCAGCGATAGCTCAGCGAGGATTGGTACGGACTGTCGAGACGAAAGTCGCAGGTTCGAAACCGGCCCCAAGAGCATACACCTCTGACGTTTCTAAGTCACGTGTATATTAATTGTTAATTATCGATCGCTTTGACGGTGAAGGAAAACATCGAGAAGAAACCTGTATACTTGGAAATGCTGTGATTTCGAATGTGAAGTCTATTAACCCGGATTATATGAATGTGGTGGCTAAGGCTTAAGTCCTTTCATTAGTACAGGTAATCTAAGCTAAATAGATTTTTTCCAGCCCGGCATAGTGACTGCATTACACCTGTAAGCGCAGTGCAATCCAAAAAAAACCAGCTACCACCGCCAGCCATTAGGCGAGCGCCTTTCTCTTGTCATCCAATCAAATAAAGAAAAATATTTAAATAATTTTGAGTTATAGAACCACGCTGTAGTTTTTTTACAGCGTGAAAACCCGGTATCACAGAAAACCGACGTAAAAAAGCGGCCTACTGTCGCATTTTGTACGGTGAGTGAGATATCCGGAGACCCAAAATCCTCGGCAACGCTTCCATGATTCTTACGATATCTGTAATACGAGTATTCATGGGCGGTGCAGATCACTAACAGGTGACCCACTTGCACGTGGCTATGCTATAAAAATTCGGCGCCTTCAGTTTGATGAACTCTTACCTAGGTGACCCTCATTAAATCTGAAATGTCTTGTGTTGAACCAATATATTGTTACCAATTGTCGGCGTCGTCACATTGGCAGCTTTTAGCGCCGTGGCTCACGACTTCAGGTGCCAATGGCGAAGGTAAATAACAAACGTTGGGTGTAGAAACTTGGAAACCGGAGCAAGATCGTGCTCTAACACAATGAGCATGACACAGCGGGGAAGTTACGTGGTGTTAAAAATATTCCTTTTTTTATTTGATTGAATGACGAGACGAGTAAGGCGCAAGGTTTCTGGGCAGACGTGGTGTCTGCCATCAGGCGAGCGATCAGCTCTTTGCGTGATTAAGGTTAATAAAAAAGAAAATACCCAAATAAAATACCCAAATCATGTACGAGTTGCCAATCTAATTTATAGATTAATAGAAAGCAATAATTCGGCAATTCAAATGATAATGATAACATAAGCTCATATTAATTATCCTATAACATCTTACCAGCGTGGCTCTACCACCTTAGAATATCTCGGATTCGGAATTGGTGCTATGGGTAAACACTTGCCAGATACAGTTGCTAGCGTTGGACGTCCGCCTATAAGGTAGACAAGGTAGACGACCTGATAAAGGTCGCAGGAAGTCGCTGGATGGAGGCCGCTTTCAACAGGTCAGTCTGGAAATCTTTGGGGGAGGCCTATGTTCAGCAGTGGACGTCCTGTGGCTGATGATGATGATGTAAACACTTGATAGAAAGAAAGAAAAGAAATATTTATTTGGTGCAGCAGGTATTGATATTAAAAGAAAATTGAAATTAAATTAAAAAAATTAATTCAAACCAAATTTTTCACTTCTAAAACTAAAGTATATTCAAAATAAGTAACATCTGCATGGTGTCTTGCTATCATAACTGTGGCTGGTGTTTAAACGCATTGCTCTTACAACACGAGCAGTTCATATTCCAGCCAACTCATTACTTCCGGGGTCCCGGTGTCAGTCTTATTGTTCTAACCGGTGTTCAGGGCACGAACTTGTCTTGAAACTAAACAGCAACAGAAATACCTAACGCTTAAAAAAAATGAGCCACGTTCAAGACAGTTTTGTTTACATGAATGTGCCGGCTCGACCGGGTCGTTCTCACAGAAATCTATACTTATAAAATAACATGTCCTATCAAGGCTACAAGCATGACATTCGGACTGTATATTCATTTTGTTATGTAGGCACCCACTAAGAAAGGATTTTAGAAACTTCTACCCCAATGGGGTCAAAATAGGGGATGATAATATGTATGAAAGTCCGTCATTTTGGAAGTTACATAAACAAAATTTTGTATTTCGGTTATTGACGTAAAACAAATAAATACATGTTTTAGGAATTTTGGAAATTTTATTTAATAAGGGATGAAAAAGAGGGTGAAAGTAAATGCGAAAGTGAGTTTGTTTGTTACGCTTTCACGCCTAAATCACTGAACCGATTTTGATGAATTTATCTACAGAGACAGATGGGACCCTGGATACGGTTACAGGCTACTTTTATCTCGGTAAATGCTGTCCACGCGGGCGGAGCCGCGAGCAAAAGCTAGTCCGAAATAAAGTAGCAGCTTGCTGGGTTTTTTTTTTGTGTTGACGCTTGCTGTACGCCTGACGCTAGTCGGCTGTATACAGCTTCACCGGACTTTCGGGTGAGAAATTTAGGCGCTCTCAACCCTTACATTTAAGTGACCACGCTGAGGGCACCCCCTTTGGGGTACGGACCTCGGCTCAGGACGGCCACTGGGATAAGCTTGCTGGTGCATTTCGCACGGTGAGTGAGATATCCGGAGGCCCAAATCTCTTCCGCTTCTCAATCCCTTAAGAATCCATTGAAATAAAACTAATTTAAACGGATTTTATCGCGGTTTTTTATTAATTCCTGATCCCGACGTTTCGAAAGCTTTTCACCCTTCGTGGTCACGGGGTGGACTAAACTGACTGAACGTGATCACGAACGTTTAAATTAGTTTTATTTCAACCCTTAATAATCCATTTACAATTTTAAAAAACAGTAATACCTACGCTAATAGCGTCGCATATGAAGGTGCAGGAAATCGGTTTGACTCTGTCGGGTCGAGCATAGAGGACTCGCGTCATGGTTTGTTGTGGTTGAGAAATATTTTTGAAGTGATAACTTCTTATGGGAGGGTGAACCGAAACGTTCCGTAACGCGAGCGGCGGCGAGCGGAAGATTTCGAGAACCTTCCGTGAGACGTCACGCGGGCCTGTTGACCAGCCAGCGCTAGCCGACTTCTCTGGAACTTCAATAATTTCGAAGTCCCAGGTGGCGTCACACAGTGACCAGTCGGATTGGACCAGACTTTGACCGGACTTTCACAAGACTTTGACAGGACTTTGACCGGACTGTGTTCGTTTTTATGGCGAATAGACATGTTACCGTAATTTTGGTTTTTGATATTGATAAAAAATGACGATATTTTACTTATTTTATAATTTGGAAAAAAAGTACCAGGTTCGCATAAACCCAAAGAGAGTAGAATGTCCATTTTTCATGGCGAGTAGCCGTAATTAATAAACAAATGACGATTTGGACAAAGAAAATCTTTTTAGGTTTTTTCTTATTTGGAACATGTTGCCGTAAAAAGTACCAGGTTCGCATAAACGCGAAGAGAGTAGAATGTACTTTTATCATGTTGAGTGGACATGTAGCCGTAATTTTGTATTCTCGCATGTTGTTTGGTAAGTTTTCACTTCTGTCGGCACTCCCGGAGTGCAACCCGTAATTTTTTTTTATATAGAATCGTCATTTGTGTACGTGTAATATGCTTTTTTGTTTGATGAAAAATGATTTTTGTTTGAAGTCGCTTCCGATCGCTTAGATCTTTTAAACTATTCAACGGATTTTAATTCAGTTTCAGCAATAGATAGAGTGATTCATGAGGAAGGTATATATGTATAATATATAACTATAATAATACAGAAAAGCCGAAAAGTTTAAAGATTTGTAATGTGATGTCGTAACAAACATATTTCTACCCGTGCGAAGCCGGCGCGGGTCGCTAGTAATTTATATAAATAATTTGATCCATTTATTTGCTTATTAAGCATATTTAAATTTCAAAGTTCTATTATAAAGGTGTATACTCACTACCCGCGGTAAAAAAAACAAATCCCGAGCATCCCTCGTACGAGACGCAATCTGCGGGAAGCGATACCTTATTAGCAATAAACAAAAACTTGGGGGCTGCAGACAACAGCTTTGTAGGATTGGGTGTAATTGGTAAGTGGTAGCGGGAAAGATTTCCGATTTTAGCCCTTTTAATAAAGCAAGCAGGCAAGCCAACAAGCCTTTGAACAAGCAGGTTGATGGAACAAGCGCTATACCTGTCTATAAATAGAAGCAACACCACACAAATATATTTTAGAAGGTGGTATGTCCCCCGTATGCGAGAGGCCGTCTGGGTTGGTACTACCGCGCCGTCTATTACTGCCGCCAAGCAACAGTGTTTAAGCACTATTGTGTTTCAGTTTGATATTGAAGCCAGTGAAATTACTGGGAATTATGAGACTTAACATCTTATGTATCGGGGTGACGAGCGCAGTTCAGTGCCATGCGGTGCTTTGTAATTCAAAGTTCTGTGTGGTGTTGCTTCTGTTTATGGGCAGGCGTGGCGCTTACCATAGTCATTTAATCAAATAAAAAATCATAAAACTGAATTACAAATCACTGCATAGCACTGTAGGTGTAGTACAAGTTACAGTACGTTCCTATAAGTGGTAGAGCCATGCTGTAGAAAGTTTTGCCCACAGCATGAATTGACCGACCCGACCGGGTCGTTACCACTATCTCACAAAAAACCGACGTAAAATAGCGGATTACTGCATTTCGTACGATGAGTGATATATTCGAAAGTCTAAATTCCCCTCCCTTTTCCATTTCCTTAATAACTACGAGATGAAATCAATTTAAATCAACGAATTTAGCAAAACAAAATCAGTATTTCTATTTTAACTTGCTGTGAATTGCGTCCTTTTTAGGTAACTGCATCCGATTCATGTTCGATTTTTTTTTTCAAGCATTGCTCCGCCAAACGCGGCCCGAGTTGGATAATTCTTTTTTTATTCGATAGGGTTTACGCTGCGCCTCGTCACTTGCACCGTCCAAAATAAATCACTAAGGTTAAAACATCATTAATATTAAATCACACAGAGCTGATTTATAAAGGGGGGCGCTCCCCCACTATTTGTAACCTCTGGCACCTCAGCCAGTGACTTCGGGCTTGTTGGCATCTTCTGACCCTAATGTTATGCCGTATTGAGCAGATTTGGGAATGTATTTGTTTATTGGTGGTAGGATATTCATATCCGCCCGGATAGCGACCACCGTACACTTGGTGTTGAAACCTGCCATGGTAACACACCTTGTGTGGATCGCGTTCCAGGATCAGACAGTGATGGTAAGTGATCTCTACCGCCCATGTACGCCCACCACCAGAAGAATCATGGGCGCGTTGCCGATTTGGGCTTCCGAATATCTCACTCACCTTACGAAACGCAGCAGCAAGCCGCTACTTTACGTCGGTTTCCTGTGATACAGTGGTAACGACCCGGTCAAGCCAGCCCATTCATGCTGTAGACAAAACTGTCTACAGCGTGGCTCTACGACTCAAAAGGTTCTCCCGAGGGGCTTGCCACATGACTTGATGGTTGGTTGGGGCGGGGTCCCTCTCCGGGAAGAAGCATTTACACAGGCCAGCATGATTCTGGTTATAAACTCATTGTTTGTCGGTGGTCGCTGGTTTTTTGGACTGCACTATGTTTATCATCAGGTGTAGTGCATACACTTTGCCGTGCTCGGATAAAAAAAGGGTTTACTGTAGGCTGCGGCTTGGCAGTACCCTGGCATTGCTGAACTCCATGACGGCGGTGACCGCTTGCCATCAGCACTGTATTTGCATGCTCGTCTGTAAATAAGAAGGTAGCGATCCAGACGTAAGAATTTTTTTACAAATGAATGTGTGCCGATAGCTCGGTCGGTGGGAGGCGCCACGCCTGCCCATAAACAGAAGCAACACCACACAGAACTTTGAATTTCAAAGCACTGGATGACACTGAATTGCGATCGTCGCCCTGAGACATAAGAAGTTAAGTCTGATAATGACCAGTAATTTCTCTGGCTTCAATGCCCTTCAAACCGAAACACAACCGTCCTTACACACTGTTGCTTGGCGGCAGAAATAGACATAGCAGTGGTACCAACCCAGACGGCTTGTCGCATACGAGGGATCAACCACCGCGCGGTGGTACCAACCCAGACGGCCTCTCGCAAACGAGGGATCAACCACCTTGTATATAAAACATTATCTGTGAAAAACTGTCTCAAAACTATCTTTAGTGTTCATTCGTTCTTTATTAATCTCCGTGAATTTATTTTAGTATCCGTTTAGTTTACAGAACTTATCTATTTAGTTTAGCCAAATAAATTTCTACACGAAATTTATGAGAAATAATATTTAAATTCTTTCGAATAAACTAAAACATTTTATCACCCAAAAAATACAAAACCAATAAACTCCTATCAATTCGTGGTGGGTCTATAATGTGTACATTACGTTCGGCCGGAACACCGCTCGCGAATCCGCCACCTTCGTTTTTCCGCCACTTCGCCCCTCCGCCTTTCCGCCCCTCCGCCCCTCCGCCACTCCACACTTTCCGCCCCGTTCGCTAGAGAGGGACAGTGTGAGCATACGGAAAATACCGTCGCGTGAGCGCGTGAGCGAGCCGACGACGTGTGAAAACATACGGCGTGCGCAACTCATTTACTTGTATACAGGATGTTGATGTTTGTGTTTGTGTTTTTGAAGTTATACTTCTTTAGGCGCGTTATGAAAAAATGATGAGAGTGAAATTTTAAGATGCGCGCGCACCTGTGACACAAAAAATTAACAGAAAAAATTAACAGTATGAAGTTAGGCGCGTGAGAGCAGTATGAAGTTTTTTTTTTTTTTTTTTTTTTTTTTTAATGGCATCTGTTATACATTATGCCAGCAGTATGAAGTTAGGCGCGTTATGAAAAAATGATGAGTGAAATAAAAAAATAAATAAATAAATATAAATAAATAAATATAAATATATATATATATATATAATTATATATAGATGCGGTTTTTATTTTATAATTTGGAACATGGTGCCGTAAAAAAAGTACCAGGTTCGCATAAACGCGAAGAGAGTAGAATGTCCATTTTTCATGGCGAGTAGCCGTAATTAATAAACAAATGACGATTTGGACAAAGAAAAACTCTTTAGGTTTTTTTCTTATTCGGAACAAGTACCAGGCTCGCATAAACGTGAAGAGAGTAGAATGTACTTCTATCATGTGGAGTGGATATGTTGATATAAATTAAAATACTTTTATTTAATATAATTAACACTAAATATTATTAAATTATTAATGTTAAATACTTATTATTGGTTATTTAATGATTCCAAAGAAGTATAACTTCTCACGCGCGTACATAAGTACACGCACCCATTTTTTTATACCTAGTGTTGTATTAGGTATTAATTAATTTATTTCATTGACTATTTATTTCGCCTTTGTATGCAAACCAGAATTGTAAATCAATTTTAGGTTCGATTTTTGGTCGGTAACTTTTGTGTAAGTGGTTATGATTTTCTCTGGACTGAATTCCCCAGAGGCCTTAGGTAGACAATGGATATCGTAAATTATAATTAAAACTGTCTTTCGACTTTCACGATTGTTTTATTAATGGCGACTAAAGCCAATCCATGGCCATTTACCAGAAGTGGTTAAATTACTTGACAACTTTTCCTAAATTGATTTTAAATACAAATTTATCTGTGAATAAACATGATTTAATAAAACGATATTGTAGGTAATGACACTCATGGTTGCTGTGGTATTTAATTAGAGAGTATTTGTGGTCATTTTAAACAATTTCCAATGTAAATTCTGGACAGTATTAATTAAATTATCAATCCGATGTATAATGTGGGCCAATAAAATGTAAACAAAACTGATCGAAAGCGACAATAATCATCCAATAAAAACAATGTTCCAAATTTAAAATATAAAACAAATATATCTCGCAATGTACTCTCATAATAAAATCAGTCATATATTTGGTTGTTTTGTTATTTTATTTCAAAATCACTATCTAAGGTAAGTACTTAGAGCACTACCGAAGGTTTTTTTTATAGAAAAAGGTATAACCGGTGATCAAAGTATAATTAATTAATTTACACGAAGAAAGTTTATCACATTACAGAGGCTTGAATGTAACAGACCAACGGTTATTTACTAGGCAGCGATATGCAATTTGATAAGGAAGAGAATTGTAAGATATAAAAATTAAAATTGAATGCCTCCTTGGCAACAGTTGTGTTACGTATGCGGCACGACTGCGGTGCTAAGGTCTCGGGTTCGATCCTCGGATAAAAGTGATATTGGAATAACAATTTCAATTGACCGGCAGCGCGTTGGGCACCGACTCCAAAGCTACCTGTAGAAATGGTTATTTTTGACATTCATTGTTATTTTTATATTTTTATTAAAGTCGGTTTTTAAGTTTTGTTAAAACTTAGTTTATAACATACTATTGTGAATAGGGAGTGTGATTATTACATTTACTTAGTTAGTATACCATTCACATAAAATAATCACTAATGAACACTGTGCGACATACTTTGATTTTTTCTGTCGCTAAGCAGTAGTACGTAAGAACTGTTGTCTTTCAGCTGAAGGACATTGAAGCCAGTGAAATTATTAGGTATTGTGAGACTAATAATATCATATGTCCAGGGATGATGAGCGCAATAAAGTGCCATGCAGTACTTTTTAATTCAAACTTTTGGGTGGTATTTTCATTTAATTATTTCTTACATTTGCGCGAATGTGACACATTGAAATATGTAAAACTAATTTAAACGGATTTTGTCACGGTTTTTTCCCAGGGCTAAGACGGCTATAAAGCTTTCGAAACGTCCGGACCAAAACTAAAATAAAAAACCTTTCAAATTGGTATTATTTCAATGGTGTTTTTATTGTGTATGTGCAGGCGTGCGCTTACCATCAGGCAAGCGATTTGTGTGTCTCCTATATAAAAAACGCAATTATTATTATTATCGTTATTCTGAAATGGCAATACGTGTACATTGGATCTGATGTTAAATTCAATGCAGACATAATGTCGCCCTTCAAGAGACATTGGGTACCTCGACGGTCGGCAAAATTTTATGTTTTTTTGAATCAACCTGTATACCGATGTGTAGTTCACATCGAATTTTGACATTTACTCGCTAATTGACGTATCAGCTCGGAGCTACCGTGCGCCCGCGCCGTGCCTCCCCGCACCTCCCCGCGTCGCCGCCACACCGCGCCGCTTCCGGTAGCGCAGCCTCATTTATGCCCCATAAACAAATTTTACATTTTTGAATTTCGAACTACTGTTTAAGGATTCTTGTACACTATCAGTGGGTCTAGTAGAAGTTTTGGTGGTTTACTAAAACGATGTCAGTTTCAGTTTTTCTCCAGCAACAGCTACTAGCGAACCAACCTTCAAGAAGAGAGCATCTTCTTTCGCGAAAGGCCCTCAAACCCTCCAGTGTTGCAAGTGTTCATGGGCGGCGGTGATCACGTTCCATCAGGTGAGCCTCCTGCCCGTTTGTCCCCTTTCTCCATAAAAAAAACTATAATGAAATAAAATTATTGGTAGAATGGGTAATTATTTTTTATATTGCACGAGACGCACCGACACAAATGTTTGTGTGATCCACAAATGTTTCTTTCGGGTGTTGTGAGACCGAAAGTCTCTCGTAGTTCACCTAAAACACTTTAAGCATGTTGCAGAAAGGATTTGGTTTAGTTTTTACGATCGGTTCCCTTATTTGATTTGTCCTGTCAATTTGAAAAACATCAGTGCTTCACATCCGAACAGTTCTTTCAAACATAGATTAACCATATTGATTAAAGTAGCTTTCAAACAAAAATATGTCATTCAAATTGGTCGTATTAATTTAGACGCTATGAAGTTATAGATATATAAATCCCAAGCATTCAGTCCACCCCGTGACCACGAAGGCTGAAAAGCTTTCGAAGCGGGATCAAAATTAATAAAAAAACCGCGATAAAATCCGTTTAAATTAGTTTTATTTCGATGTGTAATATTCGCGTAAACATAAGAAATTCATTCATTCAGTAGAGGAGGCTCGTGCCCAACAGTGGGACGTAGATATATATTACAGGGCTAGTAAAAAAAAATGAGAAATCAATCCAAAGGATTTACAAATGATGGTGTACAGACAGCCTAAACCGCGGGAGGTCGATGAAAATAAAAATTAAAAAGTTCCTAAGACAAATGAACTGAAGTACAATGTGGCGTGTTTAAACGTATTTTAAAGTATAAAGGGCTGCGATTGGTCGGTTTATGGCCAGAGATATTCTCACGCGATAAAGAAAGATATTTTTGATGGCCATTCTGATATGACCATAGAGTAGTTTTCAAATGATTACAAAAGGTAGTTCTCGATTCATCTGGATTTTTTTAGCTTCCGATAAAAAGGGGTGTTGTACATTTTACCCCTTTGTCTGTATTTTTGTGTGTTCGCTGTAATTGTGTTTCGGTTTGAAGGACATTAAAGCCAGGTAAATTACTGGGCATTATGAGACTCAACATCGTATGTCTCGGGGTAACGAGTGCAGTTCAATGCCATGCAGTGCTTTGTAATTCAAAGTTCTTTGTGGTGTTGCTTCTGTTTATGGGCAGGCGTGGCGCTTACCATCAGGCGAGCGCCTTGCGCCATGATAATGAACAACGCTCAACACCCCGAGACATAACTTGTTAAGTCTTATAATGCTCAGTAATTTTCACTGGCTTCAATGTCCTTTAAACCGAAACACAACAAAGCTTACACACTGTTGCTTAGCGACAGAAATAGACAATACGGTGGTACCAACCCTCCCGCTCCCGCAAACGAAGGACCTACCAACTGGTAAATTACCTTACAAACAAAAACTACCACACCCACAAATACAATGGGATCTATGTAATAATACCCCTTTTTTGCCAGAGGTTAAAAACAGCACAAAGCAAGTACACAATCCCGTGCTGGTAGTAGGGGCAGTTGGAGTGCTTCAAGTGTCGGTCACTGTCGAACACTCGAGACACACAGCGCTATAGTGTCTACACGATTGAAATATACGAGAGAAAAATTCTCCAGCTTTCTTTTTTATTGATTGAATGACGGGACGAGCAAGGCGCTCGCCTGATGGTAAGCGCCACGCCTGCCCATAAACAGAAGCAACATCACTCAGAACTTTTAATAACAAAGCACTGCTTGGTACTGAACTGTGCTAGTCACCCCGAGATATAAGATGTGAAGTCTCATAATGCACAGTAATTTCACTGGCTTCAATGTCGTTCAAATCGAAACACAACAGTGTCTACACACTGTTACTTGGCGGTAGAAATAGACAAAGCGGTGGTACCAACCCAGACGGCCTCTCGCATACGAGGGACCTACCACCTTACAAATTGCTTTGTATTTAGGTTATCCCACTATGAGTGGTAGAGCCACGCTGTAGACAATTTTATCTACAGCATGAATGGGCTGGCTCGACCGGGTCGGTACCACTGTCTCACAGAGCACCGTCGTAAAGTAGCGGCTTGCTGCTGCGTTTCGTACGGTGAATGAGATATCTGGAGGCCTAAATCCCCTTCCCAATCCCTTAATTGCCCCCTTCCCTTTAAGGTCGGCAACGCGACTATGATTCTTCTAGTATTGTGCGTACATGGGCGGTGGTGATCACCTACCATTAAGTGACCTACTTGCTCGTTTACCGGTCTGTGCTATAAAAATGAAGCTACGTGTGTATTCATTGTTAATTATCGCTCGCTAACGATAAAGAAAAACATTGTGAGGAAACCTGCTGAGTTTTCCATAAGAAGTTCGAATGTGAAGTCTACTTGCTGATGGTCGGATATTCATATCCGCCCGGATAGCGACCACCGTACACATGGTTTTAAAACTTACCATAGTGATCCACACGCCTTGTGCATTCCAGGATAAGCCAGTGTATATCTGGTTCTCCCGTGGGGCTTGCGACATGACTTGATGATTGATTGGGGCGGGTATAGGGGTACATCCTTGTATTACTGTGTCTGCATCGGTCATCCGCCTGTCCTGTCGCAGGCCTCTTCTTCCTTCTCTGAAAAGGGGAGAAGCATTTAAACAGGTCGGCATAACTCTAGTGACCATCGATAAACTCATTCTTTGTCGGTGGTCGCTGGTTTTTTGGACTGCACTACGCTTACCATCAGGTGTAGTGCAATTTTGCAGTGCTCGGATAAAAATAACTATCCCGAATTATGCCAGTGTGGTGAACCATTGCTTGTGGCGGTTGTACAAACCGCAATGCAAGTTAAGACCTGATTGATGGCCTGATGTGTTTTCTCTGCGTAAGGAGTCCATTCCTCAAACTCGATTGGTCTGTTTTTATTTAGCGCCAATACTTAAAAATGACGTTTACAGAAATCGTCACTATACGTTCGTGCGTACTATGAGGCCTCTTAATATTTATGAATACGAGGGTAAATTTAGCAAAATTGTTTTGCGCTTATTAAAAATAAATACACCCAACAGTCACACACATAGTCCTGACCCCTCAGTAGTTTAAGCTGTGTCGTGGGTGTCAGGAACTACGAGGGACTTGCGGTCCCACAACACCCAGTCCCGAAACAAATATTCGTGGATTACAAACATTTGTTTCGGTGCGGGAATCGAACCCACGCTTCGCGGCTATTCGTCCACAGCGCCACATTATGCCCGTATGTTTCCATTGTTAATGAAGCATGACGTAATTAAATAGCGCAGGCCCATTCAACTCTATAATGCAACAAAGACATTGCATTTCCCCGTCATGTTTGTTTGTACAAATTTCATATTATTATGATTTTTTTTTTTTTTTTATAGCATTGGCCGGCAAACGAGCAAGTGGGTCACCTGATGGTAAGTGATCTCCACTGCCCATGTACGCCCACCACCAAAAGAATCATGGGCGCGTTGCCTACCTTAAAGGAAAGGGATAATTAGGGATTGGGAAGGGGAGGGGATTTGGGCTTCCGGATATCTCACTCACCGTACGAAACGTAGCAGCAAGCCGCTACTTTACGTCGGTTTTCTGTGAGACAGTGGTATCGAACCGGTCGAGCCAGGCTCTACCACTCAGAAATTTTCATATTATACATACATACACTCACGCCTGATGGTAAGCGCCACGCCTGCCCATAAACAGAAGCATCATCACACAGAACTTCGAATTATAAAGCACTGCATGGCACTGAACTGCGCTCGTCACCTTGAGCCATAAGATGTTAAGTGTCATAATGCCCAGTAATTTCACTGGTTTCAATTTCCTTCAAACCGAAACACAACAGTGCTTACACACTGTTGATTGGCGGCAAAATAGACGGCGCGGTAGTACCAACCCAGACGACCTCTCGCATACGAGGGACCTACCATCTTGTAGATATTATTTAGTGTTGTCTAAAGTTGCAATACGCAAATGCAAAAAAAAGAAAACACGTGAATAATACAACACGTTGTTCATGTACATTTTCCGAAGGCTTCGTTGTACGCAGGCGCAAAGATCTTCTTCTGAAGAAGAAAAGAAGAAGAAAGTTTGTTTTTGTCGTGACGCATTTTCGTTTCATCGAGTTTCAAATCACAACGATTCTAAAGAAGTTTCACTTCAATTAAAATATTTCCATCATAGTTATAGCCCAAGTATTTTAACCAGGTGGTCCTATCACGCAATCATTAAATCCAAAATGTAGTTCAGTGAGGGGAGAACTTTCAATTACACGTAGCAAGATAATTTAAAAGACGTTTATTAACATTTAATTAAATGCAGCAATTGCTTGCAGCTTAAAATAACTAAATATTTTTTTAAGTTGATGCCATTTTGTGTATAGATACGTATCACATTTCATTACGACTAGCTTTTGCTCGCGGCACTGCCCGCGTCTTCTACTTCATATTTACAGGTTAAAACACAGCAGTCCCCCCCGTGACCATGAAGGCTGAAAAGTCTTCGAACGTCGGGATCAAAATTAATAAAAAACCGCGATAAAATCCGTTTAAATTGGTCTTATTTCAATAAGTAATATTCGCGTAACCGTAAGAAATCATTATATAAAACACAGCTAACATGTTCGGACCATAAACTATTTCGATGCAAAATTAATATCGATCCGTTGCTTTGTAGAACTTACAAAGGAATGACGAACCAACGAAAACACTAATTTAACAACTCTCTTATTGTCGGAGGTTAAAAACAGCTGAAAATATCGCTGATTTATTTAACAAATATATGACAAAAAATAATCGAATCATTTATTCCGTAAATTGGATCATAAATATCACTTTACATGTCAATATTTTTTTTAACTAAATCATATTTACATCGGCATTTTGTGGCTAGCCATGAGAAGAAATGCCGAAACAAACTCATGGGTTATTGCCTCTTTTAATGTCCAGACATTGATTTTGCAGAATTATGCGAGTGTAATGTACAGACATTCTTGGATTGGCCTGTTGAGTAAATAGCCATGAGTATACTCGACATACATGGCACTCGCATTCACATAAAAAATAATGATAACAAAATAAAAATTAATTGATATATTTTTTATACTTTTAATATCTCTACTTAGACTGACTCTATATATTCCAAAGTTGATCATAATCAACTTGCCGTGAGACCCTGTCAAGCCAACTATGCCCGGACTGACTTTGCCCACAGCATATTTCACGCCCTACAACTGTTTACTTCCATTACCCAAACCTATTAACGTCCACCGATTACCAGATTTAATTTGCAAACATCTAACAAACTAAGAATTCATAACGCCAGGTCCACACAATGGGTGGTCGCGTGACAGCGCACGCGCCTCGTGCCACGCCGCGCTTCGCTGACAGCGTTAATCTCCTAATATCTATTTATTATTGTAGCCGGCTGTTTGCAAGGTCATTAACGCTACGGGTGTCCGCTTTACCCCGCGTCGTGCCGCGGGGAAACGCGCGGAGGTGTGGCTCGCCCTTATTTTGTTTTCATGTAAAGGTGGGTCTCGCAAATCATTGTCTGGTTTAATAAAGGCAGGATTTTGTTATCAAATATTCGGGTAAAAGAGTAGTTTAATAATGCCGGCCTGGTTTTTTTATCCAAGCACGGAAAAGTGACTGCGCTAGAAGAAGAAAGAAAAATTTACATACGTCTTACCAGTATTATGTTAGACCAATAACAAGACTTCCCATTCAGCTATATGCTTAAATACACCTAATGGTAAGCGAGTGCAATCCAAAAAACCAGACTCACAAACAATGAGTTTATCGGTGGTCACCAGAAACATACCGGCCTGTATAAATGCTTCTTCACACTCTGAAGGGAGAAGAAGTAAATCGAGGGGACTGCGACAGGTCAGGAGGATGACCGCTGCAGGTACAGGTATACAAGGATTCAGCCCTATATCCGCCCCAACCAACCATAAAGTCATGTCGCAAGCCCCTCGAGAAAACGGATATACACTGGCTGATCCTGGAATGCGATCCACACAAGACAAATGTTATCTCTACCGCCAGTTCGGATTGCTGTTTCCTTAAAGAAGAACGGGCAAGAAACTCTAACGTTGCTCTTATCTAAACTGATTTACAATACATATTAGAGATGTGTATGTACTGTGAGTAATGCATGACGCGTAATATAACACGACCGCGTAGTGTAACAGTACATATTACCCGGCAAAATGTTGCATGACATTAAACATGACGTTCACACGGCCATAGTACACTCACGGGCGGCTCGGTGAAGCGAGGCACGCAATCGTAAAAGTTCGAGAAATCGTGCGATCGAGGTCTAAAAGGTCTATCTATCAATTGCTATTACATTACACCTGAGTCCTGACTGAACATTCAGTACAAGTAATAGTGGGCCGTTCACATAGCTTGTTATCTCAGGTCATGCCTAGATAAATGCTATAATGACATATTACGCGGTACGATATGTCATGCCATATGGCAGTACTTCATAGAGCACTGTTTTGCTCATGTCTTACATATTTGCACTACATGAGTGTGTGGTATGAATGAGTGGTAGAGCCACGCTGTAGACAGTTTTGTCTACAGCATGACTGGGCTGGCTCGACCGGGTCATTACCACTGTCTCACAGAAAACCGACGTAAAGTAGCGGCTTGCTGCTGCGTTTCGTACGGTGAGTGAGATATCCGAAAGCCCAGCACCTCCCCTTCCCTATCCCTTTCCTTTATGGTCGGCAACGCGCCCATGATTCTTCTGATGATGGGCGTACATGGGCGGTGGAGATCACTTACCATTAGGTGACCCACTTGCTCGTTTGCCGGTTTATACCATAAAAAAAAATTGGTGTGTGTCGTGGGACACCAGGTAGGAACGAAGTTCCTTCGGCTAATGTAGAATCGACACAAATTGCAAAAAATTCAAATTATCAACTAAAATAACAAAATATGTCTCTTTATTTTTGTTTGACAACATAAAATTACATAGAAATAGAATAGAAAAATAGAAATAAAAAAAAGACGTGTGGCGCTCGGAGACTGCCGCGGTAAAGCTATTAAATAGCATTTTTTATCAACTTATGTAATTATAAATAATAACGAGCTAGCGTAATCTTTTAAAAATCGAAGGAGTATTTTTATATACTTCAACTATAACTGGCTGAATGAATTTCATTTTAAAAAAGGAAGTAACGCTGGCTGGTTATGCGACTGTCGCGCCTGCGCACGTCTCATTTAACGCTTTTATTCCACGCATTTTTTCCACGCATTTTTCTTACGGTTTTACTATCACATTTTTTTCTGTTCGGTCACGCAGCGAAATCCCTATCCCCTCCAAGCCTGCCGTAAGGAACTTCGTTCCAAAAAAACATACAATTAAATACAGATTGATATTACAAACGGCTCTGATAAACATAACATCTACAAAGCATACTTTTTTAATACCAGAACCATCAAACAAAATAGGTACATTTGCAGTCAGTAATTATTAGATTCTCACGAGAATTCATCAATACCCGTTCTGACATCATAGGGAAATTACAAAAATATTATTCCTACAATCATTAACACGTTACGCGATTTTCGCTCTTAGTTTCAAGTAAATAAGGGTGATACGCGGGTGGATAAGCTATAATGTTAATTTGGTGTACAGAGTTCAAATTGTATATAACCCCTCTTGCAATAAACATTAATCAAGTCTATATTGCACCTTTGTATTATGATTTAGGTTTACTCTCTAATGGTCTAATAGATTTGGACCTGAATGTTGAAAGAAAGAAGAAAGAAAGAAACATTTATTGGCAACCATTGAGTCGTAAAAGTTTAACAATATTAGTATCAAAACAATAGGCAAATAAAAAAAAAACAAGTGTGGTACGGTATATGTCCCACCACAACAGTGCCAAGAGGATCTAGATCAGCATGATGCCAAACAATAAGTTGCTTGGCGCTGATTTTCATCCAGACCCTGGCCTAGAGAATTCTGTTGTTTTTCTGTTGATGTTCTCTTTCTTTCTTCCTTGCGCTATCCTAGCTTAAGGCTAGGATTCTTTTACAGCATAGTCTGGCAGACAAGCAAGTGGGTGAGCTAATGGTAAGTGATCTCCATCATCTATACACGCATACAACACTAGAAGAATCATAGGCGAGATGCCGACTTCAAAGGGAAGGGATAATAAAAGGATTGGGAAGAGGAGAAGGATTTGAGCCTCTGGATATCTCACTCACCGTATGAAACACAGCATCAGACCGCTACTTTACGTTGGTTTTCTGTGAGATCCGGTCGAGCTCCGGCTCGCAAGGCAAGCAATGCTTAAGTAACAAGCTGTTTGCTGGTGGGAGGATACTTGTATCCGACCGGATAGCGACCACCGTACACTGGTGCTAAAACCTGCCATAGTGGCCCACCATAGTGCCATAGTGTATATCCGGTTCTCCCCAGGGGGCTTGCCTCCTGATCCTAACCCTTTTCCCATCCCTTTTTCCTTCCACTCCCCCTTGGCCCTTTGGCAGGCCGGCATGATCTTGCCGACCGACGATGGACACATTGTTTATCGTTGGTCGACACTATTCTTGGATTACGCTATACTTACCATCAGGTTGTAGCGTAGTCACTTTGCCGAGCCAGGATAAAAAAAAAAGCACAAACCGCCGACAAACAATAAGTTTATCGGTGGTTACCAGAATCATGCCAGCCTATAAATTCTCCTGCACACTCCGAAGAGGTAAGAAGCAAATCGAGGGGCCTACGACAGGACAGGCGGATGACCGAAGCAGGCACAAGGCTGCAAGTATGTACTCCTATACCTGCCCAAACCAACCATCAAGTCCTAACGCAAGCCATTCAGGAGAACTGGATATACACTGGCTGATTCAAAGTTAAATAGCATGAATGGGCCGGCTCGTCCGGGTCGTTACCTCTGTCTCACAGAAAACCGACGTAATGTAGCGGCTTGCTGCTGCGTTTCGTACGGTGCGTAAGATATCCGGAGGACCAAATCGCCCTCCCCTTCCCAATCCCCAATTATCCCTTTCCTTTAAGGTCGGCAACGCGCCCATGATTCCTCTGGTATTGTGGGTGTACATGGGCAGTGGAGATCACTTACCATCAGGTGCCCAACTTGCTCGTTTGCCAGACTATGCTATAAAAAAAATATGTAAAGCAAATTGCCAGTCCCAAGTAGAACGTAACTACCTCGTCACCTGCCCTCGCGTACGGCACGCGTTCTACTTTAAACTAACCAGTACTGACAGATAGATATTCAATTGAATGTATTCAAACAATTGCACACGAGGGGTAAGCACGTGAGAACGTCTGATTCGGGTTTTAATATTTATATTTCCTCCCAGAGTTGTTGAAGTAAAAGGTTTTCAGTACAGTCCAAAAATTACTGCATAAAGGATTAGTAGAGTCGCGCTGTGTATGGTTTTGTTTACAGAAAGTACAATTTTTCACTGAAAATATAAGAGGCTAATTTACTGTTACGTTTTGGACAATTAGTGGAAGTTTTTAAGACAGAAACCAGCATAAGAACTAGTTGAATACTTAGAAAGAGAGAGAAGAAAGTTCAGTCGTTTTTGGACTAAACTGAAAACGAGGAAATTTATTGGGAGATTTTTTTGGAACGAAGTTCCTTACGGCAGGCTTGGAGGGGATAGGGATTTCGCTGCGTGACCGAACTGAAAAAAATGTGATAGTAAAACCGTAAGAAAAATGCGTGGAAAAAATGCGTGGAAAAAATGCGTGGAATAAAAGCGTTAAATGAGAAGTGCGCAGGCGCGACAGTCGCATAACCAGCCAGCATTAGTTCCTTTTTTAAAATGAAATTCATTCAACCAGTTATAGTTGAAGTATATAAAAATACTCCTTCGATTTTTAAAAGATTACGCTAGCTCGTTATTATTTATAATTACATATGTTGATAAAAAATGCTATACAATAGCTTTACCGCGGCAGTGTTCCGAGTGCCACACGTCTTTTTTTTATTGGAACGAAGTTCCTTACGGCAGGCTTGGAGGGGATAGGGATTTCGCTGCGTGACCGAACTGAAAAAAATGTGATAGTAAAACCGTAAGAAAAATGCGTGGAAATAATGCGTGGAAAAAATACGTAGAATAAAAGCGTTAAATGAGAAGTGCGCAGGCCCGACAGTCGCATAACCAGCCAGCGTTAGTTCCTTTTTTAAAATGAAATTCATTCAGCCAGTTAGTTGAAGTATTTTTATATCTCCTTCGATTTTTAAAAGATTATTACATAAGTTGATAAAAAATGCTATACAATAGCTTTACCGCGGCAGTCTCCGAGTGCCACACGTCTTTTTTTTATTTCTATTTTTCTATTCTATTTCTATGTAATTTTATGTTGTCAAACAAAAATAAAGAGACATATTTTGTTATTTTAGTTGATAATTTGAATTTTTTGCAATTTGTGTCGATTCTACATTAGCCGAAGGAACTTCGTTCCTACCTGGTGTCCCACGAGTCACGACACACACCAATTTTTTAGTATATATTTTTAACCAGTCATAACATAATAACAAGCCACAATCATATAGGCTTTACAGGATGAATGGTAGAGTTACGCTGTAGACAGTTTTGTCTACAACATGAATGGGAGGCCGGCTCGGCCGGATCGTTACCACTGTCTCTCAAAAAACCGACGTAAAGTAGCAGCTTGCTGCGTTTCGTACGGTGAGATATCCCGAGGCTTAAATCCCTCTCCCTTTCCCAACCCCTTAGTTATCCCTTCCCTTTAAAGTCTGCAACGCGCCTATGATTCTTCTAGTATTGTGGGTGTACATGGGCGGTCAAGATCACTTACTATCAGGTGACTTTGTTCTGGTTCTGCTCGTTTGCCAGTCTATGCTATAAAAAAACCTCCCGTGCCCTGTCAATGAGTTCGTCACCTGCCCTCAGGCACGTGCCGCGCCCTTTGTCTGCCCTTACCCGCGCTTCAACTAACTATTACTGACGTAAAGATGCGTTACACACGTTTTATTAAATTCTTATATTAATCATGTCAGCTTTGGCTCTCGAGAGGCATTCCCTATGTGACAAACGCTTGTGTAAAACTTCAAAAACATTTTTAGCAATAAATAAAGGCGAGTCAAAAACTAAAAAGCTAATAAAATAGTCTGGTATCAATCATTGTTTATTACTTTATAATTCCTTTGGCAGTGTTATTTCTATTAAAAAGTTTTTATTTTACTTTTTTTTATCCGAGCACGGCAAAGTGACTGCACTACACCTGATGGTAAGCGTAGTGCGGTCCAAAAAACCAGCGACAAACAATGAGTTTATCAGTGGTCACCAGAGTAATGCCGGCCTGTATAAATGCTTCTTCCTTCTTCGGAGAGGGAAGAAGCAAATCTAGGGACCTGCGTCAGGACAGGCGGATGACCGATGCAGGCACAGGGGTACAAGGATATACCTCTATACCCGCCCCAACTATCTATGTCTCGGGATAACGAGCGAAGTCCATGCAGTGCTTTGTAATTCAAAGTTTTATGTGGTGTTGCTTCTGTTTACGGGCAGGCGTGGTGCTTACCATCAGGCGAGCGTAAATAAAAAAAGGCCAAAAATTCACCCAACAGTCAGTAAAAATATAATTCGAACAGACATTAAATCATGCGAAATCTCCTCCGACATTATCCCTGTGTAATCCGCGAAACCCATTGCAGTACAAACGAGCATTTTTTCCACACCATTCCGTACACGAAGCCGTTTTATAAATCAGTCGGTTAATACTCTGTAAAATATGTTTGGTGCGGTTTAGTTATCGGTTGTTTATATTCTGCCGGCACGATCCGGCTTTACGCGCGCTTACGGGATCGTCGAGTGCGAAAATGTACATTTCCCGTTTTTGGTGTAGGATGTGGCGTGATTTATTTGTGTTTGTGTAATACGTAATTTATTGGTGTAAAATTCTTTTGAAGAGCGACTTTTGGATATTTAGTCACTCGTACATCCTACTTCCTACTAATAATGTAAAATATTTGTAAATGTAGTATTGTACATGGACAAATCCATATGACGATTTGATAGTAAAATAGAAAATACATTTTTAAAAGAAAAAAAGAGACAAGAAAAATATTAAATATATAATTGATGGCAGCGATAGCTCAGCGGGGACTGTCGAGACGAAAGTCGCAGGTTCAAAACCAGCCCCAAGAGCATACACCTCTAACTTTTCTAAGTCACGTGTATATTAATTGTTAATTATCGCTTGCTTTAACGTTGAAGGAACATCGTGAGGTAACCTGCATACCTGAGAACTCGATAAGATTTTGCGAAGGTATGTGAAGTCTGCCAATCCGCATTAGGCCAGCCTGGTAGACTAAGGGCTAATCCCTCTCATTCAGTAGAGGAGGCCCGTGCCCAGCAGTGGGACGTAAATAATACAGGTCTAGTAAAAAAAAACCTTGTTTATTAGTGTCAAAAGAGCGGCTTTTGGATATATATATTTTTGTTTTTTGTCTTGATAGGCAGACGAGCAAGCGGCCCGCCTGATGGTAAGCGGTCACCGCCGCTCATGGACATCGGCAATGCCAGGGGCACAGCCAAGCCGCTGCCTACCACTGAAGGGATACTCTTTTTAAGTTATTTAGTCACTCGTATATCCTACTTCCAGGCAGTTCAGACGTTGGGAGGACGAGATTAGACAGCAGGAACTCTGTGGACAAGAACAGAAAGCGACAGAGTGGAATGGGAAATGTTGGAGGAGGCGTTTGCCAAAGTTGAGCAAACAGGCGAAGTTGTCGATGTCAATTTTTTTTTTTTTTTTTTTTTTTTTATCCTGGCTCGGCAAAGTGACTACGCTACACCTGATGGTAAGTGTAGCGTAATCCAAGAATATTGTCGACCAACGATAAACAATGTGTCCATCGTTGGTCGGTAAGATCATGCCGGCCTGCCAAAGGGTCAAGGGAGAGGGGAAGGAAAAAGGGATGGGGAAAGGGTTAGGATCAGGGGGCAAGCCCCCTGGGGAGAACCGGATATACACTGGCTGACCCTGGAACGCGACCCACACAAGGTGGGCCACTATGGCAGGTTTTAGCACCAGTGTACGGTGGTCGCTATCCGGTCGGATACAAGTATCTTCCCACCAGCAAATAATAAAAAAAAAGCAATAAATTGTGAAATTTGAACCGTTATTTTAATTGCAAACTTTATACTAACTTTATAGTGTAAACTTCACTGAATAAAGGCGTTCCAAACTTCGTTGTTTCGTTTCGATTTATAGAATAGGCGACCTGGTTCTAAATATTTTTTTTTTATGGCACAGGCCGGCAAACGAGCAAGTGGGTCACCTGATGGTAAGTGATCTCCACCGCCCATGTACGCCCACAATACAAGAAGAATCATGGGCGCGTTGCCGACCTTAAAGGAAAGGGATAATTAGGGATTGGGAAGGGGAGGGGATTTGGGCTTCCTGATATCTCACTCACTGTACGAAACGCAGCAGCGAGCCGCTCGCTACTTTACGTCGGTTTTCTGTGAGACAGTGGTAACGACCCGGTCGAGCCAGCCCATTCATGCTGTAGACAAAACTGTCTACAGCGTGGCTCTACCACTCATAAAATAATTTGTCTTCAAATATAACACAGATATGCATGCAAGTTCATAATACCAGAATTCCTGACGCAACTATCCGCAGTATGTATATACATATTGGATGTACAGATATATACATATATACACGTAGATGCAGACTAGTAGTGCCAGTAGGTATTTCAGTAACAAATAACAATATATTAGTTCCCGAGGGAGCGCGAACAAGGCTTAGCTTTTATGCCCGGCTTGCGATAGAGATGGGGCTTTGTCGATTGTCGATAAGTAGTTGTAGACATGTAGTTGAGTGGTTGTGCCACTTCTTTTGTTTTGTATTTTTCTTCTTTGGTTGTGCCACTTTTGTCTACAGCATGTATGAGCCGGCTCGATCGGATCATTGCCACTGTTTTACAGAAAACTTACGTAATGTAGCGGCTTCTACTACGTTTCGTACAGTGATTGAGATATTTAAAGGCTCAAATCACCATCTCCTTCCTAATCCCCTAATTACCCTTTTCTGTTAAAGTTGGATAGATTATATTTAATAACATAATCATTAAATCGACAACTTTACGTCGGTTTTCTGTGAGCAAGTGGTCATACCTTGGCCAAGCCGGCCCATTCATGCTGTTTTTATATTTATTTTTTTTACCGAGGAAAGTGACTACAATACACCTGATGGTAAGCACAGTGCAGTCCAAAAAACTAGTAACCACCAACAAACAATGAGTTTATATGTAGTCACTAGAATCATGCGGGCCTGTATAAATACCTCTTCACACTTCAAAGAAGGAAGAAGCAAATCGATGGGCCTGCAACAGGAGAGGCGGATGATCGATGCAGACACAGGGATATTTGGATTTACCCTTATACCTTCTTCCGCCAACCATAAAGCCATGTCGCAAGCCCATTAGAAACATAATAAATCCTACCACCAGAAACATAATAACAGCGACTATCTTTTGCAGACAGAATAATCTACAGTGTGGCTCTACCACTTAAAAATCGACAGTATACATACATATAAAGTATTTTTTTGTCAGTATCCGGAGGTGGGCGTTGTTAACTGCGATACAGTTAGATCACTGACTACTGCAGTTAGCAACGTGAAATTGTACTTTATGTTATATTGTTTTTTGTACTAATAAAGATTTATTTTTATTATTATAGTATCGACACAGTCACATCTCTAGCGGGTAAACTTATGCGGGCGAGCGATTTAAACGTTGCCGGAAGAAATATTCATTTCCAAATAAAATATCCTCTGTAGGCTTTCTTCTATTTTTGTTTTCACAGATTAAAGGTTACACTGTCTTTATCAATTAGCAAGATATTAAAAAAATACTTGGGGAAATTAAAATTGCATCTTAACAGTGAACGCTTATTTTTATTTACAAGGTGGTAGGGCCCTCGTATGCGAGAGGACGTCTGTGTTGGTACCACAGCTTTGTCTATTTCTGCCGCCAAGCAACAGTGTGTAAGAACTGTTGTGTTTCGGTTTGAAGGACATTGAAGCCAGTGAAATTACTGGGCATTGTCAGACTTAAGATCATATGTCTCGGGGTGACGAGCGCAGTTCAGTGCCATGCAGTGCTTTGTAATTCAAACTTTTGAGTCGTGTTGCTTCCGTTTATGGGCAGGCGTGGCGCTTACCATAAGGCCAGCGCCTTGCTCGTCTCGTCATACAATCAAATAAACAAAAAGAAAAAACGGATTTTATCGCGGTTTCTTACTTAATTTTGGTCCCGACGCGACGTTTCGAAAGTTTTTCAGCCTTCGTGGTCACGGGATGGACTGAAGTGTAGGTTGTCCAGAAAAGTTAATGTTACAGAAATGTTGCAGTGTCTACATTCAGTTTAGAATTATCCGTTCCGGACCCGGTCGAGCCGGCATATTCATATTGTAGACAAAACTGTCTACAGCGTGGATCTACCACACAACAAACCATGTTTTTTTTTTTTTATCCTGGCTCGGCAAAGTGACTACGCTACACCTGATGGTAAGTGTAGCGCAATCCAAGAATAATGTCGACCAACGATAAACAATGTGTCCATCGTAGGTCGAAAAGGGATGGGAAAAGGGTTAGGATCAGGGGGCAAGCCCCCTGGGGAAAACCGGATATACACTGGCTGACCCTGGAACGCGACCCACGCAAGGTGGGCAATGGTAGGTTTTAGCACCAATGTACAGTGGTCGCTATCCGGTCGGATACAAGTATCCTTCCACCAGCAATGCTAGGTAATGATATGCTAGGTTCCTTACCATATGTACGGTGGTCGCTATCCATTGAAAATGATCACTTATTCACACACCATATCACGGTGCCTCATAATAAAATGATAAAGTCAGCGTGTGTATCATCAATATTCAGGGTTGTGTTTAGTCGCGACTCACGGCAAGTGACAACCGGGTGTGGGGTGCGGACGCGGGGAGGGGGTGGGCGAAGTTAAAAACCGTGTAAGTTTATAATAATGCCGACGGTCTAGGGCAGCGGGCGTACACTGCCAGACATAAAAAGTATTAAGGATTTTTTTAAATGAATTATTTAGTCCGTTATCTATCAAAAGAAAGAAAAACATTTATTAACATAATAAAGAAAACATAAAAAACCACAAGTAGTAGGCAAGTATTATTACGGTTCAGCTCAGCGGGGAGGCGGTACGGACTGTCGAGACGAAAGTTGCAAGTTCGAAATCTGCCCCAAGAGCCTCTGATTCTCTCTGATCCTCTATTTGATGTATATATTATGCATATATTTACGTATATATTTTTAGGTATATGTTTATATATTCACTTGTTTGTATGTTATGATTAAATTTTGTAATATACTTGTTACGCCTACCTTTTCTATCTCTGCACAATCCTAAGGTTAACTGGTAGACAACGCCTCTGGCATTAAGTCCACCTATATACATATTTTGTATAAATAAATAAATATTTCCGGAGGCCCAAATCAAAGGCCTTTAATTATCCCTTTCCTTTAAAGTCGGCAATGCGCCCCTGATTCTGCTAGTATTGTGCACGTATATGGGTGGTGGTGATCACTTACCACCAAGTGCCACATTTGCTCATTTGCCGGCCTATCATCATCATCATCATCGTCATCAGCCACAGGACGTCCACTGTTGAACATAAGCCTCCCCCAAAGATTTCCAAACCGACCTGTTGGAAGCGGCCTGCATCCAGCGACTTCCTGCCGGTCTATACTATAAAAAAATATCTCAAACATTTTACACTTCAATAATCATTTATTTTGTCCGCTAGTGTACAATGATCTATCCGAGTTAAGGTGCGTATTAACGCATAATAAACTAGCAGAGCGGTTACGCCACAATACCCCACACGCTCTCTTTTTTTGGCCACAACTACAACCAATATCCACTGTAATATAAACCTTAAGACATCGGAATAAGTTGGAATTTCCTTTTTACCTTTACAAATTGCAAATCTTTGGGGAATTTTTAAACATTTTTATGGCAAAATGAACTTTAATATACTTTCAATAGGGATGATTTGAATAGGACTTTGTTATAGCTGTAAGGCCTTTTTGGATTTGAGGTAATATTGCCCCTTAGGTATATCAGATATTACGCGAAGGGTGTATATTTTTTTTTATTAAAAATCATCGCTCGGCGCCTCCGTTCCGTATTAATGGTGTTTTTGTTACTTTATTATTTGTTTGTGCAGTTTATGGGGATGTAGTACCATGAAATGCTAATGCAAATTCTCTTTGGTTTTTGATGTTTAAAATATTTTTTTTTCTACACTAATATTATAATCTGATTGTTTGCATTGAATAGGCTCTGAAACTACTGGACCGATTTGAAAAATTCTTTTACCATTACAATCCTACATTACCTGATGAACATAGGCTACTTTTTATCCCGGAAAAAGCAGATCAAGCGGGCGGAGCCGTGAGGAAAAGCTAGTTAAGTATATTTCGATAGTGGTAGATAGTTGAAAGCTATGCTGTTGATAGTTTGTAGACAGTAGTCTGCTGGTGTTGGGATATTCGTATCCGCCCGGATAGCGAACACCGTACATATGGTGTTAAAACCTGCAATAGTGACCCGCACACTATGTGTGGATCGCGTTTCAGGATCAGTCAGTGTATATCCGGTTCCCGAGGGTCTTGCGACATGACTTGATGGTTCTTTGGGGCGGGAATAGGGGTACATCCTTATACCCCTGTGACTGCATCAGTCATCCGTCTGTCCTGTCGCAGGCCCCTCGATTTCCTTCTTCCTTCTTCGAAGTGTGAAGAAGTATTTATATAGGCCGGCATGATTCTCCTGATCACCGGTAAACTCACTCTTTTTCGGTGGTCGCTGGTTTTTTTGGACTGCACTGCGCTTACCATCAGGAGTAGTGCAATCACTTTGCCGTGCACGGATAAAAAATACATAAAACATATTTTTACACACGAATTTAACCCTTATTTTTGAAGTCGGTTAAGAAGTCGCTACTCAATCTATAGCCCTTTTCTTTTTTACTTATAATTCTATCTCATTCGCTCTTGTTAATTACATTATAAGTAAAGGCGCGTTATGCTAATCATGCAAGCTGTGGCTTAGGGATTTTAAGCTGTTTGCTTATTAATCTGTGAGTCATGATTAGGCTATTGGTTTTACTGTATTTTGTGTGTAAGGAATGCCGTGAGAAACAACTTGATTTTTCTAATTATCTGTATTTTTGGCAGCCCCGAGGTGCAGTGGACGAGTAACTGTCTGCGAAGCGAGAGGCCGTGGGTTTGAATCCCGCACCGAGAAAAATGTTATGGGATATTTCGGGTTTGGGTGTTGTGGAACCGCAAGCCTGTAGTTAGTTAGTAGTTACTGATTACCACGATTTAGGTTAACCCAATATGGTGTCAGGTTAGTTTTAGATTTTCATGAGAACTTCTTGATGGCGCAGTCACGACTGCTGAGCTGAGGTCTCGGGTTCGATTCCTGGGTCGGGTAAAGTGATAATGGGTTTTTGTATTAGGAAATGCTCAGTATCAGCCCGGAGTCTGGAATTGTGTCCGGTATGGCGATAGGCTCGCCCTTTATCACATCATGGGACGGAAATAAGCGTGGCGAAACATAATATGCTCGTTTTTCATTCATATTAAAAAACCCGTTAGGTTGTGATATAAAAGCTACAGCTAAAGACAGTATTAGAAGTCAACCTGTAAAAGTAGTGGTTATACATATGTACATACATACATAAACTTAAGCCTGTTTCCCATAGAGGTAGGCAGAGACAACGGACTTCCACCTGCTACGATCCTTACACACCTCTTTGGCCTCATTCACTCTCATTACATTCTTCATGCATGCACGTCGGTTTAGGGTACTTCTGACCTGGCCTTTCTCGAGAATATCTCCGACTTGATCTAAGAACGTTCGCCGAGGCCTTCCCCTCCCAACTGTACCATTCACACTCGCCATGTATATTTGTTTCGTCAATCTTCTTTCATCCATCCTCTCTACATGCCCAAACTATCTCAGTATTCCTTTCTCAATCTTCGTTACTACATCTCTCACACCACACCTCTGTTTTACCTCTCTATTTCTTACTCTATCTCTAGTAGTAGTTATGTACTCTTTACATAGTATAAAATGAAGTCGCTTCCGCTGTCTGTTCGCTTAGATCTTTTAAACTATTCAACGGATTTTAATGCAGTTTTCAGCAATAGATATGTATATATACATATTTGCGTCGGGGTCTGGGTGTTGTGAGAGCGAAAGTTTCTCGTAGTTCCTGATATCCATGACACAAGACTCATATCTTACTGTAGAGTCAGGACTATGTGTGTGACTGTTGGGTGTATTTCATCATCATCATCATCAGCTACAAGACGTCCACTGCTCAACATAGGCCTTTCCCAAAGATTTCCAGACCGACCTGTTGGAAGCGGCCGGCATCCAGCGACTTCCTGCGATCTTTATCAGGTCGTCTGTCCACCTTGTAGGTGGACGTCCAACGCTGCGCTTGCCAGTACGTGGCCTCCATTCCAGAACCTTTCTGTCCCATCGGTTATAGGTTATTATTTAGACGTGGCCTCTAAATATGGGCCGTATAAGACGGCTCACAGTTACTCAGCGAGCTATGGAGAGAGCTATGCTCGGTGTTTCTCTACGTGATCAAATCAGAAATGAGGAGATCCGTAGAAGAACGAAAGTCACCGACATAGCTCAGCGGATTAGCAAGCTCAAGTGGCAGTGGGTAGGCCACATAGCTCGCAGAACCGATAACCGATGGGTGTATTTATTTATTATTATTTATGTATATTACGGTATGCCCCATAGGAGCAGGACAGTAACATGCAGGTGAAACCGCGAGGGACAGCTAGTATATACATAAATTACAAGAGAGACTCAACAGCCCACCTGTATTTCATATTAGCAAGGTTCGTACATTTCGCCCGCACTCTTACTTTCAGCTCAGTTATTACATTTTTGTGTTTCGAGTGTAACGCGGTATAAAAGTGTTGGCAATGGGTGAATCAGGCCGGCATTATTCTGCCGACCATCGAGGAACACAATGTATCTTGACGGTTGATTCATTTGGACTCCAGTGTACTAATCAGGTCCAGTGTAGTTACTTTCTCATGCCAGGACCAAAAAATATTTAAAAAATCCCGCACATCCATTAGAAAAAGATTTATAATTGATGTTAAATAGTTTTTTTTAAATAAAATCCAATAAAGTGCCTTTAGGCAAACGCTTTCTCGCCATTCAATCAAATAATAATAATAAAAAAAAAACAAGTTAAGCATGAACGTACATAAAACATATATACAGACGAAATAAGAACATTTGTATTTTTGAGGCGGTTAAAAAGTAGCCTATGTCACATAATCTATCTTTATATAAAGGTGTTGCGTGAAAGACAAACTAACCAACAAATTTTCGTATTTATAAATTAATAGCTGTCCCTCCTCGTTTCACCTGCATGTTACTGCCCTGCTACCATGGGTTATAGCGTGATATACATATAAACTTCCTTATGAAACACTCTATCTATTTCTTAAAACTGCATTAAAATCCGTTGAACAGTTTAAAAGATCTAAGTGAACAGACAGCGGAAGCGACTTCATTTTATACTATGTAAAGATATTCTATTATAAATAACTAGCTTTTGCTCGCGGCTCCGCCCGCGTGATCTGCTTTTCCCGCGATAAAAAGTAGCCTATGTCTTATTCTGATGTATAAACTATATTATTGTAAAGTTTCATTAAAATCCATTCAGTAGTTTTTACGTGAAAGTGTAACAAATATCCATCCATCCATATTTACAAACTTTCGCGATTATAATATTAGTAGGATAAGTCGGACTAGTAGGATTAGTAGGAAGTAGGATTGGAAACATGATTTACACTTAAAACAGTATATTTTGAACCCCATCATACCCAAAACTCGACAGTGCATATTGCAATTACTGTGGACAGACGCATGCCAATATCATCCCTCTCTACACCCCCTCCCTCTCCAGCCGAGCCTGAGTATTCGATTACAACTACCACTCGACACACACACGATAATTGTGTTTTAAACGCTCCTTAAACAGTATCTATTGATGAGTATTGCAATAAAATACAGTAGGTAGAGTTAGAGTGGTAGAGTCGCAGTGTTTTTTTATCTGATTGAATGACGAGACGAGCAAAATTGCTCATAATCAAAAGCAACACCACACAGAACTTTGAATTATAAAGCACTGAACTGCGCTAGTCACTTCGAGACATAAGATGTTAAGTCTCACAATGTCCAGTAATTTCACTGGCTTCAATGTCCTTCAAACCGAAACACAGCAGTGCTTACATACTGTTGCTTGAAGGCAGAAATAGACAAAGCCGTGGTACCAACCCAGACGGCCTCTCGCATACGAGGGAACTATCACCTTGTAAACTTTTTAAAGTTACATGTGTATTCATTGTTTAATAGTGCTTTAAACAAATACTTGAGGTAATTTGCCTGTCTATAGATGGTGGTACGATATTCATATCCGCCCGGATAGCGACCACCGTACACATGGTGTTAAAACCTGCCATAGTGATCCACACACCTTGTGTAGATGGCGTTCCAGGTTCAGCCAGTGTATATCCGGCTCTCCCGAGGGGCTTGCGGTATGACTTGATGGTTGGTTGGGGCGGGTATAGTCTGCAATGTACATCCTTGTATCCCTGTGCCTGCATCGGTCATGCACCTGTCCTATCGCAGGCCCCTCGATTTGCTTAATTCGGAGTATGAAGAAGCATTTATATAGGCCGGCATGATTCTGATGACCACCGATAATCTTATTGTTTGTTGATGGTCGCTGGTATTTTTGGACTGCACTGCGCTTACCATGTGTAGTGCATTCACTTTGCCGTTCTGGAATAAAAAAAATGTTACTTATGATAGCGAGATGTAGCGCTTAATATCAGACGAGCGATCTTCTCGTTGAAAAGTAATTACTTCTTAAATAGTATCACTTAAGAGCATACACCACTGACTTTTCTAAGTTAATTGTTAATTATCGCTTGCTTTAACGGTGGAGGAAACATCGTGAGGAAACCTGCATACCTGAGAATTCGATAAGATTTTTCGAAGGTATGTGAAGTCTGCCGACCCGTATTAGGCCAGCGTGGTGGACTAAGGCCTGATCCCTCTCATTCAGTAGAGGAGGCCCGTGCCCAACAGTGGGACGAATATAATATAAAGGGCTAATAATAAAATAAAATAGTAAGTAACATTTATAAATAACATCACCCCAACCCACCCACATACTGTCGGTACTATTATATTATTCGCTGGAATTAATTAGAGCCGTAGCACCGCTACGATATGAGCTACAACGCTACGCCCCGTAGCAGTCGGCATGCGATGTCTCCTTAATTGGTTGTTTATATAGAGCATGTTATTAATGTGCGGATTCCGTACGGACTAGAATACGACTACGACTTGGGTCGAAGTTGTTGGACTTTAGACTCGTAATTTCAAAGTCCATTTGTACGAATTTGTAACATATCACCGTTTTTTTGTTAATGTTTTTTTTTGCCTTGATAGGTAGACGAGCAAGCGGCCCGCCTGATGGTAAGCGGTCACCGCCGCTCATGGACATCGGCAATGCCAGGTGCACAGCCAAGCCACTGCCTACCACTGAAGGGTTAATCTTTTTAAGCCTCGTTTAAAGAAGGACATGTCATAGCGCTCGGGAAACACCGAGGCAGGGAGTTCATTCCAGAGCTTTTTTGAAGTGAAAACTTCTTTACCCACGTTGAGCACTTTTTGGTAACGGGAAATCTTATGGGTTCGCGTCACCGACATTTACACGTATAACACATCGTATATTTGACAGCCTCCGTGGCGCAGCGGGCGTGTAGCCGGCTGTAAAGCGAGAGGCGAGGGTTTGATCCCCGCATCGAGACAAATGTTTGTGTGATCCACAAATATTTGTTTCGGGGTCTGGGTGTTGTGAGACCGAAAGTCTCTCGTAGTTCCTGGTACCCACGACGCAAGACTCGTATGTTACTGTGGGGCCAGGACTATGTATGTGACTATTGGGAGTTTTTTTTTTATATATATCTGGCCGTGTGCTGTGTGCGTTAGACGCTTTTTGGATGGGTGAAATCTTGTGAGTTCGCGTCACCGACATGCGTTATAGCAGTATATATGTAGCTATACAGGTGACGTATTGTGCAACATTAGTGCTGAGTATAGCTTTACAAGTGAAATTGAATGGGTTTAGTAAAAAGTTTAATGTGTACATTGTTCAAATAGTGTTTTAGTTTGATTATTATCATAATTGTAAAACCACTGCGCAGTACAATAGTGAGTACTAAATAAACAATGAGTTTATCGGTGGTCACCAGAGTCATGCCGGCCTTTTTTTATTTGATTGAATGACGAGACGAGCAAGGTGCTTGCCTGATGGTAAGCGCCACGCATGCTCATAAGCAGAAGCAACACCACACAGAACTTTGAATAACAAAGCAATGACACTGAACGCACTGCATGGCACTGAACTGCGCTCGTCACCCCGAGACATAAGACGTTAAGTCTCATAATGCCTAGTAATTTCAGTGGCTTCAATGTCCTTCAAACCGAAACACAACAGTGCTTAAACACTGTTGCTTGGCGGCAGAAAAAGACAAAGCGGTGGTACCTACCACCTTGAAAGTATAAATGCTTCTTCCCTCTCCGGAGAGTATCCTCTGAATTAAACAATACCTTTAAATTATATACCAAATATATTCGTCCCGTTATATGCAATTCAAAAAGGGAGGTACGAGAGATGTAACATTTGAATTAAATTCCCTCGCCGTGTCGGGTACACCTGGAGGACTTGAGGGCTTGGGGAGGGAGCGTCGGGGGGACGGCGGGACTCTACAGGACGCGTAATTGTTATACAGTATGTTTGTTTTTACATTGGCGTTAAAGTTTTTTTTTTTTTATAGTAGACTTCGGCATATGCATGCATCGGTAGCTTGCCCATTGCCACTTAAGCTTGCTAATCCACTGGGCTAAGTTGTAAGTTGGTCCTGATGGTAAGTGATCTACAATGGACATTCACAATATTTGAATAATCACGGATGCGTTGCCGACCTTTGAAAAGGATTATTATGGGATAGTCAAAGGAAGGGGATTTGGGAGTCAGGATATTTCCATTAAATATATTATATGATGGAATGCCAAGCTTTAAAGTATTTTCATTTTCATATACACACAATACCTATATTCGACATGGTTGCTATATTTATAATTTTATTTTTTAATCTCGGTGTAATCTGTGAAAGAAATATTATTTTACTATAGTAAATCCCTCAATAAACAGTAGGTAAAGTACCACGAAGGCTGATAATTTATAAAAAAATGCAATAAAATTCGTTTAAATTAGATTTATTTCAATGAGTATGTAATCCTTTTTTTTTTTTTTTTTTTTTATTAGCCTTATAATATTCGTCCCACTGCTGGGCACGGGCCTCCTCTACTGAATGAGAGGGATCAGGCCTAAGTCCACCACGCTGGCCTAATGCGGGTTGGCAGACTACACATACCTTCGAAAAATCTTATCGAATTCTCAGGTATGCAGGTTTCCTCACGATGTTTCCTTCACCGTTAAAGCAAGCGATAATAATTAACAATTAATATACACGTAACTTAGACAAGTCAGTGGTGTATGCTCTTGGGGCTGGTTTCGAACCTGCGACTTTCGTCTCGACAGTCCATACCACTCCCTGCTGAGCTATCGCTGCTATTACTAATATTATAAACGCGAAAGTTTGTAAGTATGGATGGATGGATGTATGTTTGTTACTCTTTCACGTAAAAACTAATGAATGGATTTTAATGAAACTTTACAGTAATATAACTTATACATCAGAATAAGACATAGGCTACTATGTTTTTCAAAAATCAACCCCTGAAGGGTTTAAAAAGGGGATGATAATTTGTATGAAAAATCTAAACCGCTGAACCAACTTCAATGAATTTTGGGCACAAATATAGTTAATCACCCGGGGTTAAACATAGGGTTAATACCTTTTCTTTAAATTTCAACCCCTAAAGAGCCCGAATAGGGGTAAAGTTTGTATGAAAGCTTTTTGATGGTGAAACGAAGTTCGCGGGCACAGCTAATATTCGCATAAACATAAGAAACCTTTAGGTAAAGAAAATTAAAAAAAAAACGTTTTTTTACAAAAATAATCACTCTGTATCTAAGGTAGTATACAAGTATAAACGAAAAATGCCAGGAATTTTCATGGAACAGGAAGCGATGTATTTGAAATGTTTTATTAAATTCTTTTGTAGTTTCATATAAAATGTGCTTAGAGGTTGTGCTGCCTCGTTGTCGATGTTCAAGGTTCAAATTCGGCGTTCATTGTAGGCAATTATTTGTGCAGTGCATTAAAATGAAAATTTGCAGGTTTTTTTACCGGGACATATCTTCACTAGAAAGGCAAAAAAAAAAATTGAGAGGTGTCAAGGGACACCCGGATGGAACGAAGTTCCTTTCGATTATTTTTAATTTTAATTTTGAGAGTCAAGGTCGGGGTCAAGGAAAAAAATCGGGGTCAAGGTCAAGGTAAAAACCGGGGTCAAGGTCAAGGTCAAGGGCAAGGTCGAAGTCAAGGTAAAAATCGGGGTCAAGGTCAAGGTCAAAGCCAAGGTAAAAATCGGGGTCAAGGTCAAGGTCGAAGTCAAGGTAAAAATCGGGGTCAAGGTCAAGGTCAAGGTCACGGTTGGGGTTCAAGATCAAAGTCTTGTGAAAGTCCGGTCCAAGCTGACTGGTCACTGTGTGACGCCACCTGGGACTTCGAAATTATCGATGTTCCAGGGAGGTCAGCTAACGCTGGCTGGTCGAAGAATTATGTCGTGACAAAACTTTTCGTGCCAACTTTTCGTACAAATTTTTTCCGTCTAGCCCCTTTTCGCAACGCGCAATAAGGAACTACGTTCCAAAATACTAAAGCGTCAACACGTGAACTTTACGGTAGAGCGTTTAAAAGTTCTTTTATTTACGAAAAACGAAAAAACTTTTTATTTTTTAAAATTCATAATAAATCATGATTCAAAAAGATATGGTTCAATAAAATAAAAGTTTTACTGGAATTTATACAGTAGGTAAATTGATATAAATTTTATCGTTCCGTAAAACTCACGTATTGGCGCTATAGTAGTGGCCTTTCTAGTGAAGATATGTTTTTTTAGTCTGGTTTTGGGACCAAAAATTTATCGTGGCAGTGTTTTCGCCGGGCTTATTTCTATCCCATGATCTGGGGCGAGCCTAACGCCATACCGGGCACAAATTTTAGACTTCGGGTTGAAACATCCTTGTATCCCTGTGCCTGCGTCGGTCGTCAGCTTGTCCTGTCGCAGGCCCCTCGATTTGCTTCTTCTCTCTCCAAAGAGGGATAAAGCATTAATATAGGCCGGCACGACTCTAGTGACCACTGATAAACTCATTGCTTGTCGGTGGTCGCTGGCTTTTTGGACTGCACTACGCTTACAGTCAAGGGTAGTGCAGTCACTTTGCCGTGCTCGGATAAAAACAAAATTGTACGATAAGTCGGGTCAACCGGGTTGTTACCACTGACTCAGAAAATCGGCGTAAGGAAATTTGCTGTTGCGTTTTGTACAGTCAAGTTCGCCCTTCTCATAATAAATAACACCCAACACACATAGCCCTGACCCCACAGTAAGATACGAGTCTTGTGTCGTGGGTATCAGGAACTACGAGAGACTTTTTGGTCTCACGCACCCAAACCGGAAACAAATATTTGTGGATCAGACAAATATTTGCTCGGTGCGGGAATCGACCCCATGGCCTCACGTTTCACAGTCAGCTACTCGCCCACTGTGCCACGGAGGCTGTCAATCCTTTATTATTATCCCTTTCCTTTAAGGACGACAATGCATGATTGATCTGGTATTATGGGCCTTAACAGACGGTGGAGATCACTTACGATCAGGTGACCCACTTGCTCGATTGCCGGCCTCTAATATCAAAAAGGCGAGTTAGAACAACTTTATTGTTTGGACCTTTGTCATTCTGGTTATAAATAATTGGAAATGCATAATGATTACTTATGTTTACGCGAATGTTACATATTGAAATAAACTGAAAAGCTTTGGGAACGTCGGGACCAAAATTAAATAAAAAACCGCGATAAAATCCGTTTAAATTAGTTTTATTTCGATTGGAAATGCATGCTTATTTTTTCGAATACTCAAATGCAAATTGTGATTACCTGGCTTTATTTTAATTTTTTATAGCATAGGCCAGCAAACGAGCAAGAGGGTCACCTGATCGTAAGTGATCTCTACCGCCCATGTACGCCCACAATACCAGAAGAATCATGGGCGCGTTGCCGACCTTAAAGGAAAGGGATAATTAGGGACTGGGAAGGGTAGGGGGATTTGGGCCTCCGGATATCCGTAATCTGTCTTGTAATCCGGATATTGATTACAAGTATTTGAAGCTAAGACCTCGTTCATTGCTCAGCATTAATAAACTACCACCAGACCAATGAGGCGATATAAAACCAATATAAAACCTATACTTATTCAATGAAACAGTCCAAAGTATACAGTCCAAATACATTTTCGACAGTCAAGAGACATTAGGTCCCTTTACGGAATTATTATGCCGGCCTGAAGTTACTGGATATACATAATCCTGGAACGCGACTCGCGTGAACATGATGCTATGATTTTTCTACTAATATGGTTGCTATCTAGGGTACAAAAATATCACCCTACTCTACCAGCACCACTTAAAAAATATTTTAATTTTGTCGAAGTGTTTTAATAATTATTATTTACGTTTACGCGAATTACACATTGAAATAAATCTACTTTAAATGGATTTTATCGCGGATTTTTTTTAAATTTTGGTCTCAACTTTCCAAAGCTTATCTTATCTTTGAATTAGAGGTTAAAGTAAAATATACCGCTTATTTTTTTTTATTTTTTTTTACTAGCCCTATATTATATACGTCCCACTGCCGGGCACGGGCCTCCTCTACTGAATGAGAAGGATTAGCCCTTACTCCACCACACTGGCCTAATGCGGGTTGGCAGACTTGACATACCTTCGAAAAATCTTATCGAGTTCTCAGGTATGCAGGTTTTCTCACGATGTTGCCTTCACCGTTAAAGCAAGCGATAAATAACAATTAATATACACGTAACTTAGAAAAGTCAGTGTTGTATGCTCTTGGGGCTGGTCTCGAACCTGCGACTTTCGTCTCGACAGTCCGTACCACTCTCCGCTGAGCTATCACTGTTTTACCGCTTAAATTAAAAATAGTAAAATCTCGAACGAAGCATTATTGAAATAAAATAGAAAAAGAAAAACATCCGCTCTCTATTCCGTCAAGTGGCCATTTCCCCGCATTCCTTATTCAGCAACGTCCAAAAATTAAAGGCGATTTTACAAGGAATCGCACTCAGAGAGCGACGTCCGCGCCCGCTCTGAAATATTCCGATGTTATTCGAGAGCCCTTATTTACCGGCTCTATAGCTGCGTACCGTGACTTTGTTCGTATTTGTTTTTTCCATTACAACGGAACGCCCTGCGTGGGTTCCACGATAATATTTCAATATCGCTGGGCGCGCTGCCCTCCAACTTAAGTGATTTCCACGCGACCCGATTGGTCCGTGCGAAGCTCTCTCGCCGTGCGTTCGATATCCCACACTGGACGAGACAGAGACGGAAGATATCAACGGTGATACGATTGCTTTGAGTTAAATAAGGACGGCGACACAAATATCAGCCCATGAATATTGCATACCACCACCGATCCGTATCAATAATACGTGCACGAATGAAATAGATTATTCGTTTGTTCATATCGAGTCAACAAAACTGAGCGTCCATTATAAGGCGCTTGGTGTGCGCGAGCGAGAGGAGTGGGTGGCGACTGTGCCGTAGAAAGGGATGGGTATATTTCCCGCGGTAGGTTGGTCCTTCGCGCCGGATCGGGTCCGTCGAGAATCGTTTTTGTACCAGTCGCCACTCGGTTTTCACATTAAACGATCATTTTAAGGGCGAACCAATCAAACGGCAAATTCATACAAATTGATACTAAACGGGTAGTATTAATTTTATAACAAAAATTAAGTGTGTAAATAAGTTGTGAGCCGAGTCTAATTAAACTAATTGGGTATAATACAACGCTAATTATTTTAAATTAAGCCGGATTTTGTATGGAATATCGTTATTTTTGTGTGTTGTTGGACTATTTTGTGATTTTTTCGGGACAATGAGGGTGTTTTGTTGCTAGGCTAGTGTTTGTGTGGTGTAAAAAAAATGTCGACATAGGGGGCGGCCGCGCCTGGCCCTTCGAGGCCATGTTAAATAACCTCACGGCGACGGCTTTGGGTGGTAAGTACATTTATATAATCACATATTGAATAATGAATGTCGTATGTTCGTCATTATTGTTTAATTAATCTCAGTAAGGTTCTTACAATGTGAAAGTCAATTATTCCTACTTTACAAAGAAGACTCCGCCGACTGCCTTGGTGGCGTATTGCGTACGCGGTACGACTGCTGTGCTGAGGTCTCGGGTTTGATCCCCGGGTCGGGTAAGGGGGTAATAGGTTTTTCTATCATGCAATGCTCACTATCAGCCCGGAGTCTAGAACTGTGCCCGGTATGGCGATAGGCTCGGCCCCTATCACCTCATGGGACGGAAATACGCTCGGCGAAACGTGGATATACGGGGTAACCCTCTGCCTACCCGTTCGGGGGTTACAGGCGTGACTGAGTGTACAAAGGAGAAATATTACATGCATACATACGCACTCAATTTAAAATCCCCGTCGGGGTATAATTATAATGATAGTTAATTATGTTTCTAAATAATACTAGTCCTGTATTATACACGTCCCACTGCTGGGCACGGGCTTCCTCTACTTAATGAGTGGGATTAGGCCTTAGTCCACCACGCTGGCCTAATGCGGGTTGGCAGACTTCACATACTTTCGAAAAAAATTATCGAGTTCTCAGGTATGCAGGCTTCGTCACGATGTTTCCTTCACCGTTAAAACTAGGCTTGTTACTGCCCTGCTTACATGGGTCATAGCGTGATATACATATAAATTTTCCGGAATAAATTCTCTAAATGATAGTGAAAATTGCATCTAAATCCGTTGCATAGTTTAGGAGAAATAAACGAACAAACAGACAGACAGACGCAGATAGCGATTTTATTTTAGTATTAACTAGCTTTTGCTCCGCCCGCGTGAACAGCAAATATTATCATCCCCTATTTTATCCCATTGGGTGTAGAATTTATCAAAATCCTTTCTTAGCGGATGCCTACGTCATAACATCTACCTGCGTGCCAAATTTCAGCCCGATCCCTCCAGTGATTTGGGTTGTGCGTTGATAGATCACTATGTCAGTCAGTCAGTCACCTTTGAGTTTAATATATTAAAATTTAGAGGATGTCATGACGATACCGCGCGATGGATGTATGAAGTGAAATAATACAATTTCATACAATAAATCATAAAAATCGGTGTATCGGTGCGTGCAACTGGTACTATGAGGACTTTAAACGCATGATTTCTTATGTTTACGCGAATAATTACACTTTGAAATAAAACTAATTTAAACGGATTATATCGCGGTATTTTATTAATTTTGATCCCGACGTTTCGAAAGCTTTTCAGCCTTTGTGGTCACGGAGTGGACTGACTGGCCACGTAGGCTGAAAAGCTTTGACTTTAAACGCAGCTTGCACTTAAATAGACATCTGTTTGAAAATACTAATAGCATTAAAAATGCGAGAGGCCATCTGGGTTGGTACCACCGCTTTGTATATTTCTGCCGCCAAGCAATTACAGTGTGTAAGCACCGTTGGGTTTCGGTTTGAAGGACATTGAACCCAGTGAAATTACTGGGCATTATGAAACTTTTGAGTCTTATGTCAAAATGTGAAATCAATTATGATATTTTCATAGTGTAAAGAATTCAATAAATAATTCTAAAATAATATAAAATGTTCTTAATCAATTCAGCTTTTCTAAAGATTAATGCTGGTATATAATGATTTCTTACGTTTACGCGAATGTTACCCATTGAAATAAAACTAATTTAAACGGATTTATCGCTTTTCAGCCTTTGTGGCCACGTCCACCCCGTGACTGCGAAGGCTGAAAAGTCTTCGAAACGTCGGGATCCAAATTAATAAAAAACCGCGATCATTGACAGCCTCCATGGCGCAGCGGGCGAGTAGCCGGCTGTGAAACGAGAGGCCGCAGGTTCGATCCCCGCACCGAGACAAATGTTTGTGTGATCCACAAATATTTGTTTCGCGGTCTGGGTGTTGTGAGACCGAAAGTCTCTCGTAGTTCCTGATACCCACGACACAAGACTCGTATCTTAATGTGGGGTCAGGACTATGTATGTGACTGTTGGGTGTATTTATTTATTTCAATGCTGATATAGCCAGCCAGTCAGACGCGAGTCAGGGATGCCTTTTACCACGGAGTGATAATCGATTCCAATGTTATAAATCAATTATAACCTAGTGATTCATATTGACTCTACACTACTTAGTCACATTCGATTTGCTTTTTCCATCTCCGAAGAGGGAAGAAGCATTTATACAGGCCGGCATGATTCTGGTGACCACCGATGAACTTATTGTTTGTTAGTGGTCGTTAGTTTTTTGGACTGCACTACGCTTACCATTAGGTGTATTGCAGTCACTTTGCAGTGTTCGGATAAAAAAAATAGTACAAATTGTTCTACCATATTTTATCATATTTCATCATAGCAATGTTATAGTGTATTTGCATAGTCCGATTTTACTTGGTCACCTGGTAAATCCGTTGTGATTTGAACCATCTAAATATACTTTTAATCTTTTGAGTGTTAAGCCACGTTGTAGAAAGTATTGACTATTTTTATTATTTGATTGAATGACGAGCAAGGCGCTCGCTTCATGGTAAGCGCCACGCCTGCCCATACATACAGAACTTTGAATTACAAAGCACAACATGGCACTGAACTGCGCTCGTCACCCCGAGACATGAGATGTTAAGTCTCATAATGGCCAGTAATTTCACTGGCTTCAATGTCCTTCAAACCAAACCACAACAGTGCTTACACACTGTTGTTTGGCGGCAGAAATAGACAAAGCGGTGGTACCAACCCAGACGGCCTCTCGCATACGAGGGACCTACCACCTTGTATAGGCAAAGCGGTGGTACCAACCCAGACGGCCTCTCGCATACGAGGGACCTACCACCTTGTATAGGCAAAGCGGTGGTACCAACCCTAATGACCGTCAGCCATTAGCCAATCGGCTAATTACCACCAATAATTTGACTTCCAATTAAAAGCAATCGTCCTTTATCCGCAATACAATTTGATCTACATCCGAATAAATCTAATACAGACTATATCAAATCCGACAACAAATACGCATCCCCGGGCACGACAACAGTTCTGTTTTACGGGATTCAATTCCATTAAAGCCAGTTTATGAGCCGACGGTAATCCCGCAAAGCCGTGGGGTTGAACTCGCTAAGATTTTATTCGGCAAACGTCGACACTTTTGTCGTGTTGTCGTGTTTTCATTTAAAGTTTCGTCGAGTCTTTGTGGGATTAAATGTTATTCTCAGATGGAAATTATTAATTATTATGAAATAAAATACATTTTATGACATTTCTATTGTGGTTTTTTAAATGGAATATCTTAAAATGTCCTAAAAAGAGATAGAACATTATTATTTAGTTGTAACATTTAATCACACAAAAACCGACGTAAAGTAACGGCTTGCTGCTGCGTTTAGTAAGGTGAGTGAGATATCCGGAGGCCCAAATCCCCTCCCCTTCTCATTCCCTAATTATCCTTTTATGTTCAGCAGTGGACGTCTTGTGGCTGATGATGATGATGAAGCTGAACAAGGACAAACACGCATTAAAGTACTGAACAATAAATTATTTAAATCGTACTCAGTAATTTATGCCAAACAAATATCAACTGGTAAATCTGCTGCAAATTTTTAAGGTCTCAAGATAACGCCCAGCTATTTTGAGGAACTGATGCTCGGAGCACAAGTATAGGTCTAGATTAAAGTCAAAAGCGAGGATCTCATTAATATAATAAATATATAGCTTTTCTTAGGAGGTGGTTGGAGATACAACGAGGTTAGCAAATAGGCTGGTTGACTCGATTTATTTTATTTAATAACGTTACATACCCAAAACATATTATCGAAAAAAAATACGAAATGTGTTTCACGACAAACCGAATCCACAAAATTATTTACACGAACACGTTATACACAAGATAATTATTTAACGAGAGATAATTTAACGTGTTAAGTTCTCTATTCAAAAAATTTAGATTTCTCCCATTCTCTTTAGCCGTCTTCAAAAAAATAGTTTCTCAATTCTGCGCGTATATTTTTGCTTTTTTATGTATCTACAATGATTTCTCCGCCAATTGTGGACCATTGTGAAAAATTTCATTTGATAGAATTTATCTGCGGTGTGGTCCCGTATGTATTCGGTTAAATCTAATGGAATACGGAGTAAAAATTTAAATTCCCCGGACAATAGCTCATTCGTAGCGTTTGTGATATTGAGTTGGAATTTATATGCCATAGCTGCAGCTAAAAGGCAACGCTGAAAAAAAAAGAAGTGTGTGTGTGCAATTCACACACGGCAGAAGTAAAACTTCAGAAAAGTAGCCTACAAGAGAATGAGATAAAAATAGAGTATCAGTGGTATTAGGATAATCAAAAGGTCTATTATTTTTATAATACTTTTACCAAGCTTAAAAATTATTTAAAATTTTAATGCGAAATATTAATTTTATATATTTACATACTTAAGATCTTGTTTCTTTCCAACCTTTTTCGTTTTATCAAATTTTCAAATCACAACTATTCTAAAGAAGTTTCACTTCAATAACCGACTTAAAAGCCGACTTCTAATATAATATTTGGATTGGATAGGGATATCTCACTCACCGTACAAAACGCAGCAGCAAGCCGCTGTTTGACGTCGGTTTTCTTTGAGATAGTGATAACGACCCGGTCGAGCCAGCCCATTCGTGTTGTAGACAAAACTGTCAACAGAGTGGTTCTACATCTCATACAAGGTGGTAGGTCCCTCGTATGCGAGAGGCTCTCTGGGTTGGTACCATAGTTTTGTCTTCTTCTACCGCCAAGCAATAGCGTGTAAGCACTGTTGTGTTTCGGTTTGAAGGATATCGAGGCCAGTGAAATTACTGGGCAATATGAGACTTAACATCTTATGTCTCGGGGTGACGAGCGCAGTTCAGTGTCAGTGCTTTGTAATTCAAAGATCTGTGTAGAGTTGCTTCTGTTTATGGGCACGCGTGGCGCTTACTATCAGGTGAGCGCCTTGCTCATCTCGTCATTCAATCAAATAAAATAAAAATCATCAATTAATTATTTGACCGGTTTTAAAGTCTGGTAGCAATATTGCGTATTCTATGTTTGCTATTAATCAGGTATTTGTTTTGTATGACTCGTTACTGTTTGTTTTATTCATAGGTTACTAATATGACCTTATTGGTTTAGTGGTAGCGTAATAAGGCTGAGAACCGTGAGTTCTTGGGTTCAGTTTCCAGGTCGGTCTATTATGATCTGTGTTTGAATTTTCGATTTGAGAAATATAGGTATTGCTCAGGATTGGAGTTTGTAACATGTATTTTTTTTATTTAATTGAATGACGAGACGAGCAAGACGCCTGCACATAAACAGATGCAACACTACACAGAACTTTGAATTGCAAAACACTGCATGGCACTCAACTGCGCTCGTCACCCCGAGACATAGATGTTAAAATCTCGTAATGCCCAGTAATTTCACGGGGTTCAATGTCCTTCAAACCGAAACACAATATTAGTTACACACAATTGTTTGGCGGCAGAAATAGACTAAGCGGTAGTACCAAACCAGGCGGCCTCTTGCATACTAGGCACCTACCACCTTGTTATGGCGATAGGCTCGCCCCTTATTACATTATTGGACGGAAATAAGCTCGGCGAAATGTGGGTGTACTGGTTATACCTCTGCCTACCCTTTCGGGTATAAAGGCGTGACATCTGTGGGGAGTGTCTCGAACTTTGGAAACTCAATATCTCAGATTAAAAGAGGCCATAACCTATGAGTTTGTTTCGGCATTTCTTCTCATGGCTAGCCACGAAATAAAATTATAACCTAGTATAAAAAAATATTGACATGTAAAAGTGATATTTATGATCCAATTTACAGATTAAATGATTTGATTGACTGCTGAGACGAAAGCAGCAGGTTCGAAACCAGCCCCAAAAGCATGCACCTTTGACTGTTCTTAGTTACGTGTATATTAATTGTTAATTATCGCTTGCTTTAACGGTGAAGGAACCATCGTGAGGAAACCTGCATACCTGAGAAGTTCTACATAAGAATTTCGATGATATATGAAGTCTACCTGCATTAGGACAGCGTGGTAGACTAAGGCCTATTTCCTCTCATTCAGTAGAGGAGGCCTGGGGAAATTCTATCGCCACACCGGGTACACATTTTAACCACGGGCAATTTATCTACACTAATATTATAAAGAGAAAAGATTAGTATTTTTGTATGTAACGAATAAACTTAAAAACTACTGGACCGATTACAAAAAATATTTTGCCGTTAGAAAGCTACATTATCACTGAGTAACATAGGCTACTTTTTTATCCCGGAAAAAACAGATCACGCGGGCGGAGTTGCGCGGAAAAGCTAGTATGTGATATTCCTAATCTCTCAGATATATCAACAAAAATTGTGATTACCTGACGTGGGACTTGAACTTAGAACATGACCGTTTGTTAGCCTACGTAAGCTGCTAAACCAATAGGCGAAATCAGCCAAACCCAAGAAAAACCTAAAACTTAAAGAAATTCTTTCTCCCCTCAACGCAAAGTTGTTATTACCGCCTGAACTTAGAATTGCCAACGTTAAGAATATTCCCCAATTTCGGGGGGTTAATAGAAAATCAGCGCGGCAGTAAGCGAGGTGGCCCCGACCCGTCGAGCCGAACTTTGCACATTTCACGCTTTAACACTTCGCTTTAATGCGTTATCGGGTTTCGTGTGGCAACACTAAAATATTATTGCGTTAAGTGTTCGATTTGGTTTTCTTTTCTAGCAACTTCAAAAAGAATGTGGATTTCAATTCGTTTGTAGTTTTTTTTAAACTACGAAATATCTCCGCCAAATGGTCTACATATTGTGAACAATTTTGTGGATGCTTTTGTATTCTATACATAGACAGTCTCCGTGGTACGTGCGAGTAGGTGGCTGCAAAGCGAGACGCCGTGAGTTCGATTTTTCACTAAGACAAATATTTGTACGATCCACGAATATTTGTTCCGGGTGTTTTCGCCTCAGAGGGGTTGTTGTCAGGTGGGCGGTCGTACAAACTTTTAGCTAAATCTTTCTATGACATGTGATAAAAAGCATGTTGCGCCGACCCCACTGCGAGTGGGATAAGGGCAGGTGGAAGAAGATTGTAAGTTACTTATTGAAAGCGCCTGTTTAACCACCTTTGAGTATCTAAATGCTGTTACTAAATAGAAAAAAAAAACGTATAACATATTCAAATACAATCATAATAAGAAATATGACGTTTATTTTGATTTTGACACGGCAAAGTTATTTTTTATTGAATGACGAGGTGGGCAAGGCGCTCGCCTGATGGTAAGCGCCACGCCTGGTTATAAACAGAAGCAACACCACATGACATTTGAATTACAAAGCACTGCATGGCTCTGAACTGCGCTCGTCATCCCGAGACATAAGATGTTAAGTCTCATAATGCCCAGTGATTTTACTAGCTTCAATGTCCTTCAAACCGAAACACAACTGTGTTTACACACTGTTACTGGCGACGTCAATAGACGGCGCGGTGGTACCAACCCGGACGGCCTCTCGCATACGAGGGACCTACCACCTTGTAAAGTCATAAAATTGTTTCTGAAGTGAAGTACAAGTGCAGCCAAAATTTAATGTTGACAAGAGACATTGCATTCCGCGAGAGTCAGCAGAATTATGTTGGCTTAAAGTTACTGGATATACCGATGTATAGTCGCGTTTCGGAGTCAGCCAATGCGAACCGTTGAAGAAACAATCCACTATGCCGAGTACAATACAGTCGAATTCAAAAGTATCAGGTACCATCCAACCGGAGAAAAAATAAAAACAAAACAAAATGTAATGCTAATATTCAAAAGACCTACGGCTGAGTTTCTTGATGCTTCTTCTCAGACCAGCATTTCCGAAGCACCGGTAGAGACATTTCAATGTAATTTATCTATTATTGACGTGTAAAAGAGCCCTTTATGGCCTACTTGCAAAATGAATGTTTGGATTTATTGATAACTAGCGACCCGCGCCGGCTTCGCACAGATAAAAATATGTTTGTTACGACATCATATTACAGATCATCGCATTTTTTGGTTTTTCTCCACTATGTATGTATTATGTATGTAAACCTTTCTCATTAATCACTCTATTGCTGAAAACTGCATTAAAATCCGTTGAATAGTTTAAAAGATCTAAGCGCACAGACAGCGGAAGCGACTTCATTTTATACTATATAGCTGTTGCTCGCGGCTCCGCCCACGTAAATGTCTTTTCTAGGAAAAAACTAGCCTATGTCCTATGTCAAATTTTATTCAAAACCGTTCAGCCGTTAATCATGATAAATCTACAAACATCCAAAGTGCATCAAATTTATAATATATATTTTTTTTACTAACAGCAAATTTAAATAGAAAATTTCATGTGTCCATCTATAAAATTGACGAAGATTCATACAAACTTGCGAACCCCTATTTCACCCCCTTAGAAATGGAATTTCCAAAAATCCTATCTTAGTGCTCCCCTACACTCCCTGAGAAACCCTCATACAAAATTTAATCTTTCTACGCTCAGTAGTTTCGGCTGTGCGTTGTCTGTCCGTCAGTCACTCAGTAACGGGAGAGTTTTATATAATACTAGCTTTTGCTCGCGGCTCCGCCCGCGTGATCTGCTTTTTCCGGGATAAAAAGTAGCCTATGTTTTATTCTGATGTATACGCTATATTATTGTAAAGTTGCATTAAAATCCATTCAGTAGTTTTTACGTGAAAGAGTAACAAACATCCATCTATACTTACAAACTTTCATCCCCTATTTTACCCCTTTAGGGGTGGAATTTATAGAAATCCTATCTTAGGGGATGCCTACGTCATAGTAGCTGTATGTATGTAAAGTCTCAGCCCAATCGGTTTAAAATTGACAAAGTTTCATACAAACTTTCATCCCCTATTTTATCCCCTTGGGGGTAGAATTTATCAAAACCCTTTCTTAGCGGATGCCTACGTCATAACATCTACCTGCATGCCACATTTCAGCCCGATCCCTCCAGTGGTTTGGGCTGTGCGTTGATAGATCACTATGTCAGTCAGTCACCTTTGAGTTTTATATATTTAGATATTGATTAATGATTGAATAAGATTGTGATGGTGTGGTGCGTGATGTGACGTGTCAGTTATGATGGTGCAGGTCACAAAGAGTCGTGTGGTGAGGAAGGCAAGCCGCTGGAGGTGAAGCCCAGCGTGGACCGTCATCATGCGCTCGGCGCGCGACTGCACATCGCTCACAACGTTCGCCCAGAACACTTGCAGGGTATGTATATATTCCCACATATCCGCAGACTTATATCCGGAGGCCTAAATCATCCCCATCCCAATCCCTTAATTATATTATTCCTTTAATGTCGACACCGTACATCTCAATCTCCCCAGGGGGCTTTTCCCCCTAATCCCTTACCCTTTTCCCATCCCTTTTTCCTTCCCCTCCCCCTTGGCCCTTTGGCAGGCCGGCATGATCTTGCCGACCTACGATGGACATTGTTTATCGTTGGTCGACACTATTCTTGGATTGCGCTACATTTACCATCAGGTGTAGTGTAGTCACTTTGCCGAGCCAGGATAAAAAAAAAAAACTAAGTGGTAGTGTGACACATTCGGAAACCCAAATCCTCCCCATCCCCAATCCTTCAATTATATTATTCCTTTAAAGTCGACACCGTACATCTAAGTAGTAGAGTGAGACATCCGGAGGCCCAAATCCTCCCCATCCCAATCCTTTAATTATATTTTTCCTTTAAGATCAACAACGTACATCTAAGTGGTAGAGTGAGACATCCGGAGGCCCAAATCCTCCCCATCCCAATCCTTTAATTATATTTTTCCTTTAAGATCAACAACGTACATCTAAGTGGTAGAGTGAGACATCCGGAGGCCCAAATCCTCCCAATCCCTTAATAATATTATTCCTTTAAGGTCAACACCGTACATCTAAGTGGTAGAGTGAGGCATTCGGAGGCCCAAATCCTCCTAATCCCAATCCCTTAATTATATTATTCCTTTAAGGTCGACACCGTACATCTAAGTGGTAGAGTGAGGCATTCGGAGGCCCAAATCCTCCTAATCCCAATCCCTTAATTATATTATTCCTTTAAGGTCGACACCGTACATCTAAGTGGTAGAGTGAGGCATTCGGAGGCCCAAATCCTCCTAATCCCAATCCCTTAATTACATCTTTACTTTAAGGTCGACAACGCATATCATTCCTCGGGTATGGTGGATGTTGATTACTTACCATCAGGTTATTTACTTTCCCGTTTTGTGACCTCTGCTATGATGATATTAAACAACATATAGTTTTTTTATAGCATAGGCCGGCAAACGAGCAAGTGGGTCACCTGAGGGTAAGTGATCTCCACCGCCCATATACGCCCACCACCAGAAAAATCATGGGCGCGTTGCCGACCTTAAAGGAAAGGGATAATTAGGGATTGGGAAGGAGAGGAGTTTTGCGCTTCCGGATATCTCACTCACCGTACTAAAAGCAGCAGAAAGCCGCTACTTTAATTCGGTTCTATGATTAAGATTATGAGTTCGGCATTCTTACCTCTGCTTTCTCAAAGGCTGATCAAATCAACATTCAACTAACAGAACTTTAATTTTGACAGCGCTGTCATTCGAGTTTCTGAAACGATAAATAATGAATATTTATTATTATCTGAACTAATTTGCAAAAAGCGCTTGTTAGTAATTGACACACCATTTGACGATGGAATTATCTATGAATCTTCAGTCAAGAATATTCCTTCAACAGTAGGATCGGCTAAGCTGTGCCCCTGGCATTGCCGATGTCCATGAGCGGCGGTGATCGAATTCCAGCATCAGCCAATGTATATCCGGTTCTCCCGAGGGGCTTGCGACATAACTTGATGGTTGTTTGGAGCGGGTATAGGGGTACATCCTTGTATCCCTGTGCCTGCATCGGTCATTCGTCTGTCCTGTCGCAGGCCCCACGATTTGCTTCTTCCCTTTTCGGAGTGTGTAGAAGCATTTATACAGGCCGGCATGATTTTAGTGACCACCGATAAACTCATTGTTTATCGGTGGTCACTGTTTTTTTTTGGACTGTACTACGCTTACCATCAGGTGAAGTGCGGTTAATTTACCGAGCCCAGATAAAACGAAAAAATATATTTACGAAATTTTGACAGTTAATTTTGTGACATTCAACATTTCACTGCACAATCAACTACCTTTTACCTCAGTAAAACACTTTCATGTAGGCGAAACAGCAAGTAAAAAAATATCCTCTTTCGGAATTCTATTTTATTTTCTACTAGTATTTTACTGCCCTGCTCCCATGGGTCATAGCGTGATATACATATATACCTTCCTCACTCCATCTATTACTGAAAACTGCCTTAAAATCCGTTGAATAGTTTAAAAGATCTAAGCGAACAAACTGTGGAAGCGACTTCATTTTATACTATGTAAAGATTTTAAGTTTTTTCATTGACAACAGTGAATATAGGTAAAGATTTAATGTCAAGCTCCGGCAGTAGTTACTCACTATGCAAACGTTGTGTTTGCGCACTCTCGTGAAATAACATTGCATCGCATCATTCATTTAATATTGATGTAGGTTTTGACACGGATCACTAGAGTTTTTCTCCTGACTTTGTAAAGAAGCTATATTTTTATGTCTACTAGGCGGTATATATCAGCTGGTGGTATGATATTTATATCCGCCCGGATAGCGATTACCGAATACATGGTGTTTAAAACCTGTCATAGTGACCCACACACCTTGTGTGGATCGCGTTCTAGGATTAGCCAGTGTACTCCCGAGGGGCTTGCGACATGACTTGATGGTTGGTTGGGGCGGGTATAAGGTTCTCTTGTACCACTGTGCCTGCATCGGTTATCCGCGTGTCCTGTCGCAGGCCTCTCGATTTGTTTCTTCCGTCACCGAAGACCAGCATTTAGCAGTAGCATTTATACAGGCCGGCATGACTGGTGACCAACGATAAACTCATTGTGTGTCGGTGGTTTGGAGTGCATTACGCTTACCATCAGGTGTAATGCAGTCACTTTGCAGTGCTCACATAAAAAAAAATTGATCATAAAATGCGATAGTCATTTAAAGGCATATAAACATAAACACCTGCATCACCGGAGGGCTTGCATATGCGTTGCCGGCCTTTAAGGAAAGAATACGCTCTCTTCTTGAAGGTCCCCAAGTCGTAACGGTTCGGAAAGACCGCCGGCGACAGCTGGTTCCACAGAGTGGTTGTGCGAGGTAGGAAATGCCTTACAAATTGCGCTATTGTGGAACGCTGGACATCGAGGTGGTGTGGGTGAAATTTTGCAATTTTTTTATTACCTTGATAGGCAGAAGAGCAAGCGGCCCGCCTGATGGTAAGCGGTCACCGCCGCTCATGGACATCGGCAATGCCAGGGGCACAGCCAAGCCGCTGCCTACCGTTGAAGGAGTACTCTTTTTAAGCCTCGTTTAAAGAAGGACATGTCATAGCGCTCGGGAAATATGCTATTAAAATATTCAGTTAAGATATCTTCTATAAGTAAGGATTGTTGCAGGCGGCATCCACCAGCACAGCGGCCACATGTCCACGGTGCCGGTGAGCATGTCCTCAGGTACTTCGGACACCGACAAGCCCGCCAAGCAGAAGAGGCATCGGACAAGGTAACTCACACTTAACTCGACTAGGTTCTTTAATATTTCCAACTCTTCCCTAATGGTCCGGGTTCCCTGGCCCAGCTGATCCACTTGATTAATATCAAGCTAATTTTCCGTGAGTAGGCTCATTTCGATGAGACGCCTAACAATTCCCTATGCGAAAATTCTCTATTGTGGTAGCTAACAGAGGTAGCAAGGATAGAATATTTCGATTTGATGATACTCAAAAATGTATTATTTTATTTGTAGGACAATATGACTGTTAAATTATATAAATATTAACTAAGTAAAAACAAAAAAATCAGCTGGTTAGTAATCATACCTATTGGAAGGAGGGGCTTCCAATAGGTATCGATAACGAGGTCATAAAAAATGATTTGAATGAGCTGATTTTGATTCTGATCATCAAATCGAAATATTTTATCCTTGCTACCTCTGTTAGCTACCACAATAGAAATTTTCGCATAGGGAATTGTTGGGCGTCTCATCGAAACGAAGCTACTCACGGAAAATTAGCTTAATAGTAATCAAGTGGATAAGCTGGCCCAGGGAACCCGGACCATAACCTTCTATCTGATTAATTTCGTTGCGGGACAAAGACATTTAGGCATTCCCATAGACTCGCCGAGCTTCGTTGCTCGGTGTCAACAAAAATGCCACTGTTGATCCTGGTGCACAGGAGTTACAGTGGCGGGTGTGTGGGCGGGATAGTCTCTAGGTTCTTTTAGTTGGAATGACGAAGCGAGAGTTTCGCTCGCCTGATGTTCACCTTCACCCATAAACTCTGAAATTTAGGTGGTAGATTCCTCGTAGTAAGTATTAGAAGCAATAGCACAGCGTGGTACGGACTGTCGAGAAATAAGTCGCAGGTTCGAAACCAACCGTAAGAGCATGCACCTCTGACTTTTGTGAGCTACGTGTTTTCTCTAAGGCTGATCAAATCATCATTCAACTCACAGAACTTTGATTTTGACAGCGCTGTCAAATCAATTCGAGTTTCTGAATTGTTGGTTAGTGATAATTTTATTATTTCTGATCTAATTTGCGAAAAATCGTTTGTTAGCAATTGACACACCATTTGAAGATAGAAATATCTATGAATCATCCGGTAACCCAAATACCGTTTCACATAGAATTTTTAGTTTTTAACTTGACAGCCATGTTAACTAACAGGTGTGTCAAAATTGTTATGTAAATTTTGACTTGATATGAGATTGACCGATAATTAGTTAATTTCTACATTTTAAATAGCCTTTCGGAAAACCAGCGTTAATCTATCATTGCTTGTTCGACAGGTTCACACCAGCCCAACTCAACGAGCTGGAGCGATGCTTCAGCAAGACACACTACCCGGACATCTTCATGCGCGAGGAGATCGCCATGAGGATCGGCCTTACCGAGAGCAGAGTGCAGGTCAGTGCAGACTATGTGTTTGACAGCCTCCGTGGCGCAGCGGGCGAGTAGCCGGCTGTGAACCGAGAGGCCGCGGGTTCGATCCCCGCACCGAGACAAATGTTTGTGTGATTCACAAATATTTGTTTCGGGGTCTGGATGGTGTGAGATCGAAAGCCACTCGTAGTTCCTGATACCCACGACACAAGGCTTGTATCTTATTGGGGGGTCAGGACTATGTATGTGACTGTTGGGTGTATTTATTTATTTAATTATTTATGTCACTATTACACCCGTCTCTGTAACTCCTGTCCTGAAGGAGAATGTAGTAAGCAGACACTTTCTATTTATTTATTTATTTAAAGGCATATTAGCAGTGTACAAACAATATTCCTTAAAATCTAATTTACATAAGGGTTTTTATATGTGTACCAAATTAAGATGAGTAAAGAGTTCACATATTACAACAGATTTTATACGAAAATATACGGATATATTTAAACCGTATAACAGATTGCGAAATCAGTTTAAATTAGGCAACAGTAATCATTAAAAAAATTGCAGTTAATGAAAAGTTCAGGTAAGTAATGAAATTAAATGCAGTATCAAATGCACTTTGAAATAAAAACTAATTTAAACGGATTTTATCGCGGTTTATTATTTAAATTTTGGTTCGGACGTTTCGAAAGCATTTCAATCTTCATGATCACAGGGACTAATATTAAAAAAGCTTTCAAGACGTCGAGATCAAAAATTTATAAAAAACCGCGATTAAATCCGTTTAAATTATTTTTATTTCAATGTGTAATATTCGCTTAAACATAAAAAAATCATAATTTTTTATTCCACACTCAGTCCTTAGAGTTCTGCATAGAGGGTCTTGGAATATTTTAATTAATGGGTGTCTGGGGAGATTATGAGGAACTGTAATTGAGATTTGTACCAACAAGCCACTGCACTCGATTGCACCATTCATTAATTTGTGGAGGAAAGTTAAATCATGTAAAGAGCGGCGGATATATGGATATCATGGGGCAGGCATGTCGAAAGTGTAATTAAGTATCGATTTATATCGTATCGATAATTTCAAAGTATCAATATCGATATTAATATATCGAAAAAAAAATATCAGCTTGATATTTGGGTGTCCTTTTTTGGAATCTTAAAAAAAATTGGTCCGTGTATCATGTTATTCGATTTTAAGAAAAAGATTAATTTAGATATTATTATCTATACTAATATAATAAAGCTGTAGAGTTTGATTGTTTGTTTGTTTGAACGCGCTAATCACAGGAACTACTAGTTCGAATTGAAAAAATCTTTTTGTGTTGGATAGTCCATTTATCGAGGAAGGCTTTAGGCTATATAACATTACGCTGCGACCATTAGAAGCGAAGCATCAGTGAAAAATGTTGCAAAACCGGGGAAAATTATTCATATTTGAAGGCTTCCGTTGCTAAGCTACCCAAATAATATTATTTGAAGGCTTCCGTTGCTAAGCTACCCAAATCTATACTAATATTATAAAGCTGTAGAGTTTGATAGGTTGTTTGTTTGTTTAATCACGCGGGCGGAGCCGCGAGCAAAAGCTAGTACTTTATAAAAGTATCGATACATCGCATCGAAATATATCGCCAAAAAATTGCTACGTATCGCAGAAAAACCTATACAACGATATATCGATATTGTTTCTACATCATTAACATCCCATTGATATTGGACCGATATTTTATCACGACGCGACTTCAGCAGGTTAAAGCAATCAAAACCAAATATCGGCCGATAACAAAACGCTACGAAACAGATCGAACAACCGAATAACATCCGCTGCAATAATAAAGTAACCGGGAGCATTAAACCACGCTTAATTGAGGGTTCCGTAGGAATAAAATATGCATAAGTTTGTCTTTTTGGAACGAAGTTCCTTACGGCAGGCTTGGAGGGGATAGGGATTTTGCTGCGTGACCGAACTGAAAAAAATGTGATAGTAAAACCGTAAGAAAAAAGCGTAAGAAAAAAGTGTTAAAAGCGCTGCATAACCAGCCAGCGTTAGTTCCTTTTTTAAAATGAAATTCATTCAGCCAGTTATACTTGAAGTATTTTTATATCTCCTTCGATTTTTAAAAGATTACGCTAGCTCGTTATTATTTATAATTACACTAGCTTTTGCTCGCGGCTCCGCCCACGTGATCAAACAAACAAACAAACAATCAAACTCTACAGCTTTATAATATTAGTATAGATTTGGGTAGCTTAGCAACGGAAGCCTTCAAATATGAATAATTTTCCCCGTTTTTGCAACATTTTTCACTGATGCTTCGCTTCTAATGGTCGCAGCGTAATGTTATATATCCTAAAGCCTTCCTCGATAAATGGACTATCCAACACAAAAAGACTTTTTCAATTCGAACCAGTAGTTCTTGAGATTAGCGCGTTCAAACAAACAAACAAACAAACAATCAAACAATCAAACTCTACAGCTTTATTATTAGTATAGATAAGTTGATAAAAAATGCTATACAATAGCTTTACCGCGGCAGTCTCCGAGTGCTACACGTCTTTTTTTTTATTTCTATTTTTCTATTCTATTTCTATGTAATTTTATGTTGTCAAACAAAAATAAAGAGACACATTTTGTTATTTTAGTTGATTATTTGTATTTTTTACAATTTGTGTCGATTCTACATTAGCCGAAGGAACTTCGTTCCTACCTGGTGTCCCACGACACACACCAATTTTTTTTTTATAGCATAGGCCGGCAAACGAGCAAATGGGTTACCTGATGGTAAGTGATCTCCATCGCCCATGTACGCCCACCACCAGAAGAATCATGGGCGCGTTGCCGACCTTAAAGGAAAGGGATAATTAGGGATTGGGAAGGGGAGGAGATTTGGGCTTCCGGATATCTCACTCACCGTACGAAACGCAGCAGCAAGCCGCTACTTTACGTCGGTTTTCTGTGAGACAGTGGTAACGACCCGGTCGAGCCGGCCCATTCATGCTGTAGACAAAACTGTCTACGGCGTGGCTCTACCACTCATAAGTTTGTCGGTTATATCCCGTAAACTAGACTGTAAATGGATGAATTTTTTGTTTATTTTATTTCTATTAATTCTATAAGCTCGATTGTAGTCTTCTAGAGGTTTTCTAGATCCGAAATTGCGTTCAAAAGTGTCTTATCCCATACAAACCTTATCAAAAATGGTCAATTAGGAATCAAGACATAAAAAACAGTGCTTAGTTTTAAAAAGAAAATGGATCCGCTCATGACAGCATTCGCAGCAGGTCACTAGCCGGATCTAAAACGAGAGGCCGTAGGTTTGATCCCTGCACGGAGACCATCTTTCATTCATTTACGTCATTTAACGTCTCCTAAAACAGTCAGATGCCTTGCAGAAGATAATCTAATCATATTGAAAGAAAGAAAGAAAGCATTTATTGGCAGGTGGTATATTTATAATTTATGTTTAAACATTTATACATTTATCAAACCGACGTAATGTAGTGACATGCTGCTGCGTTGCCTACAGTGAGTGATATATCTGGAAGCCCAAATCCCCCCTCTTTCCCAATTCCTTAATTATCCGTTCCCTTTAAGCTCGGCTACGCGTCTATGATTCTTCTAGTGTTGTAGGCGTACATGGGCGGTGGAGATCACTTACCGTGACCTACTTGCTCGTTTGCCGGTCTATGCTATAAAAAAAACCTCCCGTGCCCTGTCAGTGAGCTTGTCACCTGCCCTCAGGCACGTGCCGCGCCCTTTGTCTGCCCTTACCCACGCCTCAACTATTATTGATGTAAAGATACGTTACACAGGTTTTATTAAATTCTTATATTATGGCAATCTATGCTATAAAAATCTATCATCATCATCATCAGCCACAGGACGTCCACTGCTGAACATAGGCCCCCAAAGATTTCCAGACCGACCTTTTGGAAGCGGCCTGCATCCAACAGAAAAAAATACATTTATTTAAAAACTAGCTTTTGCTCGCGGCTCCGCCCGCGTGAACGTTTAAAATTGACAAAGTTTCATACAAACTTTCATCCCCTTTTATATTCCCTTGGGGGTAGAATTTATCAAAATCTTTTCTTACGTCATAACATCTACCTGCATGCACAAATTTCAGCCCGATCCCTCTAGTGGTTTGGGTTGTGCGTTGATAGATCACTATGTCAGTCAGTCACCTTTGAGTTTTATATATTTAGATATTGCTCTCCATAGCGGGTTTTTCTCACTTCCTTACGGAACCTTAAAAAGGAAAAAAGTAATGGTCGACGTAGCGGGGCGGTGGTCGAGGAGCGGGACGCTGTTGGACCCTCTTCGCACGTCCCGTACAAATGTTGCACTGGCCCGATACATTTGACAGGATGGGTTACCTGCACGATCTTGTTTTGTGTGCCATTCCTACACTGCGGGTAGTTTTTGCGGCGATTGTGTGGGAGTTCAAATATTAATAGTTCACCTCTTTTATGACTATTGTATAACGATCGATAATAATATCTCACCTCTATAAATTAAGTAACAGCAGCGATAGCTCAGCGGGGAGTTGTATGGACTGTCGAGACGGATGTCGCAGGTTCGAAATCAGCCCCAAGAGCATACACCACAGACTTTTCTAAGTTATGTGTATAATAATTGTTAATAATCGCTTGCTTTAACGGTGAAGGAAACATCGTGAGGAAACCTGCATACCTGAGAACTCGATAAGATTTTTCGAAGGTATGTGAAGTCTGCCAACCCGCATTAGGCCAGCGTGGTGGACTAAGGCCTAATCCCTCTCATTCAGTAAAGGAGGCCCGTGCTCAGCAGTGAGACGTATATAATACAGGGCTAGTACAAAAAAGTGAAGTGCGTGAGCGAAAGTTATAATGCATGAGTGAGACAAAAGTTCTACGATCTATCATTTAGTGTAGTCCAAAGTTGCAAGACGAATGTTAATATTACATACACAATCACGCCTGTATAATCTCCGTAGAGGTATGCAGAGGTGTAACTAGTACATCCACATGTCGTTGAGGATATCTCCGTCCTATGATATAATAGGGGGCAAGCTTATCGCCATACTTGGCGCCACAATTCTAAATTCCGAGTTGATAATGAGTATTTCGTGATAGAAAAACCTAATAGCACTTTTACCCGACCCGGGGATTCCATTTTGTCAGTTGTAGTGTATATACACTGCATGGACTGAATGACATGCACTGAACTGCGCTCATTACCCCGAGACGTACGATGTTAAGTCTCATAATGCCAAGTAGTTTCACTGGCTTCAATGTCCGTCAAACAGAAACATAACAGTGCTCACACACTGTTGCTTGGTGGCAGAAATGGACAAACCAGACGGCCTCTCGCGTACGAGGGACCTACCACCTCGTAAATACAGACAGACAGACGTGGAAAGCGACTTCGTTTTATACTATGTAAAGATATATTTTTGCTTTCCATATTCGAACCCCTTTTCGCCCATCGCTACCAAATAGCCGGGTGGTCGAAGCGAACAAACGTCTTATTCCACACTCTATTCAATATATTGCCAGTTTATGGGCATGCTTTTATAGCCTGTGTATGGCTACTGGTTTATATTCCTCACCCGTGTGTGATCGTTTTATTTCATAGGATATTATGTTGATTTTTGTCATAAAATATTCAATAGAATTTGAAGATTGTGTAAACAATATAAGTATTTTTTTTGTTGTTATTTGATTTAATGGCGAAACAGCAAAGCGCTCGCCTGATGGTAAGCGCCACGCCTGCCCATAAACAGAAGCAACACTACACAGAACTTTGAATTACAAAGCATTGCATGACTCTAAACTACGCTCATCACCCTAAGACATAAGATGTTAAGTCTAATACACAGTAATTTCACTAGCTTCAATGTCCTTGAAACGGAAACATAACAGTGCTTACACACTGTTGTTTGGCGCCATAAACCATGGTACCATGGATGGTACCAACCCAGACGGCCTCTCGCATATGAAGGACCTACCGCCTTGTAGTTGTATGCTAATAGTAAAAGTGATGTTGGATTGTTCTATCACGAAATGCTCAATATCCGTCCGGAGTCTGGAATTATGCCTAGTATGGGTTTGCCTCCATCACGTTATGGGACGGAAATAAGCTCAGCGTAATGTGATACTGGTCACACGTCTTCCTACCCCTTCGAGGATTACAGGCGTGAATGTAATCAACGATGTATCGAATTATCACAGAATTGCCTACATCTTATCTTTTTACACACAGTTATTCCGATCGACGAACAATGTTAATTTATATCAACCGAATTTAAACAAGAAGTGTTTCTAAATATTGGAGTTAGAGCCGGTGCAATTTCAGTTTCTTTTGAGTGGTAGAGCCACGGTGTAAACACTTTTGTCTACAACATTAATGTGCTCGCTCTTGCGATTGCAATATCTGTCCGAATTACATGAATTGTACATGTAAAGTAAAAGAAATATGAAGCAGAAGAGTCACCACCTTAATTAGTTTTAATATTATATATGTGTAGGTATATATATATTATGCATATATTATTAATGTATATGTTTATATATTCATTTGTTGATTGTATTTATTTTTATATGTATTGCGTAATTTTGTCACATTCCTTGTTATACTTGCTGCACCTACCTTGTCTATCTCTGCACCATCCTAAGGTTGACTGGTAGAGAATGCCTCTGGCATTAAGTCCGCCTATATACATGTTGTATATGAAGTGCAAATAAATAAAATAAATAAATATAACAAAAGTAAATAGTAATAAAAGGGTTTTACACAATTTGGCTATATTTATATGCTACGTAAAACCTCCATACATTTCTGACACATCTCCTTTCACCCAACAAAGGTAACACATCCAAAAAATAACCGCAAAGTATATAAATGACAATAGAAATATGAAATTGGTTTTGAATCCAATTATTGTGTAATAATTAATACAATTATATTATTGCATATTCAATAACATTTCAACCCATATCAATAAAACATTTTGATATTGTTTTTATTTTCCTAAATTAATTAGATTAAAGTAAGTTAAATTCTGTATTTTATAAAAAAATATATATTTATGGAACATATCCCATGGACGATTATGCAAAATAGAACTTTGAATTATTGATTTAATTTAATGAATTTAGCAAAATAAAATTTATATTCCTATTTTTACTTGATGTGGGTTCAAATGTTATTGCATATTTGGATCCAATTATCGTCCAACAGATAAGCTTCACAAACGAGCGAGCTGTGTGTCGCGGTGTTAACGAAATACAAATATTAGTAAGCACACGACACAAATTAAGCCTAATGTCTAATGTAAAGCATAGTTTAACTGCAGACTAAATGCTTATACAAAGTGCGGTGGTGGATTAGTACGATACAATGCTCGGTGACTTGTTACGCGTTTTGGCGGCGTGTGAATTGAATACCAAATATTATTATGCATTTAATTTTAGGTTTGATAATAGTTTTTTTTATTTGATTGAATGACGAGACGAGCCAAGCGTCTGATGGTTAAGCCACGCCTGCGCATAAACAGAAGCAACACCACACTTTGAATTACAAAGCATTGCATGGCATTGAACTGCACTCGTCACCCCGAAACATAAAATATTAAGTCTCATAATGCCCAGTAATTTCGCAGGCTTCAATGTCCTTCAAACCGAAACACAACAGTGCTTATACTCGGTACACTGTACGGGACCAGATGGTAAGCACAGTATACTCCAAAACACACCAACTCCACCAACAAACAATGGTTTTATCGGTGGTCACTAGAATCATGTCGGCCTGTATAAATGCTTCTCACACTCCGAAAAGGGGAGAAACGAATCGGGGTATGTGAACAGACAGGCAGTAGATCGATGCACAGGGGTACAAGGATGTACGCCTGTAACCGCCCAAATCAAGTTAAATAATAAACATTTCTTAAAATTCTTCATTTGAACACTTTGTAAGTTGAATGAAAATTAGTAGTTTTGTTGAATTGATCTTAATTAATTAAAACTAAACAACTGGTGGTAGGATATTCATATCCGCCCGGATAGCAACCACCGTACACATGGTGTTAAAACCTGCCATAGTGATCCACACGCCTTGTGTAGATGGCGTTTCAGGATCAGCCAGTGTTTATCCGGTTCTTGCGACATGACTTGATGGTTGATTGGGGCGGGTGTAGGGGTACATCCTTGTATTACTGTGCCTGCATCGGTCATCCGCCTGTCCTTTCGCAGGCCCCTCGATTTGCTTCTTCCCTCTCCGAAGAGGGAGGGAATGTAGCTGGCTGTGAAGCAAGAGGCTGCGGGTTCGATTCCCGCACCAGGATAAATCTTTGTGTAATCCAGAAATATTTGTTTCGGGTCTGGGTGTTTTCTCCCCAGAGGGGTTGACGTCAGGTAGGCACCCGGTCGTAAAAACTACAATCCAAATCTTTCTGTATCATATGTTAAAAAGCATGTTGCGCCGACCCCACTGTAAGTGGGATAAGGTGGAAGAATGTAGATAAGTGCTAAGCTAACCAAGTTTTTATTTTTTTAATCCACTGCATAGTGACTGCACTACACCTGATGGTAAGCGTAGTGCAGTCCAAAAAACCAGCAACCACCAACAAATACTGAGTTTATCGGTGGTTACCAGTCATGCCGGCTTGTATAAATGCTTCTACCCTCTCCGAAGAGAGAGAAGCAAATCGAGGGGCCTGCGATAGGACAGGCGGATGACTGATGCAGGCACAGTAATAGAAGAATGTACCCCTATACCCGACTTACCCACCATCAAGTCATGGATATACACTGGCTGATCCTGGAACGCGATCCACAAAAGGCGTATGGATCGCTATGGCAGGTTTAAGTACTAGGCCATCATGATTTAAAGAAGCATATCAAAACAGTAGCTAGCGTTCGTTGTCCGTCGGCCACACATTCGTTTTGTACATTTTGTGAGCGGTCCGTACCACTTCGCGCCACACCGCTACATTCTTCCGCGCCTTTGTTATTTGTTGTGCGTAACGCATTTGTGCCGGTTCTTATATCCTCCCACGTGTAAAGGTTAGGTTTGCTTTGCTTTGACTACGCGATGGCAAATAAGCTAGACACGAAATTTTAAAACTACATTCTATATAAAATGGCGATCAGTTTAGGGTTCGTAAGAGTGAAACAAGAACTCTTTGGTTGGAAATGTCTTTATCAGTAGGGTTTGTTATGGACTTCATAAATTATAAAATTTATTTAAATAATACGCAAAAGAAATTTTCTTCTTCTTTTTTATTTATGGCTTCGCATTATTATGCATTTTGTCAATAACAAGTATAAGACAATTTAAAGACTTCACAAGAACGATGAAACACTGGTGCGCTCCATTTCAAGGTCTTGCCGGAGTTTTGCTGTTAACTCCTTTCAGTACGATGCTTAATTCACTTATTTCAATGTTTCCATACACTGTTCATCACCGTCAATTTATTGAACAAATCCACACCACTTTTATACAACAAACACAACTCCAAACTAGTTTATGAAATAAATTAAAATAAGCGATGAACTGCACTGTCAGAATTCCCGCCAAAACTCAAAGAAATTTACTCACTAACTCGAAGAAAGTACAAGAATATCATAGCTCAGTAGGAATGCGACAAAAATTGGACTTACTTACGAAAACATGAACCAACCCACAGCAAGTCCAAATAGAGATACTGATTTTGTTTTGCTTAAAATTTAATATTATAATTTGATTACATATGTAAATTATTAAATATTAATATATTATTAAATCGATCGATCACTTATCCTCAGGTGACCCACTTGCTCGTTAGCAGGCTTATGCTATAAAAAAAATCACCTGTACTCACGAGTCGGTGGAATTACCAGTAGTTACAATGTTACAGTATGGCCAGAGCTTGTATTTGCCAAGCCGACCCGACGTGAACAAACATAACTCAGACTACTTTGTATATACTAAAAAAACATAGTTGTTTGCGAACGGACCGCGCTCTACATTGGGCCCTTTAGTGAGATAAAATTATTTTAAAATATCCAATAGTTTTGCTAAATTATTATTATTTGATAGAATGTCGAGACGAGCAAGGCGCTCGCCTGATGGTAAGCGCCACGCCTGCCCATAAACAGAAGTAATACCACACAGAACTTTGAATTACAAAGCACTGCACGGCACTGAACTGCGCTCGTCACCCCGATACATAAGATGGTATGTCTCATACCTAGTAATTTCACTGGCTTCATTGTCCTTCAAACGAAACACAACAGTAATTACACACTGTTGCTTGGCGGCAAAAATAGACGGCGCGGTAGTACCAACCCAGACGGTCTCTCGCATACACACATTAGTATGGTGTACATTTACTGAGGCTTATAAGATCCTGAAGCCGAGTTTCGGATATTCAGTTTTTGACTCTTTTACACATTTTCTGCGTATTTTGTCTGTTACATACACATATACCGGGCTGTATATGGATGCATGTACGCCTACAATACTAGAAGAATCATAGACACGTTGCCGACCATAAAGGGAAGGGATAATTAAGAGATTAGGAAAGGGAGGGGGATTTGGGACTCCGGATATCTCACTAACCGTACGAAACGCAACAGCAAGCCGCTACATTACGTCGGTTTCCTGTAAGACACTGGTAACGACCCGGTTGAGCCGGCCCATTCATGATGTAGACAAAACTGTTTACAACGTGGCTCTACTACACAGAAAATTTCCAATTCAAATTCCGAATACCTATCTTGTTCTTTTTTATTTATGGCTTTCGCATTATTATGCATTTTGCCAGTGTTAAGTATTATTTATTCTCAAGTAATTTTTACAAGAACGATGAAACTCGGGTGCGGTCGATTTCAAGGTCTTGTCGGAGTTTTGGTGTTAACTCCTTTCAGTACGATTCTTAATTCACTTATTTGAAATTTTCCATACACTGTTCATCACCGTCAATGTTTATTGAACAAATCCACACCACTTTTATATAACAAACACAGCTCTAAACTAGTTTATGAAATTAAAATAAGCGATGAACCGCACTGTCAGGATTCCCGCCAAAACTCCAGAATACCTACCTAAAACTATACCTAAACCCTGTAATAATACATTATTAAAACACAAGAAACAATCGAAAACCCAGTTTGGTGTATGTTTTAGCACACCTATAAACGGTTGCGTCATCTGCCTTTCATCGTACAGTTGTATGGTGCCCTTGTTCGACTCGTGACTAATAACCCGCTTTAGGAGTTTGATCATTACAAATATTCCGTTTTTTTTCATTGAATGACGAGACGAGCAAAGCGCTCAACTGATGGTAAGCGACACGCCTGCCCGTAAACAGAAGCAACACCACACAGAACTTTGAATTAAAAAGCACTGTGCATGGCATTGAACTACGCTCACTCCAAGACATGTTAAGTCTCATTATGCTCAGTAATTTCACTGGCTTCAATGTCCTTCAAACCAAAACACAGCAGTGCTTACACGCTGTTGCTTGACGGCAGAAATAGACGGCGCGGTGGTACCAACCTAGACGGCCTCTCACATACGAGTGACCTACCAACTTGTAAATAGTCATTCATTCACGTCCACATAGCGGTGGTTCTGCTGGTAGGATATACATATCCGCCCGGATAGCGACCGGTACACATGGTGTTAAAACCTGCCATAGTAACCCAAACACCTTATGTGTGTTTGTTTGGTTGACAAACCACAAATCCTTGCCAAAACCCAAAGAAAAGAACCCAGAAAACTGCCATACCTCAAGACACCGTGAGCTCCTTCAACAAGCAGTAACAAGACATTACGTGCCTCTATGGTCGGCTGAATTATGTCGGCCTGAAAATACTTGTTGATCCCGGAATGCCACACTATTGAACGAGCCACTATGGTTTTTCCAGCCAGATACAATAATGATCAGGCGCTTTCCCATCAGTTTCAGGAAGATCAGGAGATAGAAAGAAAGAAAGAAGAAAAGAAAGAAACTCTTCAAGTGCACATGGTCTTAAACATCCTTAGTATTGAAACTATTGACTCTATGGTTTTTCCAGCATACAATAATGATCAGGCGACCTCCCATCAGTTTCTTTTTTCAAATATCGAGAGATAGAAAGAAAGAAAGAAGAAGAAAAGAAAGAAACGCTTCCAGTCCACATGGTCTTAAGCATACTCTGTAGTGAAACCATTGACTCCCATATCTTCATGTTATTCTTCAAGCTAGCATTTCTAGCCATGTAATATTGCACATCCACTATCAGAAGTGGGCTTCTTACTTGTTAAATATTGTCCATTCAATGTTAGCTAGCAAACACAATATCATTAATATCATTAAAAACAACCTCATATAAAATGTAAAACTGCATTCGCTGACGCAATAAAAATAAAAAATAAATCAGCGATGGCGAAAAGCCCTGATTCCCCGTTCTGTTTACCAAATCCTTTCATTATTAAAAAGATGTATGGCGCTAGTGGCGCGACACGCGAACATCGATAAAAATAAATCGAGCCGACTCATTTGCAATTCTCGATGATTAGACAGTTGAGGCTCGTCTCACGCCGTTACATGGGAAGTCTTTTTCCATCATTAATTATTCACAATTCTTTTTTATTTTAAAATCCCTATTTTAGTTTTGTCCTAACGAAAACAGATTTTTTTATCGTTCAGCTCCAGAGGCGGAATTTATATTTGGAATGCGAGTTAATTCAATTAGGACGTTGCTGGCTGGATATAAAAGTAGGTATTTTATTTAAATTTTCACGTTCTTCGTTTATTACATTGCATTGATGAATATGAAGCTGGATATAGGATTCCAGTGTAAATATGATACGGCAATCGAGCAAGTAGGTAACCAGATGGTAAGTGATTTCCCCTGCCCCTGTAAGCCCACAATATCAGAAGCATCATTGCCGCGTTGCCGACCTTAAAGGCATTGGATAATTAAGGGATTGAAAAGGAAAAGGGCATTTGGGCCTCCGGATATCTCACTCATCATACGAAACCTAGCAGCAAGCCGCTATTTTACGGTTTTCTGTGAGACATTAGTAACGACGCGGTCGAGTCCATTTATGTTGTAAAAAAAACTGTCTACATGGCTCTAAAAAATAAAAGTACTCAATAATTTCTATCGACAAAAAATAGTGTTGGTAATTTGAAGGCGTTCGATAATTATGTCGACTATTCGCCCCAACACATTACAGGGCATTAGCATGCCCGCCGGGTCCTGTATTGAGATTTATTAAAGCAATAAGTTAGGACGGGATACTGCGGACAGTAACGTCTGCCTACCTTCCATGAGACGTCGTGATGTGAGAAATGTAACGGTAACTGGTAATTAAGGGAAGTTTAATGCTACATTAACCTAGAAATATAAAGTAAAGTTAGATTTAAATGCGTCTCCGCAATCTTTGTTGAAAGACAAAGGTTTTTAATGAAAAACTCAAATTACGTAATTTATGCATTTTTTTTTACTCTTTCATTAAATTCACTAAATAATGCACTCATACCTTTAATTGTAGGCAGAGGTGTAACTTAAATTACATTACGAGTACGATAGAGTAGGATTTCGTTTGATTTTAAAGTAAGAATTTTATTGATTATTATTATTTTCGTCATTGAACCATCAAATCAAATCTATTTGATTTATTGAATCATTAAAACGTCAAACATCATTTAGATTCAGTCACATTTTATCTCTACCGCCAGTTCGGAATGCTGATTCGTTAAAGAAGAACGGGCAAGAAACTCTAACGTTGCTCTTTTCTAAACTGATTTACAATTTTTGCAATACATTGAAGTATTATTTATTTGAATTAGAGCAGCTCAATTGATGCCAATGAGGAACGTTATAAAGTAAAATAATTAGCTTATAATAGTTTTTGTGCATAATCCTCAAGAACAATATGAATAAATTAAAAAACCAATATAATTTTGAGTCGACCAGTCCATAGTAGCACCCCTTCACGAGTCATCGACAATTAAGCTTAGAATAAAATAAATAAATAATAAATAAATACAGCCAACAGTCACACACAAAGTCCTGACACCCACAGTAAGATACGAGTCTTGTGTCGTGGGTATCAGGAACTACGAGAGACTTTCGGTCTCACTACACCCCAAAATAAATATTTGTGGAGCACTCAAACATTTGTGTCGGGCGGGAATCGAACCCGCGGCCTTCCGCTTCACAGCCGGCTACACATCCGCTGCACCACGGAGGCTTTTTGTCGCTGGCTGTAAAAATACACACATAAAACACATTCCACCGATACCACATCTAATTATAGCCAAGGAAACCGATTGTACATAGTTCAAAAGGGGAAAAAAAGAATAAACAAAGAAATCCCCACATTATTCCCAAAAAACCACACATGTTCAATTACAAAGTCAATTTCCACGAAAAATGATGTTCCTAAAACGGTTGGACACATGACTTATGACCGTCTTACAGTCCTACCACTGACCCACCTGGGAATGTCGGTGTGCCGACCACTCCGGACCTCATTATCCCACCCCACCGGTTGGGACGGTGCCGGCAAATTAACTCCGCACATCCCCAATACAATTTTATTGCAAACTGCAGCGAATAATGCTAAATCACGCGTAAATCCCCATAATGCGGGGATGGTGTTTTGGGGGATGTTTTTTTTTCGAAATGTGGCAACATTATCTTTTATAGGCAAAAGTGTTTATAGGATCAGGTTATGAATGTTTTATTTGCCAATTATTTTTATGACCTTTAAAAATACAGGGTCGCCACCATCTTGACTATAACCTTCGCCGTTCCCTTCGACAGTCGGCAGAATTATGCCGGCCTGAATTTAATGGATATATACTGGCTAATCTGGGCATGTGACTTGCCTGAACGAACCACTATGGTGGGTTGTTATACACATGTACGGTGGTCGCCATCCAGTCCGAACAATAATATTACTGTCGAACTATAAAACGTTCATTTTTTTAATTGATTGAACGACCAAGGCGCTCGCCAGATAGTAAGCGTCACGCCTGCCCATAAACAGAAGCAACACCACACAGAACTTTGAATTACAAAGCACTGCATGGCACTGAACTGCGCTCGTCACCCCGAGACATAAGATGTTAAGTCTCATAATGCCCAGTAATTTCACTAGCTCTAATGTTCTTCAAACCGAAATACAACAGAGCTTACACAATTTCGCTTAGCGACAGAAATAGACAATGCGGTGGTACCAACCCATACGGCCTCTCGCAAACGAGGGACCTACCACCTTGTACAATATTCTTTAAATTATTAAATGTTAAATAGTCAAATATTTCGAACCTGGCACATCACACCAGACATATTAAATTATTATCATAAATATCTAAATAGTATAACAAAGTGAAACACCGGGCGAGGCGGGATAATCCCCGTTAATAATGCACATCTGCCCTGCGTGATGTTGCATTTAAAAGTCAATATAGTTGAGATTAGATCGTGGGGGAAGCAATGATTAGCGCCTACCCCTGTGTTGTACTTGATTTTATTCAAAGCATGGTGTTTGGTTTTATTTGTAATTATAAGATTAGTATTTGTCGCGGATCCGCCCGGGTAAAACATATGTCTGGAATACTTCCATACCACCATTCGTCCCTTGTTTTAACCCCTTAGGGTATCCCTCCTTAGGATGGTTACAATATAAAAGCATCAACTGAAACACATTATATTTTTTGATGGTGGTAGGATATTCATATCCGCCCGGATAGTGACCACCGTACACATGGAGTTAAAACCTGCCATAGTGATCCACACGCCTTGTGTGGATCTCGTTCCAGGATCAGCTAGTGTATATCCGGTTCTCCCAAGGGGCTTGCGACATGACTTGATGGTTGATTGGGGCGGGTATAGGGGTACATTGTTGTATCACTGTGCCTGCATCGGTCATCCGCCTGTCTTGTCGCAGGCCCCTCGATGTGCTTGAGAGGGAAGAAGCATTTATACATGACTCTGGTGACCACCGATAAACTCATTGTTTGTTGGTGGTCGCTGGTTTTTTGGATTGCACTACGCTTACCATCAGGTGTAGTGCAGTCACTTTGCCGAGCTCTGATAAAATATATGAAAAAAAAACACAAGATTTGCTCGGGATTGGAATTCATGTCTAATATGGTGATGGCTCGCCCCTTATCACATCAAGCTCAGAGAAACGGGTGTGCAATAGTGATCTATCTACCCCTCCGGGGATACAAGCGTGGGTTTATTCGTGTTTAAAAGCCCATACGCCATTACCGCTGCTGCATACCCCACCCCTGTTCTAATTTTTAACGTAAAGAAAGCTCAGTCCATTATTCGTACACAGCTTTGCGTTTTGCCGCGGCGTCTGCCAGGACAGTTACAAGTAAACCAAATTAAATATCCCATGGGATGATAGCGTCCGCGTTATTTCGGAGGGTAGTGTATTTGACAAGCAATGGTAGATTAACGAGTCTTTATCCGACTTCAAAAAAGGCGGTGGTTGTCAATTTATTTATCTAAAATAATATTATAAAGTGGAAAGATTTCATTGAATAGGCTCTGAAACTACTGGACCGATTTGAAAAATTCTTTCTCCATTAGAATCCTACATTATTCCTGATGAACATAGGCGATATCGATAATATAACGGTGGAGAATTTCACGCGGGCGGAGCCGCGAGCGAATGCTAGTATAATAATAATGTTATTACATTATGGCTCTGTGTTAAACACGTCCCACTGCTGGGCATTGAGTGTACGGTGATCGCTATCCAGTTGGGTACAAACATGATTAGAAGAAAATTATTTATATTCAAATAGAAATTATTTATAAATTGGATCATAAATATCACTTTTACATGACAATATTTTTATACTAGATTATATTTTCATAGGCATTTCGTGGCCAGCCATGAGAAGAAATGCCGAAACAAACGCATGGGTTATGGCCTCTTTTAATGTCCAGACATTGATTTTACTGAATTACGCGAGTGTAATGTACAGAAATTCCTGGATTGGCCTTTTGAGGAAATAGGCCTCAGTATAACCGACATACATGGCACTCACACTCACATATAAAAAATGAAAATGACCAAAATTAAGATTAATATTTTTTCTAACAAATACCATAAATGTCTACGTTACCTTAAATAATAAATAAAAATAATATAGTCATAGCATCGCAGAATTCAATCAAAATATTTATTCATCATGTAGGCTAAGAAAGCGCTTATGACAGGTCAAGTACAGAACATTTGTCATTAATAAGACTAACTTAAGATTATAGGAATTTTGGAATAACCGACGCGCTATAGGCTGGCAAGAAAAGGCACACCAACAAGCATAGGAAGAGGAAGGGATCCTTAAAAGGGATTCACGGACTTGGGTGAAGGATATGGCATTCGGGATAAGGGCAGGAGGGAGTAGGGCAAATTAACAATATACAAACAATAATCTGTAAGGATTTTAAAGGTACGAAGTTGTGCCGTGGACCTTACTGGCAGGAATATCAGAATCCCTAGCCTAGCTAACCTACCAACCTTTCACTAGCTGCCTACTGATGACGACCCGAAGAAGAAAGGCAGAAAGAAACTCTGGGCTTATTTTTTTCGCCATCAATTATCTTTACATAGTATAAAATGAAGTCGCTTCCGCTGTCTGTTCGCTTAGATCTTTTAAACTATTCAACGGATTTTAATGCAGTTTTCAGTAATAGATAGAGTGATTCATGAGTTAGGTTTATATGTATATCACGCTATAACCCATGGGAGATGGGCAATAACATGCAGGTGAAACCGCGAGGGACAGCATTACATATTTGATATTTTGTTTTTTTTAATTAACACTATAAATACATAACCTCATATAAATTCTATCTATTTCCTACATATATAATATCACGCATAACCGATCCTTTTGTAGTATAATAAATACATTTGTTCCGGAAGTTGGCGCGGTGGAGCCATATTAAATGCGGCGAGCCGGAAGTAACGTAGCGCGGCCGCGAAGGCGGGGCTTGGTGGATAAGGAATCCAAATCATGTTAATATCGATAAAAAATCACTAAGTCTGGACTGTACACTAAAATAAATGTTGAGTTTTGGCGGGAATTCTGACAGTGCAGTTCATCGCTTATTTTAATTAATTTTTTAAACTAGTTTAGAGTTGTGTTTCTTGTATAAAAGTGGTGTGCATTTATGCAATAAACATTGACGATGATGAACAGTGTATGTAAACATTGAAATAAGTGAATTAAGCATCGTACTGGAAGGAATTCACACCAAAACTCCAACAAGGCCTTGAAAACGTCCATAGGGATATTTCATCGTTCTTGTGAAGACTTGAAAATAAATTATACTTGTCATTGGCGAAATGCATAACAATGCGAAGCCAAAAATAAAAAAGAAGAAGAAGAAATATATGTTAGTGTCCTAGCTATCAACTGAGGCGGACTTATGGTCCCACAAAACCCATACCCAAAACAAAGACTAATGGACGTTTACTCAGTACTCGCGTGGATGTCTTTATCCAGGGTAAAAGTTACCTATGTTGTAATTCAGTCACATATTTGTCTATTTGTGCTGCCAAGCAACAGTGTGTAAGGACTGTAGTGTTTTGGTTTGAAGGACATTGAAGACAGTGAAATTACTGAGCATTATGAGACTTAACATCTTATGTCTCGGGGTAACGAGCGCAGTTCAGTACCATGCAGTGCTTTGTAATTCAAAGTTCTGTGTGGTGTTGCTTCTGTTTAAGGGGTGGCGTGGCGCTTACCGTCAGCGAGCCCCTTGCTAGTCTCGTCATTCAATCAATTAAAAAAAATTAAAAAATCTTTATAGAACCACGGGTGACTCGACAAGGGTCTACGTTGGCGAAAATGTATCTGCTTTCGATAGTGAAGAACTAAAATGTTGGCTTGAATTCACCTATCAATGTAGGCAGATAATATTTTCAGAAGTTCAGCGACTGCTGCTTGTAAAAACTTGCAAAGTTTTGCGAATGTGGTAGAAATATAGCTGCAGGAGGTCTGGAACCAGCTCTATTTTGAAAGGGGTCTTTGAGATAAACGTCTGGGAACCTATGATTTATATAATTAAAATCAAGATAACTGTCTTATCTTATCTATTTTTTCAATCATACATACTGTGATATTTCAATCAAACTTTAAAATCTGAACAGTCCCGTGGCGTGGGCGAGTAGCCGGCTGCGAAGCGAGAGTACTTTGCTTCGATACCCGCACCAAAACAAATATATATGTGATCAACAAATATTTGATTTAGGTCTGGGTGTTGTGAAAGTCCTTCGTAGTTTCTGATACCCACGATACATGTTAACCTAGGTGACTGTTAGGTGTATTTTTTATTATAAAAATACTTATCGATGTAAAACGCTACGATTAACGCACAACCCTATCTCACAGTAAGTGGAATACGCGTGCGCGGGGTGTATCGAGCGGGGGGCGACGTGTCTATGTATCGTCTCTATACAGCCTTATGTATTTCGGTAAACAATGCTGAGTTCGAGAGTTTGGTGCTTGGTGTTAAGTTTGGTATTTGAAGACTACAATAGATTTATTATTTTAACTAGCTGTTGCTCGCGGCTCCGCCCGCGTGAACAGCATTTTCCGAGATAAAAGTAGCCTGTAACCATCTCCAGGGTCCAACTGTCTCTGTAGATAAATTCATCAAAATCGGTTCAGTGATTTAGGCGTGAAAGCGTAACAAACAAATTTTCGTATTTACTTTCACCTCCTTTTTCATCCCTTATAAATAAAATTTCCAAAATTCCTGAAACATGTTTTACGATAATAACCGAAATACAAAGATTTTGTTTATATTACTTTCAAAATGACGGACTTTCATACATATTATCATCCCCTATTTTGACCCCTTTGGGGTGGAATTTTCTGAAATCCTTTCTTAGTGGGCATACATAACAAAATGAATATACAGTCCGAATTTCATGCTTGTAGCCTTGATAGTTTGCGCTCGGCGATGTTGAATCAGTCAGTCAGTCAGGACATGTTATTTTATAAGTATAGATAATCACAGACCTGTGTACCACAGCTAGGCCTTCTTTATTAATACGGACCTTAGTCAACTACACTGATCTAATGCGAATGCCTTCACAGCAGCTGGCGGTAGAGTTTTGACTAAATCTGAATAATGTAAATTCAATAAATATTTTGATATTTTTTTTATAGCATAGGCCGGCAAACGAGCAAGTGGGTCACCTGATGATAAGTAATCTCCACCGCCCATGAACGCCCACAATACCAGAAGAATCATGGGTGCGTTGCCGACCTAAAAGGAAAGGGATAATTAGGGATTGGGAAGGGGAGAAGGATTTGGGCCTCCGGATATCTCACCCATCTTACGAAACGCAGCAGCAAGCTGCTACTTTACGTCGGTTTTCTGTAAGAAAGTGGTAACTAGCCGGCCCATTTATGTTGTAGACAAAACTGTCTACAGCGTGGCTCTACCACTCGCATTTGAATTTATAACGCTTTTCTTTTTGTCGCGGTTTCGAAAATATCCTGATATAACAGAAATCGTTTATAACACAATAAAGAGTTTTGTATGGCAATTGGGCGAATATTCTGCGCGTGTATACACCACTGGCATTATTTACCGCCGCTACATGTTCCGAAACAGAATGAGCTTGTTCCAAATATATTTTTCCGGTATTTGTTCGCGACTTCGCCGGCGTGAATTTCTTTTTAGAGTTCTATATCCATAGGACAATAGATTTATACTGGGTTGCACCAACTTACTTTAGGAATGACAAACATGTTAAAGTACTAGTTAAGCAAAACATGAGTTGCACCATTTGACAAATGTTAGACGACGTCATAACTTTAGCTGTTAACCGTAACCGAAGATTCGCTAGTTAAAGCTAATGTGGCGACAGCCTCCGTGGCGCAGCAGGCGAGTAGCCAGCTGTGAAGCGAGAGGCCGCGGGTTCGATCCCCGCACCGAAATAAATGTTTGTGTAACCCACAAATATTTGTTTCGGGGTCTGGGTGTTGTGAGACCGAAAGTCTCTCGTAGTTCCTGATACCCACGACACAAGACTCGTATCTTACTGTGGGGTCAGGACTATGTATGTGACTGTTGGGTGTATTTATTATTAATGTTTAAGTTAGATAGCTGTCAGATGGTTCAATTATAACCTCCAATATAAAGCGTCTGTGCTCCAAAATGATATCATGTCCCTGCTTCTAGAAATTATCGAGGAGTCTAGTAGTATCGTAATACGATGGTGCAAGACATTCCGCAGTCAATGTTAAAGTCAGCGTTACTGTTATCGTCAAATTTGACATAAACCTTAACTATAACTGCTATTATGGTGCAATTCAGCCTAAAACAGAGCCCGTCCTATTTTTGAAGTGATAACTTCTTATGGGAGGGTGAACCGAAACGTTCCGTAACGCGAGCGGTCCATCGACCAGCCAGCGTTAGCCGACCTCCCTGGAACATCGATAATTTCGATTTCCCAGGTGGCGACCAGTCAGCTTGGACCGGACTTTGTACGGACTTCAACCGGACTTTGACCGGACTTCAACCGGACTTTGACCGGACTTTAACCGAACTTTGACCGATCTATGACCGGAGTTTGACTGGACTTTGACAGGTCTTTGACAGGTCTTTGGCCGGACTTAGACTGGACTTTGACTGGACTTCGACCGGTATTTGACCGGACTTCGACCGGACTTTGACCGGACTTCGACCGGACTTTGACCGGACTTCGACAGGACTTTGATAGGGCTTTGACCGGATTTTGACAAACTTTGGAAGGGCTTTAACCGGACTTCGACCGGATTTTGACAGGACTTTGATAGGACTTTGACCAGGCTTTGACCGGATTTTGACAAGACTTTGACAGGACTTTGACCGGATTTTGGCAGGACTCTGACCGGACTTCAACCGGACTTTGACAGGACCTTAACCGGACTTTGACAGAACTTTGACTGGACTTTGACCGGACTTTTACAGGACTTTGACCGAACTTCGACCGGACTTTGACCGGATTTTGACCGGACTTTCACAGGACTTTGACAGGACTTTGACAGAAGTTTGACAGGGCTTTGACATGACTTTGACCGAACTTCGTAACGTAACGCGTTACGTCGCCACTCTGGCTTCCCTTTCTCTCACGCATACGGCAGCAGCAGGCAGGCTCCTCCGCTCTCACTTTAACCTACATTAGTTTAAGTTATCACTTCTGTCGAGCGTCCCGAAACGCACACTTTTTTTTTTATCTAGTCTTATTCTAGTAGTCTTATTGACGAGATGATTAGGACGCTCGACTGATGGTAAACGCCACGCCTGCCCATAAACAGAAGCAACACCAATCAGAATTTCGAATTATGAAGTCCATGGCACTGGACTGCGCTTGTCACCGACATAAGATGTTATGTCACATAATGCCCAGTGATTTTACTGGCTTCATTATACTTCAGATTTGAAGACAATAGTGCCTACGCATTGCTACTTGGCGGCAGAAATAGACAAAACTGTACAGTATACCTTCCACCTAGTAGCAAACTTTTAAAGTTTATTCTTTATCTTATAAACCATATTAGATAGCCGGCTGACGTTTTACAGAATATTTTTTTATAGCATAGCAATCGAGCAAGTGAGTCACCTGATGGTAAGTGATCTTCACCGCCCATGTACGCCCATAATACCAGAAGACTCATGGGCGATTTACAGACCTTAAAGGAAATGGATAATCAGGGATTAGGGAGGGGAGGAGGATTGAGGCCTCCGGATATCTCAATCACTGTACGAAACGCAGCAACAAACTGCTACTTTACGTCGGTTTTCTGTGAGACAGTGGTAACGATCCGGCCGAGCCGGTCCATTCATGCTGTAGACAAAACTGTCTACAGCGTGGCTCTACCACTCGAAATTATTAAACATTCACAACAACTCAACGAACACGAAAGTATTAACACATCGGATATTCCAAGAAATAATAATAAATTAAACACAAGACTCGTATCTTACTGTGGGGTCAAGACTATGTATGTGACTGTTGGGTGTATTTTTACGACCGGCTGTTTGCCAGACTTCAGTCACTCTGAGGAGAAAATACGTAGACTCGAAACAAATGTGAATCACACATACATTCACTGCGCGGGAATCGAACCCGCGGCCTCTCGCTTCACAACTCGTTCACTGCGCCCAGGCAACATCCATTAAACTCTTGGCTCATTGAAGGGCACTTCACCATGGAGAGGATGGTAGAGGGGGGACGGGGGGGGGGAGTGAGATGGCAACAGAACCATGGCTACCGTGAGTTATGTGTTTGTATTATACGTTAACGCCCATACAGCCGCTGTGGTGCAAGGCAAGAGCGTAAGCGAATAAAGACGATCACAACTATGTCGATACCAGAGGAGAAAAATATTAAAGCACCAATACATCGTATAATACCAATACAGGTTATCCGCCTGTTCTGTCGCAGGCCCCTCGATTTGCTTCTTAGTTCTCCGAAGAGGGAAGAAGCATTTATACAGGCCGGCATGACTCTGGTGACCACCGATAAACTTATTATTTGTCGTGTACACAAAATACAAACACTTGAAACTATGTTTGTTGCAAAAAGGTAAAAAAAGATGGTGTTGCCATAAGAATTTCTTGTGGTTACGTGAATATTATGCTTAAATCAACTCAAATTAATAAAAAACCGCGATAAAATCCGTTTAAATTAGTTTTATTTCAACGGTGTTGCCATATTAAATTGGTTATGATTTGAATCTACAGGGTAGCTTTTCACAGACGGCTACTCACTGAATGCGTGATGGGTCACGAAGATTTTATCAAAAATAAAACCAATTAAAATGATAAAAATAAATTTTACCAATTTAATTTAATTTTGTTTAAGCATTATATTTGCGTATTTATTCTTTGGACCAATTTTTATCTTACATCTTTTAGTGAAATAATCATTATAATCGGAGCATGAATGCCGAAGTCTTTAACTCGCGTTTCCACGTCCTTAAGGGTTTCCAATCTTTTTTATTCTGGACCAACGGACTAACCTTAAGTCTAAAAGATGAAGAAAGACCCTAAAAATAGGTTAACTTACAATCTGGGAGTTTTGGCGGGAATTCTGACAGTGCAGTTCATAGCTTATTTTAATCTATTACATAAACTAGTTTGGAGTTGTGTTTGTTGTATAAAAGTGGTGTGGATTTGTTCAATAAACATTGACGGTGATGAACAGTGTATGGAAACATTGAAATAAGTGAATTAAGCATCGTACTGAAAGGAGTTAACACCAAAACTCCGGCAAGACCTTGAAATCGACCGCACCCGTGTTTCATAGTTCTTGTAAAAATAACTTGAGAATAAATCATACTTGTCATTGGCGAAATGCATAATAATGCGAAGCCATAAATAAAAAAGAAGAAGAACTTTTTTTTTATCCTGGCTCGGCAAAGTGACTACGCTACACCTGATGGTAAGTGTAGCGCAATCCGAGAATAGTGTCGACCAACGATAAACAATGTGTCCATCGTAGGTCGGCAAGATCATGCCGGCCTGCCAAAGGGCCAAGGGGGAGGGGAAGGAAAAAGGGATGGGAAAATGGTTAGGATCAGGGGGCAAGCCCCCTGGGGAGAACCGGATATACACTGGCTGACCCTGGAACGCGACCAACACAGGCCACTATGGCAGGTTTTAACACCAGTGTACGGTGGTCGCTATCCGGTCGGATACAAGTATCCTCCCACCAGCTAACTTACAATCTGTCCCGCTAACGCTTACTCCGCTGCATCGTATCGCATCCAGCCTGCACGAGCGATCCGCTACTCGCTCACGACGTTCAAACATTTCTCGCTAACAGAAGCATCACGCGCTTGCTGTGAGCACCAACAATTAAGCCTTGCGTCTGTAATATAGTGCGCTCTCGAAATACTTGTGAAAACATTTTAAAACTACTATAAGCTCCGATCGCTTACAGATAGCAGTCTTGTAGACAGTCATGTATTTTTTTTTGTGACTGACGAGACGAGAAAGGTGCTCGCCTGATAGTAAGCGCCACTCCTGCCCATAAACAGAAGCAACATCACACTGAACTTTGAGTTATAAAGCATTGCATGACACTAAACTGCGCTCGTCACCTCGAGACATAAGATGTTAAGTCTCATAATGCCCATTTATTTCACTGGCTACAATATCCTTCAAACCATTCATGTCTTTAATATTGGTCCCAATCGACTAAATTAGTACTATTGCTGTGAAAATATTTCTATCAAGATTCTCTCATGATGTCAACTCCCCCTATGCAAGACTATGCAAGATCATAAACTTGTACAGTGACCGAATTGGCTCACTTTTTGATATTAATAATAAAAATCGTAATTTAAATTCGTTGAGCCTCCTTCATCATCATCATTATCAACCAGTATTAGTCCACCGCTGGACATAGGCCTCTCTAAAATTACTCCATTGAGCCCGATCTTCGGCTCTACTCATCCTACTATTACCGGCCATCTTGCGTATGTCGTCGCTTCATCTAGCTGCAGGGCGTCCCACATTTCATCTACCGAGTCGTGGTCTCCACTCAAGAACGAGTCTACTGCAACGGTTGTCAGATTTAAGCCTGTTTCTACAGCCACTTCAGTGTGTTAATCCTTAAAATTTACAAAGTGTCAGGTCCTTCATATGCGACAGGCCGTCTGGGTTGGTATCACCGGTTTATCTATTTCTGCCGCCAAGCAACACTGTTGTGTTTCGGTTTGAAGGACATTGAAGCCAGTGAAATTACTGGGCATTATAAGAATTAACATCTTATTTCTCAGGGTGACGAGCGCAGTTCAGTGTCATACAATGCTTTGTAATTCAGAGCTCTGTGTGGTGTTGCTTCTGTTTATAGGCAGGCGTTGCGCTTACCATCAGGCAAGCGCCTTGCTCGTGTCGTCATTCAATCAAATTAAAAAAATCGTTTGAGCTATGATGATAGACTTCATTTCTGGTTCGATTTAGAGTAACTCCGAACATAGCTCTCTCCTTAGCCTTAAGTGTCCACGTCATGACAGATAGAACGTACCTCCCGCAGACCACATCTAAAACCGCTCTAATAATAACAGAATTGTTTCTTAAGCATAACTTCCCGCTCAATTACACGCTGCATACAAAACAATAAGATGACGGTGTTTGTAAAATATTTGTGGGTCATCACAAACCATCCTTGATAATAAATTAGTACACGTGAAACACTTCTGTACTCCGATACTGATTGCATAATCATGCAATACAGTTGTAGTGTTTCACACTGTGCTAATATACTTTCGGCAAGGTATAGTATGGCTGAGTGAATGCGGCTTTTTTATCCGAGCACGGCAAAGTAACTGCACTACACCTGATGGTAAGCGCAGTGCAGACTAAAACAACCAACGATCACCGACAAACAATGAGTTTATCGGTGGTCACTAGAATCATGCCGGGCTTTATAATGCTTCTTCATACCCCGAAGACGGAAGAATCTAATCGAGGAGCCTGCGACAGGACAGACGGATGACTGATGCAAGCACAGGTATACAAGGATGTACCCCTTTACCCGCCCCAACTAACCATCAAGTCCTATCGCAAGCACCTCGCGAGAACCGGATATACATTGGCTGATCCTGGAAAGCGATCCGCATAAAGTGTCTGGATATGGCATGGCATGGCATATAATCATGACCTAGATTAGTGATATAGAATAGTTTTTCCGGAAAAGACATTCACGCAGGTGGAGCTGCTAGCAAAGCCTAATATATAAGCCTTTTCAATTTACAAACACATTTAAAGGTCGTCATTCCGAATTCCCCAGACGGGCAGGCGTCGACACATAAATCAGGGCTTTCGGGAACCCTTCCCGGGTCACCGTTACCTATCAATAACCGGGCAGGGAGGCGTGACAAATGGCTCGCGATCTGCGACCGATCCCGGAGATTTGCGCGATCCTTACAGATTATCGCGACGTGTGATGGATTGTCTGCGGTTTTGGATTAAGAGCTATATTGAAAAGTTGATGTTGGGGACTCGGTGGGTCTATATCAATATTTAGAGGAATTGATTGTTGCATTTCCTTTTTCGAATGAGTAATGTCGATATTTGTTTTGCAATTTTAAACAACACATTGTACCATAATAGAAGTTATAGTTAAGATTTGTCAAATTTGACATATCAGTAACGCTGACTTTAACATTGACTGCGGAATGTGTTGCACCATCGTATTCTGATACTAATAAACTCCTCGATTAATTCTAGAAGCAGGGACATGATATTAGTTTGGAGCACAGACGCTTTAGGAGATATATCGGTTTGGAGGTTATAAATGAATCATCTGACAGCTATTTAACTTAAACAAGAGCTTTAACTAGCGAATCTTCGGCGGTTACTGTTAACAGCTAAAGTTATGACGTTCATCTAACATTTGTCAAATGGTGCAACTCATGCGGTACTTTAACATATTTGTCATTGCTAATGTAAGTTGGTGCAACCCAGCAAAAATGATAAACAGCTAAGCTTTTGTCTTACTCTAGCATTTTTATTTTCGCTCACGCACTTCATTTAATTCAGCCTTCGTAATGAACATATAGCTGATGTTAAACACCGACGCTCTACGAAGTCTGCAGTTGCTGAACATTCAGAGGAAGGCTCCAAACATTATCATAGATTTGACAAACTGCAAATCCTTGCCAATGAACACCGATTCCTACCTAGGATGATTCGCGAGGCTATTGAAATTAAAAAAGAACATCTGAATTTTAATAGAGAATATGGTTGGAAGCTAGCACAAGCCTGGGATCCGATTATACACTTAATAAAATCGGAACCCAAAAGACCAGCTGCCAAAACTCAAGATACCGTGAGCTCCTTCTGCGTAGATCGGATCATCAATAAACCTTAATAATTTTAACCTGAAGTTAGATAATGTAACATTAACATTTCGGGACAACCTACACCTCAGTCTACCCCGTGACCACGAAGGCTGAAAAGCCTTCGAAACGTCGGGACCAAAATTAAAATAAAAATCCGCGATAAAATACGTTTTAATAAGTCCGGGAATTTATAAAACAATTTTTTTTTTAATATTAATTAATCATATCCTTGACCATATTTTTTAATCAACCCTATTGGTATGTGTTCAGCAACATATTTTATACCCTAAAATATATTTTTCATTCGGAAAACAGATGGGTGAAGGTCGATGTTACCCGGGATCCTCTACTATTACTAAATCTAATAATTGAATTGTGATTACAGGTATGGTTCCAGAACCGTAGGGCGAAGTGGAAGAAACGCAAGAAGAGCACCAACGTGTTCCGATCACCCGGCGCATTACTACCCTCACACGGACTACCCCCGTTCGGGGCTGGCGACGTGTGCTCGCCTGGGGTGTTCGCTGATCGACCATGGTCGATGCCTGCGGGTATGCATAATGAATAATACAATACAATACAATTCAATACAATACAATGCAATACAATACAATACAATACAATACAATACAATACAATACAATACAATACAATACAAAAATCTTTATTGACAACCATTTACAATGCAAGTAATTAAAACTAAAAAGCTGTTGCTAAACTTATGGAAGACAATGGGCGGAGTTATGGCTAGAAGCAATATCTTCCAGACAATCGTAAATAAATACACCCAACAGTCATATACATAGTCCTGACCCCACAGTAAGATAAGAGTGTTGTGTCGAAGGTATCAGGAACTAAGAGAGAATTTCGATCTCACAACACGAGAATAAATATTTGTGGATCACACAAACATTTGTCTCGGTGCGGGGATCGAACCCGCGGCCTCTTGCTTCACAGCCGGCTACTCGCCTGCTGCGCCACGGAGGCTGTCATAATAATAAAAGCCTTTTTTATAGAGTGGGTCACCTAGGGATCTCCACCGCCTATGTACTGCCATAATACCAGAAGAATCATAGGCGCGTTGACCTTAAAGGAAAGGGATAATTAGGGATTGGGAAGGGGAGGGGATTTGGGCTTCCGGACAGCGTTGCCAACTTGGGGGTTTTCCCCCTAAATTTAGGGGGAAAAAACCTCGACAGGGAGTTTTTTAGGGGGAATAATTTTTTGGGGGTATTTTTAGGGGTAAAATTTTTATTGAATTTTTTTTAATTGCTCTGCTCTCCATACTTCTATTCTATCGATATATCGAATTGTAGGAAGGAAAAAACAAAAATAATATCGAATAGCTAAAAAAAAAAAAAAAAAAACATTCAATACTTATTCTGGTATTTGATGTTGTTTTTTTTTTTTTTTTTAGCTACATCCGATACATATCGAGCACCCCTAACTGAATAACTATTCTAATTTATGTCATTATATTGAAAATGATATACTTGTGTCACCGTCAGGGGGTTTTACTTTGAATTTGTGTTGAATTTAGTGGGTTTTGAAATTGCTTTAGGGGGAAAGTTTTCAAACAGTTGGCAACCCTGCTTCCGGATATCTCAGTCATCGTACGAAACGCAGTGCAGCAAGCCGCTACTTTACGTCGGTTTTTTTGTGAGACAGTGGTAACGACCCGGTAGAGCCGGCCCAATCATGCTGTACACAAAACTGTCTGTTCAGAGAAGGTTACAAAAAAAATAAACAAAAGCGAGAAACTACTTAAGTATCTACTATTTATCTACTAACTTAAGTATATTTATCAAAAGCTCAAAGCTCAAAACTCGACCTAATCGACCGACCGACTAACATACTCAGAGCTCACAAGATTTCACCCATTCAAAAAGCGTCTAACCACAAGTTTACCCCCTACCAAAAAGTGCTCAACGTGGCTAAAGAAGTTTTCACTTAAAAAAACGCTCAACAGGGTTTTTGTTACATATTGTATAAAATATGTAATAGTCTTAAACACTGTGGACCAGTGTTTCCCAACCTTTATTAGGCCATGCCTCACCTTAACATCATTTTGTTAAATGTGTCACCGATATCTTGCATTTAAATAACCCAAATCGAAAGGGTTAAAGTCGTGTCGAGTCCATTTTTAAATTGTCCCCCTGTGGGCCACGTTGGGAAACACTGCTATAGAAAAAGAATATGCGTTGATTCCAGGTCTAGGCCAGCTATCACAGGGCGGAGTGTCGATGGGCGGGTTCGGCGCGGGCGGCCTGCCGCAACTGGCTGCAGACCTGAACACGTCGCTGCCCATCTCCTCCGTGGCATCAGGCCAGCCCTACCAGGGACACTACCCACTCAACTCACTGGGTAAGTACCAACATGCAGGGAATATTGAAGACTTATTTAATAGGGATGTTATAATTCTGGGTGGAAACTAGCAACATCGTTTTTGAGTGGTAGAGCCACGCTGTAGATAGTTTTGTCTATAGCATGAATGGGCTGGCTCGACCGGGTCGTCACCACTGTCTCACATAAAACCGACGTAAAGTAGCGGCTTGCTGCTGCGTTTCGTACGGTGAGTGAGATATACGGAAGCCCAAATCCCCTCCCCTTCCCAATCCCTAATTATCCCTTTCCTTTAAGGTCGGCAACGCGCCCATTATTCTTCTGGTGGTGGGCGTACATGGGCGGTGGAGATCACTTACCATCGGGTGACCCACTTACTCGTTTGCCGGCCTATGCTATAAAAAATAAAAAGTACCAACATGTGCAGGGAACATTGAAGGGTTATTTAATAGGGAAGTTATAATTCTGGGTGCAAACTGGCAACATCGTAAAACTTTCGTAACAATGCGACTGAGCAATCTGGTCATCCAGCATCCATATATCTACTTTTTTTATTATTTGATTGAATGACGAGACGAGCAAGGCACTCGCCTGATGGTAAACGCCATGCCTGCCTATAAACAGAAGCAACACCACACAGCACTTTGAATTACAAAGCACTGCATGGCACTGGACTGTGCTTGTCACCCCGAGACATGAGATGTCAAGTCTCATAATGCCCAGATACAATTGCCCATGCACAATTCCAGACTCTGGGCTGTACTAAGCATTTCGTGATAGAAAAACCCAAAATCACTTTTACCCGACCCGGGATCGAACCCAAGAACTCAGCACAGCAGACGTACCGCGTACGCAATACTATTGCGCCACCGAGGTAGTCAGCTTCTATTTAATGTACAATAATATTATAAAGAGGAAAGATTAGTATTTTTGTATGTAACGAATAAACTTAAAAAATACAAAAACATGAACTGATTTCAAAAATTCCCATTAGAATCATACATTATCCCTGATGAACATAGGCTTTTTATCCCGGAAAAAGCAGATCACGCAGGCGGAGCCGCGAGGAAAAGCTAGTTATAAATAAATGTGTTTTTTTTATTTTTTTAGGGGATACCATGATGTCGTACTGCAACAATATAGCGGGCGGGCAGCAGGGCGCGTTGGAGGGCTCGCCCACGCCGCCACATATGGCTCACTGCGCGAACAATAACGCCTCGCCCACGGCCTCAGGTGAGCCACGTTTTATTAGATCCGTCTGTGGAAGCACCTCTGTTTCGATTCGACGGACAATTTTGAATGACGAGACGAGCAAGTCGCTCGCCTGATGATAAGCGACACGCCTGCCCATAAACAGAAATACCACACAGAACTTTGAATTATAAAGCACTGCATGGCACTGAACTGACACATAAGATGTTAATTCTCACAATGTCCAGTAATTTCACTGGCTTCAGTGTCCTTCAAACAGAAACACAACAGTGCTTACACACTGTTGCTTGGCGGCACACCACAGAGGCTGTAATATTGCTTATATCCTCGCCATTTATAGCCTCTGGATACTCACTTACTGTACAAAACGCAGTAGCAAGCCGTGATGTCCAGCAAGTGATCTCCACCGCCCGTGTACGCCCACAATACTAGAAGAATCACCCGACCTTAAAGTGAAAGGATAATTGAGGGATTGGGAAGGGGGGAGGCGGATTTGTGCCTCTGGATATCTCACTCACCAAACGAAACGCAGCAGTAAGCCGCTACGTTACGTCGGTTTTCTGTGAGACAGTGGTAACGACCTGGTCGAGCCAGCCCATTCATGATGCAGACAAAACTGTCTAAAGCATGGCTCTACCATTCTCACTATGTATAAAGGCGGACTTAATGACAAAGGCATTCTCTCCCAGCATTCTCTCCCAGTCAACCTTATGGTTAAGCAGAGATGAACAAAGTAGGTGCAGAAAAGGGAAGAACAAGATACATATAGGTCGGTCTAGTATTGTGGCGTTCATGGACGGTGAAGATCACACCATCACGTAACCCACTTGCTTCAGTTAGTTGAATATTTGATGGTTGCAGGTGGCGGCGAGGGTGAGGAGGAGGGTTGGCGCGGCCACAGCATCGCGGCGCTGCGGCGGCGCGCGTCCGAGCTGTCCGCCGCCATCCCGCCCTACCTGCAGCTCAACTACGACGCGCACAGCCCCGTCTACTGACCGACACACACACACACACACACACACTGTCATCCGCACGACTGAACACACACATGCGTCCGAGCTGTCCGCCGCCATCCCGCCCTACCTGCAGCTCAACTACGACGCGCACAGCCCCGTCTACTGACCGACACACACACACACACACACACACTGTCATCCGCACGACTGAACACACACATGCGTCCGAGCTGTCCGCCGCCATCCCGCCCTACCTGCAGCTCAACTACGACGCGCACAGCCCCGTCTACTGACCGACACACACACACACACACTGTCATCCGCACGACTGAACACACACATGCGTCCGAGCTGTCCGCCGCCATCCCGCCCTACCTGCAGCTCAACTACGACGCGCACAGCCCCGTCTACTGACCGACACACACACACACACACTGTCATCCGCACGACTGAACACACACATGCGTCCGAGCTGTCCGCCGCCATCCCGCCCTACCTGCAGCTCAACTACGACGCGCACAGCCCCGTCTACTGACCGACACACACACACACACGCACACACTGTCATCCGCACGACTGAACACACACATGCGTCCGAGCTGTCCGCCGCCATCCCGCCCTACCTGCAGCTCAACTACGACGCGCACAGCCCCGTCTACTGACCGACACACACACACACACGCACACACTGTCATCCGCACGACTGAACACACACATGCGTCCGAGCTGTCCGCCGCCATCCCGCCCTACCTGCAGCTCAACTACGACGCGCACAGCCCCGTCTACTGACCGACACACACACACACACACACACACTGTCATCCGCACGACTGAACACACACATGCGTCCGAGCTGTCCGCCGCCATCCCGCCCTACCTGCAGCTCAACTACGACGCGCACAGCCCCGTCTACTGACCGACACACACACACACACACTGTCATCCGCACGACTGAACACACACATGCGTCCGAGCTGTCCGCCGCCATCCCGCCCTACCTGCAGCTCAACTACGACGCGCACAGCCCCGTCTACTGACCGACACACACACACACACGCACACACTGTCATCCGCACGACTGAACACACACATGCGTCCGAGCTGTCCGCCGCCATCCCGCCCTACCTGCAGCTCAACTACGACGCGCACAGCCCCGTCTACTGACCGACACACACACACACACACACACACTGTCATCCGCACGACTGAACACACACATGCGTCCGAGCTGTCCGCCGCCATCCCGCCCTACCTGCAGCTCAACTACGACGCGCACAGCCCCGTCTACTGACCGACACACACACACACGCACACACTGTCATCCGCACGACTGAACACTGAACACTGAACACATATGAGTGGTAGAGCCACTCAACAGTCACACATATAGTCCTGACCCCACAGTAAGATACGAGTCTTGTGTCGTGGGTATCAGGAACAACGAGAGACTTTTGGTCTCACAACACCCAGATTTCGAAACAAATATTTGTGGATCACACAAACAGTTTTGTCTGTAGCATGAATGGGCCGGCTCGACCGGGTCGTTATCACTGTCTCACAGGAAGCCGACGTAAAGTAGCGGCTTGCTGCTGCGTTTCGTACGGTGAGTGAGATATCCTGAGGCCCAATTCCGCTCCCATTCAAAATTCCTTAATTATCCCTTTTTCAAATTTCTTTCCCTTCAAAATTCTATCCCTTCAAGGTCGGCAATGCTCCTATGATTTTTTTAGTATTGTGGGGTGCGTGGGCGGTAGAGATCACTTACCATCAGGTGACTCACCTGCTCGCTTGACGGTCTATGTTATAAAAAAACTCACTCTCCTTACAAAACGCAGCAGCAAGCCCCTATTTTACGTCGGTTTTCTGTAAGACGTAACGACCCGGTTGAGCCGGCCCATTCACGCTGTTGACAAAACTGTCTACAGCAGTGATTCTCAACGTGGGGCCCACAGGGGGGCAATTCGATATTTAAGGGGGGCAATTTAAAAATGGACTCGACACGACTTTAACCCTTTCGCTTTGGGTTATTTAAACGCAATGCTAGATATCGGTGACAAATTTAACAAAAAATGTTAAGGTCCCCGCTTTCGCCTAAAAAAGGTTGTGGCACACTGGTCTACAGCATGAATACGTCGGCTCAACCACTGTCTTAGAGAAAACCGGTGTAGCGGCTCGCTGCTGCGTTTCGTACGTTGAGTGAGATATCCGGAAGCCCAAATCCCCGTCCCCTTCCCAATCCCTAATTATCCCTTTCCTTTAAGGTCGACAACGCACCCATGATTCTTCTGGTATTGTGGGTGTACATGGGCGGTGGTGATCACTTACCATCAGGTGACCCACTTGATCGCTTGTCGGTCTATGCCATAAAAAAAATTGGGCCTCCGGATACTCATTCTCCCTATAAAACGTAACAGCAAGACCCTATTTTACGTCGGTTTTCAAAAATCGTAACGACCCGGTCGAGCCGGTCCATTGACACTGTTGACAAAACTCTCTACAGCGTACATAAAAAGATAAAAGCAATGAATTTAGAAAACGTAAACCAAATGTACCCTAGAATATTCATCACAATAATAATGGGCCGGGGTGACTATGGTAGGTTTTAACACCATGTGTACGGTGGTCGCCATCCAGGCAGATATGAATATCCTACCACCAGCAAATCTTATCTGCAAGTTTGCAGAATTAATAAGTTACAGTGATAAAGTCGTGTGGACCCGGTATAAATCGACTAATTCTAATATATCTTACCCTTCCAATAGGGGTGAAAGACATTTTTTTACAATGAAATTGTGAGCTGTACTCGATGTATACGCGTTCGTACAATAAATATATTATAGATTAACTTAAGGTATTTAATAAAATAATGTAGCTACGTGTATGTGTCCCATACAACCGTTAAAAATATAGTTGTACTACTTATGTTTGTAGAACTGTGTACACAGGGGCGGAATAAGAGAACGGCAGCGGGGATTATGACCCCCAATAATCAATATACAAAAATAAGCATTTTTTCCGTTATAATGTTTAATAATTTGTTCATCGGGTATACAAGGTAAATAATTAATCAACATATTAAATTACAAATTCTTCGTATTAAATAAAGATCGTTTCGTTGACGTAATTTGTTTAAACACATTTTTTGTAGAAAATTAGTAATTACAAGTACATAAGATTTAATAAAGTATTTTTTATTTTATATTACTACATTTACCTTGATAAAATTTTGTCAGAGAGGTAATTTAAATTCCGCCAATGGACGTAGAATAAAAATGATCATATCCCCAAAAAAATGATGAAATTTGTGACACAGCCTAAATAGGTATAATGTATATTTATTAACGGTCGTATGGAAAATAAAGCTGGCGCATAACGTAAAGGTTCTATGTTGTAAATACAAGCAACATACAACCTTATAATAGTGAACTGGTTTGTCTCGTGTAAAGGCCTATGTAAATAAATGCGGCAATATGCGCAGGCCTTTAAGCCCACTTGCGTTAACTTAGGTTATGAATCAACTGTGGATGTTGCAGTTAGAGATTTAAAATTATTGCTGTCACTGTCAGTCTTATTTCAAACATAGATAGCCTTATTTCAAAATGTATTCTAAATTTAAACTAGGTTGATTGGCCAGTTTGTATGCATTGCTATAGTTACTAGTTGTTAGAAACCTAATTTAAAATTAGAATACTTTTGTAATAAGGCCCATAGAGTGCGACAATTATAATGGCGGTGGTAAGTTTCGGTACTAATTGAATATGTATTATTAATCTGTCGAAATAAAAAAGCGACCAACGATCGTAAAATGACAGCGCTGTCATGTCGCCTTACCTTTTACCTTACCAACAGTATTGTATACACTATTGTCGCACTGTCTGACTGTTACTTTTGATATTTATTATAAAAACATTTAAAAAAAGGATTCTTAAATTGTATTATACCTACCTATTTCTTTTCCTTTGCCTATTCGAAGATAATAAAAAAAATTGCGCGATTTGGTGTATTGTTTTTTATCTTTTTAAAAGTTTACTTCTACTTCAATTTCCACTACGATTACTATCGTCTTAATTATTTTATTTATACCTTTGCTTAGCTTTGTATATTTAATCTCAAATTGAAACCCTAACCTAGGTTCATGCGAGGGCTTCATAAAGTTGTGTTGATACATTCCACAGATCTTAGTGTTATTGAAATAGCTTTGTGGGCTCTGTATTTAAAAAAAACACGTTTTATTTAGTTTATTTACTGAAAAAATGTATCTAGCAATAAATTAAAAATTTACTAAGTATATTGTTTTTTATATTTTTTTTGTGAAAAAAACATTTTTTAATAAACAATAAAATTGATTTATTGTAGATTTTATATTATTACTCGCTTTAAAAATACTTGTAAACGTTTATAATAATTGTCTATTTCAAAAAACATATTTTTTGTAATATTTTTAAAAAATAAATACTTGAATTTAATTTATTTCAAGGACACATTTATTTGAATTAAGAAAATGATTTTGAAAAATGTTTTTTTGTTGTTATGTGTACAGTATATGGTAAAATTGTAAATAAAACAGTGCCCACTGTATTTGGATTTATCTTCGCATTTAAACACATCTAAGTTGTACCGAAAGAGCCAAAATCATTATTGTAGGAGTAATCAATGTGTGAATGATTGTGATGTATAGTGCATACTGGTTGGTTTAATTTCATTGATTATAAATATCTACGTTGTGTAAACTTGAGAAAGTCTCTGGTTTAAAAGAAAACTAATCAAAAATGTCATATTAACAAGTGTTATTTTGTTGATTTTTGTGTCATTAAAATCAGATTTTATTTTAAGAGAATTCTATGAGCCAATTAAGATACAGCAATAATGTTAATAAAGCGATTGGGGAAGTATGAAAAAGCTGCCATTTTTTATTGTACTTTTATCAAGTATTTAAATTCACTTGAGTATATAATTTGGCGTATATTTGCGACTAGCATTCGCTCGCGGCTCCGCCCGCGTTAAATTCTGCACCGGTATATTATCGATAACGCCTATGTTCATCAGGGATGATGTAGGATTCTAATGGTGGAAGAATTTTTCAAATCGGTCCCGTAGTTTCAGAGCATATTTAATGCAAACAAACAATCACATCTTCCCTCTTTATATTAGTTTAGATGATATAAAACAACCAGCACGCACTCAATGTCTGATATCACAGTGCTGTATACGAATATTTCAGTTGTAAAGTGTTTATTGGATGTAGATAGGTTCAACAATAATTGTCATATGTTTAATGCGTTCGGAAACTCTACCACTGTATTTTTTATACTATGTGATGCGTCAATAAATGTAAACTTACGATCGTTATAGCTTAGAATTTGTTATAAAACCACTTAAAATCTTGACTTGGTATTGAAATTTACAGTTAAAATTTACAATCGACCCTGCAGATTGACGTCTGACATTTTAAAGAAACAAACAAAGTAAACTGCGGGCGTGGCGATCATATTTTTCACTGGTAGATTCATTTTCAAGATCGATCTGTAGATAACGATTAATTTCGGCTGATATATAAGGTTTGACGGGGATTTAAACTTGTCAACTTAAGGATCATCAGTTTTCAACGTAACATAATTTTTTGTTACTTCTCCGATCACAATGTTTTACTTTTTTATAATTTTACTATTTAACTATTTAAAAATTATAATGCAACTCGTTTACCGATGTTAGAATTGAAAAAAATGGGCGCCATTTTTATTTTTTATAAGATCGATCGACTTATAACTTGATATTTAGGTGGCTCTGTGTTCACAAATCATAGAGCAAATATTAAAATAGCAATGAGGTCGGACAAATCACAGTGCAGTTTTCTTTTTTTTTTTCAAATTTTTTATTGACGCATCACAATTAAAACATTTTTTATTTTAAGTCGGAAGTGGTCGATAGTTCCTATTATTTCGAGGCCCTGGATTATTTTTGTATTATTTTAAGTTTAAATACAATTTCCGTCCGTTATTTTGTGTAAGTTTTATTTTGGCAGGGCCCATTAACATTATTTAGCCAAAGCTGGTTGTATACATTTGTATTTTTAATTGAAATGACTGAGTGGATACGACTAGATTAATATATTTTGTGAACGCGATCTGTCAGTAATGATTCGCTCGCATATTATTATTATGTATACATATGTATGGCCCATTTAGCGCGTTATGTTAGTTATATAAGTATTATTATATATACATACAATAAATAGACAATGTTCAACGTGATGTTTTATTTTATTAGCTGTTTACGTTTCAGCATATTACGCACAGCTCCAATCATACAGGTCCCGGAAATATATCAGAGATGATACGTAGGCTTAATTACTCTTTAAAAAGTCTTGAATTTGCCAATGAAAGTCCGGTTAAAATAGGTTTAACTTTTTCAGAGATTAACACAGACAAACAGACAGATACAAAATTGGTAAAACATGGATTTAGCAAGCTTGCAAAATAAATCTTCAACTTTATTTCAATTTTATTTCTACGTATAAATATTCATGGTATCAACGGTTTTTTTTCTCATACCTGAAGATCAGAAACCCCTAAACAATAAACACGATCTTAGTGTGTAGGACAGCGCGAAGTTACCGCATTTGGTCTTCCATTTTGGGGTCACACCATGAAAATGTACATTCAGTACACACAAAACCATCCCTCCTTGGTGATGGCGGCAAATAAAGCCCTGCAAGATGTGATTCGTTCTTATCCTATGGGCACTAGCCTAGCGCTCCTAGCTTAATTCACCAAATATCGAAACCCATAAATTTAAATAGTTTAAAAAAAATTATACACCAATTATTTTGTGACATAGCAGTATTTATTTTTAAAAGGGTCCCAAATTGTGTGCGTAGTGGGGTTTGCATGGTCAAAGATTAATTACACAATAATAACTATTTTAAGTTGAGAGCTATCTAGTTACATTTAGGAACAGTTATGAAAGCATCAGGTGGTAAAATCATAATTCTGTTGTAATGTAGATGGCGCTATAATCAATTAACAGTAACGGAATTTGGAATAACAGATTTAGTTTTGCTTTACTAGTTTTGTTATTGATTTAGCCTAATGGGGCTTACATAGTCAAAGGCTAATTACACAATAATACTATTGTAAGTTGAGAGTTATTTAGTTAAATTTAGGAACAGTTACGAAATTATCAGGTGGTAAAAACATAATTCTGTTGTAATGTAGATGGCGCTATAACTATTTAACAATAAAATTCGAAATGGCGGATTTAGTTTGGCTATTTGATGATAGATGGCGCAAAATCACAAATTTCATAGCAACCATAAAATAACTCTCATCGATTATACAAAACAAACAGCGTCATAATTCACTGATACAGAATCAAGCAAATAATATGGTAGAGTAAAAGTTTATGTGGAAGTAGTTATAGTTGGTGTGTAAAAATGTCTATAAAATCTCAGAAATCTCTGAACGACGAGTGTTCAGAGATATTTGAAAGGAGTTATTCAGTGAGGAGTGCATCGGACGAAAGTTTATCATGGTAATATTTAAATACATTTTATGTGTATAAAATACTGTTATATATGTAATATGTATGGTATAAAGCAGTGGTTCCTAGACTTTTTTCTCATAGACCTCTTTCAAAATGTAGCTGGTTCCAATGGACCCCATGCAGCTACATTTTTGCTATATTCCCAAAACTCGACAAAAAATATGCAAGTTTTTACAAGTAACAGTCGCTGAGCTTCTTAAAATATTATCTGCCTACATTGATAGGTGAAATCACAAGTTTACAAGGTGATGGGTCCTTCGTTTGCGAGAGGCCGTCTGGGTTGGTACCACCGCTTTGTATATTTCTACCGCCAAGCAACAGTGTGTACGTGCGTTGTGTTTCGGTTTGAAGGACATTAAAGCCAGTGAAATTTCTGGGCATTATTAGACTTAACATCTTAAATCTCGAGGTGACGAGCCCAATTCAGTGCATAAGATGAAGATGTTAAGTTTCATAATTCTTAGTAATTTCGCTGTCTTCAATGTCCTTCAAACGGAAACACATCAGTGCTTACACACTGTTGCTTGGTGGCAGAAATAGACGGCGCGGTAGTACCAACCCAGACAGCCTCTCGCATACGAGGGCCCTACCACCTTGTAAAGTAAACACAAATGCAGTAAACAGTATCAATGTTTTTCCACATCAGTGTTGAGTTCCACAACATTGTTGCTTGGCGACAGAAATAGACAAAACGTTTAACGTAAGTCCGTATGTGTTTTAGTGACGAGGACCAATATTTGACAAAAGAACTGATGAATAAGATGACTCCAGCCGTCCTCAGCAAGCTGCGGAGATGCTTCCGAAAGAATAAAGAGAGGAGTCGCGACCAAGAGATTAACAGGTTAGAAAAGAGTGGTAGAGCCACGCTGTAGAGCAGTGTTTCCTAGCGTTTTTTAGGCCATGCCCCACCATAAAATTTTTTTGTTAAATTTGTCACCAATATCTAGCATTGCATTTAAATAACCCAAAGCGAAAGGGTTGAAGTCGTTTGGAGTTCATTTTTAAATTGCCCTCCTTAACTATCAAATTGCTCCCCCGTGGGGCGTGGGCCCCACGTTGGGAAACACTGTTGTAGACAGTTTTGTCTGTAGCATGAATGGGCCGGCCCGACCGGGTCGTTACCACTGTCTCACAGAAAACCTACGTAAAGTACCGATTTGCTGCTGCGTTTCGTATGGTAAGTGAGATATCAATAGGACAAATCCCTCTCCCTTTCCCAATTCCTTATTTATCCCTTCTCTTTAAGGTCGGCAATGCGCTTATGATTTTTCTAGTATTGTAGGCGTACATGGGTGGCGGTAAGTGATCTACCAGCAGATGAACCACTTGCTCGTTGGCCGGTCTATGCTATAAAAATTGTATTTGAAGTTTTTTGAAAAATCGCACATGAGTTGATCGGGATTGGAATTTGTTTCCGTTATCACATTATGGGACAGAAAAAACTAAGCGGAAAGAAAACTTTTTTTTATTAGCAGGTCGCTCGCCTGATGGTAAGCGATGCCTGCCAGAGTAGAAACACCACACAGAACTTTGATTTACAAAGCACTGGATATCACTGGAATGTGTCTCTGTCATTCCGAGACAGAGATTTCAAGGTGGTAGGTCCCTCGTATACGAGAGACCGTCTGGGTTAGTACCACCGCTTTCCATCACCACCAGAAATGATTTCCAGGCGAGTGGAGGAGGTCATGCGTGCAGCGGCTGCTGAGGAAGGTATTGAGTTCGCTGAGACCGCGCCCGAGCCTCAGGACTCGTTGTGGCTTGAAGAAACTGCCTTTGTCAACGCACTCAATAATATATTCGGTATGTAATAATACAAGGTCCGCCTACAAGATGGACAGACGACCTGATAAAGGTCGCAGGAAGTCGCTGGATGCAGGCCGCTTCCAACAGGTCGGTCTGGAAATCGTTGGGGGAGGCCTATGTTCAGCAGTGGACGTCCTGTGGCTGATGATGATCATGTAATAATACTGTTACAAGTACCATCAGTCCTAATGGTTGCACTGCGGTTATGCCGGCCTATATAAAAGGTTTTTCACACTCTGAAGAGGGGAGAATCAAATCGAGAGGCCTGCGGCAGATGACCGATGCAGGGATAACAAGTATATTGTACTCCTATACCCGCCCCAATCAACCATTTTTTTGACCCCTGGAATGAACTAACCCGGTTCCCTGCTAACGGAATATTGGCGACCTCTGCAGTATCTCATTCCAGGGCCAAAGGGGAGAAGAAGAAATAAGGGATGGGAAAGGTATAGGAAGAGGCGGCAAGGTCCTCCGGGAGAACCGGATATACACTGGCTGACTCTGGAACGCGACCCACGCAAGGTGGGTCACTATGGTGGGTTTTAACACCGTGTATGATGGTCGCTATCTGGGCGGAATAAGGGCGTAAGGAAATTGGGAGGCGAAGGAATCAGGGAAGGGAAAGGGATAGGAAGAGGGGTTAGACCACTCGGGAGAACCGGATATACACTAGCTGATCTTGGAACGTGATCCACACAAAATGTGTGGGTCACTATGACAAGTTGGTTATTTCTTCTGCAACACCTCTGTGTGTCTTGACTTTTAATGGAATCTGGCTTAATCGTTACGTCTTTTTTACACTATAAGTATAAGGCCGAGTTTTTCACTACAGGTCATCACAAATACGCGACGCACGCTCAGAAACTGTTCCATTTGTTGGACCCTTTCAATTGTGGCAAGGTGTGGTGGCGGCAGTTGGTGTGTAGACTGGTAGCGGTGGGGGCCAGGAAGACCAGCTCTAGGGTAGAGACGTGGACGCCCATCAAGGAGCCCACGGTGCAGAGAATGGAACATTGTAAGGTGGGTCTGATTAAGGTATAATTTAGTGTGGAATTCTCGACTCTCGTCAATGATGAAGCACAAGTGTCATAGCAGTTATTGTTAAACATAGTTCCTAAAAGTGAACAGGAGGCGTAGAGAGTGGTTCAAGTGACTAAATTGGGAGTAGCCGTAAAGTATTTTGGTTATCAAAACAAATCTAATTTTTTATTGAATCCAAAGTCATACATCATTTACAATCAGTCAATTTAACTCTATCGCCAGTTCGAATAGTTAAGAAGTTATGAGGATCGTGGATTTGAGTCCTTGACTTTTTAATATCCGAGCACGACTAAGTGACTATGTATATCTGATGATAAGTACAGTGCAGTCAAAAAAAAACCAGCAACTACCGAAAACAATGAATTTATTGGTGGTCACCAGAATCATGTCGGTCTGTATGAACGCTTCTTCATACTCCGAAGAGGGAAGAAGCAAAAGCCTCTCGCCTGCGACAGGACAGGTGGATGACCGATGCAGGCACAGTAATATAAGGATGTACCCCTATTACCCGCCCTAACCAACCATAGAGTCATATCGTAAGCCCCTTGGGAGAACAGGATATAGACTCGCTGATCCTGAAACGCGATCCACACAATGTGTCTGGGTTTTTATGACAGGTTTTAACACCATGTGTACGGTGGTCGCTATCCGATCTAATATGAATATCCTACCACCAGCATAACTCACTTCATGTCTGTTTTCTGTGAGACAGTGAAAACATCAGGAGGGGGTTATGCCCAATAACTAGGTTGATTAAAACTATTCTTCTTTCAGAGAGAAAGTGTAGTGAAGTTGGTGAATATAGAACAAAGCGAGTCGTTCTGTTATGTAGCGGTTACTCGAGGCGGTCGCGTCGGCATCTACGATGGGGAATTGAGTCTGGTGCACTCTTATGAGGTGATCTTTTAATAATAATATCTTTTATCTACAAATAATCAAATAATTTTGAGTGGTAGAGCCACGCTGTAGACAGTTTTGTCTACAGCATGAATGGGCTGGCTCGTCCGGATCGTTACCACTGTCTCACAGAAGACTGACGTAAAGTAGCGGCTTGCTGCTGCGTTTCGTACGGTGAGTGAGATAACGGGAAGCCCAAATCCCCTCCCCTTCGCAATCCCTAATTATCCCTTTCCTTTAAGGTCGGCAACGCGCCCATGACTTTTCTGGTGGTGGGCGTACATGGGCGGTGGAGATCACTTACCATCAGGTGACCCACTTGCTCGTTTGCGGGCCTATGCTATAAAAAAAAAAAAAAAAAAATTCTAGATAGTTTAGCTTCTGGATTAGGGCTTATAGGAATGGACATTCAAAATGCTACCTTTGCAGAGAGAATCATTTTTAGAATACAAATGTTACTTTAGACGCTGGTGTAATTTTTTAATAGCAGAGGTTGGCAAAACCAAGTAGGTCACCTTATGGTAAGTAATCTCCACCGCCCAAGAACATTTATAATACCAGAGAAATCATGGACACGTTGCCGAAGTACAAGGAATGGGGAAAATAATTGATTGGGAAGGGGAGGATGACATTGGTCTCCGGATATCTCACTTACGAAACGCAACAGCATGCTGTTACTTTACGATTATATTCTGTGAGACTGTATTAATGTCCCGGTCAAACCGGCCCATTCATGCTGTAGACAAGACTCTTAAATTTGTGAATAATGCATAGTTTCATAAGAATGTCTTTTAACTTTTCATGTCTCAAGTTAGTGTTTAAATAAATTATTTATTTCTTTCTACAGGGTGGCTTTAGTGTTTGTAGGTTTGAGATAGTGGACTACAATGTCAATAACTCATCGCCGACTTTCTTGTTTTCTAGATGTTTTATCAGCGTTCCGGCGTGCGTCGCCGCGTCAAGAACTGCTGGATAACAGACGCCGCGTACCTTAGCGTATGTTACATTCTGTTCTTTGCTAATATAATCATTGTGTTCGCTAGATATAAGTATTTTTTTATTGACCTGAATGACGAGACGACTAGCTTGATCGCGTGATGGTAAGCGTCATGCAACCTTATAAAAAAATGTGGTGATGGTTTACAAGGTGGTAGGTCCCTCGTATGCGAGAGACCATTTAAGCCATGCAGTGCTTTGTAATTCTGTGTGCTGTTGCTTCTGTTTATGGTCAGGCGTGGCGATTACCATCAGGCGAGCACTTGGCTCGTCACGTCATTCATTCAAATAAAAAAAAAATGTATATACTGGCTGACCCCGGAACGTGACTTGCCTGAATGAACCACTATGGTTGGTTTTTCACGAAATGTACGGAGTTTGCTATTCAGTCTACAATTTTTTATCAACTACCCTCCTGCCAGCTTTTGTTGTATCTTTGCCTACCATTTCGGTAATAGAAGGCTTTATATTAAGTTATAAGAAGGATGCAGCATTTATACAGGCCGGCATGATTCTGGTGACCACCGGTTAACTCATTGTCTGTCGCTGGTTGGATTGCACTACGCTTACCATCAGGTATAGTGCAGTCACTTTACTTTAATAAAAAGTTTCTACATTCCAGGATGTTCAGTACCTGATGCTGTCGGCGTCCGATCGCAGTCTGACGATCTACGATGCCAGTACTCTCACGCACACACTTCTATACTGCCTCACTGGACTACCAAACTTACCAACAGTGAGTCTCTGGGAGTTTTGATAGTCCTACTATTCTATCACCCTACCATCTACTTATCCAACCATCCTATTAATTTACCAACATTATCTTTACATAGTATAAAATTCCGCTGTCTGTTCGCTTAGATGTTTTAACGGATTTTAATGCAGTTTTCAGCAATAGATAGAGTGATTCATGAGGAAGGTATATTACGCCATGGCCCATGGAATAGGGCAGTAACATGAAGGTGAAACCGCGAGGGCCAACTAGTTAAATAATAAATAAATAAATACACCCAACAGCTACACACATTGTCCAACCCCACATTAGGTTAATCTGTATCGTGGGTATCAAAACCTACGTGGGACTTTCGGCCCCACAACACTCAGACCCGAAACAAATATTTGTGGATCGCACAAGCATTTGCGAAACGATTTTCATAATAATTTTTATTCCGAATAAAGTTATTTGAGAAAGCAAAGGCGAAGCCACGAGCATGTTAGTTTAGATTAGATTATTGTAGAGATTGGTTTTAAGTTTAAGAAAATTAATAGTTCCTTTATTTTCCTTTCCTTGTTTCAGAGCATCGCGTACTCCCCATCGTCTCGTATGGGTGACACATCCGAGCTGGCCATAGGGACCGAGCGTGGTGACGTCATCAGGATGCTGTTCCATCAGCCAAGACTTCAGTTCCTCTACACCAAGGCAGCTGATAATATTAACTATTACTTCTGGATGGTAATCTTCATGGGCCTACTAATCTTCTTCCAACTACCAGTAGGGTCTGCAGAAGATGCTTTTTATCACATGTTACAGAAAGATTTGAGACCCTCTGGGTTTACCGCTTAGTTTATTCTGCCGTCAAGCAGCAAGCATTAATGTATTTCGGTCTGAAGGATATTGAAGCCGGTGAAATTACTGGGCATTATGACACTTAACATCTTATGTCTCGGGGTGACGAGCGCAGTTCAGTGTCATACAGTGCTTTGTAATTCAAAGTTGTTTGGTGTTACGTCTATTTATGGGCGACCCCGGCGCTTCCACCAGGCGAGTTAATAAAAAAAGGTAACTTTTTTTATCCGGCAAAGTGACTGCACTACACCTGATGGTAAGCGTAGTGCAGTCCAAAAAAACCAGCGACAAAACAATGAGTTTATCAATGGTCACCAGTCATGACGGCCTAAAATAGCATTTACTGGCATTCTATAAAAAAGCCAAACCAATTCGTATTCCAGGAGTTATGTTCTCCTCCGCACGTATCCCACGTGACCATCACGACGTGGCGTCGCGTCCACTCGAGGATGATCAGACGTTTGTGTTATACACGAGATGGTGAGATGCTGGTCACCTGTTCTCATGATAACGCCGTCAGTGTGAGGATCAGACATGTGCCTGGCAAGATGGAGGACTACGTGTTCAGGGTGCAAAGGGTAAGTTCTGGTAAAGCTTTACTTTAATTTAGCTAGATTTTTGAAGTGATAACTTCTTATGGGAGGGTGAACCGAAACGTTCCGTAACGCGAGCGGTCCATCGACCAGCCAGCGTTAGCCCACCTCCCTAGAACTTCGATAATTTCGAAGTGCCAGGTTGCGTCACACAGTCGACTTGGACTTTGACACGACTTTGCCACGACTTTACCACGACTTTGCCACGACTTTGCCACGACTTTGCCACGACTATGCCACGACTTTGACACGACTTTGCTACGACTTTGCCACGACTTTGCCACGACGTTGACACGACTTTGACACGACTTTGACACGACTTTGACACGACTTTGACACGACTTTGACACGACTTTGACACGACTTTGACACGACTTTGACACGACTTTGACACGACTTTGACACGACTTTGACACGACTTTGACACGACTTTGACACGACTTTGACACGACTTTGACACGACTTTGACACGACTTTGACACGACTTTGACACGACTTTGACACGACTTTGACACGACTTTGACACGACTTTGACACGACTTTGACACGACTTTGACACGACTTTGACACGACTTTGACACGACTTTGACACGACTTTGACACGACTTTGACACGACTTTGACACGACTTTGACACGACTTTGACACGACTTTGACACGACTTTGACACGACTTTGACACGACTTTGACACGACTTTGACACGACTTTGACACGACTTTGACACGACTTTGACACGACTTTGACACGACTTTGACACGACTTTGACACGACTTTGACACGACTTTGACACGACTTTGACACGACTTTGACACGACTTTGACACGACTTTGACACGACTTTGACACGACTTTGACACGACTTTGACACGACTTTGACACGACTTTGACACGACTTTGACACGACTTTGACACGACTTTGACACGACTTTGACACGACTTTGACACGACTTTGACACGACTTTGACACGACTTTGACACGACTTTGACACGACTTTGACACGACTTTGACACGACTTTGACACGACTTTGACACGACTTTGACACGACTTTGACACGACTTTGACACGACTTTGACACGACTTTGACACGACTTTGACACGACTTTGACACGACTTTGACACGACTTTGACACGACTTTGACACGACTTTGACACGACTTTGACACGACTTTGACACGACTTTGACACGACTTTGGCAGGCTCCTCCGCTCTCACTTTAACCCACATTAGTGTAAGTTATCACTTCTGTCGAGCGTCCCAGGACGCACACTTTTTTTTTTATTAGAGCACGGCAAAGTGACTGCACTACACCTGATGGTAAGCGTAGTGCAGTCATAAAACTAGTGACCAACAACAAACAATGAGTTCATCGGTGGTCACCAGAATCATGCCGGCGTGCATAAATGGTTCTTCCCTCTTCGGAGACGGAGGCAAATCGAGAGGCCTGCGACAGGTCAGATGGATGACCGATGCAGACACAGGGATACAAAGATGTACCCCTATACCCGCCCCAACCATCCATTAAGTCATGCCGCAAGCTCCTCGGGAGAACCGGATATACACTGGCTGATCCTGGAACGCGATCCGCATGGTGTTTGGATCACTATGGTAGGTTTTAACATCATGTGTACGGTGGTCGCTATCTGGGTAGATATGAATATACCACCAGCAAACAGCTTACCCCTACAGAGATAAGGCATGAGCTTTTTATTGCCTACAGCGTCGATAAATCCACGACCACTAGAGCCATAAATGACAGATTTATTTATGTGTGGACACGTACACTTTTACGAGTGGTAGAGCCACGCTGTAGACAGTTTTGTCTACAGCATGAATGGGCCGGCTCGACCGGATCGTTACCACTGTCTTACAGAAAACCGACGTAAAGTAGCGGCTTGCTGCTGCGTTTCGTACGGTGAGTGAGATATCCGGAGGCCCAAATCCCCCTCCCCTTCCCAATCCCTAATTATCCCTTTCCTTTAAGGTCGGCAACGCGTCCATGATTCTTTTGTATTGTGGGTGTACATAGACGGTGGAGATCACTTACTATCAGGTGACCCATTTGCTCGTTTGCCGGCCGATGAAAAAATGTGTTTTCCAGGGTGTGTCATGTTTCCACGCGGTCCCTTCCCTCCGTCTGGTGGCTACAGGCAGCAGTGACGGCATTGTCCGTGTGTATGAGAACACGCAGCCCAATCCCTTCGCATCTCTCTCCGTGCCCACTCTAGCCCACGTGCTGGACGTGGCCGTGATACCAGCGCAGGAGATTGTCCTTGCGTTTTGTAATAATTGTGTAAGTACTTGTGGTTTAGTAACGGCTGCCCATAAACAAAAGAAACACCACGAAGAACTTTGAATTACAAAGCATTTCAAGGCACTGGTCTGCGCTTGCCACCCCGAGATATAAGTTGTTAAGTCTCATAATGCCCATTAGTTTCACTGGCTTCAATGTCCTTCAAACCAAAACACAACAGTGTTTTTACACTGTTGCTTGGCGGCAGAATAGACGTCGTGGTGGTACCAACCCAAACGGCCTCTCGCATACGAGGGACCTACCACTTTATAGTACACATACTAACAGGACGTGAGGTTAAATAGAAGCTTGCAATAATACGTTTATCAAAGATAGATAAAAATATAATCGCAATTTAATCAATCTACCAGATTTGCAATGTAATCAGGTTAAGTATTATTTCATTACATGTTCATATTATTGACAGGTTTTAGGGTCCGGGAGTGAAAAAATAAAACCTTTATAGCTTTTTATAGCGTAGACCGGCAATCGAGCAAGTGGGTTACCTGATGGTAAGTGATCTCCACCGCCCATGTACGCCTACAATACTAGAAAAATCACAGGCGCGTTGGCACCCTTCAAGGGAAGGTTTGATTATGGGATTGGAAAAGTAGGGATTTGGCGTCCGGATATCTCACTGTACGAAACGCAGCAGCGAGTCGCTACTTTAAGTCGGTTTTCTGTGAGACACTGGTAACGACTCGGTCGAGCCGGCCCGATGCTGTAGACAAAACTGTCTACAGCGAGGCTGTACCGCTCAAAAATCTATCTTTTGCATCTCACTATATGTCCAAGATACGCAAGGTATATGGACGGTGGAGACCACTTACCATCTGGTGGTAGACTTGCTCCTTTGCCACCCTTATGCCAGACGATACAAAAATAGGCAATTTTTCCGTCTTTATGATAAGCAAAAGCTGACTTTTTTTATTGAATGACGAGACGAGCAAGCCGCTCGCCTGATGGTAAGCGCCACGCCTGCCCATAAACATAAGCAACACCACACAGAATTTTGAATTACAAAGCACTGCATGGCACTGAATTGCGCTCGTCATCCCGAGACATTAGTAGTTAAGTCTCATAATGCCCAGTAAATTCACTGGCTTCAATGTCCTTCAATCCTAAACACAACAGTGCTTACACACTGTTGCTTGGCGGCAGAAATAGACAAAGCGGTGGTACCAACCCAAACGGCCTTTCGCATACGAGGGACCAACCTACTCGAAGACTATTTTGCTAAACATACGATTTCAATTTTCTGACTGCCTTCGTGGCGCGTTGAACCGGCTGTGAAGCGAGAAGCTGCGTGTTCGATACCCGCACCGAGATAAATGTTTATGTGATCCACAAATACATGTTTCGGGTCTGGGTGTTGTGAGACCACAAAGTCTCTCGTAGTTCCTGATACCCACGACACAAGACTCGTATCTTACTGTGGGGTCAGGGCTATGTGTGTGACTGTTTGGTGTTATTTATTATTATTATTTTATTTGTACAGATGGTGTACGTATGGGACATGTATGAAGAGTGCTTGTTACAAAGCATTAAGATCAAATTCCCGTTTCTGGGAGTTCTCGGCAAGAAAGTCGAGTTCGGGAATTATTCAATTTTTCCAGGTAAAGGTTACTTCACTTTCATTTGTTTTGTTTATGTCCGTGTTGATTGTATTTGTCTACAAGGTTAGGACTGGAGTTTTGGCGGGAATTCTGACAGTGCGGTTCATCGCTTATTTTATTTTATTTCAAAAACTAGTTTAAAGTTATGTTCTAAGCTTAAAACCTGTTTCAGAGATTAGTATTATCATTGGTATTACTAAAAAGACTACAAAAATAAATCAGTTAGTAGTTAGTTAGTTAGTCTGCAGAAGTTTATTTTGACAGTCTGCTAGATGGTTATATAAAGTTGTTAAATGGTCATGTTTTATTTAACTTCAATAATAAATTGTGTATCTACTAATCAGGTAAGTAATTTTGATATCTGTGATAATCAGAGGTTAGATTTAGAAAACAATATGGAAAAAATTATGGTAACAGTAGTATGTACTTGTGTCCTGTAATAAAAGTTTTTTAATAAAAACTCATGGTTGATGTGGATTTAAACATGAATACACCCAACAGTCACATACATTGTCCTGACCCCACAGTAAGATACGAGTCTTGTGTCGTGGGTATCAGGAACTACGCGAGACTTTCGGTCTCACAACACCCAGACTCCGAAACAAATATTTGCGGATCGACAAACATTTGTCTCGGTGCGGGGATCGAACCCGCGGCCTCTCGCTTCACAGCCGGCTACTCGCCCGCTGTGCCACGGAGGCTGTCAATGAATCCATGAAACATTGATATGTGTGTTGAGCGCCTCAACACACATTCTGTTTGATGTATATCTTGAAGGTCCGGTACGCAAGAAAGTTTCTGAGACACCGGCGGAGTTCGCCTGTTCGTCGCGGCGCGGGTCTAGTGTGGTGCAGGGTGATACTGGTGGACTCATACTCATGCAGGATGTGGACGACCACTCACCCGGTAGAACAGGAGACAATGACCCGTGAGTAAAATTAAAACAGAATTCAACTTATGTGCTATTGCCATAAGTAAAGTGGTAATGTTACGATGTAAAGTTATGTGTATAGCGTAAATGATTTTTGAGTGGTAGAGCCGTGGTTCTATACATGTCTATCTATGGCTGTATACAGTTTTGTCTACAGCATGAATGGGCCAACTCGACCGGGTCGTTACCACTGTCTCACAATAAATTGACGTAAAGTAGTGGTTTGCTACTGCGTTTTTTGCGGTGGTGCTGTTGTATTGCGTACGCAGTACGACTGCTGTGCTCAAGTCTCGGGTTCGAGCCCTGGGTCGGGTAAAATTATATTGAGTTTTTTCTATTACAAAATGATCAGCATCAGTCCGGGGTCTGGAATTGTGCTCAGTATGGCGATAGATTCGCCCCCTATCACATCATGGGACGGATATACGCTCGCCAAAATGTTCCTTCGGGGATTACAGGCGTGAATGCGTATGTAATTTAGAAAAAATATCTGTATCTTATAAAAGTTTAATCAGAATTTTTTAAACCATTCCAACAAAAACAAAAAATACATTCATATCAAACCATTCATTTAGGCGCTATGATGCCACACACACACATTTACACAAACACAGAGACACACAAACAGGTCAAATTTAAAAAACTTCTCTTTTACAAGAATTAAAAATAATAATGATAATTATTCCTCAACAGAGAATATCAAAAGTTCAACAGAAGCGAGATACTGCTGATATGCTGCGACTATGTATGTAGAGTGTCACTGAGGGACGGGGACGGGGAGGGGGAGGGGGAGGGGGAGGGGTATGTGCTCCCCCCACCGGGAGACACGCTGCGCCCGCGCCGACCGTCCCTCTGGGATCTACCTGTACAGAATATTATAGGTAATCTTTTTTATAGCATAGCCCGGGAAACGAGCAATTGGGTCACCTGGTGGTGAGTGATCTCCACCGCCCATGTACGCCCACAATACTAGAAGAATCATAGGCGCGTTGCCGACCTTAAAGCGAGGGGATAATTAAGGGCAATCCCTTTCCCATTCCTTTCCCAATGGAAAGGGATGGGGATTTGGGCCTCCTGATAGCTCATTAAGAGATTGGGAAGGGAAATTCCCCTTGATTTGGGATCTATTTAAATAAAAGCGAAATACCACGATAGCAACCACCGATAAGCTCATTGTTTGTGGTCGCTAGTTTTTTGGACTGCACTGCGCTTACCATCAGGTGTAGTGCAGTCACTTTGCCGTGCTCGAAAGACATCCAACTTGCTGTAAAACTAGGATAGTTGTTATTGGCTGTCTAATTCATTTTTCTAAATTTATGTTCAATATTTAAAGAGCTGTTACTATTTCTGTACAATAAAATAAAACAATGTTTTTATTGAAACCGTTTAGACATTGGACATTAAGCTCATTTAATTCGAGAGAGTTTCTTTTACGTCATGAACGAAAATTTACCAGAAAACTGTCATGTTGGTGTTTGTTCCATACAATTATTTTATCAGGCTCTATGACGCGTCCTCGTAACAAAGTTTTCTTATACATTCTCTCTTCATATACATGAGGTGATGTTTGTAGAACAACCGTCTCCCAAGATATCTCCCCTTGTCTCAACGGCGCCATGTCCTCGACTCCTGGAACCAGAAACTGCTCACCATTGCATACATGATCTGGAGACACTGCTTGAAAATGCTGGTGAGTTAAAAATATTATTTTTATGTGGTTTAATATAATCATCATCATTTTTTTTTTATGGCATAGGCCGGCAAACGAGCAAGTGGGTCACCCGATGGTAAACGATCTCCACCGCCCATGTACGCCCACCACCAGAAGAATCATGGGCGCGTTGCCGACCATAAAGGAAAGGGATAATTAGGGATAGGGAAGGGGAGGAGTTTTGGGCTTCCGGATATCTTACTCACCGTACGAAACGCAGCAGCAAGCCGCTACTTTACGTCGGTTTTCTGTGAGACAGTGGTAATGACCCGGTCGAGCCAGCCCATTCATGCTGTAGACCAAACTGTCTACAGCGTGGCTCTACCACTCATCATCAGCCACAAGACGTCCACTGCTGAACATAAGCCTCCCCCAAAGATTTTCAGACCGACCTGTTGGAAGCGGCCTGCATCCACCGACTTCCTGCGACCTTTATCAGGTCGTCTGTGTTAATATAATGATGGTACAGTTTGAATTATTAAGCATATCATGTAAACAGTTATATTTTCTGCAAGCAAGTGGTTCACCTGATGGTAAGCGGTGAAACACAGCAGCAACCCGCTATTTTACGTCGGTTTTTATGAGACAGTGGTAACTATCCAGTTGTACCGGCCCATATATGCTGTAGAAAAACTGCTACAACGTAGATCTACCACTTTTTTTTAAATTCGGGAATGGCAAAGTGATGCACTGCACTAGGTCTGGTGGTAAGAGCAGTGAAATTCAAAATCCCAGCAACCACCGACAAACAATGAGTTTATCGGTGGTCACTAGAATCATGCCGACCTGAATTAATGCTTCTTCACACTCCGAAGAGGGAAGAAGCAAATTGAGGGGTCTGCATAGGACAGGCGGATGACCGATGCAGGCACAGGGATATAGGGATATATCCGCGCCAACAAACCATCAAGTCATGTTGCAAGCCCCTCGGGATAACCGGATATACACTGACTAATCCTGGAACGCGATCCATTAGCGAGAGCGATTTAACACCATATGTACGGTGGTCGCTATCCGGGCGGATATAAATATTCTACCATTTATAGAAATGGCAGTATATTGACTGACTTATAGATTTTATTAATATTACAGGCTTACAAGGGATTTTGGAAAAAGATTTCGTATTGATGCAAGGCCTGAAACACGACCTGAACAAGAAGTTGGCTGAAATGGAGGAAAATAAACAATCGGTGAGTATTCATTCTATTAGCAGGTTATGGAAATTGTGTTCCAAGTTACTCTATAAATATTCAGTAATAGAACTGCTATTAAATTTGCTGGTGGGAGGATACTTGTAAGCTGGTGGGAGGATACTTGTAGCTGGTGGGAGGATACTTGTAGCTGGTGGGAGGATACTTGTATCCGACCGGATAGCGACCACCGTACACTGGTGCTAAAACCTGCCATAGTGGCCCACCTTGCGTGGGTCGCGTTCCAGGGTCAGCCAGTGTATATCCGGTTCTCCCCAGGGGCTTGCCCCCTGATCCTCATCCTTTTCCCATCCCTTTTTCCTTCCCCCCCTCCTTGGCCCTTTGACAGGCCGGCATGATCTTGCCGACCAACGATGGACACATTGTTTATCGTTGGTCGACAATATTCTTGGATTGCGCTACACTTACCATCAGGTGTAGCGTAGTCACTTTGCCGAGCCAGGATATTAAAAAAAAAAAAAAAAAAAAAAATACTTGTATCCGACCGGATAGCGACCACCGTACACTGGTGCTAAAACCTGCCTTAGTGGCCCACCTTGTGTGGGTCGCGTTCCAGGGTCAGCCAGTGTATATCCGGTTCTCCCCAGGGGGCTTGCCCCCTGATCCTATTCCTTTTCCCATCCCTTTTTCCTTCCCCTCCCCCTTGGCCCTTTGGCAGGCCGGCATAATCTTGCTGACCTACGATGGACAAATTGTTTATCGTTGGTCGACACTATTCTTGGATTGCACTACACTTACCATCAGGTGTAGCGTAGTCACTTTGCCGAGACAGGATAAACAAAAAAACAAAAAAAGAGAATAATTGTATCTACAAGTAATAAACTGTGGTAATAGACTAGTCACGAGGTAGCCTCTTATCGTCTGCGCGGAGACATCCAACTGTTTGTTTTGTCATTTTAGTTTTAATGTATTATTGTGCACCTTTTTTGTTACTAGCTTGTAAGACTAGTATGTTTCTCACCTGATAAAGCCATGCCAGCCCACAGATAGAAGCAACACCACAAAGAACTTTGAATTGCAAAACAATGCGTAGTAGTGGATTGCGCTTATCACCTCTAAACATAACGTGTTAAATTTCATAATATCCAATTTCACTGGCTTTAATGTCCATCAGACCGAAACACACCAGTGCTTACACACTGTTACTTGACGGCAGATATAAACAATTTGGGCCTCCGGATATCTCACTCACCGTACGAAACTTAGCAGCAAGCAGTTACTTTACGTCGGTTTTCTGTGAGACAGTGGTAAGGACCCGGTCGAGCCGGCCCAATCATGCTGTAGACAAAACTGTCTACAGCGTGACTCTACCACTCAGATACTTCTATCGGCGTCTGCGATCTTCGTGCGAGTATGGTATATTATAACTAGCTTTTGTTCACGGTATCGTCGGAGTGGATATCTTTTTCTGGACAAAAGTAACCTCTGACTTAATCCAGATTATTGTCCACCTGTATGATGATGACCTGATGGTATCCAAATTCATTCAACCGTTAAGGCCGGATTGATTAACATATTAAAAGTCACAAACATCTAAACTTTGACCTTTATAATATTAGTAAGAAGTAGGACCGTAGAATAATACGATTTTAGGATTGCAGCATGGTAGGATTGTAGGATAGTAGGTTAGTAGGATTGTAGTAATAGTAGAACTAGTAGGAGTCGCGAATACAATTAGTAAATCATTTCAGATGGTAGGCGCAGTTAGCGTGGGGGCACCATATCTAGGTCTAAAGACTTACGAACCTGAACCCATGGGTGAGATCGATCACATGGTTGAACAGTATAAAAGGGTCATGAGGTAAGTTATTTTTAGACTTTTTACTAAGATGGCATATGAACAGACAATTCAACTATTAGACAGCCTCCGTGAGAGACTAATGATTGTGTGATCCACAAGTCTTTGTATCGGGTTAGTGTATTGTAGGACCGCAAGTCCCTCGTAGTTCTTGATCGCGCTATGGTTAATCATAACGCGATCTAACTTTACGCTGGCGCTATCTATTGACACATAAGGTAAATTTTACACACATCACAATTATTAATAATCACAATTTACAATACTTTTTTTTAATATTTCAATTTCATCGATCCTTGATAAGTATGCCAACTTTCGATTTAATCCAACGTTTTGAAGGAGGTCAAAATTATGTCCAAATATTCCGTTACATACAAACATACTAACATACGTCTGAAGTTAATAAAAGCGTGCTAAAAAGGCCGCAATTAAAACGGTTTATTCGTTCATACGTTACGGTGCCATAGGCAGCACACACACAAACCCACACACACCCAAGCCGGGATTAGTGTGAGTTGGAGATTTTTTTTTTTTTTTATTGCCTTGATAGGCAGACGAGCAAGCGGCCCGCCTGATGGTAAGCGGTCACCGCCGCTCATGGACATCGGCAATGCCAGGGGCACAGCCAAGCCGCTGCCTACCACTAAATAGCTAGCACTAGATAGCTATTACATGGTAAATTACCCTGTTGACAATGGTATACGTTCCTCCAGGTTGTTTCCAGGGTCAAGTGTCACAGGGACCTCTACTGGTAGTCAGACACCAACTCCGAGAAATGACAGGAGTTTTAGATTATGAAACGGTAAGTTACTTTTTTTATGGAATAGGAGCAAGTGGATGTGGTAAGTAATCACCACCGCCCATTTCACAAGGGAGTAGGTCCCTCGTATGCGAGAGGCCGTCTGTGTTGGTACCACCACGCCGTCTATTTCTCCCGCCAAGCAACAATGTGTGAGCACTGTTGTGTTTCGGTTTGAAGGACATTGAAGCCGGTGAAATTACTGGGCATTATGAGACTTAACATCTTATGTCTCGGCGTGACGAGCGTAGTTCAGTAACCTCCTGTAGTAGTAAGTAACCTCCAAACCGATATATCTCCTAAAGCGTCTGCACTCTAAAATAATATCATGTCCCTGCTTCTAGAATGAATCGAGGAATCTAGTAGTATCGGAATGTTAGTCAGCGTTAATTTTATCGTCAAGTTTGACATAAACCTTAACTATAACTGTTGACAGCCTCCGTGGCGCAGCGTGCGTAGCCGGCTGTGAAACGAGAGGCCGCGGGTTCGATCCCCGCACCGAGACAAATGTTTGTGTGATCCACAAATATTTGTTTCGCGGTCTGGGTGTTGTGAGACCGAAAGTCTCTCGTAGTTCCTGATACCCACGACACAAGACTCGTATCTTACTATGGGATCAGGACTATGTGTGTGATTGTTGGGTGTATTTATTTATTATGGTGCAATACAGCTTAGTATGGGATACGCCACCGCGCCAATATTAAATTTATGTTTTTTTTTATTAGCCCTGTATTATATACGTCCCACTGCTGGGCACGGGCCTCCTCTACTGAATGAGAGGGATTAGGCCTTAGTCTACCACGCTGGCCTAATGCGGGTTGGCAGACTTCACATACCTTCGAAAAATCTTATCGAGTTCTCAGGTATGCAGGTTTCCTCACGATGTTTCCTTCACCGTTAAAGCAAGCGATAATTAACAATTAATATACACGTAGCTTAGAAAAGTCAGTGGTGTATGCTCTTGGGGCTGGTTTCGAACCTCCGACTTTCGTCTTGACAGTCCATACCACTACCCGCTGAGATATAGCTGCTTATGTAAATTTATGATTACTCAGTGATTTTTTTTTACTCTTGACACAAAGGTCATTGTACGAAAGTCCTTTTACTCCGTCACCGTATATTATTAGTCTTGTGTAGGTTTGAAGTACTTCAAATTACTTCAGTCATTCTGACTTTGCAAATATAACGTGTTACGGAAAGGTGTGATCATATTTGGATGCAAATATGCAATAACGTTTCAACCCATATCAAGTAAAAATTGAGATATTAATTTTATTTTGCTAAATTCAATAAAACCAAACCAGCCTCAAACCACTGACTTTTCTAAATTACGTGTATCTTTCTTTCTTTCTGCCTTGCGTTATCTCGGCTTAGTGCCAGGGTCCGCCTTCCTACTTAAACGCCTCCACTTCGCCCGATCTTGAGCATCCTCTATAGTGAGACCATTGGCTCTCATGTCTCCCTCCAATACGTCAAGCCAACGCTTTTTAGGCCGTCCACGGGACCGTACCCCTGGTACGATCTGGCTCAGGCACCTGCGACCGACGTACTCCTGTGGTTTCCTCAAAATATGGCCAAACCACCTTAAGCGACATTCTTGGAGTTTATCAGCCACGTCGCGGACACCAAGGCTGCCGCGGATGTACTCGTTACGAATACGATCTAATCGTGTAACATTGCACATCCACCGCAGCATCTTCATCTCCGCGACATGGATTTCTCCGACATGGCGCTTAAGGGCCGGCCACGTCTCGCACCCATACAGGAGTACAGGCCGAATGATGGTCTTGTAGATGAGACCTTTAAGCCTCATCGGCATCTTTCGGTCGCAGGTAACGCCTGTGAGCTCCCACCACTTAGCCCAAGCAGCGCCAATACGGGCCCTAACGTCGAGGTCGATGTCACCGGACTCATGCAGTACAGACCCCAGGTATTTGAACTTGTCCGTTTTCACGGCAAGACTTGCTATTTTTTATCCGAGCACGGCAAAGTAACTGCACTACACCTGATGGTAAGCGCAGTGCAGTCCAAAATAACCAGCGACCACCGATAAACAATGAGTTTATTGTACCACCAGAATCATGCCGGCCTGTATAAATGATTCTTCACACTCCGAAGAGGGAAGCCAATCGAAGGGCCTGCGACAGGACAGGGGGATGACCGATGCAGGCACAGAAATACAAGGATGTAACCCTATACCCGCCCCAACCATTAAGTCATGTCGCAAGTCCCTCGGGAGAACCGGATGTACACTGGCTGATCCTGGAACGCGATCCACACAAGGCGTGTGGGTCACTATGGCAGTTTTAACCTTGTGTACTGTGGTCGCTATCCGGGCGGTTATGAATACCCCACCACCTATTCTAAAAATTCTCTTTTAATTACTCATTTACAAGGTAGGTCCCTCGTATGCGAGAGGCCGTCTGGGTTGGTACCACCGCGCCGTCTATTTCTACCGCGAAGCAACAGTGTGTAAGCACTGTTGTGTTTAGATTTGAAGGACATTGAAGTCAGTGAAATTACTGGGCATTAAGAGACTTAACATCTCATGTCTCGGGGTGACGAGCGCAGTTCAGTGCCAGGCAGGGCTTTGTAATTCAAAGTTCTGTGTGGTGTTGCTTATGTTTATGGGCAGGCGTGACGCTTACCATCAGGCGAGCGCCTTGCTCATTTCGTCATCTAATCAAATAAAAAAAAATACGGGTTGCACTCCGGGAGTGCCGACAGAAGTGAAAACTTTCCAAACAAGATGCGATCCCCCAGTCCGGTCCACAATCGGTTCGCACAGTCAAAAGTTCTGTGGTAATAAACATAAAAAATATGCGTACCGCGCTAAAAGAAGTTTTCACTTCAAGCGTCTCCTTAACGGTTCAAGCCTCGGCCTCTCTGGTAACGGTGTCGCGAGATCAGAGATTTTATCTCATCTTAAAATATGCGTACCGCGCTAAAAGAAGTTCACACTTCAAAAAAAAACATATTTTTTAAGATAGGTCATATCACTACTAAATATTCATGACAGTATCATTGTGAGTATCTGGTTCATGTGAAATGTAAATAACTTTGAAGATACTGCAATGGCGATTGAAAATCAATCTTATTGCTTTGCAATACAACTGATATTAGTATAACAATAGATAAACTAATTAGTTTATTTTCTACATTATGGGAACAATGATAGTAAAGAAATAATTAAATTGTTATCGTTTTCAGTGTAGTGGTTCTAGAACGAGTATTAGTTTATTTATTTATTTAGCTTGCTGGTGGTAGGATATTCATATCCGTCCGGATGGCGACCACCGTACATATGGTGTTAAAACCTGCCATAGTGATCAACACGTCTTGTGCGGATCGCGTTTCAGGATCAGCCAGCGTATATACGGTTCTCCCGAGGGGTTTGCGACATGGCTTGATGGTTAGTTGGGGCGGGTTTAGTACATCCTTGTATCACTGCGCCTGCATCGGTCATCCGCCTGTCCTGTCGCTGGCCCCTCGATTTGCTTCTTCCCTCTCCGAAGAGGGAATATAATTAGAGACCTTCAAAAAGTCCCTACTCTTTCCTCCACGGCCTGCAACGTCTTTCCTCAAAAGCCGTCAATTACCCTGGTATTGATGGTGTCCATGGGCGGCGATCACTTCATCATCATCATCATCAGCCACAGGACGTCCACTGCTGAACATAGGCCTCCCCCAAAGATTTCCAGACCGGCCTGTTGGAAGCGGCCTGCATCCAGCGACTTCCTGCGACCTTTATCACTTACCATCAAGTAACCCGCTTGCTCTGTTGCCCCACTATCATAAAAAAAACTATCAAAACTTGTACTAGACGTACAAAATTAGTTGGTTGTATTTAGTATTTTTTACGGAAAGAAGATAAAAGCTAATTAGAAAGGCAAATAAACATATTATCATGCAAATAATCCAGATATTCGACAGGTGTCATTCACATGGGACTGGCATTCGGCATTTTAAAAGCAAGAAATTTAGTAAACGTTGTTCATTCAATTTTAGACACTTATTTAGAAAGTTATTCTAGACTAGTTCTGTATTTTTTATAGCAGAATGCCGGCACACGCGCAGGTGAGTCACCTGATGTTAAATGGTCTCTAGTGACATAAATACCGTAAACATTAGTCATGGAAATGACCTTTTAGTGTAAGTGGTAGAGCCACGCTGTAGACAGTTTTGTCTACATCATGAATGGTCCGGCTCGACCGGATTGTTACCGCTGTCTCACAGAAAATCGACTTGAAATGGCAGTTGACTGTTGCGTTTCGTACGGTGAGTGAAATATCCGGAGGCCAAAATCCCTCTTACCTTCCTAATCTTTTAATTTCCCCTTTCCTTTAAGGACGCCAAGGCATCATTAATTCTTCTAGTATTGTGGGCGTATATACGCGGTGGAGATCACTTACGATCAGGTGACCCACTTGCTCCTTTGCTATATTTTTGTTTTATAAACTTTCTCTCTCTCTCTCTAGAAACCCAATCCTTATTTCTCTATTTTAAGGTCGGTAACGCATCTTCCATTCTTCTTGTATTGTGGTTGACCATGGGTGATGGACACCTGATGGTAAGTGATCTCCACCGCCCATGTACGCCCACAATACTAAAAGAAACATCGTTCGTTGCCGACCTTAAAGGGAAGGGATAAGTAAGGGATTGGAAAAGGGCTTCCGGAAATCTCACTCACCGAACAGTGTTTATTTTTATTTTAGTTTTTTAAAATCAGTTTTATTTTTACTAAGCTTTTATGGTTTAAGAAGTTCATTTGTGCGTGGATTCATACACAATGAAATTAAAGTAATTTAAACGGATTTAATCGGGGTTTTTTTATTTTGATTTTGGCTGGACTGACTCCACTGTGACCACGAAGGCGTAAAAAGAAAAAGTCGTGATAAAATCCGTTTAAATTCGTTTTATTTCTATGAGTAATATTCGCGTAAACATCATTTTGCTGGTGGTAAGATATTGATATCCGCCCGGTTAGCGACCACCGTACACATGGTGTTAAAACTTGCCATAGTAAAGCTTTGTGTGGATCGCGTTCCAGGATCAGCCAGTATAAATCCGGTTCTCTCGAGGGGCTTTTGACATGACTTGATGATTAGTTGCGGCGAGTATAAAGGTACATCCTTGTATCCCTGTGTCTGCATCGGTCATCCGCCTATCATGTCACAGGCCCCTCGATTTGCTTCTTCCCTAGAGGGGAGAAGCATTTATACAGGCCGGTATGATTCTGATGACCACCGATAAACTCATTGTTAGTCGGTGGTCGCTGGTTTTTTAGACTGCTCTACGCTTACCATCAGGTGTAGTGCAGTCACTTTGCCGTGCTCAGATAAAAAAAAAACATTAAGTGATTCAAAAAGTCTGATCACTGTGAAAATATGCAAAAAATAAATAAAAATACTCGTCACATTAAGAAACTATTATCCTTATTGTTGTTTAAAAACCAGTTATTATTTAAGGAAACACAAAAAGTAAAAAACATGCTCACAATTTCAAATCCTTTTATCGTAATGAGTTGATAAATTTGACACAATCATAAGCTCGAAACGTATTGAAGACAGTGATTTTGAACCTTTCGTAGTGATTAGGACGTTTGAAAAAATAAACACAAATTACATTAACCTAAATTAAATTAATAGTGTATCCTAAACCAAAATGCTAGTTAAAATATTTACAAGAAACGGTGTCTTAAAAAAAGTTTTCGACCAACCGTGTGTGATTAAAGCATACTCAAGTAATATTGATGTTGAACAGTTCTTCAAGTTCTACAGTGAAGAGGTGGACAGTGAGATGAAAGATTTGAAACCGCTGCAAGAAGAGGATTACAATAGATTTATTAGCACGAGATCAGCACTCAGAGAGCCGGCTATTACAAGACAAATGAGTGAGTTTTAGATTAAATTTGATATATATCATCATGTTTGTATCTCCGAAGAAGTAGGCAGGGGTACAACAATCACTAGGTGGTAGGCCTCTCGTATCCGAGAGGCTGTCTAGGTTAGGACCATTGATTTGTCTATTTCTGCCAAGCATCAATATGTAGTCACTGCTATTCCGTCTGAAGGACATTGAAGCCAATGATTACTGGGCATTATTAGACTTATATATTGTCTTGGAGTAACAAGTGCCATGCAGTTTAAAATTCGAAGTTCTAATTGGCTTCTGTTAATGGCCAGGCGTAATGCTTACCATCAGTTACATTACCAAAGGCCTCTCTCTAGTGCGCGCCAAATGCTGGTGGGAGGATACTTGTATCCGACCGGATAGCGACCACCGTACACTGGTGCTAAAACCTGCCATAGTGGCCCACCTTGTGTGGGTCGCGTTCCAGGGTCAGCCAGTGTATATCCGGTTCTCCCCTGGGGGCTTGCCCCCTGATCCTAACCCTTTTCCCATCCCTTTTCCTTCCCCTCCCGCTTTGGCAGGCCGGCATGATCTTGCCGACCTACGATGGACACATTGTTTATCGTTGGTCGACACTATTCTTAGATTGCGCTACACTTACCATCAGGTGTAGCGTAGTTACTTTGCCGAGCCAGGAAAAAAAAAATATCTCATGGGCCTAAGAGGGCTATGTTCTTCAACAGCAGAAATATGCCAGCCTGAACTTATAGATACACTGGCTGACTCCGGAACTTGAATCGTCAAAACGAGCCACTGTGGCAGGTTTTTCACTTTATTGTACTTTCTCTTCTTGTGCTCGGCTAAAAAACTACTAATAGTAACTCACATGGTCCGGTAGCTTAACCTGAATCGTGATATAATGCTTCTGGGTTAAAGATAAAATGATAGTCATAATCCTTTTATGATATGTTTCCTAACACTTATTAAGCGTATTATAAAATACGATAATATTATTTTTTCGTCAATATTCGTTTGTTAACCATGGACAAAAAAGTGCTATTAAAAGTGTTATAAATGTGATTCCTTTTTCTGTCTCTTTCTAATGTTAAGCTTCATAACAATAAAATAATAACAAAACACCTAACAGTGACACACATAGTTGTCGAGCTGGTGGTAGGATATTCATATCAGCCCGGATAGCGACCACCATACACATGGTGTTAAAACCTGTCATAGGGACTCACACACCTTGTGTGGATCGCGTTCCAGGATCAGCCAGTGTATATATGGTTCTCCTGAGGAGCTTGCAACATGACTTGATGGTTGGTTAGGGCCAGTTTACGGGTACATCCTTGTATCCCCATCGGTCATCCGCCTGTCCTGTCGCAGGCCCTTCGATTATTGCTTCTTCCCTCTCCGATGAGGGAAGCATTGTCATTGCACTACGCTTACCATCAGGTATACTGAGTCACTCTGCCGTGGTTGGAGAAAAAAATCCAGTATGTTCAGGCTGGCATAATTGGAGGTGCAATGTCTCTTGACAATGTTAGGATGAAAAGAAAAAAGAGACTGACCTTGATTAGGATAAAACATACTTTTTATCCCGGAAAAGACTTTCACGCAAGCGGAGCCGCGAATTAAGCCTATGAATAAACAATTATTCATAGATAACAACTGTTTATATTTATCTACTAGACTGCCTCGGTGGCGCAGTTCTATTGCGTGCGCGGTACGACTGCTGTCCTAAGTTCTCGGGTTCGATCCCGGGTCGAGTAAAATGATATTGGATTTTTCTGTCACGAAGTGCGCAGTATCAGCTCGGAGTCTGGTTTTTTATTTGTTTGAATGACAAGACGAGCAAGGCGCTGAGCAGGCGCCTGACCATATACAGAAGCATAACCGCACAGAACTTTGAATTACAAAGCACTGGATGGCATTGGACTGCGCTCGTCATCCCGCGACATAAGATGATGTTAAGTCTGATAATGCCCTACCACCTTGTAACAATTACTTAGAAGAAGGAATTGTGTGGTTTGACCATAGGCTTGCCCCCTATCACATCATGGGACGGAGATACTAGGCGAAATTTGGGGGTATTGGTTACGTCACTGCCTAGTATGAATATGTATATTTATATACACGTACAATGATTGTACTTGGCCATGACTATCAGAATCGCGATACACATTCGATAATCATATTAAATGTTTATCGCGGATTACAAAGTGTCACTGTCGTTTTTACTTGTAACCGATTAATTGATAACAATTTAATATCATATGCATACATGTATTAATTAATAATCCTCGATAGGTGTGAGCAGTAAACCCACATTTCGTTAGGAGTATTTCCGTCCCGGGATGTGATGACAAGCCTATCATCATATCGTAACACGTGACATACAATCAAATATTTATTGAATCTTTTTTTATCCTGGCTCGGCAAAGTGACTACGCTACACCTGATGGTAAATATAGCGCAATCCAGGAATAGTGTCAACCAATGACAAACAATGTGTCCATCGTAGGTCGGCAAGATCATGCCGGCCTGCCTAACTGCTTCTTCACACTCCGTTTAAAGGACCCTATATTATAGGAAGCAGCTTCTTTAAAATATCAAAAATAATTTAGATGCAGTCAAATTTTATCTCTACCACCAGTTCGGAATGCTGTTACGTTAAATAAGAACGGGCAAGAAACTCTAACTTTGTTCTTTTGTAAACTGATTTACAATATTTGCAGCACATTGAAATGTAATTTATTTGAATTTGAGCAGCTCAATTTTTCGCAACAATTCCAATACAATCCCTAAGAGTGCCACCCCTGATGGCCTTTCGCATACGAGGGACCTACCACCGTGTATATGGCATTTAACATTCGACGTTATCTTAATCTTAAGATATAACTCAAAAAATAAAAAAAGTTTGTATCGTGATCGAAATTAGACGAAAAAAATAACAGATTTTTTTTCCAATCTTGATTGATATCGGCGTATTCAACGATTGGCCTAACCCAACATCAAAATTTGTTTATTCCAGCATCCCTCGCGTACAAAGTGGGCAAGCGCATGATATCTCTGGCGGAGGGGATGCCCAATGAAGAGGTGTTCCCTTTCACCCGCTTGTCCATGGAGATGAGAGGTGGCCAAGGGTTGTTGTTCGAAGGGAAGGAGTTGGCATCGGCGCTGCAGTATGTGCCTTCACAGGGGTATGTTTTGATTTTTTCATTATTTTTTTTGTTTTGTTTTTGGAACGTAGTTCCTTATCGCGCGTTGCGAAAGGGGGCTAGACGGAAAAAATTGGTACGAAAAGTTGTCACGAAAAATTTTGTCACGACATAATTCTCCGACCAGCCAGCGTTAGCTGACCTCCCTGGAACATCGATAATTTCGAAGTCCCAGGTGGCGTCACACAGTGACCAGTCAGCTTGGACCGGACTTTCACAAGACTTTGACCTTGAACCCCAACCGTGACCTTGACCCCGATTTTACATAGACTCCGATCTTGACCTTGACCCCGACCTTGACCTTGACCCCGACCATGACCTTGACCCCGACCTTGACCCCGACCTTGACCCTCAACATTAAAATTAAAAATAATCGAAAGGAACTTCGTTCCATCCGGGTGTCCCTTGACACCTCTCAAGTTTTTTTTTCTTGTTTTTTTTTTGTTTTTATTAATCCTGCCTCGGCAAAGTATCTACGCCACACCTGATGGTAAGTGTAGCGCAATGCAGGAATAGTGTCGACTAACGATAAATAATGTGACTATCTGTAGTTACGATACTGTACTTTGGACATATGAAGTCTATCCTTATTCGTTTACCTTTATTATGTAGTAGAGCCACGTTGTGGACAGTTTTGTCTACAGGATGAATGGGCCGGCTCGACCGGGTCGTTATCGCTGTCTCATAGGAAACTGACGTAAAGTAGCGGCTTGCTGCTGCGTTTCGTACGGTTGATGCGATATCCGGAGGCCCAATCCCTCTCACCTACCCCCATCCTTTAATTATTCCTTTCCTTTAAATTCGGAAAAGTGCGCATGATTTTTCTGGTATTGTGCGCGTAGATCACACAGATCCACAACACAAGACTTGTATTTTAATGGGATCTGGTTTAGTCATTTCTTTCGGGTGGCCCAGTACAGTAAATTTCCTTAGGTCTCACACGCACTTGCAACTCTAGAATGAACTTTCCTCTACGGTTTCCTTAGGGTTTTGACATGTCCTTCAAATAAGTCTTAGGCTAAAACCTGCCATAGTGGCTCACCTTGTGTGGGTCGCGTTCCAGAGTCAGCCAGTGTATATCCGGTTCTCCCCAGGGGGCTTGCCCCCTGATCCTAACCCTTTTCCCATCCCTTTTTCCTTCCCCTCTCCCTTGGCCCTTTGGCAGGCCGGCATAATCTTGCCGACCCACGATGGAAACATTGTTTATCGTTGGTCGACACTATTCTTGGATTGCGCTACACTTACCATCAGGTGTAGCGTAGTCACTTTGCCGAGCCAGGATAAAAAAAAAATAAGTCTCAGGCTGGACTGCACCATAATAGCAGTTATAGTTAAGGTTTATGTCAAATATGACGATAGCAGTAACGCTGACTTTAACATTGACTTTTGTCTTTATATTTGTAGTGAAACACACAGCGATAATGTTGATGGTATATTTACAGCCTCCCTTCCCTCCTAACCGAGTTACGTAAATTCGAAGTGGATCTGCACCGTCCTCCCCCCCTCCCTCGGGATATAATGGTCATCAACGGCGGACAGCATGGGATATACCAGTGTGTGGAACTACTACTGGAGCCAGGAGATCCGCTGATCACAACTGAGTATGCTTACACTGGACTTCATAGTACGGTAAGTATTTTTATAGCACAGACCGGCAAACGAACAAGTGGGTTGCCTGAATGGTTTTTTATCCGAGCGCAGCAAAGTGCCTTTTTTTTATATAGCATAGATCGGCAAACGAGCAAGTGGGTCACCCGATGGTAAGTGATCTCCACCGCCCATGTATGCCAACAATATCAGCAGAATTATGGGCGCGTTGCCGACCTTAAAGGAAAGGGATAATTAGGGATTGGGAAGGGGAGGGGGATTTGGGCCTCCGGATATCTCACTCACCGTACGAAACGCAGCTGCAAGCCGCTACTTTACGTCGATTTTCTGTGAGACAGTGATAATGACCCGGTTGAGCCGGCCCAATCATGCTGTAGACAAACTGTCTACAGCGTGGCTCTACCACTCATAAACTGCACTGACTGCACTACACCTGATGGTAAGTGTAGTGCAGTCCAAAAAACTAGCGACCACCGACTAACAATGAGTTCATCGGTGATCACCAGAATTATGCCGTCCTGTATAAATGATTCTTCCCTCTATGGAGAGGGAAGTATGGGTTAGAAGTAAGGGATGTACCCCTATACCCGCCCCAACCAACCATCAAGTCATGTCGCAAGTCCCTCAGGAGTACTGGATATCCGGATGTAATATCATGGCCATCGAGCGTATATTCTGCTATCCATATTAGGCCAGGATGGTGGACTAAGGCCTAACCCTTACATCCATTACAAGCACTGAAACACTGAGTAGTTTTGGGCTGATATTACATACATAGACTCACTCCTTTTTTCCATAGGGGTAGGCTGAGACAACGATCTTCCACCTGCTACGATCCATACACATCTTTTGTCTCTTTCACTCCCATTAAATTCTTCATACATGCATTATTTCAGTCAGGAATCAATAACCGATTTACAAACTCAAATATTTCTTTTCCAGCTTAAACCGTACCGCCCAGAGATTCTAGGTATACCAGAAGATGAGAACGGCCTGGTGCCAGAGACCTTGGAATCTGTTCTAGAGAATCGACTGTCTCGGGGTCTAAAGATGCCAAAAATGCTATATGTGATACCGACTGGCAGTAATCCCACTGGAACGGTCATACCAGAAGACAGAAGACGTAAGATCTATAGGCTGGCTTGTAAATACGACTTTTTGATTATAGAAGACGATCCTTACATGTTCCTGAATTATGATGATGTAAGTTTTAAATTTTAGCTAATATTTCATTTCATATTTACACGTGTTGTTATGGGTATGAGCTAAATACGTTGGGCCGTCGTTGAAGATGTAAAAAAAAACTTTTATTTTTCCCCATCGATAAACTTATTATTTGTGTACCAACAAAAATGTCTACAGCAGTGTTTCCCAACGTGGGGCCCACCAAGCCCCACAGGGGGGCACTTATTTAAGAGGGGCAATTTAAAAATGGACTCGACACAACTTTAACCTTTTCGCTTTGGGTTATTTAAATGCAATGCTAGATATTGGTGACAAATTTAACAAAAAAATGAAGGTGGGGCAGGCCTAAAAAGGTTGGGAAACACTGGTCTACAGTGTGACTGTACTTGTTGTAATGTTGTTGTTATGTCTAGGTGCCAATCCCGTCGTTCCTGTCTATGGATCACCAGGGTCGCGTGATCCGGCTGGACTCTGTGTCCAAGGTGGTGTCTGCAGGACTGCGAGGAGCGTGGGTGTCCGCACCGGCCCCGCTGCTGCACCGCATGGAGCTGCACTCCCAAGCTGAACTGCTGCACAGCTGCACACTGTCACAGGTCAGTGCATTATTAAACCCAGCTGCCAGGTAAATTTATGTAGGGTTCGGAGATAAAAAGGCAGTTTATATCGGTACTGTATACTGTATTTCGACACTGATTATGATATATTTTACAAATTTGATTCGCGAGACACATACGCTTTGCACAGTTCAACGGCCATATCCTTTCTGTCGTTCACTCTCATACTCCCCTCCCAATCGGTGCTACGTTCATTCCTATCCATACAAAGTTCACTCAATCATGTTAATTATCTATCACTCTGTTCCACATTCGATCCTACATTTATATGATTTTTTATCGTAATAAAATAAATTTAAAACGGTCTATCGTAAAGTTCACGTATTAGCGCTTTAGCTGGTGGTACGATATTTATATCCGCCCGGATAGCGACCACCGTACACATGGTGTTAAAACCTGCCATAGTGACCCACACGCTTCGTGTGAGTCACGTTCAAAGATCAGCAGGGTATATCCGGTTCTCCCGAAGGGCTTGCGACATGGCTTGATGGTTGGTTAGGGCGGGTATAGGAGTACATCCTTGTATCACTATGCCTGTCCTGTCGCAGGCCCCTCGACTTGCTTCGTCCCTCTCCGAAAAGGGAAGAAACATTTATACAGACCGGCATGAGTCTGGTGACCACCGATAAACTCGTTGTTTGTCGGTGGTAGCTAGTTTTTTTGGACTGCACTACGCTTACCATCAGGTTTAGTGCAGTCACTTTGCTGTATTCAGATAAAAAAAAGTATTTTTACCTTTCCAGTGATGTATTTATAAATTATCATCCCACAGGCAATCCTCTTAAAACTTATCACCCAGCGCGAAGTCCTCGCTGCACATTTACGTTCAGCGCACCAGTTCTACAAACAGCGGAGAGACGCTTTAGAAGATGCGCTGAAGCCGCTGGCGGGTCTTGCGGACTGGACCACGCCCAGAGCTGGACTGTTCCTGTGGATGAGGCTGCGAGACCTTAACGACGTCTACAACATGGTGAGTGTACTGTTTTATTTATTTATTTAAACTTTATTGCACAATAGGAGTACAGGACAGAACACTAAAATATCGTCGATGAAGTACCAATACCTCCTAAGTGTTGAGACTCTAATTTTACACCAGTTGTAAAAAATAAGGTTTAAAATAAGGTTTTATTTTACAAAAACTGTTTAAAATAAGGTTTTATTTATTTTGATCAACTATTGATAGTATATAGTTTCCAATACATTACCTTTTTATTAGTTACTAAGGTATGTGGTTTATGTTTACGTCTATTGTAATAAAAAAGTAATTTTGAGTTGACTAAATTGTGATATAACTAAGATGAGAAGTACAATTGGCGGCCTTATCGCTCAGGGCAATGTCTTACAGGCCACCATGGGATGGAGATGAAAGAAGGAGAAATAAAGGGCAGTCAAGAGTGTACAATAAGCTAATTTCAGAAAGTATCCATGTTTTGTATACCATATACTGCTTAATGAATTCAAATTCAAATAATTTATTCTGTAAATTGAATCATAAATATCACTTCTACATGTTAATATTTTTTTATAGTAGATTACATATTTATATTTTTCAATATTATTCTTTTTGGGAGAGCCTATGTTCAGCAGTGGATGTCCTGTGGCTGATGATGATGATACTGCTTGACTGCTGTGCTGAGATCTCGGGTTCGATCCCCGGGTAAAAGTCTAGAACTCAATGAGTTAAAAGTTGAACATTTTGCGGATTGTACCTTTTACGAATTTGACACTAAGTACCTTTTTAAATATGACATTAGAGAATGGATATTATTGCAAGAAAAATTCTTTTAAAACTGAATATTTTGCATTTAATCCTTTGGGAATAAGGGATTAAAGAAAGTTAAAACATAAAATATTTCATATAAAAATAATATAAATTATACATATCATGAAATATTTTTTATTATTTCCCAGGTATTTCACACAGCTTTCGAACGAGGTTTAATGTTGGTCCCGGGACATGCGTTCCAATACGACAGTAACGCCCCCTGTCCGTACATTCGGCTGACATTTAGTAAAGTACGGTACGAAGACATGCCAATAGCAGCGCGACATCTAGCGGACCTTGTCAGAGAAGAATTAGCGAATCCACAAAAAAGATTGGCCACGGAGACACAATAAATATTAATAACATCACATTAAATATAATTTATTTGAAGATGTTAAGTGTTTTATTTACAAGGTACAGACTGTAATATAATTTAATATCAAATTTAAAATTGTTAAGACGCCATTTTGTTCGAGTTATTAGTTTTTATTTGTGTTCATAGATGGCGTTAATTAGAATATAATATATTTTGACAAAGAGTTAATATAACTATTAATAAATTGTAAAATTATTTGTAATGATGTAGGTTCTTACTTAATTTGTAAGTAATTTTTTGGATTAATTGAATTATAAATGAATAATAATTGTGATCGTTATAGCTACTCGACAACAGATGGCGTTGCATCACATATTATTTTTGTGACGTTTTTACCACATTTACATTTAAATTAAATTTAAGTAGAAATTTGATCTAAATACACAAAATTATGCATATTAAAACCAGGCTCGCGTAGTTTGGTATAATATTGAACCATGGATTTTATTTTTAAGTCGATGTATTGAATTGGGACCTTTTCGCCAACCTTGTGTGACACACGCTGCGCGTCCGTTGGTATAACAAACGAATAATTACGAATAAAACGTGAAGTGTCATCTTACTATGCTTTTCGTACCCAAATCCCCCTTCCCCCTCCCCTTCCCAATCCCTTAATTATCCCTTTAAGGTCAGCAACGCGCCTATGATTCTTCTAGTATTGGCGTACATGGGCGGTGTATGCACCGCCCATACACGCACATGATATGTCACTTACCATCACGTGACCCACTTGCTCGTTTGCCGGCCTAGGCTATAAAAAAACTGTAAACACCCTGCTAAGTCATTTTGCCATGACGAAAACTAAATTTAAATCACATCTGACACGTTCTGTATGTGTTTATGAAATGACACAAACACTAGACAGGCGCATCCTGCAGTTATCATTAGCGTTTGATTCGTTCCTGCGATAGACATAGATTAATAACGCTATAGAGACTTATTAATTATTATTTTTTTTATTATTTAGGGGAAAAAAAAATTAGGCAGCCAATAACAACTATCCTCAGGGCGCATTTATATGACAAGGAATCCCACCGCGTTGCGGCCACGCGGGCGCCTCGCTCGAATCACTCGAAAAACGAATGTAAACTCTATTGACTAAGCCATAATGTTTAATTCTTCGCAACGCTCCAACCACGCGGCGACTGCGCGATCGCGCGAAACGAGCGCGCGGCCGCCGCGCGTTTGGTTACTCACAAAGAATTTCAACGTTAAGTCCTAGTTAATAAGACATACATTTGCTATGACTGAAAAATTTCGTGCAGCCGCCGCGCGGCGGCCACACGAAATTTTTCGTGTCGTCTAACCGCAGCCTTAGACTAGATACTAGACTTGGAAATATTCATGTTGATATTGCACAGAGCCACGTTGAAGACAGTTTTTGCTCCAACATAAATGGGCTCGACTGGGTCGTTACCATTATCACAGAAAACCAACGTAAAACGTTGCTGCAAGTGCAATACTGCGAGTAAGATATCCGGCAGCAGAAATCTCCTTCCCCTTCCCAATCCCTACTTATCCCTTTGCGTTAAGATCGCCAACGAGCCTATGATTCTTCTGGTATTGTTTGTGTGTATAGTCGGTGGAGATCACATACCATCACGTGACTCACTTGCTAGTTTGTTGCTCTATGGCATAAAAAATAATTGGACCTCCATCTACTTGGATCACTTGCTTGAGCTTACTGGGATATTTAATTGGGATATTTTGTCTATAGCGATCCCAGAAATATTTCAATTTTGTTACTATTCTAATAAAAAAAAAAATATTTAGAAAAAAAAAAAAAAATATTACGTGTGAAGGAGCTTGCTTGATGATACGCCTGCCCATAAACAGAGGCAACACCACACAGAACTTTGAATTATAAAGCACACACTGTGCTTACACACTGTTGCTTGGCGACGGAAAAATTAAACTTAATTCTAAAACCAGATGATTGCCTGAACGCGATCATTTTGCGACGCCGTTAAATAATACATAAATACAAACGTTCTTACGCCTGTAATCCAACAACAAGATAACGGTGCATACACAATGCTGCTTGTCGATTTAAATAAACAAAACGGTGGTACCAGCCCAAACCACCTCTCGCATACGAGGACCCTACATACAAATAGCTTTTAGCCCAGTCTCTGAACATCACTACTCTACCCATTCTTTCTCATTATCAGAAAGGAGTTGTTTTATACCAACATCGTCGAGTTAGCTCACAATTTCCCATTTACTCCGTCTCATCACACATTATCAAACCAAAATGCATCTTATTCCATACATTTAAAGTCCACTTCTCTCACTCCTAGCATTCAGAGGAAATTACGAAGCCTTGTCAACGTAAAATATGCTTTATATCTATGATATTTAGGCTTAGAATAGACTAGCAAGTGTAAATGTGCAGGCCGGGAACTCTTCACCCGCCCGATTGCTGAATTAAGGAAATAAGCAGTTTTAATTGCTGAACGATTATTCAGGAGCGATTTGCTTTTTCGTGTTGTTTCGTTTGAAACTGTTTTGTTGTGTCTGAGATGGAATAGCTCTGTATTGACTATCGTGCCGCTACGAGGGTCGCGTCGCTTTGAATCCAGTGGTAAAGGAAGCCCACTTGAGTTTTTATTACTTATTATTACTAATATTATTATAACACACAGCCTCCGTGGCACAGCGGGCGAGTAGCCGGCTGTGAAGCGAGAGGCCGCGGGTTCGATCCCCGCACCGAGACATATGTTTGTGTGATCCACAAATATTTGTTTCGGGGTCTGGGTGTTGTGAGACCGAAAGTCTCTCGTAGTTCCTGATACCTACGACACAAGACTCGTATCTCACTGTGGAGTCAGGACTATGTATGTGACTATTGGGTGTATATTTGTTTATTTATTTAATTATTTTTTTGTCTAAAGAATTATGCTCACACTTACATAACCTAATTTAATTCTAAAAGTGAAAACTTGTTATTGGCTTTTTGTCACTTAAATTTTTGCTATTTCTAAATTAATTATTAGCTGTAAGTTTTCCATACTGTAAATAAATAAATATTACTAGCAGACCCGGCCACGCATTGCTCTGGCCTGTGGCTAAGGTATATGTTAAATTATATTGCAATAAACTATGCAATACAGTATGCTCCATCTATTACTAAAAAAATATTGCGACTATAAATTGAGATATAAACTATACTATTCCTCAAGCTGGATCAAACAGCACAGTTTGCAAAATTTGATTAAAATCTGTTCAGTACATAGTTTAGTTCATCGCGGACAAACACCGTGACATGAAAATGTTATATGTAAAGATTATATACTTGGGTTTTGCCACTAAGCAACACTGCTACTGTTGTGTTTCGGTTTGAAGGACATTGAAGCCAGTGAAATTACTGGGCATTGTAAGACTTAACATCTTATGTCTCAGGATGACGAGCGCATTTCAGTGCCATGCAATGCGTGTAATTCGAAGTTCTGTGTGGTGTTGCTTCTGTTTATGGGCAGACGTGGCGCTTACTATCAGGCTAGCGCTTGGCTTGTCTCATTTAATCAACTAAAAAGAAATCTTATACCTCATTGTGTTATTTAAAAAAAAATACCAATAAGTCGGGACTTAATCTTGCACGATGCTTTATTTTCAAGCGTGCTTTGAGAAAAAAATAAATCCCCTCAACATTCGGCACCTTTACTTTCCAAACAACATAATCTTTGCGCAAAACTACTCGAAACAAGAAATGGCGTGAAAAATAACGCATTTACACAATAGAGGCGAGAATTACCAATATAATTTTACGGTCGAAACCATTATATATCTAACAATCACATAAGACATGTTTAGTTTTTGGAACGCAAAATAATTTTGTCCCATTTTGGCGGTGAGATACAAATGTTGGATTATGTGATTACCAACTTACATTTATTTACAGGATTATAGTCCTAATGTCAAAGCAGTAAGGGCTATTGAAGTCGGCTAAGGATTTGCACAATGCTTTGAAGGGCCCTTCAAAACAGAGAGGTCGGGTGTTTTGTGATATTAATAATGGGAAATGGATATATTGTAAACATTTAAAAAATATTTCATGTTGCCGACTGTATTCCCCAAGGAGGATGGGCAGAAAGGTGTTCATAGAAATCCGTGCGGCTTTTTTTATAGCATAGATGTTTTTTTATACATGACGAGAAGAGCAAGGCGCTCGGCTGATAGTAAGCGCCTGTCCATAAACAGAAGTAACACCACTCAGAACTTTGAATTACAAAGCTCTGCATGGCACTGAGCTGCGCTCGTCACCCCGAGACATAAGATCATAATGCCCAGTTATTTCATTGGCTTCAATGTCCTTTACGATCTACAACAGTGCTTACACTCTGTTGCTTAACCCTAGAAATAGATAAATCACAATTGGGTCACCTGATGGTAAGTGATCTCCAGCGCCCATGTACGCCCACAATACCAGAAGAATCATGGACGCGTTGCCGACCTTAAAGGAAAGGGATAATTAGGGATTGGGAAGATTTGGGCCTCCGGGCTCACCGAACGAAACGCAGCAGGAAGCCGCTACTTTACATCGGTATTCTGTGAGACAGTGGTAACGACCCGGTCGAGTCGGCCCATTCATACTGTAGACAAAACTGTCTACAGCGTGGCTCTACCACTCGTAAACGACGCATACGAGGGATCTACCACCTACCACCTTGTAAATGCAGGCTGAAGCGAGTATCGCCACCAAACAAACCACCGCTTCCAATGGAAATGCGTAATTGTAGAGTTTATTAGTTAAATGAAATCGAAAGGAACTGCAGTGGACTGGGAGGGGTAACGCAGGGGGTTACGCTGCAATGATGGAAATGGGAAACCTAAACTGATTAGCAATCTTCATTCATTGTGCTGGCGCGTGGGGCAAGTTACATGCTGCGGAGTTTTATAAATCCCCGATAAAAAACACTCGGCAAAGTGACTACGCTACACCTGATGGTAAGTGTAGCGCAATCCAAGAATAGTGTCGACCAACGATAAACAATTTGTCCATCGTAGGTCGGCAAGACCATGCCGGCCTGCCAAAGGGCCAAGGGGGAGGGGAAGGAAAAAGGGATGGGAAAAGGGTTAGGATTAGGGAACAAGTCCCCTGAGAACCGTATTTACACTGGCTGACCCTGGAACGCGACCCACACAAGGTGGGCCACTATGGTAGGTTTTAGCACCAGTGTACGGTGGTCGCTATCCGGTCGGATACAAGTATCCTCCCAACAGCAAAAAAGCAAAGCAGCAGGGCTTTATAATTTGACTCCTTTCTCTCTCTCTCTCTCGCTCTCTCTCTCTCTCTCTCAATATCTATATGTATACACACAACAGTCACAATCGTAGTTGTGACCTTACATTAAGTCAAACTGTATCGTGGGTATCAGGAACTATGAGAGACTTCCGTTCCCACAACGTGTTCAGTTCTCTATCATTAGTAAGTGTGTGTGTGTGGTTTGTCTACAGCCTTAGTTCCCAAAGTGGTCCAGACCCCTAGGGGCCTACCACGTTGGCGTCACTAAAAAATGGTGGTTCACAATTAGTAAGCGGGGGACCACGAAAATGTATCTGCTTTCGATAGTGAAAATGTCTATGAGAAAATATGTCTGGGAACCTCTGGTCCACACTATGATTGGGCCGGCTCATCCGTGCCTCTCTCACTGTTTTGCAGAAAATCCTAATCTCGTAGCAACTTGCTACGTTTTGTACGGTGAGTCTGATATCTAAACGTCCAATTCCTTCCCCTTCCCCTTTCCCAAGGGATAGTTACAGATTGGGATGGGGAGAGGGTTTTGGGCCTCCGGATATCTCACACACCGTACGAAACGCAGCAGCAAGCTGCTACTTTATGTCGGTTTTCTGTGAGACAGTGATAACGACCCGATCGATTCTATTCATGCTGTAGACAAAACTGTCTACAGCGTGGCTCTACCACTCGAAAAATATATTCTTTCATGGAACCAACACGCTGTTCTCATGTGACTCGGCCCATCTTCCAAATGACGGGAGGAGGAATGCATTCTTGCCATTTCCTCGAAAAATAATAAGCTGCAGCAATTTACTTTGTAATAAAATTACACAAATAACGGCATGTGCGGAACCTTCGCACGGATATTAGAATGTCTTTCTAAGGCTAGATTGAGTGATGAATATTATTGTGGATGCACAGGGTGGAGATTAAAGGTGCAAAAACAGAGTGGTCTGTTATACAGGATTAATTTTAAAACACCAGCAACCTCGCAGGACCAGATAGCTGACCCCATACGGAACAACTTTTGTTCTACGAGTTTGGATATACCTCAATATATTTAAAAAAAAATGATTTTACAAGTTTTTGTTGTGTCGTGTTTTTCTTCGTAGAGTGCGGCGCGGCGCGGCGTGCGCGCGCGACATCAAACGCGCCGCTCAGCTGCTCGGGCGTTGACCTTCAAAGGAGCTAGCCCGGTTCCCCACGCTTCGCGTATTTGTTTACGTAATCTGCGATGCGCGTTGTAACGTTCAAGACGGAAATTAAATGAATACTTATTTTTGTATGAAAATAAAATCTAACAAATTATCAAAAGTCGTAGAACAAAAGTAGTAGCTTATAACCTTAGGAATCTGCCCCTGCGAGGTTGCTGGTGTTTTAAAAATAACCCTGTATAAATAAGAAAATTGGCTAAAATTAGTCTCATTGGTCTAATGCAGTGTTTCCCAACGTGGGGCCCACGCCCCACAGGGGTGCCCCCCTGATTTGATAGTTAAGGGGGGCAATTTAAAAATGGACTCGACACGACTTTAACTCCTTCGCTTTGGGTTATTTGAATGCAATGCTAGATATCGGTGACAAATTTATCAAAAAAATGTTAAGGTGGGGCATGGCCTAAAAAAGGTTGGGAAACACTGGTCTAATGGCTAAATTAAGTTGAGAAATCGTTAGGCCTTGAGTTCCAACCGGTGTGGCAACCACAATCTGGTTTGCTGGTGCTAGGATATTCATATCCGCCCGGATAGCGACTACCGTACACATGGTGTTAAAACCTACCATAGTGACCTACACGTCTTGTGTAGATCGCGTTGCAGGATCAGCCAGTGTATATTCGGTTCTCCCGAGGGGCTTGCGACATGACTTGATGGTTGATTGGGGTGGGTATTGGGGTACATCCTTGTATAACTGTGCCTGCATAAGTCATCCACCTGTCGCAGGCCCCTCGATTTGCTTCTTCCCTCTCCGAAGAGGGAAGAAGCATTTATACAGGCATGACTCTAGTAACCACCGATAAACTCATTGTTTGTCGGTGGTCACTGGTTTTTTGGACTGCACTACGCTTACCATCAAGTGTAGTGCAGTCACTTTGCCGTGCTCGGAGAAAATAAAAATAAAATAATTTTATAGTCAGGAAAAAAGTAGAAAAGAAACAGGGCTGTCTAATCGTCAACATACGCTAAGCACAAAATCCGTATAATTTCGAATGAATAGTTCCGTATTACACTGACCGCCCGCTGTTAGCAAACTACGGATTAACTGTCATTATGCACAGGATTATAGCACCCTGTATCGCAGTATAATGCAGTAACACGTAGCTTTTTATAGTATGAGTATTTTGAATTCCAAGTATTTAAATATTAGTTTTTTTATTATTTGAGTGACGAGCAAGCCGCTCGTATGATGGTAAGCGCCTGACCATAAACAGAAGCAACACCATACAGAACTTTGAATTACAAAGCACTGCATGGCACTGAACTGCGCTTCTCACCCCGAGACATAAGATGTTAAGTCTCTTAATGCCCCGTAATTTCACTGGCTTCAATGTCCTTCAAACTGAAACACAACAGTGTTGTGAACTTGTTATATTTAATTGTGTTAACAGAAATAGACAAAGCGGTGGTACCAAACCAAACGGCCTATCGCATACGAGGTACCTACCACCTTAAGGCCGGCCCCTAAAAACAACCTTAAATTAAACAATAAAAAATTTAACTCAGTTTTTACATAAACAACATACATTAAAAATAAAGATGTTGAATTATGTCCCCCTCCTTTTTAAAGTCGGATGATAGCTCTATATTCTTAAGGCAGACTTCCAATAATCGCGTCAAGCGTCTTACACATCGGATGTCTGCCTTTAACCCGAAACTACATTAATTCCTAAAAAAAAGTATTTCCAAGCATTTTTAAATTTCGAATCTATTTACAACTGTATTTTCATTTTTTAATGATATTAATAATGCCATCCCATGATCCGTGTTAAAGCCGAGTGCACAATAAGTGTTTATGATGTAAGGCTTATTACGCACCGTGAGTATGAATGCAGCGGTTACACGCCCTAACGCGCAGTGCGAAGCGAAACTAAAATATAGGGTGTTGGTGAAATGGAAAAAAAAATGGCACTCATAGGGACTGCCGATAGAATTTAAAACTTATAAGTTAGAGTTTTGCTATTTATTTTTCAACTTAAATATATTAGTAGTTTCGTATGGTGAGTGAGATATCCGGAGGCCCAAATCCACCCCACCCAATACTAAGATCTGCAACTTGCATATGGTTCTTCTGGTATTGTGGACGTATATGGGTGGTGGAGATCACTTACCATCAGGTGACCCACTAGATCGTTTATACCACTGTACTATAAACTTGGCATTCGAGACACGAGAACGCCATCGTTGTCAGCTTCGCGCCCATCAGCAACTTGAAGATCCCGCAGATCTACGGCGCCCTTCCAGCGTTATCTAGCAACCAAACGGAATTCTAAGATACTCCTTCTTGACACTATGATCGTCTCCCATTCTTTTCAGATGGCCAATCCAGCAGAATTTCTAGGTTTTTGCTTCTCCTATGCTAGGTTCGGCGACGAGCTCCTCAATAACCATGTTTTTTAATCTTTACATAGTATAAAATGGTCGCTTCTACTGCCTGTTCGCTTAGATCTTTTAAACTATTCAACGGATTTTAATGCAGTTTTCAGCAATAGATAGAGTGATTCATGAGGAAGGTTTATATGTATAATACATACCTATTATAGTACAAAAAAGCCGAAAATTTCAAAGATTTGTAATGTGATGTCGTAAAAAACATATTTTAAACGTGCGAAGCCGGCGCGGGTCGTTAGTCCTATATAAAATGATCATGCTGTATATAATAATTGCCGTAACACTGCCCCGTCCCCCACTCCCCGCAACATACTATTATTCGCTGCATTAACACCTTTTGTATTCTAATCTCAGTGGAAACTTTACATGTGCATCTAACACTGTACACGCGGGTTTTCCCCCGTTTGTTTGATAATACATAATTTTTTTATTAGCATTCAACGGCAAACGAGCAAGTGGGTCACCTGATGGTAAGTGATCTCCACCGCCCATGCACGCCCACATCGCTAGAAGAATCATAGGCATGTTGGAGAGCTGAAAGGGAATAGATAATTAGGGATTGGAAAGGGGAAAAGAATTTGGACCTACGGATATCTCACTCACCGTACGAAACCCAGCAGCAAACCGCTATATTACGTTGGTTTTCTGTGAAATAGTGGTAACGACCCGGTCGAGCCGGCCCATGCAAGCTGTAGACAAAATTGGCTACAACGTAGCTCTACCACTCAATACTCACTCATTTTTCGGTTTGAAGGACATTGAAGCCAGCGAAATTACTGGGTATTATGAGACTTACAATTTTATGTCTCGAGGTGACAAACGCAGTTCAGTGCCATGGAGTGCTTTGTAATTCAAAGTTCTGTGTTGTGTTGCTTCTGTTTATGGGTAGGCGTGGCTCTTACCATCAGGCGAGCGACGTGCTCGTCTCGTCATTCAATTAAATAAATAAGAAAAAAGATCATGACCGACAACTGGTATAAAAATATATTCTGAATGTCATAACATAATTGTATCCAGAAATCGTCGTCTCAGATTACAAAGTTAATAAGTCAAGATTTATGTTTTTTTATTTTTAGATTTTATATATTTGTGACGATGGCATACCGAACACTGTAACTAAATAAATGCAACTTTCTAAAATCCCATTACTTTTCATTGATGTTTTTTTTTAGAATACTCCGGGGTTTTAATTAGTTTTGTTGAACCTTTTAGGAAGCAATTACACAGCGCCCAGTTATTTGTTGGATCACTTTTTGGACAGTTTTTTGTAAAGGGTTGGCTACAAAGTTAACCGTTTAAATGGATTCTGTGCAGTTCATTAACAATTGATTGAGATACTTGTATTGTTTTGGAATATGATGTTAAGAATGTTTTTTTATAAAATTGTAACAGCGTTTGTAATATTTTTTTGAAGTTATACTTCTTTAGGCGCGTTATGAAAAAATGATGAGAGTGAAATTTTAAGATGCGCGCGCACCTGTGACACAAAAAATTAACAGTATGAAGTTAGGCGCGTTAAGAAAAAATGATGAGAGTGAAAGTAGCCGTAATTAATAAACAAATGACGATTTGGACAAAGAAAAACTCTTTAGGTTTTTTCTTATTCGGAACATGTTGCCGTAAAAAGTACCAGGCTCGCATAAACGCGAAGAGAGTAGAATGTACTTCTATCATGTCGAGTGGATATGTTGATATAAATTAAAATACTTTTATTTAATATAATTAACACTAAATATTATTAAATTATTAATGTTACGATATTTCATCGTTGTTGTGAAGACTTGAGAATAAATTACACTTGTCTTTGGCGAAATGCATAACAATGCGAAGCTTAAGAGTGTTGTTACAAAGACTTGGCTGTATGAGCTACAATACCTTTGCCTATTAAAAACCCGAATTTGAACCAAAAATTATAATACCGAGGACTATGACGGAAGTGAATACTTTTTAAATTGTTTTCGAAATTAATAAGTGTCCGTTCTATTGAAACTATGAATCAACACGCATGAAACATTTACTATAATAATAATTATAATGTACATTATAAATAATAATTATTATTATAGTAAATGTTTCATGCGTGTTGATTCATAGGCCATTTTTGACAATGTCCTTTATAATTTATATATGTGCTAATAAATTATATTCAGTAGTGATTTAAATTGAATATTTTGATTGATATTACTTACTATTTGTGAATATTAGTGAAAAAAATTGTGCTTATATACTTTTTCAAGTGCTCCAATATAATTGAGGTTAACTATCCGTATGTATTATTTATTTATTTATATTTTGATTGATATTACTTATTATTTGTGAATATTAGTGAAAAAAATTGTGCTTATATACTTTTTCAAGTGCTCCAATATAATTGAGGTTAACTATCCGTATGTATTATTTATTGATATAAATTAAAATACTTTTATTTAATATAATTAACACTAAATATTATTAAATTATTAATGTTAAATACTTATTATTGGTTATTTAACATTCACAAAATAAAGAAATAAATTTAAAAAACATTTAATAAAAAGTTTGTGATAAAAATTAAAATTGAACATCAAATAATAATATTAATTTTTAATATTTGCTATTAAATTGAATAAATAACAAAGAAGTATAACTTCTCACGCGCGTACATAAGTACACGCACCCATTTTTTATCCGAGCACGGTAAAGTGAGTTTTTTTTATTTGATTAAATGACGAGACGGGCAAGGCGCTCGCCTGGTGCTAAGCGTCATGCCTGCTCATAAACAGAAGCAACACCACACAGAACGTTAAATTACAAAGCACTGCATGGCACTGAACTGCGCTAGTCACCCCGAGACATAAGATGTTAAGTCTCACAATGCCGAGTAATTTCACTGGCTTCAATGTTCTTCAAACCGAAACAACAGTGCTTAGCGGCAGAAATAGACAAAACGGTGGCACCAACCTAGACGGCCTCTCGCATACGAGGGAACTACCTTGTCCTGACCTGGAAGTCAATCCTAGATTGACACAAGTTTTATAGCTTACGTATATAAATAAACTGTATTATAAATTGCGTGTATTCGTATAATGCCATGAAAAAACGTGTCAGTTAATAAGGAAGTGTTGCCGGTGAGGTCGTGGCAATCGAATTTGGTCGGTTATTAACAACAAAATGATCGTTTGATACATCCGTGTCTCGCGAGAAATACTTTAATGTTTAAACTCTAGGGCGGCTATGGTGTCGATAAAAAAATATTTTTTTACTTATGCTATTTTTTCATCGAGAAATTATTAATTTTATTTTCTACTATCTGTTCCTCGCGGTTTCACCCGCGCGTATGTAACTGCTCCACTTAGTGTCAATTGTCATAATATATCATTGACTGCTCTCCCATGGGTCACCTTGTGACACATACATATAAACATTAAAAACCTGCTAAGTTTAGAAAAATTTCAGCTAATATGTATGTATTATACATATAAACCTTCCACATAAATCACTATCTATCGCTGAAAACTGCATTCATATCCGTTGAATAGTTTAAAAGATCTAAGCGAACAGACAGCGGTAGCGACTTTATTTTATACTATGTAAAGATAATAATAGACTCAACGAGACTCAAGATTTTTCGATGGTATGTGAAGTCTGCCAACTCGCATTAGGCCAGCGTGGTGGACTAAGGCCTAATCCCTCTCATTCAGTAGAGGAGGCTCGTGCACAGCGGTGGGACATGTATAATACAGGGCTAGTAAAAAAATTAAAAACTAAACCTGATCGACACATTATCGATATATTTACTCAGACGTCTCTAGTAGAGCGCGGGGCCAGAGCGCAAAATTGGAGGAAAACTTTCGTAAGGGGAAATGAAATGGGATTGATAAAAATTGGAACCAAGCCGCCCGCACTGGGACGGACTTGGAAACTTCGGTGATACTTTATATATGGTAATTATCCTGACTTTAAAACACGTGCCAACGCGAGCCGAGTTACAGACGGAGTGTAGTCAAATAACGTGCACAAAATCAAAACGTTTATTTTGCAAGTCAGCCACAAAGTTTTTACACGTCATTAATAGTTAAATTTCATTGAAATGTCTCTACCGGTGGTTTGGAAATGCCCACTGGTCTGAGAAGAAGCACCAAGGAACTCAGTATGTCTTTTGCATTACATTGAATTTATGTCCTCAATTTTTTTTAACTGTCATATAATATTTTGAAATAGGAATTTTGCATGTAATTTCATTAAATTTGGACGTCCGCCTACAAGGTGGAAAGACGGCCTGATAAAGGTCGCAGAAAGTCGCTGGATGCAGGCCGCTTCCAACAGGTCGGTCTGGAAATCTTTGGGCCTATGTTCAGTAGTGGACGTCTTGTGGCTGATGATGATGATGATGTAAAAAGTAGGTACATTTCTAGTTTAATACAATTTAAATAATACAAATTAATTATAGTCTGAGTAAACCAGTCTATATAAACAGCACTCGTTCGCGACGCGACACGTACCAACATTTTAATAATCTGGAGACACAATACCCTCCTTCCTTTTCCAATTCCTTAACTGACTTTTCCATATAAAGTCGGCAATGTATCCATAAATTGTGGTCTTATTGAGCGCAATTATAAATCTGCCATAGTGACCCACCTTGTGTTTTTTTTTATGGAATAAGGGGGCGTTATTAGATGTAGTTATATACGCGTGTAGATCGCGTTCCAGGATCAGCCAGTGTATATCCGGTTCTCCCGAGGGGTTTGCGACATAACTTGATGGTTGGTTGGGGCGTACATCCTTGTATACCTTGTACCTGCATCGGTCATCCGCCTATCCTGTCTCAGGCCCCTCGATTTGCTTCTTCTCTCTTCGGAGTGTGAAGAAGCATTACAGGCCAGCATATTCTAGTGACCAAATTCGCTGGTTTTTTTTGGACTGCACTACGCTTACCATTAGGTGTAGTCGTAGTAAAATCGACTAATAAAGTTAAATTTTGTAAACTGAAGGTAGACACTGTAACATTAACTTTTCTGGACAACCTACACCTCAGCCCACCCCGTGTCCACGAAGGCTGAAAAAATTTCGAAACGTCGGGACCAAAATTAAATATAATTAAAATAGTTTTATTTTAATTGTATACTACAAAAATATTTATAGAACAATATAATGCTAACAATATTTATAAACTGCCACTGCCTAAATTCGAGCCTGGAATTTCCGAGGGCTCGAAATTCACTTAGCTTCGTTTGTCGAAGCTTTTCGCCTCTTGAAACTTTTCAATAGCCCGGAATCGAATTCAGGCACCTCCCCCGGCCCCGCGCCTGTTCCCCCACCCCTGCTGAGCACCTGCGAGTGTGTAAAGATACCATATATACAGTTTCAGGGGCTTTGTAGGTTTCAGGTTGAAGGCCGCAGTTTTATTGTTTTATTACTGGTTATGTGTTTATTGCGGTGGGGCAGTTATAATAAATAAATACACCCAACAGTCACACACATAGTCCTGACCCCACAGTAAGATACGAGTCCTGTGTCATGGGTATCAGGAACTACGAGAGACTTTTCGGTGGAATATTTGTGGATTACACGAATAATTTGTCTCGGTGCGGGTGCAGATCGGAGCATCAAGGTCGTCGTCGATGGTGCATGCTCTGATCCTAAATTTGTCAATGCTGGTGTTCCACAAGGCTGCGTACTGTCTCCAACTCTGTTCCTTCTGCATATCAATGATATGCTGCAAATCAGCAGCATTCATTGCTATGCAGACGATAGCACTGTGGACGTATTGTACACTGGCCGTGCTAATATTTCTCGGGAATACGTTGACGAGAGCCGGAACAAACTTGTGTCGGAAGTCGAGTCTTTGTTAACCAAAGTCTCTGACTGGGGTCGACTAAACTTAGTCGAATTCAACCCCAAAAAGACACAAGTTTGCGCGTTAACCGCTAAAAAGTCACCATTGGTCGTAACTCCTCATTTTGAGAATACTCCCCTTTCTGCCAAAGCCAGTATCGGAATACTTGGTGTCGATATTTCGAGCAACGTCCAGTTTCGCGGTCAATTGGAAGGTAAGGCCAAATTGCCCTCAAAGAAGCTTAGTGTGCTCAGTAAGGCGAGACGGTACTTCACGTCGGCTCAGTGCCTGAATCTGTATAAGGCACAAATACGGCCGCACATGGAGTAATGTTCTCATCTCTGGGCGGGAGCCCCCCAATACCAATACCGGCTACTTCCATTTGACCGCATTCAACGTAGGGCGGCTCGGATTATCGACGATCAAGCTCTTTCCGATCGGCTTGATCCTTTGGCTCTGCGTAGAGATGTTGGGTCACTATGCATCTTCTACCGAATTACCACGGGGAGTGTTCTGAGGAATTGTTTGGATTGATCCCGGCCGCTGAATTTCACCATCGGACATCGCGTCAAAACAAAAAAATTCATCCACACCACCTCGATGTCCAGCGTTCCACAACAGCGCGATTTGTAAGGCACTTTCTACCTCGCACAACCACTCTGTGGAACCAGCTGTCGCCGGCGGTCTTTCCGAACCGTTACGACTTGGGAACCTTCAAGAAGAGAGCGTATTCTTTCCTTAAAGGCCGGCAACGCATTTGCAAGCCCTCCGGTGTTGCAGATGTTCATGGGCGGCGGTGATCACTTTCCATCAGGTGAGCCTCCTGCCTGTTTGCCGCTTTTCTCATAAAAAAAAAAAAAAAAGAGATCGACGCCTCGGCCTCTCGCTTCACAGCCGGCTACTCGCCCGCTGCGCCACGGAGGCCGTATAATGTATACGCGGTATCACTGTCTGAGGTCTCGGGTTTGATCCCCGGGTCGAATAAGTGATATTGGCTTTTCTAACACGACTTGAGACCTTTGAGACTTAACATCTTATGTCTCAGGATGACGAGCGCAGTTCAGTGCCATGCAGTGCTTATAATCCAAAGTTCTGTGTGGTGTTGCTTCTGTTTATGGGCAGGCGTGGCGCTTACCATCAGGCGAGCTTGCTCGTCTCGTCATTCAATCAAATAAAAAAAAGTCAGGTACGATTCCATCGGCTAGATGACATTTTGCAAAAAAACACAGATGTACATTTATACAAAGACATGTGGTTTGTCTGTCGGTACTTGTGAAACTCTATATTATTGATCTGTGATCAGATCTTTACGATAACTAGCTAAAGAAATCGCTGCATTGTCACTGAGAAGTAATTGTGGTCGTAGGCGGTTGTTTCAATGTATAAAACTGTATTTTTTTCATCCTGGCTCGGCAAAGTGACTACGCCACACCTGATGGTAAGTGTAGCGCAATACAGGAATAGTGTCGACCAACGATAAACAATGTGTCTATCGTTGGTCGGCAAGATCATGCCGGCCTGCGTAACTGCTTCCTCACACTCCGTTTAAAGGACCAAAAGAAGTTAATTTTAAACCGACTTAAAGCATAAAGCAAGACATTTTTAATTCAACGTATATTTTTTACATAAATACTGCAACTATTTAAATTGTACGTTTCGCCTAGTGTCGGATATTTCGAAAATCGGGACTTTTTTATAGCATAGGCCAGTAAACGAGCAAGTGCGTCACCTGATGGTATGTGATCTTTACTACTTATGTACGCCCACAATATCTAGAATCATAGGCGCGTTCGATTAAAAGAAAGGGATAATTATAGGATTGGGAAGGAGAGGCGTATTTGGGACTCCGGATATCTCACTCACTGTACGAAATGCAGCAGCAAGCCGCTACTTTACGTCAGTTTTCTGTGAAACAGTGGTAACGCCAGCCCAATTATGCCGTAGACCAAACTGTCTACAGCGTGGCTCTATAAATACTGAGCTTATATTACCATTGTAATCTCATTCAATTCAAACCGAAAATACTTCAAGATCATTTGAGAATAGCCAAATAACGCCTCCAAACAGAATCCTTACAGATACAAAGTGCCGAATGTCCTTAGAATTTTTTTATGGTACTTGACCATTAAGTGTTAAGTTACAAAAGTGACCATAATGTGTAGTTATTGTTATGGTTTTTCTTAGTTTTTTTTTTCAAGTTACAATGTGGAGTGGCTGTGTCATTATTGAGATCAAATGTTTATACACAATTTTATAAGTAGCTTAAAAGCTTTCATATGTAGAGCTTTGTAGTGATAATAAGGAATACGTGTAGTTTTTATATTTCTGCAATTTTGTATGTAGCAATAGCTCAGTTGGGAGTGGTACAGATTATCGAAACGAAAGTCGCGGGTTCGAAACTAGCTCTCTGGGATGCACCTCTGACTTTTCTAGATTACCTTTTTTAAATTTGATTGAATGACGAGACAAGCAAAGCGCTCGCCTGATGATAAGCGCCACGCCTGCCCATAAACAGATGTAAGCACTTCATGGCACTGAACTGCGCTCGTCACCCTGCCACATAAGATGATAAGTCTCACAATGCCCAGTAATTTCACTGGCTTCAATATCCTTCAAACCGAAACAAAATAGTGCTTACACACTGTTGCTTGACGGCAGAAATATACGGCGCTGTGGTACCAACTTAGACGGCCTCTCGCATACAAGGGATCAACCACCTACCAACTTTTAAAGAACCCAACCATTCGAAAATTAAATAAAAATTCACTTCCACAACATATCATTAAAGCAATAGTGACTGTAACGTGATTTGAGATGTATTTTGTAGCACAAATGCACCTCGTTAAAACGTAATTCGGTTGTCGTCCGTCACCCCAAAAAAAGTGCAATTAAAAATAGAAAAATAACAATTTCATTTCTCGCGTACAACATATTGGGTGCACGCCTCAAACAAATGTCACGGGTGACAACCATTTTATTATAACAGTTATCGCAATTTGAACTCTATGGTACTACGGATGTAGAGTTAGGGTTGTCAAACGTCTATATGTATATTTTTATGGTGTTTTCTGTTTTATTGTATTACAACGTTTATTTCGCTAACGAGTCTGCGGGGAGCCTGCCAGAGCGAGACGAAGATATGTAGAGCGAGAGGGAAGTATGTAATATGATTTATTTTGTTGCATTGTGGTCGGTTGGTGGATGGCGATTGTCAAAGTTTTTCTTTTTTTTGTCGAACCGTAGTGACGCTTTTAGTGTTTGGCTTTTTGCGTGAATTTGTGGCGATTTTAGCCGTTTGGGGATATTTGTTATTGGGTTTTTTGTTACTTAAATATTTGGGAAGTTTGTTAAAATTTTAAGTAAGTCATTAAAATATTCCTGTGTATTGACAATAAATACCCTGATTCTACTAGTTGGTAGGTCCCTCATATAGCGAGAAGCCATCTGGGTTGGTCGCAACATTTCCTCTATTAAAACACTGCTGTGTTTCGGTTTGAATGATATTGAATCCAGTTAATTTCAAAGGCAGTCAATGCACCGATGATTCTTTTAGTGTTATAGGTGTCTATGGGTGGTGGTAATTGCTTACCATCAGGTAACCCATTTGCTCAGTTGTCCCCTATTCTGAATTTTGAGTCCAGATCTGGGATGAACTACGGAGTCGCTGCTAACGTTAACGCTAATCTCATCCAAGGGCCAAGGGGGAGACGAAGAAAAAAGGGATGGGACAAGGGTTAGGATCACTGACCCTGGAACGCGACCCACACAAGGTGGGCCACTATGGCAGGTTTTAGCACCAGTATACGGTGGTCGCTATCCGCTCGGATACAAGTATCCTCCCACCAGCAAAAGTTAGCAAAAGTTAGTACTACATTTCACAATAATTACAGATACACGAGAAATCTTATCATGTAACATGAACTCAGTTCAAAATATCAATGTCAAACTCCAAAATACCGGTTCAAAAACTACAATATCCTATCTGGAACAGATTGCAGGATTGACAAAGAGCATTGTCGCAAGTTAAACGTGTTATTAGGTACGAAACATGCAGTTTTCGCAGCGGGATACCGCTATACTTGTGTGAGAGTTGGGCTCATTGGGCAAATGTATAATGTACAGTCGTAATTAAATGTTTTTTTTAGTAGTGTGTACAATATTTAACACGCTTTTATTAGTTTCATACGTATGTTAATATGTAACGGAAACTTTGTACATGATTTTGAACTCCTTTAAAACGTCGGATTAAATCGAAATTTGGCTAATTATCAAGGACTGATGACAATTCAATAATAAAAAAATCTAAAAAATGAAGTATAAATAATAGTTAAAAAAAACTCAAAACACACTTGCATAGAAAATCCAACTAAAAATAGAAAATATTTTTTTACAAATTTGAAGATTTTTTTTTTATTGTAAAACAAGCGTGGGATGCATGGTGTCAATAGTTATAAATATTTATTGACAGATATGAGTAGAAGGATTATCATTTTGATGATATCTTAAAAAGCACCCCATGCTTTTTTTCCCAATAAAATACATTTTTTTCTTCAAATTTATTAATTTTAATTAGATTTTTTATGCTGTTACGTTAAATTACATAACACAGCTCATGCGTGCTAGTGGTCTGTCATAGACTGGTTAGTATATTGCGATATGCCCTGCTGATACCAGCTGCCTCGACTGGGTACTTGTAATGCGTACGCGGTAGGACTGCTCTGCTGAGGTCTCGGGTTCAATGCCCGGATCAGGTAAAAGTGATATTGAGTTTTTCTATCACGAAATGCTCAGTATCATCCCGGAGTATCTCTCATAATTTTATCTCACTTACTTTATTAAACACAGCAGTAAGTTGCTACTTTACGTCGGTTTTCTATGAGAGAGTGGTAACAACCCAGTCGAGCCGGCCTATTTATGCTGTACACAAAACTTTTGAGAGTTTTGATAGCCTCCGCGGCGTAGCGGGCGAGTAGCTGTGAAACGAGAAGCCGCGGGTTCGATCCTCGCACCGAGACAATTGTGTGATCCACAAATATTTCTTTCGGGGTCTGTGTGTTGTGAGACCGAAAGTCTCTCGTAGTTCCTGATACCCACGACACAAGACTCGTATCTTACTGTGAGGTCAGGACTATGTGTGTGACTGTTGAGTGTATTTATTTATTTATAAAACTACCTACACCATGACCATTAAAAAAATAACATAGTCTTTATATAAACTAACTCCAAGGACTCTAGTTTTATTATTTGATCGATTTCACATGGCTGAGTTCAACTTTATACCGAACCCTTAAAGTAAATACAGAGTTACAATTTGCAGTTATTAAAGCCAGCGGGTGGCGGTTCGATCCCGGGTGAAGCAGTCCCCTAATATCCCCGGGCTAGCAAGCGATACCATCGATTTAACTCTATGAACGTTTAAATTAGTTTTTGGCAGATATTAGATTATTATGTTTTTTTTTAATTCAGATTGTCATATGGTCACTGAAAAGGCAAAAAACCTAAAGTGTTAATACGTGATTTTTTTTTGGGAATTTTAAAGGGCTTTTTTACAAAAATTAATCATAATAATTATATTTGGAAAGAATATAACTCAATAAAATATCAGTTTTTTGTAAAACTGATATTTTTACAAAAAAAAAAATGGGTGCGTGTACTTATGTACGCGCGTGAGAAGTTATACTTCTTTTGCATCATTAAATAACCAATAATAAGTATTTAACATTAATAATTTAATAATATTTAGTGTTAATTATATTAAATAAAAGTATTTTAATTTATATCAACATATCCACTCGACATGATAGAAGTACATTCTACTCTCTTCGCGTTTATGCGAGCCTGGTACTTTTGACGGCAACATGTTCCGAATAAGAAAAAACCTAAAGAGTTTTTCTTTGTCCAAATCGTCATTTGTTTATTAATTACGGCTACTCGCCATGTAAAATGGACATTCTACTCTCTTCGCGTTTATGCGAACCTGGTACTTTTTTTACTGCACCATGTTCCAAATTATAAAATAAAAACCGCATCTATATATAATTATATATATATATATATATATATATATATTTATATTTATTTATTTATATTTATTTATTTATTTTTTTATTTCACTCTCATCATTTTTTCTTAACGCGCCTAACTTCATACTGTTAATTTTTTGTGTCACAGGTGCGCGCGCATCTTAAAATTTCACTCTCATCATTTTTTCATAACGCGCCTAAAGAAGTATAACTTCAAAAAATATCTAGTATTTTTGAAGTGAATCCTTCTTTAGCCGCGCTTTTTGGTGGGGGGTAAACTTGTGGTTTCGCGTCAGCGACATGCTTATAGTAATTCAGACTATACACGTATAACACATCGTATATACTTGACCGTGTGCTGTGCGCGTTATGTTTTTTTATTTAATTGAATGACGAGACGAGCACGTCGCTTTCCTGATGGTAAGCGACACGCCTGTTCATAAACAGAAGCAACACCACACAGAACTTTGAATTACAAAGCACTGCATAGGACTATTGACTATTGACTATTGCGGGTTGCCCAAGACCGGGATGGTTGGCGCTTACTTGGGGAGGCTTACGTCCAACAGTGGACGGCAATAAGCTGAGATGAGCTGAGATGAGCATAGGACTAAACTGCGCTCGTCATCCCGAGACATAAAATATTAAGTCTCATAATGCCCAGTAATTTGACTGCCTTCAATATCCTTCAAACCGAAACACAACTTACTGTTGCTTAGGCAGTAATAGACTGCACTGTGGTACCAACCCAGACGGCCTCTCGTATACGAGGGACCTATCACCTTTTCTTTATTCGCTAACCTGTATTCGTTAATATATTACACCGAGCAAGCAACGCCAGGCGTCAACGTGTAGCTAACAGGCGTGAAACAAAAATATCTTTAGCGCCAAATCACCGGCGTTTTTTAATAATTGTTTTATGCTCTAACAAATGAGTTTGAAATTGGATCGGGCTCGCAGCGCTTACAAAAATGGGTGCTTAATGTGATTAGAGGGAGCGAGACGGGTGTATCGCGAGGGAATGAGACGGAGTGTACGATAGGGCTGCCAGTAAGTGTGATGGACTTTCGGATTGTTTTCGCTGGATATTGAATTTGATTGATATGATTTGAGGTTATGATTTGCGGAATTTGTATCTTATTCACTGGTTATTTATATATTCTATATTTTTGAAGTGAAACTTCTTTAGAATCGTTGTGATTTAAAACTCGATGAAACGAAAATGCGTCATGACAAAGAGACAATTACATTCATAACTCACTCACCGTACAAAACGCAGCAGCAAGCCGCTATTTTATGTCGGTTTTCGGTCATTACCACTGTATGACCCGGTCAAGCCGGCCCATTCTTGCTAAAGATAAGACTGTCTACGGCATGGCTTTACCACTCCGTTACCACGGTCTCACGGGAAACGGACGTAAAGTAACGGCTTGCTGCTACATTTCGTACGGTGAGTCAGATATCCGGAGACCTTAATCCCCCTCTTTCCAATGCCTTAATTATCCCTTCCGTTTAAAGTCGGCAACGCGACTATGAACCTTCTGATATTGTAGGCGTACATGGGTGGTAAAGATCTCTTACCATCAGGTGACTCACTTGCTTATTTGCCGGTCTATGCTATAAAAAATGCCTACTTAAGCAAGATACTTTACCGGCCAATCCGTAAAAAATCAACGCCCGGCCAAACCGCTACATTGCGCCAACCCTACGCGCAGTGTTTGAAACGTTTTTGTTCTCTTTGATGACATTTTGATATTATTTAGATGCATTATTCAATTTCGTGCTGTTACGATTCAATTTAACGACCATTTTGTTTTGTAAACTATAAAAACAGCGTGATTTGCTCGCGGGCTTGCGTTGAACATGAGTTTTGTAGTTTAGTTATGTATGGAGATTAGTTTAAATGATATTTTATTGTTATTTAAAAGTCCAGCGTTGTGTACATCTACACTAATATTATAAAGAGGAAAGATTTGTATTTTTGGAACGAAGTTCCTTACGGCAGGCTTGGAGGGGATAGGGATTTTGCTGCGTGACCGAACTGAAAAAAATGTGATAGTAAAACCGTAAGAAAAATGCGTGGAATAAAAACCGTTAAATGAGACTTTTTTTTAACTTAATTTGGTATCTAGCACACAAAGTTAAAGTCGAAATTCCGTTAATAAAACAGAATATGGTTGTGAAACTTATGACATTTGGAAATGTAGACGCGGTTTGAAATTTGAATTTGAATTTTTGATTATAGAACACGGCCGTCCGTTATTTTTAAGTTGATAAAAAATGCTATACAATAGCTTTACCGCGGCAGTCTCCGAGTGCCACACGTCTTTTTTTTATTTCTATTTTTCTATTCTATTTCTATGTAATTTTATGTTGTCAAACAAAAATAAAGAGACCTATTTTGTTATTTCAGTTGATAATTTGAATTTTTTGCAATTTGTGTCGATTCTACATTAGCCGAAGGAACTTCGTTCCTACCTGGTGTCGCACGACACACACCAATTTTTTTTTTTATTAAACTACTGGACCGATTTCAAAAATTCTTTTGACGTTAGAAAGCTACATTATCACTGATGAACATAGGCTATTTTTTATCCCGGAAAAAGCAGATTCAGGGCGGAACCGCGGGGAAAAGCTAGTTATTGATAAAAATATTTACATTATGATTTCTTACGTTTACGCGAATGTTACTCATTGAAATAAAACTAATTTAAACGGATTATATCGCGGTTTATTATTTTAATTTTGGTCTCGATGTTTCGAAGTTTTCGGCCTTCTGTCCACCCCGTTATCACGAAGGCTGAAAAGCTTTCGAACCTTCTTCTTCTTCTTCTGTCTTAAGAACCTCCTCCTTATTTGAAGACGGTTAAAAACTGACCAAGACTCTCAATTAAGAGTAATCTATGAGCAAATTTAAAGCTAGGTACAATTATAATGTGATTGCCGCCTTTCGACTGCCGGCCGGGTTTCAAGACGAGAGTAATTATCACCCCCCACTCATCCCCTAACCCCCACGCCGGACAGGGTGGATTATATTGTTCCAAGATAATAGGGTTTTTATTGTTTTATATTGTTCTTAGGATGGATGGGTGGTTGCTACTTCGTCTGAAGCACAGTTGGTAAATTTAACATGGGCTGGCAAACGAGTCACCTGATTGTTTGTGATCTCCACCGCGCATGTTGAGTGGTAGAGCCACGTTGTAGATAGTTTTGTCTACAGCATGAATACTGGCTCGACCGGGTCGTTACCACTGTCTCACAGAAAACCGACGTAAAGTAGGGGTGTGTTCTGTGTGGTGTTGCTTCTGTTTGGCAGGCGTGGCGCTTACCATCAGGCGAGCGCCTTGCTCGTCTCATCAACAAATAAAATAAAACACCCGTCAACAAACAGAAAGATGTACCAAACACCCGTCAACCGTAGTGGGACGCTCCTTGTTTAATTATGCTATTGCGTGAAAATTAGCAGATGCTTTTAGAATATTAAGGGGAGTTCTTGACAATAAGGTTAGAGTCTGTCAGCTCTTTATCATTTCATTCTTCATTATCTACAGCTTCTCCTATAGTTTAGTTGTTATGCACTCATAGCATGGTATGAGTATAGTATGGCATGGTAGAGCCACGCTGTAGACTGTTCTGTCCACAGCATGAATGGGCCGGCTCGTTACCTCTCGCTAAAAAAAATAAAGTCGTGTGGCACTCGGAGACTGCCGCGGTAAAGCTATTGTATAGCATTTTTTATCAACTTATGTAATTGTAATTATAATTATTTATTTATTTTATTTATGCAATATTTTCTTTCCTTTGTTTTTAATTTTAATTTTGTGGGTCAAGGTCGGGGTCAAGGCCGAGGTCGGTCAAGGTCAAAGTCTTGTGAAAGTCCGGTCCAAGCTGACTGGTCACTGTGTGACGCCACCTGGGACTTCGAAATTATCAATGTTCCAGGGAGGTCAGCTAACGCTGGCTGGTCGGAGGGGGGTGTTAGGTTTTTTCGTTACGGAATTTCTGGATTCGGTCTCGCCGCTCAAGGCCCGCGATAAAATCTATACAATAGCTTAAAAGTGCATAATTTTATTTTATTCTGTATTTGTTTAAGCTGTAGATTCTTGTTGTGTCAGTGCGTATGAGTTAACATATCATTCTCGGAGTGACGAGAGCAATCCAGTACAATGCAGTGTTTGGTAATTCAAAGTTCTGTGTGGTGTTGCTTCTGTTTATGGACAGGCGTGGCGCTTACCATCAAGTGAAAGACCGAACCGATAAATCCTACTAATATTATAAACGCGAAAGTTTGTAAGTATGGATGGATGGATGGATGGATGTATGTTTGTTACTCTTTCACGTAAAAACTACTGAATTGATTTTAATGAAACTTTACAATAATATAGCTTATACATCAGAATAAGACATAGGCTACTTTTTATCCCGGAAAAAGCAGATCACACGGGCGGAGCCGCAAGCAAAAGCTAGTATTTAATATTTACTAAACTAAAACTAAATTATCAAACTGTCGTTTAATGCCATTCATAAAGCTTATACAAGCCATTATTTAGTATGAAAAAGTTACTTGAATGGTCTAAGGAAAAGACGTATATAAACTTTTTCACTCAAACTCCAATTTCATTCAGAATCTCAGTGAATGAATGGTAATCCTTTCGCCGAAGTTGCAAATTGTTGCTCTTTTGTCGGTTTATGATATTGTTGGTTTGGGAACGAAATATCTGTTTAATAACATTGTTACTGGAATATAATAGAGCCACGCTAGAGACAGATTCCTACCTAGGATGATTAGCGAGGCTATTGAAATAAAAAAAAAAACCACCGAATTTCAATAGAGAAGATGCTTGGAAGCTAGCACAAGCCTGGTAACCGATTATACATTTAACTAAATCGGAACTCAAAAGACTAATCTACAAGACACTGTGAGCTCTTTCTGCCTAGATCGGACTACTAACAAAATTAAATTTTATATAGCATAGGCCAGCAAACGAGCAAGTCGGTCACCTGATGGTAAGTGATCTCCACCGCCCATGTACGCCCACCACCAGAAGAATCATGGGCGTGTTGCCAACCTTAAAGGAAAGGGATAATTAGGGATTGGGAAGGGGAGGGGATTTAGGCTTCCGAATATCTCACTCACCGTACGAAACGCAGCAGCAAGCCGCTTCTTTACGTCGTTTTTCTGTGAGACAGTGGTAACTACCCAGTTGAGGCAGCCCATTCATGATGTAGACAAAACGGTCTACAGCGTGGCTCTACCACTCATGATTATGATGATATTTGAATTTTAATAATAATTGTAAACTGAAGGTAGTTACTGTAACATTAACTTTTCTGGACAACCTACACCTCGGTCCATCCCGTCACCACGAAGGCTGAAAGCTTTTGAAACGTCGGGACCAAAATTAAATAGAAAACCGCGATAAAATCCGTTTAAATTAGTTTTATTTCAACTCGAAGATCATAATAAAATCAACAGTGGGTTCTGAAATTGGTCCAATTATATAAAATGCGTTCGTCACCAGTCAAATGATATACTAGTTGTTCACGCGGGTGCTCTCATATGGATAAAACTATTTTAACATTTATATAAAGTGGTTTTGATTCGACAACAAAAAGTGGTGTATTATTTTTATAGCATAGACCGGCAAAAGTTTCACCTGATGGTAAGTGATCTCCACCGCCCATGTACGGCCACAATACCAGAAGAATCATGGGCGCGTTGCCGACTTTAAAGGAAAAGGATAATTATGGATAGAGAAGAGGAGTGTGTCACCATAATAAACGCAGCAGCAAGCAGCTACTTTACGTCGGTTTTCTGTGAGGCAGTGGTAACGATCCGATCGAGCCGGCCCATTCATGCTGTAGACAAAACTGTCGACAGCGTGGCTTAACCATTCATATTATAAGTTTGATTGTCGTGTATTATAAGTTTGAGCTATTTGTCTGTCTGTATGTACACATAAATTAATGGACCGATTTAAATGCAGATTTTTATTTTCAGGAGAATCTGTTCAGGCGTCTATGAATCGTAGATATTTGTTTGATATCTGAGTTCAATACTGATGGGTTTCTGCCAGTGGCTGACGAGCCAAAGCATTTAGTCCTGGAGCTTGTATGACAATTACTCCTTTTAAAAATATAATGTACACACTGACAGTCAAACAATTTTATATATTTAGACAAAAAAGCAGAAAAAAATGTAAAACCAGCAGTTTATACGTAAATATATCGATGGCCATTTTAAAAGCACTCTAAATACCATTCGACTTTTTCCACCCAAACTGCCTAAAAATTTACATCGCTAATAAGCCCTTGTTAGAACCGACCAGCATAAGTAGACCCTTCTAACCTCGACGGCTTGAGAGATTAAGGACCAAGTTAGATTAGACACAGTTTTTTTAAATCTATTTTTGAATGGGCAGGTATTAATTTGTACGAGTGTTATTATGATCCCTAGTGATGGATTGGATGAGTCAGCGAATATTTGTCGACTATTATTGGGCCAACGTTCAGCCAAATGTTTGACGTTTTTAGTCACTTCTGAGATTTTAATGGCTTTATTACGTAAGTTAATTATTTGAGCTGCCTTTTTAATCTTAGCTTAGGTTAATTGTTAAAAAAATGCTGTTTTTTAACATCCCCCTCATTTGTCCTGAGGGGGTTGTACGATCCGATAGTGTTAAGCCTTGTATGGTAGAACTAGGCTATAGCCAGTTTTGTTTAGACCAGTATTTCCCAACGTGGGGCCCACGCCCTACAGGAGGGGCAAATTGATAGTTAAGGGGGACAATTTAAAAATGGGCTCCACACGACTTTAACCCTTTCGCTTTGGGTTATTTAAATGCAAATGATATCGGTGACAAATTTAACAAAAAAATGTTAAGGTGGGGCATGGCCTAAAAAAGGTTGGGAAATAATGGTCTAGGGCATGATTGGCTGGCTTGACCGGGGTGGTATTAATACTTATTTTTATCGAAGAATGGCAAAGGGAATGCACTACACCTGATGGTAAGCGCTGCGCAGTCCAAAAAAACAGCGACCTCCAACAAATATTACCTCCTACTCGCGCAGTCGTGTAAGAATAATCTACACTAATATTATAACGAGGAAAGATTTGTATTTTTGCATGTCACGAATAAACTTAAAAACTACTGGACCGATTTGAAAAATTCTTGTCTCGTTAGAAAGCTACATTATCACTGAGTAACATAGGCTACTTTTTATCCCGGAAAAAGCAGATCACGCTGGTGGAGCCGCGAGGAATAGCTAGTGTAAGAATAAAAGTATCATTATCATCATCATCATCAGCCACAAGACGTCCACTGCTGAACATAGGCCTCCCCCAAAGATTTCCAGACCGACCTGTTGGAAGCGGCCTGCATCCAGCGACTTCCTGCGATCTTTATCAGGTCGTCTGTCCACCTTGTAGGTGCTGCGCTTGCCAAATAAAGAATAAAGGTATACCTGGTTATATTTTATAAGTGGTTTGATGATTATCTATGATTAGTTGCAATTTCGAGCCGAAATCCGCGTATCATTTTGGTGCAAAAACGCGGCACGAGCTAAGCTTTTTTGTATGCATTTAAATTTGTTGGAATTTTCTATCAAAATTAATGTTTTTCTTTCAACATATTGCCGATTGCGGGGAAGATTATGCTCTTTTAAAATTGTCTGAATGACTAAATGAGTCGCTCACCTGATGGTAAGCGCTACGCTTGCCCATAAATAGAGGAACACTGCTTCTTCACACTCCGAAGAGGGAAGAAGCAAATCGACGGGTTTGCGACTGGACAGGGGGATAAACTATGCAGGCACAGAGATACAAGGATGTACCCCTACACACACTGCAACCGACCAACCGACCGACCGACAAAAGAGAACCGGATATACACTGTCTAATCCTGGAACGCGATCCACACAAGGCGTGTTACTATGGCAGGTTTTAGCACCAGTGTACGATGGTCGCTATCCGGGAGGATATGAATATCCAACCACCAGCTATAATACATAATTCAACCAAGATCTATCTACCAGTAGTGATGATAGTTGTAGATGCTCCAATCCCAACTAGTAACTGGATTGACACCGGCCGTCGTCCACTATAGCTCATCTGAAGCTCGCAATCGAGTTACACGCCAGTTGCGTGCGCCTGGAAGAACGACAGAGCATGGTCATGTCACAGAGAAAGCAGCAGTAGCTGGGTCTAGCAAAATTTGGATATGAAAAACTGATACCCTGTTTGATTCCCGCAATGAGACAAATATTTGTGTGATTGACGAATATTGGTTTTGCGTCTGGGGGTTGTGGGATCGCAAGTCTCTTGTAGTTCCTGATATCCACGATGCAGGTTTTATCTAGTTTGGGGTCAGGACTATGTGTGTAACAATTGGGTGTAATTATAATTTTTTTGAGTGGTAGAGCCATGCTGTAGAGAGTTTTGTCTACAGCATGAATGGGTCCGACCGGGTCGTTATCAATGTCTCACAGATAACTTGCGTAAAATAACGGCTTGCTGCTGCGTTTCGTACGGTGAGTGTGATATCTGGAGGCCCAAATCCCCCTTCCCTTCCAAATCCCTAATGACGCCTTTCCTTTAAGTTCGGCAACGCATCTAGTCTTTTAATATTGTGAGCGTAACTGGGCGGTGGAGATCACTTACCATCAGTTGACACATTTACTCGTTTGCCGACCTGTTAAAAAAAAACCCTCCGCTGAGCTGTCGCTGCCTAACAAAATAGACTGTGAGCGATTTAAATATCTTGAAACACCTGAACTCTACTACTCTATGTGTCCAGTACGTAATCACAAGATGCTCAAGAGCCGAGTAAGTGAGTTAGCAGTGCAATCCGCCGGACACCGCCTCCGCGCTTTGTACCGGAACAGTTGGCCACAAGGTGCCCGGCCGTACTGTACACTCGTTACATGCGGTAATTATCTTTGAATTGAATTGGTCGGTGGTTCACACGATTCAAATTGGTTTCAAGCAAGTTTTGTTTAGTTTGTTAATTATTTGATTTAAAAGGCACGATGTAGTTTTAACTGCTAAAGAGATTTATAGAAATTCTTATTTTTGAATTATTTGTGTTAACCAAATTTTTATGGGACTACATTAAAGCTACTACTAAATACAAGACGTTCACCTACAAGGTGGACAGGAGACCTGATAAAGATCGCAGGAAGTCGCTGGATGCAGGACGCTTCCAACAGGTCGGTCTGGATATCTTTGGGGGAGGCCTATGTTCAGCAGTGGACGTCTTGTGGCTGATGATGATTAAAGCTAGTTTAGCTGAATAAAAAAGGATTTTTTATTCAGCTTTTATTTATCATACATAAAAAAGCAAAATAAAACTCGATGAATTGAGAACCTCCTCCTTTTATGAAATCGCTTAATAAAAACTTTTTAAGAAAAATAAATAGAACTCAAAGCTAAAAATATTTTATGTAACTTTGAGTCGGTGTTTCCACTATCAATAACCAGTATACCGACTGAAAAATCAGTTAACTTTATTTTTAGCTTTAATTTCCTTTCGAGTCGGATTTTTTGCTAAAAAGCTTTTATCTATACTAAAGTTGTAGAGCCACGCTCTTTCTTTCTGTCTGGCGTTATTCAGGTTTAGTACAACAGTCGGCCATCCTCTAATATGATTTGAATTTGGATTTACTTTAATAATAATACAATTGGTAATAATACAATAATGGCTTTCAATTGGTCGTTGGGTCAAAGGCCAGATACAGAAGGCGGTGTTATTGGACACGGCACGCATTGTGAGGAGGTTTCTCTCTCTTGGGTCCTAGGCCTCGCCATTGGAGGGTAATGTTTTTTATATTTTTAAATGTTTTTTTTTCGTTTGTAACTAATATTTAAAAATGTAAAAAAAAATCCTTTGAAAATAAAGAGTACTGTACATAATAATACACCCAACAGTCACATACATAGTCCTGACCCCACAGTAAGATAAGAGTCTTGTGTCGTGGGTATCAGGAACTACGAGACTCTTTCGGTCTCACAACATCCAGACCCCGAGGCAAATATCTGTGGATCACACAAATGTTTGTCTCGGTGCGGGGATCGAACCCGCGGCCTCTCGTTTACTACAGCCGGCTACTCGCCCGCTGAGCCACGGAGGCTGTCAGACATATACATATATATAGACGGTATTATGTGGGACAAACCTCATAGCCCGCAACGGGAATCAAGTTTCGCCGCCATTGCTTCATCCGTTAACTAAAAAAGTGTATTACGAATAGGTAAGGGTGGCTTTGGGGTTGATTTTAGTGGCCCACGTGTGAGCCATTTTGCTGGTGGTAGGATATTCATATCCACCCGGATAGCGACCACCATCTACAGGATGTCGAAACCTCCCATAATAATGATCCACGCTTATGTGGATCGCGTTCCAGGATCAGCCAGTGTATCAGTAGAACCGGATCTGCCGAGGGGTTTGCGACATAGCTTGATGGTTGATTGGGGCGGGTATAGGGGTACATCCTTGTACCACTGTGCTTGCATCGGTCATCCACCTGTCCTGTCGCCTCGATTTGCTTCTTCGCTCTCCGAAGAGGGAAGAAGCATTTATACAGGCCGGCATGATTTTGGTGACCACCGATGAACTCATTGTTTGTCGGTAGCCGGTAATTATTTGAACTGCAGTACGCTTATACTTACACTACACTAAGCTCATCTAAATATATAAAACTCAAGTGACTGACTGACATAGTGATCTATCAACGCACAGCCCAAACCACTGGAGGGATCGGGCTGAAATTTGGCATGCAGGTTGATTTTATGACGTAGGCATCCGCTAAGAAAGGATTTTGATAAATTCTACCCCCAAGGGGATAAAATAGGGGATGAAAGTTTGTATGAAAATCACGCGGGTAAAATCGGCAAAATCCTCTATAAATTATGGGACGGAAACGGCGAAACGTGATTTCACTAGTTACCTACCTAAAGGCGTGAGCTTATGTATAACTTAACAACCAGTCATAAGTAAAGTCCAATCAAAACGTAGGATAGCCAGGGTTTAATTAGCGTCCGTTAATCGGGCCGACAATCGTCCAGCGTACACAAATAGAGATGCTCCTGGATCAAAGCATGTCAACGACAGACGCTGTGAACACCACCCGGTTATGTATCTCGGGATATTCCTGACTATTTTTTTTTCCTTGCTCGGCAAAGTGACTACGCTACACCTGATGGTAAGTGTAGCTCAATCCGAGAATAGTGTCGACCAACGATAAACAATGTGTCCATCGTAGGTCGGCAAGATCATGCCGGCCTGCCAAAGGGCCAAGGGGGAGGGGAAGGAAAAAGGGATGGGAAAAGGGTTAGGATCAGGGGGCAAGCCCCCTGGGGAGAACCCGATATACACTAGCTGGCCCTGGAACGCGACCCACACAAGGTGGGCCACTAAATTGTTGTGGGGAAATAATATCAGCCCTTTTGACAGCCTTTCGCAGCGGGCGAGTAGCCGGCTGTGAATCGAGAGGCCGCGGGTTCGATCCCCGAACCGAGACAAATGTTTGTTTGATCCTCAAAAAATTGTCTCGGGGTCTGGGTGTTGTGAGACCGAAAGTTGCTCGTTGTTCCTGATACCCACGACACAAGACTCGTACCTTACTGTGGGGTCAGAACTATGTATGTGACTGTTGTGTGTATTTATTATTTTATTTATTTTATTTACTCTTTTACATAAACAAGGTGGAAGGTCCCTTGTATGCGAGAGGCCGTCTGGGTTGGTACCGCCGCGCAGTCTATTTCTGACGCCAAGCATTAGTGTGTAGGTTGTGTGTCGGTTTGAAGGACGTAGAAGCCAGTAAAATTACTGGGCATTATGAGACTGAACATCTTATGTCTCGGGGCGATGAGCGCAGTTCACTGCCAGAGCTTTGTAATTCAAAGTTCTGTGTGGTGTTGCTTCTGTTTATGGCGCTTACCATCAAGCGAGCGACTTGTTCGTGTCATCGTTCAATTAAACAAAACGAAAAGGCACTACGATTGTTAAATGTACTCTTAAGTGGTAGAGCTAGTCAGGTTCTGAACTGGTGACCTCCTGAGTTCAAGCTTATGTTGGATAATTTTTGGAACGTAGTTCCTTATCGCGCGTTGCGAAAGGGGGCTAGACGGAAAAAATTGGTACGAAAAGTTGGCACGAAAAATTTGTCACGACATAATTTTTTTTAACTTAATTTGATATCTAGCACACAAAGTTAAAGTCGAAATTCCGTTAATAAAACAGATGGTTGTGAAACTTATGACATTTGGAAATGTAGACGCGGTTTGAAATTTTAATTTTTGATTATAGAACACGGCCGTCCGTTATTTTTAAGTAGATAAAAAATGCTATACAATAGCTTTACCGCGGCAGTCTCCGAGTGCCACACGTCTTTTTTTTATTTCTATTTTTCTATTCTATTTCTATGTAATTTTATGTTGTCAAACAAAAATAAAGAGACCTATTTTGTTATTTCAGTTGATAATTTGAATTTTTTGCAATTTGTGTCGATTCTACATTAGCCGAAGGAACTTCGTTCCTACCTGGTGTCCCACGACACACACCAATTTTTTTTGTTTAAGTGTTCAATAAAAAATCACTGTTACATTCTATATTGACTGGTTAGTGGCCAACCTAGTGTCAAAGTTATCAAGCCGTCCGAAGGCCTCCCACTTGGCTTAATGACTGCTGTCAGTTGATAAGAGCTGGGACCGACTGGTTACGTACGGAGACACTCAGTTGCAATACCGCTTTAAAGCAAGCCATAAATAACAATTAATATACACGTAACTTCAGAGATGCATGCTCTTGGGGCTGGTTTCGAACCTGCTTTTGTCTCGACAGTCCGTACCACTTTCACGCTGTTATATAGAATATACTTATGAATATTATTTTTTTTTATCCTGGCTCGGCAAAGTGACTACGCTATACCTGATGGTAAGTGTACCGCAATCCAAGAATAGTGTCGACCAACGATAAACAATGTGTCCATCGTAGGACGGCAAGATCATGCCGGCCTGCCAAGGGGGAGGGGAAGGAAAAAGGGATGGGAAAAGGGTTAGGATCAGGGGGAGCCCCCTTGGGGAGAACCGGATATACACTGGCTGACCCTGGAACGCGACCCATACAAGGTGGGCCACTATGGCAGGTTTTAGCACCAGTGCACGGTGGTCGCTATCCGGTCGGATACAAGTATCCTCCCACCAGCAAATATGTCTTACCAATAAAGAGTTTGATTAAGTATGTGTTTACCTAGTATTAAAACTGAGGTAAAATTTGTCACCGTGCGCCGCCCGTGGCGTCCCTAACCACCGCGCTGTGGGGACACCGCTCTATAAATTAACTCATCCCATACAAGTAGCCTCTCCTACCATTTGTATCTGCGGTGGTACTTATATAAAAGCATTGTGACTTCCAGTGGCGGATTTGCAGTCTTGACCGCCCTAGGCCCTAGGCCATGTAGTCAGTACTAGTCGCCCCTTTCTCAGAACTATTTCTTGTTATCTTCAGTGAATTTTTTGTCACGTTACCCTAAAATCTGGCCGTGCTAGGACCCGGTCCTATTGGGCCTTAGGGAAAATCCACCACTGGTTCATCATCATCATCATCAGCCACAAGACGTCCACTGCTGAACATAGGCCTCCCCCAAAGGTTTCCAGACAGACCTGTTGGAAGCAGCCTGCATCCAGCGACTTACTGCGATCTGTATCAGGTCGTCTGTCTTCTGTCTGTGTTTGTCTGTTTGTGCACTGGTTACTTCACTGTATTCAATCAAGACCGATTTACCGTCCTCGCCGTTGAGGACCTCGTCACGTTCCCTGCTGCCCCTACCCTAGTATAGGCCCGCGAGCCGATGACAATAACTAGTTTGAAAATCTCCCAAATCATTAGTCGCAGATGTTTCTGCCCTCTTTTCCAGCGACTGTCCTGGGCCCAGGTTCGTTCTGCCCTCAGCATGGATGCTTAAATGTATAATACCTGGATGACCGAGCTTTGCTCGGTATTTGTGGACCACACAAACATTTGTGTCGGTGCGGGGATCGAACCCGAGGCCTCTCGCTTCACAGCCGGCTACTCGCCTGCTGCGCCACGGAGGCTGTCAAATTGAAGTATTATTTATTTGAATTAGGGCAGCTAAAGGGCAGGGCTAAGGGTTGGGAGCGCCTAATGCGCTCACCCAAAAGCCCGATGAAGCTGAAAACGGCAGAATCTAGTCGGACTATCAGCAAAAGTGTCCAAACTACAAAAAAACTTTATCCAATGAAGAAAGCATATTCAAGAAGACTATCGGTGGGCTAAAGGGACGAGTTTATGAGTGGTAGGACGACGCTGAAGACAGTTTTGTCTACGGTATGAATGGGCCGGCTCGACCGGGTAATAACCACTGTCTTACAAAAACCAACGTATATCTAGAGGCCCAAAGCTCGCTTCTCTACCCGGTCCCTTAATTTCCCTTTCCTTAAGGCCGGCAAGGCGACGATGATTCTTCTGGTGGGTGTACATGGATGGTGATATCATTTATAATCAGGTGATCCACTTGCTCATTGGCCAGCCTATGCTATAAAAAGAGGAAAATAAATAAAACAAATTCAAAAACAATATAACAACATATAACATTATAATTAGCACACTAAATTCCTAGAAAACAATCCGATGGCATCCTGGCCCAGTAGGGAAAGGATAAAAGCCCTGTTTTTCAGCTCATTGTCACTAAAATCACATGTCCGCATCCCTTTGGATTAGCACACCGCAGGGGCTGGGGTGGCGGGCGGCGGGACGGGGGAGGGCGGGTTGTTCAAAACCAATCAATGTTTGGTAATTGCTGCTTTAATGCTGCCTCATTCAACAATTACAGCGGCCGTCAGATGCCAGGTGTGACGGGCCTGTCGATAGATTTTGTATCTGACCGGGCTTTGCCTGTAGCTTCACTTGCATTAAACTCCTGAATGAAAAGTAGAGCAGGCCAAATGGTGGCCACGCCTGACCATAAACAGAACACCACACAGAACTTTGAATTACAAAGCATTGAATGGCACTGGTTTTTGTCTGTCGTATTATTTGACAAACAACAAATAAGCGATGGGGCAGAAAGATTCTGGAATGGAGGCCACGTACTGGCAAGCGCAGCGTTGGACGTCCGCCGACAAGGTGGACAGACGACCTGATAAAGGTCGCAGGAAGTCGGTCCGGAAATCGTCTCTAGCTTCAATGCCCTTCAAACCGAAATACAACAGTACTTACACACTGTTACTTGGCAACAGAAACAGACAAGGCGGTAGCACCAATCCAGACGGCCTCTCGCATACGAGGGACCTACCTTGTTTATATAAAAGTGTATATCATCATCATCATCATCGTCTACAGCCACAAGACGTCCACTGCTGAACATAGGCCTCCCCCAAAGATTTCCAGATCGACCTGTTGGAAGCGGCAAAAGTGTATATAAAAGGGTTTATTTACTCACAATACGATATCGAATTTTCTCAACCCTACTCGCAAATTGTATGGTCGCGGTAGATTAGTGTCCCCCCCTCCCCATCGCCCCCCACTTGGCCAAATCAATCTCGAGCGCAAACTCGCTTAATTTAACGATGAATTTGCAATTAACAAGCCTTTATTACATTCTGGCTCGTTATTGTATCACGCTGTGTTGCTTTTGATGGCTCTTTAAACGTGATTATATTTGTTGGATTAACGTGTACTGTGTGTGTATTAAAGATGCTCGCGGCTCCGCCCGCGTGATCTGCTTTTTCCAGGATGAAAAGTATCCTATGTTCATCACGAATAATGTAGGATTCTAATGGTGAAAGAATTTTTAAAATCGGTCCAGTAGTTTTTAAGTTTATTCGTTACATACAAAAATACAAATCTTTCCTCTTCATAATATTAGTGTAGATTTAAAAGTATGTCCATAATAAGTTTTTGTACAGAGCGGATAGCGAGCACCGTACACATGGTGTTAAAACCTGCCGTAGTGATCCACACGCCCTGTGTGGATCGAGTTCCAGGATCAGCCAGTGTATATCCGGTTCTCCCGAGGGGCTTACATGACTTGATGGTTCGTTGGGGCGGGTATAGGATTATATCCTAGTATTACTGTGCCTGCATCGGTCATCCGCCTGTCCTATCGCAGGCCCTTCGATTTATACAGACCGGCATAACTCTGGTGACCACCGGTAAACTCATTGTGTGTCGGTGGTCGCTGGTTTATTGGACTGCACTACGCTTACCATCAGATGTAGTACAATCACTTTACCGTGCTCAGAAAAAAAACAGAAAAATAATTGAAATAGATTTTTTAGTTTTTATATCACACTAAAAGCCCATAAACAAAGTTATTTAAACTGTTTCATACTGCGATGCAATCAATTCAGTGTTGTCGATGGCAAAAATGCGCAATTGAATTCTATCGGACAATGAATTGCTTTGGTAAATTAAAAAATACAATTACTGTAGGCTCGCGTGTCTGATGTAATGATGACTGTATGCACTACGGCTTATTTTCGGCTTGGACTGAGTTTTAAAGTTATTTTAAATTTAAATACTAGACAGCTTTCTCATTTTTTGACTGGCTAAAATAGCTAAAAATGAGTTTAAAACCTCATCTGAATAGCTGGTAAAAAGTCATTTACCTACTAAGTAAATAATCATTTACTGAGTAAAATTAGCTGGTAATTTATTTTTATTTTTTATCTGATGGGATGACGAGACGAGCAAGACACTCGCCTGATGGTAAGCGACACGCCTGCCCTTAAACAGAAGTAACACCACACAGAACTTTGAGTTACAAAGGACTGCATGGCGCTGAACTGCGCTCGTCACCCCGAGACATATGATGTTAAGTCTCATAATGAGCAGTAATTTCACTGGCTTCAATGTCCTTTAAACCGTAACACAACAGTGCTTACATACTGTTGCCTTACGATTATTTTGCCACGGAGGCTATCCGAACTACGTCGGGTACAAATCCAATGAATTTTTCAAGTGATAGACAGACAATTATTTATACAGAAATAATTATGGTCACATAGTAAATAATTCTACAGATTGGTGCAACGCAATTTACTTTATTAGTTAAGTAATTTTAAATGTGTTTTAGGTACAACTTTTTTAGTTTTTTATTCCAGAGAGTTCAGTGGGAAATGGTACTGACCGTCGAGACGCCAGTCACAGGTACGAAACTTATTTTTTTTTTATTTTTTCAATAAGTATTAGTAATAATATTAGTATAAGAAATATTTTTTTTATTTTTTACGGAAAAAGACAATCGCTCATATAATGTACAAATATTTGACAGCCTCCGTAGCGCAGCGGGCGAGTAGCCGGCTGTGAAGGGGGGGCCGCGGGTTCGATCCCCGCACCGAGACAAATGTTTGTGTGATACACAAATATTTGTTTAGGTGTCTGGTGGTTGTGAGACCGAAAGTCTCTCGTAGTTCCTGATACCCACGACACAAGACTCGTATCTTACTGTGGGGTCAGGACTATGTGTGTTGAGTGTATTGATTTATGTCTTATATTCTAGAAGAGTGTGAGAATCCAATAATACCGAAAAAAAACTCAGTAAAAACTAAAAAAAAATTCGCATGAACACTCGCAAACTCCACTCAATTATCAAACATTAACCCGTAAATGCTAACAATAAAAACGCATAATCAAGTTAGCTACAAAAAGTAGCAGTTATGGCAAAAGTTAACCCTCACACGGTCGCCGCAATCTGTGCCCGGACAAAAGAAGTCACACGACAATGAAGACGCGGGCACCTAGAAAAAAACCAAACACGCGCCGTGATTGGTCCGTTCGGGTGTGACGTCACGCACGCCCCGCCCCCTAGCAACCGTCGCTACACTTGAGATGAGAGCGAGCGAGATCAGCGCCAGTGTGACGGGGACAATAATATTTCAGCGATGGGTCACCTTGACCTATAGGGACTTACATGCATTAGTGTTTGCAAGATATTTTCAACTCTAACAACTTTTATTAAGGTTCTAATTTGTTTAACTTGATCAAGACTTTACGGCGCACAGTTCGCGGAGGTGGTCAGTTGGAAAAGCTGTTATTGTTTGGTTATGGGTTAACCGGTTTGGTTAAATTTGTGTGTTAACAGGCAGATGTCCGGTGGTCTCGCGTCTCCGTCTACCGTGGTAGGTGCGAGCGAGACGACATGCGTCTGATTGGCCACGTATTGATTAGTTTGATTAATTCCAATTGAGTTTATTAGCATTCGCTTAATTGGAAGTTTTCGGAACGCGGTATAGACTTGAAATAATTAACACTTACCATTTTTAAGTCTATATACTAGAATAATTGATTACAGGATTCTGAGTAATATAAATCTTAATATAAACAAAAAACTAAATTTAATTCAAATTACAAATTTCGAACGTTTTTCGCCAGTCAATAATATTTTTTTTATAAATTAACCCTAAATCAGCGATTGATTTTCCTGAAATTTTTTATTCACATTCGGTTCAAATACAAATATCACTCAAACTATTCAAATTGCCAAACAATAAACAACACCAAAACTGCCAAACAAATCCAACGATCACACAATCGAGCCAATCAACCAAAAAAACCCGTATTCACCTCAAGCCCGAAGAAACGCGGCGAAAATGCTAATAGGACGCTTCTTGCCAACAAAATCACTTCGCGACCCCAAAATTCGCACTTTCAATGGGTAATTTCGCCCCAGAAGCCCCGCCCCACGCCCCGGGTGGCGCCGGGTGCCACGCCAGTGTGCCCCGAGCCGCGAGCCGAGATGGACGCGCAAGAGGAGCGCTTCTATGCCTCCACACCAGACCGTTCGGAAACTAACAGCCCGCGATCGCAAATGAGCAGCCCTAACTCCAACTCTTCAATAAATGTCACGGACCAAAGCATAACCCTCACACAGCATCAGCAGAACCTCGAAACTCTCAATAGGATGGGCATGTTTTTTCACGCTCAGCAAATGCATTTGAACCAGTTCGATGCTGTGAAGAGACTTGGTTTGACGCAAGTTCCTAGTGTGAGCCAGGGTCCGAGGCATACGATTGATGCGATTTTGGGGTTGAACGGGCAACGGGCAGTGAGTAGAGTGAGTGAGTTCGAGTCCCGGCAGGAGAGGGAGTGTGAAGCGGTACCGGTGTCGCCTGGTGCTGTGGAGAGTGCTGGTAAGTGGTAGTTACCAGCTTTTTTTGATGTTATCATGGAAAATGCAGCCTCCGTGGCGCAGCGGGCGAGTAGCCGGCTGTGAAGCGTGAAGCCGCGGATTCGATCCCCGCACCGAGAACATTTGTGTGACCCACAAATATTTGTCTCGGGGTCTGGGTGTTGTGAGACCGAAAGTCTCTCGTAGTTCCTGATACCTACGACACAAGACTCGTATCTTACTGTGGGGTCAGGGCTATGTATGTGACTGTTGGGTGTATTTATTTATTATTTAAATACGTTTGGGATAAAAATAAAATTTAATTCTTCCACAGATTCTTAGTTACTCCTTCGTAATAATTTTTATTTATTAAACTTTGTACACGTGGTATACGGGCGGATTTTAATCTCTTAGGCATTTTTACTAGTCGACCTTAGGGTGGTGATTATAACTGAGGCAGGTGCATAATAAAATAAATAAAAATAACAAACAATATAAGATCTATACTTTAAACGTTAAAAACAAACAGACAGATAGGAGAACTCGCTGTAGTTGTAGGATTTTGCCTAAAATATTAGGTATTGAGTAATTTACATCCATTCACAAAACGTGACACAGTGGAGAAATTGTATTTTTTTTTCCGAGCACGCCAAACTGACTGCGATACACCTGATGGTAAGCGTAGTGCAATCCAAAAAACCAGTGACCACCAACAAATAATGAGTTTATCGGTGGTCTCCAGTCATCGTCTTCGGAGAGGGAAGAAAATATTTTATTCCCATCCCATGTTTGATCCCATGTTATATAAAAATCAGTTCTAGCATGCGCTCATGGGAAAATATCATTTTAAAGTTCAATTATATTTTGTAACGGAGAGATAAAAAATAATATTGATTTCGATTTCTGATTTTAACCCCTGACAATAATAAGGATATTAAAAATATAAGTTTGACCCCTTATCAGCTGTGTGTGTATGTATGTTTATTTGTTTGTGGCACCGTAGCACCTGATCGAATGGACAGAATGCGATTTTTTTCAAAGCTGTTTGAATCGAAATGGTTAGCAGTGTTTGAAGAAAATATGATCATTTAAAAGTAACGGATATTTTTTTTTAATTGACGTCGGAGGTTGTAACGGTTAGATTATAAATTACTAGCTTTTCCCCGCGGCTCCGCCCGTGCTATCTGCTTTTTCCAGGATAAAAAGTAGCCTATGTTACGCAGTGATAATGTAGCATTATAACGGCAAAAAAATATTTGAAATCGGTCCAGTAGTTTCTAAGTTTATTCGTTACAATCTTTTATTCAAATCTTTCCTCTTTATAATATTAGTGTAAATTAGATAATTATTATAAATGATAGTTATTATGAGAGTGAAGGAGGCCAGAGAGGTGTGTAAGGATCGTAGCAGATGGAAGTCCGTTGTCTCTGCCTATCCCTGTCGGAAACAGACGTGAGTCTATGTATGTATGATAGTGAAAACAGCATCTAAATCTGTAGGATAGTTTAGGTGGAACAATAACATTTTAATATTTTTTTACATTTCTTTTTCATTTCTTATTTTCAATTTTTTTACATTTCTTATATTTTTCATTTTTTTGGTATAGATGTCTTCATTATTTTTGATTTTATACTGCACGCTTATTTTGCCCGACGGGATCTTGATTACACATGATTTAAAACTTGCCATATGTGCTGCGTCAACCGAACATATTCAATAACTTCAGGCCGGCATAATTCTGCCGTGCGTCGAGGGTTACAATGTTTCTTCATCGGGGAATTTCGACTGAACTTTATTCCACGTCAGATGTGTAGTCTTTATGGTATACTAGGATAAAAAAAAATATATCGCGCCAAGATGGCGTCAGTCAGGAGATAAAAAAGTGACGTGTTTTAATTCGTAATGTTGTTAATCATGCGTTTTAATCAAGTGTACCTTTGCTTTTAAATTAACGAATAATCATATAATTATGTAATAAAAACCTTGTTGATTTTAATTAGACTTTGGCTTAAACAAAGTTACGGTTAAACAATATGTAACACTAGCTTTTGCTCGCGGCTCCGCCCGCGTGAACAGCATTTTCCGGGATAAAAGTGGCCTGTAACTGTCTCCAGAGTCCCATCTGTCTCTGTATATAAATTCATCAAAATCGGTTCAGTGACTTAGGCGTGAAAGCGTAACAAACAAATTCACTTTCGCATTTACTTTCACCCCCTTTTTCATCCCTTATTAAATCATATTTCCAAAATTCCTGGAACACGTATTTATTTGTTTTACGTCAATAATCAAAATACAAAAGTTTGCGCTCGGCGATGATGAATCAGTCAGGCAGTCAGTCAGGACATGTTATTTTATAAGTATAGAAGATATTTACCACCAACAAAACATACATATACATGTGTGTTTTGCTGGTGGTAGGATATTCATATCCGCCCGGATAGCGACCGTCGTACACAAGGTGTTAAAATCTGTCATAGTGGTCCATACGCCTTGTGTGGATCGCGATCCACACAATGCGTTCCAGGATCAGCCAGTGTATATCCGGTTCTCCCGAGGGGCTTGCGACATGATTTGATGGTTAGTTGCGGCGGATATAGGGATATAGGGGTACATCCTTGTATCCCCGTGCCTGTATCGGTCATCCGCTTGTCCTGTCGCAGGCGCCTAGATCTGTTTCTTCCATCGTTGGAGTGTGAAGGATCATTTATACAGGCCGCCATGATTCTGGTGACCACCGATAAACTCGTTGTTTGTCGTTTTTTTTACTGTACTGCGCCTAACATCACGTGTAGTGTACTCACTTTGCCGTGCTCGGATAAAAAAAAATCAGCTATAGAGCCGAAGTAAGCAAACGAGTAAATGGGTCACCCTCGTGGTTAGTGATCTACACCGCCTGGGAGACCTACTAAGCTTAAAGGAAAAATAAGCATTGAGAGGTATCCTTTATCCTTCCGCTCCTTATTGGTCCCTTGGGATGAACTACAGGGTCCCTGCTAATAGGATACTGGCGAACCCTGTAGTATCTCATCCCAGGGCCAATAAGGAGCGGAAGGATAAAGGGATGGGAAGGGTATAGGAAGAGAGAACCGGATATACACTGGCTGATCCTGGAACGCGACCTACACAAGGTGGGTCACTATGATAGGTTTTAGCACCAGTGTACGGTGGTCGCCATTCGGTCGGATACAAGTATCTTCCCATCAACAGCATTGGGAGGTTGAGTCGGAATTTAATCTTCCGGTAATCACCTTCACTTCACTATCACTTTATGCCAGTTTACTGTGAGATAGTGACAAGTGGCCCAGCCAGCATATTCATGCTGTAGACTAAAGCAGCTACAGTAGTGTCTAGGTAAGTTTACTTATAATTCTATTCGCTAAATCAATTAATCTCAAATGAAATACACACAAAAAACCTTTAATCGATACAATCACAATAATATTTCGATACATTAACCGTTGCGGGTTACACAAGCAGACACTCGACTTGTTTATCAACTACTCGATCAACGGGTTGATCGATAATGCGTTGATTCATTCGTTTCACAACTAAAGTGCTACTGTTGTTTTGACCTTTGTATCTAATTTAGCAAATTATTTTATGAAAAAAATAATCTATATACAAAGCTGTGATTGATTAACTAATTGCTTAAAATTGGAGTGTTATAGGTGTAAATATTTCTTTATAGTTTTTGTTCGCAGCGTCGCCTGTATCAAATTCTTTTTTAGGGTTATAAAATCCAATTGGAAAAACGTCTGTAAATTTTCAATGGCTTATTAATTTTTCTGCTAACTTAGCTAAAACCGTCTCGATTATAACAGCTTTCTACCAAAAAACTGCATTCGTTTGTGAGAATTGAATTATGTTTGAAGAAAATCTGTTCTACCATTTAGAAATTACAGATCTTATTTTCTGATTGATATCAGGGTTTTTTTATCAGCTATTTTGATGAAAACACGAGCAGTTGCCTCGTATAAGCGCCACGCCTGCCCATAAACAGAAGCAACACCACACAGAACTTTGAATTATAAAGCACTGCATGGCACTGAACTGCGCTCGTCACCCCGAGACATAAGATGTTAAGTCACTTTATGTCCAATAATTTCACTGGCTTCAATGTCCGTCAAACCGAAACACAACAGTGCTTACACATTGTTGCTTGGCGGCGAAAATAGACAAAGCGGTGGTAACCACCTTGTGATGTTGCCCAAATCCCCCAATCCCTTCCCAGTTCCTCAATTATCCCTTTCCCTTTAGGTTCGGCAACGTGCTTATGATTCTTCTGATATTTTGGTCTTACTGTGGGGTAACCCACTTGGTCGTTTGTCGGTCTAATTAAAAAAAAAACAGAAATTGTGATTGCTCGACCTGAGGTTTAAACTCATGGCCTTACGGTTAAAAATTATAAACATGCTACCACCATAACTATAGGCCGATACTTTTTCTAGGAATCGGATATTTGTTTTATTTCTCAAATCAAACAACCGACTCGTTATCTCGCATCTGTTTGGCAGTTAATGGACCACGATCTGAACGTATGTACAGGCTGTTACTTTTTATTTCAATTTATTTTATTAATTCAAATTCAAATTATTTATTGCAGACTGTTATTTATGTCCATAATATTATAAATTACCTAATTTAATGAGGACTTGTTAATTAAATAAATATAAATATAGCCAAACACATAGTCCTAACCCCAAAGTAAAATATGAGTATTTTGTCGTGGGTATCTGGAGCTATGGGAGACTTGCGGTCCCAAAACAATAAAAAAAAACAACAAATATTTGTGGATTACAATAACTTGTCTCAGTGTGAGAATCGAACCCTTCACAGCCGGCTACTCACCCGCTGCACCACGGAGGCTATCAAAATTGGTTTAAAAATTCTTTATTTTGTAGCATTTTTTGATTGTTTATTTTAAGTCGCGATATTTTTTGGCAAGTTTTTACAAAAAAATATTACAGAAGAATAATTTACGAGTGGTAGAGACACGCTGTAGACAGTTTTGTCTACAGCATGAATGGGCCGGCTCGACCGCGTCGTTACATCTGTCTCACAGAAAACCGACGTAAAGTAGCGGCTTGCTGCTGCGTTTCGTACGGTGAGTGAGATATCCGGAGGCCCAAATGCCCCTCCCCTTCCTAATCCCTAATTATCCCTTTCCTTTAAGGTCCGCAACCATGATTCTTCTGGTATTGTAGGCGTTCATGGGCGGTGGCGATCACTTACCATCAGGTGAACCACTTGCTCGTTTGCCGGCCTATGTTATAAAAAAAAATCTTAATTTAAAAGTAAACAATAATTTCAAGACAAAAACATTGCTATAATGTTATATTAATATATAAAAATATCCACCTGTAGGTTTAATTTGAAAGGCGGTTAAATGTTATTGGCGAGATTGTCTTGATAACGGCTCTCCGCTACTTAATGTGTTACATGTTATTGAATATATAGCATGTCACGCTTGCACACTTAAGGGTAGGCAGTGATAACATGACTACATCAATATTTCTAGGAAGGCTGACGTCAAGGATATCTGTCGTGAACCGCAAGCATTAAGTGAAGCGGAAGCCCAAATCCCCACCCCTTCCCAATCCCTTTCCTTTAAGGTCGGCAACAAGAATCATGGGCTTCTTCTGGTGGTGGGCGTACATGGGCGGTGGAGATCACTTACCATCAGGTGACCCACTTGCTCGTTTGCCGGTCTATGCTATAAAAAAAATCTTTTACAAGTTGGTAGGTCCCTCGTATGCGAGAGGTCGTCTGGGTTAGTACCATCGCTTTGTCTATTTCTGCCGCCAAACAACAGTGTGTAAGCACTGTTGTGTTTCGGTTTGAAGGACATTGAAGCTAGTAAATTACTTGGCATTATGCAAACTGAACAACTTATATCTCGTGGTGTCGGGCGCAGTTCAGTGCCATGCAGTGCTATATAATTCAAAGTTCTGTGTGGTGTTGCTTCTGTTTATGGGCAGGCATGCTTACCATCAGGCGAGCGAGTTCCTCGTCTCATCAATATATGAACTGCAGCCTCATTTATTAACCAAAATTAGTTCTGTTTTCGCAAAATAGTTTCTTTTATTTATCATTCTGGATTGCGTACAAAATCCTACTAATATTATAAACGCGAAAGTTTGTAAGTATGGATGGATGGATGTATGTTTGTTACTCTTTCACGTACAAACGACTGAATGGATTTTAATGAAACTTTACAATAATATAGCTTATACATCAGAATAAGACATATACTACTTTTTATCCCGGAAAAAGCAGATCACGTGGGCGGAGCCGCAAGCAAAAGCTAGTTAAGTATAAAATTAAACGTAGACCCTAATATAGGTACAATTAACATAATTCCATATGAAATACAAACAAATTTACGTTCGGTATCATAAAACGACCATAAAACCTTTAATATTTATAATTAAACGTGTATTACTAATGAAAAATATAGTATTATCGTCGTAATTCGATCTACAGTAAAATCTAGTGGCTTTATCGCTCTCTGCTAATAAAATGTACACGCGACGTAATCTCGAATAATTGTAGCTATTTAAAAAACTCATTGTTCTGCTGACAGCGTACTTAAGCTAACAGAGTCTTAGGTGTAGTTATATTTTTACGTTAGTGATTATAAAAATCCCTGTGGAATTTGTGTCCGGTATGGCTTTTTTCATTTGATTGAATGATGTGGCAAGCCAAGTGCTCGACTGCCCATAAACAGAACACAACACCATACAGAACTTTGAATTATAAAGCACTGCATGGCACTGAACTGCGACGGCGTCGGCGTCTGAGTTAGTACCACCGTTTTGTCTATTTCTGCCGCCAAGCAACAGTGTGTAAACACTGTTGTGTTTCGGTTTGAAGGATCTGAAGGCAATGAAATTACTGAGCATTGTGAGACTTAACATCGTATGTCTCGGGGCGACGAGCGCCGGTGCCATGCAGTGCTTTGTAATTCAACGTTCTGTGTGGTGTTGCTTCTGTTTGTAGGCAGTCGTGGCGCTTACCATCAGGCGAGCGACTTGCTCGTCTCGTCAATCATTAAAAAAAACATGTTGCGCCGACCCCACTGCGAGTGGCATAAGGGCAGGGGGAAGGAAGGAAATTAAATAAAAAAGAAAAAAAATTAAAAAGTTCGCAAATTCTTACTTCTGCCGGACCATTAAGCTGTGGAATAGTTTGCCGGCACTCGTGTTCCCTCCTTCCTATAATATGGGGTCCTTTAAATGGAGTGTAAAGAAGCAGTTGGGCAGGCCGGCATGATCGTGCCGACCAACGATACACTGTTTATCGTTGGTCGACACTATTCCTGGATTGCGCTACACTTACCATCAGGTGTGGCGTAGCCATTTTGCCGAGCCAGGATAAAAAAAGGAGAAAGTATAAGCGCCGCTACGTCACAAATGCGTCAATGGTTAGAAAGCACAGTGAATTAGTGTTCAAATAAATAAAAACAATAGAACGAGGTCACCCCAACCGCGTCCAGTTATAATTTGTGTAAAATTGTTAATTAGCTAATCCGGTTATGGTATCGCGATATGATCGGTGGCGTGCTGCGTGGGCCGACATTCTATGGCAAGGTGAACTGATTTTTTTTAACAAACGCAGAATATGATAGATGCAACTTGATAAATATGTATGTGTTTTGTTTTATCCGAGCATGGCAAAGTGGCAAAGTGACCTGATGGAAAGCGTAGTGCAGTCCAAAAAACCAGGGACCACTGACAAATAATGAGTTTATCGGTAGTCACCAGAGTCATGTCGGCCTTGTTGTGGTAGGTACATCGAATGCGAGAGGCCGTCTGGGTTGGTACCACCGCGCCGTCTATTTCTTCCGCAAGCAACAGTCTTAAGCACAGTTGTGTTTCGGTTTAAAGGATATTGAAGCCCGTGAGATTACTGGGCATTATGAGACTTAAGATCTTACGTCTCGGGATGACGAGCGCAGTTCAGTGCCATGCAATGCTTTGTAATTCAAAGATCTGTGTAGTGTTGTTTATGGACAGGCGTGGCGCTTACCATCACGCAAGCGCCTTGCTCGTCTCGTCATTCAATCAAATAAAAATAAAATATGCAGATTTAATTAGCCATTTGATAATAATCTAAGATTTTTCCTTTGACCTTTTAAATTCCATCTCGAGCAATTTCTTTAATAGTTCGAACAAATCAAGTTTTTAGGCACATTTAGGCACACGTGAAATGTGAGTGACGTGAGAATATTCAGAACGCAATGATTTGGCTCAGGCACGTATGAAAACCTTTATTGTATGCCTAGTTATTAAAAATCACGCAAGATTACATACTTAAGGATTTTTTTGGAGGTCAGTAAACGAGCAAATGGGTCCCCTAATGAAAGAAAGAAAGCATTTATTGACAGGCATTAAGTGGTGCATATATTTTTAAAATTATACAAATAGAAGTGTGAAGTGGCAGTGGGCAGGCCACATAGCTCGCAAAACAGATAACCGATGGGGCAGTAAGGTTCTGGAATGGAGGCCACGTACTGGCAAGCGCAACGTTGGACGTCCGCCTACAAGGTGGACAGACGACCTGATAAAGGTCACAGGAAGTCGCTGGATTCAGACCGCTTCCAATAGGGCGGTCTGGAAATCTTTGGGGGAGGCCTATGTTCAGCAGTGGACGTCCTGTGGCTGATGATGATGATACAACTAGAATTTTTTTTATGTAGTAGGGTGATACCTACATATCGAGTCACTACTGATGGTATATAACCGCGAACGTGCCAAAAGGATCCACTTTAGTTGTGCTTCCACTAACAATTCTAATTCCATATTAAAGTTGCTTATCCAATTATATGAATTTAGCAATCTCCCATCATTCCCCTACCATAGTTTCTATTCTCGCTAGCTCTTCGCTAATCTGCACACATCAGTCAGCCAGCAATCAACAGTGATGTAATAACCGGCGCGGGCGCGGCGTGCGGTCAGCGGCGGGGCGAGCGGGGGACTGCGCGGGGTGAGAGGGGGCGGGTAATCGAATGTCCGCCTAATGACGTTCGGGAATCGATTGTGCGACGCGCTATCGAGTTCCAGTGGTTATTTGTCATTACTAAGTAATTAACAGATCGAGATGTGAGGTTTACAATGTTACAGGTCAATTATGAAAGTAAATAGACAAGGCATAATAGACAAGTTGGCTGTGAACTGAGAGGATGCAGATTCGATTTCCGCATACAAATGTTTGTGTGATCTACAATTTTTTTTTCGGGTCTGGGTGTTGTGGGACAGTAAGTCCCTCGTAGTTCCTGATACCAACGTTACTGATTAATCTAATGCAGACTCAAGAATATGTATGTGGCAGTTGAGTTCATTTTTATTAGCTTTTACTCGCGGCTACGCCTGTGTGAACGGTCGTGTCCGTGATAAAAGTAGCCTTGGTCCCAGGATTAGAATTTGTCAATACCGATGGGCTCGCTTCTTATCACATAATGGAACGGAAATAAGCAACACCACACAGAACTGAATTACAAAGCACTGCATAGCACTGAACTGCGCTCTACACCCCGAGACATAAGATGTTAAATCTCATAAAGCCCAGTAATTTCACTGTCTTCAATGTCCTCCAAACCGAAACTTTACAGTGCTTACACACTGTTGTTTGGCGGCAGAAATAGATGGCGCGGTGGTATCAACCCAGACGGCCTCTCGCATACGAGGGACCTACCACCTTGTACACCTTTTTGTTAGTGTATGCCTGCTCTTGGGATTGGTGGGGCTGTCGCTGTTTCTTTCGTCTCGACAGTCCACACCACTCCCCGCTGACCAGAGGCGTCTTTACCGGGAGTGCAGGGTGTGCGGTGACACGGGCGCAGCGTTCTAGGGGGCGCCGGCCGAGTATTATAAGTTTTTTTTTTATCCTGGCTCGGCAAAGTGACTACTCTACACCTGATGGTAAGTGTAGCGCAATCCAAGAATAATGTCGACCAACGATAAACAATGTGTCCATCGTAGCTCGGAAAGATCATGCCGGCCTGCCAAAGGGCCAAGGGGGAGGGGAAGGAAAAAGGGATGGGAAAAGGGTTAGGATCAGGGGGCAAGGCTTCTGGGGAGAACCGGATATACACTGGCTGACCCTGGAACGCGACCCACACAAGGTGGGCCACTATGGCAGGTTTTAGCACCAGTGTACGGTGGTCGCTATCCGGTCGGATACAAGTATCCTCCCACCAGCCATTTTGATCACACACTTACTAAAGGGCGCGAGGGTAATTGCACACGGGCGCTACATGGGCTAGAGACGCCTCTACCGCTGACGCTGCTTTTTGCTCAGTCGTTTTATTTTTTATTTTTTATGGGCCCTGTATTATATACGTCCCACTGCTGGGTACGGGCCTCCTCTACTGAATGAGAGGGATTAGGCCTTAGTCTACCACGCTGGCCTAATGCGGGTTGGCAGACTTCACATACCTTCGAAAATCTTATCGAGATCTCAGGTATGCAGGTTTCCTCACGATGTTTCCTTCACCGTTAAAGCAAGCGATAATTAACAATTAATATACACGTAACTTAGAAAAGTCAGTGGTGTATGCTCTTGGGGCTGGTTTCGAACCTGCGACTTTCGTCTCGACAGTCCATACCACTCCCCGCTGACGCTGCTTTTTGCTCAGTCGTGTTTATATTAAAAGTAAACACCCTGGTGCTAATAAAAAAAGGTAATTGATAGGTGCTTGACCACTTTCTTTTGCTAAACGTTAAAAGTCAATTAGATGGAGCGTGAATTCAAGTCATTACGGTGTCAGACGCCGCATCGATACCGGGCAAAAAAACTACAGGCACTTAATCATAACCAATTAATTATGAAGCCATATGAATAGACTATATTTTGCTGGTGGTAGGTATCTACCTATGACGAGACGAGCAAGGCGCTCACCTGATGGTAAGCGCCACGCCTGCTCGTAAACAAAAGCAACACCACACAGAACTTTGAATTATAAAGCACGGCATGGCACTGAACTGCGCTCGTCACCCCGAGGCATAAGATGTTAAGTCTTATAATGCCCAATAATTTTACTGGCTTCAATGTCCTTCAAACCATAACACAACAGTGCTTAAACACTGTTGCTGGGCGGCAGAAGTAGTCAAAGCGGTGGTACCAACCCAGACAGCCTCTCGCATACGAGGTACCTACCACCTTGTGTATATATGTATGACATATTCATATTACATAACTATTAATACCGAATTTCGTTTAGATTGTCTAAACCATTAAACTGGCAGACCGATAAAAACAACTAAAATAAACATAATGGAAACTCAACAGTCTTCCAAGATTTAAACTAAACATAACCCCAAACATAATTCAATAATGAAATCCATTTTGTAAAATCATTAATGGCATGAACATTTAATACGCGGCAACACGACAAATCTGACACGTGATTAGGGTTGCCAGTGAAAAAACAAGACGCGCCATTATGGCCGAGTGTTGCCAGATTGTCGATAATTATTACAAAAAAATGTAAAAAAAAATAAAACACCGATCATATCGTATAAAACATCTTAATGCGTCACTCATAATGTTTTTATATCGACTGCGTGTAATCTGCTCCTTTAATCTTAATGCGTTTACTGTCTCTTTCTATCACTATTCGGACGGGTAAGTGGGAAAGGGACGGCCAATGTTTTGACTTCTGATCACTCAATCCACCACGATTTGTTGTCACTTACGTATAGTGTTTCGAGTCGTTTGTCTGGCTGACAGTTTTTTTTTAATTTCTGTGGTGTGTTTAAGTTGATGTTACAATCATTTTGATACAAACCTGTGTCCTTATTAGCAGATGACGTTTGACAGCGTTATAAGATGTGACGTCAGAGGGAGACATGAGAGGGACCGTTGGAGAGCCTACGTAGCGCAGTGGGCGAGTAGCAGCGGGTTCGATTCCCGTCCCGAGACAAATATTAGTCTGATCCTCAAAAAATTGTTTCGGGTATTGTGGTCGTATATGGGCGGTGGAGATCACTTACGATCAGATGACCTGCTTACTTGATTGGCCGTCTGGGTTGGTACCACCGCTTTGTCCATTTCTGCCGCCAAGCAACAGCGTGTAAGCACTGCTGTTTCGGTTTGAAGGACATTGAAGCCAGTGAAATTACTGGGCATTATGAGACTTAACATCTTGTGTCTCGGGGTGACGAGCGCAGTTCATTGCCATGCAGTGCTTTGTAATTCAACGTTCTGTGTGGTGTTGCTTCTGTTATGAGCAGGCGTGGCGCTTACCATCAGGCGAACGCCTTGCTCATCTCGTCATTCAACCAATAAAAAAAATACTTAAATGCAGCGTAATAAAATTAAAATAAATTGTTGAAAACATCGTAAATCGTGAATGAAATAGTTCATAACTGTAAAAAGGTTTCCAACAAGCCGTTTACAATAATAACCATGGCTTCCGCGCCCCATAACACGCTGACAATGTAATGGCATTGATAAATTCGGTGTTTCCGCGTCCAATTACCTGAATCTCCCCACCAGGTTGAATAAACAACACGCTTCTGCTACTTTTGTGGTACGATGCTAATTTATTTCATAATTTAGGGTTGTAAGACTAAATAATATTTATTGAGTAAATCTTGGAGTTTTGGCGGGAATTCTAACAATGCGGTTCATCGCTTATTTTAATTTATTTCATAAACTAGTTTAGAGTTGTGTTTGTTGTATAAAAGTGGTTTGGGTTTGTGAAACATTGATGGCGATGAACAGTGTATGGAAACATTGAAATAAGTGAATTAAGCATCGTACTGGAAGGAATTCGCACCAAAACTCCAACAAGACGTTGAAAACGTCCACACCGATATTTCATCGTTCTTATGAAGACTTGAGAATAATTTATACTTGTCATTGGTGAAATGTATAATAATGCGAAGCCATAACATAAAAAGAAGAAGAAAAGTAAATCTTATTTTCAATTTTATAACTTTTTGTAATTATCTTGAATCTAAATACATATATAAAACTCAAAGGTGGCTGACTGACATAGTGATATATCAACGCACAGCCTAAACCACTGGAGGGATCGGGCTGAAATTTGGCATGCAGGTAGATGTTATGACGTAGGTATCCGCTAAGAAAGGATTTTGATAAATTCTACCCCCAAAGGGATAAAATAGGGGATGAAAGTTTGTATGAAAATAACGCGGGCGGAGCCGCGAGCAAAAGCTAGTTAAATTATATAAATAATTTCGTTCACCTCATCAGGCGAAAACTTACCATCGTAAGCGCCAGATTTTTTATTATTTATACATCCAAGGCCGCTACTAGAGACAAAAGGAGTCGTAACTGTCGTCTCTGATAAATAGTCGAATTTTAAAAAATGGCTAAACAATATCTATAATTACTTAGCGTCCTTTAATACCGCAGTTAGTATTTCAACTAACGCTTCCAATATAATAGTTTTGTACGTAAATAAGAATACCCTACGAATTTTGGACGCAGGTCAGTTTACTGATGTCCGTTAAGATTTTTTTTTATAGCATAGGCCGGCAAACAAACAAGTGGGTCACCTGATGGTAAGTGATCTCTACCGCCCATGTACGCCTAATACCAGAAGAATCATGGGCGCGTTCCCGACCTTAAAGGAAAGGGATAATTAGGGAGTGGGAAGGGGAGGGGTTTAGGCCTGCGGATATCTCACTCACCGTATGAAACGCAGCAGCAAGCCGCTACCCGGTTGAGCCAGCCCATTCATGCTGTAGACAAAACTGTCTACAGCGTGGCTCTACCAAAATCTCGTATGTACTTCTCCATCAGATCTTAACTAAATGTAAATAATCATTAAAATTATTTGGCGAAGATAATACTTACCACACATAAAATAATACAGCGGAATTGGGGACATCCTTCTTTGTTACGTCAGTTGAAAATAATATATCTGAACAGTCCTACAATTTTACGCAGTTCAGAAAATTGATTCTACTTTATACCACTGTTTTCTCTCAACAATCATACTGCAATTATCCTCAATAAAGTGATTTATTTCTGTATGAATTCGAACCTCCACTTGGTAGAGCGTTGCCTGAATTACCATACACAAACACGCAATTTGCTTTACGATACTCTACATTGAGCAAGGAGCTTCGTTGCATAATATAGTCATATTTAATTTTGAATTCATTATCACTGTACTGATACTGTTATGATACTAGCCCTGTATTATATCATATTCACAAATAGCATAGGATCAATATTTGTAAGATGTGAGCAACAGTGTAATAATCCATAACACAAGTTAAATCTTAATTTGGGCACCGGAGTTTCAACAACACTAATACTGCCTAAATAATGTTATGAACTGAATATTGTAGTACTATCTTAGTGTTTGTCCAAATGTATATGAAATAAATATTATTATTATGTATTACTTATATACTTTTTGAGTGGTAGAGCCACGCTGTAGACCGTTTTGTCTACAGCATGAATGGGCCGGCTCGACCGGTTCGTTACCACTGTCTCACAGAAAACCGACGTAAAGTATCGGCTTGCTGTTGCGTTTCATACGGTGAGTGAGATATCTGAAAGCCCAAATCCTCTCCCCTTCCCAATCCCTAATTATCCCTTTCCTTTAAGGTCGGCAACGCGCCTATGATTCTTCTGGTAGTGGGCGTACATGGGCGGTGGAGATCACTTACCATCAGGTGACCCACTTGCTCGTTTACCGGCCTATGCTATAAAAGATATATATTTTATTGTCTCAATGCTGGGAACTGGCCTAGTCCACCAATGAGAGTGAAAAGGCCTTAGTGATCACGGGCGGTGGAGATTACTTATAACCAGAAGGGAGACCCACTAGCTTGTTTACCTGCCTTTGTTATAAAAAAATAGATCAAACAATATCATTCTCTGCTTATGCTAGCTTTAAATCCGACAATATATTCACAGGCGAGGGTTCCTGCAACAGCAACGATGGCTACAGCCAGCGTGCTGATGACAAGTCTCCAGCTGGCAGCGACGAGGACGCACCACGGCCTGGCTCCACGGACAATAAGAAGAAGCATCGACGCAACCGCACTACCTTCACAACATACCAGTTGCACGAGCTGGAGCGTGCCTTCGAGAAGAGCCACTATCCTGATGTTTACTCCAGAGAGGAGTTAGCTATGAAGGTCAATCTGCCTGAAGTTAGAGTCCAGGTTAGTGCTGTTTCTAGTATTAATGTTGTTTAGGGTTTGCTTCAAGTTGCCTTAAATGAGATTGGGTAGAAATAAGAATATCGTTGAATATAAAGCCTATTGGTTGGTCTGGAAATCTTTGGGGGAGGCCTTTGTTCAGCAGTGGACGTCTTGTGGCTGATGATGATGATGATGATGATGATGATGATAAAGCCTTTTGTATTACCATCACAATTTCAATATTTATCATTTCAATAGAGTTCACAGTAATAAAGTACCTTTTAGAACATTTAGCTACTAATCTTGTAAGAAACAAAGTTCCCATATCTTAAACTGTTACAACTTATGATGGTATAAACTTAAACATTTCTTATATGCCATTTCTTTCTGCCGACCAATTTAGTATCCTAACCATAAACGTCTATGTGCTTGACAAGGATATCTTAAAAATCGAAGTAAATACTGAAATATCTACAAATAACTTCGATAAATATCTAATACTTGAAATCTCAGATTTAAAGATTGATTATAAAAAATACACGCACGTATATATTGAAGTTCTTTTGAGATTAGGAATCTTCAAGATGATTGGCTAAATTAACATTGATTGACAAGGGTATGATGATTAACTCCGTACTAGGGCATGCGCCTAACTCGTACCTCGCAGCCACCCATAAAAGGGATAGAATGTTAAAATCGGAAGTAAGCTATACCTCCGAGTCGATTGGTAGAGAATCAGGCATGGAATCTATGTGTAGGTAAAATATTGAGACCGATAGAAAAATCGGTTAAATGTGAATCAGGACTCCTTATTTTTTTCATTATTGGTTAGGATATCCGCCGTATTTTGCCAGTGGTAGGATATTCATGGATATGATGGTTGGTTTGGGCGGGTATAAGGTATAAGTAGGCTCCAATTCCTGTCATCGCATCGGTCACTTGCCTGTCCTGCCGCAGGCCCCTAGATTAGCTTCTTCCCTCTTTGGAGTGTGAAGAAGTATTTATACAGGCCGGCATGATACTGATGACCGCCGAAAAACTCATTGTTTGCGGTTGTCGCCGGATTTTTTGGACTGCACTGCGCTTATCATCAGGTGTAGTGTAGTCACTTTGCAATGCTAACATAAAAAAAAACATATTATGTGAAATTTTCAGCCGGCTACCTATAATTAAATCGAAGATAAAAGATTGCGACTTTTGTGTTCTATTGAAATAAACTTACCAATTCTCATTTGAATTTAAAAGTTCTCTATCGCAATAACGTTTTTTGCAACTTCCAAAATTGAACTCAGCAAGATCCTAAGTGAGTCGGCGGGGCACTTCGCAAACAGTCAATGAAGGACCCTCGACGTCGGGTGAAAAGGGGCAATAATCAACCCAAGGGGCTTACTACTCAATCCCCTTTAGCTTTCCGAGGCGAACATATGTCAACCGTATTCCAAAACGCCCAGCATAAAAAAGCCCCTCACATCCCCTCTATTGAATGAAAACGTTCGCGCAATCAACAGATGTACACACTTCGAGGGGTCTACATAAAATGGTCGCTTATTAATTGCTTTCTTATTGCTCTCGTAGCGTTGTTTGTCGCCAAACAATTATAGTTGTTATTCCATTGTAATAAGTGTCAATTGGTGGCACAATTAAGTTTGTTTTTGTTGTTTGGTAAGCGGCGAGGCGGTATAATCCGATGGTCTACAATAAGTATTAGTCGATTATTGGCGATGGTTTATTGAAAATGTGTCAGTAAGATGTAATTAGGTAACTTAATTACATTTAGGGACATTTTTTCATTGATAGTTGTGGGTTTATAATTTCATTTCTTTCCTGACACAGCTAAGTAAAAGCACTGGACTTAAACAGTCTAAATATAATGTCGATCGTCAAAAAATAGTGCGGTTCTCGACAGTCATCTGAATTATGCCGGCCTGAAGTTTTTTATTTATTTTGAATTACCCACTTGGCGGATTTTTCATCGTGTAACTTCATTTAAATTACTATAAGTTTACTATTCTATTCTTTTAATTTTAATAGGAGCAATGAAGATATCACTAAATTTTAAGTTATATTTTTATTGCTTCTATCGAGTATACAGCAATAAATTTGTGGAACCATTAAGGACTTTCCCCCGATCTAAATTGTTTATTGTTTACTTCGAAAAAACCTTTGTCACGCCATTTTGCCTTTCCCAAAAGTGACTATGATCTGTTACATTAACTAGTGTACAACCGGACAAGTGTGTCACCTGATAAGTGATCACCATTGATACCGATATATCAACGATTTGAGCCAGTCTTCATTACATGCTATTAAGTGTGTCCTTGTTTATTATAGCATAGACCGGCAAACGCGCAAACGTGGCACCTGATGGTAAGGGAACTTTCCATCCATGAAGCCCAGAATTATAACCCAGAATTATCACGGAATCTTTACCGGGTAAAGGAATTGGGAAGAGGAGAGGCCTTTGGAGGATTTGGGCCTTTGGATATCTCATTTGCTGTATGAAACGAAACAGTATTCTGCTATTTCACGTCAGTTTTCTATGAGGTTTTGATCAACCATTGATACATTTCATTCATTCACTCATTTGATTCATTGGTGATTGAGTCAACCGTAATGGTCCAGTCATTTTAGTAAGTTTACCTCGGAATTCGAGATACCCGGCTGTAACTCTGTAAAAACTTGTGTATTGACACCCTAAAAGTTGTCTCAAAACCTACATATGGTAGGGTGAGCGCAACTATTAAATTTCAAGGTCAAAGGTCACAAAAATCGCTTTTTTTGTAAATATCTCATTTCCTATGGGTTTTTTGCTATTTATTTCCATTATCAATATTGTAGAATACAAAATTCTCTACAAATTTTGTTTAAAACTTTTTTTCATACGGTGAACCGTTTTCGAGATAGAGGGCGGAGAGCGCGCGGTCACAAGTCCGCTATTGAAAGTTACATAAACGAAATTTTGTATTTCGGTTATTGACGTAAAATAAATAAATACGTGTTTCAGGAATTTTGGAAATTTTATTTATTAAGGGATGAAAAAGGGGGTGAAAGTTTTCACGCTTTCACGCCTAAATCACTAAACTGATTTTGATGAATTTATCTACAGAGACAGATGGAGCCCTGCAGACGGTTACAGGCTACTTTTATCCCGGAAAATGCTGTTCACGCGGGCGGAGCCGCGAGCAAAAGCTAGTATAACATAATAGTTAATAAAAATTGACAAATATTTATAATCATTGATTTATGGATAGTTCATCAACTATATATGGCGCGTTTTCGACCGGAGGCACCGTTTGACCTAAAGTGATCCTGTGACCGCGCGCTCTCCGCCCTCTTTCTCGAAAACGGTTCACCGTATGAAAAAAAAATTTAAACAAAATTTGTAGAGAATTTTGTATTCTACAATATTGATAATAGATACAAATAGCAAAAAACCCATAGGAAATGAGATACATATTTACGAAAAAAGCGATTTTTGTGACCTTTGATCTTGAAATTTAATAGTTGCGCACACCCTACCATATGTAGGTTTTGAGACAACTTTTAGGGTGTCAATACACAAGTATTTACAGAGTTACAGCCGGGTATCTCGAATTCCGAGATTCTTACCTAATTTAAGCTAAAATGACTGGACCATAAATAGCTAATTAGATTTATAATTTATCATGTATTTTATTTGTAATCATAAATAAGAAAAAGTATTCTACTTGTTTATATGAAAACAGTTTGATCATCGTATATACCATAGAGATGTCGTAGAGACAGGATCGGCAGCGCGACGCGTCGTCGCCGGCCGGTAATTCATTTAAAACTACTGCACTGACACCCAGCACCTACACGCTACATGCATTCATAAACATCGTACTATTATACAGTTGAAATTAAATTAAACTGTACTAGCTTTTGCTCGCGGCTCCGCCCGCATGATCTGCTTTTTCCGGGATATCCTTTCTTAGCGGATGCCTACGTCATAACATCTACCTGCATGCCAAATTTCAGCCCGATCCCTCCAGTGGTTTGGGCTGTGCGTTGATAGATCACTATGTCAATCAGTCAGTTTGAGTTTTATATATTTAGATTTGAAACAAAAAATTGAGTGATTTTCTTTTCTTTTTTCTTTATCCGCCTTTCCTGTCTCGATTTGCTCTTCGGAGAGGAAAGAAGCATTTATACAGGCCGGCATGACTCTGGTGACCACCGATAAACTCGTAGTTTGTCGGTGGTCGCTAGTTTTTTGGATTGCACTACGCTTACCATCAGATGTAGTGCAGTCGCTTTGCCGTGCTCGTATAAAAAAAAACTCTAATAATCTACCTATCACCAACTCAATCAGCAATTGAAAAAAAATTACCCCCATACTTCCCCAACTAAACGGCTAAAAATCCATTAAATGTAACTCTTACATCACAATACATCCTAATCTGATATTTCTTGGCTTTACAGCTCCACTCATTCGTAACACCATTGTCGCGAAACCGTTCAACATTGACCCCCTGAACTGTGTAATTACTTACAAAATTGAGATCTTTTGTAAGTAGTGTGATAAAGTCCAAATTAAATGATACAAGATTGTTTATATCCATTGTAAGTTCATCTGTGACGTGTATTTAATAGACTTTATTGAGAGTTCAACTTAAACTGGTCGTGCATACAATAGCGTCCAATATAAATTGGTCTCTGATGTGTACGTGAGGGTAGTGATTGAGAGGTCTGGTGGAATTGGTACTTCACACAATGCTTTGGAGTGCATTAAGCGACAAATAGACAACAATGAGTTAGTGATGGTAATCGAATTCGCAACGTTTGAAACGCTTTGTAGGGTGACGATTGTATATGTGTTTAGGAACTGCTTCACGTAGAATGATATGGTTAAACCCAATGAACATTATAAAGTGATAGATTTTGATAGGTTTGTCTACAGAATTATTTTTTGGAACGAAGTTCCTTACGGCAGGCTTGGAGGGGATAGGGATTTCGCTGCGTGACCGAACTGAAAAAAATGTGATAGTAAAACCGTAAGAAAAAACCGTAAGAAAAAACCGTAAGAAAAAAAGCGTTAAATGAGACGTGCGCATGCGCGACAGTCGCATAACCAGCCAGCGTTAGTTCCTTTTTTAAAATGAAATTCATTCAGCCAGTTATACTTGAAGTATTTTTATATCTCCTTCGATTTATAAAAGATTACGCTAGCTCGTTATTATTTATAATTACATAAGTTGATAAAAAATGCTATACAATAGCTTTACCGCGGCAGTCTCCGAGTGCCACACGTCTTTTTTTATTTCTATTTTTCTATTCTATTTCTATGTAATTTTATGTTGTCAAACAAAAATAAAGAGACATATTTTGTTATTTTAGTTGATAATTTGATTTTTTTGCAATTTGTGTCGATTCTACATTAGCCGAAGGAACTTCGTTCCTACCTGGTGTCCCACGACACACCAATTATTTTTATAGCATAGGCCGGCAAACGAGCATGTGGGTCACCTGATGGTAAGTGATCTCCACTGCCCATGTACGTCCACCACCAGAAGAATCATGGGCGCGTTGCCCACCTTAAAGGAAAGGAATAATTAGAGATTGGGAAGGGGAGGGGATTTGGACTTTCGGATATCTCACTCACCGTACGAAACACAGCACCAAGCCGTTACTCTACGTCGGTTTTCTGTGAGACAGTGGTAACGACCCGGTCGAGCCGGCCCATTCATGCTGTAGACAATAAAATTTAAATAAAACTAATTTAAACGGATTTTATCGCGGCTTTTTATTTTAATTTTGGTCTCAAAATTTCCAAAGCTTTTCAGCCTTCGTGGTCCACCAGGCTATAATTAGTTTTATTTCAATGTGTAACATTCGCGTAAACGTAAAAAATAATTATATACATAGATTGAATATTTTGGCTCGAGGATAGTGCGACACAGAAAACCAGATTATTTCTGCCGCCAGGCAACAGTGTGTAGGCACCGTTGTGTTTCGGTTTGAAGGACATTGAAGCCAGTGAAATTACTGGGCATTATGAGACTTAACATATCTCGGAGTGACGAGCGCAGTTCAGTGCCATGCAGTGCTTTGTAATTCAAAGTTCTGTGTGGTGTTGCTTCTGTTTATGGGCAGGGTGGCGCTTACCATCAGGCGAGTGACTTGCTCGTCTTGTCATTCAATAAAAATAACTGGCTTCAATGTCCTTCAACCAGAAACACAACAGTACACACTGTTTCTTGGCGGCATAAATAGACGGCGCGGTGGTACCAACACAGACGGCCTCTTGCATACGAGTGACCTACCTTCTCTACTGCTAAGCTAGGATAATACCAGGCAGAAAGAAACACATTTCCCGGTGACTGGTCACCCCATGATCCCGATGGCTTGTCACTTATCACCGACGCGCTTGAATTGCGGCACAAACGCGCTAATAAACGTTTTAACCGCCCTACCCTCCTTTAATATCGCCACAGGAAAGTCGACTCTATTATCGAGATGGTAGGGTTTAAGTTAGTCTGCCACGTTTCGATTAGGGGAGGACGATGGTTATTTGTTTATTGTAATATTGTTTTGAGATATAAATACGTGTTGATAGGTGTAGGGAATATTTTTTAGTTGAGAAATTTACTACATAGAAGTAGAGTTGAATATACAATTATTTATTTCTTACTAGTTGTACCCTGCACGCGTTGCTACGCCACCAACTAAAATGAATTTGCAGGAAAGACATTACACAAATATATGACATTTATTGGAATGACAGTGGCGCCATCTGTCGAAAATTGGTCGTACTGTCTCACAGAAAACCGACGTAAAGTAGCGGCTTGCTGCCTTTCGTATGATGAGTGAGATATCCGGAGGCCCAAACCCTCTCTCCTTCCCAATCCCTTAATTATCCTTTTCTTTTAAGGTCGGCAACGCGCCTATGATTCTTCTGGTATTCTGGGCGTACATGGGCGGTGGAGATCACTTGGCGATAGTACAAGCGGATGACCGATGTGGAGGGTAATGATCATATACCCCCTACAATACGGGGTGTATCCCCCCCCCCCTTAATATAATCTGACGTCAGATAGCCATTCGTAAAAAGTACCAACCAAATCTGTCTCTAACATGTGTTAAAAGTACATTGCGCCGACCCCACTCCGAGTGGGATAAAGACAGAGCAAAAGAAAGCTAAATTACACTAAAGACATTTATCTTCTAGTATTGATTACAGCCGTAATTAAGCTAAGTCAAACACTTCACTAACGAACGGGATGACGGTGCAAAAACAAAATACACTCAACCCTTTCTTACAGCTAATTACAAGCCAGCTGTGGAAAATTACACGTTTTATTAGCTAGCGAGGGTATTAGCGGTTAATTACAGTTGTAATAGTGTGGTAATTACGAACATTCCGCGGTCTATTCATGCTTACACGACGGTTTAAGTGTGGGTAAATAATTTAAAATTAAAATGTCAGATTACGCAATATAATCCTTTATTAAATAAACCCAACAGTCACACACATAGTCCTGACCCTACAGTAAGATACGAGTCTTGTGTCGTGGATCATCCGCCTGTTCTGTCGCAGGCCTTTCGATATGCTTCTTATTGAAGATTGCTTCGGAGTGTATATAAATGCCGGCTTGTATAAATGCTTCTTGAATTTATACAAGCCGGCATGATTTTGGTGACCGCCGAAAACTCATTGTATTTCGGTGGTCGCTGGTTTTTTTTGGACTGCACTGCGTTTTTGACCGTTGGGCAGAAACTTCATGCACGTGAAAATACGAAAACAATGTACGTACCACCGCTTTATCTATTTCTGCCGCCAAGCAACAGTGTGTAGGCACTGTTGTGTTTCGGTTTAAAGGACATTGAAGCCAATGAACTTACTGGGCATTATGAGACATGACATCTTATGTCTCGGGGTGACGAGCGCAGTTCAGTGCCATGCAGTGCTTTGTAATTCAAAGTTCTGTGTGGTGTTGCTTCTGTTTGTGGGCTGGCGCTTACCATCTGGTGAACCTTGCTCGTTTCGTCATTCAATTAAATAAAAAAAATATTTAGCAACCAATGAGACGAAGTAATTTTATAAAAGATCGTTATTATCCGTGAATTATTCGCAATTTATACGTATATGTTATAGGTACATTTATTGGTACGAAGTATCTGTGACCAATTACACATGGAGGGACGCCCCGCTACACGTGCGCGAATCCCACAATATGCCTAAAGTGTAGTTTTTGTTAGATATCGCGTTTATACGGTTATTAGATTAAAAGAAAAATACAATAATAATTTTCTTTATGGACCTCGCAGGACCCTTATTGGAGGGTGGTATTCTTTATGTTTCTTCTTCTTTTTTATTTATGGCTTCGCATTATTATGCATTTTGCCAGTGTCACGTATAATTTATTCTCAAGTAATGTTTACAGGAACGATGAAACACGGGTGCGGTCGATTTCAAGGTGTTGTCGGAGTTTTGGTGTTAACTCCTTTCAGTACGATTCTTAATTCACTTATTTCAATGTTTCCATACACTGTCCGTCACCGTCAATGTTTATTGAACAACACACCACTTTTATACAACAAACACAACTCTAAACTATTTTATGAAATAAATTAAAATAAGCGATGAACTGCACTGTGAGAATTCCCGCCAAAACTCCATTCTTTATGTTGTTAAATGTTTTATTTTTTTTAATATTTAAAAATGTGAAACAACCTTTTTAAATAAAGAAGAATGTACTTTTTGTTCAATAAATTATTTATTTTCTTTTTAATTATGCACTGTTACCGTTGACAGTGTTCGATCATTAATAAAATAAGTTTTAACAAAACTTAAAAACCTTTTTTCAGTTGACAGGCACCGATTCTAAAGAGATCTATAGAAATTGTTATTTTTGACGTTTCAGTGTTATTTTTTTAAGTCTGTTTTTAAGTTTTGCTTAAAACGTATTTTATGTTTAATTTTCAGTGTTAGGTTCAGCTATGGTATGTAAATAACAACACGATAACATAATCGAGATGAGTGAGCGGTTTTCCGTTGAGGAGATTCATTTTTTTACTCCGTACACCGTCATCAGATCTTAACCAAATTTTTATGGGACCACAACGCAGCTAAACTCTATAGATTCTTTTTGCAACAATTTAGGTCCATGATTGGTGGAGAAATTCGATTTATCTAACATACATAAAAAAGTAAAAAAAAATTGTCGAATTGAGAACCTCCTCCCATAATGATTTCTTATGTTTATGCGAATATGACTCACTGAAGTAAAACTAACTTAAACGGATTTTAACTCAGGCTGAAAAGCTTTCGAAACGTGCGTCGGGATCAAAATTAATAAAAAACCGCGATAAGATCCGTTTAAATTAGTTTTATTCCAATTTTATTATTAGTTTTATTTGCTGGTGGGTGGATACTTGAATCCGACCGGATAACGACCACCGTACACTGGTGCTAAAACCTGCCATAGTGGCCCACCTTGTGTGGGTCGCGTTCTAGGGTCAGCCAGTATATATCCGGTTCTCCCCAGGGGGCTTGGCCCCTGATCCTAACCCTTTTCTCATCCCTTTTTCCTTCCCCTCCCCTTTGGCCCTTTGGCAGCCCGGCATGATCTTGCCGACCTACGATGGACACATTGTTTATCGTTGGTCGACACTATTCTTGGATTGCGTTACACTTACCATCAGGTGTAGCGTAGTCACTTTGCCGAGCCAGGATAAAAAAAACCTCCTCCTGTTTTTGAAGTCGGTTAAAATCAAGTATCTCTATACGTACAAAATGTTACAAAATTCGTGTAAACCTTCACTAATTGATAAACTGAAGTAACTATGTATGAACTAGACAATGATGAGGAGAGAGCTCCAACTCGTTACAGAGTTAGCGAACGACGCGCGCCGACTATCGAATCACTCCACAATTAATAACACCCATTATAATTTAATATGGACGTAGAACACGACTGCTGGATGTGGCATTGGTGACACATTATTAGGTATGTCCTTCGTATGTGAGAGACTGTCTGGGTTTGTAAGGAAAAGATGTAACTAGATCTGATTTCATTTTATTTTTTGATGTGAAAACTTCTTTAGCCGCGTTTAGCCGCGTTGAGCACTTTTTGGTAGGGTAAATCTTATGGGTTCGCCTCACCGACATGATAATGTTAATTTACACGTATAAATAATATATAAATAACAAAATTCTAAGCTAAAAGTTTTCACTTTTATCGACAGTCCTTATGACTGCCATTTTTTTTTTTAATTTTTCCATATTAGGAAGGCTTACGGAATATATTACAACAAAACTGGGAATCAAATGAAAATATCAACATTATTCAGTGCACCTACGAGCAAATTTCGTTGAGATTAATTCCGTCCCATGATGTGATAGGACACGAGTATATCACTATATGAATGTACATCCACTCTTTCATGATATTCGGGTTTACCTGAAACCTGACACACAAATTAGGTTCGCTCTAGGATTTAAACTCAGGGTCTCGATAGCATTTTATTCTTCGACTATATTTTTTTTTTATGGCATAGGCCGGCAAACGAGCAAGTGGGTCACCTGATGGTAAGTGATCTCCACTGCCTATGTACGCCCACCACCAGAAGAATCATGGGCGCGTTGCCGACCTTAAAGGAAAATAAAAATTAGGGATTGGGAAGGGGAGGGGATTTGGGCTTCCGGATATCAAAAATGCACAACGTTAATGTTCAAGTTTTTACTTCTGCCGGCACTCCCGGAGTGCAACCTGTTGTTTTTTTTTCATGCCAGGCTTACGGCCTATATTACAACAAAATTGAGAATCAAATGAAGATATCAACTTAATAGCCAATTTTGTTGGCATTAATTCCATCCCATGATGTGATAGGAGACGAGAATATTGCTATATGAAAGTACATCTACTCCTTCATGACATTAGGCTGTACCGAAACCTCGTACACAAATTATTATTGCTCTAGTATTTAATCCCAGAATCTCGACAGCTTCTTAACCAAAATAGATGCCACTAGGCTAATGAACCGATGAACCCGATGCGGTCGAATACATTCACCTTTGTTAATTTCATTAAAGCTGTAAGAATCTTCGCTAGCGCTTCCAGGGAGCTCAATGCAGACGTCTGGTGTGAGTTTAGTTAATCTAGTTAAGCAGAGTACGCGCAGTTAGCTCTGCTGCCGTGCGAGCTGGGCCGTGGGTAATGTCTGCCTTACACCCTCCCACTCTCGACCTCCCCCTAAACAAACCTCCCTAATGAGTTATAGACTCGGGAGGGACTTTAGATCATTATGAGACTAAGTATAAGGTTAGTCGCGAATTAATCATCTTAGCTTTCACCCGTGTTCCAATTGACCATCCTGAAATAATAGGTAACCCAATCAAATCTATTATTACCTAAACTCGGCATAATGAGAGTTAATATCTTATATCTCGGTACGAGCGCAGTACAGTACCATGCAGTGCTTTGTAATTCGGATTTCTGTGTGGTGTTGCTTCTGTTTATGAGAAGACGTGGCGCTTACAATCAGGCGAGCGACCTGCTCGTGTCGTCATTCAGAAAACACCACTACATTCAAGACGGCATGTCTTAGTACCTCCCACCTGATACATGATTTCTGATATTTAATTCCGATTGGATAGTGACCACCGTACACATGCTAAGCCTGACAATAGTATTTATTTATTTATAACTTTATTGTACATCACAAAAAACTTATTTAAAATATACAACAGACAATTTAAGATAACAAAGAGAAGTACAATTGGCGGCCTTATCGCTAACGGCAATTTCTTCTAGGCAACCTTTAGTTCGGTGACAACCGATATAACCTTAAATTACTTCAAGCTGATAATATGCTTCTAGCCACTATGGAGGAACGCAATGACTCTCGATGTTCAACATTATATTTGGACTGCATTTTACTTTCGGTCAGGTGCAGCACCTGCGTACTTTGCTGTCCCAGGAACAATAATATCAAATTAAAATTATTTATTCAACCTATAAAATGTTACATAATAAATAATTTATTTACATTCTATTAAAACTCTGACAATTCGAAGGCTGTTTCGCTAGAGAACAGACAAGAAACTCTAACGTTGCTCTTTTCAAAACTAGCTTAAAATTAATAATGAGATCATAAGGTTTAGGTATCTACATATTTGCTCGTTTATTCAGGATCTAGGTAGGACAAAACCATCTAGAATCGGAAACCAAGGTATTCAAGGGTGCTATCGAGCCGTTTAATACCGCTAAGATCGTGGGAACCGCATCTCTGCAGACAATTTGTACATTTGCAATACACCAGGAAATTGCGTTTATCGCGATCACATCATTTGCTCTCCCTTCCCCCGCACCTACCCCCCTCGGAGTACTCCCCTACTTTCCGCTCCATCTAATATTGTTTCGGTGTTTTTATATCGGATATTTCCTTATCGTGTAAGTGTTTCGGTGTCTCATACAAAATTCTCTTTCATCTATCTATGTATGTTTATAAATAACTAGCTTTTGCTCGCGGCTCCGTCCAAGTAGTAGCTTTTGTTATCGCCTATGTTACTCAGTGATAATGTAGCTTTCGAACGGCAAAAGATTTTTTTAATCGGTCCAGTAGTTTTTAAGTTTATTCGTTACATACAAAAATACGAATCTTTCCTATTTACAATACTAATATTATAAGGGGGGAGGGGGAGAGGATTATAAGTGTGTAAGCACTGTTGTGTTTCGGTTTGAAGGACAATGAAGCCAGCAAAATTACTGGGCATTATGAGACTTAAAATCGTATGTCTCGGGGTAACGAGCGTAGTTCAATGCCATGCAGTGCTTTGTAATTCAAAGTTCTGTGTGGTGTTGCTTCTGTTTATGGGCAGGCGTGGCGCTTACCATCAGGCGAGCGCCTTGCTCGTCGCGTCATTCAATAAAAAAGTAACTACACTACTGCACTACTGTAGAATCCTTACGCATATTTAGGAAATTCCTACCGGCCAATTTGAAAACACCGTAGACATATCGGTGCCTTTAAGTACTCAGTAGCCGACAAAAACGTGTCATTGTGTGATTTTTTCAAGTGGCCAAATGAGCCGTTCTCAATTTCTACGATCCCTTACACAGTATCGCCGAACAATTGTCGGCGAAGTAAGGAGCTCCGGTTACCTTCTATAATTACATGGGACTGAGACGGGGATGTCTGCTATCTCTTTCTGATTCGTACATTGTACCCAACCAGTAATTGTGGACTGTAGCATTATGTTAATATCTCGTTTCGACACCGACAAACAATGAGTTTATCGGTGGTTGTAGAGTCATGCCGGCCTGTATAGATGCTTCTTCCCTCTTCGGAGAGGGAAGAAGCAAATCGAGAGGCTTGCAACAGAACAGGCGGGTGACCAATGTAAGCACAGGGATACAGGGATGTACCCCTATACCCGCTCCAACCAACCATCAAGTCATGTCGCAAGCCCATCGGGAGAACTGGATATACACTGGCTGCTCCTGGAACGCAATCCACACATGGTGTGTTGTCACTATGGTAGGTTTTAACACCATTTGTACGGTGATCGCTATCCGGGCGGATATAGATATCCAATCACCAGCTAAAAGTTTTCTGTAGGACAGTGGGTACTACCCAGTCAAGCCACTTATGTTTTTTTATCCTGGCTCGGCAAAGTGACTACGCTACACCTGATGGTAAGTGTAGCGCAATCCAAGAATAGTGTCGACCAACGATAAACAATGTGTCCATCGTAGGTCGGCAAGATCATGCCGGCCTCTCAAATAGCCAAGGGGGAGGGGAAGGAAAAAAGGGACGGGAAAAGGTTTAGGATCAGGGGGCAAGCCCCCTCGGGAGAACCGGATATACACTGGCTGACCCTGGAACGCGACCCACACGAGGTGGGCCACTATGGCAGGTTTTAGCACCAGTGTACGGTGGTCGCTATCCGGTCGGATACAAGTATCCTCCCACCAGCAGTATCCTCCCACCAGCCATGCATGCATGTTGGTAGATAAATGTGCTAACAGCTTGGCTCTACCACTCGAACTCACAATTAGGGATGTATTAATGACCCTAAACACGTCAGAGGCTCTATTCATCAATAATAAAACTCTATTAACGTATTATATGATGGCTTTACAAAGCGCATAAATAATATTGGACGCTAATCATAACTCCTTTGTGCAATAATTTGATTAAATTTTGACAGCATCCTGTAAAAAACACGGGAAGTTTATAAGGGTAATTGAACATTGTCCATTTTAACCAGACCTGTGAGTCGAAACTGGGGAGGAATGTGACGGGCCAAGTTATACTGGTGGGTGTACAAAAGATGTATTCAATGCGAATGATTTCGGGTTCCTTATATCATAGAAGTATGGATTACAACCGGTGCCGGCGGAACTATAACTTGATATTTCCGTTGTTATTGTGAATGTGAAACTGCATTTAAGCGGCGATGGCTCAGCGGGAAGTGGTACTGTCTGTTGAGACCAAAGTCGAAGATTCGAAACCAGCCTCAAGAGCATGCATAAACGAATTCTTACTTTAACCATCAAGGAACAAGCTGGTAGGTTCCTTGTATGCGAGAGGCGGTCGTGGTTGGTACCACCGCTTTATCTATTTCTGCTACCAAGCAACAGTGTGTAAGCACTGTTGTGTTTCGGTTTGCAGAACATTAAAGCCAGTGAAATTACTGGGCATTATGAGACTTAACATCTTATGTCTCGGGGTGGCGAGCGCAGTTTAATGCCATGCAATGCTTTACAATTCAAAGTTCTGTGTGGTGTTGCTTCTGTTTATGGCCAGTCGCTTACCATCAAGCACGCAACCAGCTCATTCCGTCATTCAAGCAAATAAAAAACAAATCAGTCGAATAACGACCGATACTTAGTTATTTGTGTTCCTTCTGTGAAATGTGTAATCCCATTTTATCCCTTAAATAAACATTTCAATTTAATCCTAACAAAGTCTCCATTACACGTAACTGACACGCCGCCATTTTGTTTTACAATGGCTTGTGCAAGCGCCGGTCGTACAATCCATTCATTCTTCGGTCTCTAACAACATAATCTTCAAGCTAAAATGCACCTTTATACTTTGAAATAAAGTTTTAATTCATTTATAATTGTGTACATAAAATGACACGGTAAAATGAACTTAAATTACAGGTAGTTAGGTTTAAAATTCGGTGTGGATGTGAAACAATGTATCGGATTATTTCGGATAATTTGTCTTGGAGACACTTTTACTCTTTGTGTTTAGTGATTAGAAACGATCCGAGAAGTCTCGGGTTCTATGAATATCTATTTGTGTTTGCCGATTTAAAAAGAATGTTTATGTAGCGGAAAATTATTCGAATTAAAGTATCGATTATACGTGGATATAAATCGATATATGCTAACGCCTGAATTCCCGAGACGGTAGGCAGAGCTTCAAATAGCGTACCCACGTTCACAGAGCTTATTTCTAGCCATAGGTAGCTCATGTCTATTTTATTATTGGAAACTCGAATACTAATTACCTATTGTTACTAATTAATCGAGGTGGGATTTGAATCTAGGACCTCGCAATGTCTCTTAGTCTAGACCTATATATCCGGAGGCCTAAATCCCCCTCCCCTTTCCAATCCCTAATTATACTTTTCCTTTAAGGTCAATGATTCTTCTAGTATTGTGGGCGTACTTGGGCGGTGGAGATCACTTATCTCCAGGTGACCCACTTGCTCGTTTGCCGGCCTAATTGATGATACTCAAAAATTTATTATTTTATTTGTAGGACAATATGACTGTTAAATTATATGAATATTAACTAAGTAAAAACAAAAAAATCAGCTCATTCAAATCATTTTTTATGACCTCGTTATCGATACCTATTGGAAGCCCCTCCTTCCAATAGGTATGATTACTAACCAGCTGATTTTTTTGTTTTTACTTAGTTAATATTCATATAATTTAACAGTCATATTGTCCTACAAATAAAATAATAAATTTTTGAGTATCATCAAATCGAAATATTCTATCCTTGCTACCTCTGTTAGCTACCACAATAGAGAATTTTCGCATAGGGAATTGTTGGGCGTCTCATCGAAACGAAGCTACTCACGGAAAATGAGCTTGATAGTAATCAAGTGGATCAGCTGGCCGAGGGACTCCGGACCATATGTTGAGGTTTCTTGACTGGCTAATGTTTATTTTTTGCGGCAATAGATGGCGGCAGTGGCGTTTTACATCGCACTATGGTTCGGTGTTTCAGGCTGGTACAAGAAATTTTTTATACAACTCAACCGTATCCGCTCGTCCGACGAGCCTCAATATACACTCCCTTTGACCGTGCAAAGTGGAGACGTCCGCGTAGCGTCCTCACTGACCCCGACGATGCGACCACTCTGGCCATCCGAAGGAGAGAGGAATTCATGAAAAAACACTGCACACAACCGACTTACCGTCCTCGCCGCCGAGGACCGCGCCGCGTTCCCCGCAACGCCCCCGACCCTAGTACCGGCCCGCGAGCCGATGTTAATGATGATTGAAAATCATCAAGTAGAGTCCTAAAATATAGTCCCCTAAACCCCAATCGCAGATGTCTCTGCCCTCTCCGGTGACCGTCCTGAGCCGAGGTTCGTACCCCAAAGGGGGTGCCCTCAGCGGTGGTCACCTAGTCAAGGGCTGAGAGCGCCTGAAAGCGCTCGCCCGAAAGTCCGGTGAAGCTGTATACAGCCGACTCTCGTCAGGCTTACAGCAAGCGTCAACACAAAAAAAAAAAAAAAAAAATGGGTGCGTGTACTTATGTACGCGCGTGAGAAGTTATACTTCTTTGGCATCATTAAATAACCAATAATAAGTATTTAACATTAATAATTTAATAATATTTAGTGTTAATTATATTAAATAAAAGTATTTTAATTTATATCAATAAATAATACATACGGATAGTTAACCTCAATTATATTGGAGCACTTGAAAAAGTATATAAGCACAATTTTTTTCACTAATATTCACAAATAGTAAGTAATATCAATCAAAATATTCAATTTAAATCACTACTGAATATAATTTATTAGCACATATATAAATTATAAAGGACATTGTCAAAAATGGCCTATGAATCAACACGCATGAAACATTTACTATAATAATAATTATTATTTATAATGTACATTATAATTATTATTATAGTAAATGTTTCATGCGTGTTGATTCATAGTTTCAATAGAACGGACACTTATTAATTTCGAAAACAATTTAAAAAGTATTCACTTCCGTCATAGTCCTCGGTATTATAATTTTTGGTTCAAATTCGGGTTTTTAATAGGCAAAGGTATTGTAGCTCATACAGCCAAGTCTTTGTAACAACACTCTTAATAAGAGTTTGACACAGACAAACGTCAGTATTCTCAAAACTCAAGTGTTGAGAATACTGACGCTTGTCTGTGTAAATAAAAACCATTATTTTATTAACCATGATTATGGTTTTTAGTCACAAACAGTCCGATATGATGTCGCGGAACCATAATACGGCTTGTCAAAATGATTTTTTTTATTTTAATTTATTTATGGCTTCGCATTGTTATGCATTTCGCCAAAGACAAGTGTAATTTATTCTCAAGTCTTCACAACAACGATGAAATATCGTAACATTAATAATTTAATAATATTTAGTGTTAATTATATTAAATAAAAGTATTTTAATTTATATCAACATATCCACTCGACATGATAGAAGTACATTCTACTCTCTTCGCGTTTATGCGAGCCTGGTACTTTTTACGGCAACATGTTCCGAATAAGAAAAAACCTAAAGAGTTTTTCTTTGTCCAAATCGTCATTTGTTTATTAATTACGGCTACTTTCACTCTCATCATTTTTTCTTAACGCGCCTAACTTCATACTGTTAATTTTTTGTGTCACAGGTGCGCGCGCATCTTAAAATTTCACTCTCATCATTTTTTCATAACGCGCCTAAAGAAGTATAACTTCAAAAAAAAAAAAAAAAAAACTCAACCGTACCGCCTACTGTTAAGAATCAATATTTTTGGAATTGTACCATGAGAGTACAATTAAATGTATTACTCTATCTGTTCTAGAAATGAGTAATACTTGTTGAATTCATTACCAGGGCTTTTAAGTACCAGTACGTACACATACTAGGGTCGAAAACCAGGTTTTAAAATACGCGTTACGCGGCACGCGTCACAGTTTTGACTTTGACTGGATTTTGACCAGACTTTGACCGGACTTTGGACTTTGACCGGACCTCGACAGGACTTTGACCGGACTCTGACCGGGTTTTGACCGGGCTTTGACCGGACTGTGACCGGATTTTGACCAGACTTTGACCGGACTTCGACAGGACTTTGACCGGACTTTGACTAGATTTTGACCGGACTTCGACCAGATTTTGATCGGACTTTGACAGGGCTTTGACCGGACCTCGACAGGACTTTGACCGGACTCTGAAAGGACTTTGACAGGCCTTAGACATGACTTTGACCGGACTTTGATCGGACTTTGAGCGGATTTTGGCCGGACCTCTTCTGTCGGGCGTCCCGACACGCACACTTCTTTTTTTGTATTCATGTCTATGATAATAAAAGCCTTTTGTTTAAACTTTATCTAATTTAACTTTATTTAACCAATTTCTGTAAAGTTGCATATAGTAGATCATTTTTCGAAAAATAAGGTCATAAAGAAGTTTCATTTCCTACGTGTGTACACTAGTACACGCACACATTTTTTTTTATTTATGAAATGAAATCTTTCCTTCCTACTTTTTAAATTAAAGGCTTAGGAGTGTCTGCTAAGTTTATCCTGTGTTTTCAGGTACTTCTTATGAGCTAGTACCTATAGAAACTTGTATTAGCAGGCGTAGTTAAAAGATTTAATTTTATATACATATATAGCTGACCCGCAAGATTGATTATACAGCAAGATAATTCCGAACTAAAATAATATATATTTTTTGTTTGAAACAAAAATAATAGAGATTTTGGGATCTTTACGGCCTCCGAAAATAACACTAACCTTGGAAAATACGATATTAAAATACCGTTTTACGTCGTTTTTCCGTGAAATACTGGTAGCAACTACCACCCCGGTCTATTCGGGCCATTTATACTGAAGACAACTGTCTACAGTATAACTCTACTACTTACAAACTTACATATCATAGGCGCCGCCAGGATTACTTTCAGGGAGGTGCATCTGCATGTACATATTATACTATTAAATAATATAAAAATGTAGAATTATATACAGGGTTAATTTTAAAACACCAGCAACCTCGCAGGACCAGATAGCTGACCCCATACGGAACAACTTTTGTTCTACGAGTTTGTATATAACTCAATATATTTAAAAAAAAATGATTTTACAAGTTTTTGTTGTGTCGTATTTTTCTTCGTAGCGTTCGGCGTGCGCGCGCGACTCAAAGAAGCCGCTCAGCTGGCTCGGGCGATGACCTTCAACGCTAGTCCGGTTCCCCACGCTTCGCGTGTTTGCTTACGTAATCTGCGATGCGTGTAGGTAACATTCAAGACGGAAATTAAATGAATACTTATTTTTGTATGAAAATAAAATCTAACAAATTATCAAAAGTCGTAGAACAAAAGTAGTAGCTTATAACCTTAGGTATCTACCCCTGCGAGGTTGCTGGTGTTTTAAAAATAACCCTGTATAACACGCAGAAATCAACTTGGCAACTCAGTGGAATGCGTGTCCGCTCCCACCACACCCCACCACCTACCGCTCTCGCCCTCGACGCGTCATTACGGTCAGTAAATTAAATACTACCGTTACGCACGCGCCTCCTTCGTGTTTTTTTTCGTTGTTATTATTGTTATTTTAATGGATATAGAACTGTTACCAAAAAATATACCTACATTTAAACCCCTTATTGATATACGCTGAATCTGAATCTATAGATTAATTATTATATGTTTAGCGTCAGTCACACATTTGTCATCTGTCAAAGTGAGAATGAGACAAAACATATTTTAGTACCCAATTTAGTAGGTACGCACGCGAACCCGCGCCCGTGAACTTTGCTTGAAAACGTGCCCATCCACATTCGCAGTCACAATCACTTTTATCGATGGATCTTATAAAGGTACTTGAATTTTTTATGCAGTTAGTACATTCCAATGACGTCATTACACCGAGGTGCCTAGTTAACTTCTGCGTGTAGTAATGTAGAAATAGGCCTTCACGCGGGAGATATAAAAATCGTCTTTCGTTTTAATTAATTTCTCTTCTTCAAATTATCTTTCACATTTTTTGCCAATCGTGCGTCGACCATCTTTTTTCCATACCACTAGCCCCTCGCATTCGTTCATCTTGCGTTCCATTCTACTCACAATCTTTCGTAATCTATCATTCATCAACACATAAAAATTAATGCCGCACATACATGTACAGTCAACCTGGGTAACTTTGGCTCACTTTAGAGGTAATTTATAGCAGTACGGATTTACTTTTATTGTTATTTGTCCTAAATGAGTGTTTCTAGTGGGATATTGGCCTCTATAATCTAAATTCCTGTGTTATTTATCAAAACGATAAATAAAAGACCCTTAAATTACCAAAAATTTGGTGAGCCAAAGTTACACTGACATTTGGGTAACATTAATAAGTATGAGGAGTTGAAGAAGAATCTCTAATTTATGTAGTTTTTTTTACTCCTCGGTAAGATTAGCTTGTCATATTGATAAAAAAATACATTTCGTTTATATCACTATCTCCTTTTTAGTGGCAACGTAGGGTTGCCATATTAATACAATATTAAACTGCCTGGCTTAATCGAAATCAACTTCTATTTTATGGACCTCTTAAATCAAGTTATTATTGTATTAATCAGGTTTTGATGTACTTATAACTATTGAGCAATGCCTAAAATAATAAAAAAAAATTGGTGTGTGTCGTGGGACACCAGGTAGGAACGAAGTTCCTTCGGCTAATGTAGAATCGACACAAATTGTAAAAAATACAAATTATCAACTAAAATAACAAAATATGTCTCTTTATTTTTGTTTGACAACATAAAATTACATAGAAATAGAATAGAAAAATAGAAATAAAAAAAAGACGTGTAGCACTCGGAGACTGCCGCGGTAAAGCTATTGTATAGCATTTTTTATCAACTTATGTAATTATAAATAAAAACTTATTAATTTAGACTTAGACTGGCTACTAAACGGTGGACGGCCGTGTTCTATAATCAAAAATTCAAATTCAAATTTCAAACCGCGTCTACATTTCCAAATGTCATAAGTTATCTATCTGTTTTATTAACGGAATTTCGACTTTAACTTTGTGTGCTAGATATCAAATTAAGTTTAAAAAAAAGTCTCATTTAACGGTTTTATTCCACGCATTTTTTCCACGCATATTTCTTACGGTTTTACTATCACATTTTTTTCAGTTCGGTCACGCAGCGAAATCCCTATCCCCTCCAAGCCTGCCGTAAGGAACTTCGTTCCAATAATAAAACAAACTCAATCACATATAAATAAGAAACATAATATCGGCTCTCAATTCCCCCATACCATGTATAGAAATTGATCATCGCGTAAGAATCGCCTCGTTTTGTGATTTTAGATTCTCCAAATCGACTAACTATATTTCGGGGGTGACAATTAAATATGTCAAGCTTTGATGGCCACTTCCACCCTTCAAAACTTTTTTGCATAAGGGTCATTCCATGTAAAATCGTCTTATGGAAAAGGAATTTTTCCCGACTCATTTTAGATTTAGGTGTAACTTTGAGAAACTCTACTCTAGGGTCCCAAAGAACAAAATTTACTCGAGTTTGATTTTTACAAGCGCTTGTTTCCGCCTATTTAAACATAAAATTTTAAAAATCGATATTTTTAAACCTTATCAACATTTGCTGTGAATTTTTTCTGTTTGAAGCTATCTGCATGATCAAGACGGAATTCACAGTGGGAAAGATAGTAGTTTAAGTGTAAATGAGGAGAATTGGCTCGGACGATCCCTTTGAATAATAGCACCATGCTGAAAATTAGTGTTTTTTAGTCATTTTTCGTGAATTTTAATCGACTCTAGCGTCTTAACTGTTGAGAATTAAAAACTCATGCTCCGCGGGAATTAAGTATACATATCATAGACAAAATTCAGCCACAAGTTGACTTGAGCAGCCCACTCTTCATAGAAAAAAACTTTGCTTCAAATTTTGGAATTTTAAAAATTCCCAATTTTCAGGCTATGAAACGAACGTGTTGACTGCGAGATAAAAATCTGATACTCACAGAATCTACTGTTTTTACCTTCAACTTAAAATGACTACATCACTTGTTTTGTTATTTTCATGTTTACTCATTTTTTTTTTAATACCTAGTAGTTTTTTTTTTTTTACTTTTTTGTTTTTTTTTTTTTTTTCTTTTTATAGTTTTAATCCATTAGTAAAAACGTCCAGATGTTTGCTGTGAAAAAAAAACGGCTCGTACATGCACTAAACATTAAAATAACAAAACAAGTGATATAGTAATTTTAAGTTGAAGGTAAAAACAGTAGATTCTGTGAGTATCAGATTTTTATCTCGCAGTCAACACGTTCGTTTCATAACCTGAAAATTGGGATTTTTTAAAATTCCAATATTTGAAGCAAAGTTTTTTTCTATGAAGAGTGGGCTGCTCAAGTCAACTTGTGGCTGAATTTTGTCTATGATATGTATTCTTAATTCCCGCGGAGCATGAGTTTTTAATTCTCAACAGTTAAGACGCTAGAGTCGATTAAAATTCACGGATAATGACTAAAAAACACTCATTTTCAGCATGGTGCTATTATTCAACGGGATCGTCCGAGCCAATTCTCCTCATTTACACTTAAACTACTATCTTTCCCACTGTGAATTCCGTCTTGATCATGCAGATAGCTTCAAACAGAAAAATTTCACAGCAAATGTTGATAAGGTTTAAAAATATCGATTTTTAAAATTTTATGTTTAAATAGGCGGAAACAAGCGCTTGTAAAAATCAAACTCGTGTAAATTTTGTTCTTTGGGACCCTAGAGTAGAGTTTCTCAAAGTTACACCAAAATCTAAAATGAGTCGGGAAAAATTTCTTTTCCTTAAGACGATTTTACATGGAATGACCCATAATTAAAATTTTCACGCATTGTCTGTCCTCGCCCCGAGCTAATGTTACCCCAAATGGTCTGAAACTGAAACGGCTCGAAGATTAATTAAAGATTTTTTAAAAAATCTATCAATATCGCGGGATATTTCAGTGTTATTACATAAAAAACATATGATTCTTCAACATAAAACTGAACTCGCCTTGTGTAGTTCTTCTGTAGTAATTGCTATACACAACTTTTTAGCAAGTATATTTCTAACTCTGTTTACCGCCCAAATTTTGAATGGTGAGAAAAAAATATATATTTGATAAATATCAATTGTCACTGCAGGTTTCGTTTAAAAACACTTATTACTTTCATAAATTAAACAACTTATTATTATACAGTGTATCAGTAAGAAGAGAAAAAATTAAACGTTCAAATACAAGTTAGTGAGTCAATGTTACATTGAAAGCTTAAGTTACCCAGGTTGACTGTACATAAATTACGTAAATAAATGTAATGTCAAATTCAAATCGCGCGGGTATTTGATTGAATATGTTTCGCTAATCGAAAGCATACTTAATCTCTGTAGTCGATGGTTGGCGTTGATACTCGGAGACGCGAGGCTAAGCCGCCTGTGCATGCTCAGTGTTCACAGGGAAATAGTAGAGGATACTGATATTATTGACAAGGTGATGAACAAATTTGGATAGCAACCTAGACGCCTTCATTTTTATTCAAATAATCTAATATATAAAATTCTCGTGTCGCGGTGTTTGTAGTTAAACTCCTCCGAAACGGCTTGACCGATTCTCATGAAACTTTGTGTGCATATTGGGTATGTCTGAGAATCGGACTACATCTATTTTTCATCCCCCTAAATGTTAAAGGTAGTCCACCCCTAAATTATTTTTTTTTTAATTTTTAGATAAATTTTATTTATTAATTTTTTTATGATACAGCATTAAAAAACACATACAACCCTAAATTTTTACCCTTTTATCACCAACCCCTATTTTTTAATAGCCATTTTAGTAATTTAATCATTTTTCATTTAGGCTACTTTTATACCGGAAAAAGCAGATCACGCGGGCGGAGCCGCGAGAGACAGCTAGAAACTTAATAAAAGTATGTATTTTCTTTCCTCACCGGGTGGTGCAAGTGCAATTCCTTGCACCCTACTGGCGGCGCCCATGTGGGTATAATAATTATCATACGTCAAAAAATGTAAAAGAAAAATTTAGTTATACGTTGAGTTTTCTTAGCTGACGTAATGTTTATTTTTCGCGGCAATAGATGACGCCAGTAGCGTTTTACATCGCGTTATGGTTTGGTGTTCAGGCTAATACAAGAGAATCCTTTTTAAAACCATATTTTGAAGAATGACAAAGTTGTGATTATGCTTTACTGATTGCTATTATACAACGATTTTTGGAGATTGTACCGTTTTGGGGTACAATTTATCATATTATAAATATACATAAATTACATATTAGTTCAGTGCAATTCAATATCTTAGAAGCACACACAAGTGACATCCAAAAAAAAATGTAAGTTTTCACAACAAATATTAAGAATAGCTGACCCTCGCGTTTATGATCGCGTGCATACTATTGCTCCGCTCCCGTCATGATATGTACTATGTAGCTATGATCAATCATCTTCACAAAACAAATATTATAACTAGTAAATTTGAAAAAACTTGCACAAGTATTAGACCCGTATTCCATGTTATCCTATGATGAATAAGGAGTAAAATAGTGTAAATAAAAAAAAAGACGTGTGGCACTCGGAGACTGCCGCGGTAAAGCTATTGTATAGCATTTTTTATCAACATAATATATAATTCTAATTATTTATTTATTTTATTTATGCAGTATTTTTTTCCTTTGTTTTTAATTTTAATTTTGTGGGTCAAGGTCGGGTCAAGCTCGGGTCAAAGCCTGGTCAAGGTCAAGGGCGGGGTCAAGGTCAAGGTCGGGGTCAAGGTCAAAGTCTTGTGAAATCCAGGGATGTTCCAGGGAGGTCGGCTAACACTGGCTGGTCGGAGGGGGGTGTTAGGTTTTTTCGTTACGAAATTTCTGGATTCGGTCTCGCCGCAAGGCGATAATATCTATACAATAGCTTAAAAATGTGTGCGTGTACTAGTGTACGTACACACGTAAGAAGTCATTCTTTATGACCTTATTTTTCGAAAAATGATCTACTATATGCAACTTTACAGAAATTGGTTAAATAAAGTTACACTAGATAAAATTCAAACAAAAGGCTTTTATTATCATAGACATGAATACAAATAATACAATTATTTTATTTTACCTTATTGCTACTAAGATTATTACAGCATTTCATTAATTAAAATATAATTTTTATTATCATTGTTATCGTTATTATATATTTTTGTAATTAATGGCTTATGGTAACTGAAATATGAAATATATGGTTTACATTCCACAAAATTTAGTGACCGAGTAAAAACTCCATCAATTGTAGTGAAAACAGTAAACGACATGCTATCTCTACTCCGCTGGAAAAAGTACTCTTCGTTCGAATCGACCGTGGTAGGGGCAAGAAAAAAATGGCGCGTAACGGAAAAATGTGACGCGTAACCGAAAAATGTGACGGTAATTTTTTTTCCAACGCCGATAAAGAAGTTTCACTTCAAAAATACTTTGAACTTCAAAGTAGGTAATTTCTTTCACAAATACGGTTGTTTCTAATTTTTATGAAGGTGGGGATCGTTTTCCTATGTAAATATTTTCATGTGTAGTTATTCAAGATCTTTCCGTACCGACTTTAGTATATACTTTCATACTTGCAAGTATTTTTTATTACCAGGGAGCCGTACTTTGAAGTGATAACCTGGTTTTAAAACCTAGTACCTAGCGTAAATACGTTTCAGCCCTGCAAGTGATACCCAAAAATATGGAACTTTTTCACGACAAATATTAAGTAGAACAGACCCGCGCAGTCTTGATTAAACGGCAAGACAATTCGGAACTAAAATAATATATTTTATTGTTTGAAACAAAAATAATAGAGATTTTAGGATCTGTACGGCCTCCGAAAATAAATAATAAATAAATAAATAACACCCAACAGTCACAGACATAGCCCTGACCCCACAGTAAGATACGAGTCTTGTGTCGTGGGTATCAGGAACTACGAGAGACTTTCGGTCTCACAACACCCAGACCCCGAGACATATATTTGTGGATCACACAAACCGACGGTCCCTACGTACATAAAGACATGTCCAAAATTGCATTTTTTTTTTATTGCATATTAGCATTAGATTTTCCATTATGCACATACCTGTATAATTTTTTTTTCAAAATATTATGTATTTTACTTGATTTACAAATCGTATAAGAGAATAAGTATGATAATTACAACGAATAAGTGTCGTAGATGCGGATATCTATACGTATCGTTTCGTACGGTGTTTTAAAATGCGCGCCACTCGGAGCGAATGCGGTCTTGTCTGACTTAACGTCATTCACGGGAGTTCCCCAATAAGACGTGTCGATGCTTGTTCGCGTGATGAAATAATTAATATTTTGATACAGTTTAGATTTAGTGGAGTGTTTTTTAATCATAATTATTCATAATACTGTAAAACATGAATAACAGTAGATCAAAGTTATTGGTGGATATTGCAAACTACAGAAATAATGTATTATGCGTTTCTGAAGCACAAGATTTAATTAATTATATCGATGAAGCTAATAAGGGTAAGTAGTTATTCAAATAAGTATACTTTCAACACTCAATAATATACAAAACCCATAGAAATATTTTTATTGTTTTTCTAACCTAAAGCAGTAGGATATCTGTGTAAAAGCGGTCATATCTGATATATCCGCTTATACTATGATAAAGTCATTAAAATATAATTTCACAAATAATTACAATAAGTTGCATGCTTCTTTAAAATATGATTTTCTAAATAATAATTACTAAGAAAACAAAGTTTTAAATTCATGTCCTACATATCTGTATATACCTGTAACTATTAAATTTATTTATGGATTTGTCTTCATTTACGTTTACTACTGTATAATAAACATATTATTTTTTTCTTTCTAGAGACACGTGTATGTACCGAAAAAGATATTTCTACGGATTTTGAGGATCGGCCTTTAAAAGTTTCTACCGACGAAAGTCAAGTTGCCGAAGCACATAGTGATGGTGAACAAAATCATATATCAGCTAATTTACTACTATCGCAAAGTGATTTAAATTATATCATTGATACGGTAGGGGAAATATCGAATGATCGAATAGAAAATTACTATCTTAATACGACCATTTGTGAAAATGAAACACCAATACCTGAAAATGATATTAATGAAGAATCTTTAGTTTCAACACCAATGCCAAGTCCATGCATGACTTTTGGGGACACTGTAAATGAAAGTCACTATTTAAGCGAAAGTACTGTTATCTTATCTGATGCAACTTTAAGATCGAGCCCGTTAGGATCCAGCGAAATGTCTGGTTCATCAAAACCGCACCAACGCAAAAAAAAACGTCAGTATGTGAAAAAAACAATAACAAAGAATAGAATGACTAACAAATCTAACTGGCTAGATGAAAAAAGGAAGGTGCTTGTCAATTTAGGTGAAGCTCATACATCTCGATCCGGAAAACAACAAATGGCAAAACAAATAAAGGGTCCATGTCCATCTAACTGTCGATTAAAATGTTTTGAAAAGTTTGATGTGGTAGCTCGCCAAAATATATTTAAAACCTTTTGGAATTTAGGTGATCATTCTCTTCAGTGGTCTTTTATTGCGTCACATGTGAAAGAAATAAGAAAAAAACAATGGACACAGGATTCCAAGAGGTTAAATGTTTATAAGTTTTTTTTGCCACTTTTGTCTGGTATTGGCCACAAAGAGAAGATTATGGTATGCAAAACCATGTTTAAAAATACGTTTTCTATAAGTAACACTTTTATACAATCTGCCATCGACAAACATGATACATACGGGTATTTGTACTAAAGATATGAGGGGCTTTCATCCAAATCATCCAACTGTTATAAATGCGGCAATGAAAGAAAATGTAATTCAACATGTAAAATGTTTTGCACCTATAGAAAGTCATTATACACGCAAGGACTCAAATAAACAGTATTTAGACTGTGAATTGACTTTTAAAAAAATGTACGACCTATACACTGTATGGTGTAAAGAGCGGAATATAACTGAAAGTATAGCTACTTCTGTGAGACAGTACAAAGATAATAATATTATTAACAAAGAATTAAATATAGCTTTTCACATACCTAAAAAGGACCAATGCGACTTATGTCACGCAATGAAAAACAACACCTTGCCATCAAATGATGATAAACTGAAGCATAAGTTACACATGAACAACAAAAAACTTGCCAGGGAATTGAAAAACGTTGATAAAATTGAAGCTCAATCGAATCCTTCTGATATTTGCACAGCGATATTTGACTTCCAAAAAATAAATAACACTCCACATGGCGAAATTAGTGTGCTGTATTACAAAAGAAAATTATCAGTATATAATTTTACAGTTTTTGATGCTGGGTTAAAGGAAGCTACGTGTTACATGTGGGATGAAACAATTGCTAAACGTGGCGCCAATGAAGTGGCTAGTTGCTTGTTTTCTTTCATTAAGAACAAGGTTAAAGCTGGGGTCAAAGATTTTAGATTCTGGTCAGACAACTGTGCCGGTCAGAATCGCAATCGCATTGTTTTTTTGATGTACTTATATGTAAGCAATACATTTAAGGTAGATGTGTGCCATCGATTCTTGGAAAAAGGCCATACTCAAAACGAGGCAGATAGCGTTCACGCATTAATAGAACGAACAGCAAAAAATAAACTTATTTACATACCAGATGAATGGTACACTCTGGTTCGCTGGGCGAAACAGAATAGTCCACCTTATACAGTCGTAGAAGTGAATCAAGATTTAGTATTGAATTTCAAAGCTTGGCTACACACTAAAAACTGGATAAAAGATACAAATTCAGAGAAAATTTCTTGGAATAAGATAAGAGAACTAAAGGTGCAAGGGAATAATCCAGACATTATTAAATTTAAGTACGATTTTTTTGAAGAAAACTATCAAAATGTCGACTGTGGCAATAATTTGAAATTGACTAGAGGAAGGAAAATGAAAGAGCAAGAACTAATACTAGAGAAGGTGTACAATAATCCTATTCCTATTACTGAAGCGAAATATAAAGACTTGATTAGTTTATGCGATACAATGATTATCCCACAAAAGTATCATGACTTCTATAATAACCTTAAGCATAGTAAGGAAGAACAGGGTAATGACGAAGAAGATTGTTAAATTTATTTATACATACTTTTATTTCTATAATTTTTATTTTTTTATTTAACTAATAAGACAACTTTAATAGTCATAAGATGAATAAGTCTGAATAAAGCTGTGATGATTATTAAATATTACTATTTGGGTAGATAGATAATTAACCTGAGGCACATGCTCTTAAATAAAAGTTGATAATTATTAACTTTAGACAACTGTGATTTTTAATGGTAGTTCCTACTTCAATGAGACTACAGGTACCTATTGTTTAGATACTAAGAAGTTTGTTACTTAACAATAAATATTTTTTTATTATAAACCTTATTTAATTAATAAAACACAATCCTGATAATTTCATTTAAGGACATGTCTTTGTTTACATTACAGGAAATATAGTCCTACCGCGAATTAATGAAACCGCGTATAAAGCGATATGTGTTCATTGATGTATTTTTTATATACATAGGTGGCGATCTTAGGATGTTTAAGGTGTCCGTTTGAAAACACTAACATAATTGTACCTTTTCATAAAACATTTTATTTGAATTCTATTTTAGATACTGTTTTCTTCTTTCCTGCGTATAAAAAGGTATCATAGACATGTCTGACTTGCTTTTATTTTAATATAAGCGTAGAAACAGTCATCTATCAGTATTTCCAAGAAAATATAAAAAAATTAAATATGTATAAATACCATTATAAAGTTTCTAAAGCTAATAAAACATTATAGAAAAAAAGTATTCATAATTGTACATAGAATTATTTCTAGAGCGGTTTGAACCTTAAATACGCTCTCCTGAAAACCTCGGTTTTTGACATGTCTTTTTGTACGTAGGGACCGTCGAAACATTCGTCTCGGTGCGGGGATCGAACCCGCGGCCTCTCGCTTCACAGCCGGCTACTCGCCCGCTGCGCCACGGAGGCTGTCAAATAACACTAACCTTGCAAAATACGATATTAAAATACCGTTTTACGTCGTTTTTCCGTGAAATCCTGGTAGCAACTACCACCCCGGTCTATTGGATGTTGTTTTTTTTTTTAGCTATTCGATATGATTTTTGTTAATTATTTTCGCAATTACATTATTTTGTAATACTTATCGTGTAATTTCCTTTTAAACTATTTAGTGATTTCTAGTGAATTTTTTAGTTCAAAATATCCCGGAATCTAGTGACTTGAGACCAAATCTAGTGATTTTTTTCTGCCAGATGACATCACTGGTTGGCAGACTACACATACCTTCGAAAAATCTTATCGAGCTCTTAGGTATGTAGGTTTCTTCACGATGTTTCGTTCACCGTTACAGCAAGCGATAATCAACAATTAATACATATATACGTTACTTAGAAAAGTCAGTGGTGTATGCTCTTGGGGCTGGTTTCGAACCTGCGACTTTCGTCTCGACAGTCCATACCACTCCCCGCTGAGCTATCGCTGCGTATATTAACATACGTCAAAAAAATTAAAAGAACAATTTATTTGTACGTTGAGTTTTCTTAGCTGACGTAATGTTTATTTTTCGCGGCAATAGATGGCGCTAGTAGCGTTTTACATCGCGTTATGGTTTGGTGTTCAGGCTGATATAAGAGAATCCTTAATATAATCGAGTTATTAAGAATCATGACGTAATTACGTTGCTATAACGATTTTTGGGAATTGTACCGTTTTAATGTACAATTTATCATACAACTAACAAATTACATTATTTAGTAGTTCAGTGCAATTCTCGTAGCACAAGTGACATCCAAAAAAAAATGTTAGTTTTCACAACAAATATCAAGAATAGCTGACCCTGGCGGATAAGATCGCGTGCATACTATTGCTCCGCTCCCGTCATGATATGTACTATGTAGCTATGATCAATCATCTTCACAAAACAAATATTATAACTTGTAATGATAATGACATTGAAGCTAGTGAAACTTGACGACTTATTTGTCTGGATGACGAACTAATACCTGTCTTTTCATTATTTGATGGTTTAATCGTGCTTTAATATTGTGAAATAGGCCTTAACCAACATAAAAAAAAACGGGCAAGTGCATGTCCTACGATGCATAAATTAAGTTAAATTTTATTATTTTATTTAATCCGATTTCTATCTTATCTTTTCGGCCTCCGGAATTATCACTGATCTTGTGAAACAAGCTTTACGTCGAACTTCCGTGATATACTCGTACCACCTAATCCAGTCGAGCCGTTGACAAAACTATGCTGTAGACAAATCTGTCAACAGCATATCTCTGTCCTCATAGTTACAGTATTTCATAAGTCAAAAATATAAAACACATTTGTTCTTGAGGTTTTTCTGCGACCGTAAAGTTTATTTCTCGCGGCGATAGATGGCGCTAGTGGCGTTTTACATCGCGATATGGTTCAGTGTTTCGAGCGAATACAAGACCCCTCTGCACAATTATTCGGCGCAGCTTGCTGTTAAGTTTCAATATTTTTGAAAGTTGTACCGGCGCAATGCAAGGAACAACTTAATTAAGCGTATCATATCTGCATTCAGCTTCGATTCCGTAGGAAATAGATTTTTTTTAATGCATTGGCCGTCAAACGAGTAAGTGGGTCACCTAATGGTAAGTGATCTCCACCACCAGAAGAACCATGGGCGCGTTGCTGACCTTAAAGGAAAGGGATAATTAGGGATTGGGAAGCGGAAGGGATTTGGGCTTCCGGGATATCTCACTCACCGTACGAAACGCAGCAGCAAGCCGCTACTTTACGTCGGTTTTCAGGGAGACAGTGGTAACTACCCGGTCGAGCCAGCCTATTCATGCTGTAGACAAAACTGTCTACAGCGTGGCTCTACCACTCAAAAAGCCTTTCAGAAATCAGGCCTAAATGTTATATGAACTCTAGGTTTAGGTAATGAAAATAATTAATAGAGATGTGATCGATGGTAATAATCGAGTAATTAAAATCAGCGTAAAATTTTTAATGTTTAGATTTTGACAAAATACGGTACAGACATACTTTTTCTTTTTTATCCTGGCTCGGCAAAGTGACTACGCTACACCTGATGGTAAGTGTAGCGCAATCCAAGAATAGTGTCGACAAACGATAAACAATTTGTCCATCGTAGGTCGGCAAGATTATGCCGGCCTGCCAAAGGGCCAAGGGGGAGGGGAAGGAAACAGGGATAGGAAAAGAGTTAGGATCAGGGGGCAAGCCCCCTGGGGAGAACCGGATATATACTGGCTGACCCTGGAACGCGACCCACACAAGGTGGGCCACTATGGCATGTTTTAGCACCAGTGTACGGTGGTCGCTATCCGGTCGGATACAAGTATCCTCCCACCAGCAAGTCACTACTTACTGTCAAGTGTATAAAACGACCTCAAAACATGAGCATACCTTTCTGAAACACTTTGTATCTTTAGAAAGTTAAAATCAAATGTTTAACCAATTGCATCCGCACGCCACGCCTTCGAAATAACTTAATTACATTAATTACTGATGATTCAAACTAATTACTTCTCGCCCGAGACGCAAATTAATTAACAGTCGAATGTGAAACATCTCCGTGTTTTCTAAACATCCAAATTAATGTCTTACCACATTGGAATAAGGTTGAAAATTTCTAGTGTCGATTGCAAATCGTATGCAGTTTCTGTATAATATACGCAATCAATTTTCGATTCTACCACATTGGAATAGAGTAGAATAATTCAAGTGTCGGTTACGTCTTGTAACGTTGGTATTAAAAGGCGTCGGTCGTTGCGAAATTTAATTCAACGCTTTGCGGTCGGTATTTGCGGAGCCGGACTTCGAACTTACACTGATCTAGGGATGCTGAAAAGATGTCGATTATATCAATGTATCGATATTTTACTGCGATATATCGATCTTAGCGATATATTTTAATTCGTTATATCGGTGTACTGATATTTTTTATTGAGTACCAAAAACATATCTAAATCGATGTATTATAAAATAGAAAACCTTGAAATATGGTTACAAAATATAAGATGCCGTAAAAGGTCATCCAAATGTAAAGGTATATCGACTTTTTTCTTAATTAATTTCCAAATTAATTAATTTAAACGGATTTTATCGCCGTTTTTTTTTATTTGAATCAACCCTGTGACCACGAAGGCTGAAAAGCTTTCGAAACGTCCGGATCAAAAATAAAAACCCGCGATAAAATCCGATTAAATTAGTTTCATTTCAATGTGTAACATTCGCGTAAATATAAGAAATCTTTCGTTTTATATCATAGGGGCCTAGGGACTTTTAACTTATCAAACTGAAATATTAGACGACAAATCCATTGCGCAAATTGGCCCGGTGGCATTGACGGCACAGGCTGTAATTACGTGCTGCCACGTGCCGCCGCGTGCAGCCGCGTGCAGCCACGTGCAATCACTGATACTTTGTTTGCCAAACTCAGATTAAGAGGTCGTTCGTTATTTGGTTTGATTCTTTGTGAATCAAACGAAGGGAAAATTAGGAATTGAATCAAGGTGGAATTGGAATCAAAAATTATAACACAGCCTAAAATTGTTGTGTCACTGCGTGTTCGGGCCAACATAATTCTGCTTTCATTCTTAGCATAAAAGTCTGAGAATCGTATAGTGCTATGACCAGAATAATGCTAGCCTAGAGTCACTAGATATACACTGGCTGACCCCTAATTGGCCTGAATGAGCTACTGCTGTAGTGGCAGGTTTATCACCATAAGTAAAGTGGTCGCTATCCCGTTGGGTACAAAAAGTATCAGGTACTTTTTTTTTACTAGTCCTGTATTATATACGTCCCACTGCTGGGCACGGGCCTCCTGTACTGAATGAGAGGGATTAGGCCTTAGTCCACCACGCTGGCCTAATGCGGGTTGGCAGACTTCACTCACCTTCGAAAAATCTTATTGAGTTCTCAGGTATGCAGGTTTCCTCGCGAAAGTTCCTTTCTCAGGTGCTTAGCAAAAATGAATTTAAATTAACTCATATTACTCAGAACCTTGTTTTCCCGAACACGCCTATGTGTTTTGTTTGACGAAAAATTTAAACTGACTTTTTCGAATACTAGTTATGTATACTTAGAGTCAATTCCCCTTACCCCAGACAAACCACAAAACAGCAAATTAAAATGTAATACAAATCTTTAGTAACGGAGTCCATTAGCGAGCGTCGCATTGTGCCGGCACAGGGCCTGCGACCGTCCTCGCAACAATGTGTTCATTGTCATCGGGCAATTATGGTCCCTCGTTGTGGGAATTTACTTTTCGCTTGTTAAATTGGTTATTTAATACCAATCTTTCAACCGACTTCAAAAAGGAGGTGGTTTTTTAATATGTATGTTTTTTTTATAGCATAGGCCGGCAAACGAGCAACTGGGTCACCTGATGGTAAGTGATCTCCGCCGCCCATGTACGCCCACCACCAGAAGAATAATGGGCGCGTTGCCGACCTTAAAAGAAAAGGATAATTAGGGATTGGGAAGGGGAGGGGATTTGGGCTTCCGGATATCTCACTCACCGTACGAAACGCAGCAGCAAGCCGCTACTTTACGTCGGTTTACTGTGAGACAGTGGTAATGACCCGGGCGAGCCAGCCCATTCATGCTGTAGACAAAACTGTCTACAGCGTGGCTCTACCACTCAAAAAATGCGTATGTTACGCGATATCTCCGCTGAATTTTCTGAAATCATCTGTGTTTGAGATTTTTATTCGAAAAATCACACATGAATTACCCGGGAATGGTATTTATACCCATGGTGTATGGCTCTCCCCCTATCACATCATGGGATAGAAATAACCTCTGCGAAATGTCGGCGTATTTGTACCTCTCCTACAGCTTCGGTGATAAAAGTGTGAACTTAAGTTTTGTTTTGTTTTGTAGTTTTAATATTCATAAAATACTTTCACGTGGGCGAAGCCGCAAGGAAAGGCTAGTATATTATAGAAAACACCATAATAAAGCCGCTATGCTTGGGTCACAAACAGTGCTTGAAGCTCGCAATAAAACTTCGTTATGAACAAAGTTGATTCGATTGCGATGAACCGTTTGTTTTTATATCGATAATGTAAACGATTTCATTCATTCGTTATGGGACTGTCGTTGTGGCAGCGATAATATAATATATTTTTATTTATTATTGTGTATTCTCATGTTTTATTAATATTGTTTGTATTATACACGACGCAGATTTCACGATCATTCATTTATCGATTTAGGTATACATTTATCATTTTATGATCGCAGTTTTTACAATAATTTTAACAATTTAACGGTATATGACGAGCACCATAATTTAATAAATGTAATATTAAATTAATTTATTCAACCTAGATAGGACATGCCTTATTTATCTTTCCAAAATATATTTAAATTAATAAGCGACGAATACTTACAAATTATTTGGCTGCGGAGTTAGGAAAGGTATCAGAATTTTCTTAGCGGACAAAAAACATCAAATACCCTTGAAACTATAGCGATACGTAACTTATAGCTCCCGATACGACCGGGCGTGTGCGGTCGCGTAAGTAATTTGTTTTCGATTGATTCGCCCTTTTTATTGAAACTCGATTATGGAACTCATCGTTTTTGTGGCTGACGCCGGCGTACAGCTCTATTAATCAACTGCCTTTAACTATTTTATTAATGTAATTGAATTTGCTTTTAGTCATGTTTAGTAAGTTTATTAAAATGACTTTATTTATTGAATGACGTGTGTTGCTAATTTGTTCAACGTCGAAGAAAACCGCTCTATTAAATTACCTATTTAGAGTTCCATATATATAGAGTTTCTTGTACGAAGCAGGCAAGAATAACAAAATGACTTATTTACGAGTTCGCGTCATAGGATTCTTGTTTCAGTGCTTTAATTACAAAGTCAAGCCTATGCTTATGCCTATCCTTCCCTCTCCGCAGAGGGAAGAAGCATTTATACAGGCCGGCGTGACTCTGATGACCACCGATAAACTTATTGTTTGTCGGTGGTGGTTGGTATTTTGGACTGCACTACGTTTTCCATCAGGTGTAGAACCGTCACTTTGCCGTGTTCGGATAAAAAAACTCATGGTTTTTTATTTCACACAGACAGCTATACAGCGGCTGTCTAATATGTTTGAGTGAATAAAATTAATACAGTTGTAGTGACTCTGTTTAATATTTGTGTGTTCAAATGAGTCCAGTGAATGAGAGCGCAAATATACAAGCGTTTATTGCATCATGCAGCCACGAGGCAGAAATTCTCAAACTTATACCCAGGAACTTAAGCCTCATCCAGAGTCCTTTTTGATAACTTCTTATGTGAGGGTCAACCGATTCGTAACGTAACGCGAGCGGTCTATCGATCAACGGAAGGTTCGAGAATATTCGTGAACCTTTCGTGAGACGTCACGCGGTCTGATTGACCAGCCAGCGTTAGCCGACCTCCCTGGAATTTCGAGTATTTTCGAAGTCCCAGGTGACGTCACACAGTGACCAGTCGGCATACGTTGGCCCCTCAACCGACCAGCCAGTGAACGGCAAAACTGCAAACGAGCAAATGGGTCACCTTATGGTAAGTTATTTCCACCGCCCATGTATACCAACAATACTTAAAGAATCGTAGGCGCGTTGCCAACCTTAAAGGGAAGGGATAATTAAGGGATAGGGAAAGGGAGGGGGATTTGGGACTCCGGATATCTCACTCACCGTACGAAACGCAGCAGCACGTGTTTTGGGTAATGCCTATGGTCCATATCGACCCCTCCCCCCAAATATTTAATAATTTTGGACTTTTCGTAGTAAAAATATGAAAAAAAAAAATCTTCTAGTCTTGTTGGCGTACATGGGCGGTGAAGATCACTTACCATCAGGTGACTCATTTTTTTTTAATCCTGGCTCGGCAAAGTGACTACGCTACACCTGATGGTAAGTGTAGCGCAATCCAGGAATAGTGTCGACCAACGACAAACAATGTGTCCATCGTAGGTCGGCAAGATCATGCCGGCCTGCCAAAGGGCCAAGGGGGAGGGGAAGGAAAAGGGATGGGAAAAGGCTTGGGATCAGAGGGCAAGCTCCCTGGGGAGAACTGGAGGGGAGAGAGACCTGGGGAGAACGAGTCACTTGCTCGTTTTCCGGTCTACACTATAAAAAAAAAGTTTGACATCCACTGATGGCCCCAACTGAAGGTCCGTCCCTATGTTTGTGCGCGGGACCTGGTACTTAATAACGGCTTATTTATTTGAGCTCGCCCTTACCATTGCGTGGTAATACGAGAACTATTAACCGGCGTGCACACGACCGTGTTTGCGAAGGGAGGCCGTGTACACATAGCTTTACATTCATTTGTGTTGCGATCTCGAAGCATTTTCGGAGATTAATTTGGAGTTAAATGGCAATCATTAGATGAAGTAGAAATATATCTTTTTTTTACTTTTTTAGCCCATGTTGTTGAATGTCACGTAGTGTCAGGACGGAAAAGGCTTAATGAAGTATGGTTGCTTTAGTTGCGTATCTGCCGATCCGTTCGAGGATGCAAGCGTGAATTTGTTAATGTAATTTATTACTATTAAGGACATTTCGATCTTTATTTAAATTACTAGCTTTTCCTCGCGGCTCCGCCCGCGTGATCTGCTTTTTCCAGGATAAAAAGTAGCCTATGTTACTCAGTGATAATGTAGCTTTCTAACGGCAAATAAAGAATTTTCGGCAAAGAATTTTTGAAATCGGTCCATTAGTTTTAAGTTTAATCGTTACATACAAAAATACAAATCTTTCCTCCTCATAATATTAGTATAGATACTTTTAATTGAAACTCATAAACCCGATGCGAAAGTCGACACTTGAAAACCAAATCGTGACACTTTTTTTTCATTCGTTGAAATTACTGCGCTTTATGATATTTAACATTTATGTCTCGTGATGAGCGCTGTTCAGTGCCATGCAGTGCTTTGTAATTCAAAGTTCTGTGTGATGTTACTCCTGTTTATGGGCAGGTGTGGCGCTTACCAGGCGAGTCATTTAATTAAACAAAAAAATACAACAAAGAACTAATGCACAGAATCGAAAACACAACACAGAGAAATAATCCTTTCCACGTTTGAGTTGTTACAATAGTTCACACAACACAAAAGCACAAAACATTATCAATCGTTTAAAAGAAAAGCTTATTTACGCCCAACAGCTCTTAAATGTGCCTCTAATGAATGAAATAAAAGCTCCGACCGAACGGTGTCCGCAACACGACCCACATCCAATTTACAACCTTATTACCAGATGTTAAAGTATATATTCCCTTACCAAGTCGTTTAGGTCTTTTTCCAATTGAATGACGGGTAAATGATGCGAGGACAGAGCGAGTTTGAGAGATAAATTCACTGTGGCATTCGATTTTCAAACTTATTACCGTTGAGTAAGTATCAAATTGGATTCGCTGCCAATTTGCGACCACAAACGAAATGTTACCTTATTGTTTGGGTGTTAGGGTTGTCAATTGGGTGCGGTGTGGTAGTTAAGGGGGCCCGTTCGCGGAGAGTTAATTTAGTTGTGGATTAAGTCAGTTTGAGTGATTGATGTTTAGGGTGGATTCAGATGGTCCCGCGGTGTGGATGCGACTTTATTTGGCTCAATGTGTGCCGTTTAATTGCGTTCTCTTGAGATTTAGGCCTCAAATTTGTAGTTTGTTAGCAGAGTTGGCCTTATAGTGTGAATTTTTATAGGTTAAATCAACATTTTGAAGTTAAATATTTTGACTTTACGTGTTTTCAAATATTAAGTTGTATTTTTTTTTATTTAATTGTATGATGACACGAGCAAGGCGCTCGCCTGATAGTAAGCGCCACTTGCCCATAAACAAAAGCCACACCACATAGAACTTTGAATTACAAAGCATTGCATGGCACTGAACTGCGCTCGAACGAGACATAAGAGGTTAAGTGGTTCGTGTTACGCGGCTTCGTGTTGCTGCCCCGATCCAGGGAGTGGAAGCGTGGCGTTGGATTGCCTGTTGTTGGCCGGCACAGCAAGCGTGTTGCAGCCTGTGAAAGGTGTCCTGGAGTCCGACCTCGAAGCGCGCACACGGGTATTCGGAGAAGTACATATTCTGTGAAAGTTTGTGACTTCGAATGTTTGCTAATCAATCAAAACGTAACGGCTCAACGGATGTCGATGAAATTTGATACACAAGTAGACCATGAATTAATTAAATCATAGGTTACTTTTATCCCGGCAAAGAATATTCACGCAGACGGGGCCTCAAGCAAAAACTATTCTTAAGTATACAATTGAAAGTTACTGTGTTAGTTTAAAAAATAAATAATTGAAGAAAATGTTTATTGTAAATAATAAATACACCCAACAGTCACACGCATAGTCCTGGCCCCACAGTAAAATAAGTAAGGAGTAAGTAAGGAGTCTTGTGTCGTGGGTATCAGGAACTACGAGAGACTTTCGGTCTCACAACACCCAGACCCCGAGACAAATATTTGTGGATCACACAAACATTTGTCTCGGTGCGGGGATCGAACCCGCGGCCTCTCACTTCACAGCCGGCTACTCGCCCGCTGCGCCACGGAGGCTGTCAAAATTTGTGAATGTGTGTAACGCCTAAATGAATGGCCCGATTTGAATGCGGTATTTCTTGTTAGGAAGGTAATGTAATCGAGATGGTCTTTGTAAAAGAAAATATGTTCATTGATTAAAAGGGTACAGATGTTTTTCTGATGAACGTGGGAATTTTATTGGTTAGGTTAGGTTAGGTTATATTTTAATAACTGATTTGTGATGAAGCTCTTTCAAAAGGTATGTAACAAAAATTACTGATACACGATAAGAAACGCATAATCCCAACCTCATTATAAAACAGGGGTACGATCAAACAAAACAATCAGAACAATTATAATGGCTCCCCAACAAACCTCAAACACAGGCATAACAATTTCAACCTAACTAATAGCCCTTATTATATTAAGACTTCACAAGCAGACGGGTACAATGGGCCCCATCACGGCCCTTCAGCCCTCCCCTTAACCTGTGACAAACGATATTAACTTCACCCTCAAACGACTTTACACCTTAACTATCACACAATAAGATTCAATATTGCAAGCTGATGCGGTTTGTATAGGCCCTTTCGGGTCTTTGGGCAGGTTATTGGCTAAGTTCTGGTCCATGCTGCATCTAAGATGGCGATGTATGGCGTCCCTTTCTAACGTGTGCGGGGGACGTATCGCTGTCTCTTTCGTTTTCTTATAGAAAGAAATGGTTTTTGCCGGGTGTTTACATTGCGCAAGGAGAGGGGGAGGAAGGGAGAGGGCGTTGTTTTGTAAATAAAGAGGTATCGGTCGGATCGATAGAACCAGATTTGGGAACAGTGTATTGAGTTTTCTTTGAAATGCATTTACTCCCCTCTGTGAGTTTAGTTACAGAGTTTTCTTTGTATGCAAAGTCTGCAGTCGATAATGCGAATTTTTAACCGACGAGATTATAGAGATTCTCAATTCATAGCGTATATTTTTTTTGTATGTTATACTACCTTTTCCTCGCAGCTCCGCCCGCGTGATCTGCTTTTTCCGGGATAAAAGTAGCCTATGTTACTCAGTGATAATGTAGCTTTCTAACGGCAAAAGAATTTTTTAAATCGGTCCAGAAGTTTTTAAGTTTATTTGTTATATACAAAAATATAAATCTTTCCTCTTTATAATATCAGGGTAGATGTAGATGAGAATGGGCAGGAATAAAGGTTGATGCTGTCCTGTTTAGAATGTTTGATATCAACATTTTTACAATATTAAAATTACAGTACGAGTAATACAAAGTTCAGTTATAAAGAAGGTACTTCTTGTAGAAGGAGGAATATACTTCTCAGCTACTAATGCTGTAAGGAAAATCTATAAAAAAGGAACAGCGTTTCTACGTCAAAACTGTTACAAGACAACTGATGATGGTTTGAACTAAACCATAGTTTATATGCCATGGGTTGGACCACGAAATCCATAGCTTTCAAAACGTCGGGACCCAAAATAATATAAAACCGCGATAAAATCTGTTTAAGTTAGTTTTATTTCAATACATTTTAATTACTTTGAAAGCTTTTCAGTTTTCGTGGTCCAATCCATCGCATATAAACTATGGTTTAGTTCAAACAATCATTAATTGTCTTGTAATAGTTTTGACGTAGAATCATTGATCAATTTTTTTATAGCTTTCCTTACAGTATTATTATATGAGAAGACCTTTTGTAAGCGTGCATAGGCGGTAGAGATCACTTACCATCAAGTGACTCCTTGCTTGTTTGCTGCTCTATGCTATAAAAAAACTACTAGAGCGGCTGCGTGGTAAATAGGTATAGCGTCACTAAGTTACGGTCAATTGTCCGTAACTCAATATTACCATCTCGCTTACTCTTGACTAGAAACTATTTTTTTTATGGCATAGGCCGGCAAACGAGCAAGTGGGTCACCTGATGGTAAGTGATCTCCACCGCCCATGTACGCCCACCACCAGAAGAATCATGGGCGCGTTGCCGACTATATAAAGATCCTGCGGTATCTCATCCCAGGGCCAAGGGAGGAGGGGAAGGAAAAAGGGATGGGAAAAGGGTTAGGATCAGGAGGCAAGCCCCCTGGGGAGAACCGTATATACACTGATTGACCCTGGAACGCGACCCACACAAGGTGGGTCACTATAGCAGGTTTTAGCACCAGTGTACGGTGGTCGCTATCCGGTCGGATACAAGTATCCTCCCACCAGCAAATCTCCCGCTCCTTGTCTGTCAGCTGTCAAACTCCTGCGTTATGTAACACAATTTTTCTTCTAAACGTCTGTCAACATAGATTTTTTTGTGGCCACACATTCTGTATTCCATCGCGAATATTTCCCAAACAACCACACAACAAAAAAGGAGAACTCCCTTCAATTGTCTGTCAAATCTTTCGTACAGTTGGCTAGCCCCCAACCCGTGGTGTCACTCACAGAATCACAATAAAACTATACAGACAGACGGAGAGATTGACAACTTGAAATAAACTTTTCAAGAACTGTCCACAATATTTCTGTTCAAATTTTTTATGGATGCCTCGGTGGCGCATGAAGGACATTGAAGCCAGTGAAATTACTGGGCATTATGAGACTAAGCGAATTTGCGGATTAGCAAGCTGAAGTGGCAGTGGGCAGGCCACATGGCTCGCAGAACCGATAATCGTTGGGACAGAAAGGTTCTGGAATGGAGGCCACGTACTGGCAAGCGTAACGTTGGACGTCCACCTACAACGGACAGACGAGCTGATAAAGGTCGCAGGAAGTCGCTGGATGCAGGCCGCTTCCAACAGGTCGGTCTGGAAATCTTTGGGGAGGCCTATGTTCAGCAGTGGACGTCTTGTGGCTAATGATGATGATGATGAGACGTAACATCTTATGTCTTGACTTTTTATGTACCCTCCGAAGCATGGAGGCGCTCAGTTGAAATACTACTAGCGGTCACCCATCCATAGACTGACCGCGCCAACGGTTGCTTAACTCATAGGTTGTTTACCGATCAGTGAGTGCAACTGGCTATGAGCGCCTTATGAAAACAAAGGTTTTTTTTTATTTTTGATTAAATGACGAGACGAGCAAGGCGCTCGCCTGATGGTAAGCGCCACGCTTGCCCATAAACAGAAGCAACACCACTAAGAACTTTGAATTACAAAGCACTGCATGGCACTGAACTGCGCTCGTCACCCCGAGACATATTTGATGTTGATAATGCCCAGTAATTTCACTAGCATCAATGTCCTTCAAACCGAAACAACAGTCCTTACACACTGTTGCTTGGCGTCAGAAATAGACGGCGCGGTGGTACCAACGCAGACGACCTCTCGCATACGAGGGACCTACCTTGTAACATTGCTACGTAGATACTTTGAATTGAATCGTAAGATGAGACGCAACGTACACCTTATTAGATCGGATGCGGAGAGGATCGAGTGTGGCGCGGAGGGGTGTGGGAGAGGCACGGGAGAGGCGCGGGAGAGGCGCGGGAGAGGCGCGGGAGAGGCCCGGGAGAGGCCCGGGAGGGTGCAACGTTGTCACTGACACTTCCGCTGCGTAACAAGCCATCACCTGCGCTCTACAGTTTGACGTTAAAGATACAAAATTGCGTTTTTTTGTATTGCCTCGGCTTTGAATAAAACCTTAATTAGATGGTGCTGTTATTTGGTGATTTGATAACCATATAAAACAATAAAATAATGCCTACGTGCGTGATTTGTCAAGCATATATTGTTAATTATAGCTATTCTTACGGAGGCGCAGTGGGCGAGTACCCGGCTGTGAAATGAGAGTCGCGGGTTCGATCCCCGCATGAAAAATGTGTGTGATCCAGAAATATTTGCTGGTGGTAGGATATATATCCACCCGTATAGCGACCACCGTACACATGCTGTTAAAACCTACCATAGTGATCCACACGCCTTCCGTGGATTGCGTTTAAGGATCAGCCAGTGTATATCCAGTTCTCCCGAGAGGCTTGCGACATGACTTGATGTTTGGTTAGAGCGGGTATAGGGGTACATCCTTGTATACTGTACCTGCATCGGTCATCCGCCTGTCCTGTCGCAGACCCCTCGATTTGCTTCTTCCTTCTTGGCCGGCATGACTCTGTGACCACCCTATAAACTCAGTGTTTGTCGGTGGTTGTTGGTTTTTGGACTGTACTACGCTTACCATCAGGTATAGTGCAGTCACTTTGCCGTGCTCGGATAAAAAAAAACTGTTTCGGGGTCTGTGTATTATGAGACCGAAAGTCTCTCAGAGTTCCTGATACCCACGACACAAGATTCGTATTTTACTGTGGGGTCAGGACTATTTGTGTGACTGTTGGGTGTTTCATAAAAAAAAGGAAATTCTGTCACGGACTGTCATGGGAATGTTCAGCTTATACATGTTTCACATAGCTCGGTACACACTATGAAATCCCCTGAGGACTAGTTTTACTTCACAACAGCAGTTGTTTATAACACGATGTTACATTGCGTGTTTGAATATTTGAACAAGACTTTATGAAAAATATAAATATACGTTGAACACTTTAAAAACCTTACAACAAAAATAATTAAGAACAACAAAAAATCATTAATAATAAAAAACAACCAAAACAATTTATTTAATAAAATTATTTAAAATTCAGAATTACTATTTCCAGATATTACAATATGAGATGTAACAAAATGATTTGAGGACAAAAAAAAACAAAATACAAATGCTAATGTTGACAAAACCTACGGCTGAGTTTTTTGGTGCTTCTTCTCAGACCAGTGAGCATTTCCGAAGCACTGGTAGAGACATTTCACTGTAATTTATCTATTATTGACATGTAAAAGAGTCCTTTATGGCCTACTTACAAAATAAACGTTTTGATTTTGCATCATTAAAATGTGTTATAAAAACAGAGATAATGATGAATGATTGAACCATTCATTCATTCATAATATATTACACGGGTCTTATACAGAACCTCCTTTTTAAGTCAGTTAGTAAAACATACAAGTCGGTAATTATACTCGTGAATAACAAACATTTGTAACTGTGTCTGGGGACTAATTAGCGCTACGACCAACACGATGTGTATAACTGGCTTAATTGCAGAATAACTTGTTAGCGCCTCGGGCCAAGGACAAAATCTGTGATGCCACCGCAGTTTTGACTGGCAGTCTATATTGATTTGTGTGTCAAATGGTATTTTTAAAATGAGTACAAGATGGTAGCTCCTCGTATTTATTTATTTATTTATTTATTTATTTTGGGACAATCAGTGGTAATTACATTATAACATAATAATAATACAGTAACATTCAAGTAACATGATAAATGCATTACCTTCAGAAGCCACAGCATGCGTTGAAAACAATTATTGCGAATGGAAATAATAATTACAATTTGTTAGATAAGTTAATTACATTAAAATAAAAGAAATATATATATAATGAAACTTATTAGAGAGGAGAAATACAATCGTGAATTACTATTTATTTATTATTAGTCATTACATTATTATTATTATTGATGACTTTCAGAACCTCAGTCCGAAACGTTGTCAATGAGTTACTGAACACATCTACAGACTGACCGAGAGAGTTGTATGTCCTGGATAACCTGGCTAATACAGAGTTATGTTTAAGATTCGTTCTAGCTTTTGGTGGGCACAACAAACCAACAGGCTGCCGCGGCAAGCGATTAGGGACGCGTAGTTTTATACACTCTAGCAAAGGTGGGCAATCAATATGATTTCTCAAAGTTTTGAACAAAAAAATCATATCAAGGATTTTCCTTCTGTCACTCAAGCTGATCATATTGAAGTGTTTTAGTCTTTTAGTATAAGAAATAGATTTGTGTAATTTACTGTGATAAGCGAGATGTCTTGTAAACCTTTTCTGTATGCGTTCAATACGTAATTGGTGGACTGAGTAATAGGGTGACCAGACGGTACTGCAATACTCCAAAGTAGATCTGACATATGAGTTGTATATCAATATTTTTGTGTAAGGATTTTTGAAGAGTTTTACATTTCTAATCACAAACCCAAGCATTTTAGATGCTTTCCTTATGATGTTATCCATGTGAGGAAGAAAAGTAAGTTTGGTGTCAAATACTACGCCCAAGTCACGGATTGTGTGGCTTTCTTGCAAGGGAACATCATTTATTTTGTAAACAGTAGGAAAGTTGTTTTGCTTACGTGTAAATTTTATGTGATGACATTTGTTACTATTTAATGTCAAATTATTGCTAGAGCACCAGTTTTCTAAGTTATTAATATCCGCCTGAAGTGATTCACTATCTTCTGTGACTTTTATTGCCTTGCATAATTTAAGGTCATCTGCGAAGAGAAAAACCTTGCTGAATTTAATTGTAGATGAGATGTCATTTATTAGTACGTTGAATAACCAAGGACCCAAGTGAGAACCCTGGGGAACTCCTGAGCTTGCCGTATAAGTGACAGACTCGAAACCTTTAACAACTACATATTGTTGACGATTCTCTAAATATGAAGTGAACCAATTCAGTAACCTGCCATATATTCCATATTTTTCTAATTTTCTTAAGAGTGTATTGTGACAAACTCTGTCAAACGCTTTTGAGAAGTCTGTATAAATGGAATCCACTTGGTGGCCAGAGTCAACAGTGTCTACTAAGTAATTATAATAAGATACTAAATTTGTGTTGGCAGATCTAGAGCAGACAAAGCCATGTTGATCATTAGTAAGGTGTTGCTTAAAGTGAAATTTCAAGTGAGGATATAAAAGTGACTCGAAGACTTTGGCAAATACAGGTAGTATAGAGATGGGCCTGTAGTTAGAAATTAATTCACGGTCTCCAGATTTGTGTATTGGCACCACTTTTGCTCTTTTCCAGGCTACAGGGAATATTCCTGTGTTTAGAGATTTATTATAAATTAAAGTTAAAGGTTGGCTTAGGGCAGATGAGCATCTAGTAACAAAATACGATGGTATACCATCAGTACCAGAGCCTTTATTAGGGTCCAGTCTACTTAAGTACCTATTGGTTTTTGAACGCGATATGTGTATTGTACCTAACGTATTAATATCGTGCCGAAAACTATTTGTCCCTACGTCTGTATCATTGGATGAGCTAGTGTACGTTGAGGAGAAATATGATGCAAACATATTACATATATTTGTTCCTTCTGTGGTTGTAGTGTTATTGTGTGTCATTTTATATGGATATTCATTAGCAGAGTTATTTTTTTGTTTTAAGTACGACCAGAAATATTTTGGGTTGCTGCTTATACTCTCCTCAATAGTACGTATATAATCATTATAACATATTGTAGCTAGTGTCTTACACCTTTTATTTAAAATACTAAGCGATATATTATCTAAGGGGTTATTGTATATTCTGCACTTGTATAGCAATTTAATTTTTTCTTTGTTTAGTTTAATCAGTTCTTTACTGTACCAACATGGATGTCTGTTGTTGCGGACTTTTGTTTTGGGTACATGCTGATTTATAATTTTGGTTAAGATACTATAGAATCTTTTTACCATTTCGTCAACGTTATCGTGTTTAACAAATTCTCCCGACCAATCCACTTTATCTAGTTCAGAAATTATTTTCGCGTAGTCAGCTTTATAAAAATTATATTTAACCTCTCTTTTTTTAGGCGTAAGATAAGTCATAGTAGGATGATATACCGATAACTGTAGCGGAATATGCAGCGGATCTACATTTGTCAATACGTCAGGTGATGCAATAACTTGTGTATTAGGTATATTAGACAAAACTAAATCTAATACTTTATCTTTATTGTTACAAATATGATTATGTTGAGTTAAATTATTAAGGCTTGCAAAATCTATTAAAGATTGACCTAATGTCGATCCTCTACTTTGCGTCGGACAATTTGTTCCAGGGAGTGACCAACTAATACAACTCATATTAAAATCACCCACAATACAAACATTAGTCATGCCTTCGGAAACGCTGTTATAATGGTCTATGAAGTGTTCTAGAATATGGCGATTTACTGGCGGTGGGATGTATACCGCACACAAATTGAGACAAAAACCCTTTGTGAGCTCTATTCTGACCCACAGGTCTTCACAAAGACTTTCTTTATCTTTAAGACGCGAGGATTTCAGCTTTTTTGAGACAGCTATTAGCACTCCGCCTCCATCTTTGTGTTTATGAAAACCCGTGTTCTCTCGATCTCGTCTATATACAATATAGTTATTATCAAATAATTCTGAGTCTTTGATGTCGCTATTAAGCCAAGTTTCCGTCAGCATGACGACGTCAAAGTTAGTGCAAGTAATATTACAATAAAAATCGTGAGTTTTTGTGCGAAGACCTCTCACGTTTTGGTAATACATCTGCATACAATTGAATTTTAATGAATAGAATGCCATTTAAAATGTTTTAGTTACAAAAATAAAGCTTTATGAACGTTAGTTAAGTTTATCTAGAACTTTACAGTCTTTTACATAAATAAATTCCGAGGTTTCAGTTTTACGCATAAATATTCGCCCCTGCTTCACCCACACAAACTTATACCCTTTGTCTTTCGCCTTCAAACGAGCCGCTGCATGTAGTTTTCTATTACTTGGTGATAGGTGCTCCAGGAAAAAAATTGGTCGCTTATGGCCACCTATGCCGATGTGACTTGTATTAAGTTTGTCATTTGTGTTGGCTTTATTATATAAAATAACTTTTGCTAAGAATGAATCCCGTAGCCTAGGTGTCGCCAACTTCACGATAATAGCACGTGGTCTGCTGTCTTGTTGGTTTGCTTTGGCAACGCGAGTACAATGATGTATATCTATTTCTTTTAAATCAAATGATACAACCTTGGCGATCTGGGTTATGGTAGTTAAGAGGTTTTCGTGCTTATGTTCGGGAATACATTGTATTTCCAAGTTACAGGATCGGTTATTTTGTTCCATAATTTGCAGTCTGGCTGAGAAGTCTTGGACGGTAGTAATAAGTTGTGTGTTCTCTGTCTGTAGTTTTTGAATTGTCTCCTGTTGCTTACTGAATGTTAACTTGATGGATTCATATTCTTCATTCATGTAATTTACACTCTGTTCCAATGAGCATATATTACTCTTTAAAAGTCGAAACTCTTCTTTTACCATATTTTTCAAAGTGTCACGCAGTTCCTGTATTAAGGATTGCCGCATGATAGCAAATTCCTCCCTAAACAAGCTTCTAATATCATCTTTGGAGAGAAACGACACAGGCGCATCAGAAAATGTGTGTATCTGACTATGATCATCTGGCAGTGGTTTTGATTTGGTTCGTGTTGTTATATTATCCCGAGATGGAGGAGAGATAGATTTTGTTGCAGTTTTTGGTGTAGTTGAAGCATTTGAATCCGTTATTGAGGCATCGTGATCCAATGTAGGTTGTTGGTTTACGCACTGTGGGCATTTCCAACTTTTTTTGCTATCAGTGTTCATAGCCAGAAATCGTTTCTGTGGTACTTTTGCGCAATTTGTGTCGTATCGCTGCTTACATTTTGAACAGTTTAAGAATTCTTTGTTTGTTATTTTCAAGCTGCACCCAACACAGATGCCATGCGTCGATGCCATCCTTGAATTTATAATTTTAAAAATTCCGAAAGAAACTAAAAACTTTTTTACGTAGGATTCGATCCCTCGACGCGATGCGCGTTCTTTAATCGCAAGCGCTCTAGGCTAGCTACGCTATAGTGGTTGGTGCCAAAATAACCAAACACTTGAAGTATGTATTACAGTAATGTTTGTTGAATTGTAATTAGTTATTGAAGGGTATATTTAGAATTATTCTAACAGTTTTATTGTTTTATAGTTTATTGCACTTTTTAGCACCATACGATACCCTGAAGGATATTATTGTAATACTAATGTTAATGTAATAACAGTGACAAGTTATTTAATATGAAAGTAATAACGGTTTTCACACTGTACACTTTGTTTTCACAGTACTTTAAAACGATTTATTTTGCACTTAACGTTTGTTATAGTTCTGAATAACACTGGCACATAACTATTTGAGTATATCGAATGGGTAACTTTCTTAATAACACTAGAAAACAGGCTTTAAATATTTTTTGTAATTTAAAATACACGGAGCAGTTTTTAAATAGGCGACAGCGCCACCTACATTTTCGTATGCGATAGGCCGTCTGGGTAGGTACCACCGGTTTGTCTATTTCTGCCGGCAAGCAACAGTGTGTAAGCACTGTTGTGTTTCGGTTTGGAGGACATTGAAGCCAGTGAGACTTAACACCTTATGTCTAGGGGTGACGAGCGCAGTTCAGTACCATGCAGCGCTTTGTAATTCAAAGTTTTGTGTGGTGTTGCTTCTTTTTATGGGCAGGCGCTTTCCATCAGGCGAGCGCTTTGCTTGTCTCGTCATTCAATCAGATAAAATTAGTCTGTTTAACATGTCATGGATTCAATAAATATTTTGATTTCATTTGAACCTGCGTTCGTCTCGGCAATTCGTATCACTACCCGCTGAGCTATCGCTATTGTTGCTGTGTACATCTAAAACACAATAACAATAATAAAATAAGTCAAATCCAATCTCCAGTAGGGAGCGCCACAGATGTCATATCTCGCGTTGTTTTTTAAAAAGTCGACAGTTGGTTGGGCGTCACCGGCAAGTCATTTTATTTGTAACAATACTGTCACAATGGTCGACAATGATTTCTGCATTCTGATTAATATTAGATACAAATGACTGTAATTTAATAATTACGTAACATCGTCGGCTATTAAATTCGTAATTCGAAAATCACAATTAGTACAAGATCCCGGGGAACATTGACCTTCACCCATCTGTTTACCGGATCAAACTAACATTTTAGGGTATAAAATGTGTTGCTGAACACATACCAATAGGGTTGCCTAAAAAAATATGGTCAAGGATATGATTAATTAACATTTTAAAAAAATATTTTTTTTTATAATTTCCTTGACTTACTTACCAAAAAATTTTAACCTACAATGAAAAGTGTACAATGTATACTATCTGTAAAAAATAGGTTGCCTACCTTTTTCTGGCCACTACTACCTGGTTGCCGTGTGCAAACAGGTAACTAAAAAGTGGTCATTGCGCTCATCTAGCTCCTAGCTTTTGCAGGTAGTATACATTGTAGGTTTTCATTGAAGGTTAATTTATTTGGTGAGCAAGTCAGTGAAATAATATCTTCTTTTTTTTTTTTTAAATTGGCAAAACCTATCCTTGACCATATTTTTTTAGGCAATCCTATTTGTATGTGTTCAGCAACACCTTTTATACCCTAAATTATTATTTTCATCCGGTAAACAGATGTGTGAAGGTCAATGTTCCGCGGGATCTTAGACCAAATATTTTGCTTTTTTTATGTTATGTGATGCAGATTTTTTTATTAACTAATAGTTTTTTTATACATAGGCCGGCAATCGATTAGGTCAATTGATGGTAAGTGATCTCCACCGTCCATGTACGCCCATAATGCCAGAAAAATTATGGGCGCGTTGCCGACCTTAAAGGAAAGGCATAATTAGGAATTGGGAAGGGGAAGGGGATTTGTGCCTCCGGATATCTCACTCACCGTACGCACAAACGCAGCAGCAAGCCGCTACTTTACGTTGGTTTTCTGTGAGACAGTGGTAACGACCAATGTCGCTATTAATTACTTATAAAACTAAAGCTGCTTTTCTAACTAAGCTAGTTTACACTTTAAAATAGAATTGTTCATAAAAATATTTATTTTGTATCTATTTATTAGATATAAGTCTATATTCCATTTTTGATATTTTTTTCTTTACGACGCGACGAAGGAACGTAGCAAATATACACAACAATACCAAAATAATTAATGGATAATTTTATTGGCCCTTACAATTTAAATGCTGGACACACACTAAAGTAAAATAAAGTGACATTTAGCCACGATTATTAGCCGGGCATGGCATTTGATTGCGTGAGCGGTAGGGCGGCAGAGCGTTGTGTTTGGAAGGAGAGAGGCGATGGAAAGCGAGGCTATTTTTATTTTTAATTTATGAAAAGATCCGGCGAAGGTTCTTAACGCATACATTTGTTTTTTAAATGTTACACTTTGTTACAGTCACTCCATGTTTTATTTCTCATGGCATCTGTTAGACATTATGCCAGTGTCAAGTTAGGTCACTCCATTTTAATGTTTTTTTTTTAATTGATAGGGTATAAGTTCAAGTTGATCCTACTTAAGTTTCATGAGAAATTCTACCTCTACGGGATTAAAATCGGAGAGGAGATAGTACAACTTCGTCATTTAATCAATAGATCAACAGAAAATCAGTAGATTTCGTTTTTTTTTTTTTTCCTATCTCGGCAATGTGGCTACGCTACACCTGATGGTAAGTGTAGCGCAATCCAAGAATAGTGTTGACGATAAACCAAGTGTCCATCGTAGGTCGGCAAGATCATGCGGGCCTATCAAAGGGCCAAGGCGGAGGGGAAGGAAAAAGGGATGCTAAAAGGATTAGGATCAGGGGGCAAGCCCTCTGGGAAGAACCGGATATACACTGGCTGACCCTGGAACGCGACCCACACAAGGTGGTGGCCCAATGGCAGGTTTTAGCACCAGTGTACGATGGTCGCTATCCGGTCGGATACAAGTATCCTGCCACCAGCAATTATTTAATTGAATGACGAGATGAGCAAGGCGCTCACCTGATAGTAAGCGCTACATCTGCCCATAAACAGAAGCAACACCAAACAAAACTTTGAATTATAAAGTACTGAATGGCACTGAACTGTGCCATTCAGTACTTTATAATTGTATACTGTGTGTCACCCCGAGACATAGGTTGTTAAGTCTCAAATGTCCAGTAATTTCACTGGCTTCAATGTCCTTCAAACCGAAACACAACAGTGCTTACACACTGTTGCTTGGTGGCTTGACCTGGCAGCAGAAATAGACGGCGCGGTGGTACCAACCCAGACGGCCTCTCGCATACGAGGGACCTACCATCTTGTTATAAAATGCGATATATAAACACTTGCTGTGAGTTGTATGTAAAGAACCTTAAATATGACACCTTTCCGTACTAAGAATTTATTTTATGATTATCTCCTCTTTTTCGAAGTCGGTTGATGACTATATTATAGCACAAAAAGTACCTTGTACGACACAATTTTTGGAGCTATGGAGAAGTGATTTTATCGCTAATTAACCAAAGCGAAGTACATTCACAAACATAAAATGAGTAATTTGGGCTCATTTGTGTTAGAGCCAGTCACGCAACCCCACCGATGCCTCTAAGGTCTCATTTATGACGTCAAAAACGATCCCAATCCAAGTCTCTAGATTGATCCGATAAAGCAAACTACACCCAAAATATAGTCACACAAATAGTCCTGACCCCACAGTAAGATACAAGTCCTGTGTCGTGAGCATCAGGAACTACGAGAGACTTTCCGTCTCACAACACCCAGACCCCGAAACAAACATTTGCGGATCACACAAACATTTATCTCGGTGTGGGGATCGAACCCGCGGCCTCTCGCTTCACAGCCGGCTACTCGCCCGCTGCGTCACGGAGGCTAAACTAAACGATTATATGGCGTTCAAACTTAACGTATTGGTACGTAGTTAATAGTTTTATGAGTGGTAGAGCCACGATGTAGACAGTTCTGTGACGATGTAGACGATGTACAGCAGGAATGGGCTATCTCGACCGGGTCGTTACCAATGTCTCACAAAAAACTGACATAAAGTAGCGGCTTGCTGCTGCGTTTCGTACAGTGAGATATCTGGCGTCCCAAATCACCTTCCCCTTCCATTCTCTTAAGGTCTTTCCTTTAAGGTCGGCAATGCGTCTATGATTCTTTTGGTATTGTTGGCTTGCATGGGCGGTGGAGATCACTTTCTTTCTTTATTTCCTTTCAAGACGTATTAATAAAAATAAAATAGACTTTAAAAAAAGCTAAAAATAAGACTGAAATATTTTCAGTCGGTGGTATCAAACATTGATTATTAAACGGTCCAATGAATTAATTCACACAAACGGCCCAGACCAGCACTGGCTGTACTGCCAGCTTATTGCTGAGTTGGAGCCTTTTTGTAACAAACATAGTTTTAAGTGTTTTTTTTTTCTGTTTCATTTTATACGAATGTATTTTGTGTTTGTTGCAAATTTTAATTTCTTTTGTTCTTTCTAGTACCACCAACTCAAAGTAGTTAATGTTAATTCAATTTTTTTATATTAAAATGTTTCTGAAATCTGGTTTAAAGGAAGGCCGACAATGATTCTTAGCTTGTGGAAAAAATCAATTCAACTAAATAAAATACAAATTTTTCTAATCGACATCGGCTTTACGTTCATAAATTCACGCCCGTTATAGTGTTAGGCATAGCCTATTAGGGTTATTGACGCTTAGTTTATCATCAACACAGGTGTCGAGGGACAGGAAAGTTTTAATTTATACCACCAATTAGTTTGACAATAAACATGATGTCGAGCTATGATCGTAGATCACGTGTAGGCACACTCCCCGGTACCGACCGACACCATACTTCATCGCACCCTCCAACTTTAACTTGCATGTCCCTTCGAACAACATTCACTAATTATAAGTGCTGAATCTGTTATAAAAATTAATTTAATAACTGTAAAATAGTCTCAATAACTCCCAACGGCAATAACCTAACCGATTAAAGATTATTTATAATAATAATACTAGCCCTGTATTATACATGTTCCACTGCTGGGCACGGGCCTCCTCTACTGAATGAGAGGGGTTAGGCCTTGGTCCACCACGCTGGCCTAATGCGGGTTGGCAGACTTCACATACCTTCGAAAAATCTTATGCAGGTTTCCTCACGATGTTTCCTTGACCTTTAAAGCAAGCGATAATTAACAATAATATACACGTGACTTAGAAAAGTCAGAGGTGTATGCTCTTGGGGCTGGTTTCGAACCTGCGACTTTCGTCTCGACAGTCCGTACCAATCCCCGCTGTGCTATCAGTTATAATGAGTACATTTATTTCAAAAATTCGATCAGCCGCTTTGAAATCCTCGGAACATGTTTCCTCAAGAGTCCCATATAGCCCATGCTGACGTGGGACAAATTGAGCACATTTGACAGGCAGGCGATCAGGTCGGATGCCGTGTCGCCAGCGCCGAAATTCGACCCGACACGCGATCGGTATATGACACTACCAGTTGACACCGCATTCGTGAATGTAAACTTTATATTTATGAGGCTAGGAGTTCGATTGCTTTGTGTAAGAGCTAGGGATGTTTATGTTGCATGATCTAATGGAGAAAATAAATCATAGAGTTTGTTAAACTACAATAAAGTCACTTGATTCGTCTGGTTTTTGAAGTGAAACTACTTTAGAATCGTGATGAAACTCGATGAAACGAAAATGCGTCACGACAAAAACAAACATATTCATAAATAGGATTTAGCCTGCGAGAGAATGAGATAGATTATAAGTATGCTAGTGTCTTTGCGCCTGCGTAAAACGAAGCATTCGGAAAATGTGTAAAAAACAACCTGATGTATTATTATTCGCGTTTTATTTTCAAAAATTCAAATTCATGATTTCCTTCACCGTTAAAGCAAGCAATAATTAACAATTGACATACACGTAACTTAGAAATGTTAGTGGTGTATGCTCTTGGGGCTGGTTTCGAACCGGCGACTTTCGTCCCGACACTCCATACCACTCCCCGATGAGCTATCGCTGCTGTACACTTGCACTTACTAATCGGTAAACAATTGGTGAGATAACCTTGGCGCGGCCAATTTAGGTTTATAGAATCTTGATTTCTCTCATAAGAACAATACAGTACAACTACATGAGATCAAACTTATAATAAACATTTCACAATCGAGTAATGAAGCATACAATAATCATTTAAATATTATTAGTTAAATACAACACACTAATGTAGGTAGAAATCACAATTTATGGACGGGTGAGTGTATACTGGTATCACAACTGAGCACGTAAAACTCAGTCCTAGCTGTCCACCCTGTGACCACGAAAAGCTTTCGAAACGTCGGGTTTAAAATAAATAAAAAACCGCGGTAAAATCCGTTTAAATTTTATTTCAATGAGTAATATTCGCGTAAAAATAAGAAATCATTCAGTCCTAGCTGTTATCAACTTACAGCAGTCGTTAAGCCAAATCCGTGGCTTTCGGGCGTCTTGAAATCTTTAATATTAAATTGCTCACTAACCATTCGATATAGAATAGACGACAATGTTTAGCTCTCCGACTGGTGATAGAGTTCGTGTGTCGTCTAATACGGTTCACATGCGCCCCGAACGAGCATAACTCTTGATTTATATGTAGAGTCGGTAGAGTCGCGTGTTCACTCGCTTCTATTAGTTTGCACCTTTTTGAATTTCAGTCCCAGTGTCATGGGCGATTATCGTTAGTATATTGACTCTACAATCCTAATAATATTATATTATAAACGCGAAAGTTTGTAAGTATGGATGGATGGATGGATTGATGTATGTTTGTTACTCTTTCACGTAAAAACTACTGAATGGATTTTAATGAAACTTTACAATAATATAGCTTATAACATCAGAATAAGACATAGGCTTTATTGCGGGAAAAGCAGATCACGCGGGCGGAGCCGCGAGCAAAAGCTAGTCTAATGATATATTCAGTTCATGATGTTTCTGACTTTGCTTGCAGTGTTGATGTTACTTGGGGGATCAAATTTAATTTTAAGTTACAAGGTGGTAGGTCCCTCGTATGCGAGAGGCCGTCTGAATTGGTACCATTGCGTTGTTTATTTATACCGCCAAGCAACAGTGTGTAAGCACTGTTGTGTTTCGGTTTGAAGGAAATTGAAGCCAGTGAAATTAATGGGCATTATGAGACTAAACATCTTATATCTCGGGGTGACGAGTGCAGTTCAGTGCCATACAGTGCTTTGTAATTCAAAGTTAGTTAGTTGTCTATGGGCAGGCGCTTATCATCAGGCGAGCGCCTTGCTCGTGTCGTCATTCAATCAAATAAAAAAAATGAAAAAGTATTTTACATGCAGAGGCTTAGCTGTGACCTTGCATTGGCTGAATATCTTTTACAAAAAACGCCTCTTTGGTCTATTGGGAGCAATATAGGCTTGGGAATTGGTAATCTCCTGGGTTTAAATACCAGGTTAGGCAACCATAATTTATTTTCTAGTATCCGTTCGAAAATATAGAAACAAGGTTGGCGAACCTACTTTTTAGTTTTTATTCGAAAATATAGAAACAAGCTACCTACCTACTTAATACCTTGCTGACCCCTCCGAAGATAAAGGCGTCAAACTTATGCTATATTTCATAACAATCCTATTAATATTATAAATGTTAAAGTTTGTTTGTTTGGATGTTTGTCCGTCAATCACGCTGAAAATTCTGAACGGATTTTGATGAAATTTGGTATACAGACAGGGTATGAGCTGACTTGGGTGATAGGATACTTTTTATCTCGGAAAAAGCAGATCACGCGGGTTGAGCCGCGAGCAAAACCTAGTTGATTTATAAGTCACAGATTACTCAGCGAATTACTTCAAACTTGATCTCAACTTTTCCACAAAAGAACATATCAAAGTGAGAACTTAAACTCATAAGCCCTTTCTCTTTCCAGGTATGGTTCCAAAATCGTCGTGCCAAGTGGCGTCGGCAGGAGAAGATGGAAGCGGCGAGGCTGGGCCTGTCAGAGTACGGATGTGGTGCGGGTGGTATGCCTCGGCTCAGCGGGCTGGGGCTACCAGTAGACCCGTGGCTTGCACCGCCGCTGCTTACAGCGCTTCCTGGTGAGTTAGCAGATACTTTGACTTTTAGATTGAATGACGAAACGGACAGGTCGCTCGCTTGATTTTTTTATACCATAAGCCAGTGGAATGGAGGCCACGTACTGGCAAGCGCAGCGTTGGACATCCTTCTACAAGGTGGACAGACGACCTGATAAAGATCGCAGGAAGTCGCTGGATGCAGGCCGCTTCCAACAGGTCGGTCTGGAAATCTTTGGGAGAGGCCTATGTTCAGAAGCGGACGTCTTGTGTCTGATGATGATGATGATGATGATAAGCCAGCAAACGAACAAGTGGGGCATCTGATGGTAAGAGATCTCCACCACCCATGTACACCCATAATACCAGCAGAATCATGGACGCGTTGCCGTCCTTAAAGGATAGGGATAATTAATGTATTGAAGGTATAAGGAAGGGGAAGGGGGTTTGGGCCTGCGGATATCTCACTCACCATACGAAACGGAGCAGCAAGTAACTTTACGTCGGTTTTCGGTGGTAACGACCTGGTCGAGCCGGCCCATTCATGCTGTAGACATAACTGTCTACAGCGCGGCTCTACCACTCGTATTATTTAATTGCTTTAGAAAGCAAGCCCATTGACAGGACCTCATAAACCTGATGGTTAGTGCACTGCAGTCCAAAAATAGAGTTGAACAACGATAGACAACATATCTGACGTAGGTCGCTGGAATTATGCCAGCCTGTTTATTAGCTTTTTACACTTCAAACTTCAAGCACTGCATTGTAGTCACTTTGGTGTATCAAGATAAATATCACTCCACTTATAGTTCACTTAACAGCCTCCAGTTCCTCCTCACAGTTTGACAGCCTCCGTGGCGCAGCGGGCGAGTAGCCGGCTGTGAAGCGAGAGGCCGCGGGTTCGATCCCCACACCGAGACAAATGTTTGCGTGATCCACAAATATTTGTTTCGGGGTCTGGGTGTTGTGAGACCGAAAGTTTCTCGTAGTTCCTGATACCCACGACACAAGACTCGTATCCTACTGTGGGGTCAGGACTATGTGTGTGACTGTCGTATAAAAAAAGAGGCTTTTTAAAACGTTGACATATTAACATTTTTTTATTATTTTCGTTTCCCAGGATTCCTGAGCCATCCACCATCAGGGTACCCGAGCTACCTGACTCCCCCCGCGCCTGCGCCCGCACCCCCCGCTCCGCCAGACCCTCGCTCTTCATCCATCGCCGCATTACGGATGAAGGCCAAAGAACACGTGGAAAACATCAGTAAAGGCCTGACGATGGTCTAGTCGAAACCTTCAGGGTTCGGAATCGAATAATATGACGTCTATATACGTCATGGTAAACTGTGCGGTATATAACTGAGAATTTTAGCTGAAAGTTTTGTAAATTATGTCATTATATGGATAAGAATATATTTGATTATTGTAAGTAATTTATCTTGTAAATGGTAGATATTGGTCGGATAAATTTGGACTTGTATTTAGTGAAAATATTCAATCATTTTGTACGACTGATTTTATTATTGGAGGACGAATTTTATTAATCAAAATTCGTTCTACCGATAACTTGTCGATATTTTAAAGGAACGTTTCATGACGTTATTCGGGTCGACTTTGCTAGGATGGAATAAAACAATTTCCTAGATTTATTTTATATTTATAGGAAGAAAATTGTTTATAAGTCATTGTAAATAACAGATGTGTGTATATTATAAATGTAATTGTCGTTGTTTGGTACAAAACAAGCAATAATAATGTTAGTATAAATTGTAAGGAAAATAGAACAAATAATATTTTTTGTCTTTGGTTATTTTTAGTGAAATATAATTTTATTCTTGGAATTTAATTTTAAACTTAATTTCATTACTACTGCTTATAATGAGCGTGATCGGACGAACAAATACCTTTTTTTTTACCGGAGCACGCCAAAGGGACTGCACTACACCTGATAGTAAGTGTAGTGCAGTCCAACAAACTAGCGGCAAACAATATTTTCATCGGTGGTCACCAGAATCATGCCGGCCTGTATAAATGCTTCGAAAAAATCGAGGGGCATGCGACAGGACAGGTGGATTACCGATGCAGGCACAGGAATACAGGGATGTACCCCTATACCCGCCCCAACTACTGGCTGATCCTGGAACGCGTGGCTCACTTCGGAGTGTGAAGTAGCATTTATACAGGCCGGCATGATTCTGGTGACCACCGATAAACTCATTGTTTGTCGGTGGTCGCTAGCTTTTTGGACTGCACTACGTTTACCATCAGGTGTAGTGCAGTCACTTTGTCGTGCTCGATTAAAAACAAGATTGATGAATGATCGTGATTTAATATCAAAAACAACTTTTTTTTAGTATTACAAAGACAGCTCAATGTTACAAATTTATATAGATAAATGGAACTTTGAGATTTGTAAATTTATGTAACTGTAACGTATTCGAGCAATATGCGTATGTAATATATAAAGTTATTGATATTTTAATAAATATAATTCAATCGATTTTTTATGTCTGCATATTAAAATTTGTACTGAATAAGATGATTTGTAATTTTTTGGTTTAAATAATTATAACGTGATTCCATTTTTATGTCATTTCCGTCTATCCGTCCCTATGTCACAGCCATTATCATCATCATCATTATCATCATCAGCCACAAGACGTCCACTGCTGAACATAGGCCTCCCCCAAACATTTCCAGACCGACCTGTTGCCTCGGCCTGCATCCAGCGACTTCCTGCGACCTTTATCAGGTCGTCTGTCCACCTTGTAGGCGGACGTCCAACGCTGCGCTTGCCAGTACGTGGCCTCCATTCCAGAACCTTTCTGCCCCATCGATTATCGGTTCTGCGAGCTATGTGGCCTGCCCACTGCCACTTCAGCTTGCTAATCCGCTGAGCTATGTCGGTGACTTTCGTTCTTCTACGGATCTCCTCATTTTTATAGTATATATAATACAATTCATTAAAGAATTAGTATATGAGAATAAGCCTACGAATAATTCATAACTATAATTTATAAATACTCTATTTTAAAATTAATTTGAATTCGAAAATAAACGTAATTAGTGTGTAAGTATAGATATGTATGTACTCCTGTGAAAATAATGTATATATTGTATTTAAATTAAACCACTTAGCGCCTGTCTCATCACGTCTGACCGAAATAGACTTTTTAAAAATAGCTGTCTTATATTTTGTGATTATTTTTTACTTAGACATTGTGAAATAGAACCTGAAATAGAACAAATGATTTTTATATAATATGACCATAGCAAATAATTTTTAAAAATAAATTTTTGGTAAACATTTTGGCAGGAAAACATTTTTTATAAAATATATTAAAAATTTTGGCAGAAAACATATCCTGTAAAATTTAGTTCGTTTTGTAAAATTTTAGAGAATTTAATTAAGTATTTCGAGAGCATTGAAAATGTACATAAAAGTATATAATTTTAGACATTATTACGTACATTAATTGATTACTTTACGTAATATTGATTTTAGATTACTTAACATCACGTCCAGTGTAGTAACATAGTTGTGTCAGGATAAAAAAAATAACGCCCCTACCCGTACTATTTTATTAAATAGTTCAGAATTTTAATATGAAAATACTTGATTTCTATACAAATATTATTCAGTACATGTACTATGTGATGTTTGCTCAAGCTAAATTATTTTACACTAGCTTTTGCTCGCGGCTCCGCCCGCGTGGTCTACTTTTCCAGGGATAAAATGTAGCATATGTCTTATTCTGATGTATAAGCTATATTATTGTAAAGTTTCATTAAAATCCATTCAGTAGTTTTTACGTGAAATAGTAACAAACATACATCCATACATCCATCCATCCATACTTACAAACTTTCGCGTTTATAATATTAGTAGGATTTTACATTTACAATATTTTACATTATATCGATAAATATTAATTATGATTTTAATGAAAACGTTTATAAACATAATGATTTCTTACGTTTACGCGGATGTTACATATTTGAAATAAAACTAATTTAAACGGATTTAGACGGGCAGTCCACCCCGTGACCACGGAGGCTGAAAGGCTTTCGAAACGTTAACAAAATTAAAATAAAAAAACCGCGGTAAAATCCGTTTAAATTAGTCTTATTTCAACGTTTATAAACTTTATTTTCGGGTGACGTGAAATGACTTCATACTTTTTTTTTTATAGGTTATACGATATATATCGTTTCTACTTTAAACTACATAAAGATAAAATAGAAATTAATTGCATTCAAACGTCATTAAAAACAATATTTATTTAATAATTATTTAAAACGTATTAATGACTTCATAGTTTTAAATATTGAAACCACTTTTGTCTTCATGACCTTTACTTACATTAAGTTAATTATAGGAGCGCTATCACATAAGGAAATCATGGTGGCATAGCTAATGATGCAATCCCAACATATCTCTCTGTTATCTCACATGGGGGCTTCGCATATGCTTAGCGATATATTCACAAGGTGGTAAGTCTCTCGTATCCGAGAGGCCGTCTGGGTTGGTGCCACCGCTTTGTCTATTTCTCCTGTCAAGCAACAGTGTGTAAACGATGTTGTGTTTTGGTCTGAAAGACATAGCAGCCAGTGATATTATTGAGCATTATGAGACTTAACATCTTATGTCTCGGGAGGATGGGCACAGTTCAGTGCTATGCAGTGCTTTGTGATTCAAAGTTCTGTGTGATGTTCTTTCTGTTACTTTATATTATAATTATCTCGCGTTGCATATGCTAAGCCCCCTGGCCACCGTTTGGTTGCGCGACCAAGCATATTTTAGTGGCAGTGCGACCTGGTTGCGTCACCAAGGAGTCCCAATAAGATAGCTGTTAATATACATTCCCGATGTCTTATGTTGTGTATATATTGTATATAATGTGTGGATAGAGCTAGTTAAGAAAAGTATACGTGAATGAGAGATAATAAATGTGTTCTTATATGTCGCCTTTTTTATTTGCAATATTACTACGACCAGTGCGACCAGCGAACCTAGACCTACGGTTTGTTTTGCTTATGTACATTTTCGAGTGGTAGAGCCACGCTGTAGACAGTTTTGTCTACAGCATGATTGGTCCGGCTCGATCGGGTCGTTTTTCTGGCCCTATATTATAAATGTCCCACTGCTGGGCACGGGCCTCCTGTACTGAATGAGAGGGGTTAGGCCTTAGTGCACCACGCTGGCTTAATGCGGGTTGGTAGACTTCACATACCTTTGAAAAATCTTATCGAGTTCTCAGGTATGCATTTCCTCACGATGTTTCCTTTACTGTTAAAGTAAGCGATAATGAACAATTACCACTGTCTCACAAAAAACCGACGTAAAAGAGCGGCTGGCTACTGCGTTTCGTACGGTGAGTGAGATATCCGGAGGCTTAAATCCCCCTCCCCTTTCCAATTCCTAATTATCCCTTTCGTTTAAGGTCGGCAACGCGCCCATGATTCTTCTGGTATTGTGGACGTACATGGGAGGTGAAGTCACTTACCATCAGGTGACCCACTGCTGTTGCTGCCGCTACTTTACGTCGGTTTTCTGTGAGACAGTGGTAACGACCCGGTCGAGCCAGCCCATTCATGCTGTAGACAAAACAGTCTACAGCGTGGCTCTACCACTCACATCGCTTCTCGGCCTTTTGGCTAAGATCAAAGTGTAGTTTGCCGGCCTGTGCTATAAAAAAAATCCCAAACAATACTTGCGTATGGATTGAAAAATTCTGTGGCGTAATGGGAGAATGAATAGTCGACTGCGTATGCGAGAGGCCGTCTGGGTTGGTACCACCGCGCCGTCTATTTCTGCTGCTATGCAACAGTGTGTAAGCACTGTTGTGTTTTGGTTTGGAGGACATTAAACCCAGTGAAATTACTGGGTAGTATGAGACTTAACATCTTATGTCTCGGGGTGACGGGCGCAGTTAAGTGCCATGCAGTGCTTTATAATTTAAAGTTTTGTGTGGTATTGCTTCTGTTTATGGGCAGGTGTGGCGCTTACCATCAGGCGAGCGCCTTGCTCGTCTCATCAATAAATCAAATTAAAAAATATATACATAATATAAAAATATTACGTGTTTAGTAAATTAAATTACAGAATATACTAATATAGACTTAAATACAATATATTACGGGGCATTATGAGACTTAACAACTTATGTATTAGGATTACGAACGCAGTCCAGTGCCATACAGTGCTTTGTAATTCAAAGTGGTGTTACGTTTGTTTGTATAGGGCAAGGCACATACCACCACCTCATCATTCAATTTATTAAAAAAACCGGGTTTTCATATTTAAAATTCTATGTTTGCCCGACCTGGTAACTGAACCCGGGACCTCACGGTTCCACAGCCTAACACTGCCACTAAACCAATGTGACGATTACATTCTAAGTACTAATATCTAGTTATTATAAAGTCTGGAATCCAATTAGCCGTCGCGACGACGCTCATAATTAATTTATCGGCAGACAATTAGAAGTGCGCGCCGTCGGCGGCCGATGATTCGATTACCACCAAGAAAATTAAGCAAAATACTCCATTTTGAAGGTACTTTTATATACAAGTACCTTCAAAATGGAGTATAGACAAAACTGTCTACAGCATGAATAGGCCGACTCGATCGAGTTATCATTCTCTCACAGAAAACCGACGTATAGTAGCGGCTTGCTGCGTACGGTGAGTCCGGTGATATCCGGAGGCCCAAATTCCCCTCCTCTTCCCGATCCCTTAATTATCCCTTTCCTTTAAGGTCGGCAACGCGCCTATGATTCTTCTAGTATTGTGGGCGTACAAGGACGGTGGAGATCAGGTAACCCACTTGCTCGTTTGCCGGTCTATGCTATAAAAAAATATATTTTTGAATTTTAGATGATCCATGAGGGTGAGGGTTCATTATGGCCCAGCTGCATCTAGAATTTAGAACCAGAACAGAACTTTCCAGTTATGAGTAGTAAGTAATCCAGAACGACTTTGTAGTAACGGGCTTTGTAGTAGATTAGCACACGGACACGTAACAAGAGTTATTGTTAAAAATAAATGTAACTAAGATTTATGTAAAATATTAACTAATAAAACATCAGAGACCTCGACAAATGATTTTATTGACGAGAAACTTTATTGTTATTTGCTATCGATTGTTACCTATTGATACTGAACAACAGATTAACTTGAAGTACACGCTATTAGATTAAAATTAAGACAGCCTCTACGGAGGCGGAGGCGGGAGGCGGCGCCATGGCGCAGCGGGCGAGTAGCCGGCTGTGAAGCGAGAGGCCGCGGATTCGATCCCCGCACCGAGACAAATGTTTGTGTGATCCACAAATATTTGTTTTGGGGTCTGAGTGTTATGAGACCGAAAGTCTCTCGTAGTTCCTGATACCCACGACACAAGACTCGTATCTTACTGTGGGGTCAGGACTATGTATGTGACTGTTGGGTGTATTTATTTATTTATTTAAATCGAAATAAAATTTAATTCACTTTGTAATAGCAGTAAAAACTTCCTTAGTGCACCGTTGTACCGTAGCACCGTAGCGTTGTACCCCGTAGCTGATCGTAGCGGCTCGCTTAATAAACGTAGCGGGCGTCATATTGTTTTTCTCAACTCTCACCCTATTTGCTCGCATCATGTAAGAGAAGGTTTACATGGCACCACGTTTTTTTTTCTATTTTATATATTTTTATATGTTATTTTAATATTTCGGAATACTTGATAGAAATGGTATTAGCAAATTTGTTATGCTGGCATATTCATTGAATATATGTAGATAGTTCATAGCAAGATGAGATTTTAATCGTATGAGAGTTGTTGTTAGCTATAGGGAAGTACAATCACCATGATAATCAGCTGATTTTTGTTGAGGAGGAGAAAAAGGTAGCTATCTGCATCTTTTTTCTATTTTTTATTATGATATTAGAAAGCAAAGGGATTTGTTTTATCCAGCCATTAACTTGAGACTAGTAGGAAAATATATTTATAAAAATTGGGTCAAATCCAAGTCGAATTCTCGTAATGAGGGTTCCAGGTCCAAACTCTTGATATTTAAATTTTTGTTAATGTTTTGTTATCAACAACAACTAAGCAGTACAACACTGAAAAAAAGACTAAAAAATCATTTGTAATAAATCAGATAATAAATAAGTACATATCTAAAAATAAATAATTTTGAATTGTATTTGAGTATGTTATATTTATTGTAAAATCTATGTGGCTTTTCTGTCGATTATGTGTGCATGGATCTTTAAGTTACGTGTATTTAAGTATAAGAGTGCCTCTTTCGCCAACAAACTGTGTACACAGTTTGGTGATTTGGTTATACAATGTAACTGTGGTTATTTATAAAATAAATAAAAAAAAAAAACAAACTTTTGCTCGCGGCTCCCCCGGCGTGAACAGCCTTTGCCGGAATTACACAGTAACCTATGTCCTAATGTAGGTCATGGTCTACCTGTGTGTTAGATTTCATTAAAACGTTCAACCGTTTTCATGATCCATTCTCAAGGTTCCACGATGCCATAGACAGACACACACATCCACAATATAAAGGAATCAATTTAAAACACCGTTATTTTTTATCGGGCGTTGCGAACTTGCGCCATGTAATCAGTCCCGAGTCTCGTAGCAAAATAAATAGTGCAACTTCGCGCTCGATTAGCAACCAACCGGCGCATTAACACGTTATTGGCGGGGAATCGAACCTACCTCCCCTCCCCAATCCTCCCAACACCCTTATCGTCTAACCAATACCACTGGCAAAGAAGATTGATTAAAAAAAGCAATTTCATTCCTATATATATATATATATATATTTTATTCGATTGAATGACGAGACGAGTAAGTCGCTCGCCTGATGGTAAGCGCCTGCCCATAAACAGAAGCAACACCATATAGAACTTTGAATTACAAAGCACTGCATGACTTTGCGCTCGTCACCCCGAGACATAAGATGTTAAGTCTCATAATGCCGAGCAATTTCACTGGCTTCAATATCCTTCAAACTGTTCCTTGGCGGCATAAATAGACGGCGCGGTTAGTACCAACCCAGACGGCCTCTCGTATACGCGGGACCTAACACCTTGTAATTTCTATTTAATTCAGCGCTATTTACATACATACGCACAACGCCTGTAATCTCCGAAGGGGTAGGTAGAGGTGCAATCACAGTGCTCAACTGGCACTTCACAGAATTTTTTAGGACCCCATATGATCAAAACTCAAGACTTCCATTCATCCATTTTGCTGGTGGGAGGATACTTGTATCAGACCGGATAGCGACCACCGTACACTGGTGCTAAAACCTACCATAGTGGCCCACCTTGTGTGGGTCGCGTTCCAGGGTCAGCCAGTGTATATTTGTTTCTCCCCAGGGGGCTTGCCCTCTGATCCTAACCCTTTTCCCATCCCTTTTTCCTTCTCCTTTCCCTTGGTCCTGGGATGAGATACCGCAGGGTCTTTATATAATCGGCAACGCACCCATGATTCTTCCGGTGGTGGGCGTACATGGGCGGTGGAGATCATTTACCATCAGGTGACCCACTTGCTCGTTTGCCGGCCTACGCCATAAAAAAACCATTTGAAAAAAGCCGCGGGTTACAACTAGTTTTTTTAACCTCCCCATAACGCATGATAAATACCCTAATAAACAAACAGCTTACGAAGTCAGCCACATAAAATAATAATTAGTGTTGTGCGGGGTAGTGCGGAGTTGGGTAGATAGGGTTGCCATCATATTAATTAAGCCAGACAAAGTCCCAAATATGTCCTAAAAATGTTATAAATTTGTCGTATAAGTTGCCACTTTGTTTTTTACTAGCCCTGTATTATATTGTCCCACTGCTGGGCACGGGCCTTCTCTACTGAATGAGAGGGATTAGGCCTTAGTCCATCACGCTGGCCTAACGCGGGTTGATAGACTTCACATACCTTCGAAAAGTCTTACCGAGTTCTCAGGTATGCAGGTTTCCTCACGATGTTTCCTTCACTTCACTTCATATACACGTGACTTAGAAAAGTTAGAGGTGTATGCTCTTGGGGCTGGTTTCGAACCTGCGACTTTCGTCTCGACAGTTCGTTCCAATCTTCGCTGAGCTATCGCTGCTTCCACTTATGATGTTATAAATGTAAGTCTAGTGGGAGCGTTCTAAGGCTGAGAATCGTAGGGTCCTAGGATCAATGGATAATAACAGACCAATATATGGTTAAACAACGTAGTAGACGTAAGGAACTAATTAGTAGGGGCTATTTTCCAACAAGCTAGTTGTGGGTTTAAAATTATGAAAATACGATTACACAATCGCGTTACCGCATTCATAAGGCCTTGATTTACCCGACAATGTTGAAGTGTTCATCGAACGGAGTAGGAAATATTCCGAAGAATCTAGCTTAGAATGGCAACCCTAGATGCGGGCGGTACGGGGCGGTGCGGGGCGGTGCGGGGAGAGTGACTAATTGACGAAATTAATCTTTAGCCTCAACTCATTTATAGCCACTTGTGCGATAATATTATTATTTTTAACTACGCTTTACTTTATTTCGGTTTTGATTAATTAAGAAAGATAAAAATATTTTTTTTATATCCAACTTTGATTATGTTCTATTTTCACCCATTAAAACGGAAGAGTTTAAGGCATGAATACAATAGTAGCCGTTTTTTTTTTAATGAACATCGCCATATACAGTATAAAAAAAGTGTGCGACGCAGCCTCAGTAATACTAATTTTCTGTCTATTCTATTATGTCATAAAAGAAACGAATCAATTTTAATGATCGTTTCACAAAAAAACAACAAAACACTAGCTGTCACTCGCGGTTTCACCAGCCACGCTGTATCCAGTTTTATCTATCTGGGCCGGCTCGACAGGGTAGGTACCACTGTCCCACAGAAAACCGACGTAAAGTAGCGGCTTGCTGCTGCGTTTCGTACGGTGAGTGAGCTATCCGGAAGCCCAAATCCCCTCCCCTTTCCAATCCCTAATTATCCCTTTGCTTTAAGGTCGGCAACGCACCCATGATTCTTCTGGTGATGGGCATACATGGGCGGTGGAGATCACTTACCATCAGGTGACCCACTTGCTCGTTTGCCGGCATATGCTATAAAAAAAAAAAAACGAGACAAAATCCGTTTAAAATAGTTTTATTTCAATGAGTAATATTCGCATAAACATAAAATTATTAAATTATTTTATTTATTATTATCATTAAATAAATTAACTATTATCTCTATAAATACAACTGGCATGCTTTTACAACCCTAAACATTAACCCTCATCACAATTAACATTGATATTAGTGTTAAATGCCTGTGCGAGCTTTTATGTTAATCGCCAGTTATTTGTCATTAAATGCATTGCGTCGCTCACGTGAGCTGCTCGTTAGGACAATTTTCTAACTATTGTCAAAAATACTACCAATGGGTTTGTATCTATACATAGTATACTATAAAATGAAGTCGCTTCCGCTGTCTGTTCGCTTAGATCTTTTATAGTTTAAACTATACCACGGATTTTAATGCAGTTTTCAGCAATAGATAGAGTGATTCATGAGGAAGGTTTATGTTATACACATAAACCTTCCTCATGAATACACTATATAATACATACAAACATTTGTAAAAGATGTGTTTTTGGATAATAAATGATTATTATTATTATTATTATACATATTATAGTACAGAAAAGCTGAAAAATTCAAAGATTTGTAATGTGATGTCGTATGTATCTAATTGTATATTGCATACATACATATGTATATTTTTAATTTTATTATTATGATTGAATGACGAGACGAGCAAGGCGCTCGCCTGATGGTAAGCGCTACGCCTGCCCATAAACAGAAGCAACACCACACATGGAACTTTGAATTACAAAGCACTGCATGACACTGAACTGCGCTCGTCACCGCGAGACATAAGATGATAAGATTAAGTATAAGATGATAAATCTTCTCAAGAATTCTTAGTTATGCAGGTTTATTCATAAGTTATCTATCACCGTTTATGCTAGCAGTAATTATAAACCAATACAGAGGTAACACAAAGTCAGAGGTTTCTACTCTCGGGGCTGTCTTCGAAACTACGAATTCAATACAATACAATACAAAAACTCTTTATTGTATAACAATAATCACATACAATTATTTAGCATAGGACTACTTAATGGTTTTACAATGGGCGGTCTTATCGCTACGAGCGATCTCTGCCAGACAACCTTTGGATGGACAGAAGCTGAAGTGAAAGAAGTCACGGTGGTGTACAATAAAGAGATATAGAAAGAGAGATTGAGAGACAGGGATATATTAATATTTATATAATATTTATTAATTCCATCACGAAAGTCGAACCACTCCTCGCTAGACAATGCTATCACTACCTTGCACTTGTTTATAAAACTAAACAATAATAAATACACCATTATTAATTAAAAACGTTCGTCTAAACTCTTCAATTACATTGCAGTGAATTGTTTGCATAGTTCAGCTACTCGGCGCCGCGGCGCTAGTGTTGGGTCTGATTTTTAATTACGCTCGTGCCTCAGGCGCGCGGTGCGACGCCGCGTCACAATTTGCAAGTCAAAGCCGCTGAAAAAACCCTAAAACACCCGACACACAGCCCTTTGGCACTCGATGGAAAACACAGAGGGCTGTGGAGTACACACAGATTTTTTTTATCACGGTATATATTATATTTTTGATTTACACCCAACAGTCACATACATAGTCCTGACCCCACAGTAAGATACGAGTCTCGTGTCGTGGGTATCAGGAACTACGAGAGACTTTCGGTCTCACAACACCCAGACCCCGAAACAAATATTTGTGGATCACACAAATATTTGTCTCAGTGCGGGGATCGAGCCCGCGGCCTCTCGCTTCACAGCCGGCTACACGCCCACTGCGCCACGGAGGCTGTTAAGCTGGCATATAATGTGTACAGTGGCAATAAAAAACTATTTTTGTATGTTTGATACGAGACAATGACTGAGTAAGACCACACTACACTGATTGTATAAGAAGTAAGTTTTATATACCTATTCGAATGCTGGTGGTAGGATATTCTATTCCGATCGGATAGCGACCACTGTACACATGGTGTTAAACCCTATCACGACACTAAAAGACGTTAGTTCACTGTAATGTCAAGTCACTTATTACTATCTATCTATCAAAGACATTTAGGCATTCCCAGAGACTCGCCGAGCTTCACTGCTCTGTGTCAACAAAAACGCGTGCCACTGTTGATCCTGGTGCACAGGAGTTACAGTGGCGAGTGTGTGGGCGGGATAGCCTCTATCTATCTTATTACTATTACTGATTTGACTTCAAGTCAATTGAAAATCAGCGCTGTAGTAATGCTAAGTACTGCAGCAAGTAGCTGAATAAGAGATCCTGTTGTTGGAGCAAGTTAATTTATTTCTATTAAAGTTTTTTGTAACATTTACCTTTATTTCACCTCTATATTGCTCCAATAATAAACACATTTTTCTTTCTTTCTTCTTTCTTAATTAGAATTCAAAAAATAATCATTCAAAGCGAGATAATGCTTTACACTACATTACAGAATGCATAAAATATCAGAAATAATCTTGAAATTGACGTCGCAGAAGAATAATTCAATTCTAAAAAATTACTGACTTACGTCTAGGCCTTACACCTTTAATCATTTTAGGAGGCCCAAGAGACAATGAGACAGATTTAATATTATTTTAATTACTATAAAGTAGGTATGGCTAGCTATTCTTGTAATAAATTAAAGAATTTCATCAGACTTTTTACTTTCTCATGGCCAATGGATGCATATATCACAAAAACACCGGGAAATGTTATCATAAGACGTTAAATAAGAATAGCATCGCTGGCAGCGGTTCAAAGAGCTCGTAACATAAATTAAAAGAATCTGCGCAACATTCATTTCACAATACAGACAATAGTCTTGAAAAAAATATCTATTCATTCACGATTTTCTTGATATAATATGCAAAATCTTTTATTGAAACATCTTTAACTGAGTAAACTAAAATGGCATCGCATTCGGAAGCTGATGCATATTTTTTCGAATAATTATTTGAGTTATGATTACACTCACGCGTTTAAACCCCAAAGCGGTAGGTAGAGGTGTAACTAGTATACACACATTTTTCCGAACTTATTTCCATCTCATGATGTCAGGAAACGAGCCTATCGCCATATCGTGCACAATTCTAGACTCCGGACATCAGTCCGCTCAGTATCAACAGAGCAATTAGTGATAGACACACCTAATATCACTTTTACCAGACCCGGGAATTAAACCCGAGACGTTAGCACTCAGTCCAGCAGTCTTACCGTGTATGCATTACAATGCAAGAGGCAATTTTTCGACAGTCAAGATGCTACGTCTTTTGACCGTGTCAGAGTAAAAAATATGTGTGTACAATTCACACACGGCAGAAGTGAAACTTCAGAAAAAACACGTGAATAATACACCACGTGGTTTATGACATATTGTCCGAAGGCTTTATTGTACGCAGGCTCAAAGACACGTCATAGCATGTATCTCATTCTCTCGCAGGCTAAATCCTATTTATGAATATGTTTGTCCCTTTTTACTGTCGCTTTTTCGTTTCATCGAATTTCCAAATCACAACGGTGCTAAAGAAGTATCATTTAAAAAAATAACAGTAACACAACTCCAATGGTTTTTATGTCCCACTCACTGATCTCTCTCGGAGGTGAATTTCGTTAGCTCTCATTTGTTTTGTCGTAATTGCTCGAGATATGAGGGTTTATTGAGGCGCCCCCCCTCCCTCCGCGCCGCCTGCACCCCGCCCCGCCCTACCACTTTATTGGATTGGCTCATTGGCTCTTTACGGAGTGAATTTTATGTAACCACCTCATTAGTGCTGCAATGGCTTATCCCAATTTATGTCGTCTGTTATTTAAACGATCTGTTATAAGATTGTGTAGGTTTCATAACAGAATTTTGCGAGTGGTGGACGCAGTAGATAATTCGGTCGTTTGACTGTTGCTTCCAACGAGAAAGTAGATCACCTGATGGAAGTGATCTCCACTGCTCATGAACATCGACAATACGAGAAGAATCTTAAACTGGTAATTCCATACTGTTGACAGTTTTGTCTACAGCATGAATGGGCTGGCTCCACCGGGTTGTTAGCACTTTCTCATAGATACCCATGTAGAGTAGCAACATGCTGCTGTATTTCGTACTGTGAGTGAGATATCCAGTCGCCCAATTTATCTACCCCTTCCCAATCCTTTAATCCACTCTCTAGGAGTGCGATGAGAAAAAGATAAAATGGTGATACCGACCTAAGCAGCCTCTTGCATGCGAGGGACCTAGTGATTATGACGAGTATACTCACATAAAATAACTTAAACATGCAGTAAAAATATACGGCACTGATACGAAATCCTCGGTGCGCTAAACCATCGTCAAGCCTCTTCTTGTACTGAATTTACGGATTTTTGTATAAGACTCTGTTAATATTCGCATTGGACAGAAAAAAGTATTTGTTAATAAAATAAGTTTATTACAAACTATCGCAAAGGTTTTGTCACTTAATAGCCTTCGTATTGTAGCCAGCTATGAAGTGAGAGGTCGCGGGCCCTATCCCCGCACCGAGAAAAATGTTAATGTGATTCACAAATATTTGTTTCGTATATGTGTGTTGTGCGACGGAAAAAAATTGTGGGTTTCACATAAATATTTTACGAAATAAATGAATTTCCAATTTGAATTTAAAAGTCTCTCGTTGTTCCTGTTGAGTATATTTTCACCCTACGAAGCCACAAATCCCACGATTAAACACACACTCACATATAGTTATAGATTAATAACATCTCTCTTTTTTTTCGGGAGTTAAAAACAAAACATCTGGGATAGCATACTACCATCTAGCGAAAAAAACTAGATATATTTTTCATTAGTGCCATCTAGCGTCAAGTAGCCAAAAACATCTAAATACTACTTGTGTTCATAGATGTCGCTTTTCTTAATATGCTCACTATATTATTTAAAATAAACAAATTATTGACTGGTCATGTACTGGTCAAAATAATTTAATTTTAATTACATTGCTGGGTGATTTATTATTTTTTTAATTATCTATTGATGGTATTATAAATGTTTCTAGTCTTTCACTAGATGGCGCTGTTCCTTGATTGTTTAAAACTTATTTCGGAAAATAAAGTGGCCCGGAACATTTTTAATTACGAAGTTGGCTCATTATTGCGGATAAACAGCGCTCAGACGTCGTGTTTGCTGAAGACATCGGCATAACGTTATGTTTAGCTCCGGTACCGTCTGAGACTTGCAATTTATTTGCTCGTGCTATCGTTTATGAGTTAAAACAATTGTTTGCATTTCTCTGATTCAAACTGGAGGCCATTAGGTTGGTTTTAATTTTATTGTATTTTCTGTGTTTGGGTTTCGAGGTTTGTCTTTTTATGAACAATAATGTCATTTGATTAACTCGGGGAAAATAGTCGATTACTGTTTTTTTACAATAAAACAGGTTTTTATCCGAGCAATAGAATGACTACAATACACCGTTTATACAACATTCAAACATTTTGTCTCGGTGCGGGAATTGAACTCGCGGCTTCTCGTTTCACAACCGGCTACTCACCTATTGCGCTACAAAGGCTATCTTACAGATATGAGTTTAAACGATAGTAATAAAATTATACAAAATATTTTCTGAGTGGTAGAGCCACGATGTAAACAGTTTTGGCTATAGTACGAATGGGCGGGGTCGTTACCACTGTCTCACAGAAAGCAAACGTAAAATAATGACGTTTTGTGACTGAGATATCCAGAAGTCCCAATCCCCCTCCCTCTCAATGCCTTATTTATCCCTTTTTGTTAAGTTCAACAACGCGCCCATAATTCTTCTGGTATTGTAGGCATACATATGCAGTGGAGATTACTTACAGGTGATCCACTTACTCGTTTTCCGGTCTATGCTATAAAAACTAATTTCAGCAATTTTCCAATAATAAATAAATACACAATGAAAAAAAATACATAAAAAACTTATAAATTACTTTATTCCGTCGTCATAAATGACAGACTGGAATCAGATGACCGATTATACTTATTCGTAAACACTGAAGATTGCCGAAACGCATAATTTAATTAAATCTATTATTGTCTATATAAATGTAGATATGTACCTCCATGTACCACCATCGCGGCAACCACGACCTCTCTGTCAAGAGTGCCCGACTAAGCAGAAATGTAAAGAACGAATATTTCAGTCTAAAATAAATAATAACAAATCACCTAAATGACTAGAATCAAGGCTTGTATAAATGCTTTTTCACACTCCGTTGAGAGAAGAAGCAAGCGACAGGACAGGCGGATGAACGATGCAGGCACAGGCATACATACCCCTATACCCGCACCATCCAACCATCAAGTTAAATCGCAAGCCCTTCCGGAGAACCGGATATACACTGGTTGATCCTGGATCGCGATTTACACAAGGTGTGTGGGTCAGTATGACAGGTTTTAACATCATGTCTACAGTGTTCGCTTGGCCGTCATGCACGAAAAAAAAGCACTGAATATAATTGTATAATTGCTCTTCTGTATAGGTAACTGACACGAATCCGTCGTGTTTTCTAAGGTAATTATAATAATAACATTAGCCCATTAATAGACACGTCTCACTGTTGGGCTTGGGTCGCCTCTACGATTTTTTTAAATTATTTTATTTAATGACGAGACGAGCAAGGCTCACGCCTGATGGTAAGTACCACGCCTGCCCATAAACAGAAGCAACACACAACACAGAACTTTGAAGCAAAACTTTGAACAAAGCACTGCACGGCACTGAAATGCGCTCGTCACCCTGAGACATATGAGGTTAAGTATCATAATGCCCAGTAATTTCACTGGCTTCAATGTCCTTCCAACCGAAACACAACAGTGCTTACATAATGTTGCTTGGCGGCAGAAATAGACAAAGCGGTGGTACCAACCCAGACGGCCTCTCGCATACGCAGGATGCATTGGCCTAATGCAGGTTGTCAGACTTCACACACATTTAGGATTCTTTTGAAGCATTTCCATATATGCAGGTATCCTCACGATGTTTTCTTCACTATTATAGCAAGCGTGAAACAACATTGAATACACACATCACTTAGAAAAGTCAAAGGTGCGTGGCCTTATAGTACTTTCGTCTAAGCCAGAGGTTCCCAGACTTTTTTCTCATATAGACCACTTTCAAAATTTTGCTGGTTGGTAATACCCCCCCTGAATATGGAATTTGCAAGTTTTTACAAGTAATTGTCGCTGAGCTTCTTAAAATATTATCTGCCTTCATTGATAGGTGAAGTCAAGCCAACATTTTAGTTCTTCACTATCGAAAGCAGATAAATTTTCGTGGTCCTCCGCTTACGAATTGTGAACCCCCATTTTTTGTCACGCCAATGTAGAGCCCCGTCGAGTCTCCCGTGGACCCTGGGGGTCCACCTGGACCACTTTGGGAACTAAGGGTCTAAGCTAAGTCTCTACTCTCGCTTACCTATCACTGCTTCAATCATTACTATACACAAAAGAGTTTCATTTAAATGAACTCCTAACAAGTAATACATTCCATTCACAGCAGAATGAATCGTTCAAAAAGTACATAACACTTGAAATATACCCATTCGTGGCGCAAACAGGCGGTTAATATCGTGCCCGCGCGGTGTGCGGCCAGCCTAACGCCGCTCGGCTAATGCGGCGACCCCCTAAACGCCAATTTAATAAAGTAAGCTAAAGCCGCGCGCACACGGCGCGCTCCGCAGTAATAACGTTTGTAAAAATATCCGCAGACACACTGTTAAGGCGCAGTTCTCAATGATTATTTTATTACACTGTTTTTGAAGTGATACTTCTTTAGTTGTGATTTGAAAATTCGATGAAACGAAAAAGCGACAGTAAAAGATACAAACATATTCATAAATGGGATTTAGCCTGCGAGAGAATGAAATAGATTACAAGTTTACAGTGTTTTCTGTAATCTTCGTCTTCTCTTTATTTTTTTCCTTTATTAGAAAGGCAAGGAATTGCATATTATACAGCCTCATCGTCCTACAAAGGCTTCGTATATGCGTAATACTTGCTTCTGCCCAAGCGTTCTACGTATATATGTTTGTACGTATGCTATCACGTGTCTTTGCGCCTGCGTACAACGAAGACTTCGGAAAGTATAAGTAAGTCATAAACAACGTAGTGTATCATTCAAGTATTTTATTTTTTTGCATACAAATAGGTGATAGGTACATTACGTACTTCGATTGTCGGCAGAATTATGCCGGTCTGAAGTTACTCGATGTATACTGGCTCACCCCAGAATGCGGCTTGTCTAAAAGAGTAACTATGTTTGATTTTTACCATATGTACGGTGGTATCTTATGGTATCTGTCTGTCTTCCTGGGGTGACGAGCGCAGTCCAGTGCCATGCATTACTTAGAAATTCAAATTTCTGTGTGGTGCTGCTTATGTTTACGGGCAGACGTGGCATTTACCATCAAACATTATACCTGCTTATCTCGTCATTCAAGCAAATATAAAATTCTCGATTCAATCTAACCCTTAAAAGCTCGGGGGTGCGGTCTCGTAGAGTTTTATTTGCACGGCGCCTTAACCCGCGCGCGCTGCCAATATTAAATTCTGCAATGGTACCACCCCGCACTCCCCGCAACCCCCCGCAACCCCCGCAACACACCCCCTCGCCCGCAACACCGCCGAGCATCATTTCAATTACATTATGTGTTTGTTGAAAACAAATTTTCGAACTCAAGTTGAATTACCTACAAATGTTTGTAGAGATTTCCGTTTTTCTAGTTAATTGATATTATAGCATAGCAAACGGGCAGGTGAGTCACCTAATGGTAAGTCACCGCCCAAGATAATCCCCAATACCAGAGGAATAATGGCTGTGTTCCCGACCTTAAAGGAGAGGGATTGGGAAGGGGAGGGGATTTGGGCCTGCGGATATCTCACTCACCGTACGGAATGCAACAGTAAGCTGCTAATTCACGTCGTTTTTCTATAGTAACGACCCGGTCGAGCCAGCCCATTCATGCTGTAGACAAAACTGTCTACAGCGTGACTCTACCACTGTCGTCGAAGCACTATTGGAACGTAGTTCCTTATCGCGCGTTGCGAAAGGGGGCTAGACGGAAAAAATTGGTACGAAAAGTTGGCACGAAAAATTTTGTCACGACATAATTCCCCGACCAGCCAGCGTTAGCTGACCTCCCTGGAACATCGATAATTTCGAAGTCCCAGGTGGCGTCACACAGTGACCAGTCAGCTTGGACCGGACTTTCACAAGACTTTGACCTTGAACCCCAACCGTGACCTTGACCTTGACCCCGATTTTTACATTGACTTTGACCTTGACCTTGACACCGATTTTTACCTTGACTTCGACCTTGACCTTGACCTTGACCCCGATTTTTACCTAGACTTCGACCTTGACCTTGACCCAGATTTTTACCGTGAGTTAGACCTTGACCTTGACCTTGACCCCGATTTTTACCTTGACATCGACCTTGATCTTGACCCCGATTTTTACCTAGACTTCGACCTTGACCTTGACCCCGATTTTTACCGTGACTTCGACCTTGACCTTGACCTTGACCCCGATTTTTACCTTGACTTCGACCTTGACCTTGACCCAGACCTTGACCCTCAAAATTAAAATTAAAAATAATCGAAAGGAACTTCGTTCCATCCGGGTGTCCCTTGACACCTCTCAAGTTTTTTGTTTTCTTTGAAGGGCATAGGTAGTGAAATCACTGTGCATTATTAAATTTAAAATCATATATTTCAGCTACTGGCAAGCGCAGCGTTGGACGTCCACCTACAAGGACCGACGACCTGATAAAGATCGCAGGAAGTCGCTGGATGCAGGCCGCTTCCAACGGGTCGGTCTGGAAATCTTTGGGGGAGGCCTATATTCAGCAGTGGACATCTTGTGGCTGATGATGATGATGATATTTCAGATTATGATTCCACGATACTTAACAGTATTTTCTAATTCAAAGTTCTAGTTGCCGGCTTCTGCGATAAAAAAGACAAAGTGGACTTACCCAGACACCCCCGCGTATACGAGGCTCATTTATCCTAGTAGGATAGAATTTAGTTTCTCTCTCTACACCAAATATGCTTTTTTATCCTAGCACGGCTAAGTGACTGCACTACACCTGATGGTAAGCGTAATGCAGTCCAAAAAAACCACCGAGAAACATTGAGTTTATCGGTGGTCACCAGAGTCAGTCACAGAGAGAAGAGGCAAATCGAAGACCTTGCGACATGGCAAGCGGATGGCCGATACAGGCACATTGATACAAGAATGTACCCCTATACCCGCGGCAACCAACCATCAAGTCCTGTCGCAAGCCCCTCGGGAGAACCGGATAAACACTGGCTGATCCTGGAACGCGATCTACACAATGTGTGTGGATCACAATGGCAGATTTTAACACCATGTGTACTGTGGTCGATATCCGGGCGGATATGAATATCCTACCCATCCTTGGTTTCTTAAAGACCTAGTTGAGTAGGAGAGTTAATAAAGGATTCTAATAAAGTGGCACAATGTGCCTACTAGCAGTATAATTGATATTTCTACAAAACGCGTATCATATTCTATTAAGTTTGGATGAAACTAAAGATTATAGACTAAGAGTCTTAATGTAAAAATAAATAATAATATTTTCACTCTATGAGAAGCATGGTATGCCTGTGTCTTTTTATTTATTTGATTGTATGACGAGACGAGCTAGTCGCTCGCCTGATGGTAAAAGCCACGCCTGCCCATAACCAGAAGCAACGCCACACATAACTTTGAATTACAATGGCACTGAACTGCGCTCGTTGCCTCTAGACATAAGATGTTAAAGTCTCATAATGCCCAGAAATATAACAGTGCTCACACTCTGTTGCTTGGTGGAAAAAATAGACGAAGTGGTGGTACCAACCCAGGCGGCCTCTCACATACGAGGGACCTACCACCTTGTCAATGATGATATTTCAGACGGCAACTTTTTTTTTACTCGAGCACGGCAAAGTGACTGCACTACACCTGATGGTAAGCGTAGTGCAGTCCAAAAGACCAGCGACCCCCGACAAACAATGAGTTTATCGGTGGTCACCAGAGTCATGCCGACCTGTATAAATGCTTCTTCCCTCTTCGCAGAGGGAAAAAGCAAATTGAGGGGCCTGCGACAGGACAGGCGGTTAACCGATGCAGGTACAGTGATACAAGGATGTACCCCTATACCCGCCCGAATCAACCATCAAGTCATGTCGCAAGGCCCTCGGGAGAACCGGATATACACTGGCTGATCCTGGAACGCGATCCACAGGAGGCGTGTGGATCACTATGGCAGTTTTTAACACCATGTGTACGGTGGTCGCTATCCGGGCGGATATGAATATCCTATCACCAGTAAAACTTATGATGCTGTTTACATTATTTATTTGTTTGTAAGTTTATTCACGCAATAACTTACTTACTTTCTTTCCACCTGTCGTTGTCCCACTAGCAGTAGGGTGTAACATGTTTTTTAACACATGTTACAGAACGATTTGGCCTGTAATTTTTACGACCGGCCGCCTGCCTGACAGCAACCCCTCTGGAGTGAAACAGCCAGACCCAAAAATATTTGTGGATCACATAAACATTTTGCCTAGGTGCGGGAATCAAAATCTCTCGCTTCACAGCTACTCGTCTAATGCGTCACAGAAGCTGCCTACGCACTAAGCTTACGTCAGTAAAAATTAAGAAGTAATTCAGACCAAATATTAACTTAGATAAATTTTCCAAAATGTTCCCTAGCTCTGAGTCCATCCCGACCGCCACTATTTGCTCTGAGCGATATTAGACAAGTTCCACGACCGCTTCGTTTACAGCTAACGACTGCTAAACTATATTAATAATCGTTATTAACCTGCCCACCCCCCGCCTCCCTGAGTGATGCCGGGGGAAGGGACCGGGTGGAGATACATTGTTGGAATCTGCTATCTGTCAAAGTGTGGACGAATTTAATTGATTCGCGCAACGAGAGCGGCGGTGTCGCTGTGAGGGCTATGCTATGTTTTTTTTATAGCAAAGGCCGGCAAACGAGCAAGTGGGGCACCTGATGGTAAGTGATCTCCACCGCCCATGTACGCCCACAATACCAGAAGAATCATGGGCGCGTTGCCGACCTTAAAGGAAAGGGATAATTGGGGATTACGAGGGAGAGGGGGTTTTGGGCCTCCGGATATCTCACTCACTGTTTGAAACGCAGCAGCAAGCCGCTACTTTACGTCGGTTTTCTGTGAGACAGTGGTAACGACCTGGTCAAGCGGCCCATTCATGCTGTAGACAAAACTGTCTACAGCGTGGCTCTACCACTCGTAAATGTATGTTTTAGTAATAGGGAGAAAGATTGTTGTGTGGATCGCGTTCCAGGATCAGCTAGTGTATATCCGGTTCTCCCGAGGGGCTTGCGACATAACTTTATGGTTGGTTGGGGCGGGTATGGGGGTACATTCCTGTATCCCTGTGCCTGCATTGGTGATCTGCCTGACTTGTCGCAGGCCCCTCGATTTGCTTGTATCCTCTCCGAAGAGGGAAGAAGCATTTTTACAGGGCCGGCATGATTCTGGTGACTATCGATAAACTCATTGTTTGTCGGTGGTCGCTAGTGTTTTGGACTGCTACGCTTACCATCAGGTGTATGCAGTCACTTTGTCGTGCTCGGATAAATAAACTTATCCCCGGCGACTGATGTTGCTCTTTGTAAGCCAGTCGGCCTGATACTAGAGCTAGATGTTCATTATCTTGAACTGCGTAGACTATAGTTCTCAGTGAGGAGGTACCCTCTGGGCCATTATCCGCCGCGACTGATATTGCTACTTGTAAGTCAGGGAGCTTGTTTTTATTTCACTGTTTGATAGAAAGAATGGATGATCAAGGCGCTCGCCTGATGCTAAGCGCCACGCTTGTCCATAAATAGAAGAAACACCACACAGAACTTTGAATTACAAACCACTGAATAGCACTGAACTGCGCTCGTCAGCCCGAGACATATAAATAAATAACACCCAGTCAAACATGTAGCCCTGACCCCACAGTAAGATACGAGTCTTGTGTCGTGGGTATCGGGAACTACGAGAGACTTAGTGGTCTCACAACACCCAGACCCGAAACAAATATTTGTGGATCAGACAAATATTAGCTCGGTGCGGGAATCGAACCAGTGGCCTCACGTTTCACAGTTGGCTACTCGTCCACAGCGCCACGGAGGCTGTCAACATACAACATGTCGACATAAGATGGTTAGTCTGATAATGCCTAGTATTTTCACTGGCTTCAATGTCCTTCAAACCGAAACACAACAGTGGTTACACACTGTTGCTTGGCAGAAATAGAAAAAACGGTGGTACAAACCCAGACAGCCTCTCGCATACGAGGGACCTACCACTTTGAGCTTTTTATTATCTTGAGCTTTATAGCCTATAGTTCTCAGTGTGATGGTACCCTGGTGCTATTATCCGCGGAGAGTGATGTTGCTCATTGTAAGCCAGTGATCTCGACACCGGAGCGAGCTTTTTATTCATTTCGCCCTTAATAACCTTCTGATATTCGATTTGAATGTGCTATAGGGTGGCCATTAAGAACCGGTTGGAGGTAAATTCCTGTCATAGAAATTTTATGTGAAACTAGCTGTGCCCGCGAACTTCGTTTCGCCATCAAAAAGCTTTCATACTAACGTTCATCCCCTATTTGGCCCTTTAGGGTTTGAAATATAAAGAAAAAAAAATGCCAAAATTCATTGAAATCGGTTCAGTGGTTTAGATTTTTCATACAAACTTTCATCCCCTTTTTAAACCCTTCAGGGGTTGATTTTTGTTGAATGTAGTAGCCTATTTCCTATTCTGATGTATAAGCTATATTATTGTAAAGTTTCATTAAAATCCATTCAGTAGTTTTTACGTGAAAGAGTAACAAACATACATCCATCCATCCATACTTACAAAATTTCGCATTTATAATATTAGTAGGAAGGAATTAGGATGTGTTGTTATTACAGCTGTATTTTTAAAATATATAAATACGCCCCTCACGCCTGTTATCCCTGAAGGAATAGGCAGAGGTGTTACCAGTACACTTACATTTCGCCGAGCGCATTAGGGGACGAGCCTGTCACCATAGCGGGCACAATTCCAGATTCCGAGCTGATACTGAGCATTATCTATATAAGTGATAGAAAAACCCAACATGACTTTACCCGACCCGGCATTCGAACCCGAGACCTCTGCACAGCAGACGTACCGCGTACGTAATAGAACTGCGCTACTAAGGCAGTCGTAGGCAGCTGTAAACGAATGGACGAACGAAATTAAATACAAATCTCAGTAAAACGGCTTCTGCTGGTGGTAGGATATTCATAACCGCCCGAATAGCGACCACCGTACACATGGTGTTAAAAACTACCAAAGTGATCCACATGCCTTGTGTGGATGTATATCCGGGTCTACCGAGGGGCTTGCGACATGACTTGATGGTTGATTGAAGCGGGTTTAGCGGCTACATCCTTGTATTACTGTGCCTGCATCGGTCGTCCGCTTCTCCTATCGCAGGCCCCTCGATTTGCTTCTTTCCTCTCCAAAGAGGGAAGAAGCATTTATAGAGGCCGGCATGACTCTGGTGACCACCGACAAACTTAATGTTTGTTGGTGGTCGCTGGTTTTTTGGATTGCACTACGCTTACCATCAGGTGTAGTGCAGTCACTTTGCCGTGCTCGGATAAAAAGAAATGTAACTTCAAAAGTCAGAACTATATGCCCTGGGGGCTGGGATGGAAACCGCATCCGCTAACATACATACACTCATTGAAATAAAACTAATTTAAACGGATTTCATTGCGGTTTTTTATTAATTTAGATCCCGACGTTTCGAAGACTTTTCAGCCTTCGTGGTCACGGGGGGGACTGAGGTGTAGGTTGTCAAAAAGTTAATGTTACAGTATCTACCTTCAATCAGATCGGACCAAACCATAAAGATTTTATAATTGTAAGTAAAAATCATTCGCGTAAACGTAAGAAATCATTATACATACACTCCTCACAAAAAACCAGCATCGTAAAATCCTATAATATCCACACTGCATGGCCTCCCTAAACGTTCCTCAAAAGGTGCGTTAGACTCGAACGGCACTCTTTCAACTTTCCAGATTGATCCTTCTATTGATATGGTAGTATTGTCACCAATTTCAAAGAGAGATGTTACAAATCACTCTTTATGAGAATCAGCATTGTTGTTGAAGGTGCTATAATTAAATGAAGTGAAGCGGTTAAGCCGCTTTATAAATGGTATGTCTTTGAAGATAAATAAATGTAATAACAAGTTTCAATTTGCCTTTTTTATAGCATAGACAGGCAACGAGCAATTAGGTCATCTGATGGTAAGTGATCTCCACCATATGTATGCCTACAATAATAGAAGAATCATAGCGTTACCGACCTTAAAAGGAAGGGATTATTAAGGGATTGGGAAGGGGAGGGGCATTTGAGCCTCCGGATATCTCACTCACCGTACGAAACGCAGTAGCAAGCCGCTACTTTTTTATTATTTCATTGAATGAGGAGACGAGCAAGTCGCTCGCCTGATTGTAAGCACCACACCTGCCCATAAATAGAAGCAACACAACACAAAACTTTGAATTATAAAGCACTGCATGGCATTGAATTACGCTCGTCACCCCGAGGTATAGGATGTTAAGTCTTATAATGCCCTGTAATTTCACTGGCTATAACGTCCTTTAAACCGAAACACAACAGTACTTACACTGTTGCTTAGCGGCAGGAGTAGACAAAACGGTGGTACCAACCCAGACGGCCTGTCGCATACGAGGAACCTACTAGGTAAATACACCTGTTCAGTGAGCAGTTGTTAAGCGATTGAGTATTATGAGTCAGTGGTGACAAATGTTGATAGGCGGGCAACGCCGGCACTCGAACGGCCAGTGGATAGTGCCAAGTCCACGTCACACTAGTAGACAGTTGTGATGCAAGCCATATTTGGAAGTAGGGATTTTCTTTTTAAATCGGTTAACTGGCTCATTATCGTTTTTTTTTATTATTATTTATTAGCCCTATATATTATATTCGTCCCACTGCTGGGCACGGGCCTCCTCTACTGAATGAGAGGGATCAGGCCTTAGTCCACCACGCTGGCCTAATGCGGGTTGGCAGACTTCACATACCTTCGAAAAATCTTATCGAGTTCTCAGGTATGCAGGTTTCCTCACGATGTTTCCTTCACCGTTAAAGCAGGCGATAATTAACAATTAATATACACGTAACTTAGAAAAGTCAGTGGTGTATGCTCTTGGGGCTGGTTTCGAACCTGCGACTTTCGTCTCGACAGTCCATACCACTGAGCTATCGAGCTATCTATGCTCCTCCATTATCGTATTGTATTTTTTATATCTATATACTAGTTGTCCCGCGGAGTTTCACTCGCAACATGTAATTAAATGTTTGGGTTTAAATATTGAGGGGGTAATAATAATAAATACACCCAACAGTCACACACATAGTCCTGACCCCACAGTATGATACGAGTCCTGTATCGTGGGTATCAGGAACTACGAAAGACTTTCGGCCCCACAACACCCAGACCCGAAACAAATATTTGTGGATCACACAAACGTTTATCTCGGTGCGGGGATCGAACCCGCGGCCTCTAGCTTCACAGCCGGCTACTCGCCCGCTGCGCCACAAATCATTGAAATAAATCCAACTCGGTCCAACCGTTTAGTAGTTTTAGCGAGACTAACGAACACCAATTGTTTTTTTTGTATATAAATAGATAAAGCAGCGATAGCTCAGCGGGGAGTGATATGGACTGTCGAGACGAAAGTCGCAGGTTCGAATCCATTCCCAAGGGTATGCACCTTTTACTTTTCTAATATGTGTATATTGATTGTTAATTGTCGCTTGCTTTAACGGTGAAGGAAACATCGTGAGCCTGAACCTGCATACGAAGTTCTCCATAATACATGAGAAGTTCTCATAAGAATTTCGATGGTATGTGAAGTCTACCAACCCGCATTAGGCCAGCATGGTGGCCTAATCCCTCTCATTCAGTAGAGGAGGCCAAGCAACACCACACAGAACTTTGAATTACAAAGCACTGCATGGCACAATTTCGCTCGTCACCCCGAGACATAAGATGTTAAGTCTCATAATGCCCAGTCATTTCAAACGTGAATGTTGAAAAGTGATAAAATTTTTTTTTTTTTTGAAGATGATATAACAGCGTAAATACCAACGGTTTCGTGTACAAGCGCGCTCCGATCAGCTGAAACAGAGTCTATTAATAAATACACAGTCATGGGTATCGGGAAACGTGGCATATTCACTGTACACTGGCGTATACCGCTTTTTAATAGCAGAGGACTGACAATAGAACTAGGTCACCTGATGATAATGAAGTTTCTTTCTTGTATTGAAATAAAACTATTTTACTACCTTTTAACAAATTTTTTTTAATAATACTGAGGTGTAGATTGTTGTCAGTCCACCCCGTGACCAGGCTGAAAAGCTTTCGAAAATTCGAGACCAAAATTAAAATAAAAACCGCGATAAAATCCGTTTAAATTAGTTTCATTTCAATGTCTAACATTCGCGTCAACGTAAGAAATCATTATTCTATCTAGTACTTGGTATACTATAGCCACGCTGTAGACACTATTGTTTACAGTACGAATGGGCCAGTTCAACCGGGTAGTTACTCCTATATTACAGAAAACCGTCATAAAGTAATAGCTTTCTGTTGCGTATTGTACAGTGAGTGACATATCCAGAGACCCAAATACCTCTCCAATCGTTTAAGTACTCTTTTTCTTTAAAGACGGTAACATATAAGTGATTCTTCTAGTATTGTGGTCTTTCATGGGCGGTGGAGATCACCAACCGTTTCCTACAAGACAATAGCTACCAGAAGCCAACAAGCTGTAAAGAAAAATGATCAAGTAGTCAAAATATAGAACCAATGACACGAAATTCATCCGTTAAAATTAAATTTACAACGATTCGCCTTGAAAAAGAATGATCAAAAATTGATATAGGAGAGACATGTCAAATCATTGGTAATAAAACCTCTTGTGTTATATGGACATTTCTAACTACCTTTTCAATCTATATACAAAGTCTAAGCAACATCATCTGGATTCAATACAGCCTCATCTATTCTTGATATACCCTGCTGAAATACGAACGAGGCTATAGCGATCCACCAACACGCGCTAGACCAGCGTGCTGGATTATTCAAACCTCATCTTTCAAACGGAGACAGTTGTCACGTATGATGTAATGGACATAATAAAGTCATGAACAACGTGGTGCTACATGTCATTGACGATCGAAACGAACCCGAGTTCGATTTCATTCAAGATTATTTTTAACTTATATCAGCGAAGAAAAAGATACTAATATTGTTTATGGATTAGCTGCACTTCATCAGGTAATATTTTTAATCAGATTATAAACCGGAAAATATAACCTAATTGTAACAGAAATAGTATTATGAATCAAATCAAGATTAAAAATAAAATGCAAATTCCAACTCAGAAAACAAAGACGAAGATAGAAGATACTAAAAATCTAAATAATGAAAAAGTTTAAGAAAGACAATTCAATTGTAATTCAAAACGTAAAGTGGACCAGACAGAAATAAACGAAGTTGTAATGAGAGGGGACTCTATAATCGCTGTGAAGGAATCCAAAACAAACGACTCATGTATCACTGACATAGATTAGCGAAATTCAAAAACCTGACACTACACGAAAAGTAAATATATTTAGCGACGGGAGCCAAGTATTGGGGGGAAACACGGTGACGCAACCGCACATGTGTATAATATAATATACAGCTGGTATGAATGGGCATGGTACATCGAAGCTTTTGTCGGCGCAGTCGATCGCGACACCGGGTGATGCCAGCAATGTATACAAATGGTTGAATCATTACATAGAAGCATGGGTAAACACGTCACTCTGTGTTAGCGCTCCGGGAGATGCTCGTATTAATAGACGCCGCGGTGCTGGAGTATTTACGGAAACAGCGCGCCTCCGCCGCGCCGCGCCGTGCTTCCGATAAATTTAGAAAAAGCTTTTGGCCCCGACCGACTCTTTACTATGTATGGTAGTGATGCCGGCAGCTAATTTCGACGCGTGTGGGGTAACCTCTGGTTCTAATTCTGTCGCGGGTATGTGCGGTGTGCTGATAGAGTGGAGGGGTGCAGTCGCGTGTTTCCGAACATCATTGACGGCGACGACTGATCTTCATAACATTGGCAACCCGCCTGACCTACTTGTGGACAGGTGTAGTGCCCCCACTCGTGTATGTAACACTACACTAAGGTATTATGAGTGAGGAATGCGGGAAGGGCGAGAGGTGGGGTTCGCACATAAAATCCAAAGTCATCGAGTGTATAAAAAGAAATAATGTAATTAAAATAAATAAATTAACCGTTTATTTATTAATTACATTTGGCGCTGAGATCCACAACGATCCCGTGTATATAATAAAAATAAAAAAAGAAAATTAAATTTATATAAATTTTACAATAAATTACATTAGGATAGATGGCGTTATGTTTAGATGTTGTCAGTTCAGGTATCACTACGTACAACGTACTGGTACAAATGCTCGCGAGGTTTGGCCTCAGGCCGCGCGCGCGCTTAGAAGCACTTGCGGTGGACGATGCCGGGGCCGGACTCGTCGTACTCCTCCTTGGAGATCCACATCTGCTGGAAGGTGGAGAGGGAAGCCAGGATGGATCCACCGATCCATACGGAGTACTTCCTCTCGGGGGGAGCGATGATCTTGATCTTGATGGTGGAGGGCGCGAGGGCGGTGATCTCCTTCTGCATCCTGTCGGCGATACCGGGGTACATGGTGGTACCGCCGGACATGACAGTGTTGGCGTACAGGTCCTTACGGATGTCAACGTCGCACTTCATGATGGAGTTGTACACGGTCTCGTGGATGCCGCACGATTCCATACCCAGGAAGGAAGGCTGGAAGAGGGCTTCAGGGCAACGGAACCTCTCGTTACCGATGGTGATCACCTGACCGTCGGGAAGTTCGTAGGACTTCTCCAGGGAGGTGGAGGCGGCAGCGGTGGCCATCTCCTGCTCGAAGTCAAGGGCGACATAGCACAGCTTCTCCTTGATGTCACGAACGATTTCCCTCTCAGCGGTGGTGGTGAAAGAGTAGCCCCTCTCGGTGAGGATCTTCATGAGGTAGTCGGTCAAGTCACGGCCGGCCAAGTCCAGACGGAGGATGGCGTGGGGCAGAGCGTAACCTTCGTAGATGGGCACGGTGTGGGAGACACCGTCACCAGAGTCCAACACAATACCAGTGGTACGACCGGAAGCGTACAGGGAGAGCACGGCCTGGATGGCGACGTACATAGCGGGCGAGTTGAAGGTCTCAAACATGATCTGGGTCATCTTTTCCCTGTTGGCCTTGGGGTTGAGGGGAGCCTCGGTGAGCAGGACGGGGTGCTCCTCGGGGGCGACACGCAGCTCGTTGTAGAAGGTGTGGTGCCAGATCTTCTCCATGTCATCCCAGTTGGTGATGATGCCGTGCTCGATGGGGTACTTCAGGGTGAGGATACCTCTCTTGCTCTGGGCCTCGTCACCAACGTAGGAGTCTTTCTGGCCCATACCGACCATCACACCCTGGTGGCGTGGGCGACCGACGATGGACGGGAAGACGGCGCGGGGCGCGTCGTCACCGGCGAAACCGGCCTTGCACATGCCGGAGCCATTGTCGACTACGAGCGCAGCAACATCGTCGTCGCACATTTTGTTGGGTTTTTGTGTGTTGGGGCGCGGTGGATATTGACTCTACGGCAGCGAGACTGCGAGTGCGGCGGTCTGGCGCGCCCCGGGCTTATATACGGTGCCGCGGGCAGCCGCCGCGCGCCTTACAAGGAGAGCACGGTCGCCCCCGCGCACGTCTCGCGCGCCGCTCACGCCGGCTAAACCCAACATTTTTCTACTAAACTAACTCATTTAAACCATCCTCAAGTACCTAGATCAATCATTTACACCCTAAACTATCCCTTGGAGTAGTTATTTTGATGCAAATCCGCCGTGAGACCGTAAGAGGCGCGCGGGGTTCAGCGCGCGCGTTGCCCGTTTTCAGACATAGCGCGCGAGCGTTCCGCACTGGCAATTCGTATTATTGTTCAGAAAAATTTGATTTTTCAGTCCTTTGCATGTCATGGGTCAAATAATCGAATAAAAATTATATAATATGGGGATTGACATGTACGAAAAATGATAAATGTAGTAAACTAATTATATCTTTCAAACGCAAAATTTTATAAAATATTTTGATATAATTTTTCGACATTATAGGCACATTACAGCACCTCACATTAATAACAGCGACATTGGTGGTCAATTTAAAGACAATTTCATTGTGGATTTCAGTAATTTCGCCTATATTATGTGACAAAATTCTTATTGACATAGTATTATGACTCTAAGATATTCTGCATTATACTTGCATATAGTGTAAATATGACCTAACCTTGAAATGATTTTACATTATGCAGTTCATAAAAGAAAAACAAAATCCACGCGGTGTAAAAAAATATGTATTTAAAATGATATTGGTTAACGTGTTTGAAACTTAAAGTTTGATTGAAATATGCTCCATTGTAAACATATGCTCACACCTGTATCCCAAAATGGTGGGCAGAAGTACTACATGGCCTGCATTATTAATTCCATCTCGATAGGAGGCCAGATAAAGCCACATTATACACCAATTTCAATCCCAGGTAATGCATGTTTTAGGAATCGAAATCACAAACACACCTTTTAATTTCTTGACTTGGGATTTAAGCCCAGGACCTTACGTTTTCTCAACCAAATACGATGCCATAAGGGTCTTATTATCAGGTGACTGTATAGACTTTCCAAAAGTGATGAAATTAGTGGTCATTGCCTAGTAAACAACGCATTGAAAAACAATACCCTATTTATGAAATGCTTATCAATGTAAAAATTAACTAATCATCTGTCAAATCTCATGTCAAGTCAACATTGAGTTGCTAGAAGCGTTGTCAACGCATTTTTTATTTGATTGAATGACGAGACGAGCAAAGCGCTCGTATGGTGGTAAGCACCACCACCCATAAACAGAAGCAACACCACAAAGAACTTTGAATTACAAAGCACTGCATGGCACTGAACAGCGTTCGTCACTCCGAGACATAACATGTTAAGTCTCATAATGCGCAGTAATATCACTGACTTCAAACCGATATACAATAGTGCTTACACACTTTTGCTTGGCGGCAGAAATAGACAAAGCGGTGGTACCAACTCAGACGGCTTCTTGCATACGACGGACCTACTACCTTGTAAACCACCACCTTTTGATATGACAACTGTTAGTTATCAAGGTTTTCAAAGTAATATGAAAAATCGCACGACAAATGCAATTATGGGTTTCCGAAACATTCATAGATAATTCTATCGTCAAATGGAGTGTTAATTACTAACAAACGATTGTTCGTAAATTGGATCAAATATTAATAACATTTTTCACTAAATAACGTTTTAGTAACTCGAAATGTTATGGACAGGGAGCCCTCGGGTAGCTGATCCACTTGACTACTATCAAGCTCATTTTCCGTGAGTAGCTTCGTTTCGATGAGACGACCAACAATTCCCTATGCGAAAATTCTCTATTGTGGTAGCTAACAGAGGTAGCAAGGATAGAATATTTCGATTTGATGATACTCAATTTTTTTTTATTTTATTTGTAGGACAATATGACAATTAAATTATATAAATATTAACTAAGTAAAAACAAAAAAATCAGCTGGTTAGTAATCATACCTATTGGAAGGAGGGGCTTCCAATAGGTATCGATAACGAGGTCATAAGAATGATTACTAACCAGCAGATTTTTTTGTTTTTACTTAGTTAATATTTATATAATTTAACTGCCATATTCATTATCCTACAAATAAAATAATAATTTTTTGAGTATCATCAAATCGAAATATTCTATCCTTGCTACCTCTGTTAGCTACCACAATGGAGAATTTTCGCATAGGGAATTGTTGGTCGTCTCATCGAAACGAAGCTACTCACGGAAAATGAGCTTGATAGTAGTCAAGTGGATCAGCTACCCGAGGGCTCCCTGTCCATTATGACAGCGCTGTCAAAATCAAGGTTCTGGTAGTTGAAATTTCCCAATCCTTCCTTAAAGGGCGTTTATGGACGGTGGTGATCACTTACCATGAGATGAACCACTTGCTCGTTGGCGTTCACATACATAGACTCACGCCTTACAGGGGTAGGCAGAGAAAACAGATTTCCACTACGATACAATCAACGATCCAATAAAAAAAATAGTTTTACTGAAATTTTTCTGGTAGGTAAAATATGATTTATTATCTTAAAAAACAACTTTACAATGCTCTACTGCAAAGTTCACATATTGGAGCTTTAGCATTTTTCCAGTGACGATTTGTATTTTAAACTACTAGGTTACATACAAGGTGGTAGGTCCCTCGTACGCGAGAGGCCGTCTGAGTTGGTACCGCCGTTTTGTCTATTTCTGCCGCCAAGCAACAGTGTGTAAGCACTGTTGTGTTTCGGTTTGAAGGACATTGAAGCCCGTGAAGTCACTGGGCATTATGAGACTTAACATCTTATGTCTCGGGGTAACGAGAGCAGTTCAGTGCCATGCAGAGAGTCGTTATTCAAATTTCTGTGTGACATTGCATATGTTTAGGGGCAGGCGTGGCGCTTACCATCAAGCAAGCGCCTTGCCCCTCTCGTCATTCAATGACAAAAAAACTTATTTAAAAGAACTTATGCGAAGTAATCTGATGATTGTCTATTAAAGATCTGTTATAATATGTGTAGTTATATTTCTCTTGTGTTGCTGAGAATTACAAGGCTGAGACAATCATTGATTGCTTATTCGAAATATTTCGAAAAAATGGGATTTTCGAAGAATATTATTAATATACCAACCCTATGTTATACATATCCACTGCTGGGTACGAGCCTCCTCTACTGAATGAGAGGGGTTAGGCCTTAGTCAATCAAACTGGCCTAATGCGGGTTGGCAGATTTCACATACCTTCGAAATTCTTATGAGACCATCTCATGTGTGCAGGTTTCCTCACGATGTTTCCTTCACCGCCAAAGCAAGCGATAATTAACAATTAATATACACGTAATTTAGATAAATCAGTGCATGCTCTTGGGGCTGGTTTCGAATTTGCGACTTTCCCCTCGAGAGTTTCACTTCTCACTGAGCTATTGTTGCTTCAAAAATGTCTGATTAAAATCAGATAATCACATATTTGGAATTCATTTATTTATTTATTTAATAATAATAATTAATATAGTATTTTATATAAATCATAAAATAACATAAGCTCACACATTTATCCTCTATGGGATAGGCAAAGGTGCAAATCGTGTTGCGTTTCGCCGAGCTTTTTTCCGTCCCATGATATGATAGATGGCCAACATACCGCCATACGGGCATAAATTCCAATCCTGGCAAATTCATGTATGGTTTTTTTTTATCGAAAATCAAACAAATTGTGCGGGCCCGACCTGGAATCGAACTCCAGTCTTCACTGTACTCAGCCTTAATAAGGTGTCAGAAAACCAATGTGGCTAACCCGAATAAGTGTATATAATATAAAACTTTCAAAAGCTTATAAGCTTTTTTATTGCAGAGGTTTCAATGACCCTTCATTTTACGGACTAAATGCGAAAACCGAAGACAATAATCCAGATAGCAGAGATCAACAATGAATAAGTGAGCCATATTATAGTAAATGATCTCCATCGCCCATGGAGAGCCACAATACTAAAAGTATTATGGATGCGTTGACAACATTAAAGGAAACTAATGGGAATTGGGAAAGCGAAGTTGAGTGATTTGGGCCTCCGGAAATCTCACTCAATGTTCGAAACAAAGCAACAAGTTTACAGGGTGGTGGGTCCCTCGTATGCGAGAGGCCATCTAGGTTAGTATCACCGCTTTGTCCATTTCTGTCGCCAAGAAACAGTGTGCAAGCACTGTTGTGTTTCGGTTTGAAGGGCATTGAAGCCAGTGAAATTACTGGGAATTATGAGACTTAACATCTCATGTCTCGGGGTGACGAGCCCAGTTAAGGGGCATGTAGTTCTTTATAATTCAAAGTTCTGTGTCGTGTTGCTTCTGTTTATGGGCAGCCATGGCGCTTACCATCAGACGAGCGCCTTACTCGCCTCGTCATTCAATTGATTAAAAAAAGCTACCACTTTAAATCGGTTTTCTGTGAGACAGTTATAACAGCCGAGTCGGCCCATTCATACTGTAGACAAAAATATCTACAGCGTGGCCGAAATATTACAATTAAAAATATTGTGATAATTCTGCTCGATAAACTATTTTAAGCTTTGCCAAACACAAAAACATATGTCCCGCAGCGGGTATCGAACCGACGACCTCCCGTTACCAGTCGGCTAATCGCCAGATGCGCTGCGACATACGACACTAAAAATAACTCACGGGATATAAATATGGTCGCGTAATATATTGTTTTGACAACAAATAATCTTATAAATGAATAAATAAATAAATAAATACACCCAACAGTCACACACGTAGTCCTGACCCCACAGTAAGATACGAGTCTTGTGTCGTGGGTATCAGGAACTACGAAAGACTTTCGGTCTCACAACACCCAGACCCCGAAACAAATATTTGTGGATCTCACAAACACTTGTCTCGGTGCGGGGATCGAACCCGCGGCCTGTCGCTTCGCAGCCGGCTACTTGCCTGCTGCGCCACGGAGGCTTTAATTTATGTAATATAATACTACGATTTGAGTAATGCGTTTGGTCAATATTCGTCTTTTATAAATTTGTAAATACGAATCTTAACATAGTATAAAATGAAGTCGCTTCCGCTGTCTGTTCGCTTAGATCTTTTAAACTATTCAACGGATTTTAATGCGATTTTCAGCAATAGATAGAGTGATTCATGAGGAAGATTAATATGTATAATACATACATATTATTACAGGATATTGCAGCCAGTTAAATTACTGGGCATCATGAGACTTAACATCTTATGTCTCGGAGTGACGAGCGCAGTTCAGTGCCATGAAGTGCTTTGTAATTCAAAGTTCTGTGTAGTTTTGGGCAGGCATGGCGCTTAACATCAGGCGAGTGCCTTCCTCGTCATTCAATCAAATCAAAAAGCTCCGTGCCCAGCAGTGGGATAGTAATATTGCTGTTATTATTACAGGTAGAGTTTGTAGTAGAGTTGTCTAAATATGGGGAGCACTCAGTTGGTAGAGGCCAGCTGAGCGCTACATTAGTATGACTCAAACATAAACATATTCAACTGGTGTGAGTGTATTGAAATAGAGTCAACGAATACAGTACAAAATTGTTACGGGAGTATTAAGTGCTATAGCACCGACTCAAAACTGCTTAATTTTATATAATTATATATCTATTTACAAGGTGGTAGGTCCCTCGTATGCGAGAGGCCGTCTGGGTTGGTACCACCGCTTTGTCTATTTCGCCAAGCAAAAGTGTGTAAGCACTGTTTTGTTTCGGTTTGAAGGACATTGAAGCCAGTTAAATTGCTGGGCATCATGAGACTTAACATCTTATGTCTTGGTGTGACGAGCGCAGTTCAGTGCCATGCAGTGCTTTGTAATTCAAAGTTTTGTGTGGTGCTGCTTCTGTTTATCAGCAGGCGAGGTGCTTACTATCAGGCGAGCGTCTTGCTCGTCTTGTCATTCAATTAAATAAAAAAAATAAGCTTCAGCTTTTTTGTAGTAGTCTGCTTATATATTCACTTAAATATGTCAAATATATGTCTTGTATGAATGTAAATATATTTGGCTGAGTTATACGTTACATACATAAACAATATATTATACAGATGAATTGACAACGTCCTTTTTTTCGTCGGTTAAAAAATTTGGTCAAATTTAACCGCGGAAATATTATACCGTTTTCCCAAATATAACCAGTTACTATATATTTTCATTAGTTTGTCCGCCCTATACTTCGTCACAGTTTGGCACATAAACCAGAAGTTCATTAGTCAAGTTTAATTAACCACAGCACAACAAACCGTTTATATATAACCGCTCCATTGATTGCTTTCGATCGGATGCCAATACTCGAAATATCAGAAGTCGAGTGGTGTCTCTTACTTTCATATTCATTGCTGCTTAAGCTTAAGCGAGCATTAAAAGGGATGCTGCATAGTGCGCAATGAATATTTATTGTTATTTGTAAACGTTATGAATATATCAATTAAATACCAATGCGTGTACTATGAAATACTATTTGATTGATTCGTTTTGAATTACATTTGAGTTTACAATACATTTTAGTTTCTGTTCATGTATATTTATTATCAATTTATTATTGATAAGCAATGTATATTGCTTGCGATATGACTGCTGTGCTGAGGCCTCGGGTTCGGTCCCCGGGGGTAATAATGGTATTGGATTTTTCTATCACGAAATGCTCAGTAGTACTGAGTGGTAGAGCCACGTTGTTGACAGTTTCGGTCAGTACAGCATGAATGGGTCGCCTAGACAGGGTCGTTACCACTGTCTCACAAAAAATTTACGTAAAGTAGCTCCTTGCTGCTGGGTTTCTTACGATGAGCGGAATATCCTTTTCCTTTAAGGTCGGTAACGTGCCTATGATTCTTCTAGTATTGTTAGCGTACATGGGCGGTGGAGATCACTTACCATCATGTGACATACTTGTTGGTTTGCTGATCTTTGTTATAAAGAAAGTAGCCGGGAGTCTGCAATTGTGTCCTGTCACATCATGCGAAATGCGCACAGCGAAATCAGAGATTACTTTTCGAACATTATAGGGGGAGTGAGTGTTTAACATTAATGATCTAATAAAGTAGAAAATTTAGCAATAACTCTATAATACAAATACCACTATACCAACCATTACCTACATTAATCCACCATTGAATCTACCTTACCTACTTCACCAGCAATGTATATCGAACATCTAAAATGTATCGCTATAATAAAGGTCTGCAAGTGCATATGAGTGCAATGAACTCATCTATTTGTGGTTAACAGGTGGAGTGGATGCCGACGTAAATAACAACTTTGGGATGCTGGACGGTGGGAGAGTAAGAGACAGTGCGATAGAATTTGTCTATCTAGGTTACTAGGCCTCCAAATCGATCTATATCGAATGGTTAGTTTCCTAGATTCAAAGTTATGAAGCCGCCAGAAGGCCTCTAACTTGACTTCACTACTTCTGTCAGTCGATAACAGCCGAAACAGAGTTTTCAGTCACCATCCGAAGCACGAAGACAGTCAGTTGAAATACAACTAAGCGGTCACCCATCCATATACTGACCGAGGCAAGGGTTGCTTATCTCTCAAATCGTTTATCGATTAGTGAGTGCTAATGGCTATGAGGGACGCAGAAGGCTAGGTAAAAGCTCCCATGCGAGAAGACGCTTAGGCTGGTACCACTGTTCTGTCTATTTCTATTACAAGGATATAGAAGTTAGTGAAATTACCGGGCAATGTGAGACTTATATGCTTCGAGGTGACGAATGCAATCTAGTATCATACAGTGCTTTGTAATTCAAAGTTCTGTGTAGAATTGCTTCTGTTTATAGGCAGACGTTGCAGTATCAGGTGAGACTAATAGAAAAATGAACCAGAATGTCCAATTTCAACTCACAGGAAGTATACTGACCTGCTGGTGTGTGCTGCTTCCCTCTCCGAAGAGGGAAGAAGCATTTATACAGACCGGCATGACTCTGGTGACTACCGATAAACTCATTGTTTTTCAGTGGTCGCTGGTTTTTTGGACTGCACTACGCTTCCCATCAGGTGTAGTGCAGTCACTTTGCCGTGCTCGTAAAAAAACGGTCCAGTGTGGCCATTTTACTGTGCCAGGAAATAGAATCTGCTAATGTTGCAGGTGGCCATGGATAGCAGAGATCACTTACCATCAGGTGACCCATTTATTTTTTTCCCCACCTCTGCTATATAAAAGTTTTTATGTCAAACCTCAGTCATACTGACATTCAACATGCTGTTGGAGCAGAGTATTTTAGTATTGTTGTAGAACTGTGGGTATTTATAGTACAAGTTCACTGTCGACACGGAAGCGTGGCCGCGAGGGTAGCGGGCAGCGGAGAGGAAGCGGGAGCAGGTTGGAATGATCTTATTCTAACAAATCGTCAAAAAGGGGGAAGTTAAGGTTGGGTTGCACCATAATAGCAGTTGTACTTAAGGTTTATATCAAATTTGATGATAACAGTAACGCTGACTTTAAGAATGACTGCGGAATGTGTTGCACCATTGTATTCCAATACTACTAGATTCCTTTATTAATTCATTAGAAGCAGGGACATGATATTATTTTGGAGCACAGAAGTTATAACGTTATCTAACATTTAACATATTTGTCATTGCTAAAGTAAGTTGGTGCAACTACTTTGTTCTGTATCGGCATACAGCTTTTAAACGTATGATATACTCAGTGTATATAATCTTTTGACTAAGCCTCTGTAGAGCAGTGGGAGAGTAGCTGTGAAGCAAGAGGCCGTGACTTGAATTCCCGCACCGAGACAATTGTTTGTTATGCACAAATATTTGTTTCGGGTGTATTTTCCCCCCAGAATGGTTGACGTCAGGCAGGTGGCCGGTCATGAATATAAGCCAAATCTTTCAGTAATATATGTTAAAGAGCATGATGCGGTGATCCCACTGCAAGTAGGATAAGGGCAGGTGGAAGAAGAAGAAAATTTTGATCTAGTATGCTCTTAGCTAGGTAACCTTGACTTGATGTTGTGACCAAACCACCTGCAGCTTCAAATTCTTCTTCTTATATTAGCTTCTCGATATTTAGCTATAGATATAATGTTTAGGCTCTTCGAATAGGCTTGCTTAGTTCATTTAGAATGAATAATGATCAGAGTGTGAATATTGAAAGAAGATGACCACAAGAGCTCAATTATAATTTAATTGACGGCGACGATTTTTAAAGGTTAGGTGAGACAAAAAATTAAATATAGCTGGTTCTTGTGTTCTCGAGATGTATTTTATTTAGCAGAGGATTTTTAGAGTGGTAGAGCCACGCTGAAGACAGTTTTGTCTACATCATGAATGAGTTGGCTCCACCGGATCGTTACCACTGTTTCACAGAAAATCAACGTAAAGTAGCGCCTTGCTGCTGTGCATCATACGGTGAATGAGATATCCCTTTCCTTTAAGGTCGGCAACGCGCCCATGATTCTTCTGGTATTGTGGGCGTACATGGGCAGGATATTCATATCTGCCTGAATAGCAACCACCGCACACATGGTGTTAAAACCTGTCAAAGCGACCTTGACACCTTATATGGATCGCGTTTCAGGATCATCCAGTGTATATCCTGTTCTCCCGAGGGGCTTGCAATATGACTTAATTATTAATTGGCACGGGTATAGGGGTTCAGTGTATCCCTGTGCCTGCACCAATCATCCCCCTGTCCTATCGCAGGCCCCTCGATTTGATACTTCCCTATTCCGATTGCCATGAAGCATTTATACAGGCCGGCATGATTCTGGTGACCATCGTAGTTCACTTGGTGGTCGCCGGTTATTTTTGGACTGCACTGCGCTTTCCATCAGGAGTAGTGCAGTCACTTTGTCGTGCTCAAATAAAAAAGCGTTTTGCTTGTTAAAAATCGCTGTTTAACTGGCCACACGAGCAGAATGATTTCCTTGAACACAGAATATTCAGTAACTCGACACATCTGGGGCTCTACCTGAATATTATCTAATTAATGTAATGTTAATATTACACCTCCATTTATATAGACGTGACATAGACGGGAATATTAACAGAAAACTGTTATTTACGAGGCCATGTTAGTTTTTATTTTTATCCTTGTGCCTGCATCGGTCATCTATCATGTCGCAGGGCCCTCGATTTGCTTCTTCCCTCTTTGGAGTGTGAAGAAGCATTTATACAGGCATTTATACGGCATAATTCATAACCATTGAGTAGTCCTATGCTAAATAATTTTATATGATTACTAGCGGACCCGGCCACGCGTTGCTGTGCCTAAGGTATAGGTTAAATTATATTGTAGTAAACCATTCAATACAGTATGCGCCATGTATTGGATACTTACTCAATTCAGCCGATAAATTACCTTACACCGCCATCTTTTAGATTTTTATGGAACTTACAAAATTAATTATAACTCTTTTTTCATATAACAAAGTCCAGTCCAGTCCAACTCCAGTCCGATCCCCAGTCCAGTCCGGCCCCAGTCCAGCCCGGCCCCAGTCCAGTCCGGCTGCAGTCCGGTCCCCAGTCCAGTCCGGTTCCCAGTCCAGTCAGTCACCAGACCAGTCAGTCCCCAGTCCAGTCCGGCCCCAGTCCAGTCCGGCTCCAGTCCGGTCCCGTCCAGTCAAGTCCCCAGTCCAGTCAGGTCCCCAGTCCAGTCAGGTCCCCAGTCCAGTCAGATCCCCAGTTCAGTCAGGTCCCCAGTCCAGTCAGATCCCCATTTCAGTCAGCTCTCCAGTCCAGTCAGGTCGCAGTCCAGTCAGGTCGCCATTCCAGTCCGGTCCCTAGTCCAGTCCTGTCCCCAGTCCAGTCCGGTCATCAGTCCAGTCCGGTCCCCAGTCCAATCCGGCCGCAGTCCAGTCCGGCCCCAGTCCAGTCCGGTCCCGTCCAGTCAAGTCCCCAGTCCAGTCAGGTCCCCAGTTCAGCCAGGTCTCCAGTCCAGTCACATCCCCATTTCAGTCAGGTCTCCAGTCCAGTCAGGTCGCAGTCCAGTCAGGTCCCCATTCCAGTCCGGTCCCTAGTCCAGTCCTGTCCCCAGTCCAGTCCGGTCATCAGTCCAGTCCGGTTTCTAGTCCAGTCCCGTCCAGTCAAGTCCGCAGTCCCGTCCGGTCCCCAGTCCAGGCAGTCCTTAGTCCAGTCAGGTCCCCAGTCCCGTCAGTTCTCCATTCCAGTCAGGTCCCCAGTCCAGTCCGGTCCCCAGTCCAGTCCGATCCCCTGTCCAGTCCGGTCCCCAGTCCAGTCCGGCCGCAGTCCAGTCCGGCCCCAGTCCAGTCCGGTCACGTCCAGTCAAGTCCCCAGTCCAGTCAGGTCCCCAGTCCAGTCAGGTCCCCAGTTCAGTCAGATCTCCAGTCCAGTCATGTCTCCAGTCCAGTCAGGTCCCCAGTTCAGTCCGCTCCCCAGTCCGGTCCCCAGTCCAGTCCAGTCCTGTCTCCAGTCCAGTCCGGTCCCTAGTCCTGTCCTGTCCTGTCCTGTCCTGTCCTGTCCTGTCATCAAAAAGACATCAAGTGTTTCATACCCAGGAACAGTTTGTACTGGAAAATTAAGTTGTCGTCTTAAGTGTTTTCCTTTACTTATTATTTATGTTACTCATTTTTTCTCACCGGGTAAACCTTCCCTGAACTTCCACAAATATGTCAAGATCAGAATTAGCCAAATCGGTACAGCCAGTCTCGAGTTTTTGCGAGACACACGCACAGCGATTCATTTTTATATATATAGATTGGTTATACTATAAAGAGTTTTGTATTGTATAATTCGGGTGACCACCTATAAACTCATTGTGTGTTGGTGGTTGCTAGTATTCTTTGAACTGCACTGCCCTTACCATCAGGTGTGGTAGAGTCACTTTGTCGTGCTCGGGTAAAAAACAAAAAAATATGTTTATTTATTTGACGTCCGATGTTTATTTTTTCGCAAATGAGTTGAGTTTATAGACTTTTTATCATGTCTAATGATATAAGAATCTTCGTGGAGCAGTGGGCGAGTAGCCAACTGCGAAACGAGAAATTGTGAGTTCGATCCCTGCACCGACAGAAATGTTTATGGTTTATGTCTCCTCAAATATTTGTTTCTGGTCTGGGTGTTGTAGGACTGTAAGTCGCTAGTAGCTCCTGATACTCAAAATACTACTATTATTTTTTAACAGCATAGGCCGGCAAACGATCAATTGGGTCACCTGATGTCAAGTGCGTCTTAGCTAAAAGCTATAATTAAGGGATTGAGAAGGGGAGAGGCATGTGGGTCTTCGGATATCTCACTCACCATTCAAAACGCAGCTGCAAGCCAGTACTTTACGCCGGGTTTCTGTGAGACGATAGTAAAAACCCAGTCGAGCCGGACCATTGATGCTGTAGAACAAACTGTCTACAGCGTGGCTCTAAATATTAAACCAAAGTAGGGTCAGGACTATTTATATGACTATTGGGTAATATTATTATTATTTGAGCACAGTTCATGTCCATGATGTGCTTTGTAATTCAAATTTCTGCGTGGTGTTGCTTCTGTTTATGGGCAGGCAAGCGCCTTGCTCGTCTCGTCAATCAATGAAATTAAAAAAAAAGAACAAAAAATCGTTGTTACAAAGTTCCTTCCTAAATATTAACACAAAAACAGACACTATTGAATCCCAAAAACAGTACCCTAACAAAAAATCCCTAACTAATATCCCCTAACGATACACTACGCAATAAAAATTAACTATTAAACGTTCCATTAATCCACTATCAAGCACATCGCTAAGCCAAAATAATCATTTTAAATAGGAACATCCAGCTCCCTTAATTGGCGTTTGTATTGGCCAAAAAAATGTAATCTACATGCATTCAAAGCTCTATATATTCCTTTATAACGTTTTAACTCACTATCACTTTCAGACTAATTTGAATTTAATTCACAATGTAATAGAATTTATTTTCCTTCGTCAGTCTATTAGGGTGCATCTCCGACTCTATCATACTATTTAAAACTTTGTGAGGAAAAGAATAAGGTTTGTTTTCATGTAACAGTATTGAGGGTGAATTGGGGAGATATAGGCGAGTTATTACTTCACATTTGATCCGTATGAATGCAGAATATTGTCCTTTTGATCGAGATTTGATTCAGTGACGCGAAACCAGAAAAGTTGTTCATTAATTGCTGTAATATCTTATAATTTCACAAATTAATAGTTAGGATTGAAAAATTATAATACTCATTGAAATAAAACTAATTTAAACGGAAGTCTTAAATATGCATTAAGCATGTATGTAACAAAGGGACAAATAACTCAATATCACGCCAACCGATTTCGATGATTCTTTTTTTATTGGAAACAATGTACTTCAAGGGTAGTTTAATGAGAGTTTGGTTAGGTTCTGATTATGAGATCAATGACAAAGTAACGGAACTCCTGAATTCTTAGGAGCAAATTAACGATAACCGGCCGAATCTTTTATAGGCTATTCGGATATTTGAGTCACCTATATACCATAGCTGTACTTAATACTGAAAATTATTTTTAACTTTATTTTATTTTCTAGTTTGAATAACGAAATAAGCAGGTCGGTCGCCTGATGTTAAGAGCCATACGCCCATAAACAGAAACAACACCATACAGAACTTTATTACTAAACACTGCATAGCACTGGACTGAGCTCGTCAACATAAGATGATAAGTCTTATAATGCCCAGTAGTTTCAATGTCCTTCAGACCGTAATACAGCTATGCCTACAAACTGATACTTGAAGTAATGTATAAACACTGCATAGCACTGGACTGAGCTCGTCGACATAAGATGATAAGTCTTATAATGCCCAGTAGATTCAATGTCCTTCAGACCGTAATACAGTCATGCTTACATACTGGTGCTTGACAGCTATGGACAATGCTGTGGTACCAACCCAGACCACATCATACAAGGGACCTACCATCTTGTAAAAATGTAACATAAAACAATATCGTTGTACTACTGTTGTACCCATTTTAATGAGACCTGACTGTGGTTCTACCATGTTAGCCCATACAGATATATTGCCTCATCTGTTAGTTGTCAGGATGTATGGCCCATTAAGTTTGGCTCGTAAACCACCTCCCTCCACAACATAATTTATAACTCAGAACTGATTCGAAATTTTCCTTTTAACTAAATTGCCCTCGAATGGATTTGAATTGTAAAAATTGCTGTTAAATTGCCAATCAAGTATCTTGAAAGGCACTCTTTAACACACCCTCCTTTTTTGTGTGTGGTACAAATAGTTGAAGACTTAATAACCCCCTCCCCCTGTTGCAGTGATTTGTTCAGATCATGCGCAGAGTAAATTAAATCATAAATCGGGAGTGACGCGTGTGGACAAGCTTGGGCGTCATAGAATATTTAATACACTGGTAGTATAGAGAAGGCACTTTACTGTACAATAAGAGAGACCTCTAAAGCGACCACACTCGTAAGTTATTGTATTTTCTTTTACACAACACACAGTATTGAAAGTTATAACAAATATAATAATTCACACTAAAGATGTGTTTTTGAAGTGAGTGATGAGTGTTAATATAAGGTGAAATAGGGTTAAATCGGAGAGCATATATTCCAGTTGAAATTGAGTTCAAGCAATCCTTGTAAAATGATTTGTTAAATAAATATAATATGTTGGAAGCAACAACACTTAATCAAGGGCCAGTAATTTCTGCCCTTATTGTGGTAAAAATTGATAAGTCTAGTTTTATACGATTCCAACAAAATAATTATGACGAGTCCAATCATGTAAACTTCGGATTACTGCTCTTAATACATTGGATAATTATCGCCTTCGTTAAATATTTTGTCTTCGAACAAACTTTATTTTTTTATTTTGTCACGGAGAAAGTGGTTTATACGGGATCATAAGCCCCCACATACCGAGGGATGCCTCATTACCCATGTTCCCATAGATCCCAGGGTTGCACGTTTAGATCTGCAACATAACCTCTTTCTTTGCAACCTCTCTCACTAAACTGCGCCATGGAGTCTTGCGTATTCTAAGACTATTTCATACGAGGTTACTAAATCATTTTACGGCTGAGTTTCTTGGTGCTTCTTCCCAGACCAGTGGGCATTTCCCAAGGCACCGGTTCATTTTTTCAATCAAACATATCTATTATTGACGTATAAAAGAGCCCTTTGTAACTTGCAAAATAAACGTTTTGATTTTGATTATTTATTTACATTTTACATACATTATATAAAGGCGGACTTAATGTCAAAGGCATTCTCTCCCAGTCCACCAAAGATTAATAAATCAAAGATTATTACTGTCGGTTCTGTGAAACACCATTATCATTATTCTTTGCCACCCTAAATGTCCCACGCGTCGAAGTGAGCATCAGTGGTCGTGCGCCGGCCGCGTGCCGCGCTACAATTATAGCGCTAATTGGCGATCCACCGTGATGGCAAGGGACCACCGACTTTAGGGTTGCTCTGGACGAAAACGATGTTTGGTTTGGTAAATTGGTCATTTCAGGTAATTAGACATGTCGTATTGATATTTACGTGCGCAATAAACTGTATTAGTGAATAGTACATATTTTTTCTATTTTTTTTATTTGATTCAATGACGAGACGAGCAAGGCGCTCGCCTAATGGTAAACGCCACGCCTGCCCATAAACAGAAGCAGCACCACACAGAACTTTGAATTACAGAGCACTGCATGGCACTGTACTGCACTCGTCACCCTGATACATAAGATGTTAAGTCTCATAATGTCTCATATTAGCCTGAAAGAGGAGGTAAGATATTCATATCCGCCCGGATAGCGACCACCGTACACATGGTGTTAAAACCTGCCACAGTGACCCTGTCCTGTAGCAGGCCCCTCGATTTGCTTCTTCCGTCTTGTGAGAAGTAGTATTTATTCCGGTCAGCATGATTCTGGTGACAACCGATAAACTCATTTTCGGTGGTCATTGATTTCTTGGACTGCACTGCGTATACTATCAGGTGTAGACTTGGAGTCTTTTTGCCGTGCTCGAATAAAAAGCAGTAGGTCACCTGATGGTATATGATCTCTGTCAATAAATATGAATATTGATTTTATGATATTATCAAAGAAATCAAGGATACGTTACTGACTTTAAAGGAAATAATTAAGAAATAGGGAAGGGGAGAGGGATTAGGGCCTCCGGAAATCTTCATTCGTACGAAACGCAAAAAGCTGCTAATTCATGCCGATTTTTTGTTCGCCAGTGGTAACAACCCGGTCAAGCCATTCATGCTGTAGACAAAGTTATCTACAACGTGACTCTACCACTTAGTGTTCAAACAGATCCATTTTTTTAGGCGCTATGATGCAATTTATAAAATCTTTTTGTCGCTAGTTAAAAGAACACAAAATCGACATTCTGGCCTTTTATCATTTTCGAAAGATGGTTTAAGCAGCGTCTAGGCGACACTTACGTTCGTGACTTACAAGTCCTATTCGCGAACGACATCTAAATTAAAAAGATACAATTGCCATTTATAAGCACGCGATATTGGTATTCTATCCCGGGGCTGTGCCGCGGGGTGTAGGGGTGTAAGGGTGCGGGGGTTGGTTATAGTTAATTTGTCGTTTATTGTGTTGATTTAGCGGGCTACCCCCGAGACACAAGCGATATGGTCTAGGAGACAGACTGTACTTTATTTACAGAGTGTGTATGTAGTATAAGTTCACGCTTAAATTCCCTAAGACAGAGGAGTACCTGATGCTGCACCTACGGTCCGTAGAGCTTATTTCCGTCACACGATGTGATAGGCAGGTAGCTTATCTCCATCACATCACATCACATCATCAGCCACAGGACGTCAACTGCTGAAAATAGGCCTCCTCCAAAGATTTCCAGATCGACCTTTGGAAGCGGCCTGCATCCAGCGACTTCCTGCGACCTTTATCAGGTCTTATCTCCATATTAGGCACATATTCCAATCCTAAGCAAAACATGATTGATAACAAGCACTTATAATCACAAACATTCAAACTTTAATTTTATTTAACTTTATAAATTTACTAGATGACCCGGTGAACTTCGTATCACCTACATAATATATTTGTGTAAAATGTGGTCAAAACTTAATACAAATGTTTTATTTACATTAAATGCAATTAAGTGAGGTACTGCGCCATTGCACGTGAGGTAGCCCGTCGCACATTTAATTGACTTCGACGACCTAAGTCAGGTCGTCTCCCACCTCCCTCCGGTTGGACAGTCCTGTCCCCGTCCCGTCCCCGTCCTGTCCCCGTCCTGTCCGCGTCCCGTCCCCGTCCTGTCCCTGTCCCGTCCCGTCCCCGTCCCGTCCCCGTCCCGTCCCCGTCCTGTCCCCGTCTTGTCCTGTCCCTGTCCTGTCTCACTGTCCTGTCTCACTGTCCTGTCTCTCTGTCATGTCTCTCTGTCCTGTCTCACTGTCCTGTCTCACTGTCCTGTCTCTCTGTCATGTCTCTCTGTCCTGTCTCACTGTCCTGTCTCACTGTCCTGTCTCACTGTCCTGTCTCTCTGTCATGTCTCTCTGTCCTGTCTCACTGTCCTGTCTCACTGTCCTGTCTCACTGTCCTGTCTCTCTGTCCTGTCTCACTGTCCTGTCTCACTGTCCTGTCTCACTGTCCTGTCTCACTGTCCTGTCTCACTGTCCTGTCTCACTGTCCTGTCTCACTGTCCTGTCTCACTATCCTGTCTCACTGGCCTGTCTCACTGTCCTGTTTCACTGTCCTGTCTCTCTGTCCTGTCTCTCTGTCCTGTCTCACTGTCCTGTCTCACTGTCCTGTCTCACTGTCCTGTCTCACTATCCTGTCTCACTGGCCTGTCTCACTGTCCTGTCTCTCTGTCCTGTCTCACTGTCCTGTCTCACTGTCCTGTCTCTCTGTCATGTCTCTCTGTCCTGTCTCACTGTCCTGTCTCACTGTCCTGTCTCACTGTCCTGTCTCACTATCCTGTCTCACTGGCCTGTCTCACTGTCCTGTCTCACTGTCCTGTCTCAATGTCCTGTCTCACTGTCCTGTCTCACTGTCCTGTCTCACTGTCCTGTCTCACTGTCCTGTCTCACTGGCCTGTCTCACTGTCCTGTCTCACTGTCCTGTCTCACTGTCCTGTCTCTCTGTCATGTCTCTCTGTCCTGTCTCACTGTCCTGTCTCACTGTCCTGTCTCACTGTCCTGTCTCACTGTCCTGTCTCACTGACCTGTCTCACTGTCCTGTCTCACTGTCCTGTCTCACTGTCCTCTCACTGTCCTGTCTCACTGTCCTGTCTCACTGTCCTGTCTCACTGTCCTGTCTCACTGGCCTGTCTCACTGTCCTGTCTCACTGTCCTGTCTCACTGTCCTGTCTCACTGTCCTGTCTCACTGTCCTGTCTCACTGTCCTGTCTCACTGTCCTGTCTCACTGTCCTGTCTCACTGTCCTGTCTCACTGTCCTGTCTCACTGTCCTGTCTCACTGTCCTGTCTCACTTTCCTGTCTCACTGTCCTGTCTCACTGTCCTGTCTCACTGTCCTGTCTCACTGTCCTGTCTCACTGTCCTGTCTCACTGTCCTGTCTCACTGTCCTGTCTCACTGTCCTGTCTCACTTTCCTGTCTCACTGTCCTGTCTCACTGTCCTGTCCCTGTCCTGTCCCTGTCCTGTCCCTGTCCAGTCTAGACGCTATACGACCCGTCATCACGGCAAGCTTCGCAACGACAACCATCCGGTTTATACCTGCGCTTATAGTACCCAGGAACAGTTTGTACTGGAAAATGAACATTCCAAAATCAACAACTACTAATAAATTAAAAATTAATTAAAAAAACATTGTCCAGCGGACAAAATTGTGAATCTAAACCATTCTCAGATCCCCTTGAACACACACAAAAAATTTCATCAAAATCGGTCCAGTCGTTTAAGAGAAGTTCAGTGACATACACACTCACAGAAGAATTATATATATAAAGACTAGCTTTTGCTCGAAGCTCCGCCCGCGTGATCTGCTTTTTCCGGGATTAAAAGTAACCTATGTCTTATTCTGATGTATAAGCTATATTATTGTAAAGTTACATTAAAATCCATTCAGTAGTTTTTACGTGAAAGAGTAACAAACATACATCCATCCATACTTACAAACTTTCGCGTCTATAATATTAGTAGGATTAGGCATAAAAATACTAAGTAGATTCTCTAGTATATGTGTGGTAGACATTAAAAAACTTGTGTATAGCTTCTAGCATAATCCAAAATATTAATATGTGAGGTATTTATAGCTTTAATTTTTAAAATTAAATAAAATCCAATTTAATTTTTTTTCCAAATTAATTATTACGTACCTTCAAACATCGCTCTATAGTGCAAATAGAAAAATTACAAGCTCTTAAACTACGCAATAATAATAAGCAATCCTTTGCGGCTCGTTTGATCAATTAATTGGGCAGTGTGTGTGTGTGTGTCACGTTGAATGGTTAATTGACACATGTCGATGGTGACATTTATGAAGAACGCCACCGAGGGTAGGGGCGTGAGAATTTCTCTGTGCAAATGAATTAATGTCATTTCACCTACTGAATTTGATTTTTATTAAATACCACGGTAAATATGGAATCTGTGTGCCTAGTACGAGTTTATTCAATACCTTTCACGTTATTTATATACGAAAAATATGTTAAGTTATGTATTACGTTTCGAATACAATCTAAAAAAGCAAGGCAAGGGATTTTTTTTTATTTGATTAATGACGAGACGAGCAAGGCGCTCATTTGATGGTAAGCGCCACGCCTGCGCATAAACAGAAGCAACACCACACAAAACTTTGAATTACAAAGCACTGCATCGCACTGAACTGCGCTCGTCACCCCGAGACATAAGATAATGCGCAGTAATTTTACTGGCTTCAATGCCCTTCAAACTGAAACACAACAGTGCTTACACACTGTTACTTGGCGGCAGAAATAGACGATACGGTGGTACCAACCCTGACGGCCTCTCGCATACGAGGGACCTACCACCTAGTGAAATGATGATTAAGGGATTGGGAAGGCGTAGGAGATTTGATATTTTATCCGCTACTTTACGTGGGTTTTGTATCAAACAGTGCATACAATCCGGTCGAGTTGGCCCATTCATGCTCTAGACAAAACTGTCTACAGCGTGACTCTACCACTTAAATTTATATTGTTTTGTGTGCATAAGTACGTATTTATGTATTGCCATTAGCCGTGACTAATAAATTGTTTTCCTTTCAATGCGTGCATGCAGCATGCCTGCGATTAAACCGTAAGGGACAACTACTCAGTGTATATAAATGTCTATGCGAATAATTTGGCACCCGAGACGCGTTCAAACGCTGCGATGTGTCACCTATCTCACGTAATGATGATTATTCTTATTGCATCATGCAATTCTAGTGCAGTATTTATATATTGATACATGAAGAGAAAAATCCACCCCTTTTTGAGCATATTTTATGCACAGAGTGATAAGGTGGTAGGTCCCTCGTATGCGAGAGGCCGCCTGGGTTGGAACTATCGCTTTGTCTTTTTCTGCCACCAAGCCTGTGTATAGGCACTGTTGTGTTTCGGTTTGAAGGCGTTGAAGGCAGCGAAATTACAATTTTTTTTTTGTGTTGACGCCTGCTGTACGCCTTACGAGAGTCGGCTGTATACAGCTTCACCGGACTTTCGGGCGAGCGCTTTAGGCGCTCTCAACCCTTGACTAGGTGACCACGCTGAGGGCACCCCCTTTGGGGTACGGACCTCGGCTCAGGACGGTCACGACGAAATTACTAGGGATTATGCGACTTAACATCGTATGTTTCGGTGTGACGAGCGCAGTTCAGTACTATGCAGTGTTTTGAAATCAAAGTTCTGTGTGGCTTTGCTTCTGTTTATGGGCAGGCGTGGCGCTGACCATCAGGCAAGCGCCTTGCTCGTCTCGCCATTCAATCAAAAAAAAACTTGAGAGGTGTCAAGGGACACCCGGATGGAACGAAGTTCCTTTCGATTATTTTTAATTTTAATTTTGAGGGTCAAGGTCTGTGTCAACGTCAAGGTCAAGGTCAAGGTCGGAGTCAAGGTTAAAATCGGGGTCAAGGTCAAGGTCAAGGTCGGAGTCAAGGTAAAAAATGGGGTCAAGGTCAAGGTCGGATACAAGGTAAAAATCGGGGTCAAGGTCAAGGTCGGGGTCAAAGTCAAGGTAAAAATCGGGGTCAAGGTCAAGGTCGGAGTCAAGGTAAAAATCGGGGTCAAGGTCAAGGTCGGGGTCAAGGTCAAGGTCGGAGTCATGGTAAAAATCGGGGTCAAGGTCAAGGTCGGAGTCAAGGTAAAATAGGGGTCAAGGTCAAAGTCTTGTGAAAGTCCGGTCCAAGCTGACTGGTCACTGTGTGCCGCCACCTGGGACTTCGAAATTATCGATTTTCCAGGGAGGTCAGCTAACGCTGGCTGGTCGGAAAATTTTGTCGTGACAAAATTTTTCGTGCCAACTTTTCGTACCAATTTTTTCCGTCTAGCCCCCTTTCGCAACGCGCGATAAGGAACTACGTTCCAATAAAAAAAAAGAAAATTCCACATCTTTTTAAGCATATTTTGTGCACAGAGTGACAAGGTGGTAGGTCCCTTGTATGCGAGAGGCCGTCTGACAACTGAGTCTGCCGTCTGAGTTGGTACCACCGCTTTGTCTATTTCTGCCGCCAAGTTGTGTGTAAGCACTGTTGTGTTTCGGTTTGAAGGACATTGAAGTCATTGAAATTACTAGGCATTATGATATTTAACATCTCATGTCTCGAGGTGACGAGCGCAATTTAATGCCATGCAGTGCTATGAATTTTAAAGTTCTGTGTGATGTTGCTTCTGTTTATGAGCAAGCGCTTATCATCAGGTGAGCGCTTTGCTCTTCACGTCATTCAAATAAAAAAAAATACATAATACATAGGTATTCATAGAAATCTACTACACACGGTCAAAGCCGCGAGATAAACCCAGTCTTCACTGATTTGTCATCGCCGGTAGTTCCCACAGGTCCGTGTAAACAATCCTACAATAATACAGTCGCGTGTGTGAAGGGGACTATTTATTGCAAGAGAGCAAACGCGTTGTTTAGATTGTCAATAAATCTATTATTACTACAATGTACCGGATAATAAGCTGTGCTATTGGATTTTGGGTTGAATTGATACTGGTTATGGGTATAGATAAATCTTGTTAAGTTTCTGGATTTATTTAGAGAGTAAGACCTAGAGCAGTTCTACAAATCGAAGGTTATTGAATCAGTCAAAATGCTGCAGAATTCCTGCCAGCAAGTGTGACCCCTCGACTTGCCTCTTCCCTCTTCGGAGTATGGACAAGCATTGATATGGGCCGGCATAATTCTTGTGACCACCGGCAAACTCATTGTTTTAACTAGCAACTACAAATCTACAACTTGTAGCAACTAAAGTTGCTGGTTTTTTTTCGACTGTATTACGCTTACCATCACGTGTAGTCCAGTAATTTACCGTATACGGATAAAAAAATCTATAGTTTGCTGATTAGAAATTAACGCCATTAAAATTACTGAGAAATACAAGATATACATCTTAATGTTACAAGTGGAGTCATTTTATACCTTAGTCCATCATACTTGCACTGGTCTGATACGAGTTGGCAGACTTCACATACCTTCGTAATTCTACATGTCTTTTATTTACTCGAGAAACGGAGAAATGCTGTAGATATATTATAGTTCAGTGAGTCAGAGTACCTAGAGAGCCTACTCGACGCCCGTACTGTCTCCGTGGATGCATTCTACTCCATTTTTACTCGCCTGAATGACGAGACGAGCAAGATGCTCGTCTGATTGTTAGTGCAACGTAGGGTATTCATATCCGCCTGGACAGCGACCACTGTTCAGATGGTGTTAAAAGCTATAATTTTAAACCACACACCTTGTGTGGATCGTCTTCGAGGGCTAGCCAATGTATACTCCGTTCTCTCCAAAGGGCTTGAGACATGACATGATGGTTGGTTGGAACGGATATAGGGGTATATCCCTGTGCCTGCATCGGTCTGACGTAAGCTCTTCGATTAGCTTCTTCCCTCTTCGGGATGTGAAGAAGCATTCATACAGACCGGCATGATTTTGGTGACCACCTATAAACTCATTGTTTGTCTGTAGTCGCTGGTTTTTTTGGACTGCACTACGCTTAGGTCGGCAACATGCTTTTTTACACATGGTACAGTAAGAATTGGCTTTAGTTCTAGTTAGTAGTAGTAGTTAGTAGTTTTTTTCCGATCAGCAGCTTGCCTGACGTGATTACGTTGTTGTTCAAACACTGACAACAACAAACAGTTGACAACTCCTCTGGGGAGAAAGTACACCCAGACCCGAAACAATTAATATTAATGGATCACACCAGCATTTATCTTGTTTGGGAATCGAACCCAGGCTCCTCGCCTCACAGCCGACTACTCGCCCACTACGGCACTATTTATTAAAAGCAAGTACATTTCTAAATTACCAGACCATTAACCAGATCATGAACTTTTAATTGCAAATATTTCTGTCCTTAAATAGCGACAATCTAAACTTACAGATTGCCTTTACGTTTATCCTAAGTATATACTTAGTTACTTGTAATGTTTGTAATATTCTGCATAGCTCCCTTACTTATCCCTTATACTTATCCCTTCACTTAAGGATGGCCTCCCTTTTCGCATGCTTGTTGGTATGCCTTTTCCTGCCAGCCTTTAGCGCGGCGGTTAGTCCAAAGTTCCCTTAATTCTAAGTAGTCTTTTTAATGACAAATGTTCTGTACTTGACCTGTCATAAGCGCTTTCTTAGCCTACATGATTAATAAAGATTTTGATTTTGATTTTGCTCATAATTAATTCTTTATTATTGTAAAATATATATTTTTTGTTTGTTTTTAAGCACAATGTCCTCTTTATTTACATAGCAAGTTACTGTTTTATACTGTGCACTTAGTTTAATATCCGTAGTGAAAGTATTTTTGTGTTGCTATTTAGTGTAACAATTATTTGTGAACCCAATAAAAAAATCCCCTTCTTCATCTCTGTTACGAAGGGAATAGAGTTTAAACTCCCGTAGCTGCATTAAAATGCCTTTCGACAGGTGGCTATTTGCTGGCAAGCCTCTGCTGGTCTCCGAATAGATTTGACACCGGCTTGCATCGGTCAAAGAGCGCATACTTCAAGTACTTCTCGTTGTTAGATCACAGTAGTTCATGACACGCGTTCCACAGATAGAACGAGACATGCCGAGAGTTGTGGATCTTTTTTTTTTATCCTGGCTCGGCAAAATGACTACGCTACACCTGATGGTAAGTGTAGCGCAATCCAAGAATATTGTCGACCAATAAACAATGTGTCCATCATTGGTCGGCAAGATCATGCCGGCCTGCCAAAGGGCCAAGGGGGAGGGGAAGGAAAAAGGGATGGGAAAAGGATGAGCCCCCTGGGGAGAACCGGATATACACTGGCTGACCCTGGAACGCGACCCACACAAGGTGGGCCACTATGGCAGGTTTTATCACCAGTGTAGGGTGGTCGCTATCCGGTCGGATAAAAGTATTCTCCCACCAGCTAAGCTCCCTCTCTAGTGTAGAGTGCGGTGGTGGCTTGACTCTATGACTTATGGATCGATGCTTCTATACAATTCAGGATTCCTTTAATTATGGAATTCAAAACAAAATGATATTAATTATGGGCATCATTAATTTGTATCAATAACGATAGTGATTACAGTAATATTTGTATGGTAGAGCCAACCTGTAGACAGTTTTGTCTACAGCATGAATGGGCCGCCTACCGGCCGGGTCGTTACTACTGTCTCACAGAAGACCGACGTAAAGTAGCGGCTTGTCTTGTGGTACCACCGCACCGCTTTGTCTATTTCTGCCGCCAAGCAACAGTGTGTAAGCACTGTTGTGTTTCGGTTTGAAGAACATTGAAGCCATTTAAATTATTGGGCATTATGAGACTTAACACTAACTCCTAAGGCCTAATCCCTCTCATTCAGTAGAAGAAGCCCGTGCCCAGCAGTGGGACGTATAGTATACAGGAGTAGTAAAATAAAAAATTGAGACAACATCCAGTACCAGCAGTGCTTTGTAATTTTCGGTTCTGTGTGGTGTTGCTTCTGTTTATGGACAGGTGTGGCGCTTACCATCAGGCGAGCGCCTTGCTCTTCTCATCATTCATCATTCTTATTTAAAAATATAAGCATTTATACAGACCGACATGATTCTGGTGACCACCAATAAACTCATTGTTTTTCGGTGGTCGCTTGTTTTCCCACCGCACTGCGCTTACCATCAGGTGTAATGCATACTCTGTGGTGCTTGTATAAAAAATGTAACTATATACTTTAGTTTATAATGTTTGTAGTAAAGATAGTAAAAGCGTACAACTCATAAATAGTAAACAATCCGCTAGATGTATTCTATTGAGCGACGCATTTAGCTCCGTCGCTCTCTGCAACCAGTCCATTCTAGGCGGATCTCACTCTTTATCACCGAAAACGACGCAATTACCCTCTAACTATACAAGCAAAAATACACCCTAACACATTGTCATTGAGTATACAATCCAACAGACAGAGCAGAACGATTTATTTTTAAATTCACACAGCGCCGTTGAACAAATTTCATTTCAACCGCGAAAATTTTAGAGTACAAAATAAATATTGCAGCGGGGGCCCGCAGTATGCACATTAGCTCCGCTTCCATATTAAAACACGGCACCGTTGTAACACACTGTGTCGCACCTGTGCATAGAAAAACGTGCACTGTGTGTGTAATTGGAAAACGTAGGCACGCTCGCGAGATACAATTTATAATAACAGGCCAGGTGAAAACAAGTTCCAAGTTGTTGGCAAGGGATAATCAACCTTATTACTAAGTGTCAGAGTCGGTTATGCCGCGACACTTGTTGTAAGTGAGGTATTAATAGGAACGTTGCAGAATGCGCGCGACGACCGTCTTATTTGGTTAGAGAGGGCGAAGTGGCTCGGGGTATGGTACAGGAGCTGTTTAATTTCTTTGATTAGTCTACTCGGACTGTTTTTTTATGTTTACAGTCTTTTATTGTGGTCTTGATTTATTCGTTACGGTTATAGAGGCTAAACCAACCTGTAAGTTAACTTCAATAATTGCTTATATAAATTGAGCTGCTCTTATCCCAACTAAATACTGTAATGTATGTTACCAATAATAATTGAAAAGAGTAAAACGCTGGATTTCCTGTTCTTCTCTAGCGAACCAGCCTTCAGAACTGGTAATAGAGTTTTTCGAAATGTATAAAAATTTTTGGACTCAATAAATTTTTTGAAATTGAATTGAATTACATACATACACAGACTCACACTTTGCGATTCATTTGTTGTTTTTGGTTTGGAACTACTTACATAAGCGATATGAAACCGTCCTTGGCGTAAACCCTATAGAACATAAAAATAAGCATCAAAATCAATCCATATTTGACATCGGGTACTGTACAAAAAAATACAGACATATTGAAATGATGATTTCCATTGAAAATTATCTGAAACATATTCCAACTGGAATAATCGTATAAATTTTCAGCTTTTTCTTATAAGAAATGTATGCAGATACATCATAAGGCCTATGCTGAAAAAAAAAGCTAAAAACCGTGCTTAAAACAATAATGCACTTCAAAACAGTATAATTAAATGTCTAATTGTTAATTTAATTAATGATCGTATAGATTAAATCCTAGCAAAAAAACATTTGAAATGCCTAGGTTCCCGTACATTTAAGAAAAATTCCAGTTTTTTTATAGCATGAACCGGCACACGAGCAAGTGGGTCATCTGATGGTAAGTGATCTCCACCATCCATATACGCCCACGATACTAGAAGAATCATAAGCACGTTGCCGATGTTAAAGGGAAGGGATAATTAAGGGATTGCGAAGGAGTGGGGGACTTGGGCCTCCAGATATCACACTCACGAAACGCAGCAGCTACAGTAGAGTGGCTCTACCATTCGAAACACCTAAAAAAAGTGCCAGTATAACAAAAAAAAATTGTTACAAAAAATTAAAAAATCATTCTTTTATAGAAAATTCAACTAAAAAATAGAAAATAACTTTTAATAAATTTGAAGAAAAAAATTTATTTTATTGTAAAAAAAAAGCGTGGGGTGCATATTTGCATCTAGTTGTAGCTTTAATCGTCGTTGGTGATAAAAAATATAAATAATTAGTAAATGTCATGCTCCTGCATCGTACTCGGCGGCTCGGTGCGTACGAGCACACTTTATAAGGCGCGCGCCGCTCTCCCGCCCGCCCTACGCATTGATGACGTCACCACGCTCCGTACCACAGAGTATAAATAGGCGTAACTGAAAAATAAACATTTACACACCTGTAGTTTTATTTTTATAAAATATAATTTTTTTGTAAAAAAAATAAAATTACAAAAAAAATCTATGTTTAAAAAGTTACTATAGTTATTTTAGTATTTTTGTGGTAGGCAGCGGCTTGGCTGTGCCCCTGGCATTGCCGATGTCCATGAGCGGCGGTGACCGCTTACCATCAGGCGGGCCGCTTGCTCGTCTGTCTATCAAGGCAATTAAATTTTTTTTTTTTTTTTTTTGGAACCCGTATTGTCATTAGATATACAATCAAATATGTCTTGAATCAATGACTTAAGAACGGAATCCAAATTGAGCGGTTATACAATGCTTTGTTTATAACTCAACATACGCTCTGACGTCTATGTCATCAAAAGGGCAAGCACAGGTGCAACTGGTACGCCGAGATTTTTTTCCATCCCATGATTTGAATCGAGCCTGTAGATATAAGGCCAAACCCATTAATTAAACTTTCAGGCAACTCATGTAAGGTTTTTCGTATTAAAAATTCAAACATGATGATGGCCTGACCTGGTATTTCAAGCCAGAATCTTACAGTTTCTTGGCCTGAGTATGCTTCGGCTTGATCAATGAAGCTATGTTTATAATAAATACATTTTTTTTTTATTCGGTTGAATGACGCAACGAGCAGGTCGCTTGCTGATGGCAAAAAAAAACACAGATAGAAAATATATTTATATCCACCATTTAATAATAAACGCATTTAATTGCCGAAGTGGTAGGCATAGGTGTAACCATTGCACCCACGTTTCACCGAGCTTGTTTCCAAGCTGATGCTGAGTATTTCATAGAAAAATATCACATTTATCCGACCCGGTAAACGAACCCCAGACCTCGGCATAACAGTCGCGAACACATTACAACTGCACCACAGAGACAGTCATCACTTAGGCACTTTATTTTTAATCATCTTTTAAAACTTTGTCATTGAGAACCTGTATTATGTATGATATATAAACCAAATATATATTGTTACTACAGAATGTATATGTGTGAGACGCGTGGGCATTCCCAGACATGCCATGTGCGAGTGACATGTGGCGGGTGGTACAATTGGTTAAAAATACTTAACTATAGATTAACCTTAACTTTGGTTTATCAATTGAAATCTGTTCGAAGTGTCGAATTCTCAAAATTACGTGTATTAGTCGCTTTTGCTGGTGGTAGGATATTTATATCCGATCGGATAGCGACCACCGTACATATGATGTTAAAACCTGCCATAGTGACCCACACAGCTTGTGTGGATCGCGTTCCAGCATCAGCCAGTGTATATCCTGTTCTCCCAAGGGGTTTATGACATGTTGGGGCGGGTATAGCGGTACATCCTTGTATCCCTGTTCCTGCATCGGTCTTCCGCCTGTCCTGTCGCAGGCCCTTCGATTGACTTCTTCTCTCTTCGGAGTATAAAGAAGCATTTATACAGACCGGCATGATTCTGGTGACCACCAATAAACTCATTTTTTGTCGGTGCTCGCTGGTATTACTCGCTCTTACTATCAGGTGCAGTGCAGTGACATTGCCGTGATCGTATAAAACAAAGACAGCGAGATGTAAAATCTGTCAGGCTCATCCGTAAACAATTCAAAAACACTTACGCGCGACACAGTTGAAGCGAGAACACGTACATCTTTTGTCTCTGTGATTATTGTTCCAATTTAACAGTTTAAAGTTTACAAAGTTGTTTAAAATCTATATCAAAGTGCGTATTTAACTTCTCTTTTCATATCTGCACATAGTTTAGAAGTGAAGTGTATAAATCAAAGCATAAATCTGGATTACTATCTTGTAAAGTCACGTTGCTAGTGAACAAAGTGCAAGTGTTTGACATTGAGGAACAATAGAAAGGTCATCAAACCAGTCGCATACACTCAAGCTTATTGGTGCTAATGGACATATTTGACAACTCGTAGTATCGACATTTGGCCATTCAGCCCGTGCGCGATCTTTTTACTTTAAAAGCATCGTTGCGCGGCGCGTAAGACACCGAGTTCAAATCCACACACTAAAATAAAATTTGTAAAAATATTTTATAAATTAATTTATATCTATCTAAAGATGATCCGCTCACCCACTAACACGAAATGCTACTCTAATCCCGACCTTACGGAGGACAGTGCATATGCGCCTGTTAGCCAAGTTGCTGCTATACGACGGCCGTCAAGTTCCGATCAAAATATTCTACAACGCAAACGTAAACAACCTGAGTCGGAATTCGAACAGGCGTTTAACACATTCACTGCACAGATTACCGATACCCTCACGAAATGGCGTACCGATTTAGATGTAACTCTAAATAATATAACTGTTAGTGTTAACAATATTAAGGTCGACATTGCTTCCTTAGCACAGACAGCGTCTGAAATAAAATGTGAGATGAGTACCCTTCGCAATGAGCACGCAAAATTAAAGAATAGTATGTCCAACTTAGATACAAAGCATGCTAAACTCACAGAGGAAGTAGCAGCCATTCAAGAATCTATAAAATTTGACCGCGACCAAATGGAGGACTGCAAAAAAAATATTAATACAAATAGCTCTCAACAAATTGAAGATCTTAAAAATAATTTATTGCGCCATGAGGCCAAGATTAACAACATGGAGCAGCAGGCAAGGCAGTGTAACATAGAAATTTGTAATGTTCCCGAACGGCGGTCTGAGAACCTTATTGCTATGATGGAGGAAATTGGCTCAAATATAAATTTCACTATAGACCGAAAAAATATAGTATCTGTGCATAGAGTGCCTCATGCACAAAACATTACATCCACGCCTAAAAATATAATTCTCAAACTATCGGCCAGAACTCTGCGAGATAATGTACTCAGCGCATTTAGGCTTGCAAAAGGCTTAAATACGGAACAGCTTGGTATCTCTGGAACACCTCAACGCATATACATGCATGAACACTTGACCATTAAAAACAAAGAATTATTTCGTTATTGTCGAGATGCCGCTAAAAAATACAATTATAAATATGTCTGGGTTAAGCACGCTACAATCCTCATGCGCCAATCTCCGACTTCGCCGGCAATCAGCATCCACTCTCTGGATGACATTAACAGAAAAATCAAGCCCAAAACCACTTCAACGGACCAAAGCGTGGATAAATAATTTTGGACGGTTTAAATCATTTGATGTATTATGTTATTTAAGCTATTCTGTCGTTATTTCTAGCTATGAAGTTTTGTCTCTATCTGTCTATTTTGTCTACATTGTTATTATTTTACCTATTGTTGAGTATCACACGCTGTTGCACCTCCTCTCGGTACTTTGCTTATTGAACTGGACAGTCCGTGGCTTCTGCATTTTGTTTCTGTCTACTGTAATATGTGTGTATGTGTATTTATTATGCACATACATACAATTAATAATACTAACATCATACATCCGCCATATTTATAATAGTATAGAATTTAATTAATTTAAACAAAAATAAAAATGCCTAAATCACTTAGTATTTATTACCAGAACTGTAGAGGCATACGTACAAAATTGCACACTTTATACTCTAATATACTATGTAATTGTTATGATGTTATTGTATTAACGGAAACTTGGTTAATTCCATCCATAGAGGACTGTGAGTTTATAGATGATCGCTATATTATTTTCAGATATGATCGTAATCGTATTGCTTCTAATAAAAGAGATGGAGGAGGGGTGCTCATTGCGGTTATGCGTGATTTGCGACCCACTAACTTTTTGCCGCTCCTTCAAACAGAGGTAGTACCCGAGAATGTTCTTGTTCAAATACCTAGCTCACAGTTGCACAAATATTTTATATTTTGTGCTGTATATTTTCCTCCCAATTCGACGAATGAATCTTATATTTCGTACTTAGATAAATTATCAGTTGAACTAGAAAAATCTTATATAGACCAGTTTTTTATTCTCGGCGATTTTAATATTCCTTATCTGGAATGGGCCAACTGTGGTAATCATATGGAGTATTTTAATGTTTCATCCGATGTGAGTATTCATTTAAAAAATTTCTTATCAATATCAAACTCCAAACAGTTTAACCCGTTTAAAAACAGATTAAATAAAATATTAGACCTCATGATATCCAATAGTGACTGTGCAATTTACAAATCAGATTATCCATTGCTTGACCCAGATGATCACCACCCACCTTTTTATGCTATATCCTCCTTAAATATCAACTCAACTTTAAAAAGAAAACGTATGGCTAAATTCAATTTCAATAAAGCAGATTATAAATTAATAAACGATCAGATTAGTAAGACCGATTGGGCAAAAGAACTGAATGACTATCCAGCCGAAAGTGCCATTTCCCAATTTTATAATAAAATTTACGAAATTATTAAAAACTAGCTTTTGCTCGCGGCTCCGCCCACGTGATCAAATAAACAAACAAACAATCAAACTCTACAGCTTTATAATATTAGTATAGATTTGATTTTGATTTGACAACGGAAGCCTTCAAATAATATTATTTTGGTAGCTTAGCAACGGAAGCCTTCAAATATGAATAATTTTCCCCGTTTTTGCAACATTTTTCACTGATGCTTCGCTTCTAATGGTCGCAGCGTAATGTTATATATCCTAAAGCCTTCCTCGATAAATGGACTATCCCACACAAAAATAATTTTTCAATTCGAACCAGTAGTTCCTGAGATTAGCGCGTTCAAACAAACAAACAAACAAACAATCAAACTCTACAGCTTTATTATATTAGTATAGATAACACCCCCACATCCAAGACTAAACATACCTCTTATCCTAACTGGTTCTCATTGTCGTTAGTACATATTTTTAAAGATAAAAGAAATGCATGGATCAAATGGAAAAAATACAAAAATAAATCAGATTACGAAATTTTTTCATTGTACAGAAACAGATTCAAAAAGGAATGTGCAAACTGCTATGTGAAATATATTAATGACGTCGAGGAAAGTATACATAAAGACATCAAATTTTTTTGGACTTATATGTCTAATCGTAAGAACCGGATTGGGTTACCTTCGACCATGATTTACAAAGATGAGTTTTCTAGTGATCCTAACAGAATATGCGATATGTTCTCTTCTTTCTTTCATTCTGTGTACGAACCATCCACCTTCAATGCCACCTCTTGGGCACCTCCTGCAGATAGCATCAATAATGATTTAATTATATGTACTTTACAATTATCTAACGAAATGATAAAAAAAGAACTAAAACTTCTTAATCCACATAAAGGCCCAGGGCCTGATGGTATACCGGCTATGTTTTTAAAAAGAACTTGTGACACGATTCATATTCCTTTGCATATAATTTTTAATAAATGTCTTAACGAAGGCATTTTCCCTAGTCAATGGAAACATTCTAATATTATCCCTATACATAAAAAAGGTCCGAAACAGAATGTGGAGGAGTACCGACCTATTTCTATCATGTCGGCTCCGTCAAAATTATTTGAAAAACTAATTTTTAACGAGATTTATCCTCTACTTCATAATACTATATTACAAGAACAACATGGTTTTGTAAAGTCTCGGTCTACTATTACCAACCTCATGTCATTCACCACTTTTCTTTTCGACAATTTAGACAAATGTCAACAAACAGATGTAATATACACAGATTTTCAAAAAGCTTTCGATAAGGTTGATCACGATATTTTATTGAGCAAAATTGCTTTTAACGGCATTAAAGGTAATTTGCTTCGTTGGTTTACATCATACATAACTAATCGTACGCAAAAAGTAGTCATAAATGGTTTCGAATCCAAATCTTTTGCTGTTACCTCGGGAGTGCCGCAGGGCTCTATATTAGGCCCATTACTTTTCTTAATTTTTATCAATGACATTAATAAATGCTTTCATAGCTCTAAATTTTTGCTCTATGCTGACGATCTTAAGGTTTATCGAACTATTACAAACTTAGATGATTCCATTTTATTGCAACAAGATCTAAATCGATTATCCGATTACTGTAGTAATAACAAATTGCAGCTTAGCCTACCTAAATGCAATTACATAACATTTACAAAAAAAAGAAATTTTATAAACTACAACTATTCTCTCTGTCAGTGTTCTCTAACTAAAATTACATCTATTCGTGATCTCGGGATTCATTTAGATTCGAAATTACATCTTGATCAACATGTAGAGAACATCGTAAATAAAGGATACAAAATGCTTGGACTTGTAACGAGGATGACGCGAGACTTTAAACAGCCGCATACATTTTTACATCTGTATAAATGCTTAATTCGTCCTCAATTAGAATATGCTGTGCCTGTATGGAGTCCTCACTATGTAAAGTATAAGAATATGATTGAAAGCATACAGAAAAAATCATTAAGAGTCATTCAATATAGATACTACTCTCGGTTTAATTCTTTATCCTACCAGCAACTGAATTCGAAATTTAATTTATTAGCTTTAAACTCACGTCGAAAATACTTGGAAGCCTTAATGCTATATGGCATTTGCCATGGTAGATACGACTGTAAGGAGCTTGTGAACGGTCTCTGTTATTTGGTCCCCAGGAGCGTGCATCAGCGTGAGGTGCGTGTGCGCAGACTGTTTGCAGTTGGTACATCTCGTACTATATCGGGCGTGCGCTCACCACTAAGACGTATTACTAGTAATTTTAATAATGATTTTGTAGATATAGATATATTTTCGCTTTCTATGTACAGCTTTAAGAGACAAATCCTTTTAACTCTAAAAAACATCGAGAAAAAATGATTTTTTTTTATATACATATATACATTTATTCTCATAGCAACATGTGAGTATATTAGTTATGTATGTCTTATTATATTACAAAAAAAATAGTTATTATAAAATAAGTTAGTAATAGTTTTCTTGCTTTAACATTTTGTTATATTCTGTGGATTCTGACGTAGGTCGTACATTCACGTATACTTCTTATGTCTATTCTCTATAATGAATATTTTAATGTACTACTGTTTTGTTGATCCCAAATAAATAAAATAAAAATAAATAAAATAAATAAATTTCCTGTACCTAATCATTATCTATCTATGCTTTTGAATTAGCATCGCGAATGCTACCGGAAAAATCAAATTGTCTCTGAATTTCTTTTGGAAATGCAAACAACCATACATTATTGCAGAATGTTATAAAATCACAAAACCTGCTATAAACTTTATCGTAGTAGTCAGAATATAAAAAAAACTCAATTAATTTCATGTACGTTAAGAAAATTTGAAAAGCTCCTACAACTTTAAAAAAAATTAATGCAATCTAATAAGTTAAACACATTCTAATAAAATTTTTCCAAAACGAAATTCGTATATAGTATCGCCTTATCCAAGATAGTATTATAAAATATAATTTAATAACGGAATTCCCCAAAAATTTGTGATAAAATTAGATTTTTTTTCTTATTATAAAATGCAGTAAACGAACAGGTGGGGCATCTGATGGTGACGTCCATCGCCCAATAACTCTCTTATTACCAGAATCGTAGACGCGGATAATATTAAAAGACAAAGATAAAAAAAAGAAAGGGGATCTGGGCCTCCGGATATCTCATTCGCGGTACAAAACTCAACAGCAAGCCGTCATTTCACGTCTACTCCATTGAAATGTTACATTTTTTAGGCCTCACCTTGCGTTTCTTAGAGGAGTCAATTTTATTGTTTTGATGTGTAGTGTAAAGCTAAAATCAAGTTTGTGGGGTCGCCACAAACTCGCCACCCTTGTCCCACGGCCGCCATCTTGAAAATAGGGGTTGAAACGGTTTTTACGATATATCTCTTAAACTATTTATCTGATAAAAAAAATTGTTAACGTTTTTTGTTGCTAATTAAATTCTCTATAACTTTGGTCCAGTAACTTTTTGTCGTAAAACTATAAATAAAAAAGTTATAAGTGAAAATGTAATAAAGAAAAAAATAAAGATGATAATTCTCTTGACAGCCTAAGATACAAACAATTCGCCAAGGCAGTGACAAAAAGTACTTCCTCCAACACAAGACACAGAACACAGTTCTCCAGAACAATGGAAGCACACTGCGGAACATTTTAGCCCTGCTTTTCGACATCCACACATCGCTCCACAGTTTCCTTTGCATTTACAAAAGATCAATTTAAGAAGCTCAGGGGGTGCTGGAGGTTTAGAGCTCTGCACTGGCATCAATAATTTTCCACATTTTTTCCAGCCCCAGTCTTCAGGATCATTATTATTACCAAGCCACGACTGGACCTGATGGTAGACTCGGAAAGTATGAAAGCGAGCTGTGTCTTGTGTTGGAGGAAGTGAAGATAAATTAAATGTACTTTTTGTCACTGCCTTGGCGAATTGTTTGTATCTTAGGCTGTCAAGAGAATTATCATCTTTATTTTTTTCTTTATTACATTTTCACTTATAACTTTTTTATTTATAGTTTTACGACAAAAAGTTACTGGACCAAAGTTATAGAGAATTTAATTAGCAACAAAAAACGTTAACAATTTTTTTTATCAGATAAATAGTTTAAGAGATATATCGTAAAAACCGTTTCAACCCCTATTTTCAAGATGGCGGCCGTGGGACAAGGGTGGCGACCCCACAAACTTGATTTTAGCTTTACACTTACCCCCCCTACACATCAAAAAAATAAAATTGACTCCTCTAAGAAACGCAACCCCAAATGTAACATTTCAATGAAGTAGTCAATTTTCTGTGAAACAGAGTTATTTTATTTATTTTATTTTACACACTTCATACATAAATGTGTTGGCAGACTTAATGCCGCAGGCATTCTCTGACAGTCAACCTAAGGTGGTTATGGTAAGGTGTTATCAATTTGGTGGAGCCAGCCCATTCATATTGTAGACAAAACTGTCACTCTATCACATGTTTAGACTTCGACAGCCTTCGTGGCGCATTGGACGAATAGCCGGCTGGGAAGCAAGCAGCCGTAGGTTCAATTCCCGCATCGAGATAAATGTTTGTGTATTCCACGAATATTTGTTTCGGGTCTGGGTGTTATGGGACGCAAGTCCGTCGTAGTTCCTGATACCCACAATATAAGACTTGCATCTTACTGTGGGGTCAGGGCTATGTGTGTGACTGTTGGCTGTATTTATTTTTATGTAAACTCATTTATTTCTTCAGTAAGAAATAATCTTTATTTCCCATAATCTTAAGTTAGTCTCATTATTGACAAATGTTTTGTACTTGACCTGTCATAAGCGCTTTCTTAGCCTACATGATAAATAAAGATTTTGATTTTTAAGGACTATGTTCAGCAGTGGACGTCCTGTGGCTGATGATGATTATATAAACTCATTTATAACCTCCAGTAAGAATTAATCTTTAGTTAATTTCAGTCGGATATACCACTTTCAGTTAATCTTTAGTAAACCGTGTCTCGTGCAAGCCAGCTCGAAGCGCGCACACTCCGGCGCACATTTCAGCGTTGATCAGTCGCTCTGCTGCCACCGTTGGACGTACACGTGTCGCACGCTCGTCCCAATCCTTGAGTATCAGACACGACGAATATGGCCAAGAGTGATATATACCGGTGATAGTTAATCCGATTTTTTTTTTTATTTTTTATTTATGGCTTTCGCAGTATTATGCATTTAGCCAGTGTCAAGTATAATTTATTCTCGTTATTTTTACAAGAACGATGAAACACGGGTGCGGTCGATTTCAAGGTCTTGTCGGAGTTTTGGTGTTAACTCCTTTCAGTACGATTCTTAATTCACTTATTTCAATGTTTCCATACACTGTTCATCACCGTCAATGTTTATTGAACAAATCCACACCACTTTTATACAACAAACACAACTCTAAACTAGTTTATGAAAGAAATTAAAATAAGCGAAGAACTGCACTGTCAGAATTCCCGCCAAAACTCTAATCCGCATTTAGAAGATGAGAGTTTGTTGCATAACCGACCAGAATAACAGAAGACTTAATTACAAAGTCACGTCGTACAATTTGAAAAATGGATCATATGACGCGACTTCGTAATTGTCAATTTTCTGTTATATTCTCGGCTGTGCCGTGAAATAACACCTCTCCATTTATGTGGGATTTTAATTAAATGATTTTACAAGTGTATTTAGTAGCGTTTAGCAGTTCTATTTACGGTTTAACGATACCCTTAAGGTACGTTTTGAGTGCTTTCTGAGAATTTTGTATGCAATTATATATACATACACACTCATGCCTATATTCGTCGATGCCTCAGAGTTTAAAAACGAGAGTTTTTAACCAGTGTCCTGTAATGACCTACGGAGCTGAAACGTGTATACTGACCGGCGTACTTGTCAATAAGTTTAAAGTACAAGGTGGTAGGTCCCTCGTATGAGAGGCCGTCTGGGTTAATACCACCGCTTTGTCTATTTCTACCGCCAAGCAACAGTGTATAAGCACTGTTGTTTTTCGGTTTGAAGGACATCGAAGCCAGTTAAATTACTGGGCATTATGAGACTTAACATCTTATGTCTCGGTGTGATGGGCCATGCAGTGCTTTGTAATTCAACGTTCTGTATGGTGTTGCTAATGTTTATGGGCAGGCGTGGCGCTTACCATTAGGCGAGCGCTTTGCTCGTCTCGTCATTCAACCAAATAAAAGAAGTAGCTCAACGTGCTATGGAGCGAGCAATGCTTGGAATCTCTCTGGTGGATAGAATCCGAAATGAAGTCATCCGCCAGAGAGCCAAAGTCATCGATATTGCTCGCAAAATTAGCACGCTGAAGTGGAAGTGGGCCGGTCATGTCTGCAGACGGACAGATGGTCGGTGGAGCAGACAGGTGCTGGAGTGGAGACCACGTTTAGGCAAACGTAGTGTAGGGCGCCCGGCGACACGGTGGACCGACGACTTGAAACAGATGGCAGGTAGCGGATGGATGCGGGCTGCTAAAGCCGGGATGGTTGGCGCTCACTTGGGGAGGCTCACGTCCAACAGTGGACGGCAATAGGCTGAGATGATAGTATACGCACTGACGTCTATAATCCCCTAAAGGGTAGGCAGATGTGTAAGACGATATCGGGTTTTTCTGTCACGAAATTCTCAATATCAGCACGGAATCAGAAATTTGTGTCCTGTATAGGATAGGCTCGCCCCTTTTCACATCATGGGACGGAAATAAGCTTGGCGAAACGTGGGAGCACTGTTTGGACCTCTGCAATTCGTGATAGAAAAACCCAATATCATTGTTACCCGAGCCGGGGATTGAACCCGAGACCTCATAGCAGTCGTACCGCGTAGGCAATACGACTGTGTCACCGAGGCAGTCTATCTATTCTAATTTAACTAAATTTTCTTAAACCTTAGCTTTTTCTTAGAATATGATAATATCATCATCATCATCAGTCACAAGACGTCCACTGCTGAACATAGGCCTCCCCCAAAGATTTCCAGACCGACCTGTTGGAAGCGGCCTACATCCAGCGACTTCCTGCGATCTTTATCAGGTCGTCTGTCCACCTTGTAGGTGAACATCCAACGCTGCGCTAAGTATGTTTTTTTCTCCCTTATTTTACTACGAAGCTGTGTATCTTGAATGCTGTGTACAGTAGTAAATAGACGCCAGATTTATATAATGTCTTCTATAAGTGTAACTTTATGTAAAATGTAGTCTGTTGTCTGTAACTGTACCAATAAATAAATAAATAAATGATGTAGGTATATGAAAAATAATAATTCCTTATGTTTACGCGAATATTACACATTGAAACAAAATTAATTTAAACGGATTTTATCGCGGTCTTTTATTTTAATTTTGGTCCCGACAGGATGCGATGGACAACGACAGGACAGGCACAGGGATACAACGATGTACCCCTCTACCCGCTCCAAACAACCATCAAGTCGTGTCGCAAGCCCCGAAATTTGCTTTCAAATCAGTCTAATTACTTGTGCATGTAAATCAGTCTACTCGATTGGGAGCTACAATACTAGCAGACAGACAGTCTTTAAAACACCCCTCTTTTGCGGCAGTGGTTAAAAAATAAAAGCAAATGCGTAAAAAGCCGCATTTAATTCAACCTTGTAGTGTAGTGGACGGAAACGTCGTGACGTCACGTGTTGTGTAATTTCATCTCTGACCGAGTTTCTGCAAATAACACAGACGTATACATGCCCGAGCTATTTACACTGGATACTAGAGTAGACATTTAATAACCTTACCATTACAAATAAGTTTCTTTTTATTTTTATCCGAGCACGACAAAGTGACAGCACTACACCTGATGGTAAGCGTAGTGCAGTCCAAAAAACCAGCGTCCACCGACAAACATTGAGTTTATATTTTGTTTATAAATGCTTCTTCCCCCTCCGGAGCAAATCGAAATCGATGAGCCTGCGACAGGACAAGCGGATGACCGATGCAGGCACAATGATACAAGGATGTACCCCTATACCCGCCACAACCAACCATTAAGTCATGTCGCTAGCCCCTAGCGAGAATCGGATATACACTGGCTGATCCTGGAACGAGATCCACACAAGCGTGTGGGTCACTATGGCAGGTTTTAACACCATGTGTACGGTGGTCGCTATCCGGGCGGATATGAATATCCTACCACCAGCAATGTATTAAAGTTAATGAAGTTACTAAAATTGATATCTCAATTTCAACTTGATGTGGGTTTAAATGTTATTGCGAATTTGAATATATATCCATATATCCACACCTTTCTGTATCCATTATAGCTTACTTCCATTATTTACTTCAACAATATCAATACATTTACAAGGTGGTAAGTCCCTCGTATGCGAGAGGCCGTCTGGGTTGGTAGCACCACTTTATCTATTGCCGCCAAGCAACAGCGTGTAAGCACTGTTGTGTTTCGGTTTGACATTGAAGCCAGTGAAATTACTGGGCATTATGAGACTTAACATCTTATGTCTCGGGGTGACAAGCGCATCGCAGTGCCATGCAGTGCTTTGTAATTTAAAGTACTGTGTAGTGTTGCTTCTGTTAATGGACAGGGGTGACGCTTACCAACAGGCGAGCGCCTTGCTCGTCTCGTCATTCAATCAATTAAAAAAAATGTATATTACCCGCTGCGTACGTCTCTATACAAAGCTTCTATTATACGCCTACACGAGCAAAGCTGTATCAAAAGGAATCAAGTGACAGTAAATTGACAATTAAATACAATTTAAGACATGAAGTGTAGCGGAAATGACGATCGATACATTACAATTCTTTATGGTCGGCAATAATTTTGCGTGTAATAGATTCGATTTCCGGTGCGGACACTATTGTGGTTCGAACCGCCAACGGAGCAGTCTTTAGGGCGGTGGCACATTCAGAGTTTTTTTGAAGTGAAAACTTCTTTAGCCGCGTTGAGCATTTTTTGGTAGGGGAAAATCTTATGGGTTCGCATAATGGTTTCGCTGGTGGGAGGATACCTGTATCCAACCGGATAGCGACCACCGTACACTGGTGTTAAAACCTGCCATAGTGGCCCACCTTGTGTGGGTCGCGTTCCAGGGTCAGTCAGTGTATATCCGGTTCTCCCCAGGGGGCTTGCCGCCTGATCCTAACCCTTTTCCCATCCCTTTTCCTTCCCTTCCCCCTTGACCTCTTGGCAGGCCGGCATAATCTTGCCGACCTACGATGGACAAATTGTTTATCGTTGGACGACACTATTCTTGGATTGCGCTACACTTACCATCAGGTGTAGCGTAGTCACTTTGCCGAGCCAGGATTAAAAAAAAATACCGACATGCTAATGTTAATTCAGACTGGCTCTAATTCTAACAGATGGCGATTCTGTTCAACCGACGAAAAAACTGAAAAGCAAAAGATAAAAAAATAAAATAAGTTTTTTCAGTTTTTTCGTACTACAAGGTACGAGAGGTATACACAATAACTCAGTGAAATCAGTGAGTACATACGCAATCATCCCCTATTTTTCTACCCTTAGTGTTAGAATTTTTGTTCAAAATTTTTATGGGACCAACTTTGGAGTGTACCATATCCATAAAAAATTGGTTATCAAAATTGGTCTTCTCTGTAAAAAGTTATGTGTGGTCTAACATAAAAAAAATATATACGTGTTGAGAACCTCCTCCTTTTTTTCGTCGGTTAAAAATACCCGGTATGTCGCAACCTAACTACAAAATATAAATGACACAAGTGTGTTGCCATACAATAGGACAAATTACCCGGCTCCTTGCCACATCACCGCCCGCGACAAATACATTTTTTGCCACATTTTTTTCGTATTCTTTTTCTAGAATGCGGTTTGTGGGTTATTGTGCCACCAGATGATGATAAATAGACTTTTTTCTCGTAAATATAGATTTAAACAGCTCTATTATGAACTACGGTGGGGTGATTCTATGGTGTAATTGATACGTGTCATGTGACGGAAATATGAAATGCAAACTGTTCAGTTGAACTATTTTTTTATTTAATAATAAATACACCCAACAGTCACATACATAGTCCTGACCCCACAGTAAGATACAAGTCTTGTGTCGTGGGTATCAGGAACTACGAGAGACTTTTGGTCTCACAACACCCAGACCCCGAGACAAATATCTGTGGATCACACAAATATTTGTCTCGGTGCGGGAATCGAACCTGCGGCCTCTCGTTTCATCGGCTACTCGCCCGCTGCGCCACGGAGGCTGTCTGTATTTGATTGAATGATGAGACAAGCAAAGCGCTCGCCTGATAGTAAGCGCCACGCCTGCCCATAAACAGAAGCAACACAGAACTTTGAATTACAAAGCACTGCATCGCACTGAACTGCGCTCATCACCCGAGACATAAGATGTTAAATCTCGTAATGTCCAGTAATTTCACTGGCTTCAATGTCCTTCAAACCGAAACACAACAGTGCTTACACACTGTTGCTTGGCGGCATAAATAGACACAGTTGTATCAACCAAGACGGCCTCTCGCATACGAGACCTACCACCGTGACTTGAGAACGTCCTCCTTTTTTGAAATCGGTTTATCGTGCACGTTGCGCTAGGCCTATTAATACATAAAATCATTTCTATTATTAAAACCGCAACATGAGATCCAACAATACAAATTTAAACATCTTAACGATTTCCTCAACCCATTCATTTGTTACTATTACCCTCCCTGCTCCCCCTCTACCCCAATTAACGATAAAAAAACAAGTTTCAATACATTACACTATCATTACGCTTCTGTTCATGCCGCCCGCTGAGTACCCCCTCCCGCGGAAGGAGGGTAATGTTGTTGTTTATTATCCCAAATATAATAACCGCTTATAAGTGCGGTGAAATAGAGCAGGGTCCCGTGGACGTGTGGTGTGGACCATTGGCTTTTTAAAGGAAATCAAACTTTTTTGGGGTTACGTTTGTTGTGTTTCGGTTTAAAGGACATTGAAGCCAGTGAATTACTAATCATTATGAGAGTTAACATCTTATACCTCGGGGTAACGAGCGTAGTTCAGTGCTATGCAGTGCTTTAAAATTCAAAGTTCTGTGTGGTGTTGCTTCTGTTTATGGGCACGCGTGGCGCTTATCATCAGGCGAGAGACTTGCTCAATACGTTATTCAATAAAAAAAAAAAAAAAAAAATCGTGTGTTTTGTCTAAACTAACTACTGAACTAAGTACTGAGACAAGTGTTCCACATGTATGTGATCCACAAGTATTTGATCTCTCGTAGTTCCTGATACCAACGATACAGGTTAACCTAGTGTGGGGTTAGGACTATATGTGTTGTGTGTATTTATATTATTACATCTTTTTCGCATTAAAATGTACAAGTTTAACCTTTAAGATCTACAGAACCCTATCAACTACACCCGAGCACACTTCACTGGCATTTTTTGGCGGCATAGAGTGCCAACGGGGGGTCTTATTTCGCTTGTATGTGAGCGTGTATGTGCACTTATTGATACATTACTGAATGCTGTGAATAGAACACTCGATTTCAAGAGTTGTTCACATCCAAGCAAAGCCGAATGTACACATGGGTATGCACAATGAATTGCTCAGTTCAATGGCTTCTTGAATACCCGAATTTGTTGGTAGAACAGTCAAAAACGAGGCGTTATTAATACAATTTTATAGAATATCTTATAAGATTTTTTTATGAAAGGAAACAAAATATTAAATTAAAATATAAGTAATTGAAAACACTAAAAAAGCAATGTATTTATTAATACGTAAAGAGGAAACTTTGCATCCCTTTAACTGAGTTCTTATCTATTTATTTGTGGTTTTTTACTTTTTTATATATGTACACCAATTTCTCTACCGATTATGAACCGATTGTATTGGATCAAATTTGATTCGATAGATTTCGGCTGGGCTATTGTGCCATATAAATTTAGTTAAGATCTAATGATAATATAGTAAATCAAATCAAATCAAATCATTTATTGAATCAGTAAAATGTCAAACATCATTTAGATTCAGTCAAATTTTAACTCTACCGCCAGTTCGGAATGCTGATTCGTTAGAGAAGAACGGGCAAGAAACTCTAACGTTGCTCTTTTCTAAACTTATTACAATATATATTAGCACTACATACATTGAAGTATTATTTATTTGAGTTAGAGCAGCTCAATTTATGCCAAGTAATAATGGTTTTTGAATGGTAAAGCCACGCTGTAGATAGTTTTGTCTACAGCACGAATGGGTCAGGACCAAAATGAAATAAACACGATAAAATCCGTTTAAATTAGTTTTATTTCAAGGTGTAACATTCGCGTAAAGATAAGAAATCGTTATGGAATTGTATTGTTTTTTTTTGAAGTCGGTTTTTAAATGTTATTCTATAAGTACACCTATATATAACCTATAGCTACCCTTCAGACATAGTGGTTATATTGAATCGTTTCCGTTCAAGCCACCTCGGTTACAGAGAGCAGCGTATTTCCTTCAAAGCGATGCAGTCGCCGAGGCACGTACTTCCGACAAAACCTAGTGTCCTGTATGTGTAGGTGTCTGGCAGGTACACCTACACATACAGGATGTTAAAGAAACGTATGGTCATATTTAAGGGTCGTTATATACATTCGATAGTGAGTACTTATGTACCGGAATTTTATAAAAAACTAGACATCCAAAACATCCACGCTAATTATAATTACTCGTTTATTATAATCGATAGGATCAATCACATCCCTATATGTTAAGTGAAGTGCGTGAGCGATATAGAATGATGCTGGTGGTAAGATATTCATATCCGCCCGGATAGCGACCACCGTACACATGGTGTTAAAAACTGCTATAGTGTGTGTAACCCACACACATTGTGTGGATCGCGTTCCAGGATCAGCCTGTGTATATCCGGTTCTCCCGAGGGGCTTGAGAAATGACTTGATGGTTGGTTGGGCGGGTATTGAGGTACATCCCTGTATCCATGTGTCTGCATCGGTCATCCGCCTGTCCTGTTGCAGGCCTCACGATTTGCTTTCGAAGAAGCATTTATACAGTGATTCTGGTGACCACCGATGGACTCATTGTTTGTCGGTGGTCGCTAGTTATTTGGATTGCACTACGCTTACCATCCCGTGTAGTGCAGTCACTTTGCCGTGCTCCGGAAAAAAAATGTTAGAAAAAATCTAGAAATTGTAAAATATAACGCAATTTTTTGTCACTCGTTTATAACGATTAATAAGATTGTTCACATCACTATAAAGTGTTTTATAGTGATGTATATAGTGATTATAGTGATACATTAGCTAAACCAAGAGTTAATACGTATTTATATTCGTATCTATCTCAAAGGGAAGTATAATTAAGAGAATGGGAAGGGGAGGAGGATTTGGGCCTTTAGATATCTCACTCACCGTACGAAACGCAGCAGCAAGCCGCTACTATACGTCGGTTTTCTATAAAACAGTGGTATCGACCCGGTCAAGCTGGCCCCTTCGTGCTGTAATCAATATTATCTACAGCGTAGCTCTAACATTCAAAATATACGTAGTTGAATAAGTTAGGAGTTTAAATTTATTAACTACGTAAAAACATATAATTACTTGCTGTTAAACTACTTTTTATTATTTGAAATGAAACAACACATTTTTGTAATGGTTTATTGATTCCTCAAAAGTAGTCACATAACGGTTGAATGTATGTAACCCAGTTAAATCTAAACTAATATTTTAAAAAATATATATATTATAAAGAGGAAAGATTTGATTATTTGCATTGAATAGGCTCTGAAACTACTGGACAAATTCTTGACAAATTCTTTTACCATTAGAATCCTACATTATATGATGAACATAGACTACTTTTTATCACAGAAAAAAACATTCACGCGGGCGGAGCCGCGGGCAACAGCTAGGAAATAAATAAATACACCCAACAGTCACACACATAGCCCTGATCCCCCTGTAAGATACGAGTCTTGTGCCCTGGTATCGGGAACTACGAAAGACTTTCGGTCTCACAACACCCATACCCGAAACAAATATTTGTGGATCACACAAACATTTGTCTCGATGCGGGGATCGAACCCGTGGCCTCATGTGTCACAGCCGGCAACTCGCCCGCTGCGGTACGGAAGCTGTCATAGTTGTTTTTAATCAATCAATACATAATGTAAACAAAGGGTTATCCCCAGATGGCTTAACGTCAAGGCAAGTGGCCGGTCGTAAAAAGAACCAGCCAAATCTTTCTGTAACATATGTTAAAAAGCATGTTTGCCGCCGCCTATTTGGTGTCAACCCCTCTGAGGAGTTAATAATTAAATACTTCATCATCATCATCAGCCACAGGACGTCAACTGCTGAACATAAGCCTCCCCCAAAGATTTCCAGACCGATCTGTTGGAAGCGGCCTGCCTCCAGCGACTTCCTGCGACCTTTATCAGGTCGTTGATCCATCTTGTAGGCGGACGTACAACGCTGCGCTTGCCAGTACGTGGCCTTCATTCCAGAACCCTTCTGCCCCATCAGTTATCAGTTTCGCGAGCTGTGGCCTGCCCACCGCCACTTTCGTTCTTCTACGGATCTCCTCATTACAAAATTAAATAATAAAATAATGAAGTAATGGCAAAACCTCCCAAATAAGTATTTGCTTCATTTTTATTAAATTACACCGAAGGATTTGAAGCCATTATAACTCAGTAATCGTTTACAGAGTTCCACGTAACAACTGCTTAAAAAGGTTTAAAGGAAAACAAAGAATGATGTAATTCTCTTACATTGTTAAGTGACCAGTAGAACAAAACAGATTAGTGACAAATATAGAGAAAGGAACAGCATTTAATATAGTTAACACGATACTAACAGGTATGTATTAAGGAAGGACATGGGGGTCTTGACCACACGAGTAATTTTATTTATATTTATATATTGTACTAAAGTTTGATGTTCTCTCATCTTCTTTACATAGTATAAAATGAAGTCGCCTCCGCTGTCTGATCGCTTAGATATTTTAAACTATTCAACGGATTTTAATACAGTTTTCAGCAATATATAGAGTGATTCATAAGGAAGGTTTAGGAGGTTTTATTACGCAGTAACAGTCAGGTAAATCCACGAGGGACACCTAGTATTACATAAAGAGCATAATATATTTTGTTAAATAAGGATTTGCAATAAATAACCTGTTTATAAATAAATTGTAACAGTAGCAGTTATAATTGTATGAGTATAAAGGCCGATTCCATTTCCAAATTCTTAATTATCGGATAAAATATTATATTAAATGATATCTCGGTTTCAATACATAATCATATTATTTTGAAGGATACGTCAAATTTACTGTTTTATTTATTATGGTTAGTATTTTATTGGACATTTAAATCTGGCCTAATTAAAATTGTAACAACGGCTGTACTTAAAGAATAATTATTGGCAATTATAATATTAGTACATGAATATATAAATAACTAGCTGTCCGTCGCGGTTTCACCTGCATGTTACTGCCCTGCTTCCATGGGTCATAGCGTGACATACATATAAACATGGATGAATCACTCTATCTATTGCTGAAAACTGTATTAAAATCCGTTGAATATTTTAAAAGATCTAAGCAAACAGATAGCGGAAGCGACTTAATTTTATACTATGTAAATAATAGAATAACATATTGCAGATACCTATGAAGTAGAACTAGGAAAATACAATAATCAATTCTAATTTTAGATTCTATTTATATATTTTCGGGACATTTTTAACTATATTTCTCCCAAAATGTCCTCTAAATCCAAGCCTGGCGACGGTAGCGATTACACGAGGATTATCTTTGCTGACCACCCACAATCACTTTCACTGCACGGTTACGCGAATTTGCACCCTATTCCAATGGAAATAAAGAAATAATGAGAAGGATATACGGTCGAGAGGCTCGCTTGTAAATATTTGCATCAATTAACCATTGAAGGGAGGTTCCGGTAGCAACACTATGGAAACAAACTAATGTAATAATGTAGGACTCGTTGCAGGTAGACGGGTTGTTAAAATCTGTATTTAAGAATGGTTATTTGGTTGCAAAAGGATTGTAATTTGTTTTTATACAGAATAATGTGACGAGTAAGTTTTAAATTTTAATTTTAAATTTACAAGATCCCTCGTATGCGAAAGGCCGTCTGGGTTGGTACAACCGCTTTGTCTATTCTACCGCCAAGTAACAATGTGTAAACACTGTTGTGTTTCGGTTTGAAGGACATTGAAGCTAGTGAAATTACTTGGCATTATGAGATTTAACATCTTATGTCTCGGGATGACGAGCGCAGTTCAGTGCCAAGCAGTGCTTTGTAATTCAAAGTTCTTTGTGGTGTTGCTTCTGTTATGGGCAGGCTTCTTGATTTATGAAAGCATCTTGGGGAATTCCTAGCCCAAAATTGGCACGCACCTTATGCTAATATGATAAAAATAGATAATAATAATAATCCTTTATTACCATAGTAAAATAATACTGGTAGACATTATTTTCTGCGAGTCTTAAATTAAGCCTCATGCTTGTATCTCAAGACGCTGCGCCGGTTAAAATTGTCAAAATAGTATTAAGATTTTTTGGCGAACATTTTTTAATACTTTGGCTGTTTCAAAACACAGTGAATAAATCTATGTAATTGAAAAGTATTTATGTAACAATGTTAACAAAACTGCATATAAGAATTTTGACAGAGGATCAGCAAACATTGAAGTGATGAATATTTGTTACAACTGATGTAAACAGATTTATGGCCAATTTCAAATGAACGGTCTTAGGCTGGATTGCACCATAAAAGCAGTTATAGTGAAGGTTTAGGTAAAATTTGACGATAACAGTAACGCTCACTTTAACATTGACTGCGGAATGTGTTGCACCATCGTATTCCGATACTACTAGACTCCTCGATTAATTCTAGAAGCAGGGACATGATATAATTTTGGAGCACAGACGCTTTAGGAGATATCGTACCTTGAAAACAAAACTGACAGTAAACGAAAAATGTGTTTGTGGGAAATTAAGTTTGTTTGTTTGATTGTTTCATAAAATAGCGTCCATAACTAAAAATCGACAATTTTCGTTTAGTTTCAGTTTCAGTTTTGTTTTCAAGGTGCGATATATCGGTTTGGAGGTTATAATTGAACCATCTGACAGCTATTTAATTTAAACTAACGCGTGCTTTAACTAGCGATTATTGGACGGTTACGGTTAACAGCTAAAGTTATGACGTCATCTAACAATTGTCAAATGGTGCAACTCATATGTTGCTTAACCGGTACTTTAACATGTTTTTGTTGCTAAAGTAAGTTGGTGCAACCCAGCATTAGATTGATCAGAATGGATCACAGAAATCAGCCAATCAAAGAAGGTTATTTGCACGCGTGACCTTCATACTGTATTTTGATTGGCTAATTGGTGTCTATCCTGATCTATCCGGAGATTTTTTTATAGCAAAGGCCGGCAAACGAGCAAGTGGGTCACCTGATGGTAAGTGATCTCCACTGCCAATGTATGCCCACCACCAGAAGAATCATGGGCGCGTTGCCGACCTTAAAGGAAAGGGATAATTAGGGATTGGGAATCGGATTTGAGCTTCCGGATATCTCACTCACCGTACGAAACGCAGCAGCAAGCCGCTACTTTACGTCGGTTTTCTGTGAGACAGTGGTAACGACCCGGTCGAGCCAGCCCCACGCTGTAGACAAAACTGTCTACAGCGTGGCTCTACCACTCAAGATAATATCTATAATAATAATCAAAATAATGTTGTTTAAAATCGGTCGTCAGCAATTCGTTCAGTAGAACTCGCCGTCGGAGAGCTTCATGGCGTAGAGATGCAGGGACCTGAATTCGCAGAACTGGTTGGTGCACCAGCCACCGTGGCCATCCGTGCAGCGGCAGGAGTCGCACTCATCCATGTACTTCTCACCGGGGATGCACTTGAAGAACGGGTTCTTGATCACTGTAAATGAATATAAATAAATAAATACACCCAACAGTCACATACATAGTCCTGACCCCACAGTAAGATACGAGTCTTGTGTCGTGGGTATCAGGAACTACGAGAGACTTTCGGTCTCACAACACCCAGACCCCGAAACAAGTATTTGTGGATCACACAAACATTTGTCTCGGTGCGGGGATCGAACCCGCGGCCTCTCACTTCGCAGCCGGCTACTCGCCCGCTGCGCCACGGAGGCTGTCCAATAGGAGTTAAGTTCACTAAGCGTAAGCGAGAGGCCGTCTGATTTGGTACCATAGTTTTGTCTATCGCAGTCAAGCACGTAAGTATGCATTGCTATCGGTTTGAAGGACATTAAAGCCAGTGAAATTACTGGTTGTAATGAGACGTAACAACTTATGTCTCGGGGTGACGAGAGCAGTCCAGTGCCATGCAGTGCTTTGTAAAGTTCTGTGTGGTGTTGCTTCTGTTTACAGGCAGGCGTGGCGCTTACCATCAGGCAAGCGACTTGCTCCTCTTGTCATTCAATTAAATAAAACAATAAGAAATTGTTGGAAATGTATTCTAGTTCGCATATTGTTTAATATGGGCGTATGTTTTGCAATACAATCTAGTTTTAATGGCTGTATTAATATAGAGTTATAATAATGTAATTATTGTATTTTGTTTTGTGTCTTAGCTAAATAAATAACTATTTTTTTGTGTAAGTCTTTAGTTACCACGATGTTACCCTTGTTATGTGATGTAATATAATTTGTTGAAAAGACAACCAAATTACTAAACCTTAAGCCAGTAGTAATACACAGTCAAGTATACTAAAAAGGTAAAATACCTTTGTTGTACCATTGTCTCACATATTCAACCATTGTGTTATTTAGCTGCTTAAGTATAATCTATATTCCGAGAAGATGGATGGGAACTCTCCGGTTGTAATCCGGTAAACAATTTGCATTATTGCAATTACGAAACCAACTATGCTTGTTGCTTCAATGGAATGTTACGCTAAATTATTTTGATAGTCATCCTACTAATATTATAAACGCGAAAGTTTGTAAGTATGGATGGATGTATGTTTGTTACTCTTTCACGTAAAAACTACTGAATGGATTTTAATGAAACTTTACAATAATATAGAGCTTATACATCATAATAAGACATAGGCTACTTTTTATCCCGGAAAAAACAGATCACGTGGGCGGAGCCGCGAGCAAAAGCTAGTTTATAATAATTATAACAGCCTCTGTGGCGCAACAGGCGAATATCCAGCTGTGAAACGAGTCCGCGGGTTCAATCCCCGCACCAAGACAAATGTTTGTGTGATCCACAAATATATGTGTCGGCGTCTGGGTGTTGTGAGACAGAAAGTCTCTCGTAGTTACTGATACCCACAACATAAGATAATCTTACTGTGGGGCCAGGACTATGTGTATGACCAGGACTGTGATACAACGAGTTACAAAAAGGCGCGGTAATATTTAAGCAACAAACCAAATCCTATTTTATTGCTGGGACATAATAAAGCATTTCCTTTTTTATCGAATTAGTAACATGTCGATATTCGACTTGCAAATTTGGACAACACTAAATGTTAAACAGCCCTTGTCTCTCTCCAGCATAGTTATTCTCGCTCACGCACTTGAATGGCCCCCAAAACTTGGAAGATATGACAGCCAATGATTCCACTACAGCGACACACAGCGACACACTACACACCCATACTCTTGGGCAAAGTGGAAGCATCTAATTAGAAAGTCGGACCACTAAGGCGAGATAATGCCAGATAGAAAGGTTAATAAAAGCATATATAAAATATAATGAAAATAAATAATAGTTTAATAAAACTATAAAACACGATTTTATAGAAAATCCAAATGATAAATAGAAAATAAATTTGAAGAAAAATATGTATTTGTAAAAAAAAGCGTAGTATGCCAAATTTCAATTTAATCCGACGTTTTGAAGGAGGTCAAAATCATGTTCAAAGTTGCCGTTACATACTAACATACCAACATACTAACATACGTATGAAGCTAATAAACGCGTGTTTAATAAGCCTTACATTGTATATGTATGCTTACCAGTACATCGCAGACACGGTGTGCTGCGTTCACAAAGCGCTGTGACAGTCGGCTCACAATACACGCACGAGGGCATAGATCTACACGCGCCCGAATCCTGCGCCTCACAGAGCAAGCAGTTCTTATTCTCAGGCACCAGGGTCAACGCAGTCTCCTCCTCCCAGTACTGGTGAGGTGGTTTGGGCTTCACGAACTGTGACACTACGTAACTGTAAAGAAATATTAGTTGCATGTGGAATTTTAAAAGTGCGATGTAATTTTATCGAACGTTGACACTTATATGCGAGACATTTGTCGTAGACAGATAACAATGTCGCGCGCGAGATATGTAGTGATACATACACTAAAGGTTTTATTCATAAACACTTATCAACAGCATTTTTACTATTATGTGTTTTGTCACTTGTCATCTTAGTTCATATGTTATATGAGTGGCAAAGACAAAACACAAAATAGTTAAAATGCTGTTAATAAGATATTATGAATAAGACCCTAAGCCCCCAGGTTAAAGAATGTATTGATGTGTCGTTAGTGGAAAGTGGTTTTTTTTTATAGCATAGGCTGGCAAACGAGCAAGTGGGTCTCCTGATGCTAAGTGATCTCCACCGCCCATGTACGCCCGCCACCAGAAGAATCACGGGCGCGTTGCCGACCTTAAAGGAAAGGGATAATTAGAGATTGAGAAGGGGAGGGGATTTGGGCTTCCGGTTATCTCACTCACCGTACGAAACACAGCAGCAAGCCGCTACTTTACGTCGGTTTTCTGTGCGACAGTGGTAACGACCCGGTTGAGCCAGCCCATTCATGCTGTAGACAAAACTGTCTACAGCGTGGCTCTACCACTCAAAACTCTTTTTTTAATAACATTGGTGATCAAATGAGTCTGTGGATCAGCTTATGGTAAGTGCTTATTTTCTGGTGGTAGGATATTCACATCCACCCGGATAGCTACCACCGTACACGTGTGTTAAACCTTGCCTTAATGATTCTCAGGCCTTGTATGGATCGCATTCTAGGATCAGCCAGTGTATATCCGGTTCACCTGAGGGGCTTGCGACATGACTTAATTGGTTGGGGCGGGTTTAGGGGCACATCACTGTATCCCTATACCTGCATAGGTCATCCGCCTGTCCTGTAGCAGCCCCCTCGATTTGCTTAACTACGAGGGACTTACGGTCCCACAATACCTAAAGCCAAAAAAAATATTTGTGTATCACACGTCCATCTGTTTCGATACGGAAATCGAACATGTGGACTCTCGTGTCACAGCCGGCTACTGCGCCATAGAGGCGGTAATATCCGAAACCTGTCCATATTATACTCACGCCTGTGACCCAGGGCGGTAGACAGGCGGCGCCTCCTCGCCTTCCCCGCCCACGGAGCTCAGCGTGCCTGGCAATGGAGCGCCGCGGATGCGCGACACCCGAGGGTCTGTCGACAGTTATAGTTCATATAAAAAGGTTTATCAATGCAATGTAGTTAGGATATATATTTATACTAATATAGCGATTTTTCAGCGAGTTTTACTCTTCCATTGGTTTCGGTCTTCTGACAGCTTCTCCCAATTCGCTTCGAATGCGAATAATTACTAGTCTTTTTCTTTTCTTCTCACCTCTTTTTGGGTCGTCCGCGTTTTCTATGACCATTAGTCAGTCCAGTTCCTCACCAATGTGGCCCAACGATTTGGATGCATTCGAAGCAAATGCCCATAAACATAAATGGGTAATGACTTATTATCTTTACATGGTATAAAATGAAGTAGCTTCCGCTGTTTGTTCGCCTAGATCTTTAAAACTATTCAACGGATTTTAATGCAGTTTTCAGCAATAGATAGAATGATTAGTTGGGAAGGTTTATATGTATATCACGCTATGACCCATGGGAGCAGGGCAGTACCATGTAGGAGAAACCGTGAGGGACAGCTAGTTTTAAATAATAAAAGGATCGGATTCAAAAAATATCCGACCAAATTTAAACTAAACTCATACACAGATTTAATGCTTCTGATAATAAATGTTTGCTCATTTAAACTAGGGTTCCATAAAATAAAAGAGATTTGTGTGCGTTCCCATCTTTAAAAGTTTAGAAACCACTGTACTAAACAAATCCTGCATATTATCTACGAAGAGAAAACATTTACATTAGATTACTGGTTACATTCCACGTACCTTCACCGTATGCTCTCACAGCCGCAACAAAAGCGGCGACGGTCAGCGAAACGGCGAACATCTCACGACAGCTCTGCTATTCAATGTGAGCTGGCATTCGTAACTGCCAATTACTAGGATTGGCTTAATAGCTGCATAACGCTGTGATTGATACTGTACCCAATTTATGTATTGGGTGCTCACAAATAAATAAATATACACCCAACAGTCACACACATAGTCCTGACCCCACAGTAAGATACGAGTCTTGTGTCGTGGGTACTACTACTACTAGGAACTACGAGAGACTTTCGGTCTCACAACATCCAGACCCCGAAACAAATATTTGTGGATCACACAAACATTTGTCTCGGTGCGGGGATCGAACCCGCGGCCTCTCGCTTCACAGCCGGCTACTCGGCCGCTATGCCACGGAGGGTGTCAAATGTCATTTATTTTATGTCTATGTGTTGTGAGTCCGAAAGTATCTCGTAGTTCCTGATACCCACGTTACAAGACAGGATTCTTAGCGTGGGGTCAGTATAGCTGTACGCGATGCCGTCAAATAGCTATGTACGTTTACATTTTTTTATTTTATTGAATGACGAGACGAGCAAGTTGCTCGCCTGATGAGCTCCACGCCTGCCCATAAACAGAAGCAACATCACACAGAACTTTGAATTATAAAACACTCCATGGAACAAGACTACGCACGTCACCCTAAGGTATATGTTAAGTCTCATGATGCCTAGCAATTTAACATCGTAATACAACAATGCATACACCGCTGCTTGGCGGCAGAAACAGACAAAGCTGGTACTTACCCAGATAGCCTTTCGCATACGTAGTGAAGTGCTATTTCGGCACACATTATTATAAATATACTGTTCTTAGTATCATCCACGAATTAACCTACATTTAAACGTTACATATTTCATCCATAGATAATAAATCAGGCATCAATTAAAAAACTAAATCAGACGATACCAGCAAGCAATAAACCCCAGTAATGTATACCGGTTGGACAAAAGCTCCCCTAACTAGCATCCCTTGTGCGTGGATGACGTCACACGCTTACACCCTTACCTTGTATGGCTCTCATACAACACTCCACCAGCTTACAATTCTGTTAAACGTTTTTTTATTGACTCCCATTCATTCACAAAGCAGTTTTGTAAACAGACCTTTTTAATAATGATTTTTTAATCCGATTTTGATTCGTCTAATTCCACTATTGTCTAGTATTTGTAGTGATGTCCAAAAGAGATTAACATTTTAATGAAATTGTAAATTATTTAAAAAAAAGTGTGTGTGCAATTCACACACGGCAGAAGTTAAACTTCAGAATTATCAAAATAAATTTATTAACCAACGAATTTTAATATGCAAATGCAAAAAAATAAAACACGTGAATAATACACCACGTTGTTTATGACACATTTTCCGAAGGCTTAATTATTGTAAGGCGCAAAGACACGTGATAGCAAACTTGTAATCTACCTCATTCTCTCGCAGGTTGAATCCTATTTATGAATATGTTTGTTTTTGTCGTGACGCATTTTCGTTTCATCGAGTTTAAAATCACAACGATTCTAAAGAAGTTTCACTTCAATAGGACTAACATTTAAGTTTTGCGTTTTCGTTATATTCCTTTTTATGGATATAAAAAGTAGGTTACGTTCTAATCCAGGACATGTTCTATCTGTATCCCAAATTCTATCTAAATCCGTTCAGCCGATAAGACATAATTGAATAGCAAACATACAAATTCACAAACATCAAAATTTTCTCATATTTGGTAATATTTGAATGATAAAGGCTATAAACTTGACGTACGACTGCTGTGCTGAGGTCTCTGGTTCGATCCCCGGGTTGGATAAAATTGAAATTGAGTTTTTCAATCATGAAATGCCAAGTATCAGTCCGGATTCTGGAATTGTGCCCGGTAGGCTCGCCCCTCATCACATTGTGAGACTGAAATAAGCTCGGCGATATGTATCCTTGGTATCTGCCAACCCCTTAGGAGATATGCGTGAGTGGGTATGTAAAGGCTATAAAAAGAGGTCGAAAGTTAAATTCTTGTATCAATAATATCATGTAACACAGTGACACCCTGTAGATCGTATGGCGGCGAATCAATTTGGCCAATTAGCAGCACTCGTTACACAAGCGGATAAACTACACATACATTCGTAACAATATAAACTGAGTAAAGTCGCAGGTTTGAAACTGACCCCATTCATTTCTGACGTTTCTATGTTACGCCTTTTTATTGTTAAGTAGTTATACTGGCTCGTGACTTACAATAGGATACTTACAATACTTGGCGAATAGGACTTGTAAGTCACGAACGTAAGTGTCGCCTAGACGCTGCTTAAACCATCTTTCGAAGATGATAAAAGGCCATCAGTTATACTGGCACAGTTACGTAGCTAGCACCCGGGGCGTATTCGATTTGGATGTCACCCCAAGAATGTAAACTTTAAAAAAAAGTAAAAAGGAGAGGGTTCCCAATTTTTTTGAATTTATTTTGGGTTATTTTAGGTCCAGTGCACCCGAAAACTGGTGACATTCGGAGGCTGGAAACGTCGAAATTTGTTTACAGGCCGGTCCCTTGTATGCGAGAGGCCGTCTGGGTTGGTACCACCGCTGTGTTCTGCCGCCAAGCAACAGTGTGTAAGCACTGTTGTGTTTCGATTTGAAAGACATTGAAGCCAGTGAAATTACTGGCTATTATGAGACTTAACATCTATGTCTCGGGTTGAGGAGCGCAGTTCAATGCCATGTATTTTTTTGTAATTCAAAGTTCTGTGTGTTGTTGCTTCTGTTTATGGGTGGCGCCGTGCTCGTCTCGTCATTCAATGAAATAATAAAAAAAAAATCGAAATCATTTAATAAATCTTACAATTTTGTGTTTTGAGAAAACATAAGTATTGCCACATTGCCACTAAATTAAAATTTGATTTGATTTTAAAATTCAATACAATACAACAATATTGTGCTAATATTGAGTCTGGTTATCATGTTTTAAGCTTTTACAATGACCATCCAATTTTAGCACTAGTCCTGTTAGGCGACCTATTTCTGATGTGGTCTAGACACAGACTCGGCCTAGTTTAGAATCAAAAGTTACTTGGAAAATATGTTTTAAACTAAAATTAATTTTAGTCTATATGTGTTGAAATAAAACTAATTTAGATTTTATCGCGGTATTTTATTTTAATTTTTGGTCTCGACGCTTCAAAAGCTTTTCAGCCTTTGTGGTCACGAGGTGGACTGAGGTGTAGGTTGTCCCGAAATGTAATAGTTCATTATCTACCTTCAATTTTAAAAATATTAACCTTTTTTGGCAGTTGATCTTTTGGGTTCCAATTTAATTAAGTGTATAATCAGATCCCAATCTTGTGCTAGCTTCCAACCATCTTCTCTATTGAAGCTGTTTAAAGGTTGGAAGGTAAACGTAAGAAATCACTATATGTGTTATGTAAGACTTTTTTTCATTGCCTTGATAGGCAGACGAGCAAGCGGCCCACCTGATGGTAAGCGGTTACCACCGCTCATGGACATCGGCAATACCAGGGGTAGGCCAAGCCGCTGCCTTCCACTGAAGGAATTCTTCTTAAGCCTCGTTTAAAGGACATGTCATAGCGCTCGGGAAACACCGAGGCAGGGAGTTCATTCTAGAGCGTACACGTGCGTGGTATAAATGAGCACTGGAAACGTACGGTACTAGACCGTATTGTTTCCAGATGGTATGGATGAACTCTACTACGGTGTCGGGTGGTGCGATGGTCTTTATTTTTTTGGTGTCATAATATAAAGACATTTTGGTGTCAATAAAAAAAAATACATTATTATTTAGGCCACGATGTGTAGGATTTTTATAAATCTAAGTGTACTCAACAATTTTATTCGGTTCGCACAAAACTGCCTTCAACGTGGCTGTACCATTTATAATAAATTAATTCCATATGAAATCATAATAAAGGCGAGTTTACACGATAATAATATTAATACAGTATGTCGGATGCATTTCCCTAATTGACCCCATTCAACTCAAGCCCCTGACTCGCTGCATTTATTTAAATCCTATTATAGAGCGATTAACCTTGTACATCAGCTTTATATTTGTTGAATACAATAAAGTTGCTTGTAATCATTTATTTAATTCCTCTTTTATAAATTACTAGCTGCCAAACAAAAGAAGTCCACAATTGGCGGAGAAATCGACGTACATACATAAAAAAAACAACGGGTTGCACTCTGGGAGTGCCGGCAGAAGTGAAAACTTGAACATTAACGTTGTGCATTTATGAGTATTTTGGAATGGTTAGGCAATAATTTCGCACGAATTGCTTTATTTATCAGTATAATAGTATACTGTACTATCATTTATGTGGTTAAATACAATATTAATTTATTGCGCTATCGTACACAAAAATGACAATTTATATTACATAAAAAATTTAACACGGAGTGTTACTTACGAATTTTCGATCAGGTCACGTGTCCTGACGCGAGTTTAACATTTTGTACCCATCTCAAGAAAAGTGCTCAACGCCGCTTAAGAAGTTTTCACTTCAAAAATCAGTATATTGAGAACCCCTCCTTTTTTGCAGTCGGTTAAAAATAAAACAAATCTTGCATTACTGGCACAGGTAATGGTATCAGGTGCATGTTCCCAATGATAGCGATCGAGCGCGCAATTTGTCTGAATTATCACGTAATGAGACAACCTGATGAAGTGGATGAATAAACTGATACCCGCCCCCTGCCCCCCACTCCCCACTTCCCATCCTCGCCTACAGTACTATAGGCTGTGTATAGTAACAGTGGCTTTCAACCTATAAACGTAAAACCGACTTATTTATTTTTTGAGTCTAGTCTTACAGTCTATTAAGGAAAAAAATCCAACAAGAAATAAATGCCAATTTTTTTTATAGGATAGGCCCGCAAACGAGCAAGTGGGTCACCTGATGGTAAGTGATCTCCACCGCCCATGTACGCCCATAAGACCAGAAGAATCATGGGCGCGTTGCCGACCTCCTCCCGACCCGACCTCGACCCTACCTCGTATGCGAGAGGCCGTCTGGGTTGGTACCACCGCTTGTCTATTTCAGCCGCCAAGCAACAACAGTATTTAAGGACTGTTGTATTTCGGTTTGAAGGACATTGAAGCCCGTGAAATTACTGGGCATTATGAGACTTAACATCTTATGTCTCGGGGTGATGAGCGCAGTTCAGTGCCATGCAGTGCTTTAAAACTCAAAATTATGTGTAGTGTTGATTATGTTTATGGGCAGGCGTGGCGCTTACCATCAGGCGAGTGCCTTGATGGTGTCGTCATTCAATCAAATATAAAAAAAAATTGGTGTGTGTCGTGGGACACCAGGTAGGAACGAAGTTCCTTCGGCTAATGTAGAATCGACACAAATTGTAAAAAATACAAATTATCAACTAAAATAACAAAATATGTCTCTTTATTTTTGTTTGACAACATAAAATTACATAGAAATAGAATAGAAAAATAGAAATAAAAAAAAGACGTGTAGCACTCGGAGACTGCCGCGGTAAAGCTATTGTATAGCATTTTTTATCAACTTATGTAATTATAAATAAAAACTTATTAATTTAGACTTAGACTGGCTACTAAACGGTGGACGGCCGTGTTCTATAATCAAAAATTCAAATTCAAATTTCAAACCGCGTCTACATTTCCAAATGTCATAAGTTTCACACTGTTTTATTAACGGAATTTCGACTTTAACTTTGTGTGCTAGATATCAAATTAAGTTAAAAAAAAGTCTCATTTAACGGTTTTATTCCACGCATTTTTTCCACGCATTTTTCTTACGGTTTTACTATCACATTTTTTTCAGTTCGGTCACGCAGCGAAATCCCTATCCCCTCCAAGCCTGCCGTAAGGAACTTCGTTCCAATAATGACGAGCTAGCGTAATCTTTTAAAAATCGAAGGAGTATTTTTATATTCTTCAACTATATGGCATATACTGGCTGAATGAATTTCATTTTAAAAAAGGAACTAACGCTGGCTGGTTATGCGACTGTCGCGCCTGCGCACTTCTCATTTAACGCTTTTATTCCACGCATTTTTTCCACGCATTTTTTCCACGCATTTTTCTTACGGTTTTACTATCACATTTTTTTCAGTTCGGTCACGCAGCGAAATCCCTATCCCCTCCAAGCCTGCCGTAAGGAACTTCGTTCCAAAAATATTTATTATTATTTATTTATTAATATTATACTTATTTTGGACAACAGACAGTCACATACATCAAAAAAATATTTTTAAAAAAATTAAAAGTTTACAACTCACAAACTTAGAGTGCCAACGCTTAATTCAAACTTATATTACAAACAAAAAGATCAGTGTTAAAGAATAGAGCATACATAATGTTAGTAAGACAATAACAGTGTTTACAGGGGGTATTTCAGTATACAAAACTTTATAATTTACAAAATTTAGCTGGTGGGAGGATACTTGTATCCGACCGGATAGCGACCACCGTACATTGGTGCTAAAACCTACCAACCTACGCTGGACACATTGTTTATCGTTGGTCGACACTATTCTTGGATTGCGCTACACTTACCATCAGGTGTACCGTAGTCACTTTGCCGAGCCAGGATAAAAAAAAACTACTAACAAAATTATTTATGTATAAAAATTCAAAGATTGAGCACCGCTGCTCTTATTATGAAGTAAACGCATGTGCTGCTCACGTCATAGAATTGGAATTAGCCGATAACTGATAACTGACTTCATTACACCGCTGTAATAACAATTGCCTCGTAATATCCGATATTAAACTAATGAATCAATATATTTTTATAGCACAGACCGGCAAACAAGCACGGTCACCCGATGGTAAGTGGTCTCTACCACTCATGTACGCCCACAATGCTAGAAGAATCATAGGCGAGTTGCCGACCTAAAGTAATTGAGGGATTGGGAAGGGGAGGGGATTTGGGCCTCCGGATAGATATACGCTTATTTTACAATAAAAGACATTTTTTTTCTTCAAATATTTTTTTTTTCATTTTTAGTAATACTAGTTACTAGTCAATTTTAGTAGTTACTATAAATGTTATTTTTTTATATATTTTTTTTAAGTTAAGTATTATTAGGTCCTTACATATGAAATTGGCGTTTTTCGTACTGGCCACTTTAATCACAAATTTCTCCTCTTTGGTAAGGAATTCCAAATTCAAATTTGTACAGCTATAGACTCATGTATTTGTGTTTCGATGATCGTCATTCATTTGTTTTTTTTCTGTTTGCGTCACTCATTTTACAAAATGGAAAACTTAAAATATCGCATTATTTACGAGTACGAGTTCCGCCGTGGCACTAGTGCTGCGGAAACAACTCGAAAGGTGAATGATGTGTATGGCGGTCGTGTTGCAAAAGAAACAGTTCGTTTTTGGTTCCAACGTTTTCGTTCTGGAAATTTCGACCTGCAGAACAAGCCCCGTGGACGGCCTGAGACTCAAGTTGATAATGAAGAGTTGAAGGCTATTGTGGAAGCGGATCCATCGCAAACCACGTCCGAGTTAGCTGCAGGCTGCGATGTTAGTGATAAAACTGTTTTAATTCACTTGAAGCAAATTGGGAAGATTAAAAAGCTTGAAAGGTGGGTACCTCACGAATTGACTGAAGCAAACCGGCAAACGCGCGTCGACTGCTGCGTTACATTACTAAACCGGCACAATAATGAAGGTATTTTAAACCGAATCATTACCTGTGATGAAAAATGGGTTCTTTACGATAATCGGAAGCGCTCAGCGCAATGGTTGGATCCTGGCCAGCCAGCCAAATCCTGCCCCAAGCGAAAATTAACCCCAAAAAAGTTACTTGTAAGCGTTTGGTGGACTAGTGCCGGTATTGTTCATTACAGTTTTCAAAAATCTGGCCAGACGATTACGGCTGATGTCTATTGTCAGCAATTGCAAACCATGATGGAAAAGCTAGCGGCTAAACAACCTAGGCTGGTCAATCGCTCCACGCCACTGCTGCTTCACGACAACGCTAGACCACACACTGCGCAACAGACGGCTACTAAAAAGACGGCTACTAAGACATCCTCCGTACTCCCCGGACCTTGCTCCAACAGATTACCATTTTTTTCGAAATTTGGATAACTTCTTGCAAGGGAAAAAAATTCAACTCCGATGGGGCAGTCCAAATCGCCTTCAAAGATTTTATTGATTCCCGTCCGACTGGTTTTTTTAGTAAAGGGATCAATGAACTACCTATGAGATGGCAAAAGTGCATAGAAAATAATGGTTCATACTTTGATTAATTAAATATATTATATTAAAAAATATTCGACTTTTTGTTCCTCCCATACAAAACGCCAATTTCATATGTAAGGACCTAATATTAATATATTTTTAATTTTTTAGAAAAAAATATAAATATATTTTTTTACTTTTATAAAAATATTGAATTGTCGTCAGTCCTTGATAAGTATGCCAAATTTCCATTTAATCCGACGTTTGGAAGCAGGTCAAAATCATGTTCAAAATTTCCGTTACATATTAACATACAAACATACATATGAAGCTAATAAAAGCGTGTTAAATACTGTGATTGTTTCACGATACGACACGTGTGAGTTCTCACAGGCACGTGTGTAGTTCAGGTGGCCATTATCACTTATCAGTGATAACAGGCGGGTTGTTAGACTACAAACATTTATTAACTAACACCAGATTAGATTAAACTGTGTTTATTAATCTTGCCTCAATTGTGTAGTTATTGCTTGTATCAGCCTAACTTAAATTTCCGAGTTCGATTTCCGTAACGACAATGTTTGTGTGATCTACAAATATTTGTTTCGGGTCTGGGTGTTGTGGGACCGCAAGTCCCTCGTAGTTCCTGATATCCACAATACAGGTTAATCTAGTGTGAGGTCAGGACTATGTGTGTAACTGTTGGGTGTAATTATTTATTGAATAAAATAACACTGAAAAATCAATAACGAGTATTATTAGAGGAATTTTGGGGGTCAACGGATTTTGCACCAATTGTAAAAATACCTCTAGAATTGTCATTTATTCAAGTCGTTTTTAAAGTGTTGTTTCTTCTTCTTCTTCTTAGCCGTTACACTCTTGGCAGAGTGGTCGTGGTCGTCACGTCAGGGTTTGTGGCTCGCTTGACAATCCTGCGCCACTCCTCTCTGATGGCTGCTTTCCTGGTGCACGTGTATAGTGATCCATCCAGTACTGCTTTGAATTGGTCCGTCCAGCGCATCTGTGTTCTCCCTCGCGGCCGTGTGCCCTCGACTTTCCCTTGCACCACAAGGCGTTCGATGGACATTTCTCCACGCCGCGATACATGTCCGAAAAACGTGAGGATGCGAGATTGCACTATAGAAGACAGCCGCTGCTTGATGCCGAGTTCTTGGAGTATGGACTGATTGGTGCGAAACTCTGTCCATGAGACTCCAAGCATTCTTCTCCAGCACCACATCTCAAGAGCGTCTATCTTCTTCTTCTCGCTTTCTCGGAGGGTCCACGTCTCCGCGGCGTATAAAAATATGGGGAATATTAGCGCTCTGACGAGGCGGGTTTTGGTGGCCTTCGTAATATTACGGTTTCCCCAGATCTTTTTTAATTTGTCCATCGCAGATCTAGATATTGCCATGCGGCGTTTGATCTCATCCATACATCCACCATTGTTTGTGATTAGCGCCCCAAGATAGACATATGACTGGACAACGTCACAGTTCGCTATTCGTGTGACCTCTGGCGAATTATTATTGAGACGATCCACAATCATGATTTTAGTTTTGCTCCGATTTATCTTTAGTCCGAACTCGAGACTGGTGGTTTCCAGCTTACATAGAAGACCTTCCAAATGATGTATACTGGTCGCAAACAAGGTGGTATCATCTGCATAACGTAGGTTCGAGATTCCATCCTCCAATCGCAACACCGTCCGTCCAATTTTCGAGGGCAATTCTCATTATTAGCTCAGTATATGTATTGAAGAGAAGCGGTGAGATAATGCAACCTTGACGAACTCCTGCAGTAGGCTGAAAATTACTAGAGTATACATCATCTGTTCTTACGGCAGCTGTTCCGTCTTCGTACAGGCGTCTAAGTAGGTGGACGAGGTGTTTCGGAGAGCCCATCTCCAGAAGGGTCTGCCAAAGTTTTGGCCACTTAACTGAGTCAAAAGCTTTCGAGAAATCGACAAAGCAGATGAAGGTTGGCTTGTTGAATTCACGAGCTTTTTCGACTATTTGTCGGACTGTCAGGATTTGTTCTCTAGTACCTTTGCCTTTTACGAATCCAGCCTGTTCGGGACCAATCTCTTTAGACAAGAAAGCCTTGAGACGCTCATTAAGGACATGGACAAGTGTTGTTTAACTTACTTTATTCATCAATCACTAGCTCGCCGCCGCCTCGCCTTGCCGTTCCACCTGCATGTTACTGCCCTGATCCCATGGGTCATAGCGTGATATACATATAAACCTTCCTCATGAATCACTCTATCTACTGCTGAAAACTGCATTAAAATCCGTTGAATAGTTTAAAAGATCTAAGCGAACAGACAGCGGAAGCGACTTCATTTTATACTATGTAACGATAAAGGTAGAGAAGTACCCTAAACTGAAGTGCATGCATTAAGAATACAATTAGAATGAAAAAGGTCAAAGAGGTGCGCAATGATCATAGCAACTGGAAATCTATTGCCACTACCTACCCTTATGGGAAACACGCGTGAATCTATGTATGTCTTTACATAGTATAAAATGAAGTCGCTTCTGTTGTCTGTTCGCTTAAATCTTTAAAACTATTCAACGAATTTTAATGCAGTTTCAGCAATAGATAGAATGATTTATGAGGAATGTTTATATGTATAATACATACATATTATAGTAAAGAAAAACCGAAAAATTTAAAGATTTGTAATGTGATGTCGTAACAAACATATTTTTACCCGTGCGAAGCCGGCGCGCGTCGCTAGTTTTAAATAAAGCGCAAATTAATTCAATCAATTAATTCAAATACATTTCAATGCCTTTAAATGTTGATGCACATTCCCACACATTAGATCGTTTTGCCAATAACTGCCCACATGAGTGCCCCACAAAGCTTACCCAGTGGCTCGCGTGAGAGTGTGACGTGGCGTGTAGTATGTTTGTATTGTCGCGTTGATCGTGGATTTTTCATCCAAGAACTTAAAGAGGGGTGTTTAAAGTTAGTTCCCTTTGCCTGTCTGTCGGTATGTCTGTAGAAAAAGCTAATGGACTGATTTGAATACGTTTTTCTACGAAAGTTAATTAATTAAATAAGCCACACTGTAAACGGTTTTGTCGACAGCATGAATACCAGCTCGACCGAGTTGTTACCACTGTTTCACAGAAAATTGATGTGAAGTAGCAGCTTGCTGTTGCGTTTCGTACGGTAAGTGAGATATCCGGAGGCCCAAATCCACCTCTCCTTATTAATACATCAATAATCCAATTTGAGTCAGCGGTATCAATGATTTATCCGTGGCACAGCGGACGAATAGTCGGCTACGATGCGAGAGGCCGTAGGTTCGATTCCCGCACCTATACAAATGTTTGTGTGATCCACTAATATTGGTTTCAGATCTACATGATATGGGACCGCAAGTCCCTCGTAGGACCTAATACCCAAGATACAGGTTTAACCTAGTGGGGAGTCAGGACTATGTGCGTGGTGACTGTTGAGTGTTGATTGATTATATTGACCTTATTGATCCAGTTTTATTGTTTATTAATGAGTTTTTATTTCCAAAAATATATCATAAGTAGAACCACCACCACAGTAAACCCTATCGAATACAAAAAGAATTATCCAAATCTGTCCACATTTGGCGGAGGTATGCGTGAACATACATAAAAAATAATACAGGTGAAATGATAACCTCTTTGAAATAAAACTAATTTAAGGGATTATATCGCGGTTTTTTATTAATTTTGATCCCGACGTTTCGAAAGCTTTTCAGCCAGTCCACCCCGTGACCACGAAGGCCGAAAAGCTATTAATATTAGCTAAGCTTTTGATGATGATGATGAAGCTTTTGAGTGATATTCGCGTAAACATAAGAAATCATTATGATAACCTCTTTCTTGCGTCGGTTAATAAAAAAAGTTCAACAGAATGCTAGTAACATTGAGTTAAACGGACATCTCTGGCGGATCATCCACAGTGACATCCGAGTAATAACGCGCCCGCGGCAGGGTGGATGGGCCAGGGGAGGGGGAGGGGTCAATTGACCCAATAATAACGCTCGCCTACTGGATGAATTGGGCAGCGCACACTGGGGACGAAAGACGCAGCTGTTTGTTTAATATCCCTGCACGGCAAACTACAAGTGATGGTAAGCGTAGTGCAATCCAAAAAACCAGCGACCACCGACAAACAATAAGTTTATTGGTGGTCACTAGAGTCATGCCTGTATAAATGCCTCTTCCCTGTTCCGAGAGGGAAGAGGCAAATCGAGTGGACTGCGACAGGACAAGTGAGTGACCGATTCAGGCACAATAATACAAGGATGTACCCCTATACTGGCGGATAACCGATGCAGGTAATACAAGGATGTACCCTTATACCCATCCCAACCAACCATCAAGTCATGTCGCTAGCCCCTCAGGAAAACCGGGTATACACTAGCTGGTCCTGGAACACGATCCACACAGGGTGTGTGGGTTACTATGGCAGGTTTTAATATCATATGTATGTACGGTGGTCGCTATCTTAAGAGACTATATGAGACTTAATATCTTAAGTCTCGGGGTGACGAGCGCAGTTCAGTGCCATGCATTGCTTTGTAATTCAAAGTTCTGTGTGGTGTTGCTTTTGTTTATGGGTAGGCGTAGCACTTAGCATCAGGCGAGCGCCTAGCTCGTCGTCATTCAATCAAATAAAAACCCTAAATCGTATTTCGTTACATAGCAATTTATTTTTTGTATGCCTGCGTTTTTTTGGCCCAGTGTGCGTCGCTCGATCCTAGGCCGGTGTAAAGAAGGGTACAAATCGCTGTATAAACTTAATATCGGCTAAATTGCCGCCGCCGGGCTCTAGGGGCGGGGCCGGGGGGTGAACAAACATCTAGTGGTTTTATTACCATCATCGTGTATTGATTCCGGTCATAAGCCACCGTAACCGCTCAGTTATAATTTCATCTCGCTGCGACACTTTTATAAAGATGGTTCGTATTTATTTCAACTTTTTAGGGTTCCGTTTAAGGGTGCTAATGGTACCCTCTTACTGAGCGTAGGTTATCTGTCCTGTCTTTAAAGGGCTCTATCTTCTAATGATATAAGACAGACTTCTGAAATGGAAATAGCATATGTGCTGTTATCCTACCAATATTATAAACGCGAAAGTTTGTAAGTATGGATGGATGGATGTATGTTTGTTACTCTTTCACGTAAAAACTACTGAATGGATTTTAATGAAACTTTCCAATAATATAGCTTATACATCAGAATAGAACATAGGGTACTTTTTATCGCAGAGAAAGCATATCACGCGGGCGGAGCCGCGAGCAAAAGCTAGTTACATATATTTTTTTATTTGATTTAATGACGTATTGAGCAAGTCTCTCGCCTGATAGTAAGCGCCACGCCTGCTCATAAACAGAAGCAACACCACACAGAACTTTGGGTTATAAAGCACTGCATGGCACTGAACTGCGCTCGTCACCCCGAGACATAAGATGTTAAGTCTCATAATGCCCAGTTATTTCACTGGCTTCAATGTCCTTCAAACCGAAATACAACATTGCTTACACACCGTTACTTGGCGGCCGAAATACACAAAGCGGTGGTACCAACCCAGACAGCCTCTGGTATAGGAGGGACCTACCACCTTGTAACAGCCCTTAGATATGGCCACACCTTTTGTAACACGTTATATATAAAAAATTGCGGAAAATCATTTCAATAAATATTGTTTCAAATAAAATCAATTGAGGCCATCATTTACCTTCCCTCCCCTTCCCGACACTAATAATGGTTTCACATACAAAATAATCGGTAATTATTTCCGATACTATAATGCTTGTGCGATAACATCGGCAACACATTAGAGCGGTCGTGGCTCATTACCACCCGAGTTGGGGCGGTGGGTTGTGGGAGAGGGGATACAAACAAACAGCAGTAATTAAAACGTACAACAATAGCATCAATGTCCGAAGCACGCGCCACGATGTGGACACAGCACGGTTTAAACAGAAGGTAGATTTTTGACATTGTTGACAGCCTCCGTGACGCAGCAGGCGAGTAGCCGGCTGTGAAGCGAGAGGCCGCGGGTTCGATCCCCGTACCGAGACAAATGTTTGTGTGATCCACTAATATTTGTTCCGGGGTCTGGGTGTTGTGAGACCGAAAATCTCTCGTAGTTTCTGATACCCACGACACAAGACTCGTATCTTACTGTGGGGTCAGGACTACGTGTGTGACTGTTGGGTGTTATTTATTTATTTTATTGAAGTGAAAACTCCTTTAGCCGCGTAGAGCACTTTTTGGCAGGGTATTTACTTTTGGTTCCGCGTCACCGAAATGCTAATGTTAATTCAGACTATACCATCGTATATACATAAAAACCACGATAAAATCCGTTTAAATTAGTTTTATTTCAACTTTACATCACATTAATGCATCTGTAGTGACGGTGCTGTGTGCCCAGCGCGCCGCCCGCCGCTACCATTGTCTCATCTATGTCAATTACAAACATCATCAGATCGCGTTTCTTTATATTTCTCATTACCATCCTCGTTTCCCTCGCATTTATATCAGAGCATGATTATATTTGCATAATTGTGTGTGCAATTCACACGCAGCAGAATTGCAACTTCAAAATAATTAAAAATTAATTAACCCACGAATTTTAAGTGCAAATGCAAAAAAATAAAACACGTGAATCAGGTTCAAGACATCAGGTTATTGTTTATGAATAATAAAAAAAAAACTTAGAAAATAACAATTGCATAGTTGATTAAAAAATTTGAATAACCACAGTTTATACATAAAAATATATTGGAAGCGGATGAAACCAACAAATCAAAAAAAAATATGTGCAGTATTTTTTACATAAATTAAATAAAAAATTACAAAAATAACAAAACATATTGAAATATAAAATACATCACCCTCCAATGGCGAGGCCTAGGACTCAAGCCACCGGCGGTTAGGATCCCAAAGAGAAAAACCTCCTCATAATGCGTAGCGTGTCTAATAACACCGCTTTCTGTATCTGGCTCTTGAACCAACGACCATTTGAGTGGTAGAGACCATATGCGTGGTAGAGCCACTCTGTAGACTGTAGAATTATGTCTACAGCCAAAATGGGCCGGCCGACCGGGTCGTTACCACTGTCCCACAGAAAACCGACGCAAAGTAGCGGCTTGCTGCTGCTTTTCGTACGGTGAGTGAGATATCCGGAGGCCCAAATCCTCTCCCCTTTCCAATTCCTAATTATCCCTTTGCTTTAAGGTCGGCAACGCGCCCATGATTCTTCTGGTATTATGGGCGTACATGAGCGGTGGAGATCACTTACCATCAGGTGACACCGTTTGCCGGCCTATGCTATAAAAAAAAATTGAGAGCCACTGAAGATTTTTGGTATCAACCCATGGGCAGTGTTGACTGTCAGGACAATAATTGTTGAGTCCACATCCCACATGTCGGTAATCTCGTATGCCAGATCTAAATATTTGGTCAAAAGAAATTTATTATTATTATGAATAGTAAAAAAGTTAATAATTATCTGTAGTTTATGTTATGTCATTAGTAATTATTATTGTTTTATATGTATAACTAGCTTTTGCTCCCGGCTCCGCCCGCGTGATCTGCTTTTTCCGGGATAAAAATTAGCCTTTGTCCTATTCTGATGTATAAGCTATATTATTGTAAAGTTTCATTAAAATCCATTCAGTAGTTTTTACGTGAAAGAGTAACAAACATACATCCATCCATCCATTCTTACAAACTTTCGCGTTTATAATATTAGTAGGATTACAAAATTAGAAGCCATTTGTATACACATTTGGTGACATTGAGAATAGGTCAACAAAATTATAGCTTTTTAGCTTTTTTTTATTAAATTCTTGCCTCGGTCGTGTCATTAAAACAGGACTTAAATTAATGATTGACGTAATGTATATCGAATTTCGAAGGTTTTTTTTTCGAGTCGACCAAGGCGCACGCCAGATGGTAAGCGTCATGCCTTACCATAAACAGAAGCAACACCACACAGAACATTGAATTATAAAGCACTCCATGGAAATGAATTGCGCTCGTCACTCCGAGACAAGATGTTGTCTTATAATGCCCAGTAATTTTACTGGCTTCAATCTCCTTCAAACCGAAACACAACAGTGCTTATACACTGTTGCTTCACGTCAGAAATAGATGGCGCGGTGGTACCAACCCAGACGTCCACTCGTATATTAGCGACCTACCTTGATATTGTATGTGAAGTCTGCCAACCCATATGAAGCCAGCGTGGTTGATCAAAGTCTAACCCTTCTCTTTCAGTAGAGGAGGTCCTTACATCCGATAACAAATCAAATAATTTTATTTAATGGATAACTTGATGCAGTATTATACACAATTTTATTGTAATGCATAACGTCACTGGCTCACTGAAATTTAGTCGAAACATGAAAGTTTCAGTGGCAGTAGCAACCCTTGACGCAACTATCAAAAGTCTGCCTTTAATGTATCTGAAAAGTTTAGAAGCTGCAAGGTAGAGTATTGGCGGGAATTCTGACAGTGCAGTTCATCGCTTATTTTAATTTATTTCATAAACTAGTTTAGAATTGTGTTTGTTGTATAAAAGTGGTGTGGATTTGTTCAATAAACATTGACGGCGATGAACAGTGTATGGAAACATTGAAATAAGTGAATTAAGAATCGTACTGAAAGGAGTTAACACCAAAACTCCGACAAAACCTTGAAATCGACCGCACCCGTGTTTCATCGTTCTTGTAAAAATAACTTGAGAATATATTTGACACTGGCAAAATGCATAATAATGCGAATATAAATATAAAAGAAAAAAAAGTTGCAAGTTGCGCCAATTAGTAAGATCGGTGGGCGTGCCCGCTCGGCTATGGTCGGCAACACTCGGACTCACTCGGCGCTCCTCCCATGAGCCTCGTTACATGATGGCAGTCATCTCGCAGCCTTACAATCTACGTGGAGTTTATTAAACACGGGCTTGTTTTAGGACTGTCTTTCTGATACTGAGCGCCTGTTTCACCACCTATGAGTAAATGCTACTTATTTTATTTTATTTACATGCCTCGTTGGCGTAGTTATATTGCGTATGCTGTACGACTGCTGTGCTGAGGTCTCGGGTTCGATCCCCAGGTCGGGTAAAGTGATATTGGGTTTTTATATCAAGAAAATGCTCAGTATCAGCCCCGAGTTTGGAATTGTGCCCAGTATGACGATAGAATGAAGTTGGTAAGTGTCTCGTTTGCGAGAGGTCGTCTGGGTTGGACCACCGTTTTGTCTATTTCTGCCGCCAAGCAACAGTGTGTAAGCACTGTTGTATTTCGGTTTGAAGCACATTGAAGCCAGTAAAATTACGTTATGATACTTAAAATCTTATGTCTCGGGGTGACGAGCGCAGTTCAGTGCCATGCAGTGCTTTGTAATTCAAAGTTCTGTGTGGTGTTGCTTCTGTTTATGGAAGTGGCGCTTACCATCAGGCGAGCGCCTTGCTTGTCTTGTCATTCAATCAGTAAATTATTACTTTTTCCTAAAAACTTGAAGTTTTAATCATTCTCCTGTAAAGTTTACTTAAACCCAATATCACTTTACCCGACCCGGGGATCGAACCCGAGACCTCAGCACGTACCGAGTCGTACGTATACGCAATATAACTGCACCGTGGCAGTACTTAGAGAGAATTCAACAAAATAATTGTAGTATCAATAAAATTCTTCAAAACGCGTCCAAACCCTCACAAGTGCAATTCCGATAAAGAGCTCTCCAATAAAACACAATCGAACAATGTGTGTAGGTACACAACACCCCCTCCTTCCACCCACTCCCACAAGTGGGGAGTACAGTGGGAGCGATAAGAGCCGAATTTTTCCCCAAATTAATCTTTCTTCAAACACTCAAAATTCTTTGTGCAACAATCGACGGACGAACGAATTAATCTCGCGCCCGACTGATCTGTATGGGGGGGGATTAAGAAGTGTAAACTGCTCTTTTTTAAATGGTGTTCTAATATCTGGTGTTTAGTAATATCTAAAAGGTCCCTGGTATATGGTCTGGGTTGGTACCACCGCGCACGTCTATTTCTGCCGCCAAACAACAGTATGTAACTACTATTGTTTGAATGAAATGTTTGAATGACATTGAAGCCGGTGAAATTACTGGGCATTATGAGACTTAACATCTTATATCTCAGGGTGACGAGCGCAGTTCAATGCCATGCAGGTCTTTCTAACTCAAATTTATGTGTGATGTTGTTGAAAGGTCAAAAAGGGAGTAAATAAATAAAACGTGTAATCGTCATTAAATATATTTATTGTGAACTACACGACATTTGTTGCAAACTCGCTACTGATAACTTCATACAGTATTATCGTCTTCTCACTTACACTACGCTACACGCTTCACGCGCATGCTACTTGTGCATCATGCATGACGTCTTATTGACGCCAAATCAACGTCATCTCGACATCACACGTGTCACACCTCTACATTCGTAATCATTTACATTATTTACAATTATTAACTATGTACACTATAAATATTAATTTAAACGTATTTATTGAAATTATAATATACATGACAAACAATGTTTGCGCTGAACTAGTTCAATCCATTCGTTTTATTCGTTCATAATGACATTGCACAAATGTACATATCGATATGTCATCAATAGTGTAATGCATAGTGCGCAAGTATCTTGTAGACCCTCAATACGAGTGTTAAAAATAATAATGCATTCAATATATTTGTGGAATAAACTTTCATACACAATTGCACATATCACAAGTTATATGTTATCTGTAATGATGATGTCTTTGAATACAATATGTATATATCATCATGATCATTCATAATGTAGAGAAAAATAAGTTCCATGGAAAGCTATACTGATCGAATTGCCATTTGTCGCTCAGCAGGCTCCCTCAATATCTCTGCACAAGTACTTGACGCACATGCATACATGTGCAAATGTATAATAAAGGTGTGCAAGAAGTCGTTCTACACACACACGCACACATACAACTGTAAGGCACACACGTCTATACAATAGTCACAGTGTCGCGACCCCGTGCGACGTAATGTCGAAAAGATTACTTATACTATAGTAAGCTATGTCTCTACTCCTGTGCTTTCAACTTCAACATGTGTCAAAACTATAGTACGTTGTATTGATTACGAAAACTAATTTGACCATGCAAAGGTCGTATGAAAGGAATTTGGCCTCAAAAATAATTGTTTAATCAAATTATGCAAAAAAATAACATAAGATAATATAATATCTGCTTATAAAACGACGCATGTAACAAATGCACGATAATCAGACATGCATGCGTCAAAGGATGGCACAAGTTGAAGCGCACAAGTATGAAAATAACAAAATAGTCATCAAATTAATACGTGCCGATACAAAATGATATGTGACTTACATATACTATGGAATGCGAACTGGCTTACAATATTTTACAATAGAACTCGCAGAAAGTTTATCAAAATATTTTATCCGTCATTTTCTTAGTACATAAACAATAATAATTTATTCATGTGTATTTTAATGCACTCTATTCTGAACATTGACATTTATTTCAATAAACTTGTAAATCAGACGGAATAATTGAATTATAGCCATTTCTAGCGTTATTGCACCTTGGAGCTTGATGGGAAATAAAATATTATTGTACAGATTGTCGAGACGTAAGTTGCAGGTTCAAAACTAGCCCTGAGAGCATACACCTCTGACTTTTTTAAGTTACGTGTATATTAATTGTTAATTACCGCTTGCTTTACGGTGAAGGAATATTTTGCGAAGGTATGTGAAGTCTGCCAATCTGTTTCTCGATTCCCGATATTATATTTAGCCTGGACTGAACTTATACGTATAGTGCAGTAATTTTTCGTACGAGGAAGAAAATCTTATATAAATTAGATTTAATTCATCAAGCAAAGCATCAATGAATAATAGATAAATAAATAGATTTACTATAATTGCCGAGTGTATTTTGATGATGCTATGTATACATTAGTTGATACTAATTTCTATATAAAAGTTTCTTTTACTTTTGTCATAAGTGCTATTTCGATTGCCTACATTAATAAACCGTTTCATTTCAAAGGACATCTGCAAACCGTCTGCAAGTTCCACTGTCAAGTACAAACTACATGAGATCAGTGATCGAATGGTTCAGCTTCACCCGAAGTACTCCTGTCCTGGAGCGATGACGTGTGGGCCGTCGGGCTACGTGTGGACCTTACTGTTATGCTGCAGCAGGGCATCGTGGGCTCGCAGGCGGAGAGCCTCGGCGCTGGCCAGGCGTGAGACTGCCGCGGCCGGGGGGGACGGCGGGCGGGGCGGGGGGGACACTGCCACCCCGCACCCCACCCCACCTTCCACCTCGGGGGGACGGAGTACCGGTGGAGGGAGAGCTAGCACGTACCTGTGAAGAGAACTTATTTTATGTCTATTCTACAAGGTAGCGGATTTTTTTTATAGCATAGGCCGGCAAACGAGCAAGTAGGTCACCTGATGGTAAGTGATCTCCACCGCCCATGTACACCCACCACCAGAAGAAACGTGGGCGCGTTGCCGAGTTTAAAGGAAAGGGATAATTAGGGATGGGAAGGGGAGGGGATTTGGGCTTCCGGATGTCTCACTCACCATACGAAACGCAGCAGCAAGCCGCTACTTTACGTCGGTTTTCTGCGAGACAGTGGTAACGACCCGGTCGAGCCAGCCCATTCATGCTGTAGACAAAACTGTCTACAGCGTGGCTCTACCACTCATTGATGATGATTGATGGATGCGGGTTGCCCAAAACCGAAATGGTTGGCGCTTACTTGGGGAGGCTTACGTCCAACAGTGGACGGCAATAAGGTGAGATGATTCTACATACACATGACAGCAGCTGCTTTTTTTTTATCCTGGCTCGGCAAAGTGACTACGCTACACCTGATGGTAAGTGTAGCGCAATCCAAGAATAGTGTCGACCAACGATAAACAATGTGTCCATCGTAGGTCGGCAAGATCATGCCGGCCTGCCAAAGGGCCAAGGGGGAAGGTAAGGAAAAAGGGATGGGATAAGGGTTAGGATCAGGGGGCAAACCCCCTGGGAAGGACCGGATATACATTGGCTGACCCTGAAACGCGACCCACACAAGGTGGGCCACTATGGCAGGTTTTAGCACCAGTGTACGGTGGTCGCTATCCGGTCGAATACAAGTATCCTCCCGCCAGCATGATATCCTTCATTACCTGTGCAAGAGAGCGCGGAACGCGGCGGCGGGTTCTGCGTCATGCCACAATGGGTGAGGCACCAGTCCCGCGCCCAGACCCAGCGCCCACCACTCGCCACCAGCGCCGCCTCCACCACCCCACTCGCCCACTACTGCAACAAATAACTTGTTTAGGTAGCTGAAAATAGGCATCTTGGAAGTACAAAATTTATTAATAATTTTAAGAGTATCAATTTTTATATATCGATAAAAAATATCGATATATTGACTTGACATTTGGATGACCATGACATTTTGATGAAATTTTTGAGTGGTAGAGCCACGCTATAGACAGTTTTGGCTACAGCATGAATGGGCTGGCTCGACCGGATCGTTACCACTGTCTCACAGAAAACCGACGTAAAATAGCGGCTTGCTGCTGCGTTTCGTACGGTGAGTGAGATAACCGGATGCCAAAATCCCCTCCCCTTCCCAATCCCTAACTATCCCTTTCCTTTAAGGTCAGCAACGCGCCCATGATTCTTCTGATGGTGGGCGTACATGGGCGGTGGAGATCACGTACCATCAGCTGACCCACATGCTCGTTTGCTATGCCCTATGCTATAAAAAAAATACCTTTTTTACAAAAATGTTTGGTCCAAATGTCATGATTTCGTTACTTAGTAAAAAATATCAGAGCAAAATATATCATAGACAGTGGTAACGACCCGGCCGAACCGGCCCATTCGTGCTGTAAACAAAACTGCTTACAACAGCTCAACTATTCATAATAACAATTCTCTATTTAAATATCCGTATAATTTGTATTTATCTATGCAGTTTGTCTTTGAAATCATTTAAAACCTCATTTGTGACACATTTACACCCCTGCCGAGGGTTGTTTATCACGTGATATTAATCACCGTTAATTACACCACACCGCGTGTGAATCGACAAACACAAACGGTGTGAAGGAACCCATTATTGAACATAATAGCGTTATATCCTATATTGAATTGTATAAAGGCAAACATACGTGAACTTTACAGTAGAGTATTTTAAAGTTGTTTTAAGGATAAAAATATTATTCAATAAAATAAAGTTTACGTTTATATTTTATGATATGATAGCAACTCAACTTTTTGTTCGGCTCACAATTGATCATTGGACCAAAAGCCACATTCAGAAGGCAGTGTAATTAGACACGCCACGCATTGTAATGAGGTTCCTCACTCTAGACTCATAACTGCCGATGGCATGGGTCCTAGGTGTTGCCATTGGAAGGTGATATTTTTTTATATATCTAATTTTTTTTATTCAAATTCAAATAATTTATTCTGTCAATTGGATCATAAACATCACTTTTACATGTCAGAATTGTTTATACTAGATTATGTTTTTATCTTTTGTCGGCATTTCGTGGCTAGCCATGAGAAGAAATGCCGAAACAAACTCATGGGTTATGGCCTCTTTTAATGTTCAGACATTTTCCAGAATTGTGCTAGTGTAATGTACAGGAATTACAAGGTTTATTGTTTAAAAATTTGAAAAAAAAAACTGTGATTCATTAAACTATAAGTTTTACTGAAAATTATACAGTATTATCAGAGTGTCTCGGTAGGATAATATATGTGTGGTAGCTTTATCGATAAGTGACAAATGAGCTCGATTATGATAGGGGTGGTCCGCTAGCAAGGGATGGGGTACACTACCGCCTCTCACACCGACATGTAATGCGGTGACTTCAGGTTTTTTGAAGTGAAACTTCTTTAGAATCGTTGCGATTTGAAAATTTGATGAAACGAAAAAGGCGTCACTAAAGAGGTTGGAAAGAAACAAGATCTTAATTATGTAAATATATGAAATTTAATATTTCGCATTAAAATTTAAATAATTTTTAAGCTTGGTAAAAGTACTATAAAAATAATAAACATTTTAATTATCCTAATACCACTGATACTCTATTTTTATCTCATTCTCTTGTAGGCTACTTTTCTGAAGTTTCTGCCGTGTGTGAATTGCACACACAGTTCTTTTTTTTTATCCCGGCTCGGCAAAGTGACTACGCCACACCTGATGGTAAGTGTAGCGCAATCCAGGAATAGTGTCGACCAACGATAAACATTGTGTCTATCGTAGGTCGGCAAGATCATAAAATCAAAAATCATTAATCTAATAGATCAAGCCTGTCTAACTGCTTCTTCACACTCCACTCGATGTAAATACCGAACGATATTTTTATTTGTCCTAGTAGTAGATTTTTTTGATAGCATAGACCGGTAGACGAGCAACTGGGTCACGTGATGATAAGTGATCTCCACCGCCCATGCACGCTCACAATACTAGACGAATCATAGGTGCATTGCCGACCTTAAAGGAAAAGGATAATTAGAGATTGGGAAGGGGAGGGGATTTGGGTCCTCGAATATCTCACACACCGTACAAAACCCAGCAGCAAACCGCTACTTTACGTCGGATTTCTGTGAAACAGTGGTAACGACCCGGTCGTATGCTATAAAAAAAAACTCCATGTCCCATGTACGCCAATACCAGAAAAATCATAGGGGCATTGCCGACCTTAAATTTTAATTTTAATTTTTAATTTTATTTTATTCGGAAAACTTACAGCTAGCATAAATACAATGTTACAGAAATGTGAATAGGTATGAGAAGGCCATTTAAAAGTTTTCACAGATAGAAAAAAAGACAAAGGATAATTAAGGGACTAGGAAGTGAGGAGCAATTTAGGCCTCCGGATATCTCACACTCCATACGAATCGCAGCAGCAAGCCGCTACTTTACGTCTAATTTTGTAAGACAGTGGTAACACGAGCCGGCCCATTCGTGCTGTAGACAAAACTCGATGGCTCCTAAGTACACGATCGTATGTCTAAAAAACCAACTTTACATGTTATATACATGACGAAAAAATTAAGTCCGTGGCTTTGCAATTAACGGAATTACAAATTTAATAACCTTTAAATGGCCCTCCTGTAAAGTTGGTTTTTTAGACATACGACAGTGTACTTAGGAGCCATCGAACTGCCAACAACGTGGCTCTACCACTCAGTAGTGGTACTCTACTACACTTGCAGTCATGCCATGCGGTGCAACGGTGTGAAAGTGACAAAATGGCCGGTACCAAGTGACAAACACATGTGTCTAATGAGTCGTAGATAACATCGTGTCGTGTCGACTTAAATATGTGTAAAACGATTTTAAATCGCAGTGAACTACCCTCGCAATGATCGCTTAGGGGCCATCCATAAATTACGTCACACGAATTTCATGATTTTTTGACCCCTCCCCCGTCCTTGTCACAGCTGGTCACATTTGTGAGACCCCCCCTACCTAGTGTCATGTCACATATTTTGCAATTTTACATTTAGATATTTATGAAATTAAACAGCAGTGTTTCGATATTATTTTTAATTCCATTTAAATTCTTTTCCGAAAAATCAACATATTATATTTTGAAAAATGTGATGTCACAAAATTTGGGACCCCTCCCCACCCCTTGTCACATAATGTCACACTTCGCCGACCCCCTCCCTCCCCCTTAAAGTATCACGTAATTTATGGATGGCCCCTTACAGTCTACTACATCGTCACCGGAAAGACAAAAATACATGAACCAATACGTGAACTTTAGGGAAGTGTATTTTTTCGTAAAGTTCAAGCAGGTTCGAAACCTGCATACAAGAGCATACATCTCTGACTTTTCTAAGTTACGTGTGTATTCATTGTTAATTATCGCTTACTTTAACGGTGAAGGAAACATCGTGAGGAAACCGAAATACCTGAGCACTCGATATGATTTTTCGAAAGTATGTGAAGTCTACCAACCCGCATTAGGCTAGCGTGGTGGAGTAAGCCCCTCAGTAGAGCAGGCTCGTGCCCAGCAGTGGAACATGTATAAAACAGGGGCAGTAAAAAAAAAAATGCGTTATACTCTAGTAATTTCACAGTTAATTTATGTTTTGAGGGTAATTAATATATAGATATTTTAGTTATTTAAGTATCTGGGTGTAAAATCTAACTCCGGTTTTTCAACGTGTATACGATGGACGCTTTTTTATCCGAGCACGGCAAAGTGACTGCACTACACCTGATGGTAAGCGTAGTCCACTCCAAAAAACTAGCGACCACCAACAAACAATGAGTTGATCGGTGGTAACCAGAATCCTGCCGGCCCGTAATTCTTCCTTCGTTTCGGATTCTCTAGTGGTAGAGCCACACTGTAGACAGTTTAGTCTACAGCGAGAATGGGCCGGCACGACCGGTTCGTTACCGCTGTCTTACAGAAAATTGACGTAAAGCAGGCTTGCTGCTGCGTTTCGCACGGTGAGTGGGATAACCGGAGGCCTGAATTACTTCTTTCCTTCCCACTCCCTTAATTATCCCTTTCTTTTAAGGTAGACAACGCGCCCATGATTATCCTGGTATTGTGGTCGTACATGGGCGGTGGAGATCGCTTACCATCAGATGACCCACATGCTCGTTTGCCTGCCTATGCTATAATTTGGATTTATAGACATAGGGGCCTAAAAATACTTTCCACTACAAATAATAAATAAATATATACACCCAACAGTCACATACATAGTCCTGACCCCACAGTAAGATATGAGTCTTGTGTCGTGGGTATCAGGATCTACGAGAGACTTTCGGTCTCATAACACCCAGACCACGAAACAAATCAATGTGGATCACACAAACATTTGTCTCGGTGCGGGGATCGAACCCGCGGCCTCTCGCTTCACAGCCGGCTACTCGCCTGTTGCGCCACGGAGGCTGTCAATCACTATGTGTAGACTCACCATGTTCATGATGCATGAAGGGCGCATGCTCCCTTCCAAGCGCCTTTTCCCGTTTGCGCCATTTCGCACGACGGTTTTGGAACCACACCTGCCAACAAAACAACGATATAAACATTGAAATAAAACTAATTTAAACGGATTTTATTAATTTTGATCCCGACGTTTCGAAGATTTTTCAGCCTTCGTGGCTTCATTCAGTCCAACCCGTGACCACGAAGGCTGAAAAGTCTTCGAAACGTCGGGATCAAAATTAATAAAAACCGCGATAAAATCCGTTTAAATTTGTTATATTTTAATGAGTAATATTCGCGTAAATACAAGAATTCATAACGATATAAACAGTTTATATTCAATAGTGTTAATGTTGAAAAAAATATAAGTAGGATGTAAATTTTTATTTTTCTTTCTTTTCTTAGTCGTACAGTGACGCATTGTGCTTTTATTGAGGCATATATGTAGAAAGACGATCTAGAACATTAAATTTTAATATTTAAGTTATAAGTAAGTGTCCGGTATGACGATAGGCTAGACCCCACTATCATAACATGAATGGGAAATAAGCACGGTGAAACTTGGAAGCACTAGTTGTACTCCTGCCTACCGCCTCGTGGCAGCTATCGCAAAACTACGACTACTGCAAACATATCTCACTACTCGGACTAGGAGAACTAAAATCTGCTTTTGAAACTATAAAAATATTAATAACAGTCTGACTACACGAGACATTCGAATCAAAGAGCTTGGACAGTGGAATTCACACATACTCGATCAATCGATGAAACGATTGCTCCCTGAAAAAATATCCCATCGGTCAGAGCGGATTGTGGGTGATTTTTAATTTTTTTTTATTGGATGTAATTGTTGGCAATTTTGCCCCCCGCACCCCCTGCCCCCTCGCCGAGCACTCGCCCACACCTCTCGACTACAATGGCAACGTAATGAAAAGCAATTACTCATACGTGGTTGCCACAGCGGATAGAGTGCCATTTTCAACTTTAAAATAAGTGAATAGAACTGACTTTTCATTGCGCTTCAACGGAGAATAGAATCAAATTGGGCTTGAAGCCGCAGTGCGCTAATAAAAAGACATTGTAACGACGTAAAAATTGGTGTAATTTCATAATAATGAGAGCGTTTAGTCGGAACCAGCGCGCGGAAAAGTTATGGGCACGAAGAGACCCGAAGCTACCCGAAAAGACCCGAACTCTGGTGACGAGAACATACATCGGCGAATTCAAAGTATCATCACTGCAATTTCGAGTGGTAGCGCTACCCTGTAGACACTGTTGTGTACAGCATGAATGGGCCGGCTCGAACGGGTCTTTACCACTGTCTCACAGAAAACCGACGCAAAATAGCGACTTGCTACTGCCTTCCCAATCCCTAATTATTCCTTTGTTTTAAGGTCTACAACGCGCCTATGATTCTTTTGGTATTATGGACGTACATGGGCAGTGGAAATCAAAAATCGATGGAAATCGGTAGTGGTGAAATTTTACCGTTTTTTATAAAAAACGGAATTTAAACTACTTAATCAGGTGACCCACTTGCTCGTTTGCCGACTTATGGTATATAAAAATTGAAAAACTAATTAACTACTTAAAACAGCGACTTCAAAATCTGATTTGGCTGACATCAAATTGCTGTTGACCCTTGAGGCTTTTTCCATTTTTCTACGTTGTCCGGGTGTCATCAGATCCTAATCAAATTCAAATAGTACTCTAATCATTATCGGGCAAAAAAGAATGACCGTAATCAGCCCACATGTGGCGTATTTTTTTTAACCGAGCACGATAAAGTGACTGTACTACACCTGATGGTAAGCATAGTGCAGTCCAAAAACCAGCGACCACCGACAAACAATGAGTTTATCGGTGTTCACCAGTCATCTCGGCCTGCATAAATGCTTCTTCCCTCTTATGAAAGGGAAGAAGCAAATCGAGGGGCCTGTGACAGGACAGGCGGATGACCGATGAGTGGGTCACTATGGCTGGTTTTAACACCATGATATGAATACCCTACCACCAGCAATTTATCGGGTAACATAGGTAACAATTCTTTCTGGTTGGCCTTATCCCAGATAAAAGCCAGAGTCTGCCTCCTCATCGTGATTAGACGGTGGGTTTGTAGTATGTGGGGGCAACCGTTTGACCCCCACAACCCGCAACGGCAACCAAGTTTCACCATCGTCCATTAGCCATTAGCTGTTATCAACTAACAGCAGGTCTTCGGGAGGCTTAAAAACTTTGACACTAAGTTGGCCACTAATCATTCGATATAGAATACCATAATCCATGTTAACAGTTTGGTGAAGTACCAAGTCACGTGGTACATTCTCTGTCTGCAATCAACCCGCTCATTGACAACTCAATAGCTTTCTAAATTTCAACTTTCAGAATCATCATCCAACCTAATATGCACCTTAATGACTGGTCATTAAGATCGGTATTAACTTGTATGGGTGTTCGTAGGGCTGTAAGGCGCTCGTAGTTGAGCGCCATCTATCAAGTGGATTAAAAGCAATTTGCGGAGTTGAGTGTGATTTAAGAGGCAGTCGTAGGGTTGTCACGCGACACTCGTCTAAGAACAAAACGTACTTATCGTCGTTTGAACCACTGACAAATAAATGACGATATATAATGGCGCAATCAAACGAGGCGTGCTAGCTCGAGCACTATGGACAGGGGCATAACTTATGCAAGACGGGGCACACTGTATATCGTAGTAACTAGTTTTTATTGCATAGGCCAGCTAACGAGCAAGTGGATAGCCTAATGACAAATGATCTCCACTTTCCATGTACGCTCACAATACCAGAAGAATCACGGGTACGTTGCCGAACTTAAAGGGAAGGGATAATTAAGAATTGGGAAGGGGGAGGGGGGTTTGGGCCTCCGCATATCTCACTCGTTGTACGAAACGCAGCCGCAAGCAGCTACTTTACGTTTTTTTTCTGTGAGATAGTGGTGACGACCCGGTTGAGCCGGCCCATTCATGCTTTAGTCAAAACTGTTTTTATACTTAAGTATATATCGATATATTTTAATTCGGTACTTTAATGTACCAAACATGTAATATTTTTATATTATGTATCTTTTTCTATATATTTTTTTTGCACCTACTTTGTACATCTCTGCATTACCCAAAGGTTGACTGGGAGAGAATGCCTTTGGCATTAAGTCCGCCTTTATACAGTGTATATAAAGTGTAAAATAAATAAATAAACTGTTTACAGTGTGCCTCTACCACTCATAAAATATCGTATTGTGTCTATTTAATGGCAACTGCTTACCATCATGTAAGCTAAGTGCTTGATTTATTCAAGTTAATAATAAAAAACCATATTATGGTGACCATACCAGGTGACCCGCTTGCTCGTTTACCGTTATAAAAACAAAGGCACAGATAACAAGCATCGTTCAAATCGTCATATCTCACATCTAAAGAGGTCTACGGAAGGGATTATCGCCGCGACGCGACGGCGTTTACCACTCCCCCCTTAGATTTACCCCCCTCCTCCCCCTCCCGCCACGGTCACAAGTGCTGGTGTAATTACAAATGCTTCACACATGAGAAGTCGCTTTAACACATTGTATGTGGATTACGTGCATTTCTATTATAATTTATCAGGAATTTTGGTCGGTGAAAAAAAGTGCCAGAGTCATCATGATCAACTGATGGTAAGTGATCTCCACCGCCCATGTATGCCCACAATACCAACAGAATCATGGATGCGTTGCCGACCTTAAATGAAAGGGATTATTAGGGATTGGGAAGGGGAGGGGGATTAGAGCCTCCGGATATCTCACTCACCGTACGAAACTCAGCAGCAAGCCGCTACTTTACGTCGGTTTTCTGTGTGACAGTGGTAACTACCCGGTCGAGCCAGCCATTCATGCTGTAGACAAAACTATCTACAGCGCGGCTCTACCACTCAAAATTCTCAAATCTCCTTTCAACATTGCTACTCAAACATCCATCATAATTACATTACACTAAAAGCAATTATAATTAACTACGCACAACATTTTAATTGTCGCGTTACAAAGCGTAAAATTAATGTAATTAGTGTAATTAAGCACTAGAGTGGCAGCCCTGCAGTCGGAGCTGCGGAAAAATTTAAGTGTCATTACACAACCCTAGCTATTTTTCGACATTGTAATTGGTCGAGAATGGACATATACCGACAGCGACACAAGCCTGGAATGGACGCGGTATCGCGCGATTCCAGATGACGCAATTCTCTAAACTATATTAAAGAATACTAAAATTTACATTGGCTCTATCAAACAACATTTCGTATTCTGAAATCCTATTAATAAGTCTAAAGAGACAGGAATAGAGGTAGGAATAGGAGGTTCCCAATTCAGCGATTTTTTATGTATATGTACATCGATTTCTCCGCCAATTATGGACCGATTTTAAAGGAAAAAATTTCATTCGAATTTTACTGTGATGTACTTCCATATAAATTTTGTTTAGAATCAGATCTTATGGAGTACGGAGTAAAATAAATAAACTCCTTAACGGACAACAGCTCAGTCGTCGCGATTGTGTTAATGTATTGGTATTGATATACCATAGCCGTATTTAACACTGAAAACTGACAAGCGCTGGAGGTAGAATATTTATATCCGCCCGGATAGCGACCATCCTATACATGGTGTTAACACCTGCCAAGTGACCCAGACGTCTAGTGTGGATCAGCCAGTGTATATCCGGTTCTCCCGAGGGGCTTGCGATATGACTTGATGGCTGATTGGGGCGGGTATAGGGGTACATCCTTGTATCACTGTGCATGCATCTGTCATCCGCCTATCCTGTGGCAAGACCCACGATTTGCTTTTTCCCTCTCCGAAGAATAAGAATCATTTATACAGGCCGGCGTTACTCTGGTGACCACTCATTATTTATAGATGGTCGCTGGTTTTTTGGGGTGTATTACGCTTACCATCAGGTATAGTGCAGTCACTTTGCCGTGCTCGGATAAAAAAAAACTTTTAACAAAACTTAAAACCGACTTTAAAAAAATAAAACTGAAAAGTCAAGCCCGTGTAGCTGCCGGTCAACTGAAACTACACCAACCCTAAAGAGACTTATAGACATTGTTATATTTGACTTCGCATTCTCTAACTGACTGACTTCTAACATCTCATTGGATGCGTGTTTATATGCGTACGTTACGGACAGAGCTCTTCCCGCCAATTAAAGTATTGTAGTGAGCAAAAATGGCTTCACTGAATGCCGCTCATTTGGACCGCAGCGCTCCTCTAAGGCATTAATCTGCGGCAATTAGTTTCCCCCCTACCTCACCCCCTCAACACTGCACTCGCGTTCCACCGCGTTGCGACGCGAACACAAAGTCCAGGAAGCGTTTTGCTACAAACTGTCTTACGCCAGGCCCTAATTGGCGGTCGATGTACTACTTGTACGATATTTAAATCAAAAATAAAATTGACTCAGAAATTACAAAAATATAATGCTGGGTTACACCGTCTTACTTTAGCAATGACAAACATGTTAAGTACCGTTTAAGCAAAACATGAGTTGCACCATTTGACAAATGTTAGTTAACGTCATAACTTTAGCTGTTAACCGTAACCGTGCCGCCAAACAGCAGTGTGTAAGCACTGTTGTGTTTCGATTTGAAGAACATGGAAGCCAGTGAAATTACTGGGCATTATGAGACTTAACAATGTTAATTAATCTTATGTTTCAGGGTGACGAGTGCAGTTCAGTGCCATGCAGTGATTTATAATTCAAAGTTCTGTGTGGTGTTGCTTCTGTTTATAGGCAGACGTGGCGCTTATCATCAAGCGAGCGCCTTGGTCGTCTCGTCATTCAATCAACTAATTCTTCTCGCGACGCTCGACAGAAATGATAACTTAAATTAATGTGGGTTAAAGTGAGAGAGGAGGAGCCTGCCTACTGCTGCCGTATGCGTGAAAGAAAGGGAAGCCAGACAGTGTGGCGCCGTAACGCGTTACGTAACGAAGCGGTTTACCCTCCCATAAGAATTTCACTCAAAAAATAGATTGTTTTTTTAGCATAAAAAACAACTTTAAAACGCTCTACCGTAGAGTGCACATATTGGCGCTTCAGTATTTTTACTTTTCCACTGACGATTTATACCTGAAGCGATAATTAAACCTCGTTGTATCTAGGCAATGGAGGCATGGCGACTCGGTAGAGCCATTGGCGATGGTACGGCAGGGTGCGACGGGGGCGAGCTTGCCGACGGACGCGGCAAACATTAGCGCACTCCGCGCGAGCACATAATGAGCCGCGAATTAGCGACCATTGTGCCTCTACCGCTGCACCACTGACTAATTACGCATCACAGACCAATAGAATAAAGACGCCGTACTGGCTGAATGCTCAAACGCTATAGAAACGGAAGGGATAAGAAAAAGAATATAAGCAGCAAACACAAAATACGATAAAATCTTCCCCGAAATAGAACTCAGCAAGACTCAACACACACTCTGAAGTACTTCTCATTTTTTACTCGACCAGAATAATATAAATATGGTTATTATATCAGAGTGTACATATTCAATAATTAAATCAAATATTCACCCAAATAGTTCTGAAATACACTAGGATACTAGCTAGTGCTGGGCAGTGAAAATTAGAAATCAAATAAAATTAATATAATTATATAGTTAAGCAGCGATAGCTCAGCTCAGCGGGGAGTGGTACGGACTGTCGATACAAAAGTCGCAGGTTCGAAACCAGCCCCAAGACCTCTGACTTTTCTAAGTTACCTGTTTATTAATTGCTAATTATCGCTTGCTTTAACGGTGAAGGAAACATCGTGAAGAAACCTGCATCCTAAGAACTCGATAACATTTTTCGAAGGTATGTGAAGTCTGACAACCCGCATTAGGCCAGCGTGGTGGACTAAGGTACCTCTCATTCAGTAGAGGAGTCCCGTGCCCAGCAGTGGGACGTATATAATACAGGGTTAGTAATATAATATAGATAATCGAGTAATGAGAATATGACGTGTTGCGTTTAGGTCTCTAACAGTACCTTGATGACCTAGGTCATGCTTTATTATGGCGTCTTGTACATTAATTTATCTGCGACCTCTCTAAACCGTTGTGACGTAATAACTCTAAAACATGATCATACTAATGTGGAACCTATCGCCTTAGTTTGATAGCTAGGAGATAGGAGGTACTCATAGCCAGTTACACTCACTGATTGGTAAACGATTATGGTAAACGATGGATGGGTGACTGCTTAGTGGTACATATAAACCTTTCGGAATAAATTCTCTTAATAAAATCTTAATTCGTTGGAGAATTTTGGAGAAATAAGCAGACAAACTGACTCATACAGATAGCGACTTTGTTTAAACTATTTAATGATATTTCTATTTTTATTGAATATATCATAGACCGGCATCGTTTGTCAGTGGGTCACCTGATGGTACGTAATCTCCATGTACGCCCACAATACTAGAAGAATCATAGGCGCATTGTCGTTAAAGGGAAGGGATAATTAAAGGAATGGGAAATGGAGGGGGATTTGGGCTTCCGGATATCACACTCACCGTACGAAACGCAGCAGTAATCTGTTACCTCGGTTTTCTGTGAGACAGTGGTACCGACGGTCAAGCCGGCCCATTCATGCTGAAGACAAAACTGTCTACAGCGTGGCTCTCATAAAATTTTAAATATATCATATAGACAACTAGCTTTTGCTCGCGGCAAAAGCTAGTAGTCGCGTGAACAGCACATTCATCCCCTATTTTATCTCCTTGGGGGTAGAATTTATCAAAATCCTTTCTTATCGGATGCCTACGTCATAACATCTACCTGCATGCCAAATTTCAGTCCGATCCCTCCAGTGGTTTGGGCTGTGTGTTGATAGATCACTATGTCAGTCAGTCAGTCAGTCAGTCACCTTTGAGTTTTATATATTTAGATAAAAAGCATAGACAATTTACATAGTACCGAAGCGTGGTTATGACCACGTGGCCTGAAGGGAGGTAGGGAGGGAGGGGCGGTGGTCAGGTGGCACAATTTAGCACCGATTGTGAGCGCGGTGTATGCATGCACTAGAATAGAAACTAATTTTAATTACATACACGCCTCCAAGCGCTCTGGCAGTACAGTTGTAGAACTCTACATTTCATGTCGTAATACGTCACTAATTTGTTAAAGTTATAGAGCTAATGTCCACACTTTTTAACCGAGTTAAAAAAGGAGATTATCAATTCAGCGTGAATATTTTGTCCCCTTTTGAAGTGAAACTTCTTTAAAATCGTTGTGATTTGAAACTCGATGAAACGGAAATGCGTCACGACAAAGACAAACATATTCATAAATAGGATTTAGCCTGCGAGAGATAAAATAGATTTCAAGTATGCTATCACATTTCTTTGCGCCTCCGTACAACGAAGCCTTCGGAAAATATGTCCGAACCGAAACACAACAGTAATTACACACTGTTGCTTGGCGCTAGACATAGACAAAGCGGTAGTACCAATCCAAACTGCCTCTCGCATACGAGGGACCTACTACCTTGTACATTGGCCCACTCGTCTCATTCAAATAAAAAAAAACGAGTGCATCTCGGGACGCTGGACAGAAGTTATAACTTAAACTAATGTGGGTTGAAGTGAGAGAGGAGGAGCCTGCCTACTGCTGCCGTATGCGTGAGAGAAAGGGAAGCCAGACAGAATGGCGCCGTAACGCGGTACGTTACGAAGCGGTTTACCCTCCCATAAGTCCTCACTTCAACAAGCCACTGCATCAGAATAAAAAACACGCTACGGTAGAGCCACGCTGTAGACAGTTTTGTGTACAGCATGAATGGGCTAGCTCGATCGGGTCGTTACCACTGTCTCACAGAAAACTGACGTAAAGTAGCGGCTTGCTGCTGCGTTTCGTACGGTGAGTGAGATATACGGAAGCCCAAATCCCTCCCCTTCCCAATCCCTAATTATCCCTTTCCTTTAAGGTCGGCAACTCGCCCATGATGCTTCTAGTGGTGGGCGTACATGGGCAGTGGAGATCACTTACCATCAGGTGACCCACTTACTCGTTTTCCGGCCTGTTGTTACTAGCCCTGTATTATATACGTCCCACTGCTGGGAACGGACCTCCTCTACTCAATGAGAAGGATTAGGCCTTAGACCACCACGCTGGCCTAATGCGGGTTGGCAGACTTCACATACCTTCGAAAATCTTATCGAGTCCTCAAGATGTTTCCTTCACCGTTAAAGCAAGCGATAATTAACAATTAATATACACGTAACTTGAAAAGTCAGTGGTGTATGCTCTTGGGGCTGGTTTCGAACCTGCGACTTTCGTCTCGACAGTCCATACGACTCCCCGCTGAGCTATCGCTGCTTTTGCTGCTTGCTGGCCTATGCTATAAAAAACATTACTTACCTGTACTCTCGCTTCACTGAGCTCCAACCGCAGCGCTAGCTCCTCTCGAGTGAACACATCAGGGTATTGAGTCTTGTCAAAAGCCCGTTCCAGCTCGTGCAGCTGGTATGTGGTGAACGTGGTCCGGCTCCTGCGCACCTGCTTCACACTGAACTATTAAAAAACCACCAATGATGACGCCGTGACGTTGGAAGGCCAGGGTTAGATGGTAGAGCCACGCTTTAGGTAATTTTGTTGCCGATACGAAATCACCCGGGCATTAAGCCGAGTTAATGACAGCTAGAAGGAAAGATTCTTCGAACACGACATTAATTTTAAAACGATTTTTTGCTCTTGAGTACAAATTAATAGTGGATCATCGTTAATAGTTTATCTTTCTTAAGTTTAACACTTCATAAATAGATTATAGGAAACTTATTTGTAACTTATACAAAATCTATTTATGTCCTTGTACTTGAGATTACCACCTCCTTAGTTCGTTATTTTGTCTTCCGCTTTGCTATAGAGGCAAGTGGAAAAATTTATATTTCCAACTCCTCCTTATCTTTCTATTTGATTAATTCTGTTGCAGGATAAAGACAATATCGCATTTTCAAAGATTCGTCGAGCATCAACGCTCGGTGTCGAAATATCCAGTACGATGCTTAATTCACTTATTTTAATGTTTCCATACACTGTTCATCACCGTCAGTGTTTATTGCACAAATTTACACCACTTTTAAACAACAAACACAACTTTAAACTAGTTTTTGACATATAAAAATAAGCCATGAACCACATTGTCGGAATTCCCGCCAAAACTCATTAATCATTCGTTTTTTTTATCCTGACTCGGCAAAGTGACTACGCTACACCTGATGGTAAGTGTAGCGCAATCCAAGAATAGTGTCGACCAACGATAAACAATGTGTCCATCGTAGGTCGGCAAGATCATGCCGGCCTGCCAAAGGGCCAAGGGGGAGAGGAAGGAAAAAGGATGGGAAAAGGGTTAGGATCAGGGGGCAAGCTCCCTAGGGAGAACCGGATATACACTGGCTGACCCTGGAACGCGAACCACACAAGGTGGGCCACTATGGCAGGTTTTAGCACCAGTGTACGGTGTTCGCTACCCGGGCGTATATCAATATCCTACAACCAGCCAAATAAGATCTACAGTAATTGCTTGAATATGTTCAAGTCACCTTGCGCGGTCTCGCAGCATCGAGCGCGTCGAGGTGGTCGCCGTGCTCGCCTCCCGCGTGCTCGAGCTCTGGTTCGTGTTCGTGTTCTTGTTCGGTCTCGTGTTCGTGCTCGTGGTCCGAGTCCGAATGACCGCCAGTTTCGCTCTTCAGTTCTACACGGTCTGCAAACAAATGTGGCTATTAAAATCTTGACCTCACACCTAAGTCTTGTGGTTGTCAACTGCAAAGACCGTCACAACATTTTGCTGGTGGTCGGATATACATATAAATAAATACACCCACCCAACAGTCACACACATAGTCCTGACCCCACAGTAAGATACGAGTCTTGTGTCGTGGGTATCAGGAACTACGAGAGACTTTCGGTCTCACAATACCCACACCCCGAAACAAACATTTGTGGATCACACAAACATTTGTCTCGGTGCGGGGATCGAACCCGCGGCCTCTCGTTTCACAGCCGGCTACTCGCCCGCTGCGCCACGGAGGCTGTCAAATCATCACATATCGGTCCGGAAAGCGACCACCGTACACATGGTGTTACAACCTATCATAGTGATCCTCATGCTTTGTGTGGATCGCGTTCTAGGATCAGCCAGTGTATATCCGGTTCTCCCGAGGGGCTTGTGACATGACTTGATGGTTGGTTGGGGTGGATATAGGGGTACATCCTTGTATTAAGCCTGCATCGGTCATCCGCCTGTCCTGTCGCAGGCCCCTTGATTTGCTTCTTCCCTCTTCGAAGAGGGAAGAAACATTTATACAGGCCGGCATGATTCTGGTAACCACCGACAAACTCATTGTTTGTTGGTGGTCGCTGTGTTTTTGGATGGAAATACGCTTACCATTATGTGTAATGCAGTCACTTTGCCGTGCTCGGATGAAAGAGCAACGTATAATGTACGACATAAATATTTCATGCTCCTTAGTAAAATGTGTTATACGATAAAAGCAACACATTGTTTAATTAGCAATAACCGTCCCCTCTATTCCATTACTTATTGTATTACTCGTTACTTATTGTATTAAGTTTAATTTAATATTAAACTTTTGGGACGCGGCAAAGGAATTCAATGTAACGGACTCTCCGGGATGCTGAGTTTTGTGTTGCCAATCGTGATTGAACTGGAATTTATTAACTCGCTTAATAATTGTCGTATACGGAAAGTGGATCGAGGTAGAGTAATTTGTTAAATTCCCTTACTACAGAGGTTCTCAATAATATAATTTTAACAAGAGTGATTAATTTACATAATCGTAATCAAAGAGGTTCTAATTTATCTATAGATCATTAGAAACACAAATAAAAAGTTTTCGCAGATATGATTTGTACTAATCATACTAGGATAGTCATATGCGCTCCTGCGGGCCAATTCTGGTAATTAAAAATGTTCAAAATATCATTCCGATCTAGTTTCAGTGCCAAGAAAGTTGCAAGTGGCATTCCGTAAACCATTAAAACTGTAATGCAATCAAAATTATATTGAAAGTTGACTGAATTGACATCGAAATGTAACTGCAATGATATTGTGAATTAACTGAAATATAGTCAATCATATCGATATTTGTATATATGCATGGGTAATATTCTATGTAAATACGTAACAATCAAATCACAAAGTCGTAAGGAAACATTATATATTAACAATAAAAATACAATACACTATTACATACACACACATATTACACATTGCAGCTGAATCCATGTTTTTTGCACTGTGTGAACATAACCTTTTGGATAATACACTGTCCTTCCTCCTTCAGAGTCGGCCCAAGGCCTAGAATTGGTGATCCGAATTGCTTCAGTGAAATCCAGAAACAGTTCTAATTGTTTAGTCATTGTTTCACTAACACTTTACTAACAGTCCACTAATAATTAACTCACGATATTGTTTCAACTTTCAATTAGTATTTATCGCGCGCAATGGATAATCATAATCTACTATATAAAAATAAGTCGGGTTTTCCTTCCTGACGATATAACTCCAGAACGCACGAACCGATTTCCACGGTTTTGCATTCGTTGGAAAGGTCTCGGGCTCCGTGAGGTTTATAGCAACGAAAATCTAGGAAAAATTTCAATAGAAAAGCGGGAAAATAGGGAAAATCATTTTTTAAATACAGCGCCATCTCTGATACATAGCATGTACTACAAACCAATATTTTAAGTAGAGAAATGTTACATAAAACGAAGCCATCTGGTGGCGAAACGGAGTTCGCCGGGTGTGCTAGTCAACTTATATATTATATAAGTAGTAATATTATATAAGTAGTAATATAAAATATAGTAACTTTCAATTTCTATAACTTATATGTTATAGAAATTGAAAGATACGTACTTAAATAACATACACAACAAAATTAAATCACGGAACAATAACAATATGTAGACATTCTTTTTTTACTTTTTTACTTGGAGATAAAAATCAGCACTAAACTATACAAATTTACAGTCAATATATGTAATTATAAATAATGAAAAATTTAATTTGAAATAAACAGATGTGTATATTGGATCTTTTTACACAACAACGAAACAGAGGGGTGTTATATCACTTATAGTTAAAACACATTTATCTCTCTGCGGCACTACAGAGCCTAAACAAATAAACCGATTTGGATGCAGATCCATTAATTTCTAAATTATGTAAAATGAATTTAAATAAAACTAATTTAAACGGATTTTATCGCGGTTTATTTTAATTTTGCTCGATCAATAACTTTTCAGCCTTATTAATAATTCAGTAAATATATATGAATTTTCATCGTCAAAAAAACTTTAAAGTGCTCTGTCGTAAAGTAAGTATACGTGTAGTATTGGCGCATTATTTTTGCGTTGAAATAAAACTAATTTAAACGGATATTATCGCGGTTTTTATTCAATTTGATCCTGACGTTTCAATAGCTTTTCAGCCAGGGTGGACTGATCCACCCCGTGACTACGAAGGTTGAAAAGCTTTCGAAACGTCGGGATCAAAATTTAATAAAAAAAACCGCGATAAAATCCGTTTAAATTAGTTTTATTTCAATGAGTAATATTCGCGTAAACATAAGAAATCATTATTTTTACGTTTCCATTGACAATATCATCATGTACATAAATTCAATATATTTCGTAAATAATCATGTGTGTACAACAGTAAGCCGTTTAAATTGGCACTCGACGGACCCCGCGCGGAGGCACCGTTTTTATAAGCTGCTTAAATATTCAGTTTAACGATTTGCGATCGAGTGTGCCACTGTGATCTATATGGCCCATACGCTCTGTGCCTTTTTCAACTAATTGACGAGACCGGCTGTTTCCCTGATAAGTGTCATGTCTACAAACAGTGTTTGCTGGTGGTAGGATATTCATATCCGCCCGGATAGCGACCACCGTACACATGATGTTAACCTGCCTGATTCATACACCTTATGTGGGTCGCGTTCCAGGATCAGCCAGTGTATATCCGGTTCTCTCGAGGGGCCTGCGACATGACTTGATGGTTAGGGTATGGGGTACATACTTCTATTATGCCTGTATCGGTCATCCGTCTGTCCTGTTGCAGCCCTATCGATTTGCTTCTTCCTTCTCGGAAGAGTGAAGATGCATTTATACAGGCCGGTATGACTCTGGTGACCACCGATAAACTCATTGTTTGTCGGTAGTCGCTGGTTTTTTGTACTGCACTACGCTTACATCAGGTGTAGTGCAATCACTTTGTCATACTCTGATAAAAAAAACAGTAGTAACATCATTCGGATTTCTTTCAACATCTGCAGGTCTCTTGGCTGATAGTAACCCATACTACCCCATACTAACCCAGACGGCCTCTCGCATACGAGGGACCTACCTTATCAGTTGTATGCACCATTGAATTATTCGTTTTGAATTGAATTATTATTGGTAAGTAAATAAGGTGTGATCATATTTAAGAGTTTGTTTTAAACAATAGTCATTGCAGTGGAATTGGCAGTGGAGATCACTTACCATCGGGTGACACATCCTTTGCCTGTCTGTGCTAAAAAAAACACACTGGATGTTTTCGCTGTACTTTATTATTTGTCCAATTATAAATTTAATACACCATAATACTAAAGGATCGCTTCACTGACCTTCAAGTGTAGTGATCGACAATGCCTTGCCTACCACATGTACCAGGAGCTCATAATCACATAAGAGTTGGTAAGAGCATTGTCGTGCGCCGCGGGGCGTCCCATATTAGCTAGCAGCCGCAGTTATTATATTTTAATACAAATTACATTGTTAATACACATTGTGTACAACCATAACATATTTTTAGGCGATGAAAGAACTATAATCTGTTTTTTTTTATTCCGGGAATGATTTAATATGAGAAAGGCGATACCAGAGTGATTTGACCGGGTTTGTTTATAAAGTATCAACCTAGATAAGGAACGACGCATAAAAGCTAACAATAAAAATGAATAGGAGATAATTTTATTCTCTTTAAAGATCTTCTAAGTTCTATCAAACTTTTATGGCACTCGTAGTTTCCAAAATAAATAAAACAAATGAAGAAAACTTAAACTCTATCTAGGCTGCGATCAAATTAGGGTGGTCTAATTCCAAAATCTCGGATTTGTACGCAGCAATCAGATAAAAACATATTACTGTCTAACCGTCTTAATATACTAGCTTTTGCTCAAATCTCCGCCCGCGTCAATGTATTTTTCCGTGTAAAACAGCCCTTTTTCTAATCCAGGTCATAGTCTACCCGTTCGCAAAATTTTATCTAAATCCGTTAAGCTTTTAAGATCTAAATTCACAGACTCACAAATATTTATTCTTTCATATTTATAATGTTTTTTAGACTATCCCACTCACACCGGCACTGGAACTCCTGTGCAAGACCAATATTGGCAACAAATATAGTATTGAGAAGTAGTGTAAGAATGGCGCGAACTGGGAAAGGCCCATTTCTAGCAGTGGACTAATTAACGCTGAAGGATGGTGTTTTTTTATTGGATTGAATGACGAGACGAGCAAGGCGCTCGCCTGATGGTAAGCGCCACGCCTGCCCATAAATAGAAGCAACACCTCACAGAACTTTGAATTACAAAGCACTGCATGGCACTAAACTGTGCTCGTTACCATAAGAATGTTTACTTTGCGTCGGTTTCCTGCGAGATAATGGTAACGACCCGGTCGAGCCAGCCCATTCATGCTGTAGACAAAACTGTCTACAGCGTGGCTCTACCGCTCATGAAATTACAGATCTTCCTAAATTAAGTATACTTAGCGATAATGTATTGTGTGAGTTGTTATCGGAGCGCATTGAAATCTTTTGTATGTGACTACGTAGACGCGTAGTCATTACGTTTGAGCAGGCTTATATTCTAACTTATGGACTTATGGAGGTCATGCATGCTAATCCGATGCATAAATACACACTTCTATCTTATTCCAATTAAATTTAAAACATTATGATATAGAAATAAAGGAAAATATTTAATCGCCCTTTTTTGAGACACGTTACAAATAATTAAAATAACAGACAACAATATAAAAACTACAACAACAAATACCTAGGTAAGTATTCATTTAGATGTACCAAGGGATGAGCAGCGTGTCTCAGAATGTTGCCGAAAATACCTAAACCTTATGAAATCAATAATAATTTTAAACTAGTTTTGAAAAGAGCAACGTTAGAGTTTCTTCCCCATTCTTCCCTAGCGAAACAGCCTTCCGAATAGGCGGAGTTTTAACGAAATCTAAATAATGTATAACATTTTATGGATTCAATAATTAGAATTTAAATTTGAATAATGTTATAAGTGACTGTTGATATTTTAAAACTTTTCGCTACTTTTCAACGTTGTTTCATATAACTTGTTGATTTCTTAAAAAGATTAAATAAATGTATCCAACGTATTATTACTATACAATTGTAACTATTTTTTTTATATAGTAAAACATGTTCATGTAATTAATTAAATTATTATCAAATACTAATCAAGTATTTTTTAGTATTCCGGAAATTGTATCATAAATATCACATTTACATGTCAATATTTTTTTTTTGAAACTAGATTATGTTTACGTCGGCATTGGCGTGGCTATAAGAAGAAATACCGAAACAAACTCTTAGGTTATTGCCTAATAACTGCTAATGTCTGCTAAATTATGCGAATGTACATAAATTATACTATTTTTTTTACTAAAATAATACCACCGATTTCGGATGTATCTATTTCTAAGTGCTATATAAAAGTGCTCAGTGTCAATATAAAAGCACTGTTGTTTCGGTTTGAAGAACAAAGAAGCCAGTGAAATTACTGGACATTACGACACATAACAACCAATATATATTCCAAAATACACTTCAGTACCATGCAGTACTTTGTAATACAATGTTATAAAGGGCTACAGGACCGTTTCACTGAACTCGGCCCTGCTACTTGCCGGGATCTTACCGCTAGACATTCGTGTCCGAGAAGCGGCGCTTCTTTACGAAGTGAAAAGGGGACACACTCGGCACGTAGTGGGTGACTGGGACGTGGAATGTCCTGTGCCCTTAGCCAACTTGGAACATCCAGCCAGGCGCAGGGCCTTGCAGTTCGAATGCGTGGTGAACGGTGAAGAACTTGACCGGTGCGCTGCCAACACTCGTCGAGTGTTTACTGACGGCAGCAAAATCAGTGGCCGAGTCGGAGCATCGGTATCCTTATGGGATGGCGATGCCGAGACGAAAGCCACCAAGATCAAGCTGGAATCGTTCTGCACCGTTTACCAGGCAGAGCTGCTGGCCTTGCGCAAGGCCGTGCAAATAGTCTCAAACGACAAATTCCATAAGTACAGCATCTTTTGCGACTCACGAGCCGCTCTCGAGACCGTCGCGCGCGGAAATTCGCTCCACCCCATAGCGTTCGACATCGCCAAGATGTTGAACGAGACCGAAGAGCGCGGCAAGACCATTAACCTCTTTTGGGTTAAAACGCACGTGGGGTTGGAAGGGAATGAACGCGCGGACGAGCTCGCGAAGGCGGCGGCTACCACCCTTAAAAGGCGGCCCGATTATGACCGATGTCCCATCTCGTTCGTCAAGCGACAAATCCGTCAGGAGTCGATTGACGAATGGGATGAGCGATACAGGGCAGGAGAAACAGCGGCGGTTACGAAGCTGTTTTTTCCTGACGCCAGGAAAGCATTTAAGATTATTAGGAAGTTGCCAGTGGATTACGTTCTCACGCAGGTCTTCACGGGCCATGGAGGATTCTCTGAGTACTTGAATCGCTTCAAGTGCAAGGAGAGCCCCTCATGTATCTGTGACCCTGCGAAGAACGAAGACGTTTTACACGTGTTGACGGAATGCCCAATATACCTGTATGAGCGAACAAACTTCGAGATTGAGAACAATATCTGTGTAAATAGTAGTAACCTAAGCGGTATGTTGGAAAATGTTGATGTTAGACATAAGTTTTTAAAATATTGTAAACATGTGGCGTGTAGCGTCTTGAAGCGGAATAAATGAACGGGGCAACTACAGCGTGTAATATAAGACTACACGCTTCTAGTTGCCACGGAAAAGCTGGATTTTGTGAAGAAGGCACGCCTACAATATTATATGTGTAAGAATATGTAAATTAGATTTATGTTTTTAAAAAATGTTATGACAAGATTTCTTTTACAAATCGCGTGTATGTGTATTGACTGTGATAAACTTAGTATTCTAAGTAAGCGATTTTATTAACAGAGTTTTTAAGTGTAAATTTTTAAATAAAGGCATGTGCATTTTTAGGTGTTACCAAAAATACTCTGAAAAATAGTATCAGAGGCACGAGAGTGGGGCATAGAGCCCCACAATAAAAAAAAAAATACAATGTTATATGATGTGTCTGTTTATGGGCAAGCGTGGTGCTTACCATCTGGCAAGAAACGTGCTCGTTTCGTAATATAGTTAATTACCTAAATCCTATCCTACTAATATTATAAACGTGAAAGTTTGTAAATATGGATGCATGGATGGATGTATGTTTGTTACTCTTTCACGTAAAAACTACTGAATGGATTTTAATGAAACTTTACAATAATATAGCTTATACATCAGAATAAGACATAGGCTACTTTTTATCCCGGAAAAAGCAGATCACGTAGGCGGAGCCGCAAGCAAAAGCTAGTGCAAAAATAATTATGAAAAAATAAATACACCCAACAGTCACACACATAGTCCTGACCCCACACTAAGTTAACCCGTGTCGTGTGTATTAGAAACTACGAGGGACTGCAAGTCCTACAACACCCAGACCCGAAACAAATATCCGTGGATCACACAAACATTAGTCTCGGCGCGGGAACCCAACCCACGGCTCAGGCTTCGCAGCTGGCTACTCATTCACTGCGCCAGCAAGGCTGACAACATAATTATGATATTTGCCGTAAATTAAATAATTAATTTTAAATTAACACAAAACAATTTCTTAATATCAAACTGACCGCATAATTAAACACGTTCGACAACATTTAGTTATTAATTGAATTCATTAATCAGACGTTAATTAAGAATTAATTGATATAATAATCATAATTTAGTATTACGTCACTACATTAGCGATACAATTTATTTAAATTTTATTTACAAGAAAAATAAAAGCAACACGGGATTATAAAGCACTTCTCTCTTTCAGATAATTAATAAATTAATTTTAAGCTTATAGATAGATAGATAACACTTTATTGAACAAAAATTTAAAGAAAAATACTTAAGAAACTTATAACAATATAAGTATAAGTAAGTATATAAGCGATCTTATCGCTAAAAGCGATTTGTACCACACAATCTTATTAAGCGTATGCTTATTTTGAATTACTAAGGTATGTAAATAATCTTTTTATTATTAGTTGTATAACGAAACGTGCAGGTCGCTCGTCTGATGCCTGCACATAAACCGAAGCAACACCACACAGATATTTGAATTACAAGACACTGCATGACACTGGACTGTGTCGGTCACCCCGAGACATAAGTTGTTAAGTTTCATAATAGTGTAATTTCACTAGCTTCAATGTCCTTCAAACCGAAACATACCGTGGTCGCTATCCTGGCGGATATGAATATCCTACCACCAGCAAACCTAATATAGGACAGCCTCCGTGGCGAAGCGGGCTGTGAAACTAGAGGCCGCGGGTTCGATCCCCGCACCGAAACAAATGTTTGTGTGATCCACGAATATTTGTTTGGGTGTTGTGAGACCGAAAGTCTCTCGTATTTCCTGATACTCACGACAAAAGATTCGTATCTTACTGTGGGGTCAGGACTATGTATGTGACTGTTGGGTGTATTTATTTATTTATTTAATCTTAATTATTTTTAAGACGCAATAAAATTACTAAAACAAATATAAGTCGCCGTCTATGTACCCTAAAGTGTAAGCAGAAGTGCAACCAGTGCACCCAAGTTCCGGCGAGCTTATTTTCATCCCATGAATAGCTTGGAGCAAACCTATTTTCATACCGGGTACAAGTTCAAATCCCGGACAAATTAATTAGTATGTTGATATACACCTGAGTTATGCCAAATTAAACCAGCTTGGCATCGACGGGCTTCCTCGAGGAGTTTGATTAGATTTTTCGATTCTAAATCTCAAACACAAGTTATTATTGCCCGAGCTGAGAATTGAACCTTCACAAAATAGATAAATGTTTGAATCCTTTGCAAGTTGTGTGTGTTTTGACACCGTAGCGTATAAACGGATGGACCGATATTATTATAGTTTTCTTTATTATAAAGATTATTTAATCAAGATGGTTTATAGCTATCCATAAAGAAAATCTGTTCCGCCCTTTAAAAGTTACACATGTTTTTGAAGTGAAACTTCTTTTATTTAGAATTGTTGTGATTTGAAAATTTGATGAAACGAAAAAGGCGTCACTAAAGAGGTTGGAAAGAAACAAGATCTTAAGTATGTAAATATATGAAATGTAATATTTCGCATTAAAATTTTAAATAATTTTTAAGCTTGGTAAAAGTATTATAAATGTAATAAACTTTTTAATTATCCTAATACCACTGATACTCTATTTTTATCTCATTCTCTTATAGGCTACTTTTCTGAAGTTTCACTTCTGCCGTGTGTGAATTGCACACACACACTTCTTTTTTTTCTGTTTGACGTCGAGCATTTAAAAGTTAATTTATTCCAAATACAATACAAGAAAATAACTTCGCCGGTGTGAAGTTGGTGACAAATTATCATGCTATTGTTTTGCTGGTGTTAGGATATTCATATCCGTCCGGATAGCGACCACCGTACACTTGGTGTTAAAACCTGCCATAGTGGTCCACACACCTTGTGTGAATCGCGTTCCAAGATCAGCCAGTGTTATCCGGTTCTCCGTTCTCTTACGAAATGACTTGATGGTTGCTTGGGATGGGTATAGGGGAACATTTTTGTATCCCTGCATCGATCATCCGCCTGTCCTGTCGCAGGACTTTATATTTGCTTCTTCCCTCTTCGGGAGTGTGAAGAAGCATTTATACAGGCCGGCCTGATTCTAGTGACCAGCGATAAACTCATTGTTTGTGGTCACTGTTTTTTTGGATTGCACTGCGCTTACCATCAGGTGTAGTGCAGTCACTTTGTCGTGCCCGCCGCAAACAACCATCAAGTTCTGTCATAATCCCTTCGGGAGAACCGGATATACACTGGCTGATCCTGGAAGGCGATCTACATGCGTGACTCAGTATGGCACGTTTTAACACCATGTTTACCGTCGTCGCTATCCGGGCAGACATGATTATCCTACCACCAGCAAATGTCGCAAACTTTATAAACCACTAGATCTGGTGACGTACCGTTTCTATGCTCATTGCGTCCTAGGATATTGTCTATTGTGTAGGCGGTGCCTCGCCGGCCCGTGTCCGACATCGCGAACTCACTCACTTAAACATTTCACTCGCGAAAACTACGCGCGAATTCGCTCACCGTCCAAATTCGACTGCAGGCTACATCTACGCTCAACTATTGCTGATTGAGGACCAACCCTCGTATCTTCTGTCCCGCTCTGTGATAGCTTCGCACCCTCATTGCGTCTCTGTCACTGTCCCGCCCCTTCGCGCTGATTCGCGGTCGGGGCGCGAGCGCAGTGCAGTGTGAATGTATTCGGTGTCATGCCGTAATGATCGATTGTTTTCATTACAACTTATCGATAGTGTAATCGATTCTACATTGTCAGCGTAATTGATGAGCTTTGCCGTGTATCTGATGGAGTTAATTGAGTTGGACGCGTCCTGTTTCTTTTGCCGTTAGAAAGCTACATTATCACTGAGTAACATGGGCTACTTTTTACTTTACATTTTATCCTGAAAAAAAACAGATCACTCGGGCGGAGCCGCGAGGAATTACTAGTTCATTATATAATTAAAATAAATAATACTTCAATATAGTGCAAATATGTACTGTAAATCAGTTTAGAAAAGAGCAAAGTTAGAGTTTCTTGCCCGTTCTTCTTTAACGAAACAGCATTCCGAACTGGCGGCAGAGATAAAATTTGTCTGAATCTAAATGATGTTTGACATTTTAATGATTCAATAAATGATTTAGAAAGATGAAATTTGATATAAAGGTTTCTCAGGGGGAGTAGGGGAGCACTAAGAGAGGATTTTTTGAAATTCTATTTCTAAGGGGGTGAAACAGGGGTCGCAAGTTTGTATGAAACTTCCTCAATTTTATAGATGGACACATGAAATAAGGGGTAAAAGGTTGTATATTAGTAAGCCTTTCACACGGGCGGAGCCGCGAGCAAATGCTAGTTTGATATAAACGTATAGTATTTGCATTAATTATAGAAAGTATTATGCTATGAATTGTCATCGCCGCGGGTTCGATTCCTGCATCGACGCTAAATGTTTGTATGACAAATATTTGTTTCGGGTCTGGGTGTTTCTGCCTTGGGTTGACGTCAGATGGCCGGTCGTAAAAACTACAAGCCAAATCTTTCACTAACATGTGTTAAAAAGCATGTTGCCGACCCTACTGCAAGTGGGAGGAGGTTTGCGTAGTGGTAGAACTCGCTCTATTTTTTTAATTTTGTTCTATGTGAGCTGCGAGATTTCACATTTAGAGTTAGTTAGAGTTTGGCAGTGTGTTTATAAACAATGAAGGCCTTATTAGTCTAACTTTAAACCAGTTTTATATTGACCAGTTTGTATGAGTTACCATAGTTACGGGTTATTAGAAACCTAGTTTAGAATTATTAAAATACGATTTGTAATAAGTTCCTATATTTCACCACCTCTGAGTTAATACTACATATCAATTACATTGAAACCTGGATAAGTGGGATCTGGAAGGACCTACTTTTTTTATAATTTATAGAGGCTTTTTAATCACAACGATGCTAAAGAATTTTCGCTTCAATTAGTTACAACATTAATTTATTGTTTCTAAATAAAATAATTATTGTAAATCAGTGTTTCTCAACCTTTTTTAGGCCCCACCTTAACATGTTTTTGTTAAATTTGTCACAGATATCTAGCATTGCATTTAAATAACCCAAAGCGAAAGGGTTAAAGTCGTGTCGAGTCCATTTTTAAATTGCCCCCTTAACTATCAAATTGCCCCCCTGTGGGGCGTGGGCCCCACGTTGGGAAACACTGTTGTAAATAGTCTAAAAATGTGCTTTTCTTAGTTTAAAAGAATTGCCTCCAATTGTTTAAATACCAATACATACCTACATCGTTTTTATTCGACTAGTTAAAAAGACTTACAACATTGGTTTCACATTAGTATTAATTACGTTTGAGTTACGACATTTCTGCCGTCCAAATAATTCATGCTAACTAAATATACCAGAGTTTTGCTCAAAAATATGATATATACACCAGACACAAAACATTTTAAACAATGCTTTTGAAAATGACAGCCACCGTGGCGCAGCGGGCGAGTAGCCGGCTGTGAAGCGAGAGGCCGCGGGTTCGATCCCTGCACCGAGACAAATGTTTGTGTGCTCCACAAATATTTGTTTCGGGGTCTGGGTGTTGTGAGACTGAAAGTCTCTAGTAGTTCCTATACCCACGACACAAGACTCGTATCTTACTGTAGGGTCAGGACTATGTGTCTTGGGTGTATTTATAAAAAAAAATGTCCATGATAATTACAATACTTGTAAAGGATTCGGTATTGCATAATTCTGATTCCAATATACGAGTCCATCAAGTCCTCCGTTCGATCCCACAAATGAACCAATAAGTTTGAAAGTCACGGATACAAACTTAGTTTTGCTCGATTTCGGGATCGTTTTGGAGAATCAAACCAAGATTGTTTAATGGAATCCCTTGTTGGTGTTTTTTTGTATTTCAATCATGGATGATTTCTGCTGGTGATAGGATATTCATATCCTCCCTGTTAACGATCACCGTACATATGGTGTTAAAACCTGCCATAGTAACGCGCTCATCTTATATGGATCGCGTTCCAGGATCAGCCAGTGTATATCCGGTTCTCCCGAAAGGCTTGCGGTTGTGGGTTGCTTGGTGCGCGTATAGTCCTTCCCTCTTCGAAGTGTGAAGAAGCATTTATACAGGCCGGCACACAATCATTTTGGGGCCCCCGGATAAACTCATTGTTTGTTGGTGGTCGCTGGTTTTTGGAACGTAGTTCCTTATCGCGCGTTGCGAAAGGGGGCTAGACGGAAAAAATTGGTACGAAAAGTTGGCACGAAAAATTTTGTCACGACATAATTTTTTTAAACTTAATTTGATATCTAGCACACAAAGTTAAAGTCGAAATTCCGTTAATAAAACAGATGGTTGTGAAACTTATGACATTTGGAAATGTAGACGCGGTTTGAAATTTGAATTTTTGATTATAGAACACGGCCGTCCGTTATTTTTAAGTTGATAAAAAATGCTATACAATAGCTTTACCGCGGCAGTCTCCGAGTGCCACACGTCTTTTTTTTATTTCTATTTTTCTATTCTATTTCTATGTAATTTTATGTTGTCAAACAAAAATAAAGAGACCTATTTTGTTATTTCAGTTGATAATTTGAATTTTTTGCAATTTGTGTCGATTCTACATTAGCCGAAGGAACTTCGTTCCTACCTGGTGTCCCACGACACACACCAATTTTTTTTTTGAGTGCACTGCGCTTACCATCAGGTGTAGTGCAGTCACTTTGCTATGCTCGTCAGGCGGATGACCTATGCAGGCACAGGGATACAAGGATGTACCCCTGTACCCGCCCCAACCAATCATCAAGTCATGTCGCAAGCCCCTCGAGAGAACTGGATATATGGCTGATCCTGGAACGCGATCCACACAAGGTGTGTAGGTCACTATGTGTATGTGTTTTAACACCATGTGACATGTGTACGGTGGCCGTTATCGATGACGTGACGAGCGCAGTTCAGTGCAATGCAGTGCTTTATAATTCAAAGTTCTGTGTGGTGTTGCTTCAGTTTATGAACAGACGTGGCGCTTATGATCAGGCGAGCGACTTGCTCGTCTCGTCACGCAATTAAATCTAAAAAAATCCTTATTCATAAATATCAGTCGCATAATATTACTCATCGAAAAAAGTGATACAAGTACATATATGATAATAGTATTAATTCATTATTAGTTTAAGTATTATGATATACTTAAAGAATATATTAATATTAGATAATACTGACATAATAATATATCTGTATTAACCCATCCATAATTGTCACCGTTACGTTATTTATCGTCCATCTCTAGTCATATAATGAAGCTCCTTTGTCGCGGGAATTAAGGCAATTTTCTCAACGCCGGAAAATAAAATAATAGCTTTACCATTAGCGTTCCTCCCCCCTCCCACTCCCGCGAGCTCATCTCAAAGACATCTGGTAATAGGAGGAAATAAATTTGTCGTGAGCGCTCGGTACTTTGTGCGCCACTCGTTCCGGATCATTTAACGTCGCCGCCACCCAGCTTTGCACCCCGCACCCCCTCTAAGCAGTACTCATATAAAATATATTGTTATCATCTTATTGGGCTAATAACAGTTTGCATACGTCGTGTTCACTTTGACTGGGTGGTAAGTCCCTCGTATTCGAGAAGTTTTCTGTCTATTATAACTTCTTAGTTGTATAAAATTTGACTGAATCTAAATGATGTTCTACATTTTAAAGTTTAAATAAAAGTGGAGGTGGGAGGATACTTGTATCCGATCGGATAGCGACCACCGTACACTGGTAATAAAACCTGCCATAGTGGCCCACTTTGTGTGGGTCGCGTTCCAGGGTCAGCCAGTCTATATCCGGTTCTCCCCAGGGGGCTTGCCGCCTGATCCTAACCCTTTTCCCATCCCTTTTTCCTTCCCCTCCCCCTTGGCCCTTTCGCAGGCTGGCATGATATTGCCGACCAACGATGGACACATTGCTTATCGTTGGTCGACACTATTCTTGGATTGCGCTACACTTACCATCAGGTGTAGCGTAGTCACTTTGCCGAGCCAGGATAAAAAAAAAAAAATATTGCATCAATGTCACGAGCTGACACTGGACTTTTCTAACTGAGCGATGCTGGTTGGTAGACTTCCTGAGTGATATATCCAGAGCCTTCAATTCGTCACTCGGCTCATTGGCCACCCACTCTTTTTAAACTAGTTTATAATTAGAATCAAAAAAATGTCTTGAATCATTAATCATTCAAATTTATTGAATCATTAAAATGTCAAACATCATTTAGATTCAGTCAAATCTCTACCGCCAGTTCGGAATGCTGTTTCGTTAAATGAAGAACGGGCAAGAAACTCTAACGTTGTCCTTTTCTAAACTGATTTACAATTTTTGCACTAATATGAAATTTAATTAAAAAAAATAATAATAGATAGTAAAAATATTGAAAAATAACAATAATAGATAAATAAATAAATTTTGTGTAATTACCGAGTGTATTTTGATGATGCTATTGTACACATTAGTTGATACTGATTTTCTATATATATTTATTTTACTTTTGTACTGACTTGTCTTATGACATAGCGCTTATGCGCTATTTCAATTGCCTACATGATTAATAAACTATTTCATTTCATTTTAATTTACAAGAATTGGTATTAGAATACGTTTTTTATTTTAGACTTAACGCCATTTCACAATGTGACCGCGTCTACCGCTAGACAATTACCCAGTATAATTCCTTGCTTCCCGCCCTTCAAGTAGTAAGGCCCCCTCTCCGTTGGTGATCGGAACTGCCCTATTAGATCACTGTAGAGGGCGCGCTCCGGAAGGAAGCCGATGAATTAGGCTGTCTCGCGACTGTACTCGGCGCGAACCTTGAAGCTCATTTACTGACATTTGCCTCTTTATAGCCAGTGTTATTTACAATATAAATGTATGGTGGGTACCTAAAAATGTCTGTATCTAGATACCATAATGTCGTACCTGCCATAGTGACTCCTTCAGGCGAGTTGAGTTTTTTTTTTATTTGATTAAATGACGAAACGAGCAAGGCGCTTGCATGATGGTAAGCGCCACGCCTGCCCATAAACAGAAGCAACACCACACAGAACTTTGAATTACAAAGCACTATATGGCACTGAACTGCGCTCGTCACCCCGAGACATAAGATGTTAAGTTATAATGACCAGTAATTTCACTGGCTTCAATGCCCTTCAAACCGAAACACAACAGTGCTTACACATTATTGCTTGGCGGCAGAACATAGACAAACACAGTACAGTGTGCATTATTAATTTGACACTTATAACGACAATAATAATTTTGTACGATTTGGAAATCTGTAAACGTATTCAGCGTAACGTAGCAGCGATAGCTCAGCGGGGAATGGTACGGACTGTCGAGACGATAGTCACAGGTTCGAAACCAGCCCCAAGAGCATACACCACTGACTTTTCTAAGTTACGTGTATATTAATTGTTAATTATCGCTTGCTTTAACGGTGAAGGAAACATTGTGAGGAAACCTGCATACCTGAGAACTCGAGAACTCGATCGAACTAAGATTTTTCGAAGGTATGTGAAGTCTGCCAACCCGCATTAGGCCAGCGTGGTGGACTAAGGCCTAACCCCTCTCATTCAGTAGAGGAGGCCCGTGCCGAACAGTGGGACGTATATAATACAGGGCTAGTAAAAAAAAACGTACTAGACCTTCTGAATGTTCCTTCACAACTTTAAGTATCACATACTTACGTACAATAGTGTACAGATTGATCCGTAGTGATACTCGTCTTAAAAGCACAGGTGAAGTACTAGGTAGGTACGTGAAGTACTAGGTAGGAACGTGAAGTACTAGGTACGTACTTATAAAGTTGCGAGAGCGCGGACCAAACGCGGGCGTGGCGTCGAAACGTTGGAGAAGCGAACTAATGGATCGCTAATGCACGTTTTGTAGCGATACTTACAATTCATTGTATAAAATCGATTCTTAAAACGATTCGCGACTCGTACAACTGAAAGGTTTCACATTAACTTGAACGAGCTCTGTGCCGCTCCGTGTTACACTGTGTTGGATTTTGCGGTGGTTTCTAGTGCCTTTTTGCGTAGTTGGAAACCATGTTAGCCTATACAATGGCGCGCCATTAACCACTCAATACAAACCATTATTTGGTTATTGATATTTTCCGTACCCCGGCCATATTTTTGAAGAGTCGTTGTATAATATAATTGCGAGTCGCGCATTACATGTGTTTCAATACTCCGCAATTAATGCTGATTGTTGCAAACCATCTGTAATCGTACAGCCGTTTTTTTTGAAGTGAAACTTCTTTAGGTTCGTTGTGATTTGAAAATTTTATGAAACGAAAATGGCGCCACTAAAGAGGTTGGAAAGAAACAAGATCTTAAGTATGTAAATATATGAAATGTAATATTTCGCATTAAAATTTTAAATAATTTTTAAGCTTGGTAAAAGTATTATAAAAATAATAAACCTTTTAATTATCTTAATACCACTGATACTCTATTTTTATCTCATTCTCTTGTAGGCTACTTTTCTGAAGTTTCACTTCTGCCGTGTGTGAATTGCACACACACACTTCTTTTTTATTTACAGCCTCCGTGGCGCAGGGGGCGCGTTGCCAGCTGTGAAGCGATTGGCCGCGGGTTCGATCCCCGCACTGAGACAAATGTTTGTGTGATCCACAAATATTTGTTTCGGGGTCTGGGTTGAGACCAAAAGTCTCTCGTAGTTCCTGATACCCACGACACAAGACTCGTATCTTACTGTGGGGTCAGGATTATGTGTGTGACTGTTAGGTGTATTTATTTATTATTTGCCTGAATGACAGCACGAGCAAGTCGCTCGCCTGATGGTAAGAGACACGCCTGACCATAAACAGAAACAACATGAATCAGAACTTCTAGTTACTGTACCTACAGTACTGGACTGCGTTCGTCACCCAGAGACATAACATGTTAATTTCTTTTTTCAACACGCTTTTATTAGCTTCATACGTATGTTAGTATGTAACGGAAACTTTGAACATGATTTTGACCTCCTTCAAAACGTCAGATTAAATCGAAATTTGGCATACTTATCAAGGACCGATGACAACAGGTTTTAACACCATGTGTACGGTGGTCGCTATCCGGGCGTATATGAATATCCTAACACCAGCAGAAAATATTCTTAATGCCCAGTAATTTCACTGATTTCAATGTCCTTAACGTCGAAATACAACAGTGCTTATACACTGCTGTTTGGTGGTAAACATTAACAAAGCGCTGATACCAACCCAAACGACCTCTCGCATACGAGGGTAACATAATGCGAGGGGGGCATATAAGGTCGACAACAAATAACCGACGTAAAGTAGCGCCTTGCTGCTGCGTTTCATATACTGAGTGAGATATCCGGAGGCCTAAATCTCCCTCCCCTTCCCAATCCCTTAATTATCCCTACCCTTTAAGGTCGGCAATGCGCTTATGATTCTTCTAGTATTGTAGGTGTACATGGGCGGTGGAGATCACTTACCATCAGGTGACACATTTAGTAGTTTGCCATAAAAAAATGTGGGTGATAAGATATGATGTGATGATAAGTGATCTCTACCGACCAGGGTCATCCATAACACCAAAAGAATCATGGACGCGTTACTTACTTAAAGGAAAGGGATAATTAAGGGATTGAAAAGGGAATGTGAATTTTGACCCTCGGATATCTGACTCACCATTAAGCTCACATACCTCGATATTTTTGTGAGACAGTGGTAACAGTCCGGTTGAGCCGGCCAATTCATACTGGAGATGATACAAAATTTTCCTAATATCTGCATCTATTTGTTTGATATGAATTGATAAAATTTTGAATTTGATGGAAGACGTTACAATATTAAAATTTCAGACAAACTTGTGCAGTAGACTAGTAGCGACATCTATGCAAAAGTTAATACAACTCCAGGGAAAGAAATGGAGATCAGACTTTTCGCTTATGATTAATAAAATAATATTGAAATCCTTAGCAAGAACCCAATACGTATCATATGAGTATGCTATCCCATTAATATGTGGACTAATTCCAAATTGGCTTCAACACAGCAACTACTAATTTGTTGTAATTTGGCGCCATCTGTTTAATTTATTGGATAGTGTTTACTTACAGAGTCTCGACGCCGCGCCGGTAGAGCGGTCACTAAGTATATATTTTTCAAACAATCCTCAAGATGGCGCTGTATCTCTCATATGTATATGTTGCGCGTGAATTTGTTAGCGCAAGGGAAGAGGAAGACAACACATGACACTAGAAAATATTCATTCAAAAATGTTTTATTATAACCTTGCCACAACTTTGGTTTTAACAATCAATCGCGATCGTCGTATCATATTATAGTATTTTTTGTATGTTTAGTTGTGCATGGCGTAGTTTCCTACGGATATATACAAATTACGCCATTCCCCATCCCCTAAGCGAGTTACCAGAGACAAATATACGAGTTACGACTTGCACCGCAATTTTTCGGTGACCGTCCTGAGCGGTGACCGTCCTGAGCCGAGGTCCGTACGCGTGGTCACCTAGTCAAGGGTTGAGGGCGCCTAAAGCGCTCACCCGAAAGTCCGGTGAAGCTGTATACAGCCGACTCTCGTCAGGCTTAAGCATTGGTGCTGCCCTCTGGTGCTGCCCATCAGTCACTTTTATTGTCTTTATTGATAAAAAATACCGATTGACAGATTATTTTGTCTAGTGATGTAACGGACTGCAGTTTTTATCACCGGTATTTATTGATTGTACTATAGGAACAGAACTATTTTTGAGTCGTTACCTATAGTATGGCTTATTATGAACGTTAATAATTTTCCGGATCCAACTACTTTTATTTTAGCACCGATTCCGATTATTTTTGTTATTTTAATCAATAAAGTTAGTTTTATAACCACGTTACCGTAAATCTATTATCGAAAGAATTTTATAAATCAGAAAGAAAATAAATAATTAAGAAGCCATAAAAATCAGTCTGGAGGGGTAATTGTTTACGTTTCAAGACAAGTCACGCCTTTACACTTTTACTGTTAAGCTACATTGTTGTTCTGATTTTTGAGCAAAAGAATTCATTTAACAAGGTATAAATTAACTTTGGCTATCATCAAAAGCTACATTTAAAGATTTTTGAATAACACTTTCTTCATTGTTACCATAAAAGTTATGCGCTTTGGGAATCTTCGTTTTACCCTAACATGGATATGCAATAACTAAGTATTCATTTTACGGATTACGAGGATTATGCAAAAATATAGTTTTTTCTTTTATCCGGTTTACACTGGACATCATTAATTGCGACAGGGACAATTGTCACAATTGACAAATGTCAAGATTCGAGGTTAGAACTCTGACAGCGGCGTGTCGTTGCTTGTTTAATTTATTCCATAAACTAGTTTAGAGTTGTGTTTGTTGTATAAAAGTTGTGCGGTTTTGTTCATTAAACATCGACGGTGATGAACAGTGTATGGAAACATTGAAATAAGTGATTTAAGAGAAGTACTGAAAGGAGTTAGCACCTGGAATCCGACCGGACCTTGAAATCGACCGCACACGTGTTTCATCGTTCTGACATTAGATATAGTCTACCTATGAAAATATATGACTGAAGACTTGGCAGCATGGTCTACGACCTTAGCCGGTTCCTGTAAGGAACAAATAAAACAAAAAAAAAAAAAATTGACAAATGTCAAGTGTCAACTGTTCAAAATCAACAATTTTAAAAATTAATTTCCGAAATATTTTAAATCTGTGATATTAATGACCTCTTTTCAGACGTATATACATATGACACATATGAAATAAGTAATTCATTATCATCGAATTGGAGGTTAATCAGACATTTTTTTATAACCTATAATGGACGAGGAATACAGTAAAAAAGTGGCAGAATTAAAAAGCAAATTAAAAAGCTTCCCTGATTTTCCAAAAAAAGGCATTTTATTTTGGTAAGACATGTTAATTACTTTTATTTAACCACGCACGGCAAAGTGACTGCACTACACCTGATGGTAAGCGCAGTGCAGTAGAAAGAACCAGTGACCACCTACAAACTATGAATTTATCGATAGTCAACAGAAACCTGCCGGCATATATAAATGCTTCACACTCCGAAGAGACAAGAAGCATATTGAGGATGGGACACAACAGGCAAATGACCGATGCAGGCACAGGAAAACAAGGATGTACCCCTATACCCGCCCCAACCAACCGTCAAGTCATGTTGAAAGCTTCTGGGGAAAACTGGATATGCCCTAACTGATCCTAGAATGCGATCCACACAAGGTGCCACTATGGCAGGTTTTAAAGCCATGTGTATGAGGGCCATTATCTGGGTGAATATGAATATCCTACCACAAGCAAATTAAATCAGATCTGTATATATTTTCAGCTGGCTAGTTTTATGGTCAATAAATATAAGATAAACAGAAAACTGGATAATCTATATTATTATCCTCACAATACCTTGGCCAAGCCATCAAACCATCAGTCATGCTTTAGATTAGACAATATTGAAATGAAGTGAAATAGTTCATTAACACTAATCATACCATAACGGGTCAAATGACCCATTTTGAACTTTTGCATTGATAATGCACGTATTATCTTATTACTTCTCCAAATTTAACTTACTGACTTTTTCTGACTAATTAAGTCTACTGTTCTTATACTATTTTTATAATTTTTTGTTTTGTTTATTTTGAGTAATAACTGTCGTATACCGTTGTCTACCACATCGGGTCATTTGACCCGGAGAACATTTTTTTTTGTTTTATAAGCTTATCAATACATATTGCTTATCTTATTGTTTTCAGTAAACTGCAAATGTATGCAAAGACTGTTACGTAAAGTAGTTCAATCAAAATAGCTGAGAATAATTCAAGAAAATATAAAATTTTTAGATTGAAACTAGACTTTTGTGTAAAAAAGGTAGCAAAAATAAGAAAAGTTTGGTACATAGTTTTTATTTTATTTTGATAGCTTTATTAGTGATACAGGTAACTATTTACCCATCAAATATCGAAACGAACGAGACAGTCCAAATTCTTAGAAGATATAAATGATATTGGAGAAGAGTTTTCGGAAATCGGTGAAGATGAATTTTCTGAAAGATGGCCACTCCAAGTTTTTTTCAATATCCTTGATTTAGCTGGTATAAATGCCTGGATTTTATACAAGCAAACGACAGGAGATAATATCTCGAGACAAGATTTTTTACTCAAGCTAGCAGTAGAACTTGCCGACGATTTTCGAGTTGCCCGTGAACAACCAAAAGAAAAAGCAAATACTAAACGATCGTTGCCTTACCCTGTTACAGTTGCTGTTTGCTGGTGGGAGGATACTTGTATCCGACCGGATAGCGACCACCGTACACTGGTGCTAAAACCTGCCATAGTGGCCCACCTTGCGTGGGTCGCGTTCCAGGGTCAGCCAGTGTATATCCGGTTCTCCCCAGGGGGCTTGCCCCCTGATCCTCACCCTTTTCCAATCCCTTTTTCCTTCCCTTCCCCCTTGGCCCTTTGGCAGGCCGGCATGATCTTGCCGACCAACGATGGACACATTGTTTATCGTTGGTCGACAATATTCTTGGATTGCGCTACACTTACCATCAGGTGTAGCGTAGTCACTTTGCCGAGCCAGGATAAATAAAATAAAACAGATTCTAATAAACGTAAGAGGTGTCAAATAGGATACTGCAAAGAAAATAAAACTAATAAAATTTGCTCCAATTGTAAAAAAATTGTTTGCGGGAAATGTGCGACGGAAACACTTGTGTAAAAAATGTGATGTATAAAAACAACTCTTATTTTTTGCGTTTGAAATAGAAATTGTAAGAATACTATTTCATATAATTATAATACATATAATTATAATACATATTTTATTATCATTATATTTTTATTTCCTTTCCAACATCCATATTTCATACATAAAAGTAGGAAACGTAAATTTCGGGTCATTTGACCCGCTATGGTAAACTAGGTATCTAATAAGTGTTGGTATGATTAGTGTTAATCATGTCATGAAATAGTGCTTATGACAAGTCAGTACAAAAGTAAAAGAAACTTATGTATAGAAATCAGTATCAACTAATGTATATATACATACATAGCATTAACAAAATACACTCGGCAATTACACTTAATCTATTTATTTATCTATTATTATAATTTTTCCATATTTGAAAAGTCTAGAATTGTTTTTTAATATGGGGGGGGGGGCGATATGGACCATAAGCAATTGTCGACGCTGTAGACAGTTTTCTACGGTATGACTTTACCACAGATTAAAAGTGTAACCATTATACTTTTTCTACAGTATGACTACCACTTAAATTATAATTGTAACCATTGTACTTCTATTTAAGGGACATTTTCTCAGCACTAGCAGACGGTGGTACATGCAAGCTCCTGCAAAATTTATTAGTGCAGACAATCAAATCGAACTACCCTGACGTAGAAGCCATTGTGGGATTGGAGGCCCGAGGGTTTCTGTTCTCATTCTCACTGGCTGCAGAGCTGAATGTCGGATCCCTGCCAGTGAGGAAACCTGGAAAGCTTCCTGGTGAAGTCATCTCTTATAAATATGATTTGGAGTATGGTTCGGTAAGATTTATAATGGAATTAATAATAATACACCCAACAGTCACATACATAGTCCTGACCCCATAGTAAGATACAAGTCTTGTGTTGGGGGTATCAGGAACTACGAGAGACTTTCGGTATCATAACACCGATACCCCGAAACAAATATTTGTGGATCACACAAACATTTGCCTCGGTGCGGGGATCAAACCCGCGGCCTCCCGCTTCACAGCCGGCGACTCGTCCGCTGCACCACGGAGGCTTATCACAGACATGAATATAAATAGACAACATAAGTACTACAATATTTTTACTAGGTAGACTATAGACTACCATCACTGTGGAGTCCAAAATATATCTTATGAATATTGGAACGAAGTTCCTTACGGCACGCTTGGAGGGGATAGGGATTTCGCTGCGTGACCGAACTGAAAAAAATGTGATAGTAAAACCGTAAGAAAAATGCGTGGAATAAAAACCGTTAAATAAGACGTGCGCAGGCGCGACAGTCGCATAACCAGTTTGATATCTAGCACACAAAGTTAAAGTCGAAATTCCGTTAATAAAACAGATGGGTGTGAAACTTATGACATTTGGAAATGTAGACACGGTTTGAAATTTGAATTTGAGTTTTTGATTATAGAACACGGCCGTCCACCGTTTAGTAGCCAGTCTAAGTCTAAATTAATAAGTTTTTATTTCTATTTTTCTATTCTATTTCTATGTAATTTTATGTTGTCAAACAAAAATGAAGAGACATATTTTGTTATTTTAGTTGATAATTATGTAATTTTATGTTGTCAAACAAAAATGAAGAGACATATTTTGTTATTTTAGTTGATAATTTGAATTTTTTGCAATTTGTGTCGATTCTACATTAGCCGAAGGAACTTCCTTCCTACCTGGTGTCCCACGACACACACCAATTTTTTTTTATATGGATGGATTATTGATATAATAGGGTAGTTTCCTATGTTGAATCTTATATATTGTGTTATATGGAACACAAAATATTATGAAAAGAAAAAATAGTTTAAACAACTAAAAAACACACTTTAATAGAAAATCTAACTAAAAAATAGAAGGTAAGAAAAGCAAAGGCCAGTCTAGTGCCATGCAGTGTTTTGTAATAGGACATTTCACTATGTTTAATTTTATACATTATTTTATATGTACCAGACAATGATACGAAAAAGAAACTATTTGGCGAATACAGAATTAAAACTGGGTAACAAATGAGGCTGCAGTTCATGGTTTAAGTATTGGTATAAGCAAAGGTGGTGTGTAGTGGGAAAATATCAATAACTTTAGTTAGTCTAGAAAGTAAATTGTTAATCCTCAATTGGCTATAAGATCTGTTTATTTTTAAGTATAATTATTTTTAAGAGCTATGGATTTTGTCAATAAATAAATCTTCCTCTCACGCGTGCATCGTAATGTCGAGACCTGCCTTGTGACGTAACGTGCCATGTCGTGCTGCCGTTTTCCGTCATTTGATATTTACCCCCCCCCTTTTTTTTTTTTATTCTTAATTAAAGTCTTTTTCACTGCAGTGAAAACGTCGCCCTGATTATATAAATACATAAATTGAATCTAATTTATACTATATATTAACTTGTACAACATTCTGGCCGAGTCTGATTGAGGTTCGGTCAGAATGCTGTTACAAGCCCCCACTTGGAGTTTGTTAATGCCGCATTGTGAGCGAACAACTCTTGTACGGACACACTCCATTAAAATATGCTGAATGTCATGGACAACATTGCAATCAGGACAGTTAGGTTATTTACCCCCTTCTAGCAGATTAAAATGACTTCTAACTCATCTATTTTTGACTTTATTTCTTGGCTCACATTTGATGGAAGCTTTATTTATATTTCTTTTTTCGATAATAGATTTCGGGAAACGTAAATAATTACGTAATTTAACTAATTCATTAGTTAAATTAATGAAAGATGTGTGGTGTTGCTTGGTGACGCTTAACATGTAGGAAACATCCAGTGATCTACTTATACCATGAGCCTTGAAGTATAACACATTAGAGGCTGCAGTTTTCTTTGGGTTTTCCTTAATATTATTTTCAAGGCAGTAACAAATTTCCTTAAATGTACAATAGGGAAGTTGTTTAGATGATGTGTATGATTGCCTCATTGGTTTAGTAGCAGTGTACTAAGGCTGAGAACCGTGAGGTCATCGCTGCATCGGTTCAATTCCCAGGTCGGGCAATCACAATTTTGTGTGAGTTTTCGATGTGAAAAATTGCACGTGAATTGCTCGGTATTGGAATTTGTGCCTCGCCCTCCTATCATATCATGGGACGGAAAAAAGCTCGGCGAAACGTGGTTCAGCACAAGTGGTAGGTTCCTCATGTCAATATGCGAGATGCTTGGGTTGGTACCACCGCTTTGTTTATTTCTGCTGCCAAGCAACAGTGTTTGCTTCTGTTGTGTTTTGGTTTAGACATTATGAGACTTAACATCTTATGTCTCGGGGTGACAAACACAGTTCAGTTCCATGCAGTGTTTTGTAATTCAAAGTTCTGTGTGGTGTTGCTTCTGTTTATGGGCAGGTGTGTCGCTTACCATCAGGCGAGCGCCTTGCTCGTCTCGTCATTCAATCAAATGGTAAAAAAAAGTTTCGTAATTCAAGCAATTAAAAATTATAATGTTTCCGCAGGACACGTTGCAAATCCAAAAGGACACAATCAAACCGGGTCTAAAATGTCTCATAGTCGACGACCTGTTAGCCACTGGAGGGTCTATCGCTGCCACGGTAAACTTGTTGAGGACTTGCAAGGCCGATGTCATCGGATGCCTTGTTGTCATGGAATTGGTGTCATTGAACGGCCGTCAAAAAATACCTGCGGGTATACCGGTGCATTCGTTGATTAAATATGACTAAACATAAGGCATTAAGCCCATGGGCGCCGACAGCTGGGTGCAAGGGGTGCAATTGCACCCCTCTGAAAAATACATAGAAAAATACATGGTTTTTATTAATTTCTGTTTGAATAAATACTGAAGGCGTCTAGGTTGCTATCCAAATTTGTTCATCACTTTGTCAATAAATTCTCTCTAAAAAAAAAATATTATAACCTTTGTAGTCCCAGCAGTATTTCTCACTTCACTGGCAGTATTCAGGTCATTATTTATATTAGTTAATATTATAATGATGCAGATGCACCTTCCTGAAAGTAATCCTAAAAGAAAAAAGTAATCCTGGCGGCGCCCATGTTTAAGCCCCATTTTTTTTCTTTTTAATGGCATCTGTTAGACATTATGCCAGTGTCATAAGCCTCATTTAGATTAATGCCCGTAATAAAAAACAACATTCTCTTTGACAAGTTTCGAATTTCGAATACGATCGGTCCGTTTTTATTTCGCGCCAAAAACTAACCAATGACGTTGAGAGAAATCGTCGCTGCCTAACTTGACACTGGCATAATGTCTAACAGATGCCATTAAAAAAAATGTCGTCGCTATGCGTTAACTTTAAAGCCTCATAGTAACATTTATGAATACGGGGGTTAGTTTCTCGTAGAGATTTGGATGTGACAGAACACTGTAATACGTGGACGTAATATGTTTATTTTTTAATTACACGACGTGGCCTCGTGAATGACAGTTTTGTTTCTGCATATAAATGCGGCTTTAAGGTGCAGTTACACGACGCGTTATAGCGCGATTTGAGTTACGGATGCGCAAACCTTCATGTGTTTGACGCGGCGAGTATATTACTACCGCCAAGCAGCAATGTATAAGCTAATGTCTACTATACTACATATATATTTTACAAGGTTGTAGGTCCCTAGTATGCGAGAGGCCGTGTGGGTTGGTAGCAACGCTTTGTCAATTTCTGCCGCCAAGCTACAGTGTAAGCATTGTTGTATTTCGGTTTGAAAGACATTGAAGCCAGTGAAATTACTGGGCATTATGAGACTTAACATCTTATGTCTCGGGATGACGAGCGCAGTTCAGTGCCATGCAGTACTTTGTAATTCAAAGTTCTGTGTAGTATTGATTCTGTTTATGGCCAGGCGTGGCGCTTACCATCAGGCGAGCGACTTGCTCGTCTGCCCCAGACGGCCCAGACGGCCGCTCGCATACGAGAAACCTACCACCTTGTAAATGACAATAGAAATGACATTTTATGTAGAAAATTAAGGATAATATTATATTCAATAATATATTCATTTTGTTGTCTGTATAGGATAAGAATTATTTTACAATAAAATAATTTCGTGTTACTTTAGTCTTAGCGGTTTACATTGGTCCAAACTCAATCGATATATTTTCGATAATTTGATTAAATATGCCAAGGTTAACCGCTAAAGACTAAAGTAATGTGATTTTACAATGTAATTGAAAGTGTCAATTGGATTTATTGAATAGTAATTTGGGTATAATATATTATTGTTTTGGGACTAACATTTTAGGGAATAATATAATTATGTAAAACGTCACTGTTACCAAAGATGTAATTTTTTTTTAAACATTTCAATGTTGAAATTGTTGTGTTTTATATTTATATGTGACGGATTTTTTTCACAAGAATGACAATGCTGACATGTTATTATCAACTATAAGCTTTTAAAAAACACACACTGAACAATAAATTCAATTAATGAAAAAATATTGACGAATCGAGGAACATTTAGTTAAAGGCCATTTAAAATTATAGATAAGGAACCTAATCTCTTAGGGCTGGTTTTGAACTTGAACTTTCGTCGTTGATTATCGCCAGAATCATGCCGGCCTGTATAAATACTTCACACTCCGAAAAGGCAAGAAGCTAATCGAGGGGCCTGCTACAAGATAGGCGGATGACCGATGTAGGCACAGGGATACAAGGATGTACCCCTATACCCACCCCAACCAACCATCAAGTCATGTCGCAAGCCCCTCGGGAGAACCGGATATACACTGGCTGATCCTGCAACGCGATCCACACAGGGTGTGTGGGTCACTATAGCAGGTTTTAACACCATGTGTATTGTGTACAGTGGTTAGCGATGGGCGGATAAAACGAAATGTTGTCGTGAAATGCACAGACTATAATGGGCCAACGGCTTTTAAGGGTCCCTTAAATTTAAATAAAGGTGAACATTTACAAATAATTAAGTTTTGAGTACTATTGCTTTATTTAACGTAACACTTAAGTTTAAAGGCATTTCAACATCACATATTTTAAATGTAAGGAAAGTTATGAACATTTATTAATTTATGATTTTTTATGCAGCTTATTTTTATTATTTAAAATACAAACAATAAATATGCTCAAATTATAACATTTAGAACAATCTACAGAATAATAGAAAGGAATAGTTTTTTTATCTAAGTAATTTACAATTTTCATTCCATTTTCCGATGAATATTTTGTATTGTTATAATAAATAATCTTATTATGTACTGTGTGTTTTATTTACTAAGTACTAATAACTTGAAAAAAATGGCATAGTTGGGTCCAATGTTTGCCAAACCCGCAAATATTTGGCCCAATAATCCTTACAAACACAACGAAGGGTGTCCTAGGTGCTCCTGACTATTTTAATAGTTATAAATTAATGTAGTACATGATTCTAATATTATTATCACAAAACTGGAACTTATATATTAAATTTAATGCCCGGTTTCTAAAGTTATCATTTCTTTATATCTATAGCGGATTTTGACTCAGTCTAAGTTAGTTTGAACGAAATGACACTAAGTCTGAATTAACAATACAGTGACAACAGTTTGAATCAAAATGATATTATTTTCGAATATTGTTCTTTTTTTTTCTTTGCTTTCTGTTAGTATTGAAAATATTTATCATCGAATAAATCCTATTATAAATTCTTATTCTTATTGAAACAAAAAAAATTAATACGTACTGTTAAAGGTTAGAAACTTGGCATTAGATTTTTCATAAATTAAAGAGTGTAAGGTAAAGGCGCCATAGATGTAGGGCTGACCGCTGCATTATCCGAACCAATAGTCTTAGGTGGGTTAATACCCTGGTTTCCAGTAGGTTTAATATCAGCAGGTTTCCAATTGAAGTGAGGGATCACTGGAGCATCTTCATGGTCCTCGGATGTTTCTAACTGAGTCGTTGATTCATACCCAAATGTAGTTGAAATGGTAACATCACCTTCAGTGGTTGTTGGGTCTTCGCTGTGACGAACATTCCTTAACTGAGGGTTTTTCAATCCATCGGATCCTGGTAAAGTTGTTTTCTCAGTTGTTTTGGGAGTGGAATCACTGTTGTTTAAATGCGTTGGTTGATTATTAACAGCAACCGCATCAATGACAGTGGTCTCGTCTTTTCCTGCGGGTTCGTTTAGTTTCGTCGTTACTTCTGTATCCTTTCCGATATCAACCGGGATGTTGGTTTTAACACCGTTATTTTCCTTGGTTACCTGCGTAGTGCTTGGGACTGGTGTGACATCGATGGCTGGGGTGGCTGAGACAGTTGTACCTTCGCTGCTGACAGAGACTTTAGTTGTCACATCTTTGTCTTCATCGGTTTTACGTATCCTCCTTAAGTTATCGTCTGATACATCACCAGCTACGGAAATGGGAACTTTTGGTTCATGTTCATCTTTCGGTGCTTCATTTGATTTCGGTTGTTCAGTGGGAACTGCGTGTTGATTCTCAGGCACTGCGTAAACTTCAACGTTGAATTCAAAGCCGCGCAACACAGCGGGACTTTTTAATTCAATGGTTACATTTTTGTGGCCCTCTCCTCCTTCCACGACTATGGCTTCTCCGTTTTTGTCCGGCCTTAAGTCAGTTATCACAACACGGCTTATGACATCGCCGTCTGTTGCATTGACAGTTACATTTTTGACTTGTCTCCAAAACAAGGCCGGACTTGCTTCGAGTTTTTGTTCGAAGATTTTATTGCCTTCATTAGGACCGACTGTTAAGTCGTTTCCTGCGACCGCAACGACCAAAACAAATAGTTGTACGAGCTTGTACATCTTCAATTGTTTGCAAGTAACTGGGCACACGTCCTCTATCATTGCCTTATATAGAGCATCGGCTTAAGGAAAATTTTTACATATATAAAACCACAATATAGTAAGTCACCTCCACATTTTTTTTATTGATGTAAATGAACGTTTTCCTACAGGAAAACTCTATAATGTACAGTCAGTGACACATACTGGATGTGTCAATATGTCATTATTCATAACGAAAATGAAACGAATTCGAAAATATTGCGGTTTTACTGTTTTTGTATATGCTCCTATTACAGTGAAATATGAAGTTGATAATTCATATTTATTAGGAATATTTGTTGGGGACATAACGGAGATTAATGGAAAATTTATTTCATTTCAAATGCTTGTTGTTTACTAAAATGTAACATATTATTATTGTGTAGGTAAATACCTACATAGCGTGTGGTCGTATTTAATAGTTTGGTTTAAACAATAGTCATTTAGTGTTTGTTTACTGGTTCTTATCAAATCTGAGCATCATAAATTTCATCCTAATTTTAATCACTCGTATATTACAATCAATAAGATCAGTTACATAACAAAAAATATTTTATTTAAGTCCAAGCAATGCAATTTTGAGTGGTAGAGCCACACTGTAGAGACAGTTTACAGCATGAATGGTCCGGGCAACCGCGTCGTTACCACTGTCTCACAGAAAACCGACGTGATATAGCGACTTGCTGCTGCGTTTCGTACAACTTCGATACTGCCAGTATCCCATTAGCAGCGACCCTTGTAGTTTATCCCAAGGGTTAAAAAAAAACCGTAAACTGGAGCTGCTGTTGTAGAGCTGAGTTTTACCTATTGAAAAATGATACTTAAAATTTGTGTGCCCGTCGGTACGCCATACGTGATAGTTATCATCAATTTATCTGGTGCGTGGATCGAATAGATATCAGGACAAGTAGCAGATGACAACGTGACTCGAAACACCATAGCATCAATTCGTGAAGTGATGTTTACTGCGGAGCTGCGTTAGTTTGAGAACGACATATAAGTTGGAAAAGCCCCGAGGACAGACGTGGTCTACAATTTAATATAAACCCGATTCACGAGCCGTTTTGCTGTCATCTGTTGGGGAGGTTCCCATTTTTCTTTATAGGTATTCCTTCATCATGGAATCCCCGTTGGAATAAACCAGTGCACCGAATAGCACTAGAAACTACAGGACGCGGGCTCTGTCGCGGGTCTGGATTTTGGACTTGCCCAACTGACGGACGGAATTATTTTTCTATTTTTACATAAATATCCCGGCAATACACTGGACCTGACTGTAAAGATAGATAGATAGAACATTCTTTATTGCACACCAAATAAAGTACCTGTACGGTGAAGGAAACATCGCGAGGAAACCTGCATACCTGAGAACTCTATAAGCTTTTTCGAAGGTATGTGAAGTCTGCCAACCCGCATTAGGCCAGCGTGGTGGATTAAGGTCTAACCCCTTTCATTCAGTAGAGGAGGCCCGTGCCCAGCATTGGGACATGTATAACACAGGGCTAGGAAAAAAAAAAGTACCTAACATAAAAAAAATATTCAAATTCAAATCATTGATTCTGTAAATTGGATCATAAATATCACTTTTACATGTCAATAATTTTATACTAGATTACATTTATTTATATATTTATCTTTTATCGGCATTTCGTGGCTAGCCATGAGAATAAGAATCATATAGTAAGTAAGGGTGATACAATGGACCGTCTTATTGCAGACGGCGATTTCTTCCAGACCTTAGGATGGTTACAAATCCTTTTAGGTAGGTACTTGTTGTTCAGACGTTGTTGTTGGTGTTCAGACGAAATATAAATACGAGCATCGAGAGATATAGCATCTCGACAATCGCCAAGATTATGTTGGCTTGACATTGCTGGATACACACTGGTTAAAACCGGGACGCGACCCGACGGAACGACACTATGGTGGGATTTTCACCATGTGTACGGTGGTCGCTATCCAGTCGGACACAAAAATATTACGCACCATTTCATAAGCAATACCGTAAATAGCTTGAACAATGAAACCTGGATAGGTGGTGTCTAAAAGGACCTAAATTTCACTTGTAGAGGCTTTTCATTTACCCAGTTCCCCAAATAGGCAGGTTAAAATAACAGTTGTCTTATTTATAGAGGGTCTCACCATGATAGGTCGAAATGTTAATAAACAGTCTAATTCCTTCTCAAAACAAATGCGTCATAACTCTGGTTTCTCCCATTTATACGGGCTATTGAACTAAAAAGTTCCAATTAAAGAGGTAAACATCGAAAAAATCTAAGAAATCAAGTCTCAGTTACAAAGGTTTGAAAATTCCCAATAACAGAGGTATTACAATGCAAAAATGTCGTGATCTCATTGTAATTACCCATAACAGATTTTTCTCACATATCCAGAGTCCACTTAATCTAGTTTCACTGAATTTTATTCGGATTTGTGAGTTGTTTATTTTTACCTCAAAAGGAAATAAATATCGCCTTCCGCTCATGATGGTTAAGGATAATCATTTGATATACCTAAGTAGGTACCTTTATCTACACGTAACTAGGTAGCTACTATGGAAGCTTAGAAGCCAAGACTAAGTAAAGACTAAGTAGAGTAGGCAGTCTACTAGGTCCCTACTCTAACTTCCAGCGAGTCTTATATGTAGTCTCTTTTTTTATTAGATTGAATAACGAGACGCAGCGGATTTCTGCTGCGTTTCGTACGGTGAGATATCCGGAGACCCAAATGTCCCTCCCCTATCCCTTAATTATACCTTTCTTTTGAGGACGACAACGCGCCTGATTCTTCTAGTATTGTAGGCGTACATGGGCCGTGGAGATCACTTACCATCAGGCGACCCACTTGCACATTTTCCAGTCTGCTATAAAAAAATCTGTTCAGCCACTTAGAAGATAAAATTGTCTAATTGATATCTTATATGTTAGGTTGTTGACGTTTTCATTCGGCGTCCTGTCTGCAATTTAAATGATGGTAGTGGTGATTCATGCCATTGTGACGTGTGACTATTTATTGTCTTATTCTAATTAGCCACACTGTGATTCAATATTCGCCTCACACCTCATTGATGCACATTGCACATGAGTCAGATGTTTACGCGACAATTACGATGCTCTGTTACGCATGTAAAGTTTGGTAAGCACAGACAAATAAATCAATAAGACGCGACGCCTTATCTTAGGATATTCAGTACTTAAATCCTAAAGGGAAACCGAGACGATCAATGGCAATTGTCAATGATTTTATTTTTTATTTTATCCATGCACGGCAAAGTGACTGAACTACACCTGATGGTAAGCGTATTAGTCTAAAAAACCAGCGATCACCGACAAACAATGAGTTTATCGGTGGTCACCAGAGTCATACCGGCCTGTATAAATGCCGCTTCCATTTTCGGAGAGGGAAGAAGCCAATCGAGGGATTTCTTTTGCAAAAAGTGTTCACTTGTGTTCGGTGTAATAAGTTCGGGCGTCAGCTGTGACGGACTAAGCCTGTGGGGAGCCCGGGGCGGCAAATCTCTTGAAAGGGCCCGTTTTCTTTGCACATAGCCTTGACATCGTATGAGATTTCGAGATTTAGGGGCCCCAGGACCCGAAAGCCAGGGCATACCGCACCACTGCACCGTCGCGTCGCCCGCTCCCACTTACTCCGCTACTGTGCATCAAAGTATCTATGTGGCGTCTTTAGACTTATTCCTCAGTGGATGAGATCATCTCGGACAGGTAGCCCCCGGTGTTTAATACCAGACGTAGTCACCTAAAACCAGTCCAAAGTATAAACCTACGTAGACTCATTTACCTGTGAACTGTCACACATTTCATCACACAAATCACATTAACATTTTGGGACAACCTACACCTCAGTCCCCCCGTGACCACGAAGGCTGAAAAGTCTTCGAAACGTCGGGATCAAAATTAATAAAAAACCGCGATAAAATCTGTTTAAATTAGTTTTATTTCAATGAGTAACATTCGCGTAAACGTAAGAAATCATTATCATGAAATGTCTCAATATTAAACCAAGGGAAACTATTTTATGTTCCATGCTTATTTCATAATCAAACCGCTTCGCGGCGCAATGTAAGTAGACGACTGTGAAGCGAGAGGCCGCAGGTTCGCTTCCCGCACCGAGACAAAAAATTGTGTGATCCAGAAATATGTGTTCGGGTCTGGGTGTCGTGGGACCGCAAGTCCCTCGTAGTTCCTGATACCCACGATACAGGTTTAACCTGTCTGGATTCAGGACTATGTGTGTCACTGTTGGGTGTATTTATTATTGTTTACATAAACTAGATTTTAAAGAATTCAAATCCATAATCATTTTTTAACCCCCTCAAAAAGAAGGGTTATAAATATTAACCCTATATTAGTTTGCCGGCACACGTATTCCCTCCTTCCTACAATATAGGTCCTTCAAACGGAGTGTGAAGAAGCAATTAAGCAGGCCGGCATTATTCTGCCGACCGACGATAGACACATCGTCTGTTGGTCAACACTATACTTGGATTGCGCTACACTTACCATCAGGTGTGGCGTAGATACTCTGCCTAGCCAGGATAAAAAAAAAATAGCGCATTTTTTCATTTGATTTTGAGAGCAGTTTGTTTATCCGAGATGGTTCATAACTATACACATACGCACTCACGCCTGTTGTTATACGTTATAAGGGGTAGGCAGACTTGTAACCAGTACACCCATATTTCGTTGAACTTATTTCCGTCCCATGATGTGATAGTCTATCGCCATACCGAGCACAATTCCAAACTCCGGGCTGATACTGAGTATTTCCTGTCAGAAAAACCCAATATCACTTTTACCCGACCCGGGGATCGAACCTGAGACCTCAGTACAGCCGTCGTACCGCGTGCGCAATACAACTGCGTCACTGAGGCAGTCAGGTTCTTAATTATGATGGAAGATTTTTTTTAAACCGTTTTAATGTTTTTTTTTGTTGACGTCAGGGGTTTTTCAACGGTCTGGTTATTTTATTGAGTCAGTGGCCTTTGTTACTTTTTTATAATTTAGTTGAATGACGATATAAGCAGCGATAGCTCAGTGGGGGAGTGGTACGGACTGTCAAGACAAAAGTCGCAGGTTCGAGACCAGCCCCAAGAGCATACCTACACCACTGACTTTTCTAAGTTACGTGTATATTAATTGTTAATTATCGCTTGCTTTAACGGTGAAGGAAACATCGTGAGGAAACCTGCATACCGGAAAACTCGATAAGATTTTTCGAAGGTATGTGAAGTCTGCCAACCCGCATTAGGCCAGCGTGGTGGACTAAGGCCTAATCCCTCTCATTCAGTAGAGGAGGCCCGTGCCCAGCAGTGGGACGTATATAATGCAGGGCTGGTGAAAAAAATAATAATGACGAGACGAAGATTAGACCAAGTCGCTCGCGGGATGGTAAGCGCCACGCCTGCCCATAAACAGAAGCAACACCACACACAATTTTGAATTATAAAGCACTGCATGGCACTAAACTGCTCTCGTCAGCTCCGTAAATGTAATAAATTACTTTATTGAATAACTCATTAGTTTATGTGATACAATGAAGGTTCATTATTCACGCTAGGACCCATGGGAGCAGTAATATTCAGGTGAAACCGCGAGGAACAGCTAGTTCAGAATTAATGAATTTATATATTTTTTTACTAGCCCTGTATTATATACGTCCCGCTGCTGGGCACGGGCCTCCTCTACAGAATGAGAGGGATTAGGCCTTAGTCCACCACGCTGGCCTAATGCGGGTTGGCAGACTTCACACCTTCGAAAAATCTCATCGATTTCTCAGATATGCAGGTTTCCACACGATGTTTCCTTCACCGTTAGAGCAAGCGATAATTATGAATTAATATACACATAACTTAGAAAAGTCAGTGGTGTATGCTCTTGGGGCTGGTTTCGAACCTGCGACTTTCGTCTCGACAGTCCATACTACTCCCCGCTAAGCTATCGCTGCTTTATATTAGGTGATATAAAATAAAACAACGCAAATTCGCTTCAATACGCTAGGTTGTTTTTCAGACATTAGATATTTTCGGTTACACCACAATGTAATTTAGTGACCACAAAACAGACAAAAAAGTTGCAACAATTTTTATTTGATTACTGTATGCCAGTCACCTTTCATAATGGCAATGCCCAATAATTTCACTGGGTTCAATGACCTTCCAACTGGAACACAACAGTGCTCACACATAGTTATTTTGGTCCTCATAACATAGCATCCTATTGTAAAAAAAACGATTTTGATATTATTTCTATACTATATAAAAATATCGATATCGACACATCGATATATCAAATCAAATTATGCCGCCTAAAATATCGAAGCACCGCATCCTAATAGCACCATACTAAACAAAAACAATTGAATAAAACATATTTATTACAAGAATTTGAAACAATGCTACAAAGACATCAATGTATACTATAGCTCTTGTCAATCGTAACGAATGCTCTGAAGTTGTCGCGTGTAACAGTAATTGTTTTTAAAAGAGTAAAGGGTGACGTAGTCGGCGGGTGAAGTAACTTCACAGCGGCCATAAAGTTTCAAAAGAACTTTACTAGACGGGCTTCTTTTCTTTTTAATTTATGGCTTCGCATTATTATGCATTTCGCCGATGACAAGTATAATTTATTCTCAAGTCTTCACACGAACGATGAAATAACGGTGGACATCATAATGGTCTTGTTGGAGTTTTGGTGTGAATTCCTTGCAGTACGATGCTTAATTCAATTATTTCAATGTTTCCATACTCTGTTCATCACCGTCAATGTTTATTGCAGAAATTGACACCACTTTTATACAACAAACACAACTTTAAACTAGTTTTTGAAATAAATAAAATTTAAGCGACGAACCGTATGTACTGTCAGAATTCCCGCCAAAACTCCAGTAGTAATTACTACAGTACTGAAATCCCGCCAAAAGTAAAATTGTGTCACATAGCGCGAGAGTTTGACAGCTGACAGACAGGGAGCGAAAGACGGGTTCTAGTTAAGAGTGAGCGAGACGGTAATATCGAGTTACGGTCAATTGATCGTAAGTTAGTGGCGTAATTTATATTATATACCGCCCGTCTATCAGTATACATTGAAGTAATTACCAAAATAAACTACAATTTCATTTGCAATAGTCTGGTCTGGAACACGGGCATTTTTCCTTCATCTTCAGACCCTTCGCCATCTGCTTCATGAACGGATGCACTTCCTCGCTGAAGAACGGACTGTCAACATTAAGGATGAGGTTAGGATAAATAAATAAATACACGCAACAGTCACATACATAGTCCTGACCCCACAGTAAGATACGAATCTTGTGTCGTGGGTATCAGGAACTACGAGAGACTTTCGGTCTCACAACACCCAGACCCCGAGACAAATATTTGTGGATCACACAAAAATTTGTCTCGGTGCGGGGATCGAACCCGCGGCTTCTCGCTTCACAGCCGGCTACTCGGCCGCTGCGCCACTGAGGCTGTCAAAGGAGGATGGAGACTTATACGTATATTAGGTGACCCATGTGGATACTTCGCACCATTAGTTGTCAGTTACGTAATATATTAAAGTAATCCTAAATTAACAATTCAACAAATTAGTTGACTAATACTGTCAAGAGATAGCACTTTTAATTTTTCATCTGTTTTTGGTTGGATTTCTTACGTTTACGCGAATGTTACACAATGAAATAAAACTAATTTAAACGGAATTAATTTTGATCCCGACGTTTCCGAAACCGACTTTTCAGCCTTCGTGGTCACGGGGTAAAGGACCAAAACTGAAATATAAAACCGCGATAAAATCCGTTTAAATTAGTTTTATTTCAATGTCGAACTCAGATTTTTATTTGCAATTTGCTTGCCTACCGACTGTATACTAAATATATAAAACTCAAAGGTGACTGACTGACATAGTGATCTATCAACGCACAGCCCAAACCACTGGAGGGATCGGGCTGAAATTTGGCATGCTGGTAGATGTTATGACGTAGGCATCCGCTAAGAAAGGATATCCCGGAAAAAAGCAGATCACGTGGGCGGAGCCGCGAGCAAAAGTTAGTGTGAACATAAGTATGTTATTCGGATTGTTTTTAGAATAGCCTTGAAGCCGCTCCTACTCAAGCTCAGATTTGATCTCTGGACCTTGGCTTAAATCAAGCGGTTATGAGGTTATCGTCGTAAAAAAACAAACGGTATCGCGTTTGTTATTTGCCATATACCAATGAGGCTGCTAGAACCAGAGTGGCCTAACTGCATTTTGATGACTTTGACTTATTTGTATTTTCGTAATTTAAAAATGTTAATCTACAAGACTAGACCGGCCTAAAATTGGTAACATCATCTTGACATAGATGACAGTACAAGTCTATTTCGGCTATGGTTTAAATTGACGAAAATACAAATAGGTCAAAAGTCGAGAGTTTTGGCGGGAATTCTGACAGTGCAGTTCATCGCTTATTTCAATTTATTTCATAAACTAGTTTAGAGTTGTGTTTGTTGTATAAAAGTGGTGTGGATTTGTGCAATAAACATTGACGGTGATGAACAGTGTATGGAAACATTGAAATAAGTGAATTAAGAATCGTACTGAAAGGAGTTAACACCAAAACTCCGACAAGACCTTGAAATGGACCGCACCCGTGTTTCATCGTTCTTGTAAAAATAACTTGAGAATAAATTATACTTGACACTGGCTAAATGCATAATACTGCGAAAGCCATGAATCAAAAAAAAAAAAAAATAGGTCAAAAGTCATCAAAATGCAGTTAGGCCACTCTGGTTCTAGCAGCCTCATATACTAACCGACACAACATTCTGTTAATCTCCTGCTGGTACTCCTCTGTCGCGAGCTGACATTTCTTTATTTGCTCCAACTCTTCCTGTCTCGCTCGCTCCTGTGATTAAACATATTTACTAGGCATGTTCTTCGTATGCGAGAGGCCGTCTGGGTAAATACCACCGCTTTGTAATTTTATTTTATTCGAACACGGCAAATTGACTGCACTACACCTGATGGTAAGCGTAGTGCTATCCAAAGAACTAGCGACCACCGACAAACATTGAGTTTGTCGGTCACCAGATTCATGCCAGCCTGTTTAAATGCTTCTTCCTTCTTCGGAGAGGGAAGAAGTTAATCGAGAGGCCTGCGACAGGACTGGCGGATGGCCGATGCAGGCGTAGGAATACAAGGATGTAACCCTATACCGCCAACCAATCAACTATTAAGTCATGTCGCAAGCCCCTTTGGGAGAACCGAAAATACACTGGCTGATCCTGGAACACGATTCTTTAATTTAAACAATCCAAATCCCTTAATTATCCCTTGCCTTTAAGGTCGGCAACGCACCATTCTTCTAGTATTGTGGGAATGCGGTGGGAATCACTTACCATCAGGTGACCCACATGTTCGTTTCCTAATTGGTTCATTTATTGAGTGGTAGAGCCACGCTGTAGACAGTTTTGTCTACAGCATGAATGGGCTGGCTCGACCGGGTCATTACCACTGTCTCACAGAAAACCGACGTAAAGTAGCGGCTTGCTGCTGCGTTTCGTACGGTGAGTGAGATATCCGCAGGCCCAAATCGCCCTCCCTTTCACAATCCCTTAATTATCCCTTCTAAATAAGGTCGGCAACGTGCCTATGCTTCTTCTAGAATGTTGGGCGTACATGGGCAGTGGAGACTAATTACCATCAAAAGACTCACATGGTCAATTGCCGATTTACGCTATAAAAAAGATAGGTATAAAAGAAGATTATGAATAGCATAGTCCATGTTGTCCATGCATGTTAGAATATTACCTTGATCTGTTTATTGTACTCCATCTGGTCGAGAAGATTCTTCTGATGTTGTCTCCTCGCTTCTGCTTCGGTTCGCGTCTTGTGCTCAACCAGTTTTTCCAACTGAGAGAACCACTGGCGATGGTACTCGTCTTCTTCTTCTTTCTTCCTCTTCAAAACATCACGAGCGTCTCGACGTTCTTTTATTTGGTCAACCATCGCTTTACGGACCTCCTGTGTGAAATCAGTTACAATTACAGTTACAGACTACATTAAATAAATATTGAAATTTAATGTTCTAGAGCGTCTTCCTAAATATATGCCCCAATAGAAGCACAGTGTGACAGTCTACGACTAAGATTAGAAAGAAAAATAAAAATATACACCCTAATTAGATTTTTTTTCGCCCTACTTAGGTTAATTCTAAGAAAGCTAGCTCTCATTTAGCTACTTCCCTATCATTTCTAAGGATCTATCTAATGATATCACACATGCCTATGTGTAATAGAAAAAAATATTCATGCCTGTTACATGTATGGAGTCACACCAATTTTTTTTTATTCCTAACTTTACTACACCTTTGTATAGCAGGTTATAGAATATACCTACCATCCTAATTTTATCTATATTTATTTATAGTGCAAATCGTCTCAGAATAAAATGGCAGTGCCATATGGACATGACGAAATAATAGGGATTTTGCCATTTGACTATGGAACCCTAAAAAAAGGAGGTGTAATATATTAAAGATAATAAAAACCGTTCAAAGCTTATAAAAGAACAGAAAACAATATAATTGACAGGGTTTTGAATTTAAATGACATGACATCGGGATGACAATTCAGAGTTAATGCAGGAATGGTCATTCCCGGGGTGATCAATCCCGAAATCCGGGGTGACCAACCGCGCGCCGACAGATCCGGGGTGACCAACAAGCCAACGACAGATCCGGGGTGAACAATCATAAGCAACAGTTACTGTATTAGTTTTCTGCGCCCACGCCAAGTACTCGCAACGCTTTTTGTCAATCATTTCTTGACGTCTCTTCGCTTCCTCTTGCAAGTCACCATCGTGGGCACATTCCAACTTGGCGAACTCATCGCGCATTTGAGCCATTATCTTGTTGCATTCGTCGAGTTCTCTCTGAAATGTGAAATATTAATACAGGAATGTACTCAGAGCAATGTTTTTTTTTTACTAGCCCTGTATTATATACGTCCCACTGCTGGGCACGGGCCTCCTCTACAGAATGAGAGGGATTAGGCCTTAGTCCACCACGCTGGCCTAATGCGGGTTGGCAGACTTCACGTACCTTCGAAAAATCTTATCGAGTTCTCAGGTATGCAGGTTTCCTCACGATGTTTCCTTCACCGTTAAAGCAAGCGATAATTAACAATTAATATACACGTGACTTAGAAAAGTTAGTGGTGTAAGCTCTTGGGGCTGGTTTCGAACCTGCGACTTTCGTCTCCTCTCTGAGCTATCGCTGCTTATGGTTGGTTGCTAATGGTGTTGCGAATAGTTTTATTATCCACGGCAAAATAGCTACATCGGACCTAATAATTTCTTATGTTTATGCGAATATTTCGTTTATCAAAATTGGCAAATGAAACAATTGATAGTCTCAATATTTTAGCTAATTTTAGGTTTTTTTATACAACTAAATGACGAGAAAAGCCGGCCTCGGATGGCACTTAAAGATCATGTGCCTATAAACAGTGGCGACATCGCTCAAAGAAAACATTGAATACACTACACTACACTTGCCATCTTGACACACGAGATGCTAACAATAATAATTTCACTGGCTTTAACGCCCTTCAAACCGGAACACGAGAGTGCTTTTTTTACAGTATAGGCCGGCAAACGAGCAAGTGGGTCACCTGATGGTTATTGATCTATATCGCCCATGTACGCCCACAATACCAGAAGAATCATGGGTGCGTTTTCGACCTCAAAGGAAAGGGATAATTATGGATTGGGAAGGAGAGGATTTGGGCCTCCGGATATCTCACTCACCGTACGAAACGCAGCAGCAAGCTGCTATTTTACGTCAGTTTTCTGTGGAACAGTGTTAACGGGCCGGTCGAGCCGGTCTATTAATGCTGTAGACAAAACTGTCTACAGCGTGGCTCTACAACTCAAAACACACTATTTGGCACACAATTCGTTTTAGCCAACCCGGGTATCTCACTCACCGTACGAAACCATCAGCAAGCCGCTACTTTACGTCGGTTTTCTTTGAGACAGTGGTAACGACCCTCACTGGATCTACCACTCGAGAATTAGCCTCGGACAGCCTCCGTGGCTTGTCGGGCGAGTAGCCGGCTGTGAAGCGAGAGGCCGCGGGTTCGATCCCCACACCGAGACAAATGTTTGTCTGATCCACAAATATTTGTTTCGGGGTCTCGGTGTTGTGAGACCGAAAGTCTCTCGTAGTTCCTGATACCCACGACACAAGACTCGTATCTTACTGTGGCGTCAGGACTATGTATGTGACTGTTGGGTGTATTTATTTATATTTATTATTTATATAATTAAAGCTGTAATACCTCCTTTCTCTTCATACGTTGTATCTTCGCCAGCTCGTCTGCCCTGCCCTGTCCTGCCAGCGAGTGCCATGTATCCGCGATCACCTTCTCCTCTGCGCGTTGTTTCTCTAACCTCTCATGCCGTTCTTCTATCATCTGCTTTCTCTCACGGGCCGTCGCCATACGTTGCTCCGTGCGTTTACGTTCGGCTGTATAAATAAATTAATTAAATATAGTTTAGGGCCTCACCTATATAAAAACTTTCATAAGCATTGATTAGTTAAACACTGTTTTCGTCTCTTTCTAGCCTTTTTACAATTGGCGTTGACAGAGAAAGACAAAAGAGTGTTTAACTAATCAATTAAGTAACTTTTATAAGTAAAGCCCTTAGTATCAGGCATGTAGAAAAAAAGTTACTTTTATCTTTTATCGAAAGAATTGTATAAATCAAGTCGAAAATAAAAAGTTAGAAGCTATTTCAATCTGCTGGAAGTGGTAGTTGTCAAATGACGGAAAAGGGATGCACGACATGCCAGTCTTGCATAGATGGGCCCATAGTGGGGACATCTCACTATCTCGCTCGCACGCATGCACCGTAACAGCCATTTTATTGTGACGTCAAAGTTTGTGTCGTCGTTATTTGTCCAAGAGCCTCCCTCATCACATTTGAATGCCTTCTAATTATTTTTTTATGGACGGATTAATGAAATTATTTCTGTAAATGTTTCAGGGTAACATAACCGATTGATTTAAATAATTAAAATTCAAATCAGCTACCTTATCTAAAGAAATAAACCACCAAACCTTCCTCTTCCTTCCTGATGTCCTCGTCCCACATGGCGCGGAACCGTCGCGCCTCCTCCTTCAACATCTCCTTCTCTCTCTCCCTCTGTACCCTCCTCTGTTCGAGACCGCTACTAAAGAAATAAACCACCAAACCTTCCTCTTCCTTCCTGATGTCCTCGTCCCACATGGCGCGGAACCGTCGCGCCTCCTCCTTCAACATCTCCTTCTCTCTCTCCCTCTGTACCCTCCTCTGTTCGAGACCGCTACTAAGGAAATAAACCACCAAACCTTCCTCTTCCTTCCTGATGTCCTCGTCCCACATGGCGCGGAACCGTCGCGCCTCCTCCTTCAGCATCTCCTTCTCTCTCTCCCTCTGTATCCTTCTCTGTTCGAGTTGTTTGTCCGTGTACTGCTTGCACTCGAGGTCGCGTCTGAGACGCTCGATCGTGTCTTGTTCCATACGCGCCGCCTAAATATCAAAATTAGCTTCAAAACTATTATAGCATATAAATGCTATAATAGTTATGCTATATTTATAAATAATAGTAAAAAGAACTAAAAAACACGCTTTTATAGAAAATAGAAATAAAAGAGAAAATAAATAAAAATGTATTTTATTGTAAAAAAGCGTGATATTCGGTACCACAACTTTTTAAGATTTACCTATTATCTTTATGAGCCAGTACCTATTAACACTAGTCGGCTGTGTAGGCTTTCTCTAAAATCCTGTTGACCTACCCCGGATTTCCGCTAACCGCTTCTCAATTTTTTTTTTACCAAGCACGGCAAAGTCACTGCACTACACCTGGCACCAGTCCAAAAACTAGCAACCACCGACATATAATGACTATCGCCTATCGGTGGTCACCAAAATCATGCCGGCATGAATAAATGCTTCTTCTCTCTTCCGGATATATACTGACTGATCCTCGATCACGACCCACACAAGGTGTGTGGGTCATTATGGCTGGTTGTAATACCATATGTACCGTACATATGGTGGTCGCTACCCGGGTGGATATGAATATACTACCACCAGCAAAATGTACCTATATCTTTGTTAATCGGGAGAAATCACTTAAAATGGTTATTCTTACGTCCTTGAACCCAAGATACGTACCCGTATAGAAAATTCCAAAAATAAAGTCTCACTTAATATTCCATTAAAATACTACTGAGGTTTTATGTAGATAAATATCACAGGAAAATATTTTTTACCGAAATCGATACTTGAATACTATGTGTTTTTTATCGATTCTTAATTATCGATTTTTCCCACGAACACACTTTGAATATAAGGCTAGTCATATTTACATTTTGTTTGATTGCTATCGACAAATAGTGTGAATATATTGTGCAATACTTAGATATTTAAGGATTAAGGTTTTGAGATATTTATTTCTCTACAAGAATTACATTCACTTATTGAAATAAAACTAATTAAGACGGATTTTATCGCAGTTTTTTTTATTAAAAAACCGCGAATCAAATTAAAAATGAATTTAGCAAAACAAAATCAGTATCTCCATTTGAACTTGCTGTGGCCGTTTGCGTAAGTAGGTCCAATTAATAAATTGCTGCCGTCAAATAAGCCGTTATTACGCGCACAGATGTAATGCAAATAGTGATGTGATTGATTTTATCGATGTTAATAAAATGGGGAATAAAACTAGCGTGAAATTTTAGCATGTCTAAATTTTCTTATGCACTCACTGTCAGGTGTACTTTACTACTCTTAAATATGACCATACATTTCTCTAACACGTTATGTATCTGGACATATTGCGTGGTCAATAAATTTCCTAGGATTCGTTTGTTCCTACGAGACTAATCCGGTATTACAGCAGAGTGTTTTTTATAACATAGGCCGGCAAACGAGTGGGTCACCTGATAGTAATTGATTTCCACCGCCCATGTAAGCCCACAATACTAGAAGAATCATGGACACGTTGCCGACGTTAAAGGAAAGGGATAATTAGAAATTGGGAAGAGGAGTGGGATTTGGGCCTCCGGATATCTCACTCACCCTACGAAACGCAGCAAGCCGCTACTTAACGTCGGTTTTCTGTGAGACAGTGGTAACCGACCCGGTCGAGCCGGCCCATTTTGTAGACAAAACTGTCTACAGCGTGGCTGTACCACTCGAATGTGTTGTACACACCAAAGCGTCAGACTCCTTCATGGCGACTTCATGCCACATCTTCTCAAACTCGATCTCTGCCATCTTCATCGCTTGCCTCTCACGCATTTGGTAAAGTTGGATTTCTGCAGCTTCTTTGGCACGCAGTTTGAATATACAAGGCAGTACGTGGACGCATTTTGATCTGAAGAAAAAAAGAAAATGGATTTTATTGTGTAGGACTATAGGTATACAAACGTATATACATATGTGTAGGTATATAAAAGAAAATAATTGAATAAGAGTGAAGGTGGCCAAAGAGGTGTGTAAGGATCGTAGCAGGTGGAAGTCCGTTGTCTCTACCTACCCCTATGGAAAACAGGCGTGAGTCTATGTATGTAAGGAAAAAAATGAGAAACAAAAAATATACAACTAATAATTATTTATACCAGCAACACTACTGACACACTTGACCACTGACAAAAATCTACAAATATTTTTTTTTTTTTTTTTTTTTTTTTATCCTGGCACGGCAAAGTGACTACGCTACACCTGATGGTAAGTGTAGCGCAATCCAAGAATATTGTCGACCAACGATACACAATGTGTCCATCGTTGGTCGTACGTCGGCCACGTAGCGTTGGACGTCCACCTACAAGGTGGACAGACGACCTGATAAAGGTCGCAGGAAGTCGCTGGATGTAGGCCGCTTACAATAGGTCAGTCTGGAAATCTTTGGGGGAGGCCTATGTTCAGTAGTGGACATCCTGCGGCTGTGGCTAATGATGATGATGATTCAATTGATGTAAATCCTCACAGCGGCGTATCCTTGTACTTGTCGAGATGTTCTTTCTTGCGTTTCTCTAACAAGTACTGCAGACGGTTTTGTTTCTCCTGCCATATAGCCTCAGCGCCGGCTTGCGCTTGCTCAACAAATTTACGAATATTCGCTTCTTCCTCGGCCTTGAATAGCTCCAACAACCTGGAATTAGTAGGATTGATGTCTTGGCCGATCCCAATATCCTGTTTACTGACAGATTTGCTGACTGGCAGTACATTATAAAGTAAGTAAAGATCTGTCAAAACACTATTGATATTAAGGAAATCTATCCATAAATAGAATAAATGTAACGGCCTTTATTATAATCAATAAAGGCCACAATAAATACACCCGACAGTCATACACATAGTCCTGACCCCACACTAGGTTAACCTGTATTGTGGATGTCAGGAACTACGAGGGACTTACGGTCCCACAACGTCCAGACCCGAAACATATCGCTGCTTTAAAACAAAAGGGCCACAAATCAAAAATTTTCAAAATCCTTTTTATTGTAAAAATTCAAATGTTGTCGGTTATATTTTCATAATTTAAAAAGATCCCCATGAATTTCTCACTTTAAGCAATAAAAATACTACTGACGTCTTTTTTGTATTTTCGAATTTACGCTGCAACATATGTGCAAAGCTGCCATTTTGTGAGTTGCGGCCCGAACGTTGACGAAAGTGCACGTTTGTTTCGTGCTAAAGGGCCATAACGCTAAAAAATCCCTTGATTAAACTTTTATTATTTAAACAAAAGTGCCATATTTTGAAAATCGTCCGTTTTGCATATAATATTCATGTAAGTATCACATATTTTACTTAATCAAAAGGACCATATTGCAAAAAAGCCTGTTTTGTCTATAACACTTTATAGGAGTTGTAATAACAATTTAAAAACAAAAGTACCATATTTTGAAATAAGTATGTTTTGCATAGAAGATGCATTTAGGAGATAATAATTACGTTGTTTCAAAAGGGACATGTTAGGAATACGTCCGTTTAGCTGGTGATTTTTTCTAGGTTATAGTAATTATTAATGAATAAAAGTTATTATTTTGATATACATTTGCATTGTATATGTCGTGGCATGAAGAAGACGAGGCAGGCGCAGAGCACGCGCCGCCCTGCAGAATGGCCGTGTCGGAGCATAAAGAGTACAGACACTGAATTGAACTATTTAAATAACGTTATTCTACGTCAATTGTCGGTACCGCCACTCATATTGATAATTTGAGGGTGGTTTGCGTTGTTTATCCAGTAATTCTACTTTCGAAGTAGGGATAATGAAAATCCCTCTATATAAAGTGGCGTCTTGTCATTTCAAGATCAGTTGAGTTCCGTCCGTGAGTCGTAACAGTCGGGAACTGCTAAAATTATGGCAGACTAGAGTCATTTGAGTACAGTGTCAATCTTAATAACTAGTTGACCGCAAATAACGTGATTTATAACCGCGAAGTGTTTCGGTTCAAAGTGTTAAAGTATCCTCAGCACTGTAACGGGTGGTTTTTCTGTCGCCGGCTCTTTTTCCCACCTAAGATTGTACCTCCGAGCCGGTAGTAACTTAAAAGAGTGAATAAACGATAGAGTGATAACCCTGTGTCGTTATTATTGAGAGTTTTCATTCGCCGTACATCTTGACCACATCAAGTAAAGACTAAGGGTTGTAAAACCCTCTTCTCTGACACATCTACATGGAGCTCGCCGCGTCATATATTTATTTTTAAAAGTAAAATCATGTTATTTTATAATTAAATAGACTGTTTTTGCTTATTATTTTTATTGTAAGTTTCTTTTATTAAGGTAAAGGTTTATTTTATGCATTTTAACATTTGTTTTAATTATTTTTTATATAATGAACAATTGAGCGCATAGGATACTCAACATGGTAAAGTACAAAAACCAAATCAAGCAGCCAAATGACAATGATGAAACTTTATTTAAAAACAGCGACGTTGAAAGTGATCCCTGTATTGAGAAGATGAATAACGCACCAGCATTGAATGACTCCTCGGACAGTGGTTCCATTCCTGATAGTCAATACAATCTCAGTTTATTGATTTTTTATTTGTTTTTGTTTGTATTTGATTAGTAAGTAATTTTAAAATTTAAATTAAAACTTACCAATTACTTTTAAAGGGCACTCTGAAATCACCGCCACGAATAACATTTAACAACGTTTTAGTTAAAAGAAAAGAATCAGTTTGCTACCTTGGGCTAGTTTTAGAACGATTTTTTTCTTTTCTGGAGCATATTAAAAACGTGTGAGAAAAGTATAAACGTAATTTTTATGCCTTGACAAGGATATCAACTTCGACGTGGGGTCTATCATTTAGCACATTAAAAGTCATCTATGGAGCTATTTACTTGGGATGTATTTGCTATGGATCACCTGTATGGGCTGATAGGGCTACTATCGGTGCCGTACGAAGAAAACTGCTCCAAAGCCAACGCCTGGCGTTGATATTCTTGTGTAAGGCGTATAGAACAGTTAGCACCGAAGCTTTGGTGTCCTTGCGGGTGTACTTCCAGTCGATCTGGAGGTGCAGCGTCGCACCGCTATGTACCTGTTACTCTACGAAAGAAAATATGGACAAAAGCTTTCTTACGTCGCGGGAGCTATTAAGAATCAGTCGACTTTTCAAATCGTGCTCCGAAAATTACAACGATCTACTAAACGAATGGCAATGGCGATGAGATAATTCTACTAAGGGACGGCATCTGTAGCAGTACTTTCTGTCGGTTTGCGATCGTCTAACAAAAACTTGGGTAGAAGTTGATCATTGTGTTTCCCAATTTCTCACGGGTCATGGCAACTTTAAGTTAAAACTGTTTTCATTTAGGTTGGTTGATTCGGCTGCGTGCCCATGCTCTACACTTAACCGCCGGTATGAGCAATCCGCAAATCATATTCTTTGGGAGTGTAGTCTCTGGCAACATGAGCGCAACATTATGTTAGACAGTATGCAAATAACATCTGGAGCTGTATACTATATGGATCTTGTGGAGACTAGAAAGAATTTCCGGCGTTTTTGCCATACCTATTATTGGAATCAAGTATAACAGCTCGCGTGATAGGACCCACTTAATGACATCCGTGGTGCTTTACATCTGGCTTCTCCAGTTGTAAATGTCCTTACACTTGAGGTTAATACCTCTTCAATTCATTATTTTGACTCCCGCTTTGCTATGGAGGGAAGTGGACAATTAATATTTCCAACTCTTCCCTAACCTGATTAATTTCGTTGCGGGACAAAGACATTTAGGCATTTCCAGAGACTCGCCAAGGTTCACTGCTCGGTGTCGACAAAAATGCATGCCACTGTTGATCCTGGTGCACAGGAGTTACAGTGGCGGGTGTGTGGGCGGGATAGTCTCTACAAAAGAAAGTAATGTTTTTGTAGCATTTCTTTATATTTCACAGAAGAAAAAGTTGTTTTAGTAATTATTTTTATGTGACATGGTCACTTTCTTTGGTTTATAATATATTTTTTCTAATTTGTGTAAGCTATGGTACAAAATGAACCATGAATACATATTATTTTTAAAACTTGTGACTGTTTTGTTAAATTTTCCCCATAATTCAAACAATATCTTTATATACAAAAGAGACATATCTGCTCATAACTTTTTTTTTAGAAAAAAATACACATAACCGAATTAACCATTAAAAGCAGATTAAAAATATCTTTCTAACAGTGTATAACACCTATTTATCAGTTTTAAAATCACAGAGAAATTATACAAAAACTGATTTTGAAAACTTTAAATGGCTCTCCTGTAAAATTAGGTCTATTCGCGTTGTGGCCCTTTTGTTTTGAAGCAGCGATATATTTCCGGAGCACACAAACATTTGTCTCGGTGCGGGGATCGAACACACGACGTCTCGCTTCGCAGCCGGCTTCTCGCCCAATGCGCCACCAAGGCTTTATTTTCCTTTTTGTTTATCCGAGCACAGCAAAGTGACTGCACTATACCTGACGGTAAGCGTAGTGCAATCCAAAAAACCAATGAATTTATCGGTAGTCACCAGAGTCATGCCGGCCTGTATAACTGCTTGACCCCTCTTCGGAAAGGGAAGAAGGAAATCGAGGGGCCTATTGATTGCGTATTCTTAGCTGAAGTTCCCGAAGCGCATTACTTAAATTTACTGGGCAGGCATTATATAGAGTTCAGGTTCTCAAATATATTTCGTCCACTGCCCCCTTTGAGAATCAATATTTTTCCTTCTTTTCTTCCTTCTCTCCTCCCTTCTTTTCCTTTATATAATTATTGTGGATTTTATTGTAAAAAAAACAATGATTTCTTACGTTAACGCGAATGTTACACATTGAAATAAAAACTAATTCAAATGGATTTAATAGCAATTTTTTTTTAATTTTAGTTTTTATTGCTTTCAAAACATCGGAACCAAAATCAAAAATAAAAAACCGCGATAAAATCCGTTTTAATTAGTTTTATTTCAATTAAAAAAAAAAGCTCTACCGTAAAGTTCACGTATAGGCGCTTAGTATTTTTGCGTTTCCAGTGACGATATGTAAAGTATAAAGGTACCAACGCTTAACCATAAAGTCTAATAAAATAACCTTTGCCTCTTCTTCTTGACATCTTCCTCATAAGAGGCCATGCACAGATCCACTCTGCGCGCCATATTGTTAATTAGTGATCTGAAAATGTTAAAATCCGTTTAAATTAGTTTTATTTCAATGATTAATATTCGCCTAAACATAAGAAATCACCTTTAACTGATGTTACAGAAAGATTCGGCATGAAATTTACGACCTGCCTGACTCAGACGTCAACTTCCCTGGGAAGAACTTCGCACCAAAGAAGGTGAATGAGAATTTCGTTTTCTTTGTAAAAAAGATTACCTGCGATCACATCGTATAAAGAAATCACTGTATTGTGTGTCTTTTAATTCCTTGAGTTTGTTCTCGGCGCCCCGTCTCTGTTCCTCTTCTAAGGCGCGTAATTTTTTCACGAACTTCTCATAGCGGAATGTGGAATTGAGGACTCTGGATGTCTGTTAATGCATAAATACGGGCAGATTTTCATTTCGCTGGTGGGAAGATATTTGTATCCGACCGGATAGCGACCACCGTACACTGGTGTTAAAACCTGCCATAGTGACCCACCTTGTGTGGGTCGCGTTCCAGGGTCAGCCAGTGTATATCCGGTTCTCCCGAGGGGCTTGCAGCATGCCTTATGGTTGGTTGGGGCGGGTACAGGGGTACATTCTTGTATTATTGTGCATGCATTGGTCATCCGCCTGTCCTGTCGCAGGCCCCTCGATTTGCTTCTTCCCTCTCCGAAGAGGGAAGAAGCATTTTGGCCGGCATGATTCTGGTGACCACCGATAAACTCATTGTGTTTTTTGGACTGCACTACGCTTACCATCAGGTGTAATGCAGTCACTTTGCCATGCCCGAATAAAAAAAAAGAAAAAAGATTTTTCAACTGATTGTATTAGATGCCAGCAGAATTACTAGCGCTTTGTTTCAATGCAGTACATTGCGGAGCTGAGGTCTGATTTCGGCGATAATGTACCACACATGCTAGTGGTAAGATATTCATATCCGCCCGGATAGCGACCACCGTACACATGGTGTTGCACAAACTTGCAATAGTGACAAGCCTTGTGTAAATTACGTTCCAGGATCAGCCAGTGTATATCCGGTTCTCTCGAGGGTCTTACGACCTGAATTAATGGTTTTTGGGGTAAGTATAGGGTATCCTTGTATCCCTGTGCCTACATCGGTCATTCGCTTGTCCTGTCGCCGGCCCTTCGATTTGCTTCTTCCGTCTTTGGAGTGGAAAAAAGGATTTATATAGGCCGGCATGATTCTAGTGACCACCGATTAATTCATTGTTTGGTCGTTGGTTTTTTTTACTGCACTGCGCTTACCATCCGGTGTAGTGCAGTCACATTGCCGTGATCAGATAAAAATCAAAGATTTTCTTACCATGTTTTTTTATCATTTTAATAATAATAATAAAATAATAATAATAAAAACCATTTATTGCCACAAACACATACACATACAATATCTTAATAATATTTTATAATAGTGATTTAGTGGCAAAAGGAGTGAACTCAGCTCATGTTGACAGTGAGCAGTATAACCGCCTCACCTGTCAACGCTGGTTTTCAGTTCTCCCCATTTTATTTTTATTTTTTTTTACTCTGTGTGATGTCTTACATAAGCCGAAAAAGAATCTATCTACCGGCAGTCCTAAAAATGTAGCACTTTCTCATCAAACAAACGTTTTTTTAATAGCTTGAATAACGAAAGAAGCTGGTCGCTTGATAGTAAGCGCCACGCCTGCCCATACACAGAAGCAACACCACACAGAACATTGAATTACAATGCATTGGACTGCGCTCGTCACCCCGAGATCCGTCTCATAAAACCTAGTACACTGATTTCAATGCCCTTCATACCGAATTACAACAGTGCTTACACACTGGTTGACGGCAGAAATGGATAAAGCGGTGGTACCAACGGTGGTGGGTGGTAGTTTGAGTGGTAAGGCCACGCTGTAGATAGCTTTGTCTACAGCACGAATGGGCTGGCTCGACCGGGTCGTTACCACTGTCTCACAGAAAACCGACGTAAAGTAGCAGCTTGCTGCTTCGTTTCGTACGGTGAATGATATATTCGAAAGCCCAAATCCCCTTCCCCGTCCCTTAATTATCCTTTCCCTATAACGTCGGCAACGCGCCTAATTTTTCTAGTATTGTAGACGCACATGGGCGGTGATCACTTACCATCACCCACTTACTCGTATGCCGGTTTATGCTATAAAAAAACAACACAGACAGACTCTTGCACAAGGTAACTACCACCTGCTATTGCTAGTAAAATAGAAAATGTTCTTACATAATAACAATCAGGCACTCCTCTTGGGCCAACGCCATCTTTAGGTATCTTCTGGCGTACCTGCTGTGGTGGTTCATACATTATTCTGAACTTATTCGTATGGCCTTTGCGGTGTTACCCAAAAATATATTTCTATAAAATATACGGTGACGTCGGGTATCAAAATGACAATGGCGTCAGATTTAATTTTTTCTGCATTAAGCAAAAAGTATAAATTACTTTTTTATAGCAGAAGCCGGCAAACAAGCCATAGACTACAGGTGAAATAAATAAAAACTACTTGTAGTTTACTATCCATTTATTTTGCAATAAAAGTTAGTAATAAAAACATAACTTATTTTTATAAGAGTTAACATAATTTCTAATACAAAAATATAATATAAAAAAGTCCCAGAATCGAGATCATTACTTAATCAAATTAAGTATTACAACACATCCTTTTGCGGCAGGGTTTAACAAAAATGATAATAAAAATAAATAAGATCAACTGCTATAAAAAAAAAAGAGTTCAACAAACATTAATCCAAAAAATCAACTATAAAAAACAAACATAAAAAGATTTTTTCTCTTCCCACCTATACATACATAGTTATACATAGTTTAACAAAAACTATTAAAACAACATCTTATAGACTATATCAGTCTCTCAAAACACTTTTTTCAGTCTTAATAATTTTTAAATCACAATCAAGAATGGACCCCATACAAATAAAGAATAGGGTCTTTGTATGCCAATTGGCACGCTTGGTTTGGAACAGCAAACCGAAAAACAGGGAAAAATATAGATATGGCAACATTTTTCAATATTAAATGACAGACAACAGCCAAGACAGTTTATTTCCGCCTTTAAAAATTGCACGAACGCAATATTAAAATGCGATTATTTCAATATTTCAATTTAATTGGTATTTAATTAATAAATACAACATAAAATTTAAACTGAGCATAAAGCATTTTCATTACTAAGTAACGGGGCTTAAACGTTTTCAGTACTCAGTGTCGGAACATAAAACTCAATAATGTAGCATAAAATATTTTCAGTACTCAGTAATGGTGCAGCAAATATTTTCTGTACTCAATAAAGGAGCATACAGTATTTTTATTACTCAATAACACAGCATAATTTTATTTTGGTACTCAATAACGGAGCCGCAAATATTTTTTGTACTCAATAACGGAGCATAAAGTATTTTTTGTACTCAATAACGGAGCATAAAGTATTTTTGGTACTCAATAACGGAGCATAAAACATTTTCCGTACTTAATAACGGAGTATAAACCATTTTTAAGTACTTAATAACATTAATTGACATTACTGAGTAGTTATCGAATTCTAAGAAATGATTATTCAATACTTAATCACAATTGACTTATTTAAGATTTCCGATTCGAACTGCCGCACTCAGACACTAAACTTTCTGAGTGTGACAATTAAGTATTCAACATGAATGTATCAAAATATATCTTAAGTTACGACAAGCCCGTATATAGAGAAGGAGAATGGGACATTTGTCGCCACAAAATATTTCGCATTTTACATAATATAGCATGTTTTTTTTATATCTACAGTATGCTATTTGGCGTGCTATTTAATAGCATCGTGCCTTATACCCTTATACAATATCAACCCCAAAGTTGAACAAACAACTCTATATAAATATCATGAAGTGCGGGGGATCCTACCACAACTTTATTCGGAGACATTACAACCAACTCTCGATTTATCAACATTAAATTAGCACTGTTGGGTAGCAGGTTCATTTTGGACAGGTCTAATCGGAAACAACTAGTATCGCCGCGCGGAATTGGATCTGTGATCTCTTTCAATTCACCCTCCCATACGTACGGCTCGCCCGATACTTTGTTGTATATAGTTATTTTGCCGCATTTCGTCGGTTCGTCGTCAGTTAGCGCCTGAAAAAGAATTACTAACTTAGTGTTTGTTATGGCAAATAAATACATAAAATTGAGGTGATTGTGCATTTAGGGGGGCAACATTTTTATTTTTTGATTGGTTTTTCCCCGCGTGGTCAGTAAATGCGATATCAATAAAAATAAGTCCAATTACGTTCAACGGTTAAGACTTGATTGAATAAAAAAACATCTAAACACAAGTCCCTTAATTCACAAACATCCAACAATAAACATCCAAACTTTCATATTTACATTAACTATAGTAGTAGGATCTGATGGGTTGGAATGGTGAAGGCTACGTTGGAAAACTTGGATTTATGTTCAGCAATAATCTTATAATAAATCCAAATTTTAACGATAAGAAGCATCATCGAACCTTCATTTTATAAGAAGGTTAGTAGGTAAGTGTTATAGTGTGATTCACTGCCCATGAATGCCCACAATACCGGAAGTTGGATGGTTGAGTTGTCAAACTTGAAGCAAAAGGATAGACGATTAGGGCCTCCGGATATCTCAATCACCAGACAAAACGCAATAGCGAGCAGCTATTTCATGTCGGTTCTTTGAAAGCCAGTGGTGACCCGATCGAGCCGGTTCATTCATGGTTAGCACAAATTATTGTCATTGTCTATTACACTGTCTATTACTCAAAAAAGAACAAAATATGTCACTGTGTGTAAATTAAAAATATATGTAATTTTATTTAGAGGTAACTTGTCCGTAATCACCAGCACTACTAACAGTTTTACATTTTCGGAAGTGATTTTTTTTTATCCAAACACGGCAACGTGACCGCACTACACCTGATGGTAAGCGTAGGGCAGTCAAAAAAAAACTAGCGACCACCGACAAACAATGAGTTCATCGGTGGTCACCAGAATCATGCCGGTCTGTATAAATACTTCATTATTAGTATTTATACATAATAATTACTCTTTAGGTAATAATAGTTTGTGTTCTATTACCTATTGTGAGGATGGACAATTATACACGAGTGTTGAGTAGCATGGTTTATTCGCGACTCCGTATACAGAACTACTTACTGGCGGTCGCAGCCGCCTCTATATTATACATAGAAATACTACATACTAAGCAAATATTATATTGCATTCGTCACTCACGCATACTTCACGCTATCACAAACATAACCTACTTTACATGTGTGTCCCTACAAGAGGGAATTATCCGACTCACGTGTAATGCGGTCATGAAGTGGTGTGGGTCCTCATACATCGCGCTCAGTACGAACAGCCGCCCGTCGTGAGACACCACGCGGCGGCTCCACGCCCCCTCGCCCCCCGACGAGCCCCCCTCGTCCCCCCGCACGCCCCCCGACAGCGCGCCCAACGAGAACCGCACGCGACACGATCCCGACTCCGCGCATTCTATATCCGAAGGATGTTCCTGAAAAATTAAAAAAAAAAAAAAAAAAAAACAATACACAAATAATAGATACAAAAAAAACTGTGTTTTTTTACCCGAGCACGGCAAAGTAACTGCACTACACCTGATGGTAAGCGTAGTGCAATCCAAAAGACCAGCCGATAAACTCATTGTTTATCGGTGGTCACCAGAATCATGCCGGACTGTATAAATGCTTCTTGCCTCTTCGGAGAGGGAAGAAGCAAATCGAGGGGCCTGCGACAGGACAGGCGGATGACAGATGCAGGCACAATAATACAAGAATGTACCCCTGTACCCGCCCCAACCAAACATCAAGTCCTGTAGCAAGCCCCTCGGGAGAACCGGATATACACTGGCTGATCCTGGAACGCGACCCACACAAGGTGGGTCACTATGGCAGGTTTTAACACCAGTGTACGGTGGTCGCTATCCGGTCGGATACGAATATCCTCCCACCAGCAAACAATACATAAAAAAAACAAAACAGTATTTCATACCTTCCTAATATGGTGTTCCAGTATAAACTTAGGTCCAGCCCAAGTACACAGGAAGCACTGCATCTTCTCATCTATTCCTATACGCTCCATGTAGTCCTAGAATTACATTGTACATACTGTATCCCTCAATAGAGAGAAAGGAAGCATTATTGGCAGGTGTAAGGTGTTATATTTGAGGCTATCAGCGCAAAAGTGGTGTAACCCACAATTCCCGTTAGATACGTTTTTGGTGTAAAATACATTGTTTTTATTATTAAAAATATTGTATTTTACACCAAAACCGTATACATTATTCGTTACATAATCTATATATATAAAAATGAATCGCTGTGCGTGTGTCTCGCCAAAACTCGAGACTGGCTGTACCGATTTGGCTAATTCTGATCTTGAAATATTTGTGGAAGTTCAGGGAAGGTTTACCCGGTGAGAAAAAATGAGTAACATAAATAAATAGTAAAGGAAAACACTAAAAACGACAACTTAATTTTTCAGTACAAACTGTTCCTGGGTATGATAATAAGTAAAGGAAAACACTAAAAACGACAACTTAATTTTCCAGTACAAACTGTTCCTGGGTATGAAACAATTGATGTCTTTTTGATGACAGGACAGGACAGGGACAGGGACAGGGACAGGGACAGGGACAGGGACAGGGACAGGGACAGGGACAGGGACAGGGACAGGGACAGGGACAGGGACAGGGACAGGGACAGGGACAGGGACAGGGACAGGGACAGGGACAGGGACAGGGACAGGGACAGGGACAGGGACAGGGACAGGGCAGGACAGGACAGGACTGTCCCACCGGGGGGAGGTGGAAGACGACCTGAGTTAGGTCGTCGAAGTCAATTAAATGTGCGACGGGCTACCTCACGTGCAATGGTGCAGTACCTCACTTAATTGCATTTAATGTAATTAAACATTTGTATTAAGTTTTTACCACATTTTACACAAATATATGTATGTGATACGAAGATCACCGGGTCATCTAGTAATATATAATAATATTCGTATATAATACATAAAACCGTACCAAAACAATTGTGGGTTACACCACTTTTGCGCTGATAGCCTCATTTATAATTGGACCTACAACAATTGAGGCTGCTAGAACCAGAGTGGCCTAACTGCATTTTGATCACTTTTGACCTATTTGTATTTTCGTATTTTAAAAATGTTAATCTACAAGACTAGACCGGCCTAAAATTGGTAACATCATCTTGACATAGATGGCAGTACAAGTCCTTTTCGACCGTAGTTTAAATTGTCGAAAATAAAAATACGTTAAAAGTCATCAAAATGCAGTTAGGCCACTCTGGTTCTAGCAGCCTCAATTAGGAACCAACCCACAGCAAGTTCAAATGGGGAGTTTTGGCGGGAATTCTGACAGTGCGGTTCATCGCTTATTTTAATTTATTTCATAAATTGGTTTAGAGTTGTGTTTGTTGTATAAAAGTGGTGTGGATTTGTTCAATAAACATTGACGGTGATGAACAGTATATGGAAACATTGAAATAAGTGAATTAAGAATCGTACTGAAAGGAGTTAACACCAAAACTCCGACAAGACCTTGAAATCGACCGCACCCGTGTTTCATCGTTCTTGTAAAAATACTTGAGAATAAATTATACTTGACACTGGTTAAATGCATAATACTGCGAAAGCCATAAATAAAAAAGAAAGTTCAAATGGAGATGCTGATTTTGTTTTACTAAATTCAATAATAAAATAATCAAAATTTAGGAATAAAATATTAGGCAAGGCTGAACTTTGACATATACGTGTATAATATTTCTGTTTTTTTTTTGGAACGAAGTTCCTTACGGCAGGCTTGGAGGGGATAGGGATTTCGCTGCGTGACCGAACTGAAAAAAATGTGATAGTAAAACCGTAAGAAAAATGCGTGGAAAAAATGCGTGGAATAAAAGCGTTAAATGAGAAGTACGCAGGCGCGACAGTCGCATAACCAGCCAGCGTTAGTTCCTTTTTTAAAATGAAATTCATTCAGCCAGTTATAATTGAAGTATATAAAAATACTCCTTCGATTTTTAAAAGATTACGCTAGCTCGTTATTATTTATAATTACATAAGTTGATAAAAAATGCTATACAATAGCTTTACCGCGGCAGTCTCCGAGTGCCACACGTCTTTTTTTTATTTCTATTTTTCTGTTCTATTTCTATGTAATTTTATGTTGTCAAACAAAAATAAAGAGACATATTTTGTTATTTTAGTTGATAATTTGAATTTTTTGCAATTTGTGTCGATTGTACATTAGCCGAAGGAACTTCGTTCCTACCTGGTGTCCCACGACACACACCAATTTTTTTCATTTTATTTTGCTGTTATTTAATTATGTTACAATTTGATTTCTGTTGCTTATATTTAATTTTATTATTTTTAATGATGCTTAATTTAATATTTAATGTGTTTCAATAGTGTGGCATATGCGGTGGTTGCATATAACCAGAGTTGCGATTACTTTTTATTTACAATGCATGTGTTGAATTTTATAGAATTATTGTTAACTCCGTTTGCAACCCTAAATAAATAAATAAACAAAAACAGAACGCAGTGGCGTTGCAGTACACTCACCCCATCTTGACTGATCAGTTCGAAGGCATCTTCTACCATCTCGGGTATGGTGGCACTCGCGCTCAAACCACGACCGCTCACCATCGACGACGGTGACGAACTTAACACTGAAAACGGTGACAATGCTGGTGGGAGGGTAGCTGATATTTGTTTTATAGCATTGACCGACAAACGAGCAAATGGTAGAGCCAAGCTGTAGACAATTTTGTCTACAGCATGAATGGGCTGGCTCGACCACGCTCGTTATCACTGTCTTACAGAAAACCGACGTAAAGTAACGGCTTGCTGCTGCGTTTCGTACGGTGAGTGAGATATCCGGAAGCCCAAATCCCCTCCCCTTCCCAATCCCTAATTATCCATTTCCTTTAAGGTCGGCAACGCGGTCATGATTCTTCTGGTGGTGGGCGTACATGGGCGGTGGAGATCACTTACCATCAGGTGACCCACTTGCTCGTTTGCCAGCCTATGCTATAAAAAAAAAACTACATATTCCCACATACCTTCGTCGCAAGTGAATATCCTTCTGGAAGGTTCGTTCTCGGCTGCCCGTAAATAATCATTTATTCGAAAGTTGCTTATTGTCTCGTAAGGATTATCCCGCGGGGACGCTAAAAAGTAAATAAAACTCTGGTGACCATCGATAAACTCATTGTTTGTCGGTGGTCGCTGATTTTTCGGACTGCACTACACTTACCATCAGGTGTAGTGCAGTCACTTTGCCGTGATCGGATAAAAAAAAAACAACGTATTACAGAAAGATGTGGTCAAACAAACAAACAAACAAACAAACAAAAATCTTATCGATCGATTAACATAGACAATTGACTTTGAACAACATTAAATGATAAACAACTGCATTTTTGTCTCACTCTAGCATTGTTATTCTCGCTCACGCACTTCACTCAATTTTATAGTAATGTAATCGATCTTATGGATTGTAAGAAGCGATTTAAATGAACGTGAAATTATGGAATGTCTAGATTTTGTTAAGATCTGGTACCATAAACGCTTACTGTCTGTTGTACGTAGATTCCTAAAATGGATGCAAATACACAATAACATTTCAACCCACATCAGATAAAAATTGAGATATCGATTTTATTCATTAACTTAAATAAATAATTAAAAGTTCTATTTTGATTTTTTTTTCCAGAGAATCTAAAATTTCACGTTAATTTAAATCGCTTCTTATAATCCATAAGATCGATTACATTACTACAAAATTGAGTGAACTGCGTGAGCGAGAATATCAATGCTAGAGTGAGACAAAAGCTGAGTTGTTTATCATTTAATGTTGTTCAAACTCGATTGTAGACATGTTACTCATTCGATAAAAAAAAGGAATTTTATTTAGCAATGCAATCGCGTTTGTTACTACGGAGCATGAAATACTTAAAATACATTTGACCACACCTTTCTTGAACACGTGGAATATCAACCCCGCACTACTGTCCCACTGCTGGGCACGGCCTCCACCTATGAGAGGGGTTAGGCCTTACACCACGCTGGCTTGATACGGGTTGGAGACTTCACACACCATCGAATTTCTTTATGGAGAACTTTCAGGTCCATAGATTTTTCCTTCACCATTAAAACGAATGATAATTATCAACACACATATAAGCCCCATAATAGAGCTGCAGGAAAGAAGTAACATAAAACAACATGCATGCATGATGAAGTAGAATGAAGGAGGCCAAAGAGTTATTCAAGGATGGTAGCAATTAGCGATGCGTGGAAATCAGTTGTATCTGCCTGTCCTTTTAATAAAATGAGTATACAGGGTGACTTTTAAATCACCAGCAACCTCGCAGGACTAGATAGCTAACCCCATAAGGAACAACTTTTGTTCTACGAGTTCGGACATAATACAATAAAAAAAATTACTGAATGACAGACGACTGGCGCCTAGATAAATGGGTCAAATTCAAAGGCACTTTCCCCCCCTTCCTCTAACTTCGCAGGGGTTTGTTTACGCAATCTTTGCGATGCGCGTAGAGTTATAAACATTCAAGCCGGTAATTAAATTAATACTTATTTTTATATGAAAATAAAATCTAACAAAATATCAAAAGTCGTAGAACAAAAGTTGTTCCTTATGGGATTAGCTATGTAGTCCTGTTCCGTTGGTGTTTTAAACAGGGTTCGAGGATATATATCAATGGATATATATCAAGGTATATATCCGATATATATCAAGCTGGGTTCGACGATATATATCATTTTTTTATAATATATTGCAATACAAAAATTGCTTAAAAAATTAATGTTATTAAGTAATTTTTAGAGTTTGTTACTGTATTTCTACTTCCCAAATATAGATGGCGTGGGAGTAGTGTTAAACATACTCCGTAATGGTAAGTTCTAATCCATAAATGGCAACACTTCTGCCCTAAAAGAAGAATTTATGGTTTTTAGTTGATTTTGCCTTATCCAAAAACGAGTTTTCTTTTTTATAATTTTAGTATGTGTATTTAACACATATACAAACAGTATTCATAAATAAAACAATAAAATAATAATATGGCTTTCATACAAAATTGATATATATCAAACTTGATATATATCGGATATATATCATAAATATCCGATATTTTGATATTTATAATAAATATCGGATATTTTCGAACCCTGGTTTTAAAAGTAACACCGTATAGATTACGCGTATTGTATATTAGTGAAGCACTTACTAGTGTTATATTCATTGATGATTGCGGTCGGCTGTTGCATGCTGAAAGCGAGCGTGCGAGCGGAAAAGCGAAGCAAAACAGTCAAAATTAGATTAAATTATAAAACCAGCTTAATACCCGGAATACACAAGCTTTAGTTTAACCTAAGTGTTGTGTTTATCCGCCCGGATAACGACCACCGTACACATTAAAAACCTGCCATAGTGACCCACACGCCTTGTGTGGATCGCGTTCCAGGATCAGCCAGTGTACATCCGGTTCTCCCGAGGGGCTTACGACATGACTTGTTGGTTAGTTGGGGACGGTAGGGGGTGGTATAGGGGTACATTCTTGTATCCCTTGCAAGCCCCTCGATTTGCTTCTTCCCTTTTCCGAGTGTGAAGAAGCTTTTATATAGGCCGGCATGATTCTGGTGACTGCACTGCGCTTACCATCAGGTGTAGTGCAGTCACTTTGCCATGCTGGGATAAAAAAACGACCTGACCTAATCGTTAGAAAAACGTCGAAAAAATATGTCATCTTTAAATAGCTGAACACATTTACTTCAAAGTTGTGAATTATCTCGAAAAAACTGATTTTAAATAAAAAAAAAAGTGTGCGTCCCGGGACGCTCTACAGAAGCGATAACTTAAACTAATGTGGGTTATAGTGAAAGCGGAGGAGCCTGCCTACTGCTGCCGTATGCGTGAGAGAAAGGGAAACCAGACAGAGTGGCGTCGTAACGCGTTACGTTACGAAGCGGTTTACCCTCCCATAAGAAGTTATCACTTCAAAAAATCGCATTAAAATCGTCATCATGATCAATAATACAGGATAATTAATACAGGACCCCTAAAAAGCTTGTGTATTCCAGGCTTATGATGTATAAAAGCGTGTTAAGCTGATAATGGATAACACAAAGGACCTTACTTATAAAGGTTAATTAAGCATTGATTAGTTAAACACTCCTGTCTTTCTCTGTCAACGCGATTTATAAACTGGGTAGAAAGAGATGAAAATAGTTTTTAACTAATCATTGCTTATGAAGGTTTAGAGGCCCAAAATAACTTTTATGTATATAGCATAGGCCGTCAAACGAGCGAGTGGTTCACCTGATGGTAAGTGATCTCCACTGCCCATGTAAGCCCACAATACCAGAAGAATAATGGGCACATTGCTGACCTTAAAACAAAGGGATAATTAGGGATTGGGAAGCGGAGGCGGATTTGGGCCTCCGGATAGAGATATCCGGAGTGAGAACTCACCGTACGAAACGCAGCAGCAAGCCACTACTTTACGTCGGTTTCCTGTGAGACAGTGGTAACGACCCGGTCGAGCCGGCCCATTTGTGCTGTAGACAAATCTGTCCACAGCTTAGCTCTACCGCTCATAAAAAATTAAAACACCAATGACATACGTATATAATTTTAATAACCTATTCACACATCCGTGCCGCAGCGAGTGACCGTGCATGGTCATGAGAGAAAGGGAAGCCATACAAAATGGCGCCGTAACGCGTTACGTTACGTAGCGGTTTACCCTCCCATAAGAAGTTATCACTTCATTACATTGCTCTGCATTGCACTCCAGTCCGGTCAAAGTCCGGTCAGTCCGGTTAGTCATGTCAAAATCATGTCAAAGCCTTGTCAAAGTCCTGTCAAAGTCCGGTCATAGTCCGGTCAAAGCCGACTGGTCACTGTGTGACGCCACCTGGGACTTCGAAAATTCTCGAAGTTCCAAGGAGGTCGGCTAACGCAAGCTGGTAAACTGGCCCGCGTGAAGTCTCACGGAATGTTCTCGAATATTCTCGAACCTTCCGTTGATCGATGGACCGCTCGCGTTACGGAACGCAGCGGTTCACCCTCCCATAAGAAGTTATCACTTATTGAAATAAAACTAATTTAAACGGATTTTATCGCGGTTTTTTATTAATTTTGATCCCGACGTTAAAACCATAAAATTTTATAATTTTAAACTGAACGTAGATACTATAACATTAACATTTTTGGACAACCTACACCTCAGTCCTCACCGTGACCACGAAGGCTGAAAAGTCTTCGAAACGTCGGGATCAAAATTAATAAAAAATCGCGATAAAATCCGTTTCATCATCATCATCATCAGCCACAAGACGTCCACTGCTGAACATAGGCCTCTCCCAAAGATTTCCAGACCGACCTGTTGGAAGCGGCCTGCATCCAGCGACTTCCTGCGATCTTTATCAGGTCGTCTGTCCACCTTGTAGGTGGACGTTCAACGCTGCGCTTGTAAAAATCATAAAATCCGTTTAAATTAGTTTTATTTCAATGAGTAACATTCGCGTAAACGTAAGAAATCATTAAGTTATCACTTAAAAAAAATACTCACGTAGAGCTGATAATCTGTGTGCTGAACACACATTTGGTATCAGCGGCTGGTGCGATTTGAAGAAGCGGTTGATTCGTCAACATGTCACGCCTGAAGTTGTACAAACTCTCAAGCAAACTGTTTGTTGTGTTCTTCGCCATGTACGGGGGGAAGTTTAACGCTGAAAATGATCATTCGGTCACATATCAGCATATTTTTTTTAATAAATACACCATTCCATCATTTGAAGTGGACGCGCCACGCTGTAGACAGTTTTGTCTACAGCATGAATGGGCTGGCTCGACCGGGTCGTTACCACTGTCTCACAGAAAACCGACGTAAAGTAGCGGCTTGCTGCTGTGTTTTGTACGGTGAGTGAGATATCCGGAAGCCCAAATACCCTCCCCTTCCCAATCCCTAATTATCTCTTTCCTTTAAGGTCGGCAACGCGCCCATTATTCTTCTGGTGGTGGGCGTACATGGGCGGTGGAGATCACTTACCATCAGGTGATCCACTTGCTCGTTTGCCGGCCTATGCTATAAAAAAAACCATTACAAATAAATTAATTACAAACAACAAAATTACAAATAAATACATTGCAGCATTGGTGACAGCGTCCATAACGCAGCGGCCGAGTTGCCGGCTGTGAAGCGAGAGGCCGCGGGTTCGATCCCCGCACCGAGACAAATGTTTGTGTGATCCACAAATATTTGCTTCGGGTGCGGGTTGTGAGACAGAAAGTCTCTCGTAGTTCCTGATACCCACGACACAAGACTCGTATCTTACTGTGGGGTCAGGACTATGTGTGACTGTTGGGTGTATTTGTTTATTTATTTTTTATTGCAGCTCGAGAATATATTATAAATAGAGAACATATGGCCAAGCCAGGATAAAAAAAACGGAACACACAAGCTGCCATTTCACGACAACTTACTGAGACAGTGGTAACAACCCGGTCGAGCCAGCCCGTTCATGCTGCAGACAAAACCGTCCACAGCATAGCTTTACCACTTTATAACAAATAAATAAAATCAAATCATCAATTTTCATTCAAATAAATCCAGTTCTCCCGAGGGGCTTGCGACATGACTTGATGTTTGGTTGGGGCGGGTATAGGGGTACATCCTTGTATTACTGTGCCTGCATCGGTCATCCGCCTGTCCTGTCGCAGGCCCCTCGATTTGCTTCTTCCCTCTCCGAAGATGGAAGAAGCATTTATACATGCCGGCATGACTCTGGTGACCATCGATAAACTCATTGTTTATTGGTGGTTGCTGGTTTTTTGGACTGCACTACGCTTACCATCAGGTGTAGTGCAGTCACTTTGCCGTGCTCGGATAAAATAAAAAATCATCATCATCATCATCAGCCACAAGACGTCCACTGCTGAACATAGGCCTCCCCCAAAGATTTCCAGACCGACCTGTTGGAAGCGGCCTGCATCCAGCGACATCCTGCGACCTTTATCAGGTCAAAATTAAAAAAATCTAGCAGAAAAAAATTTAATCTTACTCCGTTCCGACTCCGTGCTGACTTCAACATGTATCGGCTGCATGAACCTCTTGAGATTCACATCGCTGAACTTGCTGAACACATCGCTGATGCACGGCAACTTGTCCTCAACGCATACCTGCAGGGTTCGAGGATATATTTATTATTATTTTATTATTTTAGAGTGGTAGAGCCACGCTGTAGACAGTTTTGTCAACAGCATGAATGGGCTGGCTCGACCGGATCGTTACCACTGTCTCACAGAAAACCGACGTAAAGTAGTGGCTTGCTGCTGTGTTTCGTACGGTGAGTGAGATAACCGGAAGCCCAAATCCCCTCCCCTTCCCAATCCCTAATTATCCCTTTCCTTTAAGGTCGGCAACGCGCCCATGATTCTTCTGGTGTTGGGCGTGCATGGGCGGTGGAGATCACTTACCATCAGGTGACCCACTTGCTCATTATGCTATAAAAAAAAAAAATGTGTGCGTGTACTAGTGTACACACGTAGGAAGTGAAACTTCTTTATGACCTTATTTTTCAAAAAATGATCTACTATATTATGCAACTTTACAGAAATTGGTCTAATAAAGTTAAATTAGATAAAGTTTAAACAAAAGGCTTTTATTATCATAGACATGAATACAAAAAATAGTGTGCGTCTCGGGTCGCTCGACAGAAGAAGTCCGGTCAAAATCCGGTCAAAGTCCGGTCTGTGTCCCGTCTATGTCCGGTCAAAGTTGGGTCAAAGTCGGGTCAAAGTCCGGTCAAAGCCCGGTCAAAGTCCGGTCAAAATCCGGTCAAAGTCAGGTCTATATCCGGTCAAAGTCGGGGCAACGTCCGGTCAAAGTCCGGTCAGCACGGTTAAAGTCCGGTTAGAGTCTGGTCAAAGCCCGGTCAAAGTCGGGTCAAAGTCGGGTCAAAGTCGGGTCAAAGTCGGGTCAAAGTCGGGTCAAAGTCCTGTCAAAGTCCGTCAAAGTCCGGTCAAAGCCGGGTCAAAGTCGGGTCAAAGTCCGGTCTGTGTCCGGTCTATGTCCAGTCAAAGTTAGGTCAAAGTCGGGTCAAAGTCCGGTCAAAGCCCGGTCAAAGTCCGGTCAAAATCCGGTCAAAGTCCGGTTTATATGCGGTCAAAGTCGGGGCACCGTCCGGTCAAAGTCCATTCAGCCCGGTTAAAGTCCGGTCAGAGTCTGGTCAAAGCCCGGTCAAAGTCCGATCAGCCTGGTTAAAGTCCGGTCAGAGTCTGGTCAAAGCCCGGTCAGAGTCTGGTCAAAGCCCGGTCAAAGTCCGGTCAGAGTCTTGTCAAAGCCCGGTCAAAGTCCGGTCAAAGCTGGGTCAAAGTCCGGTCAAAGTCGGGTCAAAGTCCGGTCTGTGTCCGGTCTATGTCCGGTCAAAATTAGGTCAAAGTCGGGTCAAAGTCCGGTCAAAGCCCGGTCAAAGTCCGGTCAAAATCCGGTCTATGTCCGGTTAAAGTCGGGGCAACGTCCGGTCAATGTCCGGTCAGCCCGGTTAAAGTCCGGTCAGAGTCTGGTCAAAGCCCGGTCAAAGTCGGGTCAAAGTCCGGTCAAAGCCCGGTTAACGTCCGGTTAAAGTCCGGTCAAAATTGGGTCAACGTCCGGTCAAAGTCCGATCAGCCTGGTTAAAGTCTGGTCAACGTCCGGTCAAAGTCCGGTCAGCACGGTTAAAGTCCGGTCAGAGTCTGGTCAAAGCCCGGTCAAAGTCGGGTCAAAGTCCGGTTAAAGTCTGTTTAAGCCCGGTCAAAGTTGGGTCAGCCCGGTTAAAGTCCGGTCAGTGTCTGGTTAAAGCCCGGCCAAAGTCCGGTCAAAGCCGGGTCAAAGTCCGGTCAAAATCCGGTCTATGTCCGGTCAAAGTCGGGTCAATGTCCGGTCAAAGTCCGGTCAGCCCGGTCAAAGTCCGGTCAGAGTCTGGTCAAAGCTCAGTCAAAGTTAGGTCAAGCCCGGTTAAAGTCCGGTTAAAGCCCGGTCAAAGTACGGTCAAAGTCCGGTTAAAGTCTGGTCAAAGTCGGGTCAACGTCCGGTCAAAGTCCGGTCAGCACGGTTAAAGTCCGGTCAGAGTCTGGTCAAAGTCGGGTCAAAGTCCGGTCAAAGCCCGGTTAAAGTCTGGTTAAAGCCCGGTCAAAGTCGGGTCAACGTCCGGTCAAAGTCCGGTCAGCACGGTTAAAGTCCGGTCAGAGTGTGGTCAAAGCCCGGTCAAAGTCGAGTCAAAGTCCGGTCAAAGCCCGGTTAAAGTCCGGTTAAAGCCCGGTCTGTGTCCGGTCTATGTCCGGTCAAATTTGGGTCAAAGTCCGATCAAAATCCGGTCTATATCCGGTCAAAGTCCGGTCAAAGTCGGGTCAACGTCCGGTCAAAATCCGGTCGAAGTCCGATGAAAGTCCTGTCAAGTCCAGTGAAAATCTGGTCAAAATCCAGTCAAAGTCAAAAACGTGACGCGTGCCGCGTAACGGAAAAATGTGACGATTTTATTTTTCTAACGCCGATAAAGAAGTTTCACTTCAAAAAATGTATATATATCAAGCTGGGTTAGACGATATATATCAAATGTTTTTTTAATAATATATTGCAATACAAAAATGGTTTAAAAAATTAATATTATTATGTAATTTTTAGAGTTTGTTACTGTATTTCTATATCCAAATGTAGATGGCGTGGGAGTAGAGTTAAAACATACTCCGTAATGATAAGTTCTAATCTATAAATGGCAACACTTCTGCCCTAAAAGAAGATTTTATGTTTTTTAGTTGATTATGCCTTATCTAAAAGTAGATTTTGCAATATGCAAACAATATTCATAAATAATACAATAAAGTAATAATATGACTTTCATACAAAATGGATATATATCAAACTTGATATATATCATAAATATCCGATATTTTGATATTTATAATAAACTAGCTGTCCCTCGCGGCTCCGCCCGCGTGATCTGCTTTTTCCGGGATAAAAGTGGCTATTAAAAAATAGGGGTTGATCGTAGAGGGTTGAAAATTTAGGGTTGTATGTATTTTTTATGCCACATTATACAAAAATAAAAAAATAAAATTTATATAAAAATTAAAAAAAAAAATATTTATGGGTGGACTACCCATAACATTTAGGGGGATGAAAAATAGATGTTGTCCGATTCTCAGACATACCCAATATGCACACAAAACTTCATGAGAATCGGTCAAGCCGTTTCGGAGGAGTTTAACCACAAACACCGCGACACGAGAATTTTATATATTAGATATCGGATATTTTCGAACCCTGCATACCTGTGTCACCTTCACACTCCGTACATGGTCAGCTCTTATCTTCTTATGTAAATAACCATTATCCACCACTTCTCTTACATTATTACTCTTCTCAATCACAAATGTCTTCTCAACTTTCCTTTGAATAAATTTGTTTATCGGGTCATGTTCTGTTAAAACACTTTGAGTGCTTTTATCGTTCATTTTGTATGTAACATTGCATAGTTCTTTACGGCTACTCTGTGTAGGTTTGTGTACTAATGCGTTAATTTTTGACATTCTGCCGTCCCTTCGTGTGATGTTGACTGTTGGTTGGAAGATACGGGGTCTTTCTGGACTGTTGAGTGGTGATATGCCACTTAATCTCCTTTGGCGTTCCCTAGGCGATGGTGTGGCCTGAAATTGTATTGTTTCAGTATGAAAAAAATCTGCATTGAATTAAATGAAAATTTATTTTAATTCAATGCAGATTTTTTTCATACTGATGGTAAGTGATATACACCCCACATAATACTATTGGGAGCATAGGCCTTTGAGAAAGCAAGCTGTTTGAAACGAAATTTTATAAATGGCTAGGGGCCCTAAGGGGCCTAAAAACTATTGGAGTAGTATCATTATAGTCTTACTTTGACTTTCCATACTATTATATCCTCAAAGTGAGATTATTGCCGTGATATATCAATACTGGTTCCGTAGCAGTTTTGCGACGTCACTTCAAATATTTAATTACAATTCGTACTAAGAATAAGTGCGTTTGACCGCAATAACGACGCTTTAAGGGCTTCATGGTACGGAAGTCATAGTAAGATTATAATATCACTGCTCCAATGTCCCTTTTTTAGGTATTATCTGACGCCAATAATTTTTATAAGTGAAAAAAAAACAAAAATAGAAAAAAAAGCATAAAAAAAAGAAAAAAAAACGCAGAAAATTACAAAAAAAATATTCTGACTTAACCCGGGGTCAAGAAGTAAAAAAAAAATAAAGTACAATTTTACAAACTCACCAATGTCCCCGAATAAGGTACCAATTGTCCATCCCTATTTATTTCACAATGCTGTTTCTTCACAATGGCAGTCACGTTAAACTTGGGACAGTTTGTGCCCCGGCTTATTATATTGATCTTGGTTGTTTTCGGACTTTGCGCCTTAATAACACCAATCACTGTGTTGTTTGTGTTCAAAATCCTGTAATTGGGTCGCTCACGGAAACTGCGAAGCACTCTGTCGCTCTTAGTCGAAGGCGGGTACACTTTCAAAGTGTTGCAAGAGCTAGTCTCTGTGTTGTGTTTGGATTTTGTGTTGTCAGGACTGCGAATGATGTAACCGTGTCGTTTCGGTGTCCTGGTGATGGGTGGGGAGCTGTTTGACGTTGAAGATATTTCGGCGCCCTGTAATGTTATTTTTTTTATTATTAGTTATCGAAGGCATATGAGCTGATGGTAAGCGATTGCCGTTGTCCATACCTTCAGCAGTGCTAGGGGGAGATTATTTTTTATTTCATTGAATGACGAGACAAGCAAGGCGTTCGCCTGATGGTAAGCGCCATGCCTGCTCATAAACAGGAGAAACACCACACAGATTTGGAATTACAAAGCACTGCATGGCACTGAACTGCCCTCGTCATCCCGAGACGTAGTATGTTAAGTCTCATAATGCCATAATATTTTCACTGGTGTCAATGTCCTTCAAACCGAAACACACAGTGCTTAGACAGTGTTGCTAGGCGGCAAAAATAGACAAAGCAGTGGTACCAACCGAAACGGCCGTACGGTGTGTAAAATATCACTATCTCCCTCGCACGCGTGCACCATAAAGGCTGCCCTGTCTTGTGACATAACACGACATGTCGTGCATCCTTTTTCCGTCACTTGACAGCTACCCCTTGCAGCAGATGTTAATGGCTTCTAACTTTTTTATTTTTACTTGACTTATACACCACTATTTTTTAAATACCAAAGAAAAAAAATGAGCTGATAGCCGCAAATGTTACTAATGTCTTGGTGAAACTATTTTTTAAATTGTACATAAGACAAAAAGTTATAGGCAGTCCTAGTTTATCCAATTTGTGCAAAAAATTATGCCTACCGTAACGCTGCCGCCGTCGCCGCGGCAACGCCTCGCACCCCTGCCCCCGCGCTCCTCTATCGTACCTAACGAGTTACTATACGGAAAGTTGTAACAATAATTTAATGTTTTTTGTTCTAACATTTTTGATATTTTTGTTTAATTTTTTTTATATGATATTTGGTTAGGTAAATAATACTGATACCCCTATTTTTTTTCTTCTATAATTAAAAAATAGTAGTGTATAATTCTCGTATATTAGATCTTAGGGAACGTAATTTGGTAATTGGAAGCAGCGATATCTCCCCGCTGAGCTGAGTGGTACGGACTGTCGAGACGAAAGTCGTAGATTCGAAACCAGCCCCAAGAGCATACACCACTGATTTTTCTAAGTTACGTGTATATTAATTGTTAATTATCGCTTGCTTTAACAGTGAAGGAAACATTGTGAGGAAACTTGCATACCTGAGAAGTCGATAAGATTTTTCGAAGGTATGTGAAGTATGCCAACCTGCATTAGACCAGCATGGTGGACTAAGGCCTACCCCTCTCATTCAGTAGAGGAGGCCCATGCCCAGCAGTGGGACATGGTATAATACAGGGCTAGTAACAAAAAATGGTAATTGAAATAAAAATAATTGAGTTAAATACTCTATTGTTTCTATATACCTGCAACTTATTTTTCTTCCCCTTCTTAGCTTGTTGCTTCCTTTCAAGCTTCACTCGGTGGATCAGGTCATTTAACTGCTCTGGTGATTTGAACTTCTTAGCGTTGATGAGTTCCACAAGATACACCTTCTGCAATTACATTCAAACAATTTTTAAAAGCCTGATAAACTGGACCTACTTGATAGCCTCCGTGGCGCAGCTGGCGAGTAGCTAGGCTGTGAAGTAAGAAGCCACAGGTTGGATCCATGCACCAAGAAAAATGTTTGTGTGATCCATAAATCCTCCATTGCCTCTACCTCATTGTTATGAGTTTTGGTGTGACAAGATTAGGGCTATACCATGCAGTATTGTAATTCACTATTATGTGGTATTGCTACTGTTTATGGGCAAATCAAATCAAAATCAAAATCTTTATTAATCATGTAGGCTAAGAAAGCGCTTATGACAGGTCAAGTACAAAACATTTGTCATTAAAAAGACTAACTTACAATTAAGGGAACTTTGGACAAACCGCCGCGCTAAAGGCTGGCAGGAAAAGGCACACCAACAAGCATGGGAAAAGGGAGGGCATCTTTAAGTGAAGGAATTCACGGACTAGGATATGGGATAGGGCAAGACGGAGTAGGGTAAGTTTACAAAAAAATATCTGTAAGGGTTTAAAAGGTAAGGAGATGCATGAGAGCATGCAAAAGGCATGTCATGCATGCATATGAAGTCACAACCCTCAATACTGAGAAATACAACGCAAAGAGCAGGAGAAAGGGCTTTTCACCCTGATCACATAAACAAATTAATTTTAATAATACTTAAAACAAACGAAATGTTGTATCTAATTTTTACTATAAATTTATTTATACAACATTATGGCAGAGTCCGGTTGAGGCTTAGTCAGAATGCTGTCATAAGCCTCCAATTGGAGATTATAATGCCACATTGGGTGAGAATATCTCTGTTACAGACACACTTCATTAACATATTATTATGCATGGACATAAGAATCTGGACAGTTAGGTGACGGTATTTTCCTCATTAAGAAGGCAAATTTATTGAATTTAGTTATGTTCCTTAACATAGCCAGCTTAAACTATAGCAACCCATCGATTCGAAAAAAGTAAAATAGCATGTAGTCAGTGTTATTTATGTGTAGAACAAATGTTCTATGCCAGGGCCAGGTACTTGTTTATGGACAGGTTAAAAAAGGTTGCAATACAATGCAATTAATACCTCACCTTCACGTTCGACGGCAAGTTCATCGACTTTGCCATTTGCTGTAAATTCCTATAGGTGTAACTTCGTAAATTACACAGAGAATATTTATTTGCGTCTTGTTCCATGGTTGTATCACACAAACACGTGCACTCACCGCGACATGAACTACAATAACAAGCATAACACGCTTTTTTCGTATTTACCCTCATATTATTCGAAATAATTGTGTGCACGCTAAAAACATAAAGTTTTGAAAATTCAAAATATGTGCCGAGCCCATCAAGCTCGTCTAGGGATGCGCAATACTCGTGTGACAAACATGATTAATTCAGACATCTCCCGAGTTATTTAAAAGTATTGATAATTGCAATCATTCGTTTATAATGATTCAGATCCCTATGAATTATGATTTGTTGTTGTATGGACCGCCCATCAATAGATCGTATTGATTGACGATTTTCGTTTACACACAATACTTGGTTGGTTAATCAATTGATTGAAATAATCTGGATCGTGGCGAAAATCAATACTTGAACGAACGGGTCCTTGAAAATGAATGATAGACACAGGAATAATGCACAATATTACCCTATTATCCAATAATCGATATCTCAAGACAATTTATATAGATGTCGAAATATCCAAGCCAACATTTAAATAGGTTTTTAGAAATTATATTAAAGTGTTTATTCTTAAACTGTTAATTTATTATGTATACCTACATGAAAATTATATCGGAATATCAATATCACTCAACGAAAAAATAAAGAACTAGTTCGGATAACACGTTTTTCTATAAAAATTACTAGAAACACTAAATTGTGCATAATAATTTTGAGGAGCCGGGTGTCGATGACGTATAATTACTGATTGAAACAAGGAAAATAAGCTACAAACTATGTAGTTTTTAGCATCAATTACGGAACAGACTAACAATATACTTCCCTTTAATTAACTTATTATATTACTAGCTTTTGCTCGCGGCTCCGCCCGCGTGATCTATTTTTTCCGGGATAAAAAGTAGCCTATGTCTTATTCTGATGTATAAGCTATGTTATTAAAAAGTTTCATTAAAATCCATTCAGTAGTTTTTACGTGAAAGAGTAACAAACATACATCCATCCATCCATACTTACAAACTTTCGCGTTTATAATATTAGTAGGATTTAGGTACTAAATATTCGAAAGAAACATAAACCTCTGAATCGGAATTATCATGATATTGGCATTGTGGACGTTATTTTAATTGAAACTGTGATTAATTTATGAGCTATTGGATAAATCGAGTCATCATCATTAATAATATCGCTCATCCCTATGAGACGATATGATATGACACGAATGAAAGTCAAATTTGACACGATAGCAGTATTGCCATTCGTAGCTGCCTCACCCTGTTTTCCAATTACAGCATTATAGCGCATTATGCGGCATAATGCTCAACGTTGAATGTTTCAACTACAGCAACGCTACGCACAATCAAGCACTCTCAAAAGTACTGCTTTCGGGTGATACATGCAATCGATACCAACTCAGTAACAGAAAATTAACAAGTGTTTTTTCTTTAAGTTGATAAAAATTTTATTTATATTATCGTTAGTAATTAATATTATTTATTGTTGAGAATTTTTTTAAGCTTTCGTCTTATCGTAGTGTTTTCGAAATATTCAAAAGTTAATTCAGACCCTGTTAAAAAGTAAATTTAAGGATGGATGAAGGTATAAACATTGACTATTTATATTTTTATTCTCAACACTGAACTTAGCGCACTCTGCTGGTGCACTAGAAAACTAATTCGCGTTCCAATTAGCATTAAGCACACTTCGGCATTGTGCGCCACTGAGTCGCATTATGCTCTGTAATTGGAAAACAGGGTCAGAGTGCTGCCAACAATTATTGTTATTTTAAAATAATAATTTTAAGCACGTACCTATTTAAGCCGTTCAAGAACTCATGTGCGTTAGCTGATTGCTAAACGTAACCAAGCGTAGCCTCCAGAAAGCGTGAATGGATGGTAGCCACAGAAATTCAGCTTTATTATAATTATGTATTGTCACCAGTTAGAATATTAATAAATAAAACGGCCACCACAAATAAAAAAATCTAAAACTAATAGCATGTGGTGGTTTTTCCATTTCTCAAGTACCTTTGTCCAAGTTATTTGTGCTTAGGGCCGTCTTATGCCATGCGAGGGTCCCTTAGGCCCAGTTTGAGACGCTTTAAAAAAAAAAGTCATTTTTTTTGTAATGGAAATGAATGGAGTGTAGAAATGTAATTGATTTATGTAGGTATGCTTTAGTTTAATTTATTTGATAGTTGCCTATCGTATTTCCATTGACGGTCATTAAAATGGAAAAATCGTTAATTTAGGCGTGCGACACAGACAACAAGCTAACATTAATCTACCAAAGTTGACGTTGTCTAAACAAATATTATAAAGAGGAAAGATTTAATTGTTTGTTTGCATTGAATAGGCTGTGAAACTACTGGACCGATTTGAAAAATTCATTCACCATTAGAATCCTACGTTATCCGGTATCCCTGATCAAAATAGGTGATATCGATAATATAACGGTGCAGAAATCCCGCGGGTGGAGCTGTGAGCGAATGCTAGTACGAAATTTTTGAAAAACGGCATAACACTTTGACTTATACCTACGTGTTGATATTATAATAGAAAATTAAGGAATAAAATTAAACATCATGTCATATTATAATAAATTTAATATTAAATTAAAGGTAATTGAATTGAACTTGCTTCTTTATTTTTCATCAATCTTCTAAATGGATGGACTGGGTTGGTGCTGAAAATACAAAGCCAAAGTAAGTATTGTGAGAAATTAGGAGCTTAAATGGATTTAAAAACAAAAACGGTTAGACTTTTAGATACTTAGGTTCATACGGTTATGTGGGTTTCATAAACGGTGTCTTATTCAAAGTGGTAGGTTTCTCGTATGCGAGAGGCCGTCTGGGTTGTTACCGCCGCTTTGTCTATTCCTGTCGTACGTAACATTGTGTAAACACTGTTGTGTTTTGGTTTGAAAGACTGAAGCCAGTGAAATTACTGGGCATTATGAGACTTACATATTATGTCTCGGGATGACGAGCGCAGTTCAGTGCCATACAATGGTTTGTAATTCGAATTTCTGTGTGGTATTGCTTCTGTTTATGGGCAGGTGTGGCGCTTACCATTAGGCGAGTGCCTTCCTCGTCGATCTGTAGGCATAGGTGCAAGAAGTGCACAGTTCGCTGAGGCAATTGCCGTTCTATGATGTAATAGGCCAAGCAAGCATGCAAGCCTATCACCAATCGATTTTATTCGAATTGATAAACTACCACAATGAGATTGCCCGACCTGGAAATTAAACCCAGGACCTCACGGTTCTAAGATCATGCCATTAGGTACCTTTAAGGGGATTTAATATTATAAACGGTCAAAATACAAAATATTGCATATCGATGCTTGCATGTACCTAATATATTAACATCGATAGGTGACATTAATTTTACGACGAACATGTCTTTGCCCTAACTTGACACTAGCGTAATGTCTAACACAGTGTTTCCCAACGTGGGGCCCACGCCCCACAGGGGGGCAATTTGATAGTTAAAGGGAGCAATTTAAAAATGGACTCGACACAACTTATACCCTTTCGCTTTGGGTTATTTAAATGCAATGTTAGATATCGGTGACAAATTTAACAAAAAAATGTTAAGGTGGGGCATGGCCTCAAAACCCTGGTCTAACACATGCCCTTAATAAAAAAAAACATGTCTTTGTTCCTCTGTGCCATAGACAAAAACAGTCTGTGCATACTATTAAGTACAAACCTGGGCTCATTAGAACACTTTTTAAATTTTCTCTCGACAGCATCTTTAAACATTATAGCTTTCTTTGTAAACGGTTCATTTTTAATTTCAATTTGTTTTTGTTCGATTTCCTGGAAGTGAAACGTATTTTTGTAACTGACTGGATAGCGATCACCTTACCTACACGGTGAAAATCCCGCTATATTGGCTCGTTCAGAATGGGGTACATACTTGGAATTCGAATTTTAAATTTCAGATGATTAATATTTACTATGATGATGAGCTTCTGTTTTGGCGGGAATTCTGACAGTGCACTTCATTGCTTATTTTAATTTATTTCATGAACTAGTTTAGAGTTTGTTGTATAAAAGTGGTGTGGATTTGTCCAATAAACATTGACGGTGATGACCAGTGTATGGAAACATTGAAATAAGTGAATTAAGCATCGTACTGAAAGGAGTTAACACCAAAACTCCGGCAAGACCTTGAAATCGACCGCACCCGTGTTTCATCGTTCTTGTAAAAATAACTTGAGAATGAATTATACTTGACATTGGCAAGATGCACAATAATGCGAAAACCATAAATAAAAAAGAAGAGCTTACCATCAGGCGACTGACTTGCTGCTTTCGCCATTATTATTTATAAAGAAAATTATAATTACCAAATGATTTTGATTATCATATATCTGTTTGGTCAAATTGTTTCGGTAATCCATCTGTTTTTTCAATTCCAAGTTGGCGCTATGCATCTTCTCTTGAAGTTCTTTGAGAGCTGTTCTTTTCACGTTCTCCATAGTTTCAGATCTTTCCTTTTTAGCTCTTATTATTTCTTCATTAATTCTGTCTAAATGCTCCTTGTACTCTTTTACGGCTTTCTGAAAATAACAACAAATCTAAAGTCCAAAACTATCTTCGTGAACAGCAACTAGTGCTGATGCTCGATGCATTCCTGCCCATAAACAGAAGCAACACCACACAGTACCTACTTTGAATTACAGAGCACTGCATGGCACTGAACTACGCTAGTCACCCCGAGACATAAGGTCCAGTGAGAGTAAACTCTAATAATAATAAATAATAAATAACACGCAACAGTCACATACATAGTCCTGACCCCACAGTAAGATACAAGTCTTGTGTCGTGGGTATCAGGAACTACGAGAGACTTTCGGTCTCACAACACCCAGACCCCGAAACAAATATTTGTGGATCACACAAACATTTGTCTCGGTGCGGGGATCGAACCCGCGGCCTCTCGCTTCACAGCCGGCTACTCGCCCGCTGCGCCACGGAGGCTGTCAACGTCTCAATGCCCAGTAATTTAACTTAGTCCATTGAAATGTTACATTTTTTAGGCCTCACCTTGCGTTTCTTAGAGGAGTCAATTTTATTTTTTTGATGTGTAGAGGGGGTAAGTGTAAAGCTAAAATCAAGTTTGTGGGGTCGCCACCCTTGTCCCACGGCCGCCATCTTGAAAATAGGGGTTGAAACGGTTTTTACGATATATCTCTTAAACTATTTATCTGATAAAAAAAATTTGTTAACGTTTTTTGTTGCTAATTAAATTCTCTATAACTTTGGTCCAGTAACTTTTTGTCGTAAAACTATAAATAAAAAAGTTATAAGTGAAAATGTAATAAAGAAAAAAATAAAGATGATAATTCTCTTGACAGCCTAAGATACAAACAATTCGCCAAGGCAGTGACAAAAAGTACTTCCTCCAACACAAGACACAGAACACAGTTCTCCAGAACAATGGAAGCACACTGCGGAACATTTTAGCCCTGCTTTTCGACATCCACACATCGCTCCACAGTTTCCTTTGCATTTACAAAAGATCAATTTAAGAAGCTCAGGGGGTGCTGGAGGTTTAGAGCTCTGCACTGGCATCAATAATTTTCCACATTTTTTCCAGCCCCAGTCTTCAGGATCATTATTATTACCAAGCCACGACTGGACCTGATGGTAGACTCGGAAAGTATGAAAGCGAGCTGTGTCTTGTGTTGGAGGAAGTGAAGATAAATTAAATGTACTTTTTGTCACTGCCTTGGCGAATTGTTTGTATCTTAGGCTGTCAAGAGAATTATCATCTTTATTTTTTTCTTTATTACATTTTCACTTATAACTTTTTTATTTATAGTTTTACGACAAAAAGTTACTGGACCAAAGTTATAGAGAATTTAATTAGCAACAAAAAACGTTAACAATTTTTTTTTATCAGATAAATAGTTTAAGAGATATATCGTAAAAACCGTTTCAACCCCTATTTTCAAGATGGCGGCCGTGGGACAAGGGTGGCGACCCCACAAACTTGATTTTAGCTTTACACTTACCCCCCCTACACATCAAAAAAATAAAATTGACTCCTCTAAGAAACGCAACCCCAAATGTAACTTTTCAATGGACTAACTGGCTTCAATGAAAATAAGCTAGGATAAAACATGAAGTAAAAGCTGTTACCGCTTTGCTGATCCGCTGTTCGCATTCTATTCGTGTTAAATATTCATCAGTTTTGTTTTGCTCCTGTTGTTTCCACTCTCCGACGATGCGTTCAGTTTCCTGATCCATCGCCACGGCCGCTACTTTTTCTTTCTTGTAATTTTCAAGGCATATTTTCTTTTCAATTTGCAGATTTTGCTAGAAAATATGAGAGGTTAATGTATTTTATTTTAAAGTTTTAGGAGGCTTACATACTAATTATAATCCTATCCTATCCTACTAATATTATAAACGCGAAAGTTTGTAAGTATGGATGGATGGATGTATGTTTGTTACTCTTTCACGTAAAAACTACTGAATGGATTTTAATGAAACTATACAAAAATATAGCTTATACATCAGAATAGGACATAGGCTACTTTTTATCCCGGAAAAAGCAGATCACGCGGGCGGAGCCGCGAGCAAAAGCTAGTAATTTATATGTTGAAAGTTTGAAAGATAACTTGCTGACGACAAGCTCCTGCATATATATGTGGCTAAATAAGCATGTACGTTACAATTTAAGTAAGCCTTTAAAACAAACATGATAAAGACCGAGAGAAAGAACCGACAATTTTTTTAAATTTAATTTAATGAGACGTGCAAGTCGCTCGCCTGATAGTAAGAGCAACGCCTGCCCATAAACAGAAGCAACACCACACAGAACTTTGGATTATAAAACACTGCATGGTACAGAACTGCGCTCGTCACCCCGAGACATAAGATGTTAAGTCTCATAATAATTACACTGACTTCGTCCTTCAAACCGAAACACAACAGTGTTTATACACTGTTGTTTAGCGGCAGCAATACACAAAGCAGTGGTATCAACCCAGACGGCCTCTCGCATACGAAGGACTTACCACCTTGTAGTAGTAGTGTCACGTCACAACCGTGAAACGTAACCTAGTACTTACTATTTGTCTCAATTTCACTTCCCTCTCCTGTCGCAACTCATCCAATGCCCTTCTAATAGCATTATTGTCAAATGCCCTTTCATTTAATTTCTCACTTCGAATCCTCGATAATTTTATGTCGTGCGACGTTAAGTAATTCTTCTTGTTTGTCATTTGTTGCTGCTTTTTTCTCTGTATTTCTGAAATAAATATTTATTGCTGTGTATATTTTTTTTTTTATAGCATAGGCCGGCAAACGAGCAAGTGGGTCACCTGATGGTAAGTGATCTCTACCGCCCATGTACGCCCACCACCAAAATAATCATGGGCGCGTTGCCGACCTTAAAGGAAAGGGATAATTAAGGACTGGGAAGGGGAGGGGATTTGGGCTTCCGGATATCTCACTCACCGTACGAAACGCAGCAGCAAGCCGCTACTTTACGTCGGTTTTTTTGTGAGACAGTGGTAACGACCCGGTCGAGCCAGCCCATTCGTGCTGTAGACAAAACTGTCTACAGCGTGGCTCTACCACTCTATATTTTCTATTTATGTGGAAAAATATGTATTTCCAACTTTTTCTATTTTATTATTGGTGGTAGGATATTCATATCCGCCCGGATATCGACCACCGTACACATGGTGTTAAAACCTGCCATAGTGATCCACACGCCTTGTGTCACGTTCCAGGATCAGCCATTGAATATCCGGTTCTCCCGAGGGGCTTGCCACATGACTTGATGGTTGGTTGATGCGGGTATAAGGGTACATCCTTGTATCCCTGTGCTGGCATTGCTCATTCGCCTGTCATGTCGCAAGCTCCTCAATTTGCTCCTCTTTAGAGAGGGAATAAGCATTTATGCAGGCTGGCATGACTCTGGTGACCACCGATAAACTCGTTGTTTGTCGGTGGTCGCTAGTTTTTTGGACTGCACTACGCTTAACATCAGGTGTAGTGCTGATTGCACTTCGACCTTTGTCGTGCTCAGATAAAAAAAGTGATGTTCTAGATTTTCCGAAATCGTGTTAAAGGATATGGGTGGATTATTTATGAGGATATAATAAAATACCTTCATAATAATCTTGCTCCATTTTCTGCCTCATTTTGTCCAAGCGGTTATTCTCTTTCTCCATCTCTTCGCGGATGGCCTGCTGCCGTTTATGATGGGCGCTCGCTATTTGTAGATCATAAGCCCTTCGACGCTCTACCATCTCTTGTTGTCTTCTCTGCTCATTGAATTCCTCTATTTGTGTCTGTAAATAAACTGATTTTTTTTAGTAGAAACAAGAATGTATGCTGTGATTTGAGTACTTGGCGGTAGGTCCCTCGTATGCGAGAGGCCGTTTAGGTTGAATTTTTTATAAGATAGACAGGCAATCGAGCAAGTCGGTCACCTGATGGCAAGAGAGCTTCACCGCACATGTACGCCTGCAATACCAGAAGAATCATGGGCGCGTTGCCAACTTTGTAGGAAAAAGATAATTAAGGGATTGGAAGGAGCATTTGCGGCTTCGCTTATCTCACTCACCTTTACGTAGGTTTTTTGTACGACAGTGGTAACGACCCGGTAGAGCCAGCTCATTTATGCTATAGACAAAAGTTTTTACAGCGAGATTCTATCAGTCAGAAGCACGAGCAACGAGCATGAGACCACCTTCAGGTGATCCACTTGCTTGTTTGCTGGCATTTGCTATAGAAAAATTTAACTTATCCGCATATTGAAAGCGTGATCATTTTATATCTATCCTTCTTATATTTTACTTGGAGATTGAAAAGTACGGTCGAAGTTATCTTTTGAATACCTTTCTGAGATAATCATCCATAAGAGTATGATGCCACATGTCCTCAATCAATTGCATCTCGTTGTCTATGTGCCTCTTTTCTTCCATTTGCATTTTCTGCATCTCTTTGAGCCTGATCTCGTCTTGCTTTGTGCATCGCATGCCTTTTGCTCTAAAAACAAGACAATATTTCGTTGCCTTTTATAACTTAGGTACACATAGACGTCAGTTAAATATTAATATCGATTAGAAATCGATTTTTCTCGGAGATATGAAATAAGATAATTTCTGTATAGCACATTAACTGAGTGTAGAATTATAACCACACTCAGTTAATGTTAATTTCTTAGAACTTTAATGTTCAAATTCTAAGAAATGACTAAGTGAGAATTAAAGTTGATTGATGTTTCTGGCTTAATCTTAAATGAAACTTAAATAAAGATATTGATATAAAAGAACTTAAATGTAGGTTAAAATATCAGGGGTGGAGCGGCGACCAAAAGCTAGTTATTTATACATATGTAAGTCTTGCTCACATTTTTTCTCTTTCTAAAGCTTTCAAACATTCCCTTTCTTTCTCCTCTTCAATTTCTTCTTCGTATCTTTGCAGTTTCTTCTCTTTTTCTTTACAGTAATTGCATTCTTCCCTCTGCCTCTTTGTTTCAAGTTCTTCCAATAGTTCTTCCTCTTCATTTTCCAAAAGTAATTTCAGGTTTTCTCTTCTTTGTCACAGTTTTATTTCTTCTTTGTTCAGTAAATTTGTTACTTTCTCACTTGTTTTGTTTAATATTAATCTGAAAAATTTAGAGATATTTTTTATTCTTGATTTGTGGGTCACACAAACATTTGTCTCAGTGCGGGAATCGAATTGCCTCAAACTTCGCAGCCGGCTCACTCACCCACCGCGCCACGGGAATTCACTTCTACCATCCAATTAACATGAAAAGTCAGCTTATTTTCGCGTTCTAACATCGCAATTCAAGTTAGCCATTAGTGTCGAACTAAAGTTAAGCATAAGTTAGTGAAAACCAACATCAGTTTGTTATGATGGTGAGGGAATCTTAAATGAAAATAGGAATAAAGCTTCGTCAAAGGAATTTGTTTTGCGGAAACCAGTTCAGAACAATACAAATGTTTTTGCCTTTGTGTTGGCGAGATGCGAAGTATGTTTCACTAAATTCACGCAAGTGCTATTGTATTAAAGTGTCAAATTTTCATACATAGAATGGAAATATTTGAAGAATATTGTACATATAGCAGCGATAACTCAACGGGGAGTGGTACGGATTGTCGAGATGAAGCCGGTTCGAGACCAGCCCCAAGAGCATACAACACTGACTTTTCTAAGTTACGTTTATATTAATTGTTAATTATCGCTTGCTTTGACGGTGAAGGAAACATCTTGAGGAAACCTGCATTATATTTGAGTAGGTAGGTACTCATAAGAATTTTTCACCCATGATTCTTCTGGTATTGTACATGGACGGTGCAGATCACTTATCAGGTGACCCACTTGCTCTTTTGCCGGCCTATGTTATAAAAAATGAATTAAAAAGTTTTTTCAAAACATACTTCTGCAAATGAACTGAATCATAGTCGACGATATCGCATAATTTCTTCATGTCATCGATGTCCACTTTTGTCTTCATCTCCAATCTTTTGCGCACCTGGAAACGGTTTAACAGTACATTTAGATATTATATTTGATTAAATGACAAGACGAGCAATACGCTCGCCTGATGGTAAGCGCCACGCCTGCCAAATAAACTGATGTAACACCACAGAACTTTGAATTACAAAGCACTGCATGGCGCTGAACTGTCACCTCGGCTCGACCGGATCGTTGCCACTGTCTCAAAGAAAACCAACGTAAAGTAGCGACTTGCTGCGGTTCGTATGGTGAGTGAGATATCCGGAGGCCCAAATCCCCTCTCCTTCCCAATCCCTAATTATCCCTTTCCTTTAAGGTCAGCCACGCGCCCATGATTCTTCTGGTTGTGGGCGTACATGGGCGGTGGAGATCACTTACCATCAGGTGACCCATTTGCTCGTTTGCTGGCCTATGCTATAAAAAAAAAATCTCCCTCCCTTTCTCAATTCCTTAATTATCCCTTCCCTTTAAAGACGACAACGTGCCGTGATTCTTCTAGTATTGTAGGCGTACATGGGCGGTGGAGATCACCCACTATCAGGTGACCTACTTGTTCGTTTGCCGGTCTATGCCATAATAAAAGAATGATGTTTTTTACAACAAGACAAATTACATTTGACAAAAATTTCTACAGCAGCTTTTTTTTTTTTTTTTTTTCAGCTCTTCCACTTATTGTTTTAATTTATGCACTTAACATAAAAGCGTAACTTATAACTCAATAAATTAAACCCCGATTAAAAGGATAGACAGTATTCAATGTAATTTGTGTAATGCATTAACCTTTGTAGAATATAATGGACACGTTATCTTCCCTCCGTAGCTCGCCCATTGCCTCCAATAAAACAATTACACACCCTACATGGTGCAATCGATGGGAGAGTGCTGGTTCAAACGAATCAAATTACTTTCAACAAAAGACTTGAATCAAGTAGCATAAAGCTGTAACGTTTTGTTGATCAATCGATTGATTCTGCTCAGATGGTTCAAATCGGCCTGTGATCCCGAAAATTATCCACCTGGGTCTGACGCAGGAAGATTTGATTCAACTTTTTAAAGCAGACACCTTTCTTACTGAAATGCTGTATAGATTTTAGCATTTACAAGGTGGTAAGTCCCTCGTATGCTAGAGGCCGTCTGGGTTAGTACCACAGCTTTGTCTATTTCTGCCGCCAAGCAATAGTGTGTAAGTACTGTTCGTGTTGATTCGGTTTGAAGGACATTGAAGCCAGTGAATTTACTGATCATTATGAGATTTAACATCTTATGTCTCGGGGTGACGAGCGCAGCTCAGTGCCATGCAGAGCTTTATAATTCAAAGTTCTGTGTGGCGTTGCTTTTATTTATGAGCAGGCGTGGCGCTTACCATCAGGCGAGCGCCTTGCTCGTCTCGGCATTCAATAAAAAAAAAACTCAGAAAGTGAGGTGCTAGTTTTACAAGTGGAAGAGCCACACCGTAATCTGTAGACAGTTTTATCTACAGCATAAATCGACCCTGTCGACAGGGTTGTTATCACTTTCCCACAGAAAACCGAAGTTAAAACAATTTGCTGTTGCATTTCGTTCCTATTATGAGCGAGACTTCCGGAGGCGCGAATCACCTATCCCCTCTCCAATCCCCTAATTTTCGCAGGCTCCCCGCACCGAGACAAATGTTTGTGTGATCCACACATATATGTTTCGGTGTCTGGGTGTCGTGAGATCGAAATTCTCTCGTAGTTCTGATAATCACGACATAAGACTTGTTACTGTGGGGTCAGGACTATGGTGTGACTGTTGGGCGTATTTATTTCAAAAAAATCCCTTAATTATCCCTTCACATTAAGGTCGGCAACTTGCCCATGATTCTTTTAATATTGTGGGTGTTTATATTGGAGATTAATTACCACCTGGTAACTAGCTCATTCGCCTATTGTGTGAAATAACTGTGCCCATACTAAGTCAATCTTGTTGAATTGGTGGGAGGATACTTGTATCCGACCGGATAGCGACCACCGTACACTGGCGCTAAATCCTGCCATAGTGGCCCACCTTGTGTGGTTCGCGTTCTAGGGTCAGCCAGTGTATATCCGGTTCTCCCCAGGGGGTTTGCCCCTTTTCCCATCCCTTTTCCTTCCCCTCCCCCTTGGCCCTTTGGCAGGCTGGCATGATCTTGCTGACCAACGATGGACACATTGTTTATCGTTGGTCGACACTATTTTTGGATTGCGCTACACTTACGATCAGGTGTAGCGTAGTCACTTTGCCGAGCCAGGATAAAAAATAAAACTTACCTGCCAAAAATGCTGCGGATGACCAAAGTAAACTGGAGCGTGTTTAACGTTTAAATTTGCCAGACCGACCATCTTCACTGTCTCACGACTGTGTATCACGAAGCTACAATAGGTTATATTGATCCAACGTTACTCGGGTGACGGATTCATAGCTCGTGACTTTTACCGAAGTGTTTTTTTGAAGTGAAACTTCTTTAGAATCGTTGTGATTTGGAACTCGATGAAACGAAAATGCGTCACGACAACGACAAACATATTCATTAATAGGATTTAGCCTGCGAGAGAATGAGATAGATCACAAGTATGCTATCACGTGTCTTTGCGTCTGCGTACAACGAAGCCTTCGGAAACTGTTTCATAATATGGTGTATTATTCACGTGTTTTATTTTTTTGCATTTGCGTATTAAAATTCATTGGTTAATTAATTTATTCTATTAATTCTGAAGTTTCACTTCTGCCGTGTGTGAATTGCACACACACACCATTTTTTTATTTATTTGGGAAAGATACAGAAAAATTATAACTAAAAAGCATTTTTATAGCAGAGGCGGGAAACAATTTATCACCTGATGCTAAATGATCTCCACCGCCCATGTACACCAAAAATAAAAAAATGAAAAAAAAATACGGCCTGTTTTTTTATTCTGTTTTTAAAGGGTACAGACAGACATTTTGAAACAGGCCCTTCATTAACCAACTCAGTATGTTTGTAACTTAATCCTAAGCCTGTAGCAACTAACAATCCTATTGTCTGTACTGCGATGTATAATACATAGCTACAAATAGTACGATTATGCACAGCCAGCGTCTCTTTGATTAATCAACGGCTATTGTGGCCCTCAGGCCACAGATATACAATGTGTTACAGGAACGTGTGCTTAAAGATGTTTCATTTTGGGCCAACCCATGTACACATGACCCATGTACACCATAACGAAAAAAAAATTGAGGATGTCTTAGGAAAAATACAGCTTTGAATTTAATTAATAGCTAATTAAAATTATCATTAAATACATTTTTAACAATGGCAACATTGATTTTTAGTGATTTATGACAGCCATGACCGTTAATGGTCCTATAGCGAAAAATACATAAAGCAGAGGTACCTAACTACGAAAATATTCCACACCCATCACTTAGCCACGACAGAATCCAATAAGTACTCAGTCCACACATAAAATCGATGTTCAAACACCGATCGGTCAACAGATGTAACATAGTAGCTATATCTTGCTCGCGGATTCGCCCGTAGTTAATGCATTTTTCTGAGATAAAAAAGTGTGTGTAGAGCAATTCACACACGGCAGAAGTGAAATATCAGAATTATTAACATAAATTAATTAACCAATATTTATTACGCAAATGCAAAAAAATAAAACACGTGAATACACCACGTTGTATATGACACATTTCCGAAGGCTTCGTTGTACGCAGGCGCAAACACATGATAGCATTTGTAATCTATCTGTTAATGTTATGTTTGTCTCTTATTACTGTCGCTTTTTCGTTTTATCGAATTTTCAAATTACAACGGTGCTAAAGAAGTTTCACTTTAGTTACCATATTGGAATGCGTTTCAAAATGAAATGAACAAACCACAGTAAAGATCTGGATGAAGTTTTGGCGGGAATTCTGACAGTGCAAGTCATCGCTTATTTTAATTTATTTCATAAACTAGTTTAGAGTTGTGTTTGTTATATAAAAGTGGTGTGGATTTGTTTAATAAACATTGACGGTGATGAACAGTGTATGGAAACATTGAAATAAGTGAATTAAGAATCGTACTGAAAGGAGTTAACACCAAAACTCCGACAAGACCTTGAAATCGACTGCACCCGTGTTTCATCATTCTTGTAAAAATAACTTGAGAATAAATTATACTTGAAACTGGCTAAATGCATAATACTGCGAAAGCCATAAATAAAAAGAAGAAGATCTGGATGAAACAACTATTTTAAACTATAATAATTACACCCAACAGTAAACAGTTCTGTCCCACAGTAGGTTAACCTGTATCGTGGGTATCGGGAACTACGAGGGATTTACGGTCCCACAACGCCGAGACTCGAGACAAGTATCTGTGGTTTACACACATTGTCTCAGTGTGGGAATTGAACCCACGGCCTGTCGTTTCGCAACCGTCTACTCGACCACTGGGCCAAGAAGGCTATCAACTATCGATGCAGGTACCCCAGACTTCTTCTTTTTATTTATGGCTTTCGCATTATTATGCATTTTGCCAGTATCAAGTATAATTATTTATTCTCAAGTTATTTTTACAAGAACGATGAAACACGGGTGCGGTCGATTTCAAGGTCTTGACGGAGTTTTGGTGTTAACTCCTTTCAGTACGATGCTTAATTCACTTATTTCAATGTTTCCATACACTGTTCATCATCGTCATTGTTTATTGCACAAATCCACACCATTTTTATACAACAAACACAACTATAAATTAATTTTTGAAGTAAATTAAAATAAGCGATGACCCGCACTGTCAGAATTCCCGCCAAAACTTCAGGTACCCCAGTCTGCTCTTCCCTTAGATCCAGGGCTGAATATTGCCATGAAAAATAGGCCCCATGTGTAAAGCAGTTAGTCATATTAGTAGCGTAGGGACCAACCCTGACTATTAAGTAAATTAACACTAATACCGAGCTATAAATCTGTCTGTGCACTCTACATAACAGGGGTGAACGTTCCTAGTTTGTATTAGTGTTGCCAGATACATTTTTCCAATTAGCAGGACTTTAATAAAAATAGCGGGACGAGGATGAAAAAATGCGAAAAATCGTAAAATATTTTAATTGTAGAGACTCTAGCTTTGATATTTTTGAAGCTTATTTACAATTTAATACACTTCAGTTTCAATTACACTTAATTAGAGTACTTAACTATTTATGCCAATGAAATATTGCTCACTGACAAATTGATATAGGTATTATATAACTCCTATTATTTTGTGATACATAATTGAATATAAAAAAATAATAATATTTTATAAATTAAACGATTATTGTATATTATGATCCTCACGACTACGAAGAACCAGTCAAGAATCAGTCCACCTCGTGACCACGAAGGCTGAAAAGCTTTCGAAACGTCGGGACTAAAATTAACTAAAAAACCGCGATAAAATCCGTTTAAATTAGTTTTATTTCAATGTGTAACATTCGCGTAAACATAAAAAATCATTATAACTACGAAGAATAAATTAATGATGCGATTTGCAGAATAAATAAATACACCTACAATTTGTCAATATGCCAAAATTACCTGTTATGGTGCTGCCACACCGGTGTTAGAAAATGTTATATAACATTTTATAACAGCGGTGTGGCAGCACCATTTAGTAAACATTTCTTAACAATTTGTAACATTTTTTAAACGCGGGCGGCGGTACTTTTAAGAGCGGCGCCGTCAAAGAAGCCGTTAAAGAAGAAGGGCCGATGTCATGTTTTCAAATGTTATAAAATGTTAGAAAATGTTAAAAATGTTATAAAATGTTAGATTTAATGTTAGAAAATGTTTGTAAACATTTTATAACATCGATGTGGCAGCACCATTATGAGAAAGCGGGGCCGTTCTAAAAGGGATAAAAAGCGGGTCGTCCCGCCAAAGTGTGACATCTGGCAACACTAGTGCCTACCGTCCGCCTCCTCACGTGTGCTGCGTCGATACGACATACACTAATGTGATTAAACTTGTTTTCTCATTAAACTCTCTGGTGAACGCTATGTTGATTTAATTAAGTTTTATTAACTAACTATTTGTCCCGCGCGGTTTCACCCACAACATATGTATAATTAGGGAACGAATCCATACTTTGTGACCTATTTTTTAAGATTTTTCCTTTCCCTCCCGTCGATGACCACTCGTAGTAAATGCTAAGCAGTAGCTAAGTAGCTAAGTAGTAATGCCCCCTTAAAGTTTTTACATAATATTGACAAGTATAATTTTTAAAATTTCACTGCTTGGTGGCATAAATAGACAAAGCGGTGGTAGCAATCCAAGCCGCCTCTCGCTTACGAATGACCTACCTAAATATGTATTTTTATGTAGAAGGGAGGCAATTCTCATAATTTTGGGATCCCTTGCATTAGACTGAAGTCCACAGCGTGGCTCTACCATTTTCAGTCTTTTGTAATCGTTTTTGTATTAAATAAGTCATTTTTGACAACTTCAGTCGGCTATGCATATATCTCCTTCATCCGTAAGGGTTGAGGCGACTTGATTTCGCTTGAGCGCTTTCCCTCCTGTTCATTATACAGTTCAAGTATAGTGACAGCTAGTAAAATTGCCACGTCAGACGGAGTAAGTTGCATAGTCTATATTATAGTCTTAATTTATTTATTAGAACTATTTAATTCTGGCACGGCATTGTGAGCGTCCATGGGCGGTGGAGACCACTTACCATCAAGTGACCGACTTGCTTGTTTGACGGCCTATGCTATAAAAAAAATCACGATAACTTTATTCATGTTATTATTATGTATATTACAATCAATTCAATCGTTAAAATCGAAAGAAAACAATGCTTTCAAACTGCTGTTTGGAGGATATAGATAAAGCACTAACACAGACGGCCTCTCATATACAAGAAACCAGCTGTCGCCGGCGGTCTTTCCGAACCGTTACGACTTGGGAACCTTCAAGAAGAGAGCGTATTCTTTCCTCAAAGACCGGCAACGCATTTGCAAGCCCTCCGGTGTTGCAGGTGTTCATGGGCGGCGGTGATCACTTTCCATCAGGTGAGCCTCCTGCCCGTTTGCCCCTTTTACCAATAATATTTTGCTGGTGGGAGGATACTTGTGTCCGACCGGATAGCGACCACCGTACACTGGTGCTAAAACCTGCCATAGTGGCCCACCTTGTGTAAGTCGCGTTCCAGGGTCAGCCAGTGTATATCCGGTTCTCCCCAGGGAGCTTGCCCCCTGATCCTAACCCTTTTCCCATCTCTTTTCCTTCCCCTCCCCCTTGGCCCTTTGGCAGGCCGGTATGATCTTGCCGACCTACGATGGACACATTGTTTATCGTTGGTCGACACTATTCTTGGATTGCGCTACACTTACCATCAGGTGTGGCGTAGTCACTTTGCCGAGCCAGGATAAAAAAACCTAAGAATCGAGAGCCTTCCACGAGAGCCACGAGAATTAATTTCTCGCAATATCTGTACGCTATAACTTTGCATAATATTACCGTGGGTGGAACTGAGCTACTCTTACGCTTTTTCATCTCAGCCTTTTGTTTCAAGCACAAAGGAGCGTAATCCCCGCCTTTGTGCAGGGTTGTACTTGGAAGCTTTAGGCTTGATTTGACGGCTATAAATTCAACTTTAATGATGAAATTGAGTGGTAGAGCCACGGTGTAGACAGTTTTATCTACAGCATAAATGGACCGGCTCGACCGGGTTGTTACCACTGTCTCACAGACAACCTACCTAAAGTAGCGGCTTGCGTTTCGTACGGTGAATGAGATATCCGGAAGCCCAAATGGGAGAGGGCTCCTCTTCCCAATCCCTAATTATCCCTTTCCTTTAGTCGGCAACGCGCCCAAGATTCTCCACCAGAAGAATCATGGGCGCGTTGCCGACCATAAACTACAGCGTGGCTCTACCACTCAAAGATCATATATAAAAATTATTTAAAGAAAGAATGGCCTCATTGGTATAGTGGCTCATTGGCACGTACTAAGGCTAAGTGTGAAGTCCTAGTTTCACTTCGCAGATCGGGTATCACATTAGTATTTGAGTTTTCGATTAATATAATCACAAATGAACTACCCAGGATTAGATATTATGCCCTGTACGACGATAAGCCCACCATAAAAGGGAAAAAACAAACACAAAAAGCCGCATTCTTATCCGTCCATTTGTTTAGGCGCTACGATATGACATACAGACAGAGAGAAAGGCAAGACAAAATAATCAAACTTGTATCCCCACGTTTTTTTCAGTGGTTAAAATACTCTAAAATCCATATTTAACCACTGAAAATAATTTAAGTTCTTATTACAAAACGTAGTCGTTTTTTTATAGCATAGGCCGGCAAACGAGCAAGTGGGTCACCTGGTGGTAAGTGATCTCCACTGCCCATGTACGCCCACAATACCAGAGTAATCATGGGCGCGTTGCCGCCCTTAAAGGAAAGGGATAATTGAGGATTGGGAAGGGCAGGAGGATTTGGGCCTCCGGATATCTCACTCACCGTACGAAACGCAGCAGCAAGCCGGTCGAGCCAGTCGAGGCCCATTCATGCTATAGACAAAACTGTCTACAGCGTGGCTCTACCACTCAAATTACCACTTAAATTACAAAGCGTAGTTCTTAGAGTTTAAATAATAGGTAATATTAAGTGGGTCATTTCAAATGTACAACGCCTGAATCCGTCCCCACACACCCAGACACGATGTAGAATTATCCTACAAGTGTAGTCTAGGAGACTTCAGACTTATCCGTTATTAGGCGTATTTCGCAGTCATTCGCGAGGATTTTACGACTAGTATATGCGAATATTCGAGGATTTAACGCTGGATGACACTAGGGAAGTGTTCTATCGCTTAACTTATTTTTAGAATAGCGTAACTCTTAACGAAAAATATTATTATTATTTTTTTATATATGTACACCCAACAGTCACACGCATAGTCCTGACCCCACAGTAAGATACGAGTCTTGTGTCGTGGGTATCAAGAACTACGAGAGACTTTCGGTCTCACAACACCCAGACCCGGGGACAAATATTTGTGGATCACACAAATATTTGGCTCGGTGCGGGGATCGAGCCCGCAAAAGCCTTTAAAGATCAATTTGTTCTCTATCTGTCTATGAAATCCATATTTTAAGGATGTTTGCCTAAAGGTTATCAACTTTATGAAATAAAACTAATATAAACGGATTTTATCGCGGTTTTTTATTAATTTTGATACCGATGTTTCGAAAGGTTTTCGGCCTTCGTGGTTACAGTAGGTCCCTTATATGCTAGGGGCCATCTAGGTGGTACCACCGCTTTGTCTATTTTTTCCGCCAAGCAACATTGTGTAAGCACTGTAAAAGTGTCTACAGTGTACTTCTTAAAAATTTGAGTTATCGAATCCAAAAAACAGACATGACTTTTTCGAGATTTGAATTTGTGTCCGATACGGCCTTAGACTCGCCACCGATCACTTGGGACGCAAATAAACTCAACAAACCATAGGTGCAATAGTTTCACCTCTACTTACCCATCGAAAGACACGCGTGGTCTTATGCATACAGATTATCATAAAACGAGATTCGAAGCTAAAAACGTATCTAATACGTTCTGGCATCAATTTCCACGAGGGGTTGAACAATGGGGAATGACCTTAAGGTGGTGTGTGCAGTGCGCATGCGCCCAGCACCCCAGCCAAGCTGTCATGGCCGCTCAGTCCGCTTATCGACGCCCGAGCGTCGCGCGTTTCCCACTACTGATATCGGAATTAAATTGACCATAGACGATTTGTGAGTGATTGTGACATTTATCGGTTGTGTGCAACAAGATTATTGGATAAATCATTAATTGTGAGTAATAAGATAATTTATATTTTATTTTATTAATCGTCTTATTCATGCTATCGCGTGATTAATTTATCGATTTGTCTATTAAAGTTTTTGAAGGTTTTCGCTCACTCCTCGCGGTTCGGCGGCGACGTATAATTTTGATCGGATTACAGTTTTTCCATTACCGATGTTTTAAACAGATACAATTCTACGATTTTGTATTAATCAATTAACTATTTTTTAATGCGATTTATGTTTATATCGAATTGATTCATTTGAACACGAATTACATCAAGCGTTATTACAAATGTCTTATATGAAATCTAATGAACAGGGATTTATCCAGCAATAGTTTCATCAATTTACTCTTACTTATCCCGTAGCCCTATGTCCTTAACCCTATGTCCTCAGATCAAATAATTTATTCTGTAAATTGGATCATAAATATCACTTTTACATGTGAATTATTTTTTTAACAGTGTGTCGGTAAATATCAAAACTGGTTATATCCACTGTTGGTAAAAAACTGTTTTTTTATGCCATCACCATTGAAGGGTTCTTACGGAAAGGACGTTATTTACAAAAGTGTAAAAATCTACTATTTTACCATAGTAATATTGGTCTAAAGTTTGATGGTATATCAAATTCAGCAACATCCATGCTATACATTTTATCAATATTGGCAAAATCCATTTTGACCAATCACGAGGGCGCATTTTTGCAATATGGCCGATAATTTCAAATCTGACGTGATCGTAATGAGCGTTCGTGTTCCGTCTTTATTAATATTTTTAAATAATTACGGACTTTCGAAATGAGTGCTATACCAAAAGTTACTTCAGACAAAGTAAGAAACCGTAAAATCTATGCAACTTTTAATAAAAACGCGCAATTGAAGGAAAATCGGTAAGTTTGCAAACGTAATGCTGCAGAATTGTTAGTACTTCTGCAAGGGTTGTCAAAGTTGTTGGCCGCAATTCGCAATATGCTGTAGTGTACTATACATCTTACGTATAGCATTATTTTTGATTATAGGTGAACTTAATATGCCGCGATTTTAGTTTTTACCCGACTTCAAAAAGGAGAAAGTTTTCAATATGTCCGTAATGTTTTATGCAAATATGTTAAACGATATCTCCGCTGATTTTGATGATTTGTCTTTGTATTTGATAGGGTTTACTCTATTTTTTTATTTATTTGATTTAATGACGAGACGAGCAAGGCGCTCGCCTGATGGTAAGCGCCATGCCTGCCCATAAACAGAAACAACACCACACAGAACTTTGAATTACGAAGCACTGCATGGCACTGAACTGCGCTCGTCACCCCGAGACATAAGATGTTAAGTCTCATAATGCCCAGTAATTTCACTGGCTTGCAATGTCCTTCAAACCGAAACACAACAGTGCTTACACATTGTTGCTTGACGGCAGAAATAGACAAAGCGGTGGTACCAACCCATACGACCCAGCCTCTCACATACGAGGGACCTACCACCTTGTAAATCCCCTTACTTGACTCGTCACTCTACAATGGTCCAATATTTTAGTTAAAATTTAGATTTTAACTTGCACCATCAGTGACGGAGTGCACAGAGAATTTGGTATGGGTGTATGAAAGTAACTACTTGAATATAATAAAACGACACGACTAAGGCTAAGAACCGTGATTTTTTTTTAGGTATTACAATTCGAAAAGTCACACAAGAGTAATTGTCCGGGACTGGAATTTGTGTCAGGTTTGGCGATAGGCTCGACACCTATCACATCTTGCGAACTATGGGTGCACTAACGTACCTCTGTCTACACCTTCCGAGATAAAGGCGTGAGCTTATGTTATAAATAGTTACTTAAAAGGGCATTTTTTTCAGGTACTCTGCTCCCGGCTTACCGTTTATACCTACATGTAGAATGTATCATTTGTTTTTCATAAAGACGACAACCCTAACCCGTCAGGATCTGTCATTGAATGTCAATTCAATGACAGAGTAGATCAAAATTAGATAAATCCACATGTGAATTACTTCAAAAGTAGTAAAATCCACTTGGAAATATCAAACTTGGATATATCCAAACTTTATTTTCGTTTTTTTACGAAATTTGTGCCTATTCAATCATAACTAAGCTACATAAAACGATCGTGTTATATAAATACATCTAAATCTAATGTATTTCATACGTAAATCTATACACAATTATCAGTTTTTAAAATATAATAACCATGAAAAAAAAATTCGTTTGGATATATCCATTTTTGATATTTACCGACAGAACTAGATTATATTTACATTTACATCGGCATTTCGTGGCCAGCCATGAGAAGAAATGCCGAAACAAACTCATGGGTTATTGCCTCTTTTAATGTCCAGACATTAATTATACAGGATTATGCGAGTGTAATGTACAGAAATTCTTGGATTGGCCTTTTGAGTATTTACTGGGCATTATGAGACTTAAGATCCTATGTCTCGGGGTGACGAGCGCAGTTCAGTGTAATGCAGTGCTTTGTAATTCAAAGTTCTGTGCGATGTTGTTCTGTTTATAGGCAGGCGTGGCGCTTACCATCAGGTGAGCGCCTTGCTCGTCTCGTCATTTAACCAAATAAAAAAAAGCCATGAGTATACCCGACATACATGGCACTCGCACTCAAACATAAAAAAATAGTAAAAATATCAACGTTGCTTTAAATACTATAATGGAAAACATAGTACAAAAAGGTCCTTTTTGTTAAATATTGAGTTTCTATGTATATTTATTTGTAGATATCATTTAATCCTCAAGATCGCTCGAAGTGGAAGCATCCAAGTAGCCTCTGGGATCCTGGTACTAAGCTGACATAATGCCTGGCAAAATGAAAGAAGAAATATTATTACCTCGTAATAGTGATTAATATAAGGGTACATATGTTGAGTATTTATCTACTGGCCGGTTTGACCGGGTCGTTGCCACTGTCTCGCAGAAAACCGACGTAAAGTAGCGGTTTGCTGCTGCGTTTCGTACGGTGAGTGAGATAATCGGAAGACTAAATCCCCCTCCCCTTCCCAATCCCTTTCCTTTTAAGTCGGCTACGCTCCCATGATTCTGACACACACCATCAGATGACCCAATCGCTCACAACAGTGCTTACACACTGTTACTTGGAGGCAGAAATAGACAAACCGGTGGTACCAACCCAGACGGCTTCTGGCATACGAGGGACCTACCACCTTGTAAGTACCTATAGATGTAATTTACCAACAAAATATTCTCTCCTTTCAAGTTTAGTAACATTATTTAGGACACAATTAATCTTGGTCTAGTATCTATTGTCTTCAGATACGTTATAAATAGAATACATTTCTGTCTTCTGTCTGGAGATAATTAATTGATCCACTACTCTCGCTTGAGGTATAGTTGGCATTTATACGTTGTTAAGCTTGGTAGAGCCACGCTGTAGACCGTTTGTCTAATTTATGGTCAAATGGTATATGTTCGGTAATTATTTAATACACCTGTGTTAATTATACAATTAATTTTCATTAATATAAATTATCTAAAATTATATTACATATGCCATAGTCATCCACGCCTTCTGTGGGTCGCGTTCCAGGATCAGCCAGTTTATATTCGGTTCTCCCGAGGGGCTTGCGACATGACTTGATGGTTGATTGGGGCGGGTATAGGTGTACATCCTTGTATTACTGTGCCTGCATCGGTCATCCGCTTGTCCTGTTGCAGGCTTCCTCCTCCGAAGAGGGAAGAAGCATTTATACAGGCCGGCATGACTCTGGTGACCACCGATAAACTCATTGTTTTTCAGGGGTCGCTGGTGTTTTGGACTACGCTTACCATCGGGTGTAGTGCAGTCACTTTGCCGTGCTCGGAAAAAAAATATTAATTTAAATAGTAGATTATTTGTATTGATTTTACACACAATCATATTTGTGTGTATATTGTGTAATTTTTTTTTAAATAATATTTTGTCAGTGTGAATATTTTTATCTTTTTATTTAATACTTTACTAAAGTTTCACTTCTGCCGTGTGTGAATTGCATAATACACCTTTTATTGTACTTACCAGTGCGTTGAGACTATGGAAGGATAAAACCAATAAATACACTACCCCGGATGGATTTCTCTGACCTTTATCAAGTCATTCATCCGTAGACACAGCTTAGTATGGCACCCTCTGTTCTCGAACAATACCCGGTTCACTGGTTAGGATTCATTTTGACGCTCAGTTTTCCGAATGTCGCACAATTCCTATTATTTCAATGAACAACGAATCTTTGGTTACTTTAATACTCATGCCTTTATGCTCGAAGGGGTGGACAGAAATGTAGCTAAGGCAACAACGGTGGTAGGATATTCAGATCCGCCCGTACATATGGTATTAAAACCATATGCCATAATGACCCATACACCTTGTGTGGATCGCGTTCCAGGATCAGCCAGTGTATATCCAGTTCTCTCGAGTGGCTTGCGATATGGCTTGATGGTTGATTAAGGCGGCTATAGGGGTACATCCCTATGCCTGCAGGCCCCTCGATTCGCTTCTTCTTCGGAGTGTGAAGAAGCATCTATACATGCCGGCATGATTCTGGTGACCACCAATAAACTCATTGTTTGTCGGTGGTCGCTGGTTTTTTGGACTGCACTGCGCTTACCTTCAAGTGTAGTGCAGTCACTTTGCAGTGCTTGGATAAAAAACGAGTCGGTACAAAAAACATAAATCGGCTCATCATTATATAGCGAGTCGAACGCTATATTAGGTAAAAAATGCAATCCCTGCCAACATACGAGTATTTTTTAAATCGAAAAATTAGTTCCTCATCAGGGTAATTTAAGCCCTAATGGGTTTGACATCTTAAAATCCGAATTCGTCGCCTCTGAGTCTAGATTAAAGAAACAATTGAGGACAATTGGACCTAGTTATGCAGAAAAGAACATTATTTTGTAGTTTTTTATATTCCATATTTCATGCTCGATTTTTCAAAAAGATACGGTATTAAAATCAATTTAAATTAATGAATTTAGCAAGACAAAATCAGTTTCTCCATTTGAAATTGCTGTAGGTTGGTTCCTTTTTGCGTAACTACGTCCAATTGTAAGGAGAAATAACAAATCCAATCTAATAAATGAATTGGTAAGTTGTCAAAGGAATATTCTGGAAACAAGTCTGTCAAATGAGAGATAACTTGGTAACAAATTATCTGATAACAAAGTTGTGACAAAGCACCTGTTTCGACAAATGATAAGATCTGCCAACCGCCTCTAGTTTAATGATAATAGGAAATAATAACTTTTTGACTCCAAAGAGACCTACAATTGTGGTTGCATTGCGTTTTTTTATTTTCTTTTTTCAGTTTTTACGTCGGTTGATTTTTTTTTTATGTTTTTTATTATTTGATTGAATGATGAGACGAGCAAGGCGCTCGCCTGATGGTAAGCGCCACGCCTGCCCATAAACAGAAGCAACACCACACAGAACTTTGGATTACAAAGCACTGCATGGCACTGAATTGCGCTCCTAAGACATAAGATGTTAAGTCCCATAATGCCCAGTAATTTCACTGGCATCAATGTCCTTCAAATCGAAACACAACAGCGCTTACACACTGTTGCTTGGCAAGGAATAGACAAAGCCTGGTACCTACCCAGACGGCCTCTCGTCGAGCACGGCAAAGTGCACTGTACACACTACTACACTACTGACACAGTAGTGTCACTGCACTACTCCTGGCGGTAAGCGTAGTGCAAAACTAGCGACTACCGACAAACAATGAGTTTATCGGTTGCCACAAATGCTTCATTCCTCTTCGGAGAGAGAAGAAGCAAATCGAGGGGCCTGCGACAGGACAGGCGGATGATCGATGCAGGCAAAGGGATACAAGGATGTACCCCTATACCCTTTTTTTTGTCGCGGGGAAAGCTGTTTATTGCTACCGCACCACCGGGGGGGAGGTGGAACGGCCCCAACCAACCATCAAGTCATGTCGCAAGCCCCTCGGCAGAACCGGATATACACTGGGTGAACCGCAGAACGCGATCCACACAAGGCGTGTAGATCACTATGGCAGGCTTTAACACCATGTGTACGATGGTCGCTGTCCGGGCGGATATGAATATCCTACCACCAGCAATTTACTATATATTTCAACAAACATAGTATTCATTAGAGACAATATATAATAATTAAACTCCGTAATAACATCAGGGCAGGGACTGTTCCATACACACTTTTATTTGCCCCGCCACAAACTCGCAAAGTACCCAAACATATCCGACGAAATAATATCATTCCCTCCACAATGCCTATGGTCCATATAGACGACCCCCCAAAATATATGATGATTCTGGACTATTCCATAGTAAAAATATGGAAAAATAATAATTATAAATAGTTTTAGTGTAATTGCCGAGTGTATTTTGATGATGCTATGTATGTATGTATACATTAGTTGATACTGATTTCTATGTAATATAAGTTTCTTTTACTTTTGTACTGACTTGTCATAAGCGCTATTTCAATTGCCTACATGATTAATAAATGATTTCATTTCATTTCACATCCACGAAGAGGATTTTACATTTTTATCCAAGAAATACTCACACAGTACGTAAAAAGAGCCAGCGACGTGAAAATTAAATACATCCTACGTGTTCTAGTGAATTTTTTGTTTGAAAAAGTATTTTTTTTGTCGCAAAACCCTCGGGGCTTGTACACAATTGTCGGTGTAGTGATACAACCGCTCGGTAGTTGTTTTCCTTTGTGTATTGCGCATTATAATAGCTATTACTATCATCTGTTGTCCCATTTTTACTTTCTTTATTTCCACTAGACCAGCGTTGTGTTCCATTGTTGTGTCTATTGTCTGGATTTTCAAGCTCATGCTGTAGTTTTACGGGATTTCAATTTTCTATTGTTATAATTATGAAAATCTACTTTTTATCATCCCGGTATTATATATTAGCAGTGATAGCTCAGCGGGGAGTGGTACGGACTGTCGAGACGAAAGTCGCAGGTTCGAAACCAGCCTCAAGAGCATACACCTCTGACTTTTCTAAGTTACGTGTATATTCATTGTTATATTGTCCCGCTAATGCATGGGCCTCCTCTACTAACGAGGGGAAGTCCACTTTTAGCCTAAGGTAGATTGGCAGACTTCACTGCGAAATTCTTATAGATAACTTCTCGGGTATGCAGGTTTCTTGAAGAAACCTTCTTTCACCGTTAAAGCAAACGGTAATAAACAATTAATATACACGTAACTTAGAAAAGTAAGAGTCGCCTGGGGCTGGTTTCGAACCTGTGACTTTCGTCTCTACAGTTCGCTAGTTAAACTACCGCTGCTTACATCTGTCACGACATCGTATTGTGTTTTTTTATTTGTTTGACGAGACGAGCAAGACGCTCGCCTAATAGTAAGCGCCACGCCTATCCACAAACAGAAGCATCAACCACACAGCACGTTGAATTACAAAGAACTGCACTCGTCACTCCAAGACATAGGATGTTAAGTCTCAAAATGCCCAGTAGTTTCACTGGCTTCAATGTCCTTCAAACCGAAACACAACAGTGCTTACACACTGTTGCTTGGCAAGAAATAGACAAGGCGGTGGTACCAACCCAGACAGCCTCTCGCATACGAGGGACCTACCACCTTGTAAACCTATTCCATCGCATCAAAAACGGGCACAATTTTTTTTTTAGCATAGGCCGGCAAACGAGCAAGTGGGTCACCTGATGGTAAGTGATCTCCACCGCCCATGTACGCCACCAGAAGAATCGTGGGCGTGTTGCCGACCTTAAAGGAAAGGGATAATTAGGGATTGGGAAGGGGAGAGGATTTGGGCTTCCGGATATCTCACTCACCGTACGAAACGCAGCAGCAAGCCGTTACTTTACGTCGGTTTTCTGTGAGACAGTGGTAACGACCCGGTCGAGCCAGCCCATTCATGCTGTAGACAAAACTGTCTACAGCGTGGCTCTATCACTCACAAATATGTCGGTCCAACGAGGCCATTTTCATTTCACGCAGGCTCGCCCGGGATGGGTATTTACTAAATTGGTTATGCTCGTATTCCACGAGCCTGGAAACGCTTACTCGAGCATTCAATGTGGAATCATTTGTTTAAGAACAAAGGACGATGACTTGAATATTAATCCATTTCTATTAGCCATTATTGTACATTACGTAACAAAGATTTGGGAAGACCCACATCCCTTTTTAATTATATGTTTTTTTTTGTATTAAATTCAAATTCAAATCATTTATTCTGCAAATTGGATGATAAATATCACTTTTACATGTCAACATTCTTTATACTAGATTAGTTTTATTTTTATCTTTTATCGGCATTTCGTGGCTAGCCATGAGAAGAAATGCCGAAACAAACTCATGGGTTATATTATTATGACCTCTTTTAATTTTCCAGAATTATAAAAATTAAAATTATCAATTTTAAAATTAATATTTTTCTTAAAAAATATTAAAAATATCAACGTTATATGCCTTAAATACTAGTAATGCGCCAATAGAACAGTTAAGTATAATAGTATATTATATTATCACATAGTAAGACTAACAAACAGCAGTACATTATACATTACACTTATTATACACACATTGAGAGTAATAATTAAATAATAATTAATGTTGCGAGGGAAACCGCGCGCAACAGCTAGTACTAATATACTTATATGTTTTGACTGTGAAATTATTTCGTACTTTGCTTTCATTTAATTATTTATTAAGTAACATTTACCTGAGTACTGTTTATTAGGGGCTCAGCTTTCATTTTAATTAGGCAATTACTTAGCAGCGATAGCTCAGTCGGCTTCAAGGTGTTAGGTGCCTCGTATGCGAGAGGCCGTCTGGGTTGGTACTACCACTTCTATTTCTGCTGCCAAGCAACAGTAAGCACTGTAGTGTTTCGGTTTGAAAGACATTGAAGCTAGTGAAATTACTTGGTATTATTAGATTTAACATCTTATGTCTCAGGGTGACGAGCGCAGTTCAGTGCTATTCAGTGCTTTGTAATTCAAAGTTCTGTGTGGTGTTGCTTCTGTTTATGAGCAGGCGTGGCGCTTGCCATCAGGCGAGCGCCTTGCTCGTCTCGTCTTCAATCAAATAAAAAAGGCAGTTGTACTACGGGTCGCAGGTTCGAAACAAGCCTCAAGGGCATGCACACTTAATTTTTCTAGGTTACGTGTGTATTTATTGTAATGGTGCTGCCACACCGATGTTATAAAATGTTTACAAACATTTTCTAACATTAAATCTAACATTTTATAACATTTCTTAACATTTTCTAACATTGTCTAACATTTTATAACATTTGAAAACATGACATCGGCCCTTCTTCTTTGACGGCTTCTTTGACGACGCCGCTCTCAAAAGTACCGCCGCCCGCTGTTAAAAAATGTTCAAAAATGTTACAAATTGTTAAGAAATGTTCACTAAATGTTGCTGCCACACCGGTGTTAGAAAATGTTATATAACATTTTCTAACACCGGTGTGGCAGCACCATTAAGTAGCTTTTGCTCGCGGCTCCGCCCGTGTGATCTGCTATGTCCTATTCTGATGTATAAGCTATATTATTGCAAAGTTTCATTAAAATCCATTCAGTAGTTTTTACGTGAAAGAGTAACAAACATACATCCATACTTAGAAACTTTCGCGTCTACAATATTAGTTGGAAGTAGGAAGGATAGTAGGAATATCAGACCCTTTAACGGAGGATGACACCTCGTGAAGAAACCTATTACCTCAGAATTTTATTAAGAATTTTGAAGTATGTGGAGTCTGCTAGACCGCTAAGAAAGGATTTTTGGAAGTTTACATTTTAAGGGGGTAAAAAGTGGATTTGAACTTTGTATGAAACTTTATTAGTGGAACGGAATACGACTGTGAAATTGAGTATAAATATTGCTTAGTAAAATAATGAAACATGATTCACATTTAAGTGAAATTCCTCTTGAAAGGGGGAGGGGGTTTTGTTGAATTTTGTATGAAACTATTTACTTTAACTTTTGAACAACCTGACCGATTGAGGTCATATTCATAACATACATTTGTTTAATGGATATGATGGTTTATAACTGTATAGCATCACGCTGCGACCCACGGGAGCGGAGCAGTATTCTAAATATGTATCAAATCGATACGACTCACTCATTGACTGATTAAACACGAAATCTTAAAAACTAATAAAGCTAGGATCTTGAAATTTGGTCAGATGATAGTTTATGTAATGTGGGTATCCTATAAAAAAAGGAGTCATATTTATTACATCCCTCTTTTTGTCAAAAGTTTTTCTTCGGAAAATGTGTCATAAACAACGTGGTGTATTATTCACGTGTTTTATTTTTGCATTTGCGTCTTAATATTCGTTAGTTAAGTAATTTATTTTAATAATTCTGAAGTTTCACTTCTGCCGTGTGTAAATTGCACACACACACTTTTTTGTTTAATTGAATAACGAGACGAGCAAGTCGCTCGCCTGATGATAACCGCCAAGCCTGCCTATAAACAGAAGCAACACCAGACAGAACTTTGAATCACAAACCACTGCATGACACTGAACTGCGCTCGTCACCCCGAGACATAAGATGCTAAGTCTCATAATTCCCAGTTAGTTGTAAATCACATAATAAACTTCTAATGGAGCGTTGTCCTATTTCATAGTTTCAAATATAAAGGCATTCCTTTTCGTTACTTACCTTTTTAAATTAAATTTGTCAGAAATGTAGGCCGAGGCTTTACAAGAGATGAATCTTTATAGTGTAATTTAGTGAAATAGCACTTAATTAAGTAATTAAATTTTACTTTAATGGAATGTAGAGCCTTGTTTTTGCTCGTTATATAATTTCTATTTATTAATTGACGTTATGGTAATGTATAAGTACTCATTTTTGGGGTTCTGTAAGTTCAAAAACTGAACTCTTATAGTTTCGTCATTGTCTGTCTGTTCGTATGTCACAGCCATTATACTCGGAGACTATTAGTACTTTATGGATGAAATTTGGATGGTAGATGTATTCTAGGATGTATTGCTACATTAGGTAGGTAGTAGGTAGAGTCAAGCTGTAGACAGTTTTGTCTACAGCATGAACGGGCCGGCTCGACCAGGTCGTTACCACTGTCTCACAGGAAACCGACATATAGTAGCGGCTTGCGTTTCGTACGGTGAGTGAGATATCCGGAGATCCAAATCCCCTCCCCTTCCCAATCCCTAATTATCCCTTTCCTTTAAGGTCAGCAACGCGCCCATGATTCTTCTGGTATTGTGGGCAGACTTGGGCGGTGGAGATCACTTACCATCAAATGACCGACTTGCTCGTGCCTATGCTATAAAAGTTCAGCCACATGTGTTTTTATTTGACGTCAAGAGATTTTTTTCCTTTGGCGTAACATATTCCAATTAGACTCCTAGAAGTGCAATGCAATAATTTTACGAGTATTAAAATGCCTAATTTCCCTCCTACGGATATCTGCTCGTTTGCCTATCTATAAAAAAAATAAAAAAAACTACGTGCTGATATTTAGCCAAAAGAACCCGGCATGACGAACGTGTCAAACCGTCAGAGATTAGAGTGCGTGTTTTATGATTGTGCACGTCATTGAAAAAAATTATATGTCGCCCCGGAGTCTGGAGGGTTAACACCCGCCTGTGCTCATTACGCGGCGCGTAGGGGTTGATGTCACAGACCCATAACCTTAACACGCCACATACTATATCGAATGTTAGTGGCCAACCTAGTGTCAAAGTTTTCAAGCCTCCCGAAGGCCTCTAACTTGGCTTAATGACTGCTGTCAGTTGATAACAGCCAGGACCGACTTTTTAACAAAAAACATTATTTGCAAACCCGTCAAGATGCGTAAAATGGAACGTTAATTTGTTTACCATAGAGAAGTTCTTTAACATTTTAAAATGTCACGTGTTCTTTTTTTAAATTCTTTTCGTTTCGGTCTGTGTTGCATGAAGGTGTGTTTCTTATATCACTTAATTTTTCGTCCTGACTTCTTTGTCCATTTTAATTTAATAATGGCTATATTATTTTATTAGGCCGCTGTATGGCTAATAGATGGCGTTAGTGTCGACAGTGTAATGATTTCGTAGCAATATCTTAATGTTTCAGTTACATTATGTACAAACAAAAATACCATTATATTGTAGACAATATTGACAAAAATGATATATATTTCGTTACTAAACGCCTCAATTGGTTCAGAGACAAATCCCCCATAGAAAAACGATTGTTTTTTTACCTTTTCTTTACCATATACTTACGTTTACATAACCGTCAATACTTCTGAAACATCACAGCCCCCGTCCCTCCCCAATCTCCTGATCCCCTCGCCGGGATACAAGGAAACAATTACTGTTTGATAATACACTCTTGCCTACAGCGTGGCAGAATTAAACATTGTGCTCGTAAATCCGGAGGCGTGCGCTCATCTTAAATTCGGCATACATTGAGTATATTGTACGGCCGTCGATGGCACGCGTAAAATATATTCATCCGTCGATGTAGCGACGCGACGTTGCTCACCTTTGAATAACGTTTTTTTTTTTTTGGAACGAAGTTCCTTACGGCAGGCTTGGAGGGGATAGGGATTTCGCTGCGTGACCGAACTGAAAAAAATGTGATAGTAAAACCGTAAGAAAAATGCGTGGAAAAAATGCGTGGAAAAAATGCGTGGAATAAAAGCGTTAAATGAGACGTGTGCAGGCGCGACAGTCGCATAACCAGTTTGATATCTAGCACACAAAGTTAACGTCGAAATTCCGTTAATAAAACAGATGGGTGTGACACTTATGACATTTGGAAATGTAGACGCGGTTTGAAATTTGAATTTGAATTTTTGATTATAGAACACGGCCGTCCACCGTTTAGTAGCCAGTCTAAGTCTAAATTAATAAGTTTTTATTTCTATTTTTCTATTTTATTTCTATGTAATTTTATGTTGTCAAACAAAAATAAAGAGACATATTTTGTTATTTTAGTTGATAATTTGAATTTTATGCAATTTGTGTCGATTCTACATTAGCCGAAGGAACTTCGTTCCTACCTGGTGTCCCACGACACACACCAATTTTTTATTTATTTAAAGGGCTTTGGCGTTGTGCGAACACACGGCCCTATAATATAAAGTTGTATTCTGAGATACAGGAACCGAAACTGGTATGACAAATACCCGTACATATTTCTACCAACATATAATAATTTTATCGGTATTTTTAAAGGTCACCGTAATTTATTTATTGTTAGATGTAAATTTTTACTAATCTGTGCGGATGGTGTTTATAAAATTGTCATCGGGTAGATACACCTAAAATTATGTATAAAAGATGTGCACGACTTGACAGAGCGTATCCCTCAGCGGTGGTCACCTAGTCAAGGGCTGAGAGCGCCTGAAAGCGCTCGCCCGAAAGTGAAGGTGTATACAGCCGACTCTCGTCAGGCTTACAGCAATATCAGCACAAAAAAAAAAAAAAAAAAAAGACAGCGCAGTTCGCATTCCGTCATCGTGTAGTAAGGACCTTAGTCCCAGTCGTGGTAGTTATTATAGTAGCCAGTCTTCTGCTTGGCTGACCATTACAGTAGTAGTAATTCTGTCGTAGATAATCATACTGAGCGTGTGTACAAGTGCAATTAAAGTAAGGCCTACAATTTGTTATTCCTGCCACGAGTTGGTTCATTGTGAGTAAAATAAATTAGTTTGAAAGTGATAATGTTATTTGTGTTCCTCTTATTTTTAAAGTCATCTCACATTAAATTTCTAAGATTATTATTATTAAATGTCTCGCCGCTAACCACTAATCTAACCAATATAATTTGACCCGACCCGACGATCGAACCCGAGACCTCAGCACAGCAGTCTTACCCGTACGCAATACAACTTCGCTACCGAGACAGTCCTTTATAATACAAAGTCAAATATTCATGTTCAAGTAAACATTGGTCCTGACGAAATAATTCAATAGCCCTTGACTCTTCCCTCTTATTGGAAATGACGTGACGCGTTTGATGTAACGACCACTCGAGACAAATTTAAAATTTGTTTTATTGCGGACTCTATCGGCGAAGGAAACATCGTGCAACCCGAGGAAACCTGCATACCTAAGAAGTTCTTCATAAGAATTTCGAAGGTATGATTTTTTTATTTGATTGAATGACTAGACGAGCAACGCGCGTGCCCGATGGTAAGTCCCACGCCTAACCACAAACAGAAGCATCACCACATAGAACTTTGAATTACAAAGCACCGCATCGCACTGAACTGCGCTTGTCACTCTGAGACATAAGACGTTAAGTCTCATAATGCCCAGTAATTTCACTGGCTTCGGAAAACACAGAATATGTGTTATATTGGTGCAATCTGTGCATAGTATAAAATGAAGTCGCTTCCGCTTTCTGTTCGCTTAGATCTTTTAAACTATTCAACTGTTTTAATGCAGTTTTCAGTAGTAGATAGAGTGATTCATTATATGTAGATCACGCTATGACCCATGGGTCATAGCGTGATCTACATATAATGACCATGCTGCTACCATGGTAGCAGGGCAGTAATATGCAGGTGAAACCGCGAGGGACAGCTACTCTAAATAAAAATAAAAAGAGTCTAAATATATAAAACTCAAAAGTGACTGACTGACATAGTGATCTATCAACGCACAGCCCAAACCATTAGAGGGATCGTGTTGAAATTTGGCATGCAGGTAGATGTTATGACGTAGGCATCCGCTAAGAAAGGATTTTGATAAATTCTACCCCCAAGGGGATGAAAGTTTGTATGAAACTTTGTCAATTTTAAACGTTCACGCGGGCGGAGCCGCGAGCAAAAGCTAGTAAACAATAAAATAAAACAGTATAATAACTTGGCCAACTGAACTTACCCTTCGGATGAAGAAATAGAAAAAATAATAATAAAAGAGCACAGAGATCTGTAATATTCTGCCGAGTTATTGACACTGTGGCACGGGCGTTAGGGTCCCGCCGGCCGAGGTGGAGTCGTTTCATTACGGCTTCACTCGTCCGCTCGACGGTTCTGTACAAATGAAGAAGTCACACTCCGCCGTGAATTCGGAAAGATTACCCGCAGCAAACACTTTGAGGTTGAATTTTTCGGCATAAGACAACGACAGTAGCGGGTTTTGGGACTAATATTTGATTGCGAATTTTTACATGTAAGTTATGTAAGTTTATAAAGTTAAGCATAAGTATATAGTTATAAAGTGTCGCTGGTGGGAGGATACTCGTATCCGAGCGGATAGAGACCACCGTACACTGGTGCTAAAACCTGCCATAGTGGCCCACCTTGTGTGGGACGCGCTCCAGGGTCAGCCAGTGTATATCCGGTTTTCCCCAGGGGGCTTGCCCCCTGATCCTAACCCTTTTACCATCCCTTTTCCTTCCCCTCCCCCTTGGCCCTTTGGCAGGTCGGCATGATCTTGCCGACCTACGATGGACACATTGTTTATCGTTTGTCGACACTATTATTGGATTGCGCTACACTTACCATCAGGTGTAGCGTAGTCACTTTACCGAGCTAGGATAAAAAAAAACATATATGTTTCCGACGGCTGATTTACACCCGGTTCCTCAAAGGCTGATCAAATCAACATTCAACTAACAGAACTTTAATTTTGACAGCGCTGTCAAATCAGTTCGAGTTTCTGAAACGTTATTTAGTGATACATCTAGACACGCGGTATCGTGGCAAGCCAAGTTCAAGCTAACAGAATGGAGAGGGGTACTGTGTGTAATATTACACGAACCATTTGAAGCCACTTTTGACCCCCTCATAACTCAAATACTATTTCACACAAACATGTCAAAATTGGCTCATATATTGAGACTTACAAGATTCATATGTGCTCTAAATTTCATAAATACACTTCAAACAGTTATTTAGATATTGAGGTCCAAAATTCGTCATTTTTATCACTGACTGACTGACCAGATGAGCTAGAAAGTTAAAATTTGGCTTCCAGATAGAAGTTATATATTTGGGGGGAGGGGTCGATATGGACCATAGGCATTACCGTAACAGCACTTGTTTTAAAACTACCACCGGATCCAAAGCGAACCATTGAGAAGACCCGGCGAAACAAACTCAAGTGGGTTTCCTTTAACACTGGATTCAACGCGGCGCGGTCCAGCCCTGAGAAGATCCAGCTAGACAAACTCAGTGGGCTTGTTTTTAGTCCGGTAGCTTACTTGCCCGTTGCCTTTGGCATAAAAACAAGTTTTCCCCACGCTCCCGCGCATCACTCGCGCCACAAGTAATCCACAGTGATTCCTGTAACAATTGGAGTCTACAGCTATAAGTACTCGGGACAAACCACCCTTATTTCCCCCAGTTATTATTGTAACGCGTAGGGCTGTCACACGCAAGTGTCAACCTTTACAGATATTTTGACGGCATTGAAATATTTGTTTCGTGGTTTAATATTATTGTTTCTATACTTTTTACTTGTTTTGAGGTGCCCGACCGAGACAAGAGACATCGACACGGCAGCGACACGTTTGTTTTTTACAAGGTGGTAGGTCCCTCGTATACGAGAGGCCGTTCGGTTTGGTACCACCGCTTTGTCTATTTCTGCCGCCACGCAACAGTGTGTAAGCACTGTGGCGCTTACTATCAGGAGAGCGACTTACTCGTCTCGTCATTCAAACAGATTAAAAAAAAAACGAAAATTGTCATCAGCCTTGAGTCTCGAATTGCGCCCGGTATGGCGATAGGCTCGCCCCCTATCACATCATGGGACGGAAATACGCTCGGGGAATTGTGTACTGGTTACACTTCTGCCTACCCCTTCGGGGGTTACAGGCGTGCGTGCGTATGTATTTTTTATTTTTGTTTCATTGAACGAAGATACGAGCAAGTCGCTCGCCTGATGGTTAACGCCACGCCTGCCCATAAACAGAAGCAACACCACACAGAACTTTGAATTACAAAGCACTGCATGACACTGAACTGCGCTCATCACCCCGAGATATAAGATGTTAAGTCTCACAATGCCCAGTAATTTCAACGGCTTGAATGTCCTTCACACCGAAACACAACAGAGCATACACACTGTTGCTTGGTGGTACAAATAGACGGCGCGGTGGTACCAGCCCAGACGGCCTCTCGCATACGAGGGACCTATCACCTTGTAAATGCGAAAATGTTTTCAATACATTTTCGCTTGTGTTAACTCTCTCCGTCTTTGGAGCTTTATGGATAGCTTTGTGCTATTTTGAAGCATCCTTCCGTGTCGGTAATACGCACAAAGCCTGCAAACGGACGCCTCCCAACCCGTGACGAGGGTGTGTGGCAATTCTATTTTATTTACTGGTGTTCCAAACAATCGTGGATGTTTTGTCAAAGTCGTGGAGTAAAGAAACCTCGCTTAAATATTTTGTACCGTTTTCTTTGCTGTTTAGACGAGATGTATAGACCCGACTTAAGTCGTCCTGAAAGTGACTTTACCTAGTAAACTTCTTTTTATTTGATCGAGTGACGAGACGAACAAGGCGCTTGCCTGATGGTCAACGCCACTACTGCCCACGAACAGCAGCAACACCACACAGAACTTTGAATTATAATGCACTGCATGGCACTGAACTGCGCGCGTCACCCCGAGACGTAGATGTTAATCTCATAATGACCAGTAATTTCACTGGCTTCAATGTCCTTCCGGCTTGACTAAACTTCAGTGAATGTTTAATCGTCAAAGAAATACAGATTTGAATTGTTCGTAAGAAGTTAAAGACTTTTCTACCCAAAACTGATACGCATTTAGACTTTTTGCGATATCATGCAAAGCGTATGTAAAATAGGATCAGCGTGCAATTTGCAATTAAATTGCTTTGTTATAATACACTTTACTGTGTAATAAAGAATATAAACAATAGAATACGCAATCACGTCTGTAATCCTCGTAGGGGTAGGCAGAGATGTAACATTTATTTTAATTTTTTTTTATAGCATACGCCGGCAAACAAGCTTGTGGGTCACCTAATGATAAGTGATCTCCACCGCCTATGTACGCCCAAAATATCAGAAGAATCATGGGCGCGTTGCCGATCTTAAAGGAAAGGGATAATTAGGAATTAGGAAGGGGATTTGGGCCTCCGGATATCTCACTCACCGTACGAAATGCAGCAGCAAGCCGCTACTTTACGTCGGTTTTCTGTGAGACAGTGGCAACGACCCGGTTGAACCGGCCCATTTGTGCTGTAGACAAAACTGTAAACTTATTAATGTTGAGTCGGTGGTCTCCATTGACTATTAAAGTACCACCGACCAAAAATTGGTTTAAAAATTCGTTTTTTTAGTTGTATTTTTTTAATAATGGTTTCTTATGTTTACGCGAATATTACACATTGAAATTAAATTAATTTAAATGGATTTTATCGTGGTGTAAAAATTAACTTTTCTGGACAACCTACACCTCAGTCCACTCCGTGACCGCGTGAAAAGTTTTCTAAACGCGCGTCGGGATGAAAATTAAATAAAAAACCGCGCTAAAATCCGTTTAAATTAGTTTTATTTTATTGTATTTTTTAAAGTTTTTATTTATGTTAGTATTTACCATAGCGTATATGCGTAAATTTAAGTCTTTCATTCCCGATTATACCCATCAGCAAGGAGTATTTTTTTTCTACAGATTTAAATAGAACCACACCTAAGTTTAAGATTAGCGAATACAAAAAATAAAACATCTAAATCGATCAGCACTTGGCGGAGTTATGCGTGAATAAAAAAAATATATTTTTTATTTAATTAAATGACGAGACGAGCCAGTCGCTCACCTGATGGTAAGCACCACGCTTGACCATAAACAGAAGCAACACCACACAGAATTTTGAATTATAAAGCACTGCATGGTACTGAACTGCGCTTGTCACCCCGAGACATCTCATAATGTCCGGTAATTTAACTGGCTCCAATGTCCTTCAAACTGAAACACAACAGTGCTTACACACTGTTGCTTGGCGGCAGAAATAGACAAAGCGCTAGTACCAACCCAGGCGGCCTCTCGCATACGAGGGCCCTACCACCTCGTAGAAATAGAAAAATGAATAGACATAAAAAAAATATAGACGAGTCCATTGTTTTTTTTCGTCGGTTGAAACCCAAATCTCGTGACGCCGGCAGACATTCTGGCGCGCACACAATATCGGCTACACGGGTTGTAACAGTCGCAAAAAAACTTTGCAGACTTGCCCGTTAGCGTTTAGCTGGATTTCGTTTGCTAAATCGCCCATTCCCAAACTATAACCCGAAACTTATTCCACCAACGTTAGTTAGAAATAATATTGTATAAAATTGACTTATTACTGGGTACGACCCTTCTTTTCTAATGAGAGGGGCTCAGCTTAAGGCCTAGGCTGTATCTCACATAGCTATGAATACCAACATCGTAATCATTTTCGGAGACTATTTGCACTATATGGATGAAATTTGAATGGTAAATGTATTTTATGAATTGCTATACAAAGGTGTAATGAAACAAGGACATTTCGGAGCTCCATACATATAATTGAGGGATAACTTTTTTTAAAGCGTAGATTGGGAAACGAGCAAGTTCTGCTCTTTTTGTCATTCAGGCAAAGACAGTTTTGTCTACAGCAAGAATGGTCCGGCTCGACCGGATCGTTACCACTGTCTCACAAAAAACCGACGTAAAGTAGCGGCTTGCTGCTGTGTTCCGTACGGTGAGTGAGATATCCGGAGGCCCAAATACCCCTCCCCTTCCCAATCCTTTATGTATCCCTTCCCTTTAAGGTCGGCAACGTGCCCATGCCTTTTCTGGTATTGAGGGCGTACATGGGCGGTGGAGATCACTTACCATCAGGTGACCCACTTGCTCGTTTGCCGGCCTATGCTATAAAAAAAGTTTACTGTTTTATTCTCAACTATGTCATACGAGAATCCATCTCCCTATAAACAGAGCTTTAGGTAGATTTACCGACTTCATATACCTTCAAAATTCATATGGAAAGCTTTTAGATATATTTTCCTCCCCCGTATTTGATAAAACAAACTATAAATTGAATATAAAGCAATTTTTCATCCTTCACAAGTCCGCCCCTTCCCTCTCAGAGGGATTTAAAAGCCCTCCAGGCTGGGTCCGCTACCTGTTCTCTCTTTTGTTTTTAAACTCCCTATGGATCATCCCTACCAGAATTCAGAGAAAGTTGGTCTTCAATTGAAGAAATAAAGTTTAAGTTGTTAAGAGAATGCGTTAAGAGAATTGCTTGTTACAGTTCAGAATTGCTTTTCGATACGGGAATTGGACATCTGCAAAATGTAGGGAAAGTTAATTGCCTTAATATCCCGAAATCAGAGAAAACCAACGTCGACTAGCTTTGTTAACGCGGTTAATTTTGCTTCTTTAAAATGTAAGTAACACACCTACAATTCAATGGTAAAGTGGTAGGGGATTTTATTATTAATTTTAATACTAGCGACCCGCGCCGGCTTCGCACGGGTAATAATATGTTTGTTACGACATCACATTACAAATCTTTAAATTATTCGGCTTTTCTGTAGTATAATATGTATGTATTATACATTCAAACCTTCCTCATGCATCACTCTATCTATTGCTGAAAACTATATTAAAATCCGTTGAACAGTTAAAAAGGTCTTAGCGAACAGACAGCGAAAGCGACTTCATTTTATACTATGTAAATATAAACAGCGTTAATGACAAGAAGAGCAGACCTGATGATAAGCATCACAGAATTATAAAGCACTGCATGGCATTGGACTGCTCATAACGCCGAAACATAATATGTTGTCTCTCCATCCCCAGTAATTTTACTGGCTTCAATGTCTTTCAAAACGGAACACAAGTGCTTATAGCTACTTGGCGGCAGAAATAGATAACGTGATGGTACCAATGCCTTCTCCAGGTGACTTCATACCGAAGTTTACAATGTTAAATCGTTTTCTAGACGAATTCATTACTATAACATTTTTTATTTTATTTCATTGGATGACGAGACGAGCAAGTCGCTCGCCTGATGGTAAACACCACGTCTGACCACAGAAGCAACACTACACAGAACTTTGAATAACAAAACCCTACATGGCACTCAACTGCGCTCGTCACATCGAGACATGAGATGTTAAGTCTCTTAATCCCCACTAATTTCACTGGTTTCAATGTCCTTCAAACCATTCAATTTCAAGTTATTTACCATTTTCCACGACATTGATTCGATCAGGTTAAAGTATTCAAGCGTCCCATTTTATGGAAAATGGCCGTCAAATATCAAAGTGGGTCCCGATAATCGGATATCCTTCCAATCTCGCATCAATTGTGTACAATAAAGCCCCGATTCAATAACATTTCCGTCCATAATATTCCAATTGGTAATATTGAGTTGTCGAGCCACGCTGTAAATAATTTTGTATACAGCACGAATGGGCCGGCTTGACTGGGTCGTTACTAGTCTCATAAAAAACCGACGTAAAGTAGCGACTTGCTGCTGCGTTTCGTACGGTGAGTGAGATATCCGGAGGCTTAAATCCCCTCCCCTCCTCAATCCCTTAATTATCCCTTCCCTTTAAGGTCGGCAACGCGCCTATGATTCTTCTAGAATTGTCAGCATACATGGGCGGTGGACTCACTTACTATCAGGCGACCCATTTGCTCGTTGGCCGGACTATGGTATAAAAAAAAATGTTATGCCCATAGATCGGCTTGTGTTTTTAGGTTTATCGGTAACCTAGGGAACTCGACAGCCCTGCATGGACGAGTAGACTGTGAAGTGAGAGGCCGTTGGTTCGATTCCCTCACCGAGACAAATGTTTGTGTGATCCACAAATACATGTTTCGGGTCTGGGTGTTGTGGGACCGCAAGTCTCTCGTAGTTCCTGACACCAACGATACAGGTTAATCCTAGAGTGGGGTCATTTATTTATTTATTTCATGACACACCATCGATAGCTACACATGATACGATATATAAACAGAATATTACAATGCCACAGACAATGTGCACTATCATCAAAGGTGTATTCCACTATCTTGAGTCTTACAGTATACAATTAATAGAATAGATATTGAAACTATGTGTGACTGTTGGGTATATTCTTTAAAAACAATACCCAGCAATTCTGTAAGCCCGGATGAATCAATTCACTTTGTTCACTTGTAGATACAAAACGTAGCACAGCCGGAAACTAACTCCGAACGGTCCGGTCATTTCGAGTCTGTACTTAGTAGTGTTGCCAACTGTAACGAACGAACAAGCAGTAAATGGACCAGAAACTTTTAACTGTCGCCAATTTAGATGAAAAGAAGTAAAAAATATCAGCGCATTAGATGTTGCTTGTCTAATATTGATAGCTTTGTACTTACTTATTTTAATATGTGGCAGGTTCGTCGTATGCGATAAGCCGTCTGGGTTGGTACCACCGCTTTGTCTATTTCTGCTATAAAGCAGCAGTGTATAAACATTGTTGTATATTGGTTTGTAGGACGTGGAAGCCAAGGAAATTACTGATTATTGTGAGACTTAACATTTTATGTCTCGAGGTGACGTACATATGTCACCCGCGATGTCTCGTAATTCAAAGTTCTGTGTGCTGTTGCTTCTGTTTATGAACAGACGTGGCACTTACCATCAGGCGAGCGACTTGCTCGTCTCGTCCTTCAATCAAATAAAAAAGAAATATTACTTTCGTGTTTGAACGTGCCATACTTTATTTAGTAAGTAGCAATTACTCAGAGAATGTGAAACAGGCGCTAAGATTTCTACAATACAGATAAGTACACACCATTTATAACTTAGTCAACGCATAATTACGATAGTTAATTACGCACATTATAAAGACAGTTTCCAAAACAAACAATGTGTAATTAACGTTAACTTTGTGCTGTTATTACACCCGCCTACTTAAAATACTGAGCGAATTGCGACAAGAGTTAGGGTTACCAGCATTCAGTACTAAAAACTGTGTATTTAATTATTTACACTTAATATAACATAGAGTGCTCAGCTCAGCAGAGAGTGGTACGGACTGTCGAGACGAAAGTCGCAGGTTCCAAACCAGCCCCAAGAGCATACACCTCTGACTCTTTTAAGTTACGTGTATATTAATTGTTGAATATCGCTTGCTTTATCGGTGAAGGAAACATCGTGAGGAAACCTGCATACCTGAGAACTCGATAAGATTTTTCGAAGGTATGTGAAGTCTGCCAACCCGCATTAGGCCAGCGTGGTGGACTAAGGCCTAATCCCTCTCATTCAGTAGAGAAGGCCCGTACCCAGAAGTGGAACGTATACAATACAGAGCTAGTATTATTATTATTATTTATATACAGAGTATACAGAAGGACTTAGGTTGAAAATGAATGATAATTATAAGTTACACAGTACAATACAGTCAACAATATAAGTAGGCAAGCGACGACGAATATTTACAACACTATTCCTAAGTAAAATTATGTTGTCATATAGGTGACGATATGTCTTTGATGATAATAAACTACTTTAAGCCTTAAAGCTAAACTACGCAGTAGACAGTTTTTGTAGAAGTCCACGAAACAAAAGAACAAACATTAATTTAAAACTCACATTTCATTAACATTTTCCATTCACGTCACGAATATTAAACCGTAAACCGCTCGGAAGCAATTTAAATCACTCGCTGACACCCACAAACGATGAAATATTTTATTAATCGAAACTCATTTCGCATGTCGGTGCATTCGAGTGTCAGTGGTGATCGTACACCTGATTGGTTAATAACTGCGTTCTGCGGGCTACGAGCGAAACACTTCGATAGTAATATCGATGCCGAATCGATGGTAATCTGTATCGATTTTATGAGTCATGTTTGTTGGGTCGGACACTTTGTATTTGTGTTCTACAAATGCGATTGTAATGGTATTCGAAGTAAATTTTTTATGTTATATTCTTTTATAAGGCTGTCATCAAATTATGGTCAAACTGGGGATAATAGCCTCGATTAAACCCTTGACAAAAAAGATGGGTGTTATTTGACCCCTTTGTTGCGGGTGTGTGTGAGTCTTGTCTATGGCATCGTACCGCCTAAACGAATGGACCAATTTGAATGCTGTTTTTTTGTTTGAAAGCTAGTTTAAACGATATCGTTCTTAGTATGTTTGAACAAAATCTGTTCAGACATATAAATTTTACAGATTTTTTTCTATAGAGGTTTCATAAAAATCGATTTTCATCGATCAACTGCTAAAAACTAAAACGCTTGTGATTTTAACTGAATTAATAGATTTTCAATCGAATTGATCACCTAAACTCCAATCGTGTGAAGTCGCTATAATAATTACATTGTTTATTTCGAAAAAATCTTAATATCTTTTATTAAACATTAAATCAATGGATATACTAGTACAAATTTTATATTGTCCAAGAGATTCCCAATAAGGCCTCTTACGTTTAAACTTTGATCAACAAAAACCTTGCTGTTTTTGTTGATGGTATCTTGTTAAAGCAATTCGGATCGTCTGCACCTAGGGTTGCCAGATTTGCGTTCGCAAATTACAGGACAAATAAAAACAAAAACTAACTCTTAGTAAAAAATCTCTCGTACTGGCAATATATTTGCCTAACATACTCAACATTTTTAAACAAGTCATATCGAAAGTTGAACTTTAAGTTCAACTGAAAATACTTCTACGAAAAAAATATACAAAAATAATCGTTGCGTATGTCTATCTTTACATATTTTTATTTAGGATTAAATAATGACTGCCTCGGAAGCGCAGTTTTATTGCGTATGCGGTACGACTGCTAGGTTATAACGATAGGCTCGCCCCTATCACATCATGGGACGGAATTACTCTCGGCGAAGTGTGGATGTACTGGGTACACATCTGCCTACCCCTTTGGGGATTACAGGCGTGAGTGCATAATTATACATGCACGTATATGATAAAATTATACATACAGTAATACCTCGGACTTACGCGATAGGTGGGACCGAGCTATAACCGTGTAAGTCGAATTCGCGTGAGTCGGGGTACAACTTTGCATGCACTTTTGAGTGACATAATTTGAGGTTATCAATAAAACACAACGTACGTAAAACAATTCAACGCGGATCACGTTCGAACCTGCCGTAAACGGACCACTAACATGGCGGAATAGGAGAGCTGACGCGCGCGGCCATCAAAAAGAATAACCGCGTATCTCCGAATTCGCGTAAAACGGGGTAGCGTAAGTCGGGGCATTACTGTATACATTTACTCCCGCTCACACACGAGACTCATCTTTGCATAGTTTGGGTGTACGTAAAGTTGTGATAAAAACTAGTAATCGCGAATTCCGCGACAGTAAGTCGAAATTACTGGAGACGAGACAAGGCAGCCTTTTCCGGGACAATCCCGGATTTCCCGGTCGTCTGGCAACCCTGTCTGCACCTGTCATAATTGACGTCGGGTCTAGTCTGTATTTAATGGGGCTGTCATGAACACCGTAGGGTGAAGGACTCGCTTCACTTTGAAGAAAGGGGCCCGTCCCAATAATCCACTACGCTGGTTGATGGATCGCACAGTCTCGTTCGTATGGTTGTATACAATGAGCATGTGAGATTAATTTGTGTTCTGAGACACTCTTTGGACTGCGTATATAATGCTATACAGTGTTATTTTGACACCCTGTTACTAAATGAAACCACATATTCGTCATCGCCTCTGCTTACCTTGTACCAAACATGAGGCTTGAGCTTGTAGTAGTTTTGCCAAAAAACGTGATTTAAATTTTGAGCCTTTTAAATCACGCTGTACGGTTTTTGCACTAAAATCTATTGAATAAAATGTCACAGCTGACGATGTTATTATAAAACACAAACGCTTAAGAAGGGCAACTCCATACATATGAAAATACGTCTCAGGCTCACAAAGATGCTCTTGACACATTCACGGAAAAAGTTGCGACAGTATTACTTTGTTCAGTGACAAAACGTAAAAAAATTGTGTTTGCGAGGAGTAGGTAACGTTATTCAACAATAAATAGGTATCACAAATTTGACTAAAAACAAATAATCATTGCAAAAGTTACAAGATTCGATTTTACTTAGGATTTTATTACATTTCATAGGGTAATCTAATATTTATTTCTATTCCTAAATTACAATTTTGAGCCGTCATTTCCAAAACGTTTAACTTATCTAATGCGCCGTTTGCCTTCTGTGCGCTTGGCGTTTTTATAAAGCAGGTACATTGAACTTGACGGTATAATAAATGCACACAAATAAACTATTATCGGGACTCTTTTCGCATTCCAGTAATTGCAATAGCTGTCACTGTCTCGCAATAACACGTGTAACGCTAGTGCTGGATTCATTGCTATGCATGCGTTGCAATCTTCTGTTAATCGATCCTTCAAATCGAAAATCTTAATCTTACGAATATTTAATGTCGCTGTAAAGGTTTCAATTAATTATACATTATAGGTTTAATATCAACGCGTCCGGCCCGACGTTGAAAACGCGTTGAAATGTTTTTAGTAAAGAATATTTATGACGATTATTATAGCGTAAAGGCAAAATATTTCGTGTGATGGCCTATCATTTACGTGTGCTCATGTCGCGATATTAATTAAGCTTGAAAATTCATGTTTTTTTTTATAGCATAGGCCAGCAAACGAGCAAGTGGGTCACCTGATGGTAAGTGATCTCCACCGCCCATGTACGCCCACCACCAGAAGAGTCATGAGCGCGTTGCCGACCTTAAAGGAAAGGGATAATTAGGGTTTGGGAAGGGGAGGGGATTTGGGCTTCCGGTTATCTCACTCACCGTACGAAACGCAGCAGCAAGCCACTACTTTACGTCGGTTTTCTGTGAGACAGTGATAACGATCCGGTCGAGTCAGCCCATTCATGCTGTAGATAAAACTGTCTACAGCGTGGCTCTACCACTCTAAATGTTATAACCACCCGTACAAGTTACCTAAGCAGCACCATAATTATACACATAATTCGCGTATCGTTATGTAAAATACAAATTCATAATAAAATACATGTTTTGGAACCGTAGAACTTACATACATTTTTGAACCAATAGCTCATCGGTCTCAGCCTGCAATGTACTGACATTGCTGCTACATCAATGAGAATATCGATATGTTTATCGCAATTCCAAGAATCGGTATTTTTTATTCGATCATAGATTCGCGGATCGAATCATACACACATTAGGACAACACTAAAATTTATGATTTACTGCATTCCTAATTCCTTGGTGTGCGTGCATTCAAAGTCGTAATTGGTCAACTTGTAACGCGTAATTATTCGTAATGTTTTTGTATTCGCCAACCCCGGCTTAGTATTTTTATGTTATTAATCCATTAGCCAACCTGATCACGGTATTTAATTGTTCCCGCCAAGTCAGTTGATCTTTTGATGAATCAGTACCTAAAATTTAATTTTCGTAAATACGGCACTATACCTTACACTCACAAGTTTAAAACAAACTAGGTATTCCAGTTTAGTTCGCTTCGGGTCGTTTCGTTTGATGTGCATGTTTTTTTTTCATATTCCGCCATTTTGCTCAGTATTTAGTTTTTATTAGTATTTCGTAATTTTTATTATTGCGGCCATCTTGGTGAAATTGATACTGTTTTCACAAACGTTTGTGTAATGTTTTAAGTGTGTAATAATTATTCGTATTGAAGTGAAATTGACACTAACCGGTTTATCAAGTTTAGAATAATGCCTAAGTGTTTGTGTAGTGTTTGTGTTAAGTACATACTACATGTATACTGCCGGGAGCATCACCGCGAAGTATTTGGTATACTTCGCGGTATTATGGTATTATGTATAATTGTTTAGAAATCTCAGGGAGACAATAACATTTTATAGGGTTTTATTAAAATTTAAGTTTACTTCCGGCTCAGCGATACTGCACTACTACACAGGCGTTTATTTGCTGCTTTTGATAAATTATAAGCTATTACTTTACATCCGGGGCGCAATCTTATGGGCAGGGTCCGATTAATATTATTCGCCGTAGTTGCTTATAAGATACGGTAATGTATGTGTGTGTGTCTCATTCATTCGATGACGGGTGTGTAGTGTGTACTGTGTATATGTGTGTACGCGCGTATACAGACTGTTTAAAATTAATCTAATGTTAATGGCATTTAATTTGTTAGGAAATATTATTTTTTTATTTTGCCTTTAATAAGAAAGTGTCTTAGCTCAAAGTACTTATATTAACGAACACTACACATGGTTTCATTTAAGTATAGGGTGTCAAAATGACACTGTATAAGACGTGACTTAGCTTAAATATTCTTTAGCAAATTCTTATTTTTTTTTCTCACAGACTACATTTAGTCTACATTTACTTTTTTGAGTGGTAGAGCCACGCTGTAGACAGTTTTGTCTACAGCAGAAAAATGGGCTAGCTCGACCAGGTCGTTACCACTGTCTCACAGAAAACCGACATAAAGTAGTGGCTTGCTGCTGCGTTTCTTACGGTGAGTGAGATATCCGGAAGCCCAATTCCCCTCCCTTTCCCAATCCCTAATTATTCCTTTTCTTTAAGGTCGGCAACGCGCCCATGACTCTTCTGTGGGTGGGCTTCTCTAGTGGTGGGCGTACATGGGCGGTAGATATACATACATTACATTATTCGGTACATTCACTTACCATCAGGTGACCCACTTGCTCGTTTGCCGGCCTATGCTATAAAAAAAAATGGTGCTGGTGGTAGGATATTTATATCCGCCCGTGTAGCGACCACCGTACACATGATGTTAAAACCTGTCATAGTGACCGACACACCTTGTATGGATCTCATTCCAGGATCAGCCACTCGATAAGCTCTCGAGGGGTTTTTGCAACATAACGTGATGGTTGGTTGAGTCGGGTATAGGGGTACATCTTTGTATCCCTGTTTCTGCATCGATCATCCGTCTGTCCTGTCGCAGACCTCTCGATTTGCTTTGTCCTCTCCAAAGAGGGAAGAAGCATTTATACAGGCCAGCAAGACTCTGGTGACCACCGATAGACTTATAGGTGGCTATGTATAGGGCCACTATATGTGTAGTGTACTGTGCGTGTTCGAGAGAGGAAATGAAACCAGCGAGTCTCGGCTGACGACGAACAACTGATTTATTATTCAAACACAAATACATTTATACGATACAATTAGATGACGTGTGCATTTCATACATTATGTCCCCACAATATTCCCCCCTTTTTTTTTTTTTTTTTTTACAATAAAATAAAATAACATAATCATAATAAACATGTTTCATTTTTTTCTTATTTTTTTATTGCGAAGCCGTACAGCGGTTCGTCTTTATGGGTGGGTTGCTGTAGCAACCCCCAAGATACTTACTAACTAAGCTTAAGGGTAGCGTGCCACGATGCCCGTTCTGCAATACATAATCAACACGTTATGGTTTTACCACACCGTCGGCAACGGCATCGTGACAGCACCAATACAAAGATGTGAGACGTGGAGTCGCGTCTACAAAATTAAGCTGTGACTTACACATTCTATTTAATATACAGTTGAGTTACGTACACATGCGTTTACTGACATTGTTACAATTTCTGCAATTAACAATTATATAAAATAAAAAATGTAAAGATGTAAAAATGTAAAAATATGATAATTAAAAATGTATATAATTTCAATGTCAAAATAAAATAAATGTGTTTTTATAAATTCGTACCTTAGATTAACATTTGTACATGATAAAATAGTATTACACAATATTATGTCTGGGTGTCGGTTGTTGAACCATTGGTATGCTACTTGCACTATGCCAAACTGATATTTCAAATCATTAATAATTTCATAACAAAATATTTATAGTTCATATTATATGCACTGAATACTTCATATTTGTAATGGCTCAGCAAAAGACATTGTTTGTTACGTTGGACTTTGATACATTGATGATTAGTCTAGTCAACGTTTTTTACATACAACTTATATCATTCGAGTTTGCTTGTACATTTTAGATTTTTATTTATTTTGTACATTATATTAAAAATCTAACTGGCATTTTTACTGTTCTTCCACTTCTAGTTTTTTTTAATATGCCTTCATTATTTTCTACTGATACATTTTTATCTGATACATCTTTTAACAAATATGCTGGTTTTAATCGATCTATGGAAGTTGTTAAAATTCTGTCTGCTAATTGAATTTTATAAACTTTCTCTGACCTCTCTAATACCTTGTAAGGACCTTCATAGGGACATGTTAGTGATTTTTTAATAGTGTCGTTTCGCAAAAATACGTGTGAGCAGTCCTTAAGATCAGGATGTACAAAAAATGATTTAGAACTATGTGATTTTACGTTAGTTGGTTTATATTGTCGTATAGTATCTCTAATATTCTGTACTACAGTATGCGGATCGTAGCTATCATCAGTCTCTGTAAAAAATTCTCCTGGTAGACGTAATGATCGTCCGTAAACCATTTGTGCGGCACTGACGTTGGTGTCTGATTTTATGGCTGCACGAAGTCCTAACATAACACTAGGTAGTTCGTGTGTCCAGTTTTTATTACCATTTAATCTTGCCATTAATGATGCTTTAATACACCTGTGCCATCTCTCTACTGCACCATTGCTTTGTGGGTGGTATGGTGTTGTCCTAATCTTTTTTACTCCTAGGTACGACATTAAAGTAGCGAATAATTTACTTTCGAATTGTCTGCCCTGGTCACTGGTAAGTTTAACAGGACATCCAAATCTACATATCCATTCTGTATATAACTTGTTTGCTACTGTTTCAGCTGAAATATCCTTTAACGGATACGCTTCTGGCCAACCTGTACCTCTATCAATTATCGTCAGACAATACCTATGATCATTCGCGGTTATAGGTAGAGGACCAATTATATCGATATGTATATGATCAAATCTATCAACCGAAGGGTAGTTACCATGACGAGAAACATTATGCCTATTAATTTTAGCTTTTTGGCAATTTATACATGTTTTTGTCCATAAGCCAATGTCATGGTTCATGTTTGGCCATATAAATTTTTCTTTAATCATCTTGCGTGTCGTACGCACGCCTGGATGACTAAGATTATGCAATGAATAAAATATGTCTTTTCTAAACTTTTCTGTTATATACGGTCTTGCATTTTGGCTAGATATTTCGCAATATATCGAACTACGTGTATTAGGTACACATAACTTTTTAAATTGATACTTAGGATCGCTTAACAATGCTTTAAGTTGAGAATCGTTACTTTGCTCTAATGCTAATTCTTCATAGTCAATAACATTCGATGTACATGCTACCGATTCTATACGGGATAACGCGTCTGCTACTATGTTATTCTGTCCACTGATATGACGTATGTCTGTTGTGAATTCGCTTATAAAGAGTAGTTGCCTAATACGTCTTGGACTCTCTTTGTTATTATTTTTACAAAGTTTTGAAAATGCAAATGTTAGAGGCTTGTGATCTGTAAATATGATCAATTCGTGACCTTCAAATAAACTTCTAAAATGTTCTACAGCTAGAAATATAGCAAGTAACTCTCTGTCATAGGTGCTATACTTCTTTTGTGTGTCGGTCAACTTCCTAGAAAAATAGCCTAACGGATGCCATTTGTCGTCAACAAGTTGTTGCAACACTGCGCCTACGCAGTTGTTTGATGCATCAGCGAAAAGTGCATATGGCACGTTGGTCACTGGGAACGATAACGTGACTGCTTTCGCAAGGCTCAATTTACATTCGCTGAATGCTTGGTCAGCGTCTGGTGTCCAAGCTATGAGTGTTTTATCGTTCTTTTTGGTACCATGAATATAATTATTTAATATCTCTAAATATTCCATAGCTTTAGGTAAATGACTACGATAGAAATTGACCATGCCTAAAAATATTCTTAACTGAGTAACATTTTGAGGTTTCGGGTAATTAATGATGGCTTGTACTTTACTCTCTAAAGGTTTAACACCTGTGGTTGTTACTCTGTACCCTAAAAATTCGATGCTAGTGGTCTTGAATGTACACTTTTCGAGGTTTATAGTGATACCGTATTCACTTAAACGTTGGAATACTTTGTCTAAGTGTTCATCATGTTGTTTCGCGTTTTCTGAGCTTATTAAAATATCATCTGAATAACAATATAAAAAATCTAAGCCTGACAACACAGTATTCGTCATGAAACGCTGAAATGTTTGGGCGGCGTTTCTTAAACCAAAAGTCATGCGTTCAAATTCATACAATCCGAATGGTGTTGTAATCGCTGTTTTACAAATATCATCCGGGTTAATTAAAATATTATGATAAGCCTTTTTTATATCTATCTTTGAAAATATCGTTTTATTGGCTAACATGTAGGTAAAGTCTTGTACGCGTGGTATCGGGTATCTATCCGGTTTTGTTACTGCATTTAATGCTCGATAATCACCACATGGACGAAATTGTCCATCTTTTTTTGGAACTAAATGAAGCGGACTTGCCCAAGCTGATTTGGATGGTCTACATATACCAGCTTCTAACATATTTTTGAATTCTTCTTTAGCTATTTTGTAACGTTCCGGTGCTAAAGGTCTAGGCTTACAAAAAATAGGTGAACCAGTGGTATCAATATAGTGATATACCGTATGCTTTGGCGTTTCTTTAAATGACATGGGCTTCAGAATGTCTGGATATTTTTTTAACATATCGTGCATAGGATGATCGTTTCGCAAAGTCGACACGGAAGGTGTATATTGATATACAATCGTTCCATGTACAGACATATTTGTGATTTTATCTACTAAACAACGACCATTGATATCTATAATTAATTTGTGATGATTTAAAAAATCTGCTCCCAGTATTGGTTGCTTAACGTCACATACTATAAATGTCCATGTAAAAGGTCTCCTTAATTTTAAGTCTAATGTGAGCGTTTGGGTTCCGTATGTATTTATTTTTGACCCATTTGCGGCAAAAAGTTTGTAATCACAACTGAAATCTAATTCTTTTTTATTTCGTACTAAGCATTTTGGTAAAACAGAAATACATGCGCCAGAATCAATTAAAAATTTATAATTATAGTTTCTATCACTTACAATAAGGCGGTGATCCTTGACTGCACAACCTCCCGCTACAGGTTGCACTTCTTCTAGTTTCCCTGCTGTGCTGGCTGCTGGGTTTTCCAGTTGCATGGCGGCACACATTTTCTGGCTCTGCTCCTGAACTTGCGGTGAAATATGCATAACCAGTCTGGACTTTCCGGCGTTCTGCGTGGTCTTGAATGAGATCGAAAACGTATGTTTCTTCTGTAACCACTGCTGCTTCTGTCTCTTCGTCTTCTGGTATCCAATTCCTTTATTTTCACGTTGATCTTGGCTAGCTCGGCCATGATTGGAGCTACATCGAAGGACGTGGAGGGTTCCGAACGATGTGGCGTGACTACGCTGATCTGTGCAGGTGAGTGATTCTCCATAACCTTGTCAGCTATTATGGCTAATTCTTCAAGATCCTTTGCAGATGTGACGGTGAGTACGGCTCTGACTGATACAGGTAAGTGTCCTTGCCATAGTATTTTTAATGTATCATCCTCTATTCTACCTCTTGCCAATTCCTTCATTCTTCGCAATAACTGGCTTGGTTTTTGATCGCCTAGCTCAATTTCTGATATTAACTTCTGTATTTGTCTTGTTTCAGATTCTTCATATATTTGCAGAAGTCGGCTCTTCAAGGCATCAAATTTATTGTTCTCTGGAGGATTCGCAACTATGTCTGCTACTTGCTGAATGACCTCTTTGCTTAGTTTTGCCACTACCATAAAATATTTGTTGGCGTCGGATGTTTTCTGCGGCGTTAATATTGCTTCCACCTGAATGAACCACAGTCTTGGGTTTTCTGGCCAAAATTCAGGAATTTTGCTTGCTACGGAGAGTGTTGATATTATAGTAGTTGGTTCTTCACTCTTCATCACGACGGCTGGAGCTTGGACTGGATATTGCGGATTCATTTTTCTTGTGCACACTGCGCGATGTTATGTGAGTTGCGTCGTACTGTTCTCGCTGCGCCGCGCCGTCGGTGTCCTATTATATTTTTCTTGCTCGTCGGGGTCACCAATTATAGGTGGCTATGTATAGGGCCACTATATGTGTAGTGTACTGTGCGTGTTCGAGAGAGGAAATGAAACCAGCGAGTCTCGGCTGACGACGAACAACTGATTTATTATTCAAACACAAATACATTTATACGATACAATTAGATGACGTGTGCATTTCATACATTATGTCCCCACAGACTCATTGCTTGTCGGTGGTCGTTGGGTTTTTGGACTGCACTTACCATTAGGTGCAATGCAGGCACTTTGCTGTGCACAAATAAAATACAAAATAGTACAAATAAAATAAAGGATCGAATCAATCTATCGAGATACCACCGCACTATTTCATACCTCTGAGTGAATCTATCCGTAAGTACTCGAGATGATTGGTCAGTCGATACTCAGAGTGGATCCGAATAGTTTGGATTTTCAATAGCTCGATATTTATCTGTATTCGAACCGGACGTTGAATGGCGAATGTGGAACCGCATTGATTTTGACGGAAATAAAGGGTAGCCGGTCGAGTTCTTGTGTTGGTATGTTTTTATTTTATTCGATGTAATACAAGCTATGGTGACACGACCGCTCTGTGTATTATGTGTTACTAGCTTTTGCTCGCGGCTCCGCCCGCGTGATCTGCTTTTCCCGGGATAAAAAGTAGCCTATGTCTTATTCTGATGTATAAGCTATAGTATTGTAAAGTTTCGTTAAAATCCATTCAGTAGCTTTTACGTGAAAGAGTAACAAACATACATCCATCCATCCATCCAACCATACTTACAAACTTTCGTGTTTATAATATTAGTAGGATAGGATATTGCGACTAGTTTTCCCTCGCGGTTTAAGCCGCTTGCATGTTATAGCTCCACTGTAGACCTTAGTGCAATTTTATATATATACTAGCAGTTGTCCGTGACTCCTCCCGGGTGAAACCCCGTTTGCTATAATAGGTAAATTTCCAAAAATGTAACATTTCCAAAAAAATCTTTCTTAACGGGCCACTACGTTACGCAAACACATAACATTGAATTACAAAGCATGCATAATTTCACTGGCTTCAATGTCCTTCAGGCCGAAACACAGCAGTGCTGTTGCTTGTCGGCAGAAATAGACAGACCGTTGGTACCAACCCAGACGGACTCTCGCATACGAGGGCCCTACCACCTTGTCCCACCGATCCCAAAGCCATAACATTGGGATATTTGCGCTGTCTCCATAGGGACCGTGGGGTAAAAACATAAAAAATGTTTGCTAACTTTTTCCATTATCGAACCTTTGTTTAAACTCACCTAAGAGGAAGGCAGGGGTGCAAATAGTACTACTTAATTCCACTAGACAGATATTCCAATTCAAGTTACGTGTGTGTGTTTTTGAGCTATCAAATAGTTCTAGTAAGACTTCACTTACAAGGTGGACAGACGACCTGATAAAGGTCGCAAGATGTCGCTGGATGCAGGCCGCTTCCAACAGGTCGGTCTGGAAATCTTTGGAGGAGGCCTATGTTCAGCAGTGGACGTCTTGTGGCAGATGATGATGATGAAGACTTCAAAAAAATAATACTGAAAAGTCAAATATAACAATTTCTATTTTTCTTTGTTTTCAAATCGGTTTTTAGATTTTGTTGAATTTTTTTGAATTTTCAGCGTTAAGTAAAAAGAAAAGGAAAAAAAGGAGTTTCAGTTTTACTATCGTCATCCCCAGTTACAATTAAATTCTCAAATTGCTCAATAATTTTATTGGATTCAATATCTTGCGAACCAAAACACATTACTGCTTGGCGGCAGTAAGTGACTAAGAATACAAACATTTTGTCGAGATAGGTGTCCTTCTTTCTGCCTGATGTTATTCCGGCTTCATGTCAGGGTCCACCTTTTCATGATTTGACGGTCATTGGTTATTACATGGGACCAACTCGCCGCCGTCTGACCTCCATTTTCAACAGAGCAATATACAGTATATACAGTTTAAGAGTGGTAGAGCCACGCTGTAGTCAGTTTTGTCTACAGCATGAATGGGCTGGCTCAGCCGGGTCATTACCACTGTCTCACAGAAAACCGACGTAAAGTAGCGGTTTGCTGCTGCGTTTCATACGGTGAGTGAGATATCCGGAAGCCCAAATCCCCTCCCCTTCCCTATCCCTGATTATCCCTTTCCTTTAATGTCGGCAACGCGCCCATGATTCTTATAGTGGTGGGCGTACATGGGCAGTGGAGATCACTTACCATCAGGTGACCCACTTGTTCGTTTGCCGGCTTATTCCATAAAAAATAATACAAAAAAAAAATATAGGTACAGATCTTTTGCAAGGTGGTAAGCAGGTCCCTCGTATGCGAGGCCGTTTGGGTTGGTACCACCACTTTGTCTATTTTAGCCTCCAAGCAACAGTGTGTAAGCACTGTTGTGTTTCGGTTTGAAGGGCATTGAATCCAGTGAAATTACTGGGCATTATGGGACTTAACATGTTTGTCACAGTCACACCTCGGTGCGGCAAAAAGTCACAAGTAGATTTATGGGCCTCCGTCGGCCGTTTGTAGTGATATACGGACGGCAATTGGGTTTCTATACACAGATCGCATTAAATATAAAGGCCATTGTTACGGGATTGCGGTAAAATAAACGTTGAAGACTTCCGTAGCAACTAATTCTAAGCGCAAGTGCTATTCGCATTTCAACCGACTTCAAAAAGAGGTTGCCAATGTTTTTTTTAATATTTGATTGACTGACAAGACGAGCAAGGCGCTCGCCTGATGGTAAACGCCACGCCTGCCCATAAACAGAAGCAACACCACATAGACCTTAGGATTACAGAGCACTGCATGGCACTGAAATGCGCTCGTCACCCCGAGACATAAGATGTTAAGTCTTATAATGGCCAGTAATTTCACTGGCTTATGTCCTTCAAACCGAAACACAACAGTGCTTACACACCGTTGTTGGCGGAAGAAATAAACGGCTCGATGGTACCAACCCAGACGGCCTCTCGCATACGAGGGAGCTACCACCTTGTCCTTGTCGTGTTTGTTGTCTTTGTAAACTGTTCTATTTAGATAGATTCTATGAATTTTTCGGTTGATTCCAAATTAGTTTTGAAATGATAGAACCATGCTGTAGACAATTTTATCTACAGCATGGATAGATGATTGGCCCAGCTCGACCGGGGTAGTATCGATCTCAAAGAAAACCCATGTAAAGTTGCAGCTTGCTGATGTGTTTCGTAAGGTGAGTGAGATATCTGATTGCCAACATTCTCCTCCTTTTCTTTGCTTTTAAGGTCAGCAATGTATTCGTAATTCTAGTTTTGTGGGTGTTCATGGAAGATTTACTATCAGGTAATCCACTTGCTCACATGCCTTTAATATAAAAAACCCTATTATCGACTTCGAGTTCGTAATTTTCTCAAACAAAAGCTACATATCAGATTTTGGCGGGAGATAATCTTGCAGCGCGCGGCAGTTGACAGAGCTAATTGCGAGCCATTCACAATTTAGTACACCAGCGGCGGCTTCGTGCTGATTGGCTATAAATTTGTACAGAATGCGCTGATTGGTGGGCTCATTTCGTTCTTTTGTTCCTCGTATTCGGGACTGGTCGCTGCGGTTTTCCGTTGTTCCTGAAATTCGAATTTCGAAATCCTCGAGCGTGATTTGTTAACTGAATGTTTATACTAATCTAAATTAGTTTTTTTTATATTCACTACTACTTACTACTTACTTACTTACTTTATACTTGTCACACCGTGAAAATCGTTGAAACATCGTGAGGAAACCTGCATACCAGAGAACTCCAGAAGATTTTTCGCAGGTATGTGAAGTCTGCCAACCCGCATTAAGCCAGCGTGGTGGACTAAGGCCTAATCCCTCTCATTCTGTAGAGGAGGCCCGTGACCAGCGGTGGGACGTATATAATACAGGGCTAGTAAAAAAAAACTGGACTTGTATCTGATACCTATATGAACTATGAAAGAATAATTTAACTGATGTCCGTTTTCGCCATGCTTCTACTAAAGGCAAAACTGAATGACTATTTCTGCGTTGTGTTTCATACTGATTTGATGTATTGGCTGCTATGGGTTTTCTAAAATTATGGGAAGGTTGGTGTCTGCTGGTGAGAGGATACTTGTATCCGACCGGATAGCGACCACCGTACACTGGTGCTAAAACCTGCCATAGTGGCCCACCTTGTATGGGTCGCGTTCCAGGGTCAGCCAGTGTATATCCGCCTCATCCCAGGGGGCTTGCCCCCTGATCCTAACCCTTTTCCCATCCTTTTTCCTTCCCCTTCCCCTTGGCCCTTTGACAGGCTGGCATGATCTTGCCGACCTACGATGGACACATTGTTTATCGTTGGTCGACACTATTCTTGGATTGCGCTACACTTACCATCAGGTGTAGCGTAGTCACTTTGTCGAGGATAAAAAAAAACCTGCCTGAGTGACCTAGTAGACTGCGCCGGCTACTGAAATCCAAAATGACCTAGACTTTTTAACCGACAAAAAGTTTTAATCCGGACCATATCTTTTTGTTGTTTTTTAACAAACGCGTTTTTGAAAGCGGAAATTCCTCGATGTTTTCGCCGACGATTGAAACCCCAATATTACATTGTTGTTTAAAATTTTGCGAGTCACAGAGCATAATTTTTATTTTTATCTCTGTTTTGTATTGTATTTTTTTTTCTTTTTGTTAGACAGTCTTGTGTTCGATAATTTATTATCTTATATATAAAAATAAGTCGGGTTTTCCTTCCTGACGATATAACTCCAGAACGCACGAACCGATTTCCACGGTTTTGCATTCGTTGGAAAGGTCTCGGGCTCCGTGAGGTTTATAGCAACGAAAATCTAGGAAAAATTTCAATAGAAAAGCGGGAAAATAGGGAAAATCATTTTTAAAATACAGCGCCATCTCTGATACATAGCATGTACTACAAACCAATATTTTAAGTAGATGGCGTCGGTGCGTGACACATTGCTGACAGATGGCGCCACTGTTAGGCTACTTTTATCCCGGAAAAAGTAGATCACGCGGGCGGAGCCGCGAGGGACAGCTAGTTTATATATAAAAATAAGTCGGGTTTTCCTTCCTGACGATATAACTCCAGAACGCACGAACCGATTTCCACGGTTTTGCATTCGTTGGAAAGGTCTCGGGCTCCGTGAGGTTTATAGCAACGAAAATCTAGGAAAAATTTCAATAGAAAAGCGGGAAAATAGGGAAAATCATTTTTTAAATACAGCGCCATCTCTGATACATAGCATGTACTACAAACCAATATTTTAAGTAGATGGCGTCGGTGCGTGACACATTGCTGACAGATGGCGCCACTGTTAGGCTACTTTTATCCCGGAAAATACAGATCACGCGGGCGGAGCCGCGCGGGACCGCTAGTTATTTATAAAGTTAATTACAACTTTGTCTACTAAGTAGATAAAAGTTACGCGGGAGCGCCATGAGGTTTTAAATCAAAAATGTAGAGTCCAACTCTTCACGATGAAGATTTATTTGAGACTAAATTAAATCGAACAATTATCCTTATTTATACTCTTAACTTATTTACAATGCGTATCCAGTTCCAGGAATTATGATCATAATAAGGTCACCGGCTAGACACTAGGTCAGCACTTTTATTGTCAACATGTTTTCATTTAGTTCCAAGAACTTTAGTCTAAACAAGAATATCATATTTCCAATGGATAGAGCCCTTACTTTAGTAAATAAGGTCATTTGAATGTCAAGTAAGTTGGTACTATGTTATGAACTGGTGCAGGGTACATAACTCCTCCCCCCATAGCTTCGAAATTATCAGAGGAATGGTTATTACTCTGATTATTTCGATATACATATACCTTAAGAGGTTATATTTATACACTATTCACACAAAAAGGAACAGAAATATGATTACATATAATAATAGAGTATTAACGCTAACACTTTTCACATAAATGCCCATTTCACAATTTTTCACTTCACTTTCACTGTTCTTCAGTAGGTTATTTTGATTCTGAAGATTTCTTAATTCGGCAGCATCCAAATTTATAGGTGTCCATTGTGTCTGTGGCTCTATGGTCGTTATTTCGTTATTACACAGCTTTTTGTAAGTTTATTTTCCACTCTACTGTAGGGAATCCATCTTCCTTTCTCTATTGACTCTATTTGTATAGAGTTTAAACTGGTTTGGATTGCCAATGAGAAAATTTCATCCATGATGATAAGATGACAAGTGTCTTCTAAGGTTAACTGAGTTTCATCCTCGTAGCACAGGAACATGCACGGCTGGTAGAGTGAGAGCATGTATGACCCTTTTACTAGGAGGTAGGGATATTTTGGAATATGATCATTGTCTTAACAAAGGAATTGGTAATGGGTATTGGAATTACATTATAATAAATTTACATTTCATCTTTAACTAAAGGTATGTCTAAAATGAATATTATTTGACTTCCTTTCGAATGAACTTTTATGTTAATACATAATTATATCTTAACTAGGCTATAGTAGGTTACTGGGTATATATCCCTTTTAAATTTTACCAAGAAGTTAAAACATTCCTTCAACTTAATAGAGCTGCGGCTCTACCACACAATCAGCTAGTAGTAACATGAAATACATAAAGCGACTGTATCGCTATATTTGGTGAATCATCATTTTTTAAAAATATAAACATTTATTTTTTTTAAACATCACATTTCTTTTTGTTAAGTAAATTTAACATAATATGGTCTCTATCAAACTTAAGCATGAGGGTGAGCAATTCTTTAAAAATTATCTGTAACTGCTCGGCCATTGTAAATAACTTAATTAATGTTTATGCTTTAAGCTTACATCTCGATAAATAAAAAAAAAATACTTAAATTCAAATAACTTTCTTAATTAATAATTAAATTCAAATAACTTTCGACGATTTTTGTCCGAAAATTAAGAATTTAATTTTTTATATTTAATAACACATAGTAAATTACAACACTGGTTTCAAAATAACTTAAAATTAGCCTGCCGATTTTCGTGCAGTAGTCTAAACAAGTAAAACTTAAAATAACTTATTTAATTAACACGTAAAGTCAAATAACTTTCGACGATTTTTGTCCGAAAATTATGACTCTACTTTTTTATAATTAATAACACATTAGTACAAATTAAATACAAATTAAAATACAGATTACAAAATTACTTAAAATTAGTCTGCCTATTTTAGTGCAGAAGTCAAATAACTTTCAACGATGTTGGGTTAAAAGTTACGTAATTTTGAGTCGTACAAGATTAACCACAGGAAATAGCAAGGATGAGACAGGAAATGTAAAAGGTCTACTTACAGTCTGCTCGATCCAATGCCTTCTCGTAAAGCTGCTCTTGTAGACGACCAACCACCTTCGGTTCCCTCCTTTTATCAAATTTATTTGTTTGCAATTGGTTTGCGAATAATCAACACCTTAAAAGCTCAGGACCAATTTTTGGTGTCCTTCGATGCTCGGTTTATAAGAGTATCCTGCCAATTGGTTCGCTAATACTCATCACCATAAGCTCAGGATCGATTTTAGTATCGTTCGATGCTTGGATTATATGAGTATCCTACCGACTGCGCCAGATAAAAGTTACGCGGGAGCGCCATGAGGTTTTAAATCAAAAATGTAGAGTCCAACTCTTCACGATGAAGATTTATTTGAGACTAAATTAAATCGAACAATTATCCTTATTTATACTCTTAACTTATTTACAATGCGTATCCAGTTCCAGGAATTATGATCATAATAAGGTCACCGGCTAGACACTAGGTCAGCACTTTTATTGTCAACATGTTTTCATTTAGTTCCAAGAACTTTAGTCTAAACAAGAATATCATATTTCCAATGGATAGAGCCCTTACTTTAGTAAATAAGGTCATTTGAATGTCAAGTAAGTTGGTACTATGTTATGAACTGGTGCAGGGTACATAACTAAGTACTTCTCTTTTTGATATTTTGTTCGTATTATTATTCATATTTAATTTCCAAAAACAATTTAAGGGTTGAGAGCGCCTAAAGTGCTCGCCCGAAAGTCCGGTGAAGCTGTAGAAAGCCGACTCGCGTCAGGCTAACAGCATAACGTCAAACCGAAAAAAAAGTCTTATAAGAGTAATCTCGCTTCAAGAATTACATTGGGATATTTGAGTGATATTTGTTGATCAAATTATATTTGCGTACGAAGCGGCAAGTCATGCCGATGACCAAACGTTTCTAATCTGATAGGGCGAGGTTCCCTATAATTTAGGTCACGTTCCTTCTAAATAACGCCTTACATTTGGTGTGGGGAATTTCGGCCGCATAGGGTTGCCAGGTTTTACAATCAGAACAATTTTGCGTAAAAAATGGAATCTTTTCATTGTCATATGTTCGTCTCTGCAATTGTAGGTACAGATTTTTTTATAGTATAGGCTGGCAAGCGAGCAAGTGGGTCACCTGATGGTAAGTGATCTCCACCGCCCATGTACGCCCGCCACTAGATGAATCATTGGGCGTTGCCGACCTTAAAGAAAAGGGATTATTAGGAATTTAGAAGAGGAGGGGATTTGGGCTTCCGGATATCTCACTCACCGTACGAAACGCAGCAGCAAGCCGCTACTTTACGTCGGTTTTCTGTGAGACAGTGGTAACGACCCGGTTGAGCCAGCCCATTCATGCTGTAGACAAAACTGTCTACAGCGTGGCTCTACCACTCAATCGCAATCCATCAAAGATTCTATCGAAATGAACTATATACTTTTAACACGCTTTTATTAGCTTTATACGAATGTTAGTATGTTTGTATGCATGGTGCATGATCCATGGTGTCAATAGTTATAAATATTTTGATAATATCTGAAAAAGCATCCCACGCTTTTTTTTACAATAAAATAAATTTGTTTCTTCAAATTTATTAAAGTTATTTTCTATTTTTTGATAAAAGTGTGTTTTTTTGTTTTTTTTTTTAACTTTTATTTATTTTTCATTTTTTCTCAGCATAGATGGTGAGCGTTCGCCATATTTATTTTGCATTGTCCATCCAATGTTATAGGGTCAGCAGACACTGGTCTAATTTAGTGGGACAAATGACAAAATCCTTACCATATCCGACTTTATCCGGAGGCTTGGCAACCCTAACCAAAGCTAAATAGTTCTTGGCGGATTAGGATCGATCAATTTGTAGACTTCATTTAATATCCAACTCTATTACAAACACATGTGGTACAATATCATATAAAACAATTACAATTTTTATTACCTTCATGTTCTAATATTAATGAATTAAAGTGTACATAATTAATTTCGGGTTTCAACTTACAAAATTCAACTTTATTAATATTTATTATTAATAAAGTTTTTGGGCCTAAATATTAGTTGTGTTTCGAGTGACTATACATATATAAAATCACGCTTCTACCCCTGAAAGGATAGACAGAGATTGAACTATTTTACTCACTTTTCGCTGTATTTATTTCCCGTGATCGCTACATATTTTATGAATCGGAAAAATAAACATTTTGGGTTCTCTTTCATTATTTAATTTAATAACGAGACGAGCAAGTTGCTCGCCTGATGGTAAGTGCCACGCCTGCCCATAAACAGAAACAACACCACACAGAATTTTGACTTACAAAGCACTGCATGGCACTGAACTGCGCCGGTCACCCGGGACATAAGATGTTACGTCTCATAATGCCTAGCAACTTCACTGGCTTCAATGTCCTTGAAACCGAAATACGACAGTGCTTACAGACTGTTGCTTGGCGGCAGAAACACAGGAAGCACAACAGTCTGCCGCGAGAATCAAATCCAGGACATTTTTTTCTTCTTAACTACCTTCTTTTCTTATTTTAGTGAAATAATTATCAAAATCGGAACATGAATGCTGAAGTTGTAATCTTTCATCCCTGATTTTAACCCCTTTGGGTGAACCACAACACATTGAGTACATTATATACACCCAACAGTCACATACGTAGTCCTGACCCCACAGTAAGATACAAGTTTTGCGTCGTGGGTATCAGGAACTACGAGAGACTTTCGGTCTCACAATACCCAGACCCCGAAACAAATATTTGTGGATCACACAAATATTTGTCTCGGTGCGGGGATCGAACCCGCGGCCTCTCGCTTCACAACCGGCTAATCGCCCGCTGCGCCACGGAGGCTGTCGACATTGAGTTACATCCTATCGAATACAATAAGAAAAATCAGATAACCCTGTCAAAGTTATGCGTGAAAAATAAATATATCCGTCGTATTAAGAACCTCCTCCCTTTCGTTGGTAAAAACCACGGAATATTTTTTTCGCATCTGTCAACGGATTTCTTATTTGCTTCATTCCGGGTAAGTGACAGTAAGTCTGCCTAAGCCAGGCTGTGAAAAAATACAGCACAGTCATTCAATTACTTGGCATTAATGAAATAACGTTGTTTTTGCTACGAAATAGGCTTTATAAGCGATTTTGCGAAGAAAAGAGTGTAATTTTATTCAGGTGTGTTGATCAGTGTTGCCAACAACAAGGTGGTAGATCCCTCGTATGCGAGAGGCCGTCTGGGTTGGTACTACCGCTTTGACTATTTCTGCCGCCAAGCAATAGTATGTAAACACTGTTGTGTTTCGTTTTGAAGAACATTGGAGCCAGTGAAATTACTGGGCCATTATGAGACTTAACATCTTATGTCTCGGGGTGATGAGCGCAGTTCAATAGTGCTTTGTAACTCAAAGTTCTATGTGGTGTTGCTTCTGTTTATGGGCAGGCGTTGCGCTTACCATCAGGCAACCGCCTTGCTCGTCTCGTCATTCAATTAAATAAAAAAAAAAATATTATAAAAAAAATCTAAAAATGTACTAATATTTTGTCATAAATTTCTCATACTAGCTTATGCTTGCAGCTTGAACGCCCTTTCCCAGGATAAAAAAATAGCCTACATCCTAATTCAGGTCATGGTGTCTGCTAAATATCATCCAAAATCGAGTCATCGGCTTAGTTAAACCGAATCGCCGTATGCTTGTTAGTATGCAAATTATTCTGCGCCGAGAGGCCTATATTGTTTCCTATTCAAAATGGACGCCTCTCTAATGTGTGATGAGAAATTTCTTTGTGAGATCATCTTAGGATTACATTATGTTGAAAGCACTCTAAAATTATGAAGGTATGTTGACATAAGCTTATTAAGTTTCAAGTTAAGCGGCAAACTTAATCCACATTGTGGAAATATTGTTTTTTTATTTGAGCGCCACGCCTGCCCATAGATAGAAGCAACACCACACAGAACTTTAAACAACAAAGCACTGCATGTCACTGAAATGCGCTCTTCACCCCGAGACGTAGGATGTTAAGTCTCATAAAGCCCAGTAATTTCACTGGCTTCAATCTCCTTCAAACTGAAACACAAAATCAAATTCAAAATTCTGTGTGGCTTTTGTTAATGAGCAGGTGTGGCGCTTACCATCAGGCGAGCGCCTTGCTCGTCTCGTCATTCAATGAAATAAAAAAGAAATCCATAGACACCTCACAAACAGCGTAGTAACAATGTACGCACTCAAAATGTCGTAAATCATTGGCACATCCCAGTTTCCGGGCCGGTGCTCGTTGTAACGGAAACGGAAGTAGTCACGGGGCAGGATATGACGCGGGCCGGCTGACAGTTAATATCCTGCGAGATATGCGTTACTGTGGCATCTGGTTCGGCATGGATTATGAATTTTATACCTATGAGAACAGAGCACATTTTTGATGTGGGTAGATAGACAAATTCAGTGGAAAGTGTAGGAAAATTGTAACATGCGTTTGTGAAGTTTGAGTGTGCAAGATTTACGTGTGAGAGGGGGGTAGGTACAACCCTCTCTGAAAGGGGGGAGGTGCGGAAACCAATAGTTTAGGAGATATGATTTTTGAAGTGATAACTTCTTATGGGAGGGTGAACCGAAACGTTCCGTAACGCGAGCGGCGGTGAGCGGAAGGTTCCAGAATATTCGAGAACATTCCGTGAGACGTCACGCAGGCCAGTTGACCAGCCAGCGCTAGCCGACTTCCCTGGAACTTCGATAATTTTGAAGACCCAGGTGGCGTCACACAGTGATCAGTCGGATTGGACTGGACTTTGACCGGACTTTCACTGGACTGTGTTCGTTTTTTTTTATGGCGAATAAACATGTAACCGTAATTTTGTTTTTGATATTGATAAAAAAATGACGATCGATAAAGAAATATGTATAATTTGGAACATGGTGCCATAAAAAAAGTACCAGGTTCGCATAAACGCGAAGAGAGTAGAATGTCCTCTTTTCATGGCGAGTAGCCGTAATTAATAAACAAATGACGATTAGGACAAAGAAAAGCTGTTTAGGTTTTTTCTTATTTAGAAAATGTTGCCGTGAAAAGTACCAGGCTCGCATAAACGCGAAGAGAGTAGAATGTAATGTACTTTTATCATGTCGAGTGGGCATGTTGCCGTAATTTTGTATTCTCGCATCTTGTTTGGTAAGTTTTCACTTCTGTCGGCACTCCCAGAGTGCAACGCGTATTTTTTTTTTTAATTCCAGGTTTCTGCTTACAAGTATTCAATAGTATGTTTGCAACTGTAATAACCTACAAAACTTAAAAAAATAATTTCACAAAAACTATGCATTTCCGCATAATAAACTGCTAGCATTTGTTAATAAGGACTAGTGTCTAACGTTTACTAAAAAAATTATCAGCAAAATCCCGCACATGGAAACTAAAGCCAACCCAACGCAGCAGCAAGCCGCTACTTTTCGTCAGTTTTCTGTGAGATAGTCTTAATGACCGAACGAGCCGGCTTGTTCATGCTGTAGACAAAACGGTCTACTCTAACAGTACTATGTTAGTGGGCTCTTTATTTTGTCATATGTACGGGTCATGTAAGTATTGTATGTCCTACGCAACACTAGTTACATAATATTAATGATTACTTAATTCTGAATCACGACGTTAATTTAATTAATTTCATTATTCTGATATCCTTGTCTCTTGTTTTCACCTGTGAAATGAGCCTGGATACATGAATGGATACATTTGTTAGTGGTAGAGCCACGCTATAGACAGTTTTGTCTGCAGCATGAAGGGGCTGGCTCGACCGGGTCATGACCACTGTCTCACAGAAAACCGACGTAAAGTAGCGGCTTGCTGCTGCGTTTCATACGGTGAGTGAGATATCCGGAAGCCCAAATCCCCTCCCCTTCCCAATCCCTAATTATCCCTTTCCTTTAAGGTCGGCAACGCGCCCATAATTCTTCTGGTGGTGGGCGTACATGGGCGGTGGAGATTTTTTTGCCGGCCTATGCTATAAAAAAAAGGCGACAAAACCTAATATAACGAGATTTCAACTGATCGCTCCGTGAAATTTGATAACCTTACACATTCCAGTTTGTAAAAGAAGTTTATCACAGTCACTACTCTCGCCGAATTGCCACAACCGAAACAAATTGGAAAACCCGTGTTCCGTAGCCTACGCTTCAAGCATTGGCGAGCATTCGACACACGCACGTGTTAGCAAATTGCAGTCGCTTACAGTCAGTGTATTAAACTTTCCATTGTCGAGTCCGATCGATGGTCATTTGTAAGTTCCTTGACGACAATCGAAACCCGATTTGAGTTATAAATGGCTCCGTATAGCCGAGTGGGCTCGCACCTAGCGATCGTATTTCACCGCACCCTCGCCCCTGCAACATTTGTAAGAGTTCCCGTACTACCCTTATGCAATTTCATTAAGGATGCGTTGGGGTGAACTTTTCAACAGTAAGAATACCTGTCTCAAGTTTTTGGAACGAAGTTCCTTACGGCAGGCTTGGAGGGGATAGGGATTTTGCTGCGTGACCGAACTGAAAAAAATGTGATAGTAAAAGCGTAAGAAAAAAGCGTTAAAAGCGCTGCATAACCAGCCAGCGTTAGTTCCTTTTTGCCTGCACCAAAATTGTGTGCGAATTTCAGCTCAATCAGTTTTTAAAATTAAATTCATTCAGCCAGTTATACTTGAAGTATTTTTATATCTCCTTCGATTTTTAAAAGATTACGCTAGCTCGTTATTATTTATAATTACATAAGTTGATAAAAAATGCTATACAATAGCTTTACCGCGGCAGTCTCCGAGTGCTACACGTCTTTTTTTTATTTTATTTTAGTTGATAATTTGTATTTTTTACAATTTGTGTCGATTCTACATTAGCCGAAGGAACTTCGTTCCTACCTGGTGTCCCACGACACACACCAATTTTTATTCATTGTTATTTTTCTTAAACTACGGCTTAAAATATATACTATCAATAGTAGACTATGAATTAATACAGCCCTGATAAAAAAATTAAACAATTTTCGTCTACAGCATAAATGGGCTATGTATGTGAAGTCTGCCAACCAAAATTAGGCCAGCGTGGTGGACTAAGGACTAATCATTCAGTAGAGGAGGTCCGTCCCAGCAGTGGGACGTATATAATACAGGGCTAGTAAAAAAAAATAGGTAAATGGGTCAGCCCATCGACCGGATCGTTACCACTGGCTTATAGAAAACCGACGCAACGTAGCGGCTTGCTGCTGCATTTCGTACGGTGAGTGAGATATCTGGAGGCCCAAATGCCCTTTCCAATCCTTTAATTATCCCTTCCCCTTAAGGTCGGCAACGCGCCTATGATTCTTGTAGTATTGTGGGCGTACAAGGGCGGTGGAGATCAACCATCAGGTGACTCGCGTGCTCGTTTGCCAATTTATGCTATGTAATACTCTCTGTTTAATAGAACAAGATAAATCATAAACTAGAAGTGGTTATTAAAGTTGTGTACGTCTATATTGGTCCGTAGGCAATAGTTGGGCAAGTTGGGTGAACAATGGAAAGTTTTGCGGTAACTAGGCGCGGCGGACGGACGACCGGCTTCAGTTAAGCGATTGTCTGTAGGTAAAGTTTTACTTGTATCGATTTATGGATCAATTTTTGAAGTGAAACTTCTTTAGAATCGTTGTGATTTGAAACTCTATGAAACGAAAATGCGTCACGACAAAGACAAACGTATTCGTACCTAAATAGGATTTAGCTTGCGAGAGAATGAGATAGATTACAAGTATGCTATCACGTGTCTTTACGCCTGCATACAACGAAGCCTTCGGAAAATGTGTCATAAAGAACGTGGTGTATTATTCACGTGTTTTATTTTTTTGCATTTGCGTATTAAAATTCGTTGGTTAATTAATTTATTTTAATAATTCTGAAGTTTCACTTCTGCCGTGTGTGAATTACATACACACACTTTTTTTAATGAATAGTCACGTTGTACACAATGTTGTCTACAGCATGAATAGGTTGGCTCGATCTGGTCGTTACCATGGTCTCACAGAAAATCAACTTAAAGTATAAGTAGCTTGCTGTTGCGTTCTGTATGGTGAGTGAGATATCCGGTGTCTCAAATCCCCCTTCTCTTCCCAATCCCCTAAGAAGTGGAAAAGGACCATTCCACATCCACTGAAGGAAATGAATCTAGGACCTCACGGTTCTCACCCTTAGTACGCTGCCACTAGACCAATGAGACGCTGAAGACTAGGCATTATGAGACTGAACATTTAAGTCTCGGAGTGACGAGCGCAGTTCAGTGCCATGCAGTGCTTTGTAATTCAAAGTTCTGTGTGGTGTTGCTTTTGTTTATGGGCGGGCGTGGCGCTTACCATCAGGCGGGCGCCTTGCGCGTCTCGTCATTCAATTAAATAAAAACAAGACGATAAAAAGGGCCCACAAATGTATGATTTGCCATATTTACTTTCACGAATAATTGAAACTCTACCAACGACTTAGCCAAAGCGTACAACTTTCATAAAGCACGAATATAATATTTACACAAGTTCTCTGTGTAATGTCTGCTTCACATGAAGACAGTAGAGTAATATTGATATTGACAGCCCTAGTGGCGCAGCGGGCGAGTAGCCGGCTGTTAAGCGAGAGGCCGCGGGTTCGATCCCCGCACCGAGACAAATTTTGGTGTAATCCACAAATATTTGTTTCCGGGTCTGGGTGTTGTGAGACCGAAAGTTTCTCGTAGTACTGAACCCACGACCCAAGACTCGTGTCTTACTGTGGGGTCAGGACTATGTATGTGACTGTTGGGTGTACCTATTTATTTATTTATTTTATTATTATATAGTGCAGCAATGCCAAAGTACCTACGGAACACTTAGCAAATACATTTCATTTTATATTCCCTACATCAAATGATCATTACCGGATATACCATGAGCAAAAACATACTAGAAAGATTTCATATGTGTATGAGTTTATCTTTTCTTATTTAATATTGAATGACGAGACGAGCAAGTCGCTCTCCTGATGGTAAGCGCCACGCCTGCCCATAAACAGAAGCAACACCACATACAATCTTGAATTACAAAGCACTGTATGGCAGTGAACTGCGCTAGTCACCCCGAGATAAAAGATACTTGCCCAGTGATTTTACTGTCTTCAACCTCCTCCAAATAGAAACACAATAGTGCTTACACACTGTTCTTTGACCGGTAATAGACAAAGCGGTGGTACCAACCCAGACGGCCTCTCGCATACTAGGGACCTACCACCTTGTATGAAGTAGCGGTATATTAGTTTTTTTTTTTATAGCATAGGCCGGCAAACGATCAAGTGGGTCACCTGATGGTAAGTGATCTCCACCGCCCATGTACGCCCACCACCCGAAGAATCATGGGCGCGTTGCCGACCTTAAAGGAAAGGGATAATTAGGGATTGGGAAGGGGGATATCTCACTCACCGTACGAAACGCAGCAGCAAGCCGCTACTTAACGTCAGTTTTCTGTGAGACAGTGGTAACGACCCGGTTGAGCCAGCCCATTCATGCTGTAGACAAAACTGTCTACAGCGTGGCTCTACCACTCAAAAAAGTCCATCCACTATCCTAGTATAAAACAAGCACAAGTAATTCACAGGCAACGCACGTACGTCCCCTAGCCCTTGATCCGCACGAGACATCATGTCGTGTATATACTAGTAAACTTTGAGCCCTTAGATAATCCGGGGCTTTACTTATGCTACAAAACATCTTAATGTTTGTATTTTCAACCGACTTCTAAAAGGACGAGATTCTTAATTCGTCTCATTTTTATTTAAGTTTTTTTTATAGCATGGACCGGCAAACTCCACGATGGCAGGCCGCTCGAATGCGAGAGGCCGTCTGGGTTGGTACCAAATTGACTACCAATGTCGGAATATCAAATTTTGCAGCCGACGTTATCTAAATATATAAAACTCAAGGTGACTGACTGACATAGTGATCTATCAACGCACAGGCCAAACCACAGGAGGGATCAGGCTGAAATTTGGCATGCAGGTAGATGTTATGACGTAGGCATCCGCTAAGAAAGGATTTTGATAAATTCTACCCCCAAGGGGATAAAATAGCGGATGAAAGTTTGTATGAAAATCACGCGGGCGGAGCCGCGAGCAAAAGCTAGTGGTAGAATAAAATTTAAAAGAAGTAGATATATGATTTACCACTAATTCTTATTTAAATACTAGTTTTTATTTAAATACTTTCTTTAAGCTAAACAATTATGTCGCCGTGACAATACAAAACTAAGTGAAGCTTTAAATGAGTTGTTAAACAAAATTATATGAAATAGTAAATGAGTCAAGAACCATACAGATTACGAACAATTAAACCAATGGAGTGAGCAAACCCCGCCGTCTGCATAACTTATCAGAAACATGGGCTAAGTTGTGCCAAGTGTAGTTGCGACTTGCCAACTTATTTAGCCTCCACTATATGGTTTCGGGAGTTACTCGAGATAAACTTAGACAAATTATTTGTCAACTTGGGAGTCTGTTATTGCGGTATATTAAACTTTATTGTGACACAATTTGTGTTTTCGATTCGAAAAACGCATGTGAGTTGGTTGAGATTGCATTATTGTATCATAATGATTTCTTACGTTTACGCGAATGTTACTCATTGAAATAAAACTAATTTAAACGGATTTTATCGCGGTTTTTTATTTTAATTATGATCCCGACGTTTCGAAGACTTTTCAGCCTTCGTGGTCACGGGGAGGACTGAGGTGTAGGTTGTCCAAAAATGTTAATGTTACAGTATCTACCTTCAATTTACAATTATAAAAATCTTTATGGTTTGGTCCGATATACGCAGAAGGAGCTCACAGTGTCTTGAGGTCTGGCAATTGTATCATGTCACGGTTTAGTGAATATATTCCACAATCAACCCCGGATCTTGAATTTTTTTAGATGGGACAAAAACTGTAAAATACCTCCCCCGCCTACTTATATTTGTTTTTATCTTAATCATCTTTATAATTTCAGCTATCAGATGTCCTAGAATTGATTGACATTTGGACTTAGGCCTTGGGCCTAAGGGAAATTTCTTTACTTGGACTATTATTTATTCTGTGGTCAAAGTTAAGTAAATGATGAGTTGTCTATTCGTCTGTAATGTGTGAATTTGGCCCCCCTCTGAACTTGACGCCCGGGGCATAGGTCCCGGCTTGCTCCCACTAGATCCGTCCACAATACAGTTTATTCTATTCTATATCGAATGGTTAGTGGCCGACGTAGGTGGTGTGAGTATAAGGCAAATAAGTGTAAAGTAGTGTAAGTGTGTAGGTAAGTGTTAAATGTTAATAGTGCACCTACGTGATGTAAATTAGGGCGATCCTATCGCCATACCGGGCAAGAATTCCAATACCAGCCAATTCATGTGTGATTTTACAAAACGAAAACTCAAAGGGTATAGAGGTACATCCTTGTATTACTGAGCCAGCATCGGTCATCCGACTGTCCTGTCACAGGCCCCTCGATTTGCTTCTACCCTCTTCGAAGAGGGAACCATTACCATCAGGTGTAGTGTAGTCACTTTGCCGTGCTAGGATAAAAAAAAATACAAATTGTGATCACCCGACCTCGGAATTCAACCTAGGACCTCACGGTGCTAGGCTTTACCTGCTATTCCGCACCTGATCAAGTTTAACTCGTGTATTTATAATATACTAGATGACCCGGTGAACTTCGTATCACCTACATATATTTGTGTAAAATGTGGTCTAAACTTAATACAAATGTTTTATTTACATTAAATGCAACACAGTTATGCACTTAATGTAAATAAAAAAAAAGTGTGCGTTTCGGGACGCTCGACAGAAGTGATAACTTAAACTAATGTGGGTTAAAGTGAGAGCGGAGGAGCCTGCCTGCTGCTGCCGTATGCGTGAGAGAAAGGGAAGCCAGAGTGGCGACGTAACGCGTTACGTTACGAAGTTCGGTCAAAGTCATGTCAAAGCCCTGTCAAACTTCTGTCAAAGTCCTGTCAAAGTCCTGTGAAAGTCCGGTCAAAATCCGGTCAAAGTCCGGTCGAAGTTCGGTCAAAGTCCTGTAAAAGTCCGGTCAAAGTCCAGTCAAAGTTCTGTCAAAGTCCGGTCAAGGTCCAGTCAAAGTCCGGTCAAAGTCCGGCCAAAGACCTGTCAAAGTCCTGTAAAAGTCCGGTCAAACCCCGGCCAAAGTCCGGTTGAAGTCCGGTCAAAGTCCAGTCGAAGTCTGGTTAAAGTCCGGTTAAAGTCTGGTCAAAGTACGGTCGAAGTCCGGTCAAATACCGGTCAAAGTCCTGTCAAAATCCGGTTAAAGTCCGGTTAAAGCCCTGTCAAAGTTTATCAAAATCCGGTCAAAGCCCTATCAAAGTCCTGTCAAAGTCCGGTTAAAGTCCGGTCAAAGTCCGATCAAAGTCCGTTTAAAGTCGGGTTAAAGTCCTGTCAAAGTTTGTTAAAATCCGGTCAAAGCCCTATCAAAGTCCGGTTAAAGTCCGGTCAAAGCCCTATCAAAGTCCTGTCAAAGTCCGGTTAAAGTCCGGTCAAAGTCCGGTCGAAGTCCGTTTAAAGTCCGGTCAAAGTCCGGTCAGAGTCCTGCCAAAATCCGGTCAAAGCCCTATCAAAGTCCTGTCAAAGTCCGATCGAAGTCCGGTTAAAGTCCGGTCAAAGTCCGGTCAATTTCCGGTCGAAGTCCGGTCAAATACCGGTCAAAATCCGGTCAAAGGCCGGTCAAAGCCCTATCAAAGTCCTGTCAAAGTCCGGTCGAAGTCCGTTTAAAGTCCGGTCAAAGTCCGGTCAAATACCGGTCAGAGTCTTGCCAAAATCCGGTTAAAGTCCAGTCAAAGTCCGGTCAAAGTCCGGTCGAAGTCCGGTCAGAGTCCTGCCAAAATCCGGTCAAAGTCCAGTCAAAGTCCTGTCAAAGTCTTGTCAAAATCCGGTCAAAGCCTGGTCAAAGTCCTATCAAAGTCCTGTCAAAATCCGGTCGAAGTCCGGTTAAAGCCCTTCCAAAGTTTGTCAAAATCCGGTCAAAGCCCTATCAAAGTCCGGTCGAAGTCCGGTTAAAGTCCGGTCAAAGTCCGGTTAAAGCCCGGTCAAAGTCCGGTCGAAGTCCGGTCAAATACCGGTCGAAGTCCGGTCAAAGTCCAGTCTAAGTCCGGCCAAAGACCTGTCAAAGTCCAGTCAAACTCCGGTCATAGATCGGTCAAAGTCCGGTTAAAGTCCGGTCAAAGTCCGGTTGAAGTCCGGTCAAAGTCCGGTTGAAGTCCGTACAAAGTCCGGTCCAAGCTGACTGGTCGCCACCTGGGAAATCGAAATTATCGATGTTCCAGGGAGGTCGGCTAACGCTGGCTGGTCGATGGACCGCTCGCGTTACGGAACGTTTCGGTTCACCCTCCCATAAGAAGTTATCACTTCAAAAAAAAAATTAAGTGAGGTACTGCACCATTGCATGTGAGGTAGTCCGTCGCACAATTAATTGACTTCGACGACCTAAGGCAGGTCGTCTTCTCCTTCGGTGTGCGGGGGCATCTGAGCCCCCCTACATTTGGAGACGGGCCGCAAGGCGGCACCGCGCAGGGGCGGTTCCTGCTGAAGCCGGGGCACTTCTCGCCTCGGGAACCCGTGGCCGAATATGGCCACTGCGGGGTTTTTAGTTGATATTTGCCGTGCATAGGGTGTACATAGTGTTACAGACTCGGCCCAGCGGTCGCCCGGATGTTTTCCATCTCTCCCGGGTGGCTCAACGCTGGTTCGTAAGCCCAGTAGAGCCCAACATAACCGTTCCACCTCCCCCGGTGGGACGGTAACGACAAAACGCTTTTCCCCGCGACAAAAAAAATAAATAAAAGAAGTGTGGTTCTCGAGACGCTCGACAGAAGTGATAACTTAAACTAATGTGGGTTAAAGTGAGAGAGAAGCCTGCCTACTGCTGCCGTATGCGTGAGAGTAAGGGAAGCCAGACAGAGTGGCGCCGTAACGCGTTACGTTACGAAGCGGTTTACCCTCCCATAAGAAGTTATCACTTCATTGGATTGCTCTGTACTGCACTGCACTCCAGTCCGGTCAAAGTTCTGTAAAAGTCCTTCAAAAGTCCGATCAAAGTCCGGTCACAGCGCGGTCACAGTCCAGTCAAAGTCTTGTCAAAGTCCTGTCAAAGTCCGGTCAAAGTCCGGTTAAAGTCGGTCAAAGTCCGGTCAAAGCCCGGTTAAAGACCTGTCAAAGTCCGGTGAAAGTCCTGTCAAAGTCCGGTCAAAGTCCTATCAAAGTGCGGTCAAAGTCCGGTTGAAATACGGTCAAAGCCCCGTTAAAGACCTGTCAAAGTCAGGTGAAAGTCCTATCAAAATCCGGTCAAAGTCTTGTCAAAGTCCGGTCAGTCCTATCAAAGTCCAGTCAAAGGCGGTAAGAGTCCGGTCGAAGTCCGGTCAAAACCCGGTTAAAGACCTGTCACAGTCCGGTCAAAGTCCTGTCAAAGGCCGGTCAAAGCCCTGTCAAAGTACTGTCAAAGTCCGGTGAAAGTCCTTTCAAAGTCCGGTCAACGTCCTGTCAAAGTCCTAACAAAGTTCGATCAAAGTCGGTGACAGTCCGGTCAGTCAGTGAAAGTCCGGTCAAAGTCGGTCAAAGTCCTGTCAAAGTCTGGTCCAGGCAGGTCCAGTCCGGCCCAGTCCGGTCCAGTCCAGTCAAAGTCCGGTCCAGTTCGGTCCAGTCGGGTCCAGTCCGGTCCAGTCCGGTTAAAAGTCCGGTCAAAGCCCGTACCGTAAATAAAGTTCTCGGGCACTGACAAACTGATGATGAAAAAAAAAAACTGACAAATTGTCTTGAAATTTATTTATTTATTTTCTTTTTTCGTCAACCAACTGATACTTTTACACTCTTTTTATTTCTGAAACAAAACTGTATTGTATTCCAACAAAACAGACCAAAGAGATCGGACCTCATACCATATTAGCTATGAAACAGACAAATTTCTGAACGCACCTATAAATATTTGACAACCAAGTGTCAATTTATTTCTAAAATGACAAAAGACATCAAATTTTTCATACCTAGGAACGGTTTGTATTGAAAAATTGAATTGTCGTTTTTGGTATTTTCCTTTTCTTATTATTTATTTTTCTCACCGGGTAAACCTTCCCTGAACTTCCACAAATATTTCAAGATCAGAATTAGCCAAATCGGTACAGCCAGTCTCGAGTTTTTGCGAGACACACGCACAGCGATTCATTTTTATATATATAGATAATCCAAACCAGGGTTAACGAACCATTTATTGATCGGTCAATCCGATAAAATACCAAACAAAAAATATCTATAAGATAAAATATAGATATTTTTAAATAAACATTCAAGACACCACTGACATACTAATCTTACTACTATTATTAATGTGAAAGATTGTATGTTTGTGGGTTTGTGAATTTGATTGTTTGTTAGTCAATCACGCCTTAACGGCTGAACGATTTTGGATTACGAGGTAGACTATTTTATATTCCGCAAAAAGCCGCGGACAAAAGCTAGTATTATATATGCGAAAATGTTTTTGTACTTTCACGCAACCACGGAGCAAAGCAATGTATCGGCATGATTTGTATTGAAATAGTTTGTGGACCAAAGAGTGATATAGGCCAGGGATTGCTAAAGTAGGTTCCGTGGAAAAGTCTATCATCCTGTCGTTCCCTCAATGCTGAGGATCGTGAAACTCATACACAGATATGCGTCTGATATGTTTGCTCATTGAATGTGGGGTAATGACATTTCAATGACGAGACAAGCAAGCCGCTCGCCTGATGGTAAGAAGCGCCACGCCTGCCCATAAACAGAAGCAACACCACACAGAACTTTGAGTCATAAAGCACTGCATGGCACTGATCTACGCTCGTCACCCCGAAACATGAGATATTAAGCCTCATAATGCCCAGTAATTTCACTGGCTTCAATGTACTTCAAACCGAAACATAACAGTGTTTACACACTGTTGCTTGGGGGCAGAAATAGACAAAGCGGTGGTACCAACCCAGACGACCTCTCGCATACGAGGGACCTACCACCTTGTAATTTGTGTTCCGTAGCTTTAAAGTTAGAAAACCACCGATATAGGCTGCTTTTTATACCTGAAGTCTTATAGTATGACGGAAAAGATATCCATACGGGTGGAGCCACGAGCCTAAGCTAGTGTTTATTTTTTATTTTCTGATCATTTTAATATTATTGCTAAAAATATACAGGCCGTATACCTGTATTTTGGTTCCGAAATCGATTTAGTTTGAAATATTTTTTTTTGTGTTAAAAAAATTATATTTTTTTGTGCATATTTATTTTGTCAGTGTTAATAAAAAACACATCAATAAACTTCCTTTATTTTTACTACCACGCAAAAAAAAAAACAATTTTGATCTGCCTCAGTGGCGCAGTTGTATTGCGTATGTGGTGAAGTGAACGACTGATGTGCTGAAGTCTTGGGTTCGATCCCGGGTCGGGTAAAAGGTGATATTGGGTTTTACTATCACAAAATACTTAGCAACCCGGAGTCTGGAATTGTGCCCAGTATGGGCATGAATTGGTTATTATAGGTTTTATGAGTAGTAGAGCCATGCTGTAGACAGTTCTGTCTACAGCATGAATGGACCGGCTCGCCCGGATCATTACCACTGTCTCGCAGAAAACGAACGTAAAGTAGCGGCTTGCTGCTGCGTTTTGTACGGTGAGTGAGATTTCCGGAACCCCAAATCCCCTCCCCTTCCTAATCCCTAATTATCCCTTCCCTTTAAGAAGCCACAGCACGTGGTCTCCTGCATCTCGGCTCGAACTAAAAAGTTCGTTAATTCTTACTTCTGCCGGACCATTAAGCTGTGATAATTTGCCGACACACGTGTTCCCTTCTATAATAAAGGGTCCTTTAATCAGAGTGTGAAGAAGCATGCCGACCTACGATCGACACATTGTTTGTCTTTGGTCGACACTATTCCTGGATTGCGCTACACTTACCATCAGGTGTGGCGTAGTCACTTTGCCGAGCCAGGATAAAAAATATATGATTGAAACCGCAAATCCCTCGTAGTTCCTGATACTCACGATACAGGATAACCTACTGTGGGATGAGGACTATATGTGTGACTGTTGGGTGTATTTATTAAGTTACTGCACCACGGCTTAGCTGTTTTCAGAACTTCATTTCCGATTTAACGTCTGCCTAAAATATACGTGTACTTAAATAATAGGGTAAACAATCCCCAAGTTTGCGGCGTGCGTTTGACAATCAACCACTCCCGACCTCAGCATCTTCGTTTAACTTTGTTCTCGTCTCGCTGATTTCAAAATGTTAGTTAACTGTTACATTGTCGTGTAAACTTATACCACACAGTTTTGTAGAGTTCGCGCCATAGAGGCGCGTTCCAGGATCAGCCAGTGTATATCCAGTTACTTCAGCAAGCAGCAAGCCGCTACTTTACATTGGTTTCTGTGAGACAGACCACGTCGAGCCAGCCCATACATGCTGTAGACAAAACTGTCAACAGCGTTGCTCTACCACTCAAATCAGATTTATCAAAAATGTGTATTTTTTGTGTAAATTGCATTAGATTTATTAAAGAAAACATAATAATGTGCTTTATTTTTTTTATTTAAACTTAAGGATAATATTTAAGAGGGGTAATTAATGGTTATTATGCAAGTTTTAACCATATTTTAGTGGAGAAGCACGTTGCTCTTAATTTTACAGTTTTCTCTCAATTTCACACTGTTTCTTGAAAAAAATAATGGCGTGATATTTGCCAAGACCACCCTCAGCCCGACGTGAGATTGGGTGAGATTTGGCTCTACCCTCTCCCACTAAACGCCTCACGTAATTAATAGACGCCCCCTTAACAGATCTAGTGTAGCCACTTTGCCCCAAGCCGCTACTTTACGTCAGTTTTCTGTGAGACAATGGTAACGACCCTATCGACCTATTCATGCTGTAGACAAAACTGGTTACAGCGTGGCTCTACCATTCGATATTTTATCGAATGTTGACACTTTTACCCGAGGTATTAATCTTCGACACATATATACGCACCCGATTGTCAACAGTGTGCAAGAGGCGAATTCTCTCTTTCTTTGGACACACACAAAGACGCAAACGAGAGTCTTGAAAAAGATATTCTGATGGGAAAATAGAGGGCAGGCGCTCTCGAGGTAGACCACCGGCGAAATGGTGTGAACAAGTCACTAAACCCCTGCAACTTAAACTGCAAGGTGCAATTCACATCGCCGGTGACAGAAGCATTTGGAGGGGCTTTATATCCTCGACCTGCTGCGGTCACGATCATCAGCAGTGAGGGAACGACAGGATGATCATGATTTCTCGTCAACAGTTAACTCTCGCGAAATCGTGTTGAATATGCTAACCCCCCAGGGTGGGGTAAGCTCCGCACATTGCCCCACCGTGTCTACGCCCTTAATCACTTTCCTACTCACATTTACCATTATATTCCATAACATTAATTTCGGATTCCACGTGGGCCGCCACTCGAGACGCTTTTCCTAGCGTTGAGAGATAATTAACGCTGATTCGCAAAGGGTGCCATTCTGAACGCGTCCGACAGGGCTTCGGATTTTAATCTAATTTATTTAACTGAAGCACTTTAATACACGAAGTTGTCTACTCTTCAAACACCTAATAATTATTAAGGTACTAACCTTTGCCTGTGGCGCGGCACACGTGCAAGTATAAAATGCACATTAAAAGTCCATTCGATTACTAAAAGTGTCGTAAAAGTCGTAAAGTGAATAAACTTAATTTTTAGTAGTGGTCAAAAAAGTAGGAAATAATTTCCCTAATTTTTCATTTGTCCCACCGTACACTGGTGCTAAAACCTGCCATAGTGGCCCACCTTGTGTAGATCGCTTTCCAGGATCAGCCAGTGTATATCCGGTTCTCCCGAGGGGTTTGTGACACGACTCGATGGTTGATTGGGGCAGGTATAGGCGTAAATCCTTGTATCCCTGTGCCTGCATCGGTCATCCGCCTGTCCCTCGTCGCAGGCCTACGATTTGCTTCTTCCCTCTTCGGAGTGTGACGAAGCATATATACAGTCCGGCATGATTCTCGTGACCACCGATAAACTCAATGTTTGTCGGAAGTCGCTGGTCTTTTTGGACTGCACTGCGCTTACCATCAGGTGTAGTGCAGTCAGTGCCATGCTCGGATTAAAAAAAATCTTCCGTAGTGATACCATTGACTATAATGTCATTCATTAAAAAACAAATAACATTAGTATTATTAAAAAAGTTTTTATTAAATCTTCTTTATAGCGTAAATATCAGGTTAACATGTCGATGACCTGAGTCACACGTCATTCAAACTTGTTTAGCAAAACAAAATAAATCTAAATACTCGACTCGATAATCAAGAACTTATTTTCCTTTTGCAACTTTATTTTTAAATTACCAATTCATAAGGTTTGACGATAACAAAACATTGGTATAAAAGTGACATGATATTTGAATCTAACGCAGTGGTTTTTTGTCGCCAGTAATGAAAGGATTTATTTTTATCGTTCTACTCTGTGCTCTGAATGCACAAGGGCGTGATCCTAAAAGCCATGGCAAAAATGAAGATTCCGAAGTGATATGTAGTGTTGGTGACGATGATATTGACAGATTCCGAAGAGCTCTGTACGATTTTCACATGAAATTGTATCGGAGAGTAGCTGTGCATACCCAAGGGCATTTCGTTATCTCTGGACTTACTATCTGGCAATCACTGGCAGCAGTCGCAGAAGGGTCCAACGGCCTCGCTCGTCAGGAGCTGTTCAAGGTTCTCGGCTTGCCAAACGATGAATGTGAACGTCGAAGCTACTACCAATTAGCTAACTCTCGCGAACCGCCGGGGCCTGATGTCTCATTAGCTAGAACTCGTCTCCTCTTTGTCGACGAAGGGTTACTAGTAAACAATCATTGGCATAACATGGCCCTTCAGCAGTTCAATTTGGTCACCACTTCTGTGCCAATGAAACGCGATCCACAGCAAGCCGCGCTTTTAATACGAGATATTATTCCTTCTCAAACAGCAAGTCTAAATCTTCAAGGTAACTCCGTGTTGACCGACACGTTGGACTACCAAGGGCTGTGGTCGGAAACGTTCCCTGAAACGGGTTTCACTCGATCGCCGTTCTACGACCACAATGGCCATGAAATAGGGTCGGTAGATATGATGAGGATCAGGAAACGAGTGCGCATGACTTTCCTAAAACGGGTGAATGCTAGAGTGGTGGAAATTCCCGTGGGGCACAATGAGCGGTATAGAATGTTATTCGGAATACCAATGGAAGGTCATAATTTGCGAAAATCATTTGAAAGTATCACAAATACAGTGATATTTGAAATTGTGGACGGGTTGAAAGAGACTCAGGTGCCGATAGATGTGGCGATTCCACGGTTCTTGATTTCCACCGAGAGTGATGTTCGGGGAGTTTTAGAGGAACTTGGAGTGAATAATCTGTGGACAGACGCTTCGGCTACCAGGTAATTATATACTTTTTAAATAGTGAAAAGTCTAAAAGTGTTGGCTAGTCATTTACGAGTCTGTGAGGGCCAATGGTCGAAGTGAAAGTATCCAAGTAGGAAGTTACCTCCGCTCATAAACAAGCAATGCCAGGGTGTACACAAGCCACTGCCTACCGTTGAAGGATTTTTTGGCTTCTCGTTTCACTTCCCTATGGAGGCGTTATTTTTTTATCCGAACACGGCAAAATAACTGTACTACACCTGATGGTAAGCGCAGTGCAGCCCTGTATAAATGCTTCTTCATACTCCGAAGAGGGAAGAAACAGATTGAGGGGCCTACGATAGGACAGGCGGATGTCTGATGCAGGCACAGGGATACAAGGATGTACCCCTATACCCGCTCGACCAACCATCAAGTTATGTCGCAAGCCCTTCGGGAGAACCGAATATACACTGTCTGATCCTGGAACGCGATTCACACAAAGTGTGAGTATGGCAGGTTTTGTGTACGGTGGTCGCTATCCGGGCGGATATGAATATCCTACCACCAGCAAGTCTTTGCTGTCGCTCAAATTCCAAAACTGATAATTTATTCCCTATACCTCCAGGAACATATCTGACCCACCAGCAGCTCCAAGCAGCTTCATCCAGCGGGTCCAAGTGACGCTCGACAGCCATGGTGTTGGACCTCACATACCAGAGTTCACGGAATATTCTTCCACCGGTTTAGACCCAATATTGGGGAACGAGGTTATCATTGATAGACCTTTCATGTATGGACTATTTGATACTGAGACGTATACATGTCTATTCAGTGCGGCGTTTTCTGTCCCTACTTATGGATTACATGAATAAACATATATAGTTTGTTTTTTTTATTTTGAGATTTTAAAAAAATCAAATGACGACCTAGATAAATTACGCGGGAGCGCCCGGGGGTTTTTTTTCGTACGGTGAGTGAGATATCCAGAGGCCCAAGTCCCTCTCCTCTTCCCAATCCCTAATTATCCCTTTCTTTTAAAGTCGGCAACGCGCCCATGATTCTTCTGGTATTGTGGGCGCACATGGACAATGAAGATCACTTACCATCAGGTGACCCAAATGCTCGTTTGCCGGCATATGATATAAAAAAACTTAGCCTATCACATCAAGGGACGGAAGTAAGCTCGACAAAACATGAGTACAGCATTATTTATTAATGTAATATTCATAAGTGCAGTTCAACGCACTTACGTAACTAAATATAGCTTTTATATTATATCAAAATCTAGACACTTCCTAGTCGACCTAACGAAGGTTGAAAAACCAGTTCTGTTAAAAATAACAGCTTATAGCGTAGTAATTATATGAACACTAACTTTCAGTCGCAACTCCGCCTGTGTGAAAGTTGTTTTCCGGAACAAAAGTAGTCTATTTGTATGACAATCAGATCTGTTCAGCCGTTAAAGTGGTAATAATTCATAAATCAAATCAAATATCTGGAATATCTGGAGGGCAAACATTTTTTTATGGCAAACGAGCAAGGGTGTCCTGATGATAGTGGTCTCCACCGCCCATGAACGCCCACATTACCAGAAGAATCATGGGCGCGTTGCCGACCCTAAAGGAAAGGGACAATTACCTAGGCACCTACTTTGTACATCTCTGCATTACCCAAAGGCTAACTGGGAGAGAATGCCTTTGGCAAGTGTATATAAAGTGTAAAATAAAATAAATAAATAACTAATTTGGGATTGGGAAGGAGAGGGTTTGGGCCTCAGGATATCTCACTCACCGTACAAAACGCAGCAGCAAGCCGCTTCTTTACGTTGGTTTTCTGTGAGACACTGGTAACGACCCGACCATGCCTGCCCATTTATGCTATAGCCAAAATTGTCTTCAGCATGGCGTGTTAAGTCGCGTAACACATGAATAAAATCAGACGATTTAAGGACCTTCTTTTCTGAAGTTGGTTAATAAGGAAACGAATGTTAATTAAAACTCATTTATTGCTCTTCTTTACATAATATAAAATGAAGTCGCTTCCACTGTCTGTTGGCTTAGATCTTTTAAACTATTCAATAAGGATTTTAATGCAGTTTTCAGCAATAGATAGAGTGATTCACGAGGAAGGTTTATATGTATATCACGCTATCACATATGAAAAATGAACTATGAATATTGAAAACTTAAATAACAATACATTTAAGTACGTAATATAAGCTCACGCTGTTCCCCCAAAGGAGTAGGCAGTGCGGCAACTAATGCACCGGTCTATCGAGTTTTTATGCGTCCCATGTTATATCAATTAGCAGTGCTAGCTGAGCGCGGAGTGGTACGGACTGTCGAGACGAAACTCGCAGGTTCGAAACCAGCTCCAAGAGGATGCATGTCTAAGTTACGTGTGTGTATCTTTGTAGTTTATTCTGAAATTTAATAATCTTAAATACTATAATCTTCCGATAAAATTTTGGCAACTCACATGCTCATTAACTGCCCACAGGTCTATAAAATCTAAACACCCCCCTTTTCACTTACTGCGTAAAAAGGATCGTGACATTTTTTTTTTAATAAATAACACCCAACAGTCACACTCATTTATTTTGTATTAATTTTGTCTGGTTTAGCACACGAAACAGAACTTTTATTATTCATCTTCTTTACATAGTATAAAATGAAGTCGCTTCCGCTGTCTGTTCGCTTAGATCTTTTAAACTATTCAACGGATTTTAATGCAGTTTTCAGCAATAGATAGAGTGATTCATGAGGAAGGTTTATTTATATGTATAATGCATACATATTATAGTACAGTAAAGCCGAAAATTTTCTAAACTACCCTCAGTGGAGCAGTTATATGCGCGCGGGTGAATCCGCGAGGAACTATTAGTACTATATAATATTATAATCTATGGTCTTATATAATGATATAAATGCGGTAGTAACTCTGTCTGTTATATTTTCACAACTAAGCGGCTCAACATATTTTAATGAAATTTGGTAAGAAGATAGGTTACATCCTTGGGAAGGATTTAGTGTACTTTATGTCCCTAAAAAGATATTCACGCGGGCGGAGCCGCGACCAAAAGCTAGTTGGTATGTTAGTTATGTTTTTATTGTAGAGAGTAATTCAGATGGCAGCGCTTTAGACAAAGAGAATTTATCGTATGTCACAGGCAAGACTATAACAGAAAACTCAGATTTAGGAGACCTCTGTGAGACAGCCTCCGTGGCGCAGCGGGAAAGTAGCCGGCTGTGAAGCGAGAGGCCGCGGGTTCGATCCCCGCACCGAGACAAATGTTTGTGTGATCCAAATTGATTTGTTTCGGGGTCTGGGTGTTGTGAGACCGAAAGTCTCTCGTAGTTCCTGATACCCGCGACACAAGACTCGTATCTTACTGTGGGGTCAGGAGTATGTATGTGATTGTTGGGTGTATTTATTTATTTACTTATTTACCTCTTCATACGATCCTCGCTGTCAAATTGCATGACGCGTCCTCGTAAACCAGAGTTTTCTATTCACGCGTACGTCATTCAATAATAGATTGTGTAAATTGCAACTTTAAAACATAAACCTGGAATGTATAACACATACTAGCATTGATATCCACAGCCAGGCTGCGCCGAAAATTATTTTAATTTGAAAAATCGTTATAAAATTCACATGTATGGTTCATTACCAAGGATCCAAATAGACACCGTAAATACTTCAATTTGAATGACAACTTGCAGTCAAAGCCTTAGCTAGGATTGGCGCTAAGGGCAGTATTAAAAGATAGAAAGAATCAAAATCATTTAACTGTTTTTTTTATCCTGACTCAGTAAAACTGCCTATATTGCACCTCATAGTTAAGTGCAGGCTAAATATACTGTTGATCATCGTTGACATTGCAGCCGTCGATGGTCGCCAGGATTATGCCAACATATAGAATGTAGCCTGAATATTACGACCCCTTGATGGTTTTTTTCAGAGACCGGCAAAAGAGTTAGCGTGATACCTGATGGTAAGTGATCTCCACCGCCCGTGAACATCCATAATACATATAGAATCAAGGATGCGATGCCGACCTGAAGGGAAAGAGATAATTAAGGTATTGGGAAGAGCGATCTGGCCTCCGGATATCTCGCTAACCGAACAAATCGCAGCTGGTATTTCACGTCGGATATGTGACGCATTGGTATCAAATGGTGCCGGCCCGTTCATGATGTTGAAAAAACTGTCTACAGGCACTTGTGTCTGTGGATTAACCACTTGTTAAGCCCCTAGTATATGCCTTAGTTCAGGATCCAGTTATAGCTATGCTAATTATTATGAAAACACGGAATATAGTAAGAGATAAGTACGGCATCTATTCAGCTCCTTGGTGCATGGTTTTTGTTTCTTTACTCTCTAGAATTAAAAAGCGTATTAAATATATTTTTCAGCTATTACTTTTTAAGTTCAAATCTGGTAGTAGGACTAGAGAAGACGGATGTCATTAGGAATGTGTATGTCTTGGTGTCCAGCAATCCGAACATGAAAGGTCTGTTCGCTATGAAGTCACGGCCCAGGATAGGTTCCAACCCGGTCTCGGAGTCGTGGGAAGTGGAGTGAGATAAGAGACTGGGGTGGTCCAAGAGACTGGGGTGGTCCAAGAGGCTGGGGTGGTCCTCGGTGTTGGCGAACACGCCGGCGCGGTCGAATGTGATTGTTACCCGCTGTAACAATGCGCTGGGCTTGGCTGCTGGGTCCGATATGTTCCTGAAGATACAATTAATTGCTAAGTTTTAAAGACTCTTATTAATGCTGCTAAATAATCTATACTTATAAAATAACATGTCCTGACTGACTGACTGATTCATCATCGCCGAGCGCAAACTATCAAGGCTACAAGCATGAAATTCGGACTGTATATTCATTTTGTTATATAGGCACCCACTAAGAAAGGATTTTAGAAAATTCCACCCCAAAGGGGTCAAAATAAGGGATGATAATATGTATGAAAGTCCGTCATTTTGAAAGTTACATAAACAAAATTTTGTATTTCGGTTATTGACGTAAAACAAATAAACACGTGTTTCAGTAATTTTGGAAATTTTAGTTAATAAGAGATGAAAAGGGGGGTGAAAGTTAGTGCGCAAGTGAGTTTGTTTCTTACGCTTTCACGCCTAAATCACTGAACCGATTTTGATGAATTTATCTACAGGGATAGATGGGACCCTGGAGACGGTTACAGGCTACTTTTATCCCGGAAAATGCTGTTCACGCGGGGGGAGCCGCGAGCAAAAGCTAGTCTATCATATGATGTACACACACCACGCCTTCTTAACGATGTACAGTTCTCATTATAATCAAAATCAATATGATAAAAACTGTAGTAGAAACAAATGCTTTTACATTAATAGCAAACTCAAGCTGCGATGGTGATGCTCAGTGGTTAGTGGTACGGACTGTCGAGACGAATGTCGCAGGTTAAGAATCAGCCTCAAGAGCATGCATCTCTGACTTTTCTGAGTTACGTGTGTATTGATTTCTAATTACAGCTTGATTTATCGATGAAAGAAACATCGTGAGGAAACCTGCATACCTAAGAAATTCTACATAAGAATTTCGAAGGTATGTGAAAGTCTTCAAACCCCTTTTTAGGGCAGCGTGGTGGACTATTATTATTAACTGCTGATATTTCAATTTCGACTTACTTGGTGCCGTATGAGTCAGTCCAAATGCTGTGAACTCCCATGTCCTCCAAGAAGGGCCTGGCATCATATTGAGAGGTCATCGTGAGCCGAGGAATAGCTATATCAATGGGTATATGGCTGGTCTGCAATCTGTTCATGAGATCAAACACAAGTGTATTCTTGAATGTCTCAACAACTTCCTCAGTAGATCCTAAACTAATTCCTATGATCATGCGATAGCGACCATCGTGCCCAACTGGCAGTTCTAGTGCCTTCACCTTGATATCAGGAAGGTACGCCATTCGGACGCGCTTCTTCAGTTTCATCAAGTCGACAGTACCGATTTGCTGACCAAAGTCATTACAGAAAGGCGTATTTTCGATCATAACCTCAGAGAATTTAGTAGTCCACAGAGCCTTGTAATCCAAAGAATCCAAAATTACAGAGTTACCAGTAAACGCTGTAGGTAGATGAATAGAAATCAAATTTTTCACAGCAGCTGCAGCCGTTATCGGATCACGTTTTATTGGCACTGCCAAAGTGTTCATAAGACAGTTGGAGTAAATGTAATTCTTCCAGTATTGATTGAGGTGAAGGCTTTCATCGTAAGCGAAGACACGTGTCCTGAACAGCGTCGCATCAGGACCATTGACTTCGGCCCTTGATGCCAACTGGTAATACTGCTGACGCTGGCACTTATCATAGGGGAGGTGGAGTACTTTGAACAGCTCTTTCTGAGCTGGTCCCTCAGCCCCTTCAGCCATCGCAGCAAGCGTCATCCACATAGAATAAGGGGAGTTGACGACATGTAAGTGGCTGCTTTTCGCGACTCGTCTAAAGAGTTCAGTCGCGAAGTCGTAGATGGCGCGGCGATAGTCCAGCGAGATATCGAGTCCATTATACGCACACTGGTCACTGTACTTAAACACGGGGAAGGTTTGATACACTGATGGATTAATGGGGGCACTCCATACCACTTCTCCAGCTTCAGAATTGTGGACAGTTCCATAAAGAACCGCCATTAAGAATGTAATCACGCCTGCCTTCATCTTGTACACCCGAGTGACTGTTGGAGTATACGTAGAATGATGAAAACTGCAGATTATTTGATTTATATATAGCAATTTTTCGCTTTGTGATGTTTTCCTTGAATATAAGTAAATGTTTTAAAATCCTTTGTTGAATTATCAAGTTCCTTTCACAAATGTGACAATCACGGACATTACTACGTTATTTGTGTATGTAGGAAATAGTTCGATTAAAATATGTATAATCATTTCGGTGGTCCAGAAAAGGTACGGTAAGGTGGGTGGTGGTAGGATATTTATATCCGCCCGGATAGCGACCACCGCACACATGGTGTTAAAACCTGCCATAGTGACCCACACACTTTGTGTGGATCGCGTTTCAGGTTCAGCTAGTGTATATCCGGTTCTCCCGGGGCTTGTGACGTGACTTGATACTTGGGGCGGGTATACGGGCACATCCCTGTATCCCTGTGCCTGCATCGATCATCCGCCTGTACTGTTGCAGGCCCCTCGATGTGCTTCTTCCGTCATTGGAGTGTGAAGAAGCATTTATACAGGCCGGCATGATTCTGGTGACCACCGATAAACTCATTGTTCGTCGGTGGTCGCTAGTTTTTGGACTGCACTACGCTTACCATCAGGTATAGTGCAATCACTTTGTCATGCTCGGATAAAAAAAAAGGTTGGAAACCTCTGCTTTCGAACGTACAAAAAAAATAAAATTGTGGCAAAAATAACAACCAACAATGGCATTGAAAATTTACTTTTTAAATGAACGTAATGAATTATATGCATACTACTACACCGGCTGCGTAGTTCATATAAATTGCGCTACTAAATTATGGTCAATTGACCGTAACTCAACATTACCATCTTGCTTACTCTTAACTTTTTTTTTATCCTGGCTCGGCCAAGTGACTACGCTACACCTGATGGTAAGTGTAGCGCAATCCAAGAACAGTGTCGACCAACGATAAACAATGTGTCCATCGTAGGTCGGCAAGATCATGCCGGCGTGCCAAAGTTCCTGGGCTGAACTACTGGGTAGTATTGGCGACCCCGCAGTATCTCATCCCAGGGCCAAGGGGAAGGAAAAAGGGATGGGAAATGGGTTAGGATCAGGGGGCAAGCCCTCTGGGGACAACCGGGTATACGCTGGCTGACCCTGGAACGCGACCCACACAATGTGAGCCACTATGGCAGGTTTTAGCACCAGTGTACGGTGGTCGCTATCCGGTCGGATACAAGTATCCTCCCACCAGCGTAGACTAGAACACTTCTCCCGCTCTCTGTCTGTCAGCTGTCAAACTCCTAGGTTATAGGACACAAATGGACATATAAAAAGCCCATCTAGTAGTACACATTGAACTTGACGCCACTTAGGTATTTTATGCACGACGTACACATTTTTTTTTATTGAATGACTAGACGAGCAAGGCGCTCGCCTAATTGTAAGTGCCACGCCTGCCCATAAACAGAAGCAACACCGCACAGACTTTGAATTACAAAGCACTGCATGGCACTGTGCTGCGCTCGTCACCCTGACGCATAAGTTGTTATGTTTTATAATACCCAGTAATTTCACTGGCTTCAATATCCTTCAAACCGAAACACGAATGCTTTTACACACTGTTGCTTGGCGGCAGAAATATACAAAGCGGTGGTACCAACTCAGACGGCCCTTCGCATACGAGAGACCACCTACCAAACAAGACCACCTAGAAAAAGACATTTAAATAGATTATGTTCATATCATTCTTTTTCTAAAAGAATATCTTTTCTTTTTCTCGAGGGGCTTGCGACATGACTTGATGTTTGGTTGGGGCGGGTACAGGGGTACATTCTTGTATTATTGTGCCTGCATCGGTCATACGCCTGTCCTTTCCTCGATTTGCTTCTTCCCTCTCTGAAGAGGGAAGAAGCATTTTGGCCGGCATGATTCTGGTGACCACCGATAAACTCATTGTTTGTCGGTGGTCGCTAGTTTTTTGGACTGCACTGCGCTTACCATCAGGTGTAGCGCAGTCACTTTGCCGTGCTGGGATAAAAAAAAACTCAATTGTAAAACTTCATACACTCATGAAATCAAACAACTAATAATAGATTAAAATATATTTATTGTCGGACAAAAATTACCACTTAACTAATATCACAATGTAATACATACATACGTACTAACGCCTGTAATTCCCGAAGGGGTAGCCAGAGGTGTAACCACTACACCCACACTGATCTCCGTCCCATGATGTGATAGGGGGCGACCCTATTGCCATACCGGGCACAATTTTATTTTTTTTATCCTAACTCGCCAAAGTGACTACGTTACACCTGATGGTAAGTGTAGCACAATCCAAGAACAGTGTCGACCAACGATAAACAATGTGTCCATCGTAGGTCGGCAAGATCATGCCGGCCTGCTAAGGGCCAAAGGGGAGGGGAAGGAAAAAGGGATGGGAAAAGGGTTAGGATCAGGGGGCAAGCCCCCTGGGGAGAACCGGATATACACTGGCTGACCCTGGAACGCGACCCACACAAGGTGGGCCACTATGGCAGGTTTTAGCACCAGTGTACGGTGGTCGCTATCCGGTCGGATACAAGTATCCTCCCACCAGCCAAATTCCAGACTCTGGACTAATACTGAGCATATCGTGATAGAAAAACCCATTATCACTTTCACCTCACTCACTTATGTCAGAGTGATACAGCCACGCTGTAGACAGTTTTGTCTACAGCATGAATGGGTTGGCTCGACCGGGTCGTTACCACTGTCTCACAGAAAACCGACTAAAGTAGCGGCTTGCTGCTGCGCTTCGTACGGTGAGTGAGATATCCGGAAGCCCAAATCCCCCTCCCCTTCCCAATCCCTTAATTGTCCCTTTCCTTTAAGGTCGGCAACGCGCCCATAATTCTTTTGGTGGTGAGCGTACATGGGCAGTGGAGATCACTTACCATCAGGTGACCCACTTGCTCGTTTGCCGGCCTATGTTATAAAAGAAACCTTCCTCATGAATCACTCTATCTATTACTGAAAACTGCATTAAAATCCGTCGAATAGTTTAAAAGATCTAAGCGAAAAGACAGCGGAAGCTATGCTATAAATAGTTTCGACTAATAACCTAAATGCATAATAAAACTAATCCGCAGACATAATACGGTACTCATAAATTCATGTATACAGACAGATTTTATGATCCACGCTACACGTACATCGTAAAATATACGATCGTCATGAGATAGCATTTGTGTTTTACTATCTCTTATTGTGTTGGCATCGGTTCAACAAATAATTGTTATGTGAGCCAAGATCGGAATATTTTACTATTGGAAAATAATTTTTTTTTCCGAGACGGGCAATGCGCTCGCCTGATGGTAAGCGCCACGCCTGCCCATAAACAGAAGCACACATAACGTTGAATTACAAAGCACTGCATGGCACTGAACTGCGCTCATTACCCCGAGACATAAGGTGTTAAGTCTCATAGTGACTAGTAATTGCACTGGCTTCAGTGTCCTTCAAACCGAAATACAACAGTGCTTACAAAAAGTTGTTTGGCAGAAACAGACATAGAAATAGACAGAAATATAAAAAAATATTAGCTGTTATGACCTGCAGTATATGATATTTGTCTAATTTTCTACATGATTCTATACGCACCCGACAATAACACGAAAAAGAAATTATTTTGCGAAAAATATAAATGCTGCACTTCATGTTTAAAATATTGGAATGAGCAAAGGTGGGCGCGTAGTGGGAAAATCTCGCTATCTCTCTCCCACACGTATACCGTTACAGGCGAGACCTGCCTTGTGACGTAACATGCCATGTGCATCCTTTTTCTGTTGACAAAGAAACTTTTTTTTTTTGCGTGATAGTAGCAGTTAAAACCATTATAACATCGCTTTATTCTTGTGCATGCCGTGGTTGCCAATAATTGTGACAACATTTAAAGTAAGTATATTATTGATTAATGTACGATTACTAATGTTATTGTATGTCATGTTGGTGATCCTTAAATAAATAAAATAAAATAAAGTAAACAAGTAACCTTTTGAGCACATATAAATAGCTTCTATTTTTTTGTTTTTGACTGAACTGATACTTAAAATACTGTCGATAATAGATTTGGGTTTTTTTAATAGCATAGGTCGGCAAACAAGCAAGTCAGTCACCTGATGGTCAGTGATCTCCACCGCTCATGTACGTCCACATTACCAGAAGAATAACGGACGCGTTGCCGACGTTAAAGGAAAGGGATAATTAAGGATTGCGAAGGGGAGGGGAATTTAGGCCTCCGGATATCTCGCTCACCGTACGAAACGCAGCAGCAAGCCGCTACTTTACGTCGGTTTTCTGTGAGACTTAATATGAGGGAATGCAGCTTAATAATGAAAGAAATTCGATATACTCTGTTTTGTGTCTATGAAGTTAGTGTATAAACTAGCCTATGCATTAATATAATTGTTTTTAACACGCTTTTATTAGGTTCATACGTAGGTTAGTATGTTTGTATGTAACGAAAACTTTGAACATGATTTTGACCTCCTTCAAAACGAAATTTGGCATACATGTTTTGGGTTGCAATGCATGTACAAACAACTTTTGTTAATAGGGTATTTGACTAGATTTTTTTTATTATTTTAACCAATAAGTTACGTTTCCCGAAATCTATTAATGAAAGAATTATATAAATTAAGTAAAAAATAAATAAGTTACAATCCATTTCAATTTGCTGGAAGGGTTAGTTATCGCATGACGGAAAAAGGATACACGACATGGCATGTTACGTCACAAGCAAGGTCTCGCCATTACGATGCACGCGTGCGAGGGAGATAGTGAGATTTTCCCACTACACGCCCACTTTTGCTCATACCAATATTTAAAACATGAACAACAACCTCATTTTTTAACCAATTTCAATTCTGTTTTCGCAAAATAGTTTATAATTGGTATTATTATCCAATAAATAAAAAATAATGTATAAAATTAAACATAGTCAAATACCCCATTACTGATTTTATATTCTGATTGTAACCTGTTTTGTATTTAAATAAATAAAAAATTGGTGTGTGTCGTGGGACACCAGGTAGGAACGAAGTTCCTTCGGCTAATGTAGAATCGACACAAACAGTAAAAAATACAAATTATCAACTAAAATAACAAAATATGTCTCTTTATTTTTGTTTGACAACATAAAATTACATAGAAATAGAATCGAAAAATAGAAATAAAAAAAGACGTGTGGCACTCGGAGACTGCCGCGGTAAAGCTATTGTATAGCATTTTTTATCAACTTATGTAATTATAAATAATAACGAGCTAGCGTAATCTTTTAAAAATCGAAGGAGATATAAAAATACTTCAACTATAACTGGCTGAATGAATTTCATTTTAAAAAAGGAACTAACGCTGGCCGGTTATGCGACGCTTTTAACGCTTTTTTCTTACGGTTTTACTATCACATTTTTTTCAGTTCGGTCACGCAGCAAAATCCCTATCCCCTCCAAGCCTGCCGTAAGGAACTTCGTTCCAATAAAAATAAATACTTATCAAGGACCGATGACAATTCAATATAAAAAAAATCATATATTTTTTCTAAAAAATGAAAAATAAATAATAGTTTAAAAAAACTAAAAAACACGCTTTTATAGAAAATCCAAGTAAAAACAAGGAAATAAATTTGAAAAAAAAAATGTATTTTAAAAATAGCGTGGGGTGCATGGTGTCAATAGTTATAAATATTGTATTGACAGATATGAGTTGAAGAATTATAATTTTGATAATATCTTTTTTTCTTCAAATTTATTTAAAAAAAAGCTATTTTTAGTTGGATTTTCTATAAAAGCATGTTTATAATTTTTTTTTAACCATTACTTATTTTAACAAAATTGTAACAAACTTAACAAAATATTGGATTTTCACAACAAAATAAAAAAAATGACATAAGCTCACGCTTTTATTCCCGTAGGGGTATGCAGAGATGCATCTAATGCTACACCCACGTTTCACCGAATTTAGTTCTGTCAAATTCCAACCCCGGGCAATTAGTGTGATCTTTCAAATGGAAAACACAAACACAAATTACAGAAACAATATTAATTAACGACTCCCAAATTGTCAATTAAAGCTAATTGACGTCTCTCAGTGCTGGAAGTTTATTACATTAAACTAATTGAAATTAACCCGTTGAGGACACATGGGGTCCAGCGGACCCCAGACAAATTTCAATACAATTTTAAATCTACAAAGACCCTTAGGGATTAGATATATAGCTCTATTTGTTGTTGTTTGAAGTCTCCACAACAAGTTTTGACACGTTACGAAGGCCTTTTTAGCATTAGTCATCCTGCAGAGCCATTTTAGTGCGGACGTATTTTTGTGTGGGGTTCTGTAGACCCCGTGTGGCCTTACTGTGGCAAAGTCTTTAAAAAATTCAATTTTTTTTTTATAGTTGATTAGTGTTATATTGTTTCTGTAAACGTAAGTATTCATGTATGAATTGAATTTTTTTTCCAGCAATAAATAATGGTTATTAATTAAATATATATGTGTGTATATATAGATGCCTTATAATCTTCGACCTCGAACTATCGCCAGCCGTCTAATGTAAGAAAATAAAGATGGTGGAGGTAATGATGACAATGGATCAGAGTCAGAAGACCACGTTTCGAATGAGTCTGAATATTTACCGCGAAAATGTCTGGATAAACTTTCATTGTATCTTGTAAAGCCGTTCTTAGAACGCCGGTACAGCAATGAAATTATTCGAAAGAGTTTGCGCGGCGCTATTGCTACAATTCTAAATAAATCTCCGCCAGCTGATGGTGTACAACAAGTAGAGCTGCCTACTAAATAAAGATGTGGACTTTGCCCACGATCAAAAGATCGAAAAACTAGCATACAATGTCCTGCCTGCGAACAGCCCATGTGCAACGATCATCGTATGTACTTATGTACCGACTGTGGTGGTCTCGAATGATTTGATTAATTTTTCTTAAAAATATTTACATATTTATGTTATATTTGATTCAATAAATAATGTTTCTATTAAAAAAATTATGCTTTTAAATTTTTCTGCATGTTTAGTTGTACTATTTCTTTATTACAAGAATGACCGAAATTCGTGACTTCAAACTTCAAAATAAATATACTTTTTTCAGACTTCATCGGAAATTAATTTTTTTGTCGATAAAATATTGTTTTTTGAACAAAACGCCGTCGGATTTTTTTTGTTATTTTGAAAATTTAAATTTCTAATACTATTTTTATAAAAGAAGTTCAATTTCGTGAGTTTTTTTTTCTTAACAATTTTTTAGTATTTTAAAATAATAAAAAGATTAAAACAATCATAAGATTATTTAGAGAGAATATAAAATTAAAGTTTCGCACCGGTTTTAAGTCGATACATAGCGTAGAACACAAATGAGAACTATTTTCCTGCGTGGGGTCCGCTGGACCCCGTGTGTCCTCAACGTTATTTTTTCGATGTGTGTCCTCAACGGGTTAAATGAGCAATTATCAATAATTTCTTCACAGTTCTGCTTTGATATCTCTTGCAGTTTTTTATAAAGGAAATAATGTATACAGTATAACATCTGAAAAAAAGGAAAACAACATAGATAAAGCAGTGATAAGAGTAGATTTATTTGATTGAATGACGAGACGAGCAAGGCGCTCGCCTGATGGTAAGCGCCACGCCTGCCCATAAACAGAAGCAACACCACACAGAACTTTGAATTACAAAGCACTGCATGGCACTGAACTGCGCTCGTCACCCTGAGACATAAGGTGTTAAGTCTCACAATGCCCAGTGATTTCACTGGCTTCAATGTCCTTCAAACCGAAACACAACAGTCCTTACACACTGTTGATTGGCGGCAGAGATAGACGAAGCGGTGGTACCAACCCAGACAGCCTCTCGCATACGACAGACCTACCACCTTGTAAATTATATAGATAGATACAAGCTGTAGCTAGATTTGTCTACAGAAAAGGCATGGCTCGTCCGGATTGATACCACCGTCTCACAGAAACTAACAGCGTCTCCTAAACAGACAGATAGCCGGAGGCTCAAAAATATTTCCACCCTCTCATACCAAATCCAAATGGTACCACCCCGGTCGAGCTGGCCCATTAATTTTTTTTATAGCATAGAGCGGCAAACGAGCAAGTGTGTCACCTAGTGGTAAATGATATCCACCGCCCATGTACGCCCATAACACCACAAGAATCGCGCGTTGCCCATCTTAAAGGGAAGGTATAATGAGGGATTGGGAAGAGGAGGGGGATTTGGGCCTCCGGATATTAATTAAAGAATTGGGAAGGGGATTTAGGCGTACGGATATCTCACTCTCGGTACGAAACGCAACAGCAAACCGCTACTTGACGTCAGTGTTCTGTAAGTCAGTGGCAACGACCCGGTCGAGCCATTCATGTTGAAGACAAAACTGCATTAGGCCATCGGAAAATATCTGCAATTAATTAACATAATGTACATTGAAATAAAACTAATTTAAACGGATTTTATCGCGGTTTTTTATTTAATTTTGGTCCCACCGTTTCGTAAGCTTTTCAGCCTTCGTGGTCACGGGGTGGGCTCTTAAATTAGTTTCATTTGAATGTGTAACATTCGCGTAAATATAAGAAATCAATACAGAAATTACCTTCAGGCGGAACAATTATTTTTAATTCTTCCTTTAATGTCATATTTCTTAAGAAAACTCCAGTGAATACATCCTGAAAGGAAAACAAGAATATATACATATAAACTCACGCCTGTAATCAGTAAAGCAGTAGGCAGAGATGTAACCAGTACACCCACATTTCGCCGAGCGTATTTCCGTCCCATGATGTGATAGGGGACGAGCCTATCGCCATACCAAGTACAATTCCAGACTCCGGGCTGATACTGAACATTTCATGATATAAAAACCCAATATAACTTTTATACGATCCGGGGATCGAACCCGAGACCCCAGCACAGCAGTACCGCGTACGCAATACAACTACACCACTGAGACAGTCTACAGGGGTATATAAAAAAAAGCTTGTGTATGCAATTCACACACGGCAGAAGTAAAACTTCAGAATTATTAAAATAAATTAATTAACCAACGAATTTTAATACGCAATTGCAAAAAATAAAACACGCGAATAATATACCACGTTGTTTATGACACATTTTCCGAAGGCTTCGTTGTACGCAGGCGCAAAGACACGCGATAGCATACTTGTAATCTATCTCATTCTCTCGCAGGCTAAATCCTATTTATGAATATGTTTGTCTCTTTGTCGTGACGCATTTTCGTTTCATAGAGTTTTAAATCACGATTCTAAAAGAGTTTCACTTCAAAAATGTTTTGTATATCATCATCCAGTTTTGTTACATATTTTCAGTATATAATCCTACTAATATTATAAAAGCGAAAGTTTGTAAGTATGGATGGATGGATGTTTGTTACTCTTTCACGTAAAAACTACTGAATGGATTTTAATGAAAGTTTACAATAATATAGCTTATACATAAGAATAAGACATAGGCTACTTTTTATCCCGGAAAAAGCAGATCACGCGGGAGGAAAAGCTAGTAATAATATAATTCGATTCGTTATGGTTCACCCGCCATTCTAACATTCATTTCATCGAGCCATCCACCTGAGCTTTATAAACCTTACCATCACAGTGTAGCCGTCGGTACAATTCAAGCCATATTGTGTAGGTGTGAAAGAGACGGCACCATCCACCGTTCCCGTGTTAACGAACGCGAGCGAGTGAGACGGATATACATCCCCTTTCATCGGCAAATGAGGCTTCACCCACATTGTCACTGAACTGTGTGACTGTAATAACAAAATGAAGCAAATATTCAATGATATTGTCGTTATCTGTTGTCGGGAAATGTTATTTCTTCGTTATTTATTTAACGTTATTGTGTACGTTAAAATAACCGTTATTGGTACGTTATTTGTGTTTTATTTAAAAGTATTATAATACTAGCCCTGTATTATGCACATCCCACTGCTGGGCATGGGCCTCCTCTACTGAATGAGAGGGATTAGGCCTTAGTCCACCACGCTGGCCTAATGCGGGTTGGCAGACTTCACATACCTTCGAAAAATCAATAATAAATATAAATAAATAAGCGATAGCGATAATCAATAATAAATATAATAGCAGCGACAGCTCAGCGGGGAGTGTTATGGACTGTCGAGACGAAAGCCGCAGGTTCGAAACCAGCCCCAAGAGCATACACTCTGACTTTTCTGAGTTACGTGTATATTAATTGTTGATTATCGCTTGCTTTAACGGTGAAGGAAACATCGTGAGGAAACCTGCATACCGTGAGGCCGACATAATTATGACGATCATCGAAAGGCGTATACCGTCTCTAAGACTCCGTGGAGCAGTGAGCAAAGAACCGGCTGTGAAACGAGAGTCCGAGAGCTGGTGGGAGGATACTTGTATCCGACCGGATAGCGACCACCGTACACTGGTGCTAAAACCTGCCATAGTGGCCCACCTTGTGTGGGTCGCGTTCCAAGGTCAGTCAGTGTATATCCGGTTCTCCCCAGGGGGCTTGCCCCCTGATCCTAACCCTTTTCCCATCCCTTTTCCTTCCCCTCCCCCTTGGCCCTTTGGCAGGCCGGCATGATCTTGCCGACCTACGATGGACACATTGTTTATCGTTGGTCGACACTATTCTTGGATTGCGCTACACTTACCATCAGGTGTGGCGTAGTCACTTTGCCGAGCCGGGATAAAAAACAAAAACAAAAGTCCGCAGGTTCGATTCGGAGATATCCGGAGGCCCAAACACTTCCCCAAAGCCTTACCAATCATATTTGCTTTCGGCAACGCGCTTATGCTTCTTCTGATATTGTTTGAGTTCATGGGCGGATATCAGGTGACTCACTTGCTCATTTTTTTTTAGCATAGGCCGGCAAACGAGCAAGTGGGTCACCTGATGGTAAGTGATCTCCACCGCCCATGTACGCCTACAATACCAGAAGAATCATGGGCGCGTTGCCGACCTTAAAGGAAAGGGATAATTAGGGATGGGAAGGGGATATTTGGGCCTCCGGATATCTCACTCACCGTACGAAACGCAGCAGCAAGCCGCTACTTTACGTCGGTTTTGTGAGACAGTGGTAACGATCCGGTTGAGCCAGCCCATTCATGCTGTAGACAAAACTGTCTACAGCGTGGCTCTACCACTCAAAATTTTACCGACCTATGTTATTAAAGAAATCGCTTACTTCGCAATATAAAAATACTAACCGTATACGGTTTAGCCATGATCCCAAGCGAGTCCTGTACGATGGATATAAGGTTCAAATTTTGTAATAATTCCCTTTCGTAATGTGTTATTTTGTTCATATCACAGCTCAATAAGAATGGAGCTGAGAGCATCGCGTACAGTGCTATGTGGACGCGGGTTTGACTCTCGGTGAGGGCACCCGTGCCGAGTATTAACTGAAAAAAAACCATACGATTTTTATGTTTTTTTTTTATTTGATTGAATGACGAGACGAGCAAGGCGCACGCCTGATGATAAGCGCCACGCCTGCCCATAAATATAAGCAACACCACACAGAACTTTGAATTACAAAGCACTGCATGGCACTGAACTGCGCTCGTCACCCCGAGACATAAGATGTTAAGTCTCATAATGCCAGTGAAATTACTTCACTGGCTTCAATGTCCTTCATACCGAACAACAATATTAACAATATCATGATGGTGGTAGGATTCATATCCGCCCGGATAGCGACCACCGTGCACATTGTGTTAAAACATCTTATAGTGATCCACACATCTTATGTGGATCGCGTTCCAGGATCAGCTAGTGTATATCCGGTTCTCCCGAGAGGCTTGCGACATGATTGATGGTTGGTTGAGGCGAGTATAGGAGTACATCCTTGTATCCCTGTGCCTGCATCGGTCATCCGGCTGTCCTATCATGAAGCAGCTACTACCCTATATACCTCCGGTGCATCATGCATATTTTGAAACACTACCACATGCAGAGAATAAGTAAATTCTTGTAATCAGTATCTCGTAATGACAATGTAATTGCCGTCTAAAATAAAATTTTATGTGTTGTTATGCGTATTTGTAAACAAAATTATATTAAAATGAAGTATATTTTAAGCGATATTTGATATTTCAAAATTTAAATTAAACGATTTTTACAATTGTTTAATTTTGAAAGTGGTGTAAGTCCATTTACAGCACACAAATATGTGTTATCGTAGTCTAATTAGCCAAAAACAAATTTATATAAACAAATTAAATGTTGATAAAACAATAGAAACAATGCCAGACCTCATACGATTTGCCTGTATTTTTAAATCAACAAATATAAGTAACCTTTAATTTTCTCGAAACAAAAGAAAATGGACTTACACCACTTTCAAAATAAACCGTCCATATATTTACATACTTAAGATCTTGTTTCTTTCCAACCTCTTTAGTGACGCCTTTTTCGTTTCATCAAATTTTCAAATCACAACGATTCTAAAGAAGTTTCACTTCAAAAAGGGATAGTAGAATTATTATTGTATCTCACCATATCAGGATCGTTCCAGTGTCCAGGCCCATGGTGAGGAGCCAACACTTCGTATTGAGTGTGGTAGTACCACATGATCCCTTTGATGGCCTCCCATGAGGTCACCACATCGTGGTAGTTTCGCCACATGTTACAGTAATACGATACGGCGGTGTAGTTCGGCTTTTTAAAACGTAAAAAAAAAAATGCTTAAAAAAAATTGACACAAACAACTAAAAACCTAAATATTAAATTAAACTATTTCGAGTCGCTGTTATTAATCATTAACCATCAAATTGTTCATGACAGCCTCCGTGGCTTGTCGGGCGAGTAGCCGGCTGTGAAGCGAGAGGCCGCGGGTTCGATCCCCGCACACAGACAAATGTTTTTGTGATCCACAAATATTTGTTTCGGGGTCTGGGTGTTGTGAGACCGAAAGTCTCTCGTAGTTCCTGATACCCACGACACAAGACTCGTATCTTACTGTGGGGTCAGGACTATGTATGTGACTGTTGGGTGTATTTATTATTATTATTAAATCGCAATGGCACCGGCTCAACATTGTTTAATATATTTTTTTATATTTTTTTTGTCTTTTCTTGTTAATTATTTCACTGTCGCCACAATTGGTGTATCTACCCTTCCGTGATTATTTGCACAGCTATTATTCACAATTATTATATATTTTTTATAGCATAGACGCGCAAACGAGCAAGTGGGTCACCTGATGGTAAGTGATCTCCACCGCTCATGTAAGCCCACAACACTAGAAGAATCATAGGCGCGTTGCCGACCTTAAACGCAAGGGATAATTAATGGATTGGGAAGGGACGGGGATTGGGGCCTCCGGATATCTCACTCACCGTACGAAACGGAGCAGCAAGCCGCTACTTTACGTCGGTTTTCTGTGAGACAATGGTAACCCGGTCGAGTCGGCCCATTCGCGCTGTAGACAAAACTATCTACAGCGTGGCTCTACTCACTCAAAAAATAACATAATAATATTTTTTTTACTAGCCCTGTATTATATACGTCCCACTGCTGGGCACGGGCCTCTTCTACTGAATGAGAGGGGTTAGGCCTTAGTCCACCACGCTGGCCTAATGCGGGTTGGCAGACTTCACATACCTTAGAAACATTTTATCGAGTTCTCAGGTATGCAGGTTTCCTCACGATGTTTCCTTCATCGTTAAAGCAAGCGATAATCAACAATTAATATACACGTAACTTAGAAAAGTGAGTGGTGTATGCTCTTGGGGCTGGTTTCGAACCTGCGACTTTCGTCTCGATAGTCCGTACCACTCCCCGCTGAGCTATCGCTGCTTCTTAATAATATAAAAAATATATAATATAGGGTATATAACTTAACTGTATACTTACAGTTTTATGATGTATAAAGTTAATGTAGTAAGGCCAACTGCAAGAATACACCATTGGTCTTCCAGACTCATTCAAATACTGTCCCATTTCGATATACGCTGCAAACGATAATAATTATAAAAGCTTACTAGCATTTGCTCGCGACTCCGCCCGCGTGAAAGGCTTACTTTTATACAACCTTTTATCCCTTATTTTATGTGTCCATCTTTGTGAAGTTTCATACAAACTTGTGACCACTATTTCACCCCCTTAGAAATGGAATTTCCAAAAATCCTCTCTTAGCGCTCCCCTACACTCTCTGAGAAACCTTCATACCAAATTTCATCTTTCTACGCTCAGTAGTTTCGGCTGTGCGTTGTCCGTCAGTCAGTCAGTCAGTCACCCAGTAACGGAAGAGTTTTATATATTGATTGATTTATTAAGCCAAGTTGTAGAATAGTTTGCCGGCACACGTGTTCCCTCCTTCCTATAATATGGGGGCCTTTAAACGGAGTGTGAAGAAGCAGTTATGTAGGCCGGCATGATATTGCCGACCTACGATGGACACATTGTTTATCGTTGGTCGACACTATTCCTGGATTGCGCTACACTTACCATCAGGTGTGGCGTAGTCACTTTGCCGAGCCAGGATAAAAAATAACATGCTTGTATCCCCGATAGGGTTGCCAAGGGCGCGACTACTGCATCTATTCACTGAGGTCATTTTAGTCGCATGGGATATTTTTTTTAATTTGATTTGCGCTTACCATCAGGCGAGCGCCTTGCTCGTTTCGTTATTCAATCAATAATAAAAAAATAAAATGCCAGACAAGGTCTAGTCGTAATGGCATTTCATACATTTTCACATTCATTTAGAACGTAAATTGATTACAAGCGATGATTTTGCAGAACTAAATGAGAGCGAATAACCATTTGTTATGTACGAAAATCGTGATACTGCTTATTCTGCGTAATGTGGAAAACAGTTAAAACCTACTTCAGGTTTTTAACTGATTGAAAAAAAAAAAGAAATGGTTTGTAATCCGACTGCATTTATTTTATGTATACCGATAGCTCTGCCAAATGTGGACCGATTTTGATGGGTTTTTTTTCATAACAAAGACCGAAGCAGCGATAGCTCAGCGGGGAGTGGTATGGACTGTCGAGACGAAAGTTGCAGGTTCGAAACCAACCCCAAGAGCATACACCACTGACTTTTCTAAGTTACGTGTATATTCATTGTTAATTATCGCTTGCTTTAACGGTGAAGGAAACATCGTGAGGAAACCTGCATACCTGAGAACTCAATAAGATTTTTCGCAGGTATGTGAGTCTGCCAACCCGCATTAGGCCAGCGTGGTGGACTAAGGCCTAACCCCTCTCATTCAATAGAGTAGGCCCGTGCCCAGCAGTGGGACATATATAATACAGGGCTATTAAAAAAAAAACAAAGACCGACAAACGTGCAAGTAGGCCACTTGATCAAAAATCAAAATTAAGTTATTTATTGAATCATTAACATGTCAAACATCATTTAGATTCACATTTTATCTCTACCGCCAGGTCGGAATGCTGTTTCGTTAAAGAAGAACGGGCAAGAAACTCTAACGTTGCTCTTTTCTAAACTGATTTACAATACATATTAGCACTATGTACATACATTGAAGAAAAGAACGAGTCACCGACAAAGCTCAACGGATTTGCAAGTTCAAGTGGCAGTGGGCAGGCCACATAGCTCACAGAACCGATAACCGATGGGACAGAAAGGTTCTGGAATGGAGGCCACGTACTGGCAAGCGCAGCGTTGGACGTCCACCTACAAGGTGGAAAGACGACCTGATAAAGGTCGCAGGAAGTCGCTGGATGCAGGCCGCTTCCAACAGATCGGTCTGGAAATCTTTGGGGAAGGCCTATGTTCAGCAGTGGACGTCTTGTGGCTGATGATGATAATGATGATGATGACATACATTGAAGTATTATATACTTGATTTGGTTGCAATGTTTGTGTGATCCACAAATATTTGTTTCCGGGTCTGGGTGTTGTGAGACCGAAAGTATCTCATAGTTCCTGATACCCACGACACAAGACTCGTACTTTACTTTGGGGTCAGGACTATGTGTGTGACTGTTGGGTGTATTTATTTATCGAAACAAAATAATAATTGGCAGTCATAGGGACTGCCTATAGAAGTGCTCTCTCTATGCTACTCTGCCTTCCCCTTCGGGTAGAGTGCTTGGATTATCGAAGGATATCCACCAATTTGGGAATACCTGGCTTAGGCTAGATAATACCTAGTGTTCCGTTGGCACTCTTAAAACCGTAAAAAGAAAAAAAACAACGGGTTGCACTCCGGGATTGCCGACAGAAGTGAAAACTTGAACATTAACGTTGTGCATTTTTGAATATTTTGGTATGGTTAGGGAATAATTTCGTACGAATTGCTTTATTTATCAGTATAAAAGTACTAACATTTATGTGGTTAAATACAATATTCATTTATTGCGCTATCGTACACAAAAATGCCAATTTATATTACACTAGCTTTTGCTCGCGGCTCCGCCCGCGTGAACAGCATTTTCCGGGATAAAAGTAGACTGTAACCGTCTCTAGGGTCAGGGTATCAGTCTCTGTAGATAAATTCATCAAAATCGGTTCAGTGATTTAGGAGTGAAAGCGTAACAAACAAACTCACTTTCCCATTTACCTTCGCCTCCTTTTTCATCCCTTATTAAATAAAATTTCCATAATTCCTGAAACACGTATTTATTTGTTTTACGTCCATAACCGAAATACAGAATTTTGGTTATGTAACTTTCAAAATGACGGACTTTCATACATATTATTATTTTATTTATTTATTTTATTTTACACTTTATATACAAATGTATAAAGGCGGACTTAATGCCAAAGGCATTCTCTACCAGTCAACTTTAGGGTGATGCAGAGATGAACAAAGTAGGTGCAAAAAAAAGGAGAGAAGATACATATTATAGAAATATTAAACATTAAAATACCGAATTAAATATAATAAAATACACTTAAATACAATATAATAAATAAATATTATCCCCTATTTTGACCTCCTTTGGGGTGGAATTTTCTAAAATCCGAATTTCATGCTTGTAGCCTTGATAGTTTGCGCTCGACGATGATGAATCAGTCAGTCAGTCAGGACATGTTATTTTATAAGTATAGATAAAAAATTTAACACTCCGTCTTACGAATTTTCGATCACGTGTCCTGACGCGAGTTTAACATTTTATACCCACAACGAAAGTGCTCAACGCCGCTAAAGAAGTTTTCACTTCAAAAAACGCACTATTATAACTTACCTTGATTTAAAAATTCCTCCCCAACAAAACATCCGTCCACTTTCAGATAATCCACTCCCCACTGCGCGAAAGTTTGCGCATCGACCTTGAAATGACCCTTGGAGCCAGGATATCGCATGCACGTGTCCGCCGCTACGTTTGTGTACATGCCGAATTTTAGACCTCGGGCGTGTATCTATAACAACGTCAAGCTTAAGGGATAGGTAGAACTACAACAGCCAATATAAGTGGTAGAGCTACGTTGTAGACAGTTTTGTCTACAGCATGAATGGTCTGGCTCGACCGGGTCGTTACCACTGTCTCACAGAAAACCCACGTAAAGTAGCGGCTTGCTGCTGCGTTTCGTACGGTGAGTGAGATATCCGGAAGCCCAGACCCCCTCCCCTTCCCTATCCCTAATTATCCCTTTCCTTTATGGTCGGCAACGCGCCCATGATTCTTCTGGTGGTGGGCGTACATGAGCGGTGGAGATCACTTACCATCAGGTGACCCACTGGCTCGTTTGGCGGCCTATAGCATAAAAAAGCCACGTTTTGAAGTTTATATCACCCATCAAGTGATTCATGGCGAGCCTATCGCCATCACAAATATGAACTCAGGGCAAATAGTGTTTCTTGCTGCATCTTGCTGGTAGGATATTCATATCCGCCCGGATAGCGACCACTGTACACATGGTGTTAAAACCTGCCATAGTGACCCACATTGTGTGGATCGCGTTCCAGGATCAGCCAGTGTATATCCGGTTCTCCCGAGGAGCTTGCAATATGTTGGTTGGGTTTAGGGTACAACCGTGTATTACTGTGCCTGCATCGGTCATCCGCCTGTCCTGTCGCAGGCCCCTCGATTTGCTAATCTTGCCATCCGAAGAGGAAAGTAATTATATTGCAGTCACTTTAGCATGCTCAGATAAACAAAAAAAAAGTTTTTTATCGAATCAAAAACTTCAAGCACAAATCTTATTTATATGACCAGTAATTTGAACCCGGTTCACTTGTTTTACCGCTAATTAATATAATAAAGGGGAATATTGTTCGCCCTGCCCGCGTGAATATAGACAGTAGCCTATGTCGTTATCCAGATCATGGTCTACTTGTGTGCCAAACTTCATCAAAATCCGCTCAGCCGTTATGGTGTAATAGATTAACATCCAAACTTCCACATTATAATATATAGTAAAAAGTAGGATGGGATAAGATAGTAGAATAGTAATATAGTAGGAAGCAGGACGCTTTACAAGGTGGTAGGTCCCTCGTATGCGAGAGGCTGTCTAGGTTGGTACCACCGCGCCATCTATTTCTGCCGCCAAGCAACAGTGTGTAAGCACTGTTGTGTTTCGGTTTGAAGGACATTGAAGTCAGTGAAATTACTGGGCATTGTGAGACTTAACATCTCATGTCTCGGGGTGACGAGTGCAGTTCAATGCGATGCAGTGCTTTGTGATTCTAAATTCTGTATGGTGTTGCTTGTTTATGGGCAGGCGTGGTGCTTACCATCAGGCGAGCGCCTTGCTCGTCTCGTCATTCAATCAAATAAAAAATATCTTACATAGTCAGCAATGTACTTCATTCCATGTGGAAATCGTTTTGCATCAGGCATGAGTCTGCCGTCCTTGTCTCGATGATGTTCTGACCAACAGTCATCAATGATGATGTATTCATACCCTGCCTCCTGATAGCCATTGTTGTAGAATGTGTCCGCAACTGATAGAATCAGCTTTTCACTGGAACAAGAAATTAAATGTTAAATGAGTGGTAGAGCCACGGTGTAGACAGTTTTTATCAAATACATAATATTCTATTACAACATTCTATTAAGTTTATCCACACCTTAAGAACTATAACTGAACTGCCTTTACAATGAATCTTATCATTTTTCTTATTATGTAATAAGATATATTATGTGTGGTTAAATCTTACACAAACATTATGAAATAGGCTCTTATGGCTTGATTCACAATGTGCAAGTAAATATTTGCCATGCTTGGATAAAAATAACCTACGACACAAATTCAAATTCTAAAAATATCTAGTTTGTGTTTAATAAAATACTACCTATGACAAATTGTATATAGAATTAATACTTTTTTATTTATATGTAAAATGAGGCAAGCAAGACTCATAATATACTGCCCATAAAGACTGAAAATCCTACAGGTATCATCAGTGTGTTGTTACAATAATAAATAGGCCTCATCATGAAGGTTCTATTTGTACACAGTGAAAGAGCTCCAAACAAGTATTTCTAAATGAATAACAACTTTTACATATATCAAGGGGGCTTACTCCAAACATTTATCGGGATTTCGTTCACAATCCACGGCACACATGTAATATCCCCACGACATCCATCCCATGGGAGGCGTGCGAGCCAAACCGTTCTCTAAAACACGCACATTATTCCACACACTCGCGAAATATAACATGAAAATCATTTTCCGTATACTAGCCATGTTGACGACAAAATTTTATTATAAAAAGTTGCAAATTGTTATTATTTTGTTGCAAAACCTGTGTCTGCCACGCATGTAACACCAGGAATTTTAAATATTCGTCAATTCTTCATGCTTTAATTTGTTTACATTTGATATTTACAATGTTGATTGTCGGCCGTCAAACGACGAATGGTATAATACAGCTAAATTAAGATTACATAATATAGGGCTTGACAAAGAGATATAACCACTATGTTGATGATATTAGAACACAAAGTTTAATTTAGGTTGTACATATGTAACGTTTGCATTTGGAATTATTGTAGATTCAACTTGACATTTCAACGTTGCTACGCGACAGCTGACAATATTATTAAACGTTTCGATTTACACAAAATTTCATTTTCATAACTTTTGGTCATAATTTAAACTTACCCAGTGATCAATTTAAAAAATATAAGGTATTTGGATATCTTTGACCAATAAAATAGGTTTAAGGGGCGTTAATTAATAAGTATTACATTCAAGTAAGGGTCTATCAGTAGAAAGTGAATGACCACAGTGGTGTTGTCTAGTATTGTTATTTTATTTGCATCATCCCTAGGGAAGCAGTCAATATTAATAATGATTAATTAATAATTTCCGATAGATCTTTAACCAAGTTATTATTTGATGCAAATGGAGAGAACTGTGGATAATTTTACACTGTCGCAGGAATCTGCGTAAGAAATCTACCTCTAGGTCCCCTTAGTTTCTGTAAGTTCCACTAGAAAATACACAGTAAAATAATAGCTGCCGTCAGGAAGATATTGCCGATGACAACCCTACTATGTTCGAGAACTTTCAAGGAATAGATTGGGATACAAAACGTGGAATCTATATAAAATACGTATCTCGCAGGGCATGAACTTTTATGTTGGTAACATTAAGCGCCTTATATTGATTGTTGAGGGTGGGGAGAATGTACCTACCTATTTTGGATTAAAGCAAGATTAAGGATTAAAGCAGCCATAGCTCAGAGGCGAATGGTACGGACTGTCGAGTCGAAAGTGTGTTTTGAGTAATAATTATTGTTCAACAAATGTATCTCATAATGTAAATTTATGTAACCTGTTTTATTTAATAAATAAGTAAAAAAAGTCAACGGTTTGACACTAGCCCCAAGAGCATGCACCTCTGACTTTACTGAGCTACGTGTATATTAATTGTTTATTATCGCTGGCGTTAACGGTGAAGGAAACATCGTGAGGTAACCTGCATACCCGAGAAGAATTTCGAAGGTATATGAAGTCTCCAACCCGCATTAGGCCAGCGTGATGGACTAAGGCCTAACCCTTCTCATTAACTACCGGACACAATTAGTTATTCAACCCTCCATGAGTATTTGCGTGCACCCTATAATTGCCATAGAAAGGAACCACTGCAAACAACTCATACATTTCCAAAGGGGTAGGTATAGACTCAAATAGTGTACCAACAGTACGCCAAGCTTAATTCCATCCCATTTGATAGGTGCAGCGCCTATCCGCATGCCTGGCACAAATTCCACTCCATAACAACTCTTATGTGATTTTTCAAATAGGCAACTCAAATACAAATTGTGATTTCATGGCTTGTCAGCCTGAGTACGCTGACCAATGAGGCGACGTATTCTAGAGGAAAAATAAAGATATGTGAAACACAATGGAATCTTGAGGTCCTTACTCGAACAAGATGTTACAAACTTTTCCGAACTCCGCACAGAGTTGAATTCAACCATTGAACTCTTTCTATTGGAAACTGGAAACTATAGATGCAATAAAGTTTGTAGATTTGAAGTGTCTTTCGAATAGGTGCTTCGATTTTTAGTAGACAAACTAATTGGACCATGTTGTACAGAAAAGAACAAACACACAAAGTTCAGATTGTGGGTTGGTTCATTTCTGCATATGACGGTCCAATTAGGTGGTGTTTTTGTCGACATGTTATTCAATTTTTTAATTAACACGCTTTTATTAGCCTTTTAAAAAAATATACATTTAGATATGATTGCAATACCTACATAATTAAATTAAATATCGATACACTGATATATCGAGTCAAAATATATCGCCAAATATATTGATGTATCGCTGAAAAAACATCGATTTAAAGTTTTTTTAAGCTATTTTATAGATTTTATCGCGGGCCTTGAGCGGCGAGACCGAATACAGAAATTCCGTAACGAAAAAACCTAACACCCCCACTCTGACCAGCCAGCGTTAGCTGACCTCCCTGGAACTTCGATAATTTCGAAGTCCCAGATGGCGTCACACAGCGACCAGTCAGCTTTGACCCCGACCTTGAACTTGACCTAGGCCCCTACCTTGACCTTGACCCCGACCTTGACTCCGACCTTGCCCCACAAAATTAAAAACAAAGGAAAAAAAATACTGCATAAATAAAATAAATAAATAATTATGATTACATAAGTTGATAAAAAATGCTATGCAATAGCTTTACCGCGGCAGTCTCTGAGTGCCACACGTCTTTTTTTCTACATTCCTAGGCCAAATGTGATTTAGGTTCGAGAACTACTCTACGACCTTTCTTAATTTTTTTATTTTTATAATATCTATTCCTTGAAGGCGACTTTCTGAACGTAATAATCTAATTATTATTCTACTTTGCATACTTTGAAATGAATGCTCCAGTCTATAGGGTATTAAAAATTAATGTAATTTGAATTCATAATTGGAAAAGTAAAACGGGAAGAACTTATTAAATTATTTTATTGTTAGTACTCGAGTTCATCGGCTATTAGATTAAGTCGTCATTAACCCAAATAGTTTAAACATTACACTTTAATAAAACTATGCACTATGAATTTTACTAGGTTCTTATCTTTTTACGGTAAACGCACTACAAAGTAAGCTTTTTTTACATACCTTTTATTTATTTGATGTGAATGACGAGACGAGCAAGGCACTCGCCTGATATTAAGCGCCACATATGCCTATAAACAGAAGCAACACCACACAGAAATTTGAATTACAAATCACTGCATGGCACTGAACTGCGCTCGTCACCCCGAGACATATAATGTTAAGTCTCATAATATCCAGTAATTGCACTGGCTTCAATGTCCTTCAAACCGAAACACAACAGTGCTTACACACTGCTTGGTGGCAGAAATAGACAGAGTTGTTGTACCAACCCAGACGGCCTCTCGCATACGAGGGACCTACCTAGAAGACCTTTCAAAGTTTTTCAATGAATTGTTAATTATCATTCGCTTTATGAATTTTTGTTTTATTTTCAGAAGCAGCGCGTGCGTCGAGTATGGGCGGAGATGGCATGTCGTAGTGCTGTGATGGCCGCGCCGCGGGTCGTGCGCGCCGCACCGCTCGCCGCGCCGCTCGCCGCGCCGCTCGCCGCGCCGCTCGTCGCTCTGCTCGCCGCACTGCTCGTCACCGCGACCGCGCGCGCGCCCACGCAGGACCCTGTGCTGTTTGAAGCCGCTTTCCAAGGTTTGATTTTTGTATCAACATGAATATCGCTGACCGTAGACAAAACTTCAAAATCAACTCCTTGAAAATATTATTTTCTCAGGTTATTTATTTTCTCATTCTAAAATCTGTCCACATTTGGCGGAGGCATCGCATAATTTAAACTAATATTATAAAGAGGAAAGATTTGATTGTTTGCATTTTTTATAGCATTGGCCGGCAAACGAGCAAGTGGGTCACCTGATGGTAAGTGATCTCCACCGCCCATGTACGCCCACTACCAGAAGAATCATGGGCGCGTTGCCGACCTTAAAGGAAAGGGATAATGAGGGATTGGGAAGCGGAGGGCATTTGGGCTTCCAGATATCTTACTCACCGTACTAAACGCAGCAGCAAGCCGCTACTTTACGTCGGTTCTCTGTGAGACAGTGGTAACGACCGGGTTGAGCCAGCCCATTCATGCTGTAGACAAAACGGTCTAAGCGTGATTCTACCACTCAATAATAGAATAGGCATCGTGCGTTAAATAGGCTCTGAAACTAGTGGACCGATTTGAAAAATTCTTTCACCATTAGAATCCTACATTGTCCCTGATGAACATAGGCTACTTTTTATCCCAGAAAAAACATACACGTGGGAGGAGCCGTGGGCAAAAGCTAGTTTAATTTAAAATACAGACGAATTAAAAACCCTCTCTTTTTTGAAGTCGGTAGATAAGTTGGAATAGGGTATTTTTTTAATTTGCACTATGTTCTAATTTATATATTATTTTATGCAACAAAATGTAATGAAAAATAGAAACTCTTTTCCGAAAACAGAATTAACAAAGCAAAGGTGGGCGAGTGTGAGAAAAATACACTCTCTCCCTCGCACGCGTGCACTTTTTTTTATCCTAGCTCGGCAAAATGACTACACCACACCTGATGGTAAGTGTAGCGCAATCCAGGAATAGTGTCGACCAACGACAAACAGTGTGTCTATCGTTGGTCGGCACGATCATGCCGGCCTGCCTAACTGCTTCTTCACACTCCGTTTAAAGGACCCCATATTATAGGAAGGAGGGAGCACGTGTGCCGGCAAACTATTCCACAGCTTAATGGTCCGGCAGAAGTAAGATTTAGCGAACTTTTTAGTTCGAGCCGAGATGGAGGAGACCACGAAGCTGTGGCTCCGCAAGCGAGCACGCGTGGTTCTGTTATGGAAAGGTGAGGATGGGATGGATAGGTGAAACTGGTTGAAGTTCAATTGAGTAAGTGAAACCTTAACGGCGTAACATATCTTATGACGTCACGCGATACACCTTGCATCCTTTTTCTGTCATTTGATTGTTACCACGTCCATCGGATTTAAATGGCTTGTTACTTTTTTTACTTGATTTATACAAGTCTTTTGATTGAAGATGTTTTTACATGTTATAATAATTATTAGGTATCTACTTAATTATCGGTCACCCAGACCTGCCTTAGAAAAAACAACAATGCTAAATAAAACATAAAAATAAAGAACAAAACAAACATTTTTATAGCAATTATGTAGTTATCACATTATTGTATAATTCAGAATTAAGCCGAATATTAAACGTTTGTCCCTAAGCTGGCTCATTTAGGCCGGTTTTAATTAGCGCGAATAAAAGCTATATAATGACGTTGTTAGCAGGTCTCAGCAAACTCGGAGCTTGAGGGAGTGTTTTTAATTACATATTTTAACATTTCCTTTAGCACTGAATACTTATTCTTTTGATCCATTCAGATTAGACCTGAAACGTGGATAACTTTACAGGTTAACCTAGTGTGGGGTCTGGACTATATAAAATACTGTGTGTGACTGATGGGTGTATTTATTTATTTCTGTCGCCAACAGTGTGTAAGCACTGATGTGTTTCGGTTTGAAGGAAACGATAGCCCGTGAAATTACTGGGTATTATGAGACTTATTATCTTATATCTCCGGGTGACGAGCGCAGTCTAGTGCCATGCTTTGTAATCATAGTTCTGTGTAGTGTTGCTTCTGTTTATGGGCAGGCATGCTTCACGCGAGCGACCTGCACGCATCATGATACAGGTTGGAATAACAAAAAAAAACATTAATTTCACAATTCCCGTGGAAAATCGATAAAATTCATTACTGCCTCCGCACGCTAATTATTTCTTATCAAAAGTCAATTTATTACTAGCATAAAGCATTATTTTTATAAAACTCTCGGTATAAAACCATTGTAAATAAAATCCCCGGTCGAGCGAGCTCATTGTGAGCTGCACTATAACTCCGAGGAGCGGGCGGGGTCAAGGATCTGCCAGATAGGGCTGCCAACCTGGCAGGAAGTAGCTAATTAAAAAAAAACTATGTAGACTAACATCTACATCATCACACAGACAGATCGATCCCATTAATGAGGCACTAGGATAAAAGTTTGAATCCCACGCTTACTTATGACGTTGTTTGGTTTATTTTGAGGATCACAATTAAAAGGATAAAATCGATTTACTACCTTGGGCTAATTTTAAAACGAAATTTTTCGATAATCGAGTAGATTAAATGTGTGAAGGCGTACCATAATGCAACGCTGATTTTCACTAGCCACCTTAATTACCCACGGATATGCTATAAATATCGAAATCTAAAAGGGTGGCAACCCTATAACGGCCATTGAAGACAGTCCGGGAGCTGATCAAATGACATAATGGGTGGCTATCGAGTGGCGGGAGGAGGTGGAATAGGGGACGGGAAGTGGGGAGGTCAGCAAATACACGCACTGCAAGGGATTCGGCATTAAGCATGTCATTAGCGTAAAAATTATATCGTATCGATGATTTAAAAAGTATCAATCTCGATTTTGATATATCGTAAAAAAATATCGATATAACGAAATACATATCGGCTTGACATTTGGATGGCCTTTTTTTGGCATCTTATAAATTAATTTGGCATTTATAAAAATATCGATTTAGTTATTATTTCGATACTTGATAAAAAATATCGATACACTGATATATCGAATCATAATATATCGGGAATAATATCGATACATTGACATATCGATATTTACAAAATCCTTATTCGGCATTTCAGTATATTGGCGTCGCCTGCAATCGCTATGCTCGCCTATAGTGCTATGCCTTGTCAGAGGGGTATTAGCGTCTCTCTAATAATTCGCACAGACTACTTGCGTTTGAAGCAGCGATAGCTCAGTCAGGAGTGGTATGGACTGTTGAAATAAAAGTCGCAGGTTCGAAACCAGCCTCAAAAGCTATGACATCCAAGTTATGTGTTAATTGTTAATTATCGTTTGCTTTAATGGCGAAAGAACCTTATGTAGGTTACCCCTAAGAAATTCGTCATAAGAATTGCGAAGTGAAGTCTACCAACCCGCATTAGGCCAGCGTGGTGGACTAAGGCCTAAGCCCTCTCATTCAGTATCTTATTTGGCAGAAACATCATCTTTGACTTAATAATTATGTGTTACCATGAATACAATTTATGCGATAAACGCGGGCGAAAAGGCAAAAATCTTTTTTAAAGAAATCAGGCTTTTGTCAGGACTTTTAATTTTCCATCTGGTAACCCTACTTTTCTTATTTTTTATTCGAGCACGTCAAAGAGACTGCACTAAACCTAATGGTAAGCGCAGTGCAGTCCAAAAAAACCAGCGACCACCGAGAAACAATGAGTTTGGTTGTCACCAGAATCATGCCGGCCTATTTAAATGCTTCTTCACACTCCGAAGACGGAAGAAGCAAATCGAGGGACCTGCGACAGTACAGGCAGATGACCGATGCAGGCATAGGGATCCAAAGATGTACTCCTATACCCGCCCAACTATCCATCAAGTCATGTCGCAACCTCTGCAGAAACGGATAATACACTGGCTGATCCTGGAACGCGATCCACACAAGGTGTCTCACTATGGCAGGTTTTAACACCATGTGTACGGTGGTCGCCATTCAGGCGAATATGAATATTTTTTATAGCATAGGCCGGCAAACGAGCAAGTGGGTCACCTGATGGTAAATGATCTCCAATACGCCCACCACCAGAAGAATCATGGGTGCGTTGCCGACCTTAAATGAAAGGGATAATTAGGGATTGGGAAGGGGAGGTGATTTGGTCTTCCGGATATCTCACTCACCGTAAGAAACGCAGTAGCAAGCCGTTACTTTACATCGGTTTTCTATGAGACAGTGGTAACGACCCGGTCGCCAGCCAGCCAGCCCACTACTGGTGTGTGTGGCTCTATGCTATATAGCAATCTGTTTACGTAATGAAACTTGCGTGTTATTGAACTTCGCTTCATTCGTATGTTTCGGCCTCCAGACGACCTAGCCAATGTTCAATAACTTTCTGAGTAATATTTACAGCTATAAAATACATACATACCCACTTACGTTTGTAATTGTACAAGGTGGTAGGTCCCTCGTATGCGAGAGGCCGTCTGGGTTGGTACCACCGCTTTGTCTATTTACTGCCGCCAAGCAACAGTGTGTAAATGTTGTGTTTCGGTTTGAAGGACATTGGAGCCAGTGAAATTACTGGGCGTTATGAGACTTAACATCTTATGTCTCAGGGTGACGAGCGCAGTTCAGTGCCATGCAGTGCTTTTTAATTCAAAGTTCTGTGTTGTGTTGCTTCTGTTTATGGGCAGGCGTGGCGCTTACCATCAGGCGAGCGCCTTGCTCGTCTCGTCATTCAATCATATAATAAAAAAAAATAGGAGGTACAAACATTTCGTGTCTCACCGAGCGTATTTCCGTCTCATGATGTGATAGTCTAGTCTATCGCCATACCGGGCACAATTCTAGACTCTAGACTGATACTGTGCATTTCGTAATAGAAAACCCAATCTCACTACTCGACCCGGGAATCGAACCCGAGACACAGCACAGCAGTCGTGCCACGTACGCAATACAACTGCGCCAACGAGGCAGTAAAATACATAATAAGTAATCTATCTTTTTTTACTTTGTTTTGAATCTTTGGAAATCTTTTGAATTGAATAAAATAAATACAACCAAAGTAATATTTTATTTGCGTACAAAAATGTTTCTTGTTCGTTACTTTAGTTTCAGTTCTTATAAGAAAATATATTTTTATTATTTTTCTTTTCGCCGCAGATCGCTGTTTCTATATTTACTGTGGTTCAAATGAAGCAACATGTAATGAAAACTTTTATAAATTCATATTTAATGTTTTCGTAAGTAATTGAAATAAAGAGAATTTAAACGGATTTTATCGCGGTTTTTTGTTTTAGTTTTGGTCCCGCCGTTTCGAAAGCTTGTGTCTTCGTGGTCACGGTGTAGGTTGTCCCAATATGTTAATCTTACATTATCTACCTTCAGTTTTTTTTAATTTATGGCTTCGCATTATTATGCATTTTGCCAATGTCAAGTATATTTTATTTTCAAGTTATTTTTACAAGAACGATGAAACACGGGTGCGGTCGATTTCAAGGTCTTGCCGGAGTTTTGGTGTTAATTCCTTTCAGTACAATGCTTAACTCACTTATTTCAATGTTTCCATATACTGTTCATCACCATCAATATTTATTGAACAAATCCACACCACTTTTATACAACAAACACAACTCTAAACTAGTTTATGAAATAAATTAAAATAAGCGATGAACTGTACTGTCCGAATTCCCGCCAAAACTCTTTAGTTTTTTGACGATTTGATTTTTTTTTTTTTTAATTAGGTTTCGTTCCACGCAAAATAATAACGGTAACGCTAAATAAACAAATACGTTTAACCACATCCATTTCGCACATTTCATTCAAATTTTAAATGAAAGCGACAGCGTAACAATGAAAAAGGCATCGCGGTTGAAAACAAATGCGATTTGATTATAAAAGCGCGAAAGAAAAACCTGCGTAAAATGGAACGTGTGGCGAGTGGCGCATGCGACCTCATTTAGCCGTATTCCATTTTTACTGCAATAAAATTATTATTTGGAAATATATCGATTTTTTATTACAAAGCACTATATAGCACTGAACTGCGATCGTCACCCCGAGATATGAGATGTTAAGTCTCATAATGCCCAGTAATTCACTGGCTTCAATGTCCTTCAAACCCAAACACAACAATGCTTACACACTATTGCTTGGCGGTAGAAATAGATAAAGCGGTGGTACCAACCCAGACAACCTCTCGCATACGAGAGACCTACCACTTTCCACCTTATCTTAAACTCTTTTTATTTATATAAACTTCATTTTACACAAGGAGTACAGGACAGAACACTAAAATATAACTAATTTAATAAGTACAATTGGCGGCCTTATCGCTCAGGGGAATGTCTTACAGGCAACCATGGGATGGAGATGAAAGAAGGAGAAATAAAGGGCAGTCAAGAGTGTACAATAAGCTAATTTCAGAAAGTATACACAAATATAATAGGTAATTATTATTGATATACTCATTTTTGTTTTATTTCATAAAATCAAATCTTAACTTCAAGATTCCCACTCAAGTCCGAGAAGTGAAGCAATAATCAATTCTATTGTGTTCGAAAACGTTTTCGGATCGCGTCCTAAACCAGTGCAAATATTATTGAGCGTATATTTCTAAAACCCGGTTGGATGTGGGTCGGATATGGATATTGATAAACGATTGCTTGTCCGTCTGTTGTGGCCGCGGTATTTCACTGTCAATGGTGTATATTAAATACTGTAAATGTCAGGGTGTCTTTTTGAAGTGATAACTTCTTATGGTAGGGTAAACCGCTTCATAGCGTAACGCGAGCGCTCCATCGATCAACGGAAGGTTCGAGAATATTCGAGAACGCAAATAGCGCAATAAATGAATATTGTATTTCACCACATAAATAAAGCTAAAATTTTTCCCTAACCATTCCAAAATATTCAAAAATGCACAACGTTACATAATGTTCAAGTTTTCATTTTTTATCCGAGCGCGGCAAAGTGACTGCACTACACCTGATGGCAAGCGTAGTACAGTCCAAAAAAGTAGCGACCACCTACAAACAATGAGGAGGCTGTGACATGACTTGAAGGTTGTTTGGGCCGGGTATACGGGTACATCCCTGTATCGATCATCCGCCTGTCCTGACACAGGCCCCCGATTCACTTCTTCCCTTTTCGGAGTGTGAAGACAGGCCGGCATCTAAAGACCATCGACAAACTCATTATTTGTTATCAAGTGAAAAAGTGCAGTGCAGTCACTTCGCCGTGCTCGGATAAAAATAAAATAAGTATAACGATATTTTTTGGAACGAAGTTCTTTACGGCAGGCTTGGAGGGGATAAGGATTTCGCTGCGTGACCGAACTGAAAAAAATGTGATAGTAAAACCGTAAGAAAAATGCGTGGAATAAAAGCGTTAAATGAGACGTGCGCTGGCGCGACAGTCCCATAACCAGCCAGCGTTAGTTCCTTTTTTAAAATGAAATTCATTCAGCCAGTTATAGTTGAAGTATTTTTAAAAGATTACGCTAGCTCGTTATTCGTCTTGCGATATATTATCTCTTGCCCTTTTTTATGCTTCCATTTTTGTCCAATGATATTGGTATTTATACATAGGGTCATGTATTTTTATATTTTATTGCGTATGTTATATTTAGACTATACTCGGGTGTGTGATTAGATAATTTGGAACGAAGTTATTTTTTTGCAATTTGTGTCGATTCTTCATTAGCCGAAGGAACTTCGTTCCTACCTGGTGTCCCACGACACCAATAATTTTTTTAAACTTAATTTGATATCTAGCACACAAAGTTAAAGTCGAAATTCCGTTAATAAAACAGATGGGTGTGAAACTTATGACATTTGGAAATGTAGACGCGGTTTGAAATTTGAATTTGAATTTTTGATTATAGAACACGGCCTTCCACCGTTTAGTAGCCAGTCTAAGTCTAAGGCTGGATTGCACCATGATAGGTGTTAAAGTTAAGGTTTATGTCAAATTTGACGATAACATTAACGCTGACTTTAACAATGACTGCGGAATGCCGGGTTGGATTTAGGTACGTTGAAAAAGATAGTACAAAAAAATGAAAAGGATAGTATTTATAAAAAAATTATAGTACACTTTCATTATTTTTAATTTAACTTATTATGTAGTCATTAAAATCAACACCAGGTATGGCAAAATTTACTCCTCTTCTAAGTTTATCAGTTCTTGAATATAACTATTAGGAAGATCTTCATCCTTGGCATTTAATCTCATCAACATAATATCCTCAGTAGGAATAAAATCAGTACAATTCCCACTTTTGCTACCGCTTAGCGTCACAAGACAATAATATGGCGTCTATGGATTGTGTGCCAGTTTGTTTCGTATTTTAGTCTTGTTAAGGTTCACTTTACTGAATATTCGTTCGCAGTCGGTATTTGCATGTGGAAGTACTAAACAATCTAGGACAAATTTTGATATTTCTTTAAACGGCCTATCATTTGTATTATTTTACACAAAAATTCACAAGCGATTGTTGTACCTTTGATTGAATTTGGAATGGAATGGAAGGAACGAGATTAGTGGAAAGATAGAAGTGTACTGCGGACGATAATCGGGGAATCCCCGGCCATCGACACAGAAAACATCGCAAGATCAGAATTCGGTCGGATACACGCACGGTCGAAATATTCATATGACGTAAAACTAAGCATTCGGGACAAAACTTTAAATTATAGTATTTTAGCGTACTATCCTTAGATGTGGATAGTATATAGTACAAAGGGTGAAATTTTAGTATAAATACTATAATTATAGTACAAAATCCCACCCTGGCGGAATGTGTTGCACCATCGTAATCTTTGGCATAGTTATAGTTATCAGGGTTACAAGTGAAATGAGATCTTATTTACCCCGAATCAGTGACAAGAAATATTTTTAAATATGGCAATAACTAGATAAAAATTCAAATGACGCTGTCAATTGACTAATTTTGCTCAATATAATTATGTTTATATCTGCAAAAGTTTTATTTACAATAACGTGTTTGTGAATTGTGAGTATGGTAATATTTGTTTTAAACCATGGAAAACAACTTGTTTGCAAACATTAAAACAAAGTAAGTAGCCTACCTATCATTGCGTGGTAATATTTATTCCTATACTTGTAGCGTCCTAATTTTTAAACTGATGTTGCTATCTTTTGTAAAGTATGTGAATTATGTAATTAAATTAAGGGGTTACATGGGTTTCACGGCTCCAAAAAAAAAACATTTTTTTTATTGTCTTATTAAATTCTACAACATCTTTAGAATATTGAACCATCGGACAGCTATTTAACTTTAACAATAGCTTTAACCGGCGAATCTTTGGCAGTTACTGTTAACAGCTAAAGTTATGACGTAATCTAACATTTGTCAAATGGTGCAACTCATTTTTTGCTTAAGGCCCAGCACACACGGTGAAACGCAAGTGCAACGAAACCCTTTTGAAATTATTGGTTTGAAACCAGTTTCAATCGTTTTCCACACACGCCGCAACCACAATCTGATGAAATTAGTCATACTCATTTCGCTTTTGAGAACGGACGTCTACAAAATATTAGTGACGAAGACGTTGTGGTTATATATTTGTACCTACGACAAAGAACGAAGCGTAAAAGAAGAAGTATGTGGATACATCCCTACATTGAGAAAAATATCAACTGCCGTATGTTTGTGGCTGCCAAAGAATTAGGTACAACAAACTGATAGAAATTTCATGGATTTTCAACTTCCAACACAAATTGAATGTTTTTATTTTCGTCGTCAGCCATTTTGGAACCAAAAAGGCGCGAAATCCACAACGAACGCAAACACCAGTTTCCTGCACGCCGGTTTCATAGCAACTGATTTGCAACACGTTTCAAACCGGTTTAAAAATGGTTGCGTCATGTGCGGTCTCTCCTTGGAGTCTATGGCATAAACTCAAATGAAACTCAAAAGTAACTAGAAGTTGCAGTTTCGTTGCAGTTGCGTTACACCGTGTGTGCTGGGCCTAACCGGTACTTTAACATGTTTGTTATTGTTAAAGTAAGATGGTGCAATCCAGCCTTAGTTTTTAATTAGAGTTGTTACACTTCGGTAGTGTTTTGGAATGAAATATTACTGAATAAAAGTTTATTGGAACGAAGTTCCTTACGGCAGGCTTGGAGGGGATTTCGCTGCGTGACCGAACTGAAAAATATGTGATAGTAAAACCGTAAGAAAAATGCGTGGAATAAAACCGTTAAATGAGACGTGCGCAGGCGCGACAGTCGCATGCACAGAATTGAGCACGACTTTTTTTGCAATTTGTGTCGATTCTTCATTAGCCGAAGGAACTTCGTTGCTACCTGGTGTCCCACGACACCACTAATTTTTTTTTCAACATCCTTACTGTAATAGCAGCTATAGCTCAGCGGGGAGTGGTATGGACTGTCGAGACGAAAGTCGTAGGTTCGAAACCAGCCCCAAGAGCATACACCGCTGACTTTTCTAAGTTACGTGTATATTAATTTTTAATTATCTGTTGCTTTAACAGTGAAGGAAACATCGTGAGGAAACCTGCATACCTGACAACTCGATAAGATTTTTCGAAGGTATGTGAAGTCTGCCAACCCGCATTAGGCCAGCGTGGTGGACTAAGGCCTAACCCTTCATTCAGTAGAGGAGGCCCGAGCCCAACAGTGGGGCATGTATAACACAGGGGTAGTAAAAAAAAAACTACCCGGTTTAATACCGGTTACCGAAATAATCATTACTTCTATCTTATACGTGCCGTTGGCATAAGATAAAGGACGGGCAATAGGTACCTCTGTGTGTATTAAGGTCATTTTTAGGTTACGTTATTAATATGGTAACCTAAAACAGTGGTAACATATTTATTTATCCTGGTTACCCAGATAGCGGTAACCGAAATCTTAAAAATAACCCAAATTCTTCGATACCGGTACCGTAATTTATAATTCGGCCTCTGCTGGACAGCCCTTCTGCTATAAAGTAGCGGCTTGCTGCTGCGTTTCGTACGGTGAGTAAGATATCCGGAAGCCCAAATCCCTCCCCTTCCCAATCCCTAATTATCCCTTTCCTTAAAGGTCGGCAACGCGCCCATGATTCTTCTGGTGGTGGGCGTACATGGGCGGTGGAGATCACTTACCATCAGGTGACCCACTTGCTCGTTTGCCGGTCTATGCTATAAAAAATTTTTTTTGATACCGGTACCGTAATTTAAAGGGGTTTTCGGCCCTTGCCGACCAGCCCTTCTGCTATAAAAATTAGGTTAGAATTCCGCGTTTGACCCAATTTTCCACGACCGAATAAAACACCACTTCGGTGCCGGCTATTATAATTTGTAATGAAATCACATAACGTAATATTAGTACTTTTGTGAAGTTATGGTTGGGACGTTATGGGGCTGGCAGAGACTAATTGAAAGCAATATACCTAACAATGGAATGGTACGACTTAAATAAATAATCAGGGTGCGGTGATATTGTAGGCGAGTGGCGATATAGTAAGACGCGATGTCGTGAATCATTTAATAAGGTTTTTATAGCATAGACCGGTTAACGAGCAAGTGGGTCACCTGATGGTAAGTGATGTGGTCCATGTACACCCAGAATACTAGAAGAATAGGCGCGTTGCCAACCTTAAATTGAAAGGATAATTAAGGGATTGGGAAGGGGATTTGGACCTCCGGATATCACACTCACCGTACGAAACGCAGCAGCAAGCCGTTACTTTCCGTCGGTTTTCTGTGAGACAGTGGTAGCAACCCGGTTGAGCGGGCCCATTCATGCTGTAGGCAAAACTGTCTACAGAGTGGCTCTACCACTTGAATGCTTTCTTTCTTTCTTTATATAAAGTCGACACGTCGTCACTACTCGACATGATAAAGAGATTTGTAAATTCGCTCGCAGACAAACCGCGTCTTTATTTCATGACGAAAATTCGTTTATAAGAAATATTACAGCCGTAATAACGGTAAGCACGAACGTTTTATGAAGTTTCTCTTACTTCATAGTAATTATGTGGAAATTACATATCGTTTATTACAAGAAACAAGCGTTGAGTTCCAAAAACCTTGTGCCCTGCACGAATAACCTTTGATATTTAACCCTCGACAAAATAGGAGGTTATTATGCAGAGTGACAACCTCCGTAGCGGGCGAGTAGCCGGCTGTGAAGCGAGAGGCCACGGGTTCGATTCGCACCGAAACAAATGTTTGTGTGATCCACATATATTTATTTCGGAGTCTGGGTGTTGTGAGACCGAAAGTCTCTCGTAGTTCCTGATACCCACGACACAAGACTCGTATCTTACTGTGGGGTCAGGACTATGTGTGTGACTGTTGGGTGTATTTATTTATTATACGTTTATCTCCTTTAACTGTTCGTCTGTTTGTGTTTCTGTCTGTAGCATCTTAGCGCATAAACGAGTGGACCGGTTTGATTGTGGTCTTTTTTTTGTAAAACTGTGTTAATCTAGATGGTTTTTAACCATTTTTTTACTAGCTGGCCTAATGCGGGTTGGCAGACTTCACATACCTTTAAAATTAATGTGGAGAAATTCTCAGTTATGGAAGTTTCCTCACGATGTTTCCTTCACCGTTAAAGCAAGCGATAATTAATATGCACATAACTTAGAAAAGTCAGAGGTGTATGCTCTTGAGGCTGGTTTCAAACCTGCGACTTTCGTCTCGACAGTCCGTACGACTCCCCCGCTGAGCTATTATTATTTTAACCATAATTGAAAAAAAAATAGAATTAATTTAAAAATTACTCCTTATTTAATTGCTGCCGGAGGTTTAACGGTTCGGTTATTATTTTGCCATTTCAATGCTTGATAATTGCACTATTCTATAGATGTTAAATTGTTTGAGAAGCATCCATGCGACAGAGGATCAAAGCGAGTTCATATTAAAACCACCACATGACACACCGCCGGTCAGCCGTGCAAGTGTAGAGATAATGTTTTAGACTTAGAAATATCATTATTTTCAACCTGGCGCTATCCTGACTTAGTGCCAATATCCGTCTTGCTATTATAGAATAAAATAGAATATATTTATTTACACATAACCGTAAAATTGTACAAAATATAAAAAAGTGTGTGTGTGCAATTCACACATGGCAGAAGTGAAACTTCAGAATAAATTTAATTTTAGATAATTTATATTAAGAATTTTTTTTTTGTCAAATCAACACAGATGTCTTAAATAATTAACATAGATTAAATAACCAACGAATTTTAATACGCAAATGCATAAAAATAAAACACGTGAATGATACACCACGATGTATATGACACATTTTCCGAAGGCTTGGTTGTACGCAGGCGGAAAGACACGTTATAGCATACTTGTAATCTCATTCTCTAAATTGCTAAATTCTATTTATGAATATGTTTGTCTCTTTTTACTGTCGCTTTTTCGTTTCATCGAATTTTCAAATCACAACGGTGCTTCAGAAGTTTCACCTTAAAAAAAATGATACAATACACACAAAAAGTACCAAGCCTAGCTTTGATTTTATGTGTGTGTGTATGTGTGTGTGTGGTTTTTTTTTTTTATCCTGGCTCGGCAAAGTGACTACGCTACACCTGAAGGTAAGAGTAGCGCAATCCAAGAATAGTGTCGACCAACGATAAACAATGTGTCCATCGTAGGTCGGCAAGATCATGCCGGCCTGCCAAAGGGTCAACGGGGAAGGGAAGGAAAAGGGATGGGAAAAGGGTTAGGATCAGGGGGCAAGCCCCCTGGGGAGAACCGGATATACACTGACTGACCCTGGAACACGACCCATACAAGGTGGGCCACTATGGCAGGTTTTAGCACCAGTGTACGGTGGTCGCTATCCGGTCGGATACAAGTATCCTCCCACCAGCAAAACGTGTGCGTGTGTGCGCGTGCGTGCGTAGACAAAGCTGTCTACAGAGTGGCTCTACCACTTTCTGTAACATGTTGCAAAATATGTATGCAGTTAAGGAGAGATAAAGTTAAAGATGATTGCGTCGTAAACCCATTCGAAATAACTGAGTGCGTTTATGAGGTAATTAATGTTAACGAACGCGTTCCCGTTATTGTAAGACGCAAAGACGTCGGCAGGTCTCGGAGTGTGTGAAATTGGGGTGCTACGGAAGCGACTAATGGCCCCTGAGTAAACCCTTAAACCGTTTGCACATGCCCGAGAGCCGTCCTTCAATTTAAGAAATGTCTCATTCTTTTATTGTACTTATACACGATATTTGTGTGTGGTAGAGCCACACTTAAGCCGACTTATTATTTATGTCTCAGTGACGAGCCCTGTCCAGTGCCATGCGGCTTTATAATTCACTGTGCTTACACGCTGTGTAATCACTGTTGTGTTTCGATTTGAAGGACATTGAAGCCAGTGAAATTTCTGGGCATTATGAGACTTCTTGATCTAATGACTCGGGGTGATGAGCGCAGTTCAGTGCAGTTCTCTGTGACGTTGATCCTGTTTATGGGCAGGCTAGGCGTGACGCTTACCATCAGGCGAGCGGCTTGCTCGTATAGTCATTCAAGCTAATAGAAAAGCCGCCAGTCGTCTGTCATTCAGTCATTTTTTTTCATGTATTATGTCCGAACTCGTAGAATACAAGTTGTTCCTTATGGGGTTAGCTATCTAGTCCTGCGAGGTTGTTGGTGTTTTAAAATTAACCCTGTATAAATTAAGGGAAAAATAAATAAATTAGAAGCCATATATGCTGAAAGGGCTACTTGTTAAATGACGGAAAAAGGATGCACGACATGTTGTATTACGTCAAGCCATTACAGTGCAGGCGTGCGAGGGAGATAGTGAGATTTCCCCAATCTGACAAACATACCAATATTTGAAACATGAATTGCGGCCTCATTTTTTACCCAATTTGCCTCATTTTACATTTTACACAATTTTAAATTCTGTTTTCGCAAAACGTATAAAATTAAATATAGTATTGGGAACCTATAGCTTTGAAAATTTAGTATACTGTGCAGTCTAACGGAACTGTACAGTTTTATAACATACATGTAACGATTTATCGGTACCGTTCGAACTCTACACTCTGATCGTAGCGATTTCTCGTAGCGTATATGGCCACCTTAAGACTGTGCAGTCTAACGGAACAATACAAAATTTTCAATTGATTAATCGGAATCGGATGAACTGTACCGACTGATCGTAACGTGTATTGGTGGCCTTACTTTTTTTGTCGGCGCCTTTATATGTTATGTTGGCTGTTTGCTTCCCAAGCTCCCTCGTCCGGCACATTTATTTCGGTGCGGCGAAGGCGGGGCGGCGTCTGGTCATTAATCATAATTTCTGACAAGTAGTCGGGGTTTTTTTAGCTTTTTATATGGGCTATAAATTATCGGCCGCCAGGGCTTCATAATGTAGTGCATGTACTGTGAGTTCGGGCATCGATTCCCGGGTACAACAATTTTTTTTACCCTCAACACAGAGACATCTTAGACCAGTGTTTCCCAACGTGGGGCCCACGCCCCATAAGGAGGCAATTTGATAGTTAAGGGGGGCAATTTAAAAATGGACTCGACACGACTTTAACCCTTTCGCTTTGGGTTATTTAAATGCAATGCCAGATATCGATGAAATTTTTTAAAAAAAAATTTAAGGTGGGTCATGGCCTAAAAAAGGTTGGGACTGACACTGTCTTAGACAGTCTCGCAACGGTAGGCACAATTATACCGTTTGAAGTCACTGGATATACACTGGTTTATCCCAGAACGCGACTCGTTCCAACAAGCCACTAAGGCAGGTTTATAATAATATAATAATACTAGCACTGTATTATACAGGTCCCACTGCTGGGCATGGGCCGCCTCTACTGAATGGAAGGGGTTAGGCCTTAGTCCAACACACTGGACTAATACGGGTCGGCAGACTTCGCATAATAAATCTTATCGAGTTCCCAGGTGTTCAGGTTTCCTCACGATGTTTCCTTCACCGTTAAAGCAAGCGATAATAAACAATTAATATACACGTAACTTAGAAAAGTCAGAGGTGTATGCTCTTGGGGCTGGTTTCGAACCTACGACTTCCGTTTCAACGATCCGTACCATTCCCCGCTGAGCTATCGCTGCTTAAGTCAGGTTTAAATTATGCAATAAAAAAGACTTTTACACAGGCAAGGCAGGTAACAAGGTTGAAGGTGGTAGGTCCCTCGTATGCGAAAGGCCGCCTGGGTTGGTACCACCGCTTTGTCTATTTCTGAGGGCAAGCACTGTTGTGATTCGGTTTGAAGGATATTGAAGCCAGTGAAATGACTAGGCATTATGGGACTTACCATCTTATGTCTCGGGGTGACGAGCGCAGTTCAGTGCCATGCAGTGCTTTGTAATTGAAAGTTCTATGTGCTTCTGTTTATGGGCATGCGTGGCACTTACCATCAGGCGAGCGCCTTGCTCGTCTCGTCATTCAATGAAATAAAAAAAGGCACAATCGCGGGAAAACCTACTCGGATATTATACATGTCCTCCCTGGGAGTTAAAAAAAGGTCGCTTATTCATTTACATACAAAATCAATTACCCGGAAACATATTCCGGAGTGATGGCATTTTATTCCGTGATTTAATTTCAGCTAAATGAATGATTTTTTTATTTTAACTCACACAGGGAGTGTTAACTGGGTAGTACAGTGTTTCCCAACGTGGGGCCCACGCCCCACAGGGGGCTTTTTCATAGTTAAGGAGGGCAATTTAAAAATGGACTCGATGCAACTATAACCCTTTCGCTTTTGGTTATTTAAATGCAATTCTAGATATCGATGACAAATTTAACAACAAAATGTTAAGGTGGGACATGGCCTAAAAAAGGTTGGGAAACACTGGGGTAGTAGTTTTTTTAGGTTTGAAGAACATTGACACCAGTGAAGTCACTGGGCATTATGCGACTTAACAAGTTTTTTTTTGGCTCGGCAAAGTGACTACGCTACACCTGATGGTAAGTGTAGCGCAATCCAAGAATAGTGTCGACCAACGCCAAACAATGTGTCCATCGTAGGTCGGCAAGATCATGCCGGCCTGTCTAACTGCTTCTTCACACTCCGTAACATGTCTCGGGGTGTCGAGCACAATTCAGTGCCATGCAGTGCTTTTTAATTCAAAGTTCTGTGTGGTGTTGCTTCTGTTTATGGACAGGTGTGATGCTCATCATCAGGCGAGAAGCCGGATAGCGACCAGCGTATACATGATTTTAAAACCTCCCGGTCACCTTGCGTGGAAAGCGTTAGGCTGGTAGGTAGGATTCATATCCGCCCGGATAGCGACCACCGTACACATGGTGTTAAAAACTGCCATAGTGATCCACACGCCTTGTATGGATCGCGTTCCAGGATCAGCCAGTGTATATCCGGTTCTCCCGAGGGGCTTGCGACATGACTCGATGGTTGATTGGGGCGGGTATATGGGTACATCCTTGTATTACTGTGCCTGCATCGGTCATCCGCCTGTCCTGTCTCAGGCTCCTCGATTTGCTTCTTTCCTCTTCCAAGAAGGAAGAAGCTTTTAAACAGGCCGGCATGAGTCTGGTGACCACCGATAAACTCATTGTTTATTGATGGTCGCTGGTTTTTTGGATTACACTACGCTTACCATCAGGTGTAGTGCAGTCACTTTGCCGTATATAGGTAAAAAAAAAACATAAGCAAGTGCTAATTAGTTAAAATAATTTGATTTATAATAAGCCATGATCCTGGTAAAATACGATAGTTTAGGGGACGTGTCCAGACAAAAGTCACAGGTTCGAAACCAGCCCTAGATCATGCGCCGACTTTTCTAAGTTACGTGTGTAATACATTGTTAATTATCGCTTGTTTGAACTATGTTGGAAACCTGAGAAGTTCTCCACTAAAATTTCGAAGGTATGTGAAGTCTGCCAAGCCGCATTAAGCCAGCGTGGGGGACTAAGGCTAACCCCTCTCATTCAGTAGATGAGGCCCGTGCCCAGCTGTAGGGCGTGCATAATACAGGCTAGTATTATCATAACCTTGGTAATGAAAGACAATTTGTTGCAGGAAGGTGCGGCGAGGGCAGCCCGTGCGAGCAGCTCTGTCGGGAGCTTCACGACGGCACGTACGAATGTGGCTGCGGGCCAGGATACGTGCTCCACGTCGACGGCTACGGTTGTCTGGGTGAGTCACAAACAGGTTGAGTTGTCTGTAAGCTGAATGTATGAATATGAGTGGTAGAGCCACGCTGTAGATAGTTTTGTCTACAGCATGAATGGGCCGGCTCGACCGGGTCGTTACCACTGTCTCACAGAAAACCGACGTAAAGTGGCGGCTCGCTGCTGCGTTTCGTACGGTGAGTGAGATATCCGGAGGCCCAAATCCCCCTCCCCTTCCTAATCCCTAATTATCCCTTACCTTTAAGGTCGGCAACGCGCCCATGATTCTTCTGGTATTGTGGGCGTACATGGGCGGTGGAGATCACTTACCATCAGGTGACCCACTTGCTCGTTTGCTGGCCTATGCTATAAAAAAATATACTTTGCTATTTGTACTCTTTTTTATCACAGACAATTTGCGCATCCCGATATCTCACCGTACGAAACGCAGCAGCAAGCCGCTACTTTACGTAGGTTTTCTGTGAGACAATGTTATCGATCCGGTCGAGCCGGCTCATTTATGCAGTAGGCAAAACTGTCTACAGCATAGCTCTACCACTTATTGTACATTGATAAGTCCATATGACGATTTTTATTGTAAAATGATATGAAATTAAATAATACATTTTTAAAAGAAAAAAAAATGAGGAAAAAAAAATGGAATTGTAAATTGATGGCGAAAAAAATAAGCCCGAAGTTTCTTTCTGCCTTTCTTCTTCGGGTCGTCATCAGTAGGCAGCTAGAGAAAGGTTGGTAGGTTAGCTAGGCTAGGGATTTTCCTGCCAGTAAGGTCCACGATATATCTCCTTACCATTAAAACCTGGTACCTAAAACTTACTTAAAACCTTACCCTACTCCTTCCTGCCCTTGACCCGATTTCCATATCCTCCTAGTCCGTGAATCCCTACATTAAGGATCCCCTCCCTTTTTCCGTGCTTGTTGGTGTGCCTTTTCCTGCCAGCCTATAGCGCGGCGGTTATTCCAAAGTTCCCTTAATTTTTAAGTTAGCCTTTTTAATGATAAATGTTCTCTACTTGACCTGTCATAAGCGATTTCTTAGCCTACATCTCAGGAACTACTGGTTCGAATTGAAAAATTCTTTTTGTGTTGGATAGTCCATTTATCGAGGAAGGCTTTAGGATATATACATTACGCTGCGACCATTAGAAGCGAAGCATCAGTGAAAAATGTTGCAAAAATGGGGAAAATTATTCATATTTGAAGGCTTCCTTTGCTAAGCTACCCAAATAATATTATTTGAAGGCTTCCGTTGCTAAGCTACCCAAATTTATACTAATATTATAAAGCTGTAGAGTTTGATTGTTTGTTTGTTTGTTTGATCACGTGGGCGGAGCCGCGAGCAAAAGCTAGTGATAAATAAAGATTATGATTTTGACTTAGATCTAGTTTATTATTTTGTTTTTTACTCAAATAAAATCTTTTTTTAATGTACATTTATCGAGACGAGGCGTTATGTTATTAGCAGCATAAATCAATATCACGTGTCTCCCGACTGGTGGACGTGTAATGATGGATACGGTGGGAAGGGTGACTGACGATGACAGATGTGTTTCGTGTATCAGTTTAAAAGCGGATTTACGTCTACTCAGGCCCTGCTGACGTGACATTTCACGGATTTTTAATCTGTTTTGCTCTCTTTGCTTTTTTTTACCCTGGCTCGGCAAAGTGACTACGTTACACCTGATGGTAAGTGTAGCGCAATCCAAGAATAGTGTCGACCAACGATAAACAATGTGTCCATCGTTGGTCGGCAAGATCATGCCGGCCTGCCAAAGGGCCGGGGGAGGGGAAGGAAAAAGGGATGGGAAAAGGGTTAGGATCAGGGGGCAAGCCCCCTGGTGAGAACCGGATATACACTGGCTGATCCTGGAACGCGACCCACACAAGATGGGTCACTATGGCAGGTTTTAGCACCAGTGTACGGTGGTCGCTATCCGGTCGGATACAAGTATCCTCCCACCAGCAAGGGATTAATCATTGGGTGTGGTTGTTATTCTGGCACGGCAGTCACTACACTAGTGGTAAACACAGTGCAGTTTATGTTAATTGTACGAATACTCGTTTAGGCGCCACAATGCTACGTAGGGACAAAGTAGACAAAGGGGCCAAAATTATATAAGCACTTCTTTTGTGGGGGCGAATAAAGATATAAAAAGGTCAGGACCTCGTCGCTCGATTGCCAGCCTTCTGATTTATAGAATCCGCTATAATTTTAACAAATCACGATATAATGTCAACTCAATCGCGTGCAACTAAATAGTTACTTAAGGAATTCGCTCTGCGTGCTTCATATTTAATTGTTTATGTAATTCAAGTCTAGACAGACGCTGGTGGTAGGATATATCCGACCGGATAGCGACCACCGTACATATGGTGTTAAAACCTGCCGTAGTAACACACAAACATTGTATGTATCTCGTTATAGAATAAACCAGCGTATATCCGGTCCTCCCGAGGGGCTTGCGATTGGTAGACTTCACATACCTTCGAAAAATCTTATCTAGTTTTAGGTATGCAGGTTTCCCCACGATGTTTCCTTCACCGTTAAAGCAAGCGATAATTTACAATGAATACACACGTAACTTAGAAAAGTCAGTGGTGTATGCTCTTGGGGCTGGTTTCGAACCTGCGACTTTCGTCTCGACAGTCCATACCACTCCCCGCTGAGCTATCGCTGTTTATTCATATTTAATTCATTATAATTTAAGTCTAGACGGTCCGTTCTAAGAAAATAAACTCTTTCAAGTTTATGCCTTCGAGGCCATTTAAACGCTAAATTGAATTCTTTGTGCCCTGTGCCTTTGTCATGGCTTGCTTTTCAATAACAACCCTAGACTACAATCTAAGACTTCAATTTAATTGAAGTTATACTGCCAAATTGATCAGTTTAAAGATTTTGTACTACAATTTTTTTTTTCGACTGCTTCGATGGAGTAGTTGTATTGTGTACGCGGTACGACTACTGTGCTGAGGTCTCGGCTTCGATTCCCGGGTCGGGTAAAGTGATATTGGGTTTTTCTATCACGAAATCAGTATCAGCCCGGAGTATGCAATTGTGCTTGGAATGCCGATAGGCTCGCCCCCTATCATATCATGGGACGGAAATACGCTCGGCAAAATGTGGGTGTACTGTTTACAGTTCTGCCTACCCCTTCGGGGACTATAGGCGTGAGCGCGAATACATTTTCCCTTTTTATCCTCCAAATACCACCATCAATTAGAAAGATCTATAACTTCTAAATGACTGAACATTTTTTAGTTAAACGTAACTAAGTTTGTTTCATTTCGAACATGTAACATTTTGATAAATTAAAATCTTTCCTTCCTTCATTGTACCTATCATTATCCCACTCGCAGTGGAGTCGGCGTAAGCCACTATGGAATATTTCACTGTTTGCACGGTTGTAAAAGTCCAGTCTAGTACAAACATGTATTACACTTACACCTCGGTTGCCGAATTCTATCCATGCCTTTACCTACATTTAAAAACTTTTTGGAACGAAGTTCCTTACGGCAGGCTTGGAGGGGATAGGCATTTCGCTGCGTGACCGAACTAAAAAAAATGTCATAGTAAAACCGTAAGAAAAATGCGTGGAAAAAATGCGTGGAAAAAATGCGTGGAAAAAATGCGTGGAAAAATGCGTGGAATAAAAGCGTTAAATGAGACGGGCGCAGGCGCGACAGTCAATGTGTCAATTTTAATGTCAGTCATTTCTATGTAATTTTATGTTGTCAAACAAAAATAAAGAGACATATTTAAAATGAAATTCATTCAGCCAGTTATAATTGAAGTATATAAACATACTAGTCGATTGTACATTAGCCGAAGGAACTTCGTTCCTACCTGGTGTCCCACGACACACACCAATTTTTTTTTTTATTTAATAGAACGACGAGACGAGCAAGGCGCTCGCCTGATGGTCAGCGTCACGCCTGCCTATATACAGAACCAACACCACAAATAACTTTGAATTACAAGCACTGCATGACACTGCACTGCGCTCGTCACTCCGAAACATAGGATTTTAAGTCTCATTACGCCCAGTAATTTCACTTTCATCTATGTCCTTCAAACCGAAATACAACAGAGCTTAAACATTGTTGCTTGGCGGCAGAAATAGACAAAGCGGTGGTATCAACCCAGACGGCCTTTCGCATACGAGAGACCTACCACCTTGTAAAACTATAAAAACTATACACTCAAATTGAATTCAGAAACTAAAAAACAGCGGTGTACGCGTATCCAAGGTACGTTGGCAATGTCGGTACTCCATTTGTCGGATAAATCCATTTTATCCACTGCCATTGGCTGAATTTAAGATACCGGTGTAACTCATCGGTATCGGCGGATTCCACTCGCGCACCCATAAAGAACTGTGCGTATAAAACCGAGTTAGGTGCACGAGAAATGGCATAGTTCCGAAATCCGAAGTTTATTATCCGAAATATTTTATTGGTTTTGAACGCTGATGTTTTAAGGGATTGAATCTTTGGTAAGGTTTATTTTTAATATAATAATGATTTAACTTGATAACAGCCTCTGTCTGATGACAGCCACCGTGGCGCAGCGGGCGAGTAGCCGGCTGTGAAGCGAGAGGCCGCGGGTTCGATCCTCGCACGAGACAAACATTTGTATGATCCACAAATATTTGTCTCGGGGTCTGGGTGTTGTGAGACCGAAAGTCTTTCGTAGTTCCTGATACCCACGACAAAAGACTCGTATCTTACTGTGGTCAGGACTATGTATGTGACTGTTGGGTGTATTTATTTATTTTATTAATTGGTTAGTCTGTACATTACATTAAGAACCGGCCACCTTACGACAGAATAGACTCCGTCGTACGTAACATATGAGAAATGTTTTCTGTCCTATAATTCACAGAAACAAAGATGTTATTCCATCTACGTTGAATAGAAATATAACTGTCGAGTTTAGAAACGCCAATTAACTTTGATTCTCAATTAGTCATACCTTAGAATTCGGTGGGTTTTATTAAAAGTGTAGACAGTTTTGTCTACAGCATGAATGGGCCGGCTCGACCAGGTAGTTACCACTGTCTCTTAGCAAATCTACATGAAGTTCGACGTGTTGCATTTCATACGGTGAATGTGATATGCGGATGCCCAAATGCCCCACCCTTCCAATGCCTTAATTATCCATTTCCTTTAAATTTGGAACGCATTCATGACTCCTTAGATATTGTGGATAATCATGGGTAATGGAGATCACTCACCTTCAGGTGAAAAACATGCTCGCGTGCTGGCCTTTAAAAAAAACTCCACACAATAAAGAAAGCCAGTCAATATTGTGTGTTCCTTTACATCTGGCCTTTTCCTGGCTTAATGCCATGGTCTGCCAATCATAATTTGACGTTGGGTTTGGTAGGGTATGAGGCGACCCACTGTCGGAGCTCCACACTCGCAATAGGGACCGAGTTTCGCGATTGCCACTTCTGTTAATTAGCAGAGCCTACGTCGTACAGGTTGTAGGTACAGGAGGTTGACTTCGGGCCTAAGATGTTAAGGGTCTAATCACACTCCATGGTCTCATTTGCCGGTCTCTGATGATAAAAATAGAGTAAATTCGATGTCTACTATAATGTTATCATCTGATTTAAAATATTAATTAATTTTTGAGTGGTAAAGCCACGCTGTAGACAGTTCTGTCTACAGCATGAATGGGCTGGCTCGACCGGGTTGTTACCACTATCTCACAAAAAGCCGACGTAAGGTAGCGACTTGCTGCTGCGTTTCGTACGGTGAGTGAGATATCCGGAAGCCCAAATCCCCTCCCCTTCCCAATCCCTAATTATCCCTTTCCTTTAAGGTCGGCAACGCGCCCATGATTCTTCTGGTGGTGGATGTACATGGGCGGTGGCGATCACTTATCATCAGGTGACCCACTTGCTCGTTTGCCGGCCTATGCTATAAAAAAAATATTCAAGCCCATACAAAAATACAAAGACAAACATTTGTCCACAGAACTGAATTCAACGAAAGCAACTGAAACCTCGTTGGATGCCGAAGAAAATATCATATATCAGAAAGAAGTATCATTCTCAGCTGAACTAGAAGTAGCGCCGTCCAATAGATTTAGTAATCCTACTGTAAGTCTAAAACATATCGAGGAAGACAAAAGACTAACAACGCAGTCACAGAAGACTAATTACACGTACACTGGAGAACGGTCGAAGCAGGTCGATGGACTGAGGAGTCTTATTGAGGATGGAATCAGCAAAACTGACATAAATATCATTGCTGACGAAGTCAAGGAGGGGTTGCTTGAAGCCAGTCTGAAGGTCACTACGATGGGGCCGAGCTTAGAACAGAAGGTGAGATTTAGGATTGTATTTTTTGTTTTTTATACAACTGTCTTATCATTTGGGAGGTTAAGACCAAAGTCTTCGATCAATGTGTGTTACCAGTGATGACATACGGTACTGAGACGTGGCCTCTGAATATGGGCCGTATAAGACGGCTCAAAGTCACTCAGCGAGCTATGGAGAGAGCTATGCTCGGTGTTTCTCTACGTGATCAAATCAGAAATGAGGAGATCCGTAGAAGAACGAAAGTCACCGACATAGCTCAGCGGATTAGTAAGCTGAAGTGGCAGTGGGCAGGCCACATAGCTCGCAGAACCGATAACCGATGGGGTAGATAGGTTCTGGAATGGAGGTCACGTACTGGCAAGCGCAGCGTTGGACGTCCACCTACAAGGTGGACAGACGACCTGATAAAGGTCGCAGGATGTCGCTGGATGCAGGCCGGTTCCAACAGGTCGGTCTGGAAATCTTTGGGGGAGGCCTATGTTCAGCAGTGGACGTCTTGTGGCTGATGATGATGATACAACTCAGTGACGTATCGAGCAGTCAGCAGGTCGTTCGCCTGATGTTAAGTGACACGCCTGCCCATAAACAGAAACAGCACCACATTTATAACTTTGAATTATGAAGCACTGCATGTCACTGGACTGCGCTCGTCACCCCTAGACAAAAGATGCCAAGTCTCATAATGCCAGTAATTTTACAGGCCTCAATGTCCTTCAAATCAGGACACAGTAGTGCTTACACACTGCTATTTGGTAGAAAAAATAGACATAACGTTGGTACCAAACCAAATGGCTTTTTGCATACGAGGGACTTACCAAAGAAAAAATATCTATATAATTCAAACCTGTGTTGCTTCTGTTTATGGACAGGCTACCATCAGGCGAGCGATCTACTCGTCTTATCATTAAGTCCGGTCAAAGTCTTGTGAAAGTCCGGTCCAAGCTGACTGGTCACTGTGTGACGCCACCTGGGACTTCGAAATTATCGATGTTCCAGGAAGGTCAGCTAACGCTGGCTGGTCGGAGTGGGGGGTGTTAGGTTTTTTCGTTACAGAATTTCTGTATAATAATAATATTTATCCTTATTCCTTTATATCAGGTACCTGGTGCCACAGTGTCGCCTCCATGGACGGCTGCAGTCGACGCTTGTGGATGTGACTCCTCCTGTGGACCAGAAAGATGTTCCTGTCATCATTCGCCCAGCAAATGTAAATCAGGTTGGTGTACCCAGTAGACATTGCGTGTCCACAAAAATAATTACACTTAATTTAAATATTCTACTGTTAAATGATCTTTCCTCATTTGGATAATTGAGCTGCTCTGATTTAAATAAATAATATTTCAATGTAGTGCAAATATTGTAAATCAGTTTAGAAAAGAGCAACGTTAGAGTTTCTTGCCCACTTTGGCACTTTACGTCTGTATTCTGTGAGACAGTGGTTTAAGTCAAGTCTGTCCACAAATGTGCTGTAGACAAATGTCTACAAGTGTCCATAAATGTAAAATAACCTTTTAAAATAAAAACTACTGTATAATAATACTTGCCCTGCATTGTACATCTCACTGCTGGGCACGGGCCTCCTCTACTGAATGAGAAGCGTTAGGCCCTATCTAAACGACTTAATGACAATTAAAGTTTTGCGAGGTCTCAGAGTGCGTCAGTTAAACGTTAATTTAAGGTTAATCTTGCTTGTACATTGTGAAATATGTCCATAAACTATCCCCAAACACCCAACGACACTAACCAAATAGTTTTAAATCCGACTCCTCCATTTTGAATTATGGCCTTTCGAAGCAAGTTTGAACGTTATGAAATCGATTTCAAGTTTGAAGCACAACAAAGTTTTAATCAAAGCGGCGGCGCGAGCGTTATCTTTGTGTGCATTTTTGGTATTTGAAAACGTAATTCTTCTTCTTTGTTTAAAATAATTTGGCTTCCATCAAGACAATGCTGATTCTGCCAATAACAGAGTTTGCAATGACAATTACTTAGTTTGGGGTGATAAAACAGAGATGGGGTTATTTTTTGAGTGTTAGTTTAGCGTTCTAAGATCATTAGTAGAGGATGCCAGCACCCAGTAGTGGGACAGTGTTCCATATTCCAGAGCTGATATAATTTTCATTTTAAAATACATGTGTTTTAAAACGAATACATGAAAATAGTATAAAAATTTAACTTCATCCATCCATCAGATTATCCCGCCCACACACCCACCACTGTAACTCCTGTGCACCAGGATCAACAGTGGCACGCATTTTTGTTGACACCGAGCAGTGAAGCTCGGCGAGTCTTTGGGAATGCCTAAATGTCTTTGTCCCGTAACCAAATTAATCAGTTAGAAGGTTAGGGAGGAGTTGGAAATATTAATTGTCCACTTCCCGCCATAGCAAAGCGGGAGACAAAATAATGAATTGAGGAGGTATTAACCATCGATCCATCAGCCAGAATTCGTCCACTGCTGAACATAGGCCTTTCCAAGTTCGCACCACACTTGACGGTCCTCCGCCTTCCTCATCCATCCGCTTCCCCCTACTTCTTTAAGGTCGTCGGTCCAGCGGGCTCGAGGTCGGCCTACACTGCGCTTGGATAGGCGTGGTCTCCACTCTATCTTTCGGCCCCAACAGCCATCGTTGCGGCGACAAATATGGCCGGCCCACTGCCACTTCAACGTGCTAATTCGGCGAGCTATGTCTACTGTTACTTTAGTTCTCTGACAGATCTCCGCATTCCGGATTTTATCCGTCAGAGAGATTCCAAGCATAACCCGCCCCATAGTCCGTTGAGCGACTTTAAAATGTTGGATCATCCCTTATCAACTTCACCCCACTGTGCGTTACAATATAATCCTTGGTAAAAGGTGTGGAAAATTTTAAGAAACGTTTAGTGTATGACACAGGTTTTTTACCTCCTCGTAGTACCAAAAAAGTTTTTTTTTTTTTACATACATAGTCCTGACCCCACAGTAAGATACGAGTCTTGTGTCGTGGGTATCAGGAACTACGAGAGACTTTCGGTCTCACAACACCCAGACCCCGAAACAAATATTTGTGTATCACACAAACATTTGTCTCGGTGCGGGGATCAAACCCGCGGCCTCACGCTTCACAGCCGGCTACTCGCCCCAGCCCGCTGCGCCACAGAGGCTGTCAAATTGCATTGTTTGACATAAATAAAGCATTTTCTTTTTTACCGAATGAGTAATAAATATTCGACTTGCAATTTGGACAACACTAAACAATAAATAGGTGACATAAATGAAGCCGTTACATAACGCGCACAGGTAATGCAATAAATTTACAGGGATATTATCGATATAATTAACGAGTGATTAAAAGTTAGCGGCAAATTGTGAGACGATTTTGATAAGATCCGGTACATAAATACTCACTGTCAGGTGTATGTAACGACCCTTAAATATGATCATACCTATCTGTACCACGTTGTATAAATTATTGTGGGAATTGTTCGATATAGGCCAAATAAAAAAAGTGTGTGTGCAATTCACACACGGCAGGAGTGAAACTTCAGAATTATTAAAATAAATTAATTAACCAACGAATTTGATTACGCAAATGCAAAAAAATAAATCACAGACGGACATTTCGCTGGTGGGAGGATACTTGTATCCGACCGGATAGCGACCACCGTACACTGGTGCTAAAACCTGCCATAGTGGCCCACCTTGTGTGGGTCGCGTTCCAGGGTCAGCCAGTGTATATCCGGTTCTCCCCAGGGGGCTTGCCCCTTGATCCTAACCCTTTTCCCTTCCCTTTTTTCTTTCCCTCCCCCTTGGATCTTTGGCAGGCCGGCATGATCTTGCCGACCTACGATGGACACATTGTTTATCGTTGGTCGACACTATTCTTGGATTGCGCTACACTTACCATCAGGTGTAACGTAGTCACTTTGCCGAACCAGGATAAAAAAAACATGAATATCCTACCACCAGCTGTCACTCATTTAAACATGTAGTATTAAAACGTTTCGATCCTACATATATTTTAGCTTTAGTAATATGGTTTCATTGGACCCTTTGCACACGGTACCCTAAAATCCCTCTTGTTTCATTTAATATCCAACGATCTCGACCCAGATTGAATATTATAACATTAAAGATTTATAGAAGCTCATAAAACCTTTTATACAAAATCTAGTGTCCCAGACGGCTTTATATTCAAATGCCAGAGGGCAGAAATGTAAATATATTTTGTCCTTTTTATTTAGCCCGTGACAAAAAAGAGGGTTGTAAGTTTAAAACTCTCGTATATTTTTTATTTTATTTGATTAAATGACGAAATTTTGATTGAGCAAGGCGCTCGCCTGATGGTAAGCGCCACGCCTGCCCATAAACAGAAGCAACACCACACAGAACTTTGAATTACCAACCCGAGGTATAAGATGTTATCATAATGCCCAGTCATTTCACTGGCTTCAATGTCCTTCAAAACGAAACACAACAGTGCTTACACACTGTTTGTTGTTTAGCGGCAAAAATAGACGGCGCGGTGGTACCAACCCAGACGGCCTCTCGCATACGAGGGACCTACCACGTTGTATGTCGGTGTATGTGGGTGTGACTGTCTGTAACATTGTAGCGATCAAACGGATGGACCGATTTGAATGCGATTTTTCTTATAGCTGTTATTTTCTTTCGAGTGGTAGCACCACACTGTAGTCGATTTTATCTACAGTATGAATAGAACGTTACCACTGTCTCACAGAAAACCGACGTAACGAAGCGGCTTGTCGCTGCGTTTCGTACGATGAGTGAGGTATCCGGAAGCTCAAATCCCCACCCCTTCCCAATTCCTCAATTATACCTACGCTCCCATAATTATTTTGGTATTGCGGGCGTACATGGGCGGTGGAGATCACTTACTATCAGGTGACCTACTTACTCGTTTGCCGGCCTATGCTATGTAAAAAATCAGATAGTTAAAATATTATCTGTTCAGACAAAGAGGTTACTTTAGCAACAGCGTCCGTGGCGCAGTGAGAAGCAAGCTGCGAAACGAGAGGCCATAGGTTCGATTCCCGCACCGAGACAAATGTTTGTGTGATCCACAAATACTTGTTTCGCGTCTGGGTGTAGTGGGATCGCAAGTCCTTCGTAGTTCCTGATACCCACGATACAGGTTAACCTAGTGTGGGGTCAGGACTGTGACTGTTGGGTGTATTTATTATTATGATACGTGACAGCCTGGAGTCTAGAATGTGCCCCGTATGAAGATACGCTCGCCCCTTATCACATTGTGGGTTGGAGATAAGCTGGGCGAAAGGTGGGTGTACACCTCTGCCTATCCCTTGGGGATTGCAATCCCCAAGGGATGCAATCAAAATTTTGCTGGTGGGAGGATACTTGCATCCGACCGGATAGCGACCACCGTACACTGGTGCTAAAACCTGCCATAGTGGCCCTCCTTGTGTGGGTGGCGTTCCAGGGTCAGCCAGTGTATATCCGGTTCTCCCCAGGGGGCTTGCCCCCTGAGCCCCACCCTTTTTCCTTCCCCTCCCCCTTGGCCCTTTGGCAGGCCGGCATGATCTTGCCGACCAACGATGGACACATTGTTTATCGTTGGTCGACAATATTCTTGGATTGCGCTACACTTACCATCAGGTGTAGCGTAGTCACTTTGCCGAGACAGGATAAAAAAAAAACACACAAATAGACCATGGCCTTGATTAAGACACTCTACTTTTTGTTCGAGAGAAGACATCCACACAAGCGGAGCCGCGAGCAAAAGTTAGTAATAGTAATTATTCTATTAAAATACAAACCGATCGATCGCATCACCGCGAAATATTCCAAAATAAAAAAAAAATTAGTGGTGTCGTGGGACACCAGGTAGGAACGAAGTTCCTTCGGCTAATGTAGAATCGACACAAATTGCAAAAAAAGTCGTGCTCAATTTTATGTAGATTTGATTTTTCTCTTAAATTTTGCTGATTAGTTTTTATTTAAGTACAAGAAAGTATTTAGGAAATTCAGTATTTTAGGAAATAATAAATTACTTAAAATAAAAAAACATCGTAATTCAAATTATCAACTAATAACGAGCTAGCGTAATCTTTTAAAAATCTAAGGAGATATAAAAATACTACAATAACTGGCTGAATGAATTTCATTTTAAAAAAGGAACTAACGCTGGCTGGTTATGCGACTGTCGCGCATGCGCACGTCTCATTTAACGCTTTTTTTCTTACGGTTTTACTATCACATTTTTTTCAGTTCGGTCACGCAGCGAAATCCCTATCCCCTCCAAGCCTGCCGTAAGGAACTTCGTTCCAACAAGAATGTTTATACTGATTACAAATTCCTGCCAAACAATGGAATCAATAAAACACCTATTTCAGAGGCACGCAATAGAGCTTTCTCTCTAAGCTCGGAGGCGTAAAACCAATGTCTGTATACAGAACGATTAAAGGCGCACTGTACTCTTCAAAAAATAAAATATTTTGACAAAAAATAGAACCGGCTCTAAAAAAAACTAAACAATTTTGAGTCTGTGGTTACTATATGTAGTTAAATAGCCAATGATTGTTTTTTTGAAGTTATACTTCTTTAGGCGCGTTATGAAAAAATGATGAGAGTGAAATTTTAAGATGCGCGCGCACCTGTGACACAAAAAATTAACAGTATGAAGTTAGGCGCGTTAAGAAAAAATGATGAGAGTGAAAGTAGCCGTAATTAATAAACAAATGACGATTTGGACAAAGAAAAACTCTTTAGGTTTTTTCTTATTCGGAACATGTTGCCGTAAAAAGTACCAGGCTCGCATAAACGCGAAGAGAGTAGAATGTACTTCTATCATGTCGAGTGGATATGTTGATATAAATTAAAATACTTTTATTTAATATAATTAACACTAAATATTATTAAATTATTAATGTTACGATATTTCATCGTTGTTGTGAAGACTTGAGAATAAATTACACTTGTCTTTGGCGAAATGCATAACAATGCGAAGCTTAAGAGTGTTGTTACAAAGACTTGGCTGTATGAGCTACAATACCTTTGCCTATTAAAAACCCGAATTTGAACCAAAAATTATAATACCGAGGACTATGACGGAAGTGAATACTTTTTAAATTGTTTTCGAAATTAATAAGTGTCCGTTCTATTGAAACTATGAATCAACACGCATGAAACATTTACTATAATAATAATTATAATGTACATTATAAATAATAATTATTATTATAGTAAATGTTTCATGCGTGTTGATTCATAGGCCATTTTTGACAATGTCCTTTATAATTTATATATGTGCTAATAAATTATATTCAGTAGTGATTTAAATTGAATATTTTGATTGATATTACTTACTATTTGTGAATATTAGTGAAAAAAATTGTGCTTATATACTTTTTCAAGTGCTCCAATATAATTGAGGTTAACTATCCGTATGTATTATTTATTGATATAAATTAAAATACTTTTATTTAATATAATTAACACTAAATATTATTAAATTATTAATGTTAAATACTTATTATTATTGTAATCAATTATTTGCATGCAATTAAAAACTATTTTTTAATGATGCCAAAGAAGTATAACTTCTCACGCGCGTACATAAGTACACGCACCCATTTTTTTTTTATTTAATTGAATGACGAGACGAGCCCAGCGCTTGCCTGATGGTAAACGCCTGTCCATAAACAGAAGCAACACCACACAGAACTTTGAATTACAATAGTAGGGGAGCCCACGATGCTAAATGGGGATTTACTCGAGCGTCGTAGAGACCTATTGGGATGCAAAGCTTAGATGATATGAAGAAAAAAATGTTATATGATATATACCTTTACATCGGTGGGGGAAGCGGCTATAGATTTTTAAATATGTAAAAAAAAACTGTTGCATGGACATCCTCGAGCGCGTCAGATATTGATAGCATCAATGCCCTACGTATTTTTAATAATGTACGTATGTTAATCTGATCGTTTGCATGATGCGGGTGGTTGTATTTAAGAGTTGAAAATGAAAAAAAAAAAAAAATAATCGAGCGCGTCAGATTTTCTAAGGGAGTGTTAAGTGCACCAAAAAAAAGCTCTCATTCACTAATCTGATGATTTCGATGGGACGCAAACTCGCGGCCATTTTCATAATGTGCAAAAAAAATTCGCCATTTTGAAATACTCAAGCGCGTCAGATTAAGACATATATAGTTCATCTTTATGTTCTAAACGTACTGTCTCATAATCTGACGATTATCTAGAGGGATTGGCCTGATCTGACAAAAAAAAATTAGAAAAACGGTTCACCTTAAAGGCCATCCCTGCAACTTCCCGCTAATTCCATTCCTGGGCTCTTAAAATTGTACTTATGACGTTTTTGAGCTCAAAATATAATTTATGTGATATTTTGAGCTCGCTGAGTTCAAAGAAATAATATTTCTATGCATTTGAGCTCTCCCAGCTCGAAAGTCTGATAGAAGTTTCATAGAACACTATTTTTGGAATTTTCAAACCGCAATAACTTTTGAATGGATCAACCGATTTTCACGCGGTTGGCGGCATTCGACGCAGTTTTATCATCCTCATAAGTAATTTTAATTGATCGAACCACAAATTTCGGAGTAATCCCGAAAAAACACTTTTTCGGGTTTCTTTCGTTCACGATATCTCTCGAACGAATCAACCGCTTTTGACCAGCTTGGTGGCGATCGACGTGGTTTTTCAAGCTCAAAGGCGGATTAGTTTTTGAAGTTGATCGATAAAGCCGGTTAAAAGTTTTTCCAAAAATTATATTGCAAACACGTTGTAAACAGTATGCCACGAGTCTTTATGATCAATGATGGCGTCATGGCAACAGAAACCAGAGTGGGGACGGAGTGAGAGAGTAATAGATAGAGAAAGAGTGAGAGTGGAATAGAAACGCGGAGAAGGAAATGTAGGCATTACGCAACTGCACGCATTTAACTTTATCGACGAATTTTTGTTATTTCGGCTTGCGGAAATCGTCAGATTATATATTTTTCATTATTCTTGAATGATTTCCATCAAAATAAAAAAAAATTAGCTACGCTCGAGAATGTCGAGATGACGTTTTTTTTTACAACTTTGTTGCCCTCCGCTTTTTTTACGTCACTCTCAAATTGTCAGATTAGTGGAATATACACTTTTTAGGATGTAATTAACTCACCCTACCTTAATCTGACGCGCTCGAGAATTTCTGATGGTCAATTTTTTTTTACTAATCTGATCCTGTATCCTTCACGGGCGGCCTTATATATGGGCCTCATGTTTTGCGGAGGTACTTAACCGGGTACAAGGTATCCCCCTGTATATTAATCTGTCGCGCTTTAGTAAATCCCGAAATCCCCGCTTGGGCTCCCCTACCACAAAGCATTGCATGGCGCTGAACTACGCTCGTCACCCCGAGACATAAGATGTTAAGTCTCATACTGTCCAGTAATTTCACTGGCTTCAATGTTCTTCAAACCGAAATCCAACAGTGTTTGTGATATTTGTCAGGATTGTTGTAATCCTCTTATAGTCGAACAATATTTTTTTTTATTTACGCCAACAGTCACATATAGACATATCCACAATAGGTTAATCTGTATCGTAGATATCAAGAACTACGAGGAACTTGCAGTGCCACAACACCCAGCCCCGAGACAAATATCTGTAGACCACAAAAATATTTCAAGGTGGTAGGTCTCTCGTATGCGAGAGGCTGTCTGGGTTAGGACCACCGTTTAGTCTATTTCTACCATCAAGCAACTGTGTTTGAAGTTACTGGGCATTACGAGACTTAACATCATATGTATCGGGGAGAAGATCGCATATCAGTGTCATGCAGTGCTTTATAATTCAAAGTTCTGTATAGTGTTGTTTCTGTTTATGGGCAGACGTGGCGCTTACCATCAAGCGAGCACCTTGCTCATTTCGTCATTCAATGCAAATAAAAAAAAATGTGTCAGCTATTGGCCCACTTCGCCACGGAGGCTGTGAAATAGACAATGGCTTTACGCGACCCGAAGCGGTTCGTATTTTCGATTACCAACCCTCGGCGTTACACCCTAATCGACATCTCTCGGGGAATGTGGGCCCAGAATTATATTAAGTGATATCGACATCTATTGATCTATGGACATGGCCCTTCGGTGCACAACCGGGAAGGACTTCTGCTTTGTGTCAGATCTTTTTACACAACTGCACAAAAAAGAAACTATAGTTTTTTTCCGAGCAAGGCGCTCGCCTTATCGTAAGCGTCACCCCTACCTATAATAATCAGACGCAAATTACAAAGCACTGCATGGCACTGAACTGCGCTCGTCACCACTAAACACAAGATGTTAAGTATCGTAATGCCCAGTAATTTCACTGGCTTCAGTGTCCTTCAAACCGAAACAAACAATGCTTACACACTGTTGCTTGGCAGCAGAAATAGACAAAGCGGTGGTATCAAGCCAGACGGCATCTCGCATACGAGGGACCTACCACCTTGTGAATAGTGTTTTCAGAGTTAATGTATGTGAGTGAGTTTCTTCGTTCGTCCATAACTTCGAAACGCCTGAACCGAATTAGATGTTGGTATCTATAGTTTATTATAATATTCCGAGTGAAGCCAAGTGACAGGCATACAACGTCAGATATGCTGATGATTTTTTATTTATAGCATAGGCCGGCAAACGAGCAAGTGGGTCACCTGTAAGTGATCTCCACCGCCCATGTACGCCCACCACCAGAAGAATCATGGGCGCGTTGCCGACCTTAAAGAAAAGGGATAATTAGGTATTGGGAAGGGGAGGGGATTTGGGCTTCCGGATATCTCTCACCGTACGAAACGTAGCAGCAAGCCGCTACTTTACGTCGGCCTAACCTCCCCTTTTTTGAAGACGGTTAAAAAACAAACATCGTTAAGAAGCGTACATAATCCAAAACAAACATATAAAGCGCTGTAGCACGTGTTTGTCATAATTATGAGTTGTCATCACCGGATTCACGAAAAGGTTACATTTCCCTCACTTGTGTACCAACATTACGGGCCTTTACCTTAATTTCTTAATTTTAAACATGGCCGTATGGAGAAGAGCTGTTGTGACAATAAGTAAATATTGTAGCGTTTTGGGTGGAGCGGTAAATACCTTTCAAGTGAATTTATGGAAAGAAATAGAGATTTAAGTTAAATGGCATGTAGTTATTCTTACTTACTGCAAATATTGTAAACGGGTCAATTTAAAAATGGACAATTTGTCGATATTTCGGTGGATGATTTTATTTCTTGCGGGTTGTATAAACATCATGTATAAATTAATATTGTGATGTGACACCACTCTACCCTGTATACCTAGTTATCTTATCCGGTCACGATTAGGTCATGTCTGCTCCACAGTTTTTCTTGCCAAAATTAGGGTAATGGATCATTCTTTATGTGAATGTGGTTTAGAAGATGGGACTACTGATCATATATATATTTTAACTGTCCAAATCTAGCTTTTTCCTTATATGTTGCAATCCCTCCTTATATTCCCCGCCCCACCAATTTAATTTTTTTATTGTCGTACATGTTAATTCCAAGTTTATTGAAATCCTATCAAAATGTATCCTTATCAACAACATAAAGTTATAATTCCTACTCAGAATAATTTAAGGTTGTATCTTATCCATTGGTAGAAATAATATTAATAATAACTTGGTGATGGTGTTGTACATGTTTCTATCATATTAAATTATATGTACCTATGTATATTTATTGAATATGTTTGTTTTAGATTTTTCAACTGCAATAACCGGTCATCTTTCATCTCATTGATCAAACTCTTTAGTTTATAACGTGCATTTGCCTCACTTGAAGTTGGCAAAATTGTCCAAAAGGGCAGAGCCACAAAAAAAAATACCTAGTTATCCGTGTATACACTATAAAAGTTTATCCCATGGGCCGCCCCCGGTTAGATACAGTTACTATTATTATTGTTTGTTACAGACACGACCATCTCAACGCCCCGTTTTTCTGGGTCTTCATGGATAGCGTTCCACGCGTTACGCGGTGCGTATAAACGAGTACGCGTGCGAGTACGCGTGCGTCCCGAGCGTGCCCGAGGCGTACTGCTCCTCACGGGGGAACATGACGACCTCTCAGGAGACTACCTCGCACTCATGCTCAGGAATGGACATGTTGAACTCAGGTATATCACATCATTTTACGTCATTGTATTTTTATCCGAGCACGGCAAAATGACTGCACTACACCTAGACAGCCTCAGTGGCGCAGCGGGCGAGTAGCCGGCTGTGAAGCGAGAGGCCGCGGGTTCGATCCCCGCACTGAGACACATGTTTGTGTGATCCACAAATATTTGTTTCGGGGTCTGGGTGTTATGAGACCGAAAGTCTCTCGTAGTTCCTGATACCCACGCCACAAGACTCGTATCTTACTGTGGGGTCAGGACTATGTATGTGACCGTTGGGTGTATTTATTCATTTATTTATTTACACCTGATGGTAAGCGCAGTGCAATCCAAAAAACCAGCGACGCCTGACAAAAAATGAGTTTATCGGCGGTTACCAGAATCATACCGGCCTGTATAAATGCTTCTTCACACTCCGAATAAGGAATAAGTAAATCGAAGGGCCTGTGACAGGACAGGTGCATGACCGATGCGGGCTCAGGCATACAAAAATTGCAGGTTTTATCACCATGTGTACGGTGGTCGCTATACGGGCGGATATGAATATCCTACCACCAGCAATGAAATGAAATGTTAGGTATTTATTTAGGTATGTATAGCTTAGCTTAATTATTTGTCACATACTGCATTGCGTTGTCAACGAACAAGCATTTTATTCGTCCTTACGCTACTATAAAAGGATCTCATCTCATCTCGGGGCTTATTATACAGGGTTATTTTTAAAACACCAACAACCTCGCAGGACTAGATTCCTAAGGTTATAAGCTACTACTTTTGTTCTACGACTTTTGATAATTTGTTAGATTTTATTTTCATACAAAAATAATTATTTATTTAATTTCCGTCTTGAATGTCACCTACGCGCATCGCAGATTACGTAAGCAAACACGCGAAGCGTGGGGAACCGGGCTAGCGCCTTTGAAGGTCAACGCCCGAGCAGCTGAGCGGCGCCTTAGAGTCGCGCGCGCACGCCGCGCCGCGCCGCAGTCTACGAAGAAAAACACGACACAACAAAAACTTGTAAAATCATTTTTTTAAAATATATTGAGTTATATCCAAACTCGTAGAACAAAAGTTGTTCCGTATGGGGTCAGCTATCTGGTCCTGCGAGGTTGCTGGTGTTTTAAAATTAACCCTGTATACAAGGCGAGATTTTTCTGCTTTCACAAGATCAACTATTTATACCAATAAACTAACAATACCTGCTCAAATACCATCCGTCTACCGGCAAATCAAACAAAACCGAAGCAAAACAGATTTAATTGATGGTTTCCATTGAAATCCCTGGGTATATCTGCCGCTAAAATCGAGTGGAGTGCTAATTAACCGGCGTGTAAGCCGCGACCGCGATGCACCGCCATCTACCGGGCGGGGATTATGTTCCTATTTAATTAATACGCTTACGCTTACGCTTTGAAGTTCGATACACGTATGAGAAATTGTTTTTAAACCCCTAAAAAGGAGTTTTGGCGGGAATTCTGACAGTGCATTTTATCTGTTTCATTAATTTTAATTTATTTCATAAACTAGTTTAGAGTTGTGTTTGTTGTATAAAGTGGTGTGGATTTGTTCAATAAACATTGACGGTGATGAACAGTGTATGGAAACATTGAAATACGTAAATTAAGCATCGTACTGAAAGGAGTTAACACCAAAACTCCGGCAAGGCCTTGAAATCGACCGCACCCGTGTTTCATCGTTCTTGTAAAAATAACTTGAGAATAAATTATACTTGACATTGGCAAAATGCATAATAATGCGAAAGCCATAAATAAAAAAAAAGAAGAACCCCTAAAAAGAGGGATGTTATAAGTTCAACCCCTTTGTTTATGGGTGTATGTATCTGCTGAGGCATCGTAGCGTCTAAATGAATGGACCGATTTTAATTGTGACTGTGATATAAATCGACCAATAACAGATTTGCTGGTGGTAGGATATTCATATCCACCCGGATAGCGACCACCGTACACATGGTGTTAAAACCTCCCATAGTCACCGACGCCCTTGTATGGATCACGTTCCAAGATCAGCCAGTGTATATCCGGATCTCACGAGGGGTTTGCGACATAACTTAGTTAGTTGGGGCGGGTATAGAGGTACATCCTTGTATCCCTGTGTCGGCATCGGTCATCCGCCTGTCTTGTCGCAGGCCCCTCGATTTGCTTCTTCCCGCTTCGGAGTGTGAAGAAGCATTTATACAGGCCGGCATTATCCTGGTGGCCACCCATACACTCAATGTTTGTCGATGGTCACTGGTTTGTTTTGGACTGCCCTGCACTTACCATCAGTTGTAGTTTTTACTAGCCCTGTATTATATACGTCCCACTGCTGGGTACAGGCCTCCTTTACAGAATGAGAGGGGTTAGGCCTTAGTCCACCACGCTAGCCTAATGCGGGTTGGCAGACTTCACATACCTTCGAAAAATCTTATCGAGTTCTCAGGTATGCAGGTTTCCTCACGATGTTTCCTTCACCGTTAAAGCAAGCGATAATTAACAGTAAATATACACGTAACTTAGAAAAGTCAATGGTGTATGCTCTTGGGGCTGGTTTCGAATCTGCGACTTTCGTCTCGACAGTCCATACCACTCCCCGCTGAGCTATCGCTGCTTATATGATTTTTAGTTTATTTGAGTTGGTTATATGATAAATATAACTAATTATTAATATAATATGTTATATTATCTTTATACGACCTGATAAAGATCGCAGGAGGTCGCTGGATAGAGGCCGCTTCCAACAGGTCGGTCTGGAAATCTTTGGGAGAGGCCTATGTTCAGCAGTGGACGTCTTGTGGCTGATGATGATGATGATAATGATGATGGTTATATGTACTGTATAATTGTCCAGGTTCGATTGTGGCAGCGGCGCTGGGGTGCTCAGATCCCCAGAGCCAGTACGTCTGGGTCGCTGGAACACTGTCTCCGTCTACCGACACAGATGGGACGCGTGGTTGAGACTCAACAATGGGAAGCGAGTACGGGGAAGGTCCAAGGTATGTATAACTGTTACTAGGTCGTAGGTGCATATACAATGCTGGTGTTGTAGAGTTTACTCTGAGAATAGTTCCATCCTACTAATATTATAAACGCGAAAGTTTGTAACTATGGATGGACGGATGTTTGTTACTCTTTCACGTAAAACTATTGAATGGATTTGAATGAAACTTTACAATAAAATAGCTTACACATCAGAATAAGACATAAGCTACTATGTTTTTCAAAAATCAACCCCTGAAGGGTTTAAAAAGGGGATGAAAGTTTGTATGAAAAATCTAAACCGCTGAACCGATTTCAATGAATTTTGGCACAAATATGGTTGATGACCCAGGATAAACATATGGTATGTTTTTCTTTAAATTTCAACCCCTAAAGGGCCCAAATAGGGGATGAAAGTTTGTAGGAAAGCTTTTTGATGGCGAAACGAAGTTCGCGGGCACAGCTAGTATTTATATAATACAGCTTATGATGAAGTTGGAAGGAAAAATCTAAAACTCAAGACTTCACACATCTCCGAAACTCACATGGAAGATTCTCAGGATTTTAGGTTTCGTCACGATGTTTCCTTCAGCGTTAAAGCAAGCGATAATTAACATTGAATACACACGTAACTTAGAAAAGTTAAAGGTGCATGCTCTTGGGACTGTTTTGAACCCACTGCATTCGTCTTGGTAGGCCGTGGCTGTCGCCACTGAGCTATCACTAATGCAGATAGTAGTAACGCTTTAACTATTATTTTTTTTCCTGGCTCGGCAAAGTGAATACGCCACACCTGATGGTAAGTGTAGCGCAATCCAGGAATAGTGTCGACCAACGATAAACAATGTGTCTGTCGTAGGTCGGCAAGATCATGCCGGCCTGCATAATTGCTTCATCACACTCCGATTAAATGACCCCATTTTATAAAAAGGAGAGAACACGTGTGCCGGAAAACTATTCCACAGTTTAGTTTAATAAAAATAAAAAAAAACTGTATCTCAGTTTTGTTTGTGATATCGCAGAATCCTCATTTTAATACTAAAATCCTAACATCGGTGGCAAACATTTGTCATTCCCCTATCCGACATGGCTGCGGTGGCCGCGGGTTGGCTGGAAGCCAGAGATTGTGTTCAGTGAAAGTAATGTAAAACTGAACCAAATACTCTTGGTAAAATTACAAAAAACGTCCATTAGAAGCATTGTTTCTTTATTTTATGAAACACTAACTTTTGCTCGCGGCTATACCCGCGTGAACAGCATTTTCCGGGATAAAAATAGCCTGTAACCGTCTCCAGGGTCCCATCTGTCTCTGTAGATAAACTCATCAAAATCTGTTCAGTGATTCAGGCGTGAAATCGTAACAAACAAACTCACTTTCGCATTTACTTTCACCCCCTTTTTCATCCCTTATTACATAAAATTTCCAAAATTCCTGAAACACGTATTTATTTGTTTTACGTCAATAACCGAAATACAAAATTTTGTTTATGTAACTTTCAAAATGACGGACTTTCATACAAATTATCATCCCCTATTTTGACCCCTTTGGGGTGGAATTTTCTAAAATCCTTTCTTAGTGGGTGGACAGGGAGCCCTCGAGTAGCTGATCCACTTGACTACTATCAAGCTCATTTTCCGTGAGTAGCTTCGTTTCGATGAGACGACCAACAATTCCCTATGCGAAAATTCTCTATTGTGGTAGCTAACAGAGGTAGCAAGGATAGAATATTTCGATTTGATGATACTCTAAAAGTTATTATTTTATTTGTAGGACAATATGACATTTAAATTATATAAATATTAACTATCATACCTATTGGAAGGAGGGGCTTCAAATAGGTATCGATAACGAGGTCATAAGAATGATTACTAACCAGCTGATTTTTTTGTTTTTACTTAGTTAATATTTATACAGGGTTATTTTTAAAACACTGACAACCTCGCAGGAGTAGATTCCTAAGGTCATTTGCTACTACTTTTGTTCTACGACTTTTCATAATTTGTTAGATTTTATTCTCATACAAAAATAATTATGAATTTAATTTCCGTCTTGAAAGTTACCTACGCATCGCAGATTACGTACCTACGTACTACACGCAGCGCCCGCGTCAGTTCAATGACCGGCCGCGCCGTATCGATCGATAATACCTACACGTACGAACACAAACACTACACAACAAAAACTTTTAATCATTTTTTTTCTTATGTATTGAGTTATGTCCAAACTCGTAGAACAAAAGTTGTTCCTTATGGTGTCAGCTATATGGCCCTGCGAGGTTGTCAGTGTTTTAAAAATAACCCTGTATAATTTAACTGTCATATTGTCCTACAAATAAAATAATAATTTTTTGAGTATCATCAAATCGAAATATTCTATCCTTGCTACCTCTGTTAGCTACCACAATAGAGAATTTTCGCATAGGGAATTGTTGGTCGTCTCATCGAAACGATGCTACTCACGGAAAATGAGCTTGATAGTAGTCAAGTGGATCAGCTACCCGAGGGCTCCCTGTCCAGGGTGCTTACATAACAAAATGAATATACAGTCCGAATTTCATGCTTGTAGCCTTGATAGTTTGCGCTCGGCGATGATGAATCAGTCAGTCAGTCAGGACATGTTATTTTATAAGTATAGATTTAGATGTAGGTCGGTAGGTCGCTCGTTTGCGAGAAGTCGTCTGGGTTGGTACCACCGCTATGTTTATTTCCGCCGCCAAGCAACAGTATGTAAGCATTGTTGTGTTTCGGTTTCAAGGACATTGAAGCCAAGGAAATTACTGGGCATTATGAGACATCTTATGTCTTGGGATGAGATCGCAGTTTAGTGCCATGCAGTGCTTTGTCATTCAAAGTTCTGTATGGTGTTGCTTCTGTTTATGGGCAGGCGTGGCCCTTACCATCAGGCGAGCACCTTGCCCGTCTCGGCATACAATCAAATAAAAAAAAACTCTCACATAAAACCAACGTAAATATACAGCTTTACTCGTTCTATTTCGTACGGTGCGTGAGATATCGGAAGGCCCAAATTATTTTCTCCCTTTTCTTATGCTTTCGTAAGGTGGGCAACGCGATCATGATTCTTCTGCTGTTCTGGGTTTCATAGGCGGTGAAAATCACGTACCATCAGGTGACCCACTGTTTCGTTTTAACGAGGGATTGTTCAACACTTAAGGTCATCATAGCTCATTAGAGCCACCCGGCACCCGACCAGCACCGCCTCGTCGTTCAGCGTCAACTCGTTGTCGACAGGTGGTCCACGGGTGGACGACGCGTTGTTATTTGTGAACGTCGCGAGATCAACCAGTGAGCCTCACGTAGCCAACGAGTGAACGTCGCGTGGTCAACAAGTGGACATCGCTTGTTCCACGAATTTTCGAGTAGTCTGTTACCATTAGCACTAGGTCTACACATGTTTTTCATAATGTAAAATTTTACAAACCGTGAATTGGCTCTCATCTCTCGTCCTCGCGTGAATCATTCGCGGGCAGCGCGCGGTCCACTCAAGGCAAGCGTGCGAGCAGCGAGTTGTCACCGAGTGGTTCATCCGCCGTCCGCGCGTGGCCAGCTTGCGAGCGAGGCAATCCGGTGACGATACGGAATTGATGTAGTGAGCGCGTATCCATAGAAACCCATATAAAGAATACTAACTGCTTGAGGCGAGGCGGTGCTGGCGCTGCCGAGTGGCTTTAATGAGCTATGACCTTTAGGGCCTATTACACAATATTCGAGTAAGATTCAATTTTGTTTGGAATCCAGTTATCAGACTCATTGTTTGTGAAATGAAGTGACACGAGCAAGCGTTGTTTTCGCGCCGTCGACACTTCATTCTCGTGGCAATTATAAAGTTTTTGTACCAGAGGACGCTTGACGATCGTTACCAACTTTTTGTGCTAAAATCTTTTGTGCCGGAGTATGTTGCAATACTTTATAGTAGAAGGCCGCAAACGTGCAATTATGTGCTACTTGATTAGTGAATATGGGCCGTATAAGACGGCTCACAGTCACTCAGCGAGCTATGGAGAGAGCTATGCTCGGTGTTTCTCTACGTGATCAAATCAGAAATGAGGAAATCCGTAGAAGAACGAAAGTCACCGACATAGCTCAGCGGATTAGCGAGCTGAAGTGGCAGTGGGCAGGCCACATAGCTCGCAGAACCGATAACCGATGGGGCAGAAAGGTTCTGGAATGGAGGCCACGTACTGGCAAGCGCAGCGTTGGACGTCCACCTACAAGGTGGACATACGACCTGATAAAGATCGCAGGAAGTCGCTGGATGCAGGCCGCTTCCAACAGGTCGGTCTGGAAATCTTTGGGGGAGGCCTATGTTCAGCAGTGGACGTCTTGTGACTGATGATGATGATGATGAGTGATCTCAATTATTGTTCTCTACTGCCAATGAACTCTATACCAGAAGAAGGGAGGTGGTTGAAGGTTGCTTGAATAGGGAGTACGAAGTAGGGAGGTACTTAGGCCCGTTGGGACTCATACTGGAACCTACGAAACTCAAGGGTAAACTATAGATCAGTTTTTGCACGAGTCAGCACATTATGTAAAGATTTAGACTAAGTGGCCACAGCATGTCACTTAGCGTGGCTTGTTTAGTAATAGTTAAAGCGAACATTCGTAACAATGATGTTTCCAGGCATTTACGTGAATCCTAAAGTAACATAATCTTTGAGATCGAATAAAAACTATGTTCCAAATAGAAAATTAGCAGCGATAGCACAGCGGAGAGTGGTATGGACTGTCGAGACGAAAGTCATAGTTTCGAAACGGAGCAGAGCATACACCTCTGACTTTTCTAAGTTACGTGTATATTAATTGTTAATTATCGCTTGCTTTAACGGTGAAGGAAACATCATGAGGAAACCTGCATACCTGAGCACTAGATTTTTTTCGAAGGTATGTGAAGTCTGCCAACCCGCATTAGGCCAGCGTTGTGGACTAAGCCATAACTTCTCTCGTTCTGTAGAGGAGTCCCGTGCCCAGGAATGGGACATGTATAATACAGGGCTAGTATTTTTAGTATTAATATAAAGTTGAAATGAGTAAAACCCACTAAAACCTTGCCACTTTGGTAGCTTTTGTATGGCGCAAAACGTTAATTTCACCGGCGCGGGGTACAACCTTAATTATTACTGACGTTTTGAAACAATTCACCCTCAGTTACCTACTAATGTATGTAAAACCGATTCTGTTTTGCTCCATTTAACCGATTTTAAAAAGCATTGACACACCTAAGGGGCCATCCATAAATTACGTCACACGTTAAGGGAGAGGGAGGACAAGGGGTGGGGAGGGGTCCCAAATTTTGTGACATCACATTTTTCAAAATATAATATGTTGATTTTATTGAAAAAGTAATTAAATGGATATAAAAATAATATCGAAACACTGCTGATTTAATTTCATAAATTTCTAAATGTAAAATTGCAAAATGTGTGACATCACACTAGGTAGGGTCTCACAAACGTGACCAGCTGTGACAAGGACGGGGGAGGGGTCAAAAAATCATGAAATTCGTGTCACGTAATTTATGGATGGCCCCTAAACTCAAACGCCTACGTTTGTAACTTTTTTTCAGTAATGCACGGATAAAATTTTTATTCGTCCGCTTAGATCGTTGCCGGGTGCGGAAGCTCCGTTTTAAATTCATAATTTAGTGGATACAGAATTTTAAAGAGAATATTCCGTGAACGTACACACTGGTGGGTGATGTTAAATGTGCATGAAGAATGTATGGATCGTTATTTAAACGATAGCGGTTGCCTTAATTTAGGGAATTGTGGACTTTTCTTTTATTTTTTTTATTTGATTGAATGACGAGACCAGCAAGGCGCTCGCCTGATGTTAAGCGCCACGCCTGCTCATAAACAGAAGCAACTTCAAAGCATTGCATGGCACTAAACTGCGCTCGTCACCCCGAGACATAATATGTTAAGTCTGATAATGCCCAGTAATTTTACTGGCTTCAATGTCCTTAAAACTAAAACACAACAGTGGTCACACACTGTTGCTTGGCGGCAGAAATAGACAAAGTTGTGGTACCAACTCAGCCGGCCCCTCGCATACGAGGGACCTACCACATTGTGAACTTATTGTATTTTGTTATAGCTATGTGATGGGTGTGAAAAATTTTCGTATTTCGTAGTTTTGCTGTTAGTTGGATGTTCATATCCGCCCGGATAGCGACCACCGTACACATGGTGTTAAAACCTACCATAGTGACACATATGGTGTGGATAGCATTCCTGCCCCCCGACCGACTATTCAAAGCGATAGCGATAGCGATAGCAATGCGCGATAGCGATGACAATACATTGTCTTAATTACTTAAAAATTACTGTCTGTTTACTGTCAAATGTATGGATAAATCATTCGGTCATTGCTTTGGATGATTGCTATAACTATGAATGCAATACAGCTCCATCGGCGGTACGAAATGGCCGTGTGACGTCATAAACTATAACAATGCTCAAAGCTAGAGAGATAGGCGGTCGACCCACAGGGTCAGCCAGCCTATATCCGGTTCTCTTGAGGGGCGACACAACTTGATGGTTGGTTGGGGCGGGTATGGCATACATCCTTGTGTCCTTGTGTCTACATCGGTCATCCGCCTGTCCTGTCGCAAGCCCCTCGATTTGCTTCTTCCCTCGTCGGAGTGTGCAGAAGCATTTATACAGGTCGGCAAGATTTTAGTCGCCACCAATAAACGCATTGTTTGTCTTGATCGCGATTTTATTAATTACTAGCATTCGCTCGCGGCTCCGCCCGTGTGAAGTTCTTCAGATTATCGATATCTTAAATCGGCATATCTTTTTTATTTATGAACCGATTGACATGAAACAAACACAAATGTTAAGTGAAACTTCATCATCATCATCATCAGCCACAGGACGTCCACTGCTGAACATAGGCCTCCCCCAAAGATTTCCAGACCGACCTGTTGGAAGTGTTCTGCATCCAGCGACTACCTGCGACCTTTATCAGGTCGTCTGTTCACCTTGTATTGTGGAGATAACCTCCCAATGATATTACATACTAAGTGAAGCTTTTAATATTTCCAACTCCTCCCTAACCTTCTATCTGATTAATTTCGTTGCGGGACAAAGACATTTAGGCATTCCCAGAGACTCGCCGAGCTTCACGGCTCGGTGTCGACAAAATGCGTGCCACTGTTGATCCTGGTGCACAGGAGTTACAGTGGCGGGTGTGTGGGCGGGATAGTCTCAAGTGAAGCTTGCCACAATATATTATTGAAAACTACATCTAAATCGGGATAAGCCGTTTCTGAGATTAGCGTGCACAAACGCATAGACAGACAGACAAAAATTCTAACAATCATTATATGTTGTACTATTGCGTTGATAAAGGTCCCTTATAACATTTTTTCTCTTATATTATGTTCCATGTACAGACAGCGCTCCGTCACATTTTTATTATACAGGGTTAATTTTAAAACACCAGCAATCTCGCAGGACCAGATAGCTGACCCTATACGGAACAACTTTTGTTCTACGAGTTTGGATATAACTCAATATATTTAAAAAAAAAATGATTTTACAAGTTTTTGTTGTGTCGTGTTTTTCTTCGTAGACTGCGGCGCGGCGCGGCGTGCGCGCGCGACATCAAAGGCGGCCGTCAGCTGCTCGGGCGACCGAGGTCAAAGGCCCGGTTCCCCACACTTCGCGTGTTTGTTTACGTAATCTGCGATGCGCGTTGTAACATTCAAGACGGAAATTAAATGAATACTTATTTTTGTATGAAAATAAAATCTAACAAAATATCAAAAGTCGTAGAACAAAAGTAGTAGCTTATAACCTTAGGAATGTACCCCTGCGAGGTTGCTGGTGTTTTAAAAATAACCCTGTATGTATAAGATTAACAAATTATTATCCTGTTAATTATCTGTAAACAGGAACGGATTGTGTGACGTCCAGTTACTAATACTTCGGATCGGAGTACGTAATCCGGGTCGATGATAGTTAAGCTTTAAACAAAGCAGATTTGGTATTATCAGTTGATTTTGCGATCGGATTAGACAATCCGCTTGTACAGATTTAGGCATAATTAAATATAAGCTCACGCTAGGCAGGATAGACACGATAGGCAGAGTTGCAACTAGTGCCGCACCTATGTTTCGCCCGAGCTTATTTCTGTCATATGATGTGATAGGCGAGCCTATCCATACAAATTTCAATCCTGACCAATCCATATATGAAGTTTTTTCGAATTGAATACTCCATCACAAAGAGGTCCCTCGTATGCGAGAGGCCGTCTGGGTTGGTACCACCGCTTTGTCTATATCTGCCGCCAATCAACAGTAAACAATGTTGTGTTTCGGTTCGAAGGACATTGAATCCAGTGAAATTACTGGGCATCATGAGACTTAACATCTTATGTCTCGGGGTGTCGAGCGCAGTTCAGTGCCATATAGTGCTTTGTAATTCAAAGTTCTGTGTGATGTTGCTTCATCAGGTGAACTCCTTGCTCGTCATTGAATCAAATTAAAAGAACATAAACTCGCCGAATTCAGAACCTCCACCGTTTTGAAGTCGGTTAATAAGTTGCAATTTGTAACAAAAAAATTGGTGTGTGTCGTGGGACACCAGGTAGGAACGAAGTTCCTTCGGCTAATGTAGAATCGACACAAATTGCAAAAAATTCAAATTATCAACTGAAATAACAAAATAGGTCTCTTTATTTTTGTTTGACAACATAAAATTACATAGAAATAGAATAGAAAAATAGAAATAATAAAAAGACGTGTGGCACTCGGAGACTGCCGCGGTAAAGCTATTGTATAGCATTTTTTATCAACTTAAAAATAACGGACGGCCGTGTTCTATAATCAAAAATTCAAATTTCAAACCGCGTCTACATTTCCAAATGTCATAAGTTTCACAACCATCTGTTTTATTAACGGAATTTCGACTTTAACTTTGTGTGCTAGATATCAAATTAAGTTTAAAAAAATTATGTCGTGACAAAATTTTTCGTGCCAACTTTTCGTACCAATTTTTTCCGTCTAGCCCCCTTTCGCAACGCGCGATAAGGAACTACGTTCCAAAAACAACTGAACTTACAACTGGGAGCTAATGATATCGACTCCCGTGTACTATAACTGCGAAACTTTTATCAATTTCACCGGGTCCTAACGAATTAACTTGAGACGTGCGTTAAACTTTCTATACTGTCTACTCTCTGTGTGTAGTTCAGGATCACAACGACCCAAAGGTATTGTAACATCGTACTTACGTCCTACGAAAGTCTTTTAATATAAAGAGTTTTGTATTGTATTGTAATTTAGTTTTTATCCAACTTAAAAAATTGTGTTTTGTGTTTGAGTGGTAGAGCCACGCTGTAGACAGTTTTGTCTACAGCATGAATGGGCTGGCTCGACCGGGTCATTACCACTGTCTTACAGAAAACCGACGTAAAGTAGCAGCATGCTGCTGCGTTTCGTACGGTGAGTGAGATATCCGGAAGCCCAAATACCCTCCCCTTCCCTATCCCTAATTATCCCTTTCCTTTAAAGTCGGCAACGCGCCCATGAGCAAGCCATTTTTGTGAGCCAGTTTTGGTGAGTGGCTTCTGTATAAGGTCAGGCGCAGTGGTTACCATGAGGCGAGCGACCATGGTTTCGACATTATGGTAAATAAAAGTAATTAAAAATCGCAGCCTGTTGTTTAAACCTTTACCGTCTTATTCATAAAAAGTTATGAAACACCTAAAGTGTTCTATAAGCTCGCTATAGGAAGATTGGCAAAAAATCGTATTCATAACAGCATTTTAACGCTAAACAGTTCTATAAACCTATCATAAAGTTATAGTGGCCTGGACCCTACTATAACAATATTATAAGATACAAGATGGCCGAACTCACTACAGCTGATAACTATGAACTGACATTATTTTACAAAATTGAAGTAGGTACACCGTACATAGTCAACATTGAAAATTAGTAGTTTGTTTAGAATTTACATTAATTAATATTGCTGATTTTATTTATAAAAAATCATGCAAGCGTTACGCTAGAAGTCATTGAAACGATTCAACAACTTGAAAATAGTACACGTCGAAGAAAAGTGTACTTTATGACTATGTACTTACATAAAATACCTCATAAAATTATTCAAAATATATCGAATTTGGTATCTAGTACGTAAATTATGCCAAACCGCCCCCTTTTTCACGTTCGTTTGCGTCCGTGTTTTTATTTTTAATTACGGACACTCTCCTTTATTAACTCTTTCAATATCATCTATTAAATAACTTCGTTCCAAAAGCATAAGCAAGCGTTAGTTTAGGAGGTGTAACAATGTTTCATTACTTTGGTCCAATTTTATGTGTACTTTTTTTTTTTTTTTTATAACATTTCTTAACATTTTCTAACATTTCTGAACATTCTTCTTTGACGGCTTCTTTGACGGCGCCGCTCTCAAAAGTACCGCCGCCTGCGGTTATAAAATGTTAAGAAATGTTACAAAATGTTACAAATTGTTAAGAAATGTTTACTAAATGATGCTGCCACACCGGTGTTATAAAATGTTATATAACATTTTCTAACACCGGTGTGGCAGCACCATAACAGTTACACCTCTGCATACCCCTTCGGGGATTACATATAACCAACTCAAAAAACTCAAAGCTAAAATGAAAACTAAACAATTTTAAGTCAGGGGATCAATTCTTACGCATTCGAATGTAAAAAAAACTCGGATTTTGTAATGAAATTTATGTTGAGCTATTCTGAAAATCTCTGGCTCGACATTTCTCGTAAGTTAGCTGATCGATTAGTACGTCGGAAATTACTTTATCATTCGAAATTTTATTTATTTAAACTTTATTGTGCACAAGGAGTACAGGACAGAACACTAAAATATAACTAAGATGAGAAGTACAATTGGCGGCCTTATCGCTCAGGGCAATGTCTTACAGGCAACTATGGGATGGAGATGAAAGAAGGAGAAAGAAAGGGCATTCAAGAGTGTACAATAAACTACATAATTTCAAAAAGTATGCTTGTCTATGCATATTTTGTGATAGAAAACCATCTCGAATTGCTGATTCGAGTTCGATATTATTTCGAGGGAAATGAAAATTGCCTCCCTGGTATCAATCATTGAATATTAGCTGTTTTTACAACAACCCTGGTTTCATAATGGCTTCCAAAATTAATGGCGGCCGTGCGGTCCGCGTCCGCCTTAGAGCAAACGTTCTGCGGCGCACTTCGACTTTATTTAACTAATTACCTCTAGTTTGATTAATGACTTATGTTTAGGAAACTTTTACATTCTCTTTAATGAACCTACCTAATTTACGTGTTCATTTTAGTAATCAATCATGAATTATGTTAGAATAATTACGTATTATGTATATTACAAAACAAAGTACTCCGCCGCGTGTCTGTCTGTTCGCGATGAACTGAAAAACTACTGAACGGATTTTCATGCAGTTTTCATCAAAAGATAGAGTGATTCATGAGGAAGGTTTGGGTTATAATAATTATAATTTTAAAGTGTTTTTTGTCATAATAATTATTTGACGATCATAATGATTTAATGAAATATAAGTTTAAAATAAAACTATCGAGTAGATACATTTGTATGAATTATAGTAAAAAAAAAACAACTTTAAAACGTTTTACCGTAAAGTTCTCATATTGGCGCTTTAGTATTTGCCTTTCGAGTGACAGTATAAATCTACTATAGCACAAAATAAGTTAAGTCAAGGGGCGCAGAGCAATGACACGCAGAGACTCTAATTTACCGTTTGACATAATTACCTCACAAGCTCTCAGCAATTTTGAGGTTAATGTTCCAGAACAATCTCTGACAATCCTTCAGTCGTGACGGATGTTACAGGAGCTCATATTGAACTAAATATTACGCTGAAAGTTCAAAACGGTGCATGCCGTGGTTTTATTAATTCTAAAATTATAGCAGGTGTTCGCGTCTCCATAGAGCTCCAACCAAGCATGTGGTAGGTACCTCGTATGCGAAAAGCCGTTGGTGTTGGTACCACAGCTTTGACTACTTCTATGGCCTTTTTTTTCTATGGTCCTGACGAGACGAGCAAGACGCTCGCCTGATGGTAAGCGCTACGCCTGCCCATAAACAAAAGCAGCACCATACTTTGAATTACCAAGCACTGCATGGTAGGTAATTTCACTGGCTTCAATGTCCTTCAAACTGAAACACAACAGTTACACACTGTTGCTTGGCAGCAGAAATAGACGGCGCAGTGGTACCAATCCAGACAGCCTCGCATACGAGGGACCTACCACCTTGTTGTAAACAAAATTATCTACAGCGTGACTACTTACATCATTAAAGCCTCCGTGGCGCAGCGGGCGAGTAGCCGGCTGTGAAGCGAGAGGCCGCGGATTCGATCCCCGCACCGAGACAAACGTTTGTGTGATCCACAAATATTTGTTTCGGGGTCTGGGTGTTGTGAGACCGAAAGTCTCTCGTAGTTCCTGGTATCCAGGACACAAGACTCGCACCTTACTGTGGGGTCAGGACTATGTATGTGACTGATGGGTTCTTTTTTTTTTTATCTTGGCTCGGCAAAGTGACTACGCTACACCTGATGGTAAGTGTTGCGCAATCCAAGAATAGTGTCGACCAACGATAAACAATGTGTCCATCGTAGGTCGGCAAGATCATGCCGGCCTACCAAAGGGCCAAGGAGGAGGGAAAGGAAAAGGGATGGGAAAAGGGTTAGGATCAGGGGGCAAGCCCCCTGGGGAGAACCGGATATACACTGGCTGAACCTGAAACGCGACCCACACAAGGTAGGCCACTATGGCAGGTTTTAGCACCAGTGTACGGTGGTCGCTATCCGGTCGGATACAAGTATCCTCCCACCAGCAAGTTTATTATTATTATCATTACATTGTCACCAGGGTCTATTCTCTCGGATGACATTCCGCGAGCCGGTGTGGTTAGGCGGCACCGGCAACACCACTGGACTGCAGAGCAAGCTCGGCCTGTCTGAAGGGCTGCTCGGCTGCGTCGACTTCCTTAGAATCAACGGTGACACCTATCGGCTCGTGAAGGACGCTGTGGCTACTCTTGATGTCGGTAAGTACAACGATAAAATAAAAAAACGTGTGCGTCCCGGGACGCTCGACAGAAGTGATAACTTAAACTAATGTGGGTTAAAGTGAGAGCGGAGGAGCCTGCCTACTGCTACCGTATGCGTAAGAGAAGGGGAAGCCAGACAGAGTGGCGCCGTAAAGCGTTACGTTACGGCGCCACTCTGTCTGGCTCCCTTAACGCGTTACGTTACCAAGTCCGGTCAAAGCCCTGTCAAAGTCGTGTCAGAGTCGTGTCAGAGTCGTGTCAAAGTCGTGTCAGAGTCGTGTCAGAGTCGTGTCAGAGTCGTGTCAGATTCGTGTCAGAGTCGTGTCCAAGCCGACTGGTCACTGTGTGGCGCCACCTGGGACTTCGAAATTATCGATGTTCCAGGGAGGTCGGCTAACGCTGGCTGGTCGATGGACCGCTCGCGTTACGGAACGTTTCGGTTCACCCTCCCATAAGAAGTTATCACTTCAAAACATCGATATTAATATGATTTAATAATTATTTCTTAATTTAATAATGAAAAAAAGCAGCGATAGCTCAGCGGGGAGTGGTATGGACTGTCGAGACGAAAGTCGCAGGTTTGAAACCAGCCCCAAGAGCATACACCACTGACTTTCTAAGTTACGCGTATATTAATTGTTAATTATCGCTTGCTTTAACGGTGAAGGAAACATCGTGAGGAAACCTGCATACCTGAGAACTCGATAAGATTTTCGAAGGTATGTGAAGTCTGCCAACCCGCATTAGGCCAGCGTGGTGGTCTAAGGCCTAATCCCTCTCATTCAGTAGAGGAGGCCCGTGCCCAGCAGTGGGACGTATATAATACAGGGCTAGCATAAAAAAAAAATGATTTCTTACGTTTACGCGAATGTTACTCATTGAAATAAAACTAATTTAAACGGATTTTATCGCGGTTTATTATTTTAATTTGGTCTCGACGTTTCGAAAGCTTTTCAGCGTCGCGTCTAGTCCGTCCTTGCGAGTGGATCGTTTTCAAGCCGCTCCGGGCCTTTTAAATCGAAAAAATAGTGCGAAGTGTTCCAAAAGTGTTGAAAGTTGGTGTAAGTGTTTCACTCAGTGCCGGTCGCCCCTATAGTGAAGCCCGTGCAAATTGGATCAGAAACGGCTCTTTTAAGCCGTTTCTAGTGCGAAAGATCCAAAAATAAAACCTTGAAGTGCGAACGCTGGTCAAATAAGATCTTTGACCCCAACATTTGGAGACACCAACAGGAGGGTATTGGTACCCTCCACACCTGACATCAATTCCAGAATTTTCTGGTGAACGCTTCGGCTAGAAAAAGGAAATCCAGTTTTGACTTCGCGGCTCAACTTCTCCAATCTTGGTAGCAGAAGTTCGAGACCACTACCACCACATCCGGCAAGGCCCGCTGGACTAGTTCCCGAAAGCAGCTCCAGGATATCACGTAAGTCCTTCCGTCTATTTGGCTTTCCGTGTTCTTGGGAAAAACTGTAATCTTCGGAGTCCTGTGGGAAGTCCGGACGATCTACGACCCCAGAGTTTTATAATACCATCTTGAGGGCTAGCTCACCCCTCGTCCTGAGGGACAAAAATTTTGGGGCCGGAGTGAGAGTTCGATTTTCTGCAGTGAAACAAGCAAGGCAGGGTTTTCCGGGCCGGAAGGCTAAATTGAGTTATTAAGCACGCGAACTGCGTCGTTGCATTACGATTTTCCCTTTTTGCTGTCAACAACATACGTCACCGACTACGCCGTCCCGGCCGAAGATTCTAGAAGCCAGGTCCGCCAACTAGTTGGCGGTGGAAAATTTCGGCTACCGAGCGTTTAAACGTTTTGGTTTATTTCCACTTCGCGGATTGTGTGACGTGTCACAGTAGACCAGCGCCGATATAGCTAGGCCTTCGGAGGTGATCACGTGGTCTACATAATAACTTGTAGACGCTTCAGTCACGTGTCCCTCCGGTGACGTCACACACGTGATCGGGTAAACCGAACGGGCCGGAATTGGCCAACGTATCTTGGGCCGTTGACGAGTCGAGTTTGGTCTGGTGTTCGTTTGGAGTTGACAGCCACCATCTAAAGCGGACCCTTGTGCCGTAGCTCTAATAAATTTTTTACCCCCCCCTCCGGAAATTTCCCCCCCCCCCGCCTTCACCCCCTCCCAGGTCGGTTCCAAACCTCCCCCCCCCCACCTTTTTATTTTTCCTCACCCCCCCGCCCCTATCTCGGCCAACTTTGAACCTAGACCTTCGAGTTTGGGTTCAAAGGATAGAGCTTGCCAAGGGCTACATTCCTGCCCCGCTACAAATCGCGCGCGACGCTCCGTGCTTGAGGCAGAAGGACTTACATTAGTTTATAATTATTTTTTAAGATTTTAATTTTTAAATTTTTTATTGTTTTAAATATTTCACTCTCGTCAATAGACGATATTTTATTTTAGTTTAAGACCTCCCCCTGTGGGGAATTTAAATTTTAAGTTTTTATTATTGACACAAAACTTGCAGGCCGCATACACCTGCAAGTTATATTTTACAATTTGACGCATCCCTCTGGTACGTCCGACAATCAATTCGTTAGAGCATCAGAGTCTCGTTACTGCCTGGGTAATCTGTGTGTATACTACTTGAGGGCTTTTTACACCTTCAAGTGGTACCCTATCCTGTCGACCGGTTCGACAGTCCTCAGCTCCCAAGATGTTTGGGTTTAGGACGCCTGCAAAGGGAATGGAAACCCAAACGGCTCGCCGAAGCTCATCGCCCGAGAAAACCAGCCCGACGGAGGCGGCAAGTGGCACCAAAGTCGCGCAGGCCCGGCGCAGCATCGAGTCGCAGATTGAGAAATCTGCGGAGCCGGTGCTGGCAGGGCCTTCGCGGCAAAAGGTGACGCAGTCGCAGCCCGAAGGCAAGGTAACGGGCCAGGCAAAGAAGTCGGCGAGCACGACGAGCGTGAGTGAGCGATCTCCGCAAGCGGCAGCGCCTTCTGTCTTCACTAATCGCACGGCCGAGGCAAAGGCGTGCCTTATGCGCATTAAGGCGCAAATCAACATCAGCCGCAATCTCAAGACAGAGATTAAGACGGAGGTCCTCAACGCAACTGACAAGCTCTTTAAGCTTGTCAAGGATGCTGAGGAAGGAAGAAAGTATAAGGAAAAAGAAGAGAAAGAGGAAGCGAAGGTGACATGTGGCGGAGAGAAGAGAACACCAGGAGAGCAGGAGCTCATTCAGAAGATGAATGAGCACAGTGAACTGCTCAGGAGAAACCAAGAAGAAATGAAGGCGTTGACGGACGAGATCCGTAAACAAAGAGAGGAAGCAAACAAAAGGCCGAGCTACGCAACCGTACTGGCAGAACCACCGAGGCCGAGACCGAACCATGCAGCGATGCATTCGGTGGTCATCGCCTCGGAGGACCATAAAGATACGGGCGAGCAGGTCTTTGAACGGATCCGGACGACCGTCAACGCCAAAGAGGGTGGAATAAAGATCGACAGGGTAAGGAAGGCTAAGGACGGGAAAGTTATTTTAGGCTGTAGCTCGAAGGAAGAGCTGGACAAAGTTAAAGAGAGGATAAAAGGGAAGGGACGTTTCACGATAGAGGATGTGAAGAATAAGGACCCTTTGGTGATCCTTAGGAACGTCCTTAGTCACAACAAAGATGACGAGATCCTCCAGGCGCTAAGATCGCAAAACAAGAACTTGTTCGGGGACGTGAGTGCAGAGAACGCGCGCATGTCCGTAAAATATCGGAAAGGCGCGCGGAACGCACATACGTCGCACGTAGTGCTACAAGTCTCTCCGCAGATGTGGCAGAGACTCACCCAGCAAGGTGCCGTCCATATTGATATACAGCGGGTTAGAGTCGAGGACCAATCTCCGCTGGTGCAGTGTTCGCGCTGCCTCGGATACGGCCACGGGAGGCGGTTCTGCAGCGAACGGATCGACGTGTGCAGTCACTGCGGGGGCGCGCACCTTAGTAAGGACTGCGCCAAACGTCAGGCACAGGCGCCCCCAACGTGTTGCAACTGCGTCAGGTCCGGTCTCGACAGAACCGACCATAATGCTTTTGGCGCTGAATGTCCGGTGAGGAGGAAGTGGGACGCCCTGGCGCGGACAGCGGTAGCGTATTGCTAAAGGTGTCCCCGGGGTAAGCGAGCGTAATGATCCCCCAGAAGGAGCACGGCCACTGCTCGTGGCTCAGGCAAACCTCCAGCGTAGTCGGTTGGCTACGCAGGAGCTTATGCTGGAGGCCGCGAGCGGAAGAATGGCGTTCGCTCTACTCCAGGAGCCATATGTGGGAGCTCTAGGTAGGATGAGGGACTACGGCGGGACGAGAATCTTCCAGTATACAGGCGTGGACAACACTGCCGTAAAGGCCGCTATTGCAGTGTTTGACGATAACACCAAAGTCAAGCCATGTCCAAAGTTCACCACGACTAACATCTCAGTGGTGACCATATATGCTGGAGGTCGGGAGATCGCCGTGGTCTCCGTCTACTTTGAGCCAGATAAACCCATAGGGCCATACCTGGAGCAACTGGGGGGAATTATTAGCGAGCTGGGTCCCACCAACATCCTCATCGGCGGAGATTTTAACGCCAAGAGCATGTGGTGGGGCAGTGCGTGCACTGATTGGAGGGGAGAGGACCCAGCAGAATGCATCGGAGAATGGGACCTCCAGGTGCTCAACGACGCCGACGTGCCTACCTTTGATACAATAAGGGGCGGTAGGCATCTTACAAGTTATGTGGACATCACACTATGTACAGAGGACCTTCTCGGCCTGGTGAACGACTGGCGGGTCAGTGAAGGCCTTGTCAGCTCCGACCACAACACCATATTATTTAAAGTTAATTTTGGCAAACTTGATAAAATTGAAATTTCTAGGACAACGAGGATTTTTAACACCAAAAAGGCAAATTGGGATGAGTTTGGTATCAAACTCACCCAATTAACGTCAGAGTCAAAATTTATTATTAGCAATATTGAAAATTTACAAAACAAAAATGAAATAGATGGAATAGTAGATGATTACACTAAAGTCATTCAGGAAGCTTCTATTGCGAGCATACCTAAATTCAAAATTAATAGGAAGCCTACTATTCCATGGTGGTCGGATAAGCTAGCCTCACTGAAAAAGGCCATGGTCACTAGGAGGAGAAGGATTCGCTGTGCACGCCCAGTCCGCAGAGAGTTCGTCGTCGAAGAGTACCTGAAAGCAAAGGAAGAGTACGAGTCTGAAGCCAAAAGGGCCCAAACAAACAGTTGGAAGGCATTCTGCGAACGACAGTCCAAAGAAACCGTTTGGGACGGTATTTATAGGGCGATTGGACGCGTTTCAAAAAGACAGGAGGATCTTCCCTTGAAGAAGGACGGTGTTATCCTCAGTCCAGAGGAATCGGCGAAGGTTCTGGCGGAAGTCTTCTACCCGGAAGACCGGGTGGAGGACGACAACGCAGAACACCAGCGGATTAGGGCAGAAGCTGATAGCATAAATGACGGATTAGCGGATAGTGATTATCACGATCCGCCATTTACAATGGATGAAATCCTTGCTGCTACAAACAGCTTCAACCCTAAAAAAGCCCCCGGAGCAGATGGTCTAACAGCCGACATCTGCAGACAAGCTATCCTTAAGGATCCGGAGTTGTTCCTTGCACTGGCTAACAAATGCCTCGAGAATGGCCACTTCCCGACCGCCTGGAAGGAGGCCACGGTCGTAGTCCTCAGGAAACCCGGAAAGAAGGACTACACACACGTCAAATCGTATAGACCGATAGGCTTGTTGCCGGTGCTGGGAAAGATTCTGGAGAAGACAGTAGTGGGAAGAGTGAAGTGGCATCTGCTACCCAGGATGAGTACACGACAGTTTGGCTTTATGCCCCAAAGAGGCACGGAAGACGCCCTCTATACCCTACTCCAGCACATCAGGAGTAAAGTGAGCGACAAGAAGATTGTCACACTGGTCTCACTGGATATAGAGGGAGCCTTCGACAGTGCTTGGTGGCCTGTTATTAAGGTCAGACTGGCGGAGGAAAAATGTCCGAAAAACATCAGACGGTTGGTGGATAGCTACTTTGAGAGCCGAAGAGTGAAAGTTCGCTACGCCGGAGTAGAACACATGAGAACGACCACCAAGGGATGTGTCCAAGGGTCTATTGGTGGTCCTATCATGTGGAACTTGCTCCTCGACCCACTATTGAAGGAGCTCGACAAGCGGGGCGATTACTGCCAGGCCTTCGCCGATGACGTTGTTTTGGTGTTTCACGGGGATGAGACATCAAAAATACAGAAACAGGCCAACGATGCCTTAGCGTATGTGCAGAGTTGGGGAACTCGAAACAAGCTGAAATTCGCCGCTCACAAGACGAAAGCAATGGTCGTGACGCGGCGACTTAAGTACGACTCCCCGATTTTGCACATGGGCGGCGTCGACATAGGCCTGTCGCAAGAAATGAAGATACTGGGCTTGACAGTGGATAATAAGTTAACATTCAACACGCATGTCTCAGAAGTTTGTAGGAAGGCTATTGCCTTCTACAAAAAGTTGGCAACCGCTGCAAAAGTGCAGTGGGGACTGGGACCTGAGGTTGTTAGAACCCTGTATACGGCTGTAGTTGAACCTACCATACTTTATGCAGCCAGTGCCTGGGCGCCTGCAAGCAACAAAATAGGCATTCAAAAGAAGCTTGCAAGGGTTCAACGGGGTTTTGCACTAAAGATGGTGAAGGGCTACAGGACCGTTTCGCTAAACTCGGCCCTGCTGCTTGCTGGGATCCTTCCGCTAAACATTCGTGTCCGAGAAGCGGCGCTTCTTTTTGAAGTGAAAAAGGGATACACTCAGCAAATAGTGGGGGACCGGGAGGTGGAATGTCCTGTACCGTTCACCACCTCTAAACACCCAGCTGATCGCAGAGCGCTGCAGTTCGAATGCGTGGTGAACGATGCGGAACTGATCCTCAAGGCTGCAAACACTGTAAAAGTGTTCACAGACGGCAGCAAAATTGGTGGTCGAGTCGGAGCGTCGGTGTCCATATGGGACGGCGATGCCGAGACGAAAGCCACCAAAATGCGACTGGATTCGTTCTGCACCGTTTACCAGGCAGAACTGTTGGCTCTGCGGAAAGCGGTGCAAATGGCCTTACAGGGCGATCGCAGCCAATACAGCATCTTCTGCGATTCAAGGGCCGCGCTCGAGTCCGTCGTGAGCGGAGACTCCCTCCACCCCATCGCTTTTGGCGTCAACACTATGTTGAATAAGGCCATACAGTGCGGAAAAACCATTAGCCTTTATTGGGTTAAGGCGCACGCGGGAGTGGCTGGAAATGAACGCGCCGATGAGCTCGCAAAAGCAGCGGCTCTAACGCTGAAGAAGAAGCCCGATTACGACCTATGCCCCGTTTCATTCGTCAAGCGTCATATCCGTCAGGAGTCGATTGACGAGTGGAACGAGCGCTACTTGGCCGGGGGGACAGCTTCTGTGACCAAGTTGTTTTTCCCTGACGCCAGGAAGGCTTACAGCGTAATCCGGAAGATGCCTTTGGACCCGGTTCTCACGCAGGTGTTCACGGGCCATGGGGGATTCTCTGAGTACTTGAATCGCTTCAAGTGCAAGGAGAGCCCCTCATGTATCTGCGACCCAGCAGCTATAGAGGATGTCGCACACGTGTTGACCGAGTGCCCAGTATTTCTGTATCAACGTCTGAAAGCTGAGCACGAAATTGATATAAAAATTTGTAAAGAGAACCTAGGCAGAATACTGGAGACCGGTGCAGTAAGGTGTAAATTTTTGAGCTATTGTAAGGATATAGCATGTAAAGTGTTGTCGAGAAATAGATAGCCGGGGCAACTATGCTTCCTAATATGATATTATGAGAACTTAGTTGCCAAGGAAAGTGTGTTTTTAGAGAAGGAGACATGCTATATCCTAATAATTGTGTATAAATAATGTTTTAGTAATAAGTATGCACTGTGACTGATTAAGCTTCTTTTTAAGAATGTATTTTTATTGGCATACTTATAATGATTTTATACTTTGTTTTATTGTGTAGTTGTCGGACGAAAGATTTTTCAGATAGTACAGAGACACTGACAATCACAAGATGTGTGATCTGTTTTTACAATTGTATGTTTTTTATTGTGTAAATTAAAATTTTAATGTCTCTGGACTTTTTATAACCGTATTAATGCAGACAAACACTATAATGTGTGCATTTCTTTTATTTTTTTACTATTGTACCTTTTATATTTTATATATATACTTTTTTACTCTTGCATTATTACGGGGTTTTTATAATAAAAAATGTTGAGAATTTTATAGATGGGTAATAACTCTGAAAAATAATATCAGAGGGACGAGAGTGGGGCATAGAGCCCCACACAAAAAAAAAAAAAAAAAAAAAAAGCTTTTCAGCCGTCGTGGTCACGGGGTGGACGGGGTGTGTTTTAACTATGTAAGGTGGTCGCTGTTCAATTGGAAACTAACACATAGTTAATCCAAGTTATACGTTATTTGTCTATGCATTCGATCTTTATTCTACAAAGCCATGCGAGACGCTCGAGGGATTATGCAAACTGCAGTAAAATCGAGCAAATACTTCTGGAATTGCCCCTCTAAAGCCGAACATCAATCCTCTAGGATGTTCGCTGTGATTCCATTTTTTTTATTTATTTATTTTAAATTCCTTATATCAAACCAACATCAAATAGGATTTCTTTACCTGGCCTTCAGTTAGAAAATTTGAAATTGAATTTTGAAAATGGATTTAGTTCTTGGGTGGTAAAGCCACGCTGAAGACAATTTTGGCTGAATATGAATGGGCTGGCTCGACCGGGTGGTTACCATTATGTTACAGAAAACCGACGTAATGTCGCGGCTCACTGCTGCGTTTCGTAGGGCGAGTGAGATATCCGAGAGCCCTAATCCGCCTCCCCATCCCAATCCATTTCCTTAAATTTTTTTTTTTAAAAAAATACTAATTGGAGTGCAAGTAGGGCAGTGAGGCCTAACCTCACCCGCACGTAAATTCTGCAGATTAACGGAAAGACAAAGGACAATCAAGAATTAAATGACATCAGTCCTTAAGCCAAGTTGGACGCATTTGGACGCCTTGAAAACTTTGACACTAGGTTGGCCACTAACCATTCGATATAGATATATATTCGGATGGTTGATACAGAACCTTGGTTGCACTAACAATACGTATGTTACAAAGTACATAATATATCTGTATATAGAAGAAACAGTGTTGTTGTGTGCATATTGATCCGGTATTCCATTGTATCTCACTAATCTCACTAGGTGGTAGGTTTCTAGTATGCGAGACGCCGTCTGGGCTGGTTGGTAACAAGCGGTGGTCCGCTTAGCCTATTTCTGCCGCCAAGCAGCTGTGTGTAAGCACTGTTGTGTTCCGGTTTGAAGGACATTGAAACCAGTGAAATTACTGGGCATTATTAGATTTAACATCGTATGTCTCGTGGTGTCAGTCGAATGCAGTCCAAGGTCATGCAGTGCTTTGTAATTTAAAGTTCTGTGTGGTGTTGCTTCTGTTTATGGGCAGGCGTGCGTCACGCGAGCGACCTGCTCGTTTCGTCATTAAAGCAATAAAAAAACATAACCTGTGAAAGATTTCACGTCATTCCACGCTTATGGTTACATTACTCATAACACACCCATTTTTTGTCGGGGGTTAGAAAACAACTTCGATATTAGAGGTCTCTTTTTTTTTTAACTCCCAAAAGTCACACACATAGTCCTGACCCTACAGTAAGATACGAGTCTTGTGTCGTGGATATCACGAACTACGAGAGACTTTCGGTCTCACAACACACAGACCCTGAAACAGATATATGTGGATCACACAAACATTTTCTCGGTGCGGGGATCGAACCCGCGGCCTCTCGCCACTCGCCTCAGAGGTGCTCAAGGCTAGTCCCTAGGCTTCTCGGAGTCCTTCTAGGCCCTATCTAAACTGATTGAATACGAGAGAGCAGGCTTATCTCGCCCACTTTGCAACTTTTTTTTTTTTTTTTTTTTATGGCATAGGCCGGTAAACCAGCAAATGGGTCACCTGATGATAAGTGATCTCCACCGCCCATGTACGCCCACAACCAGAAGAATCATGGGCGCGTTGCCGACCTTAAAGGAAAGGGATAATTAGGGATTGGGAAGGGGAGGGGATTTGGGCTTCCGGATATCTCACTCACCATACGAAACACAGCAGCAAGCCGCTACTTTACGTCGGTTTTCTGTGAGACAGTGGTAACGACCCGGTCGAGCCAGCCCATTCATGCTGTAGACAAAACTGTCTACAGCGTGGCTCTACAACTTTATCATAATCTGTACCTTTCACAAGTTCATCTGTTGAACTAATAATTCTCCTACCTAATGAAGTTTTGATCCGTGAGGGCGAAATGCCTTTAATCTTACTGACTTGAGAACTTTTACTTTGATTCGTATACCATTTTTTAGATCCTGAAGTTTTTGAAGTGAAAACTTCTTTAGCGGCGTTGAGCACTTTTCTTGGGATGGGTATAAAATGTTAAACTCGCGTCAGGACACGCGACCTGACGGAAAATTCGTAAGACGGAGGGAGAATAGACCGTCATCTAGATTGAACCGTATTACTGAGGGATAAGGATTGTTTTCGGTTACTGTGGTGGGTAATAGCGAAAGCTCTATTGATTTGATTGTGTATTTCCTTGCCGTTTCGGTGTATATTGTTCTTTCATGTTAATCATACGATATTTCCTTGTCAGTTATGCAGACCCTTCGGCGCCTGGAATTTTTGGATCTTACTAGATGTGTCAAAGTTTACTGTTCAAGTTTTCACTTCTGCCGGCACTCCCGGAGTGTTTGTTTGTGTTTTTTTTTACCAGCCCTGTATTATATGTGTCCCACTGTTGGGCTTGGCCCTCCTCTACTGAATGAGAGAGATTAGGCCTTAGTCCACCACGCTGGCCTAATGCGGGTTGGCAGACTTCACATACCCTCGAAAAATCTTATCGAGTTCTCAGGTATGCAGGTTTCCTCACGATGTTTCCTTCGCCGTTAAGGCAAGCGGCAATTAACAATAATTAATATACACGTCACTTATAAAAGTCAGAGTGTATGCTCTTGAGGCTGGTTTCGTACCTGCGACTTTCTTCTTGACAGTCCATACCACTTCCCGCTGAGCTATAGCTGCTTAATTTTTAAATAAAATTTTTAATTTTTTTGCTCTTTTTTTGTTTAATTTACATTATTTCTGCCCGGCGTTATCTAGGTTTATGTTCAGGATTGACCGGCAGACGGTGGAGATCACTCACCATCAGGCGCCCACTTGCTCGATGGCTTAAGCTATAAAAACACATTATACGTAATACAAAGTCAGTTATAACCTCTCAAAAGGAGACAGATATTAATATTTGTAAAGAGGCTTTGCGAGACGCATTCAAAAGATATTATTTGAAATGTTGCAGTAAACTTTATTAATGCGTGAAGGCAATATCCACCATTTTATAGGATTCGGAACACGTACGAGGCACTCCTGCATTCCCGTATCTAGGAATGAAATCAAAATTCGATTGTGCGTGGAACAGTTGCAGCTAGTTCCAGATTTTTTGAGTGGTAGAGCCACGCTGTAGACAATTTTGTCTACAGCATGAATGGGCTGGCTCGACCGGATCGCTACCACTGTCTCACAGAAAACCGACGTAAAGCGGCTTGCTGCTGCGTTTCGTACGGTGAGTGAGATATCCGGAAGCCCAAAACCCCCTCCCCTTCCCAATCCCTAATTATCCCTTTCCTTAAAGGTCGGCAACGCGCCCATGATTCTTATGGTGGTGGGTGTACATGGGCGGTGGAGATCACTTACCATCAGGTGACCCACTTGCTCGTTTGCCAGCCTATGCTATAAAAAAAAAAAAAAAAAAAAGATACATTATTATACTTACATAGACTCACGACTGTTTCTCAAATAAGTAGGCAGAGACAACGGACTTCTATTATTATACATGGCGAGTGAATGGTACAGTTGGGAGGGGAGGCGTCGGCAAACAACGAGTCCATCGAGGGGCCTGCGACAGAACAGGCGGATGACCAATGCAGGCACAGGGATACAAGGATGTACCCCTATTCCCGCCCCAACCAACCATCAATCATGTCGCAAGCCCCTCGGGAGAACTGGATATACACTATCTGATCCTGGAACGCGATCTACGAGTGTGTGGGTCACGATGGCAGATTTTAACACCATGTGTACGATGCGCTATCCGGGCGGATATGAATATCCTACCACCGGCGAATGTTTTATAAATATTTAATGCCCTAATTTATTTAAATAATAACGTAAAGAACTACAGCAATGTAGACCCATAAATCAACGGTGACGAGGGCTCGACATAAATAACAGGACCCATGTGGTGGGCGATATTAAAACATGTTAACACCAGTAACATTGAGTATCCCCGCTTTCTGAGAATTTATTGCGCTCGGTCTAAACGAAAAATAGTTTGTAATGACCACCGGACTAAAACTCTCTATTCCAAACTGTTTTCCTGACGACAGGCGAGTGGTAGAACCACGCTGTAGACAGTTTTGTCTACAGCATGAGTGGGCTGGCTCGACCGGGTCGTTACCACTGTTTCACAGAAAACCGACGTAAAGTAGCGGCTTGATGCTGCGTTCGTACGGTGAGTAAGATATCCGGAAGCCCAAATCCCCTCCCCTTCCCAGTCCCTAATTATCCCTTTCCTTTAAGGTCGTCAACGCGCCCATGATTCTTCTGGTGGTGGGCGTACATGGGCGGTGGAGATCACTTACCATCAGGTAACCCACTTGCTCGTTTGCCGGCCTATGCTATAAAAAAAAATAAAAAAAAGTTGCTGTACGTAAGCCGCTACTTTACGTTGGTTTTCTGTGAGACAGTGGTAACGACCCGGTTGAGCCAGCCCATTCAAAACCGTCTACAGCGTGGCTCTACCACTCAAAAAATATAAAATTATTATAAAATAGTTAAGGTAGAAGTTACAAAACATATACATAAAAATATAGATAATAAAATCACAATTTTAAAAAACATTACTTTACCAATTTGTTTCCGATTCCTGCTCCTGTGTATCGAAAGCTAGAACCTATACCTCGTGTTGTAGGTACAGATTGACAGAAATACACCGGAGAATGCCATGTTTCGAGTTTTTCAGCCCATTCCAAAAAGACGCTATCCGCGATCATATAATAGCGAAGAAGGGAGCCCCTGCATCATCAAACATACTTCACGTGCTAGAAAATCTAGGCATTTTCATAAGGACACGATAGTCGTCTTTGTATTGAACGATTTCTCTTTGTTCTTAAACCAGAGCTGGTATGTATATATACAAAGTATGCTTTAAACAAAGTTATTTTAGTATCGCCGCTGCATCTGGCGAATCACCTCGCAAGCATATTGCATCTAATGGAGAGGTTCTGTCTTTCTCGCTTGATGTCATCGTCATCACTTAGATCTTCTGTGGTATATTAATATGTATTAGTTTAATGTCTATACAGTAATACCCCGACTTACGCTACCCCGTTTTATGCGAATTCGGAGATACGCGGTTATTCTTTTTCATGGCCGCGCGCGTCAGCTCTCCTATTCCGCCATGTTAGTGGTCCGTTTACGACAGGTTCGAACGTGTTCCGCGTTGAATTGTTTTACGTACGTTGTGTTTTATTGATAACCTCAAATTATGTCACTCAAAAGTGCATGCAAAGTTGTACCCCGACTTACGCGAATTCGACTTACACGGATATAGCTCGGTCCCACCTATCGCGTAAGTCCGGGGTATTACTGTATTTTATTTAAGTATTAGGATTTTATTTATAAGTATGTTTGTTCGTGCTGTTTCTTTTTCCATGTTTTATTGTACACCGCTGTCTACTTCTCTTCTTGTTAATTTTTTTCATATTACGGTTGTCTGGAAGAGATTGCTTCTAGCAATAGGACCGCCCATTGTCTTCCATATTTAGCACCAGCTTTTTAGTTTTAATTACTTGCTTTGTAAATGGTTGTCAATAAAGAGTTTTGTATTGTATTGTATTGTATTGTAATATGTCCAATGTACTAACCTTTCTAAACAACCTTTACCGCTAAAGACTACCACACCCGCAGCTGTTGTTCCTGTAAGCCAGGATTGATAGGAAAGTAATTTTAAACGACGATAAAATCGATGGAGAAGGTTCTCAACTCATTTGTATTTTTTTTAATTGCATACATAACAAATTAATTCTAAAAAAAAGTATTTAATCAAACAACTCCTACTAATATATACCTAGGTTCGACGTTTGAGAGTTTGTAAATGGAGTTTTGGCGGGAATTCTGACAGTGCAGTTCATCGCTTATTTTAATTTATTTCATAAACTAGTTTAGAGTTGTGTTTGTTGTATAAAATTGGTGTGAATTTGTTCAATAAACATTGGCGGTGATGAACAGTGTATGGAAACATTGAAATAAGTGAATTAAGCATCGTACTGAAAGGACAACATCAAAACTCCGGCAAGACCTTGAAATCGACCGCACCCGTGTTTCATCGTTCTTGTAAAAATAACTTGAGAATAAATTATACTTGACATTGGCAAAATGCATAATAATGCGAAAGCCATAAATAAAAAAGTAAAGTTTTGGCGGGAATTCTGACAGTGCAGTTCATCGCTTATTTTAATTTATTTCATAAACTAGTTTAGATTTGTGTTTGTTGTATAAAAGTGGTGTGGATTTGTTCAATAAACATTGACGGTGATATACAGTGTATGGAAACATTGAAATAAGTAAATTAAGCATCGTACTGAAAGGAGTTGACACCAAAGCTCCGGCAAGACCTTGAAATCGACCGCACCCGTGTTTCATCGTTCTTGGAAAAATAACTTGAGAATGAATTGTACTTGACACTGGCTAAATGCATAGTACTGCAAGAGCCATAAATAAAAAATAAAAAATATATATAATTTATTCCAAAAACTAGTTTAAAGTTGTGGTTGTTATATAAAAGTGGTGTGGATTTGTGCAATAAACATGATGCAACGGTGACGAACAGACTGAATGAAGACTTAGATTACGACATGGCTTATTTTTATCTAAAAAAAAGACATTTACCCGAGTGGAACCGAGTGCAAAATGTAAGTTACTAGCGTAAACATCTATCTGGATTGTTTCAACTTTGGAGGTTGTTTATATGTTTTACTTCAACTTGCGTTTCGTCTAGGGATTGCAATCCGGAAAAACGGATCATTAAACGTCCACCGGATCCGGTACCAATGTACCGGATCCGGCGATCGGATCCGGTGCTAAATTTTTAGCTAAATAATATCAAAATATAATACAAATAGAGCTGTTGCAAGAGTAGGTACTTTACTATGCCAAAGAAAAAAGTCATACGATGAGAAATGAGAAAAATCTTGGTAAGAGTTATTCAAGACTCAAAAGAAAACTTGGTAGAAATATTAAAAGAGAACTTAGATTCACCACCACTAAAGAAAGATTTGACATTACAGGAATAATTTCAATTACAAATCCAGCAAGAAACCATGTGTTATAGCATACATACTAAAAAAGAGAAAGATTTTGATAAAGTACTAAAAAAGGAAATGACTACATTTGAAAGTGACGGAGTTCGAAGAGAATACATGTCTGCTATTCTTGATTATTTGCTGACTATAAAGCAGACAAGTGTAGAAGCTGAAAGGGCCTTTTTTGCCGCAGGCTATATTTGCAGCCCTATTAAAAATCGACTAGCTGATGACACAATTAACATTATTTGTTTTCTACGATCCTTTTCAAAATCAACATTGATTTTCTTATAATATACCTATAATGAATACTAAGACAATTATTACTTAAAATAATTATTTATCGTGAGTTGATTAAACTAAAAGGTTGTAATTATAAGACAAATTCATTTTGAACCGAAAAGCGTAAATCATGCTGCCTTGATCAATCCGGCCGGATCAATGGGAATCCGGTCGGATCCGGCCGGATTGAAAATGACGCCGGATTGCAATCCCTAGTTTCGTCCCTTCAAACCAGTCATATTCATTTTCCTTTCTCAGTTGTAGGTGCGACTCCTAGTATGTATTTTATTTATTCTCCTATTCAGAAACAAAAAAAAAACAGGCGATAATCCGCATCGTTTTATCTCCGAAAAATCAGGGTGGGTATAAAATCTCAGCGATAGGCGTGTTCCATCTAAATCCACGGGAAATCCTGATATTGTTTTCCGTTCATTAAAATTTAACGGCTGACGCCACAGACCGTAGAACATTCCAGCAACATCAAGCCATCGTGTCTGATCCGTGTCGGCTTCAGATAGGGTTGGCAAAGGCTAAAAAGTTTATAATAAAAAGAACTTAGAAAGAAGAAAGAAAAGACATTTATTTCAGTACACAAACAAAAAACACACGAGGAAGCAATAAAAACAAGATCAAAACTATAAAATGTATACGAGTAAAACAATAATATAACAATAAGAGAATGTTTAAAAACTAAAAACAATAATCATACTTAATTTATTACACTATAACTGTGTCGCTGCCGGTCGACTGAAGTTGTATCGACTCCAAAGAGACCTGCAATTGCGGTTGCAATGCGGTTTTTATTTTTTGCTTTTCAATTTTTTCGTCGGTTGAATTTTTCTGTTAAAAAGTTATTATTTTCTTTTTTTGTGGCTATAGGTAATATACTAGTAGATCTTATTTATTAATATGAGACTAACTACAAAGAATAATAAATGATATAATAAAAGAAAAATAAATAAAAGAAAAGAATCATCAAAACGGATCTACTCCTGTAAAAAGTTATGCGTGGTATAACATAAAAAATATACATGTCGAATTGAGAACCTCCTCCGTTTTTTTCGTCGGTTACGTAATAACACGAAAAAACAATCATCAAATCTCTGAACATATAAAAAAAATAGTCACAAGCCACAACGTCCGCAAGTAATAGCAACATTTAATAATAAATAATAATAATACACCCAACAGTCACACACATAGTCCTGACCCCACAGTAAGATACGAGTCTTGTGTCGTGGGTATCAGGAACTACGAGAGACTTTCGGTCTCACAACACCCAGACCCCGAGACAAATATTCGTGGATCACACAAACATTTGTCTCGGTGCGGGGATCGAACCCGCGGCCTCTCGCTTCACAGCCGGCTACTCGCCCGCTGCGCCACGGACGCTGTCAATACATTCGAATTCCCTTCACAAATTCCTTTTGTTTAAATTAACGTAGAAACTCGGTAGACACGAAAAAACAATCACGTCTTAGCCTCAGGCCTCGGTAAATATTGAATTTTATCACAATGAATGAAGCGGTATTTATCTGTAACAATTTGGAATGCAAGGTTCACCAATTTATATTAAGGCTGGGAACAGATGCACGGTGTTTATACTCTCTGTATCCGATATAGTCTAATCACTCAAATCAAATCAAAAATAGTTTTATTTCATAGCTCCCCAAAACACTTAATATCATCGCACAACAGCATATATGAGAGTGGTAGAGCCACGCTGTAGACAGTTTTATCTACAGCATGAATGGGCTCGACCGGGTCGATACCACTGTCTCACAGAAAACCGACGTAAAGCGGCTTGCTGCTGCGTTTCGTACGGTGAGTGGAGATATCTGGAAGCCCAAATCCCCTCCCATTCCCAAGCCCAAATTATCCCTTTCCTTTAAGGTCGGCAACGCGCCCATGATTCTTCTGGTGGAGGGCGTACATGGGCGGTGGAGATCACTTACCATCAGGTGACCCACTTGCTCGTTTGCCGGCCTATGCTATAAAAAAGACGCAATATCGTGTGTCTGTTCCCAGCGTAATACACAAAGGATTCGTTTGGTCCGCATGACGGATTCTTTCTTTACGCTAAGGAGATTTGATTCGGGTTGGTTGAACGGGGAAGTCTGAACGTAAGTAATAAGAAAATTATAATAAACTGTTTGTTATTTGTTGTTTGCCGATAAACGCACAATTGGGTCACCTGATATTAAGTGATCTCCACCGCCCATAAACATCCACAATGCCTGAATAATAACAGTTTTTTTTAATGTCGAAACGAGCAAGGCGCTCACCTGATGATAAGCGTCACGCCTGCTCATAAACAGAAGCAACACCACACAGAACTTTGAATTACAAAGCACTGCATAGCATTGAACTGCGCTCGTCATCCCGAGACATATGAGATTTAGTCTTATCAAAGCCAGTAATTTCACTGGCTTCAATGTTTTTCAAACCAAAATACAACAGTGCTTACACACTGTTGCTTGGCGGCAGAAATAGACAAGGCGGCGGTACCAACCCAGACGGCCTCTCACATACGAGGGACCTACCACCTTTTAGATAGATGATGAATACATAAAAAAGTAACTAAGTAAATATAATAAGTATAAACAACTTAGTTTGATTGGCTAATTTCTGTGATATATCCGGATATCTATACTTATAAAATAACATGTCCTGACTGACTGACTGACTGATTCATCATCGCCGAGCGCAAACTATCAAGGCTACAAGCATGAAATTCGGACTGTATATTCATTTTGTTATGTAGGCACCCACTAAGAAAGGATTTTAGAAAATTCCACCCCTAAGGGGTCAAAATAGGGGATGATAATATGTATGAAAGTCCGACATTTTGAAAGTTACGTAAACAAAATTTTGTATTTCTGTTATTGACGTAAAACAAATAAATACGTGTTTCAGGAATTTTGGAAATTTTATTTATTAAGGGATGAAAAAGGGGGTGAAAGTAAATGCGAAAGTGAGTTTGTTTGTTACATTTTCATGCCTAAATTACTGAACCGATTTTGATGAATTTATCTACAGAGACAGGTGGGACTCTGAAGACAGTTACAGGCTACTTTTATCCCGGAAAATGCTGTTCACGCGGGCAAAGCCGCGAGCAAAAGCTAGTTGTTTATAAAATTCAGCCATAATAGAAACCGGTGAGACCCAGGCTTTAAAATATACAAATCAGCAGAATACACAACAAATATTTAAACAGACACTCGAAGGCATGTCGTACAATACACAAAATACTCCCAAATGCCAATACGAGAAGAGGCGATGTGAAATGTACCGACAGAATTGGATCTTGGGATTCGCCTGTCGCTTTCACAATACACAACGCGAACAGCCAAACCAGGCTAGGATTCAGAACGGAAGGGGGGATTGTGTCTGATATGGGGCAAGACGGGGCCAATACCTGTTAGGTATCAATTACATTTGTATATTTGACGGACTTGCGTCAGTGATTCATATACTTTTATATCTGTACAAACTTCTAGTCTCTCGTTCTAGTATAGATAACTAGCATTTGCTCGCGGCTCCGCCCGTGTAACATTCTGCACCGCCTTATTTCCGGCATACTTCCACGTATGCCAGAAATAGGACATTCATCCCTAATTTTACCCTGTTATTTTATTTTTTTATACAAATTAGTTTTATTTATTTGTAGAGCTGGATAATAAATTCGTGCAATTTGAAATAAACAACTTTCTATTTTCATGCAAGGAGCAATGGGTTATCTTGGATTTTTGACAAATAGCAGAAAGATTCAACACACAAGTCTGACGTCATCGTTCATCTGCTCTATTTCCAATTTAATATTTTAACACTTTTATGTTCTTAATAATAATTTTAAACTGGTATTAAAAAGAGCAACGCTAATTTCTTGCCCGTTCTTCTCTAGCGAAACAGCCTTCCGAAATGGCAGTAGAGTTATTGGTGGAATCTGAACAACGTTTAATATTAAATGGATAATAAATATTTTGATTTGATTTGATATAGATGCAGACGTGCAAGATATATTGTGGAATATTTCCACACTGGATTTCACTTCACACTGCTCCTTAAAGTTATCATTTGATTGTTTCACTTTAGTGCAGTGCCATGCTGTGATTTGTAATTCAAAGTTATGTGTGGTGTTGCTTCTGTTTATGGGCAGGCGCGATGCTTATCATCAAGCAAGCGCCTTACTCGTCTCGTCATAGAGTCAAATAAAAAAAAGCTAGACTGTAGGTTGAATTATATTCATGATGGGGCCGAGTCGACCGGGTGACCACCGTCTTTATTGACATAATATGTCATTAACACGACGTGAAGTGATTGCTTGCTGTTGCGTTTCGTACGGTGTATGATTTCCGGAGTCCCGAATCTATCCTCCCTGTCCCAAAACACATTTCTTTCCTTTAAAGTCGGGAACGCAGCTATTTTGAAGTCAGTAAATTACTGGGTATCGTGAGACTAACATTTTATGTCTCGGTGTGACGAGTGCAGTCCAGTGCAATGCAGTGCTTTGTAAATAAAAGTTATGCTATCTATTGCTTCCCTTTATGGAAACGCGTGGCGATTACCACAACACGCTTGTTCTGGGTAACATAATTTGTTGATTAAAATAATAAAACAAATGAAGCAATGAATGAAACAAATGAATGAAATGAATTACCTTAGGGCCGGCGCTCATAGACGGCATGGCACGGCATGGCATGGCAAAGGATTTTATTACTAATCAAGTTATTTTGAATCTTATTGCCACGAGTTTAGAATTCACGTTACTTTATTTCAATACCACAGTGCCGCGACGTGCCGCGGGATGCTGTGGCATGACGCGACGCGCCGCGGGATGCTCCGGCCCGACGTGTCATGCCGTTTCATTCCACGGATTGCCGCGGTGCGCGAGAGAGAGAGAGTGGCTGGGCATTCAGCAGGATGCCACGGCATGCCACGGGACGCCGCGGGATGCCGCAGCATGACCTGCCGTGCCATGCCGTGCCATGCCGTCAATGAGCGCCGGCCATTATTCTTCATTCATCTCTGCTGCGGCCGATGCGCGTCTGTTGCTTATAGATATGAATGGTTAAAGTAATCCTGAAGTTGGACGCTCAGAGTTTGTTGAAACTCATTTGTTTCCTTCGAAAGCGATCATTACGACGGGACAAGTTACAAGATTAAGTATAGTCTTGACAAATGGCACTTCTTATAAACTAGAAGCAACTACTTTGTACATGTGCTGGAACGTCCACCTATCTCCTTGTAAATTGTAATTAAGTTTCGCATTAGATACACTGAGAGACTATCGATCAGAGGGCGAAGGGTGGACACTTTCAAAAGGGAAGCCGATGCTAGTCAATTATCCGACAGTTGCCCTAAATAAAAATACGGATGCAAGTCACATTCACGCATCGAGGGTTCTGTCCCCACATTTTTAATTTTACTTTATGTCGTTTTCATTTTTTGTCGATAAATCTGCCATAATAAAATATTCTATAAACATTTCAGCCAGCTACCTATCACGGTTCAAAAGTAGAGCCTTTATATGTTGAACAGACAGACTGACTAGACTGTAATATGGTTCCGATAGTACCCTTTGAGTATGGTTCTATTAACGTATAAAATTGCATGATGTAAGTAATTCATGGTTAAAATTTTGACATATTTATAAAACGAAGGCGGAAGGAATCGTGTTGTATCTATAGAGCATCCGCCACTGCATCGATATATCGATATTCCTTTTCTCTATATTATTTTATTTCTCTAGTTTACATTCCAGTAGTACATTATTACATACATTAGTACGAGTTACAAATGTATGGCTGTCCGCATTGTGAATGATGCAGGCGTTACAAGGGGCTTAGAACCTCTACAATTGCGGAGGGGCATTGCCTCACTGAGCGTCTTGTACCGTCTGTATCACGGTGAATGCTCTGAAGAATTGTTTGACCTTATCCCATCCTCACCTTTCCTTAACAGAACCACGCGTGCTGGCTTGCGTTACCACAGCTTCGTAGTCTCCTCCATCTCGGCTCGAACTAAAAAGTTCGCGAATTCTTACTTCTGCCGGACCATTAAGCTGTGGAATAGTTTGCCGGCACACGTGTTCCCTCCTTCCTATAATATTGGGTCCTTTAAACGGAGTGTGAAGAAGCAGTTAGGCAGGCCGGCATGATCGTGCCGACCAACGATAGACACACTGTTTGTCTTTGGTCGACACTATTCCTGGATTGCGCTACACTTACCATCAGGTGTGGCGTAGTCATTTTGCCGAGCCAGGATAATAAGTAAAAAAAATACGTTCACGTACGTTCTCTGCATTTCTACGTTGCCACTAGACCAAATGAGATATTAGTTATTTATTTAAATTAAAAATCATGTAAGATGAAATATAGTAGTTATTTCTGGATTCAATGCCGATGCCGGCTTAATTATAGGTACCACCTTTATGTAAATTAATGAAAGAACTTTTTCTTAATTATTTATTAAAATACAAACTTTATAGCACTTAACATTTCAAAAATAATAGAATATAACGTGTCTTATATTATACTAGATGACCCGGTGAACTTCGTATCACCTACATAATATATTTGTGTAAAATGTGGTCAAAACTTAATACAAATGTTTTATTTACATTAAATGCAATTAAGTGAGGTACTGCGCCATTGCACGTGAGGTAGCCCGTCGCACATTTAATTGACTTCGACGACCTAAGTCAGGTCGTCTCCCACCTCCCTCCGGTTGGACAGTCCTGTCCCCGTCCCGTCCCCGTCCTGTCCCCGTCCTGTTCGCGTCCTGTCCGCGTCCCGTCCCCGTCCTTTCCCCGTCCCGTCCCGTCCCCGTCCCGTCCCCGTCCTGTCCCCGTCTTGTCCTGTCCCTGTCCTGTCCTGTCTCACTGTCCTGTCTCACTGTCCTGTCTCTCTGTCATGTCTCTCTGTCCTGTCTCTCTGTCCTGTCTCTCTGTCCTGTCTCACTGTCCTGTCTCACTGTCCTGTCTCACTATCCTGTCTCACTGGCCTGTCTCACTGTCCTGTCTCACTGTCCTGTCTCAATGTCCTGTCTCACTGTCCTGTCTCACTGTCCTGTCTCACTGTCCTGTCTCACTGTCCGGTCTCACTGTCCTGTCTCACTGTCCTCTCACTGTCCTGTCCCACTGTCCTGTCTCACTGTCCTGTCTCACTGTCCTGTCTCACTGTCCTGTCTCACTGTCCTGTCTCACTGTCCTGTCTCACTGTCCTGTCTCACTGTCCTGTCTCACTGTCCTGTCTCACTTTCCTGTCTCACTGTCCTGTCTCACTGTCCTGTCTCACTGTCCTGTCTCACTGTCCTGTCTCACTGTCCTGTCTCACTGTCCTGTCTCACTGTCCTGTCTCACTGTCCTGTCTCACTGTCCTGTCTCACTGTCCTGTCTCTCTGTCATGTCTCTCTGTCCTGTCTCACTGTCCTGTCTCACTGTCCTGTCTCACTGTCCTGTCTCACTGTCCTGTCTCACTTTCCTGTCTCACTGTCCTGTCTCACTGTCCTGTCTCACTGTCCTGTCCCTGTCCTGTCCCTGTCCAGTCTAGACGCTATACGACCCGTCATCACGGCAAGCTTCGCAACGACAACTCAACAACTACTAATAAATTAAAAATTAATAAAAAAAACATTGTCCAGCGGACAAAATTGTGAATCTAAACCATTCTCAGATCCCCTTGAACACACACAAAAAATTTCATCAAAATCGGTCCAGTCGTTTAAGAGAAGTTCAGGAACATACACACTCACAGAAGAATTATATATATAAAGATAACGTGTGTATTTTGAAAAATCAAAAATAAAAGAAATAAAATTACATCCTTTCTGCTTAGTAACCCTTTTCAAACTAACCTTGTATATCAACCAAGGTCTGTGGTGAATTTGCAATAAAGCTGACTTTAGGCACAGATCAGTCAATATTTGTTTCTTAATTTTTTGGACTGCACTGTACTTTACACTAGTTGCAGTCCCTTTACCGCAGGAATAAAAAAATCTGCATTCGCCACTGTAAGTAGACCAAAAACGATGCACATTCAGTTAGCGAATATGGTTCCGAAATTTGAATAGACCGCTCTAGTTGCGTAAAGACTAAAAGCATCACGAATATAATATGGAACAATACATTGTGGTCCGATTATCGGCAGACCGGCTTTCTCCAGTTCTTTTACAAGAGACGTATAGCGTCCTAATACTTCACCCGTAAAAACTACGCCATTTCCGTAAACAATCGAAGCTATCGCATCAACAATAAGATCATTATTATCATGTTCGTCAACCCACACCAACCCAACTGGCTTCTCTATACATATCCACATATCATTTTTGTTAACTTCAATGAAACCTGGTGTTTGAGTTGTCAGTAAAGTTCGCACCCTGACAGCTATGTCCTTCGTATCATCGGTGGTGTTCGCGATATATCTCCGCAGTGCTTCAAGCGTCACATCACGGCGCTTTTCCAGGTCAAGTTTGAGCCATGCTGTCTGTATTTTCTCCAATTGCTTTTTATCTTTAACTTTTAACACTATATCGACTTCACTTCCTGGCAACGGAACGGCATTGGAAACCCGTGGCGAACCATTGAACACTGCGTAACTGTTGATCCAAACGCAAGACGAAGATATGGAGAAAGCTATCTCGTTCGCATGAGCCGAGTCAGTACACCACAGAGATACAAAGGGTTCTTCATACTTAGACATGAGGCTGAGAAGTTCTTTGTTGGTTCTATATGCACTCACTACCACGGGATGTAGTTTGGATTCTACATTGCCAGTCCCCACATAATCGATCAGGAATATCTTCCCGTCAGCAACTTGCGTGTCTGTGCTTAATTGTTTTAGATGAGGCTCGTGTAATCCCTTATCGGAGACATTCACATTGCACTTCCATTGGAGCGCCTTTTGGAACTCTTCGTACACACTCTCCTGTATAAGAAGTTTGTTCAGCCTCCACGGATACTGCCAGCAAATAATAAGTTGGTATAATAATAATAAAAACACGCTACTGACTTACGCGGAGTGTAAATGGGCCGACAACAACTTAGGCCCAACTTAACCCAACCTCACCTGCATGGTACACTCTGCTCATTAACGGACGAGGCAATGGCAAAACTTGATTCCGTTGAGGGTTATAGTGACCCATACACCTTGTGTTGATCGCGTTCCAGGATCAGCCAGTGTATATCCGGTTCTGCTGAGGGGCTTGCGACATGACTTGATGTTTGGTTGGGGCGGGTATAGGGGTACATCCTTGTATTACTGTGCCTGCATCGGTCATACGCCTGTCCTGTCGCAGGCCCCTTGATTTGCTTCTTCTGTCTTTGGAGTGTGGAGAAGCATTTATACAGGCCGGCATGATTTTGGTGACCACCGATAAAATCATTGTTTGTCGGTGGTCGCTGGTTTTTGTTGGACTGCACTGCGCTTACCATCAGGTTTAGTGCAGTCACTTTATCGTGCTAGGATAAAAAAAGAGACTCCCAGGGGGCCGCGAACATTTCTTAGGGTTTCCTCGGACCAAGTTACTGTGACGCTAGGGGCCCACTCTTGAAAAAGGTTGGGAAAGGCTGCTCTAGAAGCAGGTTTCGAACCTGCGACTTTCCATATTCTATCTATATTCCGCGAGCTATCGCTGCTTTTGTCGCTTATTTTGAGCTGTCCTTTTAAAGGACGGCATGTGACCTGCCATCTTTTTTGGGAGTCGGTTAAAATGAGAATATAGCTAAGTACACATACCTGTGTGGTTGAGGAAACGAACGCGTGCACCGCGGAGTCTAAATCCGCAGTTTCATTCACCACGCCGATACATCCTTCCGCTACGATTCCAATGTCTATAATAATAATTCAAACATAAATTTCCCCGTGGGTATAGACAGATTCAGTTCGCCGAGCTTATTTCGACCCCATGATGTGATAGGCGAGCCTATTGGTCTAAGATCCCGGGGAACATTGACCTTCACCCATCTGTTTACCGGATCAAAATAATATTTTAGGGTATAAAATGTGTTGCTGAACACATATCAATAGGGTTGCCTAAAAAAATATGGTCAAGGATATGATTCAGGTCAGGTGGGTGAAAGTCAATGTTCCCCGGGATCTTGTACTATATCGCCATATCCGGCTCAAATACCAACCTCGGGCAGCACATGTGCGAATTTACGAATCGGAAGAAAACATACATACATACATAGACTGATGCCTTTTTCCCATAGGGATAGGCAGAGACAACGGACTTCCACCTGCTACGATCCTTACACACCTCTTTGGCCTCCTTCACTCTCATTCAATTCTTCATGCACGCACGTCGGTCGAGGGTACTTCTGACCTGGCCTTTCTCGAGAATATCTCAGACTTGATCTGAAAAAGTTCGCCGAGGCCTTCCCCTCCCACCTGTACCATTACCAACTCCAAAAGAAAACATCATAAGGCTTACATCTTATGTCTCGGGGTGATGAACGTAGTGTAGTGTGTAGTGCTTTGAAATTTAAATTTCTATATGGTGTTGCTTCTGTTTATGGGCAGGCGTGATGCTCTCCATCGGGCGAGAAGCCTCCTCGTTTATTCATTCATGCAATTCTTTTTTCAGCCGGTTATTTATTACGGTTGAATATGAAGTATTTATTAGTTTACATATCAGAACTCTTTAGTATTGTGTTATGACCTATTTGTTAGTCAAGTGAGAAAACTTTAAAAATAAAATCTGTGTGATTTTAGACAAGCTTGACAATGGACGTTTTATTTTATTAATATTTTATTTTATTCTAATACTAGCTTTTGCTCGCGGCTCCGCCCACGTGATCAAACAAACAAACAAACAATCAAACTCTACAGCTTTATAATATTAGTATAGATTAGGGTAGCTTAGCAACAGAAGCCTTCAAATAATATTATTTCGGTAGCTTAGCAACGGAAGCCTTCAAATATGAATAATTTTCGCCGTTTTTGCAACATTTTTCACTGATGCTTCGCTTCTAATGGTCGCAGCGTAATTTTATAGCCTAAAGCCTTCCTCGATAAATGGACTATCCAACACAAAAAGAATTTTTCAATTCAAACCAGTAGTTCCTGAGATTAGCCCGTTCAAACAAACAAACAAACAAACAATCAAACTCTACAGCTTTATTATTAGTATAGATAAAATATAACATGGTGTCAGGTGTGGACCATAATAGTAAGTTGTTGCGTGAGTATTGCTATTAAGTTAAATAGCTGTCATTCGTTATTAATAAAGAAACGAATAAACATTAAGATGATGTTCTCTCTACAACAACCACCGCCATTGAGTCCTGATGGAAACATGGCAAATAATTGGAAGGAGTGGAAGGCGGCTTTTGAGTATTATATAATTGCCTCTGGCAGAGATAAATCAAATGACAAAGAGAAGTGTGCATTGTTATTACATGTAATTGGTAAATGTGGACGAGAGTTGTACGAGGAGTTTGAATTTAACGAAAAGGATAAAGATGATTATTTACTATTGATAAATGCTTTTGAAGAAAGATGCGATCCAGAAAAGAATGTTAATTTTGAAAGACATTGTTTTTTCGAAACTGTTCAGGGGGATGAGTCGTTAGATAATTATATTTCCAAATTGAAAATAAAAAGTAAAACCTGTGAATTCAGTAAACTACGTGAAAGTTTAATTTTGACACAATTGATAAGAGGTATCAAGGATATGCGATTGCGTGAACGCTTGCTACGACAAAGAGATTTGGAACTGAATGAAGCAGTGTCAAATGGTATGAGACCAGATTTTGCGAAAATCAAATCTGTTATAACTATGGAAGTACCTAAGTGTCGCAAAGATTTGGAGCGTTTTCTTGGCATGATCAATTTTCTTTCTCGTTATATACAAAATTATTCGGAAATATCTAGTACTTTACGCGAACTTTTAAAGAAGGATAGAGAATGGGAATGGGAGCATAGTCATCAGTTAGCCTTTGAAAAACTTAAATCGTGTGTGACGCGTGCCCCCGTTCTTAGATATTTTGATCCGAATATACCAATTACATTATCAGTAGATGCAAGTTTGCACGGATTAGGTGCATGCCTATTACAAGAAGGACGACCGGTTGCATATGCGGCGCGGACGCTTGCTCCTTCTGAAACTCGCTGGGCTCAAATTGAAAAGGAGTTGCTAGCTATAGTGTTTGCGTGCACTAAATTCCATCAGTATATTTATGGGCATGATCGTGTAACAGTTGAAAGTGATCATAAGCCTTTAGAGTCTATTTTCAAAAAAAGCCTTAATGAGACACCAGCACGCCTTCAACGTATGTTATTACGCTTACAGAGGTACCATTTTGAAGTTAATTATGTTCCTGGTAAGTATATGTTTATAGCTGATACACTATCGCGTGCTGTTACTGAAGGATACACGGATACTGATATGTTTGATAAGTCAGAAGTGCATGTGAATTTATTGTATGGAAGCACAAATTTTTCTGATGATAAATTTGACTTGGTAAGAATGGAAACTGGAAAGGATCAATGTTTATGTACGCTCAGAGATACTTGCATAAATGGGTGGCCACAAACTAAGAATGTAGTTCCATGTGATATAAAGCAATTTTGGAGTATAAAAGAGGAACTTTCAGTGTATAAAGGAGTTATATTTCGTGTAGATAGGGTTGTTATTCCGAAGTCTTTAAGGAGTGATATGTTACAGAGAATTCATGAAGGCCATTTAGGTATAGAGAAGTGTAAAAGACGAGCGCGGGATGTTTTATATTGGCCAGGAATGTCGAGTGATATTGAAAAATTTGTAAACGACTGTGTAATATGCCAGCGCAGGCGTGAAAGAAACAGGCGTGAACCGATGCTTCCGCATCCAGTGCCTGATTTACGATGGCAGGTGTTAGCTACCGATATTTTTGAAGTGCTCAATAAACAGTATCTTTTAGTTGTTGATTATTATTCGAAGTATATTGAAATTGCTTACTTAAACAATTTACAAAGTTCTACTATAATATCACATCTCAAAAGTATGTTTGCTAGGTTTGGTATACCCAAGAAGCTAATATCCGATAATGCGGGTAGTTATGCTTCAGAAGAATTTAAAAATTTTGCTAAGGTATGGGAGTTTCAGCATGAGACAAGCTCTCCATACTACCCAAGATCAAACGGGCTGGCTGAAAGGTGTGTGAGAACTATCAAAAGATTAATTGTTAAAACAGCTGAAGCTGGTGAAGATGTCTACATTGCGTTACTTAATTTAAGAAACACGCAAATAACAGGAGAGCAGCAGTCTCCTGCTCAGTTATTATTTGGCAGGCGCCTCAATGATAAGCTTCCAGTTTGTAAAAATAAGCTTGAATATGAGTTCAAAGATATGAAGAAGGATCGTTTTAGAAAAATAGAACGTTCTAAGCGCTATTATGATAGAGGAACTCGTTCATCATCTAAACTAAAGGAAGGACAATCTGTTAGAGTACGTGAAAATAACGGATTGTGGAAGCGTGGACGAGTTGAGCGGATCGCACCTCAGCCACGTTCCTATTGGGTTCGCATGGAAGATGGTGGTCAATATCGCCGTAATCGTCAACATTTGATACCAGCAACAGAGCAAACCACGGAAAATCTTCCCGATTATGATGACATTGGTAATAAAAGTTATTTAGGTTGTAAAACTATGTCGCCGCAGGTTTCTGCAGACCGCACTGCAACTCCAGGAACAAGTAGTGAATATAAAATCAGTAAATTCGGCAGGCGTATTATCCCACCAAAAAGATTTCAATATTAAGTAAAAAAAAGGGGTGAAATAGTATTATTTAATTAAAGTATAATGTTTTTAATTTCTAGTAATATTTGCTTGCATAATATATTTACTATAGATACTTATAATTTGTTAATTGTAACTTCCCTTTCCTTCTTTGTTTTTGTTTCAATAATAATAATTTTATTTTCGTTTCATAAAGGGAAAGATGAAGTATTTATTAGTTTACATATCAGAACTCTTTAGTATTGTGTTATGACCTATTTGTTAGTCAAGTGAGAAAACTTTAAAAATAAAATCTGTGTGATTTTAGACAAGCTTGACAATGGACGTTTTATTTTATTAATATTTTATTTTATTCTAATATAAAATATAACAGAATAGATTGGGTATTCAAAAGAACAGACTCCAACACTGCCTGTGCAAAGCCTTTATGGCGAGACAAAAACTGGAGGAACAATTCACAGATTTCGCGCTCCGAATTTACATCGTGGTTAAAATATAAACAGACCTGATGGCATGTCTTCAGCTCGCATTAAGTGTAATGATATAAATTTCTCAAGCCTGCAAATAATAAAATCGGAGTATAAGTTAATATTATTTATTCATCTTAACATAAAGACATTTTTATTTTATTGTGCAGAGCACCAGGTTGTGTTGCCAGATATTTTTTCTTTATCTATGAGAATGTCACCAGGGCTCCTATTCCATAAATATTAAACAAAGAAACGAAGTTCATTTATTTATTTATTGAAATAAGATACACCTTTGGCTTGTCACTATGCACTTAAACTACAGTTAAAATGCACAGTCTTAGTCTATGTGAGTCGCCCATTAGTAAATATACAACAATTTATAAATGGTAAACTATAAACTAGAGGTGATCAAAGAATAACAATACAATTATTTAACAAAGTCTACAATTATTTTATAAACATAAAACTAATAAGCAATAATAAAACATATTCCCCTTTCTAAACAGTTTTTACCGACTACTTTAATTTAGTCGCAGTATTTTTTATTAGAAATATTATTATTGTGATGGATATTCTGGGTACATTAGGTCTACGACACTATTCTTGGATAGCGCTACATTTACCATCAGGTGTGGCGTACTCACTTTGCCGAGCCAGGATAAAAAAAGGTCTAACTTTGTCGCTTCGTACCGTTTTATAGAATACCTATTACCACTGTCATATTGTGTCACGATAGTGACCTATTGTGGTTCAAAAGACGGCCCTTTACAGACATACAGATGGTGTAAACATTATAATAAGGTTCCACTGGCACCCTTTGGACAATGACTATGGAACCCTAATGGCCGGCGCTCATTGACGGCATGGCACGGCATGGCACGGCATGGCACGGCATGGCACGGCAGGTCATGCTGCGGCATCCCGCGGCGTCCCGTGGCATGCCGTGGCATCCTGCTGAATGCCCAGCCACTCTCTCTCTCTCGCGCACCGCGGCAATCCGTGGAATGAAACGGCATGACACGTCTGGCCGGAGCATCCCGCGGCGCGTCGCGTCATGCCACAGCATCCCGCGGCACGTCGCGGCACTGTGGTATTGAAATAAAGTAACGTGAATTCTAAACTCGTGGCAATAAGATTCAAAATAACTTGATTAGTAATAAAATCCTTTGCCATGCCATGCCGTGCCATGCCGTCTATGAGCGCCGGCCCTTACAAAACAAAATGTATTATTACATACCCAACTTTTGCACATAGTTCTACGAATAATGTGCAGATGGCAGCAGCTTGTGGGTGGGCATGGATAACCACACTTTCGTCGAAAGCTATTTCTGACAGTGCACGAGACAAGTAGTACAACGGTGGTCCAGCGATGTACAATGAACGCCGAACTTAAACAAATCACCACTGTCACACAATTTTACAGTACTACAATATAAATTATGTCCTTCGAGAATGTTCGGTTTTTAAATTAAAAAGAAAAAAAAAATATGGGTAAGTAATCTAATGTAATATTGACAGTCTCCATGGCGTAAAGGGCGAGTAGATGTTTGTGAATCAAGACGCCGCGTGTTCGATCTCGACACCGAGACAAATGTTTGTGTGATGCACAAATATTTGTTTCGGGTCTGGGTGTTGTGAGGGTGTTGTCTCCCGTAGTTCCTGATACTTATGACACAAGACTCGTATCTTGCTGAGGGGTCAGGAGTCAAGAATATGTGTGTGACTTTTGCAAAATAAAACCCATGTAAAGTTTGTTTTGTCATCATCACATGTCCTTATTTTTTAAATAGACGAAAATTGTTGAAGCGCATAATTTAAATTGTAGTACTAAACATTGAATACGTATAAATATACACATCCGACAGGCACATACTTAGTCCTGACCCCACACTAAGACAAATCTGTATCGTGGGTATCAGGAACTATGAGGGACTTACGGTCCCATGTCTAAAATTTTATTTGCTAAGGTATTTGCCCATATAAATTTTAATTAATCTTTTGTCCCTGCACAGCCAATTTCTAGACTGCACCCTACTTCTTCCCCCTTCAGAGTGTGAAGAAGTATTTAGGCCGGCATGATTCTGGTGACCACTGATAAACTCAACAACTGTTCGTAGGTGATCCCTATTTTTTGGACTGCACTGTGCTTACTATCAGGTCTAGTGTAGTCACTTTGCCGTGCTCGGATAAAAAAAGTTATTCAGAACACAACTTGGTGGACAAGCCTCTACAGAAGGTTTATAACCATGTGTACGGTCTCTATCAGCGACAGGTCACTCGCCTAGCATTATGCAGAACTGTTCCCCATTTGGTGCAAACTAAGTCTACCAAGATTTCTTGCATTATTTTTAAGCTATTGTATAGATTTTATCGCGGGCCTTGCGGCGAGACCGAATCCAGAAATTTCGTAACGAAAAAACCTAACACCCCCCCTCCGACCAGCCAGCGTTAGCTGACCTCCCTGGAACATCGATAATTTCGAAGTCCCAGGTGGCGTCACACAGTGACCAGTCAACTTGGACCGGACATTCACAAGACTTTGACCTTGAACCCCGACCGTGACCTTGACCCCGATTTTTACCTTGACTCCGTCCTTGACCTTGACCCCGACCTTGACCCCGGTTTTACCTTGACTCCGACCTTGACCTTGACCCCGATTTTTACCTAGATTCCGACCTTGACCTTGACCCCGATTTTTACCTTGACTCCGACCTTGACCTTGACCCCGATTTTTACTTTACTTTGAGTCAGGAATATGTGTGTGACTTTTGTAAAATAAAACCCATGTAAAGTTTGTTTTGTCATCATCACATGTCCTTATTTTTGAAATAGACGAAAATTGTTGAAGCGCATAATTTAAATTGTAGTACTAAACATTAAATACGTATAAATATACACACCCAACAGACACACACATAGTCCTGACCCCACACTAGGATAAATCTGTATCGTGGGTATCAGGAACTATGAGGGACTTACGGTCCCATGTCTAAAATTTTATTTGCTAAGGTACTTGCCCATATAAATTTTAATTAGTCTTTTGTCCCGGCACGGCAAATTTCTAGACTGCACCCTACTTCTTCCCCCTTCAGAGTGTGAAGAAGTATTTAGGCCGGCATGATTCTGGTGACCACTGATAAACTCAACAACTGTTCGTAGGTGATCCCTATTTTTTGGATTGCACTGTGCTTACTATCAGGTCTAGTGTAGTCACTTTGCCGTGCTCGGATAAAAAAAGTTATTCAGAACACAACTTGGTGGACAAGCTTTTATGTTGTACCAGATTTTTTTTTTCTTTCTTTCATTTTTTCTCTATCCAGTCAGGTACAGAACTGCTTCAGGTAACTGCCCACCAGCAAAAAGTTAGTATGTTGTACATGCATAAATAAATATAACATTTTGAAGTTATACTTCTTTAGGCGCGTTATGAAAAAATGATGAGAGTGAAATTTTAAGATGCGCGCGCACCTGTGACACAAAAAATTAACAGTATGAAGTTAGGCGCGAGAGCAGTATGAAGTTAGGCGCGAGAGCAGTATGAAGTTAGGCGCGTTATGAAAAAATGATGAGAGTGAAATAAAAAAATAAATATAAATAAATAAATATAAATATATATATATATATATATATATATATAATTATATATAGATGCGGTTTTTATTTTATAATTTGGAACATGGTGCCGTAAAAAAAGTACCAGGTTCGCATAAACGCGAAGAGAGTAGAATGTCCATTTTTCATGGCGAGTAGCCGTAATTAATAAACAAATGACGATTTGGACAAAGAAAAACTCTTTAGGTTTTTTTCTTATTCGGAACAAGTACCAGGCTCGCATAAACGCGAAGAGAGTAGAATGTACTTCTATCAGGGCCTGGCCACAGTTTCTAGCGGTGCGGGTGGCGGCGCGGCGAGCGAGGCGCGGCAGGCGGCGGCGCGCCCGTAGCTATGGCATACTTCACGTTGTCTACACTATTTGTTTTCGCCGCTCACCGCTTGCCGCGCCGCACGCCGCTCGCCGCGCTTAGCTGTGGCCACGCGGTCATGTCGAGTGGATATGTTGATATAAATTAAAATACTTTTATTTAATATAATTAACACTAAATATTATTAAATTATTAATGTTAAATACTTATTATTGGTTATTTAATGATGCCAAAGAAGTATAACTTCTCACGCGCGTACATAAGTACACGCACCCATAATTTTTTTTTTTTTACTAGCCCTGTATTATACATGTCCCACTGCTGGGCACGGGCCTCCTCTACTGAATGAGAGGGGTTAAGCCTTAGGCCACCACGCTGGCCTAATGCGGGTTGGCAGACTTCACATACCTTTGAAAAATCTTATCGAGTTCTCAGGTATGCAGGTTTCCTCACGATATTCCTTCCTCAAATTTAACTTAAAATGTTACATACCCCAAAATTCTCTTTTTTTTTTTTCATCTTTTCCAAGCAAAGACTTTGTATGCAAACATTTGTTAATAAGTAATTGTACATCTTTTTTCACATCATCTACTGCATAGTTTTTTAACACATGTACTAACTGACAGAATAACTCTCGATTCTTCTGGATTTCCTCTGCCAGTTGTCCCAATAAGTCTGCCAGAAGACTAACATCCTTTAGAATCATACAATTCTTATAGTGGTTATCAGATTCTTTCTCATCAATGCAGTAAATTTTGTTGTTAGATTGATCCAAGGTGTATACTGAGGTGTTTGTATATTTAATCGGATTCCCTTCACAAATGGATGTAAATACTTTTCCTTTTGTGTCGAAATATTTCTACAAACAAAACAAAACCTAGATAAATATAGTATGATACATACATAAGCTCTCGCATGTACCTCCAAAGAGGTATGTAGAGGTGCATCTAGAGCAGCCACTGTTCCCCGAACTTAATCCCAGGCGATTCATGTGTGATTTTTCGAATCGAAAATAAAGCATAAGTTGTGAATGCCTGACTTAGGATTTGAACTGAGGACTTTACAGTTCTCAGCGCAACTGTATTGTCATTAGACCAGTACACCTATGGTGAATGAATATATATAATGTTATAATCATCTACAAATTAATGTTGATACTTATCTGAAGGGTCCCTGCAGTATTAACATAAGTGTTCAACTCTAATTGTGTTTTCTTTGTCTGTCTGTGCTTCAGAGAACATGCATATTATTATGTTTAAGGAAACACATAGATTTAGTGGTAAATATGTTTAATAGCTATGTAGCTGACAACGAGTATATTATTAACTACCCACTTAATATTGTACTTCTTTTAGTTAAGAAATGTCAAACAAGTAAGTATCTTATTATACCCACATTAATACATAACATACCTTTCCCCCAAGTATGAACATACATATACATAAGTCTAATAAAGGAAAACAGTAATATATATATCATCTACTTAACTCTAATTAGAACATCATAGTTATACTAAAGATAACACAATTTAAAACATATAATTATTATTATCAGGCCTCTGATATGGAATGCTAGAACGTACATGAAGCTTATTTTTAAGTTTTCCACCTGCATAGCGTACTTCAGCATTCGATGGAATTCCTAACATTTCTGCCCATTCTGCAGAACTCGGTATTTGTATTACGTCATGGCTAGAAGGCCTATCTGGTGCATCACTGTCGATCACATCCTCATTTTCACTAAATTCAGTAGCTGGGTTTATTGTGTGTCTACTCTCCTCCACTTGGCTTTTTTCAACCAGCTCTGAATTAAAGTGTTTCTTTTTTATTAATTGATCAATGTGCCTGTTTACAATATTTCCGTCTTCTGTTTCAATATTATATTTGCAAGGTCCTTGTTTCTCCACTATCGTTCCTGAAGACCACTGTGGACCACGACAGTAATTTCTATACATAACTTCCTGTCCAACCTCTGCATCTCTATGTTTCTGTTGACTATTATTTATAATTTGTTGATCAGTCTTTTTGTGTAGTAGATTATTAGGATGAATGGTGTCTAACAGTGTACGTAAGCGTCTATTCATCAAAAGTTCGCAGGGACTCTTGTGTGTACTTCCACATGGTGTTACCCGTAGACCCAATAACATGTTTGGAATTTTTACATCCCAAGGTACATTGTTCATCTTGCGTAATTTATCTTTGACCGTTTGTACCATTCTTTCAGCGAGACCATTTGTTGCCGGGTGATACGGTGCCGTGGTCACATGCCGTATTTTATTTGCCGTCACGAATCTCTTCATTTCAGCAGAAACAAATGGTGTTCCATTGTCTGAAACAATGGTTTCACATAGGCCATGAGTCGCAAATACCATCCTTAAATTGCGTATAACAGTACTAGACGTCATATTGTTAACCACGAAAACCTCTGGCCATCTGGAGTAAGCATCCACTACAATTAAAAAATATTTATTTTGAATTGGTCCAGCAAAATCCATGTGGATTCGAGACCAAGGATTAGTAGGCGTAATCCATGCGTGATTTGTTTTAGGTGGCATGTGCCGATTTTCCAAACAATTTATGCACTCAGCTACTAATTTCTCTATGTCTTCATTCATATGTGGCCACCATACGTAGCTCCTAGCTACTGCTTTTGTCGCAACTATACCACTGTGAGTTGAATGTAGAGCATGCAATATAGCTTTGCGTAGACTCGGTGGTACTACCACTCGACAGCCTAATAGGATACAACCCTCCTGTAAGGACAGCTCTGATCTATGTAACCAATAGAGACGAAGGTTGTCGTCGTTAACTCTGGGAGGCCAGCCAGTCAACATGTAGTGAACGACACGTGATAGGATCTTATCCTTTTTTGTCTCAACTGGGATTTCCTCAACATCAAATGGAAAATCTTCCGGAGTTTCTGCCATCAAAAGCACTTCATATAATTGTGGTTCTGGTTGTTCCGGGACTGGCTGTGGCCAACGGCTAAGACCGTCTGCGTTGCCGATTAGCGTTCCCGGCTTGTATATTATGTTATAATCGTGTGACGTCAGTGCAATAGCAATTCTGGTTAAACGAGGTGACAATATGTTAGATATAGGTCTTCTTGGGTCAAAAATACCTAACAGGGGTTTATGATCGGTGACTACCGTAAACGATCTACCAGTTAAATAATTATGAAACTTTTGAATACCAAACATAATTGCTGCTGCTTCTTTATCAAGCTGTGAATATCGTCGTTCATGCACATGTAACGTCCTGGAACCCATGGCGATCGGACGTTCTTGACCGTCGTTCATCACATGTGATAATACCGCGCCCACACCGTATTCTGAACTATCACACGTGAGCACAATGGGTTTGTCTAACTCATAATGAACAAGCGTCAATGTTGACGTTAACAAACTCTTTGCTGTGTCAAAGCTGTTTTGTTCACACTCCGTCCAATGCCATTTTTGAGTTTTATCTAATAAGCGGTGAAGTGGCTCCAGTATAGTTGCCTTCTTCGGTATGAATCTTTCATAAAAATTGTACAGACCCAAGAATGCTTGTAATTCTCGAATGTTCTGAGGAGCGGGTGTTTTCTTAATGGATTCGACTTTACTCTGTGCTGGGTGAATACCCTCACCATCGATTACGAATCCAAGAAATTCCACAGACTGTTTAAAAAACTTGCACTTATCTTTGTTAAGCCTCAAGCCCGCTCGTCTTATACGTGCCAATACCGTGTCCAACCGTTGAGTCATCTCTGTCACGGTACGTCCACTTATGATGATGTCATCAATAAGAACAGCCACACCTGGAATGCCTGCGAGTAGCGCCGTCATCAAACGTTGGAAAATACCTGGACATGCTTTTACACCAAAAGCTAACCTGTGAACAGTAAACAACCCTTTGCATGTGTTCAATGTCAACAATTTGGCTGTATTATCGTCGACGACGACCTGAGTATATGCTCTTTCTAAATCTAATGTAGTGAAAAATTTACCACCAGCAATCGTAGCGAATATTTCATTAGCAGTAGGCATAGGGTAAGTATCTGACTCTGTAGCCTGATTCACCGTACTGCGATAATCGCCACATAACCGTATTTTTCCCGATTTCTTTACTATGGGTACGACAGGCGTAGCCCACTCTGAGTAAGCGACGGCACGGAGCACGCCTTCATTAACTAAGCGATCAATCTCTTTTTCAACGCGATTTTTAATAGCATAAGGAACCGGCCTGGCTTTTACGAATTTAGGTGTTATGCCAGGTTTCAAATGTATAGTTACAGGGTCCTCGCGGTAAGTACCGAGGCCCTCCTTAAAAACCTCTACGTGTTTATGACATATATCGTCTAGCAAACCATTATCAGTGTCTGTTACAAAATTAATATTCAAGGAAATATTAAGGGGTGTGAACCAGTCCCGGCCCAGTAGATTGGGGCCGACCCCTTTGGCCACTATCACGTCAAGATCACATACAATATCGTTGTAAACCACTTGCACTGTCTTCTGTCCGATGAGAGCGACGGGTGCTTCGGTCCAGGTGCGCAGGACGTGCGAGACGCGATGCAATGCGCAGGCGGCGCGGGGATGGCGCGCGCGCAGAGCACGCCACGTGCGCTCGTTGATTAGCGAGAAACTCGCGCCGCTATCCACTTGCATCACCACAGGCTCCCCGTCCAACGTCACATTCACATTAATCGGCGGTGTCCGTCTCGATCTGCTGTCGCAGCTATATACGCCATTCATGTTTATGTCTGGATTATCGTTGGTGAAATATATTTTTCTATTAAGATTTCTTTTCTTGGCTATACAAATCTTCTCCAGATGTCCTTTTTTCTTACAAAAGTGACATATTGCGTTTGCAAAGCGACATTCTCCACTATGCCTGTCACCGCATCGATAACAAAGTCGATTAACCAATCTCGGCTGTACTGCGTTAATATCCATCGGTTCTGAACTTGACATTGTAGGTGTCTCCATGGTATTACTGGAAGAATTTCCTACAGTGATCACCTTACTGCATGAATTGACACCCTGTATCATGCGGACATCTTTCCCTGCACTTTCTGAAGACAAAATTGCATCCACGACATCCTCATAGCTCAAATTATCTCTCTTTAATAACTCGTATTGTAATTTGTGATCACTCATTCCACACACGAGCCTGTCTCTTAACATTCTTTCCAAATTCGGAAAATTACAGCCAACACTGATTTTTCTGAGCTGAGCGATATATTCTGAAGCGGTTTCATCTTGTTTCTGGTCACGTTTATAGAATTTATATGTTACAGAAATCTCATTTGGTTTCGGACTATAATGTTTGGTTAGAATTGTTTCAATGTCACAAAAGGTCACTTCACTTGATTTTCTGGGCGTAATTAACGCCAAAAGCGTTTCAAACACTTGTGTACCACATATTGTGAAGAAATTTGCGCGTTGGGCGATGTCTGACACGATACCATTAGCTTCAAAACAGTACTTGAGTCTATCAATGTAACTGTCCCAATTATCGACTTGTGGATTAAACTCTTGAAATTTCACTGCTTTATGATCCATTTTAATCACTTTTATGCAACGTCGCCACTATTATGTTTAAGGAAACACATAGATTTAGTGGTAAATATGTTTAATAGCTATGTAGCTGACAACGAGTATATTATTAACTACCCACTTAATATTGTACTTCTTTTAGTTAAGAAATGTCAAACAAGTAAGTATCTTATTATACCCACATTAATACATAACACATATAAGCACTGTTGTGTTCTGGTTTGTAGGACTTTGAATCCAGCGGAATTACTGGTCATTATGAGACTTAATAAATATTAAGTATGTTTCAGGGTCACAAACGCAGTCCAGTGCCATACAGTGCTTTGTAATTTAATAGAATATAGTCTTATTGATTCACATAACACACTGTAAATCAGTTCAGACCTTAATAAACTACAATGCATTAAACAACTTCACATGCCGACTATTTCTAACATCTTAGTTTTAAGTACCGAGGTAAATTGTTTTTACAAACCTGCGCAAGAGTTGTGTCTACAGCCATTTGTTCTAATTTCAAGTTATCCCAGTCAGCCATTCTTCACATCAATTTCGTAGTAACTGGTATCAGGTTTATCTGTACTGACATAAAATATCAAAATTCATATATTATTATAATTTATTTATACAAACTTGTTTGATAACATAGATACCAACGGCACAAAGTTGATAATGTCATTGGCAAGTGGATACAGGGCTGCCAAATTGTATAATTGTTTACAAAACTGTATAATTGGACTGTTGATTGCTATTACTATTTGTACTGGAATCTCATGGACAGCCTCCATGGCGCAGTGGGTGAATAGGGAGTGAAACAAAAGGCCGCGGGTTCGATTCCCGCATCAAGGTAAATGTTTGTGTGATCCATGTATATGCTTCGGGTCAGTGTGTCTGTGGGACTGTAAGTCCATAATAGTTCCTAACACCCAAGTAAGTGATACAAGTGTGGGGTCAGGACTATGTGTTTCACTATTGGGTTATACATATACACTATTCAGATATGTAAACTATAACTTAATTTATATCAATAATAACCACAGTAAATGGACAGATCAAAATGTCCCCTTGCAAATTAATGTGGCCAACTTCCAAATCATAAAATTGATCCAGTTCAGTTTTTATAGTTCAAAAGGACTATAATAGAATAGGACTATAAATTAAATTACCATTAAATTAATAAATACTACCAATATACCAATCTTCTTTATACCACTTAATTTGTAATAAAACTAAAAATCATTGTTGTATTTACCATTAGCTATCACACACAATATAAGTTGGCTCTACTGGCTGAAGCATTTATTTATTCCATATTTTAGAAACTAAGTAGATACCTATGTCGTCTGTTGTCACTAATCTGTTTCCAAATGCTTAATAGTTTTGAAGAGAATGATCGTCAGTCACATAATGATGAAACTTTCGTGAAATGGATTGGATACTTTCAAGGGCTTCTGTAGAAGTAGAACCCTAACAATCATGGGCGCCGCCACGATTACTTTCAGGCATCTACACATTATAATACTATTAACTAATATAGAATTATACATGTATATTGTGTGTTGTCAAATACATCGCCCGGGTATTTCATTGAATATGTTTCGCTAATCGAAAGCATTCTTAATGTCTGTAGTCGATGGTTGGCGTTATTGGTCGGGGAATCCCCGCTGCCCGCTGACAATGATGCAAGTGCACCCGGCACCATGCTGCCGACGCCCATGCTAATAATAAACATACCATACAAGCTAAATGCCAATTATCTGCAGCTCAACCTACGCCACACCACATTGCCTACCAGTTACCACAGTACCATTTACACTATCAACTTACACTCACAAAAGTTAAATTACAAAATAATAAAATAAATATTCTGACAATACAACATAGATACCTGTTGACACTTTTGTAATTGAAAATCTGCTTTGATTGATGGCGACGAGCTCGCTTGTGAAGCTATTCCTATTCAAAATTTTAATAGCACACACACTTACTAAAGGAAACTACCACTTCAAACGGATATCTCCCATAAAATAAAATTTTGCTCTGTGCAGTGGTGCCACCTTGCAGAAAAAAATATCACTAGGTTTGGTTTCAAAACTCCCTAGATTTCGGGATATTTTTAACTAAAAAAATCACTAGAATTCCTAAATAGTTTAAAATGAAATTACACGGTAGGTATTACAAAACAATGTAATTGCGAAAATAATTAACAAAAATAAGCACAATATCGAATAGCTAAAAATCAACTTCAAATATTTCTACAATGATGCAAGTGCACCCGGCACCATGCTGCCGACGCCCATGCTAATAATAAACATACCATACAAGCTAAATGCCAATTATCTGCAGCTCAACCTACGCCACACCACATTGCCTACCACAGTACCATTTACACTATCAACTTACACTCACAAAAGTTAAATTACAAAATAATAAAAGAAATATTCTGACAATACAACATAGATACCTGTTGACACTTTTGTAATTGAAAATCTGCTTTGATTGATGGCGACCAGCTCGCTTGTGAAGCTATTCCTATTGAAAATTTTAATAGCACAGACTTAAGGAAACTACCACTTCAAACGGATATCTTCCATAAAATAAAATTTAGCTCTATGCAGTGGTGCCACCTTGCAGAAAAAAATATCACTATGTTTGGTTTCAAAACTCCCTAGATTTCGGGATATTTTTAACTAAAAAAATCACTAGAATTCCTAAATAGTTCAAATCAAATCAAATCAAATCATTTATTCTGTAAATTGGATCATAAATATCACTTTTACATGTCAATAATTTTATACTAAAATTAGATTACATTTATTTATCTTTTTTCGGCATTTCGTGGCTAGCCATGAGAAGAAATGCCGAAACAAACTCATGGGTTATGGCCTCTTTTAATGTCCAGACATTGATTTTCCAGAACTGTGCGAGTACAATGTACAGGAATTCCTGGATTGACTATTAGAAATAGTCCTGAGTATAACCAACATACATGGCACTCGCACTCACAAATTAAAAAATGAAAATTAACAAATATAAATTTAATATTTTTCTTAAAAAATATTAAAAATGTCAACTTTACATATTATGTATCTTAAATACTAAAAATGCGCCAATAGAGCAGTCAAGTATAATAATTTACCAGAGGACCATGGACAGCCATATTTTGTATGGAGTGAGCGGCTCAATTCCAAGCCGTTTTGTCTTCCAAATAATCTTTAACATTATAGTAACCTTTTCGGCAAAGGTTCTGTTTAATAAATAATTTAAAGTTATTTAGACTTAATTGTTGAATATGGCTAGGAATTTTGTTGTAGAAACGTATACTTTGACATTTGAATGAATTACTAATCTTTTGAAGTCTGGTCTTGGGCAATATCAGTTTATTCTTATTTCTAGTATTTAACATATGAATGTCGCTGGTTTTTGTAAAAACATTAATATGTTTTTTTACATACATTAGGTTTTCATATATGTATTGAGAAGCGACAGTCAAAATATTTATTTCTTTGAATAAATCCTTAAGAGATTGCCCACGTTTGAGATTGTAAATAGATCGAATAGCTCTTTTCTGCAGCACAAAAATAGTTTGAATGTCGGCAGCATTTCCCCATAATAAAATGCCGTACGACATTACACTATGAAAATAACTAAAATAAACTAATCGCGCTGTTTCTACATCAGTTAGCTGGCGAATTTTGTAGACTGCGTAAGCTGCAGAGGTGAGCTTTTTCGTCAACTGGTTTATATGTGGTCCCCATTGAAGCTTAGAGTCTAAAGTTATACCCAAGAACTTGGTAGTGTCCACAAGATCCAATTCTTCTCCATTTAAACTAACGCAGGTCTTAATAGTTCTAACGTTAGGTGTCAAAAATCTAACGCATTTAGTTTTTTTCTCGTTTAAAAGTAAATTATTAACATTAAACCAGTTCACTACTTTTAAGAGAGTATTATTTACATCGTCAGTAACAGGTTGCTGTCGTTTGAGTTTAAATAAAAGTGAAGTATCATCTGCAAATAACACTATCTGTTGATTGTCATTAATAACATGAGGTAAATCATTTATATAAACGAGAAATAGAAATGGGCCAAGTATGGAACCCTGCGGAACACCCATAGTCACTACAGATCCCAAGGATCTCTGGCCATTTATATCAACTTTCTGAATCCTATTATCCAAATAAGAAATAACAAGATCCAGAGCAGTATTCCTAATTCCATAGTGATGTAACTTCCTGACCAATGTATCATGAGAAACACAATCGAACGCTTTTGATAGGTCACAAAAAATGCCTAATGCGTCGTGAAAATCGTCCCAGGCATTAAAAATATTTTCTAAAAGTTCAACCCCGGCATCGGTGGTTGAACGACCCCTTGTGAAACCAAATTGTTTCTTGCTTAACAAATTATTCATGCTAAAGTGAGTTTGCATTTGATCAAGTAGTAATTTTTCAAATATTTTACTAAACGTGGGTAGCACTGAAATTGGTCTAAAGTTAGTGGGGTCGGATGTGCTACCCGATTTAAACAACGGTATAATTTTACTACTTTTCATTAAATCAGGAAATACGCCACAGTCGATACATTTATTAAAAATTATGGCTAGTTCAGGTGCTACTATGGTAATTATAGATTTTGTAAGCTCAACCGAGTTACCCCAAAGATCGGCTGTTCTTTTAACATTAAGGGTATTAAATGTTTTTATAATAGTTATGTCATTAATATAATGAAATTTAAATATATTATTACAACAATCTATATTTTCTTTCAATAGTGATTCAGCAATAGTAGGGGACGAATTCAAAGATTTTGTGGTAGAGATTGGAATGTCAGTAAAGAATTTTTCAAAAGCAGTAGCTACTTCAGAATCTGATGTGATAGTCTTATTTTCAATAGCAAGGCTATAGTCCCTCGTTTGATGTTTAACTTTTCCAGTCTCCTTATTGATTAAGTCCCAAGTCGTTTTAATTTTATTACTACTATTTTTTATTTTAGAACTTATATAATTACACTTTGCTACATGACAAATCTTTTTAAATAATTTAGAGTATTTTTTTACATACTGACAAAAGGCATCACTCTTATTATAGTGTCTCTCCTCATACAAGTCATAAAGCCTTTTTCTACTTTTACATATACCAATAGTAGCCCATTCACTGAATGTTGTAGTTCCTTTAACAGAGATCTTCTTGGGGATAAAAATAGAATTAAACTCTGCACAATACATTTCAAAAAAGGAATTGTACAGCTGGTTAGGATTGTCACTGTACAATAAAGAGGGTAATTTACTTAAGAGTTTACTTTTGAAGATCTCCAAGCGACCTGCAGTTTTAGGTACCACAGTTATAACATTTTTTGCCATATTTTTACTTTCTTTCCGAAATGTAATTAACTGTCCACAATGATCCGAGTCTAGTTGATTAATAATTTGTTTAATATTTGGAACAATGTTAGTAAATATATTGTCTAGACATGTTGCTGATGTGGCAGTTATCCTAGTTGGCTCCAAGAAAATATTTTCAAGATTATAGGAGTTAAACAAATTTTTAATTCTAAGACACATGGAAGATTCTTCTAACAAGTTAACATTAAAGTCACCACATACAATAACATTTTTATTTAGTTTACAAATCTTTGCTAACACTTCATTCATGACATTTTCAAAAGAATCATATAGTGCCAATGGTGGTCTGTATACACTCAATACAACAAGCCGCTCTAACTCCAAACAGGCTATCTCAATTATCCGCTCAACAGAGAGGCTCACAATATCTTTCCGTTCTTTAAATGTAAATTGTTTGTTAATTAATATTAATGAACCACCGTGAATGGCATTTTCTCTGCAGAACGAACTACCCAACATATGATTATTGAAATTGAATAATAACTCATGGCTTTTAAGCCAGTGTTCTGTAATGCATAAAATGTCAATGTTATTACAGTTCATAAACAATTCAATTTCAAGGTTTTTACTGGAGATCCCCTGAATATTTTGATGTACTAATTTGATGTTCTTACATTTATTGATTAAATTAAATTGTGTATCAGTACCATTATCAAAGCAAGAGGTTGTCTCTATTGTCCTATGGTTTAATTTAAATTATTACATGTCAAATTTTTCAGATTACTATAATCTAAGTCATTTTTATTCTGCTCAATAAAAGCAGGTCTGTTAGCCAAATTCTTGGCTGATATAATAAAATAATAAGATAGCGCATTAGCTATCTGTCTCTTATAATATAAAGGCAGATAATATTTATCTCTTGTCAATAAATATTTTTTACTAACATAATTGTTAGTGTCTATTACATGAATTTTATTATTATTGCACGACATAGTGTGCATTGTCAAATTAAGGTTGTATCTTAAATTATTTTCTTCCGCTGGCAAACTTTTACTATAAGGAAATGTAAACATTACAATTTCTTTCACTGATAACGCATGCAATTTGTCAAAACATTGCACTAGCTGCTTTTTGTTTACATTGCCCCTGTTTCCTAAAAATAACACTAATTTTGTGTCAGGTGAGAATTGATTGTTGCAAATGCTCTTTACTATATTCTGATATGAGGCATTAGGCATACAGTTATTAAATACTAACTTTCCCAGGTCCATAGCAAGCAATTGACCCATGTCCTTGCCTATCTCATCGCAGTAAATGATAAAATCATGAGAGGTTTGTTTGGTTTTCATATGAACGTGGGAGCTGTTGGAACTGTTACTTGTATGTAAGCTATCACAAAGCATTGACTTGGGTGGTGTTTGTAATGAGGGTTCACTCACCAGCTGTGAGTCGCTGAGGCATGTACAAGAACATATAGTTGTATGGTTCTGCAAGGAATCAAACCTATCAGCATTATATTTACTTAACTCAATTAATTCTGTCATAGCTGTTGTGTGATCCTCAATTTCTTTTTGAGCGTTTTCATACCTGCTGGTCATTAATTGCAGGGAGGTGTGTAAATTGGAGATCTCCAAGTTCAGTACTTGTGTGTCCGCTTCATACTTATTCCTATTTTGTTCTAGTTGTAAGGCATAGATATCTAATTGCTCCGTTAAATCTAATTTTTCTTTTGTATTATTAACACATTTATTAAATACTTTTTGTTTATGAATTAATTTTTCTGTCTTATTTATGTACCTATTTATCCTAATATATTTCTTAAGTTTGTTTCTACTGGCCCCAGCAATTCTCCCTCCAGAGGTTGAGTTGATTGAATCCTCATTCGTAAGGTCTACTATTAAAGGGGAAGTATTGCTAGGGGCAACAGAAACAAGAGCGGGGGACTCATGCACAAGTTCATCAAATAGGTTCTGGGTTTTTTGTTCACTTTGAGCACGGGAGACCTCTTCCAGCTGCGAGATGTGATGATGAGCTTCTCGTAGTTCACATTGCAGTCCTGTGATGGTGTTTAAGGCCGTCTCATACTCTTCGCTACATTTAACAAACCCATCTACAATATCTTTTAAATAGTCCCGCTCATCAGTTAAAGTTAACAGCTGAGTATGTAATGCTGTTAACTCGTTTTTCAAAAATACGTTTTTATCTAGGATTTCCAACAGCTCCTTTTCGTTATCATCCCTCTCACGATTCAGCAAATCGCACCTCTCCCTTGCAATCTTTAATTCTTGCAGTGCCACTTGGAGTTTGGACTCCTCCTGGCGAGCTAAGCCTCTACGTGTCATCATTTTGTGGCGGTTTTTCTAGTGTCTGAGTTTAATGTAAAACTAAGACTAGAAGTGGTGTTATTCAAAGTGCAAGGGAAAAGATTGACAGCTTCGTACTTGGGTAACCGCACGATATACAAAGTTTTGAGGACCTACTTACCTCTGCTTTTACTGGAAAAACAGGGGAAACAGGCAAAAGAAAGTAATAACTTACCCAAATAGTATTATTACTGCTTTAAAACTTCCAAATACGAACAATAATTTCCAAAATCTAACGTGTGTCAAATATCTACCTACCTACTTTACGGTGAGCACTTTAGGTCTGTATTTCGTACAATAACTATTACTTACTATGTTTACGATTTAACAATAATAACACACTTAACTTTAATCACAATCTGCGATATTTAGTTGTTAAAAATAATAAATAAACATTTATCAATCAAGGACTGCGAAAATCAGCTGTTGGACCTAGGGTTGCCAGCGGAGAAAAAAAAGTTTAAAATGAAATTACACGGTAGGTATAACAAAACAATGTAATTGCGAAAATAATTAACAAAAATAAGCACAATATCGAATAGCTAAAAATCAACTTCAAATACTTCTACTGGTATTTCTTCATCATCTTGATTTGGAGTAGCATAACTTATAGATATAGAAGGCTGAGATAGATCATCAGTATCGTCAGACTTATTTGATTTTTAAAGAGTATTTAGAACTGCTTTCAATAGCAGTAATTACATTAGCCGGGAGCTCATAACTGTTGACAGTTTTTCTCCATTATCTTCAACTGATGTCTTATAAAAAGAATGTGATTGCGGGTGTTTACAGCTATTATCCCTGGCGAAGAGTATTTTTCACACTCAATAGACACATTTTCTCCAAAATGGTGTAGTTTGAACGAAGTCTTTGCTGTATTTCTTTTCCTAATTTAAAAGTGAAATTAATACAACTTTTTCTAACTGCAATGATTGCATTATTGGGTAAAGAGGTCTTTTGTACCCGTAATTCAAACAGATATCCTAAATATGGAAGTATGGAACCGGCTTCAAGTGGGTTTCTATTTGAATGGACAAATAATCTTTGTCAGGTGTTGCAGACGTCGGCATCTGTACCTACTCTATTGCAAATAGTTAATAGAACGAAGCAAATTCACATCAATAGTTGGGGATTCTCCAATATAGGTTTATAAAAGGTTTATATAAACTAAGACGTCTAATTACGTTTTGCTTGTGTAAGAAAAGGATAGTGTCATTTTCACTAAGCTGGGGAATTTATAGACAGCTTAAGAGAGTGCTGCCAATATGTGGACCGTTTATTTTGAAAGTGGTGTAAGTCCATTTTTGAGAAAAATGAGCTATCATGTAATTCATGCTTAATTTAATGTAATTTTTTTATATATAACTAGTCCGTGTTTAATTTCTCAAAAAAATCCCATGTTTTGTACAACTTAAAATCGGTCGGTAAATAAAATTGCATAATCATCGATTATGAAAGTGGTGTAAGTCCAATTGACAGAGGTAGGTGGCATAGCAGATGGATGCCGATCAGTGTTTTGTTATTTTTCATTTATTTTATACCAGCTGTGTCCCGCGGTTTCACCCGCGGACGATTAGGGGATCGCAAGAGGTGGCTTCATGCTGTTTGAAGCACATAAAAAATGTAACGACCCAAAGCCATGCTATTGCCTACAGTGACATGTGCACTGGGCAAAATCGAAATTTACAAATGGCATTGATGTGGTTGAAGGTTGTCCAGTCGGAAAACAGCATTGAGATAATTGACCACAAATTTTTACTCTCGGGGCATTCATACCTTCCGAACGATGCAGATTTTGGCGTCATAGAAATAGCATTGAGAAAAATGAATTTTGTGTACACACCACAAGATTACTATAATGTAATAGCGCAATGTAGAAAACAGGATAAATTCATTTTATATGAAATGAAACGGGAGAATTTCGTTTCAACAAAAAATCTCCAAATTGCAATTAAAAAACAGTAAAAAAAAACCTAATGGGAACAGGTCAATTGTTTGCAAATATGTTGGTTGAGGTTCCTCAAAATTGCACCATACCATTTTTTATAAAACAACGATGACGGACGCAGAATTTAAAATTATCAATTTATTACCTCTACGTCCTGGAAGACCGTTAAAATTTGAAAAAATCGCCCTGGAGCCTTTGTACCAAAGTGCCAAACCTATTACGTACGAAAAATATAAAGACATGAAGCAGCTACTACCTTATATACCTCCGGTGCATCATGTATATTTTGAAACACTACCACATGCAGAGAATAAGTAAATTCTTGTAATCAGTATCTTGTAATGACAATGTAATTGCCGTCTAAAATAAAATTTTATGTGTTGTTATACGTATTTGTAAACAAAATTATATTAAAATGAAGTATATTTTAAGCGATATTTGATTTTTCAAAATTGAAATTAAACGATTTTTACAATTGTCTAATTTTGAAAGTGGTGTAAGTCCATTCACAGCACATAAATATGTGTTATCCTAGTCTAATTAGCCAAAAACAAATTTATATAAACAAATTAAATGTTGATAAAACAATAGAAACAATGCCAGACCTCATATGATTTGCCTGTATTTTTAAATCAACAAATATAGTAACCTTTAATTTTCTCGAAACAATAGAAAATGGACTTACACCACTTTCAAAATAAACGGTCCATGTATCTTCTTTTTTTCGAGAATCGATAAATATCACTAAAAATCATCAAATATTTTTTAGTGATTTTTATTTCAGAATATGTATCACTATCGTACTCCAAAAATTCACTAAATCTAGTGATAAAATCACCAAAGTGGCAACGCTGGACGGCGTACTGTAACAGTACCTATTACCCGGCCATCTGAGCACATTTACCATAGTAATGTATATATTTTTTTACACCATCAGAAAGTAGAGAATTTAATGAACAAGAAGCCAACAGACTTTTTTAAAAAAGCTCATATTTTGACATGAGAATTTTCGTTTGAAAATTAGGCTGCTTTTTCGATATTAAGTCAAAATAAGGTGCAAAAATAAATATTTTAAATCAAAAAAATTACAGTGTATTTGGGATACAAAAAGGTAAGTTTTCACCAAATTTCGTGAAAAAAAATGATTTATTATAATAGATAAAAATAAAAACAAAAAACTTGGTTATTTGAATTTTTCTCATATATTTTGAGGTTATGTGAAGAAAGTGTGTATACAAAAGTTGTAGATCTTTTTATTACCTACAACTTTGCGATTTAACTTTTTTCCATAGGACTTGTAGTTTTTCCGGAAATCGAGATAAACCGTTTTTTACCCTTAAAAGCCCCCCCCCTTCCCACTTCCCGACCTCAGATCGCCGGTAATTTATTTTTCCTATCAATTTTGTTGTATTCTCTTCCTTTTACAATGGGTTTGATTCTACTATAAATTTGTTTCTATTTTTACCATTTTCAACCGGATAATCACCGGTCTATTATCCAAGGATTTGAATTTGATTCAACATACCTTCGAAATTAATGTATGCAGATTTTCTTTTCACACATAGGTGGTACAGTAGCTGTTTAATGAATTATAATCCCCAAAATATACCAGTGAGGCTAGGCGTCCGTATGAACTAGGACCGTCTTCATTCATGTCAACTTGGGAGAATTATTTTGATTCTGAGCATTACCTACATTAAAAATAATAATATCAGCCGTGTATTATACTGTCCCATTGGTGGGCATGCGCTTCCTCCACAAATGATCAATGAGAGATATTAGCCCTTAGTCTACCACGCTAACTTATTGAAGTTTGTAAGACTTCACGTAATTTCGAAATTCTTAATTCTCATGTAGATATGCAGATTTGTGCTCGATGTTTCCTACACTGGTAAATCAAGCGATAACCTGCGTATTTTGTCGCGACAGTCCATACTACTATTAACTGAGCTATCGCTGCTTTAATTGAAATCATTTTGTTTTAGGTGAATGTGCTCCAACTCTGGCACCATGGAAGCCACTGAGCGAAGTCACCACAATAGAAACATCACAGCACCACCCTGATCTCGAAGGCCATTCCATCTACGAGATTAACGACATAGTACATTTCGAAGATAATGACATAGTCATGAGAGACGCGAAGAGTTACCACGATCATAATAAACTTGAGAACTCCATCGATCCACTGAGCACTTATGGTGTACCGAAAATAGATACAATCATTGACGATGAGAGAGATGGGAAAAGGGAAGAAAAAGAAGCTTGTGAATGCCAACATGGAGGTGGATGTGTGAACAAGGTGTGCTTGTGTCCACTTGGATACGCGGGGCATAAATGCGAGATAACACTGGATTTGAAGGTAAGACTTTTTTGAAATGGAATAACGCTGTAGATAGGGTATTTTTCATAAATGGCTTGCGTTTGGCCATTTTTAATTTACCTTTTTGCTTTTTTGCTTGCCTATCTCTTCTATTATGTATGCCTAAAGCATAAATGCGTTGGATCGACTAAGTACGATTTAGCGAACATTTTAGTTCGAGCCGAGATGGAGGAGACCACGAAGCTGCGGCTCCGCCACCATATATTACCACCATCATATATCATATATCACCAGGCATCCGTTTATTTGCGCTGCCGATTATACATTTCAGCAGCGTGAACTGGTTACGGTGTCATAGTGTCTCAGTAAGATAAATAGACTTCATGCTGATGTTTTAAAGCTAAAATATCGAATTTACTACTCCGCTCATAACTAGAGTAGTTTGTTGTTTGGTTCCACAGACATAATATCCTTTAAAAACATTTAATTTCCAGGTGCCACGGTTCAACGGTTCATCATATCTGCGTTTGCCTGGATTGGGAAATACAGCCCAATCCTGGCTTGATATACAGGTAACGTTTTCATTTTATTGTAAACTAGGTTTTGTTCGTGTGTTTCTGTTATTAATTTTTTTTTAAATTAAGTGGTAAATTAAAATTTGAGTGGTAGAGCCACGCCGTAGACAGTTTTTCTACAGCATGAATGGGCTGGCTCAACCAGGTCGTTACCACTGTCTCACAAAACCGACGTAAAGTAGCGGCTTGCTGCTGCGTCTCGTACGGTGAGTGAGATATCCGGAAGCCCAAATCCCCTCTCCTTCCCAATCCCTAATTATCCCTTTCCTTTAAGGTCGGCAACGCGCCCACGACTCTTCTGGTGGTGGGCGTACATGGGCGATGGAGATCACTTACCATCAGGTGACCCACTTGCTCGTTTGTCGGACTATGCTATAAAAAAAAAGTAGAGTTACTTCACTTACCCGGTGCAAGTAGTATAAAACAAAGTCGCTATATGCGTCTGTCTGTCTGTTGCCCCGATGATTTCACTTAAACTACACAACGGATTTTGATGCTGTTTTCACTATTATTTAGACAATATACTCCAGAAGGTTTATATGTATGTATATTACGCTATAACCTATGGAACTAGGGCAGTAACATGCCTACGGTGAAACTGCGATGGATAGTAAACAATAATAAACTATGTAAATAATCATATCGATTCGTTGATACGCTGAAGCAGGACAAACCAATAAAGACACTAAGGGCCTGGCCACAGTTTCTAGCGGTGCGGGTGGCGGTGCGGCAGGAGGCGCGGCGGGCGGCGAGATTTGCGATGCTATGCCACAGCTAAACTAGTAGCGACCGCGCTGGACGTATTTAGAGAACGGCTACTTTGCTGTGGCCGCCTCGATACTCGCTAGCACATTTGTTTGACTCGCACACCGCGCAGCCCGTCGCCGCCGCCTGCCGCGCCTCGCTCGCCGTGCCGCAGATCGCGCCGCTATGCGCGTCGCCCGTAGCTATGGCATACTTCATATTGTCGAATCTATTTGTTTTCGCCGCTCACCGCTTGCCGCGCCGCACGCCGCGCGTCGCGCTTAGCTGTGGCCACGCGGTTAGGCCGCGGACTCGAAGTCAGCGGGTGCGGGGCGGCGGCGGCGGCGGCGCGGGTGCGGCGGAGATCCGGTCTCGAAGTTAGCGGGCAGATCGCGCGGCACGACGAGCGGTGTAGTGTTGTACTATGAGAAATTAGTGTCTGTTCGCGAACGAAATTGATGTGAATATGATGTTCCATATAAAAATCATTGAAATAATTTGCTCCACCACGTCGGCGGGAATTTTTGAAAATACACAGCACTACGTCAATGCAGACGCGCAGGCGCCGCTTGTACGTCGCTCCTCGCGCCCGCGCCGCGCCGCTGCCAGTGATGCCAACTTGGGGGTTTTCTCCCTAAATTTAGGGAGAAAAAATCTCGACAGGGAGTTTTTTAGGGGGAATAATTTTTTGGGGGTATTTTTAGGGATAAAATTATAATAATTGAATTTACATTTCATTGTTTGTAGGATTTAAAAATACAATTGTATTATTTAATATTACTGAATAACTATTCTTATTTATTTCATTATATTGAAAATAATATACTTGTGTCACCATCAGGGGGTTTTACTTTGAATTTAGTGGGTTTTGAAATTGCTTTACGGGGAAAGTTTTCAAACAGTTGGCGACACTGGCCGCTGCTTTCGAGACCGGGTCCATTTAAATCTATGCATTTGAACGCGCCGCACCCGCGCCGCGCCGCTTGCCGCTGACTTCGAGTCCGCGGCCTAACGCGTTGACATTATAGGTTAATGATTATACCTACCTCATTACGGTAATACTACATAATCAAACACCTTTTTGAAATTATGCAAAAGTTTCAAAGCAAACATTACTTTTACATTTCCTTTTGCAAACTCACTAAACAGAATAAAAAAAAAAAACTTCATAAATTAGAAAAAAACTTTGGAGCTGCTTCTTAAAAGCCTTTGGACAAGTACTCGAATTGTGGGGGACATTTTGTTAATTATGATAGATTAAAAAGCCCATAAAAATATAGTGAGTTTTAAAGTGATAATGTGCAGTTACAATATATGTAAGACTACGCCAGTATCCCCGAAGGGGTCGACAGAGGTGCGATTGGTACACCCGCAACGTTGTCAATTATACAGGGTTAATTTTAAAACACCAGCAACCTCGCAGGACCAGATAGCTGACCCCATACGGAACAACTTTTGTTCTACGAGTTTGTATATAACTCAATATATTTAAAAAAATATATTGATAATTGCTGGTGGGAGGATACTTGTATCCGACCGGATAGCGACCACCGTACACTGGTGCTAAAACCTGCCATAGTGGCCCACCTTGTGTGGGTCGCGTTCCAGGGTCAGCCAGTGTATATCCGGTTCTCCCCAGGGGGCTTGCCCCCTGATCCTAACCCTATTCCCATCCCTTTTTCCTTCCCCTCCCTCTTGGCCCTTTGGTAGGCCGGCATGATCTTGCCGACCAACGATGGACACATTGTTTATCGTTGGTCGACAATATTCTTGGATTGCGCTACACTTAACATCAGGTGTAGCGTAGTCACTTTTCCGAGCCAGGATAAAAAAAAAAAAAAAAAAAAAAAAAATGATTGTACAAGTTTTTGTTGTGTCGTATTTTTCTTCGTAGCGTTCGGCGTGCGCGCGCGACTCAAAGAAGCCGCTCAGCTGGCTCGGGCGATGACCTTCAACGCTAGCACGGTTCCCCACGCTTCGCATGTTTGCTTACGTAATCTGCGATGCGTGTAGGTAACATTCAAGACGGAAATGAAATGAATACTTATTTTTGTATGAAAATAAAATCTAACAAATTATCAAAAGTCGTAGAACAAAAGTAGTAGCTTATAACCTTAGGTATCTACCCCTGCGAGGTTGCTGGTGTTTTAAAAATAACCCTGTATTTCCCAAGTACTTTATTTATTCTTATTTAATTATAATCATATTTTATAAGCGGCGAGTCTATTGCTATATCGGGCACAAATTCCGGGGTTTGAATCCGAAGTTGGGTTATCACAATTAGTGTTCAGTAACATGGGCTTATGAAAACTCAAATGAGACTAGTGGTTACCCTGTGATTAAACTGTTGTTTGGTAGCAGAAATTAACTAGACACGGCGACGACAAACTTTATTCCGACAGTCACCAATACGAATTTCAAAATCCGATTTATCATTCATCCTATTTCTATAATTCCTAAATATCAATATTCATAACGTTTAAAATTACTATTCTCAAAATACCGAGTTTCAATAGATCGAATAACAATAATTCCGACTTATGATACATAATTCGAAACAAAAAATACGAATTCAACAATAGAGCGGATCTGGCGCTCGGCGGCCGCTGCCGCGGCATGCTCGTTACGCTCGCTCGTCTTCGCGCTTTAATGGTCACAGTTCTAACCTAACCTAGCCCAAATGATTCAACAACAATAGAGGGATCTGGCCTTAATTGCCACTTTTCTTACCTAACCCCAAAGAATTCAATATCAGTAGATGGTACCCGACGCAGGTATCTAAATATATAAAACTCAAAGGTCACTGACTGACTGACTAACATAGTGATCTATCAACGCACAGCCCAAACCACTGAAGGGATCGGGCTGAAATTTGGCATGCAGGTAGATGTTATGACGTAGGCATCCGCTAAGAAAGGATTTTGATAAATTCTACCCCCAAGGGGATAAAATAGGGGATGAAAGTTTGTATAAAAATCACGCGGGCGGAGCCGCGAGCAAAAGCTAGTAAGTTTATAAGAAAAGAAGAAAACACAAAAAAAATAATACACAAATATTAATAACAAAGTAGACGTTTTTAGACAACATTATACATTACTTATAGATTTTGAATATATATGCGTAACTGTATATTATACTAACTGAATCAGAATAAGAAAATAAATTTTAGCAGTTTATTCGGAGTATTGAAAATCGGAATGTCGTTTTTCGGACCGAGAACCCATCGAGCAATTGATTTTTCGAAGTTATAAAAATCGGAAAACAAACAAATCGCATTTAATTTATGACTTCGGTAAAATAAGTTTAGTAAATTTTAAAAATATACATTTTATTTTAATCATTTTAATTCTGAGGCATTATGAAATTCGGACTTTTTAAAAATCGGAACATCGAAATTCGGAATAAAATATTTCGGAGTATTTGGGTGATCCCGGTATCTAAGCAAGCGCTCCCTTACGTACAAGGGCCTACCTAACCATGGTAGGTTGGTAGGTAGGTAATTGTGGTGGTAGGAAAATTGATCATGCCTGTAATCCCCTCAGCACAGCCTACCTACCAGTCCTACCGCGTACGCATTACTGCGCCACCGAAGCAGTCCAATATTTAGCCAGTAATGGATCCAATTTAAATAATAAACGATATGTACTATCATCATCATCATCAGCCACAAGACGTCCACTGCTGAACATAGGTCTCCCCCAAAGATTTCCAGACCGACCTGTTGGAAGCGGCCTACATCCAGCGATCTTTATCAGGTCGTCTGTCCACCTTGTAGGTGGACGTCCAACGCTGTGCTTGCCAGTACGTGGCCTCCATTCCAGAACCTTTTTTTTAGATATGTACTAATAGAGCCATAAATCTGGTAATGTTTCAGATAACTTTAAAGCCAACGAATGGAGATGGTCTGCTGCTATACAGTTCTGAGCACGCGAATGGTGATGGCGATTACTTCTCACTGCACCTCCGAGATTACTTCGTGGAGTTTGCCTTCGACCTTGGCTCAGGGGTAGCCGTCGTCAGGTATGAATAAAAAATAACACACAGCCATTACATTACGTGACATGTGTGATGGGACACGACGCCCAATTCCAATTTAAAGTAACTGGATCAAACAAACTTATTTGTCTTTAAATCGTTTAATGAGTAAGGCCACAAGAACAACACTAACGATGTTTCGGAAATGAAAGAAAAGAAAGAAAAGAAAGAAAGAAAGAAAAATTTATTATTGGACAAATATAGACACAGAATGACTTTTTTTTGACTTCCAATGCTCACTTGTCTAAGAAAAAGAATGACGAAACTCAGTCATATTTGGATCTTTTGATTTTCCTCATATCTATCAACACATCTTTTTAGATATTGCCCGTTATGCAATCGAAGAGTCATAAAGATTTGATACAATATCACACACATGTATTAAGAATATACACATAACTTCGAAAAGTCAGATGTGCTTGTTCTGGGGGAAAGAAAAAAGAAAGAAAGAAAGAAATAATTTATTTGAACACTAACCTAAGACATGAAAAGTTAAAAAGACTTTCTTATGAGAATATGCATTATTCACAAATTTAAGATTAAGGAAAGAATAATAAATTCAATCATGTGTCTTGTGACAACATAAACTAGGATGGCCACAGGCATACCCTCTACTCCACAAGGTACCATCTGTGTCTCAAGTTAGGCCAAACAGGCCTCAGGCTCAGCATGTGCCAAGTAATTAAAACTACCTGGCGCTGGTATTCTGCGAGGGCCTTTCGAATGTCACACGGATGCCAACAGATAGTCCGGCAATAGAACCGTGTGAGAAAAAAAATATTTTTAATAAATTAATTAAAAGGTAAACTATATGATAGGATAACTATAGGATATGATATGAATATCATTGACCATTTGTGCAGGTCGTCACGTCCACTAGGACCGAACAAGTGGCACAGTGTGTCCGTAAGCCGGTGGGGTCGCCGCGCCACCCTGCGCGTCCGGACCCACGGAGACGGTGGCGGCGGGGGCGGAGGGAGCGGAGGGGGCGGAGGGGGCGGAGGGGGCGGCGGGGGCGGAGTGGGCGGCGGGGGCGGAGCGGGCGGCGGGGGCGACCCGTGGCGGTGGTCGCGGGTGGTGGCGCGGGGAGCGGCGCGCTCGTTGTCTCTACACCAGCCGCTGTCGCTGGGCGGAGCTCCTCACCCACTGCCGCCGCGGCTGGCGCTCGCCACCTCCTTCAGTGGATGTGTGGGACAGGTTGGTACATGCGCTCGCTGTCTCTACACCAGCCGCTGTCGCTGGGCGGGGCTCCTCACCCACTGCCGCCGCGGCTGGCGCTCGCCACCTCCTTCAGTGGATGTGTGGGACAGGTTGGTACATGCGCTCGCTGTCTCTACACCAGCCGCTGTCGCTGGGCGGAGCTCCTCACCCACTGCCGCCGCGGCTGGCGCTCGCCACCTCCTTCAGTGGATGTGTGGGACAGGTTGGTACATGCGCTCGCTGTCTCTACACCAGCCGCTGTCGCTGGGCGGGGCTCCTCACCCACTGCCGCCGCGGCTGGCGCTCGCCACCTCCTTCAGTGGATGTGTGGGACAGGTTGGTACATGCGCTCGCTGTCTCTACACCAGCCGCTGTCGCTGGGCGGGGCTCCTCAGCCACTGCCGCCGCGGCTGGCGCTCGCCACCTCCTTCAGTGGATGTGTGGGACAGGTTGGTACATGCGCTCGCTGTCTCTACACCAGCCGCTGTCGCTGGGCGGAGCTCCTCACCCACTGCCGCCGCGGCTGGCGCTCGCCACCTCCTTCAGTGGATGTGTGGGACAGGTTGGTACATGCGCTCGCTGTCTCTACACCAGCCGCTGTCGCTGGGCGGAGCTCCTCACCCACTGCCGCCGCGGCTGGCGCTCGCCACCTCCTTCAGTGGATGTGTGGGACAGGTTGGTACACGCGCTCGCTGTCTCTACACCAGCCGCTGTCGCTGGGCGGAGCTCCTCACCCACTGCCGCCGCGGCTGGCGCTCGCCACCTCCTTCAGTGGATGTGTGGGACAGGTTGGTACATGCGCTCGCTGTCTCTACACCAGCCGCTGTCGCTGGGCGGAGCTCCTCACCCACTGCCGCCGCGGCTGGCGCTCGCCACCTCCTTCAGTGGATGTGTGGGACAGGTTGGTACATGCGCTCGCTGTCTCTACACCAGCCGCTGTCGCTGGGCGGGGCTCCTCACCCACTGCCGCCGCGGCTGGCGCTCGCCACCTCCTTCAGTGGATGTGTGGGACAGGTTGGTACATGCGCTCGCTGTCTCTACACCAGCCGCTGTCGCTGGGCGGGGCTCCTCACCCACTGCCGCCGCGGCTGGCGCTCGCCACCTCCTTCAGTGGATGTGTGGGACAGGTTGGTACATGCGCTCGCTGTCTCTACACCAGCCGCTGTCGCTGGGCGGAGCTCCTCACCCACTGCCGCCGCGGCTGGCGCTCGCCACCTCCTTCAGTGGATGTGTGGGGCAGGTTGGTACACGCGCTCGCTGTCTCTACACCATAGCTGTATCTATATCTGTGCATGATGGTGGGAATGCCAAGTGATTCTAAAATGTTTACTGTATTCTCTGAACTATAAAGGCGTTCATACGAGTGGAGACGCGACCAACAAACCGTTTTATACTCATACATATTGGCATTGCAGTTGGTGATAAACGACGAAGAGTTATCGGTGGTGTCATCAGCTCTCAGCGGACTCAACGTCGACAACTGCGACGAGCCCGACGCATGCACGTATGTACTGGTGTTTTTTTTATAGCATAGGCTGGCAAACGAGCAAGTGGGTCACCTGATGGTAAGTGATCTCCACTGCCCATGTACGTCCACAATACCAGAGGAATCATGGGCGCGTTGCCGACCTTAAAGGAAAGGGATGATTGAGGATTGGAAAGGGGAGGGGGATTTGAGCCTCCGAATATCTCACTCACCGTACGAAACGCAGAAGCAAGCCGCTACTTTACGTCGGTTTTCTGTGAGACAGTGGTAACGACCCGGTCGAGCCGGCCCATTCATGCTATAGACAAAACTGTCTACAACGTAGCTCTACTACTCGACGGATATGTCCTGCAAACGAAAAGGCATACTGGTGGTAAGTGATCTCCACCCTCCATGAACTCAATATCCCATAAGAGGCATAACAGTGTTGCCGACCTTAAAGGAAAGGAATGGGTATTGAGAAATAATCATATCATAAGCTGCTACTTCTCGTCGGTTTTGGCGTTTTCCGGTGAACTGAGACAGTGGTCCCGTCTTAATCGAACCAATAGCAGTGCTTTGTAATTCAAAGTTCTGTGTGGTGTTGCTTCTGTTTATGGGCAGGCGTAGCGCTTACCATCGGGCGAGCGACTTGCTCGTTTCGTAATTCAATTAAATAAAATAAAAAAACAATCAATTTAAGATACCGGCTTTTCAGGCTTAGATTTTATTTGTACATATTTATAAGTAGATAAAAATAAAATCTACAATATGCCCAACTTGGTCGGGCTAAAGTTAGTTATAGCCGCGACGCCGCTAATGATTAACTTCAAGACGGCTAAGTTATTTCTTTTTAGAACATAATCTGGCTTACGAGCTGCTGTGTCACCTGACGGTGAGTGGTCTTCACCACCGTGTAGATGTGTGATCTCGACTGCATCAGATCCAATTCCAATAAATGTTGGGTTTTTTTTTATCCGAGCACGGCAAAGTGACTGCACTACACCTGATGGTAAGCCCAGTGAAGTCCAAAAAACCAGCAACCACTGATAAACAATGAGTTTATCGGTGGTCACCAGCATCATGCCGGCCTGTATAAATACTTCTTCCCTCTTCGGAGAGGGAAGAAGCAAATCGAGGGGCCTGCGACAGGACAGGCGGATGACCGATGTAGGCACAATAATGTACCACTGTACCCGCCCCAGCCAACCATCAAGTCATGTCGCAAGCCCCTTGGGAGAACCGGATATATACTGGCTGACCCTGGAACGCGACCCACACAAGGTGGGTCACTATGGCAGGTTTTAACACCAGTGTACGGTGGTCGCTATCCGGTCGGATACGAATATCCTCCCACCAGCAAACCGACGTCTGACGTAGATGGAATACAATTTGTATAAGGGATTGCTTCTTAGACTTAAAAATAGTATTGTAACAACGTAGGGAACGGCTTGAAATTATTATTGGTGTAACGAACGGCGGTAACCGGTTACCAATAAACGAACCGCTTGCTCGTCTGGCTATCAAAAAGTTACTGGAATAACGGTACTTGTAGGTAGCTCAAGATTTACATCATAATCAATATTTCAGTGGCAACCTCTGCAAAGAAACACTTAAGCCGCTCCCGGAATACCAGCAAAATTTAACCGAACACGATATCCACCACACAATAGTAGCCAAAAAGGGAATAATGAATAAATACCACAAGAAAACAAAGAAGCACACACACACGCACGTTATACAGAAAAAGAAATTCGTGAAAAAGTACCAACATCACAACGAAGTGGAGAGTAGAGGCACGGACAAACCGCACGGCCGGACGTACATGCAACTCAAGTATATGAACACCAATGAGATCAACTGGGGTGATACCAACACGTACCCCAGCTTCAGTGGCACCGATAGCTTTATACATATCGATGATGACGAGACGGTGAAGCGGTGAGTTATTATTTTTATAGAAACTCACTTACTGGCTGTATGTATTTTTACCTTTGCTAGAAAGAAATAAAAAAAGAAATGGTAGTTTTTGCAGGAATTAGCGATTCAGTAGTTTGTTTATAATAAATCCCGTAAATAATAAATAAGAGTTTTTCATCGATGATTGACACGGTGAAGAGGTAAGTGATTTTTTTTATATAACGATGTGTTATTTGGCTTTATAAAGTTCCCTTTGCTAGGAAGAAAACTAAAAAATAGAGATGATAGTTCTGGTGGTGATTTTGTCTGTCAATTTTGTATATGGGTCAAAAAAGGGGCCAAATAAATGATTTACTTCCTTTCTTTCTTTTAAATACCGGGTGTAAGGGGATCGCTTCCGAAGCCGAAACCATAATAAAACACTTTCAAAACGAAAATGGCTATCCCTTTGCAGTTTATTTGCCATTTTTGAAACGTAAGCCAGCAATGTAAAGCGTACTAATGCTAACACGGGATGTAGACATTAACGCGTCGCACGGCTGATTTCGAACGTCACCCGATTCCCTCCTAAAGGGAGGGACGTCCTAAACAAGACTTGTGAAAAATAAAAAAAAATGTAGTATCTAGTCTGTAATCACCAGCACTACAACCTGTTTTAGTTTTAAGAAGCTATTCCCATGGCTGTTTCCTTTAGTCTATATACAGATAGATTTGCTTATCAACATGGGCGCCGGCAGAATTACTTTCAGGGAGGTGCATCTGCATCTACCACATTATACTATTAAATAATACAAAATATAGAATTATACATGTTTACTAGCTGTCCCTCGCGGCTCCGCCGCGTGATCTGCTTTTTCCGGGATAAAAATAGCCTAACAGTGGCGCCATAAAATAAAAATGATTAAATTACTAAAATGGCTATTAAAAAATAGGTATATATATAATAAGGTAACTAACATTGTGACACGAGAATTTTATATATAAGATGATGTAAATAATGTCAAATTCAAATCGCGCGGGTATTTGATTGAACATGTTTCGGTAATCGAAAGCATACTTAATCTCTGTAGTCGATGGTTGGCGTTGATGCTCGGGGAATCCCCGCTGCCTGCTGACATATACCCATGCTTATCAATATTGTTCTAGAATGCGCGCAAGATAACTCTGCGCGCGGCCGCAATCGGAACTAATTAATGTGCCGCCATCTTGCCATTTACGTAACGTGTCAAGAGAGTTGTGTTCCGAGCTTTTATTCGTTTTTTCGGAACACACGTAGAGTGCACTAGGTATAGAATAGCCATTACAATAATAATATTTTTGATTTATCACATCACAAAGATTAATTTGTAAGCAAAAACGTATGTGTAAAATTAATGATATTTCCTGTTTATTGTTTCCTAAAATATATTTGTTTAATTGATAATAAAGAATATAAGGAAATCTCATATAAAATTCCAACATAACACGTTGTAATTATAAAACATATTCCCCTTTATAAACATATTTTAACGGCTATTTTACTTTAGTCACAATATTTTGTATTAGAAATATTATTAGTGTGATGTATATTTTAGTGTACGTTTGGTCTACGTTTTGGAACTTCGTCGCTTCGTATCGTTTTATAAAATAACCCCTCTAAATATTGGTAATGCCATGTCCATTACACATACACTCGGTATATGTGTTATCGGTAGGTCCCGCGTAGCCGAGAGGACGTCTGGGTTGGTAACACCGCTTTATCTGTTTCTGCCGCCAAACAACAGTGTGTAAGCACTGTTGTGTTTCGGTTTGAAGGACATTGAAGCCAGTGAAATGCCTGGGCGTTATGAGACTTAATATCTTATGTCCCGGAGTGACGAGCGCCGTTCAATGTCATGCCGTGCTTTGCAATTCAAAGTTCTGTGTGGTGTTGCTTCTGTTTCAGGCGAGCGACTTACTCGTCTCGTCATTCAATCAAATAAAAAAAAATTGGCAGTCACAGGGACTGCCGATAAGAGTGAAAACTTATAACTTAAGTATATTTATTTCGTACTCACTATCAATTCAACTCGACTCGACTCGACTCGGACTGATGGACTGACTGTATAGCTACAGATACTTCTCATAAGATTTCACCCATCCAAAAACCGCGTAACGCGCACAGCACACGGTCAGGTATATTATACGATGTGTTTACAGTCTGAATTAACCACTCGATTTTTAAATAAATAATAGTCGATCAATTTCAAGGTGGTTACAAAATTAAAGGTGTTCTAGAATCTGTAGGGTGCTCTCTCGAAAGCCAATTGAAAGTCAGAAGTTGTAAAGAAAAATCTCACTGCACAAAAGAAATGCACTTTCTTTTATATTAGAATGCAAAGGATTTAAAAAAATCATATTCGTAATTTTTTGTATGTTTTTACGATTTTGGACCAAAAAATAAATTCTCCGTTGAAACAACTCCATTTGATCGATTATTTATTAAAAATCGAGTGGGCCACCTCAAAATGTTGAGTAAAATTTTTTTTTTTAAATATTTTCTTTTTTCATAATGTACAAATGCCTACTACCCCCATGCTAAGGAGAAATAAAAAAAAGAAGTGTGTGTGTGCAATTCACACACGGCAGAAGTAAAACTTCAGATAAGTAGCCTACAAGAGAATGAGATAAAAATAGAATATCAGTGGTATTAGGATAGTTAAAAGGTTTATTATTTTTATAATACTTTTACCAAGATTAAAAATTATTTAAAATTTTAATGCGAAATATTACATCCTACTAATATTATAAATGTGAAAGTTTGTTTGTTTAGATGTTTGGATATTTGGATGTTTGTCCATCAATCACGATGAAACTACTCAACGGATTTTGATGAAATTTGGTATATAGATAGGGTATCAGCTGACTTGGGTGATAGGCTACTTTTTACCCCGAAAATCAGAAAGCAGATCACGCGTGCGGAGCCGCGAGCAAAAGCTAGTTTCATATATTTGCATACTTGAGATCTTGTTTCTCTCCAACCTGTTTAGTGACCAACTTTTTTCGTTTCATCAAATTTTCAAATCACAACGATTCTAAAGAAGTTTCACTTCAATAACCCGAATATCAAAAAATGTAGATGGCGCTAAACTTAACTTTACACAACACAATTATTTACAATTATTAATTACAATTTGCAATACTTTATTTTTTTTTATATAATATTGCATTGTCATCGGTCCTTGATAGGTATGCTAAATTTCAATTTAATCCGACGTTTTAAAGGAGGTCAAAATCAGGTTCAAAGACAAGTTACAGACAAACCTACCAACCTACCAACATACATACGTCCGAAGCTAATAAAAGCGTGTTTTTTTTTTGTGGGGCTCTATGCCCCACTCTCGTCCCTCTGATATTATTTTTCAGAGTTTTTACCCATCTGTAAATTCTCAACATTTTTTATTATAAAAACCCCGTAGTAATGCAAGAGTAAAAAAGTATATATACAAAATACACAAGTAACAAAAAATAAAAGAAATGCACACATTATAGTGTTTGTCTGCATTAATACGGCTATAAAGAGTACAGAGACATTAAAAATTTAATTTTACACAATAAAAACATACAATTGTAAAAACAGATCACACATCTTGTGATTGTCAGTGTCTCTGTACTGTCCTGAAAAATCATTCGTCCGACAACTACACAGTAAAACAAATTATAAAATCATTATAAGTATGCCAATAAAAACACATTCTTAGAAAAGAAGCTTAAACAGTCACAGTGCATACTTATTACTAAAACACAGTTTTTACACAATTTATAATAGCGTGTTAAAACGTGTGCGCGTTGTCCGAGGGCAGGCTCGTGAGCGACTCGCTCGACATCAACATGCGGTTCCGGAGCGAGTCTGGAGCGAGTGGGCTGCTCGCGTGGAGCGGGCGGGCGAGCCGGGACTTCCTCTCGCTGGCTGTCGAGGACGGCGTGCTCGTGTTCAGGTGAGCGCCGCCTATACAGGGTTAATTTTAAAACACCAGCAATCTCGCAGGACCAGCCCCCCGACCGCCTATTCAAAGCGATAGCAATGCGCGATAGCGATGACAATGTATTGTCTTAATTACTTAAAAATTAACGATCTTAATTACTTAAAAATTGACCGAATGATTTATCCATTACATTTGACAGTAAACAGACACTAATTTTTAAGTAATTAAGACAATACATTGTCATCGCTATCGCGCATTGCTATCGCTATCGCTATCGCTTTGAATAGGCGGTCGGGGGGCTGATAGCTGACCCCATACGGAAGATCTTTTGTTCTACGAGTTTGGATTTAACTCAATATATTTAAAAAAAAAATGAATTTACAAGTTTTTGTTGTGTCGTGTTTTTCTTCGTAGACTGCGGCGCGACGCGGCGTGCGCGCGCGACATCACAGGCGCCGCTCAGCTGCTCGGGCGTTGACCTTCAAAGGAGCTAGCCCGGTTCCCCACGCTTCGCGTATTTGTTTACGTAATCTGCGATGCGCGTTGTAATATGCACGACGGAAATTAAATGAATACTTATTTTTGTATGAAAATAAAATCTAACAAATTATCAAAAGTCGTAGAACAAAAGTAGTAGCTTATAACCTTAGGAATCTACCCCTGCGAGGTTGCTGGTGTTTTAAAAATAACCCTGTATATCATCATCATCATCCACAGGACGGCCACTGGGAGTTTTGGCGGGAATTCTGACAGTGCAGTTCATCGCTTATTTTAATTTATTTCATAAACTTGTTTAGAGTTTACAAGAACGATGAAACACGGGTGCGGTCGATTTCAAGGTCTTGTCGGAGTTTTGGTGTTAACTCCTTTCAGTACGATGCTTAATTCATTTATTTCAATGTTTCCATACACTGTTCATCACCGTCAATGTTTATTGAACAAATCCACACCACTTTTATACAACAAACACAATTCTAAACTAGTTTATGAAATAAATTAAAATAAGCGATGAACTGCACTGTCAGAATTCCCGCCAAAACTCTCGGAACTAAATCTATCTTCATCATCATCAGCCACAGGACGTCCACTGCTGAACATAGGCCTCCCCCAAAGATTTCCAGACCGACCTGTTGGAAGCGGCCTGCCTCCAGCGACTTCCTGCGACCTTTATATCGCTAACTTATATTACAAATGCTAAAGTGAGTGACGCAGGCCAAAGCGATGTATTTTTTATAGCGTAGGCTGGCAAACGAACAAGTGGGTCACCTGGTGGTAAGTGATCTCTACAGCTCGTGTACGCCCACAATACTAGAAGAAACATGGGCGCGTTGCTGACTTTAACGGAAAGGGATAATTAGGGATTGGGAAGGGGACGGGATTTGGGCCACCGGATATCTCACACACCGTATGAAATGCAGCAGCAAGCCGCTACTTTACGTCGGTTTTCTGTAAGACAGTGGTTGCGACCAAGGGAGGGGGTGCACACCCTTGCACCCTGCTGCCGGCGCCCATGCTGTACAGCATGGCTCTACCACTTTTAAACACCCATTTTTTGTTATAGATACGACTTGGGCAGTGGTGAAGTGGTGATCATTGCCAACCACACGAAAGTAGATGATGGACTCTGGCACAGAGCACGCGCCACCAGGTACGATATACCTTCCATAATACGACAATTTACCGAAAACGGAGAATAGGAGATTAGAATTAGGAGAATAGAGAAAGAGAGAGAGAGATGAATCAGGAAGATAAAAAAAGAGAGTAGTTTACATAAATAAATAATAAATGGCAAATGCATCCAACAATCACATACATAGCCCTGACCCCACAGTAAGATACAAGTCTTGTGTCGTGGATATCTTGGATAATTAAATTAAAAAAAAAAGACGTGTGGCACTCGGAGACTTCCGCGGTAAAGCTATTGCATAGCATTTTTTATCAACTTATGTAGTTATAATTATTTATATATTTTATTTATGCAGTATTTTTTTTCCTTTGTTTTTAATTTTAATTTTGTGGGTCAAGGTCGGGGGCAAGATCAAAGGGCAAGGTCGGGGTCAAGGTCAAGGTCGGGGTCAAATTCCGGTCAAAGGCTTGTGAAAATCCGGTCCAAGCTGACTGGTCACTGTGTGACGCCAGCTGGGACTTCGAAATTATCGATGTTCCAGGGAGGTCAGCTAACGCTGGCTGGTCGTAGTGGGGGGTGTTAGGTTTTTTCGTTACGGAATTTCTGTATTCGGTCTCGCCGTTCAAGGCCCGCGATAAAATCTATACAATAGCTTAATAATAATTTATTTAGATGAGAAAATAATTTATAGTAAGTATATTCATGTCTACAGAAACAGACAGGCTGGTGTGTTGGAAGTGGACGGATTGGGCTCCGTGGGCAAGATATCGCCCGGGAAACATAAACAACTCAACACCGATAACGGACTTTATATAGGTGAGCTCATTTTTAGTGCTTAACATCGCAATTTATCACATTTTCATTATTTCATTAAATATTTATGTTACCTTTCCGTTTTTAAAATTAAATCAAATAAAATTTGATACGTAAAGTTATATAAATATTCCTGGGATATGTTTTTTAATGTCTTGATGTCTTGATTGTAACTTAAAAAAAAACGTGTGCGTCTCGGGCCGCTCTACAGAAGTGATAACTTCAACTAATGTGGGTTAAAGTGAGAGAGGAGGAGCCTGCCCACTACCGCTGCCGTATGCGTCAGAGAAAGGGAAGCCAAAAACCGCTATCCTTTTGCTGTTTACTTACCATTTTGGAATCGTACGCGTAAAACGTAAGCCCGCAATGTAAAGCGTACTAATACTAAATACGGGGTCGATGACCCGCGCACCAATACTCGTAGTAACGCGCCGTATCACACAGACAGCTGATTCCGAGCGTCACAAACTTTTTTATTCTCTTCACATTTTGTTATAAAATAAAATACGATTTTAACTATGTACTATTTCAATAAAACGTCGTTGCATTATATTGTCACAAAGATATTGTTTTCTAAATTAAATTTGTATTGTGTCTAAATTAAAAACCAAGATATAGACTTGTTCCGCGTTCTTGAAGTGAAACTTCTTTAGAATCGTAATTTGAAACTCGATGAAACGAAAATGCGTCACGACAAAGACAAACATATTCATAAATAGGATTTAGCCTACGAGAGAATGAGATAGATTATAAGTATGCTATCACGTGTCTTTGCGCCTGCGTACAACGAAGCCTTTGGAAAATGTGTCATAAACAACGTGGTGTATTCATGTTTTTTTTTTATCCTGGCTCGGCAAAGTGACTACGCCACACCTGATGGTAAGTGTAGCGCAATCCAAGAATAGTGTCGACCAATGATAAAAAATGTGTCCATGTCCAAAATGTGTAAGTCGGCAAGATCATGCCGGCCTGCCAAGGGGGAGGGGAAGGAAAAAGGGATGGGAATGGGTTTTTTTTATATTTGCGTATTAACATTCGTTTGTTAATTATTTTTTATAATTCTGAAGTTTCACCTCTGCCGTGTGAATTACACACATACACTTTTTTTAGTGGTACCGTGTTTGTAATCACCAGCACTATCAGCTGACTTCGTTTTTGGAAGCGTTTCCCTTACATCCTGTATAATTACAGTATTTATAGTAAAATTGCTTTATCGTGTTTCAGGTGGTCTCCCCTCAATAGAGTTGACCACAATGGGTAAGTACAAGAGCGGGCTAGTGGGATGTGTATCCCAAATATCCCTCAGCGGCGATTTCGACATTCCACTTTCACTGTCGAAATTACCACACACCATCACAAACAACGTCGGTCGATGTACGCCATGAAATATCGATCATATTAAATGAACCGTGTATGTTCTTTTACGAGTAATTACAAACCAATAAGCCTAAAGACGCCACGTAAACTATTTTTTTTAATATCAATACAATCGTAATACAACAGGCGGAAAGACGTAAGTATTTTAAAGTTTAAACCAAAAATTACGAGTATTGACGGCGAATCAACCAATGGGACCTTTTGTGTTGTCGTAAATACATAGAGTTGGTCATAGTCCTTTAATTATTCATTCTCAATAACCCGTTCATTTAAGTGTTGGTTTTAGCCACGACCCGGATTATTTCAATCAATCAATCATTTGATTGACCATTCATGTGAATTGTGTGGCTCAATCGATCGTCATCCATACAACAATCAATCATATGGATCCGGATCAAAACGAATGATTGCAAATATTAATACTTTTGACACAAGAGTGAGCAGGGCTGCAATGTAACATCTTGTAGGTTTATTCGTCTGTTAATTAACCCTATCGCTGGTACGACTGCGTTTCATTTTTTTTTATCCTGGCATGGTAAAATGACACTGGACATGATGTTATGTACAGTGCAGTCCAATAACATCGATCGTCAAGAGATATTACGTCCATTGACGGTCGGAAGAATTATGCCGGCCTGAAGTTAATGGAAGACTGACTGACCCCGGAACACTCGTCGCCTAAACGAGTCACTATGGCGGGTTTTTACCATGTGTATGGTAGTCGCTATGCAGTCGGGTACAAAAATATAATGTAACCTCCCTCATTTAAATGTATCGAGGTCGTACCGGCTATAGATAAAATGAACTGTAACTAATCCGGTTCATTTATGTGTATCGTAGACATCGTGCATTCGTTTTAAATAAATGAATGCGTTCATAATCTTAGTTAATGTGTTACCAAATTGTTTTTCATAATAAATTAAAACTGATTTTTTGCTATTGGATTATGTTTTTTTTCAAATTCCAAATATTTTCGCAATATATTTTTGTATGACGTAAGAACCAGAGTTGTGTAATAAGTTAATAACACCTAAAAGATGGTAGCACTATAGACTTATATAATTATCCATATACAGAGTCACGTCTGTTTCCCAATGGGGAAGGCAGAGACAACGGATATCCTCTTGCTATGCATTATCCTTGAATACCTCGTTGACCTCATTCACTCTCCATTATACATCCTTCCACAGACTAATAAATTGCTAACCATCCTTCATATATCGCCAAAATTGTAGCCACTTAAGCTTACGCTGTGGTTTTCGCGGTTTGATGTATCTTGCAAAATATTTGGAATTAATTTAAGATAAATGTGAGTTTGTGAGTGTCTCCGTACAAACATATCAGAGTGCACGCGTCGGAGCAACGACTTGCAGTACTGTATCATCTGTACCAACTCGCATTTACATCTATAGACTTCTGATCGCGTCGAGCGTCAGACAGTCAGTGTATATCCGGTTCTCCCCAGGGGGGTTCTCCCCAGGGGGCTTGCCCCCTGATCCTAACCCTTTTCCCATCCCTTTTTCCTTCCCCTCCCCTTTGGCCCTTTGGCAGGCCGGCATGATCTTGCCGACCTACGATGGACACATTGCTCATCGTTGGTCGACAATATTCTTGGATTGCGCTACACTTACCATCAGGTGTAGAGTAGTCACTTTGCCGAGCCAGGATAAAAAAAAAAGACCTGCGCGTCAGTGACGTCCTCGTCGGTCATCAGCGTACTTAAAGCACCAGTGTCAAATGGTCACACTAGTCGAATAATATCCTTTACTTTTACGTATTACACTGACACAGACTCTGTGACATTATTAACCTTGCGCCACTTACGCGCATGTGACGCTTGACGCGATTATCAGACGTCTATTTTTAACAATGGCTGCGCGAGGGATATTAATGAACTAAATATTTAGTCAAATATATTTAACTAAGAGGTAATTATAATATGTTACCGTTTTCGGTTTAATTCTTTCTTTGAACGTATGTAGTTAGTTTAAAAGAGGTACCAAATATTATAATATTTACGAAAGTAATTCCTAAGTTTCATTTTAAGAGTCCCGATTTAAACATATTCAATTCATAATTGAATACCAAAGATTACATAAGTTTATTATTTGCAACATTATATGTATGGCATCATGAAAATCCCTTTAAGATTGTATAGAAATATTAGAACTCTTATAATTTAAAGTTATAGAAAATTCAAGTAATCTTGACTGTGTGGAATGCATTTGTATAGACCCAATGCCTATATAAGAATAGGAAGACGATTAATGTGTAACTGTAACATCAATTAGAACTACAAAACAAACTCATACATAGCAAGACTTGCACAAATGAATTGAACTATCCATACAGGTAGCAGCATCCTCGTCATCAAACTTCAATTCTAGTCCACCTTTTAATATAACTATCTGCTTCATATCCATTAAGTCTGAACATATTTTATATTGAAATAATTTAAAAGTTCATTACTATCCTGCGCACGGGTCCATAAAATATTTACCTTAGAAGCATACTGGCGTAAGTCATACATGAACTAATGTGACTTACGGCAGTATACTTTTGATGCGAATAAAATATATTCTAGTCAATTTAGTGTAAGAGGAACTGAAGTAATTAATACTCGGGTGTATTGTTTTTCTGTTGATCTGTCTCCTGTACAATGGTGTAACGTTTCAAAGTGCTTTACTATCTAGTAGATACGAAAAGATACCTATTTGTAATGTTAAATAGACGTACGTGTGTTTTGCACATATATATCGATTCTGTTTTACTTTATATGTGTACATACGTAGTGGTCATGTTACGGACTTTCGCATACGCACGTAAAGCCAAAATTATATAAAATTAATATTTTTTTTAAATATGTAATTAATAAAATATCTTACAAGAAAGAAAATATTGGTAATATTTTTAACATAACATGAAACAAATAAAATAACATTCCAAATTTTAAATATTCGTTTTACACATTCGCAGTCGTCCGCAACGTGGCCACCGCAAAGCGAACACGAATAAATTGTTAAGTGAACGTGTTTTATATGATAGCGGTGTAAGTACTCAACACATAGCGTTTGTATACAGTGACTTTACGATGTGCTGCTCTGCCACTGGCGCGAGTAGCGCGAGCGTTTGATACTACGAGCTTTTGTGACAGCGCCATCTGTTATCTCTGGCCGGAACTATTTGGACATGCAAACAATCCTTGATGTTTGTGACTATTTATTAAAAAAATATGGAATTAAAACATACTATAAGATAATAATTTTAAGTGAAACGATAAGCAATTTAGTATATGCGTAAACATTTTCTTTACAACACACAAGACTTTTCACCGTTACAAAATTGATTATACTCAATAAAACATCAACCACAGTGACGATAAATAGGGAATGTCTCTAGTTCCGTGCCACATTTCATAGATGGCGCTATTTTGATAAATTTAAAATTCCGGGCGCCATTTTGCTTTGCTTAAACCCCAATTATCGAATAGCACCCTTCTAGTTTAATATTGTCATAGAATATATTTAACGGGTAGTTATTTAAAAAATGCGCTTTCTGTGTTATCTACACACGATTCGGATGTTTAATGAGTGCAAATACCGAACCGATAGGAACCGGTTCTTTTGATTCTCTCCCAGGGCCATACGGCACTAGGCACAGAGTTTTGGGCTTATAAAAAAGTAAAAAATAAAACATTTTCACAGTTGAGCTATCAACGAAATTATGTACTACTGTCAAATTACTATTAATTATTACTAAAATTATTTGTGATTATATATGTTTATTGTTTTGGGTTTTGGTATTTTCTCAATCAGGACAGGGAGCCTGGGCCAGAGACCGAGATCGTCATATAAATAAAGGCGTAACTGTTCTTTCCAAAATATTGCTACGGATTACATGCATTAATACATCTCATCACCGCAAGCAATGTGAACTTTATTTCCTGTACAATATTTTTTTTATAGTATAAAACATTATAAGTAGGTACGTAAACAGATGCCATTAAAACAAAAAATGTAAAAACAAAATACAGTGATAACGCATTCTATGTTCAATACGGCTTTATTTAAAAAAGTCTTTGCAATGCCAACGAATTTATTGGAAAAATAAAACATTAAACATTCGATCGTGTGAGAGTAGTAGCGTGTGGACGCGCGCCGCGTTCCTTTACACCAGAGACAAGTTATTTCATAGTCTCTGCTTTACACCAATCGTTTAGTCAATTAAAATGTTCCACAGGGTGTGACAATTATTTACATTATACATATCCGCCTGGCTCCCTTTTACGTTCATTTGTAAACGAAATGCGGTCTTAATATTGAGAGTTCTAATCACAAGAGATCGGCTATAGGTACAACACACAAATAATAGTAAAATATATTGTTTAAAAAGTATATTAATTATTGTAAACCGGTCTCTTGCGACTGCTGAGCTTGCTAAACTTGATATTTCAAACATTAATCATGCATGAGTTTTATACTTAGGATCATGGCGAGCCTGAAAAACGAAAGATGTTAGGAGTATATGTGATATCAATTGGGTATGAGCACTTAGAAATTCAATAAGAATTGGGGCATAACAATGTATTTTATAGAATAAAAAAAGATATTGGAGTACCTGGCTCGAAATATTAATAAAATAACAGTGGACTTCGTGGTAAGCCCAAAAAGCGATCAATGGTGCGTTCTTAGATTAAATGTTCAAAGTCCCTCCACCACAGCGCAATTTTTCGTTGACTATATAATTATAAATGCATCATTTTTTCTTTTCTTTTTCTGACAACTACCCCTTCCGCCAGTGTTTAATTTGATAATTATGTTTTAATGGATTTATAAAAATCTTTCGGTAATCGATTCTGTGAAATGTAAATTATTGATTGCGTTAATAAAAAAAATCGAGCTAACTTCTCTATTATTAGTATTTAAGGCAACGTTGACATTTTTAATATTCTTTTAGAAAATATTGATTTAAATTTTCTTTTTTATGTGAGTGCGAGTGCCATGCATATCGGGTATATTTATGGCTATTTCCTCAAAAGACCAATCCAGAAATGTATACACACTCACATAATTCTGTAAAATCAATGTCTGGAAAATAAAAGAGGCAATAACCCATGAGTTGGTTTCGGCATTTCTTCTCAAGGCTAACTACGAAATGAAACTATAATCTAGTTTAAAAAAAATATTGACATGTGAAGGTGATATTTATGATCCAATTTACAGAATAAATAAATTGAATTAATGCCAAAATAGCAGCAATTATTGTCAAGCAAGTCAGAAATACCTTACGGCCAAATAAACTATACTGTGGTTAAACTCAACTGATATCACTTATATACTATAATTTTATTTATACAAATGTATTACAAACTGCAAATGTATGTTGGAAAGATGAAAACCTTCCTTGGCTGCATATTCGATTCCTTAAACACATTATTTGATACTGCTTTTGGAAGTTTTAAAAACAATAACCGGTACCAATTAATTTGATGGTAATTATATTATAGTAGAATTTGTGACATATGGTTAGCTTGACTAGCATTAGTTTTGTATGTGAGACCTGTCCAGTGTAATATACGCCGTTATTTGTACAAAATTATATCAATAAAATTACATGAATTATACTTGATGTCTTGATTAATAAAATAAATACACCCAACAGTCACACACATAGTCCTGACCCCACAGTAAGATACGAGTCTTGTGTCGTGGGTATCAGGAACTACGAGAGACTTTCGGGCTCACAACACCCAGACCACTAAACAAATATTTGTGGATCACACAAACATTTGTCTCGGTGCGGATTGAACCCGCGGCTTCTCGCTTCACAGCCGGCTACTCGCTCGCTGCACCACGGAGGCTGTTATACTGCTGATTACACCATGGAGTGGTAGAGCCACGTTATAGATAGTTTTGTCTACATCATGAATGGAACGGCTCGACCGGGTCGTTACCACTGTCTCACAGAAAATCGACGTAAATTAGCGGCTTGCTGCTGCGTTTCGTACGGTGAGTGAGATATCCGAAGGGTCAAATCCGCCTCCCCTTCCCAATCCCTTAATTATCCCTTCCCTTTGAGCTCGGCCACGCGCCTATGATTCTTCTAGTGTTGTGGGCGTGCATGGGCGGTGGACATCACTTACCAGGTGACCCCTTGCTCGTTTGCCGGTCTATGCTATAAACAAATACATAAGGTAAGGTAAATATAGATTAGCAACGACATTAATAATATTTTTACTATAAATTACTAACACAAATGGTCAGGGGGCCGCGGGTAGCTGATCCACTTGACTACTATCAAGCTCATTTTCCGTGAGTAGCTTCGTTTCGATGAGACGACCAACAATTCCCTATGCGAAAATTCTCTATTGTGGTAGCTAACAGAGGTAGCAAGGATAGAATATTTCAATTTGATGATACTCAAAAAATTATTATTTTATTTGTAGGACAATATGACAGTTAAATTATATAAATATTAACTAAGTAAAAACAAAAAAATCAGCTGGTTAGTAATCATTCTTATGACCTCGTTATCGATACCTATTGGAAGCCCCTCCTTCCAATAGGTATAATTACTAACCAGCTGATTTTTTTGTTTTTACTTAGTTAATATTTGTATAATTGGAACGAAGTTCCTTACGGCAGGCTTGGAGGGGATAGGGATTTCGCTCCGTGACCGAACTGAAAAAAATGTGATAGTAAAACCGTAAGAAAAATGCGTGGAAAAAATGCGTGGAATAAAAGCGTTAAATGAGAAGTGCGCAGGCGCGACAGTCGCATGTCCAGCCAGCGTTAGTTCCTTTTTTAAAAAGAGATTCATTCAGCCAGTTATATTTGAAGTAGTTTTATATCTCCTTCGATTTTTAAAAGATTATTACATAAGTTGATAAAAAATGCTATACAATAGCTTTACCGCGGCAGTCTCCGAGTGCCACACGTCTTTTTTTTATTTCTATTTTTCTATTCTATTTCTATGTAATTTTATGTTGTCAAACAAAAATAAAGAGACATATTTTGTTATTTTAGTTGATAATTTGAATTTTTTGCAATTTGTGTCGATTCTACATTAGCCGAAGGAACTTCGTTCCTACCTGGTGTCCCACGACACACAACGACTTTTTTTTAACTGTCATATTATCCTACAAATAAAATAATAATTTTTTGAGTATCATCAAATCGAAATATTCTATCCTTGCTACCTCTGTTAGCTACCACAATAGAGAATTTTCGCATAGGGAATTGTTGGTCGTCTCATCGAAACGAAGCTACTCACGGAAAATGAGCTTGATAGTAGTCAAGTGGATCAGCTACCCGAGGGCCCCCTGACCAAAAGATTAATTTGTAAGTAAAAACTTATATGAAAAAATGTTTTTGTCTGGTGGAAATCTTTTACCATCAGGTGAATCACTTGCTCGTATGCCAGTGTATGCTATAAAAAAATAATCCTCATTGGGCTAGTGGCAGCGTGATTAAGCTGAGAAGTCGTGAGGTCCTTGGTTCAATTCGCAGGTTAGGCAATCAAAATTTATGTTGAAGTTTTCGATTCGAAAAATCATACATGATTTGGCCGGGATTGTAATTTGGGTCCGGTATGGTAATATATGGAATGAAGGCCACGTACTGGCAAGCGCAGCGTTGGACGTCCGCCTACAAGGTGGACAGACGACCTGATGAAGGTCGCAGGAAGTGGCTGGATGCAGGCCGCTTCCAACAGGTCGGTCTGGAAATCTTTGGGGGAGGCCTATGTTCAGCAGTAGACGTCCTGTGGCTAATGATGATGATTTGTATGAAGTAGCAGTATTCGAAACATCACGAGGAACTCTGCATACCCGAGTAGTTCCTTAAGAATTTCGAAGGTATGTGAAAGTCTGCCAAACCACACGCCAGCGTGGTGAACTAAGGACTAACTCTGCCCAGTATATGTAATATAGGGCTGGTATTATTATTACATAAAACTAAGTATATTGTACTAAATCAATGAGAAGCTAAAAGTATACATTACAAGCATTTTTTTATTGTTTTGTCAGTTAATACAAACCGCAAGCGTGATTCAATTTTCCGACGTAAAAACCTTTGAAATTTGTTAGTCTCGTCTCGTGACGTCAGCGACCCTGCTTTGGACATGCAGCCTGTAGGCGCCGCGGCACGACGCGTTGTTGGTAAAAACAAAATGACTCATGCACGCTTCATTCAAATGAACCCCGTTCATTCGCTTTCTCGCTTGAAACGACTCGCAGACGCTCATTCGCTCAGTCGGTCGTGGGAAACCATTCAGGTAGTTGTGTTTACTAACCAAATATAACTTCGTAACGAGTAATAAAAAGTTTTGTAAAAGCATCGCAACTTACTCAAAATCTACTTTTTCATTCAAATATTAAAATAAACTAGAAACATATTCTCGAATTTTGATTTGATTGCGATAACAGTGAAGTAAAAGCGAATCCGTATTGTGCCGTGTGAAGTGCTAAGATTTAAGAGAAAATCATTGGGATTCAATACAAATTGTGTTGTGGTTGGAGTTTCGGAATACATCGCGTGACCGGTTTAACGTAAGTATTGAAAGTATTTGAAAGTAAAAGTGTACATACCTCCATGCCGATGCACGCCGTGAAATTTTACGTCTCGGTGACTTACCGCGGTCGTAAAATTCAATTTCATCACGTTATAAAACATGTTTAATTCCTATAGCAATGGATTTCTGGCTGAAAAAGAAAACATAAGTTTCTTCGTGAAATTTATAGATGGCGGTAAGGTTTAATCCCACGGGATAGTTTTCGAAATACCCGCATGATGAACAAATTAATAGTTAACGAAAATGTTTTAATTTCCCGCTCCACCCTTTGCGATAGGCTGTTAATATTTAATTGTGTTATTGTATTACAATTGTCTTACGCAATGTGGAGTAATAACGTAAAACTAAATAGTCAATACCTAGAAGAATGAATTTACTGGTCAGAAAGTACTTGAAACAAAAATATTTGTATCCAACTGGATACTGATCACCGTCCAGATGGTAAAAAATCCCTCCATAGTGGCTCGTTCTTTTGAAACGCTGTCCAGTATCAGCCAGTAACTTCAGCCCCGCATATTTCTGCCGACCGTCGATTGGCGCATTGTTCGGCATTGTAATTTTGAATTGCATTGTACTTATCAGTTGTAGTGTAGTCACTATGCCCCGGCCATAAAAAAAAGAGTAGGTAGTTTTAGTTTATTCCAGCACGGCAAAGTGACTGTACTACACCTGATAGTAAGTAGTGCAGTCCAAAAAAACCAGCAACCACCGACAAACAGTGACTATCGGTGGTCACCAGAACCATGCCGGCCTGTTTAAATACTTCATACTCCGAAGAGCGAAGAAGCAAATCGAGGGGCCTGCAACAAGAAAGGCGGATGACCGATGCAGGCACAGTGATACAAGGATGTACCCACTATTACCTTACTACCCCTATACTCGCCCCAACTAAACATCAAATATCGCAAGCCCCTTGGCAGAACCTGATATACTAGCTGATCCTGGAACGCGACACAAGGTGTGTGGGTCACTGTGGCAGGTTTTAAGACCATGTGTACGGTGGTTGCTATCCGGATATGAATATCCCACCACCAGCAAATTATGGTAGAGTTTAGAGCGAAGGATTTGTAGATTCAATATTGGGCCTTGGTGATAAAAGGGTTGGAAAAGGTTATAGGCAGAGGTTTTACCTTATAAATTGTGTTTATTTCACGACAAACACGAGATGACGAAGCATTTTCTTGGTCAGGGTCCGATGTAATTATAATACCTCTTTTTGAATTCACAAGGTGGTAGGTTCCTCGTATGCGAGAGGCCGTCTGGGTTGGTACCACCGCTTTGTCTATTTCTGCCGCAAAACAACAGTGTTTAAGCACTATTGTGTTTCGGCTTGAAGGACATTGAAGCCAGTGAAATTACTCGGCATTAGGAGATGTTAACATATTATGTCTCAGGGTGACGAGCGCAGTTCAGTGCTTTGTAGGCGTGGTGGCGCTTACTATCAGAGCGAGCGCCTTGCTCGTCTCGCCATATAATAAAAAAAATCACTGAAATCTCTCGGGTAAAAAATACCGACTTCAAAAAGAGATATTCAGATCTGGATATTATATTTCTTTAATAACAACACAGTTTGGTGTCATTGAATTTCCGCCAACTGCATAGTACATATGAATCATCGCTAAATAAAACTGAAATGCATTCTTCATTAAAACGTTTATCGCTTTGCAAAAACCCCTATTTACATGAAGACTTTTCCTCGTACAACACAAGTGATGATATCACAAAAAACTACGACACAACATCCAAACTGGAAGCGCTAATATTTGCTGTTTTTTTTATCCGAGCACGGCAAGCAATACACCTGATGGTAAGCGTAGTGCAGTCCAAAAACTAGCGATCACCAACAAACAATGAGTTTATGGGTGGTCACCAGAATCATGCCAGCCTGTATAAATGCTTTTTTCAAATTAATTGCGAAATCGAGGGGCCTGCGACAGGACAGGCGGATGATCGATGCAGCACAGGGATACAAGGATGTACCCCTACACCGGCCCCAACCAACCATTAAGTCATGTCGCAAGCCCCTCGGGAGACCCGAATATACACTGGCTGATCTTAAACGCGATCTACACAAGGTGTGTGGGTCACTATGGCAGGTTTTAACACCATGTGTACGGTGGTCGCTATCCGGGCGAATATATCCTGCCACCAGCAATTTTAAAAATGTATTAAACAGGGTTCGAGGATATATATCAATGGATATATATCAAGATATATATCCGATATATATCAGACTGAGTTTCATGATATATATCAATTAATATATATACCAAATGTTTTATAATATATTGCAATACAAAAATGGTTAAATAAATTGATATTAAGTAATTTTTTAGCGTTTGTTACTGTATTTCTACTTCCCAAATGTAGATGGCGTGGGAGTAGAGTTAAAACATACTCCCTAATGGTAAGTTCTAATCCATTAATGGCAACACTTCTGCCCTAAAAGAAGATTTTATGTTTTTTAGTTGATTATGTCTTATCTAAAAGTAGATTTTGCAATATGTAAACAGTATTCATAAATAATACAATAAAATAATAATATGGCTTTCATACAAAATGGATATATATCAAACTTGATATATATCGGATATATATCATAAATATCCGATATTTTGATATTTATCGGATGTTTTCGAACCCTGGTATTAAACCATTTATTTCCAAACGGCAATCCATTATTCTTTGGTGGCCTTAAACACGTTACGAAATGTCAAGTCATACTATGACTAACGACGTATAATTAGATACAACATAATATCTACCTTGGTTTTTAGGTTCTACTTATTACTTCCTGTATATGTTATTGGCTTAAAACTTGGCTTGGCTTGGTGGAGGTTTTTGGCGGGAATTCTGGCAGTGCTCATCACTTATTTTAATTTATTTCAAAATCTAATTTAAATTTGTGTTTGTTGTATCAAAATGGTGTGGCTTTGTGCAATAAACATTGACGGTGATGAACAGTGTATGGAAACATTGAAAGAAGTGAAATAAGCATCATACACCAAAGGAATTTACACCAAAACTTGAAAGAAGACCTTGAAAACGTCCACGATATTTCATCGTTCTTGTGAAGGCTTGAGAATAATTTATACTTGTCATTGGTGAAATGCATAATAATGCGAACCCATAAATAAAAAAGAAGAGAACCTTAAGGTGTTATTACAAAACGACTAGGTCTCTAACAACTAGTAACTAGTAACCAATACAAACTGGCCAATATAAACTAACCCTCGCATTCATAGACATTGCCCCCCGACCCTAGTACTGGCCCGCGAGCCGATGATGACTAAGTAGCTTTAATACTCCCCCAAACCAATAATCGCAGATGTCTCTGCCCTCCCCCAGTGACCGCCCTGAGTCGAGGTTCGTACCCCAAAGGGGGTGCCCTCAGCGAGGTCGCTTAAATATAAGGGTTGAGAGCGCCTAAAGCGTTCGCCCGAAAGTCCGGTGAAGCTGTATACAGCCGACTCGCGTCAGGCTAACAGCACAACGCCAAATCGAAAAAAAAATATAGACATTACTATGAAGCCTCATAGCGTAGACAGAGAATACTATTTATCTAAGCCTCATAGTGAGCGGGAACGCGTAGTAACAATCTCTTTAAACGTCATTGGTTAGTTTTGGCGGGAAATAAAACAAACCAATCATGTACCTACACAGAATTCGATACTAGGCAAAGAGTTTATGAATAAGGGCAATGGTAAAGTTATTGTAAGGCCCTTATAGTTTTTAGACGAACATAATTCTATAGCACCATCCAAAGCCTGCATTTGTTTAAGAGTGTTTTTTATTTATTTTTTTAATTCTTTATTGTACACAAATATATACAGAGACATAAAACAAAACAGAAAACGCATAGAACCAAGGTACAAATGGCGGTCTTATCGCTCAAGGCAATTTCTTACAGACAACCATGGGATGGAGGCAAGTAAATGAGAAATAACGGTCAGTCAAGTGTACAATACCGAAAATAAAGTCATTGTGTTTGTGACTTTGTGTGTTTTTTTTATTTATTATTTATTTCATTGAATGACGAGACGAGCAAGGCGCTCGCCTGGTGGTAAGCGTCACGCCTGCCCATAAACAGAAGCAACACCACACAGAAGTTTGAATTACAAAGCACTGCATGGCACTGAACTGAACTCGTCACCACGAGACATAAGGTGTTAAGTCTCATAATGCCCAGTAATTTCACTGGCTGCAATGTCCTTCAAACCGAAACACAATAGTGCTTAAACACTGTTGGTTCGCGGAAGAAATAGACAAAGCGGTGGTACCAACCCAGACGGCCTCTCGCATACTAGGGACCACCTAGTTAAGGTATGCTATTTGCATCAAGGAGGGCAAAGCGAGGGAAAGTATTATTTTTATAAGTGTCCAACCGGCAGGTGGGTTAGCTGATGGTAAGTGATCTCCACCCATGACCATCTACATGGACAAAACAACATGGAAGTAACAAACAGTGGGCACATTGTAAACCAAACCTTAGTACGTCAGAATACGTACGGCTTTTACAACACTGCCAGTCTGAATCCGGTTTAATTTGGGTTTTACGCTGGTAATAAAAAAGCCGGAAAAGTGCGTACCGGACTTGCGCACTTAGAGTTCTGTACGAAGCTACGGCACCTCTAAATGACTTATATAATTCAATTAAATATCTTTACATAGTATAAAATGAAGTCGCTTCCGCCGTCTGTTCGCTTAGATCTTTTGAACTATTCAACGGATTTTAATGCAGTTTTCAGTAATAGATAGAGTGGTACATGAGGAAGGTGTATATGTATAATACATACATACTATAGTACAACAAAAGCCGAAAAATTCAAAGATTTTTAATGTGATGTCGTAACAATATATTTTTACCCGTGCGAAGCCGGCGCGGATCGCTAGTCTATACATATAATAAAAATCTAACGGATCGATGTCTGTACATGGAAGATATATGAGAAAAAATATTATTGGGGACCTTTATCAACTAATAGCATTATTCCATTATTTCATTGAATGGTAGAGGCACGCTGTAGACATTTGTCTACAGCATGAATGGGCTGGCTCGACCGGGTCGTTACCACTGTCTCACAGAAAACCGACGTAAAGTAGCGGCTTGCTGCTGCTTTTCGTACGTAAGATATCCGGAAGCCCAAATCCTCTCCCCTTCCCAATCCCTAATTATCCCTTTCCTTTAAGGTTGGCAACGCGCCCATGACTCTTCTGGTGGTGGGCGTACATCGGCGGTGGAGATCACTTACCATCAGGTGACCCACTTACTCGTTTGCTGGCCTATGCTATAAAAATGGGTTTTTTTGGCATCCTTTATATATATGTATAGGAACCCTAAAAAGTTATCGCTCGAGGTAGGCATAACGGGAAGGTTCTTACATTGGCGACCAAGTCTTGTGTTTCGCAGTATCGATTGAGGAAAACAGCGTTCTTAGGTTGTAACCAGTGAGGTTCGAATCCAAGGGTATGGGAAAATCTGCGAGATTATTCTTTCGAGTTGTCCGGGATTTGCACAAGGGATAGAAAAGCTTAGCTTCGCTAAATATGGGTGCGATGCCAATTTTAAAGGAAAGGGATAATTCAGGGATTGGGAAGGGGAGACAGTGATAACGACCCGATCGAGCCGGTCCATTCATGCTGTTGACAAAACTGTATACAGCGTGGCACTGCCATTCAAATAATATACGTTACTTATGTTAGTATTACTGCCGACAAGACTGCTAATAAAGTGACTCAACACACAAGGTGGCGTAACTCTAAGGCTGATTTTAGTCTTACGCTGACGGCACGCGCACCGTTAGCGCTGATGGCCGAGATATATGAACTTCTAGGAAGCGTTTTTGAATGACGCGTAGTTATCAGCGCGCATGGTGTTCAGCGCTGATAGCTACGCGGCCGTACGCGTCGCGCGTCGGCCCCGCGTAGCTGTTCGCGCTGACAATCGCACGAGCGCCTCTGCTTTCAGTGAGCGTTCTAGTGTCGAGCGGAGCGGACGTCGTCAGCGTGTACAGTCATGGCGAATCGTGAAGTGGATACAGGTCGAGTTATACGATGAGGTACGCCTGAAGAAGAAATTGTGGGGCGCATCCGATCCACTCTACAAAAATAAAAATGCAAGAAACAAAGCCTGGGAAGATATTGTGGACACATTGTTCGAAAATATTTCAGGAGAAGAAAAACAACAACTTGGTTTGTTTACTCCGCATTTTGGTCGTCGCCTGTACAGTAAGGCGGTCAGTACGATACTAAAACGAGCCACGCTGAGCCTTAGCGCTGACAAACTACGCGCTGAGCTATGAGCGTTGCCGGTGAGCGTGAGACTAAAATCAGCCTAACGGTGGTAAAATGTTGGTTATGACTTACGAAACCATTCTATTCAGTATTCAGGAAATAAGTCTAGATTACCTACTCTTGAACTGGTGTTGAGAAAAATGCTGCAAGAAAGTCTTACAGACGACTGCGGACGAATCAGTCCCGGGCTACAGTTTGTTGAAACATACGTTGCCACTAAAGCTTATAATTTATTTGAAAAATTGTCTACAGCATGGCTCTACCACTCAAAACCGTATGTATCTAAATAAGATAACGGACGCCCAATACATCTAAATACTGAATCACTGAGTCATATCGTCAGCGGGTAGACTGGTGTGCAACAAAAACTGCCAATTTAAGCCAGATATAACAAAAAAACAATTCATCTGACGCTGTCACAGCGGTGAGCGTGCGAAGGTCGGTTTTGTCACGGTTCATGCCGATTCCGTCAATGACACGAATTCGTCACATTTTGACTGCGGCACTTTAAAACATTACCGGCTTTTGTATTTTTTTTAACCATTAAATCTCGAAGTCAATAGAAACTTTGCTCTAGATGGAAGTGCTGGATATTAATATCCGCCCGGATAGCGACCACCGTACACATGGTGTTAAAACCTGCCATAGTGATCCACACGCCTTGTGTAGATCGCGTTCCAGGATCGGCCAGTGTATATCTGGTTCTCCCGAGGGGCTTGCGACATGACTTGATGGTTGATTGGAGCGGGAACAGGGGTACATTCTTGTATCGGCGTCGGTCATCCGCCTGTCCTGTCGTAGACCCCTCGAGTTGCTTCTTGCATCTCCGAAGAGGGAAGATGCATTTATAGAGGTCGCCACAACTCTGGTGACCACCGATAAACTCATTGTTTGTCGGTATTCGCTAGTTTTTGGACTGCCGACTACCATCATCTACTACGCTTACCATCAGGTGTAGTTCCGTGCTCGGATAAAAAAATCTCTCGTATGAGAGGGGCCGTCTACCTAGACACCACTACGCCTATTTCTACCTCCAAGCAGCAGTATGCAAGCACTGTGGTGTTTTAAAGTTTAATGGTTTAAAGACATAGAAGCCAGTTATTACTGGGCATTGTGAGACTTCACTTATGTCTCGGTGACGAATGCAATCCAGTGCCATGCAGTGCTTTGTTATTCAAAGTTCCGGTGGAATCGAAGTATTCGACCAACCTTTACACTGTTAACACTGCCAGCCCCATTGCCAACACAAGCATGAACTTACGTAAACATTAACTTCGCAGTTAATTTTAATTGTAATATTTAATCTCGGCGGAATGATCGTTGCTATTTGGTTCAATGTGATTTAGGGGTTAGTGGCTCGAGTTCGTGTCACCTCCATATAAATAGATTATTTCAAAGGGTAGGTATTTTATTATTCAGTGTATTTTTTTATAGCATTAACCGGTATACGAGCAAGTGAATAACCTGATGGTAAGTGATCTCCACCGCCTATGTACGCCGACAATACCAGAAGAATCATGGGTGCGTTGCCAACCTTAAACGATAGGGATAATTGGGAAGGGGAGGGGGATTTGAGCCTCCGGATATCTCACTCACCGTACGTAACGCAGCAGCAAGCCGCTACTTTACGTCGGCTTTCTGTGAGACAGTGGTAACGATCCGGTTGAGCCGGCCCATTCATGCTGTAGACAAAACTGTCTACAGCGTGGCTCTACCATTCAATAACACTCTATACAACATGTCACAGAAAGATGTGGTTATATTGAAGGGTGGTCAGTGACGTAACATATCGTCAATACAATCTATCGATTGGCGATCCATACGACCAAACATAGGGTATGGATCATTCAAAACGAATGATTGTAACTATAAATACTTATACCCGATTGGTTCAAATGACCGAAATCATGATTGACACAGTAACTTTACTCCTTTTTTATTTCATTGAATAACGAGACGAGCAAGGCGCTCGCCTGATGGTCGCCTGCCCATTAACAGAAGCTACACCACGCGTAACTTTGAATTATAAAGCACTTCATGGCACTGAACTGCGCTCGTTACCCCGAGACATAAGATGTTAAGTCTCATAATGCCCAGAAATCTCACTGGCTTCAATGCCCTTTACACCGAAACAAACAGTGCTTACACACTTTTGCTTGGTGGCAGAAATAGACAAAGCGGTGGTACCAACCCAGGCGGCCTCTCGCATACGAGGGACCTTGTATATTCCGAACATCGCTGCTTTGTTGCGGATTTATAGCATAGGGGCCCCTGATAAAACATCAGGTTATTTACTTATTTTTCTCTAGTGACTGGCTGGACACTCATACATACGTACATAGACTCACGCCTGTTTCCCATAGGGGTGGGCAGAGACAATGGACTTGCACCTGCTACGATCCTTACACACCTCGTTGGCCTCTTTCGCTCTCAATATATTCTTCAAGCATGCACGTCGGTTTAGGGTACTTCTGACCTGGCCTTTATTCTTTTCTTTTATTGTACACACGTAAAAAAAATTAAAAACATTGCCGAAGCACATAATTTATACTAGCTTTTGCTCGCGGCTCCGCCCGCGTGATCTGCTTTTTCCGGGATAAAAAGTAGCCTATGTCCTATTCTGATGTATAAGCTATATTATTGTAAAGTTTCATTAAAATCCATCCAGTAGTTATTACGTGAAAGAGTAACGAACATACATCGATACTTACAAACTTTCTCGTTTATAATATTAGTAGGATAGGATCGTGGTACTGTATATTATTGTAAAATACACACGGATAAATAAAAGTTATTGTTGGTGTTTGTTATGTTGTAATTTGTACCACAATGTATGAGAACCGCTCGACACGGAAATGTATGACGTGTAATGTGACGCAATGGATGAAAAACCGTAGGTAAAAAAACTGTAATTATTAATTTTAAAACTCTTCACTGTGACCGCTAAATTCAATTTATATAATTTCATTGGCGTTGACATCCTCCGTGGCGCAGCGGGCGAGTAGCCGGCTGAGAAGCGAGAGGCCGCGGGTTCGATCCCCGCACCGTGACAAATGTTTGTGTGATCCACAAATATTTGTTCCGGGGTCTGGGTGTTGTGAGACCGAAAGTCTCTCGTAGTTCCTGATACCCACGACACAAGACCAGTATCTTACTGTGGGGTCAGGGCTATGTGTGTGACTGTTGGGTGTTATTTATTTAATGTCCTGTCGCAGGCTCCTCGATTTGCTTCTTCTCTCTCCAAAGAGGGAAATAATCTCACTGCCCATGTACGCCCACAATACTAGAAGAATCAGGCGCGTTGCCAACATTAAAGGGAAGGAATTGCAAAGGGGAGGGATTTGGGCTTCCAGATATCTCACTCACCGTACGAAACGCAGCAGCAAGCGGCTACTTTACATCGGTTTACTGTGAGACAGTGGTAACGATCCGGTCGAGCTGGCCCATTCATGCTGTAGACAAAACTGTCTACAGCGTGGCTCTACCACTCATGTACTAGTCATGTTTTAAGACATTGTGTGTATACATTTTTGCGATTAGTCATAATAACTTGTAACATTCTCACGGCAATTTTAAACAATTGTTATTTATACATACATAAGTGTTATCCCAAAGGCCAGTCTGCAACTAATTACAAACTTCCTTTAAACTTCAAATGTAAATTGCTCTTAAAATGGTCACATAAATGCATTTATTTTACAAGGTGGTAGGTCTCTCGTATGCGAGAGGCCGTCTGGGTTGGTACCACCACTTTGTCTATTTCTACAGCCAAACAACAGTGTGTAAGCATTATTGAGTTTCGGTTTGAAGGACATTGAAGCCAGTGAACAACTAGGCGTTATGAGTCTTAACATCTGTCTCGGGGTGACGAGCGCAGTTCAGTGCCATGCAGTGCATTGTAATTCAAAGCTCTGTGTGTTGTTGCTTCTGTTTATGGGCAGGCGTGCTCGAGGCGAGCTCCTTGCTAAAAAAATATGTTTTTGTATTTTATGCACCATTTATAATACCGTTGTAATTAATAATGTAGTAAAACAAATGAGGCCGCATTCCGAATGACGAAACGTGAACGCAATGACGCAAATCTGTCGAGATCACGCTCCAAGGATAACTGGTTTCCATCGTTGTAGGTAGTAAGGCACAACACGGATAGCAAGCGACCAGCAATGCACTGATAGTTGTTTACATACAATAATATCCGGTACCAATTAATTTGATGGTAATTATATAAAAGTAAAAACGGATACTACATACGGATAGGTTTTTTTGAAGTGAAACTTCTTTATCGGCGTTAGAAAAATAAAATCGTCACATTTTTCCGTTACGCGGCACGCGTCACGTTTTTGACTTCGACTGGATTTTGACCAGACTTTCACTGGACTTGAGAGGACTTTCATTGGACTTCGACCGGATTTTGACCGGACGTTGACCCGATTTTGACCGGACTTTGACCGGACATAGACCGGACACAGACCGGACACAGACCGGACATAGACCGAACACTGAACGGACTTTAACCGGACTTTAACCGGGCTTTAACCGGACTTTAACCGTGCTGACCGGACTTTGACCGGACGTTGACCCGACTTTGACCGTGCTGACCGGACTTTGACCGGACGTTGACCCGACTTTGACCGGGCTTTGACCAGACTCTGACCGGACTTTAACCGTGCTGACTGGACTTTGACCGGGCTTTGACATAACTTTGGCCGGACTTTGACCGGGCTTTGACATAACTTTGGCCGGACTTTGACCGGGATTTAATCGGACTTTATCCGGGCTTTGACCTAGCTTTGACCGGGCTTTGACCAGACTCTGACCGGACTTTGACCGGGCGTTGACCCGACTCTGACCGGACTTTAACCGGGCTGACCGGACTTTGACCGGGGTTTGACCGGACTTTAACCGTGCTGACCGGACTTTGACCGGGCTTTAACCGGGCTCTGACCTAACTTTGACCGGGCTTTGACCTAACTCTGACCGGGCTTTAACCGGGCTGACCGGACTTTGACCGGACGTTGACCCGACTTTGACCGGACATAGACCGGGCTTTGACCGGACTTTGACCGGGCTTTGACCAGGCTCTGACCGGACTTTAACCGGGCTGACCGGACTTTAACCGGGCTGACCGGACTTTAACCGGGCTTTGACCGGACTTTGACCCGACTTTGACCGGGCTTTGACCAGACTCTGACCGGATATAGACCGGATTTTGACCGGACTTTGACCGGGCTTTGACCGGACTTTGACCCGACTTTGACCCAACTTTGACCGGCCACAGACCGGACTTTGACCCGACTTTGACCGGACTTTGACCGGACTTTGACCGGGCTTTGACCGGACTTTGACCGGACTTTGACGGACTTTGACAGGACTTTGACCGGACTTTGATCAGACTTTGACCGGATTTTGACCGGACTTCTTCTGTCGAACGTCCCGAGACGCACACTTTTTTTGTATTCATGTCTATGATAATAAAAGCCTTTTGTTTAAACTTTATCTAATTTAACTTTATTAGACCAATTTCTGTAAAGTTGCATATAGTAGATCATTTTTTGAAAAATAAGGTCATAAAGAAGTTTCACTTCCTACGTGTGTACACTAGTACACGCACACATTTTTTTTATTTAATTGAATGACGAGACGAGCAAATTGCTCGCCTGATGGTAAGCATACCTGCCCATAAACAGTAGCAACACCACAATTAACCGCCCAGTAATTTCACTGGCCTCAATGTCCTTCAAACCGAAACACAACAGTGCTTATACACTGTTGCTTGGCGGCAGAAATAGACAAAGCGGTGGTACCAACCCCGACGGCCTCTCGCATACGAGGGACCTACCACCGTATGAAAACTGCAATATGTGTATCCAGTATGAGTTACCATAGAGTAGCTACACGCTGGCTGCCGATGACACTTTCTCCGCGAAGTTCGTCAAACACGACGCTGTAATATAAAGAAAGTTGTGTTCCATTATGTAGTGTTTGTATCTAAACATTAGATATAATACATTGTCTCATGTACACCAGTAGAGGGGGTAGCCGTCAATCTACCGCTAGACGCGGTGCGGGTTGGATGTGCGCCTGCGCTCGGAGCTGTTGTAGTAGTGAGCCAGTGAAACTAAATACATAGTTAATTCCCTCTATCGTGATAGTGATCACTACACATTAAATACTTGAAGTTTATGGGCTTTACTTATAAACGTTAATTCAGCATTGCTTAGTTACAACACTCGTTTTTCCTTCTAAAGGGGAGGGGTATTTGGGCCTCCGGATATCTCACTCATCGTGCGAAACGGAGCAATAAGCCGCTACTTGACGTCGGTCTTCTGTGAGACAGTGGAAACGACCTGGTCGAGTCGGCCCAATCTTACTGTGGTCATTTTATTGTTAATAATATAACACTTGATAGGGATGAATGGAAGAAAGATAGGGAGGCCTTTGTCCTGCAGTGGGATATATCAGGCTTATAAAAAAATATAACATGATCAAAGTTAATAACATAATCTTTACATAGTATAAAATGAAGTCGATTCCGCTGTCTGTTCGCTTAGCACTTTTAAACTATTCAACGGATTTTAATGCAGTTTTCAGCAATAGATAGAGTAATTCACGAGGAAGGTTTATATGTATATCACGCTATGACCCATGGGAGCAGGGCAGTAACATGCAGGTGAAACCGCGAGGGACAGCTAGTAATGTATAAGGGAAAGGAGGTACAGTCAGCAGTCAACCCTCCAAGGTTACACTGGTATTCTTAGAACCGATTGTTGCTCGACTTACTTTCTTCACGGAAATCTTTATTTTTATATTTACTTCGTGGTAGATATAATAAAAGTTGTTTAACTTGAAAAAACTTAATTACTTCAGAAACAAAAATGTTTTTCTTCTAAATGAAGTTATCGCCCGACGACTTATCAAATCAAATCATTTATGTATGTTTGTTTAATCATTAACATGTCAAACATCATTTAGATTCAGTCAGACTTTATCTCTACCGCCAGTTCGGAATGCTGTTTCGTTAAAGAAGAACGGACAAGAAACTCTAACGTTGCTCTTTTCTAAACTGATTTACTATATTTGCATTACATTGAAGTATTATTTACTAGCTTTTGCTCTGCTCCGCCCGCGTGATCTGCTTTTTCCGGGATAAAAAGTAGCCTATGTCCTATTCTGATGTATAAGCTATATTATTGTAAAGTTTCATTAAAATCCATTCAGTAGTTTTTACGTGAAAGAGCAACAAACATACATCCATCCATCCATACTTACTTTCGCGTTTATAATATTAGTAGGATTTGAATTAGATCAGCTCAAGTTAAGCCAATAAATCGGGTTCACGTAGCACTTTTTTCATCGAATGCTTCTAGGAGACTCCGGTATATTACAGGTACAATAATTATAGCTATATTTGTACTTTACAGTATTTTCGTGGCGTGATAAAATCTTGACAGCCTCCGTAGCACAGTGGGCGACTAGCCGACTGTGAAGCCAGAGGCCGTAGGTTCGAATCCCGCACCGAGACAAATGTTTGTGTGATCCACTAATATTGGTTTCGGGTATGGGTGTTGTGGGACCGCAAGTCTCTCGTAGTTCTGATGCCCATGACACAGGTTTAATCTAGTGTGGGGTCAGGACTATGTGTGTGACTGTTGGGTGTATTTATTTATTTATTATAACTTCAATAAATTTCAGGAATGTCGCATGAGGTGGTTTGTTTGGTCACGTTTTGAGGAAACCACAAGAGAATATTAGTCGCCAACGCTTGAGTCAATGTGTATCAGGGATCAGCTATTTTATTTCAATGTGTAACGTTCGCGTAAACGTAAGAAATCAATAATTCCACTTTTAAGGGGATAAAGTCGAAAAGTCGACATTTATGCACCAATATTCTCTCAATAATAAAAATAACTTTTTAACAAAAAGAACTGACTCAAAAAACAAAAAAAATTAAATCTAAAAAAATTTAAGTCTTAATACCGCCAACTCAAATTCGTTGAGTTATATTTTAGCTTTTTAGTTTTTTAAGTCTGTTTTATAATTTTCATTGTTAATTCCACCATTTATATTTAGTTCTTTTGATTATTGACTTTTTCGATCATTACACTAAATTAGTAAAACCATATTGCAATCTTTTATCATTCAAGGTTAGTTATAGAAAACGATAGTGTAACGGATAAGGTATAGCTGTTTACATATATTGCCAAATACTGATTAATATTCTATAGGCAAATCACCATCAGGCAGTCGTGATTGGTAATAAAATGTAGTAGGTATGTTACGAAAACATTTCAAGGGCTTTTCTTCCACAGTATAAATATCATACAGTGTGTAAACAAAGTTAAATAAATACAAATTAAATAATTTATTCAGTAATTATGCCACCTTCTTTACAAATCAATTTTATGATCATACTTATTTTTTGGTTAGACAAACATAAACGGTAGAATGTTTATAGAGTTTTCTTATATTCGTGAAGGGGTGCTGCTTGTGTGGACTGGTCTACTCAAGCTATTATTGCGTGTTTAGTTAACTTATTCATATTGTTCTTGTGGATCATGTACAAAAACTATTATAATCGAATTATTTTACTTTATAACGTTCCTCATTGGCATTCATTGAGGTGCTTTCTAATAAATAATACTTCAATGTATGTAGTGCTAAATGTAGTGCTAATAAATGTAAATCAGTTTAGAAACAGCATTCCGAACTGGCGGTAGAGATAACATTTGACTGAATCTAAATGATGTTTGACATTTTAATGATTCAATAAATTATTTGATTTGATATATTAACATATATACTAAGAGTTTCATTTTTCATCCCTAAAGGGGTGACGAATGGTTCGGAATTTAAAATATGGATCATTATTATTATAAGAAATCTTGTTTACATTGATTATAGTGAATTGTATCAATGTCAGTGTAACCTCGGCCGACAAGGCGTAAAAACTTACAATGAACAATCCACATTTAACTAGATACGACCTTAGGCGATACGTAATCAATAGCAGAAAACGTATACAATGTCAATGACTAACAAAAAATACGATAATGATTCAATGGCGGTCATTCACAAACTAAAACTTTGATTTTTAAATGCTACAAATGTAAACACGTTGAAATAGTAATTTACCTCTGGAATCAGCTAAAAAAAGGATGTTCTAGCGTTGTCTAGAGTAAAGAGAAAAATCCATCCATCTCGCATGGGCGCAAGTCAAATCTGCAAAAGTGGAAACCCCCTCGTCAGTGGTGAAAAACATTTCATAAGTATTTTTTCGTCGGCATTATTGACACCATAATGGACCGGATAATTAAAAATTGAAATTGTTAAGTCAATATTTATTGACATTTTCAATCAACGAATAAATGTCGTGTTATGTAGGTTTTAAATTAAGGAATTATTAGTACAGCTATTTACTAAATCTTCATAATACCTCCATAAAATTATATTGCCGTGACAAATTGGCCACATAGCTCGCAGAACCGATAACCGATGGGGCAGAAAGGTTCTGGAATGGAGGCCACGTACTGGCAACGCGTTGGACGTCGTGGAAGTCGCTGGATGCAGGCCGCTTCCAATAGGTCGGTCTGGAAATCTTTGGGGGAGGCCTATGTTCAGCAGTGGACGTCTTGTGGCTGATGATGATGATGATAAATTGGCAGCTTCCATGGCGCAGCGTGCGATAATCATACACAAAGTCCTGACCTAACACTAAGTGAACCTGTGTCGAGGGTATCAAGAACTACCAGGGTCTTATGTTAGCTCACCAAGATCCACAACAGATATTTGTGGCTCACACAAACGTTTGTCTTGGCGAGACAATCGAACCCACGGCCTTTTACTCCACAACTCTATTCGCCCATTGCGCCACGGAGTTTGTCTAATGTCATAATTTAATCGATTTCTTTTCGAGATCGATTTTTAGATGCGAATTACGATTGTTATTTTAAAATGGGCTGTAAAACAAATAGTTTAAGCATATTTTTAATAATCGAAAATAATAAAAAAGAATATTATCGATTGCATTCGAAACTGACGGAAAATTAATCTAGAGATTGTAAAAATCAGGCTTAATATCTTGGCCATAATAATATTGTAGAACATGAAACCATTTGACCATTTACAGTTGCTTTAAAGGCCATACTGTAAAGGCCAGATTGGAATTTAAATGTCAATTATTAAACAATGCTATTTGTCATAATTGTATAATGATTGTTCTGAGAGTGGAGATTACGTCTACAAGTTGTACAGTATAAAAATCATACAGTCCATCAAAGCGTTTGATGTTGACGAAAATTACAGTGTCCGCTTTTGTACTTTCGACAAAAGGGACATGTTATTACTTTGGCCTCTTTGTTTGTGCGTCTGTGTTATCGTAGCGGCTCAAGAATGGATCGACTTAAATACGATTTTTATATAAAAACTGGTTAACTTTGCCTGTGTGTTGAAAATGTTTGAAAAAAAACCGTTCTGATACTTAGAAATCTAAGTTTATTTTCTAATTGATGTGGGGTTTTTTTTTTACGGTTATGTTATCTTTTTATTCGTATAAACGACGAGATGAGCTGGTCACCCGATGGTAAGAAATTTAAATTACAAAGCAATGCATTGCTGCGTCACTGCGACAGTAATTTCACTGGCATTGTCTTTAAGCGCTTGAATCCGGTAGTACGCATCGCAATGAAGGTGTTGCTACAAAGATTGATGAACCGTACGATTGCCTCGTCTAAGCCCTTTTTGAGTGGTAGAGCCACGCTGTAGACAGTTTTGTCTACAGCATGAATGGGCTGGCTCGACCGGGTCATCCCCACTGTCTCACAGAAAACCGACGTAAAGTAGCGGCTTGCTGCTGCGTTTCGTACGGTGAGTGAGATATCCGGAAGCCCAAATCCCCTCCCCTTCCCAATCCCTAATTATCCCTTTCCTTTAAGGTCGGCAACGCGCCCATGATTCTTGTGGTGGTGGGCGTACATGGGCGGTGGAGATCACTTACCATCAGGTGACCCACTTGCTCGTTTGCCGGCCTATGCTATAAAAAAAATAAACAGACTATAATTTTCAGACTATGCTATTTGATCCAAGTATTCGACCTCCACGTGTGCTATTGTTTGGGCCAATGTTCTAACATTTGTTCAAATAAATGCAATGTTCGATAAGAATCCTTGGCGGCGCAGCGTCGCATCGATGACTAATTCTTTGTTTGTAATTACTGTCATATGCATCGCAACATTGAATCATATTTTTAACCACCGATAAAAAACAGTGTAATAAGTTTTATTCTTTGTGTATGTATGAGTGTGTTTGTATCGAACTGTTAATAATAAATAAATATACCCAACAGTCACACACCTAGTCCTGACGCCATAGTAAGATACGGATCTTGTGTGGTGGGTATCAGGAACTACGAGAGACTTTCGGTCTCACAACATACAGACCCCGAAACAAATGTGTGTGGATCACACAAACATTTGTCTCGGTGCGGGGATCGAACCCGCGGCCTCTCGCTCCACAGCCGGCTACTCGCCCGCTTCGCAACTGTGGCACCGTAGCGCCTAAACGAATCGACCGATTTAAATGCAGTTTAGTCAAGATTCGAGATCATTCTTAGCTACATTTAAACAACCTTTTATTTTTCTACACACAAACATATAGCACAACAAAACAACAGAAAATATTTTTTTTATATAGTAAAGGCCGGCAAACGAGCAAGTGGGTCACCTGATGGTAAGTGATCTCCACCGCCCATGTACGCCCACAATACCAGAAGAATCATGGGCACATTGCCATCTTAAAGGAAAGGGATAATTAGGGATTGGTAAGGGGAGGGGAATTTGGGTCTCCGGATATCTTATTCACCGTACGAAACACGCAAGCCGCTACTTTACCTCGGTTTTCTGTGGACAGTGGTCAAGCCGTATACTCATATTCATGCTGTAGACAAAATTGTCTACAACGTGGCTCTACCACTCTTAATATACATGTATATAAGTATCAGGTTAAGTTACGTATATATTTTTATTTAAAAATAACTTATTTTCTGTTTCGTATATATTTAACGTGTTTATATCGTTTCAAGTTACACTAATTAATGGTGAAAGTGTAACTGATAATGCAATCATCAATTAGACGGCTTCAAATAATTAACGTATGCAGTTACATCCGCTACGTAATTGTTATAAAACAAGGTAATGCGCAACAAGTTTTATATCTTGGTATTTAACCGACTTCTACAAGGAGGTTGTCAATTTGACTGTTTTTTTTTATCCGAGCACGGCAAGGTGCACTACACCTGAGCGTAGTGCAGTCCAAAAAACAAGCGACCAACGACAAACAATGAGTTTATCGGTGATTACCAGGATCATGCTAGCCTGTATAAATGCGTCTTCCCGAAGCAAATCGAGAGGCTTGCGACAGGACAGGCGGAAGACTGATGCAGGCACAGGGATACACGAATGTACCCCTATACCCGCCCCAACCAACCATCAAGTCATGTCGCAAGCCCCTCAGGAGAACTGAATATACATTGGCTGATCCTGGAACGCGATCCATACAAGGTGTGTGGGTTACTATGGCAGGTTTTAACATATGTGCGGTGGTCGCTATCCGGGCGGATATGAATGTCCTATCATCAACATTATTTTTAGTATTCCGTATTTAAAGGATGCCATTGAAACTTCATTATTAAGCCTATGACGCTGGTCTGTCTGCGGTGGCACGTACACAGTGCTGATTTTTATTGGTCTTCTGGTGGTGGTGTGGTGCTTCTGTTTATGGGCAGGCGCTTACCATCAATTTACAAAATTTTTATTGGTTTGACTTAACGGACATACTTCATTATATGTTTAAATTATCACATTATTATTGACAATGATGACAATTTTGTTTTTTTTTTTTACAATATAATAAATGTAATTATTAAACAAAATGACATATAGCATTAATTATTAATTAAGTATTAGCTATTTGTACGCCTTAATGGCAAACATAGAGGAGAATTTATTTAATTTTAAGATCTATTTATAATGTAATACCTATGTTTACAAATAAATGATTCTGATTCTGATCAGGCGAGTAAACTGCTCGGGAAAAATCATTCCTAAACATTGAAAAAGAAAACTTGTCGATACCATGTCAAGGCGGTTGCATGCGATCGGTGCAACAACCCAGACTATTGATTTACTATGTGCATATTAATGAGTTGTGTTTACCCGCGACACGGTCGAGTGGTAACACCCCGGTCTATCAGGTTAATGCTCTAGAGCAGTGTTTCCCAACCTTTTTTAGGCCATGCCCCACCTTAACATTTGTTTGTTAAATTTGTCACCGATATCTAGTATGGCATTTAAATAACCCAAAGCGAAGGGGTTAAAGTCGTGTCGAGTCCATGTTCAAATTGCCCCCCTATGGGGCGTGGGCTCCACGTTGGGAAACACTGTTCTAGAGAAAACTTTTACCTATAACTTGCTCTCACCCGTGTGAGTTGCTGCCGAAAGTCCGGTGAAACTGAAAACAGCCGACTCGCGTCAGGCTATCAGCATAACGACAAAAAAAAAACGAGTTGCTGCTAAAATAACCGCGAAGATGCTGGATTGTTTGACAGCTTGCGTGGTGCCGGCTGTGAACGAAACGAGAGGCTGTGGGTTCGATTCCTGCGCTGAGACAAATGTTTGTGTGATCCACAGATATTTGTTTCGGGTCTAGGTGTTGTGGGACCGAAAGTATCACGTAGTTCCTTTCCTGATACCTACGACACAAGACTCGTATCTTACTGTGGGGTCAGGCCTATTTATTTAACAGTTGTCGTGTGTTTATAAAAAAAAAACAAAAAGATTCAATAAAACCAGAGCACACTGTGAAACAGTATTCGGCCGTATTCGTGGCTTTAAAAAAGGAAAAAAAAACCCTGTCGAATTGACAACCTTATATTTTATCGTCGGTTAATTCACAGTCCGATAACAAATTAAACGAGTTTAACGACCCTAGTTAAATACATTTCGTGCGCAAGTAAGTTAACAAAATGGGGCAAGTCCGTACAATTTCTTGGGTTAATAAATTATTACACAAAATAAATTGTGTGTCACCCACTTTTCACGGCGACCCCAATGGGCCACGTTACTTTAATATGCATAAGGAATCGGCCTCGCGTCCTAGATTACAATCTAAGAACTTTCAACAACGTGCTTTTGGTAAAATTTTTATGAATTTGTGTTATGAAATCGTGTTATAAAACATAGTTAAGTCTACCCTTATTCACATATCGAAAAAGACGAAAGAAATACTTATTATATGCTAACCGACTTCAAATCAAGAGGTTTTTTTTTATATAGCATAGGCCGGCAAACGAGCAAGTGGGTCACCTGATGGTTAGTGATCTCCACCGCCCATGTACGCCCACCACCAGAAGAATCATGGGCGCGTTGATGACCTTAAATCGGAAATGTTCTCAATTCGGCGATTTTTTTGCTTATTTTATGTCGAATCGATTTCCCCGCCAATTGTCGATCGATTTTAACGGAAATAAACCATTCGATAGAGTTTAGCTGCGATGTGGTCCCATATAAATTTAGTTAAGAACTGATGATGGAGTACGGAGTAAAAAAATTAAACTCCTCAACAGACAACAGCTCAGTCGTAGCGATTGTGATATTGACTTGTATTTTACACACCATAGTTGTACTTAGCACTGAAAATTACAGAATTCAAGAAAGTGAAGACGATTAAATATATAAAATTTGCTCCGTATCTTGGTATTTATTTTCCCACATGTATTGTATTCTACCCTCTCCTCCAACAGGTTGACGTCAGGCAGTCGGCCGGTCGTAAAAACTGGTAAACAAATCTTTCTGTAACTTGTGTTAAAAAGCATGTTGCGCCGACCCCAATACTACTTTGATAAGGGCAGGTAGAATGTGTATAGACCTTCATAAAAGTATATGAATTATAAAGAATTTAACGTTGGTGAAAGAGAAAAGAGTCATCAAAAAAGATAAATTTTAAGACAATCGCGAACTAATTTACATATGTACATAAACACATTTAAATAGGTTAATAAATAATATAAATAGTTTTATTATTATTTATTGTTTATTGCTAATAGGTTTTTTTTGTGGGTAACATTTGCATATGTACCTGCCACATAATATCTCATTGCCATCACCATATGTGTTAAAGTAGGTCCTCGACCAGATGCCACGTGTACTGACAGTAATTATTGTCATTAGTAGTTTAGCTGGTGGGAGTATACTTGTATCCGACCGGATAGCGACCACCGTACACTGGTGCTAAAACCTGCCATAGTGGCCCACCTTGTGTGGGTCGCGTTCCAGGGTCAGCCAGTGTACAGGGTTGCCAACTGTTTGAAAACTTTCCCCCTAAAGCAATTTCAAAACCCACTAAATTAGGGGTGCTCGATATCTATCGGATGTAGCTTAAAAAAAAAAAACAACATCAAATAAGTATTGAATGTTGTTTTTTTCTTTTTTTTAGCTATTCGATATTATTTTTGTTAATCATTAAGTCTTTTCCTTCCTACAATTCGACATATCGATAGAATAGAAGTATGGAGAGTAGAGCAATTAAAAAAAATTCAATAAAAATTTTACCCCTAAAAATACCCCCAAAAAATTATTCCCCCTAAAAAACTCCCTGTCGAGATTTTTTCCCCCTAAATTTAGGGGGAAAACCCCCAAGTTGGCATCGCTGCCAGTGTATATCCAGTTCTCCCCAGGGGGCTTGCCCCCTGATCCTAATCCTTTTCCCATCCCTTTTTCCTTCCCCTCCCCCTTGGCCCTTTGGCAGGCCGGCATGATCTTGCCGACCTACGGTGGACACATTGTTTGTCGTTGGTCGACACTATTCCTGGATTGCGCTACACCTACCATCAGGTGTAGCGTAGTCACTTTGCCGAGCCAGGATAAAAATAAAACTTCAGGGGTCTCTGCTAATGCGATGTGGCGACCCCTGCAGTATCATCCCAGGGCTAAGGGGGAAGGGCAGAATTTAAGGATGAGAAAGATAATGCGTTAACATGAGTAAGTAGTAGGCGACCGGATCGGAACGTCGTGCCTCGCAATGCCACCAGTTTACCTCACACACCAGCGGGCTAATTCTCGTATTTAACATTAACTGAGACTAAACTTTAACCAAACTGAGATTAGACTACGAATTGAATAAAATGTGGCATTCTGCTCTGCTTAAAGTTCCAATATCATTCCGGTAGCATTATGATGTCAATTTGATATCATTTCAATTCCAAACTAATGTCAGCCACCACAGACTAAATTATAAAAAATGTAAAGCAAATGTTATAATAAAGTTGCCAGCGGACAAAATATATTGGCATTGTGAGTAATTTTGGCGATTTGAATTGGATGAAAAAGTTATTACTCTAGCACGAAGTTATTAATTTAAAATTTGATTAATAGATTTTATAATTTATTAATTGATTAGGTAATTTCTCATGTTTCCCCTAAATTGAAAACCCGTTTTTTTCGGATTTCTGTGAATTGTGAGTGAAAACATATGCGTTAATTTATTGTCGTGGTGGGTCACCCAGTGATTACACCTTTGTTATTGCAGGCTCAAAGTACTAAGATCGAGAGCCGTAAAATTTTTATTAAAAAAGAATGTCTATTGTTATTGTTCCGTGATTTAATTTTGTTGTGTATGTTATTTAAGTACGTAAATATCTTTCAATTTCTATAATAAGTTAATTATGATTATCCATTACGCGCGATAAATACTAATTGAAAGTTGAAACAATATCGTGAGTTAATTATTAGTGGACTGTTAGTAAAGTGTTAGTGAAACAATGACTAAACAATTAGAACTGTTTGTGGATTTCACTGAAGCAATTCTGATCACCAATTCTAGGCCTTGAGCCGACTATGAAGGAGGAAGGACAGTGTATTATCCAAAAGGTTATGTTCACACAGTGCAAAAAACATGGATTCAGCTGCAATGTGTAATATGTGTGTGTATGTAATAGTGTTGTATTTTTATTGTTAATATATAATGTTTCCTTACGACTTTGTGATTTGATTGTTACATATTTACATAGAATATTACCCATGCATATAAACAAATATCGATATGATTGACTATATTTCAGTTAATCCACAATATCATTTCAGTTACATTGCGATGTCAATTCAGTCAACTTGCAATATACTTTTGATTGCATTACAGTTTTAATGGTTTACGGAATGCCATTTGCAACTTTCTTGGCACTGAGACTAGATCGGAATGATATTTTGAACATTTTTAATTACCAGAATTGGCCCGCAGTTAACATCAATCAACTTATGTTATTCATACATACCTATTTGGAGTGACTTACGATCTGTTTTATCCTCATAAACGGCGTCATACGATTATTCTTTCCAACTGTACGACACGACCTTGTAAGCAACAGTTTTAACCGATTTAAAAAAGAGGTTTCTAATGTTTTTTATGTTTGTACATCGGTATCTCCGCCAATAATTGTGGTCCAATTTTGACAGAATAAAAATCATTCGATAGAGTTTAGCTACATCACAGCTAAACTTTTATCAAGTTAAATTAGTCGGTGCAATTTACAATTGACCGGTAGTGACACCGGCACCGAGACAAAAATAAATATATAAATACACCCAACAATCACACACATAGTCCTGACCCCACAGTAAGATACGAGTCTTGTGTCGTGGGTATCTGGAACTACGAGAGACTATCGGTCTCACAACACCCAGACCCCGAAACAAATATTTGTGGATCACACGAACATTTGTCTCGGTGCGAGGATCGAACCCGCGACCTACAAAAAGAACTATAGAAATTGTTATTTTTGACTTTTTAGTGTTATTTTTATGAAGTCGGTTTTTAAGTTTTGGTAAAACTTATTTTAACTGTGATATATATGCTGGTATGTGCCACTCTATCTCCATCTAAATGGAGTTGTAAAAATGTACCTGGTGGCCCTATCTGGCCAAAAATACTTTTTCAAGAGCGTTTATAAGGAAACTTTTTGAGATGTTGTTCGAAAACTGACTTGAAGTAACAGCTTGCTGCTGCGTTTCGTATTGTGTAGTAGTATTTTGTGTATGCTTAGGCTGGATTGCACTATAATAGCAGTTATAGATTCGACGATAACAGTAACGCTGACTTTAACATTGATTGCGGAATGTGTTGCACCATCGTATTATGATACTACTAGATTCCTCGATTAATTCTAGAAGCAGGGGCATAATATAAGCACTATTGTGTTTCGGTTTAAAGGACATTGAAGCCAGTGAAATTACTGGTCATTATGAGACTTAACGTCTTATGCGTCAGGGTAACGAGCGCAGTTCAGTGCCATGCAGTGCTTTGTAATTCAAAGTTCTGTTTGTTGTTGCTTTCGTTTATGGGCAGGCGTGGCGCTTACCATCAGACGAGCGCCTTGCTCGTCTCGTCATTAAAACATTTTTTTTTTTTTTTTTTAATGTCATATGAGATACTCCTTGTAAATAGGGCTTAATTTATGCTGGTGGGTTGCTTGGAGTCGTGTTTTCCCCCATTATTTTCCTTATAGGTCCGCAACCTACAATATCTTTAATATTGTGGGCCTTTTAAAATAATCACATGACCACTAGCCAGACTACCAGGCAATCGACTCTTTCGTGACCAACTATTTCGCTGTAGGCCACCTGGTTTAAAGATATGCATAATAGGAAGTAAGTGCTATTAACTATATCTATTTTTTTTATTTTACACACTTCATACATAAATGAATAGGCGGACTTAATGCCGGAGGCGTTCTCTGTCAGTCTATATCAAGAATAAAAAAACCGGAACTAAGCAAAGCCAGTAATTAGTGTTATCAGGTTTACCCTTTTTGGCGGGTTGTCCCGCTTTATAGCCCTTTCGAAATGTATCCCGCTTTTTCACCCAAATTCATTTTGACCGATAACAAACCGTGCTTTTTTTTAATAGCAAACGAGCAAGTGGGTTACCTGATGGTGAGTGATCCCCACCGCCCATGCATGCCTACAACACTAGAAGAATTATAGGCGCGATGCCCGTCTTAAAGTGAAGAGATAATTAAGGGATTGGGCCTCCGGATATCTCACTTACTGTACGGAACGCAGCAGCAAGCCGCTATTTTACGTCGGTTTTCTGTGAGACAGTGGTAACGACCCGGTTGAGCCAGCCCATTCATGCTGTAGACAAAACAGTCTGCAGCGTGGCTCTACCACTTCAACACTCTTTTTCACTTTTCGTGCAAGTCCTGTATAGAGAAATAGATGTAGCAACACTACAAGTATTTAAAGTGAGGTCGCTTGTTTACCATTTTGACATTGCAGCGAAAAATAATGTTGTCCGAGGTCATAAGCGAATAAACCGGTTTAAAAAGGAAGTTCTCAGTCGGCGCGTATTTCTAATCTTAAACTTGTAACACAAAGGATCTTACTTATAAAAGTTTCTTAAGCATTGATTAGTTGAACACTGTTTGTCTCTCTCTGTCGACGCGATTTATAAAGTAGCTAGAAAGAGATGAAAATATTGTCAACTAAGCACCTAAAAAGTTAAGCCCTGAATGTGATTACCCGAACTGGACATAGGGTAGTTTCCTATGAATATTATATATTATTTTATACGCAACAGAAAATAATACTAAAAAGAAACCCTTTTGTTAAAACACAGTTAAAATCGGTTCAAAAATGAGCCCGCAATTATGATTTTAAATATTGGTTGGAGCAAAGGTGGGCGCGTATTGGGGACATCTCACTATCTCGCTCGCACGCGTGCACCGTAATGGTGCTACCACACCGGTGTTATAAAATGTTAACAAACATTTTCTAACATTAAACATTTACTAACATTATTTAACATTGTCATAAAATGTATCAAATTTTTGTTAACAAATGTTTAATAATGTTTTGTAAACATTTTATAACAGCGGTGTGGCAGCACCATAATAGCCATTCAACACAGTGACGTTTGCATCGTCTGTTATTTGACAAATGCCCCCTCCATCAGATTTGAATGAATTTCAATTTATTTTCATATGGACGGATGCAATAGGTTTTGGGTAATTTGATATAAATAATAAAAAAACGACGTATGCGTCTCGGGACGCTCGACAGAAGTGATAACTTAAACTAATGTGGGTTGAAGTAAGAGAGGAGGAGCCTGCCTACTGCTGCCGTATGCGTGAGAGAAAGGGAAGCCAGACAGAGTGGCGCCGTAACGCGTTACGTTACGAAGCGGTTTCTCCTCCCATAAGAAATTATCACTTCAAAAAAATCAAGTTAACTACCCTATTAAATTCAGGACTTCGCCTTACCTGCCACTAGACCAATTTAACCATTATAAATTCCGAAACTAGTTAAATGTATCCTAATGCAAGCTAATAGGAAACAATGATCCGGTCAGCATTGAAATTACCATTTGTAATGAGTCGAATTCGTATGTCTTAATTCGACAAACGGTTATAGTTATATTAATACCTATTAATTTCATAACTAAGCGGCAATATTTATTCATTTATTTAGATTAGAGGATACCGTCATTTACGAGGTTGCGTTAAACGTTTCTCTTTTCTTACTGTATGACGCGACCTCATTAACAATAGGTTTGTGTCATGCTTTGTCTATTTCTGCCGCCAAGCAAGTGTGTAAGCACTTGTGTTTTGGTTTGATTCCTTCAAAGCAGTTCATTGAAGCCAGTGAAATTACTGGGCATTATGAGACTTAATATCTTATGTCTCGGGGTGACGAGCGCAGGTCAGTGCATGGCACTGAACTGTGCTCGTCACTGGCAGTGCTTTGTAATTCAAAGTTCTGTTTGTTGTTGCTTCTGTTTATGGGCAGTAGTAGTGCCTACTATCGGGCGAGCGACATGTTCGTCTCGTCATTGAATTAAATAAAAAAAATCTCGTCTCGGTTTCTCAAAGGCTGATCAATTCAACATTCAACTAACAGAACTTTCATTTTGACAGCGCTGTTTAATCAATTCCAGTTTCTGTGATGTTCTTATTTATTAATCTCTGATCTAATTTGTGAACAATCATGTTAGTAATTGACTCACGATTTGACGATGACATTATTTATGAATATTCCAAAAACAAAAAATAGCGTTTGACATACTATTTTTCATATATGTTTGAAAGCCTTGTTAACTAACAGGTGTCTCATATGAAAAAGCGTTGCCCACGCTTCTAGCAATTCAATATTGATTTGACATGAAATTTGACAGGTGATTAGTTATTAACACGATTTCATTAGCTTCATACGTATGTTAGTATATTTGTATGTTAGTATGTAACGGAAACTTTGAACATGATTTTGATCCCCTTCAAAACGTCGGATTAAATCGAAATTTGACATACTTATCAAGAACCGATGACAATGCATTATGAAAAAAAGTATTGTAAATCGTGATTAATTATAAATAATTGTGATGTGTGTAAAGTTTACCTTATGCGTCAGTAGATGGCGCTCTACGCTGGGTAGAGTTAAATCGCGGTATGGTTTACTATTTTGTTAACACACTTTTTAGCTTCATACGTAAGTTATGAAATTAGTATGTAACGGAAACTTTGAATATGATTTTGACCTCCTTCAAAACGTCGGATTAAATCGAAATTTGGCATACTTATTAAGGACCGATGACAATTCTATATTTATTTAGTTGTAATTTCTATAAAAGCTTGCTTTTTAATTTTTTTTACTATTATTTTTATATTGATTTACTTTTCGTAAACCGGGCGTAAACCACAGACATATCAAGTCAACATTAAGTTTCTAGAAGTGGGTCAACGCTGACAATAGGCTCCTTTCATATGGGCTTCTACTATATTACAAACTAGCTTTTCCTCGCGGCTCCGCCCGCGTGATCTGCTTTTTCCGGGACAAAAAGTAGCCTATGTCTTATTCTGATGTATAAGCTATATTAATACACAATTTAATAATTAATAAAATAATTAATAAAATAATTAATAACACAATATTATTTGTTGTGTCTCTGTTCATAACATCTTACTTAATTTAGCTGTTAGTTCTTATAATTTCCACAAGTGTTCTGTGCCATTATTATAACAATAAAGATTAAATTGTTGTTTATATACTCGTATAACGATGGTCACGCGACTGCCTCTGGGCTCGGACGTCGCCCGTATGAACTATGACGCAATAGACTCACTGTTCACCTCACAGTCCACGGTAGAAGCGTACCGAGTTATAATAATTATTAAGTTTTATTTGCAAGAAGCAAAAAAAAAATTATAAACATGTATATTTAATTTGTAGTATATATATTTTTATGTAAATTATTTTATGATATAAGCTGGTTTGTCGTCTGGATGCCACTTTAGGTGGCTGCTGAAAATCAGCGTTGTGTTGTGGCTCGCCACGACACAGCATTATGCTGAGCATGCCACCTTTTGCCATCATGACGACGTGCAACTTATTAGGCTAATAATATTTTTACTATTAAAATTGTACATCATATTTAAGTTGCATGCTATTATGTTGGTAATAAATCTTTCTTTCTTTCTTTCTTTCTTTCTTTCTATATTATTGTAAAGTTTCATTAAAATCCATTCTGTAGTTTTTACGTGAAAGAGTAACAAACATACATCCATCCATCCATCCATACTTACAAACTTTCGCGTTTATAATATTAGTAGGATAAATCCATTCTTGATCGAAGTTTGTAAATCTTATAAGAATGTATCTCAAATTAAAAACGTCGTTAGTAAGCCATGGTCCCTTCACTTCTGCCGACCTTCGCAGATGTTTTATCTCTTTCATACTCCTATATCCTTCTATTTCTTTCTCTTTCACTCATGACACGTTCAGCGGACCATATGTGATAACCTTACTCAAGATATTGTTAACTGTAATAGCTATTGTAAAGTTTATCGCTCCATTGGTTTAGTGGAGGCCTTGCAGCCTGAGAATCTGTGATGTCCTGGGTTGATATCGCACGTCGTCCAATTTGTGGTTTAGCTATCGGTTCGAAAAATCACTATTAAGTTGCCCAGTATTTTTTTTTAATCCGAACACGGCAAAGTGACTGCACTACACCTGATGGTAAGCGTAGTGCAATCCAAAAAACCAGCCACAACAAACAATGTGCTTATCGGTGGTCACCAGAGTCATGCCGGCCTGTATAAATGCTTCTTTCCTCTTCAGAGAGGAAAGAAGCAAATCGAGAGGCCTACGACATGACAGGCGGATGACCAATGCAGGCACAGTAATACAAGGATGTATCGCTATATCCGCCCCAATCAACCATCAAGTCATGTCTCAAGCCCCTCGGGAGAACCGGATATACACTAGCTGATCCTGGAACGCGATCCACATAATGCGTGTGGATCACTATGGCAGGTTTTAACACCATGGACGCCGTTTTATATTCCGGGACAGAAGCAAGCTCAGCGGGCTGTGATTACAGCACCAGTTACATCTTTGCCGACCATCTCAGGGATGCAGGCGGGAGCTTGTGTGATCATAATGTGTGTTCGTGTTCTATCAATCCTCATACCACTCTATTTTGTATGCAGTGCGATTCAAAATTGAGTGACGCACGCGTCATGTTAGGTTAGAAAATATCTAGATTAAATTATTAAATTAAATTATTAATTATTTAATTCCGTATTTTTCAACCCAAAAGAATCCAAAGGAACCCAAAACCTTTTCTCCTCCCCTGAAGGGGGTTTTCGTTGTTTCGTTGTTATAGCAAGATAACAACGAAAACCTATTGCAAAAAAAATATAAATCCGTCCAAAGATTCATAGTTGGTGACTCATTTTGCAACGAATTTTGATTATGTTTTAACACGAAATAAAAATACGAAATAGGGAAACATTTGTTTCTATTTCGTATTATTTTCTGTTGTAAAATTCTACATAGGAAACTGCCCTGTTCTAAATAAGGTGTTTTTTTTTATTACAGAAAAACAGACATGCTGCCAAGGAAAAGATACTTGTGTATAGCATTAACTATATTACTGGTGGTACAGGAAACAGCACAGCATGGCTCAGGAGCACCACCTGGGGTGAGTTTTATCATAACCCTTAACTATTGACATCTTTACTGCTTAATGTACAGTCTATGAGCGACCCCGAGATGGACCACAATAGAAATGACGTATTTATTTATTTACTAGCTTTTGCTCGCGGCTCCGCCCGCGTGATCTGCTTTTTCCGGGATAAAAAGTAGTTTATGTCCTATTCTGATGTATAAGCTATATTATTGTAAAGTTTCATTGAAATCCATCCAGTAGTTTTTACGTGAAAGAGTAACAAACATCCATCCATACTTACAAACTTTCGCGTTTATAATATTAGTAGGATAACTTTATTATTGAAAGTATAAAAGTACTAGCTTTTGCTCGCGGCTCCGCCCACGTGATCAAACAAACAAACAAACAATCAAACTCTACAGCTTTATAATATTAGTATAGATTTGGGTAGCTTAGCAACGGAAGCCTTCAAATAATATTATTTGGGTAGCTTAGCAACGGAAGCCTTCAAATATGAATAATTTTCCCCGTTTTTGCAACATTTTTCACTGATGCTTCGCTTCTAATGGTCGCAGCGTAATGTTATATATCCTAAAGCCTTCCTCGATAAATGGACTATCCAACACAAAAAGAATTTTTCAATTCGAACCAGTAGTTCCTGAGATTAGCGCGTTCAAACAAACAAACAATCAAACTCTACAGCTTTATTATTAGTATAGATTAAAAGTATTGAAAATACACAATAAACATCTAAAAATAATAAAAAGAAGTGACGAGCGCAGTTCAATGCCATGCAGTGCTCTGTAATTCAGTTTGTTAATAATGTAGATGCTTTACGCTCTCACGCCTGTAAACCCCGAGGGGATAGGCAGAGGTAAACCAGTACATCAACATTTCGACGACCTTATTTCCGTCCCATGATACGACAGAGGCGATCCTATCGCCATACCAGGCACACTTCCAGACTCCGGGCGGATACTGAGCATTTCAGATAAAAAAACTTAACATCAATTTTACCTGACCCGGGGATCGAACCCGAGGCCTCAGCACAGCAGTTTTTTTTTTACCCTGGCTCGGCAAAGTGACTACGCTACACCTGATGGTAAGTGTAGCGATACCAAGAATAATGTCGACCAACGATAAACAATGTAGGTCCATCGTAGGTCGGCAAGATCATGCCGGCTTGCCAAAGGGCCAAGGGGGAGGGGAAGGAAAAAGGGTTAGGATCAGGGGGCAAGCCCCATGGGGAGAACCGGATATACACTGGCTGGCCCTGGAACGCGACCCACACGAGGTGGGCCACTATGGCAGGTTTTAGCACCAGTGTACGGTGGTCGCTATCCGGTCGGATACAAATATCCTCCCACCAGCAGTACTTTTGTACTGCACCAGTTGTATTTTTTTGCACTTTTCGCTCTTTCTTCTTCCTTCTTTCTTTTAGCTCATTCTTACCACTTCCATCGTTTAATGTTGCAGGCATGCGCGGATCAAACTCCTCGTCACAGCGGCGTGGAAGTCCAGACGTCAGTGCCTCCGTACATGGTCCTGACTTCAAACTCACAAGTCCGTCAAGGAGACATCCTGAACGTGACGATAGGAAGTCCAGCTGGCGCTCCTGTACCCATCGGCGGGTTTATACTCCAAGCTAGACAGATACAGGTAAGATGGATATTTTCTTTATTGGAACGTAGTTCCTTATCGCGCGTTGCGAAAGGGGGCTAGACGGAAAAAATTGGTACGAAAAGTTGGCACGACATAATTCTCCGACCAAGAATAAATATAATATTAATTTGATATCTAGCACACAAAGTTAAAGTCGAAATTCCGTTAATAAAAGTAAAACTTATGACATAAGGAAATGTAGACGTGGTTTGAAATTTGAATTTTTGATTATCGAACACGGCGCGGCGGTCCACCGTTTAGGCTGCGTTTAGACGACGCGAAAAATTTCGTGCGGCCGTTTACACGATCGCGCAGTCGCCGCGTGGTTGGAGCGTTGCGAAGTATTAAACATTATGGCTTAGTCAATAGAGTTTACATTAGTTTTTCGAGTGATTCGAGCGCGGCGGCCGCGCGGCCGCCGCGCGGCCACAACGCGGTGGGATTCCTTGTCATATAAATGCGCCCTTAGTAGCCAGTCACCAAATTACCTATCATAAAATATTTGAATGTTGGCTGCTTCCAGATTATACAGTGTCTAATATATAGTCTACGGGATGACTGTTTAATATTACGACTCACATCGAATGTTCTGGAACTCTCTAGAACGTTCGGTGTGACGTCACGTAGACTGTAAGACCGGCCGGTGCTCGCCGATTTACGGGCTGGGCGACGTAGCAGCCGGTGTGCTCCCTTCGGACCCTCCGTCCCCCCCGAGATCGAGATCATTTTAGTCAAGCCCGAGAGGTGGTCAAGCGCGAGCAGTCCATCGATCAACGGAAGGTTCGAGAGAAATCGAGAACCTTCCGGGTGACGTCACGCGCGCCGATTGACCAGCCAACGCTAGCCGACCTCCCTGGAGCTTCGAGAATTATGGAAGTACCAGGTGTTCAAACCCGTTCCCCCTACCCCCACCCAATTTGTCCTCACCCCCCCTCGGCCTAAATCGGTAATTTTTGAGGCTAGAGGGTCGTGCGACGGCTTGTCGCAATCGGCTTATTGAGCCCGACACTTTGGCCCCAATAAAAATAAATTTCGACCCCCCAGTAAGAAAGATCTGTAAAAATATCTCTAAAAATTCAAATATCTCAGAAACTACAATAGATAGACAAATAAAATTTTATTAAAATTCCTTCACTAATTAATCGAAAGGAACTTCGTTCCATCCGGGTGTCCCTTGACACCTCTCAAGTTTTTTTTTTTATCCTGGCTCGGCAAAATGACTACGCCTGATGGTAAGTGTAGCGCAATCCAACTGCAGGGGTCCCTGCTAAGGGATACTGGCGACTCTTATCAGGTTTAAGGGTTTGGGAAGGGAGGGGAGATTTAGGGAAGGGAAAAGAAATCCCAATATTACTTTACCCGACCCGGGGATCGAACCCGAGACCTCAAGACAGCAGTCGTACCGCGTAAGCAATACAGCTGCGCCATCGAGGCAATCCATAAAGTATACTTATTAAAATTTAACTTTTTTATCCTAGCTGGCAAAGTGACTACGCCACACCTGATGGTAAGTGTAGCGCAATCCAGGAATAGTGTCGACAAACGATAAACAGTGTGTCTATCGTCAGTCGGCACGATCATGCCGGCCTGCCTAACTGCTTCTTCACACTCCGTTTAAAGGACCCCATATTATAGGAAGGAGGGAACACGTGTGCCGGCAAACTATTCCACAGCTTAATGGTCCGGCAGAAGTAAGAATTCGCGAACTTTTTAGTTCGAGCCGAGATGGAGGAGACCACGAATCTGTGGCTCCGTAAGCGAGCACGCGTGGTTCTGTTAAAGAAATTTATTTGGATTGACCATGGGTGTAGTTACAAATATTATTAAGAAACAAGCAAGGTGGTAGGTCCCACGGATGCGAGAGGCCGTTTGGGTTGGTACTATCGAAACAAGAAACAGTGTGTAAGCACTGTTGTGTTTCGGTTTGAAGGACGTTGAATCCAGTGAAATTACTGGGCATTATGAGACTTAACATCTTATATCTCAGAGTGACGAGCGTAATCGAGTGCTATGCAGTGCTTTGTAATTAAACGTTCTGGGTGGTGTTGCTTCTATTTATGGGCAGGCGAGCGCCTTACTCGTCTTAATAATAATCATGTTCTAATTCGTACAGAATTATGGGCGCGTTGCCGACCTTAAAAGAAAGGGATAATTAAGGGATTGGGAATGGGAGGGGGTTTGGGCCTCCGGATATCTCACTCACCGTACGAAACGTAGCAACAAGCCGCTACTTTACGTCGGTTTTCTGTGAGACAGTGGTAACGACCCGGTCGAGCCGACCGAATCACGCTGTAGACAAACTAGAGCGTGACTACCACTCAAACTGTGTTTGATGGACATGGAAGCCAGTGAAATAACTGGACCATCTTACGTCTCGGAGTGACGAGCGCAGTTCAATGCCATGCAGTGCTTTGTAAATCAACGTTCTATGTGGTGTTGCTTCTGTTTATGGGCAGTTGTGGCGATTGCCATCAAGCGAATAATTTCTCGAGGTTAATAAAACCTTTTCAGGACCCCGATATAATAGTAGGCAAGTTCGTACGAGTGCCATCCACAACACATGTAATGACATGCAGCGCACCCAATGATACTGTGACACACTCCTCATCTGAAGAGAAGCCAACCATGACCTTCCAGTGGCAAGCGCCCACTGACTTCCTCGGAGGGATCGAGTTCAGGTAACTATTTATTAGAGGCCGACAAACGAGCCATTGGGTCAATTGATAAGTGAAATGAAATGAAATATGTAATAGTTTTTAATCATGTAAGAAATTAAAAAGAAATTAAGAATTATTAAGACAGTACAAAAATGTAGTACAATTATTAAGACAGTTTACAAGGTGGTAGGTCCCTCGTATGCGAGAGGCCGTCTGGGTTGGTACCACTACTTTGTATTTTTCCCTCGCTAAGCAACAGTGTGTAAGTACTGTTGTGTTTTGGTTTGAAGGGCATTGAAGCCAGTGAATTTACTGGGCATTATGTGACTTAACATCATATGTCTCGGGGCGACGAGCACAGTTCAGTGTCATGCAGAGCTTTGTAATTCAAAGTTCTGTGTGGTGTTGCTTCTGTTCATGGGCAGGCGTGGCGCTTACCATCAGGCGAGCGCCTTGCTCGTTTCGTCATTCAATCAAATAAAAAAAAAACCGAAACGGGACGTGTTTTAAACTACCACCGGAATGGCAACAACCCATCTTAAAAAGACCCGGCGAAATCAAACTCACTTACTTTACCACTGGATTCAACGTGGCGCGACTCAGCCAGCAGAAGCTGTCCATAAACAGACCACACAAAACTAACAGTCACATACATAGTCCTGACCCCACAGTAAGATACGAGTCTTGTGTCGTGGGTATCAGGAACTACGAGAGTTTCGGTCTCACAACACCCAGACCCCGAAACACATATCGTCGATGAAGTACCAATACCTGAGAATCTAATTTTACACCAGACTGTTTAAAATGAGGTTTTATTTTACAAAAACTGTTTAAAATAAGGTTTTATTGATTTTGATCAACTATTGATAGTATATAGTTTCCAATACATTACCTTTTTATTAGTTACTAAGGGATGTGGTTTATGTTTACGTCTATTGTAATAAAAAAAGTAATTTTGGACTAAATTTTCAGTTAGGAGGTATTGGTACTTCATCGACGATATATGTGGATGACACAAACATTTGTCTCGGTGCGGGGATCGAACCCGCGGCCTCTCGCTTCACAGCCGGCTACTCGCCCGCTGCGCCACGGAGGCTGTCAACATTTTATTAAACTTTACCAGGGCGACGGTAGCGCAAAGCTACGCGACGTTTTGGAAGAACGTAGAGTCGCCATTGGTGGAGGTGGTGACCCCTGACACGATGGTGACCACCACCCTGCCACCCATCACCAGGGGACCCAACACGCAGCCGCCGCCCATCATCATGGAGTCTAAGGTACCAACAACCTCATTCTTTTCAATTTAATACATAGTTTTGGCGGGAATTCTGACAGTGCAGTTCATCGCTTATTTTAATTTATTTCATAAACTAGTTTAGAATTGTGTTTGTTGTATAAAAGTGTTGATTTGTTCAATAAACATTGACGGTGATGAACAGTGTATGGAAACATTGAAATAAGTGAATTAAGCATCGTACTGAAAGGAGTTAACACCAAAACTCCGGCAAGACCTTGAAATCGACCGCACCCGTGTTTCATCGTTCTTGTAAAAATAACTTGAGAATGAATTGTACTTGACACTGGCTAAATGCATAGTACTGCAAGAGCCATAAATAAAATAAATAAATTTAATACATAAGAATAATAACATAAAAAATATAAACATGCCGTAAGTATGTTACATTAGTTAAGTGAAATAGTCCGTACATTTTATTCATTATACATACAATGTATTGGTTATTTACAGGGCCCCTATGTTATAAATTCAAAACGTAGAATGAAGTAGGTATAGAATAGCCATTACATCAATAATGCAAGTGCTATAACAAAGATTAATTTGTAAGTAAAAAGTATATGAAAAATGATTGATTTTTATAATGATTTCTTACGCGAATATATTTTACACATTAAAATAAAACTAATTTAAACAGATTTTATCGCGGTTTTTTATCCAAAATAAAATAAATGCATAATTTATTTGGAATAAAAACCGTGATAAAATCCGTTTAAATTAGTTTTATTTCAATGATTGATTTTTGCTATTATATTGTTGTTTCCTAGGAAAAAATGTTAAGTGATAAAGAATTTAAAATTTCCAACATAACACGTTGCAAAAATATACCGACTGATTTATTTTAGTCACAGTATTTTATGTTAGAAATATTATTATTGTGATGGATATTCTATGTTACATTAGGTCTACCTTTTCGAACTTCGGTGCTTCGTATCGCTTTATAGCATAGGGACCCAGAACTTAATTTTTAAGCTATTGTATAGATTTTATCGCGGGTCTTGAGCGGCGAGACCTAATACAGAAATTCCGTAACGAAAAAACCTAACACCCTCCGACCAGCCAGCGTTAGCTGACCTCCCTGGAACATCGATAATTTCGAAGTCCCAGGTGGCGTCACACAGTGACCAGTCAGCTTGGACCGGACTTTGACCCCGACCTTGACCTTGAGTTTGACCCCGATCTTGACCCACAAAGTTAAAATTAAAAACAAAGGAAAAAATACTGCATAAATAAAATAAATAAATAATTATAATTACATAAGTTGATAATAAATGCTATGCAATAGCTTTACCGCGGCAGTCTCCGAGTGCCACACGTCTTTTTAATTAGGTTATAAGTAAACCTATCTTTGCAGCCAAAAGTCACAGCCCAGCCTCTAGACGTCGTGTACCAAGGTTGTGCCGACACTAAACTGTGTTTCGGCGTGCCACAAAACTGCATCGATAAAGCAGACTGTACGGCAATCGTAGCTGTCTTCGTCTCCGGTGACGATTACACCTTCGAAATACAAGGTAATTATATAATATATTATCTATATTATATTTTAGTTGAAAAATAAAAATTAAAAATAATTAAATATTATAAAATATTAATAATTAAGTAGATACGTCAAGTGTAAGGTAATTTTCTTTTTACTATTAGTAATTTTTTACAAAAAAATATTTGTTTTGTATTATTGTTAGTATTTTTTTTTGCCTGATTGTAGCAGTTAAAATCATTATAACATCGCTTTATTCTTGTGAATATTAAGCATATTATTGATTACTAGCTTTTCCTCGCGGCTCCGCACGCGTGATCTGCTTTTTCCGGCATAAAAAGTAGCCTATGTTTATCAGGGATAATGTAGGATTCTAATGGTGGAAGAATTTTTCAAATCGGTTCAGTAGTTTTTAAGTTAATTCGTTACATACAAAAATACAAATATTTCTTCTTTATAAATTATTGTTTACAATGAAATACTCTTAATCAACAATACATTTATTTGGATAAATAATAATATTATGTTGATAACGCTTTGGAATCACAATTTGATTACCATAGCAACAATTTGATTACCATAGCAACGGAAGCCTTCAAATATAAATAATTTTCCCCGATTTTGCAACATTTTTCACTGATGCTTCGCTCCTAATGGTCGCAGCGTAATGTTATATAGCCTTCCTCGATAAATGGACTATCCAACACAAAAATAATTTTTCAATTCGAACCAGTAGTTCCTGAGATTAGCGCGTTCAAACAAACAAACAAACAAACAATCAAACTCTACAGCTTTATTATATTAGTATAGATTGTATGATTACTAATGTTATTGTATGTCATGTTGGTGATCCTTAAATAAATAAATAAAATAAAATATGTTTGAAGTGAAACTTCTTTAGAATCGTTGTGATTTGAAACTCGATGAAACGAAAATGCGACACGACAAAAACAAACATATTGATAAAAAGGATATAGCCTGCGAGAGAATGAGATGGATTACAGGTATGCTGTCACGTGTCTTTGCGCCGGCGTACAACGAAGCCTTCGGAAAATGTGTCACAAACAACGTGGTGTATTATTCACGTGTTTTATTGCTATTGCATTTGCGTATTAAAATTCGTTGGCTAATTAATTTTAATAATTCTGAAGTTTCACTTCTGCCGTGTGTGAATTGCACACACACACTTTTTTTTATCCTAGCACGGCCAAGTGACTACACTGGACCTAATGTTAAGTACAGTGCAGTCCAAATATAATGTCGACCGTCAGGAAACATTGAGTCCCTCGACGGTCGGCAGAATTATGCCTGAACTTACTGGATATACACTGGCTGATCCAGGAACACGACTCTTGAACAAGCCATTATGGCGGGGTTTTCAGTATACGGTGGTCGGACAATTAATATTTCCAACTCCTCCCTAACCTTCTATCCGATTAATTTCGTTGCGGGACAAAGACATTTAGGCATTCCCAGAGACTCGCCGAGCTTCACTGCTCGGTGTCGACAAAATGCGTGCCACTGTTGATCCTGGTGCACAGGTGTTACGCTATCTAATTGGGTACAAAAATATAATCAAGTACCCTCCCACCATAAATTGATAGCCTCCGTGGCAAATCATTTTTTTATTACCCTTTGGGATAAGCTGCAGGGGTCCCTGCTAATCGGATAGTGGCGACCCTTGCATTATCTCATCACAGAGTTTGGGAAGGGAGGGGAGATTTAGGGAAAAGAAAAACCCAATATCACTATACCCGACCCGGGGATCGAACCCGAGACCTCAAGACAGCAGTCGTACCGCGTAAGCAATACAACTACGCCATCGAGGCAATCCATAAAGTATACTTATTAAAATTTAACTTTTTTTATCCTAGCTGGCAAAGTGACTGCGCTACACCCGATGGTAAGAGTAGCGCAATCCAAGAATAGTGTCGACCAACGACAAACAACGTATCCATCGTAGGTCGGCAAGATCATGCCGGCCTGCCTAACTGCTTCTTCACACTCCGTTCAAAGGACCCCATATTATAGGAAGGAGGGAACACGTGTGCCGGCAAACTATTCCACAGCTTAATGCTTAACTAATCGCATTGTATTCTATTGGACTGGAGGCCACGTACTGGCAAGCGCAGCGTTGGACGTCCACCTACAAGGTGGACAGACGACCTGATAAAGGTCACAGGAAGTGGCTGGATGCAGGCCGCTTCCAACAGGTCGGTCTGGAAATCTTTGGGGGAGGCCTATGTTCAGCAGTGGACGTCCTGTGGCTGATGATGATGATGATGATGATTGTATCGTAGTTCATTTATGCAAAAAATATCATAAAGTTGGTTTCATTTAATTTAAGGTACTGGCAACCCCAAATACGTGGCAGCCGCGTTAAGTCTCGACGATAAGATGGGAGACGACAGCGCTATGGAATGTGTCAGGAACGACAATGGCAGAGTCAGCCTGCACACTTCCTGGACATATCCGAAGGTTGAGCCTTACGTGCAAAGATCAGACTCTCCCCAAGAGATCGTACAGTTACTCCAGTCTTCGGTTATCGATGGGAAACTGTACTGCAAGTTCAGGAGAGACGTGGTGTCCACAGTGAAAGGCGTGACCTTCGATTTGGCTGCCAACAAGTATAATCTGATGGTGGTAGCCGGTAATAGTATGAAAGGTAAGCCATATCTAATCATTAATCAATCTGAAAGTGTACACGCTGTGGGTATTACAGCATGAATGGGCCGGCTCGACCGGGTTGTTGCCACTGTCTTACATAAAACCAATGTAAAGTTGACAGCCTCCGTGGCTCGTCGGGCGAGTAGCCGGCTGTGAAGCGAGAGGCCGCGGGTTCGATCCCCGCACACAGACAAATGTTTGTGTGATCCACAAATATTTGTGTCGGGGTCTGTGTGTTGTGAGACCGAAAGTCTCTCGTAGTTCCTGATACCCACGCCACAAGCCTCGTATCTTACTGTCGGGTCAGGCCTATGTATGTGACTGTTGTATACTTATTGAAGTGATAACTTCTTATGGAAGGGTGAACCGAAACGTTCCGTAACGCGAGCGGTCCATCGACCAGCCAGCGTTAGCCGACCTCCCTGGAACATCGACAATTTCGAAGTCCCAGGTGGCGTCACACAGTGACAAGTCGGCTTGGACCGACGACGACGATGACCGAAGCCAGATAGAGTGGCGCCGTAACGTAACGCGTTACGGCGCCACTCTGTCTGGCTTCCCTTTCCCTCACGCATACGGCAGCAGTAGGCAGGCTCCTCCTCTCTCACTTTAACCCACATTAGTTTAAGTTATCACTTCTGTCGAGCGTCCCGAGACGCACACTTTTTTTATTCATTATTTGTCTGTAGACGCGGATCGAGTCGGGTTCCACAGCATCGCGTTCGAGTCCACAGGAGATCCGCTCGCGCTGTCCACAGTAGGCGCGGCGGCTCCATCCTCCAAGATCCTCGTGAAGCTGCACGGATGCTTCATGCTGGTAGCTTGGCTGGGCACCACCTCGCTAGGAATACTGCTGGCTAGGTAATACTTCTAAATATAGTACCTGGGCGACCGAGCTCTGCTCGGGCGAAAATTTTTTTTTTTCGTTTTCTAATAATGAAACCTAACCCCCTCTGCATACTAAATTTCATGAAAATCTTTGGAGCCATTTCCTAGATTCAGATTATATATTACTTAACAACGCCATCTGCTGTTATGCTCACAAAAACCTCAAAGCAAACACTCATTGACTTCGTGTTACTAATGGTGCTGCCACACCGATGTTATAAAATGTTTACAAACATTTTCTAACATTAAATCTAACATTTTATAACATTTCTTAACATTTTATAACATTTCTTAACATTTTCTAACATTTCTGAACATTCTTCTTTGACGGCTTCTTTGACGGCGCCGCTCTCAAAAGTACCGCCGCCTGCGGTTATAAAATGTTAAGAAATGTTACAAAATGTTACAAATTGTTAAGAAATGTTTACTAAATGATGCTGCCACACCGGTGTTATAAAATGTTATATAACATTTTCTAACACCGGTGTGGCAGCACCATTAACAACGCCATCTGCTGTTGTGCTCACAAAAAAGTAGTATTCGCCAATAGATGTCAGGAAGAGTCATATTTTTCTTCCAAGTTTATGTTTAAGTTGATAAAACACGAATAAAATGACATTTTCCAAAAATGATTCCTAGCTAGATCGATTTATCACCCCCGAAACCCCCTATATACTAAATTTCATGAAAATCGTTGGAGCCGATTCCGAGATTCCAATTATATATATATATACAAGAATTGCTCATTTAAAGATATAAGAAAGATAAGATAAGATTTAAAGATTTAAGATATCTTAATATATAAAACTCAAAGGAGACTGACTGACATAGTGATCTATCAACGCACAGCCCAAACCACTGGAGGGATCGGGCTGAAATTTGGCATGCAGGTAGATGTTATGACGTACGCATCCGCTAAGAAAGGATTTTGATAAATTCTACCCCCAAGGGGATAAAATAGGGGATGAAAGTTTGTATGAAACTTTGTCAATTTTAAACGTTCACGCGGGCGAAGCCGCGAGCAAGAGCTAGTTACAAATAATGAGCTTACGACTGCTGTGCTGAGGTCTCGGGTTCGATCCCCGAGTCGGGTCATTTTTTTTTAGCATAGGCCGGCAAACGAGCTTGTGGGTCACCTGATGGTAAGTGATCTCCACCGCTCATGTACGCCCACCACCAGAAGAATCATGGGCGCGTTGCCGAACTAAAAGGAAAGGGATAATAAGGGATTGGGGACGGGAGGGGATTTCGGCTTCCGGATATCTCACTCACCGTACGAAACGCAGCAGCAAGCCACTACTTTACGTCGGTTTTCTGTGAAACAGTGGTAACGACCCGGTCGAGCCAGCCCATTCATGCTGTAGACAAAACTGTCTACAGCGTGGCTCTACCACTCACTAAAGTAAATTCTTTACAAATAATGAGCTTGCGATTGCTGTGCTAGTGTCTCGGGTTCGATCCCCGAGTGGGGTCAATTTATATTGGGTTTTTCTATCACGAAATGCTCAGTATCAGCCCGGAGTCTCTTATTATGCCCCTATCACATTATGGGACGGAAATACGCCCGGTGAAATGTTGGTGTACTGTTTACACCTCTGCCTACCCCTTCGGGGATTACAGGCTTGAGTGCGTATGTATGTATGTAACTGATACTGATACTAGCCGATTTTGATTGTGTTTTTACAAATTACTGTACAGTACTCTTTATTTTAAAAGTTTTTTTTTTTACATTTTGAAATATAATATTTGTAAAAAATAAAATATTTAAAAAAATATCACCCTCCAGTGGCGAGGCCTAGGACCCAAGCCACCGGTGGTTAGGACCCCAGTGTGAGGAACCTCCTCACAATGCGTGCCGTGTCCAATAACACTGCTTTCTGAATCTGGCCCTTGACCCAACGACCAATCGAGAGCCTTTGAAGGTGTTGGTCGAGGCTCTTTGGTATCAACCCATTAGCAGTAACGACTATCGGAACAATAATTGTCGAGTCCACATCCCACATGTCAGTAACCTTGTGTGCCATGTCTAATTACTTATTATTAATTTTCATTCCTTACAAAATAATGTACACTGGTGCTAGAACCTGCCATAGTGGCCGACCTTGTGTGGGTCGCGTTCCAGGGTCAGCCAGTGTATATCCGGTTCTTTGGCAGACCGGCATGATCTTGCCGACCTACGATGGACACATTGTTTATCGTTGGTCGACACTATTCTTGGATTGCGCTACACTTACCATCAGGTGTAGCGTAGTCACTTTGCCGAGCCAGGATAAAAAAAATGTCTAAAATTCAATATAGAAAACTACCTTATTTATCTTTGCAGGTATTTCAAACAGACGTGGGTAGGCAGGCAGCTCGGAGGGAAGGACATATGGTTTGCTGTAAGTATCTACTAAAACCAAAAAAATAACTTATCCCTGCATAGGAGAAACTAGTGCTTAACTCACATTAACCCGAGTTTAATTGCATCCCATAATGTGATAGGTTTTTTTTATCGGAGCACGGCAAAGTGACTGCACTACACCTGATGGTAATCGCAGTGCAGTCCAAAAACCAGCGACCACCGATAAACAATGAGTTTATCGGTGGTTATCAGAATCACACCAGCTTGTATAAATGCTCTTCACACTTCGAAGAGGGAAGAAGCAAAGCGAGGGACCTGCGACAGGACAGGCGGATAACTGATGCAGGCACAGGGATAAAGGGAACTCATTTTTTTTCCGAAATACAATGTTCCATGTCAGTACCATCGTGTTACATTAGACGCATTTACCGATGTCGTATTAAAATATTTTAAGCTCAATTTTTAGTGACAATGTTTCAATGTTCCATTTCAGTACCACCGTATTGTCACATTAGACACATTTACTGATATCGTATTAAAATATTTTAAACTCAATTTTTGCTGTGATAATGTTACAATGTTCCATGTCAGTACCACCGTGTTATCACATTGGACGCATTTACTGATGTCTTATTAAAACTATTTTAAGCTCAATTTAAGCTGTGACAATGTTACAATGTTCCATGTCAGTACCACTGTATTGTCACATTGGACGCATTTACTGATGTCATATTAAAATATTTTAAGCTCAATATTTGCTGTGACAATGTTCCAATGTTCCATTTCAGTACCACCGAATCCTGATGATGACCACGTGGTCCCTGACCATGGTCGGGTTCATTCTGATTGTGGTGGAAGTGCGAGGCTGGACCGGAAGTGACAACAAGCACGCCATCACTGGCATCGTCACTGTCATATTGTGCTTCATACAACCCATCGGTATGTATTTTTCTACACAAAATTATTGGTGGTACAAGGTAACAAGGTGGTAGGTCCCTCGTATGCGAGAGGCCGTCTGGGTTGGTACCACCGCTTTGTCTATTACTGCCGCCAAGCAATAGTGTGTAAGCACTGTTGTGTTTTGGTTTGAAGGATGTTGAAGCCAGTAAAATTACTGGGCATTATGAAACTTAACATCTTATGTCTCGGGTGACGAGCGCAGTTCAGTTCAGCATTATAATTTAAAGTTATGTGTGGTGTTGCTTCTGTTTATGGGCAGGCGTGGCGCTTAACATCAGGCGAACGACATGCTCGTCTCGTCATTCAATTAAATAAAAAAAACGTAACGTTATTTAAAACACTAGACTTAGGTTGTCTTGGGATGACGATTTGGATTTGTGATTCAATGTAATGGGTGTTACTGTTGACTATGGGCAAGTGTAGCATTTACCAGACGAGCGGCCTGCTCGTTTCAATTATTCAGGGAAATAAGAAAAAAAACATTTCTTTTTAATGGCATCTGTTAGACATTATGCCATTGTCAAGTTAGGAACAAAATGTTCGTGTTCTTCTTTTTATTCATGGCTTTCGCAGTTTTATGCATTTAGCCAGTGTCAAGTATAATTTATTCTCAAGTTATTTCTACAAGAACGATGAAACACGGGTGCGGTCGATTTCAAGGTCTTGTCGGAGTTTTGGTGTTAACTCCTTTCTGTACGATTCTTAATTCACTTATTTCAATGTTTCCATACACTGTTCATCACCGTCAATGTTTATTGAACAAATCCACACCACTCTTATACAACAAACAACTCTAAACTAGTTTATGAAATAAATTAAAATAAGCGATGAACTGCACTGTCAGAATTCCCGCCAAAACTCAAATGTTCGTGTTAAATAAATACTATCGTGTAACATTCCAGGGGCGTACTTCAGGCCGCACCCGGGTACCAAAAACCGGCTGATGTTCAACTGGGCGCATTGGTTCGCTGGAAACTCCGCACATATACTTGGAAGTAAGTTTGATCACCATCCAAATTGGTGACGATTTTTAACCGACTTTAAAAAAGAGGTTTTCAATTATTTTTGAGTGGTAGAGACACGCTGTAGACAGTTTAGTCTACAGCATGAATGGGCTGGGTCGACTGGATCGTTACCACTGTCTCACAGAAAACCGACGAAAAGTAGCGGCTTGCTGCTGCGTTTCGTACGGTGAGTGAGATATCCGGAAGCCCGAATCTCCTCCCCTTCCCAACTCCTAATTATCCCTGTCCTTTAAGGTCGGCAACGCGCCCATGATTCTTCCGGTGGTGGGCGTACATGGGCAGTGGAGATCACTTACCATCAGGTGACCCACTTGCTCCTTTGCCGGCCTATGCTATAAAAAAAAGATATGTTTTTTTTTTTGAAAAATATATAAATAGAGCAAGAGGTCAAAATTGTAACACTAGTCGTTTTGCCGGGGGTTACAAATTGAGCGAAGATTGTCGGATGACTCAATAACAGAGCCTAAATAATATAGCGTGTCCATACAGTTAGATTTTAGATCATTTTATTTGATCAACTACTAAATTGAATACGTCTAAAGAGACATTCCGATTGAATACAGACGATTCAAGTCAGTTGATCAATTAAAATGGAACCGTGTGAACCAGCTAACAGCATTGTAAATTGCAGTCGTGTCGATATTCCTGGCGGTGTATTTACCGAAGGCTGAGCTGCCAAGTTGGAGCGTGTACATTCTGGCCGCATTTGTGGCCTTCCATGTCGTCATGCATATAGTGCTCTCTGTAAGTATATTTTTTTATTGCATAGGCCGGCAAACGAGCAAGTGGGTCACATGATGGAAAGTGATCTCCACCGCCCATGTACGCCCACCACCAGAAGAATCATGGGCGCGTTGCCGACCTTAAAGGAAATGGATAATTAAGGATTGAGAAGGGGAGAGGATTTGGGCTTCCGGATATCTCACTCACCGTACGAAACGCAGCCAAGCAAGCCGCTACTTTACGTCGGTTTTCTGTGAGACAGTGGTAACGACCCGGTCGAGCCAGCCCATTCATGCTGTAGACAAAACTCTCTACAGTGTGGCTCTATCACTCAAAATACTACTAATATTAGCTTCCGGTCGAGGTTTTGTCCGTTATACCAAGGCCACGAAAGCAACGCTCATAGCAAATTCATTCAGGGTTCGAAGTATCAAAAACAAACAAAAAACAAAAACGTCTTTATCTTTTTTTTTTCTTTTTGTCTTTATCGTGTGCAACGATAAAGACAAAAATATATGAAAAACATACGGTTTTCTTTGTCATTTGACACTGACGCTTGCAGTGCAGAACGAATCCGCTTTGAACGTTGTTTTCGTGGCCCTCGGGTAAGTCACACAGCATTCATGTCAGATATTAATGTCAGATACATTAATAATAATAAAAAAGCCCAAACTTCATCCCTTTCCTTTAAGTTCGGTAACGCGTCCATGACTGTCTTAGTATTGTAGTCATTCATGGGCGATACCACTTACTATCAGGTGACCTATTTGCTCGTTTCCTGTTTTATACTATAAAAACTGCTTACCTGGTCATCATTTTTGTTTTCCCTTAAAATCACATTATTGGTCTAGTGATAAAAGTAGCGACTTGTTGCTACGTTTGATATCCCCTCCCCTACCAAATTTCTTAATTATCCCTTTCCTTTAAGTTTAGCAACGCAATAATTCTTCTTGTATTGTGAGCGTTCATGGGCGGTGGAGTTCACTTACCAGCAGGTGACCCACTTGGTCGTTTGCCGGGCTCTGGTATAAAAAAATGTATTTCATATACTGTGTTGAAGAGCAGAAGTGTTAAGTTAATTTGAACAAAAAGATATTCCCATAGAAACATCCCCATTCCACTTTTTTAGGGTTGAAATATTGGGAAACAACTTTCTTACTGCATACCGATACTATTAAAAGAACATGCAATTTCAACTTAGGTGCAGCAGTTTGGTCTGGGCTTTGATGAATCCGTTTTTCGGGGCATGTAATTTTATATGTTTTAATAGTATGTTGTACGTTCACAGGTGACATGGTGCGTGGGCGAGCGTGGTTCAGTGGGGGTGGCGGGTGGTCTCGCGATGAAACATCTGGCGCCCACCGCGGCAACACCCGCCGGTGGGATCGCCACCCGACCCACGCAACAGGTAATAAATGTGCTTCGATATAGCGTTTTTTTAATCGACTTTAAAAATAATATGGAACATTATGAAATACCTAATAATTTCTTAGTTTTTTGCATTCGGTGTAATTTCAGTTGTCGGATATTGTCACCAGCATCGACACCAAAAATACCTGTAGATTTTTTTTGTTTGCTTTTAAATTTTGTTCATTTTTTTATTGTGTATCCCACTGTATATTGATGAATGAAGGTTTATTTTGTATGATTGCTCTATTCCGACGTCATAATTTGACAGCCTCCGTGGTGCAGTGGGCGAGTAGCTGACTGTGAAACGTGAGGCCGTGGGTTCGATTCCCGCACCGAGCAAATATTTGTCTGATCCACAAATATTTGTTTCGGGTCTGGGTGTTGTGAGACCAAAAAGTCTCTCGTAGTTCCTGATACCTACGACACAAGACTCGTATGTTACTGTGGGGTCAGGACTATGTGTGTGACTGTTGGATGTTATTTATTATAATTACGTTTTTTTTAATGTCCCCAGTTCTCCGGATTCAAGAAGCTGATGCTGGGCGTGTACGCACCAATAGTGTTGCTGATCATCCTCGCCATGATCTACGTTATAGCACGAGCACCTCTCGGAGAAAATTACACAGCTATTTTAGGAGCATAATACCTATACTCAGTTCAATCACTCCGAAATTATTCATTCCTTCGTTCACTCAATCGGATCAGTTCACTTCATTGAACTTCTTGGCTATACTATGCTCATCTATCAGCTTTCGATTATATCTTTTAACCTGCGAAAAAAAATATCGAAAAAAAATGTCGCGGTATGATGAAAAATGAATTACTTCCCTCGGTACTTGTCGAGTAGATATGTAGCCGTGAGGTACTAATGCATCACCCCATATCAGAAAAGAACTGGCAACACAACCCAGAAAAGACTAAAGTTAAAGGAAGATTGGAGATTTTTTTATATTCATCACAATTCAGGCCTTGTCTGTAATTATAAACGAACACATGATTTTTATATAAACTGATTCCAATGAAATTGATCTTGGCTATTCATAATTTAATTAAATTATATTTATAAATTGCAATATATATGAATGTAGGTGCACATAGTGATATATATTTCTTTAAATTATGAATGTATCGACTACAAGGTAGTTTAATTTATAAGGCTTTTTACACCACCACATATCAAAAAATTCACTTATCCTAACTTTAATATTCTTCCGGGAAAAAGTCACATTTTCTGTTCGTTTTATAGGGAGGCCTTTTTCCTCTAAATAAAAACGCACAACATAACTTGTCTTGGCTGAAGTTAGCCACTTCACCCGCTCTCTACGCCACTCTTTATTTTCTAAAAAAAAATGCAGCGACGCCAGTTTTGTCCAACTTGAATCAAGCCGACTAAGGTTAAATTTTCACGAGTTGTAGATTACTTCTGTTTTATTTCAATTGAGGGCAATTGTACCCGATATCCCACGCCTGAGTACGCGCCTGGTTTTATTACTTTTTATTTCACAAAAGGGTTTAAATAGGGTTTAAATATAATGAACAAAAATAAACAATGAAAATTATTCTATTGCTGCAAGAAAATAATCCTTTTAAAGATTATGGTGATGATAGAAAATCATATAAAATATCCATATAACCACTATACAAAATTTGAAATTCAGCTTTTCTTGAGGTAATTTATTTTCGTATTTTTTATAAGTATTATACATCACAATAATTTGTACAGTAATCGTAATTGTAGGTATTTTTGAAAATCACTTAGCACTAGTATGTAATGGTGCTGCCACACCGGTGTTATAAAATGTTATATAACATTTAATTTAGTAAACATTTCTTAACAATTTGTAACATTTTTTAACATTTTTTAACCGCGTGCGGCGGTACTTTTGAGAGCGGCGCCGTCAAAGAAGCCGTCAGAGAAGGGCCGATGTCATGTTTTCAAATGTTATAAAATGTTAGATAATGTTAGAAAATGTTAAAAAATGTTAGAAAATGTTTTTGTTAACATTTTATAACATCGGTGTGGCAGCACCATAAGAACAAAGTATTGCATAATATCGGGAAATTAATTTTAATGAGCAAATACAATTTGTGTTATGAGTTTTCGATATGAAAAATCATACATGACTACATGAGTTGTTTAATATTAGAATTTGGGCTCTATAGCGCTATAGACTAGTTACGCCTCTACCTACCACTCGGGTATACAGGCGTGAGCTTAAATCGGCTATCAAGTCGGTCCACGTTATTAATTCAAAGTACTCTATGGGTTTATTTAAGACATTCCATACAACGGATTTCTAATTATAGTTCAACTATAAGTTGACGAGATTTTATTAGACTGTCAAATTCCAATTCTATACATTTCCTATCGGTTTCAACATTTGCAACCGCCATCTTATATGTAGTTGTTGCACTATACCTGAAATCCTTCTGCCTTTATCCGACTATAATATCCAAATATGGTTACGATTTTAAGTTACATAAGCCCTTCTGAAATACATTTATTAGATTATATTAATGGGCTATTTATGTATAAGCTTATTTCCTCTAAAGTAAATGGTTGATTGCCGCAAAATTTACTCCCTTGATAAACATTAATAAGTGTTCTAAGAAGTCTCAAAGTACGCGCAAATTCAGCATATAGAGGCGATTTCTGTACACAGGTCCGTTTTTGGCGCCAAAAACTTACAGAAATCTACATTTATTATGGTCATACGTTCTTCTATACGAGCGTTGTAATCGAAGAAGGTGCTTATTATTAATTTAAGCATTTGAAATGCTACAAATATTGCGAAAAGGCTATGCGAAATCTTACATATGTATGTACGTAGATTGTGATAATGCATAGTATAATGTTATAAAAATGTAATTAATTTTATGCAACTTATTTATGATTTGAAATAAAATTTAATCTTTATTTTTCATGTTTTATTATTTCCTATAAATACAGGTAAAATTTGAATGCATGTGAATTATAGAAAAAAACAATATTGAAACGAGTCCTGCGGGGTTAGAATGGCGAAAAAACAAGACACGAACGATCGTGCCGCTTGACTGTATCCATTTCGTTTTTAAATTTTTGCATTCTAAGGCGGCAGGAATATGTAAAAAAATATATATATATAGTTACAGACCCAATATGTCCATCAATCCTTATACCCCATAGGCCATCTCAGGAAATATCTTGAAAACAAAGTAAATATGAACATAGCATATGAATATTACAGTTCATTTAATTAACATATAGTTTGTAACAATTTTTTGGACAACTGAACAAGTGCATCACCTGATGGTAAGCAATAACCACCACCCATAGACACCTACAATACCAGAGGAATCATCGGTGCGTTGCCTGCCTTTGAGGAAAGAGAAGGCTCTTTTCTTGAAGGTATCTAAATACAATACATACCTCAGTCTAACACAAAAACAAAAGCCATATGATATTTGTGTTATGGTGGAGACATCTGTGAATTTATATATGTTATATACGTTTTGAAAATTACTCTTTGACACCATTTTTGGATAATTATTTCACAAATTCCCACACTTCACATGCACATTATCATTTTAGGGAGCAATGATAGATGCCTCTTCTGTTCCAGAGAAAGGCATTCTGAACTATCATAAAGTAAATAAAATTATATGATCCAAATAATTAAACTTCACTTTGTTTCCTTTCAGAAAAAAGGAAACAAACAAGGAAACATTTTATTAACAATAAATAGAGTTTACATGGTTAAAATAAATTTACATCATAAAAAAGAACAATAAAAGTATAAAAATCTTTAATAATAAGTTAAACATTTTTCATTAACTGTCCTCTTTAGGTATTTGCGAGTCTTCAACGGTCCGGGTAGCTGGTACGTACACTTTAAACGAGAACTCTGTGCGTGGAAATGAGCCAGGGTTGACAATGTAGCAGTCTTGATATGTTCGTGTGTATGGCTGGAAATGATCCGCTATAACAACCATATCTGGCATTGGATATAGACTTAGAGCATCTGTGTGTTTCCACAGTACTGGTTGTACTCCTAACGATAAAGGGGAGAGTGTACACTGACTAAACAGAGTCTTTGCGAGGTGATCTGGAACGTCGCCTGTCTCAGGAAAGTGAATTGTATTACGGCACATTTTCATCATCAAATCTTGTCTTATTATAACAATTTCTTGAGTACAATACTGTATACGGCATGGGTTTGAAGTAAATATAACTGAGTCTCCTAATTTATCTCTTATTCCTTGTGTAACAGAGTTTGGTAGTGCAGGCCTTGGTAGTACATTTGCAGAACATGGGTCTGATCTGCCTGGTACAAAGATGAACTTACAAGTGTCTTTGAGATTTGTAAATTGGTTTATACAGTCCCCTAAAGTCATTAATGCCCTTTTAAGCTGTAAACAATGTTCCTGACCATAGGGTCGGGATAGAAAATCCCCCATAAACACCATAGCTATCGGCGGGAAATCATTATAACCTTCAAAGAGTGTTTTCAAGTTACTTAAAACCTTTTCTTTGTCTAGCCATACATCAGCAAGGAAGATTATCATACCATCTGCGTTTTCTTTTTCAATCTTCAATAATGCTTTTGAGTGCTTAAGTAAGGATTTTGAACTACCTCCAAATGTGTTCATGTTGCCAAAATAAGTCAATGACGTAGCTCTACTCTCTGGAGGGGGTAGGACTAACCCATGAACATAAAACATTTTATCTTCATAATAACCCTCGGCCAAGACAAAACTGAATTCAGTAAACAAACCTGAATGATACTTTGTTTGAGATAAATCTATCTGTATACTTCCTGTGGGGTCTTCTAAGAAATATTTCCCCTCAACCAACTGCGTTAACATCCCTAAAACAACCACATCATTGAGTCTACTTGACGAACTTAACAGTACTTCGATTTTGTGCAAATTAAAATTTTGATCACTATCACAAGATGGCAGAGTTGTTTTTGCAAATAATTTATTTCTTACGGTCCTCTGCCAGATCATAGTGTACCTGTCTATCAAATATTTCGCCTTCCATTTTTGGTCCGGGTACAAGCTGTTCTTCGCGGCTGTGTCAATGTAAAATCTCTTCTTTTCATTGTCGTAACACACTTTGGGAATATTAAAAGCGTCTATAACATTTAATATTGTTTCGGATTGTTCTAATCCTGAGGTTGAACATTCTTTATACGCCAATTCTATGTGTTCTCTTTCTATAACAGGCTGGGATATCCGCTGTTTAAGTAGGTAGGCAGTCAGCTTATCCAACATTTCTTGTCGTTTCTCTGATGGCATATGACATAACTGTTCAGCCACAAACGTGTTTGCCTCCTTGCGTAACATAAATCCACTGATTTTAAATGCATTGCTGACTACACTGCGTATTTCTTGCATTTCACTGACTATTTAAACGTAATTAAAGATGATCAAAACGTAATTAACAAATAAACTCGTATTCCCGCGTAAAAATTCATGACATTGACAATTTATTAGGCCCAGAGTGAGCTTTCAAAATTCCCCCATATCAGACAATATATTATGCTATATTTTAATAAACCCCAAATATCATAATCCATAATGCCTAATGTACCTATTATTTGTTAAAAATGATTTAAATTATAATTTAGTATACATATCGTCGATGAAGTACCAATACCTCCTAAGTGTTGAGAATCTAACTTTACACCAGACTGTTTAAAATAAGGTTTTAATCTACAAAAACTGTTTAAAATAATGTTTTATTTATTTTGATCAACTATTGATAGTATATAGTTTCTAATACATTACCTTTTTATTAGTTACTAAGGGATGTGGTTTATGTTTAAGCCTATTGTAATAAAAATAAAAATTGGTGTGTGTCGTGGGACACCAGGTAGGAACGAAGTTCCTTCGGCTAATGTAGAATCGACACAAATTGTAAAAAATACAAATTATCAACTAAAATAACAAAATAAAAAAAAGACGTGTAGCACTCGGAGACTGCCGCGGTAAAGCTATTGTATAGCATTTTTTATCAACTTATGTAATTATAAATAATAACGAGCTAGCGTAATCTTTTAAAAATCGAAGGAGATATAAAAATACTTCAAGTATAACTGGCTGAATGAATTTCATTTTAAAAACTGATTGAGCTGAAATTCGCACACAATTTTGGTGCAGGCAAAAAGGAACTAACGCTGGCTGGTTATGCGGCGCTTTTAATGCTTTTTTCTTACGCTGTTTTCTTACGCTTTTACTATCACATTTTTTTCAGTTCGGTCACGCAGCAAAATCCCTATCCCCTCCAAGCCTGCCGTAAGGAACTTCGTTCCAAAAAGTAATTTTGGACTAAATTGTCAGTTAGGAGGTATTGGTACTTCATCGACGATATGTATGTATTGGCAACTTATAGATATGGAATTATGCATTCACGGTCGTAAAATAATCGTATTTAAACTAAAAGTATAGCTGGTGGAAGGGTACCTGATATATTTGTACCCTACTAGATAGCAACCACCGTTGTTGTTGGCTTGTTGCTGCTGGTGTGTGCCAGCCGGTGTAAATCTAGTAACTTCAAGCGGATATAATTCTGCCGACCATCAGTGACAAACGTGAGCAGCAGTTTGCTATAGCATTCCGTACGGTGAGTGAGAAACCTAGGGGGCCAAATCCTCTAGCCTTCCCAATTCCTTAAAAAAGAAAGAAAAGAGATAACCTTTTCTTCGAGATCAGCCACAACCTTAAATTTTCAACATTCTCGATTTACGTGGTTGGCAACACTGCAAGTATCATCCGATTTGACGTCAGTGGTGTGATGATCGCTCAGATCAAATATGAACAAGATACGGCCATAGCGTAGCCTGTGGTGAGACAGAGAGATCCAGCGCTTGTGTTGTCAGATTTTAAAAAATCCACAATTATTTTATTTTTTTATTATGTTTCAGTTAAGATTCTTAAAAGTAAAATAAAATACTATTAAAATTGGCTATGGATAGTAATAGTGTATTACCCAATATTTTAATTTACACAGTATTTTACATACAACATTAATTTAATGATTAAAATAATTTGAAAAATCGTGTGTAATACCCTATTATTCATAACACTAATTATTATTAGTCAAATTACGGGATAGATAATTAAATGTTAGGATTCACTTCATTATTATAATCAAAAGATGTGTATGGTTAATTTCTTTATTAACAAAAATCATGATACACGGGCTAAGAAGTTTATAAAGATTTTTTTTATCCGAGCGCAGCAAAGTTACTGCACTACACCTGATGGTAAGCGTAGTGCAATCCAAAAAACCAGCGGCCACGAACAAACAATGATTTTATCGGTGGTCACCAGTCATGCCGGCCTGAATAAATGCTTCTACTCTCTTCGGAGAAGAAAGAAGCAAATCGAGGGGCCTGCGACAGGACAGACGGATCATCGATGCAGGCACAATAATAAAGTTATAAAATAAAAGTAATAATGAAAGGAAATAGTTTATTAATAATGTAGGCAATTGAAATAGCGATTATAACAAGTCAGTACAAAATTAAAGAAACTTATATATAGACATCAGTATCAACTAATGTATACATAGCATCATCAAAATATACTCGGCAATTACACTAAATCTATTTATTTATCTATTATTATTATTTTTCCATATTTTTACTATAGTTCAGAATTGTTATATATTGTCTATATGGACCATAGGCATTACCGAAACGGCACGTGTTTTGCACGGCGAAGCTCCTGTTGTACTCTATTGTGGGTGACCCGCACAGTGGACCCGATTTCGAAAAGAGCGAACACAGGCACTTGAACTATTTCTTTCTCAAAAATAATGTTTTTTTTATTGAATCGTATTTTACTTATAATTCTTATCATGTTTTATTCTTTATATTTTTTGCGTATCTTGTATAATTATGCAGCTATTCAAAATATTGTCCACATTTATGTCGATTTTGTATGGAGATTTGAAAATGCTGGTGCAACCATACAGTTTACTAGTTTATTCAATAATATATTTGATATCATGAATTCGCGTAAGTTAAATTCACCGGGATATAAAAAACATACATTTGACATCTTTCAGGAAATAATTACTGAGTATTATATGACATATTATGAAAATGCATTATCTACTTGAATAAAAATTTATGGATATTACGCTTCAGTAACTGGCAACACTATTTTTAGGTTATAAAATTAGGTTTATGCATTAAAATAAGAATTACTTAACAATTTTACCAAAATCTTGTGAAAATACTCGCCAATACAACAATCTAAAACTATTTGAATTCCCAGAAACAGATTTTATAAGGTACTTACATGTGAAATGTGACACCAGGATCTTTTCGCTCGCTACGGCTTTTACATCCAAAAACACTACACCCAACCATCATTATTATACGATGTAATTAGTATTTTAATATAAACACTAATAAGAATCGCTATAAACACCTTACAAACGCCAGGAAGTCCAAAAAACAATCACGCTACGGTTTGTTTGGCAAACTTCGAACCGTGACAAACAGAAATTATAGGCTACGCTGAAAGTGACAGCAATATTATATAGGCATCTTTGTCTAACACGTTCAATTACTTATATAACTATCTCGTTTTGCAGGGAAATCATTCTGTGATGGTCCTATCTATGGAATAGATAATCTAAGGATGATCGTATCGTCAAATACTGTTTTATTTACGAATGTTTTGTTTGCAATATTTTCATTCGCAAATATTAGTTGCGCCTAAAATATATTTCGTTGTGACCTTCATTGAATATATGTGTAATAAGCCTCGGTGAATGTGGACGCTGTGTATACTGTGTGACTATTCTCTAATGTCTAGTAAATACTAGACAACATTTTTGTTAATTTTTATTTTCGCGCACTCGATAACAATTTACACAGCTTTTATTACTATTTATTAAGAGTGCGATACCACCATGTCTTTGGGTGGTCAGTGGCGCATAATAAGACATTATTTGTCGTTATCGAATTTGAATAATGAAGTGGAGAAATTAGTGCAAAAATTGAAGCCGTCGACTCCAGAACAATGGGAAAGTTAGTGTTATTTTTAGTGTTGTCCTTGGTGTCGGTGTTAGATTTGACCTCATTAGTGCCGAAAATTTGCAAGGAATCGCAAAATATTCTAACAACACGCACGCATGTTTTAGATTATTTTTAATTTCGCAAGGCCTTGTGATCGTTGACACACCGCGATAAACATATTTGCGACGTTGTTTTGTATTTTTTTGTGTACTTAGATTTACATTGGATACTTTTAACAAGCTTACTTAGCTTATTATATATACATGATATATTATTAACATCTCTGTAATAAACATATATTCCCACTCTCTAGACAGATAATATCTACTAATGAGAGGTTACGCCTTATTCCACTAAACTGGCCTAATAAGGCTTGGTATATCCCATATACCTTCCAAATTATTATGGTAAACTAGCATATATGCAGGTTATCTCATTATTTACTCATTGGAGTGAATGATATTTACTTATTTCAAATAAATATCATAATTTATCAGTGTTGTATATTTTTTTATATCCTTCACTGATCAGTGGTTAAAGATTTTAACATTAAAATCAACACTGAGAATGTTTCAGCTATCCCCAATTGTCTAATAATTGTTTTGGGTCCGGCCAGGTGTTTTCCCCCCAGAGGGTTGAAGTTATGCAGAGGCTAGTCAAAAAAACTACAAGCCATATCTTTCGGTAACATGTGTTAAAAAGCATTTTGTGCTGACCTCACTGTGGCCTCACAGGGCACCTGGAAAGAGACCACACTTTAAAAACATAGAAATCATATTGTCAATACATTGTTAAACAAAACTTAAACCAACTACCAGGAAAAAAACTACAGTCAATAATAACAATTTCAAGAGGTTTTGTTGTTGCTGCAATTTCAACCAACAGTGGCTCTGGCACCATCTTCATAACAACCTTTATATTATATTGTTATTTTTGAGTGCACAGTGTTATTCTTATAAAGTTGGCTTTTACGTTTTATCTTATTTTATTTGTCTGTTTTTGGTAGGTTTTATAAAGGTACATATTGTAATAAAATAATGCTGTTATCTGTTAGAAACTTAATTTTTTACACACTACTCTATGATTAGATCTTAACCAAATTGATATTAGACCACATTGAAGCTAAATACTGAATGTTTTTTTCCAATGAAATTCGTCCACAATTTGGACAGTAATTGGCCACCAACATGGCTTAGGCCCAATGCCAACCTCACCTGCAAGTATTACACTCTGCTGATTAATGAATGAGGCAATGGTGAACCCCACAAAGTGCGAAATCCACCTTCAAATATGGAAGGAAAGGTGGATCCTTCTACCATTAGCCATGTCTTGCTTTGGTTGGAATATTCAAAGTTCTGTGTAGTGTAGCTTAAGCTTTAGGACAGGCATGGCCACAGTAAAAAAAATATCAAGTATATTTATTTTCAGAATTATTGGCCACAATTCAAAAAGCCGTACCAATACAAGTGATAAAAGAAACAAAACCGATAGAAAAAAAAGGTGACAGAGACTATTCAACTACCGTAGACAATGTAGAGTCCAAGAGTGAAAAGGAAGAGAAACCAGGCCCTCCTGCACTCAGTGTAGGCTCTGAGGCCAAGGACATCACATTCGAAGGCTTCCTGCAAGGTCTTAAACTGAAAAAGGATCTACATTTTGGAAAAATATCTGAGCCTAGCTGGAAATCAAAAAAACCAGTAGTTAATAAGGTAAGTTTTTATTTAATAGATGGGTGAATGTATTTACGCTATACTATTCGGACTTGACCGTTTCGTCTTTTTCATGTCATGCCCGCTTAGCATGAGCTTACGAGATATTTTTCACTTGAAAGATTAGTCACTCGTTTGTACCGTAACATGTCACCACCACATAGTGATGTATACATATTTAAAGATAGCGTGATAAAACAAAGCAACGTAACATTGAGCCGGCATGTCAGCTTTGCCATATATTGCTTATATTGTTATATTGCTTAGCCATGTAAAAACTGTGCGAGAAAAAGGGTCACAAAAATTCTCGAGATCTTATGTTAAGTGCGCAGGTGTGATTTGTGCATTAAAAATAACATATTAGTTAAATTTTTACCATACCCTTAGTATCTAGTAGTATATAATAACTAATATCTACAAGTAGTATCTGGGACCTACATTTCCTGACTTTCAAAACTACTGTAAAAACATCTCATTAGCAGGGGTTATTATACACTTTTAGATTCATAAATGATGACAGGCATTGGGTGACAGGTGACAGATAGGCACACCATCAGGTCTAATGCAGTCACTTCGCCGAGTACCGCAAACAATCACGATGCTTTATTACTGTGTGTTTGCACTGCGAATGAGTTTTTGCTATTAAATTTATTTTGACCAAAGTTTAGTGCAATTGCAGTGTTCTGTGAGATAAAGCCATTCTGTTATCAAGGTGGCACGACATTGTGTTTTTTAGGTGTCGATAATAAGTTATGTGTATATTCATTGTATTTTCTACAAGGTGGACAGACGACCTGATAAAGATCGCAGGAAATCGCTGGATGCAGGCCGCTTCCAACAGGTCGGTCTGGAAATCTTTGGCGCGAAGCCTATGTTCAGCAGTGGACGTCTTGTGGCTGATGATGATGATGATGAAGATAAATGTTGTGTTTGTTACAGACGTCCATACACTCGCGTACTGCATACGTGATATCTGCCATAGTGTCTGCCGAAACACTAGATTGTCTCACGAAGAGAGCTGAACATTTTATAGACCATCTGAAACAATACCCTGAAGCCAGAGACTATGCAATAAAGGTAAGACATAAACAGCATTTGACAGCCTCCGTGGCGCAGCGGGCGAGTAGCCGGCTGTGATACGAGAGGCTGCGAATTCGATCCACATATATTTCTTTCGTGTCTGGGTGTTGTGCGACAGAAAGTTTTTGAGTGGTAGAGCCACGCTGTAGACAAAAAGAATGGGCTGGCTCGACCGGGTCGTTACCACTGTCTCACAGAAAACCGACATAAAGTAGCGGCTTGCTGCTGCGTTTCGTACGGTGAGTGAGATATCCGGAAGCCCAAATCCCCTCTTCCTAATCCCTAATTATCCCTATCCTTTAAGGTCGGCAACGCGCCCATGATTCTGGTGGTGGGCGTACATGGGCGGTGGAGATCACTTACCATCAGGTGATCCACTTGTTCGTTTGCCGGCCTGTGCTATAATAAAGTCTCTCGTAGTTCCTGATACGTCGTGGGTATCAAGACTCAAATCTTACTGAACTTCGTTACGGCTTTATAGAGTAGGGGTTTCAATGCTTTGTTTAGTTGGAAGAAATATTCATGTGATTAATTTGAATGACAGTTTTATCTAAAAAGTAAAATAGATATAGCTTTACCAGTAAATATCCTTGTTTTTTATATGCATTGTTATTATCGATATGATAAAACCTGAGAAATTTGGTAAACAAGGCCACTGGGCATACTATCTGATCTGCCGGTTTGATAAATAGAATTTACGAATAATTTCACAACGCAATAAGGTAGTTGACTTTTTTTTTATTAGCCCTATATATTATATTCGTCCCACTGCTGGGCACGGGCCTCCTCTACAGAATGAGAGGGATCAGGCCTTAGTCCACCACGCTGGCCTAATGCGGGTTGGCAGACTTCACATACCTTCATAATCTTATCGAATTCTCAGGTATGCAGGTTTCCTCACGATGTTTCCTTCACCGTTAAAGCAAGCGGTAATTAACAATTAATATACACGTAACTTATAAAAGTCAGTGGTGTATGCTCTTGGGGCTGGTTTCGAACCTGCGACTTTCGTCTCGACAGTCCATACCACTCCCCGCTGAGCTATCGCTGCTCTATTTCAATCATTAAATTAATAATAATAAATTCATGCGTCGAAAAAGACAAGCTGTCCAAATATTTAGACCTGGCACACGAGGTTACTGACATGTGGGATGTGGACTCGACAATCATTGTTCCGATAGTCGTTACTGCTAATGGGTTGATACCAAAGAGCCTCGACCAACACCTTCAAAGGCTCTCGATTGGTCGTTGGGTCAAGGGCCAGATTCAGAAAGCGGTGTTATTGGACACGGCACGCATTGTGAGGAGGTTCCTCACACTGGGGTCCTAGCCACCGGTGGCTTGGGTCCTAGGCCTCGCCACAGGAGGATGATATTTTTAAATGTTTTATTTTTTACAAATTTTATATTTAAAAATGTAAAAAAAACCTTTTAAAATAAAGAGTACTTTACAATTCATGCGTCTACTTTATATCGCACATACAAGGTTGTAGGTCCTTCGTATGCGAGAGGCCGTCTGGGTTGGTACCACCGCTTTGTCTATTTTTGCGGCCAAGCAACAGTGTGCAAGCACTGTTGTGTTACGGTCTGAAAGACATTGAAGCCAGTGAAGTTACTGGGCATTATGAGTCTTAACATCTTTCATTTCATCTGTAGCTGGTGGGAGGATACTTGTATCCGACCGGATAGCGACCACCGTACACTGGTGCTAAAACCTGCCATAGTGGCCCACCTTGTGTGGGTCGCGTTCCAGGGTCAGCCAGTGTACATCCGGTTCTCCCCAGGGGGCTTGCCCCCTGATCCTAACCCTTTTCCCATCCCTTTTTCCTTCCCCTCCCCCTTGGCCCTTTGGCAGACCGGCATGATCTTGCCGACCTACGATGGACACATTGTTTATCGTTGGTCGACACTATTCTTGGATTGCGCTACACTTGCCAGCAGGTGTAGCGTAGTCACTTTGCCGAGCCAGGAAAAAAAAAGAAATGCAGTGCTTTGTAATTCAAAGTACTGTATGGTGTTGCTTTTGTTAAACAATAAAAAAAAATACCCCATTTTTTTTTGTAGGAAGGCGCAGTAAGAGCCCTTCTTCGAGTGCAGCATAGACTAAAAGATGACCAGCCCGAAGCACAACTGGCGACCGGGGTGGTCAGAGAGGTAAGTTTCTATTTATATACTAGCTTTTGCTCGTTAATCCGTCCAGTTGAACATCTTTCCGGATATAAAGTATCTTGAGACCAAATCTAGGTCGTGATCTACTTGTGTATCTAACATTGACAGCCTCCGTGGCGCATCGGGCGAATAGCCGGCTGTGAAGCGAGAGGCCGCGGGTTCGATCCCCGCACTGAGACTAATGTTTGTGTGATCCACAAATATTTTTTTCGGTGTCTGGGTGTTGTGAGACCGAAAGTCTCTCGTAGTTCCTGATACCCACGACACAAGACTCGAATCTTACTGTGGGGTCAGGACTATGTATGTGCCCGTTGGGTGTATTTATTTATATTGATATAAGCTTACGCCAATTTTTTAACATGTACAGGCACTGGCACTCGTGGGGTACACGGGTCCTACCAAGGGTCCGGGACCTAATATCCTGTCGCTCGACGGTGGAGGCATCCGAGGCCTCATAGCCATAGAGATACTGAGACATTTGGAGCGACTCACCGGACGGAATGTGACTGACATCTTCGATTATATAATTGGTGTTAGCACTGGTGCAATCATAGCTGCTGTTATAGGTATGCTTACTGTTTTTTTTATATTATGTCCATTATCATTATTATTCTATACAATAAACTTTACGTAGAAGATAATACTATTTTTTATTTTTTTATTAGCTGAATGACGAGACGAGCAAGTCGCTCGCTTGGTGGTAAGCGCCACGCCTGCCCATAAACAGAAGCAACACAGAACTTTGAATTATAAAGCACTGCATGGCACTGAACTGCGCACATCACCCCGAGACAAGTCTAATACCCAGTAATTTCACTGGCTTCAATGTCTTTCAAACCGAAACACAATAGTGCTTACACACTGTTGCTTGGCGGCAGAAATAGACAAAGGAGGTGGTACCAACCCAGACGGCCTCTCGCATACGACAAATGTTTGTGTGATCCACAAATATTGGATCGCACAAACATTTGTCTCGGGGTCTGGGTGTTGTGAGCCCGAAAGTCTCTCGTAGTTCCTGATACCCACGACACAAGACTCGTATCTTACTGTGGGGTCAGGTCTATGTATGTGACTGTTGGATGTATTTATTAAAAAAAAAATCATAGCACTTATTTGATTGTTGCAGGCAGTGGTGTCGGTAATCTGGAAACAGCCAGTCGGATGTACCACACTCTGTCCAAGGAGATGTTCGGAAATACATCCCTTATCGGAGGTGATTATTTTATATTTTATGTGGTAGAGCCATGCAGTAAACTGTTTTGTCTGCAGCATGAATGGGCCGGCTCGACCGGGTTGTTACCACTGTCTCACAGGAAAGCGACGTAAAGTGGCCGCTTGCTGTTGCGTTTTTTTTTTTATTCCAGCACGGCAAAGTGACTTCACTACACCTGATGGTAAACGTAGTGCAATCCAAAAAACCAGTGAACACCAACAAATAATGAGTTTATCGGTGGTCACCAGAGTCATGCCGGCCTGTATAAATTATTCAACGTTGTTAACGGTTAGATCAGTGTTTCCCAACCTTTTTTATTCCATGCACAACCTTAATTTTTTTTTGTTAGATTTGTCACCGATATCTAGCGTTGCATTTAACTAACCCAAAGTGAAAAGGTTAAAGTCGTGTCGAGTCCATTTTTAAATTGCCCACCTGTGGGGCGTGGGCCCCACGTTGGGAAACACTGGGTTAGATTATTTAACTGTGCAGGCACGTCTCGACTTGTATGGACGCATTCATACTACGACACTGCGGCGTGGGAGAAAATGTTGCAGGACAATCTACGAGACTGCACCCTGACGCAGTGTAACAGATACAACTCACCCAAGGTACACACGTTTTTTTTTTATGGAAAAAAGGGGGCAAGCGAGCAGGAGGCTCACCTGATGGAAAGTGATCACCGCCGCCCATGAACATCTGCAACACCAGGGCTTGCAAATGCGTTGCACGTTATTAAACAAAAAAAATATTTCCAAATGATTAGACGAAAATAATACTAATAAAACCTTTTTTTCATTGGTACTGTAGTTTAGTAAGTCACTGTTTGATACACTGTCTCAAAAGTGTTCAGTTACATTTTCAGCTTTCAGTTTTTTAAGTATATATATTTTTTTAAGAATGTTTTTATTATTTTTAGTAAAAAAAAATATAAAAAAGAAAAAATACCTATATCACTTATATCTCATCTCATAAAAAATATTAAATCTTAATACAAAAAACTATTAAAATGATGTTTTATTTAAATTAAAACACATATCCCTATTGAGTCATTTTCATCTCACGACTTGGCGGCAAAATCCACCACGGTTCCATGGCGCGACTCCAAATTAAAAAATACAGCGGATTAATGATCATAGGTATGACTCGTACCGCGTATGAATTACAATTGCGCTGGTCAAACTAACAGATACTTTGAAATGAAATGAAATGAAATCATTTATTAATCATGTAGGCAATTAGGTATTTAACTAAAAAAAAAATATTGATTTTTTTTATGTATTTTAAAACTTTATTATTAATAATATTGATATGTAACAGAATTCTTTAAAAAAAAAATTTGTTCAATTAATTATAAACATTTAAAAATTGATGAAATTCAAATAAAGATCACGTGACTATAAACGCGCCATGAGCGGCCCCCATAGTTGTGACGTCATAATGTTATAGCTATTTAATAACAGTACAGCGTTTACGGCTATTACACGTGACTAGACAATAATATTGAAAATTTATTGCTAAAAAACGAGATGTTAGTTGGTTCCGATTAGCTATGTGTGATAAAGGATTTATTAAGGCAAAGTCTGATAATATTCCTGATGTTGATATATTTATGATAACCATTTTTTTTTTAAATGACGTTCGGTTTAATTCTGCTGAAGTTCGAGGTGCCAAGGCATCAAGGTAAGTCTGTTAAAAAATAATATAATAAATGAAAATATTTAAGTATTTATTCTCCATTATATTAAATATAAGCAGCGATATCTCAGCGGGGATTGGTACGGACTGTCGAGACGAAAGTCGCAGGTTCGAAACCAGCCCCAAGAGCATACACCTCTGACTTTTCTACGTCACGTGTATATTAATTGTTAATTATCGCTTACTTTAACGGTGAAGGAAACATCGTGAGGAATCCTGCATACCTGAGAACTCGATAAGATTTTTCGAAGGTATGTGAAGTCTACCAACCCGCATTAGGCCAGCGTGGTGGACTAAGGCCTAACCCCTCTCATTCAGTAGAGGAGGCCCGTGCCCAGCAGTGGGACAAGTATAATACAGGGCTAGTTGGTTGGTTGGTTCATATTAAATATAATTATTTATTTCATAAATTGTAGAGCATCGCGTGAGAGTTACGGCGACAAAGCTATAGGTTATGTTCAACTAAGTCGTAAAAATAATATTTGTATTGTAAAGGGACGGGAATGTCCAGAACACCGAGTTCGGAGTAAAGCTTATTCAGTTAAAGTCCAGAAAAATTCAGGTTGTTCAATGCCATGACTGTGCAGCTTTAGCAGGTTTAAAGGTTATGATTTGGAGTCCAGTTAAAAAAAAATATTTACTGAACTCTACGTAAGTATAAAATAATTATTTGATTTGTATACTTAAATAAATAATAATTAATAACAATGGTGTTAAGAAATACTTATATCGAAATGATCTACACAACCAAAAATAAACAATTTTGTTTTGGGATTATCACGGTGCACTGCTTGAAACCATTTATTTCGACGTTTGTCATTTTGGCGAACATTTAAAAACATTTTGTCAGGAGTTGTTTTTGTAGTATTAGTACATAATGGTACAAAACAAGAACGATAACTATTGAGGTTCGACATTTTTAATATAAATTTGAATATTTAACAATGACAACAAAATTAAATAAATCAAAACTCTGTACTTATAATTTCTGTATCAACTGCAATGAGTGAAAACTAACATTATGACGTCACACGCGCTCGGGTTTGTTCGGGAGCTGTCGGCGTATCTTCGGTGCTGGATTCAAAAGTTAATTTTTATTTTGAAATAACTTTTAAATTATTGCGAAAAAAAATAAAATAAAAATAGTTTTGTTATAAAACTTATATATGATCTTTCCATTTATCACAAAAAAAATATATACTTAAATACCTAATTGAAATAGCGCTTATGACAAGTCAGTACAAAAGTAAAAGAAACTTATATTACATAGAAATCAGTATCAACTAATGTATACATACATACATAGCATCATCAAAATACACTCGGCAATTACACTAAAACTATTTATAATTATTATGTTTCCATATTTTTACTATGGAATAGTCCAGAATCATCATATATTTTGGGGGGTCGTCTATATGGACCACAGGCATTATCGAAAACGGCACGTGTTTTAAAACTACCACCGGATCCAAAACGACCCACCTTGAGAAGACCCGGCGAAACAAACTCAAGTGGGCTTCCTTTACCGCCGCACTGGATTAAAAATGTACTTTATATGTAGCCATTTATCTAAAATAATCCCCTTATATTATCCAGATAGGATGATGCGTGTGCTACTTCTTCTTTTTTATTTATGGCTTTCGCATTATTATGCATTACGCCAATTACAATTAGTATAATTTATTCTCAAATCTTCACAAGAAAAATGAAATATCGGTGTGGACGTTTTCAAGGTCTTGTTGGAGTTTTGGTATGATTTCCTTCCAGTACGATGCTTAATTCACTTATTTCAATGTTTCCATACACTGTTCATCACCGTCAATGTTTATTGAACAAATCCACACCACTTTATACAACAAACACAACTCTAAACGAGTTTATGAAATAAATTAAAATTAGCGATGAACTGCACTGTTAGAATTCCCGCCAAAACTCCGTGTGCTACTTCTTCTTCTTCTTCTTTTTATTTATGGCTATCGCAGTATTATGCATTTAGCCAGTGTCAAGTATAATGTATTCTCAAGTTATTTTTACAAGAACGATGAAACACGGGTGCGGTCGATTTCAAGGTCTTGTCGGAGTTTTGGTGTTAACTCCTTTCAGTCTGATTCTTAATTCACTTATTTCAATGTTTCTATACACTGTTCATCGCCGTCAATGTTTTTTGAACAAATCCACACCACATTTATACAACAAACACAACTCTAAACTAGTTTATGAAATAAATTAAAATTAGCGATGAACTGCACTGTTAGAATTCCCGCCAAAACTCCGTGTGCTACTTCCACCTACTTGGTGATTTGACAGCTCTAGAGACGCAACAAAGAATCGATTCTAAACTAAATGCAATAATCGAGTTTGGAAAGTGTAGTATCGTAATCGATTTATAAGTGTATAATTGTGTAATTTTTAAAAGCCACGTCGATATATGGATACACATACGCAATAACATTTCAACCCACATCGAGTTAAAATTGAGATATTGTTTTTGTTTTTCTAAATTCATTAACTTAAATCAATAATTTAAAATTATATTTTGTATAATTGCACATGGGGAATGTTTCATTTATGGTTTAAAAAAATACGGAATTTAACCTACTTAAACTTAATAAATTATATTATTAATTTTATATAAATTTTGAATTTGAAATAATTCTGTCGATATTAACAATAATATAATGTGTAAGTGCTTGCTAAGCTCCGGGTTATTTTTGACCCGGTATTTATAAGCATTTTTGGGATCTGTCGCAATTCTTGTCGGTTATCGAGTTTACCAGTAATTATAGTTTTATGACAGTCTTCAATCCTTATGATGTAATGAATGATCAGGATGTGACGGATGAATTTTTTTTTTTTTTTATTTATTAGTCCTATATATTATATTCGTCCCACTGCTGGGCACGGGCCTCCTCTACTGAATGACAGGGATCAGGCCTTATGCGCCACGCTGGCCTAATGCGGGTTGGCAGACTTCACATACCTTCGAAAAATCTTATCTAGTTCTCAGGTATGCAGGTTTCCTCACGATGTTTCCTTCACCGTTAAAGCAAGCGATAATTAATTGACATTAGTGTTATGCATTGTTGCCATCTTAAGCAATTTCTGGTTCTGTTATTTATCTACAGTCGAGATTGCCAATGATCATGGTGTTGTACAGATGGCGTTAGTGTCGTGCGTGGTGAATTCCGGGTCCCGCCTGACCCCGTTCCTATTCCGTTCGTACGAGGTGGGGTTCCGTACTCGCGCCGCATTACCGGGCACCTCCCGCGCCCGACTGTGGCACGCGGTCAGAGCGTCCGCCGCCGCGCCCACATACTTCCACGAGTTCAAACTGGACGGACTCGTACATCAGGTATGTGACGTCACTCATTACCGGGCACCTCCCGCGCCCGACTGTGGCACGCGGTCAGAGCGTCCGCCGCCGCGCCCACATACTTCCACGAGTTCAAACTGGACGGACTCGTACATCAGGTATGTGACGTCACTCATTACCGGGCACCTCCCGCGCCCGACTGTGGCACGCGGTCAGAGCGTCCGCCGCCGCGCCCACATACTTCCACGAGTTCAAACTGGACGGACTCGTACATCAGGTATGTGACGTCACTCATTACCGGGCACCTCCCGCGCCCGACTGTGGCACGCGGTCAGAGCGTCCGCCGCCGCGCCCACATACTTCCACGAGTTCAAACTGGACGGACTCGTACATCAGGTATGTGACGTCACTCATTACCGGGCACCTCCCGCGCCCGACTGTGGCACGCGGTCAGAGCGTCCGCCGCCGCGCCCACATACTTCCACGAGTTCAAACTGGACGGACTCGTACATCAGGTATGTGACGTCACTCATTACCGGGCACCTCCCGCGCCCGACTGTGGCACGCGGTCAGAGCGTCCGCCGCCGCGCCCACATACTTCCACGAGTTCAAACTGGACGGACTCGTACATCAGGTATGTGACGTCACTCATTACCGGGCACCTCCCGCGCCCGACTGTGGCACGCGGTCAGAGCGTCCGCCGCCGCGCCCACATACTTCCACGAGTTCAAACTGGACGGACTCGTACATCAGGTATGTGACGTCACTCATTACCGGGCACCGGGCACCGGGCACCTCCCGCGCCCGACTGTGGCGCGCGGTAGTGATGTTAAAAAATATCGATATATCGATGTGTTCATATTTTTTCTGCGATACATCGATAATTTTAGTCGATATATATCGATATTGTTATTAATTACCTTTATCATTATTTTTTTATAAGATTTTTTTTATGTATAAATATTTTTAAATCGATAAATCGATTATTTTCGCGATCTATCAGAACCGATTTTGATACTTTTCAAAAATATCAATACGATAAAATCGATACTTTTTGCACCTCCGAAATGCTTAAGTCACGGTTAGAACCCATTTAAACTCCGAATCCGACTGGGTAGGTACTGACGCCTTAGTTAGTTAAATATGTTATATTATAATCAAAGTTCAAATTCACCAGGACGGTGGTATAATGGTGAACAATCCGACCGGTGTCGGCCTCCACGAGGCGAAGTTGTTATTTGGGGCCGAGTCACTACCTAAGGCGACCGTGATCTCGGTCGGTACTGGCAAGGCTCTGCCCAAACATGTCGACTACCGGGCACTCAGTAACGGGGTGGGCGGTGACGCAACCGGCACGAGCTGGAAGGACAAATTCAACAAGATATTGGACTCCGCCACTGATACTGAGGGTGAGTCGGTTACCTTCAATTGGGATCAATTTTGACCTCATTTTTTTTTTACTTTTTCTAAATTTTTCATATTCATGTATTGTGATGATCGGCATGACGGCATGATCTTGCCGACCTGCGATGGACATTGTTTATCGTTGGTCGACACTATTCTTGGATTGCGCTACACTTACCATCAGGTGTAGCGTAGTCACTTTGCCGAGCCAGGATAAAAAAAAATGTGAAGATTGGTATGGAATGTTATTTGTATTATGATGATGGGTCTCGGACGTTCGCCTACAAGGTGGACAGACGACCTGATAAAGGTCGAAGGAAGTCGCTGGATGCAGGCCGCTTCCAACAGGTCGGTCTGGAAATCTTCGGGGGAGGCCTATGTTCAGCAGTGGACGTCCTGTGGCTGATGATGATGATGCTGGGTCTTTATTGACCCTAGATTTTTGACTATTTTACTATGATTAGCGGTAAATTGAATGTTTTGAACCCTATATTACACCCATGTTTAAGAAGGTGATGTGGAAATTATGCAAAAAGTGAAAACTTCTATTGGCTCTCGGCTATCTTGGCTCGGCAAAGAGACTACGTCGAGGCGAAAGTTGCAGGTTCGAAATCAGCACCAAGATTATCTCTGATTAATTTCGCTGTGGGACAAAGACATTTAGGCATTCCCAGAGACTCGCCGAGCTTCACTGCTCGGTGTCGACAAAAATGCGTGCCACTGTTGATCCTGGTGCACAGGAGTTACAGTGGCGGGTGTGTGGGCAAGATAGTATTTTTTTATAGCATAGACCGGCAAACGAGCAAGTGGGTCACCTGATGGTCAGTGATCTCTACCGCCCATGTAAGCGCACAAGAAGAATCATGGGCGTGTTGCCGACCTTCAAGGTAAAGTATAATTAGGGAGTGGGAAGGGGATTTGGGCCCCCGGATATCTCTCATCGTACGAAACGCAGCAGCAAGCCACTACTTTACGTAGGTTTTCTGTGAGACGTTGTCTAGGAATGACATTAAGTTTATCCATCAGGTGTTCATCTAATAGTGAACGAGTTATTGCCGGGGGATGCTTACTATAGGTTCAACCCGCCGCTCATGCAGGAGTGTGCCATGGATGAAGTGGATCCTAGCAAACTGCAGGGACTGATCACGGACACACAGGCTTACATCAGGTAAGAAACACAAAAAAAAAAAAGTGTGTGTGCAATTCACACACGGCAGAAGTGAAACTTCAGAAAAGTAGTACAAGAGAATGAGATAAAAATAGAATAACAGTGGTATTAGGATAATTAAAAGGTTTATTATTTTTATAATACTTTTACCAAGCTTAAAAATTATTTAACATTTTAATGCGATGCGATTTTAATGCGCCTTTTTCGTTTCATCAAATTTTCAAATCACAACGATTCTAAAGAAGTTTCACTTCAAAAAGAACAATAATACTTAAGCCCTCCCGTCTGTAATCCTCGAGTGTATTGTACCATGATATGATTATGATGTGAAAAATGATTTTGCCCAGTTTTACTATGTGATAGGTCCCTTGTATGCGAGAGGTCGTCTGAGTTGGTACCACCGTTTTATCCATATCTGCCGTCATGCAACAGTGTGTAAGCACTGTTAAGTTTCAAGTTAAGTACTGTTAAGTTTGTTTATGCAAGTAATTTATAGTGTTGTGATCGATATTATCGAGTGATTAAAATTTGTGTGATATTTTAGAATGTCTATATTTTGCTAATATATAAACACTCTTTGTCAGATGTATGTAAAAACCCTATAATATGACCATACCTGTAACAGGTTGTATATATAAAATAGTTGTATTTTTTATATTTTTTTTCATTCCTTTCGTCTAGACGCAACCAACACAAGTTCGAGCAAGCGGCACGGATGTTGACGCGAAAGCGAAGCATTTCCCAACGAGTGGTCGACTATGTACGCCACCGCACCCAAATGATGGGCATAACGAATACCAACTGACAACAACTGGAAGAGCCACAGGCCCATGACACGCCGCCATAACAATTGTGACCGACAATTCACTTACACTGAATCTGTACTGATTTTTGTCATCGATAAAAATTCTTACAAATTGTCGTTGGTAATAACAGACTTTGAGGTTCTCAATTCGATGTTTTGTGTGTATTACTATCCACCAAATGTACACCGATTGTAAGATTATTTCTTTTAAGCTCAGAGAAAAACGGGGTTCTTACTGACTCCTTTGCAGTTGGTAAGCCTTTGTTAAACAATAAGCGAGCAGAAAGCGATGCGAGGCGATTTTGTTTTATAATGTGTTTTTCCTCGCGGTTCCGCCCGCGTGATCTGCTTTTTCCGGGATAAAAAGCCTATGTTCATCAGGGATAATGTAGGATTCTCATGGTGAAATAATTTTTCAAATCGGTCCAGTAGTTTCAGAGCCTATTCAGTGCAAACAATCAAATCTTTCCTCTTTATAATATTAGTTCAGATGTGATCACTAGAATGTCATCACATAGAATTGCGGTTACAGAATACCTCTAAGAGAATCTTACCTTCATAGAGAATACCTTTGGCATTATATCCGCTTTTATAGAAAAATCTATAGAAGTATTATAAAATCAAAATTATATTGCCAATGTTTGAGAGAATATAAATAAAAATAAACCGTGAACATGTGTCCTATAAGATCTTTAGTTTGATGTGCCTTGATTTAGAAGTGATAGACAATTTTAGTTTAGTCAATGGATTTTTTTTATAGAATTTAACGTCTTTAGTTTAGTCAACTTAGTCATTAAATGACGAAAGCTTAAACATATAGTTATATAAACGTATAAGTAGTCTTTAAAAGGCTTCAAAACATTGCTGATCATTTCTAAGCAATAAAAAATAGCGATTTGTAAGCAAAATTAAGCAATACATTACCTTACCGTGTAGAGAATAAAGCCGCATTTGTAGTATCTGCTTCATCATTCCGAAATGTTATGGCGTAATTTTCATACCATTGTACGCTTGTGATATAATCACATATTTGTATTGTTTGTCCCGCGTACGAGCAAGTGGGTCACCTGATGGTGATTTCCACCGCCCATGAACGCTTACAATAACCAGAATCATGGAGGCGTTGCCGACCTTATAGGGAAGGGGACTGGGAGGGGTATTTGGACCTCCGGATATTTCTCACCGTTGGATACGCAGCAGCACGCCGCTACTTTATGAGATAAACGATAGCCAACGGCTTGGCTATATACACTGGTATCGCTGAAGTCCTTTGGGCGCAGTAACTGCTTACTATCAGGCGGACCGCTTGCTCAAGAGACATTACCTCGACGGACGCCAAATTATGCCGGCCTGAAATTATTGAATATACACTGTCTGAACCCGGAACGCTAGTCACCTTAACGAGCAACTATGGCGGGGTTTTTGACAATTGTACGGTGGTCGCTATCCAGTCGGGTATAACGATCAGGAAAGAAAGAAACAAGACAAGCAGAAACTCTTCCACCAGTAATATGGTTCGGACTTGTTTCTCATTGATAGCCAATGGTCGTAGGACTTTATTTCGCTCGCAGTGGGACAGACGCCTAAATGTTCCACAATCATTGCTTCTTTGTTTGAACATGTAAAGGTTAATAAAAGTAGGTAGAACATACTTTATTTAATACTTCCATGCTACAATGTGACAAAATCACATTTCGGCTTCTCAATTTGACGAATCTGTTTTCTTTTTTTTATAAAAAAGATTACTAGATTTTTTAAAATATTTCATTATATTGTAATAAGTATGTATTTCTCCTATGAGTTTTCCATTATAGATAGTAAAAAAACTGTTTTAATTCACATTTTGTAGTTAGCGCTTTTGTATTTTATAAATACGAAATAAATTATAATTATAAAATATATCAATACAGCTATGTATTTACTTCTGAAACATTTTAAATATTCACTTGAACACAAGTTTCATATATGTATTTTAGAATCTGGACTTATTAATTGTACATAGTTATTCTTAATGTACATAAACTGTGTATAATGTTTGTACTCTTATTATTATTATCTAGTCATAAAGATTTGAATTGTGTATTTCGCGACTTGCTTTGTCATTTAAAACTTCATTTCATTTATTTACTAGTCCGATTTAGTTTTAGATTTAGATATTAAGGAAATAAGAATATTTTCTATCAATAAATTCTCTGAATAGGGTATTTGACTCGATTTTTTTTAATTTAAATCAATAAAGATTGAAGAAATCCGAAAGAATTATATAAAGCAACACAAAAATAAAAAAGTTAGAAATTGTTGAAATCTGCTGGAAGGGGTAGTTGTCAAATGACGGAAAAAGGATGCACGACATGGCATGTTACGTCACAAGGCAGGTCTCGTCTGTAACGGTGTACGCGTGGGAGGGAGATAGCGAGATTTTTCCACTACGCGCACACCTTTGTCTAATTCCATTATTTAAAACATGCAGCCTCATATTTTACCCAATTTTAGTTCTGTTTTTGCAAAATTGAATCTTTTTCATCAAATACCCTATTAACAACCACTTGACTCGATTTTCTATAGGTAATGATAATCTTACTGTAATATTTTTCACCTGATTGTACTTATCAAGGTTAATTGCATTCAGTAATTTAACACATTTTAATATAAGAAGTATGACTTCAGTATGTTTGTTTTTAGTATTTGCCTGTAGAGCCAGCATATATTAAGTAAGTATATGTTTCTTGCTGGTTATTGGTGGGTCATATTTGATCCGTAATTAAATTCAATACTATCATCGCTACAAAGTGCTGTAGTTTTCATTACGTAATATTATTTTGTCTAACGCAAATTAAAATTGTAATGTTGATAATCGATTATTGTCATAATTGATTAATCGATGTCAGTTGAAAACTCGTAATCGATTATTTCATTCAAGATAAACTACCTATTTACCTTTTTTAACTGGTGTAAGTACAAGCGAGTAAAAATGGAACAAATTTAAAATTTTAATACAAAGAGTGATAATAAAGATTAGTTTGCATGTAATGAAATGCTTGTTTACACACAAGCCAAGTCCGGTAAGAAAAACCTTGTCATAGATTGTGAACATACATTGTTTTAATAAATTACCTATGTTTAGAGTTTTAAAACTTTTTACAATCATTAATGCGATAAGTCATTTTAAATACATTTTTACTGTAGGTTATTAATTTTATAATCGATTATATTTTCTACAATCGACTAGAAGTGATCATTTTAATAATCGAGTATCAACATCATTAATTATAGCCAGGTCACCTACGACCCACCCAGCAAGCAACTCGAAATGTTTATTTTACTACTAAGTATATTAAAAATATAATTTGTTTTTGTTGATCGTAAAGTTTTATTGTTAAAACATTGTGATAATATATCAATAAATAGTAACCAAATGTATTGGTGGTTTATTTTGTTGGTTTTCTTTACTGTATCACCCCATTCGTCTGGTAGACTATAGTGGCAGGGTACATAGGCTGAGAATTCGGTGAGTTGTTTCTGAGTATTCAGTTTGAATTACATGAGTTGTCGGGGATTGGAATGGTGATTTCCTGGCCTGAGATATCCTGTCTGATATCATATCTGGTACTTTTATCCAGGACCCTGTTGCTCATACTTAGTTTTTTTTATAGCATAAGCCGGCAAACGAGCAAGTGGGTCACCTGATGGTAAGTGATCTTCACCGCCCATCGAACGCGCACTACACCACGGAAATCATGGCCGCGTTCCCGATTTTAAAGGAAAGATAATTAAGGGAGGGAAGGAGATATAAGACGGCTCACAGTCACTCAGCGAGCTATGGAGAGAGCTATGCTCGGTGTTTCTCTGCGTGATCAAATCAGAAATGAGGAGATCCGTAGAAGAACGAAAGTCACCGACATAGCTCAGCGGATTAGCAAGCTAAAGTGGCAGTGGGCAGGCCACATAGCTCGCAGAACCGATAACCGCTGGGACACAAAGGTTCTGGAATGGAGGCCACGTACTGGCAAGCGCAGCGTTGGACGTCCACCTACAAGGTGGACAGACGACCTGATAAAGATCGCAGGAAGTCGCTGGATGGAGGCCGCTTCCAACAGGTCGGTCTGGAAATCTTTGGGAGAGGCCTATGTTCAGCAGTGGACGTCTTGTGGCTGAAGATGATGATGATGATGAAGGAGATATCTCACTACACTATACTGGATATCTCACTCACGGAACAGAACGCAGCAGCAAGCCACTACTTTACGTGTGTCTTCCGTGAGACAGTGGTAACCACCCGGTTGAGCCGGCCAATTTCAAGCTGTAAATAAAACTACAGCGTGGGATACCACTGAAAAACCACGCTGCCACTAGATCTATTGTGGCTTTATACGTGTGTGTGTGTGTGAGTGTGTGCGGGGGGCGTGCGTGAATGCGCGTGTGTGTGTGTTTTGAATTGTGATTGTGAGAGACCTTGCTAGGTCTTTCCTATGCAAGATTATGGAGATATGTACGTTTTTTTCCCTTTCGTGACTGACCGGAAACTTTTCGGCGGCCATTCGTCCGAATTCTATATCCCCGAAGGGGTAGGCGACAGTGTAACCAGTACATTCACATTTCGCAGAGCTTATTTCCACCCCATGATGTGATAGTGGGCGAGCCTGTTGCCACACCAAGAAGAGAAACCTAATATCGCTTACCCGACCCGGGGATCGAATCGTCAGCACAGAAGTCGTATCGCGTACGCATTACAACTGCACCACTACGGCAGTCGATATTTTTACTAATTCGTAAATCCAAACATTTCTGAAATGCATGTACCTAAATCTACACATCTTAACATTTATTGAAAACGGAAATTAAGTAATATTAAATCTTGCTGGTGGTAGGATATTCATATCCGCCCGGATAGCGACCATCGTACACATGGTGTTAAAACCTGCCATAGTGACCCACACGCCTTGTGTGGATCGCGTTCCAGGATCAGCCAGTGTATATCCGGTTCTCCCGAGGGGTTTGCGAAATGACTTGATGTTTGATTGGGGGTGGGTATAGGTACATACATCCTTGTATCACTGTGCCTGCATCGGTCATCCGCCTGTCCTGTCGCAGGCTCCTCGATTTGCTTCTTCCCTCTTCGGAAAGACATGACTGGTGACTGTATTGTATTGTAAACTGATTGTTCACTGACCGCTGCTTTTTGGACTGCACTACGCTTACCATCAGGTGTAAAGAAATCACTGCCGTGCTAGGAAAAAATTACCTAATTTAAATCGCACTGTATACTTACATAGAATATTCTGGATAATAAAGCATCGACCACGGACTATATTCTGTTGTGCTGTGTTCACTGTATTTTGTTGTATAACCTCGGTAAGTAGGTGCGTCGTCAGTCATTCTACGACGACTTTCCTTTACCAGTTACCACCACTCACGTCAGTTGAATAACGGTCAGCGTCGAGAGCGAACGATAAACCAGTTTTAACAAAGTTTGTGCAGTTTTAAAACATGGATTGCTTTAAATACGTATTTTCAGTGGTAAGTAACAATTTAAACATATTGTTTATTAAGTCATCTATGTAGTTTGTGTATATTTTTTAAAAAGGTTGTGTAATGTCGCTGACGACAATTTTTGGTATTGTTTGGTTGAGAAATCGTAGGATGGGTCCATTAACTGATACTTATGTGGTCGATCTATGCGTCTAATGAGTCACTGTCGGATAATATTAGAAATGTAAAAGTTTAAGGAAAGAAGATAAAATATAAACACATAGAGTAAATACAAAATTATTATTCATGTAGGCTAATGTATAATTAAAAATGTAGTCTTGTTTATCATTTATATAAGAAAATGAGGACATTACATCAAAAGACAGCTAGTCAGAGTTAATATATGTTTTAATAATTGTTGATTAGAAATCTGTTTTCCCTTCGTGTCTGTCAAACTTTTAAATTAAATCTCGAAGTTATGTCTTTTTTTTCTAATAAAAACATGCTATATGGCTATAAGGAATTAAATAACTACATAGATAATTTAATTAAATAACTGCCTAATGGTGCAATTTGCTAAATGTATTCATTAAAATATTACTACGGCAAGGACGCGTTCTACAAACGTGATGATATGCGCATACACACAATTTTGACATGACTAATACTAAAATGAATTTTCTCTGAGTTGCCCATATTCCCTTATACAAAGTGCTACATTCATAGTTTATTGAAATTTGCAAATGATGACCAGGGCCGTCTTAGACCAAGTAGGGGACTAGGGGACCCTGGGTCATCTCGAAATTGAGGTTCATTTAGAAATCAATTGCCCAAGAAATGTCACTTCTTTCACGTAATCTAACTTTGGACGCTATTAATATTATAAATGTGAAAGTTAGGATGTCTATGAATTCATTTTGGATGTTTGTTAATTACACGTTATCGGCTGAACTGATACGTTAAATTTGGCACTTAGGTAGATCATGATTTATCACGGAAATAAATTAATATAAGGAAAAGCTAGTAATGGATACAGAAGTATTTCGGCATGTCAAATCTCCATCAGTCAGCGAGTTCCGGGCCTGTACCTCCCATGCCCTTATAACAAAAACAGGGTTGTATAACCCCGTCCAGAAGCGAATTAAGGGAATAATTAATGCCGTTGCCGCCGAATCATGTAACCACGACTATTTATTTTAAATGTATTAATTATTCAATTAGGAACGCATCTAAACCACGATATTGTAATAACTGTTATTAGTTTAAATTTTTCGTATAAATTAGATCGATCTAAATTTTAATTAAATCCTTGGAGTCGGTGCAATTTTAGTGGACCGACACTTTACTATCGTTACAGAAGAATGATCAGGTTTAATTTTAGATAATACCAAAAATCATTCAAACAAAATTCTCATTGATTTCTTTATATCCCCATTTTGAAGGCGAGCGTCGCGTGACACAGACAAGATTATTAACAAAAAAGTTTTGTTTACGATGCCGAATCATACAGTTTGAAAAAAGAATCTTATGACGCGGCCACCCAATGTTTTTTTTTGTTAGATATGTTTTCCCTATGCTGTACGAGAAAATAATCATTTAAATCTAAGATTAACGAATTAATAGTCTAAGATGTATTTATTTATTTTACACTTTAACTTATATAACTTTAAAGGCGGGCTTAATACCAAAGGCATTCTCTCCCAGTCAACCTTTGGGTAATGTAGAGATGTACAAAGTAGGTGCAAATATAGAAAAAGATACATAATATGAAAATATTACATGTTTAAATGGAGATTAAAAGTTATGTTCATATTTTTCCGTATTACTTACGGTTATACATAATTGTATTTTATAGCTCATGTTGATCGTGTGTATGGTGATCACAACCGAGTCGACGATACCGCAGCCGAGGGCGCCTAATTTTCAATACTTCGAAAGGTAATTCAATTATCAGTCATACTTACATAACATAAGCTCACGCCCGTTACCCTGAAGGGGTAGGCAGAGATGTAACTAGTACATCCTCTGTTTGCCTAGCTTAGTTCGGTCCCAAATGTGATAGGGGCCGAGCCCATCGCCTTAGCGGGCACAAATAATTTATATAATTATTAATCATAGCTGAAAGTATTTTTTATAGCTTATGTTACTCAGGCATAGTGTAGCTATCGATTAGAGAAATAATTATTGGAATTACACCCGACATAGTGGCTCGATCAGGCGAGGTGTATTCCGGGATCAGCCAATATATATTCACTAACATCAGGCCAGCATAAAAGGGTAGTTGACTTGATTTTTTCAATTATTTAACATCTTTATTTCACATTTTTTATATAATTGGTCGGCAAACAAGCAAGTCACCAGATGGTAAGTGATCTCCACCGCCCATGTACGCTCACAATACGAGAAGAATCGTGAGCATGTTGTCGAACTTAAAGGAAATGTATAAAAAAATGTGTTACTAGCTGCTATTAAGACAATGAGGCATGGCAATAATTAATTCTAATTTTACTTTTTTTTTTACTAGCCCTGTATTATATACGTCCCACTGCTGGGCACGGGCCTCCTCTATTGAATGAGAGAGATTAGGCCTTAGTCCACCACGCTGGCCTAATGCGGGTTGGCAGACTTCACATACCTTCGAAAAATCTTATCGAGTTCTCAGGTATGCAGGTTTCCTCATGATGTGTCCTTCACCGTTAAAGCAAGCGATAATTAACAATTCATATACACATAACTTAGATAAGTCAGTGGTGTATGCTCTTGGGGCTGGTTTCGTACCTGCGACTTTCGTCTCGACAGTCCATACCACTCTCCGCTGAGCTATCGCTGCCTCAATTATACTTAATTCCTTTGTTATTTACAGGCCAAACTATAGATACCCGTACTACGATGAGAACGGACGTGGCAAGCTATTGTATGGATATGGTGGTCCGGAACTTTACCAGTACAAATCCTACTCGCCGCTGGAAGGCATTCACTGATTATAGCACAATTGTATAGCTACTTATTTTATTAAAGTTGTTTTAAGAATCACAACGACACACAATTATTATACTAAAAGATATCGATGTTGATAAATATACTTAGCAAAATAAGTTATAATACACTACTCACTCACTATAATTCGTCCCAAATGAGTTGCTAAAAGAAGGTCATTTTTATAATCACATTTTTGAAGTGAAACTTCTTTAGCAGCGTTGTGATTTGATAATTTGATGAAACGAAAAAAAAACGTAATGAAAGTTGATGTTTTGTAGATCTGCAAATTATTATTTTAATAGGACGAATTACTTTTTTCTTAATTCCAAAGTACATGTCATTATCAAGGTAATAAGAAATCATTTAAACTCATTGATGAAAACAGAATCGTTTATAAAAATAAATTTGATACAAACTGAAGTTAATTTTTATGTGACATGTTTGTTTAAAGCGTAGGGCAGGAAAGGGAAATAAATTGTAGTGATTAGTAAAATATAGAGAGGCCTTTGCGGCCTATGAGCCTCGGAGTTCTAGGTTCAATCTTCAGGACCAGCCATGTACTATGATTCATACAATAAAAGTAAAAAAAAACTCTTAGCTGTTGTAATCAAGAAGTTTAATGGAATTTGTAGATTTAACTTAAGTAGGTATTATAAGGTTTTTGTACATACAAATAAACGTTATCCAAGTTAATGTTGTTTGCATTTTTCAGTACATATTAAGGTTTTTAAACGGCGTGCAATAATTTTGTATATTTTCAAAAAAAGCGAGGTTTCCTTTCTGTCCGATTTATTGAATAGGTATATTACATAAAATGTTTTAGGTAAGATACGATGGGGTTCAATTGCAACCGTTTTTGTCCCTGAGTCCGTTCCTGAGTTGACAGCACACATTATCAGTGAAGGTCTCAGTGCATAAATAAAACCTACTTTACACGGGTCACAAAAATAATGTAAAATTTAAACGCACCCAAGCCAAATATAGACAAGTTTAAGTTTCCTGCTTTCAAATCTGCAGAGTATATTTTATCAAGTAGATAAAAATAATTTCAAAATTTGTATGTTATTCATATAATAAGTAATTTATACTTGGCTGCGTTAACAGTTTTTTCCTCCCTTTACCGTGCAAAGTGGAGAAGACCGCGTAGCGTCCTCATGGATCCTGACGATGCGATCACTCTGGTCATCCGAAGGAGGGAGGAATTCATGACAAAAATACACTGCACACAACCGTTGTATCGTCCTCGCCGGCGAGGACCTCACCGCGTTCCCCGCAATCCCGACACTAGTACTGGCCCGCGAGCTGATGATGACCAGTAGTATATAAAATCACCCAAACCAATAATCGCAGATGTCTCTGCCCTCCCCCCAGTGACCGCTCTGAGTCGAGGTCCATACCCCATAGGGGGTGCCCTCAGCGAGCTCACTTAAATGTAAGGGTTGAGAGCGGTCTCTCCCATGGGGCAAAGGCGACTAGAACGAGTTCATCTCTATATGGAGGTTTGTCGTATTTTCGAAAAAGTCTTCACTTCATATTATAATGTTTTCGACGAGGTTGTATAGAAGTAGCCTTAGATCAGCATAAAAACCTTGACACAAGGCGACAAACATAAATATTTACTCGTAATACATAATACGAGGCGCGCCATCTCAAATCGTAGTGTTTTATCATCGAATGCTAACGTACAATATGTTAAAATTATTTTTGCTTTTATCGATTACAATTTGCGAGTGTATCTACATTCACTCGAGTTTTTGGGCACCAAAAATGTTGAATTACAAAGTTGATGTCGAATTCGACCCAAATGGCGGGAAAAAAGCAGCAGAAGGCTATGAAAAAGAATATGGGTATAGAGGGAGCAAATTGATCGCTGATTTGGGCAATGGAAATGGACCACACAGTAATGCCCATGATTATAAGGTAAGGCACTAAATGACATGATACACATACTACAGTCAACCTGGGTAACTTTGGCTCACTTTAGAGGTAATTTATAGCAGTACGGATTTACTTTTATTGTTATTTGTCCTAAATGAGTGTTTCTAGTGGGATATTGGCCTCTATAATCTAAATTCCTGTGTAATTTATCAAAACGATAAATAAATGACCCTTAAATTACCAAAAATTTGGTGAGCCAAAGTTACACTGACACTTTGGTAACATTAATAAGAATGAGGAGTTGATGAAGAAAATCTCTAATTTATGTAGTTTTTTTACTCCTCGGTAAGATTAGCTTGTCATATTGATAAAAAAATACATTTCGTTTATATCACTATCTCCTTTTTAGTGGCAACGTAGGGTTGCCATATTAATACAATATTAAACTGCCTGGTTTATCGAAATCAACTTCTATTTTATGGACCTCTTAAATCAAGTTATTATTGTATTAATCAGGTTTTGATGTACTTATAATTACTGAGCAATGCCTAAAATAATAAAAAATAATAAAACAAACTCAATCACATATAAAAAAGAAACATAATATCGGCTCTCAATTCCCCCATACCATGTATAGAAATTGATCATCAGTCGCATAAGAATCGCCTCGTTTTGTGATTTTAGATCCTCCAAATCGACTAACTATATTTCGGGGGTGACAATTAAATATGTCAAGCTTTGATGGCCACTTCCACCCTTCAAAACTTTTTTGCATAATTGAAATTTTCACGCATTGTCTGTCCTCGCCCCGAGCTAATGTTACCCCAAATGGTCTGAAAATGAAACGGCTCGAAGATTAATTAAAGATTTTTTAAAAAATCTATCAATATCGCGGGATATTTCAGTGTTATTACATAAAAAACATATGATTCTTCAACATAAAACTGAACTCGCCTTCTGTAGTTCTTCTGTAGTAATTACTATACACAACTTTTTAGCAAGTATATTTCTAACTCTGTTTACCGCTCAAATTTTGAATGGTGAGAAAAAAATATATATTTGATAAATATCAATTGTCACTGCAGGTTTCATTTAAAAACACTTTTTACTTTCATAAATTCAACAACTTATTATTATACAGTGTATCAGTAAGAAGAGAAAAAATTAAACGTTCAAATACAAGTTAGTGAGTCAATGTTACATTGAAAGCTTAAGTTACCCAGGTTGACTGTATTAGATAGCATGCTTTTTACTATTTGAATTTGTTTGCATTGAAATAATACTGTCAGGCTAGTTAATAAAAAAAAATATGTAAAGTAAAATTCTATTTAGTAATAGTTAATTTATCCCAGTTTTAGTTTACAGTTACCATAGCCTATATAATCTACAGTGTAAGTCAGATATATGGAATGTAAATTCGTTCCTCTCATTTTAGTTTAGTTAATGACAAAATAACTTCATCTTTATTTATGTAGAAAAGTTCTGATTTCTTTTTTACAGGTTAGTTATGGACATGCCCCTTCTATCCTGTATAAGCCATATTAAATTAATAAAACAATATTGAGTAATAAACTATGCTTGTAAAGTCTAGAAATGTTTTAAAACTTTAATGATTACAAATAAAGATATATTAGAGAAATTAATTTCTTTTATTTTAGAATTCCCATGTTAAATAATCAGTCATTTTTTACACTCATATTGTGATCATGGTTAGAGAAGAGATTTTAATTTAGTTCTATTTTATTATGTTTTGAAATTTATTGGTTTAAAAAAGTTACTTGACATTGGCAGTTCTTGAAAATCATTGGAGCTATAATTTTAACAAAATAATTAAATGGCAGAGATGAAACATAATTTTTTATACCAAATACATAATATAGAAATGCAGCACCTAAGGGCAGATTTTTCAATGTCTGAATAAATTTAATCTTCCAGATTAAATATTAATATTAAACAGACAATCAAAATTTTCTAAATACATACCTATTTGACACACCTCTATAGGGATACCTACTGACAATGTGACAATTTTGTAATTTTACTAACTGAATTTTTTTATATTAACATTTAAGTCCCTGGAGAAAATATGGCTTTAAATAAAATATGCAAATATGGAATATAAACTTTATTAATTAAATTCTAGCCTAAAGTAATGTTTAAATTCGCCTCTTCTGTGTGCTGATGTACAAAACATTGTTCCCTCTTATGAATGCATCACCATATTTATTCTTCAGCTGACCATTAACATACTCCTCAGTCTGTTCTAGAGCTATGTTCATGTACCCATCAAGACAAGCTAGGACTCCTGAAAATAAAACCTTTGCTGTACTCCAATAAAAAAAATTACAATACCTAGTTTATGTGCTTGACATTCTAGTCAGTATTCAAGTATTTATAAAAAGTGTAAGTATACAGTGTTTTACTGTTGTGACATGAAAGATTTATAAAGGTAAAAGAAAGGTATGCAGTCATCACTGCTTACAGACTTCCCTAACCCCAGGGGCACAGCAAAACCGCTGCCTACAGTATCAAGACAAGGGATAAACTTAGCGCCTGTTTCACTACACCTCTGAATAAATGTTACTTACTAAATAAAATATGACATATTTAAATACAAGAAGGTGAATTTGTAGTCTAAAAGATACTTTAAAAAAATATCCGTACTATTATAATTGGAGGTTAAATCTTACTTGACCATTGTAAATTAGCCCATAAAGACAAAATCTAAACATAACCTCACATATTATTAACACTAAAAGATAACAGTTGACTAGAAACAATCAAGTAAAGGTCTTCTCAAGCGCCATTATTGCAATGTTCAATTGTAAAACACAAGTAAATTCGTAAAACAAACGATTATTACCTCGGTAGTCGACGCCGCTATTTAACTTGACTACTACCGGGCGACCATGGATCTGTTGGATGAACGACGACAAGGCTTCTTTACGACTCATTGCTGTTGTTTAAATATAATCTTGGTATTATTTTTGTTAGAATAGGTACTTCTAAATTTATATTTTTTTCGAAATTACGAGTTCACAATTGTAAAAATGTCAATTTTATGTTTTGGTTAACTTTTGTCGATTCTCAGGTTAGGCAAAGAAATTGAATACATACAGCCTAAGTTGTTTATTTAAAAAAAAAATATCTCCAAAGAGGTTGAGGGCAGTCGTAAAAACTACGAGCCTTTCAACTACACTTACAAGCCTTTTACCTAAATCTAATCTATCCTTTTGTAATAAGTGATCTAAGCATGTTGTACCGACAATAGATAATGCGAATATTTTAATAATTGTTTTTACAAAAGAAATCTTACATGTTGTGATTTTCATTCTGGTATCATCTAGTGGTCTTAATGGGCTTTGGGGATTCGCTATCGGTTGCCATTCCTGAGGTTCGATTACCAGTATGGACAATCTGTTTGTGGGCCTTTTACATATTAAATGCACTCATTTTAAACTACAGTAAAAATCTTTTACCCAAATAGGTTGAATTCAACAAAAAAAAACATGTTAAATATAAACAACTTTATTATGTAACAACAAACTTAAATCTAAGTTCTCTCCTTAGGCTCGAGGGAGGTCCATATGTATCCAGTATAATTATTCACCTCATTCTCTGTGAGTGGGTATGGGTTGGTACCCACTTTGTAGTAGTCTGATGGTGCATGCATTATGAACTCCATAACATCCAGTTTACGAGGAAGCTCTTCTTCAGGACCTGGGGATATTAAATTTTTTGTTCATTCAAATGGGCTGAATGGGGCACATGGATATCAATAAAACTATAATCAATATTAAAACACTTTTTACAAATTTATAAAATATTTGTTGTGTTTGTGACAAATGAATATTGTCACTGATCAGTAGTCTTAGTTAAAGAAATATTTCCCACCATCAGAGTATTTTCCTAGTGAAAACTCACAGTCACAGTATAATCAGAATGTAAGCCACAGAGATAGGACAGGTGCATGCCTTATGTCATGAGGTGCCTGCCAAACTTAGTACACCATATAATTTGTAATTTATAACTAATTGAAACGGATTTTATCGCGGTTTTTTATTTTAATTATGGTCCCGACGTTTCGAAAGCTTTTCAGCCTTCGTGGTCACGGGTCAGTCCACCCCGTGTGGTTTCAATTAGTTTTATTTCAATGAGTAACATTCGCGTAAACATAAGAAATCATTTTGTAATTTATAGTTCTGAGTGGTGTTGCTTCTGATGATTATAATTAGGAGTAGCAGTGACCATCAGGCGAGAGACCTGTTTGTCTAGCCATTCAATGTTAAATTAAGAAATGCCTATATCAATTTAAAAAAACATTAATATTAAGTGGCTGAACAGATTACCTTCAAACATAATGCTTTTTTGCGAGAATTGATTGAGGCATTTCAGATGGCACACTTTTCTCGCAAAGAAGATTAAAATCATTGACTGAACAAGCTTTCAAACTAAACAATGCATACAAATGTTAATTAGATTAGGTGCTACTATGCAATTAACACACACCCGATGATGTCAAACCGATAACACTCCTCATTTTGAGGGGGTTTAAAAATGACTTTCCAGTAAGCATAGTGTTAATTTTAGTGTCTAATTTACCAATAATATATGTGGCGGGATCAAAACACTTTTCAGGAGGTGGGCTGGCTTTTGTTGGCAACAACCACGTCACCACAGCACTCTTCTCGCAGTACTGGTCTGTGAGGAATCCTCGGATTTGTGCGTAGTAGATGCCTCCATTAATGTCCGTCATTGATACAATGTCACCCACTTGCATGTACGTGCCCTGTTGAATAAAAAAGAACAAAATAAATAATAGGCTTTGCTATACTTTTGAAATTAGCCCTGTACACTGTCAGATACAGGGTATGGGACTCCTGTAATGATGATAGATATAGGCCATAGTCAACCAAGTTGGACTAATGTGGGTTGGCAGACTTTACATGCCTTCCAAATTCTTATGGATAACTTCTCAAGTATGCAGGTTTCTTTTGTTTCCTTCACTATTAAAGCAAGAGATCATTAACAATTAAAACATACCTAATGAAGAAAAGTCATTGGTGTATGATCTTGGGACTGGTTTTCGAACCTGCAACTTACCTCTCAACAGTCCATACAACTCCCTGATGAGCTATCGCTGCTTCACAGTAGGTAGTTTACATTAAATTTTAAGTTACGACACCGAATGTATTTGCCATTTAATAAAAAAAAAAAACAAAACAAACCTTATAAAACACTGAGTCGCTAGTAACGACAGTGGCAGTGGCTGTGGGTGCTTTGAGCGGTTGCCTCTTGAATATACTCCTGCGGCCACGGCCGCGCGGCGCCGTCGGCTTGGAGGGCGCGGGCGCGGGCGTCTTAGCCTTGTACCTCGTCGATCTTGTACTCTTTCTTGTCCCCTTACCAGTTGCTTTCGCAGGTGTAGTTTCACCCTCATTTCTCCCATTTTTACTATCTTCTTTCTCCTCTTTTATTTCGTCGGCCTCGACTTTTATCGTGCCTTCGGTTTTTGAATCTTTGGCTGTGTTTGCAAGGTGACAATCGTTGCATATTTGACCGTTTTCTCCGCTCCGCCAAAGCAAGGAGTCGTTCGTGTTGCACTGTATGCAAGTCGGTTTTGGCATTTTATTTTGTATATGTTAATATTATTGAGATTTTAGAGCGTGAATTAAATATTTTTAAGCCATAGCCAAAAGCCCGAACTGGCCAAACTTTAAACAAACAAACTAAACAGTAAACGTCAATGTCAATCAAAAGTAGCGGTGTACCAATTGATATCATATTGGATTCAATCGATTATGAACATGACTCGATTATAAATAATCAATCCTATTTATTATGTATATCCTGCCTCCTGTAAACATATTTAAATGGTGAAACTAATGTGGTTAATCGACAGATTTAACGTAGGTAAATTTTACAATTTCAAAACATAGGATAAGTCAGGTAATGGATTTGTGGTCGATGTTGCATTAGGATCGTATACTTCTATCATAAGGTAAAAAATAGTTATTTATTCAGTCAGATATTAAAAAAAAAGTTTCTATTAAGTAGAAACTTCATTTCATTATCAACTTTAAATAAATAATAATTATTATTAAACGTTTTGTCAATCTCCATCCACATTTCCTTCACTAAAAACTCACATTACAATCGTTTAAAAAGTCAATATACATACCTACGTTCCAATTCACGTAATGTTTCTTTATATAAAACTAGCAGACCCGGCCACGCGTTGCTGTGGCTAAGGCATATATCGTCGATGAAGTTAGTCCAGTCATTTTAGTAGGTTCACCTCGGAATTCGAGATACCCGGCTGTAATTCTGTAAATACTTGTGTATTGACGCCATAAAAGTTGTCTCAAAACCTACATATGGTAGGGTGTGCGCAACTATTAAATTTCAAGGTCAAAGGTCACAAAAATCGCTTTTTTTGTAAATATCTCATTTCCTATGGGTTTTTTGCTATTTATATCCATTATCAATATTGTAGAATACAAAATTCTCTACAAATTTTCTTTAAAACTTTTTTTCATACGGTGAACCGTTTTCGAGATAGAGGGCGGAGAGCGCACGGTCACAAGTCCGTCATTTTGAAAATTACATAAACGAAATTTTGTATTCCGGTTATTGACGTAAAATAAATAAATACGTATTTCAGGAATTTTGGAAATTTTATTTATTAAGGGATGAAAAAGGGGGTGAAAGTTTTCACGCTTTCACGCCTAAATCACTAAACCGATTTTGATGAATTTATCTACAGAGACAGATGGAGCCCTGCAGACGGTTACAGGCTACTTTTATCCCGGAAAATGCTGTTCACGCGGGCGGAGCCGCGAGCAAAAGCTAGTATAACATAATAGTTAATAAAAATTGACAAATATTTATAATCATTGACTGATCCTGATATTCTACAATATTGATAATGGATATAAATAGCAAAAAACCCATAGGAAATGAGATATTTACGAAAAAAGCGATTTTTGTGACCTTTGACCTTGAAATTTAGTAGTTGCGCACACCCTACCATATGTAGGTTTTGAGACAACTTTTAGGGTGTCAATACACAAGTATTTACAGAGTTACAGCCGGGTATCTCGAATTCCGAGATTCTTACCTAATTTAAGCTAAAATGACTGGACCAAGTACCAATAACTCCTAAGTGTTGAGAATCTAATTTTACACCAGACTGTTTAAAATAAGGTTTTATTTTACAAAGACTGTTTAAAATAAGGTTTTATTTATTTTGATCAACTATTGATAGTATACCACAGAGTACATTATTTGTAGTATACTTTTATCAGTTACTAAGGGATGTGGTTTATGTTTACGTCTATTGAAATACAAAAGTAATTTTGGACTAAATTGTCAGTTAGGAGGTATTGGTACTTCATCGACGATATATTATATTACTAGCGGACCCGGCCACACGTTGCTGTGCCTAAGCTATATGTTAAATTATATTGTAGTAAACCATTCAATGCAGTATGCGCCATCTATTGGATACTTACTCAATTCAGCCGATAAGTTATAGTTCAGTCCGGTCCCCAGTCCAGTCCGGTGCCCTGTCCAGTCCGGTCCCCAGTCTAGTCCGGTCCCCAGTCCTGTCGGGTCCCCAGTCCGGTGCCCTGTCCAGTCCGGTCCCCAGTCTAGTCCGGTCCCCAGTCCTGTCGGGTCCCCAGTCCGGTGCCCAGTCCAGTCCGGTCCCCAGTCCTGTCGGGTCCCCAGTCCGGTCCCCAGTCCTGTCGGGTCCCCAGTCCGGTGCCCAGTCCGGTCCCCAGTCCAGTCCGGCCCCAGTCCAGTCCGGTCCCCAGTCCAGTCCGGTCCCCAGTCCAGTCAAGTCCCCAGTCCAGTTAGGTCTCCAGTCCAGTCAGGTCTCCAGTCCAGTCCGATCCCCAGTCCTGTCCGGTCCCCAGTCCGACCCCCAGTCCAAGTCCGGTCCCAGGTCCGGTCCGGTCCCCAGTCCTGTCCGGTCCCCAGTCTTGTCCGGTCCCCAGTCTAGTTCGGTCCCCAGTCCAGTCCGATCCCCATTTCAGTCCGGGTCCCCAGTCCAAACCGGTCCCCAGTTCAGTCCGGGTCCCCAGTCTAATCCGGTCCCCAGTCCTCTCCGGTCTTCAGTCCAGTCCTATCCAGTCTCCAGTCGTGTCCGGCTCCAGTCCCAGGCCCCAGTCCGGTCCGGTCCCCAGTCCTGTCAGGTCTCCAGTCCGGTACCCAGTCATGTCCGGTCCCCAGTCCAGTCCGGCTCCAGTCTGGTCCCCAGGCAAGTCCGGTCCCCAGTCCAGTCCGGTCTCCAGTCCAGTCCGGTCCCCAATCCAGTCAAGCCCCCAGTCCATTCTGGTCCCCAGTCCGGCCCCAGTCCGGACCCCAGTCCAGCCCAGCCCAGTCCAGTCCAGTCCAGTCCACTCCACTCCAGTCCAGTCCAGTCAGACGCGAAACCACAAGTTTAGCCTCTACCAAAAAGTGCTCAACACGGCTAAAAAAACATTCCAAAATCAACAACTACTAATAAATTAAAAATTAATTAAAAAAACATTGTCCAGCGGACAAAATTGTGAATCTAAACCATTCTCAGATCCCCTTGAACACACACAAAAAATTTCATCAAAATCGGTCCAGTCGTTTAAGAGAAGTTCAGGAACATACACACTCACAGAAGAATTATATATATAAAGACTAGATGACCCGGTGAACTTCGTATCACCTACATAATATATTTGTGTAAAATGTGGTCAAAACTTAATACAAATGTTTTATTTACATTAAATGCAATTAAGTGAGGTATTGCGCCATTGCACGTGAGGTAGCCCGTCGCACATTTAATTGACTTCGACGACCTAAGTCAGGTCGTCTCCCACCTCCCTCCGGTAGGACAGTCCTGTCCTCGTCCCATCCCCGTCCTGTCCCCGTCCTGTCCGCGTCCCTTCCCCGTCCTGTCCCCGTCCCGTCCCGTCCGCGTCCCGTCCCCGTCCTGTCCCCGTCTTGTCCTGTCCCTGTCCTGTCCTGTCTCACTGTCCTGTCTCACTGTCCTGTCTCACTGTCCTGTCTCACTGTCCTGTCTCACTATCCTGTCTCACTGGCCTGTCTCATTGTCCTGTCTCACTGTCCTGTCTCACTGTCCTGTCTCACTGTCCTGTCTCACTGTCCTGTCTCACTGTCCTGTCTCACTGTCCTGTCTCACTGTCCTGTCTCACTGTCCTGTCTCACTATCCTGTCTCACTGGCCTGTCTCACTGGCCTGTCTCACTGTCCTGTCTCACTGTCCTGTCTCACTGTCCTGTCTCTCTGTTATGTCTCTCTGTCCTGTCTCACTGTCCTGTCTCACTGTCCTGCCTCACTGTCCTGTCTCACTATCCTGTCTCACTGGCCTGTCTCATTGTCCTGTCTCACTGTCCTGTCTCACTGTCCTGTCTCACTGTCCTGTCTCTCTGTCATGTCTCTCTGTCCTGTCTCACTGTCCTGTCTCACTGTCCTGTCTCACTGTCCTGTCTCACTGTCCTGTCTCACTATCCTGTCTCACTATCCTGTCTCACTGGCCTGTCTCATTGTCCTGTCTCACTGTCCTGTCTCACTGTCCTGTCTCACTGTCCTGTCTCACTGTCATGTCTCTCTGTCCTGTCTCACTGTCCTGTCTCACTGTCCTGTCTCACTGTCCTGTCTCACTGTCCTGTCTCACTGTCCTGTCTCACTGTCCTGTCTCACTATCCTGTCTCACTGGCCTGTCTCACTGTCCTGTCTCACTGTCCTGTCCCTGTCCTGTCCCTGTCTAGTCTAGACGCTATACGACCCGTCATCACGGCAAGCTTCGCAACGACAACCATCCGGTTTATACCTGCGCTTATAGAGTACCCAGGAACAGTTTGTACTGGAAAATGAACATTCCAAAATCAACAACTACTAATAAATTAAAAATTAATAAAAAAAACATTGTCCAGCGGACAAAATTGTGAATCTAAACCATTCTCAGATCCCCTTGAACACACACAAAAAATGTCATCAAAATCGGTCCAGTCGTTTAAGAGAAGTTCAGGAACATACACACTCACAGAAGAATTATATATATAAAGATATATTGTAGAAAACTATTCAATACAGTATGCGCCATCTATTTGATACTTACTCAATCCCGCCAATACTAATACCACAGGAACCCACTAGTTCTCATTTGCCAGGGAGAGCACAGAGTACATTATTTGAGGGAGAGTCAGCAGTGAGCAGAGTAAACCCCTTATTCACTGTGGCTACATGCACATCTACTCCGCTGTGGAGGAAATAATCCCTGATATTACATATCTCGCGATTATGCAGGTCCTATTATGTATTATTATTATTATTTGAAACTGTAATTTTGTCAAGTTGAGATATTATGGTGGTGGTCTATACTTTGTCCGACGCCATTATTGTACTAGTACAGCACTACTAGTGCTATATGAAAAAATAATTTTCTTAAGCTTCCGAAATACCACAATTTTTCGAGTTTCTTGTAGCCATTCCATCCTGTAGTATAACCGTTCTAACGAAATTATTAAACTAGTTGAATTAACCTTCCTGTTCTTCCTGATTTAACTAGTAGCGAAATATTTCAAAAGTTATGTAACGGGGACAATGGACTGCATACTAATTTGATGCTTTGGCAACATAGGGAATTATAGATTGCGCAATATGGTGCTGCCACACCGGTGTTAGAAAATGTTATATAACATTTTATAACACCGGTGTGGCAGCATCATTTAGTAAACATTTCTTAACAATTTGTAACATTTTGTAACATTTCTTAACATTTTATAACCGCAGGCGGCGGTACTTTTGAGAGCGGCGCCGTCAAAGAAGCCGCCAAAGAAGAATGTTCAGAAATGTTAGAAAATGTTATAAAATGTTAAGAAATGTTATAAAATGTTAAGAAATGTTATAAAATGTTAGATTTAATGTTAGAAAATGTTTGTAAACATTTTATAACATCGGTGTGGCAGCACCAATAAAGAGACCGTCTCATGACTCGTCCAAAATACCTACTGTTGGATGAAGCTAACGGGAATAAAAGGAAAAAACAAGAACTCGCTCAATTGCCGGGCTATGCCATAAAATAAACCATTTTGTATCAGACCTTCACGCACTGCGGTATTTTCACCCATAAATTGCCGGAAGCTTTGAGATAATGCATGTGACAGACATGTGCAGTCCCGCGTGATGTGTGTTTGTGAATTACGCGCCGTATCTGATCGCATGTCTGTACTCCGCCTGATTTGTGGACACTGGATTTATCGTAAGTATACGTTGGAATTTTAAATCCTGGTTATCTGTTGTTGTTATTGTTTATATATTTTTAGAGTATGGTACGTAGGTACATAAAGGGGGCTAACGGGACCCTATTAGTGAGCCTAGGCATTATTATTATTATCGATAGCCTCCGTGGCGCAGCGGGCCAGTAGCCGGCTGTGAAACGAGAGGCCGCGGGTTCGATCCCCGCACCGAGACAAATATTTGTGTGATCCAGATATTTGTCTCGGGGTCCTGGGTGTTGTAAGACCGAAAGTTTCTCGTAGTTCCTGATACCCACGACACAAGACTCGTATCTTACTGTGGGGTCAGGACTATGTGTGTGACTGTTGGGTGTGTTTATTTATTATTTATTTATTTATTTTGTGAGATTGAATTTACGATAGCCAATAACGCGTAGAATGTCAGTCACCTCGTATGAACGAAATTCGTACAATTTTGTATTATTTTACAACCAACATCTCTGAATGATTCAATTGGTCGAGTCAAGTCAAATTACACGATCACAAAAACGAAAAAGATTATTCTAAACTGTAAATATTTTTCGGTAAATTTTATGATGCCGTTTTGTCAGGCGCTTTGGCATTTAAAACATAAACATGTGTGTAATCAATCAGTTCTAATCTTTTTGTAAGAAGCGTGTGCGACTGCGCAATTTGAAAATGAAAACAAAACGCAGTTCCGCATTTTTCAAACATGTGATTCCGCTTAACAAACAAATATTTGCGACACGTTATCTATTTATAACTTGACTATCTCGTGATAGTTTAGTCACAGTAAGTGGTTTAGTGTACAAATTCGCACAATAAAGGGCTAGCATACACTGCTGATTAATTTAATATTGTATTTAGTTGCTTGGTTGTCTGAGCCACGCTGTAGACGAGTACAAGGTGGTAAGTCCATCGCATGCGAGAGGCCGTCTGGGTTGGTACCACCGCTTTCTCTATTTCTGCCGCCAAACAACAGTATTTAAGCACTGTTGTGCTTCGGTTTGAAGGACAATGAAGCCAAGGAAATTACTGTGCATTATGAAACAACATCGTATGTCTCGGGGTGACGAGCGCAGTTCAGTGCCATGCAGTGCTTTGTGATTCAAAGTTCTGTGTGATGTTGCTTCTGTTCACGGGCAGGCGTGGCGCTTACCATCAGGCGAGCGCCTTGCTCGTCTCGTCATATTTTTTTATTCAAATAAAAAAAAGAGATAAATTAATATTTTGATAATGTGCCCAGTTGATCCTGAGCGGCACTACTGTCTCACAGAAAACCGACGTGAAATTGCAGTTTGCATTTCGTCAGGTACCTACCTGAGATTTCTGGAGGCCCAATTTCCTCTCAGGACTTATTCTCTTTTTATTATGTTTTTTTTTTTTATTTATTTAAGGGTCACCAACATGACATACAATAACATTAGTAATCATACATTAATCAATAATACACTTAATTTAAATGTTGTCACAATTATAGGCGACCACGGCGTGCACAAGAATAAAGCGATTTTATAATGGTTTTAACAGCTACAATCTTGCAAAAAAAAATACTGACAATAATAATTTTTTTTGTAAAGAATTACTAATAGTAACAAACATTTTTACCTTAAAATTAAATAGCTTTGAATTTTTTTTTCTATTTTTTGTTTTTTTTATGTAAAATCAGAATAATTCATGATGTCTATTTATAGATTAATGTTTTTTTTATGATGTAGTATGAAGATTTTAAGTGCCGCAAAGAGCCTATGAAAGAAAACTATTAATGATTTGATTTGACCCCTATTTGTTAAACATATCCCGGTAAACATTCAGCATTTTTTTTTTTTTTTTTTTTTTTTTGTGGGGCTCTATGCCCCACTCTCGTCCCTCTGATATTATTTTTCAGAGTTATTACCCATCTATAAAATTCTCAACATTTTTTATTATAAAAACCCCGTAATAATGCAAGAGTAAAAAAGTATATATATAAAATATAAAAGGTACAATAGTAAAAAATAAAAGAAATGCACACATTATAGTGTTTGTCTGCATTAATACGGTTATAAAAGTACAGAGACATTAAAATTTTAATTTACACAATAAAAAACATACAATTGTAAAAACAGATCACACATCTTGTGATTGTCAGTGTCTCTGTACTATCTGAAAAATCTTTCGTCCGACAACTACACAATAAAACAAAGTATAAAATCATTATAAGTATGCCAATAAAAATACATTCTTAAAAAGAAGCTTAATCAGTCACAGTGCATACTTATTACTAAAACATTATTTATACACAATTATTAGGATATAGCATGTCTCCTTCTCTAAAAACACACTTTCCTTGGCAACTAAGTTCTCATAATATCATATTAGGAAGCATAGTTGCCCCGGCTATTTATTTCTCGACAACACTTTACATGCTATATCCTTACAATAGCTCAAAAATTTACACCTTACTGCACCGGTCTCCAGTATTCTGCCTAGGTTCTCTTTACAAATTTTTATATCAATTTCGTGCTCAGCTTTCAGACGTTGATACAGAAATACTGGGCACTCGGTCAACACGTGTGCGACATCCTCTATAGCTGCTGGGTCGCAGATACATGAGGGGCTCTCCTTGCACTTGAAGCGATTCAAGTACTCAGAGAATCCCCCATGGCCCGTGAACACCTGCGTGAGAACCGGGTCCAAAGGCATCTTCCGGATTACGCTGTAAGCCTTCCTGGCGTCAGGGAAAAACAACTTGGTCACAGAAGCTGTCCCCCCGGCCAAGTAGCGCTCGTTCCACTCGTCAATCGACTCCTGACGGATATGACGCTTGACGAATGAAACGGGGCATAGGTCGTAATCGGGCTTCTTCTTCAGCGTTAGAGCCGCTGCTTTTGCGAGCTCATCGGCGCGTTCATTTCCAGCCACTCCCGCGTGCGCCTTAACCCAATAAAGGCTAATGGTTTTTCCGCACTGTATGGCCTTATTCAACATAGTGTTGACGCCAAAAGCGATGGGGTGGAGGGAGTCTTCGCTCACGACGGACTCGAGCGCGGCCCTTGAATCGCAGAAGATGCTGTATTGGCTGCGATCGCCCTGTAAGGCCATTTGCACCGCTTTCCGCAGAGCCAACAGTTCTGCCTGGTAAACGGTGCAGAACGAATCCAGTCGCATTTTGGTGGCTTTCGTCTCGGCATCGCCGTCCCATATGGACACCGACGCTCCGACTCGACCACCAATTTTGCTGCCGTCTGTGAACACTTTTACAGTGTTTGCAGCCTTGAGGATCAGTTCCGCATCGTTCACCACGCATTCGAACTGCAGCGCTCTGCGATCAGCTGGGTGTTTAGAGGTGGTGAACGGTACAGGACATTCCACCTCCCGGTCCCCCACTATTTGCTGAGTGTATCCCTTTTTCACTTCAAAAAGAAGCGCCGCTTCTCGGACACGAATGTCTAGCGGAAGGATCCCAGCAAGCAGCAGGGCCGAGTTTAGCGAAACGGTCCTGTAGCCCTTCACCATCTTTAGTGCAAAACCCCGTTGAACCCTTGCAAGCTTCTTTTGAATGCCTATTTTGTTGCTTGCAGGCGCCCAGGCACTGGCTGCATAAAGTATGGTAGGTTCAACTACAGCCGTATACAGGGTTCTAACAACCTCAGGTCCCAGTCCCCACTGCACTTTTGCAGCGGTTGCCAACTTTTTGTAGAAGGCAATAGCCTTCCTACAAACTTCTGAGACATGCGTGTTGAATGTTAACTTATTATCCACTGTCAAGCCCAGTATCTTCATTTCTTGCGACAGGCCTATGTCGACGCCGCCCATGTGCAAAATCGGGGAGTCGTACTTAAGTCGCCGCGTCACGACCATTGCTTTCGTCTTGTGAGCGGCGAATTTCAGCTTGTTTCGAGTTCCCCAACTCTGCACATACGCTAAGGCATCGTTGGCCTGTTTCTGTATTTTTGATGTCTCATCCCCGTGAAACACCAAAACAACGTCATCGGCGAAGGCCTGGCAGTAATCGCCCCGCTTGTCGAGCTCCTTCAATAGTGGGTCGAGGAGCAAGTTCCACATGATAGGACCACCAATAGACCCTTGGACACATCCCTTGGTGGTCGTTCTCATGTGTTCTACTCCGGCGTAGCGAACTTTCACTCTTCGGCTCTCAAAGTAGCTATCCACCAACCGTCTGATGTTTTTCGGACATTTTTCCTCCGCCAGTCTGACCTTAATAACAGGCCACCAAGCACTGTCGAAGGCTCCCTCTATATCCAGTGAGACCAGTGTGACAATCTTCTTGTCGCTCACTTTACTCCTGATGTGCTGGAGTAGGGTATAGAGGGCGTCTTCCGTGCCTCTTTGGGGCATAAAGCCAAACTGTCGTGTACTCATCCTGGGTAGCAGATGCCACTTCACTCTTCCCACTACTGTCTTCTCCAGAATCTTTCCCAGCACCGGCAACAAGCCTATCGGTCTATACGATTTGACGTGTGTGTAGTCCTTCTTTCCGGGTTTCCTGAGGACTACGACCGTGGCCTCCTTCCAGGCGGTCGGGAAGTGGCCATTCTCGAGGCATTTGTTAGCCAGTGCAAGGAACAACTCCGGATCCTTAAGGATAGCTTGTCTGCAGATGTCGGCTGTTAGACCATCTGCTCCGGGGGCTTTTTTAGGGTTGAAGCTGTTTGTAGCAGCAAGGATTTCATCCATTGTAAATGGCGGATCGTGATAATCACTATCCGCTAATCCGTCATTTATGCTATCAGCTTCTGCCCTAATCCGCTGGTGTTCTGCGTTGTCGTCCTCCACCCGGTCTTCCGGGTAGAAGACTTCCGCCAGAACCTTCGCCGATTCCTCTGGACTGAGGATAACACCGTCCTTCTTCAAGGGAAGATCCTCCTGTCTTTTTGAAACGCGTCCAATCGCCCTATAAATACCGTCCCAAACGGTTTCTTTGGACTGTCGTTCGCAGAATGCCTTCCAACTGTTTGTTTGGGCCCTTTTGGCTTCAGACTCGTACTCTTCCTTTGCTTTCAGGTACTCTTCGACGACGAACTCTCTGCGGACTGGGCGTGCACAGCGAATCCTTCTCCTCCTAGTGACCATGGCCTTTTTCAGTGAGGCTAGCTTATCCGACCACCATGGAATAGTAGGCTTCCTATTAATTTTGAATTTAGGTATGCTCGCAATAGAAGCTTCCTGAATGACTTTAGTGTAATCATCTACTATTCCATCTATTTCATTTTTGTTTTGTAAATTTTCAATATTGCTAATACTAAATTTTGACTCTGACGTTAATTGGGTGAGTTTGGTACCAAACTCATCCCAATTTGCCTTTTTGGTGTTAAAAATCCTCGTTGTCCTAGAAATTTCAATTTTATCAAGTTTGCCAAAATTAACTTTAAATAATATGGTGTTGTGGTCGGAGCTGACAAGGCCTTCACTGACCCGCCAGTCGTTCACCAGGCCGAGAAGGTCCTCTGTACATAGTGTGATGTCCACATAACTTGTAAGATGCCTACCGCCCCTTATTGTATCAAAGGTAGGCACGTCGCCGTCGTTGAGCACCTGGAGGTCCCATTCTCCGATGCATTCTGCTAGGTCCTCTCCCCTCCGATCATTGCACGCACTGCCCCACCACATGCTCTTGGCGTTAAAATCTCCGCCGATGAGGATGTTGGTGGGACCCAGCTCGCTAATAATTCCCCCCAGTTGCTCCAGGTATGGCCCTATGGGTTTATCTGGCTCAAAGTAGACGGAGACCACGGCGATCTCCCGACCTCCAGCATATATGGTCACCACTGAGATGTTAGTCGTGGTGAACTTTGGACATGGCTTGACTTTGGTGTTATCGTCAAACACTGCAATAGCGGCCTTTACGGCAGTGTTGTCCACGCCTGTATACTGGAAGATTCTCGTCCCGCCGTAGTCCCTCATCCTACCTAGAGCTCCCACATATGGCTCCTGGAGTAGAGCGAACGCCATTCTTCCGCTTGCGGCCTCCAGCATAAGCTCCTGCGTAGCCAAACGACTACGCTGGAGGTTTGCCTGAGCCACGAGCAGTGGCCGTGCTCCTTCTGGGGGATCATTACGCTCGCTTACCCCGGGGACACCTTTAGCAATACGCTACCGCCGTCCGCGCCAGGGCGTCCCACTTCCTCCTCACCGGACATTCAGCGCCAAAAGCATTATGGTCGGTTCTGTCGAGACCGGACCTGACGCAGTTGCAACACGTTGGGGGCGCCTGTGCCTGACGTTTGGCGCAGTCCTTACTAAGGTGCGCGCCCCCGCAGTGACTGCACACGTCGATCCGTTCGCTGCAGAACCGCCTCCCGTGGCCGTATCCGAGGCAGCGCGAACACTGCACCAGCGGAGATTGGTCCTCGACTCTAACCCGCTGTATATCAATATGGACGGCACCTTGCTGGGTGAGTCTCTGCCACATCTGCGGAGAGACTTGTAGCACTACGTGCGACGTGTGTGCGTTCCGCGCGCCTTTCCGATATTTTACGGACATGCGCGCGTTCTCTGCACTCACGTCCCCGAACAAGTTCTTGTTTTGCGATCTTAGCGCCTGGAGGATCTCGTCATCTTTGTTGTGACTAAGGACGTTCCTAAGGATCACCAAAGGGTCCTTATTCTTCACATCCTCTATCGTGAAACGTCCCTTCCCTTTTATCCTCTCTTTAACTTTGTCCAGCTCTTCCTTCGAGCTACAGCCTAAAATAACTTTCCCGTCCTTAGCCTTCCTTACCCTGTCGATCTTTATTCCACCCTCTTTGGCGTTGACGGTCGTCCGGATCCGTTCAAAGACCTGCTCGCCCGTATCTTTATGGTCCTCCGAGGCGATGACCACCGAATGCATCGCTGCATGGTTCGGTCTCGGCCTCGGTGGTTCTGCCAGTACGGTTGCGTAGCTCGGCCTTTTGTTTGCTTCCTCTCTTTGTTTACGGATCTCGTCCGTCAACGCCTTCATTTCTTCTTGGTTTCTCCTGAGCAGTTCACTGTGCTCATTCATCTTCTGAATGAGCTCCTGCTCTCCTGGTGTTCTCTTCTCTCCGCCACATGTCACCTTCGCTTCCTCTTTCTCTTCTTTTTCCTTATACTTTCTTCCTTCCTCAGCATCCTTGACAAGCTTAAAGAGCTTGTCAGTTGCGTTGAGGACCTCCGTCTTAATCTCTGTCTTGAGATTGCGGCTGATGTTGATTTGCGCCTTAATGCGCATAAGGCACGCCTTTGCCTCGGCCGTGCGATTAGTGAAGACAGAAGGCGCTGCCGCTTGCGGAGATCGCTCACTCACGCTCGTCGTGCTCGCCGACTTCTTTGCCTGGCCCGTTACCTTGCCTTCGGGCTGCGACTGCGTCACCTTTTGCCGCGAAGGCCCTGCCAGCACCGGCTCCGCAGATTTCTCAATCTGCGACTCGATGCTGCGCCGGGCCTGCGCGACTTTGGTGCCACTTGCTGCCTCCGTCGGGCTGGTTTTCTCGGGCGATGAGCTTCGGCGAGCCGTTTGGGTTTCCATTCCCTTTGCAGGCGTCCTAAACCCAAACATCTTGGGAGCTGAGGACTGTCGAACCGGTCGACAGGATAGGGTACCACTTGAAGGTGTAAAAAGCCCTCAAGTAGTATACACACAGATTACCCAGGCAGTAACGAGACTCTGATGCTCTAACGAATTGATTGTCGGACGTACCAGAGGGATGCGTCAAATTGTAAAATATAACTTGCAGGTGTATGCGGCCTGCAAGTTTTGTGTCAATAATAAAAACTTAAAATTTAAATTCCCCACAGGGGGAGGTCTTAAACTAAAATAAAATATCGTCTATTGACGAGAGTGAAATATTTAAAACAATAAAAAATTTAAAAATTAAAATCTTAAAAAATAATTATAAACTAATGTAAGTCCTTCTGCCTCAAGCACGGAGCGTCGCGCGCGATTTGTAGCGGGGCAGGAATGTAGCCCTTGGCAAGCTCTATCCTTTGAACCCAAACTCGAAGGTCTAGGTTCAAAGTTGGCCGAGATAGGGGCGGGGGGGTGAGGAAAAATAAAAAGGTGGGGGGGGGGGAGGTTTGGAACCGACCTGGGAGGGGGTGAAGGCGGGGGGGCGGCAATTTCCGGAGGGGGGGGGGGTAAACATTTTATTAGAGCTACGGCACAAGGGTCCGCTTTAGATGGTGGCTGTCAAGTCCAAACGAACACCAGACCAAACTCGACTCGTCAACGGCCCAAGATACGTTGGCCAATTCCGGCCCGTTCGGTTTACCCGATCACGTGTGTGACGTCACCGGAGGGACACGTGACTGAAGCGTCTACAAGTTATTATGTAGACCACGTGATCACCTCCGAAGGCCTAGCTATATCGGCGCTGGTCTACTGTGACACGTCACACAATCCGCGAAGTGGAAATAAACCAAAACGTTTAAACGCTCGGTAGCCGAAATTTTCCACCGCCAACTAGTTGGCGGACCTGGCTTCTAGAATCTTCGGCCGGGACGGCGTAGTCGGTGACGTATGTTGTTGACAGCAAAAAGGGAAAATCGTAATGCAACGACGCAGTTCGCGTGCTTAATAACTCAATTTAGCCTTCCGGCCCGGAAAACCCTGCCTTGCTTGTTTCACTGCAGAAAATTGAACTCTCACTCCGGCCCCAAAATTTTTGTCCCTCAGGACGAGGGGTGAGATAGCCCTCAAGATGGTATTATAAAACTCTGGGGTCGTAGATCGTCCGGACTTCCCACAGGACTCCGAAGATTACAGTTTTTCCCAAGAACACGGAAAGCCAAATAGACGGAAGGACTTACGTGATATCCTGGAGCTGCTTTCGGGAACCAGTCCAGCGGGCCTTGCCGGATGTGGTGGTAGTGGTCCCGAACTTCTGCTACCAAGATTGGAGAAGTTGAGCCGCGAAGTCAAAACTGGATTTCCTTTTTCTAGCCGAAGCGTTCACCAGAAAATTCTGGAATTGATGTCAGGTGTGGAGGGTACCAATACCCTCCTGTTGGTGTCTCCAAATGTTGGGGTCAAAGATCTTATTTGACCAGCGTTCGCACTTCAAGGTTTTATTTTTGGATCTTTCGCACTAGAAACGGCTTAAAAGAGCCGTTTCTGATCCAATTTGCACGGGCTTCACTATAGGGGCGACCGGCACTGAGTGGAACACTTACACCAACTTTCAACACTTTTGGAACACTTCGCACTATTTTTTCGATTTAAAAGGCCCGGAGCGGCTTGAAAACGATCCACTCGCAAGGACGGACTAGACGCGACAACATTCAGCATTTATGGCAGTCGTACTCTTGCAGCATTGTGTAATAACTATTGTGTTTCATTTTTAGGGGCATTGAAGCCAGTAAAATTAATGGGCGTTATGAGTCTTAACATCTTAAGTCTCGGGGTGATTAGTGCATAACATACAGTAATTCGTAATTCACAGTTCTGAGTAGGATTGCTCTTACATAGGGGTAGGGCTGATGCTTGCTATCAGGCTAGTGATTTACTACCTTCTTCGACCTGCCCTTATCCTACTTACAGTGGCCGCGCATCATGCGTTTCAACATAATATGTTACAGAAAGATCTGGCTTGCTATTTTTACGCTCGACCGCCTGAGGTCAACTTCCTTGGAGGAAGCACACCCAAACCCGAAACAAATATTTGTCTCGGTGCAGGAATCGAACCCGCAGTCTCTGTACACAGCCGGCTACTCGCCACGGAGGCGAGCGACCTACTTTATGTGTAATCATATCTTAATAATCAATAAGCGTATTGTATGCCATCTTTTGACAATTTTACTGAACTATATACCCTAAAACTACTTTGTTTACAAACAGTGGATCTAAAAACATATTACTCACATATTTACTCTACAAAATTTGGCAACAACAATCATAAATGATTTATCTGCCAAACAATGCGATTATTCATATACTATAAATAAAACTGCGTATCACGAAACGAGTTACGGTAGGTAATGATGGTACGCATTCACGCCTGTAATTCCTGAACGGGTAGGCAGAGGTGTAACTCGTACAGTCATATTTCGAATTTTCTCAAGTTCGTGTGTATTAATTGTTAATTATCGCTTGTTTTAACGGTGAAGGAAACATCGTTAGGAAACCTGCATACCTGAGATGTTCTCTATAAGATTTTCAGAGGTATGTGAAGTCTGCAAACCCACATCAGACCACCATGGTTTAACCCCTCTCTTCTGTAGAGCAGTCCACTGCCCAGCAGTGGGACGTGTATAATATACGGCGAGTATTATTATCATCAGTCCAACAATAAGAAAAATGGTAAGTAGAGGATGATAAAGAATGAGAAAGTGACAGTCTCTGTGGTGCAATGACGAGTAGTCGGCTGTGTACGAGAGTCCGCGGGTTCGATCCCCGCACTGAGATAAATGTTTGTGTGATCAATGAATTAAGTATGGTAGTCAAGGTGGTAGCAACAGTGTGTAAGCACTGTTGTGTTTCGGTTTGAAGGACATTGAAGCCCGTGAAATTACTGGGCATTATAAGACTTAGTGTTGGAGTGACGAGCGCAGATCAGTGCCATGCTGTACTTTATAATTCAAAGATCTGTGTGGTGTTGCTTCTGTTTATGGGCAGGCGTAGCGCTTACCATCAGGCGAGCGACTTGCTCGTCTTGTCATTCAATAAATTATAAAAAAAACACTATTTGACGTCTCTGAGGAATAATATAATTCTTTAAAAAATAATTTACATTGTAATCTATAGTTAACTAGCTTTTGCTCGCGGCTCCGCCCGCGTGATTTTCATACAAACTTTCATCCCCTTTGGTATTATGAATAATAGGATATTCACACTATTCATAGGGTACACTCGATTTTTTTAATTATTTTAATATTTAAATTATAATAATTATTTAAATGTTGCATATAAAATAATGTGCCAATAAGGACATAGGGTAATATACTATACATAGCCAATTTTAATAGTATCTTATTTTACTTTTAAGAATCTTTACTAAAATATAATAAAATAATTATGGATTATTTTTTTTAATTCTGACAACACAAGCGCTGGGTCTCTCTGTCTCACCACAGGCTACGATATGGTCGTATCTTGTTCATATTTGATCTGAGTTTTGAACTATAAAAACTGAACTGGATCAATTTTATGATTTGGAAGTTGGCCACATTAATTTGCAAGGGAACATTTTGATCTGTCCATTTACTGTGGTTATTATTGATATAAATTAAGTTATAGTTTACATATCTAAATAGTGTATATGTATAACCCAATAGTGAAACACATAGTCCTGACCCCACACTTGTATCACTTACTTGGGTGTTAGGAACTATGATGGACTTACAGTCCCACAGACACACTGACCCGAAGCATATTCATGGATCACACAAACATTTACCTTGATGCGGGAATCGAACCCGCGGCCTTTTTGTTTCACTCCCTATTCACCCACAGCGCCATAGAGGCTGTCCATGAGATTCCAGTACAAATAGTAATAGCAATCAACAATCCAATTATACAGTTTTGTATCCAATTATACAATCTGGCAGCCCTATACCTACTTGCCACTTTTTGCAATTTTATAAATTGTTTGTTTTATAGAGGTAATACTTTGGTTAAAACTTTAAGTTTTATTCTTATTTTTATATTTATTTTATGTTACAAAGAGTTTTTTGTCTTCCGTGACAGTCACACGTAAACGGCCCAACGAAAGACCAGCTGGCTGTACTGCCAGCCTAATGCTGAGTTTGTAGCCTTTTTGAAACAAACATAGTTTTAAGTGTTTTTTGTCCGTTTCATTTTATAATGTGTATTTTGTGTTTGTTCCAAATAAATTTAATTTCTTTCTTTCTTTCTTACTTGCCAATAACATTATCAACTTTGTGCCGTTGGTATCTATGTTATCATACAAGTTTGTATAAATAAATTATAATAATATATGACTTTTGATCTTTGATGTCAGTACAGATAAACCTGATACCAGTTACTACGAAATTGATGTGAAGAATGGCTGACTGGGATAACTTGAAATTAGAACAAATGGCTGTAGACACAACTCTTGCGCAGGTTTGTAAAAACAATTTACCTCGGTACTTAAAACTAAGATGTTAGAAATAGTCGGCATGTGAATTTGTTTAATGCATTGTACTTTATTAAGGTGTGAACCGATTTAAATGTGTGTTATTTTAAACCAATAAGACTATTATATTACATTATAGCACTGTATGGCACTGGACTGCGTTTGTGACCCTGAAACATACTTAATATTTATTAAGTCTCATAATGACCAGTAATTTCGCTGGATTCAAAGTCCTACAAACCAGAACACAACAGTGCTTATATGCATGTTCTCTGAAGCATGGACAGGCAATTAAAGAAAACACAATTAGAGTTGAACACTTATGTTTATTCTGCAGGGACCCTTCAGATAATTATCGACATTAATTTATAGATGATTATAACATTATATATATTCATTCAGGGCATTCAGGTCTACTGGTCTAATGGCAGTAGAGTTGGGCTGAGAACTGTAAAGTCCTCAGTTCAAATTCTAAGCCAGGCATTCACAACTTATGCTTGATTTTCGATTCGAAAAATCACATATGAATCGCCTTGGATTAAGTTTGGGAAACAGTGGCTGCACTAGATGTACCTCAACATACCTCTTTGGAGGTACATGCAAGAGCTTATGTATGTATCACACTATATTTATCTAGGTTTTTTTTTTGTAGAAATATTTCGACACAAAAGGAAAAGTATTTACATCATCATATGATGGGAATCCGATTAAATATACAAACACCTCTGTATACACCTTGGATCAATCTAACAACAAAATTTACTGCATTGATAAGAAAGAATTTGATAACCACTATAAGCATTTTAAGTTTGAAACGGATTCTAGTAGGTGGGCAGACTTATTGGGACAACTGGCAGAGGAAATCCAGAAGAATCGAGAGTTATTCTGTCAGTTAGTACATGTGTTAAAAAACTATGCAGTAGATGATGTGAAAAAAGATGTACAACTACTTATTAACAAATGTTTGCATACAAAGTCTTTGCTTGGAAAATATGGGAGAAGAAAATATTTGTGTATGGGTATGTAACATTGTAAGTTAAATTTATTTATGCATGTATAGCATTCTAAGTTTTTCCTGGTGGGCAGTTACCTGAAGCATTTCTGAACCTGACTGGATAGAGAAAGAAAGAAGAAAATAAAATATTTGGTACAACATAAAACAAAAGAAAAATACTGCACCAAAGGGGGAACAGTTCTGCATAGTGCTAGGCAAGTGACCTGTCGCTGATAGAGACTGTACACATGGTTATAAACCTTCTGTAGAGGCTTGTCCATCAAGTTGCGTTCTGAATAGCTTTTTTTATCCAAGCACGGCAAAGTGACTGCACTAGACCTGATGGTAAGCGCAGTGCAGTCCAAAAAACTAGGGATCACCTACAAACAGTTGTTGTTGAGTTTATCAGTGGTCACCAGTATCATGCCGGCCTAAATACTTCACACTCTGAAGGGGGAAGAAGTAGGGTGCAATCTAGAAATTTGCCGTGCCGGGACAAAAGACTAATTAGAATTTATATGGGCAACCTTTGTAAATAAAATTTTTGACATGGGACCGTAAGTCCCTCGTAGTTTCTGATACCCATGATACAGGTTTAATTTGGTGTGGGGTCGGGACTATGTGTGTGTCTGTTGGGTGTGTATATTTATACGTATTTAATGTTTAGTACTACAATTTAAATTATGCGCTTCAACAATTTTCGTCTATTTCAAAAATAAGGACATGTGATGGTGACAAAACAAACTTTACATGGGTCTTATTTTGCAGAAGTCACACACATATTCCTGACTCCTGACCCCTCAGCAAGATACGAGTCTTGTGTCATAAGTATCAGGAACTACGGGAGACAACACCCTCACAACACCCAGACCCGAAACAAATATTTGTGCATCACACAAACATTTGTCTCGGTGTGGAGATCGAACACGCGGCGTCTTGATTCACAAACATCTACTCGCCCTTTACGCCATGGAGACTGTCAGAATTACATTAGATTACTTAACCATATTTTTTCTTTTCTTTTTAATTTGGAAACCGAACATTCTCGAAGGACATAATTTATACAGGGTTAATTTTAAAACACCAGCAACCTCGCAGGACCAGATAGCTGACCCCATACGGAACAACTTTTGTTCTATGAGTTTGGATATAACTCAATATATTTAAAAAAAAATGATTTTACAAGTTTTTGTTGTGTCGTGTTTTTCTTCGTAGATAGCGGCGCGGCGCGGCGTGCGCGCGCGACTCAAAGGCGCCGCTCAGATGCTCGGGAGTTGACCTTCATAGCCCGGTTCCCCACGCTTCGCGTGTTTGTATACGTAATCTGCGATGCGCGTAGGTAACATTCAAGACGGAAATTAAATGAATACTTATTTTTGTATGAAAATAAAATCTAACAAATTATCAAAAGTCGTAGAACAAAAGTAGTAGCTTATAACGTTAGGTATCTACCCCTGCGAGGTTGCTGGTGTTTTAAAAATAACCCTGTATTGTAGTACTGTAAAATTGTGACAGTGGCGTATGTTTAAGGTGCGTATCAATCATTGTACATTGCTGGACCACCGTTGTACTACTTGTCTTGTGCAGTGTCAGAAATAGCTTTGGAGAAAAGTGTGATTATCCATGCCCACCCACAAGCTGCTGCCATCTGCACATTATTCGTAGAACTATGTGCAAAAGTTGGGTATGTAATAATACATTTTGTTTTGTTAGGGTTCCATAGTCATTGTTCAAAGGGTGCCAGACGCCAGTGGAACCTTATTACTATGTATACACCATCTGTCTGTCTGTAAAGGGAAATATTATTATTGTAATGGCTATTCTATACCTATTTTACTCTATGTTTGGAACAATATATAAGACAATTTCATAGTTTGTTTTAGTTATTCTTTGATCACCTCTAGTTTATAGTTTACCATTTATAAATTGTTGTATATTTACTAATAGGCGACTCACAAAGACTAAGACTGTGAATCTTAACTGTAGTTTAATTAGTGCATAATGACAAGCCAAAGATGTATCTTATTTCAATAATAAATAAATGAATAAATAAATGAACTTCGTTGCTATGTTTCGCATTTGTAGAATAGGAGCCCTGGTGACATTCTCATAGATAAAGAAAAAATATCTGGCAGCACAACCTGGTGCTCTGCACAATAAAATATAAATGCCTTTATGTTAAGATAATAAATAATATTAACTTATACTCCGATTTTATTATTTGCAGGCTTGAGAAATTTATATCATTACACTTAATGCGAGCTGAAGACATGCCATCAGGTCTGTTTATATTTTTAACCACGATATAAATTCGGAGCGCGAAATCTGTGAATTGTTCCTCCATTGGTATAAGTTTTTGTCTCGCCATAAAGGCTTTGCACAATCTTTTCAACCGTAATAAATAACCGGCTGAAAAAAAAATTGCATGGATGAATAAACGAGGAGGCTTCTCGCCCGATGGAGAGCATCACGCCTGCCCATAAACAGAAGCAACACCATATAGAAATTTAAATTTCAAAGCACTACACACTACACTACGTTCATCACCCCGAGACATAAGATGTAAGTCTTATAATGTTTTCTTTTGGAGTTGGTAATGGTACAGTTGGGAGGGGAAGGCCTCGGCGAACTTTTTCAGAACAAGTCTGAGATATTCTCGAGAAAGGCCAGGTCAGAAGTACCCTCGACCGACGTGCGTGCATGAAGAATTTAAGGAGAATGAAGGAAGCCAAAGAGGTGTGTAAGGATCGTAGCAGGTGGAAGTCCGTTGTCTCTGCCTATCCCTATGGGAAAAAGGCATCAGTCTATGTATGTATGTATGTTTTCTTCCGATTCGTAAATTCGCACATGTGCTGCCCGAGGTTGGTATTTGAGCCGGATATGGCGATATAGTACAAGATCCCGGGGAACATTGACCTTCACCCACCTGTCCTGAATCATATCCTTGACCATATTTTTTTAGGCAACCCTATTGATATGTGTTCAGCAACACATTTTATACCCTAAAATATTATTTTCATCCGGTAAACAGATGGGTGAAGGTCAATGTTCCCCGGGATCTTAGACCAATAGGCTCGCCTATCACATCATGGGGTCGAAATAAGCTCGGCGAACTGAATCTGTCTATACCCACGGGGAAATTTATGTTTGAATTATTATTATAGACATTGGAATCGTAGCGGAAGGATGTATCGGCGTGGTGAATGAAACTGCGGATTTAGACTCCGCGGTGCACGCGTTCGTTTCCTCAACCACACAGGTATGTGAACTTAGCTATATTTTCATTTTTACCGACTCCCAAAAAAGATGACAGGTCACATGCCGTCCTTTAAAAGGACAGCTCAAAATAAGCGACAAAAGCAGCGATAGCTCGCGGAATATACAGGGTTATTTTTAAAACACTGACAACCTTTCTTTTCTTTCTTTCTTTCTTTCTTCTTTAACCTCGCAGGGCCATATAGCTGACCCCATAAGGAACAACTTTTGTTCTACGAGTTTGGACATAACTCAATACATAAGAAAAAAAATGATTTTACAAATTTTTGTTGTGTAGTGTTTGTGTTCGTACGTCTACACTCTACGTTTCAGTTTTAAACGAACGACCCGACGCGTGCAATAGTGCAATAGTGAAATCAGCTGACGGCTGGGTGTAGGTATTATCGATCGATACGGCGCGGCGGGTCATTGAACTGACGCGTGCGCCCGCGTGTATTACGTAATCTGCGATGCGTGCAGCGTAGGTAACATTCAAGACGGAAATTAAATTCGTAATTATTTTTGTATGAGAATAAAATCTAACAAATTATGAAAAGTCGTAGAACAAAAGTAGTAGCAAATGACCTTAGGAATCTACTCCTGCGAGGTTGTCAGTGTTTTAAAAATAACCCTGTAGATAGAATATGGAAAGTCGCAGGTTCGAAACCTGCTTCTAGAGCAGTCTTTACCAAACTTTTCCAAGAGTGGGCCCCTAGCATCACAGTACCTTGGTCCGCGGACCCCCTAAGAAATGTTCGCGGCCCCCTGGGAGTCTCTTTTTTATCCTAGCACGATAAAGTGACTGCACTAAACGTGCTGGTAAGCGCAGTGCAGTCTAACAAAAACCAGCGACCATCGACAAACAATGATTTTATCGGTGGTCACCAAAATCATGCCGGCCTGTATAAATGCTTCTCCACACTCCAAAGAGAGAAGAAGCAAATCAAGGGGCCTGCGACAGGACAGGCGTATTGACCGATGCAGGCACAGTAATACAAGGATGTACCCCTATACCCGCCCCAACCAAACATCAAGTCATGTCGCAAGCCCCTCAGCAGAACCGGATATACACTGGCTGATCCTGGAACCCTCAACGGAATCATGTTTTGCCATTGCCTCGTCCGTTAATGAGCAGAGTATACCATGCAGGTGAGGTTGGGTTAGAGTCTAAGTTGTTGCCGGCCCATTTACACTGCGCGTAAGTTCGTAGCGTTTTTATTATTATTATATCAACTTATTATTTGCTGGCAGTATCCGTGGAGGCTGAACAAACTTCTTATACAGGAGAGTGTGTACGAAGAGTTCCAAATGGCGCTCCAATGGAAGTGCAATGTGAATGTCTCCGATAAGGGATTACACGAGCCTCATCTAAAACAATTAAGCACAGACACGCAAGTTGCTGACGGGAAGATATTCCTGATCGATTATGTGGGTACCGGCAATGTAGAATCCAAACTACATCCCGTGGTAGTGAGTGCATATAGAACCAACAAAGAACTTCTCAGCATCATGTCTAAGTATGAAGAACCCTTTGTATCTCTGTGGTGTACTGACTCGGCTCATGCGAACGAGATAGCTTTCTCCATATCTTCGTCTTGCGTTTGGATCAACAGTTACGCAGTGTTCAATGGTTCGCCACGGGTTTCCAATGCCGTTCCGTTGGAAACAAGTAAAATCATTAAAAGATGTTTAGAGAAGATGATTAAAGATTATGAGCAATTGGAGAAAATACAGACGGCATGGCTCAAACTTGACCTGGAAAAGCGCCGTGATGTGACGCTTGAAGCACTGCGGAGATATATCGCGAACACCACCGATGATACGAAGGACATAGCTGTCAGGGTGCAAACTTTACTGACAACTCAAACACCAGGTTTCATTGAAGTTAACAAAAATGATATGTGGATATGTATAGAGAGCCCAGTTGGGTTGGTGTGCGTTGACGAATATGATAATAACGATTTTATTGTTGATGCGATAGCTTCGATTGTTTACGGAAATCGCGTAGTTTTGGATATAGGATTGGAACGCTATAAGTCTCTTGTAAAAGAACTGGAGAAAGCCGGTCTGCCGATAATCGGAGCACAACATTCTATTTCATATATTCGTGATAGGTGTAGTCTTTACGCAACTAGAGCGGTCTATTCAAATTTCGGAACCATATTCGCTAACTGAATGTGCATCGTTTTTGGTCTACTTATAGTGGCGAATGCAGATTTTTTAAGTGATAACTTCTTATGGGAGGGTGAACCGAAACGTTCCGTAACGCGAGCGGTCCATCGACCAGCCAGCGTTAGCCGACCTCCCTGGAACATCGATAAAATCGAAGTCCCAGGTGGCGTCACACAGTGACCAGTCGGCTTGGACCGGACTTTCACAAGACTTTAACCGCACTTCGACCGGACTTTGCCACGACTTCGACCGGACTTTGCCACGACTTTGCCACGACTTTTCCACGACTTTGCCAAGACTTCGCCACGACTTCGACACGACTTTGACACAACTTTGACACAACTTTGACACGACTTGGACACGACTTGGACACGACTTTGACACGACTGTGACATGCTCCTCCGCTCTCACTTTAACCCACATTAGTTTAAGTAATCACTTCTGTCGAGCGTCCCGGGACGCACACTTTTTTTTTATTCCTGACACGGTAAAGGGACTGCAACTGGTGTAAAGTACAGTGCAGTCCAAAGAATTAAGAAACAAATTTCACCACAGACCTTGGATGATATACTAGGTTAGTTTGAAAAGGGATACTAAGCAGAAAGGATGTAATTTTATTTGTTTTATTTTTGATTTTTCAAAATACACACGTTATATAATATAAGACACGTTATATTCCATTATTTTTAAAATGTTACTGCTATAAAGTTTGTTTTTTAATAAATAATTAAGAGAAAGTTTTTTTCATTTCTTTACACAAAGGTGGTATAATTAAGCCGGCATCGGCATTGAATCCAGAAATAACTACTGTGATGTCCTGATGTAAAGCCTTGATTTAACCTACGTTTAGGCTTAGTAAAACACTAGATTTCAGTAAGTAAGTCCAATGCACCGGAGACGTCCGCCCCGCACCGATGACAGCTCGATAGTGACGCACCACTCCGGTGAATTGTACATACATTTATTTATTGTGTATATCACATCTCTTCCTTTTTATAATTTTAGAATCTAGTTACAAAATAATATTTATAGTACAATCAAAACAAACTCGTTAATTAGATGTTTCTTTCTCAGATGTTTCTTTGTCGCTTTCATCAATAACTTTCCATTGACCTTCTACTTTCTTTAGGTGTACTATGTTCCTTCTGTACTCTTGGCCAGTTTCTTCATTTCTTATATTTACGTCGCTTCCTTCAGAACCGATTACTATGTGAGGTGTTGGATTAAATTCTGAAACTAGTTTATTTTCTTTTATCAAGTTCTTCACATATACTTTCTCACCAATGTCTAATTCCCTTTCTACAGCTTTTCTTTTTCTGTCTTCGCATAATTTATTTTTTTCTTTCTTCCCTTTATCTCGGTCTCGGATTTCTGAATCATCATAGTTATTTTCGAGGTCGGCTAAAAAAGGTAATTTGTCTCTAAATTGTCTTCCATAGAACAATTCGGACGGGGATTTTCCTGTGGAGGAATGAGGTGTACTGTTATACATAATCAAGTATTTTAGTAAATCGTCTTTCCAGTCTGATTTTTCGCATTGACTGATTCTCAGTCGTTTAAGGATGTCCCTATTTTGCCTCTCGACTTCGCCGTTCTGCTGAGGCCAATAAGGGATGGTATTGAAAAGTGTAATTCCTTGTTCTGTACAGAACGTTTTGAATTCCTGACTACAGAATTGTCTACCATTGTCGGCTGTTATGCTGGCAGGATTCCCAGTCCGCGAGAAGATTTTTTTCAATACTTTTATTGTGTCTTGTGTCGTTATCGATTTTAGGATTTCAATTTCTTTGTACCGACTGTAATAGTCGATTATTACGAATAGGTAATCCCCACTAGGCAGTGGTCCTAAAAAGTCAATAGCTGTGTCTACCCATGCTTTTGAAGGAAGTTCACGCCGTTTCATGGGTACTGGTGGATTTGGAGCTGAGACTAGGGTACACCCTCTGCAGGTTTTTACAGTATTTTCTGCGTCTTTATCCATTTTAGGCCACCATACTTTAGTTCGTAGCCTAGCTTTCATGTTGACAATGCCTGGGTGACCTTCGTGAGCTGCTGCCAATACTTGTTTCCGCAGCTTGATGGGAATTACTATTTTGTTTCCTCTTAATAAGACGCCATCATGCAACCAGAGTTCATGTTCAAATAACTTGTAATTATTTACAGACTTTTTGTCATCGTCATCATTCGAAGCTTCGATAATTGTTTTAGAGATAATGCTACCGGCCGCGCATGTTGAACAATCTGGTTTATATGATATTCGTCTTCAAAAGGACTACTTTGTTTTTCGGTATTCGTACACAACCGGGACAGTGGGTCTGCTATATTTGATTTTCCGGGTTTATATATGACTTTATAATCATATGACTGTAATCGGAGAACCCAGCGTTCGATCCTTGCGCATGGCTTTGATCGCGTACCGAATATGACCTCAAGAGGTTTATGGTCCGTGATAAGTTCAAATTTTTTACCATATAGGTACATATGGAAGTGCTCAATTGCCCAAACTAAAGCTAAGGCCTCTTTTCCAGTTTGGCAATAACGTTTTTCAACATCTGTCAAACTTTTGTTTCCAAAGGCAATGATGCGGGGGCCTTTGTTATCGTATTGAATTAGCACAGCCCCTAAACCTACCGGACTTGCATCGGCAATTACTTGGGTGCGATCTTTAGGATCGTAGTAGCCAAGAGTAGGAATCTTTGAAAGGTAATTCTTTAGTTTGTTAAAAGCCAATGTGTGTTTGTTTTCCCATAATGCCGTAATATTGGAATTTTTTGGAACTTTTTGCCGAAGTAATTCCCGAATTGGTTCGGTTAGGGTTGACAAGTTAGGGATCCATTTTCCTACAAAATTGATTAATCCCAGAAAGCTTTGGATTTCTTCGATGGTTTCCGGTGGTCTAAATGTTTCTATTGCCCTAATATATTTATCAAGTGGTTTAATTCCCGACGATGATAGTTCATGGCCTAGAAACTGAATAGATTTTGCATTGAAAACGCATTTGTTTTTGTTCAATAGAACATTATTGTCTTTAAGCACTCTCAATACTTGTTGGAGTCTGGCATTGTGTTGTATCTCATCACTCCCAAAAACGACTATATCATCTATGAAATTGACTACGCCCTCGCATGGCAACAACATCTTTTCCATAATTTTTTGGAAATGTTCAGGCGCACATGATATTCCAAACATCAATCTCTTATACCGATAAAGCCCTTTGCCAGTTATGAAAGTGGTGATACTTCTACTAGATTTTGTTAGTTCCACGTGATAAAAAGCATTTTTAATGTCTAATTTTGAGAAAACCTTAGCTTTACCAAATTTAGGGATGAGTTGTTCCATTGTTGGCAAGGGGTGATTTTCCCTCATGATAGCTTTGTTAGCAGCGCGCATATCCAAACAAATACGAATATCATCGTCAGGCTTTAGAACCGGCACCATCGGAGAAACCCAAGAAGTTGGCTTATTTACAGGTTCTATTATATCCATTTTTACCAGTTCGTCTATTTTATTATTTATCTTTGATTCCAAAGGGATTGGGACTCGCCTGTAAGGTTGGCAAACTGGGGGGACCGTTTTGTCAATTGTGATATCTAATTGAACGTCTTTAAATTTGGGAAATGGTTCCTGTTCAATCGAATTTAAGTCGAACCCCAGTTTTAAGACATTGAGGGAAATGGCAGTATCTTTACCTAAAAGGTTCCTTGAACCATTTTCTATGACATAGAATTTTGTTATTAATGATTTGAGGCCGATTTTTATTTGTGCATCAAATGAACCTAATACTTTTAAGGGCTCCTTGGCACCATAAGCCAGGAAGGTCTTGTCCGGAGACTTTTGCTGGTTAGAAACTATAACTTTAGATCGTTTCATGTACTCCCAGGTTTTATCATTTATGATATTAGATCTACTACCCGAATCAATAAGCATTTCAATGTTAGTTCCACCTACCTGGCAATCTATTGTTGCATCGTCATCGATGTGGAAAATATAGTCTACAGCTGTAGGCTTTGAAGTTTCCATTTTGGCCTTTTTTGGTTTATTGTCATTTGACGAGAGGTTGGAACTTTTTCTTTTGTTGGCCCTTGTTCTACAGTGTTTTTGGTAGTGTCCTTTGAAACCACATTTTATGCAAGTAGCATTTATTGCAGGGCAGGAATTGTTGTCGCTTTTGTGGTTTTTACTGCCACAACGGCAACAGGGATTAACCTCTTTTTTAAATTGTTGTTGTGGTGTTTTTGTGTCAATTTTATTAACATTAAGGCTGGTACTTGAATTTTTGCTCTGTCTATCGTTAAATTCGTTTAATTGTCGTTCTACCGTTTCTAGTGAGTTTGCTTCGGCTATGATTTTTTCGATTGTAGCGCGGAAGATATGTCGTTCAAATAAATAACTTTGTTTAGGGGAGAAATACTCGTCCAACTTCTTAATCGCAGTATCGTACACGTCTGTCGCATCAGGGTCAGTCACGTGAGCTCCGGGTATATTGAAATGTATCTCTTGTAGTGCTATGCCTCCGGAATGTAGTAGCATTGCACGCTTTTTTTTATGATCAGTGGTGTCTGACGCTACGAAATATATTTCTAAAGCGCGTTTCCATTTTTTCCAACGGGACCCTATAGACGTTGGATCTCCGTCGGAATCAAACGGTTCTATAGTCGGTACTTGTGCGTATTGTTGGGACATGTTGGACGATCTGCAAAGGCAGAATGAACTAATGCAATTTATATTAAATAATATGAATGGTTAAATTTATGGAGCTACTCTTATGTATGATTTTGAAACTATCTTTACATAAAATCTAATGATATTGAAAATATATGTTCGTTATGTCCTAATTACGCTTGAAAGATTAATATCCGATTTAGGATGGTTACAACCACAACACATCGCAGAATATGAAAAGAGCTTTGTACTGTGAACGCGTTTCTCAGACCTGCGTTACAGTAAACCTATAACATAAACAAACTCGCAACTATGTGACCAGTACTAGCCTAAACTAACAATCCGTTGGTATATATCAATTTACTGATAACGCAGGACGGTAACTTGGTATAATCTCACAATATTTTATAACGATAGACAGAGACAGTAAAAGAACATTTGATTTAACTTATTCGATACTAATTGGCCTTAATGATTTGTTTTATGGCACTAATTCCACACCTTACCCAGTTTAGTGACACATGTTGCATTACTTCAAAATTATTGAAGTATTACTTTACTAAACGAGTAATTAACGATATTATCGTTGGGACACTTGACTGTTTGATCGAATATTCTTATTCGATAGGCACTTTTATTTGCAAACATATTTGGTCAACAATTTTTTTTTTTATAGAATATACACTTATGTTATGTACTGCATTATATTAAATTTATTTAATACATGAGGGTACCTATTTGCTGTTGTTAAGGTGAAAACAGGTCACACAATACACAACAGCATCATTGTAGGTAGTGGGTACTTAAACAAGATTATATTGTTTAAATTGCTTACTTAATTACACTTCATTTAGTGGATTTAGTAAGGGTACACCACATCCTCTTTTTGTATTAAATTGAATTTTATTGCTGACCAATTTCTGTAAGCATATAGGTACATGATTTGAGTGATTTTACTTACTGCGCTTTTACTCGTCGCCAATGTGATGTCCTGATGTAAAGCCTTGATTTAACCTACGTTTAGGCTTAGTAAAACACTAGATTTCAGTAAGTAAGTCCAATGCACCGGAGACGTCCGCCCCGCACCGATGACAGCTCGATAGTGACGCACCACTCCGGTGAATTGTACATACATTTATTTATTGTGTATATCACAACTACTATATTTCATCTTATATGATTTTTAATTTAAATAAATAACTAATATCTAATTTGGTCTAGTGACAACGTAGAAAGGCAGAGAACGTACGTGAACGTATTTTTTTTTATTATTATCCTGGCTCGGCAAAATGAGTACGCCCCATCTGATGGTAAGTGTAGCGCAATCCAGGAATAGTGCCGACCAACGACAAATAGTGTGTCTATCGTAGGTCGGCAAGATCATGCCGGCATACCTAACTGCTTCTTCACAGTCTGTTTAAAGGCCCCCATATTATAGGAAGGAGGGAACACGTGTGCCGGCAAACTATTCCACAGCTTAATGGTCCAACAGAAGTACACGCATTGCTGTATTTTCACAATTAATGCATCACCCATAAATTGCCGGAAGCTTTGAGATAATGCATGTGACAGACATGCGACAATCCCGCGTGATATGTGTATTACGCGCCATATCTGATTGCATGTCTGTACTCCGCCTGATTTGTGGACAATGGATTTATCGTAGGTATACGTTGGAATTTTAAATTCAGGTTATTTGTTTTCATTGTTTATCAGGTTTTTAGAGTACGGTACGTACCGAAAGGGGGCCAACGGGACCCTATTAATGAGCCTAGGCATTATTATTATTATCGAAAGCCTCCGTGGCGCAGCGGGCGAGTAGCCGGCTGTGAAACGAGAGGCCTCGGGTTTGATCCCCGCACCGAGACAAATATTTGTGTGATCCACAGATATTTGTCTCGGGGTCTGTGTGTTGTGAGACCGAAAGTTTCTCGTAGTTCCTGATACTAGACACAAGACCCGTTTCTTACTGTGGGGTCAGGACTATGTGTGTGACTGTTGGGTGTGTTTATTTATTATTTATTTATTTATGAATCGTGAGAGTGAATTTACGATAGCCAATAACGCGTAGAATGTCAGTCACCTCGTATGAACGAAATCCGTACTATTTGTATTATTTTACAACCAACTTCTCTGAATGATTCAATCGGTCGAGTCATTAAAAAGTTACACGATCACAAATATTATTCTAAACTGTAAATATTTTTCTGTAAACTTAATGATGCCGCTTTGGCTTTTAAAACATAAACATGTGGGTAATCAATCAGTTCTAATCTTTTTCTAAGAAGCGAGGTGCGACTGCGCAATTTGAAAATGAAAACAAAACGCAGTTCCGCATTTTTCAAACATGTGATTCCGCTTAACAAACAAATATTTGTGACACGTGATCTATTTACAACTTGACTATCTCGTGATAGTTTAGTGCACAAATACACAAAATTAACGGCTAGCGTACACTGCTGATCAATAAGAAGAAGATCTGATTTTCTATATTCTTCCACCTGCCCTTATCCCACACGCAGTGGGGTCAACATGTTTTTTAACACATGTTACAGGAAAATCTTGTTATTTTTACGAGCAACCGCCTAAGGTCCACTTCCTTGGAGGAAGCAAACCCAAACATGAACCAAATATTTGTCTCGGTGCGGGAATTGAACCCGCAGCCTTTGACTTCACAGCCGGCTACTCGCCCACTGCGTCACGGAGGCGAGCGACCTACTTTATGTATGAACCTATATGTTATTTTTGTTATGTTAGGTTGTACCCCTAATCTTTATAATAAACTAGCGACCTACGTCGGCTTCGCACGAGTAAAAATATGTTTGTTACGACATCACACTACAAATCTTTGATTTTTTCGGCTTTTCTGTACTATAATATGTATGTATTATGTATATAAACCTTTCTCATGAATCACTCTATCTATTGCTGAAAACTGCACTAAAATCAGTTGAATAGTTTAAAAGATCTAAGCGAACAGACAGCGGAAGCGACTTCATTTTATACTATGTAAAGATAAGCGTATTGTATGCCATCTTTTGACAATTTTGCTGAACTATATACCCCGAAACTATTTTGTTTACAAACGGTGAATCTAAAAACATATTACTCACATATTTACTCTACAAAATTTGGCAACAACAATCATAAATGATTTTTCTGCCAAACAATGCGATTATTCATATACTATAAATAAAACTGCGTACTACGAAACGAGTTACGGTAGGTAATGATGGTAGTTGGTACGCACATATGCTTGTAATCCTCGAACGGGTAGGCAGAGGTGTAACTCGTATACTCATATTTCGCCGAGCTTATTTCCGTCCCATGATGTGATAGAGAGCGAGCATATCGCTATACACACAATTCTGACTTTTGACTGATACTGAGTATTTCGTGATTGTAAAACCCAATATCACTATTACCCGGAGATCCAACCCGAGACCTCAGCCTAGCAGTCGTACCGTTTACGCAATACAACTGAGCCACCGACGCAGTTTCCACTCACCAGCCACCAAGGATTCAGAAAGTAAATCAAATAAAATAGACTGTATGGCAAACATGTTTATTAAAAAATGCATACATGTTACAAATGAATAAGTGAAACTTTAGTCGTAAATTGGAATGCATTTTATTCAATTGCGGTTGATACACTTTCGAATAATTAAGAAATTAAGGGTGAAGTATAGAATACTATATTACTGGAGTTATTCTGTGATGAAAATGATTATTTTCCGTGTGCCCTGCATTAGTTTAAATTTGTATTTTTTTTTACGAACTCTCATAAGATATTTTAATTCATATAAGGCCTTAGTTTCCAAAGTGGTCCAGGTGGGCTCCCAAGGGACTACAGGAGACTCAACAGGGTTTACGTTGGCGTGACAAAAAAATGGAGGTTCACAATTCGTAAGCCACGAAAATGTATCTGCTTTCGATAATGAAGAACTAAAATGTTGGTTTGACTTCACCTATCAATGTAGGCAGATAATATTTTAAGAAGCTCAGCGACTGTTACTAACCTATTTGTAAAAACTTGCATATTACATATTCAGTACAACAGAGTTTTGGGAATATGGTAGAAATGTCTGAAATCTGCAGGGGGTCTACCAAATCTGCTAAATTTTTAAAGTAGTCTATGAGAAAAAAAGGCTGGGAACCTCTGATTTAAGGTAAGACGTATAAAAGCAGTTCAATTATACGTTTAATTATAGAAGAACTTCTAGAGATAAGGGCTCACATATGTCGTCTTACGTATTTCAACATTTTCAACGACATTTAAAGTAAGTAATGTAATATCTAGAACGTTGCTTAGTGTTTACATTAGTAATTTCTTTGTAAGTCCATGCAAGTAATTAGCTTACGCGAATAAAAGTTACGAAATATGTATGTTTTGAGTCGTAACAATATTTCCTCAAAATTAAATTTAATCATCTGTATGCATTGAGGCAAACTGCAAAGGTTAATAACATAATTTCATAATAAAACTGTATTTTAAATGTTTTTATATTTGAATGATAATTTTGTAATAATTTTTGTTAATTTTTGAATTTGAATATGGATAATATGAATTATACGAAAGTATAACTTACTCGTTGGCGCGTATTGATGCAAAGGCACAGAGAACATGATGCCACTATACTAGCAAAGGTTTAGAGGTAAAAAACATGTCAAGAATAACATACATAGTAATCATTATTAGGTTACATATAATGTATTTAAAAGACATTAAGTATATGTTTAATGTACAAAAAATAATTAAATAGTGCATGAAAGTGTTGCAACTTTACATTAGGAGAATTAATAAGTACATCCACTTAATTCATGTCGAATATTTTAAAGCCGTTGTTTCTTACCATAAGTGTACAAAGATAATGTTAATTTACTTATATATATCAAAATATTTACAAAGAGTAAGTACGTTTTTATGTAAATAACATCATGAGGAATCACATAACGTCAAATCGCTCCGGATGGGGGGCACGAACTACGACAATTCGTCCTGACTCCTGTCCTGTGTAATTCAGGTCAGACTCAGGCATCGAGAGTTCAGTACCACCAATACACAACTGCGCCAAACTGATTCACGCTTGACCTGTTTATAGGGATCCGTACCGAAAGGTTATTAAGGGAACCCTAATCTGTCTGCTTGTCTGTTTGAAAATTTAAAGGTGGGTACGTACTACGGAACCCTTGGAGCGTGAGTTCCTTTTTTTTCTGTTTTGATTAATTTGATGGTTATATTATGATGATTCCAAGTTTGAAGCTTGTATGTATTAAAAATACGATTGGATAAAGCAATAATACTTTGGAAATACACATTAGAGTACCCATATGTTTTTTGCATGGAGACACCCACGTATTTGTGTGAAATCAGATGGATGTGGATCCCTAAAAAGTTGATTTAATACTACTACACAGTATACTTTAATTATTATTAAAGAATATATTTTACAAAACATTTGAAGCAAAATCTATACAACGTGTTACAAAAAGGTGTGATCAAATTAAAACAACGTATAGTATTTCACCCCGGCATTACCAAATCTCATTGAATTGCTACGATAATAGGGCATAAATAAAGCATTTTTTTACCGAATGATTCACATATCGATATTCGAATTGCAACATTAGACAATACTGAATGAGAACAGCTGATACACAATAAATAAATAATTATTAGTAGCGTGATCGATCTTATCGATTTTAATAAACGAGTGATTAAAATATCTATATTTTGATAAAATGCGGTACATACAATCACCGTCAGAAGCATGTAACGATCCTAAAATATGGCCACATATTTTTGTAACATGTATGTATATTGCTTGACGTATTTACAGAAAAACACCTTACAGCGCCATCTAGTGGCGATAGACGATACTACGTGGTGCAATAGCTAGCTAAACCCGATGCTTCGGATATAGTTTGGCAAAACCTTACATAGTGCTAACGATATTCAATAAATATTATGTTTTAAAAAATGATTAAATACATGTGCTTGAGGAATGTGCTTGTTTATCGGTGGTTAATGTTTTTAATATGACGTCATTAGTCATAGTCATTAGTCATATAATTAAGGCAGGAATGGGCAATGGCTCGCAAATATAATATGTTACACAAAGTATATATGAAAATTTTACATAATTTATATTAATTAGTTTTCCTGCTGCGTTCGGAAATTGACTGATATTACTCTATGAACTGATGCTGGTTTTGATGGAAACCGAGTGTCCAGTTTTACTGTCAATTGCTGACAGTGGTGTCTATATAAACCGAAGTCAGCAATTCCGTAGCAGCAATGTTCAACGTAACGGTGATACTTTTCAGTATTCCCAACCGCCCCGACAGTATTTTAAAACGAAAAGTCAGTAGTAGAGGCAGTATTGTCAGTCAATTTGCGAACTGTCATTTTATAATACGAAATTTGAAATGATATTTACAAGTAATGTCAATAGATGGCGTGGAAGTCACAACTAGTTCCATTATACGAAGTTTTAGGGGTCTATGCTCACGACGCTTTTTAAAACCGCTGACGATTCGCGTCGCTACTCATGTCAAACGTGATGACTTCGGCAACTAGTGTATCTTATATTGATATTTAATGTGCAGTCCAACATTTAGATGTAGTATCATCAGTGTGGGGGATGTTAGTTTGTTTACATTCGGGCATTAGTAACATACAATCATAAATGTAGAATCATGTGTAGACCATGGTTGTTTGTTTATATTGAGGTACTAGTACCTTACAATCATCGTTCTTATTTATACGTTGGAGTTATAGTTCAGTTGCAGACATGAATTAGTTGTTGGCGACACACGTGGCACATAAGATGCAGCACAATCAGTGGACGCGTTAGCGACATTGTTCGTTTGCCACTACGTGTTGTATCCTATGCAGTCATGATGTGAAGGGTATTATGATTACATCGGGGTACTACTACCTTACAATAATCGGTCGGAGTTCTTACAGTATATTATGATTACATCGGGGTACTATTACCCAACAATCATCAGTGTAGAGGTCGGAGTTCTTATCTATACATTAAGATTATAGTTCAGTTGCAGACGTGTGTCTCCTTGTTGGCGACACACGTGGCACAGGACACGCTGCAACACCAATGGAAGCGACAGCGACATTTTGTTCTCTCGACTCGTCGCTGCGTGCTGTAGCCACGTCCGCAGCATAGCGACTCGCAGCCGTCTTCGCCTGTGGAACAGAACCAATAAGCAACATTAAGATGGAGCAAGATTCTCTTACAGGCGATATTTTATCAGAAAAATGATATTTACGAGGCCGCGTTATACTTTTTTTTTCTAATTATCCTCGCTTAATTTTCTTTCGCGATAAACCCTCTCCGTCGAAATGGGGTTTTAGATATTGTTTATACGTGTTAAAGAAAGATGTGGACATATATTTTTTTTTATGGAAAAAGGGGCAAGCGGGCAAGAGGCTCACCTGATGGAAAGTGATCACCACCACCCATGAACACCTGCAACATCGAAGGGCTTGCAAATGCTATGCCGTCCTTTCAATTTCACAGGATTCAATGTCATTCAAACCGAAATACAACAGTGCTTACACCCTGTTGCTTGGCGACAGAAATAGACGGCGCGGTGGTACCAACCCAGACGGTCTCTCACATACGAGGGACCTACCATCTTGTAAATTAGGATCGTAGGAAGTAAGATAGTAGGAATTGGGATGATGAGATAGTAAGAAGTAGGAGAGTGGGAAATGGGGTAGTAGGACAGGAAGTTGGAGTCTGTACCTCGTGATGTCCTGTTGCATGTCCTCCCGTGAGTCCCGTAGGAACCGGATGCTAGGTCGGGCTCGCAGTACGAGGGTGAAGGGTCGAGGTACACCAGCTCGGACTTCCGGGGCGCGCGACCTACACCGGAACTCTGCTTTGGCCTGCAATATACACAGCATAGTAAACTATGGTTACGATGGCCGCATTTAACTTGCAATTCACGTCTTTTTGTCATTATTTGAGTGGTAGAGCCACGCTATAGACGGTTTTGTCTACAGCATGAATGGGCTGGCTCGACCGGGTCGTTACCACTGTCTCACAGAAAACCGACGTAAAGTAGCGGTTTGCTGCTGCGTTTCGTATGGTGAGTGAGATATCCGGATGCTCAAATCCCCTCCTCTTCCCAATCCCTAATTATCCCTATCCTTTAAGGTCGGCAACGCGCCCATGATTCTTCTGGTGGCGTACATGGGCGGTGAAGAACACTTACCATCAGGTGGCCCACTTGCTTGTTTGCCGGCCAATGCTATTAAAAAAAGCATAGTAAACTAATTTGCAATTCACGTTTTTTTGTCAGCCTCCGTGACGCAGCGGGCGAGTAGTCGGTTGTGAAGCGAAAGGCCGCGGGTTCGATCCCCGCACTGAGACAAAGTTTGTGTGATCCACAAATATTTGTCTCGGAGTCTGGGTGTTGTGAGAGCGAAAGTCTCTCGTAGTTCCTGATACCCACGACACAAGACTCGTATCTTACTGTGTGTGTGACTATTGGGTGTATTTATTTTATTTATGTAGTTATTTTTAACCCTTAATAAAAAGAGGGTTATAATTGACGTCTTTATTTTTATAACTTTTAAATCAGTTTTCTGTGAGAGCTAAAAAATCTGGGCCATTTAAAAAATTCCCTGGCGCAGTAGGTGAGAAGCCGGCTGCAAACCAGAGGTCGTCGGTTCAATCCCGCACCGAGACAATTGTTTGTGTGAACCATGAATATTTGTTTTGAATATTTCTCTGGGTGTTGTGGGACGGCAAGTCCCTTGTAGTTCCTGATGCCCACCGAACAGGTTAAGGCTACTGTGGGGTCAGGACCATGTGACTGTTGGGTTTAGTTAGAGCAGTTTTTTTAATTCACGTCAGGGTTTTTTTTATAGCATAGGCCGGCAAACGAGCAAGTGGGTCACCTGATGGTAAGTGATCTTGTGTACACCCACCACCAGAAGAATAATGGGCGTGTTGCCGACCTTGATGGTGCTGCCACACCGCTGTTATAAAATGTTTACAAAACATTATTAAACATTTGTTAACAAAAATTTGATACATTTTATCACAATGTTAGATAATGTTAGTAAATGTTTAATGTTAGAAAATGTTTGTAAACATTTTATAACATCGGTGTGGCAGCACCATGACGTACGGTTTTCAACGAAGAGGTCATCTTTCTGGTTGTTACCTCCTGAGCAGCAGATGCGTGTGCTCCGCAGGCGCTGGATGTGCCACCACGAGCCTTGCTCTCGCGTACTTCTCCCTCAGTGCTGCTGCGGCTGCGCGGAAGGTAGGCAGGGCCCTCCAGCAAGTCCTCATGGCGCATGATCCAGAAACACCGTGGCACTTGCACTCGCGATGAACCAGGTCTTTCACAACCTGATGAAGATATACTGTGGTGAAATTACTGTTCTACCAGTTAGACATTTACCTACTTTGAACATGATTTGTATGAAATTACATGCAAAATTCCTATTACAATATGGCATGTTAATAAATATAAAATATTAAAATTTTAAAATAAAAAAAAAAGTGTGCGTCTCGGGACGCTCGACAGAAGTGCTAACTTAAACTAATGTGGGTTAAAGTGAGAGCGGAGGAGCCTGCCTACTGCTGCCGTATGCGTGAGAGAAAAGGAAGCCAGAGTGGCGCCGTAAGGCGTTACGTTACGAAGTCCGGTCAAAGTCATATCAAAGCCCTGTCAAACTTCTGTCAAAGTCCGCTCAAAATCCGGTTAAAGTCCGGTCGAAGCCAGGTCAAAATCCTGTAAAAGTCCGGTCAAAGTCCGGTCAAAGTCTGGTTGAAGTCCGGTCAAAGTAAGGTCGAAGTCCGGTCAAAGTAAGGTCGAAGTCCGGTCAAAGTAAGGTCGAAGTCCGGTCAAATCCTGTCAAAATCCGGTCAAAGTCCAGTCATAGACCGGCCAAAGTCCGGTTAAAGTCCGGTCAAAGTCCGGTCGAAGTACGGTCAAATACCGGTCAAAGTCCTGTCAAAATCCGGTCAAAGTCCAGTCAAAGTCCTGACAAAATCAGATCAAAATCCGGTCAAAGTCCTGCCAAAATCCGGTTAAAGTCCTGTCGAAGTCTTGTCAAAATCCGGTCAAAGTCCGGTTAAAGTCCGGTCAAAGTTCTGTCAAAATCCGGTCAAAGTCCTGTCAAAATCCGGTCAAAGTCCTGTCAGTCCGGGCAAATAGCGGTCAAAGTCCTGCCAAAATCCGGTTAAAGCCCAGTCGAAGTCCGGTCAATGTCCGGTCATAATCCGGTCAAAGTCCTTTCAATATCCGGTCAAAGTCCTGTCAAAGTTTGTCAAAATCCGGACAAATCCCGATCAAAGCCCTGTCAAAGTCCGGTCGAAGTCTGGTTAAAGTCCGGTCGAAGTCCGGTCAAAGTCCTGTCAAAATCCGGTCAAAGTCCTGACAAAGTCCTGTCGAAGTCCGGTCAAATACCGGTCAAAGTTCTGCCAAAATCCGGTTTAAGTCCAGTCAAAGTCTTGTCAAAATCCGGTCAAAGTCCGGTTAAAGCCCTGTCAAAGTTTGTCAAAGTCCGGTCAAAGTCCGGTCGAAGTCCGGTTAAAGTCCTGTCAAAGTTTGTCAAAATCCGGTCAATGCCCGGTCAAAGCCCTATCAAAGTCCGCATAAAGTCCGGTCAAAGTCCGGTCGAAGTCCGGTCAAATACCGGTTGAACTCCGGTCTAAGTCCGGCCAAAGACCTGTCAAAGTCCGGTCAAACCCCGGTCATAGCCCGGTAAAAGTTCGGTTAAAGTCCGGTCAATGTCCGGTTAAAGTCCGGTCAATGTCCGGTTGAAGTCCGGTCAAAGTCCGGTAGAAGTCTGGTCAAAGTCCGGTCCAAGACTGGTCACTGTGTGACGCCACCTGGGAAATTGTCGATGTTCCAGGGAGGTCGGCTAATGCTGGCTGGTCGATGGAGCGCTCGCGTTACGGAACGTTTCGGTTCACCCTCCCATAAGAAGTTATCACTTCAAAAAATATTTGAGGACATAAATTCAACGGGTTGCACTCCGGGAGTGAAAACTTGAACATTAACGTTGTGCATTTTTGAATACTTTAGAATGGTTAGGGAATAATTTCGCACGATTTGCTTTATTTATCAGTATAAAAGCATTGTGGTCCGGAGTCCCTCGGCCAGCTGATCCACTTGATTACTATCAAGCTAATTTTCCGTGAGTAGCTTCGTTTCGATGAGACGCCCAACAATTCCCTATGCGAAAATTCTCTATTGTGGTAGCTAACAGAGGTAGCAAGGATAGAATATTTCGATTTGATGATACTCAAAAATTTATTATTTTATTTGTAGGACAATATGACTGTTAAATTATATGAATATTAACTAAGTAAAAACAAAAAAATCAGCTCATTCAAATCATTTTTTATGACATCGTTATCGATACCTATTGGAAGCCCCTCCTTCCAATAGGTATGATTACTAACCAGCTGATTTTTTTGATTTTACTTAATTAATAAAGTTAGCTCTGTTAGCTACCACAATAGAGAATTTACGCATAGGGAATTGTTGGGCGTCTCATTGAAACGAAGCTACTCACGGAAAATTAGCTTGATAGTAATCAAGTCGATCAGCTGGCCGAGGGACTCCGGACCATTGTCATTTATGTGGTTAAATACAATATTCATTTATTACGCTATCGTACACAAAAATGTCAATTTATATTACATAAAAACGCTTCAGCGGTCTACTCTCCCTCCGTCTTACGAATTTTCGATCAGGTCACGTGTCCTGACGCGAGTTTAACATTTTGTACCCACCCAAGAAAAGTGCTCAACACCGCTAAAGAAGTTTTGACTTTAAAAATAATACAATGTAATGCAAAAGACCTACGGCTTGATGCTTCTTATCAGACGAGTGGGCAATTCCGAAGCACCGGTAGAGACATTTCAATAAAATTTATCTGTTATTGACATGTAAAAGAGCACTTTGTGGTTTACTAGCCAAATAAACGTTTTGATTTTGATTTGAGAGACGTTTATTTTTTCACTCACATTCATTCATTCATTCGTTCACTTACCCCTATCCCACTCGCAGTAAGGCCGACCCCAACAACAAGCAATATGGAGTTTTGGCGGGAATTCTGACAGTGCAGTTCATCGCTTATTTTAATTTATTTCATAAACTAGTTTAGAGTTGTGTTTGTTGTATAAAAGTGGTATGGATTTGTTCAATAAACATTGACGGTGATAAGTGAATTATGAGTCGTACTGAAAGGAGTTAACACCAAAACTCCGACAAGACCTTGAAATCGACCGCACCCGTTTTTCATCGTTCTTGTAAAAATAACTTGAGAATGAATTTTACTTGACACTGGCTAAATGCATAGTACTGCAAGAGCCATAAATAAAACAAGCAATATGCTTTTTAACACATGTTACAGATAGATTGGGCTTGTAGGTTTTACGACCTGCCGCCTGCCTGACGGCGACCCCTCTGGGGAGAACCCAGTGACATTTAGCAACGTTAATCACTATTTTTTTTATAAATACACCCAACAGTCACTTACATAGTCCTGACCTCACAGTAACCCAGACCCCGCAACAAATATTTGTGGATCATACAAACATTTGTCTCGATGCGGGGATCGAACCCGCGGCCTCTCGCTTCACAGCCGGCTCCTCGCTCGACAAGTCACGGAGGCAGTCGGATTATTTCTTACAAGTCAATTATTTCTACACACAAAACCAATTAAGCCTTATGCTCAATTTCTGAATAAAATAAATAACAAAACTTTATCTTAATACATTTATGGTTTTGGTGGGGAAAAAAGAATTTATTGCTACCGCCCCACTTCGGTGGTAAGCACCTAAAATAACTATGCAGTTCAACGTTCCTACATCTCATCTGTTAGGTTTTGAAGCTATATTTTTGAGTGGTAGAGCCACGCTGTAGACAGTTTTGTCTACAGCATGAATGGGCTGGCTCGACCGGATCGTTACCACTGTCTCACAGAAAACCGACGTAAAGTAGTGGCTTGCTGCTGCGTTTCGTACGGTGAGTGAGATAACCGGAAGCCCAAATCCCCTCCCCTTCCCAATCCCTAATTATCCCTTTCCTTTAAGGTCGGCAACGCGCCCATGACTCTTCTGGTGGTGGGCGTACATGGGCGGTGGAGATCACTTACCATCAGGTGACCCACTTGCTCGTTTGCCGGCCTATGCTATAAAAAAAAAAAAAAAAAAATATATTTAATTGTAATTACGATTTGTTTAATATAATTCACAAGATATAGAAAATAAGTATATTATTTTCCTCATCACAAAAATGTGTTATTAAGTACATTTTTTTTTATTCGAGCACGGCAAAGTGACTGCACTGCACCTGATGGTGAGCGCAGTGCAGTCCAAAAATGCCAGCGACCACCGATAAACTATGAGCTTATCGGTGGTCGCCAGAATCATGCCTGTATAAATACTTCTTCCCTCTTTCTTCTTTTACGATGTTCATCTAATTTGATGCTAATCTTGTTGGGCCCCTTGTGTATGTATAATCTTTTACTGCAGTTCTATTTTTAAATTTAGTTTTCTTTTTTATGATTAATGGACAGTCTCGACATTTTCATTTAGTTTAATCTAAAAAGTTTGCATACTTATCAAAAATATTAATTCGTAATTCTGAACTTTGATGCAGTTTATGAGTCTGTCAGAACGCAACCTTCTATCTGATTAATTTCATTGCGGGACAAAGCCCAAACATTTTTTGCAAAACATTTAGTCATTCCCAGAGACTCCCCGAGCTTCACTGATCGGTGTCGACAAAAATGCGTGCCACTGTTGATCCTGGTGCACAGGAGTTACAGTGGCGGGTGTGTGGGCGGGATAGTCTCTATATCTTATGATGTATTTAGAACAGTTTAGGTTTACTCGTAGATGAGTTTGACTCTGATGTTGACTGTACCATAAATAGAGTCACACTCACGGTATCATATAATTTCCATGCTAATTCCATAAATATAAACCAGTAATTTTCAACATAAGTGGTTCGAGGAACAAAAAGCATCAAGTGCATGAATTCACATGCGAGATAAGGAAAAAAGACTTGCTGCCGTTTCGAAACAGAGAAACAAAATCATGATGGCATCATTGACAGCAAATAATGGTGAGATCAGGAAGACTAAAGACATCCTCGTTTAAATGCAATTATTTTATTCCTGATTGTAGTTTCGAATTGAGGTAAATACCCAGAAAATGTACACATGGACAATTAAAATGACTCACTTAACATACTTCAAAAATGACGTTTACAATTTATCTGTATTTTTAACCGACGAAAAAACGGGGGAGGTTCTCAATTGGACACGTATATTTTTGAAGTTATACTTCTTTAGGCGCGTTATGAAAAAATGATGAGAGTGAAATTTTAAGATGCGCGCGCACCTGTGACACAAAATTAACAGTATGAAGCCGTCTGCTTAACCGCTCATTAAGTCTCGAAAAAAAAGCTACCAACAAAATAGGAATTGAACCTCGATATTAGTCGCGCATGTTGGTACGCTCGTCACCTCTGATCACTGTTTTCATATTTATAATATTTATCAACATGTCTCTAGTTTATACATTCACAACACGTGTTTGAGTTTCATACAAGTGCGAATTATATATGTGCTAATAAATTATATTCAGTAGTGATTTAAATTGAATATTTTGATTGATATTACTTACTATTTGTGAATATTAGTGAAAAAAATTGTGCTTATATACTTTTTCAAGTGCTCCAATATAATTGAGGTTAACTATCCGTATGTATTATTTATTGATATAAATTAAAATACTTTTATTTAATATAATTAACACTAAATATTTAATGATGCCAAAGAAGTATAACTTCTCACGCGCGTACATAAGTACACGCACCCATTTTTTTATGTTAGACCACGCATAACTTTTTACAGAGTAGACCAATTTTGATAATTATTTTAATAGATAGGGTATACTCCGAAGTTGGTCCCATAAAAAAATTGAATAAAAATTGTAACCCTAATGGTAGAAAAATAGGAGTGAATGCGTATTCACTCACTGATTTCACTGAGTAATTGTGTACACCTCTCATACCTTGTAGTTGGTCTCATATTAATAAATAAATTCTACTAGTATATTACTTATAGCCACAATAAAATAGAAAAGAATAACATTTTAACAAAAAAATCAACCGACAAAAAACTGAAAAGCAAAAAATAAAAAACCGCATTGCAACCGCAATTGCAAGTCTCTCTGGGGTCGGTGCCTGTGTCGCTGACGGTCAACTGAAATTGCAATTGCGGTTTTTTATTTTTTGCTTTTCAGTTTTTTCGTCGAATGAATTTTTTTGTTAAAAGGTTATTATTTAATGTAAATATTCATATGTATTCACATATAACTCCGCCAAAGGTCTGTGGCCAACATTGAATCATTTTATTACAGAGTTGATTTTATTTTCTCTTTTACGACTAATGATGAGACTGGCATACACCCCCGTGGGCCATCCATAACTAAATAATGTAGCATTAAATATATTTACCTCACCATCAATGCAAGAGTTCTTGGTTGCCACAGGGCTGTAACCAATCATTGCTTTCTGGCCTACAATTTGTGTTAACCATAGCTTAATTATACTTTTAATGTTATTCTTTGGTATATTTTGTCCCATTTTTTTAATGACATGTTTTTTATTACCCTGAGTTAAATGCTTTATCTATTTCTGCCGCCAAGCAGTGTGTGTACTGTTGTTTAGGTTTATAAGACATGCCAGTTAAAATACTGAGTATTCTTATATCTTGGGGTGACGAGCGCAATTCAATGCCATGCGATGCTTTGTAACAACTTATGTGTGGTTTTGCTTCTATTTATGGGTAGGCGTGGCGCTTACCATCAATTGAGCGACTTTCTTAATTAGTCATACGAGCTAATAAAAAAAATGTGTGTGCAATTCACACACGGCAGACGTGAAACTTCAGAATTATTAAAATAAATTAATTAATCAAATAATTTTAATACGCAAATGCAAAAAATAAAACACGAGAATAATGTTGTTTATGGCACATTTTCCGAAGGCTTCGTTGTACGCAGGCGCTAAGACACGTGATAGCATACTTGTAATCTATCTCATTCTCTCGCAGGCTAAATCTTATTTATGAATATGTTTGTCTTTGTCGTGACGCATTTTCGTTTCATCGAGTTTCAAATTACAACGATTCTAAAGAAGTTTATTCTAAAACCCTTGTCAACCGCCTGCGGATAACCAGGCTGGCGACTTCGACAATAGAAGTTTTGGCGGGAATTCTGACAGTGCAGTTCATCGCTTATTTTAATTTATTTCATAAACTAGTTTAGAATTGTGTTTGTTGTATAAAAAGGTGTGCATTTGTTCAATAAACATTGACGGTGATGAACAGTGTATGGAAACATTGAAATAAGTGAATTAAGAATCGTACTGAAAGGAGGTAACACCAAAACTCCGGCAAGACCTTGAAATCGACCGCACCCGTGTTTCATCGTTCTTCAAATAACTTGAGAATAAGTTGTACTTGACACTGGCAAAATGCATACCTAATAATGCGAAAGCCATAAATAAAAAAAAATAAAAAAAAGAAGAAGACTTCGACAATAGTAATGGTCCCCAGAGGCATCGGAAATGTAGGTAGTTTGTGATAATGCACTTCCAACGATCGGAGGTTGCTGCGTGTGATTGCTACCAACATATGTAATGTATTTTAATGGATACAAATTACTCATCATCGCAAAGCTGATGCTAGACAGACGTATTTTTAACCGACTTCAATAATGGAGGAGGTTCTCTATTAGGCGATTTTTTCTCCACTTTAATCTGGCTATTCGCGTTCCGCGTTTAATTTAACGTGGAGTTTTATTCGAAAGCTGGTTTAATTATAGTTCTTAGATGATGAACAATGATGTCGAGATTTTTAAGGTTATTTGAGGTTAATTTGGTCGTAGCTATTAACAACAACAATAAATTTAAGTCCACGAGATATTTCACGTAAGATAGGACGGGAAAACACAAATGATCCGCCCGGATAGCGACCACACATCTTGTGTTGATCGTGTTCCAGGATCAGCCAGTGTATATCCGGTTCTCCCGAAGGGCTTGCACCGTTTTTCTATACCTTTCCCTTCTCTAAATCCCTCCCTTCCCAAATATCTTAACCCTGCGATGAGATACTGCAGAGGTCGCCAGTATACCACCATTAGCAGGGACTTTTGTAGTTACTCTGTGAAGTTTACCACACTCAGGCCTAACCCCTTTTATTAGCAGTGTGGGCCTGTGGTCATCAGGGGGATAATACCTATATAATACAATTCTGAAATTATTATTTTTACGCCTATCTGACCTAAGCCTTAGAGTCGTCGTTAATTAGAACAGTTTTAAATCTACCAATCGGATGACTTCGTTTTTCAATCTTGTTCTATGATTGGTGTATTTTGTAATCATGGTGGATAGTTGACAATTATCTAACTGTCCCTAAGGCTGATACACGTTCAGATCGAATTGAATGCTAGAGTCAAAGCTTGTATTTCATTTATTAATGGTTATTGCGATTTCTTATGCGTAGCAGTTCTCATTCCTTGAATATAGACTATTAATATAAGTTAGCGTCATATGTGAGTGTACTAAGGCTGAAGATCATAAGGTTCTGGCTTCAATTACCAGGTCAGGCACGAAAACTCACATGAATTGTTGACAATTGTCAGGCTTTGGAAATTTGTGCCCGATGTGACGACAGGCTAGCCTATCACAACATGGGACGGAAATGAAATTCATTAAAATTTATTTTCTATTTTTTAGTTGGATATTCTATAAAAGCGTATTTTTTATTTTTTCATTTTATAGATTTTTTTCATTGAATTGTCATCGGACATTGATAAGTATGCCAAATTTAATCCGTTTTGAAGAAGGTCAAAATCATGTTCAATGTTTCTGTTACATACAAACATACTAACATTTTTTTTATAGCATAGGCCTGTAAACGAGCAAGTGGGCCACCTGATGGTAAGTGATCACCACCGCACATGTACGCCCACCATCAGAAGAATCATGGGCGCGTTGCCGATCTTAAAGGAAAGGGATAATTAGGGATTGGGAAGGGGAGGGGATTTGGGCTTCCGGATATCTCACTCACCGTACGAAACGCAGCAGCAAGCCGCTACTTTACGTCGGTTTTCTTTGAGACAGTGCTAACGATCCGGTCGAGCCGGCCCATTCATGCTGTAGACAAAACTATCTACAGCGTGGCTCTACCACTCGAAAAAACAGTTTTTTTAAACTATTATTTTTTTTTCATTTTATAGATTTTTTTTATTGAATTATAATCGGTCCTTGATAAGTATGCCAAATTTAATCCGTTTTGAAGAAGGTCAAAATCATGTTAAAATTTTCCGTTACATACAAACATACTAATGGTTGCCTGGAAGAGATCGCTTTTAGTGATAAGGCCGCCACTTGTGGCACATTTATTTACTTGTTGTTTTTGTCTATTATTGTTTTCTGTTTTTATGTGTGTGTCTACAATAAAGAGTTACTATCTATCTATCTATCTACTAACATACGTATGAAGCTAATAAAAGCGTGTTAAAAAGGTGAAGTTTGTGCTCACAATTCGTGCCGGTGCTATAACTATTTTAGACTATCCCGCCCACACACCCGCCACTGTAACTCCTGTGCACCAGGATCAACAGTGGCACGCATTTTTGTTGACACCGAGCAGTGAAGCTCGGCGAGTCTCTGGGAATGCTTAAATGTCTTTGTCCCGCAACGAAATTAATCGGATAGAAGGTTAGGGAGGAGTTGGAAATATTAATTGTCCACTTCCCTCCATAGCAAAGCGGGAGACAAAATAATGAATTGAGGAGGTATTAACCTCAAGTGTAAGGACATTTACAACTGGAGAAGCCAGATGCAAAGCACCACGGATGTCTATATGCTATAACTATTGGGTGCAATGGTGACAGTGCGGTAAGTACCTCGCTCACCTTCCTGCCGACGCGGTTGTTGTGCAGGTTCATAAGGGCGCGTGCATCCCGCTCTAGTTCGCGTGCGTCTAGAAACCGCCGCGCCACTCGCGCGCCGAACGCTCCCGACCCACAACCGCCCCACTGGAACTGCTCCACTGCGTTTACTACACGGCGTCTGATGACAAATAATTGATGATTTCTTATGTTTACGCGAAAGTTACTCATTGAAATAAAACTAATTTAAACGGATTCTATCGTGGTTTTTTATTAGTTTTGATCCCGACGTTTCGAAAGCTTTTCAGCCTTCGTGGTCACGCGGTGGACTGACAGGCAAAGGAACGTTTAAATTAGTTTTATTTCAATGACAAATACTTGGTTAGGACACTACACATGTTCAGATATTCGAAATCAATCATAAAGATAATAAATTGTGTATAATGATGTTATGCTGACAAGAACGATCAGAGCAGCGTTAAGCCCGGTTTAAATGGAGAGAGTTTTTAGTCTGATACTTAAGGAAATATAACAGAAGACTCTTGTTTGAAGGCCGCGTCCGACAGTTTAAAAAAGGAATCTTAGGACGCGTTCTCGTGAACGACGCTTTCTGTCAGATTCTCGGCTATATAGTACAAAAAGCTCTCTGCATCTAAATTGGGTTTTAACTTTAATAATCTCGACATTGTCGTGTTGCTCCGACTTTTGTTGGAAGACAATTTTCTTTGTAACCTTCCCCCCGGATCTCTGAGGATTTCAGACGTGGATACGGCTGTGTAGTTTTATTTCATTTATTTAATTATATTTACAATAAAGAAACTAAAACAATAGGAGTGCATAAACTTTAGGAATCATATTACGCCAAAAACCGATTAAAACACAGTGGTGCGCTCGGGGATCAACCAATGCATATCTAGTAACTTCAAGTCGGCATAATTCTACCGACTGTCACTCGATGAGCTACAATATATTTGGATTACACAGTACTTACCATCAAGTGCAGTGTTGATTACCGTATTTTTTTGTACATTTTGACGCTAATACTTAAGTTGCAAAATTCTAGTATATTCACATAATATATTTGGATTACACAGTACTTACCATCAAGTGCAGTGTTGACTACCGTATTTGTTGTACATCTTGATATTAATATTAAATTTGCAAAATTCTAGTATATTCACATAATATATTTGGATTACACAGTACTTACCATCAAGTGCAGTGTTTACTACCGTATTTTTTTGTACATCTTGACATTATTAAAGTTGCATAATTCTAGTATATGTATATATTCTAGTATATTCACATATTTATAATGTAAATATCACCTGTTGGCAGTACATCCGCAGGCCGGCAGTTCTCCTCGCGCGCACGCCATGCTCAGCGCGTGCGTCACGCCCGCAGAAGTTATCGCGTATGTGAACGCTGCCTCGCGGGTCGCTGAAAACAAACAATTGTAGGAGGGAGTTTTGGCGGGAATTCTGACAGTGCAGTTCATACCTTATTTTAATTTATTTCATAAACTAGTTTAGAGTTGTGTTTGTTGTATAAAAGTGGTATGGATTTGTTCAATAAACATTGACGGTGATGAACAGTGTATGGAAACATTGAAATAAGTGAATTAAGAATCGTACTGAAAGGAGTTAACACCAAAACTCTGACAAGACCTTGAAATCGACCGCACCCGTGTTTCATCGTTCTTGTAAAAATAACTTGAGAATGAATTGTACTTGACACTGGCTAAATGCATAGTACTGCAAGAGCCATAAATAAAATAAAAAAAAAAACAATTGTAGGAGAGTTTTGGCGGGAATTCTGACAGTTCATCGCTTCTTCTTCTTTTTTTATTTATGGCTTTCGCATTATTATGCATTTTGCCAGTGTCAAGTATAATTTATTCTCAAGTCATTTTACAAGTAAGATGAAACACGGGTGCGGTCGATTTCAAGGTCTTGCCGGAGTTTTGGTGGTAACTCCTTTCAGTTTTGGCGGGAATTCCGATAGTGCAGTTCATCGCTTATTTTAATTTATTTCATAAACTAGTTTAGAATTGTGTTTGTTGTATAAAAGTGGTGTGGATTTGTTCAATAAACATTGACGGTGATTAATAGTGTGTGGAAACATTGAAATAAGCGAATTAAGCATCTTACTAGAAGGAATTCATACCAAAACTCCAACAAGACCTTGAAAACGTCCACACCGGTATTTCATCGTTCTTGTGAAGACTTGAGAATAAATTATATACTTTTCGTTGGCGAAATGCATAATAATGCGAAGCCATAAATTAAAAATAAAAAAATATGTAGGAATATTGTAAATGTCTGATTTGAGGTAAGCAACCAGATAGGCTGGCGGTCGCTAAGCGTGATATAGAGTTGCTGGGTCAGAGGTGTACAAAGTGGTAGGTCCCTCGTATGCGAGAGGCCGTCTGGGTTGGTACCACCGCTTTGTCTATTTCTGTCGCCAAGCAACAGTGTGTAAGTACTGTTGTATTTCGGTTTGAAGGACATTGAAGCCAGTGTAATAACTGAGCATTATGAGACTTAACATCTTATGTCTCGGGGTGACGAGCGCAGTTCAGTGTCATGCAGTGCTTTGTTATTCAAAGTTATGTGCGGTGTTGCTTCCGTTTATGGGCAGGCACGCTTACCATCAGGCGAGCGCTTTGCTCGTCTCGTCATTCAAGCAAAAATCACTTCTCAATCCCCATTCCACTCATCCATAATTGTAATTAACCCACATACTCGATTTCTGGATTATAAAATGAATATAAATCGACCAATTCTGTTACATCTTAATAATAAAACAAATTATTTATCGTCGGCATTAACACGTCTCCATGAATAACGTTTTATAATGGCCGCCACTTGTCAACATGTTTATTTGCTTATGTCAACTTGTTAACGACATGCTATAACTCAATTAGTTAGAAAACACGTAATAAATTAACATACTTTGTACATTCATATAATTGTTATGTAACAAATTAGAATTCAATTCAATAAAATTTCATGTTAAATGTCGTTTTATATAATTATAAATGTTTTTATGGCAGAGGCCGGTAAATGAGCAAGTGGGTTACGTGACGGAAAATTATTTCCATAACCCATGGACATCCATTATATTCATATTTCTAACATTAAAAAAATAACCATAATTATATTCTGGCACTTTTTTTTCAATTTAAATAAATACACCCAACAGTCACATAGATAGTCCTGACCCCACAGTAAGATAAGAGGTCTTGTGTCGTGGTCTCACAATACCCAGACCCCGAACCAATTTTTATCCTGGCTCGGCAAAGTGACTACGCTATACTACAGTGTGTCTATCGTTGGTCGGCACGATCATGCCGGCCTGCAAAATATTATGCTTCTTCCCTTTCCGAAGAAAATCGAGCGGCCTGCGACAGGATAGTGCTTATTATTTTTCAGTATTAATTTTATTATTAAGGGTGAATTTTGGGTAGGGGTGGGTAAATACTTACCTAGCGGCATTACGTGTCCGAAATGATTTCCGTCGCCGACTCCGCTGCAATTCCATCGACGGCCACTGAGCTGCACCCGACACTCTTCGTACGCCATCCTGAACAACAAATGTATATTTATTATTTATTTGATTACACGACGAGACGAGCAACGCGCTCGCCTTATGGTAAGCGCCACGCCTGCCCATAAACAGAAGCAACACCACACATAACTTTGAATTACAAAGCACTGCATGGCACTGAATTGCGCTCGTCACCCCGAGACATAAGATGTTAAATTTCATAATGCCCAGAAATTTCACTGGCTTCGATGTTCTTCACACCGAAACACAACATATATATGTAACATAATATGTATATTGTTAGAGCCATGCTGTAGATAGTTTTGTCTACAGCATATACACTAGCTGATCCTGGAACGCGATCCACACAAGGCGTATGGATCACTATGGCAGGTTTTAACACAATGTGTACGGTGGTCGCTATCCGGGTGGATATGAATATCCTACCACCAGCAGGTGGTAATGGGGGTAATTACTCTCTGAGCCAAGTGAAATTAAAGCAAGATCTCCAATAACCTACCCCCCATCCCCACCTCCTTCAGTGAAATTAAGGATTCGCGTGGTCTTTACAACTTCCACAATCGAATAGGTCAGAACTTAAGTTTATTTGTTGAAGGTTTTTTTTAATATAGCATAGACCGGTAAACGAGCAAGTGGGTCACCTGATGGTAAGTGATCTCCACCGCCCATGTACGCCCAACACCAGAAGAATGATGGGCGCATTGCCGACCTTAAAGGAAAGGGATAATTAGGGATTGGGAAGGGGAGGGGATTTGGGCTTCCGGATATCTCACTCACCGTACAAAACGCAGCAGCAAGCCACTAATTTACGTCGGTTTTCTGTGAGACAGTGGTAACGACCCGGTCGAGCCAGCCCATTCATGCTGTAGACAAAACTGTCTACAGCGTGGCTCTACCACTCAAGAAGATACTGATTTAGTTTTATTAATTTAAATAACTCTCCCCTCCTGTGAAATTAAGGATCCGCGTGGTCTTTACAACTTCCACAATCTGAAAGGTCAGAACTTAAGTGTTGTTAATGGTAATATATTGTAAGAAGGAAATACTTACCGTAGGCCGTCTCCAATAGCCGCGATGGCAGCGGGCGACGCTCGGCACATGGCTCGCTGCTTGTCTGTGAGTCCTGGCGCCTTCGCGCAGACCAGATGTGCGCCCAGCGATACGCCACCGCACGCGCTGCCTCTGTGACGAACAAAATAATATCCAAAATCACATTTTTTATACAAAAACGACCAAACCCTTACAATGATTGCTTTTATAACGCTTCGAACGATAACGTTTGTTATTTAAAATATCAGACAAATATGTGCAGAAATTAATGTAATGCCGGGATATTTGTTTTTAATATCGTGCAGTCGAGACATTATATTATATGCGCGAATATACATAAAACAATGCATATCTAAATATATAAAACTCAAAGGTGACTGACTGACATAGTGATCTATCAACGCACAGCCCAAACCACTGGAGGTATCGGGCTGAAATTTGGCATGCAGGTCGATGTTATGACGTAGGCATCCGCTAAGAAAGGATTTTGATAAATTCTACCCCCAAGGGGATAAAATAGGGGATGAAAGTTTGTATGAAAATCACGCAGGCGGAGCCGCGAGCAAAAGCTAGTTTTTTATATAAAAACGACCAAACCCTTACAATGACTGCTTGCATAACTCTTTAACTGATAAACGATTCAAACGATTACGTTTGTTATTTAAAATATCAGACAAACATGTGCAGAAATTAATGTAATGCCGGGATATTTGTTTTTAATATCGTGCAGTCGAGACATTATATATGCGCGAATATACATAAAATAATACATATAATAATAAATAAATAAATAAATACACCCAACAGTCACATACATAGTCCTAACCCCACAGTAAGATAGGAGTCTTGTGTCGTGGGTATCAGGAGCTACGAGAGACTTTCGGTCTCACAACACCCAGACCCCGAAACAAATAACTGTGGATCTCACAAATGTTTGTCTCGGTGCGGGGATCGAACCCGCGGCCTCTCGTTTCACAGCCGGCTACTCACCCGCTGCGCCACGGAGGCTGTCTATGTTTATGTATCTATATGTCTAATAATATAAACCCTTTGTTTCCGAAGTGGTCTAGCACCCCCAGGGATCTACGGGAGACTCGACGGGGGTCTACGTTGGCGTGACAAAAAAATGGGGGTTCACAATTCGTAAGCGGGGGACCACGAAAATGTATCTGCTTTCGATAGTGAAGAACTAAAATGTTGGCTTGACTTCACCTATCAATGTAGGCAGATAATATTTTAAGACGCTCAGCAATATTTTTTGAGAATATGGTAAAAATATAGCTGCAAAGGGTCCACCGGAACCACATAAATTTTGAAAGTGGTCTATGAGAAAAACAGTCTAGCAACCTCTGATATATACGAATGAATTGAAAACCACCTCCGTGTTTTATAATTACAAATACAAGTATATTTTATTTAATTTATGTAACGGACTTACTGCCAACCCGCATTAGGCCAGCGTGGTGGACTAAGGCCTAACCCCTCTGATTCAGTAGAGGAGGCCTGTGCCCAGCAGTGGGACATGTATAATACAGGGCTAGTAAAAAAAAAATGTAACGGGCTTACATAAACGACAGACATTGCCAAAAACCATACCTTCTTACTGATTTATTTACATACGACATCTAATGAAATATATTTATTTGTATACCATTAAAAGACAGGAAACACAGTTACTGTTGCACGAAAATTGTGCCGTTTACACAATATGTATTTGTTTTGTATTGTTTAGCGCTTCGGATATGGTGTTCGGAAATACGGTGCTAACTGGCGATCGTAATTATAGTGTTTGAATTTATTTTGGTAAAGAGAAATAGGTCATGGATGGATATTTTAGGATTTTTATTTTGTGCTTTAAGTAGTTTAGTAAGGAGCATCTGGGTCAACTTTTTATTTGCTTGAATGACAAGACGGGCAAGTCACTCGCCTGATGGTAAGCGCCACGCCTACCCATAAACAAAAGCAACACCACACAGAAGTTTGAATTACAAAGCAATACAGGGCACTGAACTGCGCTCGTCAACCCGATGCATAAGAAGTGCTTCCCTCTTCGAAGAGGGAAGAAGCAAATAGAGGGGCATGTGACAGTACAGGCGGATGACCGATGCAGGCACAGTAATACAAGGATGTACCCCTATACCCGCCCCAACCAACCATCAAGTCCTGTCGCAAGCCCCTCGGGGGAACCAGATATACACTGGCTGATCCTGGAACGCGATCCACACAAGATGTGTGGATCACTATGGCAAATTTTAACACCCATGTATACGTTGGTCGCTGTCCGGGCGGATTATTTATATCCTACCACCAGCAGTTGTTTTGTTTATAGTCTAAGTTGTAAGTAAGCCATCGATTTCTTGCACCCAAGCATATGGCTTGTATGTACTCAGGAGGATTCCTAGTAATTCATCTTGGTCCCATATAAATTTTGCTAAGATATGATGAATTATAAAAAAAATGGGAAAGTTCCGATTCAGATTTTAAGTCTTTTTTTATAGCATAGGCCGGCAAACGAGCAAGTGGGTCACCTAATGGTAAGTGATCTCCACTGCCCATGTACGCCCACCACCAGAAGAATCATGGGCGCGTTGCCGACCTTAAAGGAAAGGGATAATTAGGGATTGGGTAGGGGAGGGGATTTCGGCATCCGGATATATCACTCACCGTACGAAACACAGCAGCAAGCCGCTACTTTACGTCGGTTTTCTGTGAGACAGTGGTAACGACCCGGCCGAGCCAGCCCATTCATGCTGTAGACAAAACTGTCTACAGCGTGGCTCTACCACTCAAAGTCGGGTTTTGAATCTTTTAATTTATTAATGGTAAGATTATTCACCATGTGTACAATGCTAGCTATCCAGTCGGGTAGAAATGTGCCCTCCCACCAGCAGATTTATGTGAATTGTCGCGTCCGTGTCACAGGGCGCTGTTAATTGGATGTACTCGTTAACATTATAGTATTAATCAGTAGACAAAAGACCCTAGTCTTCTCTCTACTGAATTCTTCGGTTGCTAATTGAAAAATGTTTTGAAAATTAACTGAGAAATTGTCATTGTCAACTAAGCTTTAGTATCATTTCTTTATACATGTTACAAAACAGTGTGGTAAAATTTAAGGATCGTCATATACACCTGACAGTGCGTATTTATGCACTGGATTTCATCAAAATCTAGACATCCTAAAATTTCCCGCTAATTTTAATCACTCGTTTGTTTTGATCGATAGGACCACATCTCTTTGCGAGAATAACGATGTTGGAGTGTGACAAAAGCACAGCTCTTTATCATTTAGTACGTGACCTCCATTCCAGAACTTTTCTGCCCCATCCGTTATCCGTTGCGAGCAAGGTGGCCTGCCCACTGCCACTTCAGCTTGCTAATCCGCTGGGCTATGTCGGTGACTTTCGTTCTCCTACGGATCTCCTCATTTCATTTGATTGCGTAGAGAAACACTGAGCATAGCCCTCTCCATTGCGCGCTGAGTGACTGTGACCCGCTTTATAGGCTAATAGGCTTCTTTTATTACCCATTGGGCAGGCATTTAAGAGTGGTAGAGCCACGCTGTAGACAGTTTTGTTTACAGCATGAATGGGCTGGCTCGACCGGGTCGTTACCACTGTCTCACAGAAAACCGACGTAAAGTAGCGGCTTGCTGTTGCGTTTCGTACGGTGAGTGAGATATCTGGAGGCCCAAATCCCCTCCCCTTCCCAATCCCTAATTATCCCTTTCCTTTAAGGTCGGCAACGCGTCCATGATTCTTTTGATGGTGGGCGTATATGCGCGGTGAAGATCACTTACCATCAGCTGACCCACTTGCTCGTTTACCGGCCTTTGCTATAAAAAAAAGGCAACCTTAAAAAGTAAGGACGATTATGATAAAATTGCCCCAAGCTTTATTTCAATACTCTAAAATATTGATTTAAAGCCAATAACGAAGGCAATAACTTCGTATCCCACGCGCTTGATTTGCATATCCCAACTAATTCTGTTTTGATTGGTAATAATGTTAATTATCGTTGATTAGTTTGCTTTCTCCATCACAATGTCATCAAGAGGTTGTGGGTGGTGGTTGCGCACTGGAGTCTTTGTGACGCGTTTTTTTTCAACTCTTTTTATATAAGTATAAACTTTTTGTTTGTTTGTAAGTGTGTGTTTAAGCAAGTACATTTTATAAGTGATAGAGCCACGCTGCAGACAGTTTTGTCTACAGCATGAATGGACTGGCTCATTATTAAGTGGTAGAGCCACGGTGTAATCACTTTTACATATAGCGTGAATGGACGACTCGACCGGGTTATTACCAGTGTTTCACAGAAAACCATTGCGAAGATGCAGCTTGCTGGGTTGTACTAGCGGTGATTTACATTTCTGAAGGCCCAAATCCTCCATCCTCTTCACAGTTCCTATTTGTTTATGTAGGGTCGCCAAAGCATTCATGATTTTTCTAGTAATATGGGTGTCAAAGGTGACCAAGATCACTTACCATCAGGTGATCCATTTGTTCGTTTTCTGGCTTCTACTATAAAAAAGGGAGTATATTTTTGTCCTATGATGCGATAGGGTGCGAGCCTATCGCCGTACCGGGAATAATTCCAGACTCCGGGTCGATACTGAACAATTCGTGATAGATAATTTAATTTAACGCAAATGATTTTTCCGGTAATGAGAGTCTATGATGCGATTTTTAGTGTAGTAAAAATTAAGTTTAAGAAAAAAAGGTAATGACCATTTTAGTTTTTTTTTCGTTGTCAAACGAACACTTACTCAAAATTAAAAATTTTACACAAAATTGGCTAAATTAGATGAAGTCCTAAAAACTTTAATTTAATTTTTTTTCTATATTTTTACTTTAAAATATTTCATTCGATTCGAGCGTGTAAAAAAACGCAGCGTTAAAACTCCGAAGTAATAAAATTCCAATAACAGCATATAGTTTAGAATGATCAAGCCGTGATCATATATCATAATTAAGTATCGATAGCCCGCGGCGTTACGCGTTATAATCACTATTTAAATACTTTCTATTTATGAATATTGTAAGCATTTGATTTATGCCAGTACGATGTGGTAATAAAAAATTATGGGTGCGTGTACTTATGTACGCGCGTGAGAAGTTATACTTCTTTGGCATCATTAAATAACCAATAATAAGTATTTAACATTAATAATTTAATAATATTTAGTGTTAATTATATTAAATAAAAGTATTTTAATTTATATCAACATATCCACTCGACATGACCGCGTGGCCACAGCTAAGCGCGGCGAGCGGCGTGCGGCGCGGCAAGCGGTGAGCGGCGAAAACAAATAGTGTAGACAACGTGAAGTATGCCATAGCTACGGGCGCGCCGCCGCCTGCCGCGCCTCGCTCGCCGCGCCGCCACCCGCACCGCTAGAAACTGTGGCCAGGCCCTGATAGAAGTACATTCTACTCTCTTCGCGTTTATGCGAGCCTGGTACTTGTTCCATTTGTTTATTAATTACGGCTACTCGCCATGAAAAATGGACATTCTACTCTCTTCGCGTTTATGCGAACCTGGTACTTTTTTGACGGCACCATGTTCCAAATTATAAAATAAAAACCGCATCTATATATAATTATATATATATATATATATATATATATATATATATATATATATTTATATTTATTTATTTATATTTATTTTTTTATTTCACTCTCATCATTTTTTCATAACGCGCCTAACTTCATACTGCTCTCGCGCCTAACTTCATACTGCTCTCGCGCCTAACTTCATACTGTTAATTTTTTGTGTCACAGGTGCGCGCGCATCTTAAAATTTCACTCTCATCATTTTTTCATAACGCGCCTAAAGAAGTATAACTTCAAAAACTTTTATGGGTTTTTATTTTTTTATATCAGCCTGATAATTATACAGAAACTGTAGATTTTGCTGGTGATCCGCCCGGATAACGACCACCGTACACATGGTGTTAAAACCTGCCATAGTGATCTACACGCCTTGTGTGGATCACGTTCCAGAATCAGTCAGACATATCCGGTTCTCCCGAGGGGCTTGCGACATGACTTGATGGTTGATTGGGGCGGGTATATGTACATCCTTGTATCACTGTGCCTGCATCGGTCATCCATCTGTCCTGTCGCTGGCCCCTCAATTTGCTTCTGCCCTCTCCGAAGAAGGAAGAAGTATTTATACAGGCCGGCATGAGTCTGGTGACCACCGATAAACTCATTGTATGTTGGTGGTCGCTGATTTTTTGTATTGCACTACGCTTACCATCAGGTGTAGTGCAGTCACTTTGCCGTGCTCGGATAATAAAAAATAATTTCGTACATTTTCCACATAACGGTAGAATACTTAACTCTAATAAAGCCATGTTTATTTTCCAAGTGTGTTCCCATGCAATAGTTTACTGATTACACCCTAAGGTTTAGTCGTGAAAGTCACAAGGACCATCTGATTCGTGGTTAGCGGTCACAATGCGGTATGTCGGGATGCACGCGACTGTATGTATCGTGAACTAACTGTTATTTGGGAAGTTAACTTGCTGACGAGTGGAGCGGGTTAGTAATAAGTTTATTATATTCTATATTTTTTTTGGTGGTAGGACCCTCGTATGCAAGAGGCCGTCTGGGTTGATACCACCGCGCCGTCTATTACTGCCTTACTTATGTCTCGGGGTGACGAGCACAGTTCAGTGCCATGCAGTGCTTTGTAATTCAAAGTTCTGTGTGGTGTTGCTTCTGTTTATGAGCAGGCGAGCGCATTGCTCGTCTCGTCATACAATCAAAGAAAAATGGTTTGGGTTGGAGCACGCCCGCAATCTCCGCCACTTGGAATAACCACTTAAAAATACATCCAACAGTCACACATAGTCCTGACACCACAATAGGTGATATATCCCCTCCGGATATCTCACTAACCGTACGAAACGCAACAGCAAGCCGTTACTTTACTTCGGTTTTCTGTGAGACAGTATAACAACGTGGTCGAGGTGGTCCATTCATGCTGTAGACAAAACTGTCTACAGCGTGGCTGAAAAGAAAAAATAAACGCGGGCAGAAACGCGAGCGAAAGCTAGTTACATTTCATACACCAGTTTCAAAATAAACATTAAACAATGTATTTGCTTAGGCCCCGTACATCTCTATATTTCGGCAAATACAAATTATATCTACGCGTCCAACGTAAATCATTCCCTTGTTTATTCAATTAGAATAAACATCCCCGCGTCTCGATTCCCGCTGGTGTATAAATCAGAAATTAATTGGGCCCACAGCGCCCACTGTGGGCGGCGAATACACTCTGAACACTGTATTTCATTGAGCGTGAAATACGTGGGTGTACTCAGGGATACAGGTTGGGGAGAGTGTCCTACGTCAAAGTAAAGTGTTTGACGAAACTTGTGTGGGCCGTTGTAACCTAGCGGTTCTAATTAGAGGTTACTAGTTATTGCATGCGGCGCTGCTTACGTGGATGAAATTTTCTGTATAAAAGTAACCTGTAATTTAATACAGTTTATGGTGTATCTGTGTGCCAAATTCAAGCCAAATTTGTTCACAAGATGCTGTTGTGAATGTGTGTATGCGCTTTTCAGTAGCGACGTAGTTTTTGTTTACGTATAATCGCGTATGGGCTTGTTAAAAGTTCTCCGATACACTACAGTAACGAGATAATCTCAACAACATTCTGAAAGTATTATTACTGGCGGTGGGCGGTGGAGATCACCTACCCTCAGGCGATAAACTTCCTTTTTTATCAGTACAGTAATACCCCAACTTACGCTACCCCGTTTTACGCGAATTCGGAGATACGCGGTTATTCTTTTTGATCGCCGCGCGCGTCAGCTCTCCTATTCCGCCATGTTAGTGGTCCGTTTACGACAGGTTCGAACGTGTTCCGCGTTGAATTGTTTTACGTACGATGTGTTTTATTGATAACCTCAAATTATGTCACTCAAAAGTGCATGCAAAGTTGTACCCCGACTTACGCGAATTCGACTTACACGGTTATAGCTCGGTCCCACCTATCACGTAAGTCCGGGGTATTACTGTATGTTGGCTCAAAAAGGTCGCGAAATCCTACTTCTGCCGGACGATTAAGCTGTTGAATAGTTTGCCGGCACACGTGTTCCCTCCTTCCTATAATATGGGGTCCTTTAAACGGAGTGTGAAGGAGCAATTAGGCAGGCCGGCATGATCTTGCCGACCTACGATAGACACACTGTCCGGTCGACACTATTCCTGGATTGCGCTACACTTACCATCAGGTGTGGCGTAATCACTTTGCCAAGGCAGGATAAAAAAAACAACATACATAATTTTCTCCCCAAATTGTAAGCCAGAGTACGTCCCTAGCAATTTTGGCGAGGTAGTGTAATAGAAACCATATCTAGCAGCTTCCCACACTAAATCATATCGCTGTGTAACCGCGGAATTTCAGCTTACGACCAATATTTGAGTTACGGCGGTTAATATAGCTCATTCAATTTGTTATTTGCAAGTTATTATATTTGATATTCAATTAAAATGTCTGAATAAACTGTCGGTATTTGAACACTTTAAACGTTTAATTTGAAGCATAGAATTAATATAGTATTGACATAATACAAGTTAGGGATTGTATACTTGGGAGAGATGGAAAATATGAAAGAGATATTGAAAGGAGAGTGAATGGGGTACTACATGCCTGTGTGAGTAGTCGGAAAGTTTGAAAAAGGCTTGACTTGCCATGCACAGTGAAGTGTTAATGAAAGTAATAATGATGTAGAAATTAGAGCTTTGCGAAGTATGTGTGCTGTGACTATGAGAGATAGAGTAAGAAATAGTGGGGTAAGAGAGAGGTGTGGTGTGAGAGAAGATGTGGCGAATATTGAAAAAGGAATACTGATATAGTTGGGGCATGTAGAGAAGATGGATAAAACTTTATGGTAACTGATCTTCACTGCCCATGTACGCCCACAACACCAGAAGAATCGTGAGCGCATTACCGACCTTAAAAAAGGAACATTTAGGGATTGGAAAGTGAAGGGGGAGTTGGCCCTCCGGTTATCTTCTCTCTCTATCTCTCTCTCCGGGAATCTGTGCTTCTACAACAACTAAATTAATTCCGTAGATAAAATCCTATGTATTTTTAAAAGCATTCGAAATTCAAATATTCATGAATGGCCAGAAGTGCGCTTCATCTATGTACTATGGTTACATAACACGATGCGCTTAACAGCGGTTTAAAGAGTTTTTTAATTTAACCTCCGTTTAGTATATTTGTTGTTTTTTATTTGATAAAATGACGAGACGAACAAGGCGCTCGTGGTGCCCATAAACAGAAGCAACGACACACAGAACTTTGAATTATAAAGCACTGCATGGCTAAAACTGCGCTCGTCATCCCTAGACATCATATGTTAAATCTCATAATGCCCAGTAATTTCACTGGCTTCAATATCCTTCAAACCGAAACACAACAGTGCTTACACACTGTTGCTTGGCGGCAGAAATAGACAAAGCGGTGGTACCAACCCAGACGGACTCTCGCATACGAGGGACCTGCCACCAAATTAAGTATATTAGTGAGTACAAGAAAATGTCAAAAAAAGTTATTTCTAGACCAAGGTGGTGACTATAAAGCCTGGAATTAATTATATTAAGATTAATCCCTTTACTCTATAGTCTATACACAGTCAGACATTGTAAGTGAATAAATCAATTAATTAGCGACAAGGGGCAAGTCCCACCGGTTAGGAGATATGCGATTAGCTCGCGTCTCTCGTCTTGTTCCGCATAGCAATTGGTGTCGCCTGTACTTGATCGTATCTTATGCTAAATATAGCATTCAGAATAAGAGATTTACCGGATATTCAATATATTTTACAGTACAAATCCATTTTGAGCGCCTACCTGATGGTGAGTAACCACGGTTATTGACAATGGAATTATGGGTGCGTTACCTTGAAGACCAGAAGAATCACTGTTGCGTTTTCGACTTTAAATGTAAGGAAAGAGATTTGGGACTTGGGCCTCCGGAAATCTCACTCACCGTACCTAACGTTACAGGAAGCTGTTACTTTACGTCGATTGAACACAGTACAGACAGACGAACTGATAAAGGTCGCAGGAAGTCGCTGGATGCAGACCGCTTCCAACTGGTCGGTCTGGAAATATTTGGGGGAGGCCTATGTTCAGCAGTGGACGTCTTGTGGCTGATGATGATGATGATGAATACAGTAGTATCCCGATCGAGCAGGTCCATTTATATTGTAGACAAAAATACTAACTCCCAATTAACAATTAATTAATAACACAGCCTCCGTGGCGCAGCGGGCGAGTAGCCGGCTGTGAAGCGAGAGGCCGCGGGTTCGATCCCCGCACCGAGACAAACATTTGTGTGATATACAGATATTTGTCTCGGGGTCTGGGTGTTGTGAGACCGAAAGTCTCTCGTAGTTCCTGATACCCACGACACAAGATTCGTAACTTAGTGTGGGGTCAGGACTATGTATGTGACTGTTGGGTGTATTTATTATTATTACTGGAAAGCGATCCACACAAGGTGTGTGGATCAGTATGGCAGGTTTGAATACCATGTGTACGGTGGATGCTGTCCGGGTGGATATGAATATCCTACCACCAGCGTAGTCAAATACCTTATTTATGTCAGTTTTGTTTCCGCCTATCTATATGCAAGATGTAAGTAGTTGAAATAAAACGGATTTTATCGTGGTTTTATTAATTTTGATCCCGACGTTTCGAAAGCTTTTCAGCCTTCGTGGTCACGGGGTGGACGTGACCAAAACCGCGATAAAATCCGTTTAAATTAGTTTTATTTCAATGTGTAATATTCGCGTAAACATAAGAAATCATTACGTAAGTAGTTACTCATACTTTTTTTTATAGCATAGGCCGGCAAACAAGCAAGTGGGTCACCTGATGGTAAGTGATCTCCACCGCCCATGTACGCCCACCACCAGAAGAATCATGGGCACGTTGTCGACCTTAAAGGAAAGAGATAATTAGGGATTGGAAAGGGGAGGGGATCGGGGCTTCCGGTTATCTCACTCACCGTACGAAACGCAGCAGCGAGCCGCTACTTATTGGTTTTCTGTGAGACAGTGGTAACGACCCGGTCGAGCCAGCCCATTCATGCTGTAGACAAAACTGTCTGCAACGTGGCTCTACCACTCAGTACTCATTATGTAAGTAGTTACTCATACTGTCTTAACCACAAACTCTACAAAACTCAATCAATATATCGTGACGTGAGAGTTCCGTACAGTGATTGAACAAGACAGATTATGATTCACAAGGTCAGCTTTCCCCGGGTACTAGGGTCACGGGATTCTCGACCTCTTTAACAATGATCATTGCGGGAATAACTTTGTATGTTTAGATAATTCAAAACAAATCAATCCTACTAATATTATAAATGTGAAAGTTTGTTTGTTTAGATGTTTTGATATTTGTCCGTCAATCACCACAATATGAGTGGTAGAGCCACGCTGTAGACAGTTTTGTCTACAGCATGAATGGGCTGGCTCGACCGGGTTATTACCACTGTCTCACAGAAAACCGAAGTAAAGTAGCGGCTTGCTGCTGCGTTTCGTACGGTGAGAGAGATACCCGGAAGCCCCGATCCCCTCCCCTTCCCTATCCCTAATCATCCCTTTCCTTTATGATCGGCAACCAACGCGCCCATGATTCTTCTGGTGGTGGGCGTACATGGGCGGTGGAGATCACTTACCATCAGGTAACCCACTTGCTCGTTTGCCGGACGATACCATAAAAAAAAACACGCTGAAACTACTGAACGGATTTTGATAAAATTTGGTATACAGACAGAGTATGAGCTGACTTGGGTGACAGGATCTTTTTATCCCGGAAAAAGCAGAAGACGCGGGCGGAGCCGCGAGCAAAAGCTAGTCTTTAATAATGTGACTAGTTTTACCAATGAGTCTTAAATAATAATAAAGTATACACGTATGTATTCTCCGAATGGGTAGACTTTATTTACAAGGTAGGTCCCTCGTATGCGAAAGGCCGTCTAGATTTGTATCACCGCTTTGTCTATTTCTGCTAAGTAACAGTATGTAAGCACTGTAGTGTTTCGGTTTGATGTTGAAGCCAGTGAAATTACTGGGCATAATGACATCTTATGTCTCGGGGTGACGATCGCAGTATAGCGACATGCAGTGCTTTGTAATTCTGTGTGGTGTTGCTTCTGTTTATGGGCAGGCGTAGCGTTTAACATCAGGCGAGCGACTTGCTGGCCCGTTAATTACAAAGCACTGCATGACATTGGACTGCGCTTGTTATCCCGAGATATAGTATATTAAGTCTCATTCTACCCAGTAATTTCAATGTCCTTCAAACCGAAACACAAAGCGGTGGTACCAACCCAGACTACCTCTCCATACGAGGTACCTACCACCTTGTTAATGCATTAAAATATTGCGTTGTCTGTTATTTGCATCTTTACATAGTACAAAAATCGCTTCCGCTGTCAGTTGGCTTAGATCTTTTAAACTATTCAACGAATTTTAATGCAGTTTCCAGTAATAGATAGAGTGATTAATGAGGAAGATTTATATGTATAATACATACATATTATAGTACAGAAAAGCCGAAAAATTCAAACATTTGTAATGTGATGTCGTAACAAACATATTTTACCCATGCGAAGCCGGGGCGAGTAAGTTAAAATATAAGTCTAATTAACAAATAACACGTTCACTGCGGCGGCGCTAGATTAAAACTTACTTCCAGTGCTGTACGAGTCACATACTTCCCGTATCAAGAATGCCTGATATGCGATACGACGTCTATTTTCCCGTACGTAGTCCTGACCTGAACCCTCCACAGAGACATGGAAAGGCCATTTTTGCTTGTACGAATACTTGAAAAAATCACCTCCGCACGGAGTGAAAAACTAGGATAACTAGCTGCCGCACAGAGCAGAACTCAATTACAACCAAATACTTCCCGTAACGCAGTGAACGTGATAAATAATACTACATTATCCGCGATATCACGACCAAACTCGAGCATTAGCAATAAAAATCACTAAAGCACAATTTCATTAAGTGCTACTTATTTTTTATCATTACCATAAAATCAATTTAAAAGCCACAATTTTTTTATATGATTTTAAAAGCGTAACGGTAGTTGGGGCAATAAACACAGCAATAGGCCGTGTTTTGTATGTCGTACTTGTGTTGTAATGTGTCGGACACTCCCAGACATCGGTTGATAAATTTTAATTAGCTATTAAACAAAAAGCATCGCCACGCTTTCGTGTAAGGAAATTCTTCTTATATCTGACATATTGTTGGCTAGTTTGCAGAGCCAACGAGCCGGACGAGTAGTCGGCTCTGAGAGAGAGTATTTGGGTTCGATTCCCCCATCAGTAAAAGTATGTGTGTATTCCACAAATATTTGTTTCAGAACTGGGTGTGTTTTCACCCGAGGGATTGACATCGGCCTAGCGGCTGGTCGTAAAAACAACAAACCATATCTTCCTGTAACAGATGTTTAAAAGTATATTCCGCGGAATCCACTGCGAGTCAGATAAGGCCAGGTGGAAAAGAGATTATGAAACGACAACTTAGAGTTCGAATTTAAGCATAGTAAGAGTTTATTTGTAGTTATATTACTATCTCAATTCTGGAACACTATCATGACAGTTTAAATCACAAAACGTATTATGGAAAAGATAAAATATTGCATATAATAAAATTTATCCGCACATTATGAGTGGTAGAGCCACGCTGTAGACATCATAAATGAGCCGGCTAGACCTGGTCGTTACCACTGTCTCACAGAAAACCGTACGTACGATTAGTGTGATATCCGGAAGCCCAAATAGCCCTTCCCTTCCCAACCCCTTAATTATCCCTTCCCTTTAAGGTCGGCAACGCGCCCATGATTCGAGTATTGTGGGTGTACATGGTCGGTTGAGATCATAACCATCAGGTGACCTACTTGCTCGTTTTTTTTTTAAGAATGTTTATTTATTACAACACGTTGATGCTAACAAATACTCTTACCACAAATCTAAAAAATAAAACTACTACATAACTTTGCCGGTCTATGCTATTAAAAAACAATTTAAAATTCTTTTTTTAAAAATACCTCCTAATTACAAAACGCGTTGTCGGTCCGCGCCAACCGTGTGTCGTGCTAATAGATTGCTTCTATAAAACAAACGCTGTCCAGTTAATCTGTATCGCGGGTGGTTTATGGATGGACGCGCCCTTTGTCGGTCCACCTAGCGGCCGATATGTCCGCGTCTCATTACCGTACCCTGGGGCGGAGAGAACGCAGGACTTTTTAAACAAACCGAACACCTGTTTTAATATTTTATTTATGGAAGTTATTTGTTGCAGATGTATTGAATGGTGTATACGGTACACATAGTGTTAAAACCTGCCATAGTGACCCACACACCTTATGTGGATCGCGTTCCAGGATCGGTTAGTATATGTCCTGTTCTCCCGAGGGGCTTGCGACATCACGTGATGTTTGGTTTTGGCGGGTATAGGTTTTTATTATTTATTTTTTATCCGGGCACGGTAAAGTGTTTGTATCACACCTGATGGTAAGCGCAGTTCAATCCAAAAAATCAATGACCACTAACAAACAATGAGTTAATCGATGGTTACCAGAATCATGCCGGCCTATATAAATGCTTCTTCACACTCCGAAAAGGGAAGAAGCAAATCGAGGGGCCTGCGACAGGACAGGCGTATGACCGATGCAGGCACAGGGATACAAGGATGTAGCCCTATACCCGCCCCAAATAACCATCATGTCATTTAGCAAGCCCCTCGGGATATATATATACAGGGATATACATTGGCTGATACTGGAACGCGATCTACACAAGCTGGGTGGGGCACTATGGCAGATTTTAACACCATGTGTACGGTGGTCGATATCCGGGCGGATATAAATATCCTACCACCAGAATACCTACCAGCAGCTATCTCATATATCTTTCTATCCCTGTGCCTGTATCGGTCATTTATGCAATAAAAAATCCAAATGTTCTGGAACGTGGTCGGAATATTTTTAATGATATAAAAATAGCTTGAAATTTCTACTAATGTCCTCCACATTGTTTTACAACCGCTTATTATAAAGGACAAACGAGCCGAAATACCTGGAATCCAAATAATAAGATGAAGAATCTAGCCAAATGAATTCATAGAAGCATGCGTAGAATTCAGCGTCGTTCGGCTAAGGGTCCTAGCGCACATGCTCGTCGCGGCGAACAGCTATTTTCGGAAGGCGTAAAGCTATTTCCCGAGATACTACACATCAACTTATTGCGTGTTTAGTTAATTATTTCATATTGTCATCTTGAGGATCATGCACAAAAACTATTATAATCTAATTATTTTACTTTATAACGTATTTTGCTCGCGGCTCCGCCAGCGTAAACATTTAAAATTGACAAACTTTCATCCCCTATTTTATCCCCTTGGGGGTAGAATTTATCCACTCCTTTCTTAGCGGATGCCTATGTCATAACATTTACCTGCATGCCAAATTTCAGGCCGATCCCTCCAGTGGTTTGGGCTGTGCGTTGATAGATCACTATGTCAGTCAGTCACCTTTGAGTTTTATATATTTAGATTATGAATATTTATCGTAAATAAACATCTTTAAATTGCTCTACTATAAAGGTTACGTATTGGCGCTTTAGTATTTTTTCCTTCCCACTGTCAATATATACGTAATACTATCATATGAGGTATACTTCATGTGCGATTAATTTTAACCACCAATTAACGCATTGTACAGCCAATTTAGGATGTACAAAGAACCACGCTCCTCCATTAATATTAACAGCTTGATAAAATTTATATTTTCGTGTCCTATAATATAATATATATTTTTTGGAGTGTAATATGGTCACCAACATTCTATGCCCAAAGCCAACCTCACCTGCATGTGGTACACTCTGCTGATTAACGGACATCATATTCATACAAGTTCTTTATTATATACGTCCCACTGCTGAGCACCTAACCTCTTCTGCTGATAAGAGGGACTATGCCATAGTATACCACGTAGGCCTAATGCGGGTTGGTAGACTTCACATATCTTTGAAATTTCTATAGAGAATAAAATTCTCAAGTATGCGGGTTTCGCACGATGTTTTCCGTTGCAGTTTAAGCGAGCTATAATTAACAATGAATACATACATCGCATGAAATCGACAACGCTAAAAGTATCGTGTGTGTCGTGGCCCTCATAACTAACAAAGAAGTGGCCAGCCAGGTGGTCGACAGACGGGCGGCAGCGCCGGCGACCAACCGGATTCCAACTTACGTAATATCCAAATGATATCGATACAAATCGATATAAATTATAATCGATTTGTCTGCCCGTTATTTTAGAATTATTGAATACCAATCATCTAGTCCGACTATGAAATTATTTAACATAAAAACAGTTTATTGGTTTTATGTTTACACGTGTTTCTGTTGATGATCAGTAACTAAATGAATATTTTTTTTTATAGCTAAGCATAAATCGGCAAACGTAGGTATCGTATGATAAATAAATAATAAATAAATACACCCAACAGTCACACACATAGTCCTGACCCCACAGTAAGATACGAGTCTTGTGTCGTGGGTATCAGGAACTACGAGAGACTTTCAGTCTCAAGCACCCAGACCCCGAAACAAATATTTGTGGATCACACAAACATTTGTGTCGGTGCGGGGATCGAACCCGCGGCCTCCGCTTCACAGTCGGCTACTCGCCCGGTGTTTTTTTTTTTTTTTTTTTATCCTGGCTCGGCATAGTGACTACGCTACACCTGATGGTAAGTGTAGCGCAATCCAAGAATAGTGTCGACCAACGATAAACAATGTGTCCATCGTAGGTCGGCAAGATCATGCCGGCCTGCCAAAGGGCCAAGGGGGAGTGGAAGGAAAAAGGTATGGGAAAAGGGTTAGGATCAGGAGGCAAGCCCCCTGGGGAGAACCGGATATACACTGGCTGACCCTGGAACGCGACCCACACGAGGTGGGCCACTATGGCAGGTTTTAGCACCAGTGTACGGTGGTCGCTATCCGGTCGGATACAAGTATCCTCCCACCAGCTAAGAGGGTTAGGTTGCTTAAATATAAGGATTGAGAGCGCCTAAAACGCTCACCCAAAAGTCCGGTGAAGCTCAATACAGCCGACTAGCGTAGAACTATCATTGCGTCACTCAAAAAAAGGACTGAAAGGAGTTTTTTTTTGGCTTGAATTTAATGTTGGTACTGAAAGAATGAAAAAAATCACTGATGAAACGTATTCGATAGCCTCGGTGGCGTAGTTGTGTTGTGTACGCGGTACGACTGCTGTGCTGAGGTCTCGGATTCGATCCCGGGTCAGGTAAAACCGATATTGGGTTTTTCTATTACGAAACGCTTAATATCAGCCCGGAGTCTAGAATTGTGTCCGGTATGGCGATAGACTCGCACCCTATCACATCATAATATTGGGTCCTTTAAACGGAGTGTGAAGAAGCAGTTAGGCAGGCCGGCATGATCGCGCCGACCAACGATAGACACATTGTTTGTCTTTGGTCAACACTATTCCTGGATTGCGCTACACTTACCATCAGGTGTGGCGTAGTCATTTTGCCGAGCCAGGATAAAAAAAAAAAAGAAATCATAGGATGGAGATACGCATGGCGAAATGTTGGTGTACTGGTGACACCTCTGCCTACCCTTACGGGGATTACAGGCGTCAGTGCGTAATATACTTTATCTTCCTACCTACCCCGCTAATCTATGCGTAATGATGTGACAATTATATTTACATACACATTTTATTATGTAATTGAGCTGTCTGTTGCTCTTATGCAGAACATTTTAATGTTAAATTATGGTCCGTTCAATTACCTTTTAATTCTATGATTATTATCATCTCTATGATCCAATGGCAACGTGTTTAGTCTGTGATTTTTTTTTATATAATACCGGCAAAGGAGCAAGTGGGTCACCAGATGGTAAGTGATCTCTACCGCCCATCCACGCCTATAATACCAGAAGAATAATAGGTTTACCGACTTTAAAGGGAAGGGATATTTAAGGAATTGGGAAGGGGTGGGGGATTTGTGTCTCCGGATAGCTCACTCATCGTACGAAATGCAGCAGCAAGCCGTTAATTTGCGTCGGTTTTCTGTGAAACAGTGGTAAAGACCCGGCCAAGCCGGCCCATTCATGGTGCAGACATAACTGTCTACAGCGTGGCTCTTCCACTCCTACAGCGTGGCTCTACACCTCATAATCAAATGATGTGGTTAAATATAAGCAACGTATAGTGTACGATATAAGTATTTCACCCACCGTATTATAGTTAGGACATAAATAAAGAATTTTCTTTATTATCGGACCAGTTTATCGAAATAATTAGCAAAAAAATTGTGTATGCAATTCACACACGGCACGGCAGTTTTACAATTAAAACACGTGAATAATACACCACGTTGTTTATGACACATTTTCCGAAGGTTTCATTGCAGGCGCAAAGACACGTGATAGCATACTTGAATTCTATCTCATTCTCTCGCAGGCTAAATCCTATTTATGAATATGTTTGTCTTTGTCGTGACGCATTTTCGTTTCATTGAGTTTCTAACGAAGTTTCACTTCAAAAAGTGTATTAGTGATCTATTAAAGTGAAACAATAATAGAAAACGTTATTAAAACTCGATCAGTGAGTCACAAAATTACAGTAATGAGTGCAGACTGTTCCGCCATGCGACAAAGCATTTAATATCCGTCCAGAACAAAGCACGCACTGACCGTGGAAACGCATTGTACGTACATCCGGCCACTCTGGTTACATTTAATTATATACTTTTTGTATCGTGTTAGTGTGTTTTTTCGTCTGTATCAGTAAATTCTAGTATATTTTTAACCGATTAAAAAAAGCATTTACCGGTAAACGAGCGAGTAGGTCATCTAATGGTAAGTGATCTCCACCGCCCGTATACGCTCACAATACTAGAAGAATTATAGGCGCATTACCATAAGGGAAAGGCATAATTGAGGGTTTGGGAAGTAGGGAATTTGGGCCTATGGATATCTCACTAACCGTACGAATCGCAGCCGCTACTTTACGTCGGTTTTCTGTGAGACAGGACCCGATTGAGCCGGACCATTTATACTGTATACAAAACTGTCTTCAGCGTGGCTCTACCACTCATTCAGCGTGGCTCTACCACTCATTCAGCGTGGCTCTACCACCCATAATCAAATGATGTGGTTAAATGTAACAAAGACAACGTATACTGTACGATATTAGTATTTCACCCCCTGTACTACCAAATCAGATTACATTGTTAAGATATAAATAAAGCTCTTTTTATATAACAAATAATATAGAATATAATATAGAATAAGTAACATGTTCATTTCATACACTAAATGTACATCTACAAGGTGGTAGGTCTTTCGTATGCGAGAGGCGTTTATCGCAAAAACACCTCTAAAATGGTCTACCGTAAAATTTCCTTGCGCTTTAGTATTTTAGCTTTTCCAGTTACAATGTTATATTAGCTTTTAAACTATAAGGCTTATAAAATACATTATTCAAGTTTAAATGGGTTTTCAATTGAACAAAAAGTATCTCCTTTTAAAGACTTGTCATTGACTGACAGTTAAGGCTTACATTACAGACTAGCATTCGCTCGCTGCTCCGCCCGCGTGAATTTCTGTACCATTATATTATCGATATCTTTAAATTTGCATAACTTTTTTATTTATGAATCGATTGACATGAAACAAACACTAAATGTTAAGTGAAGCTTACCACAATATATTAGATCATCAAAATTAAATCTAAATCGGATAAGCCGTTTCTGAGATTAGCGTGCACAAACACACAGACAAAAAATCTAACAATCATAGTATGGGGTGCTATTTTTTTTTTTTTATTCTGGCTCGGCAAAGTGACTACGCTACACCTGATGGTAAGTGTAGCGCAATCCAAGAATAGTGTCGACCAACGATAAACAATGTGTCCATCGTAGGTCGGCAAGATCATGCCGGCCTGCCAAATGGCCAAGGGGGAGGGGAAGGAAAAAGGAATGAGAAAAGGGTTAGGATCAGGGGGCAAGCCCCCTGGGGAGAACCGGATATACACTGGCTGACCCTGGAACGCGCCCCACACAAGGTGGGCCACTATGGTAGGTTTTAGCACCAGTGTACGGTGGTCGCTATCCGGTCGGATACAAGTATCCTCCCACCAGCAATGCGTGCTATTGCGTGGATAAAAGTCCCCATCATATTTTTTTCTCATATATCTTCCATGTACAGACAGCGATCCGTTACATTTTTATTATATGTATGGACAAAAACATACGACCAAGTGATATGACATGTCGTGGACAGGCAGAGTCAATAAATATTGCATTGTATTTATTTATCTTGTATTCTTTTTATCCATAAATGTTGAGTTTGAATTTTCAATACAAAAACTGGCACATGAATTGCTCGGCATTGGAATAAAATAAAATAAATAAAAACACCCAACAGTAACACACATAGTCCTGACCCCACAGTAAGATAAGAGTCTTGTGTCGTGGGTATCAGGAACTACGAGAGACTTTCGGTCTCAACACCCAGACCCTGAAACAAATATTTGTAGATCACACAAACATTTGTCTCGGTGCGGGGATCGAACCCGCGGCCTCTCGCTTCATAGCCTGATTCCCCTTGCCTTTGCCAATCCCTTTTCCGTTAAGATCTGCGACGCAACCACTATACTCTTCGGTTACTGTAGATGTACATGGACGGTGGAGATCACTTATTATCAGGTGACCCATTTGCTCGGTTGCCAAGAAAAATCGAATCCAATTTTTCGTTATTTTATTATTTGATTGAATGACGAAACGAGAAAGGCGATCGTCTGATGGTAAGCCTGCCCATAAACAAAAGCAAAACCACACAGAACTTTGAGTTACAAAGCACTGCATGGTACTGAACTGCGCTCGTCACCCCGAGACATAAGATGTTAAGTCTCATAATGCCCAGTAAGTTTACTGGATATTATATCTACAAAGACACACTCTGTGAGGTCTGGTTCACATCCGAAATTAGCATTTAATGAACAATATATACATTAAACACGATAATAAGCAAGTAAACGTCAATATTTACCTTCATGACAATTATGAATAGGTTTTGTAATAAAACCATCGTTTTACGACTCACTGACCGAGGCAAGGGCATCCCGCTAATGCAATGGAAGCATTAAAATCGCATAAAATATCCGTTGAATTAAATTATTATCGTTTTGTTGATGGACGATAAGTAATTCTGTGACTAGGCAAATTTTAACTCATGTGATATAAGCTAACTGATAATAATCGATGGGGCAGAAAGATGCTGGAATGGAGGCCACGTATGCAAGCGCAGCGTTGGACGTCCGCCTACAAGGTGGAGAAACGACCTGATAAAGGTCGCAGGAAGTCGCTGGATGCAAGCCGCTTCCAACAGGTTGGTCTGGAAACCTTTAGGGGAGGCCTATATTCAGCAGTGGACGTCCTCTGGCTGATAATGATATAAGCTTTGTTCGCGACTGCACCCGCGTGAACAGCCTTTTCCAGGATTAAAATTCGGGTTTAAAAGAAGCCTTTAACTGTTTCCAGGGTCCTGATATTTTTGTATCACATGGTGAAAACACTGTTGCTTCTTCCAGTGGCGTTCCCGATTAGCTAGCGTATATCCGTTCACTTCAAGATATTTCTGCCGAGCGTCACAGGACGCAATATCGACTTTTGCATTGCACTGTACTTATCAATGAAGCTGTTTTAAAAAAGTATGTGTGTGCATTTCACACACGGCAGGAGTGAAAATCTGAATTATTAAAATAAATTAATTCACCAACGAATTTTAATACGCAAATGCAAAAAAAATAAGACACCTCAATGATACACCACGTTGTTTATGACACATGTTCCAAAGGCTTCGTTGTACGCAGGCGCAAAGACACGTGACAGCATACTTGTAATGTATCTCATTCTCTCGCAGGCTAAATCCTATTTATGAATATGTTTTTCTTTGTCGTGACGCATTTTCGTTTCATCGAGTTTCAAATCACAACGAAAGAAGTTTCACTTTAAAAACATTTTTAACAAAATGTTATTTCTTGCATTTAACATGCTATGTTTATCTTAATTTAAGAGCATTAATAACTTAATAACGTCTTGGCTTACCGCTTGATAAGCCAAATAAAATAAATTCTGTACTTTTCACTTAATCTCCATCGCGTTATCGGCATGAGTAATGGCTTAAGTAATGTCTTTATATAAAGGCCTACGTCTTTAAACTCAAGTTGAATCCGCGCATCGAGAATTCCGTACCTCCATTAATAAACAATAATAATAAATACACCCAACAGTCACATACATAGTCCTGACCCCACAATAAGATACGAGTCTTGTGTCGTGGGTATCAGGAACTACGAGAGACTTTCGGTCTCACAACACCCAGACCCGAAACAAATATTTGTGGATCACACAAACATTTGTCTCGGTGCGGGGATCGAACCCGCGGCCTCTCGCTACACAGCCGGCTACTCGACCGCTGCGCCACGGAGGCTGTCAATATAGGCAGTGGAAAGCTAAAAATGCTAAAGCCAATACGTAGTACCTAGCACGTTTACAAGGTGTTAGGTCCCTCGTATGCGGGAGGCCGTCTGGGTTGGTACCACCGGTGGCTATTTCTGCCGCCAATCAACAGTGTGTAAGCACTGTGTGTTTCGGTTTGAAAGACATTGAAGACAGTGAAATTACTGGGCATTATGAGCCTAAACATCTTTTTTTTTTTTTTTTTTTTTTTATCCTGGCTCGGCAAAGTGACTACGCTACACCTGATGGTAAGTGTAGCGCAATCCAAGAATAGTGTCGACCAACGATAAACAATTTGTCCATCATAGGTCGGCAAGATTATGCCGGCCTGCCAAAGGGCCAAGGGGGAGGGGAAGGAAACAGGGATGGGAAAAGGGTTAGGATCAGGGGGCAAGCCCCCTGGGGAGAACCGGATATACACTGGCTGACCCTGGAACGCGACCCACACAAGGTGGGCCACTATGGCAGATTTTAGCACCAGTGTACGGTGGTCGCTATCCGGTCGGATACAAGTATCCTCCCACCAGCATAACCCAGTTCAGTGCCATACATCATCACCACAGCTTATCACCGTCCACTGTTGGACGTAAGCCTCCCCAAGTAAGCGCCAACCATCCCGGTCTGAGCAGCCCGCATCTATCCGCTACCTGCGATCTTTTTCAAGTCGTCGGTCCACCGTGTAGTGCCATACAGTGCTTTGTAATTCAAAGTTTTGTGTGATGTTGCATCTGTTTATTGGCAGACGTGGCGCTTAGCATTTGGCGTGCGACTTGCTCGTCTCGTCATTCAATTAAATAAAAAATAAACAAAGATCTTACTAAAATATTAGAAATATACCCTTACGTTTGCTTGAGCGTTAAAAAACAGCTCTAGTATAATATATTCAAGTTGATCAATTCTGGGCCCCCTATTCTATAAATCTGAAACGAAGCAACTAATTTTCTAACATACACAGAGTAAAGTAAATATATAATAACCATTAAATTAATAAAATTTTTGATGTAAAAAATTAATTGATAACAAAAACGTATATGAAAAATAAAATAGATTTTTCTATTTATTGTTGGTTCCTAGAATAATACATAAAAAATCCAACATAACAAATAAAACAATAAAAGATATATCCCTTTATAAATATATTTTTACCGACTGCTTTATTTTAGTCACACCATTTTTTTTTAAATATTATTTGTGATGGATATTCTATGTTACATTAGGTCTACGTTTTCGAACTCCGAAGCTTATCGTTTTAAAGAATAGGGGCCCTGGCCTGTAAAAATACTTGATTGGCAGCCAGCGTTCATATTATTTATTTTGAATGTACTTTTTGTATGTCTTATTGAAAATTGGCTGCGTCCGTCGAGGGCTCTTGTATTTATTGAGGCTAATTGCAGGGTACCGTCTTATTATATTCCTATACTCTTTTGTACACGACTAGTGTTGCGCGATATATCGATATACTTTGAAAATCGATAAAGGCGAAACAAATAAAAATATTTTTTGAGTGGTAGAGCCACGCTGTAGACAGTTTTGTCTACAGCATGAATGGGCTGGCTTGACCGGGTCGTTATCACTGTCTCACAGAAAACCGACGTAAAGTAGCGGCTTGTTGCTGCGTTTCGTACGGTGAGTGAAATATCCGGAAGCCCAAATCCCCTCAACCCTTCCCAATCTCTAATTATCCCTTTCCTTTAAGGTCGGCAACGCGCCAATGATCCTTCTGGTGGTGGGCGTACATGGACGGTTGAGATCACTTACCATCAGGTGACCCAATTACTCGTTTGCCGGCCTATACTATAAAAAAATTACAAGATGGTAGGTCTCTTGTATGCGAGAGGCCGTCTGTGTTGGTACCACCGCTTTGTCTATTTCTGCGTGTGTTAGTGTGTTAGCAGTGTTGTGTTTTGCTTTGAAAGGCATTAAAGCCAGTGAAACTACTGGGTAACTAATGTGATATAACTACTACTATGAGACTTAACATACTATGTCTCGGGGTGACGAGCGCAGTTCAGTGCCACACAATGCTTTGTAATGTAAAGTGGCTGCTTGCTGTTGCGTTTAGTACGATGAGTCCTGGATATCTCCAGGCCGAATTCTCCTCCCTTTCTCAATCCCTTAATTATCCTTTAAAGCCGGCAATGTCACCTGTTTATGGACCGGAGATCACTTACTATCAGGTGACCCGCTTAATCGTTTGTCGGCCTCTGCTATTTTAAAAAAAGTACGTGTGCGTAATTCATATACGACGCCTTTGTAAGACGATGAGGCTGTATAATATGAGGTCCTTTGCCTTCCCAAAAAAAAACAAAGAGGAGACAAAAATCATAGAAATCACTGTATACTTGTAATATATCTCCCGCAGGCTAAATCCTATTTAAGAATATATGTTTGTCTCTTTTTAACACGCTTTTATTACTGTCGCTTTTTCGTTTTATCGAATTTTCAAATCACAACGGTGTAAAAGAAGTTTCACTTTAAAAATGTAGACCACTCACGTAAGCCTTGCCTAAGTTCGTGAGTAAAAAAGATGTGATTAAAGCCTTAGGTTTATCGAATATCGATACAAAAATAGGACAACACTAAAGAATCCACGGCTTGTATAGTTAACATAATTGTTAATCTTGTTAACTGTGATTTTTGGTAGCCCAGCACGGTAATTTTGGAGTAATTCACCGTGGCAATTCGCGTTTATGCTCCGTAAATATTGGCTGGCGCTAATTTGACTACCTGAATATTTGACAAAAAAGGTCCCTGGAATTTGCATGGATTTTTTACGGGAGCGAGTGGGAGATGATTAACCGATGCAAAAAATAAAAGAGGTTTATATGATTAGTTTATATGTTCTTTTATGTGAACATGACTTCGCAAATGGGGACTGATAACGATGATAAATTTTATATTTTTATAGCATAGGCCGTCAAACGAGCAAGTGGTAGAGCCACGCTGTAGACAGTTTTGTTTACAGCATGAATGGGCTGGCTCGACCGGATCATTACCACTGTCTCACAGAAAATCGACGTAAAGTAGTGGCTTGCTGCTGCGTTTCGTACGGTGAGTGAGATAACCGGAATCCCAAATCCCGTCCCCTTCCCAATCCCTAATTATCCCTTTCCTTCAAGGTCGGCAACGCGCCCACGACTCTTCTGGTGGTGGGCGTACATGGGCGGTGGAGATCACTTACCATCAGGTGACCCACTTGCTCGTTTGCCGGCCCAAGCAATAAAAAAAAAAATAAAAAAGTGGGTCACCTGATTGTAAGTGATCTCCACCGCCCATGTACGCCTACAATACAAGAAGTTTCATAGGCGTGTTACCGACCGTAAAGGGAAGGGATAATTATGGGATTGGGAATGGGGATTTGGGCCTCCGGGCATCACACTCACCGTACGAAACGCAGCAGCAAGCCGCTACTTTACGTCGGTTTTCTGTGAGACAGTAGTAATGACGCGGTCGAGCCGGCCCATTCATGCTGTAGACAAAATTGTTTACAGCGTCGCTCTACCACTCATAAAATTTATAAAAACAAATATATTCAGTTTTGTTAAAAAAGTTATGTATTTAAAAGCAAGTTGCGTCGACCCTACTGCGGGTGGGGTAAGGAGTGATGGAAGATGGTTCAGTTTTATAAGTTCAGTTTGAACTTTGATGGCATCTTTCTATTGTTAGCTGTTAACTCTATTTGCTTGTTCCCTCTCCGAAGAGACTCATTTATACAGACCGGCATGAATCTGGTGACCACCAATAAACTCATTGTTTGTCGGTGGTCGCTAGTTTCTTGGATTACACTACGCTTATCACCAGGTATAGTGGAGTTACTTTGCCGTGCACGGATAAAAAATAACTTATTTTATAGGGTAATAGCATTTGCTCGCAAATCCGCCCGCGTGAAAGGCTTACTTTTATCCTTATATCTCGTGTCCATCTATAAAACTGACGAAGTTTCATACAAACTTGCGACCCCTATTTCACCCCCTTAGAAATGGAATTTCCAAAAATCGTCTCTTATTGCTCCCCTACACTCCCTAAGTAACCTTCATACCAAATTTCATCTCTATACGCTCAGTAGTTTTGGCTGTGCGTTGTCCGTTAGTAAGTCAGTCACTCAGCAACGGAAGAGTTTTATATATTACTAGCTTTTGCTCGCGGCTCCGCCCGCGTGAACAGCATTTCCCGGGATAAAAGTAGCCTGTAACCGTCACCAGGGTCCCATCTGTCTCTGTAGATAAATTCATCAAAATCGTTTCAGTGATTAAGGCGTGAAAGCGTAACAAACAAACTGACTTTCGCATTTACTTTCACCCCCTTTTCATCCCTTATTAAATAAAATTTCCAAAATTCCTGAAACACTTATTTATTTGTTTTACGTCAATAACCGAAGTACAAATATTTGTTTATGTAACTTTCAAAATGACGGACTTTCATACATATTATAATCCCCTATTTTGACCCCTTTGGGATGGAATTTTCTAAAATCCTTTCTTAGTGGGTGCCTACATAACAAAATGAATATACATTCCGAATTTCATGCTTGTAGCCTTGATAGTTTCCGCTCGGCGATGATGAATCAGTCAGTCAGTCAGGACATGTTATTTTATAAGTATACAAGGTTATTTTTAAAACACCAGCAATCTCGCAGGGGTAGATTCCTAAGGTTATAAGCTACTACTTTTGTTCTACGACTTTTGATAATTTGTTAGATTTTATTTTCATACAAAAATAAGTATTCATTTAATTTCCGTCTTGAATGTTACAACGCGCATCGCAGATTACGTAAACAAACACGCGAAGCGTGGGAAACCGGGCGAGCGGTCAACGCCCGAGCAGCTGAGCGGCGCCTTTGATGTCGCGCGCGCAGTCTACAAAGAAAAACACGACACAACAAAAACTTGTAAAATCATTTTTTTTAAATATATTGAGTTATATCCAAACTCGTAGAACAAATGGGGTCAGCTATCTGGTCCTGCGAGATTGCTGGTGTTTTAAAATTAACCCTGTAGATATTGATGATAAAAACTATTCGCTCACCTGACGTAAAGTAGCGTCAACAGCAACAGTGCGAGGCGGTTGCTGGTGGGACGGTGACGGTGGGGCGCGCTCGCTCGACCTGTGTGCTGCGCGCCTCGTGCACATCCCGACATCGTTCACATCCTCTCACGGGTGAACCATCGCTACCACACGCATACACATGCTCACCACTTTCTACCACTGGCTACCACTTTCTACCAATTTCTACCATTGGCTACAAATTTCTACCATTGGCTACCACTTTCTACTATTGGCTACCACTTTCTACCAATTTCTACCATTGGCTACCAATTTCTACCATTGACTTTCACTTTCTACCACTGTCTGTCACTTCACTTCTCATGGTTTAGATTATGGATCATTGTCGTACATGTTTTTATTCACTTTATTTCACTGTGTTTGTATTGTTCACTTTATGCATTGTTTATGCGCCGGTACATTGTCTTCTGATAACCTGAAATTAAATTAGCATTTAGTTAAAAACTAGAAACATGTGCGAATATTGCCGTATAATCGAATTGTTAGAGGTTATTTGATGTCAATTTTACAAGGTGGTAGGTCCCTTGTATTCGAGAGGCCGTTTGGGTTGGTACCACTGCATGGTCTATTTCTGTCACCAAGCAACAGTGTGTAAGCACTGTTGTGTTTCGGTTTGAAGGACATGATTATGTCTCGGGTAACGAGCGCAGTTCAATGCCGTGTAGTACTTTGTAATTCAACGTTCTGTGCGGTGTTGCTTCTGTTTATGGGCAGGCGTGGCGCTTACTATTAGACGAGCGCCTTGCTCGTCTAGTCATTCAATCAAATGAAAAAAAATGCGTTTCTTTTACACTTGCACAATGCTCTCCTCAAACATTCGATACAAGAGTCACCCCGCACGTGTTACATAACGAAGTCTGTGTCCATTAGTCACAGGATCGTAAGCGACTTGTTACACTAACTACAATATAAGTCGTAGTACGGTTTATTTAATTATTGCATAACCATGACTCGTTTGTCAACATTAAAATGTAAATATTTGATATAAATGCAAATTTTCATTATTTATTTAGCCGAGGCGTGTCTAGCACAGTAGACACTTTAAATAAAAAAGAAATACACTCATCCGACATTTTTTTGCGGCAAATTGACTGCACTACACCTGATAGTAAGCGCAGTGTAGTCCAAAAAACACACCGCCGACTATCTATGCATTGAAACGCGCCGCCGCCTCTTGCCGCTGAGTTCGAGTCCACGGCCTTAGTCTCGTACTTAAAACCGTACCTTTATAATGAGCGATAGTTAAATTATGTTTAACTTCATTTATTAATGCTGTATGTATGTTAAATATTATTATTCTAGAACATTCACATTTTTTGAGTGATAGAGCCACGCTGTAGACAGTTTTTTTTTACAGCATGAATGGGCTGGCTCGACCGGGTCGTTACCACTGTCTCACAGGAAACCGACGTAAAGTAGCGGCTTGCTGCTGTTTTTCGTACGGTGAGTGAGATATCCGCAAGCCCAAATCCCCTACCCTTCCCAAACCCTAATTATCCCTTTCCTTTAAGGTCGGCAACGCGCCCATGATTCTTCTGGTGGTGGGCTTACGTGAGCGGTGGAGATTACTTACCATCAGGTGACCCATATGCTCTTTTGCCGGACTATGCTATAAAAAAAGCGACTTCATTTTATGTTATGTAAAAAAAAGGCCATGGTTGGCAACCCTACATCTAACACGTCTGATTAAATTCAATATATCATTGAGTTTGTTTTTTCAAGAATTTGTCACTTGTATGACATTATTTTAAAAATGATTCATTGCATATTTAAAATGTGTAAAACTAGCCCAGCCTTTTAGTTTGGAAAAAACGTTTATTTGTTTGATAATTTTAATCCGTGGAAGTATAATATGAATTTTTACAAATTACTAGCAGATCCGGCCAGGCGTTGCTGTGACTAAGGTATATGTTAAATCATATTGTAGTAAACTATTCAATACAATATGCGCATCTATTGCAAACTTACTTAATCCAGCCGATAATCTTACACCGTCATCTGTTATAATCTTATCGAATTCACAGATAATTATAACTCTGTCACTCCATATCATAGACTAGCAGGAAAAAAACTTTTTCAATAAAAAAGAGTTATCCAAATCAGCGCATATTTGTAATGTGTGAACATAAATATAAATTGACAAATTACTTATTTTCGAAGTCGGTCAAAAGGTGACTTTTAAACATTACACTGTTACCTAAGCAGTAAATAAATACAATATGTTGCAGTTGAAGTAACAAGTTATAAAATGTATATAGCGACTGGTTTTCCACAATTTCTAAATGGTAGAGCCAATCCGTAGACAGATTTGTCGTCAGGCGAACGAGCTGTTCATCTCATCATTCCAGTATAAAAAATGTATTCTCTAAGGGGTAAGCAGAGATGTCATTATTACACCCACAGATTGCCAAGGTGTATTTGTTATTTCAGTCTCATGATGCGATAGGTGGCGGGCCTACCATTATTTAGGGCACAAATATAAACCCCGGAGAACAAAAGTGTGATTTTTCAAATCGATTCAAAACTCATATTGTTTGTGTATATCGCACATTTTTGAGTGGTAGAGCCACGCTGTAGACATTTTTGTCTACGCACGAATGGGCCGGCTCGACCGGGTCGTTACGTGTCTCACAGAAATGCGATGTAAAGTAGCTTGCTGCTGCGTTTCGTACGGTGGGTGAGATATCAGGTGGCCAAAATCCCACTCCCCTTTCCCAATCCCTTAATTATCCCTTCACTTTAAGGTCGTTAACGCGCCTATGATTCTTCTAGTATTGTAGGCGTATATGGGCGGTGGAGATCACTTACCATCAGGTGACCAACTTGCTCGCTATTCGGTCTATGCTATAAAAACATATTTTATTGTGACTTGAACACCGAACCTTTTTTTATTAACCTCAATGATGATTGGAGCAGCTCACTCGCTTTATGATAAGCGACATGCCTGCCCTTAAACAGACATAAACACAGAACTATGAATTACAAAGCACTGCATAGTACTGAATTGCGTTCATCACGTCGAAATGTAAGTTGTTACGTGTCATGATGCCCAGTACTTTCTCTGGCTTCAATACCTTTCAAACTGAAAATTCAACAGAGCTTTATATTGCTGCTTGGCGGTAGAAAATCTCCTTATGGAGTAAGTCGTCGTAAACACGCAGCCACTAACTAAATAAAAGAGATAATAATGGCTCGATTTTAAATCTACACTAAACTTTGCTCGCGGCTCCGCCCGCATGAATATCTTTTTGCGTGCTAAAAATTAGTCTAAAAAGTAGTAAAAAGTAGCCTAATCTAAGTCGTGGTTGCCAAATTTAATTCAAATCCATTAATATCTAATTGACTAACAAACATCCTAATTCACAAACTCACAAAAACCCAACCTTTGACATTTTATAATATTTTTTTCTTTTTTAATAATTTCTTTAATAAAATGTAGGTTTTAGAATTTCGCATGACACTCATGGCCAATATGAAAAATTCCTGAACTGTCAACTTCACCTGCAACATACACTGAATCTCTGCATCAATGTATGTGAGCCGGCCAGTGTCGCAACTGGTAGAAATAAAGGTACAGTTCCGAACAGGATGGCTGCGGCAAATTAAACGTTGACATTGCTAACCTAAACGTAAGTCGACCCGACACCAATTACAAAATTAATGTTTAGTTATAATTTATCCTCAATAATCATATACTCTTTTTTTATATGATTGAATGACGAGACGAGCAAGGCGCTCGCCTGAGGGTAAGCGCCACGCCTGCCTATAAACAGAACCAACACCACACAGAACTTTGAATTACAAAGCACCGCATGACACTGAACTGCGCTCGTCATCCTGAGACATAAGATGTTAAATCTCATAATGCCCAGTAATTTCACTGGCTTCAATGTCCTTTAAACCGAAACACAACAGTGCTTACACACTGTTACTTGGCGAAGTACCGAATTAGTACATTTGAACTGGTGTTCGAGATTGGAGCGATTTTCCAACGAACGAGCTACAAGTTTCTAGCTACAATTTCTTTCGTGGGCGTGCGTCTGCTGCGGACCGCTGGAAGCGTACCTTTAAAGCCAAAAACTGCAATGTTTGCCCAATTTATTAGCAACTTTACGACACTGCGAGCCGACTGACCGACTGTGGTATTTCCTTCATGCTATTTACGCGCCATGTATTAATATATAGTTCGCACACAGAAGCCAGTCAAAATCGGTGGGTCACTGAGTTTCTTTATCCTGGCACTGCAGTGTCTACTCTGGATCTTATATTAAGTACAATTTTTTTTTTTATAGCATAGGCCGGCAAACGAGCAAGGGGGTCATCTGATGGTAAGTGATTTCCACCACCCATGTACGCCCACCACCAGAAGAATCATGGTCGCGTTGCCGTCCATAAAGGAAAGGGATAATTAGGGTTTGGGAAGGGGAGGGGATTTGGGCTTTCGGATATCTCACTCACCGTACGAAACGCAGCAGCAAGCCGCTACTTTACGTCGGTTTTCTGTGAGACAGTGGTAACGCCGCGGTCGAGCCAGCCCATTCATGCTGTAGACAAAACTGTCTACAGCGTGGCTCTACCCCTCAAAAATTGTCATTTGCAGATGCCATAGGAAGGAATAGGGTAGATAACTTGATTTCTTTTATTATTTTAATCAATAAGTTACCCAAAACCTACTGCAGAAGGAATTTCGGGTCAGAAATACCCTAAACCGACGTGCCTGCATGAAGAATATAATGAGAGTGAAAGAAGCCAAATCGGTGTGTAAGGATCGTAGCAGATGGAAGTCCGTCATCTCTGCCTACCCCTATGGGAAACAGGCGTATGCCTATGTATGTATGTACATACGTTATATAAATAAATAGCTCTTTACATTAATGCTTAATAGGATTCCCGTGTATAACAGCCTAATGAGTAATACAAACAGTCATTACAAGGGTACCGTGGGCTATTGATGCAACCTAGACCTTAGGTTTTTGAACCTCCATAAGTATAAACTGATTTAAACGGATTTCGTCGCGGTTTTTTATCTAATTTTGGCCCGACGCGACGTTTCGAAATCTATCAGCCTTAGTGGTCTCAGGGTGGACTGAGGTGTATGTAGGTTGTCCAGAAAAGTTAATGTTACTGTGCCTACATTCAGTTTACAATTATTGTAAACGCAACTTCGGGACCAAATGTAATGTAATGGTAATTCGTTTTTATGCTGATGTATATTTTTACAACGTGCATGCATGAAGAATTTAATGAGAGTGACCGAGGACAACCACCAACATAGCCCAGCGGATCAGCAAGTTGAAGTGGCAATGGGCAGGCCACATAGCTCGCAGAACCGATAACCGATGGGGCAGAAAGGTTCTGGAATGGAGGCCATGTACTGGCAAGCGCAGCGTTGGACGTCCGCCTACAAAGTAGACAGACGACCTGATAAAGGTCGCTGGATGCAGCCCGCTTCCAACAGGTCGGTCTGGAAATCTTTGGGGGAGGCCCATGTTCAGAAGTGGACCTCCTGTGGCTGATGATGATGAAACAGGCGTGACTCTATGCATGTATGTATATATTTTTTCAATCAGTCACACATAGTCCTAACCCCACACTACGTTACCTATATCGTAGGTATCAGGAACTAAAGTACTTTCGGTTTCGCAACACCCAGACCCGAAACAAATATCTATCACACAAACATTTGTCTCAATGCGAGATTTAAACCCACGGCCTCTCATTTCGCAGCCGAATACTCCCCCACTGCACCATGGAGGCTGTCAAATGTAATATACGGAACAGTGTACAAAAAGACAGAACTGGTTCGTCAGGGCCGATGTGCTATAAATGCCTGCAAGCTTGTGATAGCAAAAACATGGAAAACATCTTTTAAACTTCATGTACTCGCGAACCGACAGGTTTTGAATCCTGCACTTTTTAAGATTCAAACTTCGATTTGAAAGAGAATGCCTTTCAAAGAACTCCTCAGATAATCAGGTCCCCTCAATATATTTCCTTCACCGTTAAAGCTAGCGTTAATTAGCCCAAATCCCCCTCCCATTTCCAATCCCTAATTATCCCTTTACTTTAAAGTCGGCAACGCGTGCTCGATTCTTCTGGTATTGTAGACGTACATGGGCGGTGGAGATAACTTACCATCAGGTGACCCACTTGCTCGTTTGTCGGAAAAAAGGCTCTGCGTTGATGAATCAGTCAGTCAGGACAAGTAATTATATATCTATCTACACTTAATCTACACTAATATTGTAAAGAGGAAAGATTTGTATTTTTGTATGTAACGAATAAACTTAAAAACTACTGGACCGATTTGGAAAATTCTCACCATTAGAATCCTACATTATCCCTGATGAGCATAGGCTAATTTTTATCCCGGAAAAAGCAGATCACGCGGGCGACTCTGCGAGGAAAAGCTAGTGAATAATAAAGTGTGATAGGCATAAGGCACTCGAGGGAATTTCCAAGAAACACTATCACAATAAAGCAGTAAAATGTAAATTAAAATGAGTGGACACGTGATCTCTGGATTGATTTGCGCTAGATTTACGACGCTTGTTGGTACGCTAACAAGGTAGCGTAAATTACCCAAATTGCACAGGCCATTTGTTGGGACACTGTCTTATTGCGAGCGATCAGATATCAACCGCGATGCTATTACTTTTTTTTCATTTGATTGACTGACGAGACGAGCAAGGCGCTCGCCTGATGGTAAGCCACGCCTGCCCATAAACAGAAACAAAACCACACAGAACTTCGAATTACAAAGCACTGCATGGCACTAAGCTACGCTCGCCACCCTGAGACATAAGATATTAAGTCTCATAATACCCCGTCCTTTCACTGGCTTCAATGTCATTTAAACTGAAACACAACAGTCCTTACACACAGTTGCTTGGCGACAGAAACAGCCAAAGTAGCAGCACTCAGACGGCCTCTCGCATACAAGTGACCTACCACCTTGTAATAAAATATTTGCTATCAATCAGTTATTTATCTTTACATAGTATAAAATGAAGTCACTTCCGCTGTCTGTTCGCTTAGATCTTTTAAACTTTTCAACGGATTTTAGTGCAGTTTTCAGCAAGACATAGAGTAATTCATGAGGAAGGTTTATATGTATATCACGCTATGACACATGGGACCAGGGCAGGTGAAACCGCGAAGGACAGCTAGTATTTTATAAGTTTTCCCTAAAATCTAAGCGTATGTCAAACTGATTTCTTATGTTTACGCGAATATTACATTGAAATAAAACTAATTTAAACGTATGTCATAGCTCATATCTCTCAGTGTTACACCACCAGCTGCAGCTAACGAGCGTATCTATCAGTCAGCGACGGGCGACGGATTGGCTCTTCAAGGTATAACTTAGTTAGATTGTGCTGTAAATAACACCTCCCACACTGGCTATTTACAATATGCGTCGGCAAATATTGTCGTTAGCTACGACTAGTTGATGCACGCGGGATGGTTCATATCTGTGGAATGTTTATACTAATAATTATGAGTGGTAGAGCCACGCTGTAGACAGATTTGTCTATAAATTTTTAAAATTGTTAAATTTCAGTTTAAATATGTTAGTGCGAGTCCCATGTATGTCGAGTATACTCAGGGCTTTTCCCCCAAAAAGCCAATCCAGGAATTCCTGTACACATAATGCCCCGTAATTTCACTTTAATTTTTTTGTTTGGCACTTTAATTTGTTTTTTATCCTGGCTCGGCAAAATATCTACGCCACACCTGATGGTAGGTGTAGCGCAATCCAGGAATAGTGTCGACCAACGATAAACAGTGTGACTATCGTTGGAAACCACTGGAGGGATCGGGCTGAAATCTGGCATGCAGCTAGATGTTATGACGTAGGCATCAGCTAAGAAAGGATTTTGATAAATTCTACCCCCAAGGGGTTAAAATAGGGGATGAAAGTTTGTATGAAAATCACGAGCCGGAGCCGCGAGCAAAAGCTAGTTATTATATATAATTATATTTAATCGGCAATATTTAATCGGATGTGAGTTGTAGAAAATATAAATAACGGAATTCAGATCTTATCTTGTCTTCTTCATGATCTTATCTTGAAATACATTATCTAGTGCATTTAGTGAATTGTTATCAATTGGGTGTGTTGTCGGAATGGCGTTGTTATTTAATTAACCATTAGATCGACTTGCAACAATTGTCTTAATGGTTGAACCCGATGAGCCGACGGTAAAATTAGCCGAGTCCTTGAAACGCCGGATGTGGATTAAGACGTTATGTAACAAGAATTGATATGCGGTTTTGCTTGGAAATACAGGGTTATTTTTAAAACACTGACAACCTCGCAGGGCCATATAGCTGACCCCATAAGGAACAACTTTTGTTCTACGAGTTTGGACATAACTCAATATATAAGAAAAAAAATGATTTTACAGGTTTTTGTTATATAGTGTTTTTGTTCGTACGTCTACGTGTAGGTATTATCGATCGAGACGGCGCGGCCGGTCATTGAACTGACGCACGCGCCCGCGTGTATTACGTAATCTGCGCGTAGGTAAAATTCAAGACGGAAATTAAATTCATAATTATTTTTGTATGAGAATAAAATCTAACAAATTATGAAAAGTCGTAGAACAAAAGTAGTAGCAAATGACCTTAGGAATCTAGTCCTGCGAGGTTGTCAGTGTTTTAAAAATAACCCTGTATAACTAAAGCTATGGAACGCATTTTCGAATTTTTTGAATTGAAAACTTCTTTAGCCGCGTTGAGCACTTTTTGGTAGGGGGTAAACTTGTGGTCCGCGTCAGCGACATGCTAATGTTAATTCGGACTGTACACGTATAACACATCGGATATATACCTGACCGTGTGCTATGCGCGTTAGACACTTTTTGGATGGGTGAAATCTTGTGAGCTCTGAGTATCTGTAGTTATACAGTCCGTCAGTCCGTATACTATACGTTGCTTGAATCACACCTTTCTGTACCTCGTTGTATATTTGGTTAAGATCTGATGATGGACTATGAGGGAATATGGGAAATTCTGTATATATATGCTGTATACTTCGAATACAGCATATACAGGGTGTCCAGTAATTAATGGATAACCTTGAAATGTCTTATAGCAGAACGAATGGCCGTTCAGAGAAAAATACGAAAAAAAATATAACATAAGTAGTACCTGAGGTACGTACTTTTTTTTAAAAAGTCGTAATTTTTTTGGTTTCTTTTACTTTCTTGGACACTACGACCAGAAATGAAGGAAATCCATCAGTTTTTTGTTGTTTTATTATTATACACTAACTATACTAATAGATAGATAGTCAATAGCATGACAAGCTATTGCACTTTTAAAAAAAAATAAACATTCAAAATCATTTCTTTAGAAAAATTAGCAAAATTTTATTTTTAAACAAAGTTTAAACCTCTTAGGTATAAAAAAAATATATGAATACATGAGTGACCAAAATTTTTTAAATAATGTCGGTTTTAAGTAGATTTTATAATGGTATAATTCATTATTGTATCTACAGTAAATAGCGATTTATTGCTATTAATGTAAGAAAGGAGCTAATTTGACCAAATAACAAAAACAATATAATATGAGATACTTTTTAAAATAAAATTGTACTTGTCTAATGAGGTTTATTAAAACTAAGATTTGATGTTGATAAAAGATAAAAATGGCTTATTTAAACAAATTGAAACCAAATTATCAGGAATCAATTAACTTAAATTGAATAATCATAATGTTTAAAATGGTTACTTCATAAGCGTAAAATGTGTCATATGATCTCCATATTTGCTTCCTGCGCGCGCGCCATTCCCCCCGTTTTTTGTGTTATGTTAGACAAGAAGGGTCTGAGTTGGCTATGTGCGAGTGAAAGGAACTTAAAGTAAAAAAATCCAACCCTGTCCATCCAACCCAATGGACAAATAATTGGCCCATTTGAATTACCGGGGACTCTAACTGGGCAAAGTTATTTGGAATTTCTTCAAAATGATCTGCCGAATTTATTAGAGAAGGAGTATCCGAGGAGCTGAGGGAATCGCATTGGTTGCAAAATGACGGCTGCCCTGCGCATTATGTTCGGGAATATTTAAATACTATGTACCCGAACAGATGGATCGGGCGTCTAGGGCCAATTTTGTGGCCTCCTCGTTCACCGGACCTAAATCCATTGGATTTCTTTTATTGTGGCTGCCTTAAAGAAGAAGTATACCGTAAGCCGATAAGGTCCTTAGAAGTACGAAGCCGTGTTAGGGCAGCCGCATCAAAAAAAGGTATCGAAGTTACAAGGCTGCTCAGAGGGTCATTTTCCGTAGATTTATGGCTTGATTAGAGTGGGAGGCCAACAATTTGAACATTTAATATAAATAATATGAAATAAAGATTATCAAATATTGTTTTTTATTTAACCTAATTGGACAGTTACAATTTTATTTAAAAAAGTATCTCATATTATATTGTTTTTGTTATTTGGTCAAATTAACTCGTTTCTTACATTAATAGCAATAAATCGCTATTTACTGTAGATACAATAATGAATTATACCATTATAAAATCTACTTAAAACCGACATTATTTAAAAAATTTTGGTCACTCATGTATTCATACATTTTTTTTATACCCAAGAGGTTTAAACTTTGTTTAAAAATAAAATTTTGCTAATTTTTCTAAAGAAATAGTTTTGAATGTTTATTTTTTTTAAAAAGTGCAATAGCTTGTCATACTATTGACTATCTATCTATTAGTATAGTTAGTGTATATTAATAAAACAACAAAAAACCGATGGATTTCCTTCATTTCTGGTCGTAGTGTCCAAGAAAGTAAAATAAACCAAAAAAATTACGACTTTTTAAAAAAAAATACGTACCTCAGGTACTACTTATGTTATATTTTTTTTCGTATTTTTCTCTGAACGGCCATTCGTTCTGCTATAAGACATTTCAAGGTTATCCATTAATTACTGGACACCCTGTATATACGAAACACAGCGAATGCACTGCGACTCGGGTTTGGAAGTTGTTATTTCGCAAGCATTGAAGACGAGCTGTTTACTCGCTACCTACTACTACTTTACTCGCCTACCCATAAACACCAATAATCCTCCGATATTGTTTCTGCGTCACCCAAGGATAGACTGGTAGACAATGCCAAAGGCATTTAGGTCGCCTTTATACATATTATGTATATAAAGTTTAAATAAATAAATAAGTAATGTCCAGCAGTTTTACTAGTTTGGTTGTTGCACAGACACATATTCCTATGATTTCCATTGTTATAATTTAATTGATGTCATTTATGTTATATAAATAGAGTCGATTACGCGGCAGCCGGCGTTACGTCCTTAATTCACTGATTACAAGTCAATTCACTTTATGTTAGTGTGGACTATCAAAATAGCTGCATTTAAATACTAACTCGGGTTCTCAAAGGCTGATCAATTTTTCAACTAACAGAACTTTGATCTTGACAGCGCTGTGCTAACGAGCAAGTGGGTCACCTGATGGTAAGTGATCTCCACCGCCCATGTACGCTTACAATACTAGAAGAATCATAGGCGCGTTGCCGACCTTAAAGAGAAGGGAAATTAAGAGATTGGTAAAGCGAGGGGGATTTGGACCTCTGGATATCTCATTCACCGTACATTTACGTCGGTTTTTAAATGAGACAATGGTAACGACCCGGTCGAGCCGGCACATTCATGCTGTAGACAAAACTGTCTACAGCGTGGCTCTGGCACTCGAAAATATAATATTAATATGATAATATTAATCCACTTTTTACGCTTTGTCTATTTCTGCCGTTAAATAAACCGTGTAAGCACTGTTGTGTTGCGGTCATTTACAAAATCGGACATTATGGTAGAGATCATGAAATGAGTATTGCATCTCTGCCTGCCCTACGGATACAGGATTGTGTAGCCGTAAAAATATATAAAGACAATAATCGTTAGTAAGTAAACTGCACTTTCATTTTTTAATTGGTAAACTCAATTGAATGGTGATTAAAAAAAGTGCAGCTGATTGCTTGTAGGCGTTGCTGCAATGCAGTTTTATTTTTAGTAATAAAATAAACTTTTACTAGTTGTAAGTAAAGACGTGGTTGTTTACTGCGATCTTTGTTTTTATACGAGCACGGCAAAGGCACGGTCGCCAGTTTTGGACTGCACTGCGCCTTTTTTATCTGAGAATGGCGAAGTGACTGCACTACACCTGATGGTAAGCGTAATGCAGTCCAAGAAACCAGCGACCACCAACAAATAATGAGTTTATCGGTGGTCACCAGAGTCATGCCGGCCTGTATAAATGCTTCTTCCCTTTCCGGAGAGGGAAGAAGTCCACCCCATGACCACGAAGGCTGAAAAACTCCCGGATCGTTGGGATCAAAATAACAAAAAACCACGATAAAGACCGTTTAAATTAGTTTTATTTCAAGAATAATCTCCGACAAATAAGGGTGTACTGGTTACATCTCTGCCTAGCCCTTCGGGGAGTAGAGGCGTAAGTGTGTATGTGTAAACTATAGTTAAATTCCGATGAATGGTTAATAAACACAGTTTTGTCTACAGCATGAATGGGCTGGCTCAACCGGGTCGTTACCACTGTCTCACAGAAAACCGACGTAAAGTAGCGGCTTGATGCTGCGTTTCGTATGGTGAGAGATATCCGGAAGCCCAAATCCCCTCCTCTTCCCAATCCCTAATTATCCCTTTCCTTTAAGGTCGGCAACGCGCCCATAATTCTTCTGGTGGTGGGCGTACATGGGCGGTGGAGATCCTTATCATCAGGTGACACTTCCTCGTGTGCCGGCCTATACTATAAAAAAAATAAAAAAAAATATATGCTCCGAATTATCCTAGTCTGTCTAAATACACTATTCATTGCATATTATAACAGACATTGATTCTCAGCGTGCATCTGACGGCATTTGTCAAATACTGGCGTGTACAGGGAATGTTGCTAGGGTTCCCAATTATTATGGTTCATACCACAAAAAAAAAAACAAATATAAAAAAAAACACCCAACAGTCGCACACATAGTCCTGACCCCACAGTTAGATACGAGTCTTGTGTCGTGGGTATCAGGAACTACGAGAGACTTTCGGTCTCACAACACCCAGACCCCGAGACAAATATTTGTGGATCACACTAATGTTTATCTCGGTGCGGGAATCGAATCCACGGCCTCTCGCTTCACAGCCGGCTACTCGCCCGCTGCGCCACGGAGGCTGTCAAATATTTATCATGAAAATGTCAAATATCATTTAAATTCACTCAAAACTTATCTCTACCGCTAGTTTGGAATGCTATTTCGTTATAGAATGGGTAAGAAAGTATAACGTTGCTCTTTTCTAAACTGATTTACAATATGTACAAGGTGCTTGGTCCCTCATATGCGAGAGGCCGTCTGTGTTGGTACCACCGCTTTGTCTCTTTCTGCCGCCAAGCAACAGTGTGTAAGCACTGATGTGTTTCGGTTGGAAAGACATTAAAGCCAGTGAATTTAGTGGGCATTATGAGACTTAACATCTTATGTCTCGGGGTGACGAGCGCAGTTCAGTGCCATGCAGTGCCTTGTAATTCAAAGTTCTACGTGTTGTTGCTTCTGTTTATCTGATCGGCATGACGCATAAATCAAATAAAAAAAGAATAGACAATGTTAAAAAAATAATTAATATTAAAATTATTGTCAACCCTATATCCAGGAATCCGTGTCACAGTCTAATCTTAGGATCCCGGTAGTGCACAAACCACAGCTTTCCACTATAAAACTAAAATTAACCGGCACAATGGCTTTCACCACTCGATCTTGTGATATTGCTAATTAAAATTTTGTTACCTCCGTAATCTCGAATTAATAGGTCATTAGTTATTCAAGGCCGATTATAATTAAATTATACGAGTATTTGAACGCAGCGTACTTGAAAATTAATGAGACGTAAGTGCCATTTACACGAAGAGATTATTTTTTTGAAGTGAAACTTCTTTAGAATCGATTTGAAACTCAATGAAACGAAAATGCGTCACGACAAAGACAACAGTCATAAATAAGATTTATCCTGCGAGAGAATGAAATAGATTTCAAGTATGCTATCGCGTGTCTTTGCGCCTGCGTACAACGAAGCCTTCGGAAAATGTGTCATAAATAACATGGTGTATTATTTACGTGTTTTATTTTTTTGCATTTGCGTATTAAAATTCGTTGGTTTATTAATTTATTTTAATAATTCTGAAGTTTCACTTCTGCCATGTGTGAATTGTACACACACACTTCTTTATTCGTTTTTATCCTGGCTCGGCAAAGTACACTGGATCAGATGTTAATTCCAGTGTAATCTAAACACAATGTTAACCGTCAAGAGACATTGAAACCCTCCACGGTCGGCAGAATTATGCCGGCCTGAAATTAGTGGTTATACACTGGCTGATCACAGAGTGTTTTGTCAGCCAATGCCTAGTCCAATGACATAACCTCTGTCTCGATAATCCGAGAACATAATAGGCTGTATAATTTTCATTCCTTTGTTTTATATCAATAAAAATCGGTCGTTAATCAGGCGGAAGGGACACAGACAAATTGCCACGCTCCAGTTCCTACGTTCCCAAGTCTAGCATTTTGACAGCCAAATGCCAAGGATCGCGTCGATATATCTCGATAATGAACGGTTCGAAACAATCATTTTCGAATTAAATCGATGTGTAATTATGTTGTAATCTGTGGGGCTAGGTATGTGTTGGTATAAGGTACGAGACACTAGCGGGTACGGTTAAAAAAAATATAAATTATTAGTGCATCTATTGCAGGAAACATAGTACTGACATAAAATTGGTTATTATGTTTATAGTTTTTTGAGCCCTCTTTATTTTTATTAAACAGTTTTTGTTTTACTACTTAAACGACCGTAAACAAATAACAACACTGCCAATTCAAATGTACAGTAGGTACTTATATTAAAGTAATGCGGCACGATTATCGTCATATGTTTCATAAATAGGTACACGTAACTTAGGTTCCTTTAAGGTCGCCAACGCGCCCATAACTCTTCTGGTATTGTGGGCGTACATGGTGGAGATCACTTACCATCAGGTGACCCACTTGCTCGTTTGCCGTCCTATGCTATAAAAAAAAATCTATACCACTCCCTGCTGGGCTATCACTAAAATCGTAGTACCTATACTAAAGGTATACCTATATTGTATTTAAGTATATTTTATTATATTTAGTTCGGTATTTTAATGTTTAATATTTCTATAATATGTATCTTCTCTTCTTTTTTTTTGCATTACCCTAAGGTTGACTGGTAGAGAATGCCTTTGGCATTAAGTCCGCCTTTATACATTGTATATAAAGTGTAAAATAAAATAATAAATAAATAAAAGGTGTACTATCGCTTGTAACTTAAACTGCTGTGTAATCGTAACAACCGGGTCTTCCAAATATCAGTATTACAAAAAGTGACATTTGCAAGACCCTCCATATACAAATGTCAGAGATAATTTCATTGGCCTTTTTGTTCATATAATTTGGTAATTACATGCTATTTGTTTGCTATAGTTTTTCATATGTTTTTAGCATTGTGTTATAAATCACTGTATGGTTAGATTCATTTTTTGCGTTCGCAGAATAGCTCGCGTTCGGATTTTATAAGTGTGTCCATATTTGTGACGATTCGATGTTCTGAGTTTGGATTTGTTTGTACTTGTGACTCTTAATGTGGACTGGAGTTGTGAAATGACAAGATTACGTTTAGCGCTTTGACTGATTGACTTGGCTGATTCATGTAAAGTGATAATTAATAAATACACCCAACAGAACATATAGTCTTGACCCCACTAGTTTAACCTGTATTGTGGGTATCAGGAACTACGAGGGATTTGCGGTCCTACAACACCCAGACCCGAAACAAGTATTTGTGGATCGCAGAAACATTTGTAGCGATGCTGGAATCGAACCCACGGTTTCTCGCTCCGCAGTCGGCTATTCGCCCACTGCGTTACAGAGTGTTAAAATTGTAATATGCCGCTTAATTTTGTTTCGTCCAAAGTTTATGAGTAAGTTTACTTTCACTCTGCGTTATTCACTCTTTTATTATTATTTTAAATTTAATTGAATGACGAGATGTGCAAGGCGCAAGAAAGAGAGGGGTAGATTTATAGATTTTTAATGTATGTTACACGATATCTATGCCAAAGGTATGATGATATATTTTTTTAATTTGATTGAATGAAAAAGACGAGTAAGGCATTCGCCTGGTGATAAGCGCCATAAACAAGCTACACAGAACGTTTCGTCATTCAATTAAATGAAAATAAAACATGATCTTGGAATCTCATTGCGACGAAATATCACAAATGTAGACGCACCTTAATACAATAACCTCCAGTAGAATCCAGACAAAAACATAATGCTATAAATCATCTATGAATTTAAAATGACATAGGTTTTTGAGAAATACGTTTCTGGCTTATTTAAGGATGATTTAGTTGTAGAGGAATTTATTAATGATGGGCTAACATTTTTGCGAAACGGATTGGATTTTGTGAGTGGTGGAGCCAGTTTAGATAGTTTTATCTACAGCATAAATGGGTTCGACCGGATTGTTACCACTATCTTACATAAAACCGACAGAAATTTACAAGGTGGTAGGTCCCTCGTATGCGAGAGACCGTTTGAGTTGGTATCACCGCTTTGTCTATTTCTGCCGCCAAGCAACAGTGTGTTGTGTTTCGGTTTGAACGACATTGAAGCCAGTGAAATTACTGGGATTATGAGACTTAACACCTTATGGGGTGACGAGCGCAGTTCAGTGCCATGCAGTGCTTTATAATTCAAAATTCTATTTGGTGTTGCTTCTGTTTATGGGCAGGCGTGGCGCTCACCATCAGATGAACGCCTTACTCGTCTTTTTATTCAATCAAATTAAAAAAAAATATGATCATACATTTGCCATATATATCGTGTAACTTACAATAAAAAATCTATAACTCTACCCCTCTCTTTCTGCTACTCCATCTTTTTATAGCAGAGTAGTGTACAGGAATATATAATAAAAAAATACAGTCTAATTAAAAACCTTCTACTTTATTGAAGTCGGTTAATTATGACTGTTTTTATGTACAATATTCCATTATTTATCAAAACGATAGCTGTCGGAGTAATGACGCGCTTGACGGGTCCACTTTTACAACCAGTTGTATGGAGTCGCGACACGATGCAGTTTTTATAATTGTCTCCAGAAACGATTAATTGATGTTTTTTTTTATTTGCTTGAATGACAAGACGAGCAAGGCGCTCGCCTGATGATAAGCGCCACGCCCGCCCATAAACAGAAGCAACACACAGAACTTTGAATTACAAAGCACTGCATGTCACTGGACTGCGCTCGTCACCCCGAAAGATAAGATGTTAAGTCTCTTAATGCCCGGTAATTTCACTGGTTTCAATGTCCTTCAAACCGAAACACAACAGTGCTTACTATTAGCCACTGTTACTTAGCGGCAGAAATAGACAAAGCGGTAATACCAACCCAGACGGCCTCTCGCATACGCGGGACCTACCAACTTGTAAATTTGATTGATGTCGATATTTTTTGCATTTAATAGATCCTTAATGTGGTCCCATATTTCGTTTTTTCTTATTTAGTGTACAAACTGAATGTTCCTTACAATTCTCTCTATATATTATATAATTGCCAAGGATTTTGGAACGTAGTTCCTTATCGCGCGTTGCGAAAGGGGGCTAGACGGAAAAAATTGGTACGAAAAGTTGGCACGACATAATTCTCCGGCCAAGAATAAATATAATATTAATTTGATATCTAGCACACAAAGTTAAAGTCGAAATTCCGTTAATAAAAGTAAAACTTATGACATATGGAAATGTAGACGTGGTTTGAAATTTGAATTTTTGATTATCGAACACGGCGCGGCGGTCCACCGTTTAGGCTGCGTTTAGACGACGCGAAAAATTTCGTGCGGCCGTTTACACGATCGCGCAGTCGCCGCGTGGTTGGAGCGTTGCGAAGTATTAAACATTATGACTTAGTCAATAGAGTTTACATTAGTTTTTCGAGTGATTCGAGCGCGGCGGCCGCGCGGCCGCCGCGCGGCCACAACGCGGTGGGATTCCTTGTCATATAAATGCGCCCTTAGTAGCCAGTCACCAAATTACCTATCATAAAATATTTGAATGTTGGCTGCTTCCAGATTATACAGTGTCTAATATATAGTCTACGGGATGACTGTTTAATATTACGACTCACATCGAATGTTCTGGAACTCTCTAGAACGTTCGGTGTGACGTCACGTAGACTGTAAGACCGGCCGGTGCTCGCCGATTTACGGGCTGGGCGACGTAGCAGCCGGTGTGCTCCCTTCGGACCCTCCGTCCCCCCCGAGATCGAGATCATTTTAGTCAAGCCCGAGAGGTGGTCAAGCGCGAGCAGTCCATCGATCAACGGAAGGTTCGAGAGAAATCGAGAACCTTCCGGGTGACGTCACGCGCGCCGATTGACCAGCCAACGCTAGCCGACCTCCCTGGAGCTTCGAGAATTATGGAAGTACCAGGTGTTCAAACCCGTTCCCCCTACCCCCACCCAATTTGTCCTCACCCCCCCTCGGCCTAAATCGGTAATTTTTGAGGCTAGAGGGTCGTGCGACGGCTTGTCGCAATCGGCTTATTGAGCCCGACACTTTGGCCCCAATAAAAATAAATTTCGACCCCCCAGTAAGAAAGATCTGTAAAAATATCTCTAAAAATTCAAATATCTCAGAAACTACAATAGATAGACAAATAAAATTTTATTAAAATTCCTTCACTAATTAATCGAAAGGAACTTCGTTCCATCCGGGTGTCCCTTGACACCTCTCAAGTTTTCTTTCCGGGTACAGAATGCCAAAGTCCTTTCTTTTTTTTTTTTGTCATTACGCCATTATAGTCGCAATTCTTTATCAAATGTAATCATTCAAACACTATTTTAAAACTTATATTTGCCGTTGTTGAAGAAAAATGTTTAAAATAATTATATTTTCATTTGACCGGCAGCGAAACCGACTACAAAGAGATTTATAGAATTTTTATTTTTGACTTTACAAGATCTTATTTTTTTTGGGTATTTTTTTACGTTTGTTACACGATGTCTCCGTCAAGTATAGACTGATAAGTAAACTGATACATTCCATAGGGTGTGAAGTTTTAGATAGACTTACAATTTTTTACTGACCTTGTTTAAATATCAGCTAATATTATAAATAATATTTTTAAACTAATAGCATAGGTATGTATGCATTGTACGGTCTAGCGGCTAGCGCTTTAACTGATGAAGCGGTTACAATGAAATAAGATATTTCAAACGATTTTATCATAATCACTACATATATTATCGAGTGGTAGAGCCACGCTGTACACAAATTTGTCTACAGCATGAATGAGCCGGCTCGACCGGGTCGTTACCACTGTCTCACAGAGAGCCGACAGTAAAGTAGCGACTGGTTGCTGCGTTTTGTACGGTGAGTGAGATATCCGTAGCCCCAAATCTCCCTCCCTTTCCCAATGCCTAATTATCCCTTTTCTTTAAGGTCGGCAACGCGCACATGATTGTTTAAGTATTGTGGGCGTACATGAGCGGTAGAGACCACTTACTATCAGGTGACCTACTTGCTCGTTTGCTGGCCTATGCTATAAAAATAAAATATTATAAATCAAATTTCTCCACCGCGTCTATCTGTCAGGATAAATTCAAAAACTACTGAATGGATTTTCATGCAGTTCACTACTAGATGGTGATTTATGAGGAAGGCTTTTGTATATAATTTGTCAAGGTTTTGTGTAAATTGGATCAAATATATCGCTTGTTTAAATGGTGAAGGAAATATCATGAGGAAACCTACATACCTGAAAATTTGTTCATAAGAATTTCGAAAGTATGTGAAGTCTGGCCTAAAGCCAGCGTGGTAGATTAAAGCCTAACCACTCTCAATCCGGGTAGAAAATCCGTGCCCATCAATGGGACGTGTATAATACAGGGCTAGTATTAATATTAATCTTTCAATTTTTTTTGGAACGAAGTTCCTTACGGCAGGCTTGGAGGGGATAGGGATTTCGCTGCGTGACCGAACTGAAAAAAATGTGATAGTAAAACCGTAAGAAAAATGCGTGGAATAAAAACCGTTAAATGAGACTTTTTTTAACTTAATTTGATATCTAGCACACAAAGTTAAAGTCGAAATTCCGTTAATAAAACAGATGGTTGTGAAACTTATGACATTTGGAAATGTAGACGCGGTTTGAAATTTGAATTTGAATTTTTGATTATAGAACACGGCCGTCCACCGTTTAGTAGCCAGTCTAAGTCTAAGTTTTTAATTAGAGTTGTTACACTTCGGTAGTGTTTTGGGATGAAATATTACTGAATAAAAGTTTATTGGAACGAAGTTCCTTACGGCAGGCTTGGAGGGGATAGGGATTTCGCTGCGTGACCGAACTGAAAAAAATGTGATAGTAAAACCGTAAGAAAAATGCGTGGAATAAAACCGTTAAATGAGACGTGCGCAGGCGCGACAGTCGCATACACAGAATTGAGCACGACTTTTTTTGCAATTTGTGTCGATTCTACATTAGCCGAAGGAACTTCGTTCCTACCTGGTGTCCCACGACACCACTAATTTTTTTTTTACAGTCACATAGTCCTGACCCCATAGTGAGATACGAGTCTTGTGTTGTGGGTATCAGGAACTACGATAAAATCCGTTTAAATTAGTTTTATTTCAATGAACTACGAGAGACTTTCGGTCGCACAACACCCAGACCCCGAAACAAATATTTATGGATCACAAAAACAATTGTTTCGGTGCGGGGATCGAACCCGCGGCCTCTCGCTTTACAGCCGGCTACTCGCCCGCTGTGCCACGGAGGCTGTCGAATTAACAATGTCAACACAAAGTAAACGTAAATTACGTATTCATAAGGAGATTGAACTCGGTGTCTATAAACATGGCAAAATTTCTCTTACAAACTGATACAAATACTTGATTAATAACTTTCACCAACTACACAAACTATTAGCCAAGGCTTTACCTAATTTAAACCCTATCATACTAAAGGCCTATTCTACACTATTTCAGAAGATTTACTAATTATTATATTAGATAACTGAAATTCACAAGGTTGTAGGTCCCTCGTATGCGAGAGGCCGTCTGGGTTGGTACCACCGCGTTGTCTATTTCTGCCGCCAAACAACAGTGTGTAAGCACTGATGTGTTTCGGTTTGAAGGACATTGAAGCCGGTGAAATTACTGGCTATTATGAGACTTCACAACTTATGTTTAGGAGTGACGAGCGCAGTTCAGCGCCATGCAGTGCTTCGTAATAAAGTTCTCTGTGGTGTTGCTTCTGTTTATGGTCAGGCGTGGCGCTTACCATTAGGCAAGCACATGGCTCGTCTCGTCATTCAATCAAATAAAAAAAAACTCGGTAGCGTACATATTATATTATAGTTGTACATATACTAGTTGGAATTAAAGAAACTCATGTTAAATAAATAAGCAAAAAATTCTACTAACTATCGTATATATAAGAAACATCATATTTTCCTCATTTATAACCACATGCTCATGTCTCATACAGATTTCGAAGAAGTCATTATAGCTTTGCTACTATACCAGTTTATCGGTTAGGCGATCTCTCAAAACAAGGTAATACAATGTGATACTATCTACATTTATGTGTGAAATAACACGTGTGTGACTGTGCCCTACATAAAATAGAAAATACCACCACGCGTGCCCATAAACAGAAGCAATACTGCACAGAATTTTGAATTACAATGCTCTGCATGGCACTGAACTGCGCTCGTATCCCCGAGACATAAATAAATAAATCAATACACCCAACAGTCACATACATAGTCCTGACCTCACACTAAGATACGAGTCTTGTGTCGTGGGTATCAGGAACTACGAGAGACTTTCGGTCTCACAACACTCAGACCCCTAAACATATATTTGTGGGTCACACAAACATTTGTCTCGGTGCGGGGATCGAACCCGCGGCTTCTCGTTTCACAGCCGGCTCGCCCGCTGCGCCACGGAGGCTGTCAACCAACTGTGCTTACACACTGTTGTTTGGCGGCAGAAATAGACATACCAGTGGTACCAACCCAGACGGCCTCTTGCATACGAGGGACCTACCACCTTGTAAAATCGCCCTGTTCATTGTCACTAGAGTTTTGATATACGGCATCCGATGTTTTCTACCTTGGTCGTTTCGGACTCTCTGCCTGACATGGTACGTGGTACAAACAGGTAAAGGTAAACATAAGAAATCAAGTCTCGGAGGTATTTCAATGCAAAAGTGTCGGGGCTTCATTGTAATTATTGTAACAGCTTCTCACAAATCCAGGGCCCACTTATCCAGGTTTCACAGTATATCGTATTTGATGCATCATCTACTAATATTAAGTTAGCAGAACGATTTATTTTGTCTGTTCAATGGTTAATGGGCTGGCGTGGCGTTTTGTCAGTTTCTGATTAGTAGTGACCTATTTGATGGGAACATTTATAATTATGCACATTATATGCGTTGCGAAAAACTATGCTGATGTAAGTATTATGTTTAATATGCATATTTTATGTTATCATCGATTTTATGAGAATGTAAATTTTTTATGCTTATGCATACATAATAATTCGGTCTATTTGGAGTCGGTGCAATTTCAGTAGACCAGCAGCAAGACAGGCAACGTATGTGTAAGATGTACAAGGTGGTAGGCCCCTCGTATGCGGGAGGCCGTCTGGGTTGGTACCACCGCGCCGTCTATTTCTGCCGCCAAGCAACAGTGTGTAAGCACTGTTGTGTTTCGGTTTGAAGGATATTGAAGCCAGTGAAATTACTGGGCATTATGAGACTTAATATCTTATGTCTCGGGGTGACGAGTGCAGTTCAGTGCCATGCAGTGCTTTGTGATTCAAAGTTCTGTGTGATGTTGCTTCTATTTATGGACGGGCGTGGCGCTTACCATCAGGCGAGCGCCTTATTCGTCTCGTTATTCAATCAATTTAAAAAAATATATAAGTTTTTTTTCCAGTCATTTAGCAGCGTGGTACCTTCTACCATTACCGGTTTGACAAGATAGTGCAATTTATCAGCTTTGTTATCGTTAACTTGATTTTTATTGGATATAATTTGGCTGTTAATTGATTTGAAGAGACATAGTATAAATAGAAAGATAAAGAAATAAATATTTGTTTACTACCAATGTAATCTCGGGAAAAACCTTACGAAAATATTTATTCGTGGTTTCTAAATGTAATTTGGCTGCCAACTGATGTAAAGAAGTATAACAGTATGTAATGCTAAAGGCGCCGGCAAACTATATAAGTAACAGGTGGCACCTTAGACCAGAGTTTACCAACCTTTTTAGGCCCCACCTTAACATTTTTTTGGTAAATTTGTCACCAATATCTAGCATTGCATTTTAATAACCCAAAGCAAAAGGGTTGAGGCCACGTACTGGCAAGCGCAGCGTTGGACGTCCACCTACAAGGAGGACAGACGACCTAATAAAGATCGCAGGAAGTCGCTGGATACAGGCTGCTTACAACAGGTTGGTCTGGAAATCTTTGGGGAAGGCCTATGTTCAGCAGTGGACGTCTTGTGGCTTCATGCCATCATCGTGATGATGATGATGAACAGGGCTAAAGTCGTGTCGAGTCCATTTTTAAATTGCCCCCCTTAACTATCAAATTGCCCCCCCTGTGGGGCGTGGGCCCCATGTTGAGAAACACTGCCTTAGACTCTTTTGACTGCACTACACCTGATGGTAAGCGTGGTGCAGTCCAAAAACCAGCGATCACCGATAAACAATGAGTTTACCGGTGGTTACCAGAGTGGTGCCGGCCTGTATAAATTCTTATTCCCTATTCGGAGAGGGAAGAAGCAAATCGAGGGGCCTGCGACAGGACAGGCTGATGACCGATGCAGTAATACAAGGATGTACCCCTATACCCGCCGCAACCAACCATCAAGTCATGGCTCAAGACCCCCGGCAGAACCTAATATACACTGGATAATCCTGGAACGCGATCCACATAATGCGTGTGGATTACTATGGCAGGTTTTAACACCATGTGTACGGTGGTCGCTATCCGGGCGGATATATGAACATTCTACCACCAGCAAAAATGGTCTAATTAGTGTATATATATAATAATATATATATATATATAGTTTTAGGCCAGTTTTCACAAACAACACTTTAGTAAGCTATTTGCCAAGTGTCGATTACTGCGTACATGATTGGACTGTTATTTATGACTGTTATTTAGCGCCAACTAACTAATGACGTATACAGAAATAATAACTATGCGTTCGCGCTCATTATGAGGCCTCATAGTAAAGTATGAATGGGTTAATCGCGGTATTGTGATAAAATTGACAACTACTTATATTAAACTAGCTGTCCCTCGCGGTTTCACCTGCATATTACTGCGCTGCTATGGGTCATCGTGAGAATCAGTGTCTGGTATAATATGCAATGAATAGTATACTTAGACTATTCAAACTAGAATAATTCGGAGCAGATTTATTAACCACTAGCGACCCGTGCCGGCTTTGCACGGGTAAAAATATGTTTCTTACGACGTCACATTACTAATCATCTTTGAATATTTAGGCTTTTCTGTTCTATAATATGTATGTATTATGGATATAAACCTTCTTAATGAATCACTCTATTGCTAAAAACTGCATTAAAATTCGTTGAATAGTACAAAAGATCTAAGCGAACAGACAGCGGAAGCGACTTCATTTTTAAAGATATGATGTCATTCTGAGTTATCTTATATATAAAAATAAGTCGGGTTTTCCTTCCTGACGATATAACTCCAGAACGCACGAACCGATTTCCACGGTTTTGCATTCGTTGGAAAGGTCTCGGGCTCCGTGAGGTTTATAGCAACGAAAATCTAGGAAAAATTTCAATAGAAAAGCGGGAAAATAGGGAAAATCATTTTTTAAATACAGCGCCATCTCTGATACATAGCATGTACTACAAACCAATATTTGTTACATAAAACGAAGCCATCTGGTGGCGAAACGGAGTTCGCCGGGTGTGCTAGTTGAATATAATAAAAAGATCGGCAATTAAGCAAGTAAGTTGATGGTAAGTGATCTATATCAATTTTCAATTCCCACAATGCTGGTGGAATCAGGGGTGGGTTCCTCCCTCGAAGGTTGGCGTCTTTGATGGAGGAACGTGACTGGATGGCCACCACCGTACACATGAAAAACCCGAGTGAATTGCGTCCCGGAGTCAGCCAGAGTCTAATAACTTTAGGAGTTATTCTGCCGGAGTAAGTGCAATCTCTCGGTGGTCGATGTTATAATTGGGCGGTACTGAACTTACCACTTGTACTAAATTACTACTAAATTAGCGACTGGCTGCTGCGTTTCATACGGTGAATAAGATATCCGGAGGTCCAAACCTCCTCCCCTTCCCAAATCCTTTATTATCCCTTCCTTTTGAGCTCGGCAACGAGCCTATCATTCTTCTAGTGTTGTTGGCTTACATGGGCGGTGGAGATCACTTACCATCAGGTGACCCACTAGCTCGTTTGCCGGCCTATGCTATAAAAAAAAAGACCACGTCGAAGATCTATCGACATTATATCGTGCATTATTGAAACGTGGATCTCGCGTAATGACAAGACTGTTTGACACGAGATACCGTTAGTCAACCGTTATTATTCGCAAAAACCCTGTCCAATACGGTACCGATTCTGCTCACACTATTTCAATAAAACCTGTATAAGCCGTTTTCATGTTATGGATCGATAAATATTTTCTTTATGAATTTTTTATATCAGACGTGGGACGAAAGAACGCGTCCCAAGCGGGATGGGCAGGTCATGTAACGCAATGTCCAAGATGCTGGGCAAAGTTAGTAACCGAATGCAAGCGACCATTGATAAACAGTGAGTTTATTGGTGGTCGCCAAAATCATACCGGCCTGCATAAATGCTTCTTCACACTCCGAAGACGGAAGAAGCAAATTGAGGAGCCTGCGACAGGACATGCTATGTCTAGATGTATGCAAAGTTTATGAGTTACCGTCCCATAACACCATTTAAGTGTTGGTAGAGCCACACTGTAGACAGTTGGATCATTGCCACTGTCTAACCGACGTAAAATAATTGCTGCTGTGTTTCGTCAAGTGAGATATCCGGAGCCCTAAATCCCCACCCTTTCCCAATCCTTCCCAAATTCAAACTATCACATTTATAATATTAGTAAGATGAATGATAGATTTTAACGTTGCTAATAAAAAAAAACCTATGGATCGTTCGGTATTTCCGATTATATTCCCACAAACATCGCGGTATGGAATTTTCTAAGAACTATTTAGAGACGGGTCGGTGTCTATCACAATAGAATATTTATTCTACATCTACACTAATATTATAAAGAGGAAAGATATATACTTTTGTATGTAACAAATAAACTTAAAAACTACTGGACCGATTTGAAAAATTCTTTCAGCATTAGAATCCTACATTATCCCTGATGAACATAGGCTACTTTTATCCCGGGAAAAGCAGATCACGCAGGCGGAGCCGCGACAAAAAGCTAGTGCTTAATAAAATTTATATCCTACTGCTTGGCACGGGTCTTCTCTACTAATAAGACAGGTTAGGCCTTAGTCCACCACGCTGGACTCATGCGGATTGGTAGACTTTAAGTACCTTCGAAAATCTTATGGAGAATTTTCAGGTATGCAGGTTTCCTGACAATGTTTCCTTCACCAGTAAAGCAAGCGTAAATATGTTACTTATATTAGTACGGACTTCTGAGACGCAATTCGCTGTTCAAAAATAGCCACAATAGCTTGCACCTCTAAAGCCAGCTAGATAAATGGAAATAGAACGGAACTTTGCGGAAACCATTAAAAATATTTTACTACCGTTTTAATGTTGCTAGAAATATTATTGCTTTCATAAATACGACTATAAGCGGTCATGCCAAATTAACTGAAATAAACACGAAGGAATGTAGCCAATATTCGAAAATATGTACTTGGGTGACTTTATCCCATCCTCGCCTTTCTTAGAACAAGGTCCTTTGCGGGTGGGAGGATACTTGTATCCGACCGGATAGCGACCACCGTACACTGGTGCTCAAACTTGCCATAGTGGCTTATGGTTATGTGCTTGTGGTTATGTTGGCTTGAAGGTCATTGAAGCTGGTGAAATTACTGGATATTATAAATATAACCTCTTACGTTTCGGGGTGACGAGCGCAGTCCCAATCCAATTTAAAGTGTTAAATGGTGTTACGCTTATCTGCAGGCACTTACCATGTTTATACATAAATTATAAATGGGTAATGGTAAGGTGGTACACCTTACACCTGCCTATAAATACTTTCTTTCTTTCTTTCTATCAAGCGAGCAGCCTGCTCGTCATGCAAGCGGATAAAAAAACCTCGATAAAAACGACTTGATAATCATTACACGATGTTATTTCGATACAATATGACATTATAAAACCACAACACAGATGTGTCGCCACATACTGTGGCAGCCTCAGCAGGGGTCCACGTTTTGCTTAATTGGTAATAAACTACTGATAATTTGACGGTCATTCGATATTAGGAAAGACAGGTCAAGTGTGAGTTGGAAGCAGTAGTATACAATATGTTACATAATGGTGTAATCATAATAAATTAATACACCCAACAGTCACACACATAGTCCTGACCCACCACAGCAAGATATGAGTCTTGTGTCGGGTGTCAGGAACTACTAGAGACTTTCGATCTCACAACACCCAGACTACGAAACAAATATTTGTGGATCACACAAACATTTGTCTCAGTGCGGGGAACGAACCCGCGGCCTCTCGCTTTACCGTCTACTCGCCTTCTACGCCACGGAGGCTGTCAAATATTATTTATGTAACCTTATACTATTTTTATGTATGTATTATCTTTTTATCTTTTAGCGTTGGACGTCCACCTACAAGATGGACAGACGACCTTATAAAGGTCGCAGGAAGTCGCTGGATGCAGGCCGATTCCAACAGCTCGGTCTGGAAATCTTTGGGGAAGGCCTATGTTCATTAGTGGACGTCTTGTGGCTGATGATGATGATCATCTTTTTATCTCCTAACATAGTCTTTATTTTCGTGCATACTTTTTTCTATCTTAGGTTGACTGTTAGAGAATGCCTCCGGCATTAATTCCGCCTATACATTTATGAATGAATTGTGTAAAATAAATAAAAATAGTTAATTTTCATTCATGAATCTTTACTCTATGATAAGTTCTGCATAACCACTGACCCCTAATGCCATAGTAACATTGTTTATTCAATTAATCTCATAATTTATTTAATTTTTATTGCTATTTTGAATGTTAGATTGATATTTAATTAGGACTATGTTTGGTTTATTTCGATGATGCATTCGTGAGACGATACCAAGAGACACGAGTGGGATTGAATTAACATCGAATTATAGATATTTGTCTCATAAATAGGTTAATAAATTTATTAGATTGGAATACAGTTTAGGATTAACATTTAAAAACGTTTGATATCTCATTTTTGTTTTATGGAATTTATAGGTTTTTTTTCAGTAAAAATTAATGTTGATCGACAGAGCTTTGCCCCACTTTTAACCACAAAAAATTATATAAATAAACTTGGGAAGTAAAACATCAACTACAAATTTATCGTAATCGGTCGAGCCGTTTCCGAGAATCTAGTTGAAAACAAAAAAGAGTAAATGCAAATTATTACATTTTACAGAAAATATAATAGTTTTAGCAATATGTTAGTGTTTTTTTTATTTATATCATCATGGTTGTATAATTAATGTTCCGCGTACGTGAATAATATAACATTTTTTAAGTACCTCATTGTGGTTTGTATAAAAAAAGATGTTTTTGATTTGATGAGCAAAGTGCCATACCTGCTACCATGATCAGAAACAACACCACACAGAACTTTGAATTACAAAGCACTGCATGGCATTGAACTGCGCTCGTTACCCCGAAACATAATATGTTAAGTCTCATAATGCCCAGTAATTTCACTGGCTTCAATGTCCTTCAAACCGTAACACAACAGTGCTAACACACTGTTGTTTGAGGCCAGAAATAGTCAAAGCGGTGGTACCAACCCAGACGGCGTCTCGCATACGAGGGACCTACCACCTTGTAAATGCACCTGTTTGTTATGCGATACATACGTACTCACGCCTTTAATCACCAAAGGGGTAGGCAGAGGTGTGACTGGCACACCCACATTTCATCGAGCTAATTTCCGTCCCATGATGTGATAGGGGGCGAGCCTATCGCCATACAATACAATTCCAGACTCCAGACTGATACTGAACATTTCGTGATAGTAAAACCCAATATCACTTTTACCCGACCCGGGGATCGAACCAGATGCCCAGCACGGTGGTCGTACCGCGTACGCAATAAACCAACGCTACCAAGGTAGCTAACGTTCTATTATTTAATCTTAATTCATATCTTCGTATATTTCGGCAGAAAACATTATCCTTGGCAGTTAAGACGATTAGTTTTGGTGCGTAATCTTCCTCGAATCAGGTTAACTGCACAGTTAACTAAAACTACACTACTCATAAGCAGTAACTGTTATTACAAGATTTAAATAACGGTCTGTTTGTTTTGAAAACAGATAATAAATCTACCGCTTAGTAAACAAAGCGAACGAATTGATGTAACAAGTGGCTTATAACATAAACTAATGTAAATTAAAGTTATTGTACAAGGTGGTAGGTGCCTCGTATGCGAGAGGCCGTCTGGGTTGGTACCATTGCTGTGTCTATTTCTACCGCCAAGCAATAGTGTGCAAGCACTGTTGTGTTTCGGTTTGAAGGACATCAAAGCCAGTGAAATTACTTGGCATTTTAGACTTAACATCTTATGTCTCGGGGTGACGAGCGCAGTTCAGTGCCATGCAGTGCTTTGTAATTCAAAATTCTGTGTTGTGTTGCTTCTGTTTATGGGCAGGCGTGGCGCTTACCATCAGGCGAGCGCCTTGTTCGTCTCGTCATTCAATCAAATAAAAAAAAAACATGTAAAGCACCACGGCTGTCATTAAGTGGATCCTATCACGCGAGCTGTTAAACTTGATTCAAATAATAGGTATGGCAAAAACGCCGGAAAGCACGGAAATTCTTTCTAGTCTCCACAAGATCCATATAGTATACAACTCCAGATGTTATTTGCATACTGTCTAACATAATGTTGCGCTCATGTTAACAGAGACTACACTCCCAAATATGATACGTTCCCTGGTTGTATGTAACATATTCAACAGTAACAGTTTAATTTAATGACATATACGAGTAATAGGGTATTTGACTACATCTGGTACCATTTTATACCGACTCGACCGGGTCGTCACCACTGTTTCGCAAAAAACCGACGTAAAGTAGTTTTATTTCGCTTTTATATGAAAATAGATATAGAATAAATGAAATTGTATATTTTTATTGACTATGCATTTTAGATTCAAGGCAAGTTTTGTGCGCACTTGACCTTTGGTGCAACTCAGAAACAGGTATTGATATGTCTATTTTAGTCAGTTAATTCATTCCTTTAAAGATTGGTAATTGTTAATCAATCGGTTATAGAGTTGTGTTTTTTTAATTTTTTCTATCCTGGCTCGGCAAAGTGATTACGCTACACCTGATGGTAAGTGTAGCGCAATCTAAGAATAGTGTCGACCAACGATGAACAATGTGTCCATCGTAGGTCGGCAAGATCATGCCGGCCTGCCAAAGGGCCAAGGGAAAGGGAAGGAAAAAGGGTTGGGAAAAGGGTTAGGATCAGGGGGCAATCCCCCTGGGGAGAACCGGATATACACTGGCTGACCCTGGAACGCGACCCTCACAAGGTGCGCCACTATGGCCGGTTTTAGCACCAGTGTACGGTGGTCGCTATCCGGTCCGATACAAGTATCCTCCCACCAGCAGAAATATTTGGGGAAATCGCAGCATAATATTGGTAAAAAAGTCGTAACAAAATAAAATTACCCATAGGAAGTGACAAGCACACAAAATTATACAAAACTTTATGCTCTTATACATGTTTTATTTTTATATTTAGACAGCAAAGATATAAAAAAGAACGAAGTGTTGTTTATAGGATTTTAGTGTAATGTGTAGACCAAAACACGCGCAAGAGGCGCGATTTAATCTTCTTTTTTTATTATGGCTTCGCTTTATTATGCATTTCGCCAATGACATGTATAATTTATTCTCAAGCCTTTACAAGAATGATGAAATATCGGTGTGGACGTTTTCAAGGTCTTGTTGGAGTTATGGTGTGAATTCCTTCCAGTACGATTCTTAATTCACTTATTTCAATGTTTCCATATACTGTTTATCACCATCAATGTTTCTTGCACAATCCTACACCCCTTTTATAGAACAAACACAACTTTAAACTAGTTTTTGGAATAAATTAAAATAAACGATAAACCGCACAGTCAAAATTCCCGCCATAACTCCCATAGTAATTCGCTAAACCCGTCCGCTAAATCTTAAATTTAAATTTGGAACTAACTTTTTTACACGCTACGACTATTTATTAACATGCCAGTAATTTATTAAATTATAAATAAAACCTTTTTTGTGCTTTAATTCCTATTACAGACAGGGACCCCCAATTTTTTTGCAAATACAATGATTAATATGTTTAAACAAATTCTTTATAATTAAAATGTTTACTTTTTTCTTTTTACTCATTAGAAATGCCTTTATTTGATTCAAATACTTTGCACAAAGGAAAAGGGCTTCGCAAAAATCTATTGTTTTTAGTCTCGCTTTGATTAAGTGTGCCTAGACCAATGAGGTGATTTAAAAATGTCCAATACAATGACATATCAGAAGAGGAACCTAATCTTATCGATCGAACATAAATTAACATTTTTAATATGTGTATACAAAACTATTCAAATTGGTCTCCGTTTATTAATTGACACCCGGTACATGTTTCATGAATATTTATCGGTTGTTAACAAATTCGTGTATAACAATATTTAAACATCTACACTTGCTAAATATTTAGTTTGTCTGTCTCTATATTTTTTGTTTGATTAAATGACGAGACGAGCAAGACTCGCCTGATGGTAAGCGCCACGTCTGCCCATAAACAGAAGCACACATAACTTGCATGGCACTGAACTTCGCTCGTCACCCCGAGACATAAGATGTTAAGTCTCATAATGCCCAGTAATTTCACTGGCTTCAATGTCCTTCAACCGAAACACAACAGTGCTTTCACACTGTTGCTTGTTTCTCTGACAAAGCGGTGGTACCAAGCCAGACGGCCTCTCGCGTACGAGGGACCTACCACCTTGTTTAGTATTATCCTGTCTGTCTACTAGTCGCGCGTCGCGGTCTCTTCTCTTGGTCGCGTACCTCAAAACATGCATTTAGCCGAATAAATGACAAAAACATAATAATTATTTCTTATGTTTACACGAATATTACTAATTGAGATAAAACTAATTTAAACGCATTTTATCGCGGATAAAATCCGTTTAAATTAGTTTTATTCAAATGAAAATCATAATATTTAGAAACGCCGTCGCGGGCGGCATATATGTTATGGATTTAAATATAAACGACATATTTGGACATATTTTATTAAGCAAAAGTGCATAATATTGTTTATTTTACGCTATAAATTGTCTTTAACACGTCTAAAGGTTATAGACCTCGAGTAGGTAAAGAAATAAAATTATCGTAGTCTAGCTTCACCCATATTTTAATTCATATTTATGATCATCATCTGGTCTACTGACAGAGTACTACGCTAAGATATTGGTGAAGTTCTGGGTTAATGTTTGGCAGCCTCCGTGGCACAGCGGGCGAGTAGCCGGCTGTGAAGCGAGAGGCCGCGGGTTCGATCCCCGCACCAAGACAAACATTTGTGTGATCCACAAATATTTGTCTCGGGGTCTGGGTGTTCTGAGACCGAAAGTCTCTCGTAGTTCCTGATACCTACGACACAAGACTCGTATCTTACTGTGGGGTCAGGACTATGTAGGTGACTGTTGGGTGTATTTATTTATTTATTTATGTCCCAGCTTGAGCAATTTCAATATATGTTTTTGATTTAAATGGTGATGAATTGGTTGGTATCGGCATTTGTGTCCGACAGCCTCGCCACCAGTCATATTATGGGATAAATATAAATTTGCCAACCGAGTGCATCTGGCACTAAATCCTAGCCAATATTTAACCGACGAAAAAAGTGCAGGAGATTCTCAATTCGACGCGTTTTTCTTTTGTGTGTATAATGCCATAACACTTATTTTTTTTTAACAAAAAAAATACTGTGGTATCATTGATTATATTTTTTATTTTATTTGATTGAATGACGAGACGATTAAGTCGCTCGCCTGCTAAGCGCCACGCCTGCCCACAAAGCTTTGAATTACAAAGCACTGCATGGCACTGAACTGCGCTCGTCACCCCGAGACATAAGATGTAAAGTCTACATAAACGGGCAAACCATCGTAAATGTATTTAAAAAAAAACAACGGGTTGCACTCCGGGAGTGCCGGCAGAAGTAGAAACTTGAACATTAATGTTGTGCATTTTTGAATATTTTGGAATGGTTAGGGAATAATTTGGCGCGAATTGCTTTATTTATCAGTATAAAAGTACTATCATTTATGTGGTTAACACGTTCACTGCGGCGGCGCTAGATTAAAACTTACTTCCAGTGCTGTACACGTCACATACTTCCCGTATCAAGAATGCCTGATATGCGATACGACGTCTATTTTCCCGTACGTAGTCCTGACCTCAACCCTTCACAGAGACATGGAAAGGCCATTTTTGCTTGTACGAATACTTGAAAAAATCACCTCCGCACGGAGTGGAAAACTAGGATAACTAGCTGCCGCACAGAGCAGAACTCAATTACAACCAAATACTTCCCGTAACGCAGTGAACGTGTTAATACAATATTCATTTATTGCGCTATCGTACACAAAAATGACAATTAATATTACATACAAAATTCAACACTTCAGAACTATTACAATTACTCTCCCTACGTCTTACCAATTTTCGATCAGGTCACGTGTCCTGACGCGAGTTTAACATTTTATACCCATCCCAAGAAAAGTGCTCAACGCCGCTAAAGAAGTTTTCACTTTAAAAACCGAAACAGACTGGCTCATACAACATACAGTAAAAGTTACTTCCTATAAGGTTCATGGCAAGCACGGTGAGTCATAAAAAATATATTTAACTAGATTTGATACGTGGTAAACGCTGTAAGGCGCAATTTTCAACGCTGTTTTATTGTTACAAAAAAGCTTTTAATTGCCACTTCACGCATGTCCAAGACATGCCTTTTAATGACTTGAATAAAACTATAATCGACTGCCTCGGTGGCACAGTAATGCGTACGCTGAGCTGTGTTGAGGTCTCGGGTTCGATTCCTGGGTCGGATAAAAGTGTTTTTTTTTATGCACGGCATAGTGACTGCACTACACCTGACAAGTGGAGGGTTGGATAAAAGTGATATTTTTTTAACTAACTACACTACACCTGACCCCGGGTCCAAGTCCAAAAAAAAACACACACAGTAATACAAAGATGTACCCCTACACCCGCCCCAACCAAGCATTAAATCATGTCGCAAGCACCTCGGGAGCACCGGATATACACTGGCTGATCACATTGATCATATTGATGGACAAAATCCCTAAAAAATATTAAAAAAAAAATTAATGAAATAACCGATAGATTTGACAGCCGCCGTGGCGCAGTGGGCGAGTGCGAGAGTGAGCGAAACGCAGCAGCAAACCGCTACTTTACGTCGGTTTTTTGTGAGACAGTGGTAACGACCCGGTTGACCCGGCCCATTCATACTGTAGACAAAACTGTCTACAGCGTGGCTCTACCCCTCATACGTCTAGACAGTTTCTTCTTTTTGTTGTTCTTGTAAATTCTTATAACTCGTAAATTGCAAGTATTCATATGCGATGGTGTAATGTGTAATATTTTTTAAAGTGAAACTTCTTTAGCATCGTTGTGATTTGAAACTCGATGAAACGAAAATGCGTCATAACAAAGACAAACATATAATAGGATTTAGCCTGCGTGAGAATGAGATAGATTACAAATATGCTCTCACGTGTCTTTGCGCCTGGGTACAACGAAGCCTTCGGTAAATGTGTCATAAACAACGTGGTGTATTATTATTATTCACGTATTTTATTTTTATTGCATTTGCGTATTAAAATTCTTTGGTTTAATAATTTATTTTAATACTCTGCAGTTTCACTACTGCCGTGTGTCAATTGCACACACACATTTTTTTCTTTTAATGTATTGGAATCATAAGCGACTTGATAATGTAATGAGATTCTCCTTGATATGTTACATCCAGAGTTTATCCAAACAAAACCATTATCGATATCTCTGATACCAATTTGTACAATCGTTTCCCATAAATTAATTCTTGTATGAGACTAGTAAGCCTAGTTCAGTTGATTAGTTTTATCTGAATTGCTTGTCGAGCAAGTTTTATGAATGCAAGGGGAAACACGGGCTTATTAATAACCGACTAAAAAATGCAGGAGGTTCCTCGTTATATTTGTTCTTTTTTTATTTGATTGAATGAAGAGACGAGTAAGGTGCTCGTTCTAATAGTAAGCGCAACGCCTTCTCTTATGGGCAGAAGCAACACCACACAGAACTTTGAATTACAAAGCACTGCATGGCAATGAACTTCATCCCGGGACATAAGATGTTAAGTGTCATAATGCCCATTAATTTCACTGGATTCACTGTCCTCCAAACCTAATAAACACAACATTGCTTACACACTATTGCTTGTACTCTCTTAGTAAGGCATTTTTGGGGCTATTTTAATAGAACTTACAGAAAGTGTAATCAAACTTTCTGCAATCAAATTCGTATATGAACATAAATATAAGCTAAACTTATCCATGAAGGAGTAAGCAGAGGTGCAACTAGTTTTACGTTCATACGCTGAGCTTATTTCCATCCCATGATGTAATAGGAGGGGAGCCTATTCCAATCCCGGGCAATCCATGAGTGTTTTTTTTAGAAAACTCAAACACAAATTATGATTGCCCAACCTGGGAATTGAAGCCAGGATCTCATACTTCTCAGGCTTAATACGCCAACACCAGAGCAACGGAGTCATAAATACTTAACCTAAGTAATTCACAAAAATAGATCAGTTTATTTACATTGTACGCAAGTGTAATTGAAAAATACTTTACCGTCTCTACCAGTTTAAAGGCAATTATTAATTAATGTCAAAGATGTAAATTACAATTTCGGTAAATCTACACTCTACACTAATATTACAAAGAGGAAAGATTTGTATTTTTATATGTAACGAATAAACTTAAAAACTACTGGACCGATTTGAAAAATTCTTTCACTATTAGAATCCTACATTATCCCTGGTGAACATAGGCTACTTTTTATTCCGGAAAAGGGAGATCACGCGGACGGAGCAAAGGAAAAGCTATTTGGTAATAAATTGAATAATAATATACTATTTTAAAACATTGTTTCATTCATAATTACGTAGTAATAATTTTTACATGTATAATATTGCAAAAAAAAAACGTAGAGCATAAAACTAGTCACAAAATAACGAGAATTTTTATTTTTTTAACGAAACCGCAAACCATATAAGTATGTTCACCATAACTTTTTTTTATTAATGGTAAGGTTGTTATGAAATACTACAGTTAGAAATAAATCTTATCAGAACACGTTACGTGAATTACATATAAATGGACTTACAAAATATTAAACATATTTCGGAACACACTTACGTTTAAATTGACAAAAAATAATTGACAGAAAGCATTACCGTGCGGGCACTTTAGCCTTTGGGCAATTTGGCCAAAGATAAAAAAAACACTTACCACTAATAAGATACTAATTAGAATTACTAACAGTTCTAATTTTAAATAAATTTCAATTGCTCTATCAATTTGCTGTTGAAGAAAAAAAAAATATAAATGGAATCAGCGAATTTTTACGCAAAAGAATAATGTGATTAATCTTACAAACCTTTCCCATAACAAAATATAATAAACCAGAAACCACTACACACAACACTAGTTTCACGTGAGAATGATCGAGCGAGCGTTCGCGACGGAGCGACGCGTGTGACCTGCACGCCGTCTCAGCATCCACTGACTGACACACACTGACCACGCTGGTCCATTCATTCACGCATACTAGCTGTGCCTGTGACTTCTTTGGGATACATTTAGATAAAGCTAGGAAAATACTTGAATACTTTTTGTGAGTGGTAGAGCCATACTGCAGACAGTTTTGTCTACAGCACGATTCAGCTTGACCAGTTCGCTACCACTGTTTCACAGAAAACCCACGTAAAGTAGCGGCTTGCTGATACGTTTTGTACGGTGAGTGAGATATCCAAATTTCCCTCCCCTTCCCAATCCCATATTTATCCCTTTCCTTTAAGGTTGGTAACGCGCCCCTGATTCTCGGATATTGTGGACGTACATGAGCTGTGGAGATTACCGGACGGCCTCTCGCATACGAAGGACCAAACAAAAACCTAATATAGCTCTCTAGTTTGAGCTCTACTATTGACTTTACAAAAAAATGCCTAATAATATAATAAATACTATAAAAAAAAATTAAACTAATATTAATGATAGATTTAAAAATAATGGTCTTTGATCGTTATAAAGCAAAAAATAAAAGTCTTTTTTATTTTATTTATTGACTCTACATTAATAATATGGCCAATAAACATACAGATTTCCAACACAAGTAAGCTATTAAGCTCATACAAGTCGATAGCATGACAAGCCACTTATTATAGAAGGTTGCGCGATCGAAAGAGCATTTTTAACGCACTTATACCCTTTTCTAGAGTTGTTTTAATGATTCTGATACGAAAGTACGTGTCTAGTTGTGAAGCCTATCTGATTTTATATTATATTTAGTTTTATTAACAAGACTAGAAGTAAACCTACACTAAAGCATGTAATTTCAAAAGTTAGGCAGAGGTGGGACCGGTATACCCACATTACCATGAGGCGATTTTTGAAATCGAGAGATTCAGGAGCTTTTACAAGGTGGTAGGTCCCTCGTATGCGAGAGGCCGTCTGGGTTGGTACCACCGCAGCATCTATTTCTGCCGCCAAGCAATAGTATGTAAGCACTGCTGTGTTTCGGTTTGAAGGACATTGAAGCCAGTGAAATTACCAGACATTATGATACTGAGCATATAGAGTCACTGTATACGTTAGAATGATGTCATAATGACCAAAATGGTACGGGCTGCAACGTCATAAACTGCAGTGTGTTTTATGGCTTTGCTATTAGGGAGTGGTACCATTGCCAAAGTTTATAATGAAGAGTTCAACAAACTGTGGGTGCAGTTGTGCGTCTGCCTACCAAGGTAGAGTCGTGGGCTTATATTTTGTAAACATCTGCCAAAAAAGAGACTGTAATAATTTTGACCTTGTATGTGTAGTGCCTAAATGAGTTGATCGGTTTTGAAATGGTTTCTATTTAATTTAAAGATTGCTATTTTATTAGCAATAAAAAGCACGTACTGGCAAGCGCAGCGTTGGACGTCCGCCTACAAGGTGGACAGACGACCTGATAAAGGTCGCAGGAAGTTGCTGGATGCATGACGCTTCCAACAGGTCGGCCTGGAAATCTTTGGGGAAGGCCTATGTTCAGCAGTGGACGTCCTGTGGTTGATGATGATGATGATTAATTTTGAATTCATGCTACGACAAAGTCGTCTGCAGCTACTGACTCCTTCATAAATATTATCAGGTATATTGTGTTTGGGTTCATTGAATTCCAGCCGTAGTTGGGCCTGACGGTCGTAAGTTAGCAAGCCGCGCCGGCTTCGAACGGGTAAAAATTTTTGTTACATCACATTACAAATCTTTGAATTTTTCGGCTTTATAATATGTATGTATTATACATATAAACCTTCATCATGAATCACTCTATTTATTGCTGAAAACTTAAAATACGTTGAATAATCTAAAAGATCTAAGCGAACAGACAGCGGAAGCGACTTCATTTTATTTTATGTAAAGATATACGTATCTGAAGTTCTTTTGTGAATATCCTACAGCCTACTATCCTACTTCCTACTAATCCTACTAATATTATAAACGCTAAAGTTTGTAAGTATGGATGAATGTTTGTTACTCTTTCACGTAAAAACTACTTAATGGATTTTAATGAAACTTTACAATAATGTAGCTTATACATCAGAATGAGATATAGGCTACTTTTTATCCCGGAAAAGGCAGATCACGCGGGCGGAGCCGCGAGCAAAAGCTAGTGTAAAATAATATATTCGTATGTCGTAGCTTATTTCACAAATATTCGAGAGCTATCAAAGTCGTGCTCCGGCAGTTGAGTGTAGAGTACTGTTGTATTGGAGAGGATGGATTTTGCACAACGCACTATGGAATAATATCTTCATTAATTTTGCGAGGCTTAACATGAAAATGGCGTAGTATATTGTAAATTAATTTATAGTCTTTTACTTATAATAAACAAGAATGCTTGTTTGTTCAAGTATATTTAGTCTGTGGTTTAATATATTGCTTTGTGACATATTTTTTTTATTTCACCCAACAGTCACATACATAGTCCTAACCTCACAGTAAGATACAAGTCTTGTGTCATGGGTATCAGGAACTACGAGAGACTTTTGGTCTCACAACACCCAGACCCTGAAATAAATATTTATGGATCACACAAACATTTGTCTTGGTGCGGGTATCGAACCCGCGGCCTCTCGCTTCACAGCCAGCTACTTACCCGCTACGCCACGGAGGCTGTCAATTACGTTATTGTATGATATCTTTCTTTTTGCCTGGCATTATCCCTGTTTACTCAGGCACCTTTACTTCGCCCGATGTACAGAAACTTTTATAATAAGACCACCAATGGCTCTTGTGTTTCGTTTAATACATCAAGTCAACTATTTCGGCCGTCTGCGGGATCTCCGGTATGCTCTAGTACAGGCATTTGCGACCAACATATGAAGTTAAATAAAAATGTAACAAAACCGCCATAAGCGTCATTCCTGAAGTTATTATTATATGGAATATAAAAAATATTTTTTTTAAACTAACATCTGAGTTTTTGATGCTTCTTCTCAGAGCAGTGAGCATTTCCGAAATAACGTGCAGTCGCTCTATGTATGTAATTGTTAAGATAAATGATATGTAAAAATTCCCGTGGTTGCTTATTTACAGCAAGGATTCCGATCAAACCCATTATTTACGCTAAACTTATAACTGTAGAGTCACTCTATGTATATAATTGGTAAAATAATTGACATGTAAAAATTGCCGTGGTCGCTTATTTACAGCAAGGATTCCGAACAAACCCATAACTTACGCTAAACTTATAACAGTAGAGTCACTCTATGTATATAATTGTTAAGATAATTGTCATGTAAAAATTCCCGTGGTAGCTTATTTACAACAAGGATTCCGAGCAAACCCATAAGACTTCTGAGTGGTTTATCGCTCGCGTTTAATTAGGACCGAAGCATTTTCAACGCAGGCTTAACGTGTTTTTCTAAACTGTGTGAGCATGTATAAATTTTACTGCGAAAATTATCGTAAAATCGCCGTCGATCTCTTCCCCAATTACACACTAATAAAATATTGCTATAAATATTTTAAACACGGCCAGTTTTAATTGCAGACGTATTATTAGTCATAAATAATACGTCTGCAATTAAAACTGGTCGTATTTAAAATACAAATATATAAAAATACAAAATTATGATCATTGAATGAACTCGTTATATATAAAACTAGCTTTTGCTCGCGGCTCCGCCCACGTGATCAAACAAACAAACAAACGATCAAACTCTACATTTTTATAATATTAGTATAGATTTGGGTAGCTTAGCAACGGAAGCCTTCAAATAATATTATCTGGGTAGCTTAGCAACGGAAGCCTTCAAACATGAATAATTTTCCCCGTTTTTGCAACATTTTTCACTGATGCTTCGCTTGTAATGGTCGCAGCGTAATGTTATATATCCTAAAGCCTTCCTCGAGAAATGGACTATCCAACACAAAAAGATTTTTTCAATTCGAACCAGTAGTTCCTGAGATTAGCGCGTTCAAACAAACAAACAAACAAACAATCAAACTCTACAGCTTTATTATTAGTATAGATAAAATATAATTTATGTAAGGAAAATATAATTTATGACTCCGTAATTTTATCACATAAATAAGTATAGAATGCTTCCAGAAGTAAAACTTCATACTAAGACATAAGAAAAAAACTTATTCTGCAACTTATGCACACATCTATGTAAGTTACTTCTGCTTCTATGATGGATACTTGAAATCAAACAATTTTGTATACGAAAATAATTGTAATACAATTTTAAGTAATAGAGTTTAAAGTTTAATATTTTCATACTACATATTATAATTAAAGCTCTAAAAAATAAAGCTGTAAATTATTAATGTAAAGACACAAAAATATTTTCTTAAACTGTATCGTTCGAAATTTTTATGAACTCAATTTAAATTTTATATGTAATAAATATGTGTATGTAATCAAAATGGTCACGGTGTAATTTTAAAAGTAAATGTGGAATTAACTTGTAATTTATGCGAAGCTTTGGAGCGTTAGTGTGAGCGCGTTGATGTCTTTTATATGGGAACTGGTTCCGTCCAGTAAACGTACATCTCACTTAAGTTAATAAGTTATGATTAAATGATATTACTATTGTATCGGTAAGTAAAGGTTTTAAGTTATGGTGGTGGCTTTTATGCTTCGGGCATCTTTTATTAAAGAACGATAATAAAAAAATGTATTATCTTCTTCGCTTATCGTCAGCGTGCGAATTTAGGTAATAATAATATAATACTAGCCCTGTATTATACATGTCCCACTGCTAGGCACGGGCCTCCTCTATTGAATGAGAGGGGTTAGGCCTTAGTTCACCACGCTGGCCTAATGTGGGTTGGCAGACTTCACATACCTTCGAAAAACCTTATCGAGTTCTCAGGTGTGCAGGACGATTGCTCTACATTATCAAAATTTTTGTTGCAGATTGCTACAATATTATTATGGTGATATTTGCAAAACATAGAAAAATGTACTCCATCTACATCTACACTAATAATATAAAGAGGAAAGATTTGTATTTTTGTATGTAACGAATTAACTTAAAAACTACTGGACCGATTCGAAAAATTCGTTCGCCGTTTGAAAGCTAGGAAAAAAAAGGAAAATATTAATTACTAGAATTGATACTGGCGTGATGGAATGTATATTTCCTACGTAGTATGCATGTTTATACTTGCTTTGTTTGTGGTAGAGCCGCTCTGTAGGTACATTTTCTGGAGCACGCATGAACCGGCTTCATTAGTGGTTCAAACCGAAACACAACAGTGTTTACACACTGTTGCTTAGCGGCTGAAATAAATAAAACCAACCCAGACGGCCACTCGCATACGAGGGACCTACCACTTAGTAGATTTTTTTTATAGCATAGGCCAGCAAACGAGCAAGTGGGTCACCTGATGCTAAGTGATCACCACCGTCCATGAACGCAAACCACCAGAAGATCATGGACGCATTGCCGACCTTAAAGAAAAGGGATAATTAGGGATTGGGAATAGGGGATTTGGGCTTCCGGTTATCTCACTCACCGTACGAAACGCAGCAGCAAGCCGCGTTTACGTCGGGTTCTGTGAGACAGTGGTAACGACCCGGTCGAGCCAGCCCGTTCATGCTGTACACAAAACTGTCTACAGCGTGGCTCTACCACTCAGATTATACCACCGTTCATGATTCATCTACGGCTTATTGTCTGGTGATTTGACCAGCTTCCAGGGAGAGTATGTCACAGTGTACCACTATCGTTAAGCAATGACATCGACACCGACCGCGGCTCCGTGACAGCCGCAGACCGCAGCTTTCCCTAATCTGGGCGTAGCGTTAGTAACATAGTGATCATTTTTGCTAATACATTTTTTATCAAAGCAAGGCAACGTGACTATATACACCTGATGATAAGCGCAGTGCAGTTAAAAAATACTAGTGACTAATACAGGATTATGAAGTAATTTAATCTTTTTATTTGATTGAACGACAAGACGAGCAAGGCTCTCGTCTGATGGTAAGCGCCAAACCTGCCCATAAACAAAAGCAACACCACACAAAACTTGGAATTACAAAGCACTGCATGGCACTGACCTACGATCGTCACCCCGAAATATAATATGTTAAGTCTCATAATTCTCAGTAATTTCACTGGCTTCAATGTCCGTTAAACCGAAACACAACAGTGCTTACAGACTGTTGCTTGGCGGAAAAAATAGATAAAGCGGTGGTACCGACCCAGACGGCCTCTTGCATACGAGGGATAAATTCAATCTTATTGACACAAAGTTGTATAAAATTATATGTCCGGAATTTATCTTTGTTTATGCGGACGCTACCTAATCACACGTGACACGTGGTAGAGACGTAACTTGATCTGGTGCCGCTCCGTTCACTATGTCTTCGTCACCGTCCGGAGCCTTTGTCTATGGACCGAATATACATTATTTACTTAACACAACGTATATACGCAACTGTTTATTCGATGGCCTAGGCAACCAAGACAACTAGGTGCCACTCTACTGCACTAGGTACATCTGTAGTTCAACAAGATTATTTTACGGTTAAAGACATTTATTTCTCAATTTATGTTTTTAGTCATATGATGTGATTGATGGGTATCTCGTGTGTGATGTCTCGAGTTGAAAACTGAAACGCAATATGTGATTGCCCGACCAGGGATTTAAACCCTGAACTTCACCGATTTCTCACCATTTTTTCTTATCAGCCTAAATAGTGCAATGAGCAGATCATTCACCGATGACAAGCGCCACGACTCATAAACAGACACACACAGACCTTTGAATTACAACAGCCAGTGTATATCCGGTTCTCCCGTAGTGCTTGCGACATGACTTGATCGCTTATAGGGGAGGGTATAGGGGTACATCCTTGTATCCTTGTGCCTGTATCGGTGATCCGCCTGTCCTATCGCAAGTCCCTCGAATTGCTTCTTCCTTCTTCGGAGTATGAAGAAGCATTTACAGGACGGCACGACTCTGGTGACCACCGACAAACCCATTTGTTTATTGGTGGTCGTTGGTTTTTTGCATTGCATTGCACTCACCATCAGGTGTAGTACAGTCACTTTGCCGTGTACGGGTAATAAAAAAGGTCCAAAAATGCGTCCATGATAAGTGCTCCTGAGCGGTGGAGATCACTTACCAAAACCCACTTGCCATTTACTCTGCTATAAAAACAAAGACATATAAGAGCCCCGAGGAACATTTAAAGTGACAAATAGGCCTCCACAGACCGTGGGGTCGTTTGTGTGGTTAAACAGACAGACAGAAATGGCACTATAATGAGCCCTTAATGAGGTGTAGAGAGTGGTGCGGCCGGGCAGACATCGCCGCGGGCGAGCGTGCAGTCGGCGCCGGTTACCTCGTTATTGTGTCAACCACACCTTACTAACTTTAACACTCATTTGTCTGTTCAGTACGTACTTAATAGAAAGTTGTGTTTTTTTATTTGATTGAATCACGAGAAAAGCAAGGCGCTCGCCTGATGGTAAGCGCCACGCCTGCCCATAAACAGAAGCAACACCACACAGAACTTTGAATTACAAAGCACTGCATGCCACTGAACTGCGCTCTTCACCCCGAGACATAAGATGTTAATCATAATGCCCAGTAATTTCACTGGCTTCGATATCCTTCAAATTGAAATATAACAGTGCTTACACACTGTTGCTTATCGGCAGAAATAGACAAAGCGGTGGTACCGACCCAGACGGCCTCTCGTATACGAGGGACCTACCACCCAACTATCAATCAATAAAAAAGTCAATCCAGGAATTCCTGTACATTATACTCGCACAATTCTGGAAAATCAATGTCTGGACTTTAAAAAAGGCCATAACCCATGAGTTTGGCATTTCTTCTCATGGCTAGCCACGAAATGCCGATAGAAGATGACTATATAAATAAATGTAATCTTGAATTTGAATGTTGAAAACATTTAAAAGTTAAATATAATAATGATGTCTTGTTGCGTACTTCAATGTATTATAGAGTAATAAAGGACGTTATTAACACAGTGACATTTGTGGTATGAGAATGTATGTGCGAGGATTGACAGGCGCTGGCGGGGACGGGACAATTCATTTTGTCATTCTGTAATAGTTTGATCAGTTAATTTCTCACAATCAACCCAATACTCGAGTTTTATGAGAATTCAATTGTTCCACAGGGTAAAAGCTACGCTTTATAATGCTATTGCGCATCCAGAGTCTGGCATGATAGAAATAGGTAGAGAGGTTTTAATTGATAGAGCCATGTTGTAGACAGTTTTGACTACAGTGTAAATGGGCCGACTCGACCGGGTTGTTACCACTGTTTCATAGAAAACCGACGTATAATAACTTGTTGTGGTGTTTCGTATGGTGAGTGACAGATCCGTAGACCCAAATCTCCTTCCCCCTTTCTAATCCCTTAATCATCCTTTAAGGTCAGTATCGCATCGTATTGAGGATGTTCATGGACGATAAAGATAACTTACCCACAAGTGACTCATTTGCTCGTGTGCCGTCCTCTGCTAAAAAAATATATATACAGTACTACGGTGACAATGATAGTGCGTCGGCAACTTGCGGGTATTTCGAAAACACGGGTATGTGATGATAATGATTCATGACATGACGAGCCTGATTGGTTTAAACGCAGCGTACTAAGGCTGAAAACATAAAGTGTGTAAGTTAGTTGTGTGTAAGTAGGTTTTGTGTAAGTTGTTATGTTCCAGTATGAAAGACACTCGAGCCAGTAACATTACTGGGCATTTGCGCATTACCATCTTATGTCTCGGGGTGACGGCGACGAGCGCAGTTTAGTTCATGCAGCGCTTTGTGATTTAAAGTTCTGTGTGGTGTTGTTTCTGTTTATGGGCAGACGCTTACCATCAGGTGTCGCATCTTCATTAAGGCTAATAAAAAGCAATAAAAAACTTCGTTGACCCAGACTACACTTTTTTGCATTAGTCATTTAATTCCATGCTATTTTTAGCACATCGCCTTGTATTTATTTAGTAGAACATGACCTTTAATTACGCAATACCTAAAGGTTTCAACAGCAGTTAAGTAACTGATAATGTCGAGAATTCAATTACGCGCAGACAATTTAGAGAAATGCCGCCTCATACAAAATACTACAAATTGGTTTGTTATCTTGTCTCCTTATTTACCGGATACATTACCACAGATATAATATTTAACTCAAACAGTTGCATTTTGTGTATAAGTAATATTTATATATACTAGCAGACCCGGCACCGCGTTGCTGTGGTTAAGGTATATGTTTATATTGCAGTAAACTATTCAATACACTTTTATTCTTCTACTAGCTTTTGCTCGCGGCTCCACCCGCGTGAACGTTTAAAATTGACAAAGTTTCATACAAACTTTCATCCCCTATTTTTTCCCCTTGGGGGTAGAATTTATCAAAATCCTTTTCTAGCGGATGCCTACGTCATAACATCTACCTGCATGCCAAATTTCAGCCCGATCCCTCCAGTGGTTTGGGCTGTGCGTTGATAGATCACTATGTCAGTCAGTCACCTTTGAGTTTTATATATTTAGATTTATAATTCTAATTTGAATTGTTTTTGTCCGACCTGGGAATTCAATCCAAAATCTTTTAGTGGTGTCTCAGTCTTTATAATATTCGCTGATTTAACGAGCGATTTGTCGATATTATATTAATTATCCTATACATATAATAGGACTGTAAGTTTCTCGTGTCTGTACATCACTTATATTCGCAAAAAAGTAGTTTGAGGATGTTATAATTAAACTAGCGACCCGCGCCGGCTTCGCACGGGTAAAAATATGTTTGTTACGAGATCACACTACAAATCTTTGAATTTTTCGGCTTTTCTGCACTATAATATGTATGTATTATACCTACATATACACCTTCCTCATGAATCACCCTATCTAATGCTGAGAGCTGCATTAAAATCCGTTGAATAGTTTAAAAGATCTAAGCGAACATACAGCGGAAGCGACTTCATTTTATACTATGTAAAGATTTATTTCTGTAATTTTTAGAATTTTCGATAAACGACGAGACGTGCAAGGCGCTCGCCTGATGGTAAGCGCCACGCCTGTCCATAAACAGAAGCAAAACCACACAGAAGTTTGAATTACAAAGCACTGCATGGCACCGAACTGCACTCGTCATCCCGAGCCATAAGATGTTAAGTCTCATAATGCCCAGTAATTTCACTGGCTTCAATGTCCTTCAAACCGAAACACAACAGTGCTTACACATTGTTGCCTAACGGCTGAAAACTGTTGCTTAGCGGCAGAAAGTCAAAATTTCCAAATAAATACTTTAACATCGTTTTAATTCGATTCAGTTCTTGTTTTTTTTTTATTATTTTTGGAACAAAGCCTCACATCTGCTGGCCGGTTTAAGAGATTCTATCACATGTGTTGTCACAAACGTTTCCGAAAGGGACATCAACCCTCTCCCTGATTATCTATTAAAGAATTTGTCACAACTATTATCTAAAATCAGGGATAAAAACTCACTTTGTACCAATTAATTCGTAAACAAATAGCTTCGATGAAATGACAAAGGGCGGACAAAAAACCCTTACGTGATGTATGATGGGGTAGGGCGTAAAAAATATATGGTTCAGTAGACAAAACTATTGATTAAATTTGATTATTTTTTTAATAGGCGTAGTAATTGCCTTGAGTCAATTTTGTGGCAATTGTGGCAATATCACTTGTCATATTTTACGTTTTAGTAGTTTTTTTCTAAAAACTAGTTTTTTTTTAATTTCAATAGTGTAGATTTCATATCATTTTTTTATCATATCTATCTATACCAGTAGTCATAATTACGTTTATGCAGATTTTTTCTAAAAACTAGATTTTTTTATTTGAATAGTGCAGTTATGCAATTTTCGTATTTTTTTTATCCTATCTATAACTAGTCATAATTACGTTTTAGTATTTTTTTTTTCTAAACACCAATTAATACCAACTTGTGGTAAAATATAAATTAACTAAATACTATATTATTTATCAGGTATATATATTTAAAATGCTTACACACTGCTGCTTGCGTCAGAAATAGACAAACCGTTAGTAGCAACTCAGACGGCCTCTCGCATACAAAGACCTATCACTTTTTGAAGTAAAAACTTCTTTAGCCGCGTTGAGCACTTTTTGGTAGGGGATAAACTTTTGGTTTCGCTTCACAGACATGCTAATGTTAATTCAGACTATACACGTATATCACATCGTATATACCTGACCGTGTACTGTGCGCGTTAGACGCTTCTTGAATGGGTGAAATCTTGTGAGTTCTTAGTATCTGTAGCTATATAGGTGACGTATGTAGTGGAGTTCAGTGCAGTATAGTTGAGTGGAAATAAATAAATATACTTAAGTTATAAGTATTCACTTCTATCGGCAGTCCCTATGACTACTAATTTTTTATGCATGTTCTCTGCCACTGACAAATTAGAATATGGGCAAATCCAGTAGCAAAAACGAGTGCAACGTATTTAATTTGTGTTTCGACTAGCATCACTATTATATGCCATTTACAAATGTCAAATGTAAATATATTAATCAAAAGATAGACATCTAGTATTAATTGTTGTCCGAAAATAATAAATTATTCTTCCTTTTACCGTGTGAATGCATTTATAATATCTTTGAGTACGCCATGCTGTAGAAAGTTTTGTCTACAGCATGAAGTACCGTAAAGTAGCGGCTTGCTGCTGCGTTTCGTACGGTGAGTGATATCCGGAGGCCCAAATCCCACTCCTCTTCCCAATCCCTTACCTTTAAGGTCAGCAACGCGCCTATGATTCTTCTAGTATAGCAGGTGTACATGGGCGGTGGAGATCACTTACTGTCAGGTAAACTACTTGCTCGTTTGCCGGTCTAGGCTATAAAAAAGTATATGTAGTGAATTTATATTCAATTACTGAGTCAAATAGGAATAGGGTATTAGAGTATATTATTGAAGTGAAACTTCTTTATCGGCGTTAGAAAAATAAAATCGTCACATTTTTCCGTTACGCGGCACGCGTCACGTTTTTGACTTTGACTGGATTTTGACCAGACTTTCACTGGACTTGACAGGACTTTCATCGGACTTCGACCGGATTTTGACCGCACGTTGACCCGACTTTGACCGGATATAGACCGGATTTTGACCGGACTTTGACCCAACTTTGACCGGACATAGACCGGACACAGACCGGATATAGACCGGACACTGACCGGACTTTGACCGGGATTTAATCGGACTTTATCCGGGCTTTGACCTAGCTTTGACCGGGCTTTGACCAAATTCTGACCGGACTTTAACCGGGCTGACCGGACTTTGACCGGACGTTGACCCGACTTTGACCGGACATAGACCGGGCTTTGACCGGACTTTGACCAGACTCTGACGGGACTTTAACCGTGCTGACCGGACTTTGACCGGACTTTAACCGGGCTTTGACATAACTTTGACCGGACTTTAACCGGGCTCTGACCTAGCTTTGACCGGACTTTGACCGGGATTTAATCGGACTTTATCCGGGCTTTGACCTAGCTTTGACCGGATATAGACCGGATTTGACCGGACTTTGACCCAACTTTGACCGGACACAGACCGGACACAGACCGGACACAGACCGGACATAGACCGGACACAGACCGGACTTTGACCGGGCTTGACCGGACTTTGACCCGACTTTGACCGGACGTTGACCCGACTTTGACCGGATTTTAACTGGGCTTTGACATACCTTTAACCGGGATTTAATCAGACTTTGACCGGGATTTAATCGGACTTTATCCGGGCTTTGACCTAGCTTTGACCGGGCTTTGACCAGACTCTGACCGGAATGACCGGACTTTGTCCGGACGTTGACCCGATTTTGACCGGACATAGACCGGGCTTTGACCCGTTTTTGACCGGGCTTTGACCAGACTCTGACCGGACTTTAACCGGGCTGACCGGACTTTGACCGGGCTTTGACCAGACTCGGACCGGACTTTAACCGTGCTGACCGGACTTTGACCGGACTTTAACCGGGCTTTGACATAACTTTGACCGGACTTTGACCGGGCCTTAACCGGACTTTAACCAGGCTCTGGCCTAACTTTGACCGGGCTTTGACCAGACTCTAACCGGACTTTAACCGGGCTGACCGGACTTTGACCGGACGTTTACCCGACTTTGACCGGACATAGACCGGACTTTGACCGGGCTTTGAACAGGCTCTGACCGGACTTTAACCGGACTGACCGGACTTTAACCGGGCTTTGACCGGGCTTTGACCGGACTTTGACCGGGCTTTGACCAGACTCTGACCGTACTTTAACCGGGCTGACCGGATTTTGACCGGAAGTTGCCCCGACTTTGACCGGATATAGACCGGACGTTGACCGGATTTTGACCGGTTTTTGACCGGGCTTTGACCGGACTTTGACCCAACTTTGACCGGACATAGACGGACTTTGACGGGACTTTGACCGGACTTTGATCGGACTTTGACCGGATTTTGACCGGACTTCTTCTGTCGAGCGTCCCGAGACGCACACTTTTTTTGGATTCTTGTCTATGATAATAAAAGCCTTTTGTTTAAACTTTATCTAATTTAACTTTATTAGACCAATTTCTGTAAAGTTGCATATAGTAGATATTTTTTTGAAAAATAAGGTCATAAAGAAGTTTCACTTCCTACGTGTGTACACTAGTACACGCACACATTTTTTTTTTTAATAACTAACCTATGTTCCCCAAAACCTATCAACGAAAGATTACATATAAATCATGTCAAAAATAAATAAACCGACCACAATATTGTGACAGATTAAAATAATGTATTTGGTTTCTCATGTCAACGAAGTATCTATTAAGGAAGTCGTATTTTATAATAAGATTTATTGGTTTAATACGATTAAATTATATCAACACTTTGTAAAAGTGTGTTTCAATTGGCGAATGAGTCATGAAAGCGTGGTATGTACTGCAACTGTTACAGCAACGGTTACAATGGTGAGTTGGATGTTCGTTGACCAGCTGATGCTAAGATGCTGGTGGTAGGATATTCATATCCGCCCGGATAGCGACCACCGTACATATGGTGTTAAAACCTGCCATAGTGACCCACCTTGTGTGGATCGCGTTCCAGGATCAGCCAGTGTATATACGGTTCTATCGAGGGGTTTACGACATGACTTGATGGTTGGTTAGGTCGGGTATACGGGTACATCCTTGTATCCCTGTGCCTGCATCGGTCATACGCCTGTCCTCTCGCAGGCCCTTCGATTTGCTTCTTTCCTCTTCGGAGTGTGAAGAAGCATTTATACAGGCCGGCATGATTCTAGTGACCACCGATAAACGCATTGTTTGTCGGTGGTCACTGTTTTTTTTGGACTGTACTACGCTTACCATCAGGTGTAGTGCGATCACTTGGCCGTGCCCAGATAAAAAAACTGGTAAATCGCGTGCGATTTTAACCGTCTGAACCAATTTTAGATCGAATTGACCTTTTGAGTGGTAGAGCTACGCTGTAGACAGTTCTGTCTATGGCATGAATGGGCTCGACCGGGTCGATACCATTGTCTCACAGAAAACCGACGTAAACGTAGCGTAACGTAGCGGATTGCTGCTGCGTTTCGTATGGTGAGTGAGATATCCGAAGGACCCAATCATCCAGACAGATCTGACCCGAAACAAATATTTGTGGAATACAGAAGCATTTGTTTCGATGCGGGAATTGAATCCGCGGCCTCTCGCTTCACAGCCGGCTACGCTCACGCCACGGCGACTGCCACTTAAATGCTGCATACCAATAACTAATAATAAGTTGTTTTAAATGTTTATTAGATAAATCTACAAGTATTTATAGATTATCTCAAATGTGATTCATCAGAGAGCATTCAAAGTCATTCCATAATGTTATTTTTATACAAATTTTATCGCATAAGCCAGATTTACGTGACATTTATTGAAAGTCTAATGTTATTGCTGTTATCTATTTATGGCTTACTAGTATTGCCAACTCCAATATACAGAAAATATATTATAAGGAGTTACGTGAGAAGAGTATAAATAAATATATACAAAAGGGCGGTAATCACTTTATCTCATGGTTTATTGGTTATTTTTACACTGTGACTGCTTTACAGTTTTTTTTATAGCATAGGCCGGCAAACGAGCAAGTGGGTCACCTACTGGTAAGTGACCTCCACCGCCCATGAACGCCCATCATCAGAAGAATCATGGGCGCGTTGCCGACCTTAAAGGAAAAGGATAATTAGGGATTGGGAAGGGGAGGGGATTTGGGCTTCCGGATATCTCACTCACCGTACGAAAGGCACAAGCAGGCCGCTACTTTACGTCGGTTTTCTGTGAGACAGTGGTAACGACCCGGTCGAGCCAGCCCATTCATGCTGTAGACATAACTGTCTACAGCGTGGCTCTACCACTCAAAATACTTTTACACTGTCACTGCCTTACAGATTACAGAGGAAACCTCTCCGAAGAGGGAAAATAAATAAATAAATACATCCAACAGTCACATACATAGTCCTGACCCCACAGTAAGATACGAGTCTTGTGTCGCGGGTATCAGGAACTACGAGAGACTTTCGGTCTCACAACACCCAGACCCCGAAACAAATATTTGTGGATCACACAAACATTTTAAAAAAAGTAAAAGAATAGTATTTGTATAGGCCGGCATGACTCTGGTGACCACCGATAAACTCATTGTTTGTCGGTGGTCGCTGGTGTTTTGGACTGTACTACGCTTACCATCAGGTGTAGTTTAGTTAGTTAGTTAGTTAATTAGTTTGCCGTGCTCGAATAAAAAAAGGTACTTTTCTAACTACTACACTAGACGACAGGTCCCTCGTATGCGAGAGGCTGCCTGGGATGGTATTAACGCTTTGTCTATTTCTGGCACCAAGCAGCAGTGTGTAAGCACTTTAGTATATCAGTTTGAAGGACATTGAAGCCAGTGAAATTACTATGCATTATGAGACTTAACATCTTATGTCTCATGGTGACTAACGCAGTCCAGCACCATACAGTGCTTTGTAATACAAATTTCTGTGTTGCTCCTGTTTATGGACAGCCGTGGCGCTTACCATCAGGCGAGCGACCTGCTCTCTACAAAAATCTCAATAAATAAAACTTTAAGGTTGGCAACATTATAGCTAGCAATGTATTTAGATTTGAGTGGATTAACCATTGTCAACAACATGGGACCATGTGGATGTTAATCCTATAAATAAATAATCATAATTTAAACCTTCAGAAACCAACTATTTCAGAAATCAACTTGAGACTGTATTGGGGGTGTAGTTGTATTGCGTACGTGTTACGACTGCTGTGCTAAGGTCTCAGATTCGATTCCCGGATCGGGTGAAATGATAATGGATTTTTATTTATTTTATTTACACTTTATATACAATGTATAAAGGCGGACTTAATGTGAAAGGCAATTCTCTCCCAGTCAACCTAAGGGTAATGGGTTTCGGGGTGACGAGCGCAGTTCAGTGCCATGTAGTGCTATGGAATTCAAAGTTTTGTGTTGTTGTGCTTCTGTTTATGGGCAGGCGTGGCGCTTACTATAAGGCAATAATCTTGCTCGTCTCGTCATTCAATCAAATAAAAAACAATATAAATCTGGCGGAGATATCGAGTAACATTCATGTATAATGCGGTTACAAATACAAATTATAATGCTACTTATTTTCCAGTCAGTAAAATACAGTACATTAAAACTCCAATTTGCGTTTAACCATGCGATTACAATTCGCTAAACTTGTTTACAGTTAGGGAAACAAATGAACCGTGTAATTGGAACCATCGCTCGTCATTAATGGCAAGCCGTAACAATGCATTACTGAACTCATTGTTATCTATATAAAAATTTCATGTCACGTTGTTTGTCCGCGATGAACTCCTAAACTACTGAACTGATTTTAATCAAAGACACCGTGTGCAGTTTGATCCAACTTGAGAGATAGTTTATAGCTCAATTTATAGCCGTAATATTTTTTTATTGCAAATAATTTGTTTTAATTATCTGTGAGTTCCATAAGATTCTAACAGATTGCGGTGTAAGGTAATTTATCGGCTGGTTTGAGTAAGTATTCAATAGATGGCGCATACTGTATTGAATAGTTTACTACAATATAATTTAACAAATACCTTAGCCACAGCAACGCGTGGCCGGGTCTGCTAGTAAATTACTATATTATACTTCTTGATTGGCAACCTCCGTGGCGCAGCGGGCGAGTAAGCTGTGAAACGGATGGCCGTGGATTTGATTCCCGCACCGAGGTAAATGTTTGTGTTGTGTTTGTTTCGGGTTCAGGTATTGTGGGACCGCAAGTCCCTCTTAATTTCTGACACAGTTCAACGTCAGGATTTTTTGGGGTCACAGGATATTGAAGCCAGTGAAATTACTGGGTATTGTGAGACTGACGAGGACAGTCCAATGCATTGCTTTGTAATTCAAGGTTTTGTGTGGCATTTCTTCTGTTTCTAGAAAGGCGCTTATCAGCCGAGTGACCTGAAAAAAAGTACTGGCTTAAAAATACACTCTAAATTAGAACCTCCTTTTATGATGTCGCTTAAAAAGACAATTGACATAATATAACAAAAAAATGCCTTGCTTTCGGTGCCCACATTAAGTGGTAGAGCCACGCTGTAGAGAGTTTTGTCTACAGCATGAATAGGCTGGCTCGACCGGATCGTTACCACTGTCTCACAGAAAACCAACGTAAAGTAGCGGCTTGCTGCTGCGTTTCGTACGGTGAGTTAGATATCCGGAAGCCCAAATCCCCTCCCCTTCCCAATCGCTATCCCTTTCCCATAAGGTCGGCAACGCGCCCGTGATTCTTCTGGTGATGGGCGTACATGGGCGGTGGAGATCACTTACCATCAGGTGACACACTTTTTCGTTTGCCGGCCTATACTATAAAATAAATAAAAATAAAATAAATAGTGAAAGAATTGCAAATCATTTGACGTTGAAAAAATCTGCCTTCTTTTTGGTGCTCACATATATTTTACCCATTGTTATATTGCAATGTGCGGAACCCTAACAAGCTGCGTCCACAGTAAGGTCGCCGGTAGCGATCCGTCAGGCGTTTTATTGCTAGCGATAGTAAAATTGACGTGTTTATAGTTTTTGTCGCGACACGGACGCTAATTCGCCTTTTAAACGAAGCATTTTTTGTAGAAACTCGACTGTTGTTTTTTGTACAATTGGTGAGAATGCCTTTGTTGTTGGAATTAGCGATTTTGTATTATTTATGGATTAATTTGTTCGGTGTTGATAATGTATTTCTTTTTTATTTGATTGAATGACGAGATGAGCAAGGCTCGCCTGATGGTAAGCGCGACGCCTGCCCATAAACAGAAGCAACACCACATAGAACTTTGAATTACAAAGCACTGTAGGGTACTGAACTGCGCCTATCACTACAAGACATAAGATGTTAAGTCTCATAATGCCCAGTAATTTGTTGTGTGAGTGTGTGTGTGTGTTGTATGTGCGTGTGTGTGTGTTGTATTTATTTGTGTTCATTGCTCGTTTTGTACGGGAAGTTATGTGTATAGTTTATTCCGCTTCTCGCTCCGCTCGCTGCTCCGCCTATCACCACATTACTGTGTTAAGTGATATATTGCGTTAGCATTATGCGAATGTAAATGCACTGCTAAAGCCAATTAATCTGTGTTTTTTCCCAACACAAATGAGACTACTGTGTTATACACGTAACTCAATATTGGCGATAAATCAATAACCGTTTTTAGTTTATCTCTGACGCTATCTTTTCAACAAATTGCTTTGTCTCTGCATTTATTTATACATATATAAAGTTGCACGCCCGGATAGCGACCACCGTACACATGGTGTTAAAACCCAAACCCGTAAGAACGCAGCAGCAAACCGCTACTTTACGTCGGTTTTCTGTGAGACAGTGGTAACGACCCGGTCAAGCCAGGCCATTCATGCTGTAGACAAAACCATCTACAGCGTGTCTAAAGCAACACCACACAAAACTCAGAATTACAAAGCACTGCATGGCAATGGACTGCGCTCGTCACCCCGAGACATAAGATGATAATTACTGAAAGCCCCAAATGGCAGTCGTTTCAAGATAACCTCCATCGACGAGCTTAGTCCCTTGACAATTAAATACCCCAGGACGACAGACACTGCATCGGCATCGGGAAGCGGCGACAACCCAGCTGCAACTTCGGGTTCTAAACACAAGTCGCGTAAGATTTGAATCCGGATTGAATTTATGTCACGTTTTATTGTATATCACAGTTATCTAAATCTTATATTTGGTACTAGGTTATTTTTTTTTAGAGTCCGAAGTAAACAATTTTGTCAATGTTTTGATATTATCTCGTTCTTGCAATTTGTTTTTATTGTTATCCATGGGCCGCAGCACAGAATATAAGTGACAGCAATGACGTTTTGTTTATGCACGTCTAAGGTTTCGTTCCGAAACCAATTATGTTTATATTGACTTTTATTCTGTGTGGCTTGAGTCATTCATGTACTAAAGCTAATGTAGTAACGCTTACATATGTATTTCTTTTTTGTTTTCTTTCTTAATTTATGTTTCTTTTGTAATTTGTGTTTAATTACCACTCTCTGTATGTGTGTAGGTTGGCTGGCGGGTGGTGCAGAGACTGATCTTGTACTCCTGCTATAAAGGTCATAAATACCAATCTTATACATATATATTTTTTAACAGATATATATATATATTTTTTTTAGTATTTTATTATATGTACATTTATTTATGTATTCCGATGATGATTCTTTTCATTCTGTAAATCAGTCCGCAACTTCGTCCAGTGATGAAAGTTTTTGCTCAGTTACTGATGGGCTGGGTGACTTGGTGCGCCATACATTTAACCAACAGTTCGTCCACAGTTTCAATGTCTGCCACATCAACGCTCAGAGTGTGCCAAGTCACTACAGCGATTTGTCAGAAGCTTTCGCAGATGCTAACGTTCATGCCATCCTGATTTCTGAGAGTTGGCTCAAACCTCATCTTCCTTCAGTCCTATATCCCCTTCCCGGATTCATTCTTCTTAGAAATGACCGAGTCGACAGGAGAGGGGGAGGGGTAGCTATTTACCTACGTAGTGATTTCAAATATAAAATAGTTGCCTCTTCCTCTCCCCTTTGCTCTGCATCTGCGGAGTATCTCTTTCTTGAGGTTTGGGTCAAGGGAGTGAAATCCTTACTTGGTGTTGTCTACTGTCCCCCATCTCTTGACTACTTCTCCAGTCTGGAATCAGTTCTGGAATCCTTGGGATCAGAATATGCACATCACATCATCATGAGCGATTTTAATACTGATCTCCTTGCCCCCCACTCCTCTCGTTCCAGTAAACTCCTTTCCATTGTTGAGTCAGTTAACCTGCATATCCTTCCACTTCAAGCCACCCACCACAATACCGATGGCCATGATACTTGGCTTGACCTTATCCTCACATCCGCACCTTCTCTAGTTTCCTCACATGGTCAGTATCTTGCTCCTGGCTTCTCTCACCATGACCTTATATATTTATGTTACGCCTTAAAACCCGCCAAATCACCTTCCAAAGTATTGCACATGCGTTGTTTTGGTCGTATGGATGTGAGCAAACTTTATAAGGATGCTGCAAAATTAAATTGGGACCATCTATCAGCAGTTTCTTCTATTGACGAGAAAGTAAATATTCTTAATGCCAACATTCTTGCTCTCTTTGACACCCATGCGCCAATCAAGAAAATAAAATTAAAGCGTCCTCCCGCTCCGTGGATGACGCGTGGTGTTCGGATGGCGATGAGGCGAAGGGATCGGGCTTTTCGTAAATATAAGAAAGATCGCTCAGAGGAGAACCGGTGCCATTTTAGGGTTGCAAGGAATCGGTGTAATCAGATGGTACGCAATGCTAAACGCCGAAATATTCTTAATAATATCTCTTCTTTGTCTCCTGCTAGTACCTGGAAGTTCCTCCGGAGTTTAGGTATTGGCAAAGATAATATCCTGGAGCTTCATGGGGCGACTATTGATTTGGATGACATTAATCGCCATTTCTTATCTTCTAATTTAATTGATCACCAAACCAAGAGTCGCACCATGAATTTCTTAGCTGGTCTTCCACGATCTAATATTGACCCCTTTCAATTTTCTCCAGTTCCGCCTGGTGAGATCAAAAAGATAATCCTTTCCATTAAGTCCAATGCAACCGGCTGCGATAACATCAGCCGTCGCATGATAATCCCAATCCTGGATCATCTTCTTCCCGCTATATCCCACATAATTAATGTCTCACTTACGACTGGTGTTTTTCCATCCTTATGGCGAAAAGCCTATGTTATCCCTCTTCCCAAAACTCCAAATCCCTCTGTCGTAAGCCATTTCCGTCCCATCTCCATTCTTCCTTTTTTATCCAAGGTACTGGAGGCTTGTGCCCACAAGCAGCTTTCCACGTTCGTGCACCTCAATAACATATTGTGCCCCTTGCAGTCTGGATTCAGGCCTGGTCATAGTACTGTGTCCGCGCTCCTCAAAGTGACTGGCGATATTAGGGCGGGTATGGAAGATACCAAAGTCACTGTATTGGCTTTGGTTGATTTCTCAAACGCCTTTAGTACCGTCAGTCACGATATCCTTCTTGCTATCCTCTCCCATATCTTGATCTCTCCTACGGCACTGGAATGGTTCTCATCTTATCTTCAGGGACGCCAGCAGTCGGTGCGACTCAATGAGTCATCATCAAATTGGTGCCATATTGACTCTGGTGTCCCTCAAGGCGGCATTCTTTCTCCGTTGTTATTTTCTATTTTTATTAACCTCATAACTTGTAATCTTCAGTGTGCGTATCATCTATATGCCGATGACCTGCAGATTTATTCTCAGGCTGGTGTCGATGATGTGGTCACAGCTGTAGACAGGGTGAGCAGAGATCTTGTTCATATTAAGAATTGGTCTGATAGTTTCGGTCTGTCTGTGAACCCGTCTAAATGTCAGGCAATAATTGTGGGTAGCCCAAGGATGATGAGCAGACTGGATATCACAAAGGTTCCATTTGTTACTTTTGATGGATCTGTCATCCCTTGGTGTACCAGTGTCAAGGATCTGGGACTACATATCGACTCCACCCTGAGCTGGCGATCCCAGATAAACTCTGTTAGCCAGAAGGTCACCGGCACTCTTCGTGCTTTATATCGCCTAAAAAACTTGCTTCCTTCTAAGACCAAGACTTTGCTTGTGCAATCCCTTATTCTTCCGGTAATCGATTATGGTGATGTGTGCTATTTTGATCTGAATGCAGATCATCTTAACAAACTTGACCGTCTTCTCAATAACTGCATTCGATTTATCTATAATCTTCGTAAATACGACCATGTTTCTTCCTGTCGCGCGCAGTTAAAATGGCTACCAATTCGCCAACGCCGATCTTTGCGAGCACTCACAACTCTCTTCTCCTGCTTACATCCCCCTCCCCGCCTTCTTATTTATCTTGTCACTTTACTTACCTTTCTGACAGCCATGACAGGAATCTTCGCTCTTCTAGTAATCTTCTCCTTAAATGTCCCCCTCATACCTCTGACTTCACCCACTCTTCTTTCGCTATTCAATCTATACTTCTCTGGAACGCACTCCCACTCGAAATCAGGTTGTGCACTACACGAGTAGCTTTCAAAACACGAGTTCGTCAACTATTGTCATGTCATGTATGTCAACTATATTGGACGGAGTGGCAGAATCACATTAATTTGTTTTATATACATATGTATTATATAATATATTTATTATACTGTATTTAAGTATATTTTATTATATTTAATTCGGTATTTTAATGTTTAATATTTCTTTAATACGTATCTTCTCTCCTTTTTTTTTTTTTGCACCTACTTTGTTCATCTCTGCATTACCCTAAGGTTGACTGGTAGAGAATGCCTTTGGCATTAAGTCCGCCTTTATACATTTGTATATAAAGTGTAAATAAATAAATAAATAAATAATTCTCATAATGCCCAATAGTTTCTCTGGCTTCAATTTCCTTCAAATCGAAACACGTCTCTACATGTTTATCGTAGCTATCATCGCCAGTATACACGCTACGAGAAATATTTACTTCTCGTTTTCTCGTGTGTTTTTTTTTTTATGGTAACAGGGGGCAAACGGGCAGGAGGCACTCCTGATGGAAAGTGATCACCGGCGCCCATGAACACCTGCAACACCGGAGGGCTTGCAAATGCGTTGCCGGCCTTTCATTGATATTCCTATATTTTACCAAACTTTCTTTGAGGTGAGGTACACTATACGGTTCAAATGATAAATTAGTCTCTTCCACGCGAAATGTCTCGTAGACTCATGTTAAGCGGACTGGTGTCTTTTGAACTAGAGGGTACTGCGAATCGAACCCAGGATCTTTAGGTTCATAGCCCATATACGTAACAGCATGGTACCAAGGTAATTAAGGTCCATATGGATAGAGAAGCAATCAAAGTATGAAATTAATAGCCTAGGGTTCGAAAGGTGTCTAATTTACAACAAAAATAATACATAGTTTTTCTTATGATCACAGTCCAGTGCCATGCAGTGCTTTTTGTATTTCTGAGTTCTGTGTGGTGTTGCTTCTGTTTAGCCGGCACTCCCGGAGTGCAACCCGTTGTTTTTTATCAATAGGAAACAACATGGGATTTTTAGAGTAATTTGGCTATGGAGGTCTGAGGTTTTAGTTCATTTTGGAAAGAGGTCTCTTGCTCCAAACAAACTATTTCGAGCAAGAGACCCAATCCCTGAATTAAATAATAAATATCAAGTCAACTACCGTATTTAATGTAACAATTTAATCAAACGCTATTGGAATCACGCAATGTAACAAAAAAATATATATTTTGGGTCAATGTCCTTACGAATTAGTTTCGGAACTAAAATGGATAAACAATGACTAATTCAAGATGAAGATTAAACTTCTTATTCATTGATTATTTTTTAGCTAGTCATTGTGCTTACTTGGTCGCTACACTGATTTTTCTACCGCCAAGCAATAGTGTGTAAGCACTGTTGTGTTTCGGTTTGAAGGACATTGAAGCCAGTGAAATAATGAGCATTATGCGACGTAGTATCTTATGTCTCGGGGAGACGAGCGCAGTTCAGTGCCATGCAGTACTTTGTAATTTAACGTTTTGTGTGGTGTTGCTTGTGTTTATGGGCAGGCGTGGCGCTTACCATTAGACGAGTGCTGGCTGGCCACCACTGGCTTCAATATCCTTCAGACAAATAAACAGAAACCAAACAGTGCTTACACACTGTTGCTTGGCGGCAGAAATAGACAAGCGGTGGTACCAACCCAGTCGTATACATGAAGACTTACCAACTTCCGTAACACGTAGAAAAAAATTAATATTTGCGGGCTATACAAACATTTCTTTCGGTGTCGGGAATCGAATCCGCGGCCTCATCATTAACGCAAATAAAAAACCTTTCAAACCTATACATTCAGAGTTCAATCGATCATCAAGTAATTTGAGTTATTTGATCGAATGTTAGGCAAGTTCTAACGGTCAATCCTATTAAACTGACGTGTTATCACTTTCTACATCTAATTACAATAGTTATTACCGATCAAAACATGACGAGGGCATCTCTAGTAAGGCTGGCTGCAGAGTGTCAAGCCATTTTTAACACGCTTTTATTAGCTTCATACGTATGTTATTATGTAACGGAAATTGAAATAAAACTAACTGAAACGGATTTTATCGCGGTTTTTTTGGTTTGATCCCTACGTTTCGAAAGCTTTTCGGTGGTCACGGGGTGGACTGACCCCCGACCCTAACACACGTGACAAGTGCCCTAACTATTGACACCATACACGCCTTTTTTTTACAATATAATAACAATTCTTTCTTCAAATTTATTTTCTATTTTTTAGTTGGATTTTCTATAAAAGCGTGTTTTTTAATTTTTTTTATTTATAATTATTGTACAATACAATAGGTCAGTCTTAAAAACTAAAAAAACGTTTTCACTGAGAGTGGGATGATAGTAAATGTATAATATGCATTATTTAATAAGGTTATTTTTATATTTTCAATTATTATATTTTAGAAAAATGAAAAAATAATATCTTTTAAACGTGGTGCCTAGGATTCAAGCCACCGGTGGTTGGGACTCCACAGTGAGGATTCTCCTCACAATGCGTGCCGTGTCTGTCACAATGATACTATTTCTTGCATCTGGCTCTAAATCATCATATGAAGCGAATTAGCAAGCTGGAATGAGTGATATGAGTGATGGAGCCATGCTATAGACAGTTTTATCTACAGCATGAATGGGCCAGCCCAGAAAATCGACATAAATTAGCGGCTTTCTGCTGCATTTCGTATGGTCAGTAAAATATTCGGAGGCCCAACTTCCCCTTCCTTTCCCAATCCCTTAGTTGTCCCTTTCCTTAAAGGTCCGAAACGCGTTCACGATTCTTCGGGTATCATGGGCGGTGAAGATTATTTACCATAAGATGAGCCATTTGCTCGTTTGCCGGTCTATGTCATAAAAAAGGCCGTTACTTTTCGTCGGTTTTCTGCGAAACACTGTTTACAACCTGGTTGAACCACTTCTTAATGTTTTTTTCGCTATATCTGACATCAATTACTTGTAGTACTCGATTATTTTAGTTTTTATTTTATTTTCACTTTCAGTATTTTATGATCAATTATGGCAGCCTCTGTGGCGCAGCGGGCGAGTAGCCGGCTGTGAAGCGTGAGGCCGCGGGTTCGATCCTCGCACCGAGACAAATGTTTGTGTGATTCACAAATATTTGTTTCAGGGTCTGGGTGTTGTGAGACCGTAAGTCTCTCGTAGTTCCTGATACCTACGACACAAGACTCGTATCTTACTGTGGGGTCAGGACTATGTGTGTGACTGTTGGGTGTATTTATTTATTATTATTATTTATTTATTAATTATTTGTATCAAATGACACGTGACTGACAGTTTGGACTGACCGCATGCGCTCCGCTTCCAGAGATGTTATCGCTAACGGGCGCTTGACGTAATATTTTGACGTGCCTTGACACTGATCGCTTCACACCGCGTTGGAGAATAGAAATCGAAGTATGGTGTTTAAAGGCTTCGCCTTTTCAATACTTATTTATTGTTGAATAGTTAGACCATAAAAAATATTAAAAAAGTGTGTGTGTGCTATTTATACACGGTAGAAGTGAAACTTCAGAATTATTAAAATAAATTAATTAACCAACGAATTTTAATAAATACATCACGTGAATAATACACTACGTTGTTTATAACACATTTACTGGATATTCCATGCAGTGCTTTGTAATTCAAAGTTCTGTGTGGTTGCTTCTGTTTATGGGCAGGCGTGGTGCTTACCATCAGGCGAGCGCTTTGCTCGTCTCGTCATTCAATTAAATAAAAAAAAAACCTTATCAAATACTCTATAAAAGTTTTGTATTAGACATGAAAAAACATCTTTATTTATCAAACTCTGACATAATTACAAATGGTCACTTATAACAGTGACATATACGTCATTAATAATTAAATGCTTAGAGGTGTCGATAAAAAAATTGACGTTCGAAATAAAATAAGACATTATTTATCGACACGTTCGTTAACGGTTTATGATGCTAAATCACATAAAAGTTGATTTGCGAGTTGTAAAGTAAATAATGAGGTTTTAGCACTTTTAATTCAGTTATAAGTACTGTTATATTACTAATAACGTGTTGCCAATCTTGAATACTATTGACTGAGTCATGATTTTTATTCGGGTTTTATATCGGAGACTATTTTCGTTTTCGGAGCTTTTTTTCTATATACTATACGCACTCACTCAGGCCATATAGCTCGCAGAACCGATACCGATGCAGAAAGGTTCTGGAATGGAGGCCACGTACTGGCAAGCGCAGCGTTGGACGTCCGCCTACAACGTGGACAGACGACCTGATAAAGGTCGCAGGAAGTCGCTGGATGCAGGCCGCTTCCAACAGGTCGGTCTGGAAATCTTTGGGGGAGGCCTATGTTCAGCAGTGGACGTCCTGTGGCTGATGATGATGATTCACGCCTGTAAACCCCGAAGGAGTAGACAGAGGTGTAAACCGTACAGTTTTGTTTACGGCATGAATGGGCTTGCTCGACCGGGTGTTTACTAGTCTTACAGAAAACTGACGCGGCGTCTTGTTTAACGGGTGGCCCACTGCGCCACGATTGTTAATTAAGTTCTCAGGTATGCAGGTTTCCTCACGATGTTTCCTTCACCGTTAAAGCAAGCGATAATTAACAATTAATATACACGCAACTTAGAAAAGTCAGTGGTGTATGCTCTTGGGGCTGGTTTCGAACCTGCGACTTTCGTCTCGACAGTCCGTACCACTCCCCGCTGAGCTATCGCTGCTTTAGATATTATATTATTATTATATTATATTTAATCGTTATTATGTCAAGAAATTACATAATAACAATTAAAATTTAGTAACTTTTCTTAATGCGGCAGTAAGTGACTTGTTGGATGTATTTATTTAAATCTCATTGAAATAGACTTATATTGAATGGAATGGATAGGTGGGTGTTACCTCCAATATCATTCTTTAGCGCCTACTAATTTCATAGTGATAGTTTTGCCAGTTGTGACACACTGTATTTATTCATAAAGTAGTTTGTAATATTTCGCAACTAGCCACACTTAGTTATTGCAGAAGGTTTTACTTGCACTAACATAGTCAATATTTTTTTTAAATACACCCGACAGTCACACACATAGTCCTGACCCCACAGTAAGATACGAGTCTTGTGTCGTGTGTATCAGTAACTACGAGATTTTTGGTCTCAACACTCAGAACCCGTAACAAATATTTGTGGACCACTCAAACATTTTTCTCGATGCGGGGATCGAATCCGCGGCCTCTCGCTTCACTGCCGGCTACTCGCCCGCTGCGCCATGGAGGCTGTCTAATGTGTGATTTATAGTATTAATAACTAATTAAATAAATTTATGGACGAAGTCATTAAGTCGAAATTTGGCATACTTATCAAGGACCGATGACAATTTAATACAAAAATATCTAAAAAATTAAAAATAAATAATAGTTCTCAAAAACTAAAAAACACCCTTTTATATAACAATCATCAAAATACATTTTTTCTCAAAATTTATTTTCTATTTTTTAGTTGGATTTTCTATAAAAGCGTGTATTTTAGTTTTTTGAACTATTATCTATTGTAATCTCACATTTTACCTCACTGAAGAAAACATCAAACTTAAGCAATCGACAACAATGTATCTGGGTACAAAGATACGTAATGCAAATGTAGTGTACACCGCGCTCACAATTCCGATCATAAATATCAATTTCTGAGTTAAATTCAACCAGTCCGCGTGACTCCGCAGCCGTTATGCGCAATCACAGTCATCATTTATCAAGAATTATCATTCATTTGAATAATAGAATAAGTATTGGGCGAGCTAAATCAATTAAGGCTTGTTGCTCCGTGAAATATTTTCGGTAAGGCGCCGCATGGCTATTCTGTTAGGATATTGCACGTGAATTGGTAAGGTGTGGTATTCACGGATCGCTTTTGTTGATTCCCTATTGTGTTGTAATCCTTAAGATACTCCAATAAATTAGTTTTATTGTGGTCTGTGGTGAAATCGATAAAATACTTTATGGAATTAGTGATTTTAAATTGCATTTCTACATTTATGTTTGGCAGATTTGTAGATGTTTCTTGGTAAAATCTATAATTGCAAATACATCTGCGGGCTACTGCGGGTCATAAATATTTGCCTCGTGTCTGCATTTATGTAAACTCCACGCTTTTTGTGTCAATTTGTTGATACGTTTTATAAATAATTTTATTCACATAGTTGATTAGGGATATGTCAAAATTGCGACTTAAAGGTACGTTTTAAGGTACGCGACCGAAACAGCCCCTCTCCCCCTTGTAATAAAAAACTATATAAATCGATGAATATAAGATAATAGAGTATCCATCACAATAATAATATTTTTGATATAAATATATATATTTTTTATACAAATTAATGTAAGTAACACTAAACAAGTAGTCGGTAAAACCATATTTTTAAAGGGAACTACGTTTTATTAATGCAACGCGATGTATTGTAATTTTTATGTGTAATACAATTATTTTTTATCACTTAAATAAAGTATTCTAGGAGATAACAACAATTGGGATATATTAATAAATTTTCATTTACAATTTTAATTACAATTTAATCATTATGGTAGTACTTTATATCAAAAATATTATTATTAAAATGGCTATTCTTTACCTATTCTGTATATTCCGAACTTCGTTGCTTGTTTTCGGATTTATAGAATAGGAGCTCAGAATATCGCAACGCATGACGCGAACCAGTCGATAGCAACACGCCCGCTTTGTATGTAATTGTATGAAAACGGTCGTTCCTATGAATCACATACCTCAAACGTACTTATCAAATTCCATACAAAACGAAGTTATCTTAGCCGTCGATATGAATATCCTACCACCAGCAAAGGTACAAAGTAAATATATAAAACTCAAAGGTGACTGACTGACATAGTGATCTATCAACGCACAGCCCAAACCACTGGAGGGATCGGGCTGAAATTTGGCATGCAGGGAGGTGTGGCGTAGTCATTTTGCCGAGCCAGGATAAAAAAAAAATGTTATGACGTAGGCATTCGCTAAGAAAGGATTTTGATAAATTCTATCCCCAAGGGGATAAAATAGGGGATGAAAGTTTGTATGAAAATCACGCAAGCGGAGCCGCGAGCAAAAGCTAGTATCTTTATAATTATCTTAAAACGACAATTTATTCTGTAGATTATGAATTGAATATGTTAAGTGAGAATTAAGTAATAAATTAGGGACAATAAAACTTCCATAATCTGACAGACAAATCAATTGTAAGTAATGAAGTACCCACATCTCATTTACTTACTTAGTGTCATTTAAAGTTAGATAGATTAGTTATGGTGGGAATGGGAGTCTACACGACGCTGTACACTATTCAAGTACCATTGATATCTACAGATACGTAACAACATACACACACACATGCATACACACACATACATACACACACTGGTACTGTACAGTATAGTGTGAGTTTTTTAATAATTTGTTACATCATGCGTACACGAGAAATATGTAGGAAACTAATACGTTCTTACATTCCACTAATGAAATGAAATAGTTTATTAATCACATGATTAATAAACTATTTCATATAGTATATAGACAATTGAAATAGCGCTTATGACAAGTCAGTACAAAAGTAAAAGAAACTTATATATATGGAAATCAGTATCAACTAATGTATACATAGCATCATCAAAATACACTCGGCAATTACACTAAATCTATTTATTTCTCTATTATTATTATTTTTCCATATTTTTACTATGGAATAGTCCAGAATCAGAAATGTTGGGTCGTCAATATGGACTACAGGCATTATCGATACGGCACGTATTTTAAAACCACCACCGGATCCAAAACGACCCACCTTAAGAAGACCCGGCGAAACAAACTCAAGTGGGCTTCCTTTACCGCTGGATTCAACGCGGCGCGATCCATCCCTGAGAAGATCCAGCTAGACTAACTCAGTGGGCTTATGTTTGGTCCGGTCTTTCAATCTAAATTATTTGGGGAAATACAAAGCCTTTTATACAGTGTCATTTTGACACCCTATACTTAAATGAAACCATGTGTAATGTTCGTTAATACAAGTACTTTGAGCTAAGACACTTTCTTATTAAAGGCAAAATAAAAAAATAATATTTCCTAACAAATTAAATGCCGTTAACATTAGATTAATTTTAAACAGTCTGTATACGCGCGCACACACATATAAAAATCAACATACACACCCGTTATCGAATGAACGAGACACACACACATACATTACCATTAAGCTAGCAATACATGTTGGACGAGATAAGGCCAACACGAGTGTAGGTAAATTAATACAAGGCAAGCGCTAGTGCCTAGACGTTCGGCAAGTTTATCGAAAACCAATCGAGTAGCCGGCTGTGAAGCGAGAGGCCGCGGGTTCGATTCCTGCACCGAGACAAATGTTTATGTGAACCACAAATATTTGTTTCCCGAAACAAACCCAGACCCCTGGCTGGGTGTTGAGACCAAAAGTCTCTCGTAGTTGCTGATACCCACGATACTATCCTGATACCCAAAAATACTATCTATACGTTGGTGTTAGTCATCACTCGGCAACATGTATTGCGCGCTTTATACCGTCGAGGTCAATGTGCCCGCTTTATAAAAACGCCAAGCATACAGAAGGCAAACGGCTCAAAATAGTAATTTAGGAATTGAAATAAATATTAGATTACCCTATGAAATGTAATAAAATCCTAAGTAAAATCGAATCTTGTAACTTTTATAATGATTATTTGTTTTTAGTCAAATTTGTGTTACCTATTTATAGGTATGTGCATTTCCCAAACACATTTTTTTTTACTTTTTGTCATTATCAATGAACTAAGTAATACTGTCGCAACTTTTTCAGTGAATCTGTCGAGAGCGTCTTTGTGAATCTGAGACGTATTTTCATATGTATGAAGTTGTCCTTCTTAAGCGTTTGTGTTTTAAAATTACATCGTCAGCTGTGACATTTTATTCAATAGAGTTAAGTGCAAAAACCGTACAGCGTGATTTAAAAGGCTCAAAACTTAAATGACGTTTTTTGGCAAAACTACTACAAGCTCAAGCCTCATGTTTGGTACAGGGTAAGCAGAGGCGATGACGAATATGTGGTTTCATTTAGTAACAGGGTGTCAAAATAACACTGTATACATAATTAGTTATAAGGCAGATTGATACGGATCATGTGTATCTCCAAATTGTTGTTTTAAAATGACCACCAGATCCAATCGCGACACTGCCTGAGAAGACCTCGCGAAACAAACTCAGTGAGCTTGTTTTCATCCGTTTAAACAAAAGCAACACCACACAGAACTTTGAATTACAAAGCACTGCATGGCACTGAACTGCGCTCGTGATCCCGAGACATAAGTTGTTCAGTCTCATAATGCCCAGTAATTTCACTAGCTTCAATGCCCTTCAAACCGGAACACAACAGAGCTTATACACTGTTGCTTGGCGGCAGAAATAGACATACGATACACATACGAGGGACCTACCACCCTGTTACCAGCAAGTGACCTACTTGCTAGTTTGCTAACCTCTGCTAAAAAGGTTTATGCGAGATTTTGTATTGCTATAACCAATTTAAATTCATTACATCGCGGAGCTATCGAACATGGAAAACACTCCTTAGTGATATAGAAATGGATTGCCTTCGAAGCGATATTGCCATTTGACTCGGCCCTAACTTCAAATAAAATAAACGTTAGGCTCACTAAACACAGTAAAAGCGATCTTTAACACGGCACTGTGGGACGAGTTCTCTATTTATAGATAGTTTTATCAATTGAATTTAATGTTGGGCAGTGACGTATCCAGGGACGGCGAAGGGTACACTTCCCCCACTCACACAAAAAAATATATGGTCACTTTTTTTTTTTATACTAGCCCTGTATTATATACGTCCCACTGCTGGGCACGGGCCTCCTCTACTGAATGAGAGGGACTAGGCCTTAGTCTACCACGCTGGCCTAATGCGGGTTGGCAGACTTCACATACCTTCGAAAAATCTTATCGAGTTCTCAGGTATGCAGGTTTCCTCACGATGTTTTCTTCACCGTTAAAGTAAGCGATAATTAACAATTAATATACACGTAACTTAAAAAAGTCAGAGATGTATGCTCTTGGGACAGGTTTCGAACCTGCGACTTTCGTCTCGACATTCCGTACCACTCCCCGCTGAGCTATCGCTCCTATATGGTCACTGGTAAGGCAAAAATACTTAAGCGCCAATACGTGAAGTTTATGGTAGAGCATTTTAAAGTGTATTTTACGATGATAACCTATAAAAATAAATAAAATTGGAGTGTCTGTTTGTAATATTAAAATAACCGCTTTTTACTAAGTGCATTTGGTGTATACACGGTGCATGTACCAAAGCAAGATTTTTTTAATTTTTTGTCTGTTTGTTTCGGCTAATCTCTGAAATGTCTGGACCGATTTTGACGGGACTTTCACTGGCAGATAGCTGATGTAATAAGGAGTAACTTAGGCTGCTTTCATTTTAGAAAAAAAAAATAGTTTTAGTTAAATACCACGCGGACAAAGTCGCGGCTAACAGCTAGTTCATAATAATAAGCCACATCACAATATCATATTAAATTTTTCTAACAGGCCTCTACGTGTTGGCTTTGGCCCCACGCACGCCTACCAAAGGTCTGGGACTCTATAGTCCCGAGATATGGTAAGGCATCACAATAAATAAATTATTTTAGGAAAAAAATATAATACACTAAAATTGTTTTGCAACTTTGACTGAAAATTATCTATGATTTTTCGTAAAAAAATAATTTTAAAACGCTCTTCCGCAAAGTTCACGTATTGACGCTTTTATATTTTTACCTTTCGGTTACTCTTTATTTTATCTTTATAACTTTAATGTAGGTAAATCGATGATGATGATTTGATTATTTGATGATCGCTTACCGTATTCTTATCCCCCTCAGTAAAATTCTGAATCCGTATAACGCTAGGCAACATTAGTGGCTGACAGATTGATGAAAGTGTACACCAACATAAATCCTTGTAGGAAACACATAAATTAACACATCTTACTAGATATGTTGTTTTAAATGTCTACATAATTATTGAACACGTAGACATTTAAATCTTGGAGTAAGGATGAGATTAATTTATGATACCCCCTGTGACGTTTTAAATGGTGTTTGACATTCGGTAGCGTAACACTTTCGGCAACTATTAAGTGTGAAGGAAGATATACATCGTGTAAAAATATAACAAATAATAGTAAAAAAAAAATAAAAAAATGCTTTTATAAAAAAATCCAAATAAATAATTGAAAATAAATTTTAATAAATTTGAAGGAAAAAATGTATGTTATGGTACAAAAGCGTGGGGTGCTTTATAATATATTATCTAAATGATAATAATCCTTCTACTCATATCTGTCAATAATTATTTATAACTATTGAAACCGCACGCTTTTTTTTACAATAAAATACAATTTTTCTTAAAGATTTTTAATATTTACTTTCTATTATTTCGTTGATGTTATTACGAAACATAGCAGCAAGACGCTACTTTATGCCAGTTTTCTGTGAGACAGTGACCACAACCCGCTCGAGCTAGTCCATCAATACTGTGGACAAATAAACATGGCTCTACCACTCAAAATAATGGCGGTAATTGGACCAAACGTTTGTTCAAACGTGATGCAGGGTCACGTAACGTTCAGTAAATGATAGACTAGACTGCAGACGTGGGAACACACTAAGCCCATTACGCAGATCGTAATTCACAAATGTTGTTACTCTAATGACCGCGCCGACGTGCGGGAAAATTATCCAACACATACTAAAGATGTGGTTACAATAGCATATCTTTGAGTGGTAGAGCCACGCTGTAGACAGTTTTGTCTACAGCATGAACGGACTGGCTCGATCGGGTCGTTACCACTGTCTCACAGAAAACCGTAAGGTAGCGGCTTGCTGCTGCGTTTCATACGGTGAGTGAGATATCCGGAAGCCCAAATCCCCTCCCCTTCCCAATCCCTAATTATCCCATTCCTTTAAGGTCGATACGCGCCCATGATTCTTTTGGTTGTGGGCGTACATGGGCGGTGGAAATCATTTACCATCAGGTGACCCAATTGCTCGTTGGCCGGCCTATGCTATAAAAAAATGTGTTGTTGTTTAGAGGATCCATACCTATAGGGTACTAATAGAACTCTATTATTATTAGCTCAGTAGGGAGGGGGATATAAAGTCGAGACGAAAGTCACTGGTTCGAAACCAGCACCAATAGCATGCACCTCTGATTTTTGTTTTTTTTTTAATAGTATATAACGGCAAACGGTTAAGTGGGTCACCTGATAGTAAGTGACGCCACCACCGCATGAATGGGTGGGAAGAGGGAAGAAGCATTTATACAGGCCGGCCTGACTCTGGTGACCACCGATAAACTCATTGTTTGTCGGTGATCGCTAGTATTTTAGACTGCATTACGCTTACCATCAGGTGTAGTGCAGTCACTTTGCTGTGTTCTGATTAAAAAAAACCTTTTGTAGACTCTCAGATGACATATTCTACTTTGTTAATTCAAGCTGGTGGGAGGATACTTGTATCCGACCGGATAGCGACCACCGTACACTGGTGCTAAAACCTGCCATAGTGGCCCACCTTGTGTGGGTCGCGTTCCAGGGTCAGCCAGTGTATATCCGCTTCTCCCCAGGGGGCTTGCCCCCTGATCCTAACCCTTTCCCCATCCCTTTTTCCTTCCCCTCCCCCTTGGCCCTTTGACAGGCCGGCATGATCTTGCCGACCTACGATGGACACATTGTTTATCGTTGGTCGACACTATTCTTGGATTGCGTTACACTTACCATCAGGTGTAGCGTAGTCACTTTGCCGAGCCAGAATAAAAAAAGCGACAAATACAATACACGCATAACCACCAAAAAGCATAGGTGTGTGCGCTAGTTCCAATCGAACCGGCGACATCCATCTCACACTCTGCACTACCCACTAAGCTATACCGACCTAAGTATAAGTACACAATTCCCGTGGGACAAACTTGTGGGCGAAAGCAAACGTAATAAAGATTTATAAGACCGTGTGTATGGAACTTTAAAATAATTTTCTAAGCAATGATTTATGTTGGTTCCGAAGCGGCTAGGAACAACTACGCCCACGTGAACCACGTAATGGCAAATAATCTAGGTTTTATCTAGGTAATCCTGGTTTTATTGCCACGGAAATTATTCCGACTCTCAATAAAGTTTAATAAGTAGAAGATAAATTGGCGGTGGCAAAGGAGATCGAGTCATAAAGTATCCTAACTATTACCTAAGCATAATAATTAAAAGTTAAAAATAAATATTCGATAGGGTTATTCGAAGCAGCGATAGCTCAGCGGGGAGTGGTATGGACATTCGAGACGAAAGTCGCAGGTTCGAAACCAGCCCCAAGAGCATACCTCTGACTTTTCTAAGTTACGTGTATATTAATTGTTAATTATCGCTTCGTTAACGGTGAAGGAAACATCGTGAGGAAACCTGCATACCTGAGAACTCGATAAGATTTTTCGAAGGTATGTGAAGTCTGCCAACCCACATTAGGCCAGCGTGGTGGACTAAGGCCTCTCGTTCAGTAAAGGGGGCCAGTGCCCAGCAGTGGGACAAATATAATACAGGGGAAGTGAAAAAAAAAAGTTGAATATAAATATTCGACAGAGTTTAGCTACGATGTGGTCCCATATAAATTTGGTTAAGATCTGATGATTTCGTTGCAATTGCGGAGGGACAATGCCTCGCTAAGCGTCTTTTATCGTCTGTATCACGGTGAGTGCTTTAAAGAATTGTTTGACCTTATCCCATCCTCACCTTTCCTTAACAGAACCACGCGTGCTGGCTTGCGGAGCCACAGCTTCGTGGTCTCCTCCATCTCGGCTCGAACTAAAAAGTTTGCTAAATCTTACTTCTGTCGGACAATTAAGCTGTGGAATATTTTGCCGGCACACGTGTCCCACCTAATATGGGGTCCTTTAAACGAAGTGTGAAGAAGCAGTTAGACAGACCGGCATGATTTTGCTGACCTACGATTGACACATTGTTTGTCATTGGTCGACACTATTCCTGGATTGCGCTACACTTACTATCAGGTGTGGTGTAGTCACTTTGCCGAGATAGGATAAAAATCAGCAGTCATATTTAAAGAAAGAAAGATGTTCTTCTTCTTTTTGGAACGTAGTTCCTTATCGCGCGTTGCGAAAGGGGGCTAGACGGAAAAAATTGGTACGAAAAGTTGGCACGACATAATTCTCCGACCAGTCAGCGTTAGCTGACCTCCCTGGAACATCGATAATTTCGAAGTCCCAGGTGGCGTCACACAGTGACCAGTCAGCTTGGACCGGACTTTCACAAGACTTTGACCTTGAACCCCAACCGTGACCTTGACCTTGACCCCGACCTTGACCTTGACCCCGATTTTTACCTAGACTTTGACCTTGACCTTGACCCCGACCTTGACCTTGACCCCGATTTTTACCTAGACTTTGACCTTGACCTTGAACCCAACCTTGACCTTGACCCCGATTTTTACCTAGACTCTGACCTTGACCTTGACCCCGACCTTGACCTTGACCCCGATTTTTACCTAGAATCCGACATTGACCTTGACCCCGAACTTGACCTTGACACCGATTTTTACCTAGAATCCGAACTTGACCTTGACCCCGATTTTTACCTAGACTCCAACCTTGACATTGACCCCGACCTTGACCTTGACCCCGATTTTTACATAGACTCCGACCTTGACCTTGACCCCGACCTTGACCTTGACCCCCATTTTTACCTAGACTCCGACCTTGTCCTTGCCCCGACCTTGACCTTGACCCCGACCTTAACCTTTACCCCGACCTTGACCTTGACACAGACCTTGACCCTCAAAATTAAAATAAAAAATAATCGAAAGGAACTTCGTTCCATCCGGGTGTCCCTTGACACCTCTCAAGTTTTTTATTTATGGCTTTCGCATTATTATGCATTTTGCCAGTGTCAAGTATTATTTATTCTCAAGTTATTTTTACAAGAACAATGAAACATGGGTGCGGTCGATTTCAAGGTCTTGCCGGAGTTTTGGTATTAACTCCTTTCAGTACGATGCTTAATTCACTTATTTCAATGTTTCCATACACTGCTCATCACCGTCAATGTTTATTGAACAAATCCACACTTTTATACAACAAACACAACTCTAAACTAGTTTATGAAATAAATTAAAGTAAGCGATGAACTGCACTTTCAGAATTCTCGCCAAAACTCCATTAAAAATTGTTAAACAGGCCTTCAATATGTTAACTCTCCACTACCTACAGCTAAATCAAATAAACTTACAACGGAAAGTCAAATCGACACATAAATCAAAATGACAACAAAAGAGTCAACGCTTGATCGCTGCGTGGCTACAAACGGCCCGATGACATGTTTATGAGCCGGTGTGACCGCGATCCAAATGCCCATTTTGTATTTAGGTAGTTACAAAAAAAATAAAGTCCAAGATTCACTCCCTAGGATGGTTCCGTGTGACAATGTAATTATACCGTGCTGGTGGTAGAATATTCATATCCGCCCGGATAGCGACCACCGTACACATGGGGTTAAAAACTGCCATAGTGATCCGCACGCCTTGTATGGATCGCGTTTCAGGATCAGCCAGTGTATATCCGGTTCTCCCGAGGGGCTTGCGACGTGACTTGATGGTTGGTTGGGGCGGCTATACGGTTACATCCTTGTATTACTGTGCCTGCATCGGTCATCCGCCTGTCCTGCCGCAGGCCCCTCGATTTGGTGATGGTGGTGATCAGGTATAGTGCAGTCACTTTGCCGTGCTCGGATAAAAAAAAGTGTGCGTCTCGGGACGCTCGACAGAAGTGATAACTTAAACTAATGTGGGTTAAAGTGAGAGCGGAGGAGCGTTACGTTACGAAGTCCGGTCGAAGTCCTGTAAAAGTCCTGTCAAAGTCCGGTCAAAATCCGGTCAAAGTCCGGTCGAAGTCCGGTCAAAGTGCAGTCAAAGTCCTGTCAAAGTTCAGTCAAGGTCCTGTCAAAGTTTGTCAAAATACGGTCAAAGCCCTATCAAAGTCCGGTTAAAGTCCGGTCAAAATCCGGTCAAATACCGGTCAAAGTGCTGTCAAAATCCGGTCAAAGTCCGGTCAAATACCAGTCAAAGTCCTGTCAAAATCCGGTCAAAGTCCAGTCAAAGTCCGGTCAAATACCAGTCAAAGTCCTGTCAAAATCCGGTCAAAGGGCAGTCAAAGCTCTGTCAAAGTCCGGTCAAATACCGGTCAAAGTCCTGCCAAAATCCGGTTAAAGTCCAGTCAAAGTCCGATCAAATACCAGTCAAAGTCCTGTCAAAATCCGGTCAAAGGGCAGTCAAAGCCCTGTCAAAGTCCGGTCAAATACCGGTTAAAGTCCTGCCAAAATCCGGTTAAAGTCCAGTCAAAGTAATTTCAGTCTTGTCAAAATCCGGTCAAAGCCCTATCAAAGTCCGGTCGAAGTCCGGTTAAAGTCCGGTCAAAATCCGGTCAAATACCGGTCAAAGTCCTGTCAAAATCCGGTTAAAGTCCGGTCAAAATCCGGTCAAATACCGGTCAAAGTCCTGTCAAAATCCGGTCAAAGTCCGGTCAAATACCAGTCAAAGTCCTGACAAAATCCGGTCAAAGTCCAGTCAAAGTCCGGTCAAACACCGGTCAAAGTCCTGCCAAAATCTGGTTAAAGTCCAGTCAAAGTAATGTCAGTCTTGACAAAAATCCGGTCAAAGTCCTATCAAAGTCCGGTCGAAGTCCTATCAAAGTCCGGTCGAAGTCCGGTTAAGGTCCAGTCGAATTCCGGTCAAAGTCCGGTCAAATACCGATCAAAGTCCTGCCAAAATCCGGTTAAAGTCCAGTCAAAGTAATGTCAGTCTTGTCAAAATCCGGTCAAAGCCCGGTCTAAGTCCTATCAAAGTCCGATTAAGGTCCAGTCGAAATCCGGTCAAATACCGGTCAAAAACCTGTCAAAATCCGGTCAAAGTCCAGTCAAAGTCCGGTCAAATACCAGTCAAAGTCCTGTCAAAATCCGGTCAAAGTCCAGTCAAAGTCCGGTCAAATACCAGTCAAAGTCCTGTCAAAATCCGGTCAAAGTCCGGTCGAAGTCCGGTTAAAGTCCAGTCGAAATCCGATCAAAGTCCGGTCAAATACCGGTCAAAGTCCTGCCAAAATCCGGTTAAAGTCCAGTCAAAGTAATGTCAGTCTTGTCAAAATCCGGACAAAGCCCTATCATAGTCCGGTCGAAGTCCGGTTAAAGTCCAGTCGAAATCCGGTCATATACCAGTCAAAGTCCTGTCAAAATCCGGTCAAAGTCCAGTCAAAGTCCGGTCAAATACCAGTCAAAGTCCTGTCAAAATCCGGTCAAAGTCCAGTCAAAGTCCGGTCAAATACCAGTCAAAGTCCTGCCAAAATCCGGTTAAAGCCCAGTCAAAGTAATGTCAGTCTTGTCAAAATCCGGTCAAGTCCTATCAAAGTCCGGTCGAAGTCCGGTTAAAGTCCAGTCGAAATCCGGTCAAAGTCCGGTCAAATACCGGTCAAACTCCTGCCAAAATCCGGTTAAAGTCCAGTCAAAGTAATGTCAGTCTTGTTAAAATCCGGTCAATGCCCGGTCAAAGTCCTATCAAAGTCCGGTTAAAGTCCAGTCGAAATCTGGTGAAAAACCTGTCAAAATTTTGTCAAAATCCGGTCAAAGCCCTATCAAAGTCCGGTCAAAGTCCGTTCAAAATCCTGCCAAAATCCGGTTAAAGTCCAGTCAAAGTAATGTCAGTCTTGTTAAAATCCGGTCAATGCCCGGTCAAAGTCCTATCAAAGTCCGGTTAAAGTCCAGTCGAAATCTGGTGAAAAACCTGTCAAAATTTTGTCAAAATCCGGTCAAAGCCCTATCAAAGTCCGGTTAAAGTCCGTTCAAAATCCGGTCGAAGTCCGGTCAAATACCGTTCAAAGTCCTGCCAAAATCCGGTTAAAGTCCAGTCATAGTCTTGTCAAAATCCGGTCAAAGCCCGGTCAAAGTCCGGTCGAAGTCCGGTTAAAGTCCTGTCGAAGTTTGTCATAATCCGGTCAAAGCCCTATCAAAGTCCGGTCAAATACCGGTCGAAGTCCGGTCAAATACCGGTCAAAGACCTGTCAAAGTCCGGTTAAACCCCGGTCATAGCCCGGTTAAAGTCCGGTCAAAGTCCGGTTGAAGTCCGGTCAAAGTCCGGTTGAAGTCCGGTCAAAGTCCGGTCCAAGCTGACTGGTCACTGTGTGACGCCACCTGGGACTTCGAAATTATCGATGTTCCAGGGAGGTCGGCTAACGCTGGCTGGTCGATGGACCGCTCGCGTTACGGAACGTTTCGGTTCACCCTCCCATAAGAAGTTATCACTTCAAAAAATACTATTCTTTAAACAACTTCAAAAATGTTTTATGCATATACATCGATTTCTCCGCCAATTGGACCTACTTACGCAAACAGGAACCAACCCACAGCAAATTCAAATGGAGATACTGATTTTGTTTTACTGAATTCAATAATTTAAAGTAGTTTTATCTCGTAGTTTTTTGGAAAGTCGGGCATGAAATGTATTCCATATACGATTTTGCAAACAAAATACAGTATTAAAATCAATATAAATTAATGTTGAAAAATAAAATAAAGTTTAAAAAAATGTATAAAAATCGACTTAATTGCCTTTTTAGGCAATAAAAAAAACATAAGCCACTAGTAATATGATACAATGCGGCATAAAAAATATTATAATAAAATAACAAAACTGTTTTTATAAATAATTTATTTTGTCATTTCGGATTTTGTTTTTCCTTTTCTTTTCTTTTGAGTCACGGAACTCTAAAAAGGTGTTATAAAGATCGAGTAGTGCATATCCTGTCTCGGTAAGTCGTAAAATGAGATTAGAAAAAAAATTGGAGCGTTTTTGAGCGCGCCCAATGGGATGGGACGTTTTCATCAACTAATGAATAGAGAATAGTTTAAAAAAAATGTAATCTGGGATCCAATTACATTGTATTTAAAAACCTGAGATGTGACGGATTGTTAAAAAATTGTATGATAATGATACGAATCATTAGTGCCTAGATCTGCGAATATGGAAACGGTTTTTTTTTATTATTTGATTGAATGACGAGACGAGCAAATCGCTCGCCTGGTGGTTAGCGCCACGCCTGCCCATAAACAGAATGTTAGAGGCCGTCTAGGTTGGTACCACCGCACCGTCTATTTCAAGCGCCAAGCCACAGTCAGCCAAGCATTATTATGTTTCAGTTTGAAGGACATTGAAGCCAGTGAAATTACTGGGCATTATGACACTTAACATCTTATGTCTCGGGCTGACGAGCGCTGTTCATTGCCATGCAGTGCTTTGTAATTCAAAGTTCTGTGCGGTGTTGCTTCTATTTATGATATTAAAAAAAACATTGAATAACTATGAAAGCAAAATAATCTCTACAAAATTCTATTTCAAAATTACCATGTAAAAAAAAATACCAGGACCTCATTACATATTCATTTGTAAAACATTAAAATAATTGAATTTATATTGAAGAGCGCGAGTTTTGTATGAAAAGCTTAACAGATCACCTGTGTGGTTTTAAAGACGTATTTGTATGGCCCATTGTTGTAAGACTCTGTTTCCATTGTAACTACTCACTTTTTCACGTTGACTGACTCTGTAACGTTCTAAATTTAAATTATGCGGTAAAATAGTGTTGGGTTTAAAGAAATGTGTATAATATGCAATTCAGAGGCAGAAGTGAAACTTCAGAATAATTAACATAAATTAAGTGATCAACGAATTTTAATACACAAATGCAAAAAAATAAAATACGTGAACACACCACGTTGTTTATGACACATTTTTTGAAGGCATCGTTGTACTCAGGCGTAAAGACGTGATGGACCGAAGCAAGTATTAGGCAGATACAACGCCTTTATAAGATGATTAGGCTGTGTAATATGCAGTCCTTTGCCTTACCAATGAAGGAAAAAAAACAAAGAGGAGCAGAAGATTACAGAAACATTGTTGTATACTTGTAATCTATCTCAGTCTCTCGCAGGCTAAATCAATTAATATTATTTGATAAGTAATTAAAAAATAATGAACATTTTTACATTAGTATTTTTAAAAATAGAAGAATAGAATAATGTTATTTTTAAAAAATAACTAACGTGTGCTACGGTACCACGTCTCATAAACCCAACTAAACCTTCAATTTTAATTGTCGTGTTACAATGAAAACGGGTCCATAGCGCCCTATGCTCGTAACTATTATGTTTGACACTTAATACTTCCTTTAGAGGGTTGAGATTTTGAATAATAACCCTATAATACCGACCATTTATTTGAATTATATTCTTTATTTATTCAACTGTGTTTTTTCAGCCCGTTTTACGATATTAATACGTCTCTTTAACAGTTGATGTATGACGTCATAATTAACTGACACAATGGGTTTGAGAACGTTTTCTGGATTTATATGATTTTAAAAGTGTTTTTAATGTGTGGCGGTGGGTTAAATGGCCATTAAATTTGATTTTAATTTTATGGACGTTTTGTGAATTTATTTATAGGGGCGTTGTAAGGTACATTTAAGTCGGTTGAGCAAAGATTATTCTATGGTGGTAGGCTGACCACAATTTTGTCTACAGCATGAATCGGCCGGCTCAAACAGGGTTTTACTACGATCTCACAGAAAATCGATGTAAAATAGCAGCTTGCTGTTGCGTTTCGTACATTGAGTGAGATCCAATCCGGACCAATGAAGACCGACAGATCTATTCCCCGGGTAATGTTGATGGTCGGATGACTGTCACTGTCACTGTCTGTCTGAGTGACTGCCTGTCTCACTGCCTGATTGTCTGATTGTATGTTTGTAAGCAGCGATAGCTCAGCGGGGAGTGGTATGGACAGTCGAGACGAAAGTCGCAGGTTCGAACCCAGCCCCAAGAGCATACACCACTGACTTTTATAAGTTACGTGTATATTAATTGTTAATTATCGCTTGCTTTAACGGTGAAGGAAACATCGTGCGGAAACCTGCATACCTGAGAATTCGATAAGATTTTTCGAAGGTATGTGAAGTCTGCCAACCCGCATTAGGCCAGCGTGGTGGACTAAGGCCTGATCCCTCTCATTCAGTAGAGGAGGCCCGTGCCCAGCAGTGGGACGAATATAACATATAGGGCTAATAATAAAAATAAAAAAAAAAACAAAAATGTTTTTCTGTATCCTATTTCATAGTCTTTTTTTACTAAGAACTGGGTAAAACGAAACTGATTTAGCTATTTAAATGGACTTATTTAAAACGGAGTTGGTCTTATGTCGGAGATTTACTACAAAAAATGTTGTAATAGTAATGGAATTTACGAAAAAAAAACATAAAACCCAGCTTCTGTAGACATGCAGAAATGTAACATTTGATTACATCTGATCAAATCAGATCCGTGTGACAGACAGACAAGAATGTGTGCTACACATTAAATATCTTGTACATCTCGACTTTATCATATTTCCTTGAGTTAACATAAAAGTATGTTTGTTATTCTGTTCGTTGTTTATTGGTGATCGCATACTTACATACTATTCTATACTTGCGTTACTTTTAATAGTAATTGTGGTTCCATGTATTTTTATTTTATTGCATGATTGACGGGACGAGTAAATCGCTCGCATCATTGTATGTGCTGCGCTTGCCCACAAAGGGGTCGTGCATTAATCACGTGATGTTTTTTTAGCATTTTTTAACCCCCCCCATACCCCTTGGTGATACGTAGTGAGGTTTAAGACTAATTGACCTACTTCAGTCTCATTAAATTCTTAACGCATGTCGGTTTAGAGTACTTCTGACCTGACCTTTCTCTAGAATATCTCCGACTCGATCTAAGAACGTTCGCCGAGGCCTTCCCCTCCCAACTGTACCATTCACACTTGCCATGTATATTTGTTTCGTAACTCTTCTTTCATCTATCCTCTCTACATACCCAAACCATCTCAGTACTCAAAAATAATTTAGTTTAATTTTTAGCTGTTAGTTTTTTGAGTCGGTTTTGTTTTTTCTCAAAAGTTGTGAAGTTTGAAGTAAAACTAATTTAAACGGATTTTATCACGGTTACCCGTGAAGGTCACGGGGTGGACTGACCACGAAGACTGAAAAGCTTTTGAAACATCGGGATCAAAATAAATAAAAAACCACAATTAAATCCGTTTAAATTAGTTTTATTTCGATGCGTAATATTCGCGTAAACATAAGAAATCATTAAGTTTAAAGTAGCTATGCACTGAGTCTATAATGTCAATAAAACGCAAGTAAACCCATATACCATGGTGAGTGTTGCCACAATCTGCCATTAGGAGGTTGCTCACGTGTGTGTCGATTCGTTATGCCGGTATGATGTGTCCCTCGCCTTATATGACATGTTTAACAAGAACACGCGTTTTAATGAATCTTTATGTACACCAATTAGTTCATAAAAATATTGGAGTTTTAACGTAGGCCGGCAAACGAGCGAGTGGGTCACCTGATGGTAAGTGATCTCCACCGCCCATGTTATTTTTATCATGGCTCGGCAAAGTGACTACGCTACACCTGATGGTAAGTGTAGCGCAATCCAAGAGTAGTGTCGACCAACGATAAACAATGTGTCCATCGTAGGTCGGCAAGATCATGCCGGCCTGCCAAAGGGCCAAGGGGGAGGGGAAGGAAAAGGGATGGGAAAAGGGTTAGGATTAGAGGGCATGCCCCCTGGGGAGAACCGGATATACACGGGCTGGCCCAGGAACGCGTCCCACACAAGGTGGGCCACTATGGCAGGTTTTAACACCAGTGTACGGTGGTCGCTAACCGGTCGGATACAAGTATCCTCCCACCAGCCTGATGGTGAGTGATCTCTACCGCCCATGTACGACCATAATACCAAGTATCATGGGCGCATTGCTGATCTTAAGGAAAGGGACAATTAGGGATTGGGAAGGGGAGAGGATTTGGGCTTCCGGATATCTCACCGTACGAAACGCAGCAGCAAGCCGCTTCTTTACCTCGGTTTTATGTGAGACCGTGGTATTGACCCGGTCGAGCCGGCTCATTCATGCTGTAGAGAAGACCTGCTGTAGAGAGGTCCCTCGTATGCGAGAAGCCGTCTGGGTTGGTACCACCGCTGTGTCTATTTCTGTCGCCAAGCGAAAGTGTATAAGCACTGTTGTGATTCGGTTTGAAGGACGTCGAAGCCAGTGAAATAACTGGGCATTAAGAAACTTAATATTTTATTTCTTGGAGTGACGAGCGCAGTTCAGTGCCATGCAATGCTTTGTAATTCAAAGTTCTGTGTGGTGTTACTTCTATTATAGGTAGGCTTACTATCAGTCGAGCGCCTAGCTCGTCTTGTCATTCAATTAAATAAAAAAATATATGTATCAATTAACTAATGGCTAGTATAAAAGGAAAAAAATGTGACAAATATACACGTATGATCTAGCCAACCAAACTGGAAACAAAAAGCTAAGTAGCGTGTTTAGGAGGTCATCGGCCTTGTGTGAAACGGTGAATCTAGACTTCAAACGTTTAGGTTCATTTATTGTCAACACATTTAGCTTTTATTTGGGCAGTCCAATTGACTTATTTTATAAATAAAACAGATATCGTGTATGTCAAAAGTTACATTATTTTTTTCGAGAAAAAGCATAATATTACTGTATCTGTTCAACCATAATATCATTAAAAACAGATTGTAACAGTATATGGGAATTTATAAACATATTACCTTAGAAAATAACATACGACATTTTGATATGACAACAACGATAGGTATATAAAAAGTTAAAAATAAACCGAAACTATTTTGAGCTTTCAGTTTATTTTAACTTTTTAGTTGTTACATATTTGTATTAAGCTGTGGAATAGTATGCCGGCATACGTGTTCCCTCCTTAAATTGCATAAAAATTCAGTCCTGCGCAACCCTTGTATGATTTTTGGAATAGAAAACACAAACTGTAATCGCCCGACCCGCGAGTTGAACCCAAGACCCCATCTCTCGCTTCTTATTTTTGTCGTTAAGCCAAAGAATTCCAGATACGACCACGTTTATTTTATTGCCTTTATTGTATCCAAATCGTAGCTATACCCGTTCAATACATGATAATGATCGAAGGATGCGCACGCTGGGCTTAAAGCTCACGACCGTCTTATCGCAGGCTCAGTAGAGATCCATAACTAAATTGCACATTGTGTCCTCCATTGTACTTACACTGCTATATGGTCTTAATGTGAAAAAAAATGAATAAAAATTTATTGTATGGATTGTATCTGTCAGCCTTCAGCCTCCGTGGCGCGATGAGTGAGTAGCGGTTGGGAAATGTGAGGTCGCCGGTTCGACTCCTGGTTGGCAAATGTTTGTTTCGGGTTTGGCTGTTGGGAGACCAGATGTCTCTCGTAGTCTATGATGATGTCGTAGTCTGCGTGAATTGAAATAATCCATTGCTGGGAGGGTACCTCATATTTTTGCACCCTTTGTTTTGTTTATGAGTGGTAGAGTCACACTGTAGACAGTTTTGTCTACAGCATGAATGCGCCGGCTCGACCGGGTCGTTACCACTGTTTCACAGAAAACCGACGTAAGGTAGCGGTTTGCTGCTGCGTTTCGTACGGTGAATGAGATATCCGAAACACGATAGTGCTTACACACTGTTGCTTGGCGGCAAATAGAGGGCGCGATGGTACCAACCCAGACGGCCTCTCGCATACGAGGAACCTACCACCTTGTAAGTCACCTAGTTTATCATAATATCTATTCGCGTTTAAAGTGTTTTCCATAATAACAATAAATAAAGTGCCTGATCGTATGTTTGTATTAAAAGGTTCCATCTACAGAGCATAGATAGCCTTTTTAATCGATGGATGAGCAAAGGATAACATTGTTGTTCCATGGATGGAATCAGATAGCTTAAAGCATATTCCAGTAGATAAACTGGATTTATGGGGAATTTAAATCGCTCTATGGTAAATTTCAATTGTAGGTTTGTTTTAGCTGCGATAGCTCAGCGGGGTGTGACCGTTGAGATGAAAGTTGCAAGTTCGAAACCAGGGGTTTATAGCATAGGCCGGCAAACGAGCAAGAGGGTCACCTGATGGTAAGTGATCAACACCGCACATGTACGCCCACAATACCAGAATAATCATGGGCGAGTTGCCAATCTTAAAGGAAAGGGATTATTAGGGATTGGGAAGGGGAGGGAATTTGGGCTTCCGGATATCTCACTCACCGTACGAAATGCAGCAGCAAGCCGGTACTTTACGTCGGTTTTTCGTGAGACAGTGGTAACGACTCTGTCGAGCCGGCCCATTCATGCTGTAGACAAAAATGTCTACAGCCTGACTCTACCACTCATATATTATAAACAACGAAGATTAAAAAAGCGCATAATATACTTCTCGAATAAAAAGATCTCGGAGGGAATATAGAACTCATTTACTCGTATCGATGAGAGGCCATTTACACCTCTCCATGATCAAATGACATAATTTCAATAATATCAAGAAAATTGTACAAACTCACATCATGATTATTATGTGTGTACCCGACCTCCTCCATCCCCATAGTCGGCCCTTACCTCACACAACGTACACAGTGACTATTCACACACAGTGATAATTCACACACAATAATTATAACCCACACATAATAACCATAACCACACTTACTTGTGAGTAACATTGGGTGAACTTCTATTCTCCGTCACAACTAGACACAGACTCTCCTTCTATATGCGGGGGCGCCGCTTATATTGAGTTTCCCCCCCAGTACGAGAGTGAAATCAACTGACAAACTATTTAAATCACCCTCAAATAAACAATATCATTGGCGGTACCGACAATTGACGTAGAAAAACGTTATTTAAAAAGGTCAATTCAGTGTCCGTATTCTTCATGCTCCGACACGGCCATCCTACAGGACACACGTCCCAGTGTGGTTTTCTGTAACAATACAATAGCACAGTATCACATAGTTCGGTCACTCCTGACCTCAGCCTAGTAAGGCATACGAGATTTTTAATCACATTATTAAAAATCAGAGAGCCAAGATCAGAACATTACAAATCATGTGTTATCGACACAAACATAACCAAAACCATTGATCATAGCAAAAACTATGGAAGTTCTACATGTGATTCACTGTAATCCAGTAACTTCCTGTTACACAACCATTCATTTGCGCATCTACACCAGATCGCCAAGTCTCTCCCGACTTCATGGTTTCTTGCGACAGCTCGCACTTGTCCCAGAGCTGACTGCACTACCGCGTACTCACGGACTACTGACGTACTATAATAGACCATACTAGTAATAGATGAACCATTATAATAGACTGCAGATACCGATTTCTATTGAGCTACGGCTACATAATCAACGTCTGTACTAACAATCACCATGTAAACCTCCATTTTTTACTTTCAATCTCGTCTGCAATTACTGCTCTTTCAATATCATCTGTAATACTCTGATCATCAAGAATTTAATGTGTCATGAGCATACTTGTAAGTATGATTAGAATTTAATGCCTTTTAAAGTATAACGATCTCCCTCGAGAACCTCTATAACCTGAAAAGGCTCGCTATATTTTGGACCTAACTTTGGTTACCTTCCTCATTTTGCATCAGTACAAAATCCCCAACCGAAAACTTATTGAGCTTTGCATTAGTCCGATCAAACCTGACTAATTTAAACCATCACTTCTGGGGTAGCCTTTGTGAAGGTTTCAAATTAAAAGGCTCAATATGAACTTAAAAAAGGAATTAGTTCACCTAGAAGCACATCAGTCCTTAGATGTCTTCAGCAGGGCGTGCTGACAAAGGACCGGGCAGTTCCTCTGGACAGACCTTCGTCATCGTCAGCACCACCAGGCTCAGCACAGAAATCCGTTTCAACATGTAAAACAACACAAGGAGAACATTAGAAATTGGTTATTACAGTGCGCTAAAACACACAAGGAGAACATTAAAAACGGTTATTATAGGTTCGTGTGTATCTGAAGCATAACTTCTTAATATTTTTATCTTTTCAAAAAAACAACTGTACCACATGAAGTGACAAACTGTACTATGGGCGCAAGCATGCATTCAAGCGCCCACAGACAAGGGTTTTGTAAGTAATAAAAATAATCAATTTAATGTCTTCAGACATACCACGAATAAGCTTCAGTGCATCGTGAATGACAGAATCCGGACTTCCATCACTCCCCATACACTGCCACATGACACTAAATATTACATGTCATCCGAATCCACCTAGTAACTCAAGTATAAAGCTGCGAAATTGCAAGCGCGCGTCGAACTCAAATAACCTCATTAACGGGGACACTCCTAGCCTGCGACGCTAGTACGGAAGGTTACTTTAAGGGGAAGACTTACGTCTGTCACCCACAAACCTTGAGACCAGCTCACAACAAAGAACTAAGAGTGTATTGCCTGAACAAACCGATTCAAATCGTGTAAACGGCCATAGTGCCCATTCAATGTCTTAGTCCCAGCCGTCAGAGAGCTAGGTCCGATTGATCGCCACGATTACTAAAAACATCTTTAAGGGGGAAACGTAAGTTTACCACCCACTTATCTTAAAACTCTGTAATGTGGTCGAGCAACCAAACTCAACATCCCCGGCTCGGGTACTTGATACTTCACCTTACGCACACTTATTCATGCACGCACAAACATCCTGTTTCAGCAACCAAGTATGTCATTGATGGATGACTAACGCCGGTGCAGTGGAAAACCACCACGCGCGTCTCGACGAGCGCCTCCCAGCGTTACTTGTTACCACTGCTTTTGAAAACAAAAACCATAACGAGAAGGCAGGTGATTATCACGATTATAAGTTAGTCAAAATTCTCTCCACACTAAAGTGTGCCAGGCAGAAGCCTGATTCGTATTGGGAAATAAGTTTGCCAGGATAGAGACCCGAAAGGCATTTTGTTAAAAAGTTGAAAAACTGTTTCGAGTTCAACAGTTCCGCACAACGATCGCAAGTGATAATTTTTACTGGAACACGATTGTACTAAAGGATTTACAGTTTCTGTAATTATGTCAATAATACACCCAACAGTCACACATAATCAGACACGAGTCTTGTGTCGCAGGTATCAGGAAGTATGAGATACTTTAAACTATTATTTTACGAAACATCGGGTCATTAATCCTCTTAAATCAAAAAGAAATTATCGTTCACATCTATAACGACAATCATATCAGGATGGATTGATTTAAAATGTAATGAAACAGATTCCCTGCATTAGGTATTTAGTGAACACAGTACACAGCTTTGCTCGACAGTGAAAACCTTTTTGATTTCGGTAGGCAATCGCTACAGCGATGGGTCGCCACATCTTAACAATTCTACAAAACCTATCGGTACTTCAAATTACTTTCTATACGCGATCTACATAAAATGGAAAGATCTCACCAAATCCTCGGCGTATAACTCAATACCCGTAAACGCGTTTGATAACAGTCGTCCCGCAAAGATGTTTTGTAAGCCGTACGTTTGAACCGCCATACCATGGGAACCGCGTTATGGTTTAACGATCGGGAACTCCAGCGCACCAATATGTTGCGCTCAATGCCAGCACCGGCGCCACATCAGTAGAACTCGTCGATTATAGTCCTAGATAAGCTCTTACAACAATTGGTACACGATTAATAACTTTATAGGTGTGGACACAATCGTCCCCACCATTCTGTCTTTGGGCTTGAACACAATATGTAAAGTAATTTTCAAAATATCGAGACATGGAATAGTTAATAAATATCGGGCAGATCCATTACATTCCTGAACACCATAAAATTCAGCAATGAATACACTGAATGGCACGACTGCTGCACCATGGATCGTCGTAATCTCTAACAAACTCACCACATGACAATATTACTCGCGATTTTCGCGACAAAAATCCAATAAAATTGGAACAGTTTCACTGAATCTCTCGTTGATAGTCGCAGTACAACGGATAGGCTGTGGTGCCAATCCCACTTCTGATCTCGAATAAAAAGATCTCGGAGGGAATATAGAACTCATTTACTCGTATCGATGAGAGGCCATTTACACCTATCCATGATCAAATGACATAATTTCAATAATATCAAGAAAATTGTACAAACTCACATCATGATTATTATGTGTGTACCCGACCTCCTCCATCCCCATAGCCGGCCCTTACCTCACACAACGTACACAGTGACTATTCACACACAGTGATAATTCACACACAATAATTATAACCCACACATAATAACCATAACCACACTTACTTGTGAGTAACATTGGGTGAACTTCTATTCTCCGTCACAACTAGACACAGACTCTCCTTCTATATGCGGGGGCGCCGCTTATATTGAGTTTCCCCCCCAGTACGAGAGTGAAATCAACTGACAAACTATTTAAATCACCCTCAAATAAACAATATCATTGGCGGTACCGACAATTGACGTAGAAAAACGTTATTTAAAAAGGTCAATTCAGTGTCCGTATTCTTCATGCTCCGACATACTTATCAATTACATATTCTGACAATCTACACTAATATTATAAAGAGGAAAGATTTGTATTTATGTATGTATCGTATAAACTTAAAAATACTGGACCCATTTCAAAAATTCTTTTGCCGTTAGAAAGCTACATTATCACTGAGTAACATAGGCTACTTTTTATCCCGGAAAAGTAGATCACGCGGGCGGAGCCGCGAGGAAAAGCTAGTTTATTAATATAATGGCATAATTCCTTGATATGAGTGGTAGAGCCACGCTGTAGACAGTTTTCTCACAGAATACCGACGTAAAGTAGCGGCTAGCTGCTGCGTTTCGTACGGTAAGTGAGATATCCGGAAGCCAAATCCCCTCCCCTTCCCAATCCCTAATTATCCCTTTCCTGTAAAGTCGGCAACGCGCCCATGATTCTTCTGATGGTGAGCGTATACGGGCGGTGGAGATCACTTACCATCAGGTGACGCACTTGCTCGTTAGCCGGCCTATGGTACAAAAAAAAACCCATTGCCTACAAAACCTATACCGATATCTATGAAGCCCTAACGTTGACTCCTCTACATTTCCTACAATACAGCATAAATGCATGAGATGCGACCAATAAATTGGTTCCACTTGGGTCCACAGGCGCGATTACCGGCCGCGTCAGGTGAATAACAGCTGGAGACAAGGACATGCTCAGTGCGGTGCAGTATCGCCTGTCTGCGTAAATAACTCCGACATCTAGAATGATCCGCTTACATCTTTGTGAATCGTCTTTTTTTAGATGTTAAGATAAGTTTTCTTTTTATATATTCTGTGTTGTATTAGTGTAAACAACCGTTGATAAACCTTAATAAATAAAATAAACATATAAGCACATCTCTGATATACACATTAATACAAACGAAAAACAACTATAGATCTATAATACGAGGAAGAGTTAAGTAAACAATATTATTTAAGTAACTTTTTGAACTGAAAAATTCTTTAGCCGCGTTGAGCACTTTTTGGTAAGGGGTTTTTGGTTTCGCGTCACCGACATGCTTATGTTAATTCAGACTATACACATATAACGGAGTGGATTGGAGTGGAGTGGCCACCTGATAGTAAGATCTCAACCGCCCATGCAAGTAGGTCACCTGATGGTAAGTGATCTTCACTGCCCATGTACGCCTACAATACTAGAAGAATTATAGGCGCGTGGCCACCCTTAAAAGCAAGGGACAATTGAGTGCTTAGAAAGGGGAGGAGGATTTGGCTTTTGGATATCTCACTCACCGTATGAAACGCAGCAAGCCGCTACTTTACGTTGGTTATCTGTGAGACCATGGTAACGACCCGGTCGGGCCGGTCTATTCGGCCTATTCGGCCTTATTCCTAAAGGAATCTTTGAACATGATTTTGACCTTCTTCAAAACGTCGGATTAAATTGAAATTTGGTATACTTATCAAGGACCGATGGCAATTCAATGATTATATATATTATAAAAAAAACTAAAAAAAGCGCTTTTTAGTTGGATTTTCTTTAAAAGCGTGTTTTTTTTAATTACAAAATTAAACACAGCCAATTTTTCTACTTATAAATCCACAGCCTTTAGTTACAAGCGGAACAAGCCAGCTGTACGTTTATCTGCAACCATGTTTGTAATTTAACCTGCATTGTTTGCACCAGTTCCACTCTACACATTAATTTAACTGGTGGACAATAAAAATACAATGTTTTACAATTCTGTTACAATCAGCGTGGGATTTAAGAGACGGGGCTTTGGCAAATAGCCTGTCTGGTTTGGTACATTTAGAGTTTTCAACCGACGAAATAAATGGAGGTTCTCAATACGATGCGTTTATTTGTTTGTTTTTGTGTGTATATTCACGCATAATGTAGATCAATTTTGATGATCCTTTTTTCATTTGATCATGTACAAAGTTGATTCGATTTTGGTTTTATGAAGAAATTTCACACCTAAAGGTATGAAATCGGGAATGGAAAACTCAAATTTCGTCGTTCATGCACTGATTTTGGTGACCTATTTACTAAAATAGGTAAAAAAGACATTTTTACAAAAAATAAAATCGACTCTAAAAAATTAAGTTAAATAAGCTAAAAATAAAAATAACAATTTTGAGTAGGTGGTATCAATCATTGGCTATTATACTGCAGGACGGTGAGGCCGGAGGCCCAAATCCCAAATTTAAAGTGATCTCAACCGCCTATATACGCCTACAATACTAGAAGAATCAAATGCGCGTTGCCGATCTTAAAGCGAAGGGATAATTAAGGGATTGGGAAAGGGGGGAGGGGATTTGGTCCTCCGGATATCTCACTCACCGGACGAAACGCAGCAGCAAACTACTTTACGTCGGTTTTCTGTGAGACAGTGGTAACGACACGGTCGAGACGTTCATGCTGAAGACAAACCTGTCAACAGCGTGGCTCTACCACTCAAAAGAGAGAAACCTCTTCGAGAAAAACCGTGTAATTATTTGTCAGTGGTTCAAATATCTCAGCATCATTGAATTCTATACGTGCACAGAACCTTGAGCCATTTGGCTATGTTAGCTCAGCCAATTGACATCACTGTACCAACGCGCGTAGAACTTATTGGATGTTTACTTAATACTGTTTTCTTTTCATTTTCCTTCAATAACTCAAATATTTACTGATATTGTTGACTTATATCAACATTAATTACTCGCGTCATTAATTTTTATACTCCTTTATTTGTGTTTGTACTATGTTCGGAAGAGGTATTGTGATTTTTATGATTGGTTTGTGTAAGTTATATTTCTCTTTACAAAATCATATCATTTTTAGTTTTAGTAAAATATTTAGTTTTCTTTAACTAATAATTGTTAATGATTTCTTAGGTTTACGCGAATGGTATATGTTGAATTAAAACTAATTTAAACGGATTTTATTGCGGTTTTTGTTTTAATTATGGTCCCGACGTTTCGAAAGCTTTGCAGCCTTTGTGATCACGGGATAGATGAAATGTTACAATGATTGAAATGTTAAAGCTGGTGGATAAGGTAGATAATATAACTTAACATTTTGAGACACACACCTCAGTCCACCCGTGACTACGAAGGCTGGAAAGCTTTCGAAACGTCAACCAAAATTAAAACCATAAATAGCGAAAAAATCTGTTTAAATTAGTTTTATTTCAATAGTAATTGTTCACCCAATTACTGTCACTAGCTTCGCGATCCCTTTTAGCGTTCAATCTTGACCGTATACAGTTGACAAGCTATTTGTCAGTCTTGTTACACGACGACAATTTTGTTACAAGCAGTTTGCCTTTCAACTTGGCAGTTGCATAATTTTGACTACCTGCATGACCGAACTGGGCTATTATTGAAACTTCCACTATTAAAGGGCACTTTTTTTTCTTTTTGACAGCCTCCGTGGAGCAGCGGGCGAGTAGCCGGCTATGAAGCGAGAGGCCGTGGGTTCGATCCCCGTACCGAGACAAATGTTTGTGTGATCCACATTTATTTGTTTCGGGGTCTGGGTATTGTGAGACCGAAAGTCTTACTGTGGGGTCAGGACTATGTATGTGACTGTTGGGTGTATTTATTTATTTACTTTGGATTTATGTTAATTGTTTTTACAGGCAAGATAACCGAGCCTCTTTCTCGCCATTGTGACAAGTCTAATTCTAGATTTAGCGAAGGGAATATTGGTGAAGTCGGGTATTTTCCTTGGCTTGGACTGCTTAGAGTGCACTTGCGTGAGTTGTATTATTTTATTTATTTACTAGATGACCCGGTGAACTTCGTATCACCTACATAATATATTTGTGTAAAATGTGGTCAAAACTTAATACAAATGTTTTATTTACATTCAATGCAATTAAGTGAGGTACTGCGCCATTGCACGTGAGGTAGCCCGTCGCACATTTAATTGACTTCGACGACCTAAGTCAGGTCGTCTCCCACCTCCCTCCGGTTGGACAGTCTTGTCCCCGTCCCGTCCCCGTCCTGTCCCCGTCCTGTCCGCGTCCCGTCCCCGTCCTGTCCCCGTCCCGTCCCGTCCCCGTCCCGTCCCCGTCCTGTCCCCGTCTTGTCCTGTCCCCGTCTTGTCCTGTCTCACTGTCCTGTCTCACTGTCCTGTCTCACTGTCCTGTCTCACTGTCCTGTCTCACTGTCCTGTCTCTCTGTCATGTCTCACTGTCCTGTCTCACTATCCTGTCTCACTGGCCTGTCTCACTGTCCTGTCTCACTGTCCTGTCTCACTGTCCTGTCTCAATGTCTTGTCTCACTGTCCTGTCTCACTGTCCTGTCTCACTGTCCTGTCTCACTGTCCTGTCTCACTGTTCGGTCTCACTGTCCTGTCTCACTGTCCTCTCACTGTCCTGTCTCACTGTCCTGTCTCACTGTCCTGTCTCACTGTCCTGTCTCACTGTCCTGTCTCACTGTCCTGTCTCACTGTCCTGTCTCACTGTCCTGTCTCACTGTCCTGTCTCACTGTCCTGTCTCACTGTCCTGTCTCACTGTCCTGTCTCTCTGTCATGTCTCTCTGTCCTGTTTCACTGTCCTGTCTCACTGTCCTGTCTCACTGTCCTGTCTCACTGTCCTGTCTCACTGTCCTGTCTCACTGTCCTGTCTCACTGTCCTGTCTCACTTTCCTGTCTCACTGTCCTGTCTCACTGTCCTGTCCCTGTCCTGTCCCTGACCAGTCTAGACGCTATACGACCCGTCATCACGGCAAGCTTCGCAACGACAACCATCCGGTTACAACCAATATCAACAACTACTAATAAATTAAAAATTAATAAAAAAAACATTGTCCAGCGGACAAAATTGTGAATCTAAACCATTCTCAGATCCCCTTGAACACACACAAAAAATTTCATCAAAATCGGTCCAGTCGTTTAAGAGAAGTTCAGGAACATACACACTCACAGAAGAATTATATATATAAAGATTAAAGAAATCTTACAACTTAAAATTTATTTTATGATTAAAAAACAAAAAAAATATTACAGAAGGCTAATAATTTTTAATAATTAGTACAGATATAATTTGTGGTTGAATAACTCAAAATGTATATAAAATACAATAAATGGCATTGTTGAAGTTACTTGCTCCAATATACTAACATACAAACATACGTCTGAAGTTAATAAAAGCGTGTTCAAAAGGCATCGCTCATTTTCTTTTTAAGCTTAGGAATACTAGTATTAAATAAGTCCAAGTCCAAAGTAATTATCTTTACTTTGTGAATTTTTATTCACTCCCAACAAAAAACGGATTTGACTCAGTTGACTGTCTGTCTGTCTGTGGTGTTTGCAGCATCACAGCACCCCTATAAGACCTATTTGCATGCGTAATTTTTTTGAAAGCTAATTTAGAGATTTTCTTAGTTACGTAACCTTGATATGAAACAGCAATCAATTCGTCCGCAGCATGCAACTCGTCTATACTTGGACCTACTTACGCAAAAAGGAACCAACCCACAGCAAGTTCAAATGGAGATACCGATTTTGTTTACTTACTTATTATGAGTGGTAGAGCCACGCTGTAGACAGCGTTTTGTCTACAGCATGAATGGGCTGGCTCGACCGGATCGTTACCACTGTCTCACAGAAAACCGACGTAAAGTAGCGGCTCGCTGCTGCGTTTCGTACGGTGAGTGAGATAACCGGAAGCCTAAATCCCCTCCCCTTCCCAATCCCTAATTATCCCTTTCCTTTAGGGTCGGCAACGCGCCCATGATTCTTCTGGTGTTGGGCGTACATGGGCGGTGGAGATCACTTACCATCAGATGACCCACTTGCTCGTTTGTCGGCCTATGCTCTAAAAAAAATACTTATTACTATAAATACTTAATTACTTTTCAGATGATGGAGATGTTACTAAAATAGCACTAACCGGTCTAATTTACATAAAAGAGAAATATACTATAGCCAACGCGGATGACGTCACAAAGATACCAAAGCACATATTTCAGTAAGTATTTTAGGGAAACATACGGATGGACATCATCATAAGAGTTCAGTTTACCTTCTGAGGTACAGAACCTTAAAACTAAATCAAATCCTTTCAGCATTCTAAGCTAAATGCTCTCCACCGCCCTACTGACCCCACGTTGAATGAGATAAAGAAAAAGATAAAGAAGAAGATAATGATATTATAAATGAAAATTCTATTATTGAACAGGGGTGATAGCCAAGCTATGTTCATTCCGTCGGATCAGAAGCCATGGTTCTGCAAGGTGAAGGAGTACATGGCACATCCAGAGTACGAGTTCGCGACAATAAATACCATAGCCCTTGTTGAATTGCTGCCTAATGAAGATCAGTATTGTGAGTCGATGTCTTAGCTGTCAGGCTTAAGTTATTTATTGGTGTTAATGTGGAATTTATTCTGTAAGTGGCAGAGCTACGCTGCTGACACTTTTGCTTGCTGAATGAATGGGTTGGCTCGACCGGGTCAGTACCACTGTCTTACAGAAAAGTGAATTAGTATGCTGTTGTTACGAATCGTAAGTAACAGTGACAGTGAGTGAAATATTCGGAGACCCAAATCTCCTCTCCTTTCCAATCCCTTCCCTGTAGGGTCGGCAATGCAACGCGTTCATGATTCTTCTGATATTGTGGCTGTTCATGCTCGTTTACCGGCTTATGCTTTAAGAATATAGCCCATGTCCCACTACTGGTTACGGATGCTTCCACCAATAGCGGGAGGTTCGGCCTTAATCACTATAATGGGTTAGTGCGGATTGGCAGACTTCTAATAATAATAATACCAACCCTAAATGACATACGTTCCAATGTTGAGTACTGGTCTTCTCTACTAATGACAGGTGTTAGGTCTTAGTCCACCACGTTGGCCTAATGCGGGTTGGTAAACTTCGCTTACTTACGACATTCTTTTATGGACTTTCTCAGATATGAAGATTTCTTCACAACATTTTCTTTTACTGTTAAAATGAATGAATGTAAGTAAGGGATATTTGCTACTCTTTTTTTCAGTTCCGATGACACCGATATGCATGCCTGGTCATTCGTTGAATGTATCCGATCAGCTTTACGCAATCGGATATACAGATGGTAAGATGAATTTATTTTAAACTGGTTGATAAATTTTTAAATGGGACACGAAATCATTATTTTTGTATTTATGTCTGTGTTTTCAATTATCTCAAGTTCTAGTACCATTACTTATATATACTAAGAAACTGCGCTCATCATCCTGAGACATAAGATGTTAAGTCGCATAATGCCCAGTAATCACTGGCTTCAATGTCCTTCAAACTGAAACACAACAGTGCTTACACACTGTTGCTCGGTGGCATAAATAGACAAAGCGGTGGTACCAACCCAGACGGCCTCTCGCATACTAGGGACCTACCACCTTGTACAATGAAGAATATTTTAATTTCAACTGGCATCTTTGCCATCTTGCTTTACAGACAATCAACTACTAGAAAAAATGATTTACAAATTACAATATGTAGAACAAGGCTTGTGTGATGAATTTTATAATAGAGCTGGGGTAAGTGCTACAATAATAATAATACTAGCCCTGTATTATACATGTCCTACTGCTGAGCACGGGCCGCCTCTACTGAATGAGACGAGTTAGGCCTTAGTCCACCACGCTGGCCTAATGCGGGTTGGCAGACTTCACATACCTTCGAAAAATTTTATCGAGTTCTCAAGTATCCAGGTTTCCTCACGATGTTTTTACTTCACCGTTGAAGCAAGTGATAATTAACAATTAATATACACGTAACTTAGAAAAGTCAGAGGTGTATGCTCTTGGGGCTGGTTTCGAATCTGCGACTTTCACCTCAACAGTCAGAGCTATCGCTGCTTATAAGTGTTATTTGGAGTAAGTGATAATAGTTTTATTTTATTAGCATGTTTCTGTTCGCCTGTTAGTCAGGGTTGCGCCTGCCCATAAATAATAGCAACACCTCTCAGAACTTTGAATTAGAAAATATTGCATGACAATATAATAATATATGAATGATAACAAAGTTTCTTTTGTATCCGAACACGGCAAAGTGACTTCTCCACACCTGATGGTAAGCGCAGTTCAAAAACAGCGAACTACCGGCAAACAGTGAGTTGATCGGTAGTCACCATTATCATGCCGGCCTGTATAAATGCTTCCTCATACTCCGAAGAGGGAAAAAGCCAGTCGTATAGCCTGCGACAGGAAAGGATGACCGATGGAGGCACAGGGATACAAGGATGTACCCCTATGTACGCCTTAACCAACCATCAAGTCATGTCGCAAGACCTTCGGGAGAATCGGATATACGCTGGCTGATCCCGAAACACCCACACAAGGCGTGTGGATCACTATGGCAGGTTTTAGCACCATGTGTACGGTGGTCGCTATCCGGGCGGATATGAATATCCTACCACCAGCCCAGTATTTTGGCCTGAATGTCTGTTTATCCGTAGCTGTCGGAAGGTAAAATCGCACCTACATCGTATCAGTGTGGTTTCGCTGTCAACAACAAAGAGAACTGCGTTTGGGAGAATGGTATGGCGCTTACTTCCAACTCTTCGAGCAAATGGACTTTGGTGATTATTTTTTTGTTACTTCTACCTAATTTTTAATTTGAATGATAAGTCTTGGTTATTCGCGAAGTCTACAGTTGAGTTCGAATAGATCAGTCAACGTGTTTAAGTATACTGGCATGGATAGAAGACGCTATTCGTTGAGTAAGTACTGTGCAGTCGAATTACAATGACGACCAACGAGGTTCTGCCAGAATGACCTTATATCTGCCTGGATCCCTGACTGGCTGAATTCGAAGTGCGAACATCATGGTAGCCATGGTGGTATGGTAGTTAGGTAGTTATCTAGTCAGATTCAAGTATGTACATTTCCACCAGCAATAAAAAATATTTTTGATCCTGACATGGCAAGGTGACTATACTATAACTGATGTCAAGTACTGTAGAATCCAAATATAATATCGACTCTCAAGAGACATCGCGTCTCTTGACAGTCGGCAGAATGATGGAGGCCTAAAGTTGGTCGATATGCACCTGCTGACCCTGGAAAGCGACTTTCTTGAACGAGCCATTATGGCTGGGTATTTTATCATATGTACAGTAGTCTTTATCCACATGGGTAAAATATGACAATCTTCCCATCAGCAATTACCACTTTTCCAGAGCCAGTCCATTTATTTCACAGACAAAGTGGCTTTTCCACTTAACATTTCTCTGACAATCACGTATGCTGTTATTAGAAACTGGACAATATGATTCCAGATCGGTCTCAGCATAAAAGGCCCAGGATGCGCTGCTCCAGCCCGCTTCATCGACTTAACCACCTACATACCTTGGTTGGAGTCTGCCACGTCGCTAGAAGAAGTATACTATCCAGAATATGGTAGAAGGGCTTTTTCTCAAGGTTTGTTTTTAAGATTTTTACACGTAGTAGAGCTATCTAGACACTTATGTCTATAAATGGGACGTTTTGATATGCTAACCCGTTGAAGACGGCCCATTCATGCTTTAGACAAAACTGTCTACAGCACAACCTTATTTTAACTGTGGCGCCCTTGGGAAATTCCCAAATTTTTGCGACGCCCTGGCCTTCTTGCCATACATTTACCTACTAATTGTATTTCTAGCCTAATGACAATTTGTCACAAAAACCCCAATAAGCATCTAAAATTTGTATTAGAAAATGAAGAACTAAACATAAAAACAAAAATGAAAGCAAACAAAAAAATAAAAAGCAAGCAAACCCTTTTTTGTCTCTTTTCGTTTGGTATTAATGAGAAGGATGTGCTTGCTTTTCTGAGCATTGTTTCTCAAAACGAAGCTCACAGCCAGCCAACCTATTTAGACACCTCACGACGCTCCTAGGATATTACCGCGGCGCTACATGACTTGGCGACGACAGTAAGGGAAGCACTGGTCTACAGCGTAACTTTACTACTTAATGGCATGTGAAAAACACAAATTAATTGAAGAACTCTATTGGTTCCAGATGGTAAAAGCAAAGATGGGATCGAAGATATTCCAGCTCACGCGCTGTTCAGGAGTAAGGACGGCATGTTATCCGGACGTCCAATGCTGTCAGAACCTTACCAGTTCGATGTAGACGAGTTCGCTTTCTTGAATATCGAAAGGATAGACAAGGACGCCATTGTTGTAGCGAGATGTGAGTTTTTTGCCCCTGATAAAAAAAGATGATAATTATACATTTTTCTTTTTCGTTCTGTATGTTGATATATCTGGGGGACCATCTCTCCGTTCCCCTTGATAAATCTCTAATTATCCCTTTCCTTTATGAGCAACTCACCCATGATTCTTCTGGTATTGCGTACATGAGCATTAAAGATCACTTACCATCAGGAAAACTACTTGCTCGTTTGCCGGGATATGCTACAAAAAAGTATTCTCTACCAATCTCTCAACCAACCAAGGTTCTACCTGCTAATTGCAAACTATCAGTGTAACTGGTGAATTCATATCAAATAATTTTGTTTCAGTTGATAGTCAGTACGAAAGTAAAAAGGGTGATTGTTCCATATACAAAATGCTTGTGTATCGTGAACTAACCAAAGTGACCGCGCCGGGGATGCAAGGTGTCGCTAATTTTAAGGTACAAGTAATATCAAATTCTGTTTATCTCTTCGGCAGGATCAAAGGCCTCCTTCAGCTGCTCCTCGAGACTAGAGCCTAGAGAGTCGGGTTAATCTTAAAGTTTTCATAAAGTATATGCCAACACGCCATCCTAATTAATAATTTTAGTTTTGAGTTTTAGTGTTACGTATCCATAAATTAATATAATGGAATCACCCCAGAGTCTGTCTGTAACAAACGTTTCACTCAAAGATATTTCTCGTAAATGGTTAATCTTCGTTATAATTACAATACCACCTAGTAATCCTACTTCCTCCTGCTATAATATTATAAACGTGAAAGTTTGTAAGTATGGATGTATGTTTGTTACTCTTTCAGGTAAAAACTACTGGAGGGATTTTAATGAAACTTTACAATAATATAGCTTATACATTAGAATAGGACATAGGCTACTTTTTATCCCGAAAAAGCAGATCACGCGGGCGGAGCCGCGAGCAAAAGCTAGTGTATAATATAGATTACAAGTTTACAAAGAGTCTTAATAAGGTCACTCGGAATCCAACCTCACTTACCCGTGGTATGAGTCTATGTGAGTTTGGATTGATGCTGGATTATTGGCACCAACAACTTCCGTTCAAGGGAATAGATTCCTTTACTTTGCAGTGGGTCATAACGATATGTTCATAAAAATGTGTAAAAAATATTAAACATGTACATACCGACTCTCACCTGTAAACCGCGAAAGGATAGGCAAAGGTTTAACCAGTACACCCATATTTCACCGAACCTATTTCTATACCATGTCGTGCTAGGTAGTGAGCCTATCGTCATACCGGCCACAAATTCAGACTCTGGATTGATACCGAACAATTCGTAATAATAAACTACGCCACCGAAGTAGTCGATAAAAAATATTAATTTACATTATTTGAAATATTTCAGTTGACTCTGTACGATATGATGGTCATGAACTACACTTGCATCAGGATACAAGTAAGTTACTGAATAGAAATTATACCTTTGGTCTTGTAACTTTGTAAGAGTGCTTTTCCACTCAGACGGAGACGTGATGCGCAAAAAACCTTGAATTGTTGCTAGAAGTCCACGACTCCTTCTACTTCTTATTTCACATATCTTCAAAACTTTCAAACAATTCTCAGATAGGTGGATTTTCTGACGATGTCTCTTTCACTGGTATAGCACGTGATAATTTACAAGGAATACACACCTAAATAGAAAAGTCAGAGGTGACTTTCGTCTCTGTAGTCTATGCTGAGCTGAGTGCTGAACTATCGCATATTGTTCTATTACAAATACAGACAATTATTTTCAGATACATTCTTACAACCGCACAGATGCGCATCTGTATTACAAAAAAACGATAAACATGTACCAAGGGGCTGCTTTCGGTACATTCGGAGACACACCTGAAGATATCATTAGAGTACATCCAATAGACAAACTAGAAACTGCTACAGTAAAGAGTAATGACACAGTCCCACCAGTTTGGAAGCCAGCACCACATTTGGAACAAAGATTTTTGACAGACGAATCGAAAATTTTAGATATACCCAACATTAATTTATGGGTGCAGTTCGTTTTTATAGACGAAGCAGTAATCACCTTTGAGATACATGGGAACCCATATAAACGTAATGTCACGTTTGTAAGAACGACCAGACGTCCTAGAAAGAGTAAAAAAAAGCATGTTAAAACAACGACAATGAAGGCAAGTGAGCGTAAACTTAGAGTGAATTATAGAAGGATCGAGAAACTAAGTCTGCTTGATAGTAACATGATGCCTTTGGTGCGAAATTCGGCAGCTAATGCTGTGATGATGGTCTACTTTAAAATGTTATTTGTTGTGAATTATGTATTTTATTAAACATTAGCATTTGTTTGCTGCTCGTGTGAAAGTCTTTCTTTTTTATTTATGGCTTTGGCATTATTATGCACTTTGCCAATATCAACTATATTTTATTCTCAAGTAATTTTTACAAGAACGATGAAACACGGGTGCGGTCGATTTCAAGGTCTTGCTGGAGTTTTGGTGTTAACTCCTTTCAGTACGATACTTAATTCACTTATTTCAATGTTTCCATACACTGTTCATCACCGTCAATGTTTATTGAACAAATCCACACAACTTTTATACAACAAACACAACTCTAAAGTAGTTTATGAAATAAACTAAAATAAGTGATGAACTACACTGTCAGAATTCCTGTCAAAACTCCCCGTGTGAAAGTCTTTTAATTACTTAAAACTCATTTGGTCCTTGTTACGCAAACAACAACCAACTCACAGCAGGTCCAAAGGAAAATCGTGATTTTGTTTTGCTAAATTCAATAATTAAAATTGATTTTAATACAGATTTTTTTTGCAAAATCGTACATAGAATATATTTCATGCCCAATTTTCCAAAACAACTACGAAAATTTGTTAAAATTATAGAATTTAGTAAAACAAAATCAGTATCTCCATTTTAACTTGCTGTGGGTTGGTTCCTGTTTGCGTAAGAAGGTCTTAGGTTAAGGTTTATCTAATCAAGCCAAAGTGACTGCACTACACCTGATGGTAAGCGCAGTGCAGTCCAAAAACATAAACATAGATTTATCGGTAGTCACCAGAATCATGCCGGCCTGTATAAATGCTTCTTCATACTCCTAAGAGGGATGAAGCAAATCGAGGGGTCTGCGACAGGACAGGCGGATGACCGATACAGGCACAGGGATAAAAGGACCTACACAACCATCAAGTCATATCCCAAGCCCTTTGGGAGAACCGGATATACACTGGCTGATCCTGGAACGCGATCCACACAAGGTGTATGGTTAATTATGGCAGGTTTTAACACCATGTGTACAGTGGTCGCTATTCGGGCGGATATGGATATCCTACCACCAGCATTACATAATTACCTTACGCGAGTAGTAACATACAATACAAGTGTAATGAAATATATACAGGGTTAATTTTAAAACACCAGCAACCTCGCAGGACCAGATAGCTGACCCCATTCGGAACAACTTTTGTTCTACGAGTTTGTATATAACTCAATATATTAAAAAAAAATGATTTTACAAGTTTTTGTTGTGTCGTATTTTTCTTCGTAGACTGCGGCGTGCGCGCGCGACTCAAAGGCGCCGCTCAGCTGGCTCGGGCGTCGACCTTCAAAGCGCTAGCCCGGTTCCCCACGCTTCGCGTGTTTGCTTACGTAATCTGCGATGCGCGTAGGTAACATTCAAGACGGAAATTAAATGAATACTTATTTTTGTATGAAAATAAAATCTAACAAATTATCAAAAGTCGTAGAACAAAAGTAGTAGCTTATAACCTTAGGTATCTACCCCTGCGAGGTTGCTGGTGTTTTAAAAATAACCCTGTATAACTTCCATTGTCGATACCATAATAAAAGTCAGTAAAAGTGTAATAAACACCATGTGAGCGCGTCTCCCATATATTGAAACATCATCGAGTATGGACAATATTCCCATGCGTCGCGCCGTGTATTTATGGTGGCTATCGCTTCAACAATCTTAATATAATTAACACATGTATGCATATGAAAAAATAACAACGTGGATCGAAGTCGTTTTGCATGTTAAACATTTTCATTCGCGTTGCGGACGTTGGTTTTGCACCAAAATATTAGTATTTTTTTAAATAAATTGTCACCAAAATATTAATGTTCGAAGCGATTATGAAAACTTTTTGTATTATGGAAACACAAGTTTTGGGCCTCATTAGAAGCGTATTCGAGTTTTATATCGTCTCCGGTTGTGTATAATGTAACGTTATCAACATTTAAACATACAGTTGGATTTCAAAAAAATCGCAAAAAGTGGTACCGACCGGACATGTCAGTTTAGTCACGGTTATAACGGCTATTTATAAGGTTACAGTATATTAGTTTCCTTTTTTAAATGACAAAATTGACCCGTACTGAACGAAAACTATGTTAAAATTGCTAGTTTTTTCAAACACTTCGCAGAAACAGACGTGTTTTATGTGAGCGCCAGGGTCGTCAAGATTTTTCTGTCCGGTATGAGACAATATCCACTGATATACTGGTTATTACAATTACACAAACTATTTTTAAAAGATGAACAGTACTCTAGTGTAACATTATTTACGTTTTGTATCAGGCGTAGGGAAATATTATTATCAGAATGTAATTTGGAATGTATAAAGGTGAAAGAGCGTCACGTCAGTTTTGCGACATTTTATTTTTTTTAATGTCTCGTAAAATAAATTATATGCAAGCATTTACACGTTATTTCAAAATCTATCGTGTATCTAAATTTTATTTAAAATCAATATTTAAAAATTAACTATAATATCGAACAATTTATACTTATTTTTGAAAACTCCCATAATCAGGATTGGTATCAAACTCAAAATACTTTCAGCGAGTGGCGAGCCAATCTACCGATGCGAGGGATCACCCTGGGGCTAAAATTTCTCGTTGGGGTAATAATGTTCGAGTTTGCGATGTGGTTTTACAAAAATGCTCTTTGTCGATTTTCAATCAATTTTGTATTACACCAGCAAAAATATACTGTGTATAGGGGATAAAATAAATTCTTGTTACAATTTTCCCTTTTTTTCTTTTATTTTTATTTCTTTAAATGACGAGGTAAGCGCCACGCCTGTCCATAAACAGAAGCAACACCACACATGACTATGAATTACAGAGCACTACATGCACTGAACCCCGAGACATAAGATGTTAAGTCTCATAACGTCCAGTAATTTCACTGGCTTCAATTTCTTTCAACTTTTTTTTTTCGATGTGGCGTGCTGTTAGCCTGACGCGAGTCGGCTTTCTACAGCTTCACCGGACTTTCGGGCGAACGCTTTAGGCGCTCTCAACCCTTACAATTCCTTCAAACCGAAACGCAATAGTGCTTACACACTGTTCCGTGGCGCCAGTAATAGTCAAAGCGGTGGTACCAACCCAGACGGCCTCTCGCATACGAGGGACCTACCACCTTGTAAGTCTGGGTACTGGACTATAAAAATCCTATCTTCTGTGTGAAAGTTTAGATGTTTGTGGACTTGGATGTTTGTTCATTAATAAATCCTTGACGGCTGAATGGATATAAATGAACATTGGCATATAGGTATGCCAATGCCTGCTAAAAATGGCCTGGTTAATGACATAGGCTTATTATCCTGCCAAACGCGGGCAAAGCCAAGAGCAAAAGCCAGTGCCAAATAAAACCTTGAGCCGCTCATTATTCTGTATGAAACTTGAAACCAGACTTACCAGACTTGCCAACTGCGCAGTAATTAACGGAACGCTAAAAAACCAAAGCAGCGGAGACAATTGTCAGTAAATCAAAACAGCTCATCCATTTACATGAGCCGGTTGCTTATTTGCACCGCTTTTTGGGTACCGTTTGCAAAAAACGAATGCAATATTTATTATAGATTTAATTTATGCGAATTTTAATTGGGTATTTTTCCGAAATGAAGAGAGAACAATTCTTTTTTTTATTTTTTTTATAGCATAGGCCGGCAAACGAGCAAGTGGGTCACCTGATGGTAAGTGATCTCCACCGCCCATGTACGCCCACCACCAGAAGAGTCATGGGCGCGTTGCCGACCTTAAAGGAAAGGGATAATTAGGGATTGGGAAGGGGAGGGGATTTCGGCTTCCGGTTATCTCACTCACCGTACGAAACGCACTCAGCAGGTCACTACTTTACGTCGGTTTTCTGTGAGACAGTGGTAACGATCCGGTCGAGCCAGCCCATTCATGCTGTAGACAAAACTGTCTACAGCGTGTCTCTACCACTCAATTCGAAGAGAAATGTCGTATTTTGACGATCGGCATAATTGTGCCGGTCTGAAGATATTGGATTAGCAAGCTCAAGTGGCAGTGGGCAGGCCACATAGCTCGCAGAACCGATAACCGATGGGGCAGAAAGGTTCTGGAATGGAGGCCACGTACTGGCAAGCGCAGTGTTGGACGTCCGCCTACAAGGTGAACAGACGACCTGATAAAGGTCACAAGAAGTCGCTGGATGCAGACCGCTTCCAACAGGTCGGTCTGGAAATCTTTGGGGGAGACCTATGTTCAGCAGTGGACGTCCTGTGGCTGTTGATGATGATGAAGTTACTAGATAAACTCTGGCGGACTCCGGAACGCGACTCGGCTGAGCCACGGGTTTTCTACCATCTGTAGAGTGTTCGGTATCCAGTCAGGTACAATAAAAAACTCTCCCACCATACTTACGTACCCTTCCAAAGAATAATAATATTCAGTTTATCATGAGTACCTAAAAATATATTAGAAGGGAGACATTATAACCAGTTTTGTATAAAACATACCCGATTCGAAACCAATATATGTGGATGACACAATCATTTGTCTCGGTGTGGGAACCGAACCCGCGACGTCACGCTTCACAACCGGCTACTCGCCAATTGTCTCGCGGCTGTCAGACCTTGTGCGCTAAATCTAAATAGTTGGATATTCAATATTTTTTTAGGTTAGTTTTTTCCGTTTTTTTCTATCGGTACTTTTCAGCAGCCATTAAGGTGAAGGCAATCAACGCTTTGACCCATCCAAGAGGCATTTCGGCTACTTGATGATTATGAAACATAATTCCCAGACCTTAACAACTACATCAACCACGCCGTGTGAAATGATTTTTTTACTTACAGTTTTTTGCTTAGTTTCGTACGAAATCGTAATGAGTTTCTGTTGACAGGATAGACCAATGAGCGTGAAGAAGCCGCATGTACTAAAATATTTTTATTTATTTGATTGAATGACGAAACGAGCAAGACGCTCGCCTGATGGTAAGCGCCACGCCTGTCCATAAACAGAAGCAATACCACACAGAACTTTGAATTACAAAACGGTGCATGGCACTGAAATGCGCTCGTCACTCCGAGACGTAAGATGATAAGTCTGATAATGCCCAGTAATTTCACTGGGGTCAATGTCCTTTCAATGTAGGCAGATAATATTTTAAGAAGCTCGGCGACTGTTACTTGTAAAAACTTGCATATTCCATATTCAGTACAACGTGTCGAGACTTGTAAAGCGCCGCAGGGGATCAATCGGAACCAACTAAATTTTGAAAGTGGTCTATGAGAAAAAAAGTCTGAGAACCTCTGGGCTAGACAGACAGTTAATACGAATCTGTTGGCACCCTTTGGGTACAGGGCCCTAAAACTTGTATCGTAAGTGCTCAAAAACAAGAGCTGACAAAGTAAATCACTCAATTTTGTTGTTCTTAGTGTATTAGGTGACAAAATAAAAAAAATATTCATATTATGCATACGTTAGTGTGTCTTTAAGAACTGTTGTGTTTCGGTTTGAAGGACATTGAAACCAGTAAAATTACTGGTCATAGTGAGACTTAACATCTTATGTCTCGGGGTGAAGAGCGCAGTCCAGTGCCATGCAGTGCTTTGTAATTCAAAGTTCTGTGTGGTGTTGCTTCTGTTTATGGGCAATGTAGCGCTTACCATCAGGACTTAGTAAGCCAGTAAAAAAAAATACTTAAAGTATAATTCGGCGTCTTCTACGTTTATTTGTCTGTGGATAATAAGGACCGGTTGGGTACACTGTCGGCCACACATGAAGATGATTTCGTATGTATTTTGCAAAAACTCTGTCGTCTGCAGTATGAGACAGTATTTCTGAGTAGTTCTGTAAATAATTTATTAAAATTGTATTGGTTAATATTTTTTATAGCATAGACCGGCAATCGAGCAAGTAGGTCACCTGATGGTAAGTTATCCCCACCGCCCATGTACGCCCACAATACTAGAAGAATCATAGATGCGTTGTCGGATTAAAGAGAAGGGGTAATTAAGGGATTGGGAAGGGGAGGGGGATTTGGGCCTCCGGATATCTCAATCACCGTACGTAACGCAGCAGCAAACCGCTACTTTGCTCTAAAAAACTGTTGTCTCGGTGCGGGAATTGAACTCACGACCTCTCACTTCGCCGGCTACTCACCCACTGCGCCACGGAGACTGTAAAAATTATTGACATCTATACTAAGTACGTATAGAAGTCTATAAGTATTCTAATAAAAAAAAAATTGGTGTGTGTCGTGGGACACCAGGTAGGAACGAAGTTCCTTCGGCTAATGTAGAATCGACACAAATTGCAAAAAATTCAAATTATCAACTAAAATAACAAAATATGTCTCTTTATTTTTGTTTGACAACATAAAATTACATAGAAATAGAATAGAAAAATAGAAATAAAAACTTATTAATTTAGACTTAGACTGGCTACTAAACGGTGGACGGCCGTGTTCTATAATCAAAAATTCAAATTCAAATTTCAAACCGCGTCTACATTTCCAAATGTCATAAGTGTCACACCCATCTGTTTTATTAACGGAATTTCGACTTTAACTTTGTGTGCTAGATATCAAACTGGTTATGCGACTGTCGCGCCTGCACACGTCTCATTTAACGCTTTTATTCCACGCATTTTTTCCACGCATTTTTTCCACGCATTTTTCTTACGGTTTTACTATCACATTTTTTTCAGTTCGGTCACGCAGCGAAATCCCTATCCCCTCCAAGCCTGCCGTAAGGAACTTCGTTCCAAAAAGTAGCACAAATTAATTTGTGTTATCATTTTTTATTGTGCGTATTGGTCTGTGAGCACCTGACAAACGCTGACAGACCAATATGCCTAAACACGCCACATAGACTTTTAATCCCAGCACAGCAATATTGCACTTAAAAGTAGAAACAGTGTATTCCAATAAAATGTAGACAATCAAGTGACGTTGCCTCTCAACAGCCGTCGGTGCCTTTGCTGATATCCGTTGAGAAGTCTTCAATTTTCAATTTTATATAGTCACCACACTCAGGATAATCCTCAACGATGTGAAAAATATTTTTATCCGGGCACGGTAAAGTGACTGCACTACACCTGATGGTAAGCGCAGCGCAGTCCAAAAAAACCAGTGACCACCAACAAACAGTGAGTTTATCGGTGGTCACCAGAATCATGCCGGCCTGTATAATGGCTTCTTCACACTCCGAAGAGGGAAGAAGAAAATCGAGGGGCCTACGACAGGATAGGCGGAAGATCGATGCAGGCATAGAGATACAGGAATGTACCCCTATATCCGCCCTAAAAAACCATCAAGTCATGTCGCAAGACCCTTGGGAGTACCGGATATACACTGGCTGATCCTGAAACGTGGTCCACACAAGGTGTGTAGGTTTTAACACCATGAGTGCTGTGATCGGCGGGCGGATATGAATATCCTACCACCAGCAAAATAATAATCAAAATCTAGCTAATTTCGTGGAAATATCGAGTAACATGCATAAAATAATCAAAAAATCAAATAAAAAAAAATCAAAATCTTTATTAATCATGTAGGCTAAGATAGCGCTTATGACAGGTCAAGTACAGAAAATTTGTCATTAAAAAGACTAACTTAGAATTAAGGGAACTTAGGACTAACCGCCGCGCTAAAGGCTGGCAGGAAAGGGCACACCAACAAGCATGGGAAAAGGGAGGGCATCCTTAAGTGAAGGGATTCACGGACTAGGATATGGAAATCGGGATAGGGCAAGACGGAGTAGGGTAAGTTTACAAAAAAATTGTAAGGGTTTAAAAGGTAAGGAGATGTGTCGTGGACCTAACTGGCAGGAATATCCCTAGCCTAGCTAACCTACCAACCTTTCTCTAGCTGCCTACTGATGACGACCCGAAGAAGAAAGGCAGAAAGAAACTCCGGGCTTATTTTTTTTTTTTATAATATAGAAGAAGCGATTTGACACTATGATTGACACAATGTATCCATAGGTAACTTATTTTATTGTAGTTTCTATAAAAATAAAGGGACGCTGCGTCCTTGGCCCTTTGTCTGATGTCTTTTCTATATGGTCTGTACCAGTTTTCCTAGTAGCCTAAAACGCGGCGTCTTGAAGGTTTGTTTGTCTATAATCGCTGAAACGAACGTCCAATGTGACTAGAGCTCTATCATATTAAATCTTCCATTCAAACGGATTTGTCAGATGGATCAAGCTAAATTTGATAGTGTACGTGATACTAGATAAAGTAATTGTTATCGGATTATCTCTAATCTGGTGATGATAAGGTGAAATCAGCTTTAAAACAAAGTAATTAGCTATAATTTCTCCGAGCAATCACCGGAGATTACAGGAAAAAAACAATGTTGTTTTTAACACAAACCACTAGAGAATGCACAGATTTACTTCGTGCTAAAGCTTGTTTTACGATGTTTTCGGATAAGATAGGATTTTTAAATATTATGTGTTCGTTGGAGTGTAAGTGGGCCACCAAAATCATTTACACACAGTTTACAAGGTGGTAGGTCCCTCGTATGAGAGAGGCCGTCTGGGTTGGTACCACCGTTTTGTCTATTTCTGCCGTCAAGCAACAGTGTGTTAGCATTATTGTGTTTCGGTTTGAAGGACATTAAAGCTAGTGTAATTACTGGTCATTATGAGACTTAATATCTTCGTTTCGAGGTTGACGAGCGCAGTTCAATGCCATGCAGTGCTTTGTAATTCAAAGTTCTGTGGTGTTGATGAAAGGACGGGTGGATGACCGATACAGACACAGGGATACAAGGATGTACCCCTATACCCGCCCCAAACAACCATCAAGTCATTTAAACCCCTCGAGACAACCAAATAAATACTGACTAATCCTGGCACGCAACTCACACAAAGTGTGTGGCACATCCTTATATCCCTGTGCCTGCATTGGTTATCCGCCTATCCTATCGCAGGCCCCTCGATTTGCTTTTTCTCTCTCCGAAGAGGGAAGAAGCATTTATACAGGCCGGCATGACTCTGTTAACCATCAATGAACTCATTGTTTGTCCGAAGAGGGAAAAAGCATTTATACAGGCCGGCATGACTCTGTTAACCATCAATGAACTCATTGTTTGTCCGAAGGGGGAAGAAGCATTTATACAGGCCGGCACGACTAGTGACTACCGATATACTCATTGTTGGTGGTCGTTAGATGTGTAGTGCAGTCACTTCGCCGAGCCAAGATAAAAAAAACTATATACGTAATAACGAGCATGATTTGACAGTGTTCATATGATGTGTTTTATCAACACATCATCCGTTGGCAGCTGATTAATTCTCGCGGCGATATTGAAGCGAGATAAACTGAGACATAGTTCATCTAACCGCACGGTATAAACAAGCGTGTTTTTGGCTGGGAACAAAATGTTTTTGGAAAAAAGAGAAGCTGTGTTCTTGTTTTTCGTCGTCACCGTTCTTTTGTTAGTGTTCATGTATTTGCAAATGTGCGACATTATTATCGGAAGATATGTGTTCAAAGTTTTCGGTAAGTATACAATTTTATTGAAATACTAGCTGTTGACCGCGGCTCTTCCCGCGTAATCTACTTTTCTGGGATAAAAAGTAGCCTATGTTCATCAGGAATAATGTAGGATTCTAATGGTGAAAGAATTTTTTAAATCGGTCCTGTAGTTTTTTAATTTATTCGGTACATACGAAAATACAAATCTTGCCTCTTTATAATATTAGTATTATATAATAAATACACACCTAACGTTTTAATTATGTACGTATAATCAGAGATATTTCTTTATAACGGAGTCCAGCAATAGGATAAAAAATGGTTATTGTGGGTTATCCCTAAGATATAGACATATACCATCGAGGACTTTTTTGTAGATCTTTTTAAGGTGTAAAATACTGTAGTATATTATTTTGATCTATCTCGTAGGATTTAGCCAGCATTTGCAATATAAGCGCAAAAAAAGTGTTTATTTACGACATCACATTAGAAACCTCTAAAATGATCAGTGTTTCTCTACTATATTATTAACCTTCCTCTTGAATCACTTTATCTATTAAAAAAACGCATCAAAATCAGTTGCGTAGTTTTAAATATCTAAGCATACATAAGGACATACAGACAGCGGGATGCGACGTTTTTTATAGTATTTAGTGATACTAGTAGACCCGGCCACGCGTTGCTGTGGCTAAGGTATAAGTTAAATGATGTTGTAAACTAATCAATACAGTATGCGCCATCTATTGGATACTTACTCAATCCAGCCGATAAATTACCGTACACCGCCATCTGTTAGAATGTTCTGATTTCTGATATCCACGATACATGTTAAACTAGTGTGTGGCCAGGGCTATGTTTGTGACTATTTACACATTTTTCTTACAATTCATTTTCCGCAACACGGATTTTTTTACTGAACGTATCAGTTTAGTGATTGGTATATTCCCTGGTAAAGGCATGACTAACAGTTTTTAAGAAAATACTTTAATACTCGATAAGAATGGACGATGATCACAATTTAATCGATTTACAATTTTGTCGTTATAAAATATACAGTAGGTAATCTCTTCCTTATCCCCATACCTTATAGTCAGGGATCCCTGAGCCATTTTTCCACTTGATTTCTCGAATAATTTAGATAATTATCATCAGATTTAACAAAAAAAAACATTAAGTAATAAATTTTTGGGACTCATCAAATCGACATATTTTATCCTTGCTACCTCTGTTAGCTACCACAATAGAGAATTTTCGCATAGGGAATTGTTGGGCGTCTCATCGAAACGAAGCTACTCACGGAAAATTAGCTTGATAGTAATCAAGTGGAAAAATGGCTCAGGGATCCCTGACCATTAGGCCAACTGCCTTAAAACATACACACACTATGATACTATTGTTACTACACACAGATATCTTTAATAAAAAAATTGAAACTTAATAGTAATTAACTTAAGTAACCAACGAATTTAAATACCCAAATGCAAAAAAATAAAACACGTGAATGATACACCACGTTGTTCATGACACATTTTCCGAAGGCTTCGTTGTACGCAGGCGCAAAGACACGTGATAGCATACGCAGCATAGCATACCTAACAACAAGTATATTACGTGCAATATATATTTTTTATTGCATAGACCGGCAGACGAGCAAGTGGGTCACCTGATGGTAAGTGATCTCCACCGCCCATGTACGCCCACCACTAGAAGAATCATGGGCGCGTTGCCGACTTTAAAGGAAAGGGATAATTAGGGATTTGGAAGGGGAGTTGGGTCTCCGGATATCTCACTCACCGTACGAAACGCAGCAGCAAGCCGCTACTTTAATCGGTTTTCTGTGAGACAGTGGTAACGACCCGGTCGTGCTGTAGACAAAACTGTTTACAGTACATTACTGTACATTGTAAATTACTGTATATACACTGGCTGATCACGCGACACACATTAACGAGCCACTTTGGCTGCTTTTCGTCATGTGTTAGTTGCTATACAGTCGGGTACAGAAATGAACAGGTGCCCTTCAGCAAATATACAAGGTGGTAGGTGCCTCGTATGCGAGAGGCCGTCTGGGTTGGTACCACCGCTATGTCTGTTTCTGCCGCCAAACAATAGCGTGTAAGCACTGCTGTGTTTCGGTTTGAAGGACATTGAATCTAGTGATATTAAAGGGCATTATGTGATTAAACATTTTATCAGGGTGACGAGCGCAGTTCAGAGCCATGCAGTGCTTTGTAATTCAAAGTTCTGTGCGGTGTTGCTTCTGCTTATGGGCAGGCGTGGCGCTTAACATCAGGCGAGCCTTACTCGTCTCGTCATTCAATAAAATAAAAAAAATATGCGCATATTGTAACTCCACTGTGACATAGCAAAGGACATGATCGCGTATAAAGACCAATCGCTTTATCCATACCCCGCGTTATCTAATTAAATATCTGTTAATGTATAGATAATCATTATCGGTGATACACGCCACGATTTTTGGTGTTCCTTGGACTGTTTGACGAACGAATGTTTTTAGTTTTAGCATTACAGTACTGGAATGGAGGCCACGTACTAGCAAGCGCAGTGTTGGCCGTCCACCTACAAGGTGGACAGACGACCTGATAAAGGTTGCAGGAAGTCGCTGGATGCAGGCCGCTTCTAACAGGTCGGTCTGGAAATCTTTGGGGGAGGGCTATGTTCAGCAGTGGACGTCCTGTGGCTGATGATGATGATGATGTTGATTACAATACTTTAAGACTGAGATTTATACAACAGATGATTTATTTGCTGGTGGTACGATATTCATATCCGCCCGGATAGCGACCACCGTACACATGGCAGGTTTTACCTGCCATAGTGATCCACACGCCTTGTGTGGTTCGCGTTCCAGGATCAGCCAGTGTATATCCGGTTCTCCCGAGGGGCTTGCGACGTGACTTGATGGTTGATTGGGGCGGGTATGTGGGTACATCCTTGTATCACTGCCTGCATTAGTCATCTGCCTATCCTGTCACAGGCTTCTCAATTTGCTCCTTTCTTCTCCGAAGAGGGAAGAAGCATTTATACAAGACGGCATTACTCCGGTGACCTATAAATTCATTGTTTGTTGGTGGTCGCTGGTTTTCTGAATTGCACTACGCTTACCATCAGGTGTAATGCAGTCACTTTCTGGACTACTTAAGTCGGGTCTATGGATATCAAACTAAGTTGTTATTTCATAAAAAACTGACGTGGACGGTTGCTGGCTGTTGCGTTTCGTAGGGTCAGTGAAATATCCGGAGGCCTTATAGTATACAAACCATGAGAAAAGTCATTCAAGCTATCTTTATAATTATATCGTCTCTGGAAAGGCAAAAATACTAAAGCGCCAATACGTGAGCCTTTTAAAGTTTATTTTACTATTAAAAATATATATAAATTTATTATCATATTTGTTTCGGACCACCCAAAACACCCAGTGTTGTGAGAACGAAAGTCTCTCGTAGTTCCCGATACCCACGACACAAGACTCGTATCTAACTGTGGGGTTAGGGCTGTTGGGTGTTACTTATTTAAAAAATCGTTAAAGTTTTCTCTTTTATATTTCACGGACTCAAAATCGGCGGGTTGGATCACATGGTCAATGGACCGGCAGTTCCAAGCTCTGACTCCGGGCTAAGTGTCTTCGCAAGTCCATTCTCTGAGTTCATTTCTATAAACCACACTATGGTACCCTAAAAAACCTTAAAACCTTTTCAAACAACAGTGTCGGCTTAAAAAAAACAATATACGGAACTCCTAAAGTAACTTATTCAACAATCCCCGATAAAGCACACAAGAAAACACAGTGTTTATTGCATACGTCATTAGAGTTGACGACTGTGTAAGATGGAATACACGCTTTTCATTTTGCCATTTGTGGTGCTAATTGTGGTGTATGTGGTGACATGCGTGTTCCTGCATTGCTGCGAGCTGTTCAGTGAGTCATTATTATTTTTTTATCGCGGCACGGCAAAGGGAGTTAGCTACACCTGATGGTAAACGTAGCGCAATCCAAGTATAGTGTGGACCAATCACAGAAGATGCATCTATACAATAATACGAAAAAGATACTATTTTGCAAGAACAAAACTAAAATTGCGTAAAAATTGGGCTTCAGTTCATGTTTTAAATATTTGAATAAGCAAAGGTGGGCGCGTAGTGAGAAATTATCGCTATCTCCTTCCCACATTGCATCGTAACGCGACGTGCCTTGTGACGCAACATGCAATGTCGTGTATCCTTTTTCCGTCATTTGTCTACTAACATTACTACATTAACTAACTAACTAACTAACATATCTACATTTGTCTAACTACCCCTTCCAGTATATTTAAATAATTTTTAACTTATAATCATCATACTTTACATAATCAAACTTGTAGTCTATCTCATTCTCTCGCAAGCGAAATCCTATTTATGAATATGTTTGTCTTTGTCGTGACGCATTTTCGTTTCATCGAGTTTCAAATCAAAACGATTCTAAAGAAGTTTCAGTTCAAAAATACGAATCAGATGCCTTATTATGCCAGTGATGCTTATTAATACTCATTTTAAATAGCCCCATTGTTCCAAGGAATGACTTTTCAATCTTGCATGTAAACATTATCTATACATATATTCATTTTGTTATATAGACACCCACTAAGAAAGGATTTTAGAAAATTCCACCCCAAAGGGGTCAAAATAGGGGATATGTATGAAAGTCCATCATTTTGAAAGTTACATAAACAAAATTTTGTATTTCGATTATTGACGTAAAACAAATAAATACGTGTTTCAGGAATTTTGGAAATTTTAGTTAATAAAAGATGAAAAGGGGGGTGAAAGTTAATGCGAAACTGAGTTTGTTTGTTACGCTTTCACGTCTAAATCACTGAACCGATTTTGATGAATTTATTTACAGGGATAGATGGGACCCTGGAGACGGTTACAGGCTACTTTTATCCCGGAAAATGCTGTTCACGCGGAGCCACGAGCAAAAGCTAGTTTATTACTAAAAATAAAAATGATTATGCTGTAATTAGGTATGATGCGAATAATGAGTCACACAGACGCCTAAAATTCGCTATTTATCTATCATAATGCGGTCAGATAACACGTTTATACTTCATTCGGGCATTCAACTAATTGAAAACGATTTTATTAAACATTAGCTTTTCCTCGCGGCTCTGCTTTTTCCGGGATAAAAAGTAGCCTATATTCATCAGGGATAATGTAGAATTCTAATGGTGAAAGAATTTTTCAAATCGGTCCATAAAAGGTTTGATACAACGTTCAACAGCCCAGAGGGTGTACTGGTTACATCGCTGCCTACCCCTTACAGGCACCACTGCTGATTATTGAAGCGTATAATTTAAGTCGTAGTGCTGTATCGCATTCTTTAGTTTCTTCGTTACCAACCAGTTGACATTATGAAAGCAGATAATTTATTAATGACAAAAAAAAATGTTATTGACTCGTAATTTAAATAAATTATTTATTTGTGCACCTGTTTCCGTGCCATTATTATTCCGTAGTGGACGATATGTAATAATAATTAGTCGTTTATTATCCAAAAACACATCTTTTACAAATGATGACACAACGGTCCCCGCACTAGGCGAACCTGGTTATTTTTTTTACATACCAGGCATGACCTACATAAGTAATTAATGATGCTAAATAAATGCGCAAATAAATATTATGGTATTCTACATGTTTATTTGTGTCTTAATTTCATGAAATATTTTTTATGATTTCTGTAGTTAGCGCCATCTCTACGTAGTTGACGGCAACAAGTTGTACTTTACTCTGATATCTATTATAACGATAAAATACTTTTTCTGTTTACCAATAGATGGCGTAAAACTACAAAACGTAACTGAAAGCCATGTGATGCTATTTTTTATCTGCTCCAATAACTGATTATGTTACCAAACATGTTATAGTCGAACATGTTCAGCAACGTAATACTATTTTAACAAACGACAAGTAAAACCATGAGCTCCATATGTTCAGTATTTTTTGCAACATTGCGCTATTATGCAACGTTGCCAACAAGCTGCGCGTCACATGTTGCGCCTCAATTGTTTGCCAAATTAAGAAAAGGCTTGAGCCAGCGCTGTCAAATAGAGCATTAGGTTGAAAATAATTGTAATGTACTTACACATGCTTATTTTTCCTGTTTGTATCTTGTACCAGAGATACGAAGGATTGTTAAAAATGTCTATCCTCGGATACGGATACGAATCATTAGTGTCTAGATCCGCGAATATAGACCTCAAATTTCTTGTCCATTCGGTGCCAGTACGTTCGATCTTGGACCGATAGCTGATGCTTTTTTTATTTGATTGAATGACGAGTCGAGCAAGGCGCTCGCTTGATGGTAAGTGCCACGCCTACCTATAAACAGAAATAACACCACACAGAATTTTGAATTACAAACCACTGCATGGCACTGAACTGCGCTCGTCACCCCGAGACATAAGATGTTAAGTCTTAAAATGCCCAGTCATTTCACTGGTTTCAATCTCCTTCAAACCGAAATACAACAGTAAACAAATTTACACACTGTTGCTTTGCGGCAGAAATGGACAATGCGGTGGTACCAACCCAGACGGCCTCTCGCATACGAGGGGCCTACCACCTTGTGTATTTGTTGAGTGTTCCGTAGCTTTGGAATGTACAATCTGTCATAGAACTGTCTCGGTGGCGCAGTTGTATTGCGTACGCGGTATGACTGCTGTGCTGAGGTCTCGGGTTCGATTTCCGGATCGGGTAAAATGGTATTGGGTTTTTTTTTCTATGACGAAATGCTCAGTATTGAATTTAAGTGTGGAATTGTGCCTGTATAGTGATAGGCTCGCTCCCTATCACATCATAAGATGGCAATACGCTCGGCGAAATGTGCGTGTATTGGTTACGCCTCTGCCTACCCATTCGGGGATTACATTGAGTGCGTATGTTGAATCAACGTTATCAAACGTCACAAAATAATTTTTAATCAACATTCCTGCACATTAGAGATATAATTTAATCAGTGCAGTGCATGGAGAAATACTTTATCAACGAAATTATTGAATCATACTTCTTATCGCGTATGTAATGTACACATTATACATGTACTTGCATTGTACCCGTGAAGACAGTTTGATGTGTGATTACATAATATAAGCGGCAGCCATTCCAACTGACTTTAGAGTCGGCGGAATAGATTAGTTTCTATGTTAAATATTATACGTTATTTTATACGCAACAGAAAATAATACGAAAAAGAGACCCTTTTGTTAAAACACAGTCAAAATCGGTTGAAAAATGAGCCTGCAATTATGTTTTTAAAGATTGGTATGAGCAATGGTGGGCGCGTAGTAGGGACATCTCATTATCTCGCTCGCACGCGTGCACCGTAATAGCCATTTTATACAGTGACGTCAAAGTTAGCGTCGTCTGTTATTTGACAAGTGACCCCTCCATCAGATTTGAATGGCTTCTAATTTATTATTCTATGAACAGATTAATTAAATTCTTCTGCAATATGTTTTAGGCAACGTAACTTGTTGATAAAAATATTATAAATCATGTCAACTTTGTGTTTATTGTGACTTTTAAGATGCTTTTAAATTTAAATTAAACTTACATTTGTTTATATTTATTTTATTAGATCAAATGATAAAACAAGCAGGTCGCTCACCTGCTGGTAAGCGCCACGTCTGCCCATAAACAGAAGCAACACTGTAGTTTGAATTACAAAGAACTGTATGTCACTGGACTGCGTTTGTCACCTCGAGACATAAGTTGTCTCATAATGCCTAGTAAATTTATTGGTTTCAATGTCGTTCCAACGGAAATACAACTGAGTACACACTGCTGCTTGAGGGTAGAAATAGATAAAGAGGTGGAACCAACCCAGAAGGCCTCTTGCATACGAGGGACCTACTCCCTAGCTTAGACACAAATTTTTATTTTTTAATTTATTTGATTGAATGATGAGACGAGCAAGTCGCTCGCCTGTTGGTAAACGCCACGCCTGCCCATAAACAGACACCACACAGAACTTTGAAAGCACGGCATGGCACTGAACTGCGCTCGTCACTCCGAGACATAAGATATTAAGTCTCATAATGCCCAGTAATACAAAGAATACAAGATTACAAATACATTAAATTCCAAGTGCAACACAAACTGGATACAAAAATGCAATAACAATTCAACCCACATCAATTTAAAATTGTGATATTGATTTTATTGGCTTAATTCATTACATTTGAGTAGGTTAAACTCCGTAACATCTTTAAAAACCATAAATAAAACATTCCCATGTACGATTATGCAAAATAGAATTTTAAATTGTTTGTTGATGTTAATGAATTCAACAAAACTACATTATTATCTGAATTTTTACTTATTGTGGATTGGGCAAACCACAACAACAATAAACAACATAATACACAACTATGCCACCGAGGCGGTCATTTATTTTATATTTTTTTATTATCTGTTTGAATGACGAGACGGGTAAGGCGCTCGTCTGATGGTAAGCGCCAAGCCTGCCCATAAATAGAAACAACACCACACAGAACTTTGAATTACAAAGCATTGCGTGGCACTGAACTGCGCTCGTCACCCCGAGATATAATATGTTAAGTCTCATAATGCCCAGTAATTTCCTGGCTTCAATGTCCTTCAAACCGAAACACAACAGTGCTTACACACTGTTGCATGGCGGCATAAATAGACAATGCGGTGGTACCAACCCAGACGGCCTCTTGCGTACGAGGGACCTACCACCTTCTGAAACGTGCGGATATTAAGGGAATGGGATGATAGACAGGGGGAGAGAATTTGGGCTGCCGAATAATTGAATAACGAAAATCGACCGACGAAATCGACAATCGTCTGATCTTTCTCCTATAAGACAAGATCGCCATTTGTACCTCTTTTTGTTTTAAAATTAATTTTGTACATACATACATACGCTCTCACGCATGTAATCCCCGAAGGGGTTGGCAGAGGTGTAACCAGTAACCACATTTCCGAGATTATTCACATTTCAGAATGAAAATAGCCTATACCGACTCCAGGGTCCCATCTATTTGTACCAAAATTCATCAAAATCGGTTAATCGATTTAGGTGTGAGAACGTAAGAAAACTCACCTTTGTGTTTATAAGATTAGTCAGGATTAAATTTACCGCTACGTTTAACAGTATGAATGTGTTTAACCGCGGAAATTAAGATAAAAATGTCGCTTTACTCAATGATAAGCAAACAATGTTAACACATTCTTTGCGGGAAACGAGTAAACTCGTTATACCATACATACCAACATTATTGGGCATTATGAGACTTAACATCTTATGTCTCAGGGGGACTAGCACAGTTCAGTGCCATGCAGTGCTTTATAACTCAAAGTTCTAGTGGTGATGCTTCTGTTTATGGACAGGCGTAGCGCTTACCATCAGGCGAGCGTCTCGTCATTCCATCAAATAAAAGAAACATTGGTATTAAGCCTAGATAACATATACAAAATATTAAAATAATGTTGCGGCCGCTTAACCAACCAAGACGTGGTCGTGGCCTAGCCTTGTAAAATCACAACAGAGCCTTTAGCTCACTTTATCAATGAAGTAAGCGCAACAGATAATAACGTGGCACGTACATGTAGCATCCGCAGTCTTAGCAAAACATTCGACGGTTACGCGGCTATTTACAAATTCAAATTTCGAATTAGCGTTCGATTTATTTTTAAATTCGTTCGAGAATATTTTTTAATTAACCAGAGAGAATATGATTTTTTATTTTAATAGTGCAAAATAGTTTTAATTTATCCAATAATTTACTCGTCTGGTCAATTTCTTGTGAAGATGTGTTATTAATTTTATTTCTATGAGTGTTTGTGATTGTTTTTATTGTAAATAAAAGACTAAAATGGAGAGTCTAAACATTACAGAGACTTATGAAGAAGTCTCATCTTCTAACAATGCTAGACGGTTGCTTGGACTATTGCCTGTGTTTTTATTAGTTTTAATTGTAGTGTTAAGGATATCGTGGACATTATATAAAAGTTTCGGTAAGTAAATATAGATTTTTGAGTGATTTTCCTGAACCCCAATTCCCTGTCTCCTTTCCAATCGATTTCCTTTGGGTTAATTTCTTTTAGGTCGGCAATTTATTCATGATTTTATTGTTCATTGATTGACATTCATTGATAATTTTATTGTGACAGACTTGCTCCTTTACCGAGTTATGCTATAAAAAATGTAAATTTTAATCAGATTTTTTCCTCTTTTTGCGTGGACCGCGTTCCAGGATCAGCCAATGTATATCCGGTTCTCTCGAGGGACCTGTGACATGGCTTGATGGTTGATTGACGCCGTTATAGGGGTACATCCTTGTATCACTGTGCTTTGGCCATCCGCCTATCCTGTCGTAGGCTCCTCGATTTGCTTCTTCGCTCTTTGGAGAGTGAAAAAGCATTTATACAGGCCGGCATGATTCTGGTGACCACCGATAAACTCATTGTTTGTCGATGGTCGCTGGTTTTTTGGACTGCACTGCGCTTACCATCAGGTGAAGTGCAGTCACTTTTCCCTGCTCCGATAAAAACAAAACTAAGTCTCATAATGTGCATGCATATTAAGTTCTCATAAAAATAACACCTAATAACCACAAATTATTTTACGGAGTTATGGCGGGAATTCTGACAATGCGGTTGTCGACCTATTTAAATTGTTTCCTAAACTGGTTTATAGTTGTGATTGTTGTTTACAAGTGGTGTGGATGGCGATGACATTGGCGAAGCACAACTCAGTGCTCGTAGCTATTTAAAACTTAAGAAGTATTTTTACGCGGGAAAACATTTTCGATATTAAGATAACGCCAAATTTAAAAAGTCCGACTCCCGCGCCGAGGTATGAGTGTTCTGTAGTGACAGATTTTTACAAGGTGATAGGTCCCTCGTATGCGAGAGGCCGTTTGTGTTGGTACCACCGCTTTGTCTATTTCTGCCACCAAGCAACAGTGTGTAAGCATTGTTGTGTTTCGGTATGAAGGTTATTGAAGCAAGTGAATTTACTGGCCATTATGAGATTTAACATCCTATGTCTCAGGATGACGAGCGTAGTTAATCCACCACGCTGGCCTAATACAGGTTGGCAGACTTCACGTAGCTTCGAAAAATCTTATCGAGTTCTCAGGTATGCAGGTTTCCTCATGATGTTTCCTTCACCGTTAAAGCAAGTGATAATTAACAATTAATATACACGTAATTTAGAAAATTCAGAGGTGTATGCTCTTGAGGCTGGTTTCGAACCTGCGACTTTCGTCTCGACAGTCCGTATCACTCCCCGCTGAGCTATCGCTCTGCTATGAGAAAAAATGTGAGACCAAAAAGCTCTTGTCGTCAAGGTCATGGTCATAACTCAGTTACAACCTTCAATTCAAACCTATATCTGAAGCTGGTAGTAGAAAATTTTCCAGTACCTTAGAAAAATAACACAATCAGAGCGTGTTCATTAAATCCAATAATTTACATTTAAATTACCCCACTGTTGTAATCGGCTGGTTGTAGATATAATTAGATGTCATTTTTTTCCTGATCTTGTGACATAACACGACGTGTCGTGCATCCTTATTCAATCATTTGACAATTAACCCTTCCAGCAAGTTCTAATGGATTCTTACTTATATATTTTAGACTTGATTTTTATAATTCTTTCATTATTATATTTTGGGGATGTAGTCTATTGATTTAAATAATAAAAGAAATCGAGTCCAATATCTCATTTTTATTTATGGCTTCGCATTATTATGCATTTTGCCATTGACAAGTATAATTTATTCTCAAGTCTTCACAAGAACGATGAAATATCAGTGTGGACGTTTTCAAGGTCTTGTTGGAGTTTGCGAATTCCTTCCAGTACAATGCTTAATTCACTTATTTCAATGTTTTCATATAGATACTGTTCATCACCGTCAATGTTTATTGCACAAATCCGCACTACTTTTATACAACAAACTCAACTTTAAACAAGTTTTTGAAATAAATTAAATAATTGATGAACCGCATTGTCAGAATTCCCGCCAAAACTCCTACCTCATGGTTCTGTGGCGACATTTGTCTCGACAATCCGATCTCACCGTAAGTAAAAATCGGAGGAAGTTTCCAATTCGATGCGTACATTATTTTTTTTGTATGTTTGACCACCAATTTGCTTTGTGTAGTACTCAATGCCCCTTTGACCGAGCAAAGTGGAGAAGACCGCGTACCGTCTCACCGATCCAGACGATGAGACTACCCTGTCTATCCGACGGATGGAAGAACTTAGACACCAACTACACTCCACAAGACCGACATACCGTCCTCTCCGCCGAGGACCGCGCCGCGTTCCCCGCCGCCCCGACCCTAGTACCGGCCCGCGAGCTGATGATGGGAGGATACTTGTATCCGACCGGATAGCGATCACCGTACACTGGTGCTAAAACCTGCCATAGTGGCCCACCTTGTGTGGGTCGCGTTCCAGGGTCAGCCAGTGTATATCCGGTTCTCCCCAGGGGGCTTGCCCCCTGATCTTATCCCTTTTCCCATCCCTTTTTCCTTCTCCTCCCCCTTGGCTCTTTGGCAGGCCGGCATGATCTTGCCGACCTACGATGGATACATTGTTTATCGTTGGTCGACACTATTCTTGGATTGCGCTTCACTTACCATCAGGTGTAGCGTAGTCACTTTGCCGAGCCAGGATAAAAAAAAATGATGATGACTAGCTTTAATATTCCCCAAAACCAATAATCGCACATGTCTCTGCCCTCTCCCAGCGACCGTCCTGAGTCGAGGTTCATACCCTACAGGGACCTTCAGCGAGGTAGCTTAAATGTAAGGGTTGAGAGCGCCAAGAGCGCTCACCCAGTCCGGTGAAGCTGAAAACTGCCGGCTAGCGTCGGGCTATCAGTATTGCTTTAACCAGAAAAAAAATACCTCAAAGTTGGTACAGTTACTTCATCATTATCATCATCATCAGCCACAAGACGTCCACTGCTGAACATAGGCCTCTCCCAAAGATTGCCAGACCGACCTGTTGGAAGCGGCCTGCATCCAGCGACTTCCTGCGATCTTTATAAGGTCGTCTGTCCACCTTGTAGGTGGACGTCCAACGCTGCGCTTGCCAGTACGTGGCCTCCATTCCAGAACCTTTCTGTCCCATCGGTTATCGGTTTAAAATGAAACAAAAATGCAAATGCAAAATGGTCTAAATGCAACAGGCTGATGATGGGCAGCAGCATCATCAGCGCCAGAAGCTACGCCTCTGCGCTCGCCAACCCGCCTGCCAAGCGTGGCGAGTAATGGCAAAACCTCCCATATGATAGGACAGGCAGTTACTTCACCGCTTATGAATTGAACACAACTGAATACAAGGTGGTAGGTGCCTCGTATGTGAGAGGCCGTCTGGGTTAGTACCACCGCTTTGTCTATTTCTGCCGCCAAGCAACAGTGTGTAAGAACTGTTGTGTTTCGGTTTGAAGGACATTGAAGCCAGTGAAATTGGGCATTATGAGACTTAACATAATATGTCTCGGCGCAGACGACGGAGACGAGCGCAGTTCAGTGCTACACAGTACTTTGTAATTCAAAGTTCTGTGTGGTGTTGCTTCTGTTTATGGGCATACGTGGCGCTTACCATCAGGCGAGCGTCTTGCTCGTCTCGTCATTCAATCAAATAAAAAACAACTTCGGCATGACGCGGGCGTTGTTGCCAACAAGATCTAATTGATTATAATTATAAACAAAGACACTCGAATGAATCGATATATCGATTTTATCGCAATACCCTCAACACTTGAACGATAATCTTAGTTTTATGTTTTTGTTATAACCGTCGCATAGATCATTGACTACATTATAGATTATATATCTATAATATGCGCAAATTGATTGTTCTGAAGTTAGCTACGAACGGGGTCGCTGTTATTCCTTTTATAGGTTAACGCCCGATTTCTGAAAGGCTGGTCAATGTTTAAATTAACTGTTAATATGCAACTATCATGTCAAGTCAAAATTGTGTTTCTAGAAGCGTGTTCAACGCTTTATTTTTATTTATATTTTATTGAAGTGATAACTTCTCATGGGAGGATAAACCGAAACGTTCCGTAACGCGAGTGGTCAATCGACTTCTTCGATAACTTCGAAGTCCCAGGTGGCGTCGGCTTGGACCGGACTTTGACCGGACTTTCACAGGACATTTACAGGACTTTGATCGGACTTTGACAAAAATTTTACCGGACTTTGACCGAACTTTGACTGGACTTTGACAGAACTTTGACAGGACTTTGACCGGACTTTGACAGGTGTTTGACAGGACTTTGACCGGACTTTGACAGAACTTCGACCGGACTATGACCGGACATAGAAAGCCTGCGCCGTTGAGGCGCTATGATGTCACGCAGATACACGCATATAAGAAGTAGATAACGAAGTCAAACATCACATACCTCTTTTTTTTCGGGGATTTTGTCGACCTATGCTATAAAAAAAACATCATTAATGGTGCTGCCACACCGATGTTATAAAATGTTAACAAACATTTTCTAACATTAAAATTGTTACATTTTGTTAAGAATTGTTAGATGTTTTAAGTGCTCCCACACCGACGGAAAATGTTTGCAAACATTTTTTTACATTTTCTAACATTTTTTAACATTTTCTAACATTTTTTAACATTTTCTAACATTTTATAACATTTGAAAACATGACATCGGCCCTTCTTCTTTGACGGCTTCTTTGACGGCGCCGCTCTCAAAAGTACCGCCGCCCGCGGTTAAAGAATGTTCAAAAATGTTACAAAATGTTACAAATTGTTAACAAATGTTTACAACATTTGTTAACAAACATTTTCTAACATTTTATCACAATGTTAGATAATGTTAATAAATGTTTAATGTTAGAAAATGTTATATAACATTTTATAACACCGGTGTGGCAGCACCATAATATCTCAAGGTGACGAGTGCAGTCTAATGTACTGCGTTTACCATTAGACGAAAAAACTTGCTCCTTTGGTCAGTCAGGCAAAAAAGTCGCATCATTTGTACCGAACATATTTTTGTTTCGTTTTTGGTTAGATTTATATTCTCCAGAAATATTTATAAAATACATCGGCAATTTCCCCCTAAATAATTAGTCTAGCTACACTCAGAAATGCTAGCCGATCTCCATTTATTTTTATTAAAATAAAAATAACGGCATTATTTAATTAAAGAACATCATTTCGAATGTAATTTATTTTTCTTTTTTACTAGCCAGTCATGCAAAGATGTATACTATGCAAAATCACTAATTAAAAACTATTAACACCTACCAGACGGATCCGTATTTTACGAGCAGATGAGCAGGTAGAAATAAGAATATAGAAACAACTAATTTAAATACTGGTTCCATTTTATATTTTTGTTCGATGTTTGAAAATTATGTTAAAAATAAACTTGCAACATTATTTATCTGTAGTCAATGGCCCGTCGTAAATCTCAATACAATGTTTCATATTGTTTTTTACTGATAAAACAAATGTTATTTCTTCGTACATAAAGACAATAACAAAGTAGTCCATGCATTGACACATATACAAAGTACACGCAAAATAAATTAATATGTCTGAAGGTAATGGTGACCGGCGTGGTCGTGACTGCTGTTTGTAGGTTGAACACAGTCGACTCGAGGGGCAATCACCATAAACGTCAAAACAAAAAAAAAATAGAGGGCACGTGAAAAGACGAACTTCACCCTGGATAAGTTATTTGACGCGTATAGTGTAGTTTTCTATGTTGTATTATATACATTGGTTCATACGAAACAGTAACTAAAGTGCGAAAAAGAAAACTCTTTTCAACACACTCAAAATTGTTTAAAATTGTGTCTGCAATTTTAAATATTGGTTAGCATAAATGGGGGCGCGCAGTAGGAACATCTCTTTATCTCGCTCGGACACGTGCACCTTAACAAACATTTGGATGATGATGTCATGTTTTGCGTCGTCTGTATTTGACAAGTACGTCTTCCATCAGACATTCTCATCTTTGACATTCTTCTAACTTATTAATTTTTGGACGGATTTATCAAATTCTTTCTGAAATAGGTTTTGAGGTCTTTGGTTTCTTTTTAACTTATTGATAAAAACAATATATATATATACCCGCCACTATGGCGGGTTTTCCGCCATGTGTATGGCGGACGCTATTCATAATAGCAAAAGTGTGGGATATCCTCGCCTTAAAATAATCAACAATAGTTTGATAATGCATCAACATCACTGTCAAATTGCATACTAGGTCATATGTATTTGAACAGTTTAGCAGTTCAAGGTCACGCCAATGTTATAATAATTGTGTACGGATTCCGTGACAGGTTGCGCCAACCGGTGGCAGATTTTTTATATCCGAGCACGGCACCTGATACTAAGTAGCAGTGCAGTGCAAAAACCACTGACAAAAAATGAGTTTATCGGTGGTCACCGGAATTATTGTCTGTATAAATGCTTCTTCACACTGAAAAGGGAAAAAGAATTTGCTGCAAATTTCAATTTTGAAAGGCCACCGACAGGACGGGCGGATGACCGATACAGGCACAGGGATACAAAGATTTGCCCCTTTACCAGGCCCAACCAACCATCAAGTCATGTCGCAAGCCCCTCGGGTGCCTCGGTATGGCCATAAGCTCGCCCTTATCACATTATGGGACAGAAATACGCTCGGCGAAATGTGAGTGTGCTGGTTATCCCCTGTTTACCCCTTGGGGGATTACAGATACGATACAGACATCACACCCATTTGACTTCGAAGTAATACGTTATTTATTTTATTCATTCATTGTTAATTATCGCCTGCTTGTGAAGGAAAACATTGTGAGAAAACCTGCAAATTGCGATTTCTTCATCAGAATTTTCTGTTTGTAGAGCCACGCTGTAGACAGTGACATCTACAGCATGAATGGGCCGGCTCGACCGGATTTTTACCTATGTCTCACAGAAAACCGATGTAAAGTATCGGCTTGCTGCTCTTCGTACGGTGAGTGAGATATCCGGAGGCCCAAATCCCCTCTCTCAGAAATAGACACGCGGTACCAAAATAGAGGGTCTCTTCCATGCGAGAGACCAACTTAGTGAAATTAGTGAAAATCGAATTTATCGTGTATGACCTGAATATATGTTATCAAAACAATAAAATCATGATTGTTATAAAATAATAGATTACCAAATATGATTTATAATATAAACCCACTTATTACGGTCACTATATCGTATTAGGGCGAGCGAAACGAGCCCTCTCACTATCCCACTATCTGGGCAACTTTGTTATACACTTTACTGAAAAACTATCACGCCTATAGATTTTTGGTTTAACATATTATAACATAATAAACATAATAATAACATATTAACATTTGTATTATTGTCAGTATATTTTTTTTTGCTAGATTGTAGCTGTTAAAATCATGCCGTGGTCGCCTATAATTGTGACAACATTTAAATGAAGAATTTTATTGATTAATTATTGATGTATTATTACTAATGTTATTGTATGTCATGTTGGTGATCCTTAAATAAATAAATAATAATTTAACTTCATATCTAGCTGTGCAATATGTTTTTTTTACTAGCCCTATATTATATATGTCCCACTGCTGGGCACGAACCTCCTCTACTGAATGAGAGGGGTTAGGCCTTAGTCCACCACGCTGGCCTAATGCGGGTTGGCAGACTTCACATACCTTCGAAAAGTCTTATCGAGTTCTCAGGTATGCAGGTTTCCTCACGATGTTTCATTCACCATTAAAGCAAGCGATAATTAACAATTAAATATACACGTAACTTAGAAAAGTCAGAGGTGTATGCTCTCGGGGCTGCTTTCGAACCTGCGACTTTCGTCTCGACAGTCCGTACCACTCCCCGCTGAGCATATTTTGTGGTATAGTAGTGACGGATTCGCGCAAACGCTCCTAAATTCGGGTATTGAAGTCGGTTTTGAAGTTTGTAACTTATAATCTGCCTATCCTACGCACTATCTACTTTCCTACTATTCTACTATCCTAATATTCTACTATGCTATTATGCTACTGTCCCATTATCCCATTATCCTACTATCCCACTATCGAACTAATCTGTACTTATAAAATTACATGTCCTGACTGACTGACTGATTCATCATCGGCGAGCGCAAACTATAAAAGGCTACAAGTATGAAATTCGGACTGTATATTCATTTTGTTATGTAGGCACCCACTAAGAAAGGATTTTAGAAAATTCCACCCCTAAGGAGTCAAAATAGGGGATGATAATATGTATTAAAGTCCGTCATTTTGAAAGTTACATAAACAAAATTTTGTATTTCGGTTATTGACGTAAAACAAATAAATACGTGTTTCAGGAATTTTGGAAATTTTAGTTAATAAGAGATGAGAAGGGGGGTGAAAGTTAATGCGAAAGTGAGTTTGTTTATTACGCTTTCACGCCTAAATCACTGAACCGATTTTGATGAATTTATCTACATACATTTATCTGGATACGGTTACAGGCTACTTTTATCCCGGAAAATGCTGTTCACGCGGGCGGAGCCGCGAGTAAAATTTAGTATTATATATCCGAAGTTTGTTTGTTAATTACGCTTTAACGGCTCCAGGAATTTGGATGAAAGAGAGGAGAGACACAGATAGATTATGACCTAAGTTTTATGCTATTACATTTATGCTATTTTTTTATTCCGGGATAAGACATTCACTATGTCTAACTATGCTATGTGAAACTTTAGACACTAACTCAAAATTACTATAAGATAAGGAAATAGAAGCTAAAATATTTTTTGCTCTTTTTTTTGACACGGTTATATTTCACAGATATTTTAATTGTTCAAAGAATTAAAACATAGTACACACACATTAGCTATGAGGTAAAAGTTAATGGAACTGATAAAAATGTAATGACTTGATAAGCATAAATAACGCATTCGTGTCGTGTAAAATACTGATAGCGATCGCTTTGTCTATCAATTTATTTTTAGACTCGTGTATTTCAGTTTTTCTAAAAGGAAAAAATGTATAAATACGCATTGTGTAAACAAAAATGGTTTAAAAAATAGTCTATGTATTTGGTTTTCTAACTTAGATTTTTTGTTTTTTTCCTATGTATTTTTTTTATGTTATTTATTGTTCTTTGTAACAATCTATCTTCCTAACTAAAAACTGTTTTGTTTTCTACTATTATACATTTTTGTACTTTTTCCTACTTAAGAGTTTGCTATGGTCACTATTATCTATGTAATGTTTAAATTATTTTCCAAAATACAAAAATAAATATTTATATTTTTTGCACGATAAATTTATATTTTTCACGAATAGCTTATCATTTTATTGTCTATTTATTATTCACTTCCGAGTTAGTGTAATGTATAAATTTATATATTTTTGCACTATACTGTATTTGTGCTAATTTAATGTTCTGTGAATATTTTTTATTCTTTATTTTTTGAATCCAGTTTAAAAACAATGCATACTGAAGACCCGGAAGACGATAAAATTAGTATAATAAGATCAGTGTGGTTTAAATTAGTAATTAGTCCCTTAATTATAGCTGTGTTAATTTTAATATGTTTATTATACAACTGCTACAAAACTAATAAGGAAATGTAAGTATTTATTTTAAGGCCTATTGTATAATGTCCGATTAGATGTTATCTGCCAGTTAACTCAATAAACAGCCCATAAATTGAACCAAATTAACAGACGCTTATTTATTATCGTATTTTGTTGTCGTACATTTATTTTGACAAATAACGTGTATTGGGACATAGTGATACAGGTGCTAAGTATCACATGATAGGACGGACATAAGCTCGGCCTACTGCCTCTGCCTACCTCTACGGGGATTACCTACAGGCGTGAATGCGTATATGTTTTACAAGGTGGTAGGTCCCTCGTATGCGAGAGGCCGTCTGGGTTGGTACCACCGGTATGTCTATTTCTGCCGCCAAGCAACAGTGTATAATCACTGTAGTGTTTCGGTTTGAAGCCAGTGAAATTACTGCGCATTATGAGACTTAACATCTTATGTGTCGGGGTCAGTACCATACAGTGCTTTGTAATAATTCAAAGTTCGGTATGGTGTTGCTTCTGTTTATGAGCAGGGGTGGCGCTTACCATCAGGCGAGCGCCTTGCTCGTCTCGTCATTCAATCAAATAAAAAAAATGTTTCATTACACGATGAGCAGTAATTTTAAAATACAGTCACGTCACGCGCTTATGTCACCCCGCCGAACGGAAGTGACGAAAATGATGAAATCTATCGACATTATCGATTGAAACATTCTCGACGATAGTAATTATCATGATCTATATATAAGATATAAGTATTAATTTATTGAACATCTTGTCACTATAAGGAATTAAGTTTAAATCGCCTCTTTGGTTTAATGGGTATTCTTTTTCTTAAATACGGAAGTTATCCTAATTTTTCAGAGTGGTAGAGCCACGCTGTAGACAGTTTTGTCTACAGCATGCATGGGCTGGCTCGACCCGGTCGTTATCACTGTCTCACAAAAAACCGACGTAAAGTAGCGGCTTGCTGCTGCGTTTCGTACGGTGAGTGAGATATCCGGAAGCCCAAATCCCCTCCCCTTCCCAATCCCTAATTATCCCTTTCTCTTAAGGTCGGCAACGCGCCCATGATTCTTCTGGTGGTGGGGGTACATGGGCGGTAGAGATCACTTACCATCAGGTGACACACTTGCTCGTTTGCCGGCCTACGCTATAAAAACATATTATTATTAAAATAATTTGCGTCAAATATATAATTAAACCAGTTTTCAATAATAACACCCATGACAGCCTTCGTGGCGCAGATGGTAATTACACAGAGACAAATGTTTGTGTGGTCTACAAAATAAATGTATCGACATCACATATTCTCGGCAAATAATTCCACTGGGTTAAGACTATCAAATTATTCCGCTGGACTTTACGAGGTCATCGACAATTTCACATCAGTTCTCAACTTAAAGAACAAAAATTGTTTATCACCAAGAATTAATTAGTGTAAACAGATGTCGCAAATTTACATAATGTTTTTGATAATTTTACTTCATTTAGCACATTCACGCATTAAACACTGTTGAAACCCTAGACTTTAGTAAAATAATTTATAAAAAAGATAATTTTAATTAAAAAATAAGAAGAATTCAAAATTTAGTGTAGAGTAATTTATATTAATCTTTAATTTAATGCACATTATTATTAATATAAATAAAAAATAATTTATTGTCTTTCGCAAAATAATTTATATTAGTGTTATTACTTATAAATTAATTTATATAACAGTGTTACAGTAAATAAAAAAGAAAATAATTTAACTATGCGTATCGAAATGTTAGAACTAATTTGTGTCCTTTTAGTGCCTGTTATAAGCTGTTTGGTGTATGTAGTGTTTATGATGGTGGTTTATTTGAAGAGACACTGTGACGACAGTAAGTTTTATTCATTAATCGACGAAATTGGGGAGGTTCTAAATAAACGTTTATCTATATTTTGTATGTATAGTTTCGGGTAACTTTTAACGGAATTTTGATGATTATATTAGCATCCGAAAGAATAGCTTCGAGTGCGTCCCAGTTAAATTCGAAAAAAAACCCCATATCAAAGCTATGAAATCGGCGATGAAAAGTTACAAATTTGGCATTTGATAGGCATTGATTTTGATTAATCTTCCAAAGAAAGTTGTAAAATAGGGACTATTTGTCTTTTTTATAGCGTAGACCGGCAAACAAGCAAATGGACCACTTTATGGTAAGTGATCTCCACCGACCATGTAGGCCCACAATACAAAATGAATCATAGGGATAATTAAGAAATTGGGAAGGGAAGGGGGATTTTGGCCTCCGGATATCTCACGCACAGTACAAAACGCAATAGCAAGCCACTACTTTACGTCAGTTTTCTGCGAGACAGTGGTAACGACCCGGTGGAGCGTTCCATTCATGCTGTAGACAAAACTGTCTACAACGTGGCTCTACCACTCATAAAATTATCTTTAATTTTGTCAGAAATAAAACCCACAAAAAATTATATAATCTGCAAATTTTCGTAACCTAATGGCAGCGTGTGTAATTTTGTATAATATCTTTAGACATATTATTTCAGTTATGCACATATTTCTTTATGTGTGTGAGCTAGTAAAACTGTTTGATTCTGCCAGCCAGCTATCATGCATACATAGTCATTATTTCTATACCAAGACAATGCTCACACATAGCTAGATAAGCGCACATATGTATGTAAATATTTAATTTTTTCTTTGCCGAATAGTATGTAACCTTTAATATTATCTAATATGTATGTTGCCTCGAAAATACAGCAAGGTTATGTTCACATTATCACGTCACAATGACAAACTTCACAGAACAGGCGCGTCATTTCATAGTTTTCATACATTCCACCGGTTTTCACTTTAGTTCACACAAGTCGAACTATAATTGGATATTTTTTTTATCCAAGCACGGCAAAGTGACTGCACTACACCTGATGGTAAGCATAGCGCAGTCCAAAAAACCAGCAACCACCGATAAATAATGAGTTTATCGATGGCCACCAGAATCATGCCGGCCTGTATAAATGCTTCTTCCCTCTTCGGAGAGGGAAGAAGCAAATCCAGGGGCCTGCGGCAGGACAGGCGGATGACTGATGTAGGCACAATAATATAAGAATGTACCCTGTACCCGCCTCAACCAACCATCAAGTCATGTCGCAAGCCCCTCGGGAGAACCGGATATACACTGGCTGACTCTGGAACGCGATCCACACAAGGTGAGTCACTATGGCAGGTTTTATGACACAAGTGTACGGTGATTGCTTTCCGGTCGGATACAAATATCCTCCCACCAGCGAATTCTTCAAGTTCTTCGCAAGTTCCTGTGCAAACAAACCTACAGCAAGTTGGCGATACTGATTTTGTCTTACTAAATTCAATAATTTAAACTAATTTTATCTCGTAGTCTTTGGGATAATCGGGCATGAAATATATTCCATGTACGTTTTTGCAAAAAATACAATATTAAAGTCAATTTAAATTAACAAATTAGGAAAACAAAATCAGTATCTCCATTAGAACTTGCTGTGGGTTGATTCCAGTTTGCGTAAGTAGGTCCAATTGAGAACTAGAAGTAAAGAAGCGCCTTGATGTTTGCTTTTTTTTTTATCCTGGCCCGGCATAGTGACTACGCTACACCCGATGGTAAGTGTAGCGCAATACAAGAATAGTGTCGACCAACGATAAACAATGTGTCCATCGTAGGTCGGCAAGATTATGCCGGCCTGCCAAAGGACCAAGGGGGAGGGGAAGGAAAAAGGGATGGGAAAAGGGTTAGGATCAGGGGGCAAGCCCCCTGGGGAGAACCGGATATACACTGGCTGACCCTGGAACGCGACCCACACAAGGTGGGCCACTATGGCAGGTTTTAGCACCAGTGTACGGTGGTCGCTATCCGGTCGGATACAAGTATCCTCCCACCAGCGTTTTAGCACCAGTGTACGGTGGTCGCTATCCGGTCGCATACAAATATCCTCCCACCAGCTGTAAAATAAAAACATTGGGGTGGACCCTTATCACTTAGGGGCATGAAAAATAGTTTACGTCCTATTCTCACACCTACTGAATATACACACAAAAATTCATAAGAATCGGTCAAGCCGTTTCGGAGGAGTTTTGTTACAAACACTGTGACACGAGAATTTTATATATTCGATAGTTTGTTCTTAAAGACACTGCGCATGAATGTTACGATAGTGTTAAATAAATATTACATCATGCACTGATAGTGCATTGCATAAGTGTATAATTAGTAAAATAATTACGTTAATTTACATAAGACGGTGTTGTTAACCCCTTTTTAATCCCAAGACAATTATCTGCTTTATTATTATAGATAAGATCGAATATTCTTTATTGCACGCCAAATAAATTAACTTACAAGTAAGGAGCATACAGTAAGGGTGATACAATGGGCGGCCTTATCGTAACCGGCGATTTCTTGTTTGATCAAACTTCTGTCAATTGTGTTGGTGGAAACACGATATATAAATTTCCCCACTGTATATATCATATGTATAACATTTTTCAAATCCGGCTACAGAACCCTGACAAGCTTTTAAATATCCCAATTCCGAAACCGAAATTGATGATTAAAACAAATAAAAAACTAGCTTCAACCATATCTTTAGAAAACATATTCAAATTGGCACATCGTATAAAGCAGAGGATCCCAGACTTTTTTCTCATAGACCACTTTCAAAATTTAGCTGGTTCCGATGGACCCCTTGCACCAAAATTTCTACAATATTCCCAAAACTCGACAAGTTTTTACAAGTAACAGTCGCTGAGCTCCTTAAAATATTATCTAGTTCTTCACTATCGAATGCAGATAAATTTTCGTGGTCCCTCGCTTACGAATTGTGAACCTCCATTTTTTGTCACGCCAACGTAGACCCCCGTCGAGTCTCCCGTGGACCCCTGGGGATTCACCTGGAACTAAGGGTACAAAAGATGCTACAACTACAGACATGCACGCAAGCACACGAATACCCACACATAGGTACTCCCACTAAGCTGGTGGGAGGATACTTGTATCCGACCGGATAGCGACCACCGTACACTGGTGCTAAAACCTGCCATAGTGGCCTACCTTGTGTGGGTCGCGTTCCAGGGTCAGCCAGTGTATATCCGGTTCTCCCCAGGGGGCTTGCCCCATGATCCTCACCCTTTTCCCATCCCTTTTTCCTTCCCCTCCCCCTTGGCCCTTTGGCAGGCCGGCATGATCTTGCCGACCAACGATGGACACATTGTTTATCGTTGGTCGACAATATTCTTGGATTGCGCTACACTTACCATCAGGTGTAGCGTAGTCACTTTGCCGAGCCAGGATAAAAAAAAAAAACATTTTCCCAGCAGACAAAGAAACATAAAACCCATATTTTCCGGTTGTCCATAATAAACCGGTGTGTCTATAAATTTAAAACCTTATTGTTGAATTCAGTAATCGAAAAATACATATAAAGAATACCTAATGATATTTATCGCTGTGCAAATGGAGCTCAGATAATATAATCGTTTGTTTATGCTTGTTTCTGTCGCTTCTTTGTTCATTCGTTTTGTTACTAAGTAGCTTTACGGTGGGGTTTACCCCTTTTTAAACGCAGTACAGTCCAAAAACCGAGGCGTGCATCCACAATGAGTTTATTGGTCACCAGAATCATGTCGGCCTGTATGAATGCTTCTTCACACTCTGCTTTGACAACAGTTTTGTCACTAATAATTTCATGATCTTTTACTTTAAGGGCCTTCCGTGAGAAAACGACCTTGACTGACTCGCGCCATACTAAATCGTGTACTTGGTGTGTGAGTTTTCGTGCAGAATATGCACGTATTTAGCGAATAATTGATTTAAAAAATCAGGTTTTGGTCTTTTCGAAAATTTAAAACGGGCAAAATATTCGTTATTAAATAGCCTATCTAGTGGTGTTAATCTCATTGGAAAACATTCTGTACTTTAAAAGGAGACGCACGGAATCTTTGCATTTTTCTCATTTTTATGGTTCATTTATAACGACAATTTAAAAATATATATCAGCATTAACATGAATTTGAAACGAACAAAGTAAAGCTGACAGATTGTAGAAATATATTGTATATTTTTTTAATCAATATTTATTTTAAGTAATGACTAGATAGCCTCTAAAAACATCGATCGCGCGGCGTTTTGCTGGGGCATGGCCTTAAGTTATTGGTTTATAAGTGACCTTTGTTTCATTTTTAAAAGGAAAACAAGGAAATATTTACCTTAACTCGACCAATATATTATATTTTAAGCTTATTTTTCAATGCATTACATATTATGACCACGCTTATTGTTTTACACTGTAATAATAATATTTGAATTATTCTTTTTATTCAATAGGTTTTTGTTGGTCCCATTTTTATTTAAAATAACATTTTATCCCTAAGAGGACGAAAAACTCTTCAGCACATTATGCACTAACTTTGAATAATTTTTCATTGAAATTAATAAAAATCTTTTTGCTAAAAATAAAACTGACTAAAACACAAATAAACAAGCTGTTGTTGCTGCTAAGCAATTATAAGCTGGTACAATACATCCACCCTAATAATAATAATAAAACGCACTTAGTCATGAACATGCAGTAGGCGACCCTGTATTGCGAGTTTCAAAAATATGAGGGGCAAATGTACCTACTTACGCTAACAGGAACCAACCCACAGCAAGTTGATATGGAGATACTGATATTGTTTTGCTAAATTCATTAATTTCAATTGATTTTAATACTGTTTCTTTTTTGCAAAGTCGTACATGGAATATTATATTTACATACCCGATTTTACAAAAAACTACGAGATAAAATTAGTTTAAATTAACTGATTAATTAAATTTAGTAAAACAAACTGAGTGTTAAAGTGGGTCCAAATGGTCCCACAACACTCAGACTCGGAACAAATATTGTAGATCTCGATGAAGGATCGATATCGTGGACTGCTACTGAGTTGATTCAGTCAGGTTCGATGGAAAATAGAGGTGCACCTTCTTAGTGTCTGTATGTATACCTTCTCTTTTTTACTCTTATCGGTCTGTCTTAGATTAAAACACTATGCGCGTTTGCACAAAATAATAAGCGTAAAGTCTTGAATAATGCGGAATCAAATCTTATCTCTAGTTTTCGTCGATAAATCAATGTTTATGATTACCTCAATTGTGTACATCACAATAATCGTTGCCGTCTCGAATGGTGATCATATTAAGTGTAATTTAATTTTACTTTTATAAATATTTTTTAATATGCAAATGCAGATACAGTTGATAATTTTCGTTGTGTTCCTAGTCGGTATGACACTATACATCATCGAGTTGATTTGGTGCAGCAGTAAGTGTATTTTGTATCTATATTTTTATACTGGATTTTTTTACTTTAGTGTCAGGATATTTAATTTTATTAGTGTTGGGGGCTATAGCAACTTCATTCAGAACTTTTAAAGTACAGTTTGGAATTGCTCTATGCTCGTCACCCGAGATATTTACTGCCTTATTACAAAACGTCTAACTTTAAACTAGGTTTAAATTCAAGTTTAAATTAAATTTTGTATGGGTTACCATAGTTACTGGTTGTTAGAAATCTTGAATACATTTTGTAATAAGGGCCTCTATTCTATGAATCCGAAACGAAGTAACGAAGATCGGCTCGTACATAGAGTAAAGTAGGTATAGAGTAGCCGTTACAATTATAATATTTTTTATATAAATTACTACTACAAAGATTAATTTGCAAGTGACAACGTATATGAAAATTGTTTATTTTTTCTATTTATTCTTATTACCAAGAATATTTTTGTTAAGAAAAACACAAAAAATCACATAACACATTGCGATAATAAATCATATTCCCTTTTATTTAGTTTGTTGTTTTTATCGACTTCTTTATTTTAGTTACAGTATTTTAAATTAGAAATATTATTATTGTGATGGATGTTCTATGTTCCATTAGGTCTGCGGTTTTGAATTTTGTCGCCTCGTATCGTTTTATAGCATAGGGGCCAAGGCCTTTAAGGTATTAAATCTCTTACTGTTCAATAATTTGGCACATTTATATACTCTGCAGTGTTTAGATTTATAAATCAAGCCAGATAAAGTAAGATCTTATTCATCGATTTTAAATTATAAAGCTAGCTACAATCTGCAAATGTCACATTGTCTCATGCCACTTAATTTGCGTCAAATTCTTATAACTCAAATTCCATGTAATTGAATTTGATTATGTACTCATTTCCGAGAATTGCGTGGTATAAAAAACGAATATCCTCGAATGATATTAAATAATTCAATAAATGTCTTTTGTCAATAGTTTTATATGCTTCCACTAAATTATATAAATACAACACAATTGTGAATGATCAAATTAATATTTAAAAATCTAATAAATAAGTATCTTATAACCTGTTTACCATTGGTTGACAGTTTTACATCAAGCAAGAATGCTTCTATAGCTTCTACTTGTTACACATCTCTTGAGGTTTGACAATATATTTGGATTGCACTGAATTGTAGTCACTTTTACCAGGATGGAAAAAAGTAATTTCCTTTTGCCCGACCAAGTTATTTCGCCCGTATTGCACAAAAGTTTAGTGTGATGACGCGACTCCTAAGGAGGCAAATGTTATCATTATTTTTCCTTGATAATAATGTGTCGATTACCTCAATTATCATAATCTTTGTCTTGCTAATTAATTTGAGACCGTGTGATTTTTATCAAATTTACCAAGGAAGGAGGGTAATGTTTGTAGATAAGATTTCGTGTATTGCAATGTTGATGATTTATTTAGAATAATATTATTTCCATTCCGTGACGTAAGAAGGTAATCGGCCGTCTCATGAAAAGTTTTTTTTTTTTATTATTCGAGCACGGCAAAGTGACTGCACTACACCTGATGGTAAGCGTAGTGCAGTCCAAAAAACCACCGACCACCGACAAACAATGAGTTTATCGGTGGTCACCAGAGTCATGGTCATGAGTCAGGTTGACTGATGCAGGTACAGTGATAAAGGATGTACCCCTACACCCGCCCGAATCAACCATCAAGTCATGTCGCAAGCCTCTCGGGAGAACCGGATATACACTGGCTGGTCTTGGAACGCGATCCACACAAGGCGTGTGGATCACTATGGCAGTTTTTAACACCATGTGTACGGTCAATAAATAATCACGATAATGGTATTTTTAGTACCAGGAATAACATTTAACACTGCCTACCTCCAGCCGGCGGGATTACAAATACCAATTTTTTTGTCGCTCGCCTTTTCATAACCGTCACGCCTGCCCAGAAACTTTACAATACCATTCAAAACATTAAATATAATGTACTACATAGCACTGCACTTACTACTACGAGGCATAAGATAGTAAGTCTCATAACCTCTAGTAATTTTACTGGTTCAATATCCTTTAAACTGAAATACAAAACTAAATATGCAGCTAGACGGTGAGAATATAGCTGGGCCCCTACTCTATAAATCCGAAACGAAGCAACGAAGTTCGGAACATATATGGAGTAAAGTAGGTATAGAATAGCCATTATAATAATATTTTTGATGTAAATTTCTACCACAAATATTAGTTTGTAAGTATAAACGTATGTGATAAATGATTGCATTTTCCTATTTAATGTTGTTTCTTAGAATACTTTTGTTTAGGTGATAAAAAAATAATTAAAGACACATAAAATATCTAATATAACAACTTGGAATAATAAAATATGTTCCCCTTTAAATACGTGTTTTTACCGACAGCTTTATTTTAGGCACAATATATTACATAAAATAATAATGTAATGCCTATTCTGTTACATTAGGTCTACGTTTTCGAACTTCGTCGCTTCGTTTCGTTTTATAGAGTAGGGGTTCTGGTACCCAGCTTTTCGCATACGGCATTACAAGGTGGTAAGTCCCTCGTATGCGAGAGGCCATCTGGGTTGGTACCACCACTTTGTCTATTTCTGCCGCCAAGATACAGTGTGTAAGCACTGTTTTGTTTCGGTTTGAAGGATATTAAAGCCAGTGAAATTACTGGGCATTAAGAGACTTGCGCAGTTCAGTGTTTTGTAATTCAAAGTTCTGTGTGGTGTTGCTTCTGTTTATGAGTAGGCGTGGCGCTTATCATCAGGCGAGCGCCTTGCTCGTCTCGTCATGCAATCAAATAAAAAAAATACAAGGGGCCTATCGCTCATTAAAATCATTTCCTTTCATATTTAGAACTACTGTTGTTTATTAATTTCCTATCGCAAAATTGATTTGATAACAAAATGTAGATGTCTACGACGTCACGACACTTAATCTTTAATTTAGATCCAAATAATTGTTACTATGTCGTGATTTAATATTGGATAATGTAAAAAAAAATAGATTTTTGTTTAGATTTAAATAAATAGTTTGTTAATTTACGCTGATATATATATCTACCCCATATTTTTATGAGACGTACGGGGACAAAAAAAAATGATTTTATCGAAAAATTGAAATACATATTTTTTGTAAACAAAAATAAAAAAAGCAATAAAAATCTTTGCATAATATAAAATGAAGTCGCGTCCGCTGTCTGTCGCTAAGATCTTTAACTAACACAACTCTAAACTGGTTTATGAAATAAATTAAAATAAGCGATGAACTGCACAGTCAGAATTCCCGCCAAAACCAAAATATTATTTTAATTCGATAAACGTACAGCGCCATCTATACAAAAATAATGAAACTACAACGACACCTATCAAAATGGCTGTCATGTAATTGCCTCAATAGTTAATAGGTGGCGCTGTTCCGCACATCAAGAATGTAAATAAAGAAAAACAAATGAAAGAGTAAGCAATTAAAATTGCTGGCACAAATATTCAAAATCAGTTGCTATGCAAATATATCGATTACTGGTTGTAATACCCTGAAAGTGTTGCATAATTAATAATAATTTTTATTTGGCCACTAAACAAAATCAAAGAATGCTTTTCATGCATAAATATTAATTTATAAGAATGATTTTTAAACATACATCATAGGCCATGTGTGTCCACAATACCAGAATAATTATGGATGCATTTTCGACCTTAAAGGAATGATATAATTAAGGGATTGGGAAGTGTCGGGGGATTTGGGCTCCCGGTTATCCCACTCACAAATGCAACAGAAAGCTGCTACTTAATTCGGTTTTTGTTTCACACGGGCTCTAATCCGGTCGACCCAGCTCATTCAAGCAATAAACACATTATTTGTTTTTCCTATGTTAAAGGTTTTCCTTTTTTAGTGTGTTTTAAAATAAATATTTCGTTATTTTTGGAATAGATAAATACCTACACTAATTAGGAATGTTTGGCCCATTGACGTCACAAAGTGGCCCATATCCCACGTAGATAAGATACCGTTGAAAGCTTTTTATATTAATAACGGGGCGGATCCAAGGGGGCTATCGGGTGCCGTTGCCCCCCAGAGCACTTTGCTCTCAACGGAATAGGAACATTTCTATTTACTTTTGCATTTAACGATTAGATAACTGGCCATTTTTCTACATGTACATTCTTTTATTTAAATAAAAATCAATCGCTGTTCATAAGTCTCGCAAAAACGCCTAAGCAATTGGACCGATTTAGATGATTTTTCGTGTGTTTTTGAGTGGGTCTCTGGATGGTGTAGACTCATAATTGGACCCGGTAGGTGGCGCTGCAATCGGGTTCTAGGTTCTTATTTTTTTTTAGTATCATCAATATATAATAATATCCTGAATATTTTTAATTATATGTTGCGAATGAAACCGAGCGGGACAGCTAATAATTTAATATTGACAGCCCTGTATTTGTATTATTATGTTTTCTTTCACCTATTAAATCGAGCATTATTAATAAATAAATAAATACATACACCCAACAGCCACATACATAGCCCTGACCCCACAGTAAGATACGAGTCTTGTGACGTGGGTATCAGGAACTACGAGAGAATTTCGGTCTCATAACACAACATTATTCGATATTAAATATACATGTCACACTTCGAAAACTTAAATATGCGCCAAAATAAAAGAATTTTGGTGCGGGCAAAATCCACAAACAGTTTCATTTCCAAGCCAGAAAAGTTTGCAACTTATTAATACAATAATTATTATATTAATTTACTTCGATACAACATTAATGTCCCCCTATCGTTTTACGAAACAAAATATCGCCCCCTTACCAAAATCCTGAATCCGTACCCAATTATCACGCAATACGTCCATCTCCCTTCAACAATCAATATGCACACGCATCTCAGTCACTGCCACTGAAACACACAATGTTATAAAATCGTGGAAAATAATGGAGTATTACAGTATAGCTAGATATTTGTTGTTACCGGGTATAATATTATTCCTATTTTTGTTTCTAATTCTCGCACGGTACACAGTGATACAGCATTGCAGTAAGTGAACTAAAATAATTGCATATATTTATTTTATTTATTTCAAAATTCTGTATGAAAGCATTAAAAAAAACTGATTTGGCTGATATACACATTGTGATAAACCCGTCATAGTTGCTCGTTCTTCGTCACTCTCCAGCCAGTGTATATCCAGTAACTTCAGGCTAGCACAATTGACAACATTTCATTTTTTTCAACATACCTCTATCAGTAGATTAAATTAAATTAGATCCAAATTAAAGAGACCCATTTCTTTCCTTTTTTCCGAGATCGACTGTTTTCATTCATGATTTCTCTTTTGAATTATATTTCATGTTAAACAGACGTAAATGCCAAATGACGTCATATATACGGCATAACGGTGTTTATGCCTTTAATTTACCTTTAAACAAAACAGTTCATTGACACTATTGCATTTTTTCGGTGTGTTTAAAAATGACATTTGTGACATTATCAAGTAATATTAATGTTGTTTTATTTTTAACATATGGATAAAGGACAAACATCATTCAACCGTATATGTGACGTCATCACACGTTTTTTGGTTTTTATTTTTTTACTCCGAAATTAACTAGTATAAATAAATATATAGTCGAACTTAGGATAGCGAAATAAAGAAACGGTATTTTTTTTAAGCACGTTTGATTTTTGAAGTATTGTCTATTCTACCGCAATGTCTCTTGACGGTCGATATTACGACCGTTAATGGTAAATCATTATTTACAATATTCTTTATTTTGAAGGAATTTTTACATTTTAAATATTAAATTTACAAAAAAACAAAACATTTTAAAATATAAAAATATCACTTCCAATGGCGAGGATCCAAGCCGCCGTTGGTTAGGACCCCAGAGTGAGGAAACTCCACACAATACTCACAATCACTTTACTTTGACACAACATTAATGTCCCCCTCTCGTTTTACCAAACAAAACTTCGCCCCCCTTACCAAAATCCTGAATCCGTACCCGATTAACACGCAATACGCCCATCTCCCTTCAACAATCAATATGCACACGCATCTTAGTCACTGCCACTGAAACACACAATATTATATGTTACTTTTGTTAATTACTGATTATAACCTGTTTTGTGTTTAACTAAATAAATAAATAACATCGTGATAAATAATGGAGTATTACATTATGGCTGGATGTTTGTTACCGGGTATAATATTATTCCTATTTTTGTTTCTAACTCTCGCGCGGTACACAGTGATACAGCATTGCAGTAAGTGAATTAAAATAATTGTTTATTAAATTTGTTTTAAAATTCTGTATTGAATCATTAAAGAAAACTGATTTGGCTGCGCATTAAGTTTAAAACTTGTGTTGCGCATTACAAGCCACAAAAAAGTCGTAAGTGTTTAGCAGACGCCATTTCAAAATATTAATTACATTCTTAGTAATAAAAAAAATCTGAGATCTGTTTATATTGATAGTGCTGTTTAGCTTTCAATTATGTTCTGGTGGGAGGTTACTTAAAATATATTTGTATTTTGGTAGGTCCCTCGTATATGAGACGCCGTCTGGGTCGGTACCACCACTTTGTCTATTTCTGCCGCCAAGCAACAGTATGTAAGCACTGTTGTATATTGGTTTGAAGGACATTGAAGCCAGTGAAATTACTGGGCATTATGAGACTTAACATCTTATGTCTTGGAGTGACGTGCGCAGTCCAGTGCCATGCAGAGCATTGTAATTCAAATTTCTGTGTGGTGTTGCTAAATTAAAAAAAATACGACTGGATAGCAACCACCATACACATTGTGAAAAATCCGTCATGTGGCTCTTTCTTCGTCAGGCTCCAGTGGCTCAGCCAGTGTATATCTAATAACTTCAGGCTAGCACAATTCTGCCGCAACGTCTCTTGACAGTCGATATTACGACCTTTAATGTATAAATTGAAATTGCAAATCAATCTTTAAAGAATAAAAAGTGATATAAATTACAAATGGTAAATCATTATTTACAATATTCTTTATTTTGAAGGAATTTTTACATTTTTAAATATTAAATTTAAAAAAAAAACATTTAAAAATATAAAAAAAACATCACTTGCAATGGCGAGGACCCAAGCCACTGATGATTAGGACCCCAGAGTGAAGAACCTCCTCACAATACGTGCTGTGTCCAATAACACCGCTTTCTGCATCTGACTCTTGACCCAACGACCAAACAAATGAATGACGGGACGAGCAAGGCGCTCGCCTGATGGTAAACGCCACGCCTGCCCATAAAGACAAACAACAGTGCCAGGAGGATCTAGATGAGCATAATGCCACACAATAAATTGCCTATTGACCTATTAATACAATAAAATATTAATAAATCACTTTACTTTGACAAAACATTAATGTCCCCCTCTCATATTTTTATTTATTAAAAGGCTCACAAAACTGATTGTTACACTACGCAATACAATAGCAAAATTATTTATAAATCAATATTTATTTGTACAATCTAAAAATATGTGAAAACAACATGCACAAAAAAGAAACTAGTTACACACTCACAAAACAGATAAATATGAGAAATATTATGACATGATCTTTACAAATGTATTAATTTATTATAAATTTTACGGAACAAAGTATCGCCCCCTTACCAAAATCCTGAATCCGTGCCCGATTAGCATGCAATACGCCCATCTCCCTTCAACAATCAATATGCACACGCATCTTAGTCACTGCCACTGAAACACACAATGTTGTGAAATCGTGATAAATAATGGAATATTACATTATGGGTGGATATTTGTTGTCACCGGGTATATTATTATTCCTATTTATGTTTCTAATTCTCGCGCGGTACGCAGTGATACAGCATTGCAGTAAGTGAACTAAAATAATTGTTTTTATTTTTATTTTATTTGTTTCAAAAATACTTACACAGTGATACAGCATTGCAGTAAGTGAACTAAAATAATTGTTTATTTTTATTTGTTTCAAAGTTCTGCATTGAAGAAAATGGATTTGGCCGCGCTAAATTTAAAACTTGTGTTTCGCATTACATGCTACGAAAATGTCGTAAACAAGTGTTTTAACAGTTGCCAGTTCAAAGTATTAATTACATTCTTACTAATAAAAAAAAACTGACATCTGTTTATATTGATAGTGCTGAAATTAGCTTTCAATTATTATATTCTGTTGGGAGGTTAACATAAAAATATTAATTGTGTTTATCGCTCACCTGATGGTCAATGCCGCGCCTGCCCATAAACAGAAGCAACACCTCACAGAACATTGAATTACAAAGCACTGCATGGCACTGAACTGCGCTCGTCATCCCGAGACATAAGATGTTAATACCATAATAACCAGTAATTTCACTGGCTTCAATGCCCATCAAACCGAAACACAACAGTGCTTACACACTGTTGCTTGGCGGCAGAAATAGACGGCGCGGTGGTACCAACCCAGACGGCCTCTCGCATACGAGGGACCTACCACCTTGTGAATATCCCATGCTATTGTTAAAAAGTTTATATGTTATTTTGATAATTTTATTTCTCAAGCATCTATCGCCAAAGGCCAAGCCAATTAACCAATTGACTTGACTCGGCCCCGATTCATTACTCAATTGAATCATACGGGGAATCGCCTGCGAGCGGGATTTCCATACTGCAAATATTATATTATTAGCTCATGTTGTTTGCGTATAATCTGTGACAATGAATTAATTAATTAAAAGAAAAACCCATTATTGTACTAGCGACCCGGCTTGGCACAGATAAACATATCGACGGCTCCTAAGTATACTGAGTCAACTGTATTTATAATAATTTTACAGGGAGGCATAAAGAAGAGCGAAAGGTTATATTTCAAATGTTAATGCAATCAAGAAAAAATAACTTATCATAGTGAGTTATATATAATAAGATCTATCAACAGTGCAAAATAAAATTCATATTATTTTATTAATTTATGAGATAATATAGATACACTAGTATACATCGATTATTTGTATGTTGAAAATGGATCAATTACCACTTATATTCTTATACGTCGTACTATTGAATCTAAGTTTTGGAGAAATATTATTTAGCAAGTGTGAAAAAAACTATTATTTTATACTTATTAGATATCATATGAATTACAAATTAACTCGTATGAATTATTTATGCGAAGATATAATAAGTTGACTCACTATACATGTCCATAGTTTTAAAAATGAACTATCCTTATATTGAGTCAAGTGTGTTATAAAAATTAAAAAAAAATCCTTTCGTTTAATAAAATTCGAAATTTTATTTCTAATTAAATGTTTCATAAAATGGTGGTGATAAAATTATCATAACTTCTTGATTTCCTTAAAAAATTAACAAATCTAGACAAATCAATTATAAGGAGTTATAATAGGTAACTAAAATAAAAAATATTTATTAGACCAATGTACGTTCGAAAAATGACTGATAATAGTATTATTGTTATTAACTGCTTGAAATTACAATAATTTTTAAACAATCATCTTAATTACTAATTATAAAAATCCCAGTAAGTATAGAATTCTAAATATCTTTGATACTTAGTAATCATTAGTGAGAATAAAATCATTCTCAAAAAATTAACTTTGAGCTAGTTAAGTTATTAATAATTGCGTAAAAAATATCTAGAAAAAGAAAAATATATATTTCTACCTATTCTGGATTACTTCAAACTCTGTCAGTTTTAATCAAATTAGAAAAAAAGGGATATTTCTTAGGTATCCCTAGTTTGTCACACATATCTATTAAATCTTTGTGTTTATTTTTATCTATGGAATTTGTCCGTCGTAAAGATCAGTAAATTCTATATTAAGGACAGTTTTGTTTCGTGTTGCTTTAGGTTTATTAGCACAATTGATCAAGTTATAGGTTTCTTCCATGTAACTAGTTTTACAAAATAATTTGTAAGGATTCTCCGAATTTTTATTTCGGTGAATTTATTCCATTGCATTTTAGATCCATCACAGGCAAAAGTCCAGTTGTTGATGAACTTAATCTTTTTTGTTTTAAAGATCTGTCTGTTTTGCTATATCTTGTTCTGTGTGCTACAGAACACTGATCTTTTTTGGACTTGTGGAAACTAATGTTTCATTTTTTGTTAATAATATCACGATATTGGCGCACACTTTATTTGTGTACTTATTAGGACCAAACTATTCTTGATACAATATATACATTTTAGAAAACGATAAAGATCTGTCAAAATTCTTTTTGGTGGAATCTTTGCAAGTGTAATATTATTCTACAGGTGAAAAATTAGCAACATGAGCAAGTACACTACGTTTTATGTCATCAGTAAGTTTATTCAGACGGTGATCATTGTTTCTTCGCTGATAAGACTGTATAGCTCCGTGTCCTTTTTCTAGTTATTCTAAAACTGTATATAGGAAATTAAAACTTACATATTGGGTAATTAAAACATGGTTTTACAAACAAAAACATTTCTGATAACGACGTTATCCGCTTCGTAAACAGGTAAAGTGTAGGTCTTCTAGTAGAAGAAGAAGAAGTCTTCTAGTGTTCTCCTTGTCGGTTGTTATTCTCTTCTTCAAGTCTTTTGTGGCAAACTTCGTCATAAAGTCTGTCCCACTGCCTGGAATAATCTTCAATGTCCCAAAACATTTTAAAAATCTTTGCTCTATTTTATTCAGATATTTTTTCACTACATTTCTTTCTACATATTGTAGGACAGGAGGACGTTTTAATAAGTTTTTATTATGGACTATTCCATTTCTACTTATACATTGTAAGCTTCTGTTGAGGTTTGTTTTCTTACCACAGCCTTCCAGTCGTTCTGAAAACGTTTTCTCGCTACCTTTCTACTTTCTACTTGTCTTGTCTTGTTGTTACTACTTGTCTACCTTTGTCTTTTATAGTTTCTGATATTCATTTGCGGCACCGACAAGTTGGAGTAGTTACTGGACAGTTCGTGTCTATTAATTGCTGACATAAAGACAGGACTATCAAGACAAGGGGCGACAATGCAATGAAGGACAAAAATCAACTTAGGCTGATGGCATTGGAGTATCGTCGATAATTTTTTAACAGTTAAAAGCAGTTACTGGTATTAGACTTTTCTTAAATATTCGATTCAAGAGTGTCTCTGATTTCGTGAAAAATACATGGATTAGGTGTGCTTGGTCGAGAATCTTCAATTACTGATTGCAATAAAGAGTTAAAAGTAAGTAGCAAAGTCTCCGTTTTATTAAGAGGTTCTTCAGTGAAGTGTTTATTGTTAGGAGCTGGTGAAAATTCGGGAATATCATTCGGATAAATAGAAGAGTTGGATGGTAGATTTTGTAATAAGTTATAAGTATCTTCCAAATCAGTTTCGTCTAAAATTGATAACTCTTCTTGAGTTCTTCTCTCTTGAGTAAAATTTACATTTAAAGGCAGATAATATTGATATTTTTCATTCAGTAAATTAATTATTCTTCGAGACCTACTACTTATTACCACTATCTTTTCAGTTAAGCCTCCAAATTAAAATTAACATAAGAAAACAACTATTCCCTTAATGATAAAACAAACACAACTACATTCGTAGTCTGTGTTGTTTCGACGTATACTGAGCCAATTGCAACTTGCACCAAAATGGCCACGTTCGCGTCCCGCGTATACTAATACTGTGCACATGACTCAGTGTACTATGTGCAAAATAAATCAATTGTTATACTGGATCCAGTATACGCCACTTTATTTTAGTTATTTATTGGGATATGAACTTTTTTTTTACACAGGTAGATAGGAAATAATTTAATTGTTTTGAATATAGTAAAAAGTGCATTTGTCGAAATTTGTTAGTTGACTCAGTATACTTTTTTTTTTTTTTTTTTCTTTTATGTGGGGCTCTATGCCCCACTCTCGTGCCTCTGATACTATTTTTCAGAGTGTTTTTGGTAACACCTAAAAATGCACATACCTTTATTTAAAAATTGTATACACTTAAAAACTCTGGTAAAAATCGCTGACTTATAAAATAAGTTTATCATAAACAAAATACATACATATGCGATACTCAGTATACTTAGGGGCCGTCGATATGTCACATTACAAATCTTTGAATTTTTCGGCTTTTCTGTACTATAATATTATGTAATATTAGCCGGTTCAACCGGGTCATTACCACTGTCTCACAGTAAACTAACATAAAGTAGCGGCTTGCTGCTGCGTGACGTACGGTGAGTGAGATATTCGGAGGCCCAAATCACCCTCCCAAATCACTTCTCAATCCCGCAATTATCCCTTTTCTTTAAGGTGGGCAACGCGCCTATGATTCTTCTATAAAAATACAGTCTGCTTTATTTTCTGTTACTAAGTGGAGAAAATAATGTAAGCTTGTTTACTGAGTACTGAAATAATCATAAATACTTAAACTTTATTGACATCTCTGAGTACCGCAGTTAGCGTCTAATTGCTAATTACACACGTCGCATCGTCTCCGTTACTTATAATTACGACTTATGAGTCACCGGTGCTCGATGCGCTTTTAAATAAGTTGCAGTAATTCTTATCGGTGCAGTGTTTCGCGCGTTTTCCATTGCCTACATAAGTCGATGAGTTAAAGTTGTAAGACCACTCCACATATTGGCCGAGACCTCCCAATTGTCTCAGCAATTTTTAAAATACAAGTTAGAAAAAAGATTTTGCTAATGATAATTCTTAAATATCTTTGGAAGGTGGTAAGTTCCTCGTATGCGAGAGGCCGTCTGGGTTGGTACCATTGCTTTGTTTTTGTCACTTAGCAACACCCTGTAAGCACTGTTTCGGTTTGAAGGACAGTGAAGCCAGTGAAATTACTGGGCATTATGAGACTTAACATCTTATGTCTCGGGGTGACGAGTGCAGTTCAGTGCCATGCAGTGCTTTGTAATTCAAAGTTCTGTGTGGTGTTGCTTCTGTTTATGAGCAGGCGTAGCGCTTACCATGAGGCGAGCGCCTCGTTCGTTTCGTTATTTAATTATATACATATTTAAAAGAAAAGAATAAACAGTCAAGAAACTCCAGCGTTGCTGTTTCAATGACATCTAATTTTCAAGAACACAGATTATTTTATTCCTCATTGAGCTTACCTTCCTATTAGTAGATATGATTGATAAATTGATAATTAATGGTCCGATAAAATGTAACACGGACTCGCATTCATTCGTGTTTGCGCGAATTCTAGTGCACGATGGAGTCGATCGGTGTTTTAATTCTGGTTACCACTTTACCAGCTATAATGATGTTGATTTTTGTGATGCTTGTGATGTCGTGTATATCATTTTTCTGCTGGATGAGTAAGTGATCTTTTATATTCTGACATGGAAAAGGGAGTAACATGATTCTGATGTAAGTAGAGTGAATCGGAATCTTTTTTTATTCGAGCATAATGTGACTGCACTATACCTGATGGTAAGCGTAGTGCAGTAAAAAAACTAGGGACTACCGACAAACCATGAGTTTATCGGTGGTCAGCAGAATCATGCCGACCTGTATAAACGCTTCTTACCTCTTCGGAGAGGAAAGAAGTAAATCGAAGGCCTGCGACAGGCTTGACAGGCAACATAACATTTTGAACTAAACTTACATTATTTACCAGCAATAGCTGGTGGTAGGATATTAATATCCGCCCGGATAGCGACTACCATACACATGGTGTTAAAATCTGCCATAGTGATACACACGCATTGTGTGGATCGCGTTCCAGGATCAGCCAGTGTATATCTGGTTCTCCCGAGGGGCATGCGACATGACTTGATGGTTGGTTGGGGTGGATAGAGGGGTACATTCTTATATGGCGGCACATCGGTCATCCGTCTGTTCTGTCACAGGCCCCTCGATTTGCTTCTTCCCTCTTCGAAGAAGGAAGAAGCATTTATGCAGGCCGACATGACTCTGGTGACCACCTATAAACTCATTGTTTGTCGGTGGTTGGTGGTTTTTTAGACTGCACTACACTTACCATTAGTTGTAGTGCAGTCACTTTGCCGTGCTCGTATAAAGAAAAAAATATATATTCACACTGGAACGGTTTCCTTCAAGATAGTTTTGTTTTAAATATAAAACATTGTTATCATAAACAATCATAAGATTATAAACCCGATACGAACCCAGTACCCTTGTCTTTACGGAACTAACCTTGCATTGAGTGCAATTAAGAGGTTTCTTATCAAAACCGATTATAATGAACTTATCAATGTAAGTGGCCGTCAGATATTTTATTCATTGGTAATAAGGTAGTTGACTTGATTTTTTTTTATTATTTTAATCAATAAGTTACATTACCCAAAACCTATTGCAGAAAGAATTTCAGTTATCCGTCCATACAAAAATAAATTAGAATTCATTCAAATCTGATGGAGGGGGCACTTGTCAAATAACAGACAATGCCAACATTGACGTCCCGTGGCAAATGGCCATTACGGTGCACGCGTGCGAGCGAGATGTCACCACTACGTGCCCACTTTTGCTCTTATCCATATTTAAAATCATAATTGCGGGCTCATTTTTGAACCGATTTTGATTGTGTTTTAAAAAAAGGGTTTCTTTTTCGTATTACACTATATAAAGTAATGAATAATATTCAATATAGGAAACTACCCTATTAATATACTGCTTGAAACTGAAGTAACAAATTTAATAAACACTATGTAACAAGAAAACTAAACAGGCTCATAAAAACAAACTAAAAAACTAAAAACAAAATTAAGTAATTATAAGTCAGTGTTTTTTTTATTAGATTCACTAATCAGGACCTTACACATAACTTATATGCTAATCAATTAACATACATGGAATTGCACAAATGTGTATGCCCTTCTAGAAGTGAATACAACATGCTATCAGCTATTGACCATTAAACAGCAATATCATCGAACAAAAGTATTGGATCATTATATTTGTTAGCTTTTTATTGAATCGGTAATATTTTTTAAATATATTTATTTTATCATTATTATAAAAAAAAATGTTAGTTCATCAAATTTTATTATTTTTATTTTTTCTACGCCCATTTTACTCCAATAGGGAGAGTTAATTCTTGAAATTGACGACTTCCACCTAGGTTAAGCCAATATACAAAAAGTCATATTATTCTGTTCACATTTGGCAGAGTTATGCGTGAACATAATCTTTACATAGTATAAAATGAAGTCGCTTCCACTGTCTGTTCGCTTAGCTCTTTTAAACTATTCAACGGATTTTAATGCAGTTTTCAGCAATAAATAGAGTGAGTCATGAGGAAGGTTTATATGTATATCACGCTATGACCCATGGGGTCAGGGCAGTAACATGCGATGAAACGGCGAGGGACAGCTAGTAATATATAAAAATATGTTTAAACAGACGAACTGAGAACCTCTTTTACAATTCAACCGGGTTTTTACCACTGTAACAGGAAACCGACATAATGTAGCAGATTCGTTTTGTTCGTTACGTTTCGTACGGTGACTGAGTTAAACGGAGGTCCAAATCCCCTCTATGCTTTCCAATCTCCGATGCCGATAAAAGATAAAAATAAAAGTAATCCAGTATATAGAATGGTGATATGTAAAAGTGATATTTATAATCCAATTTGCAGAATAAATGATTTGAATATGAATCACATGATTTATGAGTGGTAGACCCACACTGTAGACAGTTTTGCCTACAGCATGAATGGGCTGGCTCGACCGGGTCGTTACCACTGTCTCACAGAAAACCGACGTAAAGTAGTGGCTTGCTGCTGCGTTTCGTACGGTGAGTGAGATATCCGGAAGCCCAAATCCCCTCCCTTTCCCAATTCCTAATTATCCATTTCCTTTAAGGTCGGCAACGCGCCCATGGTTCTTCTGGTGGTGGGCGTACATGGGCGGTGGAGATCACTTACCATCAGGTGACCCACTTGCTCGTATGCCGGCCTATACCATAAAAAAAACCATACAAATAATTTCTAATGTCTTATTAAATCAGTTCAAATTTGCCGACACTGTTGCATAGAGGTCAACTAAAGTTGAACTCAGGTCGGTGAAACCAATCATGAGTCGATATTTCCGACACACAATTACAATGGAGAGCATCCGCCACGAGTACGAAGTTAATTCATTCCATGTCTTGTGTTTACATCGCACACACAATGAAAGCGCACGTCACAGAGTATTTTATTCGCTTTATAATCGACGATAAGATTGCGATAATTCGTTTGTTTGTTTCGTGAACGATCAATCGTCCGCCAAAATGGATACGGTAGCGTCGGTTATGATAGGGTTATTTAGTGTGATGTGTGTCTATTTATTCTGGTTGTGGTTTTGTTTTGGACGCTGTATTTTTCTACGTAAGTTTTTATTTTCTTTTTCTTTTTTATTTATGGCTTTCGCATTATTATGGATTTTGCCAGTGTCAAGTATAATTTATTCAAGTTATCTTTACATGAACGATGAAACACGGGTGCGGTCGATTTCAAGGTCTTGCCGGAGTTTTGGTGTTAACTCCTTTCAGTACGACTCTTAATTCACTTATTTCAATGTTTCCATACACTGTTCATCACCGTCAATGTTTATTGAACAAATCCACACCACTCTTATACAACAAACACAACTCTAAACTAGTTTATGAAATAAATTAAAATAAGCGATGAACTGCACTGTCAGAATTCCCGCCAAAACTATTTTTTTAATAATTTTTATTCGATTTTATTTGTTTACTAGCATTCGCTCGCGGCTCTGCCTGCGTGAAGTACTGCACCGTTATATTATCGATATCGCCTATGTTCATCAGGGATAATGTAGGATTCTAATGGTGAAAGAATTTTTCATATCCGTCCAGTAGTTTCAGAGTCTATTCAATGCAAACAAATCAAATCTTTCGTCTTTATAATATTAGTTTAGATTATATTATTTGATAAAATCCTCATTTATACGGATTATTTGTTCATTTTTATTCTATTGTATTCTAATTCTTTATTTAAATAAAGCCTCGGGTCTGGGTGTTTTGGGACCACAAGTCCGTCGTAGTTTCTGATACCCTTAACCTAGTGTGGGTCAAGACAATGTGTGTGACTGCTTCAAAAATCTAAAATATTTATTCATCATGTAGGCTAAGAAAGCGCTTCAGGTCAAGTACAGAACATTTAAGTCATTAATAAGACTAACTTAAGATTATGGGAACTTTGGAATAATCGTGCTAATAGGCTGGCAGGAAAGGGCACACCAACAAGCATGGAAGGGAGGGGATCCTTAGATGGATGTATTATATGCCCTGTATTATATACGTCCCACTGCTGGGCACGGACCTCCTCTACTGAATGAGAGGGATTAGGCCTTAGTCCACCACGCTGGCCTAATGCGGGTTGGCAGACATCACAGACCTTCGAAAAATCTTATCGAGTTCTCAGGCATGCAGGTTTCCTCACGATGTTTCCTTCGCCGTTAAAGCAAGCGACGATTAACAATTAATAAATAAAATTAACAAATAAATAGCAAACATGGCAGTTTTAGTATCGGCCATTTTGTCATTTCATGATATAAAAACCCAATATCACTTTTACTCGACCCGGACATCGAACCCGATACAGCACAGCAGTAGTGCCGTGTACGCAATGCCACTGCGTCACGGAGCCAATCGTTATTTAGACATCATCATCATCAGCCACAGCACGTCCACTGCTGAACATAGGCCTCTCCCAAAGATTTCCAGACCGACCTGTTGGAAGCGGCCTGCATCCAGCGACTTCCTGCGACCTTTATCAGGTCGTCTGTTTAGTAGGAACATTTTATTATTCTTGGTTTATCCAAATTATAACTGGATCAGCCATTATCGGTACTTAAGATTGGCGGTAACAAGTGCATAGGTATTTGGCTAAATCTGAAGTGGAAAATTTTCAACATAAATTCCATACGTTTTTAAAATAGTGTAGTACTTTTTTTTTGTCAATAAATAAATAATTCAGCCAACAGTCACATACGTAGTCCTGACCCCACAGTAAGATATAAGTCTTGTGTCTGGGTGTTGTGAGACCGAAAGTCTCTCGTAGTTCCTGATACCCACGACACAAGACTCGTATCTTACTGTGGGGTCAGGACTATGTGTGTGACTGTTGGGTGTATAAAATTATAAATGCGAAGTTTGTTTGTTACGCTTTCATGCCTAAATCGCCGAACCGATGGTGAGATAGATGGGATTCTCGGGTTCGATCCCCGGGTCAGGTGAAAGTGATATTGGGTTTTTCTATCACAAAATGCTCAGTATCAGCCCGGAGTCTAGAATTGGCCGGTGTGGAAATATGCTCGCCCCTATCACATCATGAGACGGAAATAAGTTCGGTGAAATGTGGGTGTACGTGGCTTGCGTTACCACAGCTTCGTGGTCTCCTCCATCTTGGCTCGAACTAAAAAGTTCGCGAAATCGTTTTTCTGCCGGACCATTAAAGCTGTAGAATAGTTTGCCGGCACACCTTTAAACGGAGTGTGAGGAAGCAGTTAGGCAGGCCGGCATGATCTTGCCGACCTACGATAGACACACTGTTTGTATTTGGTCGACACTATTCCTGGATTGCGCTACACTTACCATCAGGTGTTGCGTAGTCATTTTGCCGAGCCAGGATTAAAAAAACGTGTTACATTACACATCTGCCTACCCTGTCAGGGATTACAGGCAGGAGTGCGTTTTTTTATAGCATAGGCCGGCAAACGAGCAAGTGGGTCACCTGATGGTAAGTGATCTCCACCGCCCATGTACGCCCACCAACAGAAGAATCATGGGCGCGTTGCCGACCTTAAAGGAAAGGGATAATTAAGGATTAGGAAGGGGAGGGGATTTGGTATTCCGGATATCTCACTCACCGTACGAAACGCAGCAGCAAGCCGCTACTTTACGTCGGTTTTCTGTGAGACAGTGGTAACGACCCGGTCGAGCCGGCCCATCCATGCTGTAGACAAAACTGTCTACAGGGTGGCTCTACCACTCGAAACTCGTTTAAACATCCTTATTCTCTATGACCGTATGGAATCGTCTCGTGCCCGCGTTCACGTGACATTACACTGACCTCGATAAGTTGGCATTGGCATGTTTTCTATGCCAATAACCGAACTGACTGATAGAGCAGCCTCGTGAAGCTTCCTCCGACGTTTGCCATGCAAATCTGCCTCACTCTGAAATTATATCGCACGAGCTCGCCGAGCTAAGTTGTCTTTTTTTATTTGATTGAATGACGAGAGTAAGGCACTCGCCTGATGGTAGGCGCCTGCCTATAAACAGAAGCAACGCCACACAGAACTTTGAATTATAAATGACTGCATGATACTGAACTGCGCTCGTCACCCCGAGACGTAAGATGTTAAGTCTCATAATGTCCAGTAATTTCAATGTCCTTCAAACCGAAAAACAAACAGTGCTTACACACTGTTGCTTGGTGGGAGAGATAGACAAAGCGATGGTATTAACCTAGATGGCTACTCGGATACGAGGGACCTACCACCTTGTGAATTCCGAAAATTCAAAAGAAAACGATATTCGAGCTTCGTTGCTTCGTTTCGGATTTATAGAATACTAGCTTTTCCTTTAAATCCGTGATACCTTCGATAATATTTATTTAAATTACAAACTGTAAAAGGCCATATTGATCTATATGAAAATCCGTTGCGTAGTTTTAAAGATCTAAGCATACATAGGGACATACACACAGCGGGAAGCGACTTTGTTTTATACTAAGTAGGTAATGATGGAATCTGGTGCGAAGTGGACTGCCATTGCTTTCTCTGAAAATAGCGTCCTTAAAATCAAAATCAGTTTCGTATGCTATAGGTATTAGAAATGATAATAATATCCTTTATCACTAGATATCAAGGCTTATCATACGTAGTTTCATATCGAAATTACGTGGCCGGCTAATCACTTGTTGTTTTAATGCGGCTTAACTTGCACGGAATATAATTTCAATTATTTTATTGTATATAAATGTGAAAAATGACGTCGAACTTAGCTGGTGTGTTGATATTTATGGTCTTAAATATATTGTTGTTTTGGTTGATTTACGCTGTTGTTGTCAGATATTTTGGTAAGTTTGTGTTTATAATAGATTGTAGCGTAGCTTTGGGCTACCCTATAACAGATGACACCAGACCCGCGTGAAAAATAAACACTCATTTACGCTAGATCTACTGCATGTTTTTCTTTCGGTATACACACTATATATCATTTCACTTTGTTCTCTTTGTTACAGACGAAAAAATGGCATTATTGAATTGGCATGTCATTTTTTTTTTATTTGATTAAATGCCGAGACCAGCAAGGTGCTCGCCTGATGGTAAGCGCTACGCCTGCCGATTAACAGAAGGAACACCACACAGAACTTTTAATTACAAAGCACTGCATGGCATTGGACTGTGCTCGTCACCTCGATACATAAGATGTTAAGTCTCATAATGCCCAGTAATTTATATAACTCAATTCCAATACAATAACACAATCGCGACGAGCGTGCTGTTATTCGTTGAGTAGTCGATCAGATCTTAAACAAATTTATATGGGTAGTGGGAAGCACTATATCGCAGCTAAACTCTCTCATTTTTAACAAAATCGGTAAATATCGGGAATAATGTAGGATTCTAATGGCGAAAAATAAAAATAAGTGTGTGTGTGTGTGCAATTCACACACAGCAGAAGTGAAACATCAGAAAACAAGAGAATGAGATAAAAATAGAATATCAGTGGTATTAGGATAATTAAAATGTTTATTATTTTTATTTTTAATACTTTTACCAAGGTTAAAAATTATTTAACATCTTAATGCAAAATATTACATTTCATATATTTACATACCTAAGATCTTGTTTCTTTACAACCTTTTTAGTGACGCCTTTTTCGTTTCATAAAATTTTCAAATTACAACGATTCTAAAGAAGTTTCACTTCAAAAATTTCAAATCTTGCTAGTGGGAGGATACTTGTATCCGACCGGATAGCGACCACCGTACACTGGTGCTAAAACCTGCCATAGTGGCCCACCTTGTATGGGTCGCGTTCCAGGTCAGTCAGTGTATATCCGGTTCTCCCCAGGGGGCTTGCCCCCTGATCCTAACCCTTTCCCCATCCCTTTTTCCTTCCCCTCCCCCTTGGCCCTTTGGCAGACCGGCATGATCTTGCCGACCTACGATGGACACATTGTTTATCGTGGGTCGACACTATTCCTGGATTGCGCAACAATTACCATCAGGTGTGCGTAGGTAGTCACTTTGCCGAGCCAGGATAAAAAAAATATATGTCCAGTAGTTTATTCGTTACAAACAAAAATAAAAATCTTTCCTCTTTATAATATTAGAGTATATGTAGAAAAGCAGGAAAGTAGTCGCGGAAATATAACAATTAGGTACATTAGGTACATTATGTGTCATTGACATACCATTCGATTCTAGGAAAAATATTTGTGCATAGATATGATTAATTATAAATAATGAAAGTGATACAATATATCTATTGAACTTAATTATGTACTTGTTGATTAAAAGTAAATAAAGAGATAGGAAAAATTGTCCAAGCCATATCTATGACGTCACAGTCTTAATTCGATTACAATAATTGATATTCAACCTTATGCCGTATGCCATAGGTCCTTAAACTTATTTCGTCTACTGCCCACTTTGAAATAACAATTATTTTCTAGCGTCCCATGAAATTATTTAATGTTATTTTTATCTTTACTAGCAGACGCAGCCACGCGTTGCTGTTACTAAGGTATATGTTAGATTATATTGTAGTAAACTATTCAATACAGTATGCGCCATCTATTGGATACTTACCCAATGCAGCCGATTAATAAATGTCTACAAAAAAATACCACCAGACGTTACGCTGCTACATATTTTTGGAACGAAGTTCCTTACGGCAGGCTTGGAGGGGATAGGGATTTCGCTGCGTGACCGAACTGAAAAAATGTGATAGTAAAACCGTAAGAAAAATGCGTGGAATAAAAGCGTTAAATGAGACGTGCGCATGCGCGACAGTCCCATAACCAGCCAGCGTTCCTTTTTTAAAATGAAATTCATTCAGCCAGTTATTATTGAAGTATTTTTATATCTCCTTCGATTTTTAAAAGATTACGCTAGCTCGTTATTATTTATAATTACATAAGTTGATAAAAAATGCTATACAATAGCTTTACCGCGGCAGTCTCCGAGTGCCACACGTCTTTTTTTTATTTCTATTTTTTTAGTTGATAATTTGAATTACGATGTTTTTTTATTTTAAGTAATTTATTATTTCCTAAAATACTGAATTTCCTAAATACTTTCTTGTACTTAAATAAAAACTAATCATTTTGCAATTTGTGTCGATTCTACATTAGCCGAAGGAACTTCGTTCCTACCTGGTGTCCCACGACACACACCAATTTTTTTATATATCAATCACGATATTGATACTTTTTAAAAATATCAATACATTATGAATCGATACTTCTTTGCACGTACGATATGTCTGTGCCCTAATGCCGATTGGCAGACTTCAGATACCTTCGAAATTCTTATTGCGAACTCTCAAGTATGTAGATTTGCTAACGATGTTTCCTAATAAAGCAATTGATAATTAACAATACACACGTAACTTGAAAATTCAGCGGTGATCTTGAGTTTCGAACTTGCGACCTTTATCACCGTAGTCTGTATTACTACACTGAGCTATCACTGCTTTCTATTTATTCTAAAATAATTAATGTCGTATAATCATTACATGCCAAAATTTCCCATTTTATCAAAAAAATAGAATGTGCGAATTAAAACTTGATAAGTAAAAAAACGATAAGCCCCATTATCCTTTTATCGAATCGATATAATAGTCACAATTTAATTAACTTCGATCAATCAGTACGTTTACGTGTGACAGTGTATTTAGTGTCGAAAATGTATTATCCCTCACCGGCTTTTTTCTTTTGGGTGTCATTTTTTGTGTTGCTTTTAGTCGTTGTGAGCTTCAGGTCACTAAGTAAGTACTAACTTAGGGTATGAAATTGTTAATCGCGCCATCTATGATTCAGTAGTGGAACTAAAATGACAATACTAACATCGGGGAAGGCTCGCGGCTGGCTCGTGGCTAATGCCGAAACGTACAGTACAATGCACTCAAAGCTAGGCTTGCATTATTGCATTGTGTATGTTATAAGTATCATTTATGTATTTTAAATAATAGTTCTAGGCCTCGCAATTTTTTGTTTTTTTTTATAGCATTTATGTTTTTGGAACGAAGTTCCTTACGGCAGGCTTGGAGGGGATAGGGATTTCGCTGCGTGACCGAACTGAAAAAAATGTGATAGTAAAACCGTAAGAAAAAAGCGTAAGAAAAAAGCGTTACAGCGCGACAGTCGCATAACCAGCCAGCGTTAGTTCCTTTTTTAAAATGAAATACATTCAGCCAGTTATACTTGTTATATTCTACATTAGCCGAAGGAACTTCGTTCCTACCTGGTGTCCCACGACACACCAATTTTTTATTGGTAGTTTATTGTTGTCTGTAAATAAATTTTTATTCTATTCTACTTATTTAAAATTGTACGTGCTAGTTTTTGTTTTGTCGCCAAAATGAGCCTATTTGTCGAAGAAGTTAGTGGGTATAATGAGGCTAAAAATTTACGGCATAGTAGCAGAGGGGATTTGGGCTTCCGGATATCTCACTCACCGTACGAAACGCAGCAGCAAGCCGCTACTTTACGTCGGTTTTTTGTGAGACAGTGGTAACGACCCGGTCGAGCCAGCCCATTCATGCTGTAGACAAATCTGTCTACAGCGTGGCTCTACCACTCAAAAAATATATGAAGTCTTACAGAATGGTATGGCAATATTTAAGGGTCGTTAAATACAACTGACAGTGAGTGTATATTATGTACCGGATACCGAAATCTAGACATCCTATTTCATTCTTATTTTAATCCCTCATTAATTATAATCGATATGATTGATTACATCCTTATTAATTAAGACGTGAGCGAAAATAACAATGCTGGAGTGAGACAAAGGCGCAGCCGTTTATCATTTAGTGTTGTCAAAGTTTAATTTGGAATATCGATATGTTATACATTCGATATAAAAAGGAAATGTTTTATTTATGCCCTAGCAATCTGATTTCATACTATGTCGGGTGAAATACTTATATGTATACACTATACGTTGATTAAGTTCGACTGCACCTTTCAGTAACACGTATTTATTTTCTCGGGATGATGGTTTTGGTGGAACCCTGCGGCGCTTTGCAATTCTCGACACGTTGTACTGAATATGGAATATGCAAGTTTTTACAAGTAACAGTCGCTGAACTTCTTAAAATATTATCTGCCTACATTGATAGGTGAAGTCAAGCCGACATTTGAGTTCTTTACTATCGAAAGCAGATACATTTTCGGGGTTACGAATTGTGAACCCCCATTTTTTTCTCACGCCAACGTAGACCCCGTCGAGTCTCCCGTTGATCCCTGAGGGTCCACCTGGACCACTTTGGGAACTAAGGCTTTACACCATCACGCCACAACGTACGGGAGGGGAGAAGTAATATAAATGCGGCAGAAACCGCGAGGGGCAAGTAGTGAGTGCGATAATATCATCAACGTCACATGATCAGAACACAAAAATAAAATATATCGCATATCAGGGCTCGGCATTCTAATCTTTAGATAAATCAGGAAATTGATTGGTTCCACAATTTTAAACGAAAGTGAAATTTATTCCAACCACACAAACACCAAATTCGTATATTCGTTCCAAAACATTCAGGCAACTTCGGAATTCATCTTGATTTATTACTTTAATAGGATCATTTCAACCAAACGTGTGTACGTGAAGTGTTTCAAGAAATGTTGTAAAACCTTCAAAAAATCCAAAATATCCATCACCGTGATGTTTGCCTACAAACATAACAGCGTGATCAAAAATATCTTATAACGAGCCGTTTTGAACTCCAAAACGATTTCGTGTATTGTGACTTGTGATTGTGACTTCAAACTATTTGCAAGTGATAATGCCTCCATCTTCAGAAGAAATAGTTATGAGGTCTGATGATGAAGGTGTTTCTATAACGACCATCGCGTATATTTCTATTCTGAGTACAGTATTGGTGATGTCATTTATCATACTGTGCATCAAGATGTCATATTTGGGTAAATATATCTTACATACATAGAATCACACCTGTTTCCCATAGAGGTACGCAGAGACAATGGACTTCCACCTGCTACGATCCTTACACACCTCTTTGGCCTCTTTCACTCTCATTATATTCATGCATGCACGTCGGTTTAGGGTACTTCTGACCTGGACTGAGAATATCTCTGACTTGATCTAAAAAAGTTCGCCGAGGCCTTCCCCTCCCAACTGTACCATTCACACTCACCATGTTTATTTGTTTCATCAATCTTCTTTCATCCATCCTCTCTACAGGCCCAAACCATCTCAGTATCCCTTTCTCAATCTTCGTCTCTACGTCTTCTCTCACACCACACCTCTCTCTTACCCCACTATTTCTTACTCTATCTCTTATAATAACACCACACATACTTCTCAAAGCTCTCATTCCTTTTTTTTTTGGCATAGGCCGGCAAATGAGCAGCATTCTACAGCATTAATACTACTTTTATCCTTCTTCTGCCACACCCAACTTTCACTTCCGTATATTAAAGTTGGCACCGATACTCCTTTGTGCATTGCCATGCAATGCCTTACATGGTCCATCGTATGCGAGAGGCCGTCAGGGTTGGTACCACCACTTTGTCTTTTTCTGCCGCCAAGCAACAGTGTGTAAGCACTATGTGTTTCAATTTGAAGGACATTAAAGCTACTGAAATTACTGGGCTTTATGAGACTTAACATCTTATTCCTCGGGGTGACGAGCGTTTTCAATGTCATGCAGTGCTTTATTATTCAAAGTTGTATGGTGTTGCTTCTGTTTATGGGAAGGCGTGGCGCTTACCATCAGGCGAGCACCTTGCTCGTCTCGTCACTCAATCAAATAAAAAAAAATGTACAGTGGTCGATATCCAGTCGTATACAAAATATAGGTACCCTCGCACCGGTATTTCCCTAATCGGTATTTAAATATAATACAATTAAAGTCGTCATAATTCATTATTAATTTTCAATGCGAATGGAAGATTACCAAGAGATATATTTCGGTGCGATGATTCAGTAATAGGGTTTGTAATTAATGTGATCTCATGATGTTAATGAGAAAATAGGAGACGTTAGTCATTTAACACTTTTAAATATCATTAAAATGTTATTAGCTTTGATACGTGACACTACAATAATATCATCATCATCATCATCATCATCAGCCACAAGACGTCCACTGCTGAACATAGGCCTCTCCCAAAGATTTCCAGACCGACCTGTTGGAAGCGGCCTGCATCCAGAGACTTCCTGCGATCTTTATCAGGTCGTCTGTCCACCTTGTAGGTGGACGTCCAACGCTGCGCTTGCCAGTACGTGGCCTCCATTCCAGAACCTTTCTGTCCCATCGGTTATCGGTTCTGCGAGCTATGTGGCCTGCCCACTGCCACTTGAGCTTGCTAATCCGCTGAGCTATGTCGGTGACTTTCGTTCTTCTACGGATCTCCTCATTTCTGGTAGGATATTCAACGCAGCAATAGCTCAGCGGGGAGTGGTATGGACTGTCGAGACGAAAGTCGCAGGTTCGAAACCAGCCCCAAGAGCATACACCACTGCATAAGTTACGTGTATAGTAATTGTTAATTATCGCTTGTTTTAACGGTGAAGGAAACATGGTGAGGAAACCTGCATACCTAAGAACTCGATAAAATTTTCCGAAGGTATGTGAAATCTGCCAACCCGCATTAGGTCAGCGAGGTGGACTAAGGCCTAATCCCTCTCAATCAGTGGAGGCCCAGCAGTGGGACGTATATAAGACAGGGCTAGTAAAAAAAAGGTTATTCATATCCGAATAACGACCATCGTACACATAGTAAAGCCTGCCATAGTGACCCACACACCTTGTGCGAATCGCGTTCCAGGATCTGCCAGTGTTGCGGGTTCTCCTGGGGGCTTGCGACATGGCTAGATGGTTGGTTGTGGCGGGTATAGGGGTACATCCTTGTATCCCTGTGCCTGCATCCGTCATCCACCTGTCCTGTCGCAGGCCCCTCGATTTGCTTTTCCCCCCTTCGGAGTGTGAAGAACCATTTATACAGGCAGGCATGATTGACTGATCACTGATAAACTCATTGTTTTTCGGTGGTCGCTAGTTTTTTGGAATGTATTGCGCTTACCATCAGGTATAGTGCTGTCACTTTGCCGTGCTAGAATTTTTAAAAAACCCCACCCGGGGATCGAACCCGAGACCTCAGCATAACAGTCGTACCACGTACGCAAATTTCTTTAGACTCATCACTCATTAACTAATCCATTGTCTTATGATTGTGATTAAATTGTTTTGGACTCATTAAGCTGGTATTTAATTGCAGATTATAGCCTTAAGTTTTTTTTTATTTTAGCAACAAAAAGAAGCAATGACCCACAACCTCTGAGTTTTCTAAGTTAAGTGTGTATTCGTTGTTAAAGCCTTCACAAGAGCGATGAAATATCAGTGTCAGCGTTTTCAAGGTCTCGTTTTGGTGTGAATTCCTTCCAGGTCGATGCTTAATTCACTTATTTCAATGTCTCCATACACTGTTCATCGCCGTCAATGTTTATTGCACAAATCCACACCACTTTTATATAACAAACACAACTTTAAACTAGTTTTTGAAATAAATTAAAATAAGCGATGAACCGCACTGTCAGAATTCCCAAAAGTCTAATTACTGTTTTGTCCTTCGCTGTGAACGCCAATTATAAAGTAAGAAAAACAAGTGCTTTAAATATGTTTAACAGTATGGCCCCATATATCTATTTTAATGCAATGCAGAACTGATTAATTCAAAGTTATGGGTTGTGTTGTTTTTGTTTATGGTCTGGCGTGTTGATTGCCATCAGGCGAGCGACCTGATTCTTATTCAATAGGCCTAGTACAAGTTTTGATAGTTTTCTAAAATGATACAGTTTTCGTTTCATACATCTAGTAGCAGTAGCCACTATTGGGAACTATGCTGAATTAAAATTTTCATTATAATTAATTATACAGGGTTAATTTTAAAACACCAGCAACCTCGCAGGACCAGATAGCTGACCCCATACGGAACAACTTTTTTTGTTTTTTTGTTCTACGAGTTTGGATATAACTCAATATATTTAAAAAAAAATGATTTTACAAGTTTTTGTTGTGTCGTGTTTTTCTTCGTAGAGTGCGGCGCGGCGCGGCGTGCGCGCGCGACATCAAACGCGCCGCTCAGCTGCTCGGGCGTTGACCTTCAAAGGAGCTAGCCCGGTTCCCCACGCTTCGCGTATTTGTTTACGTAATCTGCGATGCGCGTTGTAACGTTCAAGACGGAAATTAAATGAATACTTATTTTTGTATGAAAATAAAATCTAACAAATTATCAAAAGTCGTAGAACAAAAGTAGTAGCTTATAACCTTAGGAATCTACCCCTGCGAGGTTGCTGGTGTTTTAAAAATAACCCTGTATATCATACTAGCAGACCCGGCCACGCGTTGCTATGTTTAATGTATATGTTCAATTATATTGTAGTAAACTATTCAATACAGTATGCGCCATCTCTTGGCTACTTACTCAAACCAGCCGATAAATTGCCTTACACCACCATCTGTTAGAATCTTATGGAACTCACAGATAGCTAATAATTTGCAATAAAAAAATATTTCGAACATAAATTGAGATATCAACTATCCTATCACTCAAGTTGGATCAAACAGCACACAGTTTACAAAATTTGATTAAAATCGCTCCAGTAGTTTAGGAGTTCATCGCGGACAAACAACGTGATACGAAATTTTTATGTATAAAGTTTTCGACCGATTCTTTCCTTTGTTTTATACTATGACTTACTAGTTTGATACGTTGTCAATAGTAATTTTATTGAATTCGAAAACTATCAACATATTTGTTACTCGTACTAGACCTACCAATGATTAAAGAGATAAAGTTTCAATAGACTTATAAACTGAGACAACGGATGAAATCATTCCTGGCACTTGTCATACATTTAAAGTTCAAAATTGTGTGGCAATTCAGTCTTTTACCACATTTGCCTTCAACGTATCATTGATAATTCAACGAAAAATTTTATCTATATCCGTAGCATCAAAAATATACTCGATGCTTGCCTTTATTTTGTAAAATGAAGTAAAATAAGAATATTAAGGCAGACTTCCAATGGTCGCGTCAAATAATCTGACGCATCAGTGACAGTCTCAGTGATGCCACGTCTGCGCGTTGGTAAGCCTACTGATAGAGAGACACTGTAGTTTCACATATATGTAGGGAAATACAAAGCATTCCAAAAAGAACGTTGGCTATCGAAAAACTCTGCGTCTTACGACTTTCGTCAACGTAACAACGTAACGATTATCAATCTAAGTTTTTTTTTATTGCATGACGAGACGAGCAAGGCGCTCGCCTGATGGTAAGCGACACGCCTGCCCGTACACAGAAGCAACACCGCACAGAACTCTGCATGGCACTGAACAAAAACGCTGCATGGCACTGAACTGCGCTCGTCACGCCGAGACATAAGATGTTAAGTCGGATAATGCCCAGTAAATTGTTGATTCAGAATTAGCGATTTCATTTTCGTACAAAATAGACTGTCAAAATTTGTTTTTAAATTTACCTCAATGTACATAACAATTTGATACAGTCGAGTTTTGTTAATTTATCAGTGAAATAATAGTGTATAAAGTACATTCATATCGTCCCTGTTTTACCGAACACCTCTTAATCTAGACATGACTGTCTGATATCGAATGATTTCGATACGATAACGAAAAATACACTTCAAATATTTTCGATCGACGATTTAGTCCGTGCAGTGTGATATGGTGATGTACAAGATGTGTAACCGACCATCTGGATTTGTGATTCAGTGATTAATTAATAATTCGTTCACCATTCCAACAATTTGACCACGCAAGTTGTTGTGAGTGCATTTGAAAGGCAAGCGACGTTCAACTTTTTTGGTGACAAAGAAGTTACGAGTGTCCCTGATCAATTTAATATTGATTGAAGCGAAGACTTTGCTTTCAAGAAATCTTGAAACAAAATGGCGCCTGTATTCGGTCATCCGTTTGACTTCGATAGGTTTGGAGAACATTCTTCTGAAGATGATACATACGAGGATAATAGAGATGAGACAAGTTTGACTCATGTGGCCATGTGGTATATGCTGGTGCTAATCGCCATGCTGCTCCTTTGGCTGATGCTGTTTTTCTGCTTACGGATTATAGCATTAAGTACATATTTTGGTTATTTTTTTCAATAGACTTCAAAACGGCTTAATTCGTCTTTATTTATTTGTATCACCATCTGTCGTCATTCTGTTCGTTGGTCTAGTGACAGCCTTCTAAGGCTAAGTCATGGATTCAAGTCTCAGGTTGGGTAATAATAGCACGTTTGAGTTATCGATTCGAAAAATCAGACATGAATTATCCGGGTTTAAAATTTGTGCCCGCTATGGCAGTAGACTAGCCCCCTCACAGCATGGCATTGGATAAAGTTCGGCGAAACTTTGCAGCACTAGTTGTACCTTGTTACCTACCCATTCGGGGATGAAAACGTGGATTTATGTATATATTTATTTATCGTACATAACGCGAATCTCTACCAAATGTGGACCGGATTTGGTGATTCTTTTTGAGTTGGATATGGGTTACTTCAAGATTAACAAGACTTAAAGATTAAATTTTGATAACGGGTACAAGGAGAAATGAATCAACGGGTACAAGGAGAAGTCGAGCCGTTTCATTCATTCTATAGACAAAAGCTTGGCTCAGCTTGGCACAGCTTGGCTCTACCATTGAAGTCTGTTTTTAAAGTTTCTAACCTATACATAATCATTGTCTTTTGCTCGATAGCCTATGACACATCGATAGCCTATGTAAGAACAATCCCGCAACGAAATAAATGTAGGAAGTTACATTTGTTTCGGGTCTGGGCAAAGACATACATCCGATGCTCTAATGTCTATTGTGTCGACATCGTGTGCCGAATCGGTCACTTAACATGGTCGAAGGCTGCTGGCTGACATGCGTCATACCCGTGAACGCTTATGTGGACTCGACTACTCGCACTGCTATTCTTCTTTATGGCAGTCTTAATTAATGAGGCCTTGCATGATAATCTAATTCTATGATTGATAAAGATTTCTTACGTTTACGCGAATGTTACTCATTGAAATAAAACTAATTTAAACGGATTTTATCGCGGTAAAATAAAATAAAATCCGTTCCGCGATAAAATCCGTTTAAATTAGTTTTATTTCAGTATGATTGATAAAGTTCTATTGCTCTAGTTAAAATTCCCTCATATACCTACGGATACTGTCAAAGCGTCCGCGTCACTGACACAGATCTCTATTTTATAGCTTAGTTTATCGTCAGCACTATAAGGGCGAGATAGATAGACCCGACTTAAATCGTCCAGTAAAATACTTTGCGTGCTAATAAACTTCGATATGAGCTCACCAACGACAACTTTCTAAAGTAAATGTAAGAATGTTTATTTCACGTAGTTAATTTTTGTAAAAGCGACCTTATATAACCAATCCTATAATGGTACTAATTAGGGAAGAAACGAGAGTAAATATATATTAATGCAAATAATAATACGATAAAGAAACAACAACTTGAAAATTGGCTTAAGAATGAGCCCGCAATTATGATTTTAAATATACAGGGTTAATTTTAAAACACCAGCAACCTCGCAGGACCAGATAGCTGACCCCATAGGGAAAAACTTTTGTTCTACGAGTTTGTATATAACTCAATATATTTAAAAAGAAATGATTTTACAAGTTTTTGATGTGTCGTATTTTTCTTCGTAGCGTTCGGCGTGCGCGCGCGACTCAAAGGCGCCGCTCAGCTGGCTCGGGCGATGACCTTCAACGCTAGCCCGGTTCCCCACGCTTCGCGTGTTTGCTTACGTAATCTGCGATGCGTGTAGGTAACATTCAAGACGGAAATTAAATGAATACTTATTTTTGTATGAAAATAAAATCTAACAAATTATCAAAAGTCGTAGAACAAAAGTAGTAACTTATAACCTTAGGTATCTACCCCTGCGAGGTTGCTGGTGTTTTAAAAATAACCCTGTAGTATACGCAAAGGTGAGCGCGTAGTGGGGACACTGGTCAGGATAGAAGATTTTATTGTTTCCAAAATTTGTGTCTTTGCCTTTTATTTTAAACAATGGAAGTTATATTTGTTAAACCAGACGTATAGATAACATTAGGGATCATCAAAAAACGATTATACTGTTATAACAATTAGTAACGTAATGAATTAATTATTAACTTTGATCCATCATTCGGATCAGTCACAGTTGGATTTCGTGTAACTATCATTCAAATTTAGAACATTTGTGTTCAAAAATTCGAATAATTAATTTTTAAATATTTTTTAAATAATTTTAAATGTCCTTGTGGCCAGTATTGTCTTCGTTATTTACAAATTGTTACAATACAATAGTTAAATAGCAGTTGAGGTGTTAAATATCGTTACGGAAATATCGTAAACATTTAATTAATTTTACATTAAGTTATCGAGACGATAAAAGGATACACTTAATGCGTGTTGTGTTTAATCAATGTTTGTCCGTGTATACAGTTGAATGTGTCTAAATACGCGTGTGCCAGTGTCTGAATAACAGAATAACGGTTGGCAAATGTGCTATTAACAATTTTCTGTGGCAAATAAAGTTATGAAAACACAAAATTCTCCAGAACCTTTGAGTTATGAGTTTTTATATCAAAATGCTTTAGCTGATTTGAATTTGACTGCAGTTAGCGCAACTGCTACGTTCATTGTTATTATTTTTATTGTTATTTTCATAAGAGTTGTAATAATAGGTAAAGTATATAAACACTGTATTTTTTTTATTTCATTGAATGACGAGACGAGCACGGCGCTCGCCTGATGGTAAGCGCCAAGCCTGCCCATAAAAAGAAGCAACACCACACAGAACTTTGAATTACAAAGCACTATATGGCACTGAACTGAGCTCGTCACCCCGAGACATAAGATATTAAGTCTCATAGTGCCCAGTAATTTCAATGGTTTCAATATCCTTCAAACCGAAACACAACAGTGCTTGCACACTGTTGCTTGGCGACAGAAATAGACAATGCGGTGGTACCAACCCAGACGGCCTCTCGCATACGAGGGGCCTACCACCTTGTAAACTAGTAGTAACTTGTAAGATAGTAATGCAATTAGGACACAAGTGATTAAAGAAAAAAAAACAACAAAACCTAATTCGTCACTGAAAAGGCAAAAATACTAATGCGCTCATACGTGAACTTAGCGGTAGAGCGTAAAGTTGTTTTTTACGGTAATATTAATTTACCACTGGATAATTTTCAGTAAAACGTATATTTTAATGAATCATATTTTCAACTAATTTATTTATTGTGAATTTTTATCATAAAAATTTAAAGATAAAAATGTAAAGATTATAATATCCGTTGCTATAAATAATTGATAAAATACCGTTATTAACGTTGTTGTTCATTATTTTCCAGGACAAAAAACGCGCAATCCGCAGCAGAGGCGAATGTACATGGGCACTCGACCGAGACCATCGTTGGGACAGCCCGAGCCCACCATATTTGTCAGCCCTTCCAATTTGCCCCCACCACCCAAATATGGTAAGTAAAGTAATTTATCCAGCATAATTCATTAGAGGAACTTTTTTTTATCCCAGCAAGGCAAAGTGACTTCACTACACTTGATGGTAAAGAAATATAATTTTATCTTTATAGTACTTCATTGTTGATTCTACTCAGAATAGGATTAAAATGGCGTCGCCTCTATTGAGCTCTCAATTGCACAGTATCGCCATCTATAGTCACACCCGTACATAATGAATGTCCAAATGAGCTTGTTTATAAATATATAAATAAATGTAATCAAGTATAAAATTAATTACATGTAAAAGTAATATTTATGATAAAATTTACAGAATAAATGATTTGAATTTGAATAATGCCCACAAAAAACATTAATACCAGACAAGCGTTATTTGGGCTTATAACTTCAATCCGAAAATATTTTGAAACAAAACTAATTTAAACGGATTTTTTTGCGGTTTTTTGTTTTAATTTTGGTCCCGACGCGACGTTTCGAAAGCTTTGCAGCCTTTGTGGTCACCGGATGGACTGAGGTGCAGGTTGTCCCAAAATGAAAGTTAAAATAAACCGCGATAAATTCCGTTTAAACTAGTTTTATCTCAAGAAATCATTCTGAAAATTTTTGCTTCATTCAACACGCTAGCTGCCTCTGCTTGAGTGTATGCGCAATAGAGAATAATACGATAAAGAAACTATTCTGAAAACAGAATCAAAAATAGTCAGAAATGGAGCAATTAATATTTAAATGAGTAAACATGGGCGCTTATATTAATAAAATCTCACAACACCTCCGCAGTCCTGCATCGTAATTGCATAGTGAATAAAATAAATTTTCCTACTAACCAAGGCGCGGGTGGACCTGCGGGATTATGTAGTAAAGATAAATTCGTATTGTTACATACAATGCCTCTTAACAATACATTTTTTTCCATACTAACTATACTATATAGTCTACTAGATGGTATGCCAGTGGTAGTCTAGGTACCAACCACTTTGTCTTTGCCAATTTTGATATTATGAAATCTTGTTATGTAAGCGTTATGCTAGGCATCAGGCCTGTATCCTTTTCATTAGACTATTCAGACAAATAAAAATCTTCGAATTATGTTCTAGTCATTTTGCATAATTGTCAAGTATAACGCAAAAATAGCGAGTGAACATTTACAAAAGCCCTAACTGAATATATTCGTTCTATTCCAGAATGTATGGCACCACCCAGCTACGAAGAAGTAGTTGGAGTCCACTACCCGAACTACCAGGCCCAGCCAATCACACAGCCAATCGCGGCCGCAATGGCCCAAAGCACAAGCAACGACGCCGCGACCAGAAATGAAACTGCGACCATAAACACCGAGTCAACGACCAGAAATACCGAGGCAACGACCAGAAATACCGAGGCAACGAATAGAAATAACACAGCACCAGAAACCGTTATAACGGTAGCAACAGAACCCAGGAGAACATCTGTTACCGTTACGCGATCATAACATGTTATTTATAGCAACGTTATTTATTTAAGTCTTCCAGTTGAACTGGCGGGTTACCGGCTATGCATTTTTATATTATGTGAGATATTTACTAGTCCATCTTTTGTTGTTGCTTACAGTATTGTTATTTGAACGGCTTGCACCATTAAATCTCAGCTGAGTTTAAGTAGTGATATTTGAAAATTATGTTGGTTCTGCTCTGTTGTAGTTTTGTAAGTTACGACTGCCTCCGTAGCGTAGAGGGCGAGTAGCCGGCTATGAAGCGAAAGGCAGTGGGTTCGATTACAATACCGAGACAAAATTGTAATCTACAAATAATTGTGTCGTGACAGGGTGTTTTTACCCATATATGTTAAAAATCATCCCACTGCGACTGGGATAAGGGCAGATGTAAGGAAGACTAGCTAAAAGTTAGAGCATTTTACAATCTTTTATATAACTTCAGCTTTTAGTATATCTAGGTAACATGTCACAAATTATAAACCAGTATCAATCCTTCGATTAAGCTGAAATGTACTCTATATGACTACAATGGAGAATAATAGTTATGTATAATTTTCAAAATGACCGCAGCTCCATGTTGTGGTATGTACTTTATTTTCTTTACATCGCCCTTTTTATGGGCATTTCGTGAAAGCATGCCAAACTGAAACCAATATAGCGGCAAATGTAAGCTTGTTTTAAAAAGAGGATTTTTATATTCACTTATTTAAACTCGGCTTAACTCTTGTTAGTTTTATAGGTGCGAGTGATAATTTTAGCTACAAATGTAGCATTAGCGTTGTTATAACGCTTTTGACTACCGATAACGTTATCAAGATTATATTAATATGAAATAACGTTATTGATATGAGTAGTGAAATAAACATTTTTGCAAAATGTTAATGAAATTTAATATTTTTTTAATATTTTATATCGCTATGATCGGTCTTTGTATGAGGACGCAAGATTGATTGTATTGATTATAAAAAGTATACAATTGTAAAGGTTACATACTGTAAAGACGATTGGTTTGGTACAAATATTTGTTATATTAGACCAATGCATGTTTATGACAAACATTTGATCAAACCAATGAAAAAGTGTATATATTTTCGACGTACTTTAAAATACGTATTTAAAAGTTTTTATTAAATAAATTTTATCTAGTTTAAGTAACTGATTATTTTATTTATAATTCTTTAACTAGCTTTTTTTTATAGCATAGGCCGGCAAACGAGCAAGTGGGTCACCTGATGGTAAGTGATCTCCACCGCCCATGTATGCCCACCACCAAAAGAATCATGGGCGTGTTGCCGACCTTAAAGGAAAGGGATAATTAGGGATTGGGAAGGGGATGGGATTTGGGCTTCCGGATATCTCACACACCGTACGAAACGCAGCAGCAAGCCGCTACTTTTCGTCGGTTTTCAGTGAGACAGTGGTAACGACCCGGTCGAGCCGACCCATTCATGCTGTAGACAAAACTGTCTACAGCGTGGCTCTACCACTCATCTAGCTAGAACATTAGTTACCAAAGTGGTCCAGGTGGACCCGCAGAGATCCACGGGAGACGCGACAGGGGTCTACTTTGGCGAAACAAAAAAAAAACACAATTCGCCACGGGACCACGAAAATGTATCTGCTTTAGATAGTGAAGAACTAAAATGTTGGCTTGACTTCTATCAATGTAGGCAGATAATATTTTAAGAAGCTCAGCGACTGTTACTTGTAAAAACTTGCATATTCCATATTCAGTACAACCTGTCGAGACTGCAAGGGGTCTATAAGAACCAGCTAAATTCTGAAAGTAGTCTTTGAGAAAAAAAAGCCTGGGAACCTCTGAGCTAGAATGACGAGTAGGTCGCTCGGCCTATGGTAAGTACATGCCCATAAACAGATGTAACACCATACAAAACTTTGAAGTATAAGCACTACTGGTGGAATAACTATTATTATAATATATGTTTGCACCCGACTGAATGGCGATTACAATAAAATGGTCACAAACCTTTACGAGGTGGTAGGTCCCTCGTATGCGAGAGGCCGTCTGGGTTGGTACCACCTTTGTCTACTTCTGCCGTCAAGCAACAGTGTGTAAGCGCTGTTGTGTTTCGGTTTGAACGACATTAAAGCCAGTGAAATTACTGGGGATTATGAGACTTAACATCTCATGTCTCGGGGTGACGAGCGCAGTTCAGTGCCATTCAGTGCTTTGTAATTCAAAGTTCTGAGTGGTGTTGCTTCTGTTCATGGGCAGGCGTGGCGCTTAACATCAGGCGAGCTCCATGCTCGTCTCGTCATTCAATCAAATAAAAAAAAAGATCTTTATTTCTAAATGTATAAAGGTGCTGTCAGAGGTCAAATAATAGTGAACATTAATTATTAAGAATTTATTAAGAAAATATGTATGCAGATTCGTACAACGCGTATTGGAAACTTAGTAGCTTAATTTTTTATCGCATTGTGACAGCTATTAAAAAACTAGCACTAAAGTATGGCTACAGACTATTGATATTTCAATCTACCAGATGGTAATATGGTAGAAAACCTGTCAGGTACATATTAGGAATATAGGGTAAAAACCAGGTATGCCGAGTATGCATATATGTGCCACTTATCGTGTCGTGAAGTGCGTTCATACTTAAAAGAACGTCAGAGGTTTTTTTTCAATTCGCCGCTTGATCCATCGACTTATTTATCGATATAAATGTATAATCGAAACAATATTTGGTAACATACCCGTGATTAAATTACAAATAAAAAAAAATATTTCCACTATTTTTTGTTAGTAAAATATCTTAAAAAAACGGCTTCAAAATCACAACAGAAACACAACAGTGTTTACACACTGTTGTTTGGCGGGAATAGACGGCGCACTGGTACCAACCCAGACGGCCTCTCACATACGCGGGACCTACCACCTTTTTGTACATTAAGTAAATATCTAATGCTTTCCGACGAGTGTATGTGAATTGACCTAAACGACAAACATAAGAATTTTGTAGCTTTAATGGTTTTTAAAAGTGTGGACTGGTATTTAAAAGATCTCGCTAATGATCTACGACCTACGTGTCCATTTAGTAACAAAATCTTATACCTGCTCCACACACTGCCTCGGTGGCGGCAGAGATAGACAAAGCGGAGGTACCAAACCAGACGCTAACTCGCATACAAGGAACCTATTAATAATACTACTATTCCTACTGCTGGGCACGGACTTCCTCTTCTGAAAGAAAGGGGTTAGGCCTTAGTCCACCACGCTGGCCTAATGCGGGTTGGCAGACTTCACATATCTTCGAAATTCTTATGACTCCTCAGATATGCAGGTTTTGATGTTTCCTTCACCGTTAAGGAACCTACCAGTTACCACCTCTTTAATTAGTGGCATATACCCCTAACATTCAAATCAAAAATCAAAATCTTTATTCATCATGTAGGCTAAGAAAGCGCTTATGACAGGTCAAGTACAGAACATTTAAGTCATTAACAGCCTCATGACAGCCTCCGTGGCTTGTCGGGCGAGTAGCCGGCTGTGAAGCGAGAGGCCGCGGGTTCGATCCCCGGACCGAGACAAATGTTTGTGTGGTCCACAAATATTTGTTTCGGGGTCTGGGTGTTGTGAGCCCGAAAGTCTCTCGTAGTTCCTGATATCCACGACACAAGACTTGCATCTTACTGTGGGGTTAGGACTATGTATGTGACTGTTGGGTGTTTTTATTAAAAAAAAAATGAAAAAAAAAATACTAACTTAAGATTATAGGAACTTTGGAAAAACCGCCGCGCTATAGGCTGGCAGGAAACGACACACCAACAAGCAAGGGAAGAGGGAGGGGATCCTTTGATGTAGGGTTTCACGGACTTGGGAGGAGGATATGGCAATTTGGACAAGGGCAGGAGTGAGTAGGGCAAATTAACAATAATCTGTAAGGATTTTAAAAGTAAGGAGATGTGTCGTGGACCTTACTGGCAGGAATATCAGAATCCCTAACCTAGCTAATCTACCAAACTTTCACTAGCTGACTAATGATGACCACCCGAAGAATAAAGAGTGATAGAGCCACGCTGTAGACAGTTTTGTCTACAGCATGATTGCTCAACCGGGTCATTACCACTGTCTCACAGAAAACCAACGTAAAGTAGCGGCTTGCTGCTGCGTTTCGTACGGTGAGTGAGATATCCGGAGGCCCAAATACCCCTCCCCTTCCCAATCCCTAATTATCCCTTTCCTTTAAGGTCGGCAACGCGCCCATAATTCTTCTGATATTGTGGGCATACATGGGCGGTGGAGATCACTTACCATCAGGTGAGCCACTTGCTCGTTTGCCGATCACTGCCATAAAAAAAAAGAAAGGCTGAAAGAAACTCCTGGCTTATTTTTCTCGCCATCAATTATATTACATTTATATTTCAAAATTGTTTTTTTTTAAATTACAACCAAATATAGATGACATGATAAAATTATAAAATGTATGCGGCCACTAGGCCAAGGAAGCAATGCAAGATCGTAAGTAAATTGAAGAAAACACGCTAATGTATTCCATTAATAAGTGTATCTATCCATTTACTGATATGTTTTAATAACATATAATTTAGTTCAAGGTTTGTCACTGGTTTTAAACGATATAAAAAAGAGGTTATACTCGCCGTATAATAATACTAATCCTGTATTATACATGTCATACTGCTGGGCACGGGCCTCCTCTACTGATAGAGAGGGAGTAGGCCTTAGTCCACCACGCTGGCCTAATGCGGGTTGGCAGACTTCACATACCTTCGAAAATCTTATCGAGTTCTCAGGTATGCAGGTTTCCTCACGATTTTTCCTTCACCGTTAAAGCAAGCGATAATTAACAATTAATATACACGTAACTTAGAAAAGTCAGTGGTGTATGCTCTTGGGGCTGGTTTCGTACCTGCGACTTTCGTCTCGACAATCCATACCACTCCCCGCTGAGATATCGCTGCTTATTGAATTTAGTAAAACGAAATCAGTATCTCCATTTGAACTTGCTATGAGTTGGTTCCTGTTTGCGTAAGTAGGTCCAATTTGTCCGTGTAGTTTAATAAATATAATAGGTTGGAATGATACATTTTCTATTTTATAGGGTTTCATACGGTGTTGAACATAATAATATACATTTCAAGAAATTACTCACAAATCTAAGGGTTAATATACTATTTTGACGGTTCATTTACCGTCTGGGTTGGTACCACCGCTTTGTCTATTTCTGTCGCCAAGCAACAGTGTGTCAGCACTGTTGTGTTTCGGTTTGAAGCTAGTGAAATTACTGGGCATTATGAGACTTAACATCTCGTGTCTCGGGGTGACGAGTGCAATTCAGTGCCATGCAGTGCTTTGTAATTCAAAGTTTTCGTGGTGTTGCTTCTGTTTATGGGCAGGCGTGGCCCTTACCATCAGGCGAACGCCTTGCTCGTCTCAAAATAAAAAACATAAAAATAGTAAAATAAAAAAGGTAACGAATGACTTTCTCGTCAAAAGAAATCAAAGAATTCGTTGGTTTTGTCCTAATACAATAGAAGCGTAAGTCCCATAAATTTTGTTCAAAATTTATGGGACCAACTTCACAAAAATTTAAAAAAAAAAATTATCAAAATTGTTCTACTCCGTAAAAAGTTATGCGTGGTCTAACATAAAACATATACGTGTCGAATTGAGAACCTCCTCCGTTTTTTTTCGTCGGTTAAAAATGTAATAATAATCACAAATAAGTTTAAATCTAGAACACGTTTGACGTCACATGCTAATCAAAACTAATGATTAGCATAAAATATATTTTTACGCGTGTTAAAATGTTTGGTAAGCACTTAAAAGTTGCGTATTAGGAATTCTGTGGAATTTCATACACACAAATCCATTATTTTTATTATTTAGTAAAATGACGAGACGAGCAAGTCGCTCGCTTGATGCCTACCTATAAATAGAAGCAACACCACACAGAACTTTAAATTAGAAAGCTCTGCATGGCACTGAACTGCGCTCGTCACCCCGAGACATAAGATGTTAAGTCACATAATGCCCAGTAATTTCACTGGCGTCAATGTCCTTCAAACTGAAACAAAACAGTGCTTACACACTGTTACTTAGCGGCCGAAATAGACAAAGCGGTGGTATCACTCCAGACGGCATGTGGCCTGCCCACTGCCACTTAAGCTTTCTAATCGGCTGGGCTATGTCGGGCTTTAATATCCTTCAAACTGGAACAATACAATGCTGACACACTGCTGGTGACGGTAGAAATAGACAAAGCGGTGGTACCTAAACCAACTCTCGCATACGAAACATCTGTGACATATGTCAACAACTAGATCAAGGAGATTTAAATAATATCACGTGTGACACAAAAGACCGTGACATTGTATTATGGAATATGGATGTCGCACAGACCGATAAACCTAAAGACGCCATTTATTAACCAACGAACAAAAAACGGAGGAGCTTCTGAATTCGACGCGTATTTATTTTGTATATTATCCGACCTTAATGATTTTTATTCCGAAAGGATATAGCCCACCGTTGGTCATACTTGCCGACCTTAAAGGAAAGGGATATTTCATAATTTGGGAAAGGAAAAAATGCTCCCTACCATCTCTGTGATTTATTAAATTATAAGCTGTCCTTCCCGATTTCACCTGCATGTTACTGCGATGCTCCCATGGAGCATAGCGTGATATATATATAAACCTTCCTCATGAATCACTCTATCTATTGCTGAAAACTGCATTAAAATCCGTTGAATAGTTTAAAAGATCTAAGCGAACAGATAACGGTAGTGACTTCATTTTATACTATGTAAAGATATTTTGATTTATATATTTATTTATTTTTTGTTGAAAACAAACTTTGAAGTCGATAAGGTCCAAGTTTTTCGCAGGTCTCTTCTGGTCTGAGGGTTATAACCCAGCCAAACAAATTTTACTCAAATGGTCATTGGACAAGGATCCTTGTAGAGAGTAGTATAGTATAGTAGTATCTTCTATGCACGTCAAATGGGCATACCATGTAGTGTCCCATGGTCCCAAGTAGTGTGGCGTCTTATGGGTTTATAAGTCTGTGGGATATCATCGCGCCGATTGATCATGCGAGCGGTTAATTGTGTCGGCAACACGCCCCCATTACAACCAGTTTGTTTAAATTGTTTGAAGGCTATATTATATTCTATGCAAATGTTAGATCATGTACTTACTTATTACATTTAAGCAGACAGTACCTGGGCGACCGAGCTTTGCACGGGTATTATTATTCGCCAATACATGTCAGGAATTAAGTCTAACCTCAAAGCAAACACTTATTGACTTAGTGAATTAATTACTAATCTTAATCTAGATGACCCGGTGAACTTCGTATCACCTACATATATTTGTGTAAAATGTGGTCAAAACTTAATACAAATGTTTCATTTACATTAAATGCAATTAAGTGAGGTACTGCACCATTGCACGTGAGGTAGCCCGTCGCTCATTTAATTGACTTCGATGACCTAAGTCAGGTCGTCTTCCACCTCCCCGTCCCCGTCCCCGTCCCCGTCCCCGTCCCCGTCCCCGTCCCCGTCCCCGTCCCCGTCCCCGTCCCCGTCCCCGTCCCCGTCCCCGTCCCCGTCCCCGTCCCCGTCCCCGTCCCCGTCCCCGTCCCCGTCCCCGTCCCCGTCCCCGTCCCCGTCCCCGTCCCTGTCCCCGTCCCTGTCCCTGTCCCCGTCCCTGTCCCCGTCCCTGTCCCCGCCCCTGTCCCCGTCCCTGTCCCCGTCCCCATCCCTGTCCCCGTCCCTGTCCCATCCCTGTCCTGTCCCGTCCCTGTCCCGTCCCTGTCCTGTCCCGTCCCTGTCCCGTCCCTGTCCTGTCTCGTCCCTGTCCCGTCCCTGTCCCTCCTATAATCCGGTTTATACCTGCGCTTATAAATGTTTCACATCAAAAAGACATCAAGTGTTTCATACCCAGGAACAGTTTGTATTGGAAAATTAAGTTGTCGTTTTTAGTGTTTTCCTTTACTTATTATTTATGTTACTCATTTTTTCTCACCGGGTAAACCTTCCCTGAACTTCCACAAATATTTCAAGATCAGAATTAGCTAAATCGGGACCCCTGGGTGTCCACCTGGACCACTTTGGGAACTAATGGTCTACAGCATGAGTGGGCCGGCTCAACCGAGTTGTTCAACTGTCTCACAGAAAACCGACATACAGTAACAGCTTGATGTTGCGCCTTATACCAGCCGGCCGGCATGATTCTGGGGACCACCGATAAATTGGTGGTTACTGGTTTTTTTGGACTGCACTACGCTTACCATCAGATATAGTGCAGTCATTTTGCCGTGCTAGGATAAAAAAAAGTACCTCAGGCCTGCATAATTCTGCCGACAGTCAAGGATCGCAGTATTTTGTCGGCCGATATTATATTTGAATTGAACTGTACATAACATCAGGTCCAATGCAGTGGTTGTATACAGGGTTAATTTTAAAACACCAGCAATCTCGCAGGACCAGATAGCTGACCCCATACAGAACAACTTTTGTTCTACGAGTTTGGATATAACTCAATATATTAAAAAAAAAATGATTTTACAAGTTTTTGTTGTGTCGTGTTTTTCTTCGTAGACTGCGGCGCGGCGCGGCGTGCGCGCACGACATCAAAAGAGGCCGTTAGCTGCTCGGGCGTTGACCGCTAGCCCGATTCCCCACGCTTCGCGTGTTTGTTTACGTAATCTGCGATGCGCGTTGTACATTCAAGACGGAAATTAAATGAATACTTATTTTTGTATGAAAATAAAATCTAACAAATTATCAAAAGTCGTAGAACAAAAGTAGTAGCTTATAACCTTAGGAATCTACCCCTGCGAGGTTGCTGGTGTTTTAAAAATAACCCTGTATACATCTATACAAATAAATAAAATTGGAGTATCTGTTTGTAATATTTGGATGTATACACGGTACATATACCAAAACAATTTTTTTTTACAATGTTTGTCTGTCTTTCTATCTGTCTGTCTGTTTGTTACGGCTAATCTCTGAAATGGCTGGACCGATTTTGACGGGACTTTCACTGGCATATAGCTGATGTAACAAGGACTAACTTAGGCTACTTTTATTTAAAAAATAGTTTTAGAAAAAAAAAATAGAATGTCACGAAAAAAATTAAACTTAAAAAGTAAATTTTGCGAACTGAACAATAACCACGTGGACGAAGTCGCAGGCAACAGATAGTCTAAATATATAAAAGTCAAAGGTGACTGACTGACTGACTGACATAGTGATCTATCAACGCACAGCCCAAATCACTGGAGGGATCAGGCTGAAATTTGGCATGCAGGTAGATGTTATGACGTAGGCATCCGCTAACAAAGGATTTTGATAAATTCTACTCCCAAGGGGATAAAATAGGGGGTGAAAGTTTGTATGAAACTTTGTCAATTTTAAACGTTCACGCGGGCGGAGCCGCGAGCAAAAGCTAGTCTTAAATAAAATGAAACCAATTAAAGTGAGGACGGGCCAACATGAAGTGATTTTTGTCTTAATGAGTTTACAATTACATACAGTTACATGGCCCAGTACTTGGAATGATAATGCACGCGTCAGTCCTACCACTTGTGACTCATCGCCGAATACTTAGGGGATTTACGCCAGTCCATTACAATGGTATTTTTTATAATTTGTTTCCAATGAACTGGTGGTTTGTCCATCGCAAAAAAGGAGCAGGGCCTCTGTTCTATTAATCCGAAACGAATTTACGATGTAATTTATTTTTTTCTTTTATCCTGGCTCGGCAAAGTGACTACGCTACACCTGATGGTAAGTGTAGCGCAATCCAAGAATAGTGTCGACCAACGATAAACAATGTGTCCATCGTAGGTCGGCAAGATCATGCCGGCCTGCCAAAGGGTCAAGGTGGAGGGGAAGAAAAAAGGGATGGGAAAAGGGTTAGGATCAGGGAGCAAGCCCCCTGGGGAGAACCGGATATACACTGGCTGACTCTGGAACGCGACCCACACAAGGTGGGCCACTATGGCAGGTTTTAGCACCAGTGTACGGTGGTCCCTATCTGGTCGGATACAAGTATCCCACCAGCAAATATTTTTTTTAATACAAATTGCTACCACAAAGATGAATTTGTAAGTAAGTTTTTCCTGTTTATTGTTGTTTCCTAACATATTGTTATTAATGTGATAAAAAATAATTTAAAAATATATCAAAATACCAACACAACAAACACTTTGCAGTAATAATATAGGTTTTTGCCGACTATTTTATTTTGAAAATATTATTGACTAGTTGTCCCTCGCAGTTTCACCTGCATATTACAGTCCTGCTCCCATGGGTCATAGCGTGATATATATATAAACCTTCCTCATGTATTACTTTATCTATTGCTGAAAACTGCATTAAAATCCGTTGAATTGTTTAAAAGATCTACACGAACAGACAGCGGAAGCGACTTCATTTTATACTATGTTAAGATGTTTATGTTAAAAATAATTTAAAAATACACATACCAGTATAACAAACACTGCAATAATAAAACTAATTCCCTATCAACAGGTTTTTACCGACTGCTATTGTTAGTCACAGTATTTTATATTTGAAATATTATTTGTGATGGATATTCCCATTACGACGCGTCATACACGTTTTTTGTATGACTACGCATATACATATTACCTGATAACCTATTTTTTTTCTTACTTCAAATTGTCGTCTACTTTCTTCCTTTATTTAATACCCATTGGTGCAAACTTTATTGGATTAAGAGCTTAAAATATTACTTGTACCTTTATCGAATCAAACATACTAATATTACATGTGAGGCAGCTAGAACCAGAGTGGCCTAACTGGAGTTTGATGACTTTTGACCTATTTGTATTTTCGTAATTTAAAAATGTTAATCTATGTTGGTAATCATCAGCTTGACATAGATGGCAGCACAAGTCCATTTCGGCCGTGGTTTAAATTGACGAAAATACAAATAGGTCAAATTTTGCTGGTGGGAGGATACTTGTACCCGACCGGATAGCGACCACCGTACACTAGTGCTAAAAACTGCCATAGTGGCCCACCTTATGTGGGTCGCGTTCCAGGGTCAGCCAGTGTATATATCCGGTTCTCCTCAGGAGGCTTGCTCCCTGATCTTAACCCTTTTCCCCATCCCTTTTTCCTTCCCCTCCCCCTTGGCCCTTTGGCAGGCCGGCATGATCTTGCCGACTACGATGGACACATCGTTTATCGTTGGTCGACACTATTCTTGGATTGCGCTGCACTTACCATCAGGTGTAGCGTAGTCACTTTGCCGAGCTAGGATAAAAAAAGTCATCAAAATGCAGTTAGGTCACTCTGGTTCTAGCAGCCTCATATAATGTATAAGATATATAATACAAACTAATGTGATCCTGCATAACATCTGGTAGATATATTAATAATTAATGAGTGTCTGGTGTACAGAGACATTAAGACCCCGCTCTACATAGTTTTTGCCGCACTCAAGTGACATGTCGGCACCCTGTCGTTTTAATTAATGTCGGATTAACGGTGAAGGAAACATCGTGAGGAAACCTGCATACCTGAGAACTCGATAAGGTTTTTCGAAAGTATGTGAAGTCTACCAACCCGCATTAGGCCAGCGTGGTGGACATCGAATAGACATCGTTCTACGTGTGTAATTGACTGAAACATGGGTTTGTGGGGTGGGATGTACCCATATTTCGATCTATTAGAAGAATGTTTTTTTTTTATTCTGGCTCGGCAAAGTGACTAGGCTACACCTGATGATAAGTGTAGCGCAATCCAAGAATAGTGTCGACCAACGATAAACAATGTGTCCATCGTAGGTCGGCAAGATCATGCCGGCCTGCCAAAGGGCCAAGGGGGAGGGGAAGGAAAAGGGATGGGAAAAGGGTTAGGATCAGGGGGCAAGGACCCTGGGGAGAACCGGATATACACTGGCTGACCCTGGAACGCGACCCACACAAGGTGGGCCACTATGGCAGGTTTTAGCACCAGTGTACGGTGGTCGCTATCCGGTCGGATACAAGTATTCTCCCACCAGCGAAATTTTGATCTATTAGAAGAATGATTTTACATTAGCAAAACACACGATTCTATTTTGCTTGTTCAACAGACTTGAATCATCAAAAGCTGTATAGTTTGTTGATCAAAACGATAGAAAGACTGTTCAGATGCTTCAAGCAACATGCGATTTCGCATGATCAATTAAATTGAAAATTGAATCGTGTGAACCCTCTATAAACAAGAACCTACTAGCACAACGAAGTGGATTTACCATATGCTTAAAAACAAATAATTTAGATATTAATATATTTAGTATCCTCAAACGGCGTGGTCGTTTTTTGGAAGGAACCAGTTCTTCTATATTATTTTCAATGACATGAGTTTTTACAACCTATTTATATTGAAAACAGGTATTAACCGCGTGATTTTACCATGGCCGATGCAACTTGAAACCTAGAATAAATAAATTTGTATTTTATACCTGCAAATATATTTATTTGCTGGTGGTAGGATATTTATATCCCGGATAAAAGTATGAACATATTTGTAGGCAAAGCGATTTGCTACAAATTATGTCTTTACGAATTTTTTGTAGGGCATAGTTTCCGAGATATCGCGAAAAAGGTGTTTGCACCCCTTTTTCCAAGATGGCGGTCGGGGGACAAGGTCGGCAACCTCACAAACTTGGGGTTAAGCTTCTATTGACCCCCATACATGACCCAAAAATAAAATTGCGTCGTCTAAAAAATGTAAAGCTCATGTAACATTGCAATGGACTATTTGGTTTTTCATGATTTAAAAATGGTACATTTTAAAAGAAACTTAAAAGAATGAAAATGAATTTTCTGGTGGGAAAATTTCCGACCGGATAGCGACCACCGTACACTAGTACTAAAACCTGCCATAGAGGGCTGGTGGGAGGATACTTGTATCCGACCGGATAGCGACCACCGTACACTAGTACTAAAACCTGCCATAGAGGGCTGGTGGGAGGATACTTGTATCCGACCGGATAGCGACCACCGTACACTGGTGCTAAAACCTGCCATAGTGGCCCACCTTGTGTAGGTCGCATTCCAGGGTCAGCCAGTGTATATCCGGTATTCCCCAGGGGGCTTGCCCCCTGATCCTAACCCTTTTCCAATACCTTTTCCTTCCCCTCCCCCTTGGTCCTTTGGCAGGCCGGCATGATCTTGCCGACCTACGATGGACACATTGTTTTTCGTTGGTCGACGCTATTCTTGGATTGCGCTACACTTACCATCAGGTGTAGCGTAATCACTTTGCCGAGCCAGGATAAAAAAAAAATGTAAAGCTCATGTAACATTTCAATGGACTATTTGGTTTTTCATGATTTAAAAATGGAACATTTTGAAAGGAACTTAAAGGAATGAAAAACCAAAATGGACTCACCTCAGCTTATTGCGTACAAGCTACAGGAGCAGTTATTTATCACGTAGTAAGTCGAATCAAGTGTTCTATTACCAGCTATGCCTGGAATAATAATAGCGAGTAGCAAGGCCATCACATTGCAATGTATTTCCTATTGCACAGTTGCTACCATCTGTCGCAATTACAATGAGTTCATTCGTTTTTGTGGTAGAGCCACGCTGTAGACAGTTTTGTCTACATGATGAATAGGCTCGTCCGGGTCGTTACTACTGTGTTAAAAAACAGACGTAAAGTAGCGGCTTGCTGCTGCGTTTCTTACGGTGAGTGATATATCCGGAGGTCCAAATCCCTTCCCACTCCCTTAATTATCCCCTTTTTTATCCTGGTTCGGCAAAGTGACTACGCCACACCTGATGGTAAGTGTAGCGCAATCCAAGAATAGTGTCGACCAACGATAAACAATGTGTCCATCGTAGGTCGACAAGATCATGCCGGCCTGCCAAAGGGCCAAGGAGGACGGGAAGGAAAAAGGGATGGGAAAAGGGTTAGGATCAGGGGGCAAGCCCCCTGGGGAGAACCGGATATACACCGGCTGACCCTGGAACGCGACCCACACAAGGTGTGCCACTATGGCAGGTTTTAGCACCAGTGTACGGTGGTCGCTATGCGGTCGGATACAAGTATCCTCCCACCAGCAAAAAAGGTCGTTTCCTTTAAGGTCGGCAACGCGCCCATAATTTTTCTAGTATTATAGGAGATCAACCCGGTCTATGCTATAAAAAAAACACACAAATGATTTTTTATGTTTACGCGAATATTACTCATTGAAATAAGACTAATTTATCGCGGTTTTTTATAAATTTTGATCCCGACTATTCGAAGACTTTCAGCCTTCGTAGTCCACCTCGTGACCACTGACCGGGTCTGCTTATTTCCATATAAATTCGAGAGCGTGCAAAAATAATTAAAGTAGATAAATAACCTTGAACCTTGTCCTTGACAATTGTAAAACGAAACAATTACGATCGCAATACCTGAGTACACCGTAATGTTTATGAATGGTGCGTGACCATAGATAATTTAAATAAAAAACACGCTGGTGGGAGGTTACGTGGTTATTTTTGTACCTGAGTCGACAGTGACCACCGTAGACATGATGAAAAATGATTATGGCTTGTTCTGGCGAGTCGCGTTCCAGGATCAGACAGTGTATAAATTCGGTTACTGCGGTTCATAATTCTGTTGACTGATGAAGGATGCAATATGTAGTTTTTCTTTTATGCACCCTACCCTTTATGACTCCTTCTTTTATCATTCATTTTGCTGGTGGGAGGATACTTGTATCCAACCGGATAGCGACCACCGTACACTGGTGCTAAAACCTGCCATAGTAGCCCACCTTGTGTAGGTCGCGTTCCAGGGTCAGCCAGTGTATATCCGGTATTCCCCAGGGGGCTTGCCCCCTGATCCTAACCCTTTTCCCATCCCTTTTCCTTCCCCTCCCCCTTGATCCCGGGATGAGATTAGCGTTATCGTTAGCAGGGACTCCCTAGTTCATCCCAGGAACTTTGGCAGGCCGGCATGATCTTGCCGACCTACGATGGATACATTGTTTATCGTTGGTCGACACTATTCTTGGATTGCGCTACACTTACCAGCAGGTGTAGCGGAGTCACTTTGCCGAGCCATGATAAAAAAAACCTCTATCCCATGGTTGCCTGGAAGAGATTGCCTTGAGCGAAAAGGCCGTCAAATTTACTTTGGTTGACTGTTTTACATGTATGTATTTTAATAAAGAATTAATAAAATGCAATGTCGGTTAACGGTCTTGTACTTGGACTGCACTATATTTAAGGGGTCCAGTGCAGTTACTTGTCAAGTAAAAAAAAACAAGAAACTGTCAGAAGATGGCGCTACTGCTATAGAGCAATCCATATTATATTGCCGACCTTAAAGGAAAGGGATAATTAGGGATTGGGAAGGGGAGGGGATTTGGGCTTCCGGTTATCTCACTCACCGTACGAAATGCAGCAGCCAGCTGCTACTTTACGTTGGTTTTCTGTAAGACAGTGGTATCGACCCGGTCGGGCCAGCCCATTCATGCTGTAGACAAAACTGTCTACAGCGTCGCTCTACCACTCATATTTGGTTTGTGTTAGGTTTAATTCGCTTTAACTATCTAATTTATTCAACGGCACGGATAAAGTTACAACTAATTGCAAAATAAGGAAATTTGTAGCCAGTAAGTTATTGTTCACATCAATGTCAAGGAGATTGGAGATCGATGCAGCCTTCGCTTACTATAATAGTATATTTAAAAAAGTACATTGCTTACATTTGCTTGCAGTTACCTGATGAAAGAAACAGAAAAAAAAAAATTATTATATAAAAAATATCTCGACTTAATGGGTTAATTATTATGCTCAAATTGACAGCCTCCGTGGCGCAGCGGGCGAGTAGCCGGCTGTTAAGCGAGAGGCCGCGGGTTTGATCCCCGCACCGAGACAAATGTTTGTGTAATTCACAAATATTTGGTTCGGGGTCTGGGTGTTGTGAGATTGTGTAATCCACAAATATTTGGTTCGGGGTCTGGGTGTTGTGAGACCGAAAGTCTCTCGTAGTTCCTGATACCCACGACACAAGACTCGTATCTTACTGTGGGGTCAGGACTACGTATGTGACTGTTGGGTGTATTTATTATTATTATTCATATTAGAATACAACAGTGCTTAGTACGTAATTTTTTCGTAGCGACATAAATAAAGCGCTGTACACAAACACTTGCATACGACATACCTCAGTAGTAAAAACCCGTACGCGAGTCCCATAGTGTTTCAAAATAAATCGCCAATAAGTGTATCAGAGGCCATCGACACCGTATTTGTGAGGTTACGATAGACCGTTTGTGCAATGCCCTTGGCGTATCGCGATCGCGTATCAGATTAGGTTGGTGACACACTATACTAATTCGCAAAATTAGCACGCAGAAGTGGAAGTGGGCCGGTCATGTCTGCAGACGGACAGATGGTCGGTGGAGCAGACAGGTGCTAAAGTGGAGACCTAGGAGCCAGAAAGGGTAGGGTACATAAAAGAAAACTACATATATACTTTTATTTTCAATAATATATACTAAACATAGATATATAATATTCAATATTCAACATAGAAAACTACCCTTTTTTAAATTATCTTGTAATAATAGCTCTGTGTTATACACGTTCCACTGCTTCTCAGGTATGCAGCTTGCCTCACGATGTTTCCTTCACTGTAAAAGCAAGCGATAGTTAACAAAAAATATGCATCAATTATAAAAGTCAGTGGTGTATGCTCTTGGGGCTGGTTTCGAACTGGCGACTTTCGTCTCGACAGTCTATAGTCTCCTCTGAGCTATCGCTGCCAATTGGTAAACGATTACCAAGTTATGCAATTGTTGGCGCGTGGGATGGCAGGGGGATGGTTCTATGATGATTTCTAGGGATGGTTTTTTTTTACCTTTGGGATGAACTACAGGTATCCCTGCCAATGGGATACTGGGACCCCTGCAGTATCTCACCCCATGGTCAAAGGGGAGGGGAAGAACTAAGGAATGGGAAAGGTAGAGGGAGCAATCCCCCTTCTAGAGAACCGGGTATACACTGACTGATCCCGGAACGCGACCCACACAAGGTGGGTCACTATGGCAGGTTTTAACACCAGTGTATGGCGGTCGCTATCCGGGCGGATACGAATATCCTACCACCAGCTGTTTATGGATGGTTGATCTCTTAGTGGTGTTTGAACTGAGCGTCTCCATGCTTCGTTAATCGTAGCGGACATTTAGGCCGCGGACTCGAAATCGGCGGGCAGATCGCGCGGCGCTAGAGCGGCGTAGTGTTGTACTATGAGAAATTAGTGTCTGTTCGCGAACGAAATTGATGTGAATATGATGTTCCATATAAAAAATCATTGAAATAATTTGCTCCACCACGTCGGCAGGCATTTTTGAAAATACACAACACTACGTGAATCCAGACGCGCAGGCGCCGCTCCACTGGCGCGCGCCGCTCGTACGTCGCTCCTCGCGCCCGCGCCGCGCCGCTGATTTCGATACCGGGTCCATTTAAATCTATGCATTTGAACGCGCCGCACCCGCGCCGCCGCGGCCCGCCGCTTGCCGCTGACTTCGAGTCCGCGGCCTTAGACGCGCAGTTTGCGTCGGGCCATACACCTGTCAGTGCAATTCCGCAATAACTCGTGTTAGTTTTGCTGTCAACGCTTCTGTAGTGTTGAAGTACTGCACGCCTTTATAAACTTTATTTCTATTGTATTATGGAACAAAATTGATCGATGCAAATCTCAAGTATCGTAAGAAAAGACAGCCAGTTGTATTAATAAAAGTAAACATTGTACGTAATTCAAGAGCATTTTCTTTGGATTATGTTAAGCTGGTGGGAGGAAACTTGATCATTTATCCGATTCGATAACGACCACCGTAAATATTATTAAATAGGAAAAACCTGCCATAGTAGCTCGTTCTGATAAATGGCGTTCCGGGGTCAACCAATCTACACTCAGTAACTTTACAAGGTGGTAGGTCCCTCGTATGCGAGGGGCCGTCTGGATTGGTACCACCGCTTTGACTAATTCTGCCGCCAAGCAACAGTGTGTAAAAAAAACAATATTCAAATCTATCCATTCGCCTATACACTACGATGCAACAACAGACACAAATATAAACGCGTATCATACACTAATATAACTTAATTTTTTTTATAAAGTGAAACCTTCTTTAGCGGCGTTAAGCACTTTTCTTGGGATGGGTATAAAATGTTAAACTCGCGTCAGGACACGTGACCTGATCGAAAATTCGTAAGACGGAGGGAGAGTAGACCGCCGCGGCCGGCGCGGCGTTTTTATGTAATATAAATTGTCATTTTTGTGTACAATATGGTAATAAATGAATATTGTATTTAAGCACATAAATTATAGTACTTTTATACTGATAAATAAAGTAATTCGTGCGAAATTATTCCCCAACCATCCCAAAATATTCAAAAATGCACAACGTTAATGTTCAAGTTTTCACTTCTGCCGGCGCTCCCGGAGTGTAATTTATTATTAAAATTGTACATCACATTTAAATTACATGTTTCGTGTTGGCAATAAAGGTTTCTTTCTTTCTTTTAAATTATAACAAAACATTGCTCAGCTGTTTTGGTTAATGAATTCAATGTATTTGTAACTGTTTATTAAATCCCACAGCATCTTGTCGAGACAATGGGAGCGTGTCTTGCGCATGCGTGCGTGCCGCCACACGACAAATCTACCGCCATTTCTTTACCCATTTTTTGTATAGCATAGGCCGGCAAACGAGCAAGTGGGTCACCTGATGGTAAGTGATCTCCACCGCCCATGTACGCCCACCATCAGAAGAATCATGGGCGCGTTGCCGACCTTAAAGGAAGATAATTAGGGATTGGGAAGGGGACGGGATTTGGGCTTCCGGATATCTCACTCACCGTACGAAACGCAGCAGCAAGCCGCTACTTTACGTCGGCTTTCAGTGAGACAGTGGTAACGACCCGGTCGAGCCAGTCCATTGATGCGTGAGCCAGCGTTGCTCTACCGCTCTAGAAAAATGTGTAATGTGTTTTTTGAATGGTAGAGCCACGCTGTAGACAGTTTTGTCTACAGCACGAATGGGCTTACTCGACCGAGATATTACCACTGTATTCTGGTAAACTAACTAAGTAGGATTTGAAAAATTCTTTTGCGGTTAGAAAACTATATCACTTAGTAACATAGACTAGTTTTTATCCTAGAAAAAGCATGACTAGGGATAATGTAGTTTTCTAACGGCATTTTTTTTTAATCGGTTAAGTAGTTTTTAAGTTTATTCGTTACATACAAAAATATACATTTTTCATCTTTATTATATTAGTGTAGATTGATATAGAGCCAATAAATCTATATTGTTACCCAACACAAGGACACATGGATTTCCGGAAAAACCATGATATCTATATTTATAGCTACCCACGCTTAACTATGTTGTTTACGGTTTAAAACAAACTTCCTTCCGGGTTAGTAATATTAATAAAATACATGATAAATCGCTAAAGTATTTTTTTATAACTTAATATATTAAATACCCAGTAATTACTGGGTGTTTTTTTTTTTATTTAAGCACTGCAAAATGGCTGCACAACACCTGGTGCCAAGTGAAGTCCAACAAAGCAGCGACCATCGTCAAACAATATCTTTATCGTTAGTCACCAGAATCATGCCGGCCTTTTTACATGCTTTTTCTCACTTTTAAGAAGAAGAAGAAAGTCGAGGGGCCTGCGACAGGACAGGCGGATGACCGATGCAGACACAGGGATACAAGGATATACCCGCCCCAACCAACCATCAATTTCTGTCGCAAGCTCCTCGGGAGAACCGGATATACACTGGCTGATCCTGGAACGCGATCCACATAAGGTGTGTCACTATGGCAGGTTTTAACACCATGTGTACGGTGGTCACTATCCGGGTGGATATGAATATCCTACCACCAGCGGTTTGGAAAGATGGAGATTTGGGCCTCCAAATATGTCACTCAATGTATATTACTTTTTAATATTCTAATAGAAGTGATCATAACATATACAGCGCGATACAAAAAGGTCTGGCCATATTTAAGGGTCGTTACATACACCTGACTGTGTTTATTTACCGGATCTTATCAAATTCTAAACGTTTATTATTATCGATCACATCCTTATATGTAAAGTGAAGTGCGTGAGCGAGGATAATAATGCTGAAATGAGACAAAAGCTTAGATTTTGTGTCCAAAGTTGCAAATAGAATAATAAATAAATACACCCAACAGTCACTCACATAGTCCTAACCCAACAGTAAGATACGAGTCTTGTGTCGTGGGTATTAGGAACTACGAGAGACTTTCGGTCTCACAACACCCAGACCCCGTCACACAAACATATCAATATTATGTTACTTATTCGTTAAATGATTTATTAATGTCCTAGCAATGCCATCGGATTATGTGCTACTAGCTTTTGCCTGCGGCTCCGCCCGCGTGTTCTGCTTTTCCCGGGTTAAAAAGTAGCCTATGTCTTATTCTGATGTTTAAGTTATATTATTGTAAAGTTTCATTAAAATCCATCTAGTAGTTTTTACGTGAAAGAGTAACAAACATACATCCACCCATCCATCCATACTTTCAAACTTTCGCGTTTATAATACTGGCTTTTGCTCGCGGCTCCGCCCGCGTGATCTGCTTTTCCCGGGATAAAAGTAGTCTATGTCCTATTCTGATGTATAAGCTATATTATTGTAAAGTTTCATTAAAATCCATCTAGTAGTTTTTACGTGAAAGAGTAACAAACATACATCCATCCATCCATCTATACTTACAAAATTTCGCGTTTATAATACTAGCTTTTGCTCGCGGCTCCACCCGCGTGATTTGCTTTTCCCGGGATAAAAAGTAGCATATGTCTTATCCTGGTGTATAAGCTATATTATTGTAAAGTTTCATTAAAATTCATCCAGTAGTTTTTACGTGAAAGAGTAATAAACATACATCCATCCATCCATACTTACAAACTTTCGCGTTTATAATACTAGCTTTTGCTCGCGGCTCCACCCGCGTGATTTGCTTTTCCCGGGATAAAAAGTAGCATATGTCTTATCCTGGTGTATAAGCTATATTATTGTAAAGTTTCATTAAAATTCATTCAGTAGTTTTTACGTGAAAGAGTAATAAACATACATCCATCCATCCATACTTACAAACTTTCGCGTTTATTCGCGTTGAAATACTTATATCGTACACTATAAGTTGGTTGAATTTGGTCATACATTTATTCAACATGTAGTATAGTGTAATTGCCAACCGCATTTATTAACGTTGGCAAGCGGTAATGGCGTTGAATATTTATGAAGCTGTACCGATTGAGTTGTCTACGAGCTACTGTTACTAGAACATTCTATTTATATCAACATGTGAAGGCCTTTCGTTAGGATTAGAAAATTAATTAATATTTCAGCAACTACCAATAATTAAATTAATGATTTCTTATGTACTTTATGTATTGTATGTATATATGTGTATTGTATATTACTCATTGAAATAAAACTAATTTAAACGGATTTTATCGCGGTTGGACACAGTCCACCCTGTGACCACGAAGGCTGAAAAGCTTTCGAAACGTCGGGATCAAAATTAATAAAAAACCGCGATAAAATCAGTTTAAATTGGTTTTATTTCAATGAATAATTAAATTATCAATATTAAAGTCCAATTTAAAGTAATGATGAACATAGAGTAAGTAATGCTAAGATGGTTTGGGCTTTTTTATTTGATTGAATGACAAGACGAGCAAGGCGCTCGCCTGATGATAAGCGCCACGCCTGCCCATAAACAGAAGAAACACCACACAGAACTTTGAAATACAAAGCATTGCATGGCACAGAACTGCGCTCGTCACATAAGATGTTAAGTCTCATAATGCTCAATAATTTCACTGGCTTCCATATCCTTCAAACCGAAACACAACAATGCTTACACACTGTTGCTTGGCGGCAGAAAAGACAAGACGCTTTTGAATTCTTCCGCAACTCCAAAACCCTTGCAAATTATAGTTGTAGCCAGATGGGGCAGAAAGGTTCTGGAATGGAGGCCACGTACTGGCAAGCGCAGCGTTGGACGTCCGCCTACAAGGTGGACAGACGACCTGATAAAGGTCGCAGGAAGTCGCTGGATGCAGGCCGCTTCCAACAGGTCGGTCTGGAAGTCTTTAGGGGAAGCCTATGTTCAGCAGTGGACGTCCTGTGGCTGATGATGATGATACCGTTGACACGCCTTTTAATTTCGAGGTTAGGTATTCAAAACATTTGAACATTTCTCTGCGATCAATACTACAGTTCGTAGAAATAATGTCATTAGAAAACCAACCGCGGATGGCTGTTACGTCACTTTTGTTATAAATTACTTATTTTTGACACAAGCTCATAAGCGTTTGCGGTATAAACTTTTTTTTTTATCCTGGCTCGGCAAAGTGACTACGTTACACCTGATGGTAAGTGTAGCGCAATCCAAGAATAGTGTCGACCAACGATAAACAATTTGTCCATCGTAGGTCGGCAAGATCATGCCGGCTTGCCAAAAGGCCAAGGGGGAGGGGAAGGAAAAAGGGATAGGAAAAGGGTTAGGTTAGGGGAGAACCGGATATACATTGGCTGACCCTGGAACGCGACCCACACAAGGTGGGCCACTATGGCAGGTTTTAGCATCAGTGTAAGGTGGTCGCTATCCGGTCGGATACAAGTATCCTTCCACCAGCAGACAAAGGCAAACTATTTCAAAAGCCAAATCACACTAATATTATAAATGTGAAAGTTTGTTTGGATGTTTGTCCGTCAATCACGCTGAAACTACTAAACTGATTTTGATGAAATTTGGTATACAGACAGGGTATGAGCTGACTTGGGTGATAGGATACTTTTTATCCCGATTAAATGCTCCCTTGGGATAAAACAGGAATCTTGATATTCATCAATCACACCGAAAATTCTGAACGGATTTTGTTGATAATTGGTATAGAGACAGGGTATTACCTGACTTATATTATATGCAAAATAGACAGTCACTAAATCATTTGTCCTAATTCCACGCGGGCAAAGCCGCGGGCGGAAGCTAGTATTTCTATAAAGTGTGTTAAAAAACATGTTGCACCGACCCTACTGCGATTAAGGCGGGTGCATGAAGGAAAAGATACTGGGGCTATACACCTATGATGATGATAAGCAGCGCGTGTCGTTACCTTATCTAAGTGCCACAAATGGACTGAATGTGTCACTAATGTAAACCGTCATTAAGGCGATGCTGTGGTGGTCCTTCTTCGAGGTCGGCGATGAATGCTCTGATAAATATTATTGGTGTTAGCCATTGGCCAACTGTAATCATAAGTGACATTTTCCATATTGACTAATGCATTACAACTGCTCACGTCCCGCCAACGTCGCGTTGCTGTCCCGCCCCGTCCGCTGTTTGACGAAACCCTAAATTATAGGATTCCTTGTACTGGTGAACTGGTGGTGATCACAATTCCGTAAGCACCAGTTGAACTCGTGAGTTAGGTATATTTACAGCAGAAAGGCAAAGCAGAAAGGATTAATGAGGCCTATTTGCAACAAAAGACTAACACATATGTATAGTAGAGGAGTTTTTACATCAAAAACCCATAACCCTAACCTAACAGGTAACCAAAATCAATTATATAAAACGTCTGTCGTTTTTAAATAGCGGAACAGATTTTCTTCAAACACTGGTAAGAACCATCTCAATTAAACCAGATTGTTTAGGCGTTACGATGGTACAGACCTAAACTAGCAAACAGAAAAAGGGATAAAAACACCTCACTTTTTTCGGGGGTTGAAAATAATTCTGTAACACACGCTTATTGGCCGTGTCTTGTACCACTGGTCACCTGCAATGAACACTCCATCAATGAATCACTATTGGATAGTACGCGTCGCTGTACGCGCCATTTTATGATCCAAGTCCGGTTTTCACTCCACGACCGATTAAGGTATGGACAATGATTTATGTACTGGTAAGAACTAGTCGCTGATTTTTTTTATAGCATAGGCCGGCAAACGAGCAAGTGGGTCACCTGATGGTAAGTGATCACCACCCATGTACGCCCACCACCAGAACAGTCATGGGCGCGTTGCCGACCTTAAAGGAAAGGGATAATTAGGGATTGGGATGGGAAGGGGATTTGGGCTTCCGGATATCTCACTCACCGTACGAAAGGCAGCAGCAAGCCACTACTTTACGTCGGTTTTCTGTGAGACAGTGGTAACAACGCGGTCGAGCCAGCTCATTCATGCTGTAGACAAAACTGTCTACAGCGTGGCTCTACCACTCAGACTATTTCATTTATAGTTTTTCTTTTAATTTATTAACGACATCACTGGCTGTAGCGATGCATTTTTTATTGGTTTATTAAAAAAACAAATACAAATATGCAATGTAATAAATATTATGTGAGACTGACACCAGTATAAGGTAGACTACCTTACATTATTCTGAACTGATGGTAAGCGCCACGCCTGCCCATAAACAGGTACAGAACCACACAGAACTTAATTACAAGGCACTGCATGGTACAGACTGCGTTCGTCACTATCAGACATAAATTGTTGTCACATAATGGCAGTAATTTAACTAGTTTTAATGTCTTTCAAACCGAAAATACACAGGGCTTACACTTTTATTTGGAGGCAGAAATAAACAAAGCGGTACTTTCCCACACAGCCGCTCGCAAACAACACAGCAAAATCAAAATTATTAATCATGTAAGCCTAAGAAAGCGCTTATGACAGGTCAAGTACAGAATGTCATTAATAAGACTAACTTAAGATTAGGGGAACTTTGGAATAACCACCGCGCTATACGCTGGCAGGAAAAGGCACACCAACAAGCATGGAAAGAACATTTTTGGGTGACGTTTCTCTAGGCCAGGGTCTGGATGAAAATCAGCGCCAAGCAATTTTATTGTTTGGCATTATGCTGATCTAGACCCTCTTGGCACTGTTGTGGTGGGACATATACCGTACACACTTGTTTTTGTTTGTTTTATTTAGCTATAGTTTTGATACTTATATTGTTAAATTTCTTACCACCCAATGGTTGCCAATAAATGTTTTCTTTCTTTCTTACACAGCACTTCAATTTGTCGGTACATCGGGTCATGTCGGATCGTGTAGTGTAAACTGGGTTTGTCGTACGCAGCCGGCGGCGGTCGGACGGTCAGTTTCACCACCCGACTCTCTGTGAACGGTTGTGTTGTACCTTGTTGTTTGTGAACGTGCGTGTGTGTTGCATTTGTGTTGTGGATACTTGTTGTTGAGGTTAGTTGTGTTGTTTTGGACACGTACAATTTACCCGTAATTTCATATAATAATTTGACAGCTAATTATGTTAAGGTAAATTTAATTTATTGTTTTTAATTCGACGTTTCGCGTGTATTTTTTTTAAAGATTACATTGTATAACTAATTTTTGCACTAGGTTCTACTTGAATGAATTTTTCCGGGATAAAAAAAACATACGTTCTAACTCAAGACACGTTGTACCTGTGTACCATCCTACTAATATTATAAACGCGAAAGTTTGTAAGTATGGATGTAAGGATGTTTGTTACTCTTTCACATAAAAACTACTGAATGGATTTTAATGAAACTTTACAATAATATAGCTTATACATCAGAATAAGGCATAGGCTACTATGTTTCTCAAAAACCAACCCCTGAAGGGTTTAAAAAGGGGATGAAAGTTAGTATGAAAGCTTTTTGATGGCGAAACGAAGTTCGCGGGCACAGCTAGTATTTCATAATGATTTCTTATGTTTACGCGAATATTACTCATTGAAATAAAAGTAATTTAAACGGATTTTATCGCCGTTTTTTATGAATTTTGATCCCTACGTTTCACCTCGTCGACAGTCCACCCCGTGGCCACGAATGACGAAAAGCCTTCGAAACATAAAAATCCGCGATAAAATCCGTTTAATTCAGTTTTATTTTAGTACCATATTCCATATAAATTCGTTAAACCGTTAAGACATTAGTTCCCAAGGTGGTCCAAAAGACCCCCAGGTGGGTCCACGGGAGACTAGACGGGGGTCTACGTTGGCGTGATAAAAAAATGGGGATTCGTAAGCGGGGGACCACGAAATTTTATCTGCTTTCGATAGTGAAGAACTAAAATGTTGGCTTGACTTCACCTATCAATGTAGGCAGATAATATTTTAAGAAGCTTAGCGACTGTTACTTGTAAAAACTTCAAAACTTTCGCATTGTTTGTCGAGTTTTGAGAATATGGTAAAAATTTATCTGCAAGGGGTCCACCGGAACTAGCTAAATTTTGAAAGTGGTCTATGAGAAAAAAAGTCTGGGAACCTCTGCGTTAAGGCAATGATTTAACAAACAAGGTGGTAAAGGTAGGTGGTAGGTCCCTCGTATGCGAGAGGCCGTCTGGGTTGGTACTACCATTTGTCTATTTCTGCCGCCAAGCAACAGTGTGTAACCACTGTCGTGATTCGGTTTGAAGCACATTGAAGGCAGTAAAATTACTGGGCATTGTGAGACTTAACATCTTATGTCTCGGTGTGACGATGTGTGACAGTGCCATGCAGTGCCACTTTGTCTATTTCTGTCACTAAACAATAATATACAACCACTGTTGTGTTACGGTTTGAAGCACATTGAAGCCAGTGAAATTACTGAGCATTTTAAGACCTAACATCTTATGTCTCGGTGTGACGAGCGCAGTTCAGTGCCATGCAGTGCGCTGTTATTCAAAGTTCTGTGTGTTGTTATTTCTGTAAAGGGGAATATTTTATTCCACTTTGTTTACCCAGGTGATATCACACAGCTGTACAAGATGGAATAATCCATCTGAACCGGTTTCCGAGACATTAACTGCATTACACCAATAAGGTAGTTAATAAAATAAAAACCAATAAATAAAACATAGAATTTCCATAATTTTATAAATTGGACTTTATTACGCAAACAGGAACCAACAAGCAAGTTTAAATGGAGATATGATTTTGTTTTACTAAATTGTTACTAGCCCTGTATTATATACGTCCCACTGCTGGGCACGGGCCTTCCCTACTGAATGAGAGGGATTAGACCTTAGTCCACCACGCTGGCCTAATGCGGGTTGGCAGACTTCACATACCTTCGAAAAATGTTATCGAGTTCTCAGGTATGCAGGTTTCCTCACGATGTTTCCTTCACCGTTAGCTTTGCGTGCTTTATGATGTTTACTAAATTCAATAATTTAAATTGGTTTTAATACCGTATTTTTTGTAAAATCGTACGTAGAATATTTCAGGCCCGATTTTCCAAAAAACTATGAGAAAAACTTCCCTCCTAGGAGTGTGAAGAAGCATTTTATACCGGCCAACATAATACTGGTGACCATTTTTATTTTTTTATTTTTATTTGATTGAATGACGAGACGAGCAAGTCGCTCTCCTGATGGTAAGCGCCACGCCTGCCTATAAACAGAAGCAACACCACACAGAACTTTGAATTACAAAGCACTGCAAGGCACCGAACTGCGCTCGTCACACCGAAATGTTAAGTCTCATAATACCCAGTAATTTCACTGGCTTCAATGTCCTTCAAACCGAAACACAACGGTGCTTACACACTGTTGATTGGCGGCAGAAATAGACAAATCGATGGTACCAACCCAGACGGCCTCTCGCATACGAGGGACCTAACACCTTGTAAACTCATTGTTTGTCGGTGGTCGCTGTTTTTTTCGGACTGCCCATACCATCAGGTGGAGTGCAGTCTCAGTCAACGTGCTCGGATAAAAAAATTAACGTGTTTCTGTCATCGATACATTTGTCAAATCGGTACAAATGTGTCGATTGCTACAAACGAGTAACGATCGATAAAACCGATTCAAGGTTGATGCGATGCTTAAATTATATCAATCGATTGTATTCGACATCAACATCTATTAACATTGATTACAATGATTGATCGCATGTGTCCGTTGACAATAAAACTAAGTTTTGTTTTTTTTTATCATAGCACGGCAAAGTGACTGCACTAGACCTGATGGTAAGCGTAGTGCAGTCCAAAAAACCAGCGACCACCGACAAACAATGAGTTTATCGGTGTTCACCAGAGTCATGCCGGCCTTTATAAATGCTTCTTCCTTCTACGGAGAGGGAAGACGCAAATCGAGGGCTCTTGACAGGGGCTTGTGACAGAACTTGTCTGTTGTTTGGGGCGGGTGTAGGGGTACATCCTTGTATCCCTGTGCCTACATCAGTCATCCGCCAGTTCTGTCGCATGCCCCCTCGATTTGCCTCTTCCTTCTTGAGTGTGAAGAAGAATTTATACAGTCCAGCATGATTCTACTGACCACCGATAAACTCACTGATCACTGTTTTTTTTGGACTGCACTGCGCTTACCGTCAGGTGAAATCACTCACTTTGCCGTGCCCGGATAAATATAAAAAAAAAAATTTGAAAACATAAAGTCAACTTCCCTATATTCTAGCAGTGCGGTCGGCTGATTATGTATCTATGTAATAAAACGTGAAGTGAAAACTTTTTTATGCATATTGCGAGCACGGAGGATTGTGAGATTTGGCATAGATAATGTTTATATGGAGGAGGAATACAGAAAGGTATATAATGAGTTTTGGCGGGAATTCCGACAGTGCGGTTCATCGCTTATTTTAATTTGTTTCAAAAACTAGTTTAAAGTTGTGTTTGTTGTATAAAAGTGATGTGGATTTGTTCAATAAACATTGACGGTGATGAACAGTGTATGGACATATTGAAATAAGTGAATTAAGCATCGTACTGGAAGGAATTCACACCAAAACTCCAACAAGACCTTGAAAACGTCCACACCGATATTTCATCGTTCTTGTGAAGACTTGAGAATAAATTATACTTGTCATTGGCGAAATCGATAATAATGCGAAGCCGTAAATTAAAAAGAAGAAGGCATATAATTAAAATACGTGTTACAAAAACATTAAATTAAATAATACATTCATTGTTTACGCTCATACTGCCAATGTCGAAACATAACCCCACTAGCAGCAACTTTATAACAAAATTAAAAAGATATATTTATGAGTTGGAATTTCGACCAGTAGTATTAATTACTTCACTAGTTTAAAGTTTTTGCTGTATAAAAGTAATGTGGCTTTGTGCAATAAATATTAAAGATTATGAATCAGCTTAAAGGAAACTTTAAAATAATAGATGTTTGCCATTTATGGCATTCTTGTATGGAGGTTATTTACTTCTACTTTTTGTTGTTATGGGAGGTATATTTCAACCTACTTACGCAAACAGGAAGCAACCCACAGCAAATTCAAATGGAGATACTGATTTAGTTTTGCTAAATTCACTAATTTAAAATGATTTTAATACTGTATTTTATAGCAAAGTCATGCCCATGAAATTTTTTTGTCGGCCGATGCGTTATAATGTGTGCACTTGTATAGATCTTCCATAATTATTGAGAAACCGACTAAACTATCGGCCGTGTCTGCGGGGACTAACTGCGCTTTAAGAAACTTAATGATATAAAATAAAACGCAATTAAAATAAAATAATGAATATATTTTGACCAGTTCCGTAATGCATGGATAATGGTGCATGATGTCATATCTTATATTTATGTCGAAAAAGTTACGCTCGATAAAAAATTGTAGTTAACTATATAGGTAATTCTCAAACATTGCTTGCTTGATGGCAAGCTCCACGCCAATCCATTATCAAAAATTCAACATCACCATTAGTCGTAATTTTTTTCTATATATTCCGTGACGCAGTGTGCGTGTAGCCGGCTGTGAAGTAAGGGGCTGCGGACTCGATTCTCGCACCGAGACAAATGATTTTGTCATCGACAGTTTTAGTTCTGTGTGTTGAAGGACCATAAGTCCTGATGCCTACGATACAGAATAACCTAGTGTAGGGTCAGGACTACGTGTGTGACTGTTTTTATGGCAGTGTATTTTTTTTTATTTATGGCTTCGCATTTGCATGTCGCCAATGACCTTCCCACCCTTCTCTTCCCTTCTTCTTCCCTCTCCGAAGAGGCAAGAAGCATTTATACGCGCCGGCATGATACTGGTGACCACCGATAAACTCATTGTTTGTCGTTGGTCGTTAGTTTTTTTGGACTGCACTCAGCTTAGCATCAGATATAGTGCAGTCACTTTGCCGTGCTAGGATAAAAAAAAAATGGAAATATGCCTACCACGCGGGCGGAGTCGCCAGCAAATCCTAGTAATGTAGATATATTTTAATAACTAAAACATATCATTGCAGTTCATAATTACAATTTTCCTGTAGAAGTCGATCAAGGTAAAGTATAAATGATGTTTAACAATCAAATTGTTATTAAACTGCCAATAAATCCAGTTCTGGTGAGGTTAAATGGATATATGACACGGAACGTTGTAGTTAAAGCAATATAGATATGTAATAATAATAGATTAATAATAGATAATATTAATATTAATAATAATCATAATAGATTGGGGATAACAGACGAACATGTATAAATACCTGACAAATATGATTTCTATAAAAATGTCTTGACTTTTAACACTTTTTTTACTACAAGACATTTGTTTTATTGCCTGGCTAATGCTATCTGAAAGATAGAAAGAAAGAAACATTTATTGGCAATCATTGGGTGGTAGCAGCAGCGATAGCTCAGCGGGGAGTGGTATGGACTGTCGAGACGAAAGTCGCAGGTTCGAAACCAGCCCAAAGAGCATAAACCACTGACTTTTATAAGTTACGTGTAACAATATTAATTGTTAATTATCGCTTGCTTTAACAGCGAAGGAAACATCGTGAGGAAACATGCATACCTGAGAAATCGATATGATTTTTCGAAGGTATGTGAAGTCTGCCAACCCGCATTGGGCCAGCGTGGTGGACTAAGGCCTAATCCCTCTCATTCAGTAAAGGAGGCCCGTACCCAGCAGTGGGACGGACGCATATAATACAGGGCTAGTAAAAAAAAAACAAATATTGGGTGGTAAACGTTTAACAATATAAATATCAAAACAATAGGCAAATAAAACAAAAACAAGTGTGTACGGTATAAGTCCCATCGCAACAGTGCCAAGAGGATCTAGATCAGCATGATGCCAAACAATAAATTGCTTGACGCTATCTAGATCCCATTCACTACCAGATCGAGGGGCCTGCAACAAGACAGGCGGATGACCGATGCAGGCAAAGTAATACAAGGTTGTACCCTTATACCCGCACCAATCAACCATCAAGTCATATCGCAAGCCTCTCGGGAGAACCGGATATACACTGGCTGATCCTGGAACGCCATTTTTTGCGCTACATTTGTTTAGCTGACTGGATGACCATCGTGTATATGTAGAAACTCAAACATAGTGAATCCTTTCAGTGATGGGCATTCCAGCTTTAAGCAGTGTACAGTGGCTGATGGGAAGGTACCTGGTATTTTTGTACAGGACTGCATAGTGACCACTGTACACATGGTGAAAAGCCCGCTATAATGGCTCGTTCTAGCGAGTCGCGTTCCGGCATCAGCCAGTGTCATCATCATCATCATCAGCCACAGGACGTCCACTGCTGAACATAGGCCTCCCCCAAAGATTTCCAGACCGACCTGTTGGAAGCGGCCTGAATCCAGGGACTTCCTTTATCAGGTCGTCTGTCCACCTTGTAGGCGGACGTCCAACGCTGCGCTTGCCAGTGCGTGGCCTCCATTCCAGAACCTTTTAGCCCCACCGGTTATCAGCCAGTGTATATCCAGTAAATTCAGGCCGGCATAATTCTACCATTGAGGGATGCAATGTCTCTTAATTTCTTGCCCTTACAATTTATGGCCCACGTATGCCACTAGCCCACTAGGATAATCATAACAAAAAAACAATAATTTTCCCACGCCGCGTGTGTCATGCAAAAGCGCGGAATTCACTTCCCGTGGTCGCAGAGTCGATGACCGACCGTGGTATTTTGACAATTCTTTATTCTACTTTAAGGAACTTTTTCATTGATCGATGCGAGTAAGTTATAAAATATGTAGTTGCAAAAATATATTGCATACGATATATGAATTGTATGCACAGACCCTGTTTAAAAATAGTCTACGTAAGGCCTTTAATCTGTATGGAAACAGTGTGCCAATCTATCCAATGTTTTTTTTTATATAATAAAGCTGACAAACGAACAAGTTATAATATCAGAAGAATCATAGGCGCGTTGGTGACCTTAAAGGAAAGGGATTATTAAGGCATTGGGATGAGGGTGGTTTGGGCCTCTGGGTATCTCACTCACCGTACAAAACGCAGCAGCAAGCCGCTACTTTACGTAGGTTTTCTGTGAGACTGTGGTAACGACCCGGTCGCTGCGGCCCATTCAGGCAGGGGATACCGTGGTGGAATTCTCCAAACGCCCCCATTCCACAGGGCGGGAGACGCCGGTCAGTCGTCCACCCGGCGCCTCCTACGTCTCCTTTGGCGGCGAGCGGGATCGTTCCGCTCACGATCCCGCTCTGCGCTCTCGTTCCGCTCACGATGCCGCTCTGCGCTCTCGTTCCGCTCACGATCCCGCTCTGCGCTCTCCTGAGAGATGATGCACTCGCAGAAGGAGGCCAACGCACGCCATGACCTCCGGCTGCCGACCATGAACCCTGATCCAAGTCCTGATCTGCTTTTGTGTCCGGTCCGCCAGTAAATAGCGATTGAAAGTAAACATCCAAACTTTCACATTTGTAAATAAGTCGGTTAGTATAGGTTAGTTTTATGTTTTTGGTGATTTATTTAGGTATGTTGAAAAAATGTTGATATAAATATGTATCGATTTTTTTCTGTGATGCATCGTTATTTTTTGGGCAATAAATTATTTATAAACTTGATCTGTGTAAGCTAAGTGTTATTTAATGTTTTTTATTTTATATTTATTAATGGAGTATTTTAAAAATAACAATATTTTAAGTGCAAAATATTTTATTTTGCGTCTACAGGTGTTATAAAACAGCTTTATTTTTAATCGTATAATGTAGATTTTTATGCAAATGTAACCTTTAGCAAACACTCATTAATATCGTAGTGGCAAATAGAAAAAAATATTTAAGGTTATATTTACAGAAATAGTTTTTTTTTGTTATTTATTTTATGTAATATACAAAACACTAATGCTGGATTGTACCAATTTACTTTAGCAATGACAAACATGTTAAAGAACCGGTTAAGCAAAAATTTTGTTGCACCATTTGACAAGTGTTAGATGACGTCATAACTTTAGCTGTTAACTGTAACCGCCAAAGATTCGCTAGTTAAAAAAGAACTTTGGTCTCTCAACACCCAGACTCGAAACAAATATTTGTGGATCAGACAAATATTTGCTCGGTGCGGAAATCGAACCCACGTCCTCACGTTTCACAGTCGGCTACTCACCCACTGCGCCACGGAGGTTGTCATTGTTGATGAGTAATGGATATAGTCAACAAAAACATTTATTGACCATGAGACAAGGAGGAAATCCCGCCTTTCAAAGGTATTGCATATTATTAGAAATACACGTGAATCATAAATCGTATATTTATTCATACAATCATAACATGGTCAAGAATAATGGTTACTATATGTTACCTGTTACCTTCGAATCCTAGTTTTTTTTTTATTTGATTCAATAACGAGACGAGCAAGGCGCTCGCCTGATTGTAAGCGCCTGCTCATAAACAGAAGCAACACCACACAGAACTTTGAATTCTGTGCACTGCATGGCACTGAATTGCACCCGTCACCCCGAGACATAAGATGTTAAGTCTCATAATGCCCAGTAATTTCACTAGCTTCATTGCCCTTCAAACCGAAACACAACAGTACACACTGTTGCTTAGCGGCAGAAATAGACAAAAGGGTGATACCAACCAGACGGCTTCTCGCATACGAGGGACCTACCACCTTGTACACGTCTCGGGGTGTCGGACGCAGTCCAATGCCATGCAGTGCTTTGTAATGAAAAGTTTTGTATAATATTGATTTTGTTTATGAGCAAGCGTAGCGCTTACCATACCATACCTTACCAGCGACGTGCTTATTTCATTATACAAGCTAATAAAAGAAAAAAAAAAACAAATATTTGCGGATCACAATTTGCTGGTGGGAGGATACTTGTATCCGACCGGATAGCGACCACCGTACACTGGTGCTAAAACCTGCCATAGTGGCCCACCTTGTGTGGGTTGCGTTCCAGGGTCAGCCAGTGTATATCCGGTTCTCCCCCGGGGGCTTGCCCCCTGATCCTAACCCTTTTCCCATCCCTTTTTCCTTCCCCTCCCCCTTGGCCCTTTGGCAGGCCGGCATGATGTTACCGACCTACGATGGACACATTGTTTATCGTTGGTCGACACTATTCTTGGATTGCGGTACACTTACCATCAGGTGTAGCGTAGTCACCTTGCCGAGCCAGGATAAAAAAAAACACAAATATGCGTCTGGGTGCGAGGATCGAACCCGCGACCTTACATTTCACAGTTGCTTGGCCACTGCGCTACGAAGACTGATAATTTTTTTTTATATCATAAGCCGGCAAACAAGCAAATTGGGTCACCTGATGGTAAATTATCTCTACCACCCATGTACACCCACAATAGCAAAAGAATCATGGGCGCATTGCCAAACTTAAAGGAAAGGGATAATTAAGGATTTGGGAAGGGGAGGGGGATTTGGGCCACCGGATATCTCACACACCATGTGAAATGCAGCAGTAAACCGCTACTTTACGTCGGTGTTCTGTGAGATAGTGGTAGCGACCCGGTCGAGCCGGCCCATTTATGCTGTAGACAAAACTGTCTACAGCGTGGCTCTACGACTCGCATACGTGATTGAAAGCATGACAATCTTAAATAATATACATACTTTAGTAACATAGTAATATGTCATTGAATACGCATTCTGCGATTCCCAGAAAGTCAAGAGTCATCAATATTAGGTATTAAAAAAAATTACGCCTATACCTCTAAAGAGTTGCGTTGTGTCATTTAAATGGAAATAGTTTCGGGTACGAAGTTGCCCAATTTTATTATTATATGGTAGGTTTATCGAGTGGTAGAAACACGATGTAGACAGTTTTGTCTACATCATTAATGGGTCGGCTCGACCGGGTCGTTACCACTGTCTCACAGAAAACCGACGTAAAGTGGCGGCTGGCTGCTGCGTTTCGTACGGTGAGTGAGATATCCGGAGGCTCAAACCCCCTCACCTTCCCAATCCCTTTCCTTTAAGGTCGGCAACGCACCCATGATTCTTCTAGTATTGTGGGCGTACATGGGTTTTGGAGATCACTTACCATGAACTGACCCACTGGCTCGTTTGCCAGCCTATGCTGTAAAAAAAGGGTCAGCGAGTCTGGGTGGGAACTTTGTCTAATTCTGCCGCCATACAGCAAGCTGTTGTGTACGTACGTATTTCACGATTTTCTGCGCGACAGAGTTATCATCCTGGAGACAGCCTATTCATGCTGTAGACAAAACTGTATACAGCGTTTCTACCATTTAAAACAGAACTCGATCTACAGAGCGACCGTAAATATAACTGAGATCTTATCTTCAAGTTCTGAATCTATCAACAGTTAACCTTTCTATGTAACATGACGGAATACATCAAGAAGAAGGTTATAAGCGGCCATTAATCTCAAATTCAACTAGGGATGTAAATGACCAAAATGACTAAAAGTGACCATGCGTCGTTTTCATGTTTTTTTTATTGAATTGCTATTTTACGCCGGTTTTCTGTGAGACAGTGGTTAATAGTGGTCGTGGTCGAGCTGGCCATTGATGCTCTAGACCAGTGTTTCCCAACGTGGGGCCCACACCCCACAGGGGGGCAATATGATAGTTAAGGGGGGTAATTTCAAAATGGACTCGACACAACTTTAACCCTTTCCCTTTTGTTTATTTAAATGCAATGCTAGATATCGGTGACAAATTTAACAAAAAAATGTTAAGGTGGGGCATGGCCTAAAAAAGGTTGGGAAACAATGGTCTAGACAAAAATATCTACTGCGTGGCTCTATAAATCGGAATGGTTCCTTTGAGTCGGTTTAATTTTTTAATAGGCTATTTTCAACGATTTTTCTATTTACCTGTTACCTACAAATTGAGTCTCGTTATAAATAACAAGTAATTTTTCTTAAGTAAAAGCAGCGATAGTGGGGAGTGGTACGGACTGTCGAGACAAAAGTCGCAGGTTCAAAACCAGCCCCAAGAGCATACACCTCTGACTTTGTTAAGTTACGTGTATATTAATTGTTAATTATCGCTTGGTTTAACGATGAAGGAAAATTATGAGGAAAACTGCATACCTGAGGACTCGATAAGATTTTTCGAAGGTAAGTGAAGTCTGCCAACCCGCATTAGGCCATCGTGGTGGACTACAGCCCAATCCCTCATTCAATAGAGGAGGCCCGTGCTTAGCAGTGGCACGTATATAATACAGGGCTAGTTTTATTATCTTCTTTAGTCCTCCTCCCCAAAGGGGTTGACGTCATGCAGCAGTAGGTCGTAAAAACAAGCCAAATTTTGTAACATGTTTTAAAAAATATGTTTTGCCGACCCTACTTCGAGTGAGACAAGGACAGGTATAAATAAGAGGAATAAATAATGATTTTTTATATTTACGCGGATATTACTCATTGAAATAAAACTAATTTAAACGGATTATATCGCGTTTTTTATTCATTTTGAATTAATAATTTTAAATAAACGTCGGGATCCAATTTAATAAAAGACCGCGATGTAATCCTTTTAAATTAGTTTTAATTCAATGAGAGAAATATAATAAATTAATCAACAAAATGCCCAACTACATGACTCACTTACAATCGCATATGACCGAATCTGACCAAAAATGACCGATCAGTCAACCATGTCACGTCTCTAAAACCTAACATGACACTATCAGCGATAATGTGTCTATGATGGCTTATCTATTGCTTATCAGTTGACGAGTGGCTTGCAGGCAGATCACACCTACCACTGGTGTTAATAAGTGATTCGATTAAAGTTTAGAAAGTATAAAAAAAATATTATTCATGTGTTTATATGTGAGTATTTTATCGTATCCTTTTTTATAGAATAAACCGACAAATTAGCAAGCGGGTCACCTGATGGTAAGTGATCTCCACCGCCCTTATACACCCGCAATACTATAAGAATCATACGCGCGTTGCCGACCATAAAGGGAAGGGATAATTAAGGGATTGGGAAGAGGAGGGGAATTTGGGCCTCCGGATATCTCACTCCCCATACGAAACGCAGCAGTAAGCCACTATTTTACGTCGCTTTTCTGTGAGATAGTGGTAACAACCCAGTCTAGCCGGCCCATTCACGCTGTAGACAAAACTGTCTACAGGGTGGCTGTACCACTCAATAGACAAGCATGGCAAACAACACTGTTGTTACAGTGCAGAGTACAGTGAGTCTATAGCCATACCGGGCGCAATTCCAGACTCCGAGCCGATACTGAGCATTTCGTGATAGAAAAACCCAATATCAATAATCGACCCGGGGATCGAACCCGAGACCTCAGCCAGCAGTAGTACCGCGTACGCACTACAACTGCTACACCGAGAAATTAATTCAGTGTTATAATTAACTATTATACTATTACCAAATTTACGTCATTAATTAAATAAAGAAAATACCATTAACGAATTCAACATTGACATATCTGCTTACCCCACAGACAGAGGCGCGAAGAACTTTCTTTTCTAAGTTATGATTTAATAAGGTCATCGCTCTTGTCCTTTGCAAGATGGATTCGAATCTAGGGCGCAGCAAATGCCGCCATCTGCATACAATGGTGTTACAGTTTCAATGTCTTGCCCTAGATTATGTACTATGGCAATTATTAATAGAATTCATAGATAATGTGAACATGTTATGCAATATTTCACCATGAGCGAGCGAGAAGGAAATGTTAATAAATAATAGTAAAAAAAAACGAAAAAATAGAAAACAAATTTTAAGAAAAAAAAATGTTTTATTGTAAAAAAAAGCGTGGGGTTCTCTTTAAGATATTATCAAAATGATAATCCTTCGACTCATATCTGTCAATAAAATATTTATAACTATTGACACCATGCACCCATGCTATTGTCATCGGTCCTTGATAAGTATGCCAAATTTCGATTTAATCCGACGTTTTGAAGGAGGTCAAAATCATCACTGCATGGCACTGAACTGCGCTCGTCACCCAGAGACATAAGATATTAAGTCTCATAATGTCCAGTAATATTACTGGCTTCAATGACCTTCAAACTGAAACACAACAGTGCTTACACACTGTTGCTTGGCGGCATAAACAGACAAAGCGCTGGTACCAACCCAGACGGCCCCTCGCATACTAGAGAACCACCTTATAAACTCATGAGAAAACTATGTGTCATGAGCCATGTGTGTTTCTTTGGATAAAAGAATAGATATGAATAATTGTGGTTACTCGCCCTGAGGCTTTGTACCAAAGTTTGTAGCTTTGTACCGATGTGTCAGCTTTAGTGCGCTAACACTAAAGGAATTGCGTGAACAAAGGCTCCAATCCATGTGGATATGTCATTCTTCTATATTAAATTGGCAAAAAATATATATTGGCAAAACAGCCGTGTTCCCTATTGAAGGACTTTGAAGTGAAATTACTGCGCATTGTGAGACTTATCATGTTCCGTCTTGAGTGTCGAGCGCAATGCTGTACTGTCCAGTAATTAACAGTTATTAAAAAAATAAAAGTTAGAAGTGATTTGCTGTTTATGGGCAAGGATGGTGAGAGCCCTACACTTTTGAACGTTCTGCAGTGCCAGCCCTAGGGTAGAGTGAGTTGAGTGGTCACTCTAGGCGCCAGATAGCTAGGGTTTCTGAATACCAAATGAGAAAAACAATTGGACGTACTATTATTGAATTTAGTAAAACAAAATCAGTATCTCCATTTGAACTCGCTGTGGGTTGGTTTCTGTTTGCATAAGTAAAAATTCTTTCACCATTAGAATCATACATTATCCCTGATGAACATAGGCTACTTTATAACCCGGAAAAAGCTGATCAGACGGGCGGAGCCGCGAGGAAAAGCTAGTATCTAAACGCTTTATTGTGAACATAATTCTCTTTTATAATCAAGATTATTTTTTTATTGCTAATTTTAAAACTAGTCGTGTTGAAGGAAAACTGGATTTTAAAATTATCACAAAAAAGATTCTATCTAGAACTAACCTTTGTATGTTTATGTTTTTTCTGAATTGAGTCAGGCAAAAGTTAAGCGGATATTGTATATTAGGTATTTTTTATAACATAGACCGGCACACGAGTAAGTGAGTCACCTGTTGGTAAGTGATCTCCAATACGTACGCCTACAATATTAGAAGAATCATGGGCGCGTTGCCGACTTTTAAGGGAAGCGATAATTAAGGGATTGGGAAAAGGAGAGGGATTTGGGCCTGGGTTTGGGTATATACACGCATATATACATTGTACTTAATAATTATTAACCTAAAATATGACTTACTAGCTTTTCCTCGCGGCTCTGCGCGAGTGATCTGCTTTTTCCGGGATAAAAAAGTAGCTAATGTTCATCAGGGATAATGTAGGATTCTAATGGTTAAAGAATTTTCCAAATCGGTCTAGTAGTTTGTAAGTTTATTCGCTACATACAAAAATAAAAATCTTTCTTCTTTATAATATTAGTGTGGATAAAGCCTTAACACGTTTTTGAGGCGATTTTAAACATAATAAATCTTTAATTCGTTTTGAAACTATCATGAAATCACAGCGCGTATTAATCAAGTGTTATCTTCATCCTGCGATGATAAGGGGCAAGCAAACATATAAATAAGGAATGTATGAATATAACAATAGCTCATTATCTACGCTGATTAATGCGTTTAGATATGCTAGTTTATATTAAACATATAAAATTTGTTTACCATCAATGTTCTAGTTTATATTATGTTAGTCTTATATAAATAAATAAATACACCCAACAGTCACACACATAGTCCTGACTCCACAGTAAGATACGAGTCTTGTGTCGTGGGTATCAGGAACTACGAGTCTTTCGGTCTCACCCAGACCCCGAAATAAATATTTGTGAATCACACAAACATTTGCCGGCATGATTCTAGTGACCACCGATAAAGTCATTGTTTGTCGGTGGTCGCTGTTTTTTTAGACTGCACTACGCTTACCATCAGGTGTAGTGCAATCACGTTGCCGTGCTCGGATAAAAAAAATATATAAAATTAAAACGAAACTCGTATTTGTTTAAAAATTGTTTTATACATTTAATTTGTTTGAATGTTGTTATTTTGTAATATTTATTATCATATTAATGCCTATTAAGATTGTACCTGTATAGCAAATGACCTATACGGTGTAATAGGTAAAAAAAGAATTAAATATAGATAACACACGTCTGGCCTTACATATTTTTTTATTTATTTATTAGTATGACGCCCGGTTTCTAAAACTAAAAATTAACTAACAACTAAAAGTTAACACGGCTTTCACACTAAAAACCAAGAATCGTATGTGAGACGCTATTTTGGGTTACGCCAGTTACACTGGCTTCAGGGTCACTCATACGCGAAAGGCTATTTGGATTGATATTTCTGCCGCCAAGCATCAGTGTTTGAGCACTATTGTTTTTCCGTTTAAAGGAAATTGAAGCGTGATATTACTGGGCATTATGAGACAACATTTAAATCTCGGTGTGACAAGCGCAGTCCAATGATATGCAGTGCTTTGTAATTCAAAGTTATGTGTGGTGTTGCTTTTGTTTATGGACAGGCGTGGCACTTACCAACAGGCGAGCGCCTTGCTCGGTTCGTCATTCAGTTTAAAAAAAAAGTATGAGGCACATACCACCTAAAGGTTCTTACTTTTTTTTTATGCATTGAAAACAAAATTGCCTGGTCGTTAAAAAGCGCGCGCACACATTTAATTCTTACAGCGGAATGCATTTAAGATTCTAGACGAGTTTTAATTAAATCCATTGCGTACCGGAAAACAGTAAATAATGCCGGAAATCCCGTATCTGTGTCCATGTTTGTTTGTGCTGAGAATTGCGAATAGTCGATTTGTGCCGACTAGGAAGGTTTTCATAAATTCGTAGCAATGTTTTTACGTGACGAAAAAAGGAGTGTGAAGTTTGGAGTGGTGGCAGGTATATCCTAGGTAGATCCTACGACCAGCGGTAATTAAATGGTAATGTATTTGTTTATCCTGGCTCGGCAAAGTGACTACGCTACACCCGATGGTAAGTGTAGCGCAATCCAGGAATAGTGTCGACCAACGACAAACAATGTGTCTATATCGTAGGTCGGCAAAATCATGCCTGCATTCATCGGCAAAATAATTTTTATAATCGGTCCAGTAGTTTCAAAGCATATTTAATGCAAACAATCAAATCTTTACTCTTTATAATATTAGTAGTAAAGACCTTATCGACTGCCTCGGTGGCGCAGTTTTATTGCGTACGCGGTACGACTGCTGTGCTGAGGTCTCGGGTTCAATCCCCGGGTCGGGTAGAGCAATATTTGGTTTTTCTATCTCGAAATATTAAAAATATTAGTGGATCACACAAACAGTCTCTAATTGCGTCTGTCTGTCTGTTTGCTTATTTCTCTTAAACTATGCATCGGATTTAGATGCTGTCTTCATTGTAATTAGGATAATTTGTTCCTTACTTTTTAATGTATATCACGCTATGACTCATGGGAACAGGGCAGTAAATATCTGCGGTGAAACCGTGAAGGACATTAAGATTATTATAAAGTGCGATAAAACTTACAAATCAAATCATTTATTGAATCACTAGCTTTTGCTCGTGGCTCCGCCCGCGTGATCTGCTTTTCCCGGGATAAAAAGTAGCCTATGTCTTATTCTGATGTATAAGCTATATTATTGTAAAGTTTCATTAAAATCCATTTAGTAGTTTTTACGTGAAAGAGTAACAAACATACATCCATCCATCCATCCATACTTACAAACTTTTACGTTTATAATATTAGTAGGATTAAAATGTCAAACATCATTTAGATTCAGTCAAATTTTATCTCTACCGCCAGTTCGGAATGCTGTTTCGTTGAAGAAGAACGGGCAAGAAACTCTCAACGTTGCTCTTTTCTAAACTGATTTACAATATTTGCACTACATTGAAGTATTATTTATTTAAATTAGAGCAGCTTTTATGCAAATGAGAAAAATTGTAAAGTAAAATAATTAGATTATAATAGTTTTTGTGCACGGTCAAGAACAATATGAATAAATTAACTAAACAAAAAACACAAGTTTAACCAACACGAGAATAATGTATTTGTTTTCGTATTTCAGAGATGACAGCGGAGGCCTTGAAGAGAGACGGGGCTTCTCACCGATGAGCGATCTGTCAGCGACCGTCGTGGTCACTATGTGAAGACAATATGTTACTATCACTCTGCAAATCATGCCAGTAGTTAGTATTCAAATTGTTATTTACATTAAATTTAAAAATATGGTGCTGCCACACCGGTGTTATAAAATGTTTACAAACATTTTCTAACATTAAACATATACTAACATTATCTAACATTGTGATAAAATGTATCAAATTTTTGTTAACAAATGTTTAATAATGCTTTGTTAACATTTTATAACAGCGGTGTGGCAGCATCAATACTAAAACACACGCTTTTATAGAAATCCAACCAAAAAACAGAAAATAAATTTTAATAAATTGGAAGAAAATAATGTACATGTATATCATTGTAAAAACGCGGGGGTGCTTTAAAAAATACTATCATAATGATAATCCTTCTACTCATATTTGTCAATAAAATATTTAAAACTATTGACAACACGCATCCCACGCTTTTTTTTTTACAATAAAATACCTTTTTTTCCTTGAAATTTATTAAAATTTGTTTTCTATTTTTTAGTTGGATTTTCTATAAAAGCGTGTTTTTAGTTTTTTAAATTATTATTTATTTTTTAGAAAAATACGTCGATGGATGTCCAAATCCCCCTCCCCTTCCCAATCCCTTAATTATCCCTTCCTTTTAAAGTCTGCAACGATAATTCTTCTTGTATTGTGAACGTACATGCGCCGTGGGTGCGATCACTTACCATCAGGTGACCCACTTTCTCGTTTGCCGGCCTATGCTATAAAAAAAATAGTCCCACTAGCACTAATATTCCTATGTACCTGTAAGCCGTAAGTAAACATAAAAAAAACATTTCCTAACTTACGTATATTTTTCCGGTCATTCGTTTTTTATGTTTCGTGCAAAATTTCCAAACCAAGATATGTCAGTCATGTGTCTAGATAAACGCATTGTCTTTCGTCGACTCGCAAAGTCGCTCGCAGTCTCGTACAGTTTCTATGATATATAATAAAGTTAATATTTAAATGGTTAGATACAATTGTGTTAGTGGATTTTGAGATCGTCATAATTTTGTTTCTAATTGATTTTTGCAATTTCGAGAGGATTATTAGAGTTTTACGTTAGAAATACGTGTGGATTATCACTAATTAAACATTGTAACATTGGAGGGTAAGTGATTGAAAGGCAGTCTTGGGACGGACACGTCTATTTTTGTTTTATTTAATTGACGAGACGAGCAAGTCGCTCGCCTGATGGTAAGCGCCACGCCGGCCCAAACAGAAGCAACACCATACAGAACTTTGAATTACAAAGCACTGCATGGCACTGAATTGCATTTGTCACTCCGAGATATAAGAAGTTAAATTGCATAATGCCCAGTAATTTCACTGGCGTCAATGTCCTTCCAACCGAAACACAACAGTACTTACACACTGTTGCTTGGCGACAGAAATAGACAAAGCGGTGGTACCAACCCAACGGCCTCTCGCATACGAGTGACCTTGTAATGCCGAGACGTCTTTGCGTTTTAACTACGACTACAAACAGTAGTAATAATACAGTCGCTAATATAATAAATCAGAAATTTGCAGTAAAATACAAATTTATCATTACACGAACAACACTCGCCTGACCTGTCACACACCTCTCGATTTGCTTCTTCCGTCTTTAGTGTGTGAAAAAGCATTTATTCAGGCCGGCATAATGTTGGTAATAAATTCATTGTTTTTCGGTGGTCGCTGGTTTTTTTAGAACTGCACTACGCTTATCATCGGGTGTAGTGCAGTTCCTTTGCCGTGCTCGGATAAAAAAAACGATGTTAATTATTCATGAATTAGTACAAATAGTTATGCAATTACTATCCGGGTCCAATCAGTCACTTATGAGAAAAATACTTACATTATTATGTGTAACCGTAAAATGTCCGTTTTCTTGAAATACCCAAAGATTGCTATGCGTCTTAACCTAATTGATTCTTGATTCAAAATTTAAAATCTCTAAGCGTTAACGTTATAAGCATTATGTTCTTACATAATAATATATTTATTTATTTATTTATTTGCACTTCATATACAATCTGTATATAGGCGGACTTAATGCCAGAGGCATTCTCTACCAGTCAACCTTAGGATACTGCGGAGATAGACAAAGTAGGTGCATCAAGTATAAACTAGAAATACTATTAAAAAAAAAATACGGAATATATCACTATGTCCTGACGTATATTCCGTTCCGTCAGTGTTGACTGAAATATAGCCCCCATATTCTTAAACGTTACTATGCATAGTGAGTGCGAACGCATAGCGACGATTTCTCTAAACGTCATTGGTTAGTTTTGGCGCCAAATAAAAACAGACCAATCAGAACACTGAATTCTATACTTGGCAAAGAGTTTACTTAAGTTTTGTTTGTGAATAGACTAAGGTAGTCGATTTACGTCAGTGCGCGTGAGTGCTTCGTTAATTATATGATAGAAAAGTGATACTAAAGTATTTGATCAATATTTCGTGTTCGCAAGATATTAGTTTGTCAACAGCAGCAAAGGACGAGTGAGGTAAAATAAATACCTATCTAGATGGACAGAGGTAATAGGTCTCGTATGCGAGTGGCTGTCTGGGTTTATACCACTGCTTGGTCTATTTTTTCCACCAAGTAGTATTGTTTAAACACTTTTTTTCTATCCGAGCACGTCAAAGTTACTGCTCTACACCTGATGGTAAGCGTAGTGCATTCCAAAAAACCAGCGAACACCGACAAACAATGAGTTTATCGATGATCATCAGAGTCATGCCGGCCAGCTTCAATACTTCTTCTCACTTCGGAGAGGGAAGAAGCAAATCGAGGGGCCTGCGACATGATAGGCTTGTGACCGATGCAGGCACAGTAAGTGATGTCCACCGTCTATGAACGCCCACAATACCAAAATAATCATGGGCGCGTTGCCGACCTAAAAGGAAAGGGATTGTTACCCCTCTGCCTACTCCTACGAGTATTACAGGCGTGTGTATAAAAGCATCGATGATGTTCAAATGGTTCACTTAACGATACGATACTATGACGAGTTCAATATACTTCTAAATCCGGGAATCGAATTTGTTCAATAACATAATATCGATTGCGACATGTAATCGATAAACTTCTGTCTGATAACGATTATATCGAGGAAGGAAATTATACATGACTAAAATATTAATGATTCACCAAACAGACCCACATACCCACAACACCTAGTTTACAAGCTGGGTTTTACAAGTGGATCCCCTGATGGTAAATGATCTCCACCGCCCTCGTACGCCTACAATACCAGAAGAATCATGGGCGCGTTGCCGACCTTAAAGGAAAGGGATTGTTAGGAATTGGGACCCCTCCCTTCCCATTTATTTGGGTAGTGATATCTAACTCACCGTACGAAACGCAGCAGCAAGCCGCTACTCTACGTCGGTCTCTTTTATAAAAGTGGTCTTCTGGGTTGGTGCCACCGCTTTATCAATTTCTGTCGAGCAGCAGTGTGTAAGCACTATTGTGTTTCGATTTAAAGGACATTGAAGGACTTGAGCCCCTAAGGGTCTAGTCTCGGGGTCCGGCGCAGATGCTTTGTGATACAAAGTTCTGTGTGGTGTTGCTTCTGTTTATGGGCAGGCGTGGCGCTTACTAACAGACGAGCAATTTGCTCGTCTCGTGGCCAGCAGTGAGACGTGTATAATACAGGGCTAGTATTTCTTCACACTTTAAAGAGGGAAGAATCAAACCGAGTAGCCCGCGACAGAACAGGCGGATGATCGATGCAGGCACAAGGATACAAGGATGTACCACTATACTCGCCCCAACTAACCATCAAGTCATGTCTCAATCCTCTCTGGGAACTGGATATGCACTGGTTGATCCTGGAACGCGATAAACACAAGGTGTGTGGATCACTATGGCAGGTTTTAACACCATGTGTACGGTGGTCGCTATCCGGGCGGATATGAATCCCATCACCAGCTGATAATAACTAAAGAATACATTGTCCGCAGCTGTCTGGAGACAATGTACTGGTCATGCTGCGAGGAGAGATTCTGCTTTGACAAGAAAATAGCTACTTACAAGTAAGTACTCGTAATTCTATCTAGTTTATGCCTTAAGCTCCGTCTGCCTTAAAATGTCAGTGGCTGGGAAAACCATTTGATATGTTAGATTAGCGCGCAAGACTCATTAACCGACTTAAAAAAAGGAGGAGGTTCTCAATTCGACTTAGGCCGTCTGTCCACCCTGTAGACGGACGTCCAACGCTGCGCTTGCCAGTACGTGGCCTCCATTCCAGAGCCTTTCAGCCCCATCGGTTACCGGTTCTGCGAGCTATGTGGCCTGCCCATTGCCACTTGAGCTTGCTAATCCGCTGGGCTATGTTATGTTATCGCCACACCGGGACCAATTCCGGACTCCGGGACGATACTGAGCATATCTAGATAAAAAAAACAAATATCATTAGACCAGACCTGGGAATCGAACCCAAGACCTCAGCAGCGTACTTAACCTGAGAAATCGCTTATAAATAAGCGAACCGTGGGTGTTCTAGTTGCTTCTCTACCTACCCCGTGCGTGACCGTATGTTGTATTAGATTGCTAAATAAATATCATCAATAAATAAATGTTACATTATAATAAAAAAGGAAGTGCCAACGACGTCACAGACTTGCTAATGTATTGGCGTGTCATTACCAACGTGACATTCTGATTAGATCCACGGTTAAATATGTTACAGATTTTTAACCGACGAAAAAACGAAAGAGGTTCTCAATTCCACACGTATATATTTACTAGTATATTACTATAGCCACAAAATAATAGAAAATAATAGATAACTTTTAACAAAAAAATACAACCGACGAAAAAACTGAAATGCAAAAAATAAAAAATCGCAAACCTGCAGTCTTTGGCGTTGGTAAAATATTTCGTACTATAATAGGCGTGTTTTGGTAAACAAAGTTCTAAAGAAGCTAAGTAAGACACTCAGCATAAAAAATAAGGTCAAATAAAATAATTTTTAAATTTCACATTTTACTCATAAGCTGAGTTAATTTTAGGGATAAGAGATCGATTCTCGTGTGAGATAATCTTTATGAGGTTAAGTATTTTTTAAAACTGAAAAGGTGATATTTGTGCTTTATTGAGGAGATAGGCCATATAAATAAATACACCCAACAGTCACATATATAGCTCTGGCCCCACAGTAAGTTACGAGTCTTGTATCGTGGGTATCAGGAATTGCGAGAGACTTAGTCTCACAACACGCAGACCCCGAAACAAATAATCACATAAACATTTGTCTCGGTGCAGGGATCGAACCCGCGGCCTCTCGCTTCACAGCCGGCTACTAGCCCGCTGCGGCACAGAGGTTGTCAATATACAATATGGAAGTATAAATTACACATTGGGCAATTTAAATATTAATTTAAAATGTAGTTGCTTATTTCATCATGAGACTCAGGCGCATCTTCATAATGGACGTGTTCAGGTGAACAAAGTTCTGAGTAATCAAATTTAGGCTCTCAGAATATCTAAATATCTAATATGGGTGACTCAACTTTGATAGATTATTCTTTACATTTCCAATTCGTTTCAAACATGTTATGATTGTCTAACTCTAGTCTGAGTGCTTGTTCTAAAGTAACTATCCCACTTTGTTAATCCGAACACGCCCATTATTAAGCACATAAAATAAAAATAGTGCTCATAGCAATAATTGCTTTAGTATATATTGTCCAACTCAGTTAAATAAAATATACATTTCATGGCAATAGATGACAAGTATTAAAGATGTGCATACAGGAATGCCCTTGACCTTGGTGCTTCGTGCTCGGATGCACATGAATGTAAACAGTGAAGTGATACTAGGTACTGCAATAGACACCGCGAAGAATTTGTACGCCACATGATGATTAAATGTGTTACAGAAATATCCTTCCTATAATATGTGATCCTTTAAACGGAGTGTGAAGAATTAGTTAGGCAGGCCGGCATGATCTTGCCGACCTACGATTAATAGATTGTTTATCGTTGGTCGACACTATTCCTGAATTGCGCTACACTTACCATCAGGTGTGGCGTAGTCACTTTGCCGAGCCAGGATAAAATAAATGTGGTCAAATTTAAACACCAGAGTATCCGATTGCGTTGCTAGGACAAAAATAAATAATTTTCTTTTTTATCGAATGATTCATATACCGATATTAGACTTGCAACTTTGCACAACACTAAATGATAAACAGCGGAGCTTTGATCTCACTTCGGCAAAATGACTGCACTACACCTGATGGTAAGCGCAGTGCAGTCTAAAAAAACAGCGACCATCGAAAAACAATGAATTTACCGGTGGTCACCAGAGTCATGCCGGCCTGTATAAATGCCCTCTTCGGAGAAAGAAGAAGCAAATCGAAGGGCCTGCGAAAGGACAAGCGGATGACCGATGCAGGCAACAGTTATACAAAGATTTACCCCTATACCCGCCCCAATCAACCATTAAGTCATATCGTAAGCCCCTCGGGAGAACCGGATATACACTAGCTGATCCTGGAACGCGATCCACACAAGGCGTGTGGATCAATGTAGCAGGTTTTAACACCATGTGTACGGTGGTCGCTATCCGGGCGGATATGAATATCCTACCACTAGCAAAGTTCGTAGCGCATTTTCTTCGCGGTGTCTATTAATATATTGCTTATTATATCTACGAATATATACAGTATTGTTTGACATCTAGCACGATTTAACAAACAATATTGTCGTGAATAAATATGCGATGATTAACAAATAACGTGGCTCACTCATTATTCTATGATAATGATACTTTCATCTCATGTTTTACAAGGTGGTCCCTTGTATGCGAGAGGCCTTCTGGGTTGGTACCACCGCTTTGTCTATTTCTGCCGCGAGGAAACAGTGTGTAAGCACTGTTTTGTTTCGGTTTGAAGAACATTGAAGCCAGTGAAATTACTGGGCATTATGAGACTTAACATCTCATGTCTCGGGGTGACGAGCGCAGTTCAGTGCCATGCAGTGCTTTGTAATTTAAAGTTCTGTGTGGTATTGCTTCTGTTTATGGGCAGGCACTTATCATCAAATAAGAAAAATAATAATAAATGAAAACCTCGTTTGGTTTCAGATTGGACGAAGATGTGTACACCAATGGTTACGCGAACATGGGCGCGAGCGTCGACAGCGTGGTGGCGGTTACCGCGCAACCTGTCAACAATAACCACCTACCACCGCGGGAGATCGGCCGCGAGACCAACGAGATGCCGCTGCATGCCGACAAACTTTACGAGGTATATTTACAAGTCACTAACATAATCGATTAGTGGGAACAAAATTGACTTGTTACTAAACTGACAATGTAATTTTCTTTGTTTGGCACAAACTTATAAACCTTATTAGTAGTTAAACGTACATAAATACATAGACTCTCAGCTGTTTCCCATAGAGGTAGGCAGATACAACGGACTTCCACCTGCTACGATCCTTACACACCTCTTTGGCCTCTTTCACTCTCATTATATACTTCATGCATGCACTTCGGCTTAGGGTACTTCTGACCTGGCCTTTTTCGAGAATATCTCCGACTTGATCTAAGAATGTTCGCCGAGGCCTTTCTCTTGCAACTATAACACCATTCACATTCACCATGTATATTTGTTGCGTTAATCTTCTTTCATCCCCACATGCCCAAACCATTTTTCTCAATCTTCGTTACTACATCCCTTCTTCTTCGTTTCTTAGTAGTTAAGCATCCAAGTTTTTTTTTTCGAAACAAGGGTTGAGTAATAGTATTAAAACTTAAACAATCCCGTTTGCCGCACATATTACTGTAGTCTTTTTACAAATACATATTTTATGCCATAATATGCTTCATTGTTCAAATATTTTGGACTATAATTATTCACACATTCAAAATTCTCACCAAAAAATCCTATTGTTTCATTTGTTCTCGAAGCATGCAACTTGTTCTGCTATCTTTAATATCATGTTATAAATGAAATATGAATGCTAACAATGTACTACAATGTACATTTAATTACAGGTGTTCTCCAGATCGCTGATATTCAGAGAGGAACACGAGCTTAAGTCGAAAGGCAGCAAAGATTCGCTAGAAGAGTTAGAAACCAAATCGGAACCCGACTATTTATCGGATAAACCGAACAGAACCAAAGTTTACTTCGAGGACGAAGTCAACTCGCCAGTCACTGACTTTGAAATTATGTTTAAAGACGAATTATTGGCTAATCACGATATGTTCAAAATTGATGAAGAAGAAGAAAGTGATAGACGAAGCCAAGATACCGAAGAAGGGCTTACAATGAATGTCTCTGTCATAAAACAAGATGTTATAAAACCAAGCACGATTACAATAAAAGACGAATCTAAGATAACAACGCCCAGTCCTATTTATAAGTACGATCCAGTCTCTGTAATGGCTTTGCCATCAACATTAACTTTGCCAAGAGTTGAGAGCGTTAAAGGGATTTTGAGACAGAAAGGAGACATGCCAAGAAGCAATAGTGCAAGGACTTTAGAAAGGGTTGACAGTGGAAGCAAACTGAAGCAGATTAGTCGAGTAGAGAGCCTGAAAAGCATTGACCCAACGAAAATAAATAAGGTGTTAGCAAGAGTGCCGCATAGAAGCGCATCGTTCCTAAACATTCCAGCACACTTATTACCAGAGAAACCTCCGTTAGTGAAGAGCAAATCGATGGTTGGAGTTATGTCGATGCATGAAGAGTTGAAACTGAGTCAACTACCCGACACGCCGATAATAAAAAGCAGTAACTTGCCTAAATTTTTCACCGATAGTCCTACGATTGGGGAGTATAAAGGTGAAACGAGTCTTCAAAGTATTAAAGAGAAGACAGCGATGATGTTTCAAGAGAATGATTTTAGCATGCCTAGGTACTACGGGGCGGCTGCTAAGCCTGAACAGGTGCATGAGAGTAAGTCAATGCCTGACTTGAGAAATCCCACGTCAACGGGTAAAGTTAGCAAGCGACTTGTTAAATTGCGAGGGAGATTGAAGCCATTGGTTATAAGAAAGAGTTCTAACGAAAGATTATAGGTAGTATTTGTAAGAAAGCAATTTTGATGCATTGAGTTTGTAATGCTGTATTAAAAATGTAGTATTCTGGCATAACACATTGCTCAAAATTGTTTTATATTTCATGCAAAGGCGTTCATAAGCTTATTTAAATAATGTTTAGTGTTAGGTAGCGGATCAAAAACTAAAGCCTTATTTACACGGAGAGTGTTTCTCGTACGTGGCAGAAGAATAGGAAATTCTTTATGGTGTGGCCGCATCACACAGTTTGAATAAAGAATGACGCGGTCTCGTAAATGACAGTTAGCTCTAATATTTCTCCTATGATGTAAGAGAAACTTTCTTCGTGTAAATGGCGTCTAACTTGGTCAAGTTATGATTATCAGACGTTAAAATATTTTGTAATTTTTAAATTGACATACTTTATGTGAAATTTCGACAGTATTATGTTACTCGTATGTGAAATATTATGGAGAATCATCCAATATTTGATTTATTTGATACCATTGAACTAACAATATAGAAGTATTTATTGCTCAAAGAATGTATTTTTAGTAAGAGTTGTGAAAGATTGTAAACTGTACCAATAGGATTATTGTTACAAGAATTAAAGTGCGTCTACATTTGTGACTTTTCGACGCACTGAGACTCTGTGAGCGTGTCAGGTACGCGTAACAGACACAAGTGAGACGGTTGTCAAATGTTACGAACCTTGTCATAAAGCAACTGTCTGACACTCGTTGAAGCTAATCACTGATTTCATAAATGATTTTGGTCTGATCCATATCGACTAATCAATTGTAATTTGTTAAAAAATAAAGTGATTTTTACCCGTGACATTCACATTTCGTAATATTGGATCATTCCTGGATCGATCGGAAGATTTAATCTGAGATCGTTGAATAAATCGTCCGTAAGTAAACATTTTACCGTGTCATATTACAACACTCATCGTCGTCGTGCCTGAGACAGCCCTATGTTTGAGATTCTGTAATCTCGGTGCGTCGAAATGTCACAAATGTAGACGCATCTTTATGTGTCGTTAAGGTGAATTTTTTTACCACATTTTAGCAGGTCCGTCTTAACATATGCCAGAGCTCTGGGGCCCCATTGTAAAGGAAATGTATAACAAGAAAAAACATTTTTTATTTGTTTTGTTCTTTATCGTAAACCTATTTGATACAAATCAAATCTACTACGTCTACATGTTATTAAAGAAACTTAAGCATAACAAAATAAAAAAAAATATTAGTATTATAATATACTTAATTAAGAGGTCGGAATAAAACAGTGTTTCTCAGTTTACAAAATTTAATATTTTTTTCATGTTAGCGAAAATAATTTATCAGTGATTCGGGACGCCCCTTAGGCCGGGGGCTCGGGCCCCCTGTATCCATATGGCAGACGGAACTGCTTTTCAGAGACATGATCCGATATATTAGTAATATTTAATTAAATATGTATATTGTTATAAATGGTGCTGTAATGTACTTAACCATACCATAATAAGTTCACTATTTAATTACCGATTTTTCTAGTCATTTGACATCACTTTACTAATAAAACAAGAACGAAAATGCATAATCATGTAAAATACGTTAATGATAGATATATTAAGATTCGAATGTGATTTAATATAAAAGATTGTTGAATAAAATGTTCGTTTTAATGTAATAAAAACAGGTTTTTAGTTACATACGGTGGTAGGTCCCTCGTATGCGAGAGGCCGTCTGGGTTGGTACCACCGCATTGTTTATTTTTGTCGCCAAGCAACAGTGTGTAAGCACTGTTGTATTTCGGTTTGAAGGACATTGAAGCCAGTGAAATTACTGGGTATAATGAGACTTAATCTTATGTCTCGGGGTGACGAGCGCAGTTCAGTGTCGGGCAGCGGTTTGTAATTCAAAGTTCTGTGTGGTGTTGCTACTGTTTGTGAGCAGGCGTGGCACTTACCATCAGGCGAGCGCCTTGCTCATCTTGTCATTGAATCAAATAAAAAAATACATACATAGCTCAATATTTTATCCGCGCAGGGATAGGCAGAGCTGCCACTAGTGCTGGATCTACGATTTGTTTACTGCCATACCACTACACATTCCGATACCGAGAAATTCATGGATAATACGTATCGAAAACTCACATATTGTGATTGCCAGCCGTGGAATTGAACCCACGACCTCACTGTTCAACCATAGTACGCTTTCACTAAACCCTTAGTTCCCAAAGTGGTCCGGGACCCCCAGGGGTCCACGGGAGTCTCGACGGGGGTTTACGAAGGCGTGACAAAAAAATGGGGGTTCACAATTCGTAAGCGGGGACCACGAAAGCACAGTAAAGGTATAGTATACAGTATTGTATCTTCATACAAATGGATGAAACGCGAGCTATACCTACGCGCCTCGATAAAGGCACGCGCGCGGCAGGCTGACAGTCGCGACTGTGCCGCAGTCACGAACGGACGGTATTGTTTTTTTAAAGAAAATTTCACTAAAAATAAGACCAAGTACATATTTAATATGACGAATAGGATATATTGTGCTGTTTTTGGTTGCATGAATTCGTCAATAACGCATCCAGAGATAACTTTCTTTAGATTACCTGGAAACTCTGAAAGGTAAGACTATAAAATAATTTTACTTACTAGTAGGTAGGTACATAATGTGTGTGTTTTTTAATGGATAAGTATTTTATCTCCCGAAAATAAATGTCTGGATTAATAAATAAAGTAAATAGATTAAAGGAAAGTAATTGACACGAGTGAAATAGGTAGTTATAGGCGGTTCATGAATCATGATACGGTAGGTACGCTTGTGTTAAAACCTCAGGGCATGTGTGTTTTGTTTTGTTAGTTTTTGCTGGAGGCGGGCAGCCCTATCGCATGTTTACGTACCGCGCGGCTGTAGGCATTTTACAGTTTACAGTGACGAAAGTTTATCTGCTTTCGATAGTGAAGAACTAAAATATTGGCTTGACTTCACCTATCAATGTAGGCAGATAATATTTTAAGAAGCTAAACGACTGTTACTTGTAAAAACTTGCATATTCCATATTCAGTACGTGTCGAGACTTGCAAAGCGCCGCAGGGGTCCACCAGAACCAGCTAAATTATGAAATGGGTCTATGAGAAAATAGTCTGGGAACCTCTGCGCTAAACCAACGAGTCCTTAATACTTCAAAAATAGTTTAAAACACTTTCACTACCCACATCACATTCCATTGCGGTAAATGATCACCGCCATTAATACCATTGGAACCATGGGTGCGTTGCGTTGAAAGGATTTGGGCCTCCGGATCGTAGCACACGAAACGCAACAGTAAGCTGATACTTCACGTCGATTTACTATGAAACAGTGGTAACTACCCGGTTGACCTGGCCCACTTATGATGTAGACAAAACTGTTTACAGCATATTATGCTACTTTTTTTTAAAGAAATATCCGAGATTTTAGACTTCATCCTCTTCGGACAGGGAAACAAATCGAGGAGCCTGCGACAGGACAGGCGGATGACCGATGCAGGCATAGTAATACAAGGATGTACCCCTATACTTGCCCCAAACAACCATCAAGTCATGTCGCAAGCCCCTCGGGGAATATACTGGCTGATCCTGAAACGCGATCCACATAAGGCGTGTGGATCACTATGGCAAGTTTTAACACCATATGTACGGTGGTCGCTATCCGGGCGGATATGAATATCCTACCACCAGCATATCACACTTAAAAAATAATGAAACAATATTGTATAAAAGCATACATTTTATTATAGAATCACTATTCCATACATTATACATCTGTGTATAGATTTACGTACACTTCAAAATCCAACGGGCGATATAAGAAACTTTACGCTATTATCGAAACACGCTAATAATAATGGATTTAAATTTATCTATTTACGTACTATTTTAACTTACGGTTAAAACGCTTAAAAGACTAGGGAGAAATACACTATCGTTGACCTTCTAATAGCCGATTGCAAAGCACAATCTTAAATAACTTAGTGAAAATCAAATTACGAACATTCCTTCTTTTTTATTTATGGCTTCGCATTATTATGCATTTCGCCAATGACAAGTCTAATTTATTCTCAGGCCTTCACAACTACGATGAAATATCGGTGAAGACATTGAGTTTTGCGTCGGTGTGAATTCTTTCCAGTACGATGCTTAATTCACTTATTTCAATGTTTCCATACACTGTTCATCATCGTCAATGTTTATTGCACAAATCCACACCACTTTTATACAACGAACACAACTTGAAACTAGTTATGAAATAAATTTAAATAAGCGATGAACTGCACTGTCAGAATTCCCGCCAAAACTCCAAATTACGAACACGTGGCCTTTAAACTGTGTTCTGATTGGCTCATTAGTGGGATCGATCCAGAGATTCAAATCAAGATTGTTAATTGTAATCGGCCGTAAATAAGTACATAATTGGTTAGTCTACATTGCAAAATCGGATCACAAAATGTATCCATAACACAAACTAAATTAGTTTTTGCTGTAATCGGGGAGCTGGGAAGTAAATACCGCATATTATAACCGAAGGAAAAGCCATATATAGGTATTTAACCTTTATGGTATACATATGGTGTGGTTTTATGATAAAAAAATAACGTAAACAACTATGTTATTATTATTTCTGATTACCTTGTACCGTTTATAATATGACCAGTAATTATTTCTTGAAATATATTACAATGTCTACAATATTTTTTTTGCAACTAAAACCGCAAATGGAGATTTTTTTCGTACGACACAGGCGAGAATATTCCCAAATTATTGCCATTTACGAGGACACGTTAGATATTCTAATTTTAATTCTAATAACGCAGCTTCGTGAATAACAGTTTTCTGTTACATTCTTGCATTTATCGTACTTTAAATTACCATCAAAATAGGGCTTAAGAATCGCGTCAGACTACGACGTACAAGATGACGTCATGACAAGTTATATTTATCGGCAGGATTTGTGAGTACAGATAGATAGTAGTGGGGGCAGTTGTGAGTCTTGAGAGCAATCGACGAGCATCTAGTGACGAACCAATCGCACGAAGCGGTGGAGTGTTGGTGCCTCGCGCTCAATCAGCCTTTCGGAACTATTAATGGACTCCTCACGATTCGTGCCGGTACTTGTGTATCCTGGGTATATGGTGTGTATATCCCTTCCAGCTCCAAATAAAGTAATACTTATGTTAGATAATAAATTAAAATTAATTAACAGATTTTTTCACCCGTTTTTCCTTCGTATGAATCAAACGTGAAACGTAGGTCCCTAATAATTGTTTTTATGCTTTACACACTTATATCAATTCAAGTTCTATTTATTAATGTTCTATTAATTATGTATTTAATAAAACTATTATTTTACACAAATGTAGCTAATAAATCAGGTCGTACACATTGCTAGGAGATAAAGTATCTGAGGAGGAAAAACAATTTGGAGGTGTAATGTTTAAAACTTACAAGATAATTTTGGCTTTATATCAGTCATTCTTTACCATCTGTACTAGGTAGTAGGCCTCTAGTCCATCTTGGTTGGTACCGCCGCTTTGTCCTCTGCCACAAAGCAGCAATGTAAGCACTGTTGTGTTCTAGTTTGAAGGACATTGAAGCCAACATCTAGAGGCTTAAGGACATACCATAATAAACTGATAGAATTACAAATAAATCTTAGGTTCTATCATTTTATTTCTCTTTAATGTAAGCAGGCCCTACAAGCGAAGTTCTTTTTACCAACTTCAAAAACTTAGGTTATCAGTGTTATTAAAAAAAAAGTTTTTTTTTAAATAAGGGTACGAATTATAGCAAAAAATATGTGTATTTTTTCTTTTTTTTATTAGACCTCCATTTCGAGCCATCTCTAGGAAAATCAATCTATATTAATTACATCAAAACGCTAAAGTTAACTTGGGCGAAAACCTATGTACACTTTACAAATGTTTTAGAATTATGCTACGCGATTTATTATTTTATTTAAATGCAATTTTTTAGTTTTTCCTCACATTAAATAAGTTTTTTTTTACTAAAATGCACTTTGGCTTCTTCCTCTACGCTACGAAGGGAAAATATTTCCAAATTTTAAAATATTATTATATTTTTTTCATATTCTCAATAAAGCACTATAATTATTGAAAAGTGATGTAGTACTAACTGACTTCAAAAACAAGGCTTTTAATGATCATTTGCCAAAAAAAAAAAACAAAATGCTGAACCGATTACAATAAGGCTTATTCCAAATAATTCAGGCATTAAAGCAGAATTGATGATGTAGTCGGTCAGCATATACGAAAATAAAAACATTTAAAAATGATGTTACATGAAATTTTCCCGCCTTATTTACATTACTTTGAGACAAACAATGAAATTATTCGTTGTTACCAGGATAATGCCGGCCTGTATAAATGCTTCAGCGCTGTCACCAACTGTCAAAACTAAGTCAAAACTGTCAACACACCGTTGTAGTAAAACGTGATGGTGTAATGAACAATAGTCTCTTGAGAGATTTTTTTGTCATCAATTACACGTTTTAAACTTTTCATTGAATGAAAAAAGTCTAGTAGTGTAGTTTTCATTCCGAATCCGAATACTACGGCGGAACAGAAATGTTCAAATTATGGTGGAATAAAAGAAAAGCACATCGGCAATATCAGTCCCGATCCGTAGTATACACCCTTACATCGGTTTATTTCGGTCCAGTAACAACTTTGACGAGCTTAAAGGTCGCGCCAAACTACGGCGTAATAGACGCCGATAATTCCACTTCCAGATATTTTTTAAATTTCCTAATATTTTTTTTGGAACACATCACAATCTAGCGTATGTGCATAAATATTCTATTGATTATTTTTGCATATAATTTTATATTGAAACTCTTCTAAAGCGGATTCTGTTAAAGGTAATACATACTTCTGAAGTATTAAGAAGATTCTAATTTACGTATGTATATTTAATTGTATTTATTTCAGTGCTTACATTATTCAGTATTATCGCAAAATAATTGCTAAAACCAAAACAAAATTGACATCTATTGAGTCGACGCTTGTAAGGCCAAAATATAAATAAATACACCCAATAGTCACATACATAGTCCTCACCGCACAGTAAGATACGAGTCTTGTGTCGTGGGTATCAGGAACTACGAGAGACTTTCGGTCTCACAACACCTAGACCCCGAAACAAATATTTGTGGATAACACAAACATTTATGTCGGTGCGGGGATCGAACCCGCGGCCTTTCGCTTCACAGCCGGCTACTCGCCTGCTGCGCCACGGAGGCTGTCAATATCTAAGCGACATTAAGTAAACTTTACAGGAGTGTGATTTAGTCAAATTTTTAAAAAAAAAATCATAAATCGTTATCTAATTGTATATTACTTACATAACATTATGTATGTAAAAACATCGAATTTTTATGATTTTTTTTCCAAAAATTTGAACTTTACGTCTCTCTCCTATAAAGTTTAATTAACGTCGCTTAGATTTTTGCCTTTCAAGCGATGATATAATAAAATATGTAAGTTTTACAAAAATACATTGCCTCGTGAATTTAAAAATATGTTTAATAGTTTTAATATACAGGGTTATTTTTAAAACACCAGCAACCTCGCAGGGGTAGATTCCTAAGGTTATAAGCTACTACTTTTGTTCTACGACTTTTGATAATTTGTTAGATTTTATTTTCATACAAAAATAAGTATTCATTTAATTTCCGTCTTGAATATTAACAACGCGCATCGCAGATTACGTAAACAAATACGCGAAGCGTGGGGAACCGGGCTAGCGGCTTTGAAGGTCAACGCTCGAACAGCTGAGCGGCGCCTTTGAGTCGTGCGCGCAAGCCGCAGTCTACGAAGAAAAACACGACACAACAAAAACTTGTAAAATCATTTTTTTTTAAATATATTGAGTTATATTCAAACTCGTAGAACAAAAGTTGTTCCGTATGAGGTCAGCTATCTGGTCCTGCGAGGTTGCTGGTGTTTTAAAATTAACCCTGTATATAAACTAAATATTTACGCATGTATCAACTAAGGTTCCGAAATAAAGCGCAAGTTACATAATTTATAATTATCTTGACTAGGTTAAATTTAATCAGAAATGTACTCAGTAATTATAAGTAATTCCTTCAATAAATTTTGATAATTAGGCCGCACCAGACTACGACAATTCGTTCACATAAGACGTCAATTTATTCACTTTTGAAAAGTTTTTTGTGAGGAAATTTAGGAAAAGAAATGCAAACAATTGTCGGCGTTATAGTCGCAGTATGGCGAGAGCCTTGGTGAAAACACGTTATACGAGGTGTAAGGGGATCGCTTCCGAAATTGTAATAAAACGGCATCTTAATATAAATGGAAAATGCTATTCCTTTGCTAATTACTTGCTATTATGGAAACGTAAACCCAAAATGAAAAACGTACTAAGGCTAAAGACGGGGTCAATGAAGCGCGCATTACCGCGCTCCAATACTCAAACTACATTGCATTCGCTTCAGCCGATTTTTTTATTGGCTTTACGTTATTATGAAAAATACGTTGTTAATAATTAATTTAATGAAACACCATTGTATTTTTGTTGGTCCAAACAAGACTGTGCATGAAAAAAAAATACATCTACTTCTTTTGCGACTTTTTTAGTGCTATCATTTTTGTAATCACCAGCACTACCATCTGGCTTCGTTTTCGGAAGTGTTTCCCTTACACCCCGTATAATTAGAGGCAGAACCTTAGGCTTGTATCATTTTTGAAATATTACACAAAATAAGCATTATATAACAATTCTGTATTTTTAATACACATCAACAATAGTTTTTTTGCAAAACTTTTATACGCATAAAAATAAAATAAGTTTTTTTGTAATATATATATTATTTATTAAACAATTACATTATAATTATAAGCAATAAAATGTAATGGTGCCAACTATTGTGTAGGTTACCCTGAGAGGTAAACTGCTAGCTAAATTAGAATTGCCTGAAAAATTGACCCAACAGCAAGTTTTCTTTTTCATTTTACAGCAATGACGAGACGAGCAAGGCGCTCGCCTGGAGGTAAGCGCCACGCCTGCCCATAAACAGAAGCAACACTACACAGAACATTGTATTATAAAGCACTGCATAGCACTGAACTGCGCTTGTTACCCTGAGATATAAGATGTTAAGTCTCATAATGCCCAGTAATTTCACTAGCTTCAATGTCCTTCAAACCGAAACACAACAGTGCTTACACACTGTTGCTTGACTGAAAAAATAGACAAAGCGGTAGCACCAAACCTAGACGGCCTCTCGCATACGAGGGACCTACCACCTTGTAAGTTGTATATGTGACTTTTATATCTGTATTCTGATTGGCTCCTTTATGCTTTCTACTCGGCCAATAAAACTAAGAATGTATATATAAATGGCCATTAATTATTATTTAAGGAACTTAAATAAACGTGATTTTATTTCGCACTACAAAGTTGCAGTTGGGTCATTTTATATACAGTGTACATACATGGGTGCCGCCAGCATTAATTTCAGGGAGGTGCATCTGCATCTACACATTATACTATTAACTAATATAAAATATAGAATTATACATGTATATTTTGTAAGCATGTATAATTCAGGACTATTAAAAAAAAATTTGTAAAGTCAAATTCAAATCGCGCGGGTATTTTATTGAATATGTTTCGCTAATCGAAAGCATACTTAATCTCTGTTGTCGATGGTTGGTCTGTACTCTGGCGTTATTGCTTGGGGAATCCCTGTACCTCTTGCACCGTGCTGCCGGCGCCCATGTGTACATACGATACTAAAATACTGAATCATACTATTTATTAACTAAACTCAAGGGTCGTCCCGGCCTTATAATAAACAAACAAACTAAACTATTATAACTACAAACGTGCCAATACATTTTTGACAGATATTCGAGAATTTGACACAGAAATTGGTCTTATTTTTTATTTATGGCTTCGCATTATTATGCATTTCGCCAATGACAAGTATAATTTATTCTCAAGCCTTCACTGAACAACACAACACAAGAACTGCTTAGTTTTTAGCCTCTATAGATGCATAATATTTATTTGTGAATTTCTGTGTCGAGTTTTGTTGTGAATTCCTTCCAGTACGATGCTTAATTTACTTATTTCAATATTTCCATATACTGTTCATCACCGTCAATGTTTATTGCACAAATCCACACTTTTATACAACAAACACAACTTAAAACGAGTTTTTGAAATAAATTAAAACAAGCGATGAACTGCACTGTCAGATTCCCGCCAAAACTCGACACAGAAATTCACACATAATTATACATCTATGGAAGGTAAGAATTAAGGAGGACCATCTTGTATAGGGATAATTTTTTTTTTTAATTTAAAATGGGTTTGCTCTTGACCTCAATCTAACCCCATGAACCCCATGAGATCGAAGATAATAATAATTGAAAAAGTGTCCACCTGAAAGGGAGCAAATTAAAGTAGTGCCAAAGTAGCGAGTGGTAGGATTTTAAACACAGCGCCATAACCTATTAGAGTACGATACTAAATTAAAAAGGAAAGAAAGTCTTCCGCATTGTTACCACGCATTTAAAAAAAATAAAGCAACGAAACAATGTATAGGTAAAAACTGATTTTAGGTGTACATGTTTAAATAGATCTGTCAAAAAGGTTGTGCCACACATATGTACAGACAGATCTAACAATACTGAACGAGGACTGCATTCGCACTTAAATAATATTCACTAGGCATGCATAATTCTGCCGACCGTCGAGAGATGCTACTCATAATATTAAATAAATACACCCAACGGTCACACTGTTAGTCCTGACCTCACAGTGAGATACGTCTTGTGTCGTGGGTATCAGGAACTACGAGGGGCTTTCGGTCCCACAACACCCAGGGAGGCAATTCTCATTTACCTCGAAATAATCGCGGAGTCGAATCAGTAATTCGAGGCGGTTCTCTACTGTAAAATTTCGAATAGTAAAGTAATTTTCGAAGTGTCAGCTACCCTACGAGAAATGTCGAGCCCGGGATTTTCAAAATAGATCAACTTAAATTTCATTAAAAAAATCCGGATGCGAGATCTTTTTCGAATTGAACTGCATGAAAATTGCCTCCCAAATCTGATACAAATATTTGTAGATCATACAAACGTTTGTCTCGGGGCGGAAATCGATCCTGCAGCCTCTCATTTCACTGCGCCACGGAGGCTGCCAAACTTCTCGTTGGTATATAATTCAAACGGTATTGTACTTATAATAACAGACAGTGTATTTCATTGCCGTGCGAGATTTAAAAAATCACTAAAGCGATCATCAAAATCTTGAATCACAAAGGTATACTAAATAATATATAGCGAAGAACGTGTGTACACGGGTGTAATTTTATTGTCTACTCACTCCCTTAGATACGAACGAACAAGTTCTAACGAGCGTTTGCGTTGGCTTTACTGGCACTTGTATTTGAGGGTTGAAAATTAAGGTGTCCCCACACATGAGTTGTATGTTATGTAACACGATAAAATTCCAAACATTATGCTAAAAACATTTTATGAGGAAATTAAGTATTTTAATTTCCCTAACATGCCTTTTTTTAGGGAATCAAGATCATCAAGATCAATGCAAATATTTTAGATTTTCCTAAATTTTACAGCATTTTAATATAGATTTAAAACTGTCAATCCCCTATCAAGCTAAAAAGAACATCAAAACAACCCCACATATATTAAACAGAAACCCAGACAGTGTTACAGTACAGTACAGGGCTACAGTGTTAATGTAACATTTAAAATGTCATCAACAGTATTTAGCTTCAAAGCGTTACATAGCAAATGTTATATAACACCACAACTGTGTGGGAGTACCTTAATGTTGCCAACCCTTCACATATCTTATATCGCCAGCTACGCCAATGCCTGAATTTAATTACGATAATTTGGCTTAACCGAGGTCTATACTGCGACTCAGTCACCGTGCTTTAATCTACCTTACTCTATGGTAATTATATTTTTGACATTTCAATCAATTTATCAAGTCCATTTAAAGTCCTGACCCCCAATTGAGATATAGTTAGTGTTGTGGATATCTACCACTTACGGACTTACGGTCCCAGAACACCTAGACCAAGTATTCGCGGATCACAGATATTTGTTTCGCTATGGGGATCGAACCCGTGGCCTCTTACAGTCAGGTTTTCACCTGTTGTGCCATTAGGGCGTTCTAATTCTTGAGGCGAAGGAAACTTAGGCCTTAAAGTACTAAAAAGTCTACTCAATTTAATAATAACTCTTTAATTAAAAACCGCATCAAAATAGGTCCATTTACAGGCCATACACACATCTGATTTTTGAAAAGAAAACATATTTTTAATAAAGTTAAAAATATAATAAGTTAATATATTATTTTATGGTGAATTTAACAATAATTTTGTTCCTCGAGTAAATTAAGGCCTTAAAGTGTGCGAGCGAAACAGACGTTATATTTGCTTTCATAAGAACTAAGAGTGCGAATGAAACAACAATAGTATGTTTCATACTGACACTTAAGGGCCCAACGATCAGCGAGTCTGTGTCCCTACTTTATTTTTAATCCTAAATTGACTTAATGGCAGACAACTGAACTAACTAGTTGGGGGTTTCCCCATCAATGAGACACAACAGGATAGAAAAAAAATGTCAAAAATACCATCACTTCTTAAATGAATCGAAATTATTTATACAATCCCTTAGGGTAAATGTACCACACGTCGCCACTTAATTAATATTAAAATAAATAATAATCTACAGGATAATCTAGCCATCAAACGTACGCAACAAATATTATATTAAATATAAAACCTCCTTTTAAGTCGGTTAAAATGTCTGGTACATTCATCCTATACATTAATTTAGACATGACATTTTAACTCCGGTTCTTATATCGTTCGATACTTGCAAAAGGATTTTATCACTTTAAAATATTGTTTGAGAGACAATGTATTAAGATATTCAATATTATTACTTACTCATCTGAATTGTATTTCAGTAAATAATTAGTGGGTTGTCAAAATGGCTTCCAAACATGATAGTAAGTTCAGTGTAATCTAAAGGCTTCGTCAAACAGAAAGCGTACTTAGCGCGCGTCAGAGCGCTAAACTGACCGTAGCCGTACGCGACGCTCTGTCAGCGCTGGCGCTCTGTTTGACGGTATATTACTATAATAGTACAACACAACTCGGCGTCATAGCGCGACGTCAGTTTAGCGCTCTGACGCGCGCTAAGTACGCTTTCTGTTTGACGAAGCCTTAAAGCCGGTACACGATTGAATTTTTACACAAGCTCGTATTGTCATCAGTATTTGTCGTTTACACATGTTTACACGCAAGGTATAACTGACAAGTGACAAGTACTAAACATAAGTTACTTGTCACAAAAAAGCCGATGCACGATTAAGACTACACGAACTCATACTTGTCATTAGTACTAATCATTTACACTTGTTTACACGCAATATATTCTGGTAAATGGCAAGTAATAAGCAATAATTACTTGTCACAAAACATCTTGGAACACGATTCAGACTTTACACAAACTCATATTTGTCTTTAGTACTTGTCATTTACACTTAGTTACATGCAAGATATTACTGACAAGTACTAAGCAATAGTTACTTGTCACTTACAAAGCTCGTGTAAAATCTACTTTATAGATCGATATAATACCGGCATATTTATGAAAAATCGATAAATAACAACAAAAAACCCGAATTACCATATCAACCGATACAAGAACCTTACAAATTGTTCTCTGCTGTTGCCCTGAGCGATTACCTGACGATTTTGAAGCGTTTCACCTTAATGGTGGTTTTGTTCGAAGCGAGTTTGAGAGCGGCGGCCGCCGTCATCAGGTCTGCTGTGGACAAGTCCTTGCCGTCCACTGCGACTAAAATGTCGCCTTTCTGCAATCGCCCGTCCATTTCCGCCGGTGAGCCTGGTAACTGTAACAATAAATAAACTCAATAGGGTGTTTAATAAATAAATACACCCAACAGTCACACACATAGTCCTAATTCCACAGTAAGAGCTTTGAGTGGTAGAGCCACGCTGTAGACAGTTTTGTCTACAGCACAAATGAGCTGGCTCGACCGCGTCTTTACCACTGTCTCACAGAAAACCGACGTAAAGTAGCGGCTTGCTGCTGCGTTTCGTACGGTGAGTGAGATATCCGGAAGCCCAAATCCCCTCCCCTTCCCAATCCCTAATTATCCCTTTCCTTTAAGGTCGGCAACGCGCCCATGATTCTTCTGGTGGTGGCCGTACATGGGCGTTGGAGATCACTTACCATCAGGTGACCCACTTGCTCGTTTGCCGGCCTATGCTATAAAAAAAAAAAAAAAAAAATGGGTGCGTGTACTTATGTACGCGCGTGAGAAGTTATACTTCTTTGGAATCATTAAATAACCAATAATAAGTATTTAACATTAATAATTTAATAATATTTAGTGTTAATTATATTAAATAAAAGTATTTTAATTTATATCAACATATCCACTCCACATGATAGAAGTACATTCTACTCTCTTCACGTTTATGCGAGCCTGGTACTTGTTCCGAATAAGAAAAAAAACCTAAAGAGTTTTTCTTTGTCCAAATCGTCATTTGTTTATTAATTACGGCTACTCGCCATGAAAAATGGACATTCTACTCTCTTCGCGTTTATGCGAACCTGGTACTTTTTTTACGGCACCATGTTCCAAATTATAAAATAAAAACCGCATCTATATATAATTATATATATATATATATATTTATATTTATTTATTTATATTTATTTATTTATTTTTTTATTTCACTCATCATTTTTTCATAACGCGCCTAACTTCATACTGCTGGCATAATGTATAACAGATGCCATTAAAAAAAAAAAAAAAAAAAAAAAAAAACTTCATACTGCTCTCACGCGCCTAACTTCATACTGTTAATTTTTTCTGTTAATTTTTTGTGTCACAGGTGCGCGCGCATCTTAAAATTTCACTCTCATCATTTTTTCATAACGCGCCTAAAGAAGTATAACTTCAAAAAACACCCAACAGTCACATACATAGTGCTAACCCCACAGTAAGATACGAGTCTTGTGTCGTGGGTATCAGGAACTACGGGAGACTTTCGGTCTCACAACACTCACACCCCGAAACAAATATTTGTGGATCACACAAACATTTGTCTCGGTGCGGGGATCGAACCCGCGGCCTCTTGCTTCACACGCCCCGCTGCGTTACGGAGGCTGTCAATGTGTTTGACTCGATTTTTTTTATTATTTCAAATAATAATAATAATAATGCTTTATTGAACACTTCTAGTACAAATCAGATAAGGGCACCCAGGCTTTCAAACTAGTAAGGATTTACTGTGCTATGAAAGCCTGCGTAGGCCATACAAGGTAGGTCCTCGTATGCGAAAGGCCGTCTGGGTTGGTACCACCGCTTTGTCTATTTCTGCTGTCAAGCAACAGTGTGTAAGCACTGTTGTGTTTCGGTTTGATGGACATCGAAGCAAGTGAAATTATTGGGCATTAGGAGACTTATCGGGCTGACGAGCGCAGTTCAGTGCCATATAGTACTTTATAATTCAAAGTTCTGTGTGGTGTTGCATCTGTTTATGGGCAGGCGTGGCTCTTATCATTAGGCGAGCGACTTGCTCGTCTCGTTATTCAATTAAATAAAAAAAAATATATATAAATTTCTCATTTCAATAATTTAAGTTCTATTGATGGTGCCGACTAGATGCAATACTACGGCAGAACTGAAGCATGTCCGACGTAGTCGATATTAAGTTCCTGTTTTCACTACTCGATACTTCCAATTGCAACGTTTCTCAACTCACCCCTCAGACGCCCACGCTCCCTCGGATATAACCAACGTTAAGAACCTCAGTTGCACTACTTGATACTCTAAAGCATTGTTTCACAATATCTTCTATATCTAGCATTGCATTTAAATAACCCAAAGCGAAAGGGTTAAAGTCGTGTCGAGTCCATTTTTAAATTGCCCCCCTTAACTATCAAATGGCCCCCATGTGGAGCGTGGGCCCCACGTTGGGAAACACTGCTCTAAAGTGCAACGTTTCTCAACTCGCCCTTCAGTCCCCCACGCGTGAGTTTTGGCGGCAATTCTGACAGTGCAGTTAATCGCTTATTTTAATTTATTTCATCAACTAGTTTAGAGTTGTGTTTGTTGTATAAAAGTGGTGTGGTTTTGTTCAATAAACATTGAAGGTGATGAACAGTGTATGGAAACATTGAAATAAGTGAATTAATAATCGTACTGAAAGGAGTTAACACCAAAACTCCGACAAGACCTTGAAATCGACCGCACCAGTGTTTCATCGTTCTTGTAAAAATAACTTGAGAATGATTTATATACTTGACACTGGCTAAATGCATAATACTGCGAAAGCCATAAATAAAAAAAAAAAAAGGTGTGCGTCTCGGGACGCTCGACAGAAGTGATAACTTAAACTAATGTGGGTTAAACTGAGAGCGGAACGAGCCTGCCTACTGCTGCCGTATGCGTGAGAGAAAGGGAAGCCAGACAGAGTGGCGTCGTGCGTTATGTTACGGCGCCACTCTGTCTGGCTTCCCTTAACGCGTTACGTTACGGGGTCCGGTCAAAGTCCGGTCAAAGCTCGGTCAAAGCCCGGTCAAAGACCGGTCAAAGCCCGGTCAAAGTCCGGTCAAAGTCTTGTAAAAGTCCGGTCAAAGTACGGTCCAAACCAACTGGTCACTGTATGACGCTACCTGGGACATCAAAATTATCGATGTTCCAGGGAGGTCGGCTAACGCTGGCTGGTCGATGGACCGCTCGCGTTACGGAACGTCGGTTCACCCTCCCATAAGAAGTTATCACTTCAAAAAGAAGTCCCCCAAGCCCCCACGCCCCCACTCACCAGATCCCCCAAGTATATCCCGGCGGGCTGTACGGGCGCGACGCACGTGAGTCCGAGCGCGCGGCCCGGCTTGCGCGACAGCTCTACCTCCACTTCTTGGTACTTGATCGGATCTGGACGGTGCACTGTTAGCTTCAGCTGGGGAATAACATAACAATATTATATCATAGTGCTACAGTTATATATGAGGCTGCTAGAACCAGAGTGGCCTAACTGCATTTGATGACTTTTGACTTGTGTATTTTCGTAATTTAAAAATGTTAATCTACAAGACCAGACCGGCCTAAAATTGGTAACATCATCTTGACACAGATGGCAGTACAAGTCCATTTCGGCCATGGTTTAAATTGACGAAAATACAAATAGGTCAAAATCATCAAAATGCAGTTAGGCCACTCTGGTTCTAGCAGCCTCATATATGAAGAGGCACCAGAGTACATCCTACTATCCAAAAAATATTAAGAATGGATGTGTTATGAATTTGTTTTTTTTTTTATTTAGCTTTAATCACTAATCACAATGAATAATCATACTTGTATATTATTATATTTTACACCAGAATTTGGCCTGTTTGGCTTCATCATTATAGCTATTCAGAGCTCTTACAAAATGAACACGCTGGTGGTAGGATATTCATATCCGCCCGGATAGCGACCACCGTACACATGGTCTTAAAACCTGCCATAGTGACCCACACACCTTGTGTGGATCGCGTTCCAGGATTACCCAGTGTATATCCGATTCTCCCGAGTGGCTTGCGACATGACTTGATGGTTGGTTGGGACGGGTATAGGGGTACATCCTGTGCTTGCATCGGTCATCCGCTAATCCTATCGCAAGCCCCTCGATCTGCTTCCTTCCTCTCCAAAGAAAAAACCATTTATACAAGCCGGCATGATTCTGGTAACCAACGATAAATTCATTGTTTGTCGGTGGTCGCTGGTTTTTTGGACTGCACTACGCTTACCATCAGGTGTGTGCAGGCACTTTGCCGGGCTCTGATAAAAAAAAACTGTTATAACCGAAAAAGTCGCAACAATATCAAGAAGATCTCATTAAACTAATACTAAACTAAGCTAATGAAGAAAATAACTATTTTATCTACCATCGTTCTTTTTTTTGTCTCTATTACTATCAGTGTAGTATCTCAGTCCTTATATTTAATACCTTCGCTGCCCGCTGCTTGATGGTGAGACATAATCGCTCGTGAGCCATGTCCTTGGTGATGGCGATGCCGTTACACTCGACGATCTGGTCTCCGACCTGCAGCCGGCCATCTTTACCGAACGCACCGTTCTTGTAAATATCCAGGATCACTGCTGCTGCACCCTGGAATACATAAAAAAGTCTTTATTATCGCCTCATTGGTATAATGGTGGCGTAGGTTAGGTATGGTAGGTCCCTCGTATGCGAGAGACCGTCTAGGTTGGTACCACCGCTTGGTCTATTTCTGCCGACAAGCAATATTGTCTAAGCACTGTTGTGTTTCGGTTTGAACAACATTGAGGCCAGTAAAGTACTGTTCATTATGAGACTTAACATCTTAAGTCTCGGGTGACAAGCGCAACTCAGCGCCATGCAGTGCTTTGTAATTCAAAGTTCTGGTGTTGCTTCTGTTTATGGGCAAGCGTGGCGCTTACCATCAGGCGAGCGTCTTGCTCGTCTCGTCATTCAATCAAATAAAAAAAAGTACTTAGCCTAAGAAACCGTGAGGTTTTGTGTTCAAATTCCAGTTCGGGCATTTGCAATGTATATTGTGAGTTTTCAATTCGAAAAACCACACGAGCGTCCCGAGATTGTAATTTGTGTCCGGTATGCCAATAGGCTGGCCTCGTATCACATCATAGACGGAAATAAGTTCAACGTAGCGGGGGTGTATAAGTGCCGACCCAAAGTGTAAGCACACATTATTTATATATGTACGTCTTCATAAAAGGTAACCCTGTCTGTTTGACCTTTACGCTATTAAACTAGCGGTATAAATTGGGGGGTTTGGATTGTGATCTAAAGCATTGGTCTAGCAAGTATTTGCAGATTGTTTTTATTTACTGTATTTGTATATTCTTCGTCTATTAGGTCAGCATCAGTAGAAATTACGCTACTTTATTCCCCCTTCTATGGCACAGGAGGCTAAAAGTCCAACTTGAGAACCACTACTACTTACATTGATAAACATTTCGATGCCACATACGGATGCAAATATACAATAACATTTCAACTCACATCTAGTAAAAATCACACTTCAAAAATCTCACACTTTTTTCAGCGTTACGGATGTTTTTTGCCGGCTAGGGTATCTCCCCGCAACGCCCCATAAGGAACTTCGTTCGAAAAATCATGAATGGAACATTTCCCATGTATGGTTAGTTAGAACAGAACTTTAAATTATTGAAGTATATTTATGAATTCAGCAAAATTAAATGAATATCTCAATTTTTATTTGATGTAGGTTGAAATTTCATTGCATATTTGCATCCATATGTTAATATGTGGCATCAATAACACCAAGTACGTTGCTGTTGTTATTAATGTCTATAACAATCCTAGTCCCCCTGATATATGTCGCAAGGGTGTTACAAACTAAAGTTGAGAATCACTGTCCACTCACATTGATCAATGTATCGCTGCCGCCGAGCAGCACGACTCCCAGCACGTCGTTGTTGGTGTTGATCTCTATAACAGTCCTAGTACCCCTAATATATGTCGCAAGAGTGTTATAAACTAAACTTGAGAACCACTGTCCACTCACATTGATCAATGTATCGCTGCCGCCGAGTAACACGACTCCTAGCACGTCGTTGTTGGTGTTTATCTCTATAACAGTCCTAGTCCCCCTGATATATGTCGCAAGGGTGTTATAAACTAAAGTTGAGAACCACTGTCCACTCACATTGATCAATGTATCGCTGCCGCCGAGTAGCACGACTCCTAGCACGTCGTTGTTGGTGTTGATCTCTATGACGGTGTCCTGGTTGGGGACCGGAGGCGCTGTCGACGGGTCAGGAGGGGGCTCCGCTGTGGATAGTGACATTTATTGGAGGACATAGTGTATATAGTGACATTTAATGGAGGATATAGTGTATATATTGACATTTAATGGAGGATATAGTGTATATAGTGACATTTAATGGAGGATATAGTGTATATATTGACATTTAATGGAGGATATAGTGTATATAGTGACATTTAATGGAGGATATAGTGTATATAGTGACATTTAATGGAGGATATAGTGTATATATTGACATTTAATGGAGGATATAGTGTATATAGTGACATTTAATGGAGGATAGATATTTGCTTCGTGTGTTCTTTTTCATTTTCTCCTGGCTCGGCAAATTAACTACGCTACACCTGATGGTAAGTGTAGCGCAATCCAAGAATAGTGTCGACCAACGATAAACAATGTGTCCATCGTAGATCGGCAAGATCATACCGGCCTGCCAAAGGGCCAAGGGGGAGGGGAAGGAAAAAGGGATGTGTAAAGGGTTAGGATCAGGGGGCAAGCCCGCTGGGGAGACCGGAATTACACTGGCTGACCCTGGAACGCGACCCACACAAGGTGGGCCTCTATGGCCGGTTTTAGCACCAGTGTACGGTAGTCGCTATCCGGTCGGATACAAGTGTCCTCCCACCAGCAAAAGCGTCTAGGTGTTTTGGCACCGAAAGTCCCATGCCGTTCCTGATACCACGAAATAAGACTAGCATCTTAATATGGGGTTGGGAATACGTATCTGACAGTAGTATTAAGTATAGTATGAAACCTATTAATATAATGTTTGTTTATTAGTGAACTCATTGCAAAAAAAATAAGTATGTCTTTTAGTTAGTAAGGCTCTAAAGCAGTCTTTTTTTAAAGCGATAACTCCCCCTTGTGGTTGCTGGAGGCTTTCAGTGGGACAGTAAAGGGTCTAAGGATGTATCTTTTAACTGATAAAAAGGAAGACTCATATGATACACTAGGTATATTTAAAATAAAGAAATTTCGGGGAGTTTTTGGGGGCGCTAGAAAATAATTGATTCTCAAAGTGGGCCAGACGAAATAATTTTGAGAACATATGCTCTAAATAAATAAATAATACCCTACCTTTAACTGGTGAAGGCACAGGTCTAGGAGTCTGTGGTCGCGATGTGCCGGCGGTTGTGAGCGCGGGATCTGGGGTTTGATTCCTGCTCGCCGGTCGAGACGGTCCAGTAGCAAGTCCTGGGGTTGAAATATAACATTTTTATGAAGAGGTAGTAGGTTCCTTGCATGCGACAGTCCATCTTGGTTGGTATCGTCGCACTGTTCATTTCAATCTCCAAGTAGTGTGCAAGTACCGATACGCTTCGGTTTGGAGGTCATTGGAGTTAGTAAAATTACTGCGCTTACCATCTCTGGTCGCGGGATGATGAGCTCAGTCCAGTGCCATGCATTCGTAATTCAAACCTGTTACTGGTTTTATTTATGGGCGTATTCCGGTATTCTCGTATCGTTATTCTGGTATTATAAGTGGCGGCTTGCACTTACATTTCGTATGGTAAGTTGAGATTTCCGAAGACCCAATTCCCCCTCTGCTCCCCAACCCCTATTTCTTGCCTTAAGGTCAGCAATGCATTAATGATACTTCTAGTATTGAGGGTGTTCATTTTTTTTACTAGCCCTGTATTATATACGTCTCACTGCTGGGCACGGGCCTCCTCTACTGAATGAGAGGAATTAGGCCTTAGTCCACCACGCTGGCCTAATGCGGGTAAGCAGACTTTACATACCTTTGAAAAAACTTATCGAGTTCTCAGGTATGCAGGTTTCATCACGATGTTTCCTTCACCGTTAAGGCAAGCGATAATTAACAATTAATATAAACGTAACTTAGAAAAGTCTGTGGTGTATGCTCTTGGGGCTTGTTTCGAACCTGCGACAGTCCACACCACTCCCCGCTGAGTTATCGCTGCTTTCGCGGTGCGGTGTTCATATGCCGTGAAAATCACCAACCATCAGATAACCCACGAATTCCTTTGCCAGCCTTTGCTTAAAAATATGTCAGTTACCAGGAGGTGCCGGCGTTCCAGGGGATGTACCGTCTTCAGTCTTCTCGGAGCCATCCTTCATGTTAGGACTGCATACAGTCAACACCACGACACCTTCAGTCTGCTTCAGCTTGGCAGCCGCCTGTGTAAAGAAATTATAATAATCAATAGCTTTTGCACGCGGTTCCTCTCTCTAAGGCTGGATTGCACCATATTAGCAATTATAATTAAGGTTTATGTAAAATTTGAGGATAACAGTAAAACTGACTTTAACACTGACTGCGGAATGTGTTGCACCATCGTATTCCGATACTACTAGATTCCTCGATTAATTCTAAAAGCAGGGGCATTATATTATTTTGGAACGCAAATGCTTTAGGAGATATATCGGTTTGGAGGTTATAATTGAACCATCCGGCAGCTATATAACTTAAACAATAGCTTCAACCGAAGCGAATATTGGGCGGTTACGGCTAACAGCTAAAGTTATAACGTCATCTAACATTTGTCAAACGGTGCAACTCATGTTTTGATTAACGGATACTTTAACATGTTTGTCATTGCTAAGGTAAGTTGGTGCAATCAGCTGCATTAAATTCATTGAATAAAAATAGCCTATGTTTTAATCTATCCGTACGCCAAATATCATCTAAATCAGTTCAGACCTTTCGTTATTCATAACAATTGACAATCTTGATATACTATGATAGATTGATAGGCCCATATCAGATAGAAATCGATTCTGTTTTGACGCAATCTGCCAAAACAAATAATCTAATATTTGACTGTATTAAGGTACGATAGAATAAAATATTTTTCGAACTATTGTTTTGTGTCCTCGTGTATGTACTGTTAATAATGAAGTCTGATCAATGCCTGGTCATATTGGAAATAAGTGATTAATAATACTGACACCGCCATATACAAATCTCACTATAAACTTTCACAATGCGCGCAAACGATTTGCGTGTGTCCTGCTGGTGGTAGGATTCATATCCGCCCGGATAATGACCACTATCAACATGGTGTTTAAACCTGCCATAGTGATCCTCACAGCTTGTGTGGGTTGCGTTCCAGGATCAGCCAGTGTTTATCCGGTTCTCCCAAAGGGCTTGCGACAGGACTTAATAGTTGGTTGGACCGAGTATCATCGGTCATCAGCCTGTCCTGTCGGAGGCTCATCCAGGCCGGCATGATTTTGCTGAAAACCGATAAACTCAGTGTTTGTCAGCATAATATCAGGCAAGTACCTATACATAAGTACCTACCTGGTGCTGGTTTTCTACTAGAAACCCGTAGTTTTTGAGTGTTAGAGCCACGCTGTAGACAGTTTTGTCTACAGCATGAATGGGCTGGTTCAACCGGGACGTTACCACTGTCTCACAGAAAACCGACGTAAAATAGCGGCTTGCTGCTGCTTTTCGTACGGTGAGTGAGATATCCGGAAGCCCAAATCCCTCCTCCCCTTCCCAATCCCTACTTATCCCTTTCGTTTAAGGTCGGCAACGCGCCCATGATTCTTCTGGTGATGGGCGTACATGGGCTATGGAGATCACTTACCATCAGATGACCCACTTGCTCGTTTGCCGGCCTATGTTGTTAAAAAAAAGGGACAAAAAGTAATTTGCACTTACCGCATCGTAGCTGCAGTTGAGAAGGGAGTCCCTGTTCACAGCGAGAAGCATGTCGCCGATTTGAAGACCCGCCTGAAGATAATATTGATATATTACATTATTTGATTTTAATATTGTAAGAGAGATTGGAGATCCAGAACTGGTCGCTAAAGCGGGGACAGGCCACTGATAGTATGGCCCAGCAACAGCATCTCTTCATATATGGTACTAAATTGCTCAGTCGGGTCTTTCCTTGGCATGCATTGATTATGGTAAAAGAAGTTTTGTCTATGAACATGAATGGGCCTATTCCACCGGGATGCTGCCACTATTCACAGAAAACCGACGTGAAGTAACTTTATTTTACGTTTTGTACGGTGATTGATATATCCGGAGGCGCAAGTACCTTTCTCCTTCCCAATCCCTCAATCATTTCTTTCCTTGAAGCACGGTAACTCGTCCATGATTCTTTAGGTATTGTAGATGTTCATGTGCGGTAGAGTTCACTACCATCAGGTGACCTACTTGCTTTTTGCCGTCCTCTGCTATATGAAAAGACGAGCTCACCTGTTCTGCAGCGCTTCCCTCCTGCAGGTCGGAAACAAATATGCCTCTGCCGGCCTCTGTATGCCGACCCTCGATTATCATGATGCCCAGCCCAGAAGGTCCCTGCAAACGAAAGACATAAGAAACCGTATCAGACTAATTGTGGGTACACACAGATCTCTGTTATTACTATTAACACGTTCACTGCGTTATGGGAAGTATTTGGTTGTAATTGAGTTCTGCTCTGTGCGGCAGCTAGAATCCTAGTTTTCCACTCCGTGCGGGGGTGATTTTTTCAAGTATTCGAACAAGCACAAATGGCCTTTCCATGTCTCTGTGGAGGGTTGAAGCCAGGACTACGTACGGGAAAATAGAGGTCGTATCGCATATCAGGCATTCTTGATACGGGAAGTATGTGACTTGTACAGCACTGGAAGTAAGTTTTAATCCAGCGCAGCCGCAGTGAACGTGTTAACATAGCGAGTGGTAGAGCTATGCTGTAAATAAATAGTTTATAATATGAATGGGCCGTCTTGACCGGGTCGTTACCACCGTCTCACAGACAATCGACTTAAAGTAGCAGCTTACTGCGACGTTTTGTACGTTGAGATATCTGGAGGGCCAAATACCCTCCCCTCTCCAATCCCTAATTGTCCCTTTCCTTTAAGGTCAACAACGTGCTTATGATACATCTGGTATAGTGTGCGTATATGAGCGGTGGGGATCACCTACTATTAGGTGACCTCCTTATTTGTTTGCTGTCCTATGCTATAAAAAGGTAAATAGTAAATAAGTGTGACAACAACTGACTGGGAACTCCTTCTTTTTTCATCTTCTTCGTACGAGTAGCTACTGGAACCCTGGTTTCCAGCTGATCGTCACAAATCAGCAGTTCCCGTCAAAGATTATGTGATTAAATTTGTTTAGTTTACTACTTTACTTTTACTGAGTATAAAAATTATTATAACTTTTTTTAAAATATTTTATTGAATGACGAGACGAGAAAGTCGCTCGCCTGATGGTAAGGTAATAAGATGTTAAGTCTTATAATGCCCAATATTTTCACTGCCTTCAATGTCCTTTAAACCGAAACACAACATTGTTTACACACTGTTGCTTGGTGGCAGAAATTGACAAAGTGGTGGTACCAATCCAGACAGCCTCTCGCATACGAGGGTCCTGGTAAAACAACTTAACAAATGTCTTGGAGAAATAACCGACTCCCAGGAAATTGCTAATAAATACTTGATTTTAATTTATGTCTGACTACAGCAGTGAGATCCAATCACCAAATCCTTACCTTCTTGACGGTGATGTCTCGAACGCCTTTGTAGCCGGCGAACCGGTCCTCCGACTGCGAACAATACACAAATTTAATAATAGTTTGAAAATTATTGTCGCCAGTGCCGGATTGAGCTGACGTGACATTACCACTTCTTCCAATTTAGGATATAAAAGAAGACATTACATAGAAATGTTTTCGTGATTTGATGTGGAAGGAACGACCGACTGTGATAGTAATAGAAAAAATAGGCCAAGCGCGAGTTTCACGCACGTGTTGGATTATTGATAATTGCGAATTAAAAATAAGTGTTAAAGTATAAATCATATATTTTGTTTTATTTAGTTGAATGATGATCCGACCCAAGTCCCAATATCAGCCAGTGTATATCCGGTTCTCCCCAGGGGGCTTGCCCCCTGATCCTAACCCTTTTCCCATCCCTTTTCCTTCCCCTCCCCTTTGGCCCTTTGGTAGGCCGGCATGATCTTGCCGACCTACGATGGACACATTGTTTATCGTTGGTCGACACTATTCTTGGATTGCGCTACACTTTCCATCACTTTCAGTCACTTTGCCGAGCCAGGATAAAAAAAAAAAAAAAAAAAGCGCCGCCTGATGGTAAGCGCCACGCCTGTCCATGAACAGAAGCAACACTACACAGAACGTTGAATTACAAAGCTCTGCCTGGATCTGAACTGCGCTCGTCACCCCGAGATATAAGATGCTAAGTCTCATAATGCCCAGTAATTTCACTGGCTTTAATGTCCTTCAAACCGAAACACAACAGTGCTTACTCAATGTTGCTAGGCGGCAGCAATAGACAAAGCTGTGGTACCAACCCGGACAGGCTCTCGCATACGAAGGGCCTACCACCTTGTAACAATAATTGTGAAACACATATTTACCTACTTATGATGTACAGTTTAATTAATATTAGATTAATGATAATGCTTGTGTTATATTCTACCTGCAAATGATGTTTGGTTAAGGATCTGTAGCCTTCCCTATTTGTATTCCCTACGGTATAAACCGATGCAACGTTGGCTTTCTTCAGCAGTTTATAATAATCATCGAGGTATATTTGGATAAATCAAATGAGGCAAGCAGTGCTGGTAGTAGGATATCCATATCCGCTCGGATAACGACTACCGTACAGTTGTGTTAAAACCTGCCATAGTGACCAACACACCTTGTGTGGATCACGGTCCAGGATCAACCAGTGTACATCTGGTTCTCCCGAGGGACTTGCGATATGACTTTATGGTTGTTTGGGGCGGGTATAGGGGTACATACTTGTATCCCTGTGCCTGCATCGATCATCAGCCTGTTGTCACAGGCCTCTAGATTTGTTTCTTCACTCTTCGAATTGTGAAGAAGCATTTATACAGGTCGGCGTGACTGGTGACCACCGATAAACTCATTATTTGTCGGTGGTCGCTAGTTTTTTGGACTGCACTACGCTTACCATCCGGTGTAGTGCAGTCACTTTGCCGTGCCCGGATAAAAAAAATATTGATGAGGGCAGTCCTATACTCCAATGCCAAGCGCTTTGTACTTTAAGGATCTGTTTTGCGTTACTTCTGTTTATAGGTCTTTACCATCAGGCGAGCGACCTACCCATTTCTTCGATCATGTTAATACAAAAAAATACGCTCAACCGCAAGGCCCGGGGGCCCTCTTGTTACGTAATCCAGCACTGCTTGTTGCTATGTCAAATCTCACACATTTGATCGTACAAAAAACTTGTAATGCTCGCTTAATTCGAGTTGACGCGATTCATGCATCCTCGCTCCACTATTTCCTGAGTAATAAGGTTTATAATTGAGTGGCAGAATTTGGATTTTAAAGTATAAATTATTATATGCTACAGATACTACATATGGGCATTGCGTAGGTTTTGTCTGAGAGCCGTTAAATAACAGTTATGATAAAAATGACTGCGTCAGTGGCGCAGTTGTGATTCGTACACGACGACTGCTGTGCTGAGGTCTGGGGTCGATTCCGGATCAGGGAATTAGTTTCCATCATGCAATGCCCCGTATCATATGGAGTTGTGTCCGGTATGGTGATAGGCTCGCTCCCTATCACATCATGGGACGGAAATAGGCTTGGCGAAATATGGGTGTGTAGAAAATCTTAGATTATCGTCTTTTAAAGAAAGTAACGGGGATTGGGAAGCGATTTAGACCTCCGGATTATTCTAACCCTGGCATGGGAAAGTGACTACACTGTACAATGCAGTCAACGACGCAAACTTTGACGTCACTGTGTATAAAAGCCATTACGGTGTATGCGTGCGAGCGAGATAGAGAGATGTCCCCACTACGCGCCCAACTTTGCTCATACCAATATTTAAAATCATAATTGCAGGCTCATTGTTGAACCGATTTTGATTGTGTTTTAACAAAAGGGTTTCTCTTTCGTATTATTTTCTGTTGCGTATAAAATAATGTAAACAACCTCTTTGTGAACACGTGTGTAAGCTTCATGTTATTTACACTAATTCTATTACCACACGTTTTGTGACCCTGGACTCGAACCCGGAACTACTGCTTGATAAACTGATGAATCATATTACTATAATTAACACCACACTATCACCATTGCGTAAATATAAAACATTTAGGTATACGTTCACCATGGCTGTTGATAACAGCGGATAAATTGTACGATTTAAATAATGCGAAAGTAAATTACTGGGCATTATGACACTTAACGTCCTATGTCTCGGAATGACGAACGTAGTCCAGTGTCATGCAGTATTTTGTAATTCAAATATTAAATTATAAAATACTGCAAGACCCACTAACACGTTTGCCGGTGTCCGCCATAAAAGAGTTTTAGAGTGGTAGAGCCACGCTGTAGACAAAACTGTCTGATGAATGGGCTGGCTAGACCGGATCGTTACCACTGTCTCACAGAAAACCGGCGTAAAGTAGCGACACGCTGCTGCGTTTTGTACGGTGAGTGAGATAACCGGAAGCCTAAATCCCCTCCCCTTCCCAATCCCTAAATATGCCTTTTCTTTAAAGTCGGCAATGCGCCCATGATTCTTCTGGTGGTGGGCGTACATGGCGTGGAGATCACTTACTATCAAGTGACCCACTTGCTCGTTTGTCGATCTATGCCATAAAAAAAAACTATAGACTTAATAATGTTTTACGCAAATGTTTTGGAAGCCCTCCTTGAAATACAATAGGAAATATGAAATCCGGACAAACTACAACCGATGGTAACCCTAAATATTATTACTAGTGAAATAACCACTTTGAACAAGCAATGTAATAAAAAAAATAATTAAACATCATTTTTCAATCATTGAGCTACTAATAATATATTAGCTCAGTATTATACACGTGCCAATGCTGGGTACGGGCCTCCTCTACTGAATGAGAGGGCTTAGGCCTTAGTCCACCACGCTGGCCTAAGGCGAGTTGGTAGACTTCACATACCTTCGAAAATCTTATGGAGAACTTGAGAACTCAGCTATGCAAGTTTCCTCATGATGTTTTTTTCAAGCATGGCAAAGTGACTGCACTACCCTGATGGTAAGCGTAGTGCAGTCCAAAAAACTAGCGACCACCGACAAACAATGAATTTATCGGTGGTCACCAGAATCATGCCAGCCTGTATAATTGCTTCTTCCCCCTTCGGAGAGGGATGAAGCAAATCAAATCGAGGGGCCTAGGGTAGGACAGGCGGATGACCGATGCAGGCACAGGGATATAATGATGTACCAATATACCCGCCCCAACCAACCATCAAGTCATGTCGCAAACCCTTCGGAAGAACAGACATACACTGGCTGATCCTGGAACGCGATCCACACAAGGTGTGTGGGTCACTATGGCAGGTTTTGACACCATGTGTACGGTGATCTGGGTGGATATGAATATCCTACCACCAGCAGATGTTTTCACCGTCAAAGCAAGCGATAACTACCAACGAATATACGCGTAATTTAGAAAAGTCAGAGGTGCGGTTGGGCTGTTCTCGAACCTGCCAATTTCGTTTCGACAGCCTTTGTTAATCTAAATTCTGTAATAGCTCAATAAAACCAACGAAAGTGCTTTTTTATTAACATGAATGACAAAACGAGGAGTTTATTCGCCTGATGGTAAGTGCCATGCCTACTCTTATGCAGAAGCAACACCAGATAAATTCCGAATCTTTAATTAAAAAGATTTGCATGGTATTGGACTGCACTCGCAACCCCGAGACGAAGGATGTTAAGTTTCATAGTGCCTAGTAATTTCACTAGCTTCAATGTTTTAAACCAATCAGCGCGAACAAAACCTAACCCTATTTACCGTAACAAAACCTTTTTACCATGTGTTACGTGGTAAAGCCATGATGAATTAACAACCTGCCGTCGCGTTTTGAACAGTAAAAGATTTCTGGAAGCCCAAATCCCCCTCGCATTTCCAAATTCTTAAACCTTTCTTATCCCTTTTCAGTCGGCAGCGCTCTTGACACGAACGCTTGACTTGAGTCTTCCGTGACTCTTTTGGTCATTGGTTTTCATAAATAGCAGAAATTACTTATCAGATGAACTCGTTTGCAAACATACCTGTCATTAACCGTATTATAGACCGCACTGCGTAAAATAGCTCAATAGTTCCAATAAATTCCATATTAACTAAGTACAAACCTTTCTCTTCTTGAAGGAGAGTGTCCTTCGCCATATTGTCCTTAGCAGCGTGGCCGGCTTGTACTCAGAGACGGTACGGCGCGTGCGCACCTCAGTCATTACAGTCATCACTTCACATCACTTCCCCCCCCTCCACTGACGTCACGATTACACTCTCAAACGTTTTGTGACACGCTTCACTAGTGTTCTATTTTTGAATGCCATGGATTTTTATTGTCTATGTATTTGTAACTAGATTTTAATGATTTTTAGAGGTACTCTATCTCAGCTCTGGCCTTTGGCCATACTTATCCCCTATCCTGCATGTTGATCACAAATCATCTATGATAATTTCTGATGGATTGCCATTAACTGAAGCTTACCATATACAACGTGTAATGATTTACAGAAAGCTATGGTCAAGTTTAAGCTATGTATAGTGTGCAATACAAGTATTTCACCCTGCGTTGTACCAAATTCGATTGCATTGCTAGGTAATAGAGAATTTTCTTTATTATCAAATGTATATTAATATGTCGGTATTTGAGTTGCAACTTTGGATTAAACTAAGTAATAAACAGCTGAGCTTTTGTCTCGATCCAGCATTGTTATTCTGGCTCACGCACTTCAATTTATGAGGATGTGATGTATTTATAATCATAATAAACGAGTGATTAAAATTACTCTGAAATGTTTGGATGTTTAGATTTTGATGATATCCAGTACATAAATATTCACTGTCAGGTGTCTGTAATGATGACACTTAAATATGACTATACTTTGAATATACTTATATAATATAACGTAATAGTACAGACATAGACATAAGTCTATGTCTTCAGACATAAGTCTGATCAGACTTTTATGTTAAAAATCCATTTCAGAGATTTGTATTCAATGATTTAAAGATAAACTTGTGTAGGTAGTACCTATTTTTTTTGTAGAACAGCATATGTTTCTGCTTATAAAAATTAATCCTGAAATAGCCGACATAAAGATATGAGCATCACAACGGATGTTATCAGAATCCTCTCGAAGAGGATGTGTTATCTAAGGCCGAGTGCACACCTACGCGCGACTTTGGATTGCCTTTGGTCAACATTGTGTTGATACCTTATCTATCGGTCGAAGGTTCTCGAGAGGGGGGGTAGAGGCTGGTGGGAGGATACTTGTATCCATCCGGATAGCGACCACCGTACACTGGTATTAAATCCATAGTTACCCATCCTTTGTGGCTTGCGTTCCGGAGTCCTCCACTTTGGCCCTTGGATGCAATACTGGTGGGGTCGCCAGTATCCCATTAGCAGGGATCCCTGTAGATCATCCCAAGGGTCGAAAAAAATGGGGAAGGGGCAAGGGGGAGTTTTGGCATCACCTACGGCCGTATATGGTGGGCGAGTTAGCTGTGGAACGGAGACTAGGTTCGATTCGACAGATTTAGAATTAAACAGAAATCACGAAGCAATTTTTTTCTATCCTAGCACGGCAAAGTGATTACACTGGAATTGATGATAAAGGTAAAACAGGCCAAATATAATATGCTGAGGGTTAATATTCAGAGACATTACGTTTCGCTGAAAACAGCCGACTAGCGGGCTATCAGCGTAACGGCACTCCTAGTACAAGATCCCGGGGAACATTGACCTTCCCCCATCTGTTTACCGGATCAAAATAACATTTTAGGGTATAAAATGTGTTGCTGAATAATAGGGTTGCTTAAAAAAATATGGTCAAGGATATGATTAATTAACATATAAAAAAAAAATATATTATTTCCCTGACTTGCTTACCAAAAATAATTTAAGCTTCAATGAAAAGTGTACAATGTATACTATCTGCAAAAAATAGGTTGCCTACTTTTTTCTGGCCATTACTATCTGGTTGCCGTGTGCAAACAGGTAACTAAAAAGTGGTAATTGCGGCTCATCTAGCTCCTAGCTTTTGCAGGTAGTATACATTATAGGTTTTCATTGAAGGTTCATTTATTTGGTGAGGAAGTCAGTGAAATAATATCTTCTTTTTTTTTTAAAAATTCGCAAAACCTATCCTTGACCATATTTTTTTAGGCAACCCTATTTGTATGTGTTCAGCAACACCTTTTATACCCTAAAATATTATTTTCATCCGGTAAACAGATGGGTGAAGGTCAATGTTCCGCGGGATCTTAGACCATCCGCAAAAACAAACAACAAAAATAGTTGATGCAATTTGAACGTCTCAACATAATTCATACAATTTTCGTTGATTAAGTCATGGATCAAGTTAAATCGAACCGTTTGAACACGCTATAATACGTCGCAGACTGGCGCCACAGAACGTTATAATAACAACGCATACAAAATTATTACTACTTTCAAACATCAATATAAAACTAACAAGCAGTATTCTTAGAACAAAACACTTATGGTGCATTTATCCGGATACAAGAATAATAAATAATACGAGTATAGAATGGAATCTTTTCTGTGTTTGTCCGAAACATCGCGTTATAAATACCTAAACAATTAATATTGATACCGCAACACCCGATACCGCCCGAATAGCCGAACTCTTAAGGGGGTGAAATTGGGGATGACAGATTAAAATTTCGATATAAACATGCACCGACTTTTATGATTCTTTCAACAAAACCTTTTTAACAAAAAACGACTTAATAAACTAGAAATTAAACAATGAAACTGCAAAAGCTATTAGTAGAGATGTGCCGACTAGTCGGCGACTATTCGGTAAAGCCGACTATCCGGTCACTATTGTAGTCGGCGACTAGTCGGCGACTATTCGGCAAAGAGCGCCGACTATCCAACTTCTTACACTTCTTAAAAAAATCGGTTGTCTGTAAAGTCGGTTTACTGACGATAGTTGAACGTGATAACGTCTTAAGAAAATACTGATGGAATTGTAGCATTTTTCAAAAGAAAATTTTAATTTCATTTGTTTAATATTTGATAGTATTTATTGGCCTAATTATAACCTCAAAATCCGAAAGTATTTTATTCATTTTTCGGAATTCTCAAGTGTCCGTAGTTTTAATATAGTTTCAATCAAATATATACATTATCTAAAACCCAAAAAGTAAATTCACCTACCTTTTGGTTCTTAGGCCAACTATGTATGGACGACGAACAATGTCCTTTTCGTAAATCTAGTTTTAAAAAGCCCGCCTCAATGTGTTTGATATAGGAGAAAATGTTCCCTTTGACGGATGGCTGGTCTAACCTGTCATTTCAGACACGTTTTTGTGATATGTGGAAGATTTAATATTTATGTTTTAATTTTTGAAGTGATAACTTCTTATGGGAGGGTGAACCGAAACGTTCCGTAACGCGAGCGCTCCATCGACCAGCCAGTGTTAGCCGACCTCCCTGGAACATCGATAATTTCGAAGTCCCAGGTGGCGTCACACAGTGACCAGTCGGCTTGGACCGGACTTTGACCCGACTTCAACCGGACTTTGACCGGAGTTTAACCGGACTTTAACCGGACTTTGACCGGGCTATGACCGGAGTTTGACCGGACTTTGACAGGTCTTTGGCCAGACTTGGACAGGACTTTGACCGGACTTCGACCGGACTTTGACCGGTATTTGACCGGACTTCCACCGAACTTTGACCGGACTTTAACCGGACTTCGACCGGACTTCGACCGGACTTTGACAGGACTTTAACCGGACTTCGACCGGACTTTGACAGGACTTTAACCGGACTTCGACCGGACTTTGACAGGACTTTGATAGGACTTTGACCGGGCTTTGACCGGATTTTGACAAGACTTTGACAGGACTTTGACTAGACTTTAACCGGATTTTCGCAGGACTTTGACCGGACTTTGACCGGACTTTAACCGGACTTTAACCGGACTTCGACCGGACTTTGATAGGGCTTTGACCGGATTTTGACAAACTTTGACAAGACTTTGACAAGACTGACCGGTATTTGACCGGACTTCGACTGGACTTTGACCGGACTTTAACCGGATTTCAACCGGTTTTCGACCGAACTTTGACAGGACTTTAGTAGGACTTTGACCGGGCTTTCACCGGATTTTGACAAGACTGACAGCATTTTGACTGGTCTTCAACCGGATTTTGGCAGGACTTTGACCGGTATTTGACCGGGCTTTGACCGGATTTTGACAGAGCTTTGACCGGTATTTGACCGGACTTCGACCGGACTTTGACCGGACTTTAACCGGACTTCGACCGGACTTTGACAGCTTTATTTTTTTAAACATTCACACACATAGCCCTGACCCCACAGTAAGATACGAGTCTTGTGTCATGGGTTTCAGGAACTACGAGAGACTCTCGGTCTCAGAACACCCAGACCCCGAAACAAATATTTGTGGATCAGACAAATATTTGCTCGGTGCGGGAATCGAACCCACGGCCTCACGTTTCACAGTCGGCTATTCGCCCACTGCGCCATGGAGGCTGTCAAACTTTGATAGGGCTTTGACCGGATTTTGACAAACTTTGACAGGACTTTGACCGGATTTTATCAGGGCTTTGACCGGTATTTGACCGGACTTAGACCGTACTTTGACCGGACTTTAACCGGACTTCGACCGGACTTTGACCGGACTTTAACCGGGGTTTGACCGGACTTTGACAGGTCTTTGGCCGGACTTTGACCGGACTTCGACCGAACTTTGACAGGACCTTCACCGGACTTTGACAGGATTTTGACAGGACTTTGACTGGACTTTGACTGGACTTTTACAGGACTTTGACCGGACTTCGACCGGACTTTGACCGGACTTTGACCGGACTTCGACCGGATTTGGACCGGATGTTGACCGGACTTTGACAGAAGTTTGATAGGACTTTGACCGGATTTCGTAACGTAACGCGTTACAGCGCCACTCTGGCTTCCCTTTCTCTCACGCATACGGCAGTAGTAGGCAGGCTCCTCCGCTCTCACTTTAACCCACATTAGTTTAAGTTATCACTTCTGTCGAGCGTCCCGAGACGCACACTTTTTTTTTTTTTTTAAATCTCGAACGCTGCCAAACGCAAAGGCCGATTGTGCTTCTTTGTCCCTCGTTCCGCGCTCTCGCTTGCACTTCAAGCCTTAAATGGAACGTGACATCTAGCGAGGTAACGACGCATGAGTCATGTTTTTTCGTGCGTGCAGCCGGCTCTATCGAATTATAAGACGTTATCACGTCAAAAATCCATACACGAGACTTTCTTTTTGACATGATAAAATTTGATTAATTGAGCTCTTCACTTTAATAAACAATACCGGTATTATCTTTACAAAAAATATTTTTTTTACACAATAAAACCGCTCTGACCATACAGAAGCAAAAATCAAGAAACAATGCGACGTAAATAAAATAGGTTCCGCTCGCAGGCGGCGGTTGCAACTTGCGCGCGGATCAGCTGTAAACGAAGCGTCACGGATATCGCCAAAACGGTGATCGGCTCGGCCGAATAGTCGGCCGAGTAGTCGGCCTCTTTACAACCGACTAATCGGCTAGTCGGCTAGTCGGCCAAAGCCATAATCGGCACATCTCTAGCTATTAGCTTTTTTTTCCTAGTAAGGCAAAGTGATGGGGAGAGGTAAGAAGCAAATCGAGGGGTCTGCGACAGGACAGGCGGATGACCAATGCAGGCACAGTGATACAAGGATGTACCCCTATACCCGCCCCAATCAACCATAAAGTCATGTCGCAAGCCCCTCGAGAGAACCAGATATACACTGGCTGATCCTGGAACGCGATCCACACGAGGCGTGTGGATCACTATGGCAGGTTTTAACACCATGTGTACGGTGGCCGCTATACGAGCGGATATGAATATCCTACCAGGAGCCATTGAAAACTATATTAATTATTATGTTTAAATTTAGTTTGCATCCGCTTTATTTTTAGATGAACATTAGTTGAAGGTCAGTATAAGTAGGTATATTATGTCAGAAGAGAAATATAAATGTATATTTCATAAGATCACACACGTGTCTCGTATCTATCATTAATATTAAAATAGGAAATTAACAAACAGATTAATATTCAAACATGATTTAAATAAATATAACCCACAGTCACACTTATAGAACTGACCTCACTCGGAGATACTACTCTTGTGTCGGGGGTTTCAACGAATAATCTAAATATATAAAACTCAAGGGTGACTGACTGTCATAGTGATCTATCAACGCACAGCCCAAACCACTGGAGGGATCGGGCTGAATTTTGGCATGCAGGTAGATGCTATGACGTAGGCATCCGCTAAGAAAGGATTTTGATAAATTCTACCCCCAAAGGGATAAAATAGGGGATGAAAGTTTGTATGAAACCCACGCGGGCGCGGCGGAGCCGTGAGCAAAAGCTAGTAAATAAATAAATACACCCAACAGTCACACACATAGTCCTGACCCCACAGTAAGTTACGAGTCATGTGTCGTGGGTGTCAGGAACTACGAGAGACTTTCGGTCTCACAACACCCAGACCCCGAAACTCTCTCCGGAGAAGTTGAGGGGCCTGCGACAGGACAGGCGGATGACCGATGTACCCGACACGACCGACAGTATAGTATGCATATGCATTTATTATACTCATATTATTATAATATGAAGCAGCGATAGCTCAGCGGGGAGTGGTATGGACTGTCGAGACGAAAGTCGCAGGTTCGAAACCAGCCCCAAGATCATACACCACTGACTTTTCTAAGTTACGTGTATATTAATTGTTAATTATCGCTTGCTTTAACGGTGAAGGAAACATCGTGAGGAAACCTGCATACCTGAGAACTCGATAAGATTTTTCGAAGGTATGTGTAATCTGCCAACCCGCATTTATGTATTATATTCAATATCTATATTTGGTTTTTCTCCTAGTTTACACCTGCTTTGTTTACTCTCTCACCACCCAAAGGTTGGCTGGTAGAGAATCAGGCATTAAGTCCGCCTTTACATACTTTATGTACAAAGTATAAATAAAAATAAATCAAATAACCATAAATCTTTTCAATGATACTCGTCAGGGAAGAAGCAAGAGGAATCATTTTAATTAATCTAAATAAATACTAATAGTATGTAATCTGATGTCATTATGGGTCGAACTCACGGGGCGCTCGAGTCAGCATATTGTTATTTTATTAGATAAATACATAAAACAGAATACAGTTTTTTTTTTATCCTGGCTCGGCAAAGATAATTTAAAATGTTAATCTACAAGACCAGACCGGCTTAAAATTGGTAACATAATCTTGAGATAGATGGCAGGACAAGTCCATTTCGCCCGTGGTTTAAAGTGACGAAAATACAAATAGGTCAAAAGTCATCAAAATGCAGTTAGACCACTCTGGTTTTAGCAGCCTCATATGTATGCAAATATGCTATAACATTTCAACCCATATCAAGTAAAAATTGAGATAATAATTTTGATTTGCTAGATTCATTAAAATAAATCATTAATTTAAAATTCTATTTTGCATCATTGCACATGGGGAATGTTTAATTTAATTTAAAAATTTTTTTTTTTTTTTGTTTTAGAAATGTTTTGTTCTCTGTACTCCGGTTCTAGCAGCCTCATATATACATTATGATTGTACCTAATTCATTAATATCACAGCGAGAACGTTAATAATAACTGTGTATGCTGTACTACTAATATTATAAATGTGCCAGTGTGTTTTTTTGTCTGTTTGTTAGGCTGCGGTTAGACGACGCGAAATTTTTCAGCCATAGCAAATGTATGTCTTATTAACTAGGACTTAACGTTGAAATTCATTGTGAGTAACCAACCGCGCGGCGGCCGCGCTCCCGTTTACACGATCGCGCAGTCGCCGCGTGGTTGGAGCGTTGCGAAGAATTAAACATTATGGCTTAGTCAATAGAGTTTACATTAGTTTTTCGAGTGATTCGAGCGAGGCGCCCGCGCGGCCGCCGCGCGGCCGCAATGCGGTGGGATTCCTTGTCATATAAATGCGCCCTTACTCTTTCACGCCTAAATCGCTGAATCGATTTTGATGAATTTTGGTACAGAGATAGATGGGATCTTGTTGATGGTTATAGGCTGCTATTTATCCCGGAAAAGTCTGTTCACGCGGGCAGAGCCGCGAGTAAAAGCTAGTCATGTATTATTATCGTCATTTTTATCATTTAGTTGCAAATACGTAATAATAGGTATTTCAACCCACATCAAGTAAACATTTAGAAATTTTGTTTCGCTAAATACATTACGTTAACTCAATAATTTAATGTTCCATTTTGCATCATCGCACATGGGGAATGCTTAATTTCGCTCGGCGAAATTTGGATGTACTGTTTACAGCTCTGTCTACCCCTTCGGGGATAACAGGCGTGAGTGCGTATATGTATATGATCTTTTCAAAACAAAACTAAGAAATACTAATATTATAAAGAAGAAAGATTTGTATTTTTGTATGTAACGAATAAACTTAAAAACTACTGGACCGATTTGAAAAATTCTTTCACCATTAGAATCCTACATTATCCCTGATGAACATAGGCTACTTTTTATCTCGCAAAAAGCAGATCACGCGGGCGGAGCCGCGTGGAAAAGCTAGTTAAGAAATAAAGCTAGTTATAATAGTAAATAGTAAATTCATTGTTAATAGTAAATTCAAGCTACGCATATTGTTTCCTCAAGCCAATTTAATTACAGCATTCTTGACTAATTAAGCTTGTTTTTATACAAAATCTCTACAATAATCTCTGAAATGGATTTACAGGCGATGGAAATATAACCCCTTCTTTTTCGCTCCCTATTAAAAAGAGCGGGACAAAAATACCACGTTATTGTTTTATACAATTCTCAAATAAATAGGACTTAGAAAATAATTAATTTCACACTAACACCGCTTTGACACCAGTGTTACCATATTCGAAGTACAAAATTTCCCCTAAATCACTACACAGAATGTCAGTTCCACTAATTATCACTTAATTACAGTCATAATTGTATTTTTTTAATTTATATATGCACACGACCACACCACATTGTACTCCAATACGAACTGGATATAAAACGAAAACTTATTTGCTTTATGACATTGCTAAAATGTAAGATAACATGTACTGAAAATAGACGCCTCGGAACGACTTATGATACACACATCAATCATATAATATTGCACCCAACATTTATTGATTTAAAGTCTAAATCAATTCGCGACGCCCACGACATAGTTCAGTGCGAAAATAAACCGCAAAGATAAACACTGCACAGAACAATGGTTTTCAGTTTGGACTTTACGAGGATATATATAGAGTCCTTATTGTATTGAAGTGTGGGGCTTAGGAAAATCATACGAAAATCACCGGCGTGCGCTAAACAACGAGTGCGAGAGGGACAGAAGACGGATCGACAAGGTCAGCGGTAATAATAAACATACTTATTAAGTACACAATAAAACGTAAGAAAATTATATTAGTTTAATGTAAATAGAGCCACGTTTAAGATATAATGTTAATGTGATCGTATATAAACGTACATATAGGCTTTACACTATATTGTATCAACTTTGGAAATTATTATTCTTATTTATAAATAAATACACCCAACAGCCACACATAATCCTGACCCCACACTAGGTTAAACAGTATAGTGGGTATCAGGAACTACTAGGGACTAGCGGGCTCACAACACCCAGAACCGAACAAATATTTGTAGATCACACAAACAAATAAATAAATACACCCAACAGTCACACATGTCACACATAATCCCGAACCCACAGTAAGATACAAGTCTTGTGTCGTGGGTATCATGAACTACGAGAGACTTTCGGTCTCACAAGACCCGAAACAAATATTTGTGGATCACATAAACATTTGTCTCTTGTGTGATAGAGCCAATCTGTAGACAGTTTTGTCTACAGCACGAATGGGCCGGCTCGACCGGGTCGTTACCACTGTCTCACAGAAAACCTACGTAAAGTAGCGCCTTGCTGCTGCGTTTCGTACGGTGAGTGAGATATCGGCCCCAATCCCCTTCCCATCCCAATGCTTAATTATCCCTTCCCTTCAGGTCAGCAACGCCCATGATTCTTCTGGTATTGTGGGCGTACATGGACATTGGAGATCACTTACCATCAGGTAACCCACTTGCTCGATGGCTGGTCTATGCAAAAATATATATAATAGTGCTCGCAAATTGTTATTAGATTCAATTTAAGCTAAAATATTAATGTTTCTATTCTCTACATCACAATTATAAATTATAATATTTCTAATATAAAATACTGCGACTAAAATAAAGCAGACAGTAAAACATGTTTTTAAAGGGGAATATGTATTATTATTACAACTTGGTATATTGGTATTTTATGTATTCTTTAATGATTCTTTATCACTTATACTAGAGGATCCCACTTCTTTTTAGCTTAAAATTTAAATTTAGCTAGCGAAGCTCAGCTTAGCTTTTTAGCTTTTTTAAATTTAGCTAGTTCCGGTGCAGTTACATTTCTACCATATTTATTTATTTAAACTTAATATACCAAACACGTATAAAAGCGGACTTAATGCCAGAGGCATTCTCTAACAGTCAACCTACAGGTGATGCAGAGACGAGACAATGTGGGTGTATAAAGGCTATAAACGAAATAAATACTATATCAGATTAATACATAAATCTACTGACACGGATATATAAATGAATACTTAAATATGCAAACTACAACTATAAATAAATATATAATACTAGCTGTCCCTCCCGGCTCCGCCCGCGTGATCTTCTTTTTCCGGGATAAAAGTAGCCTAACAGTGGCGCCATCTGTCGAAAATTGATCATACCCTCTCAGAAACCTTTTGTATATTATATTTGCCATAAGCTCAGGGAAATTTGAATCGAAATAGAGTGAAAAACATTTACAAAAAAGACGATAATTGATCAGTTATCGAACGGGATGAAAAATGATTAAATTACTAAAATGGCTATTAAAAAATAGGGGTTGGTGATAAAAGGGTAAAATTTAGGGTTGTATGTATTTTTAATGCCACATTATAGAAAAATAAAAGCAAAAAAATTTGACCATAAATTTAAAAAAAAATGTTAATGGTGAACAACCTATATCACTTAGGGGTATGAAAAATAGATTGTAGTAGCCGATTCATAGACCTACTGAATATGCATATAAAATTTGGTAAAAATCAGTAAAGCCGTTTCGGAGGAGTAAGGTAACTAACATTGTGACACGAGAATTTTATATATAAGATAAAATACATGTTATATAAATAAATATATATATACATACATGTGATATATATATAATAAGAGATGAATCTGCTAAAGATCTGATCTTGTTACATCATCAGCCAAGAGGATGCGAACTTTTATTTTAAATGTTAACATATTCCCAAAACTCGTCAAAAATATGCAAGTTTTTACAATATATATGTAAAGTAACAGTCGCTGAGCTTCTTAAAATATTATCTGCCTACATTGATAGGTGAAGTCAAGCCAACATTTTAGTTCCTCACTATCGAAAGCAGATTCGCTGGTGGAAGGATACTTGTATCCGACCGGATAGCGATCACCGTACACTGGTGCTAAAACCTACCATAGTGGCCCCCCTTGTGTGGGTCGCGTTCCAGGGTCAGCCAGTGTATATCCGGTTCCCCCCAGGGGGCTTGCTCCCTGATCGTAACCCTTTTCCCATCCCTTTTTCCTTCTCCTCCCCCTTGGCCCTTTGGCAGGCCGGCATGATCTTGCCGACCTACGATGGACAGTGGACACATTGTTTGTCGTTGGTCGACACTATTCTTGGATTGCGCTACACTTATCATCAGGTGTAGTCACTTTGCCGAGCCAGGATAAAAAAAAAGATAAATTTTCGTAGTCCCCCGCTTACGAATTGTGAACCCCCATTATTTTGGCACGCCAACGTAGGATCCTGTCGAGTCTCCCATGGTCCCCTGGGGTCCACTTGGACCAGGTTGGGAACTAAGGACTTAAAGAAAAGTATTCTAGGAAACAACAATAAATACGAAAAATCAATATCTAAATATATAAAACTCAAAGGTGACTGACATAGTGATCTATCAACGCACAGCCCAAACCACTAGAGGGATCGGACTGAAATTTGGCATGCAGGTAGATGTTATGACGTAGGCATCCGCTAAGAAAGGATTTTGATAAATTCTACCCCCAAGGGGATAAAATAGGGGATGAAAGTTTGTATAAAAATCACGCGGGCGGAGCCGCGAGCAAAAGCTAGTTTGTAATATTAATATTGTAATGGCTATTCTATACCTACTTTTCATTTCATTTCATTTCACTTCGTTTCGAGTATATAAAATAGCAGCATTTTTCTACAACGAGCAATAAAGCTCGGCTAATCTCACGGAATGCAAAGCTGTCTTCATCCCGCAACGAAATTAATCAAATAGAGAGATAGGAAAATTGGAAATATACATTTTTCCACTTCCCTCCGTAGCAAAATAATGAACTAAGGACATATTAATCTGAAGCTTAAGTTGACAACTGGAGAAGCCACAGATGTTATTTATTTATTATTTTTCTTGATAAAGTAAAATGCTATACAATAGCTTTACCACGGCAGTCTCCGAGTGCCACACGTCTTTTTTTTATTTCTATTTTTCTATGTAATTTTATGTTGTCAAACAAAAATAAAGAGACCTATTTTGTTATTTCAGTTGATAATTTGAATTTTTTTGCAATTTGTGTCGATTCTACATTAGCCGAAGGAACTTCGTTCCTACCTGGTGTCCCACGACACACACCAATTTTTTTTTTATAGCATAGGCCTGCAAACGAGCAAGTGGGTCACCTGATGGTAAGTGATCTCCACCGCCCATGTACGCCCACCTCCAGAAGAATCATGGGCGCGTTGCCGACCTTAAAGGAAAGCGATAATTAACGATAGGGAAGGGCAGGGGATTTGGGCTACCGGATATCTCACTCACCGTACGAAACGCAGCAGCAAGCCGCTACTTTACGTCGGTTTACTGTGAGACAGTGGTAACGACCCGGTCGAGCCAACACATCCATGCTGTAGACAAAACTGTCTACAGCGTGGCTTTACCACTCAAAATGTATTTCGGTTTGAAGGACATTGAAGCTAGTGAAATTACTGAGTATTATGAGACTTAACATCTTATGTCTCGGGGTAACGAGCGCAGTTTAGTGTCATGCAATACTTAATAATTCAAAGTTCTGTGTGGTGTTGCTTCTGTTTATGGGCAGGCGAGGCGCTTACCATCAGGCGAGCGCCTTGCTCGTCTCGTCATTCAAGCAAAAGCTAGTTTGTAATATTAATATTGTAATGGCTATTCTATACCTACTTTTCATTTCATTTCATTTCACTTCGTTTCGAGTATATAAAATAGCAGCATTTTTCTACAACGAGCAATAAAGCTCGGCTAATCTCACGGAATGCAAAGCTGTCTTCATCCCGCAACGAAATTAATCAAATAGAGAGATAGGAAAATTGGAAATATACATTTTTCCACTTCCCTCCGTAGCAAAATAATGAACTAAGGACATATTAATCTGAAGCTTAAGTTGACAACTGGAGAAGCCACAGATGTTATTTATTTATTATTTTTCTTGATAAAGTAATTGTTTGTCGGTGGTCGTTGGTTTTTAACTGCATTACGGTTACCATCAGGTGTAGTGCAGTCACTATGTCGTGCTCACATAAAAACATTACCCTTATTAATAAAGACTTACCTCTTCTTCTAAGGCGACTGGGAACTGCGTCAGCGGCTTTACAGCTACGTCTTCGAGAGCTGACTTCCTTCTGCAAAGAAGCATACCACTATATCTTCAAAATACAATAACTATGATTAACACTACAAAATGAATAGCATACTATGATGGAGCTTGAAAACCATTTAATTTTACGAGGCGATAATCTATCCCGCCCACACACCCGCCACTGTAACTCCTGTAAGCCAGGATCAACAGTGGCACGCATATTTTGACACCGAGCAACAAAGTTTGAAGAGTCTCTGGAAATGCAAATCTCTCTTTATCCCGCAACCAACTTAATTAAATAGAAATACAAAGAGAAGATAGAAATACACATTTTCGACTTCCCTCCGTAGCAAAACGGAAGACAGGTTTGTGGTATAACCACGCTGTATACAGTTTTGTCTACAGCATAAATGGGCTTGCTCGACCTGTTCGTTACCATTGTCTCACAGAAAACCGTCGTAAAGTAGCGGCTTGCTGCTGCGTTTCGTACGGTGAAAGCCCGAATCCCCTCCCCTTCCCAATCCCTAATTATCCCTTTCCTTTAAGGTCGACAACGCGTCCATGATTCTTCTGGTATTGTGAGCGTACATGGGCGGTGGAGATCACTTACCATCAGGTGACCCACTTGCTCGTTTGCCGGCCTATGCTATAAAAAATACGCACGTTTTTGTGCTCGCAAATTGTGATATTCACGTTAAACTAAAATATTAATGTTTCTATTCTCTAACTTTGTACATAGACATCAAACAGTACACATAAATACATATTATGTGTAGCCATAAAACACACGTCTCCAACTAAGCCGCGACGTATTCAAGGATAAGACAAATGGATTTGGATTTAAGAGACTATAATCTTGATGCCTCTATTGGATTTAGTGACGGCTGGCATTAATTAACAGTAACTATTGTATTGTTTTTTATAGCATAGGCCTACAAACGAGTAAGTGGGTCACCTGACTGGAAGTGATATCAGTTTAAAGCGGTTTTTTTATTTTTATTTAATTGAATGACGAGACGAGCAAGGCTCTCGCCTGATGATAAGCGCCACGCCTGCCCATAAACAGAAGCAACACCACACAGAACTTTGAATTACAAAGCACTGCATGGCATTGAACTGCGCTCGTCACCCCGAGACACAAGATGCCAAGTCCCACAATGCCCAGTAATTTCACTGGCTTCAATGGCGGCAGAAATAGACGAAGCGTTGGTACCAACCCAGACGGCCTCTCGCATACGAGGGGCCTACCACCTAGTATTAACAATTAACAGTAACAATTGTATATTTTTATATAGCATAGGCCAGAAGGGCTATTCTATAAAATGATACGAAGCAACGAAGTTCGAAAACGTAGACCTTATGTACCACAGAACATCCATTACAATAATATTTTTTTTTTATAGCATAGGCCGGCAAACGAACAAGTGGGTCACCTGATGGTAAGTGATCTCCACAGTCCATGTACGCCCACCACCAGTAGAATAATGGGCACGTTGCCGACCTTAAGGGAAAGGGATAATTAGGGATTTGGGGAGAAGAGGGGATTTGGGCTATCGGGTATCACACTCACCGTACGAAACGCAGCAGCAAGCCGCTACTTTAGGTCTGTTTTCTGTGAGACAGTGGTAACGATCCCGTCGAGCCAGCTCATTCATGCTGTAGACAAAACTGTCTACAGCGTGGCTCTACCACTCAAAAAAAAATATTCGACACTCATATCATCACTGTCTTTTCTAAGGTACGTGAATATTCATTGTTAATTATCGCTTGCTTTAACGGTGAAGGAAGCATCGTGTGGAAACCTGCATACCTGAGAACTCGATAAGATTTTTCGAAGGTATGTAAAGTCTGCTAACCCGCATTAGGCCAGTGTGGACTAAGGCCTAATCCCTCTCATTCAGTAGAGGAGGCCCGTGCCCAGCAGTGGGACTTATATAATACAGGGCTACTAAAAAAAATCGTCACTGGATAGGGAATACGTGAACTTTACGGTAGAGCTTTTAAAAGTTGTTTATGTACTTAAAATATCATAATAATTAAAATAGGGAAAAGTATGATTCAATAAAATATAAGTTTTATTGAAAATCATCCATTATTTAAATTTATACATACATACGTAGACTCACGCCTATTTCCGATAGGGGTAGGCAGAGACGGACTTACACCTACCCAAAAAAAAAACAAGAAAAGTCTATTAAAGATCGCTGTTCGCTTCATCGGCTATGTTTCCGATTTATGAACCGTGTTACACCATTAAATGCCGACGTACGCCTACTTACTATAATAAAAAACTTGAGAGGTGTCAAGGGACACCCGGATGGAACGAAGTTCCTTTCGATTAATTAGTGAAGGAATTTTAATAAAATTTTATTTGTCTATCTATTGTAGTTTCTGAGATATTTGAATTTTTAGAGATATTTTTACAGATCTTTCTTACTGGGGGGTCGAAATTTATTTTTATTGGGGCCAAAGTGTCGGGCTCAATAAGCCGATTGCGACAAGCCGTCGCACGACCCTCTAGCCTCAAAAATTACCGATTTAGGCCGAGGGGGGGTGAGGACAAATTGGGTGGGGGTAGGGGGAACGGGTTTGAACACCTGGTACTTCCATAATTCTCGAAGCTCCAGGGAGGTCGGCTAGCGTTGGCTGGTCAATCGGCGCGCGTGACGTCACCCGGAAGGTTCTCGATTTCTCTCGAACCTTCCGTTGATCGATGGACTGCTCGCGCTTGACCACCTCTCGGGCTTGACTAAAATGATCTCGATCTCGGGGGGGACGGAGGGTCCGAAGGGAGCACACCGGCTGCTACGTCGCCCAGCCCGTAAATCGGCGAGCACCGGCCGGTCTTACAGTCTACGTGACGTCACACCGAACGTTCTAGAGAGTTCCAGAACATTCGATGTGAGTCGTAATATTAAACAGTCATCCCGTAGACTATATATTAGACACTGTATAATCTGAAAGCAGCCAACATTCAAATATTTTATGATAGGTAATTTGGTGACTGGCTACTAAGGGCGCATTTATATGACAAGGAATCCCACCGCGTTGTGGCCGCGCGGCGGCCGCGCGGCCGCCGCGCTCGAATCACTCGAAAAACTAATGTAAACTCTATTGACTAAGCCATAATGTTTAATACTTCGCAACGCTCCAACCACGCGGCGACTGCGCGATCGTGTAAACGGCCGCACGAAATTTTTCGCGTCGTCTAAACGCAGCCTAAACGGTGGACCGCCGCGCCGTGTTCGATAATCAAAAATTCAAATTTCAAACCACGTCTACATTTCCATATGTCATAAGTTTTACTTTTATTAACGGAATTTCGACTTTAACTTTGTGTGCTAGATATCAAATTAATATTATATTTATTCTTGGTCGGAGAATTATGTCGTGACAAAAATTTCGTGCCAACTTTTCGTACCAATTTTTTCCGTCTAGCCCCCTTTCGCAACGCGCGATAAGGAACTACGTTCCAAAAATATAATATTTCTAACATAAAATATTTTGACTTAAATAAAAAAAGTCGTTATAAACATGTTTATAAAGGGGAACATGTATTATTATTGCAACTTGTTATGTTGGAATTTTTATGTATATTTAATTCTTTTTTAATACTTAAATGTATTCTAGGAAATAACAATAAATAGGAAAATATAGTCATTTATCACATCCTTTTTAGTTACAAATTAATCTTTGTGATGGTAATATAAATCAAAAATATAATTATTGTAATAGCTATTCTGTACCTAGGGCACTCTCAGTTCTGAACGTGTTGCTTCGTTTCGGATTTATAGAATAAGCCCTCTGCAAACGAGTAAGTGGGTCACCTGATTTTTAAGTGATATCAGTCTAAAGCGTGGTTCTATGACTTTAATTTAAGACTAACCCACGGCAATGACCTTAATCTCCACCGCTCATGTACACCTACAATACTAGAAGAATCATAGGCGCGTTGCCGGCCTTAAAGGGCAGGGATAATTAAGGAATTGGGAAAGGGAGGATTTGGACCTCCGGATATATCACTCACCGTATGAAACGCAAAAGCAAGCCGGTACTTTACGTCGGTTTTCAGTGAGCCAGTGGTAACGACCCGGTCGATCCGGCCCATTCAGGCTGTAGACAATACTGTCTACAGCGTGGCTCTACTACACTATGCCTATGCTATAAAAATGCTTAACTTAAACTTAAATTTTTAACATACGCCTGTCATGGTAACCAAAACTAAGCATAGGTTGGTGAAATCAGACGTAATTTTTTTTTTCAGTATCTCGACACAACGAATGTACGATATACAAAGTTGTTACGAAGTCGAGACTAAACAATGATATTACGAATGGTGTATTGTTTATGGCTGTTTGTTCGTGTAAAGTGATTGAATTCTAAATTTAAATTTGGAAAAAAAGTTGATGTATTATCATTATTGGCGGGAATTCTGACATTGTGGTACTTCATTCACATGATTTTAGTGTTAGAGCAACTCTGTAGACAATTTATTTACAGCATGAATGGGCCGGCTTAACCGAGTAAGTACCACTACCTCAATAAAAATGGACGTGACGACCGTTTGCCCCCTCTTTTATCAAAAAAAGGTGCAGAAAAAAAACGGTATTTAGGTACCAATCCTTCCTAAATTTTTTTGATTCGTCAGCATAACTAGACAAACAGTTCGCTCGTCTGTTGGTATTTTTTAGTATCTCTAAGGGGGGCAGAGACCCATGGATAAAGGTATTCATTGTATTTTTTTATCTGAGCACGGCAAAGTAAGCACTCCCCTGATGGTAAGCGTAGTGCAGTCCAAAAACCCAGCGTCCACGACAAACAATGAGTTTCTCGATCACCAGAATCATGCAGGCCTGTATAAATGCTTCTTCCCTCTTCGGAGAGGGAATAAGCAAATCGAGGGGTCTGCGACAAGACAGGCGGACGACCGATGCAGGCACAGGGATACAAGGATGTACCCCTATACCCGCCCCAACCAATCATCAAGTCATGTCGCAAGCCCCTCGGGAGAACCGGATATACAATGGCTGATCCTGGAACGCGATCCACACAAGGTGAGTGGGTTACTATAGCAGGTTTTAACACCATGTGTACGGTGGTCGCTATCCGGGCGGATATGAATATCCTACCACCAGCAAACTAATAATATTAAACTTACCTCAAAAGTATAATTTTAAACACAGGCCCGACGAGACCCTTTATGATAGCGGACGCGTTCAGATGACATCTGCCGTGCAGTACTATACCATTCACCTGTAAATAAAGAAAAAACCATTCAATACTAGTTTTCACTCGCGATTCCAGTCGTAGGTCTTTTCCAGAATAGGTAGTAAGTACCATTCATGAGGTAGGTCCCTCGTATGCGAGAGGCCGTCTGAGTTGGTACCACCGCTTTGTCTATTTCTGCAAAGCAACAGTGTGTAAGCACTGTTATGTTTCGGTTTGAAGGACATTGAAGCCAGTAAAATTATTGGGCGTTATGAGACCTAACATCTTATACCTCGGAGTGACGAGAGCAGTTCAATGCCATGCAGTACTTTGTAATTCAAAGTTATGTCTGGTATTGCTTCTGTTTATGGGCAGGCGTGGCGCTTACCATCAGACGAGCGCCTTGCTCATGTCGTCATTCAATTAAAGGGAAAGGCTCTAAATCTTGTAACATGTAGTTTTTAACTTGAACCCGCCAAGTTACTTTGCGTGTATTGTATGATGACTCATTGGTTATTGGCTTACTGAAGATAAATGAAGGCCTGGGTTCAAATCCTGGATCGGGTAATCACAATTTCTGTTTGAGTTTTGATATGAAAAAAAAACATATTTTTATAGCATGGCAAACGAGCAAGTGGGTCACCACAAGTAGAATCATGGGCACGTTGCAGACCTTAAAGGAAAGGGATAACTAAGGGATTGGAAAGGCAAGGGGTAATTTGGGCCGGATATCTCACTCACCGTACGAAACGCAGCAGCGAGCCGCTTCTTTACGTCTGTGTTCTGTGAAACAGTGGTAACGGCCCGGTCGAGCCGGCCCATTAATTCGGATTACTGCTGCGTTTCGTATGGTGAGTGAGATATCCGAAGGCCCAAATCCACCTCCCCTTCCCAATCCCTAATTAGCCCTTTTATTTAAGGTCGGCAAGGCCTGCATTTTTCATAATACATACAAGGGCATAAATGGGCGGTGGAGGTCACTTACCATCAGGTGACCCAATTGCTTGTTTGCCGGCCTATGCTATACAAAAAAATATCTCTAAACACACAGGAAGAAAATAATCTCAGCGAAGCATGGTTGTAACACTAATCGTAATTCTGCCTACCCCGTCAGGGATATATGCGTGAGCGTATCACACTAATTAATATTATAAATGTAAAAGTTTGTTTGTTTGGGTGTTTGGATGTTTGTCCGTCAATCACGCTGAAACTACAGAACGGATTTTGATGAAATTTGGTATACAGACAGGGTAGATCACCCGGGCGGAGTCGCGAGGAAAAGCTAGTATTATATATGACGTAACAATGTTGTTATTCAGTGTTTGCTCATAAAATATAACAAGCCGTTTGCGATGGTTTATGGCCGCGCTCCGTCCTCTGCTTTGATCTCGATACACGATCGGGATAGAAAACTGTCAGTATATACTATTATTATATTCATCCGTGAATACCCGGGTATTGTTTGAGACCGATATTTTATTAGCCTCAATAACGAAACCGGAAGTTGCTGTTCGTAAATCCCACGCCTTAAAATACACTCAACAGTCACACACATAGCCCTGACCCAACAGTAAGATACGAGTCTTGTGTCGTGGGTATCAGGAACTACGAGAGACTTTCGATCTCATAACTGGCAATGATGACAAGCCTGTTATGAATAAAAAAAAATCCATTGTGTGTTCTATAAAAATGTAACAGCAATGTGGTGTACTATTAACAATGAACACATTGCTATGAATTTAATTGTTGGCGATTGTACTTTTAACCGACTACATAAAGAGGGGATTCTCAGTTCCCTACGTATCTTATTTTGCTTTTTTATGTATCCCCATCGAGACTATTATGAGACTTAACAACTAATGTCTCGGGGTGATAAACGCATCATGGTAAGCGCAGTGCAGTACAAAAAACTAGTGACTACCGACAAACAATGAAAAAAAAAACATGTATGGAGAGCCACCTCAAAAAAAGAAAGGGTTGCACTTAGGGAATGCCGGCAGAAGTGAAAACTTGAACATTAAACTTTGACACATCTAGTACGATCAAAAAACTCCAGGAGCCGAAGGGTCTGCACAACTGACAAGGAAATATCGTATGATTAACATGAAAGAACAATATACACCGAAACGGCACGGTTTGCTGGTGGGAGGATACTTGTATCCGACCGGATTGCGACCACCGTACACTGGTGCTAAAACCTGCCATAGTGGCCCACTTCGTGTGGGTCGCGTTCCAAGGTCAGCCAGTGTATATCCGGTTCTCCCCAGGGGGCTTGCCCCCTGATCCTAACCCTTTTCCCATCCCTTTTTCCTTCCCCTCCCCCTTGGCCCTTTGGCAGGCCGGCATGATCTTGCCGACCTACGATGGACACATTGTTTATCGTTGGTCGACACTATTTTTTGGATTGCGCTACACTTACCATCAGGTGTAGCGTAGTCACTTTGCCGAGCCAGGATAAAAAAAAAATACATAATCAAATCAATAGAGTTGATCAGAAAAGTTTTCACTTCCAAAATCTTGATTTTACTACAATTTTCTGTAGCGCTCAATAGAATACATCGTCCATCCTTTCATCCATATAATAACAGTCTCCGATTATAAACTGTGCCATACAAACGGACCAACGGATATGGAAAAATTAAAAGGGTTCTATTTTACCATATCGCTACGTAACCCTAACAAAATACGATCGGGAACGAACCGATATAGTCCAGTTTACTTTAAATACTCTGCACTGTGATGTTTCAATCGTAACGAGCGTTTAACTACAATAGTTACGCCATTCTCGTACATAAGGTGGCGGTTGTGTTGACGAGCGAAGCGATTTAGCGTTTTTTTAACCGCCCGTGGAAACAGATGGGTGGTTGTGTGTACCCTCTGTTTGACTATGGCATTGTAGCTCTCTAACGGGTGAACTTTTTTATCCTGGCTCGGAAAAGTGACTACGCTGTTCTTGATGGCAAGTGTAGCGCAATCCAGGAATAGTGTCGACCAACGACAAACAATGTGTCTATCATAGGTCGGCAAGATCATGCCTACCTAATTGATTCTTCACACACCGCTTAAAGGTCCCCATATTATAGGACGGAGGGAACACGTGTGCCGGCAAACTATTCCACAGATTAATTGAACTATTCCGCAGTTTAATTGTCCGGCAGTAGTAGGATTTAACGAAATTTTTAGTTCGAGCCGAGATGGAGGAGACCACGAAGCTGTGGCTCCGCAAGCCAGCACTCGTGGAAGGAACTAATTTAAATACGTTTCTAAATTAGAAAGTTTAAATGTGCCTGAAGTCTTCTGTGTCTAAAGTAAATTTGTTCATCATAACATAGCGTAAGCTCACACCTTTAACACTGAAGGCGTAGGAAGAAGTGTAACTTGTGCACCCATGTTTCACAGAGCTTATTTCTATTCTATGATAGCGGGGGCGGGTTTATCACCACTCCGGGCATTAGTTCTAATCCCGGGAAAACACATATTGTGATTAAGAATTGAACCCAGGAGCTCACGGTTCGCAGGCTTAATATGATACTACTAGACTAATGAAAATAGTAAAATTAGTAATAGAAAAACTAAAAAGTTAAAAATAAAAATTAATTATTGGACCTAGTTACGCAAAAAGGAACCAACCCACAGCAAGGTCAAATGGAGATACTGATTTTGTTTTAATAAATCAATTTATTTAAATTGATTTGAATACCGTATTTTTTTGCAAAATCGGAGGTGAAATATAATTCATGCCCGATTTTCCAAAAATCTACGCAGTAGGAAACACCGAAGCTGGACTCTTTCTACCGTATATATTGTAGCAAATGTATAAATGTAATGTTTTTTACAAAAATGTAAATGTGTGTAAAAAATAAATGGATTAAATTTAATAAAACCCGCTACATACCCGCGTCGCTTATCAATATGACATCGTGAATTGGCGATCAGCCAGGGCCGCCCAACTGTTGGCTGGACTCAGCTGTTATTACAGGATACTTGATTCGAATATAATTGATATGTTACTGGTGGTAATGCCAGTAATGTATGCGGTGAGGTCAACTTTATGCACATAGTTTTATAAGTCCTGATTTTTTTTTATTGTTCTTTTAGATGTTGTTTATATCACCAGGCCGGCAATTAAAATAAATAAATAAATATACCCAACAGTTATACATTAAATCCTGACCCCACAGTATGATACGAGTCTTGTGTCGTAAGTATCAGGAACTACGGGAGACTTTCGGTCTCACAACACCCAGACCCGAAAGAAATATGTTTTTGTGCGGGGATCGAACACCCGGCCTCTCGTTTCACAGCAGGCCACTCGACCGCTGCGCCACGGGGGCTGTCGATAAAGACATGTGGAGAATTAAATCTATACTAATATAATAAAGCTGTAGAGTTTGTTTGTTTGTTTGTTTGAACGCGCTAATCTCAGGAACTACTGGTTCGAATTGAAAAATTCTTTTTTTTGTTGGATAGTCCATTTATCAAGAAAGGCTTTAGGCTATATAACATTACGCTGCGACCATTAGAAGCGAAGCATCAGTGAAAAATGTTGCAAAAACGGGGAAAATTATTCATATTTGAAGGCTTCCGTTGCTAAGCTACCTAAATAATATTATTTGAAGGCTTCCGTTGCTAAGCTACCCAAATCTATACTAATATTATAAAGCTATAGAGTTTGATTGTTTGTTTGTTTGTTTGATCACGTGGGCGGAGCCGCGAGCAAAAGCTAGTAATTTATAAAGAAGAAATATTTGTATTTTTGTATGTAACGAATTAACTTAAAACTACTGGACCGATTTGAAAAATTCTTCCACCATTAGAATCCTACATTATCCCTGATAAACATAGGCTACTTTTTAAGGCGGAAAAAGCAGATCACGCGTGCGGAGCCGCGAGGAAAAGCTAGTAATTAAATATTTGGTGGATGTTATAAACACATACACACACACACACACACACACAAGTGATAGAGCCACGCTGTAGACACTTTTGTCTTCAGCAGAAATGGAGCGGCTCGACACTTGTTTTTATAGCATAAGCCGGAAAAAGAGCAAGTGGGTCACCTAATGTTAAATCATCTCCATATACTCAATACCAGAAGAATCATGGGCGCGTTGCCGACGTTAAAAGAAAGGGATTATTAGGGATTGGGAAGGGGAAGGGAATTTAGGCCTCCGGATATCTCACTCACCGCACGAAACGGGGATTTGCTTCTTCCGTCTTCGGAAAGGGAAGACCGGCCCGACTCGATCGAGCCGACCCATTCATTCTGTATACAAATCTGTCTACAGCGTGGCTCTACCACTCACTTATCATCATAAGACTCATTACACCGGCTCATTTGCAGACTTTTGCTTAAAAAGAACATTATTTCTCAACCAACGAACTCGCCCAAATCCAGCCATTTTATTTTATCCGAGCACGTCAAAGTGACTGCACTACAACTGATGGTGAGCGTAGTGTAGTCCAAAAAACAAACCACCGACAAACAATGATTTTATCGGTGGTCACCAGAATCATGCCGGCCTGTATAAATGCTTTTCCTCTTCGGAGAGGGAAGAAGCAAATCGAGGAGCCTGATGACAGGCGGATGACCGATGCAGGCCCAGTAATACAAGGATGTACCCGTATACCCGCTCCAACCAACCATCAAGTCATGTCGCAAGCCCCTCGGGAGAACCGGATATACACTGGCTGATCCTGGAACTCGACCCACACAAGGTCACTATGGCAGGTTTTAACACCAGTGTACGGTGGTCGCTATCCGGTCGGATACGAATATCCTCCCACCAGCATACATGTAGGCAGTACAGGCACACAAAACAGCTCATCGATAGATATTTCCATATGGTCTGCCGCACCCACACGATCCTATGACTGTACTCGGCACCGAATGTTTTACATCTTGTGCGGCGATTTCTCTTTAAACTCATTATTACGTCAACGGTCTTAAATACGATTATCGGCGAGACGAGCAAGTCGTTCGTCTGGTAAGTTACCCTTGCCCATAAACAGAAGCATAATACTGAACTTTGATTTAGTACGCACTGTATCGTACTGGACTGCGCTTGTCATCCCAAGACGTAAGATGTTACGTCTCATAATGCCCAGTAATTTCACTGTCAATCAAACCTAACTACAGAAATATTAATTTATTTATATTAATTTAGCGGCCGAAATAGACAAAGCGGTGGCAGCAATCCTAACAACCTCTCGCATACGAGGGACCTGCCACTTACCAATTACTCATTGACTATAAGGTCGCATTTGAAGTGTATAAAGTCATGCCTGTATCTCCAAAGGGGTAGGTAGCGGGGTAAGTAATATACCCCAGTGTTCACCAAGATTTTTAAATAGATATGGCAGCCGAAGAAATTTCCCCTGATGGGTGAAATCGGGGACGAAAGACTCAAACTCTGTTATGCACCGATTTTATGGATCTTTAGCTAACAAAAAAAAAGAAAAAAAAAAAGATAAAGTATGGTAAAATGGAAACGTTTTTACAAAAAAAAAACCGACTCATAACATAAGTTGAAACTACAGTAAATTTAAAAGTGAATGATCACGAAGCGAGACCGATACCACCAACTGAAAATTGTTTAATTTTTTATAGCTTTTTAGTCTTTTTGTCAAATATATTTTTTTAAGATTTTTTACAGTACGAATTACTAATTTGATACTCCATTAATACTAATTTTACACGAAATCAAAAACAAAACGTATGCGTAACTTTTTTTTATCCGAGCACGGCAAAGTGACTGCACTACACCTGATGGTGAGCGTAGAGCAGGAAAAAAAAAACAGCCACCACTGACAAACAATGAGTTTATCGGTGGTCACCAGAGTCATATCGGCCTGTATACATGCTTGAAGAAGCAAATCGAATCGAATCGACCTAGTTCTAGATAGGCAGGTCCCGTAGGTTTGTGGTAGGTCCCTCGTACGCGAGAGGCCGTCTGCGTTGGTACCACCGCTTTGTCTATTTCTACCGCCAAGCAACAGTGGGTAAGCACTGTTTTGGTTTAAAGGCCATTGAAGCCAGTGAAATTACTGGGCATTGTGCGACTTAACATCTTATGTCTCGGGGTGACGAGCACAGTTCAGTGCCATGCAGTGCTTTGTAATTCAAAGTTCTATGTGGTGTTGTCTCTGTTTATGGGCAGGCGTGGCGCTTACCAACAGGCGAGCGCCTTGCTTGTCTCGTCATTTAATAAAAAAAAAAAAAAATAGTTCAAGTATGAAGGTCGAGTGTTAATTTCCGCGGCGTTAATTTTAAATGCTGACTCACCACACAATGAACCGAGTTCTACTAAATAGTTTATGGGCCGTTTTTCATACACGCATAAACGTCATAAATATGTTTTTTATGAGATTTTGCAGGTATATGTCGAGTAACAGTGTTCGTATGGTTATTTTTAACTGCCGATAAAAAGAGGGGTGTTATATATCTTGACAGCCTCCGTGGAGCACCGGCCGAGTAGCCGGCTGTGAAGCGTGAGGCCGCGGGTTCGATCCCCGCACCGAGACAAATGGGTGATCCACAAATATTTGTTTTGGGGTCTGGGTGTTGTGAGACCGAAAGTCCCCGTAGTTCCTGATACCCACGAAACAGGACTCGCATCTTACTGTGGGGTCAGGACTATGTATGTGACTGTTGGGTGTATTTATTATTATTGTATTGGATATATTTCCTTTAAAGTCTGCGACGCGAATTCAAAATATCATATACACGGTCGCACTGAAGTCATTTTTCATACCACCACCACCACATATCGCCACTGCCTATGTACGCCCACAATACCAGAAGAATTATGGGCGTATTTCCGATCTTAAACGAAAGGAATATTTAAGGGATTGGGAAGGGAAGGGAGATTTTTGGCCTTCGGATATCTCACTCACCGTACGAAAAGCAGCAGTAAGCTGCTACTTTATGTCGGTTTGTTGTGAGACAGTAGTAACGACCCTGTCAAACCGGCCGATTTATGCTGTAAACAAAACTGTCTATAGCATGGCTTCTACCACTCAATATCGATAAGGAAATAAACAAAGCGGTAGTACCAAACGGCCTCTCACGTACGAGGGACGTGCCACCTAGTAATACCTCTGTCTCCATACTAGCAACCTTCTTATTTCGTCATTGAAACAAATCTCACTCATTGAAATAAAACTAATTTATTAAACGGATTTTATCGCGGTTATTTATTAATTTTGATCCCGACGTTTCGAAGACTTTTCAGCCTTCGTGGTCCACCCCGTGACCATGAAAGCCAAAAGTCTTCTCTCGGTCGTCGAGGAGAAGAGGTCGTCGTCCCTCTTCGGAGAGGGATTTATCCAGGCCGGCACGATTCTGGTGACCATCGATAAACTAATTTCCTGTCGGTAGTCGCTAATTTTTTTGGACTGCACTACGCTTACCATCAGGTGTAGTGCAGTCACTTTAGCGTGGTGGGATAAAAAAGAGAAAAAAGTTGTAAAAGTCTTTCATCATTTGAGTCTCAAATCGCAGGCAATACATTTATTTATCCATACTTTTGATGAATCTATCCTCCGGTACATTAGTCTCCAGTGTTGGACAGTATCCAAATCGCTGTAAAATGTACAATAACATTCTCCCTGTCACAGGATGGCGCCAAATAAAAGAGTAATTATTCGTTTATTTTTTACATTATGAATGACCAGACTTCCTCGGTGGCGCAGTTCTCGGTACGTACAACAGCTGTACTGAGGTCTCGGGTTCGATTTCCCGGTCGGGTAAAAGTGATATTGGGTTTCTGGAGCCGCGAGCAAAGATTTTATTTCATTATATTCTTCGAACAAAAGCATATTGTACGTTGTAATGTTACGCCTATACCAGAGGTTCTCAGACATTTTTCTCATAGACCACTTTCAATATTTATATATTTATTTTATTTATTTCAATATTTTCGGTGGAGCCCCTGCAGCTACATTTCTACCATATTCCCAAAACTCGACAAGTTTTTACAAGTAACAGTCGCTGAGCTTCCTAAAATATTATCTGCCTACATTGATAGGTGAAGTCAAGCCAACATTTTAGTTCTTCACTATCGAAAGCAGATACATTTTCGTGGTCCCTCGCTGAACTGTGAACCCGAACGAATTGTGAACTCCCATTTTTTTGTCACGCCAACGTAGACCCCCGTCGAGTCTCCCGTGGACCCCTGGGACCCACCTAGACTACTTTGGGAACTAAAGCTCTAGACGCACACTAAAACCTACACGAGTGTAACAAGCGCCTTCACTTCACAAGTTTCCAACTTTTAATTAGCGTAACATGCCAATACCTGAATATTCATTATTATGTTTTGTTAAGTATTTCAGATGAGTTTTCTTATGCTTGACGTGCTATGAGTGACAAGGCCACGCTATAGACTGCCCTGTTTGTGATTAATTGAATAGAAATTAGCATATTTATTTGCGCTCCAAAGACAATAGAGATATAGATTGTTTTTTATTCGAACATGGCAAAGTGACTGCACTACCTGATGGTAAGCGTAATGCAGTCTAAAACACCAGCAACCACCGACGAATAATGAGTTTATCGGTGGTCACCAGAGTCATGCCGGCCCGTATAAATGCTTCTTCCCTCTCCGGAGAGGGAAGAAAAGTTGAGGGGCCTGCGACAGGACAGGCGGATGACCGATGTAGGCACAGGGATACAAGGATATATGCCTATACCCACCCCAACCAACCATCAAGTCATGTCACAAGTCCTTCGGGAGAACCGGATATACACTGGCTGTGTATATCCGGTATCCTCCTATCCTGGAACGCGATCCACACAAGGGTCAATATAGCAAGTTTTAACACCATGTGTACGGTGGTTGCTATCCTGGCGGATACGAATATCCTACCACCAGCAAAAGGCTGCTTATCTCTTGTGAAAAACACAGTTTTAGAAAAACGACTAATCTGTTCATTTGCTTCTCTGACTAAAGAAACTTACCTCCAAGATCTCGTCTCCGACTTTGACAGGCGGCGATGCCTTCGCAGCGGCACCGGCTGGATTTAGTCCACACACGAACACTGCCATGCGGCTACGGTCCCGATGTCCCGCTAGACTGAGCCCCAGTCCAGCCTTGGGAGAGCGTTCCAGTCGCACCACGACCACGCTGTCTCCGAGAGATGCGTACTTCTTGCGGATTTTATCTGGTGAAGAAAATTAAGTCGGTTAAATAGATAAATTGGTTTCAGTGATAGCCTCGCCGTATGTGAAGGGAACAGAGAGTAATGTAATGTGAGTGTACGGAGAGTAGAGTTAGTCCTAACTCCTAAGTACCAACCCCGCCTAACACCAGAGCGGCCAGGAGTAGACGAAAACCAGCGGTGGCTGAGTTTTATACCTCAGACAGCAGTTAGCTGAGCCACTTTTTGAGCCACGTTTTGCCTTTTTTATTTCTAAGTATTTAGTAAGTAAGTAAGTAAGTTTCTTTAAGTTTAACCTGCGAAAGCCATGTAAAGTATTTTTCGGCGACTCAGTTGCAAAATATTGTTATTTTTAGTTACATATAAACTTAATTAGGTTTTTTATACATAAAACCTTCAGTGAAAATATCTAACTGACGATGAATACCGCTTACAAATCCGTTGCGTGGTTTAGGGGGAGTTAGCGGAAATACAGACAGACGCAGAGAGCGACTTTGTTTTATACCATGTAAAAGATATGAACACCATAAAAACCCAACCGGCATTAATTAGGGTAGACAGAAGGCATGGCTCCTTTGAATCGCAGAGGTCCCGAGCCCAGCAGAGACAATTTAATACAAGACTGATATTTTCCAAACGTTGTACAATGGCCTTTGCAGACCCGCTGAACAATCGACCCATAAAAATAAACTAGAATACATTCACTCAAATCACAACGGCCCACTTCCGCGTATCCGAACCTCGGCGGACGAATTGAAGAATCATTCGATAAATCGTATATTATTCGGCATTCAGGAGGACAACTCGATTTTCCCCGACCTCGAGACGGAGGCACAGGCGACTGGAATGCCATAAAACACAATCCGATTTGATGATTTGATTATATTCCGAATAACCCGCTGGAGAGCTCTTGTACTTTGTGGAATATCACATTTGGAGAATGAGGGTTTACTTCTTAGCGCGTTGGTGCTAAGTCCTACGAATATATGTATATAGCAATAACGTTTGGTATTGTTTTTGCAACTGAGCAAGTGCGTCACCTGATGGTAAGTGATCACTACCGCCCATAGACACCTATAACAGAGGAATCACCGGTGTGTTGCCTGCCTTTAAGGAAAGAGAACGCACTTTTCTTGAAGGTACCTACGCCGTATGTGTCTGGAAATACTGCAGGTAAAAGCAGGTTCCATAAAGGTGCTGTATGAGAAAGAAAACTCCGAGTAAAGCCGTCAAGCAGAAGTGTGTAAGCGCTGTTATATTTAAAGGACATCGAAGCCAGTAAAATTACTGGTAGGTATTACGAGACTTAACTACTTATGGCGATCACTTATCATCAGGTAACCTATGAACCATGCCGCCTTTGACGAAGCCGGCACGGGTCGCTAGTATTAAATAAATATTAAAACAATTTCATTGAAAACAAACACCTCAACTATGAAACTCTGAACATTCGCAAACTTAATGAAACCAGACAAGAAAATAAACAAGTTTTAAAACAATCACGAACCATTTAGAAACCTGAGAACAGTTTTCAATAACTGGGTCAAGAGTCGCTCCATTGCCTGTTTTTGTACGGCTTCGTAAGCGACTGCAGATTGTAGATATACCATGAACTGACTTGTATTCTATACTAAGGCTGGCAAACGTACAAGTCGCGTAGAGTTTACCTATAGAAATCAACATCTAAATATATAAAACTCAAAGGTGACTGACTGACATAGTGATCTATCAACGCACAGCCCAAACCACTGGAGGGATCGGGCTGAAATTTGGCATGCAGGTAGATGTTATGACGTAGGCATCCGCTAAGAAAGGATTTTGATAAATTCTACCCCCAAAGGGGATAAAATAGGGGATGAAAGTTTGTGTGAAAATCACGCGGGCGGAGCCGCGAGCAAAAGCTAGTCGTTCATAAACCCTCAGAATTTCAGAGGAATCGTGAAGGCGTTTATAGAAAGGATATGGATGCTGTGGGGGGATTTATTCCTTTTTATTTATGAGGCCTGCAATGCACGCATATTACGGTATTATGAATATTTATCGTCTGTCGACTTAAATGGTAGAGTTACGCTGTAGACATTTTTGTCTAAAGACGGATGAACCCGCTCGACCGGGTTATTACCAAGGTCAGAAAGCAAACGTGAAGTGGCAGCTTGATTTGCAAAAACTGAAATCTTCCCTTCTCTACCATCCCATACCCGACTCCCTTCCTTTAAAGTCGGCAATATATCCATGACCCTCTGGTATTATGAAAATTCATGGCGGTGGAGATCACTTACCATCACTTTGTTCGTTTTTTTAAATTATCCGCAAATTCAACTGATTCAATTCCATTTCAGCTTTAATCTGTTTAAATCATAAATGACAATACTCTTTGCTGCAAACTTAAATGATTTTTTGTTTTAGCATTCTGTGACTGCTTTCATATTTTCTTTAATCTGATTTAATAAAATCTCCGCAAGATTGCTCCATACAAATGCAATTCACGAGTTCATGGCAGTCTCTAACCCTATAGTAGTTAAACAGATGAGATTTTTCCCCTAACCATTTAATATGGAAATCGCCTCATTGATAGTGGCACTTAAGCCAGGAAGTGGTGAGGTTCTGGCTTTGATCGAACAATGTGATTCCCATTCGAAAATCGAACTTTGTCTAAGATTTTTTTAATAGCGTTAACGACGAAACGGACAGGACGCTGATGGTAAGCATCACGCCTACCCATAAACAGGAGCAACACCAATCAGACTTCAAATTTTTATTTTTATGAGAAAAGGGGCAAACGGGCAGGAGGCTCACCTGATGGAAAGTGATCACCTCCGCCCATGAACACCTGCAACACCGGAGGGCTTGCAAATGCGTTGCCGGCCTTTAAGGAAAGAATACGCTCTCTTCTTGAAGGTTCTCAAATTATGAAGTACTGGCACAGCACTAAGCTCGTTACTCCGAGTTATAAGATGCCAAGTCTCCGAATGCCCAGTATTTTCACCGGCTTTAATGACCTCCACTCCGGAACATAACAGTACCTATACAATGCTCTTTGATAAACCCATTTGATACGAGGACGTAAAACAAAATCAGTAGTTTAAGATGAATATGCACAAGTGTGGATACACTTTATAGACAACTAGCTTTTACTCGCGGCTCCGCTCGGGTGAAATTCTTTTCAAGGACATAAAGTAGCCTAGGTCCTAATAGGTTATCGTATGTCAAATTCGATCCTGACAAAAGATGTACGCTTTTTGAGTGATAGAGCCACACTGTAGACAGTTTCGTTTACGGACTCGTCAGGTGGACTCCACCCCGTGCTCACGAAGGCTGAAAAGCTTTCGAAACGTCGGGATCAAAATTAATAAAAAACCGCGATAAAATCCGTTTAAATTAGTTTTATTTCAAGGACCCATCTGCTCGTCTGTCGGCCTATGCTATAAAACAATACACGCGGGCGGAGCCACGATCAAAACTAGCCATAACAGAATGTAAATTCATCCCCATCCCCTTCATATTTCGAGAACCGCGGACGCTCTCGTCGGCCGATAGCCCCATTGCCCCTTAATGGGCACTTAAAACGCCATAACCGTGACGTATAAGCCACGGCCTTGAGTCTCCCCGTTGGCTAAATACGAGCTCGGGATTAATGGCGTCTTGTTTATTGGAAGTGCGGTCTTTGACAATGGCGTCGGTTAGTCTGCTGTAGTTTGTGTAATAAATGTGGTAGGCAGGCTGTTAAAACGACTTCAAAAGAAGGGAAAGTATTATTTTGTTTTAGGATAGACCGGTAAATGAGCTAGTGGATCATCTGATGGTTAGTGATCTCCATCGCCCATGTACGCCCACAGTACTAGAATGATCATAGGTGCTTTGCTGGCCTTAAAGGGAAGGGATAATTAAGGGATCGGGAAGGGGAGGTGGATTTCTGCCGGCCCATTCATGTTGTAGACAAAACTGTCTACAGCGTTGTTCTACGTAGTTCAGCGGTATGGCGATGGGCTCGCCCACTATCACATCACGGGACATGTATACTGAGTGAAATGTGGGTGTACTGATTATACCCCTGCCTACCCCTTGGGGGATTACAGGCGTGAGTGTAGGTAGAATATAATCAATAAAATTTGGTATCTCAAACCGCTGAATAAACAGATCAAAGTATCTAAACGTCTAAATAATTTAGTTCCAACACTGTGAAAGACGTAACAGAAACAACGATCTGTCGAAACGAGCAGTGGACCACAGATCAATTAGCTAAAGACGCCACGTACACTAAAGATGTGGACAGACTTCCGTGACATTTCGCCGCACCGAGGCGTGGCTGTCATACTTGTTACACTTATGTGAACGGGTGCCTCAACATGCACTTTCCATTTGCCGAGACATAAAACAAAAAATGACAAAACTTAAAATGCTTGAAGTGCCTGCATCGGTCATCCGCCTGTCCTATCGCAGGCCCCTCGATTTGCTTCTTCCCTCTCCGAAGAGGAAAGAAGCATTTATACAGGCCGGCATGAATCTGGTGACCACCGATAAAGTCATTGTTTGTTGGTGGTAGCTAGTTTTTTGGACTTTGTTTTACCATCAGGTGTAGTGCAGTCACTTTGCCGTGCTCGGTTAAAAAAAAATGTACGGCAAATTGACCGCGTAGTTAGAGAGTAGATCAATTTATTTAATTTTGGTGACGTCTTGCAAGTTTATTATTCTGTGGGCACCACTGACCCAGTTGGCTAAATCTTGCAAGATGCAGAGCTGCATTGTTTCCGTCACGACTAACTTATGTAGGTACATAAAACGTTTGGAACTGTATCCTACTTTCCGCTTCATTTATGGGCCGTCCATTTTACTTATTTCCCGACTGGCTAGAATTATGTTTGCGTTATATATTTTTTTTATGAGCTCGGCAAAGTGATTGCACTACACCTGATGATAAGTGTAGTGCAGTCCAAAACACCAGGGATCACCGACAAACAATAAGTTTATCGGTGGTCACCAGAGTCATGCCGGCCTGTATAAATGCTTCTTCCCTCTTCGGAGAGGGCAGAAGCAAATCGAAGGGCCTATGACCGGACAGGCGGATGACCGATGCAGGCACAGTAATACAAGGATGTACTCCTATACCCGCTGCAACCAACCATGAAGTCATATCGCAAACACCGGATATACATTGGCTGATCCTGGAACGCAGTCCACACAAGACGTGTCGATCACTATAGCAGGTTTTAACACCATGTGTACGATGATCGCTATGTGGGCGGATATGAATCCTACCACCAGCATACTCCCTTTTCATGTTAAAACATCCGCCTCTCTAAAGCCAAAAACTGTTACGACAATATTTCCCGGAGTCTCCAAGAATTCCGCTGTTCTGTAGTAATTTAATACACAGCTAGTGAAGTGTGTGTCGTCAATCATTGTCTCCGCGTTACATTAGAGGCGTTAATGGTCAGAGCCACTCTATCGCCACACACTAGTTCAATTATTTAATGAACGTGGTCGTCTGAAGTGTTTAAGGGCTGTATTTAGGTACGTCGCTAAGACTAGGCTTGTCGAAAGTGGGGAAAAAAGGTCGATTTATATCGTATCGAGAATTTTAAAAAGTATTTATATCGATTTTGATATAATAAATCAAGAAAATATACGTTATTTTTATAACAAGCCAACGAGTCAGCGAAGATTTCTGGAAGTAGGTATCCGGATATCTCACTCACTGTATAAAACGTAAAAGCCAGTTACTACCGCACGCCGGTTTTCAGTGAGACAGTAAGATACGAGTGTGTCGTGGGTATCCGGAATTGACAACATTTCATTTTTTCAACATACCTCTATTAATAGATTAAATTAAATTAGATCCAAATTAAAGAGACCCATTTCATTCCTTTTTTCTGAAATCGACTGTTTTTATTCATAAATTCTCTTTTGAATTGTATTTCATTCGAAACAGACGTAAACGCCAAATGACGTCATATATACGGCATGACGGTGTTTATACCTTTAATTTACCTTTAAACAAAACTGTAGTTGACGCTATTGGATTTTTTTGGTGTGTTTAAATATGTAATTTGTGACATTATCAAGTAATATTAATGTAGTTTTATTTTTAACTTATGGATAAAGGACAAACGTCATTCAACCGTATATGTGACGTCATCACACGTTTTTTGGTTTTTATTTTTTTACTCCGAAATTAAGTAGTATAAAAATAAATTAAAAATGTAGTCGAACTTAGAATAGCAAAATAAAGAAACGATATTTTTGTTTTAGGCATGTTTGATTTTTGAAATGTTGTCAATTACGAAAGACTTTCGGTCTCACAACATCCAGACTCGAAACAAATATTTGTGGATCACACAAACAGTTGTCTTGGTGCGGGGATCGAACCCGCGGCCTTTCTTTACACAGCTCTCGCCACGGAAGATGTCAAATAGCTTGATCTAATTACTTTGCAGTTTTTATGCCATAATGTCAAATAGAACAGCATTTTATTTGTTTGATTAAATGACGAGACGAGCAAGGCGCTCACCTGATGGTAAGCGCCATGCCTCCCCATAAACAGAAGCAATACCGTACAAAACTTTGAATTACAAAGCACTGCATGGCACTGAACTACGCTCGTCACCCCGAGGCATAAGATGTTAAGTCTCATAATGCCCAGTATTTTCACTAGCTTCAGTGTCCTTCAAACCAAAACACAACAGTGCTTACACACTGTTGCTTGGCGGCAGAAATATACAAAACAGTGGTACCAACTCAGACGGCCTCTCGCATACGAGGGGCCAACCACATTGTATGTATTGTGTTACCAACGAGTAACTGCTTGTTCAAATAAGTCAATCTTCGATGGACTCGATCGGTTATCTCGATTCCATTACGCGATGTAAAACGCTACGCTCGAGTGCATAAATGTTTTAATATTCATTCTAATATCATTAATATTCATAGTATGTGCAGTTTAATATTAAAATACATGGTAGTGCGTCAGACAAGGTCCACTTAAGCTAGGTTGTACTGATTCTCCCACCTTCACCCCCGCTATGGCAACTGTATAATTGTACATCGAGAAATCTTCTTTCTTTCATTCATCTTTCTTTCTTTCTTTCTGCCTTGCGTTATCCCAGCTTAGTGCCAGCGTCCGCCTTCCTACTCAAACGCTTCCACTTCACCCGATCTGGAGCATCCTCTATAGTGAGACCATTGGCTCTCATGTCTCCCTCCAATACGTCAAGCCAACGCTTTCTGGGGCGTCCACGGGATCGTACCCCTATATCGTATCTTTCTCTTTCAGAAAAATCTTTTTTTCAACAGTCACACACATAGTCCTGCCGCACAGTAAGATACGAGTCTTGTGGCGTGGGTATCAGGAACTACGTGAGACTACGTCTCACAACACCCAGACCCCGAGACAAATATTTGTGGATCACACAAACATTTGTCTCGGTGCGGGGATCGAACCCGCGGCCTTTCGCTCCACAGCCGGCTACTCGCCCGTTGCGCCACGGAGGCTGTCATCTACTAATCTACTTGTATTCTCGTGCTATCGAAGTCAACAAGAAAAAAAAATTGCCTCATTTCGCGCTATCTCTTTATGTCTATCAATATTTCTATGTTATAAGATGCACGTTACGTTTTATTTTTATAGCATAGGCCGATAATCGAGGAGGTGGGTCACCTGATGGTTCGTGATCTTCACCGCCCATATACGCTCACAATACCAGAAGAATCATGGGCGCGTTGCCGACCTTAAAGGGAAGGGATTATTAGGGATTGGGAAGGGGAGGGGATTTGGGCCTCCGGATATCTGCTAGTACGAAACGCAGCAGCTAGCCGCTACTTTACGTCGGTTTTCTGTGAGAGAGGGGTAACGACCCAGTCGAGCCGGCCCATTCATGTTGTAGACAAAACTGTCTACATTCTTTTAAGGTCGGTGACGTATACATGAGACCTCAGGTGTTATGTATATTCATAAGCGGTGGAGATAACTTTCTGTTAGGTGACCCACTAGCTCGTTTACCGAGATCTCCCACTAAAAAAAATATAACAACATTTATAATATTAGTAGAAAGTAGGACTTCAAAGCTCCAAGAGGGTTGTTTTTTGAGTATCGCCCGAGTAACACTAAGGGCTCTCAACCCCAACTACCCTCATTATAAAGTTTTAATGGTTTAACTAAATGTTACAGAACACGAAAGTTTGGGCAAAAATAATAATTTCTGTCCCTTTGTGCGTTTACACTCTGGTTGCTTGGATGAGAAAACTTCGTTCAACTGAAATATTCTCCACCGCCCATGTACGCCCACAACCAGGATCATGAGTGGGTTGCCGACCTTAAAGGGATCACACAAGGTGTGTGGATCACTATGGCAGGTTTTAACACCAAGTGTACGGTGGTCGCTATCCGGGCGGATATGAATATCCTACCACCATCTCCAATCTTCAGTCCCAATCTCCATTCACTTCCATGATTCTTCTGGTATTGAGTGGCCATAGGCTATCAAGTTGACTACCATCATAAGACCCATATGATCGTTTGACTATTTCCATTATAAAACTGTTTTAAATCATCAAGTCTAAAATTAGTGTTATTAACAAATATGATTGATGAATTCAGCAACACGTCAAATTTGTCAGGTTAATTTTAGCCCGTGCGGCGTGTCGGTAAACAAATGTCAAAATCGGCATAATCACAGCTCATAATGACTGCATTCGATGAATTATTATGTCGAATGTCGAGACTTTTTTTATTTGATTGAATGACGAGACGAGCAAGGCGCCTGATGGTAAGCGCTACGCCTGCCCATAAACAGAAGCAACACCAGCCCAGTAATATCACTGGCTTCAATGTCCTTCAAAATAAAACACAACAGTGCTTAAACACCGTTGCTTGGCAGTAAATATAGACAAAGCGGTGGTACCTTGTAATTTGTGGATCACACAAACATTTCATTTTCGGGAATCGAACTCACGGCCTCTAGATTCGTAGCCAGCCATTCGCCCGCTACGCCACAGGCTGTCAGAAAAATGACGGTGCAGAATTTCACGCGAGCAAATGCTAATGATTCGTAAAACACCAAAGTTAACACGTGAAAATAGGTGTCGAATACACGTAGATTTATAGCACCGAGGGCAGACAGGCCAGCATTAACCTCTCGTTCAGAAATAGACATTATGATATGTGGGCGGCCTCATTACCGCACGTATCGACTGGGACTTGAAGAGCTCCGCTAAACAAGGTATCGGAAAGGTTTTACTCGCATGACTATCACAACATACATGAACACTCATTTATCTAAATATATAAAACTCAAAGGTGACTGACTGACTGACTGACATATCTATCAACGCACAGCCCAAACCACTCTCCAGTGGATCGGGCTGAAATTTGGCATGCAGGTAGATGTTATGACGTAGGCATCCACTAAGAAAAGATTTTGATAAATTCTTCCCCCAAGGGGATAAAATAGGGGATGAAAGTTTGTCAATTTTAAACGTTCACGCGGGCGGAGCCGCGAGCAAAAGCTAGTCACACATAATTCTGACCATGTATTAGAACGGGGATTAGAATTATCTATTGCAATTGTATATTTTTCCGGTTGGCAAACGAACAAGTGGGTCACCTGATGGTAATCTATACTGCCCACAATATGAGAAGAATCGTGGAAAGTCTTGTTAAGTAACAAAACGTTAATAATGCTTCTAGCAACTCAATTTTAACTTGACGTGAGATATAACAGATAATTGGTTAAATGATACAAGGTTGGTACCACCGTTTTGTCTATTTCTGCCGCCAAACAACAATGTATTAGCACAGTTGTGTTTTGGTTTGAAGGACATTGAATCCGGTGAAATTACTGGGCATTATGAGACTTAACACCTTATGTCTCGGGGTGACGAGCGCACTTCAGTGACATGCATTGCTTTGTAATTCAACGTTCTGTGCGGTGTTGCTTCTGTTTTTGGGCAGGCGTGGCGCTTACCATCAGGCGAGCGCCTTGCTCGTCTCGCCATTCAATCAAATTAAAAAAAAATTGATTGACTGTCGCAACATACATAAACACTCCACTGTTACACACATAGTCCTGACCGTACATTAGAACAAGAGCGAGTCTCGTATTATACTCTATTGCAATTGAATAGTATAAGCCGGCACACGAGCAAGTGGGTCACCCAATGATAAGTGATCTACACCATGTACGTTCACAATACCAGAAGAATCACGGGCGCGTTGCCGACCTTAGAGGAAAGGGATAATTAAGCATTGGGAAGGGGAGGGGGATTTGGACCAAATCCCCCTCGGATTTGGGTCTCCGGATATCTCACTCACCGTACGAAATGCAGCAGCAAGCCGCTACTTTACGTCGGTTTTCTGTGAGACAGTCGTGACGATCCGGTAAACCGGCCCATTCGTTCTGTAGACAAAACTGTCTACATGTTCATTCTATAGAGTGACTCTACCACTCGAAAAATTGTCAATTGTATCACAAAGATTAATCAATATAGCTTCGTAATTGTTATTTTGGCAGTTTCGGTAATAATTCGATGACGTCATTTTGGTTTTCCAATGGCACCGCTCGTAAATACACTCCATTGCAAAACTAAACTTCCCTTAGTTATTTTTGGAACGAAGTTCCTTACGGCAGGCTTGGAGGGGATAGGGATTTCGCTGTGTGACCGAACTGAAAAAAATGTGATAGTAAAACCGTAAGAAAAATGCGTGGAATAAAAGCGTTAAATGAGAAGTGCGCAGGCGCGACAGTCGCATAACCAGCCAGCGTTAGTTCCTTTTTTAAAATGAAATTCATTCAGCCAGTTATAGTTGAAGTATATAAAAATACTCCTTCGATTTTTTTTTATACTAGCCCTGTACTATACATGTCCAACTGCTGGGCACGGGCCTCCTGTACTGAATGAGAAGGGTTAGGCATTAGTCCACCACGCTGGCCTAATTCGAGTTGGCAGACTTCACATACCTTCTTATAAAGTTCTCAGGTATGAAGGTTTCCTCACGATGTTGCTCGATTAAAAAAACACATATAACACAAGCTTCTTTTATTATTATGAAATGTATTTACCGCGCGTCTGTACCCACTCAGATGCATCAATGCTTTTCAAGGGGCACAGAATATCAAATGATGGCACTCGAAATCTGTGCACACACCAACGTTGAAGTCAACGAACCCGGTATCAAATTACCTCATATCATTTAGAGCTATTGGTCGACACGGCCAGGATGATCCTACTTCACGGAAACTAAGTTTCCTGTGGACGATTATCAAATACTCCCACTCCATTTTAAGTCCCCAATCCTACTAATATTATAAATGTGAAAGTTTGTTTGTTTGGATGTTTGTCGGTCAATCACGCTGAAACTACTGAACGGATTTTGATGACATTTGGTATACAGACAGGCTATGAGGTGACTTGGGTGATAGGCTTTTTATCCCGGAAAAAGGAGATCACGCGGGCGGAGCCGCGAGCAAAGCTAGTATAAAATATCCCCAATAGAGTTTAGGAGACGTTTTTAAAAATAATACAATGAATATAGCAGTTTAAAATAATAAAACTTTTTTTATCCGAGCACGGCAAAGTGACAGCACTAGAATTGATGATAAGCGCAGTGCAGTCCAAAAAACTAGCGACCGCCGACAAAGAATGAGTTTATCGGTGGTCACCAGAATCAAGCCGGCCTAAATGACGAGACGAGCAAGGCGCTCGCCTGATCGTAAGCACAACCCCTGCCCATAAACAGAAGTAACATCACATAAAACTCTCAGTTACAAAGTACTGCATGACATTGAACTGCGCTCCTCACCCTGAGACATAAGATGTTAAATCTCATAATACCCAGTAATTTCACTGGCTTCAATGTCATCAACCCCAAACACAACAATGCTAACACACCGTCGTTTGGCGGCAGAAATAGACAGCGCGGTGGTACCAACCCAGACGGCCTCTCGCATACGAGGGACCTACCACCTTGTCCTTTCTGATAACAGCTTACTTGACATAATGATTTCTTACGTTTACGCGAATGTTACTCATTGAAATAAAACTGATTTAAACGGATTTTATCGCGGTTTTTTATTAATCTTGATCCCGACGTTTCGAAGATTTTTCAGCCTTCGTGGTCACGGGAGGGACTAATAAAAAACCGCGATAAAATCCGTTTAAATTAGTTTTATTTCAATAAGCTTACTTGACAGTTATAAATAAGGTAACTCTACCGCGACATACATTTAAAAATGTGTAAGCGGTTATTGGTTATTTATAACTGCGGTAACGTTTGATGGATCGAAAGCTTTTTGCGGCGGCCCACGATCAAACAGTAACGTGAGTGAACAATACCACAGTTATCTCTACATGTGCGTAACGTTTTATGATAGCCTACAATACTTGTTTATTATTAATTACTAGCTTTTGCTCGCGGCTCCGCCCGCGTGATCTAATTTTTCCGGGATAAAACGTACCCTATCACCCAAGTCAGCTCATACCCTGTCTGTACCCCAAATTTCATCAAAATCCGTTCAGTAGTTTCAGCGTGATTGACAACACGGACGGACAAACATCCATACAAACAAACTTTCACATTTAAAATATTAAGTGTGATAAGATAAGACGAGCAAGACGCTCGCCTAATGGTAAGCGCCATGCGTACCCATAAACAGAAGCAACACCACACAAAACTTTGAATTATGAAGCACTGAATTGAAGAGAAATAAGATGTTAAGTCTTATAATGCCCAGAAATTTATCTGGCTACAATGTCTTTCAAAGCGACACACAACAGTTCATACACACTGTTGCTTGGCGGCAGAAATAGACAAAGCGGTGGTACCAACCCAGCCGGCTTCTCGCGTATGGGGGACCTACCACCTTGTGAAGTGAATTAATTGGTCGAAATAATTATCGCTTGATTTCATGTTGACCACCATTTTAAAACTTATGTTTGAGTTTATGTATTGAGTGGTAGAGCCACGCTGTAGACAGTTTTGTCTTCAGCATGAATGGGCCGGCTCGACTGGGTCGTTACCACTCTCTCACTGAAAACCAACGTAAAGTAGCGGCTTGCTGCTGCGTTTCATACGGTGAATGAGATAACCGGAAGCCCAAATCCCCTCCCCATCCCAATCCCTAATTATCCCTTTCCTTTAAGGTCGGCAACGCGCCCATGATTCTTATGGTGGTGGGCGTACATGGGCGGTGGAGATAACTTACCATCAGGTGACCCATTTGCTCGTTTCCCGGCCTATTCTATAAAAAAAAACCTAAAAAAGGTTGGGAAACATTGCTCTACCACGTAAATATTTTGTACTAATTCATATATTGGCACATAATCATACGCGGCTATGTTAACACAGGATATCCTACTATATACAGAACATTGGGTTTCGTTCGAAATCATGCCAGCGCGTGGACCATTGAATAAAAAAAAAAAAGAAGTGTGTGTGTGCAATTCACACACGGCAGAAGTGAAACTTCAGAATAGTAGCCTACAAGAGAATGAGATAAAAATAGTGTATCAGTGGTATTAGGATAATTAAAAGGTTTATTATTTTTATAATACTTTTACCTTGCTTAAAAATTATTTAAAATTTTAATGCGAAATATTACATCCCACTAATATTATAAACGCGAAAGTTTGTAAGTATGGATGGATGTTTGTTACTCTTTCACGTAAAAACTACTGAATGGATTTTAATTAACTTTACAATAATATAGCTTATACATCAGAATAAGACACAGGCTACTTTATATCCCGGAAAAAGCAGATCACGCGGGCGGAGCCGCGAGCAAAAGCTAGTTTTATATATTTACATACTTAACATCTTGTTTCTTTCCAACCTCTTTAGTGACGCCTTTATCGTTTCATCAAATTTTCAAATCCCAACGATTCTAAAGAAGTTTCACTTCAATATGTTATTACCAAACTGCGTTTTGTGTATCGGAGCCCAAACACCTGGCCAGGGCCGGTCTGAAATAACTGTTATTTCCTAAACACGCCGCCAAGACGGGAGCGGCTCGTTTCCCGCGCCCACGCGTAATCCGCTCGCATCAATGGAGAACATTTCATACGTTATTATTATGAATATGAAAATGAATGTAGCTGTAAATTCTAGTACGTGTTATTTAATAATAATAATAAATGACAATGCTTGTTGTCACCACACCCTGTGGCCAAAAGCTTTCCTTTATGACGAGGTGCATTTGCATTTGAATCGTAATTTTTAATCAATATCATCATCATCATCATCAGCCACAAGACGTCCACTGCTGAACATAGGCCTCCCCCAAAGATTTCCAGACCGACCTGTTGGAAGCAGCCTGCATCCAGCGACTTCCTGCGATCTTTAATCAATATACATTTTATAAAATCCATTATCGTAAGAGTTATACAGGGTTACTTTTAAAACACCAACAACCTCGCAGGACTAGATAGCTAACCCCATAAGGAACAACTTTAAATATTAAATTAATAAATGTCGTAGAAATAAAAATAAAAAAGTTAGAAGCCATTTATATCTGCTGGAAGAGGTAGTTGTCAATTCAAGGGAAAATGATGCACGACATGGCACGTTACGTCATAATTTAAACAATTAAATCGCGTCAACTACCTTATGGCTAATTTGACTCTGCTGAAATATATATACTCCCATCGAGTAAGTTTGATATCCTACTAATATTATAAACGCGAAAGTTTGTAAGTATGGATGGATGGATGTATGTTTGTTACTCTTTCACGTAAAAACTACTGAATGGATTTTAATGGAACTTTACAATAATATAGATTATACATCAGAATAAGACATAGGCTACTATGTTTTTCAAAAATCAAACCCTGAATGGTTTAAAAAGGGGATGAAAGTTTGTATAAAAAATCTAAACCACTGAACCGATTTCAATGAATTTTGGCACCCTTTCTTTAAATTCCAACCCCTAAAGGGCCCAAATAGGTGATGAAAGTTTGTATGAGAGCTTTTTGATGGCGAAACGAAGTTCGCGGGCACAGCTAGTACAATTATGAGTGGTAGAGCCACGCTGTAGACAGTTTTGTCTACAGCATGAATGGGCTGGCTCGACCGGGTCGTTACAACTGTCTCACAGAATACCGACGTAAAGTAGCGACTTGCTGCTGCGTTTCGTACGGTGAGTGCGATATCCGGAAGCCCAAATCCCCTCCCCTTCCCAATCCCTTTCCTTTAAGGTCGGCAACGCGCCCATGATTCTTCTCGTGTGGGCGTACATGGGTGGTGGAGATCACTTACCATCAGGTGAGCCACTTGCTCGTTTGCCGACCTATGCTATTAAAAAAAATGCAAGTAAAGAAGACATAGTGCCTAAAAAGAATTTTTTTTTTGACAAAAATAAACAGCTTATCCCGGTCGCGTAAGTTTGATATCATCATCGTCATCATCATCATCAGCCACAACACGTAGACTGCTGAACATAGGCCTCTCCCAAAGATTTCCAGACCGACCTGTTGGAAGCGGCCTGCATCCAGCGACTTCCTGCGATCTTTATCAGGTCGTCTGTCCACCTTGTAGGCGGACGTCCAACGCTGCGCTTGCCAGTACGTGGCCTCCATTCCAGAACCTTTCTGTCCCATCGGTTATCGGTTCTACGAGCTATGTGGCCTGCCCACTGCCACTTGAGCTTGCTAATCCACTGAGCTATGTCGGTGACTTTCGTTCATCTACGGATCTCCTCATTTCTGATTTGATCACGTAGAGAAACACCGAGCATAGCTCTCTCCATAGCTCGCTGAGTGACTGTGAGCCGTCTTATACGGCCCATATTCAGAGGCCACGTCTCAGTGCCGTATGTCATCACTGGTAACACACATTGATCGAAGACTTTGGTCTTCAGGCACTGAGGTATTTTGGACGAGAAGACCTTGGCAAGTTTCCCGAACGCTGCCCAGCCGAGCTGGATTCGACGATTGACCTCTCTCTCGAAGTTGGACTTGCCTAATTGGACTACTTGTCCTAGATAGACATATTCGTCGACAACTTCGAGAGATGAGCTTCCAACAGTAATCGGGGTGGGCACAACATGGACATTCGACATGACCTTCGTCTTGTCCATGTTCATCCTGAGGCCCACCCGTTGAGAAACTCTGTTGAGGTCTTCGAGCATTGTACTCAGGTCTTCCAGCGATTCCGCAAGGACCACGATATCGTCGGCAAAGCGGACTTAGAGTGCCAACGCTTAATTCAAACTTATATTACAAACAAAAAGGATCACTGTTAGAGAAAGAAGAAAAAAGCATACATAATGTTAGTTAGACAGTGACAGTGCTTACAGGGGGTATTTCAGTATACTAATCTTTATAATTGACTCAACAAAAATTCACGCATTTTTTCCTTAAACATTAGTAATGAGTTTTGAAATATATCAATGTGAAACAATTTTTGATTGTAATCAGTCAAACAACGACGAAATTATATATTTACCAAGTTCAAGTTCCGCCTCTGCATCTTCGGAGATGGTCTCCATGACCCGGTCGCATGGGTCGAGGTCGCGCGCCGGCGTGCAACGCGCGCGCACCGCACGCCGCGCGCACTCCGGGCACGCGGCGTGCGACAACGTGCCGCCCTTCCACGACCACCCAAGATCACTCACACACCCACTTACACACACTGGTGATCACATTTGTCCCTCGCTGTGATCTCCAGTCACGAAATTGTACATCACTTTTGTTTTAGTGTACTGTTGTGTACATTGAGTTATATTTTTAAGTTAAATTTGATGTTAAGGGTTGTTATCTAGGGCCTAGATCAGTGTCCCCAACCTTTTTTAGGCCATGCCGCACCTTAACATTTTTTGTTAAATTTGGCACCGATATCTAGCATTCCATTTAAATACCTAAAGCGAAAGGGTTAAAGTCGTGTCGCGTCCATTTTTAAATTGCCCCCTTTCACTATCAAATTGCCCCCCCAGTGGGGCGTAGGCCCCGCGTTGGGAAACACTGGCCTAGATCTATTTGTATAGAACCAAAATATATTATCTACGTCTTTTCTTCACAGATTTCAAAGGTTAACGATTTTGTTTTGTTTATTCAATTTTATTTAAGTGTATAATGTGACTTAGCAATTTTAGGATATTATTCATATATTCCTATGTCAGCATTAGAATTGTAAGTTATTCGATAGCTCAGCGGGGTACGGACTGTCAGAATGAAAGTCGCAGGTTCGAAACCAGCTACAAGAGCTTCATAATTTGGCTGCCTGCCATGTAAAAAAAATGGGTGAAGTTTGTCAAATGATTTATTCGTTTTTGTGAATATCGCGAACTTACAATGTATGTAACATTGTAGGTCAAAACCAGAACCTTCTTTTAATGTCGGTTGAAACCCTTACAGGCTTAATATTTGGACGAGTTAAGGATTTCAAATTATATATTATATACCTTTATAACGTTAAATTTTCGATTTCCAAAATTCTTCACGATTCAAAGGGTTTAATTAATGTTATCGTGTCTCCAACTGAAACCTATATACAAATATTTAACAAAAATTCAGTCTGCCTTTTATGTCAAAATGCTTTGGAGGGAATTTCAAAAAATTTCGATATTTTCATTAAGATGAATCGATATAAGTATCGAGTCTACTGTATAAAAGAAACCTTTATACTGTAGATATATTATTATAATGTTTGACGGATTCATTAATTTATCTCATTGAAAGAAACTTATATAAGAATAGTGTTTTTTTATTTGATTGAATGACAAGAGCAAGGCGCTCGCCTGATGGAAAGGGCTACGCCGCGCCTGCCCGTAAACAGAAGCAACACGACACAGAACTTTGTATTACAATGCATGGCACTGAACTGCGCTCATCACCCCGAGACATAACTTATTAAGTCTCATAATGCCCAGTAATTTCACTGGCTTCATTGTCCTTCACATTGTGCGTACACACTGTTGCTTGACTGCAAAAATAGACAAAGCGGTTGCACCAAACCCAGACGGCCTCTCGCATACGAGGGACCTACCACCTTGTAGATGTTGTCTATTGTTAGGTATTACAAATTAGTTGAAACTAAATAAGTACACCCAACAATCACACACATAGTCCTGACCCCACAGTATGATATGAGTCTTGTGTCGTGGGTATCAGGAACTACGGGAGACTTTCGGTCTCACAACCCGAAATGAATATTTGTAGATCATACAAACATTTGCTTCGGTGCGGGAAGCGAACCCACGGCCCCTCATTTCACAGCTCTCGGGCTACTCGTCCGCTGCGCCACGGAAGCGTCCCCTCCCCATCCCTTGTTCAGGGACCCCTTGATATAGTGGTAGAGCCACGCTGTAGACAGTTTTGTCTACAGCATGAATGGGCTGGCTCGACCGGGTCATTACCACTGTCTCACAGAAAACCGACGTAAAGTAGCGGCTTGCTGCTGCGTTTCGTAAGGTGAGTGAGATATCCGGAAGCCCAGATCCTGCCCTTCCCTATCCCTAATTATCCCTTTCCTTTATGATCGGCAACGCGCCCATGATTCTTCTGATTGTGGGCGTACATGAGCGGTGGAGGTCATTTACCATCAGGTGACCCACTTGCTCGTTTGCCGGCCTATACCATAAAAAAGGGACCCCTATCCTAGTAATAATATGTTACAAGAAAATGTCAATAACATATGTTTTCAGCAAACTTTAAAATGCCTAGTTATGAGGATTATTTTGAAGCCTACCGTATAAATGGAAAATTCTATATCGTTGACTCAGTTCATATTTTTCGGGTAAATAAGCAATTCAAATTCACCATGTGTATCGTCAAACGATTGCAAATACAATTTTAAAATTTAAATCAAAAATGTATTCACCGAAGATACATAAATTCAGAATGGTTAGAAACACAATGTGTGGTGAATATATTCGTCATGTATATGTAACGTGGCTTTGAAAGGGGATTTTGTAGAAACGCCGAAAAAAAATGTGTGTGTGCAATTCACACACGACAGAAGTGAAACTACAGAATACATTTAATTTTAGATAATTTATATAAATAAAAATTATTGGTCAAATTACCATAAACGTTTTAAGTAATTAACATAAATTAATTAACCAACAAATTTTAATACGCAATGCGTGAATAATACTACGTTGTTTATGACACGTTTTCAGAAGACATCGCTGTACGTAGGCGCAAAGACACGACATTAAGTTATTTAAATAAAAATACATATCTATACTAATATTATAAAGCTGTAGAGTTTGATTGTTTGTTTGTTTGTTTGAACGCGCTAATCTCAGGAACTACTGGTTCGAATTGAAAAAATCTTTTTGTGTTGGATAGTCCATTTATCGAGGAAGGCTTTAGGCTATATAACATTACGCTGCGACCATTAGAAGCGAAGCATCAGTGAAACATGTTTCAAAAACGGGGAAAATTATTCATATTTGAAGGCTTCCGTTGCTAAGCTACCCAAATAATATTATTTGAAGGCTCCGTTGCTAAGCTACCGAAATCTATACTAATATTATAAAGCTGTAGAGTTTGATTGTTTGTTTGTTTGTTTGATCACGTGGGCGGAGCCGCGAGCAAAAGCTATGATTAATAAAATAGAAAATATACAAACATGATACAAATAATTCTGTTTTAATGTGAAGAGATATCGAGTGACACTTGGCGACTTGCGAGCTGTGACAGAATAACAAAATATTAAAATGAGAATTTTATTTGTTTACGTTTAAATATTTTATTACTAGCTTTTGCTCGCGGCTCCGCCAGCGTGATCTGCTTTTTCCAGAATAAAAAGTATCCTATCACCCAAGTCAGCTCATACCCTGTCCGTATACCAAATTTCATCAAAATCCGTTCAGTGGTTTCAGCGTGATTGACGGACAAACATCCAAACAAACAAACTTTCACATTTATAATATTAGTATGATGTTTTTCGTCGGATACGTTTCTTAACACAATTGGACCTACTTACGCAAACAAGAACCAACTCACAGCAAGTTCAAATGGAGATACTGATTTTGTTTTACTAAATTCAATAATTTAAACTAATTTTATCTCGTAGTTTTTTGGGTGAAGTATATTCCATGTACGATTTTGTAAAAAAATACAGTATTCAAATCAATTTAAAGTAATGAATTTAGCAAAACAAAATCAGTATCAGCAAATCTGCATACTAGTTGCATCACTGCCTACCCCTTTGTACAGGCGTGATAAATATATATGGGGCATTTCACGTCAAGCGGACAACGAAAAAAAAGTGAGGTCGTGAATTTTGTTTATACTCTGGTCAGTTATACTTCTAGTAGACATGGATGTGTACACACAAATTTTTTTTCGTATGAAGCTTTATTGCTGAGTTATGAGCTTTTAAAAATTTACTACGTATGAAGTCATGAATTTTTGGATGCTTATTATCTGTATCAATTAATTAGTAAAAAAAACTACAAAGTATTGTTTCTTATAGTTCAAAAGTTGAAGTTTTTAATTTTTTTGTCGAATTCTAAATTTAATTTTTTTTTCGTATAGTAAACCGGAAGTGAAAATTTCAAATCGATATTTGAGTAACTTCAACATGTTTTTTTTTTAATATTTTAACCTTGAATTAAAGCCTTAAATGTACTTATTCTTCACCAAAAAAATTAAAATGGGACAGCCAATAGTTTAAGACTTAGAGCATATAGAGTGCATACACATAGCTATGAGCTCTTTCTGAGCAATCGCGTTTATGCTGAAATACTGCGCTATTAATATTTTATTCCTTTATTTTAACATGCAAAAATATAAAAATAAACGATTTTTTTAATTCTTCATAAAAAAAAATTAAAACGTGATCACAAAAAAAAATTAAGACTTAGAGCGATTTCATTTATTGAGCTTGAAACAGTATTAATTAAAATAGAGAGATTTGTATTGTAATTTTTACAATTTTACTATTTGCTCTAGCATTAATTCTCTTTACACATAAGCCCTCGTTGGTTGGAAGAAAAGCATGCAGTTTTTTAGTTCTTGGAACAGTGATAGCGTAAGCAAAACAGACTCGTAGATAATCTCACTCTTGTTCAATACCTTCCTTCGAGTGACTTGGCCCATTCATATAATCTTATAGGTGTCTGGTGTAGTTGGACTCCCCAACATTTTAAGAATAGGCTAAATTTAGTGAACCTATACTATAACAAACAAGATTTTAAGAAAGAAGCACAGTTACACTTCCATGCCACCACTCATAGAAGACGGCCATGTGATGGTCTTGGGTGAAACCTCAAAAGTTTGGTAACCCGTGCAAGTGTACGGTCTGCAAATAACGCTATCACTACACCAGACACCTATAAGATTATATGAATGGGCCAAGTCATCATTAACTGAAACTTCTATAAGAGTGAGATTTTCTACGAGTCTATTTTGCTTACGCTATCACTGTTCCAAAAACTAAAAAACTGCATGCTTTTCTTCCAATCAACGAGGGCTTATGTGTAAAGAGAATTAATGCTAGTGCAAATAGTATAATTGTAAAAATTACAATACAAATCTCTCTATTTTAATTAATACTGTTTCAAACTCAACAAATGAAATCGCTCTAAGTCTTAATTTTTTTTGTGATCACGTTTTAGTTCTTTTATGAAGAATTAAAGAAATCGTTTATTTTTATATTTTTGCATGTTAGAATAAAGGAATAAAATATTAATAGCGCAGTATTTGAGCATAAACGCGATTGCTCAGAAAGAGCTCATAGCTATGTGTATGCACTCTATATGCTCTAAGTCTTAAACTATTGGCTGTCCCATTTTAATTTTTTTGGTGAAGAATTAGTACATTTAAGGCTTTAATTCAAGGTTAAAATATTAAAAAAAAACATGTCGAAGTTACTCAAATATCGATTTGAAATTTTCACTTCCGGTTTACTATAAGAAAAAAAAATTAAATTTAGAATTCGACAAAAAAATTAAAAACTTCAACTTTTGAACTATAAGAAACAATACTTTGTAGTTTTTTTTACTAATTAATTGATACAGATAATAAGCATCCAAAAATTCATGACTTCATACTTAGTAAATTTTTAAAAGCTCATAACTCAGCAATAAAGCTTCATACGAAAAAAAAATTGTGTGTACACATCCATGTCTACTAGAAGTATAACTGACCAGAGTATAAACAAAATTCACGACCTCACTTTTTTTTCGTTGTCCGCTTGACGTGAAATGCCCCATATATCAACAAACGTATTACGTGAACGTTCATCACTAGAATGACAATTGATGAGTGTAAACCATCAAACCGCCACTCGACCGTCAGATAAATTGCACTCAATTGTCGTGAAGAACTGTTAGATTAGTTCAGACGCACTATCGATCGATCGTGGCTTCACTTACGAGAGAAAATTTATAAGCGGTAGAAGCATAACAGCTTTGTCTTTTTATTTGATTGAATGACGAAACGAGCAAAGCGTTCGCCTGATGGTAAGCGCCACGCCTGCCCATAAACAGAAGCAACACCGCACAGAGCTTTCCCTTACATGCGAGAGGCCGTCTGTGTTGGTACCACCGCTTTGTCTATTTCTGCCGCCAAACAACAGTGTGTAAGCACTGTTGTGTTTGCATTTGAAGAGCATTAAATCCAGCGAAATTACTAGGCGTAATGAGACGACGTGACGAGCGCAATCCAGTGCCATGCAGCGCTTTGTAATTCAAATTTCTGTGTGGTGTAGTTTATGTTTATGGGCAGGCGTGCCGCTTACCATCAGGCTAGCGCCTAGCTCGTCTCGACATTCAATGAAATAAAAAGAAAATATTTCTATCCTTACTGAGATTCTTTTATTGACATAAATAGCTGAATCGGCCTACCCTCTCATTCAGTAGAGGAGCCCCGTGCCCAGCAGTGGGACAAGTATAATACAGGGTTAGTAAAAAAAAATAACTGAATCCGTCAAACACTATAAAGCTTTTTTTGTACAGTAGATTCGGGATAAAATGTGTTGTTTCAGTTTTACTAGTTTTTTCATTAAGACTAATAAAAAAAACTTCGACTGCGTCAGACAAACGTGAGTGCACCACGTAACACTACGAGAGCTCATTACACGCTAGCGTCATTAACACCGTCATTGGCGCTTCTAGTATGGCGTTGACAGAAGATATCGTCATAGACGCTCACTCCTGTAGGTCTAGTATAAAAAACAAACACGTTTTTTATAAAAAAAGAAAAAATACAAAAAAATCTCTCGAAAACTAATTTTTTATCCGAGCACGGCAAAGTGACAGCACTACTCCTGATGATACGTAGTGCAGTCCAAAAAACCAGCGACCACCGACAAACAATCAGTTAATCGGTGGTCACTAGGGTCATGCCGGCCTGTTACAATGCTTGTTCCCTCTTCGGAGAGGGAAGAAGCAAATTGAGGGGCCTACGACTGGACAGGCGGATGTCCGATGCAGGCACAGTAATACAAGGATGTACCCCTAAACCAGCACCAACCAACCATCAAGTCATGTGGCGAGCCACTCGGGGGAACCGGATACTGGCTGATCCTGGAACGCGATCCACACAAGGCGTGTGGATCACTTTGGCAGGTTTTATCACCATGTGTACGGTGGTTACTATGCGGGCGGATAGAAATCCTACATATTAATCCTACTAATATTATAAACGCGAAAGTTTGTAAGTATGGATGGATGGATGTATGTTTGTTACTCTTTCACGTAAAAACTACTGAATGGATTTTAATGAAACTTTACAATAATATAGCTTATACATCAGAATACGACATAGGATACTTTTTATCCCGGAAAAAGCAGATCACGCGGGCGGAGCCGCTAGCAAAAGCTAGTAATTAATATTTTTCTAATATAAAGTACTATGACTAAAATAAAACAGTCGTTAAAAACATGTTTTTAAAAGGGAATATGTTTTACTATTGCAACGTGTTATTTTTAATGTATTTTTAATTATTTTTGGCACACGAACAAAAATATTCTGGAAAACAACAATGACTAGGAAGAATCAATCATTTTTCATAGACATTTTACTTACACATCTTTATGGTAGTAATTTATATAAAATATTATTATTATAATGCCTATTCTATACCTATTTTACTCTATGTATGTTTTGAACTTCGTTGCTTTGTTTCGGATTTATAGAATAGGGATGGTACTTGAATTCCATGGATTTTCATCATGATTTTTATCATGGTCTAGGACAGATTTGTATCCTTGTGTTTTTACTCCGCGCCGCGTTCCCCGAACCCCCCCGACCCTAGTACCGGCCCGCGAGCCGATGATGACTAAGTAATTTTAATACTCCCCTAAACCACTAATCGCAGATGTCTCTGCCCTCCCCCAGTGGCCGTCCTGAGCCGAGGTTCGTACCCCAAAGGGGGTGCCCTCAGCGTGGTCACTTAAATGTAAGGGTTGAGAGCGCCTAAAGCGCTCACCCGAAAGTCCGGTGAAACTGTATACAGCCGACTAGTGTCAGGCTTACAGCAAGCGTCAATACAAAAAGAAAATGTGTTTTTACATATCAAAATTTAAACTTTCTGGGTTTATTGGATTGATACCAAAAGGTATGAAGCTTAAAACCGCCTAAAATGCTCTTACGAACGCTGCCAAAGAGATAAACTAAATGTTTATGTTTACCGAATTCCTTTATTGAAGGAAATCTTTACGCATTATCCGAAACTTTCTTTATAAACAAATTATTAATTGCTTAAGAAAATTATTATTTTTTATTTTATTAATAAAATCACTATTCAATAACTTCGCATACTCCATTCAATATTTGTTTTTCACGCACTTTCAATCACAATTTCTTGTCACTACACATTTTCACGAAACTAAATTAGACTTGTAATATCACGGCACAGACGACCGCTTCTAAAGATTCCAGACGCGGCACTGAAAACCAGAGCACGTGGCTTATACGTTTACTACAGAAACGACATAACAACACAATAACCCGAGACAAATTATACTATATAGCTAGGGTAATAGGACTCTATTTTGAACACAATTTGTTGTGCCTTGGATGCGAGAAGATTGGCATTAAAGGTAAGTTTGGAAAACTCATGGTAAATAAATGGACTGCCTGAAGGCCGTTTGCAGTTGAAAGCGGATTTTCTGTTCGCATAAATGTAGATAGATTATTGGGCTGTACAAACATCTGTTAATCTTACAGTAGTTCAATTAATTTTCAGCTTGTGTGACTACACTAGACCTGCTGTTAAGTACAGTACAGTCACAGTGTTTGAATATCCATTGTATATCCGGTTCTCCCGAGGGGCTTGCGACATGACTTGATGTTTCATTGGGGCGGGTATAGGGGTACGTTCTTGTATTACTGTGCCTGCATCGGTCATCCGCCTGTCCTGTCGCAGGCCCCTCGATTTGCTTCTTCCCTCTCCGAAGTGGGAAGAAGCATTTATACAGGCCGGCATGACTCTGGTGACCACCGATAAACTCATTGTTTGTTGGTGGTCGCTGGTTTCTGGACTATATTTCGCTTACCAGGCTAGTGCAGTCACTTTGCCGTGTTCGGATAAAAAAAAGACATTGCGTAACCATTACCATCGCTAGACTCGGAGTGTCTCGGCGACAGTGTACAGGTACCATTATAATATCCATTTCAATTGAATTCTATAATTACTTCAAACTTATTTACGCTTCAAACACTGAGTAACATTATCCTAGTCGTGCCTCGATCGACTAGCGAGTTAATCCCTTGGCGCGGTCAGTCTGTGGATGAAGGCTTAGTGGCATTTCAAATGAGCGTCTGTGTTCTTCGGAGGGCACGCAAAAAGGTCCCGACTGTTATCAACTGACAGCAGATAAGCTAAGTTGGAGACCTTCAGGTGAAAACTTTGATACTATCAAAAACTAGTTTTTGACTTCTCAGCCTCCGTCGCACAGCGGGCTAGTAGCCGGCTGTAAAGCGAGAGACCGCGGGTTCGATCCCCGCACCGAGACAAATGTTTATGTTAACCACAAATATTTGTTTCGGGGTCTGGGTGTTGTGAGTCTCTCGTAGTTCCTGATACCCACGACACAAGAATCGTATCTTACCGTGGGGTCAGGACTATGTATGTGACTGTTGGGTGTGTATTTATTTATTTATTTGTCTCTGATAGTACCTTGGCCACTAAAAATTCTACGTAACAGAATAACAATTCTGTATTGCCAAGCCTTTTGTTTTCACGTTTGCTTCAGCTATCTATAGTTATGTAGTTTTAAACGATTTCAAAAAAAGAGGAGGTCTCAATTCGGCGAGATTTTTTCTTATTTATGTATGTAATTTAAATAAATAAATAAATACCACAACAGTCACACACATAGTCCTGACCCCACAGTAAGATACAAGTCTTGTGTCGTGGGTATCAGGAACAAGAGACTTTCGGTCTCACAACACCCAGACCCCGAAACAATTTTTTTTTTATAGCATATCTTTTTTATATCATATAATATTTGTGGATCACACAAACATTTGTCTCGGTGCGGGGATCGAACCCGCGGCCTCTCGCTTCACAGCCGACTACTCGCCCGCTGCGCCACGGAGCCTGTCAATTAATCATTCAAGGGAAATAAAGGGCAGGAGGAGGCCCGGTCGTAGGAGGATATCATGGCTTAAAAATCTTCGCCAATGGTTCAACATGAGCACAAGGGCATTGTTCCTAGCAGCAGCTTCCAAAATTAAAATAGCATGTATGATCGCCGACCTCCGATAGGATATGGCACTCAAAGAAGAAGAATGTTTGTATATCGCTTTCTCCGCCAATTGTGGACTTATTTAGTTGCAAAAAAAATATTAGATAGAGTGTAGCTGATAGAATGCTGCGATGTGGTCCCATATAAATTTCGTTAAGATATGATGACAGAGTACGGTGTAAAAAAATAAAACTCCTCAAAGGAATAATAAAAATATTCTTAAATCATAAGAAATTAAATGCGATTTGAATTATTTAAAGTCTGGAAACGGCAAAATTGGATTAGCTTTTCCAACATTGTTTTTAATGACGAGCGAAAATATGCACTACAAAAGTCTACCAGTCTGTTGTTTTCGCAGCCCTAACGAGGTCACTTTTCAACCCCCCGACCAAAATCAGGGTGTTAAAAGTTTGATTTCTTCGACTGGCTTTGAGACTTGAGTGTGAGAGGTTTTGAATGTGTTTGTGTGAGAGGCAGTGAGTGTGCATGTGTATTTATCTATGATATCGAAGCGCCTAAAGTCTAAACGAATAGGCGGATTTGAATGCAGTTTATTTTTTTGAAAACGTGTTCACACTATTCAATTTTATCTGATGAACTGTTAATCTATCGGAACATCACATTTATCTACAAAAAAAATATATATATGCGTCGAATTTCAGTTGACCGGTAGCGGCACACGCACCGACTCCAAAGAGACCTATAGAAATTGTTATTGTAGTCTTAGTGTTACTTTTTTGTGATCTTTTTTCCTACTATGCTATCCATTCCACCTCTTCGGAGATGCAGACGTGGACTATTGTTATGAAAACAACATAAATACGCAGTTTGTAACAGAAGCAAACGTAAACACTACTTCTTGAGTTACTTCTCCGCAGTTAATAGCTTTAATTTACGCACACATTTATTAGTTTGTATGTAAACAGGTTATGACATGGTTTCCTGAATGTATTTATTAACATAACATACAGAGTACAGTTAATGTAAACTCACGCCTATACCCCCGAATGGGTAGACAGATCAATTTATTAGTATACTAGCTTGTAGTGTGTAAGTTTATGTAAGTGTTTAAGTGTGTGTCAGTCAGTCCTTAATTTTTTTTTATCCTGTCTCGGCAAAGTGACTACGCTACACCTGATGGTAAGTATAGCGCAATCCAAGAATAGTGTCGACCAACGATAAACAATGTGTCCATCGTAGGTTGGCAAGATCATGCCGGCCTGCCAAAGGGCCAAGGGGGAGGGGAAGGAAAAGGGTTAGGATATACGGAAATATACGTCGTATTACAAACACCTATTTTATTTATTGGAATAACTCCCGACCTCTCTACAAGCTTTTCCTGAATTGTACTTAACGTATTGATACGTTGAGTACAATTCATTACCTTGTACTGCAGGCAACATATTACCCAACTGCCGTAAATTATTTTTTTATATAATTATCTTTTTTAAGTTATAAAACCATGCTCAAACCAGCTATTTCTATAGTGGGTTCCGTAGAAAATACACTAAGGTTCTGCTAATTAGTTATGTTTATCAATTGCGGCGAATGTCAGGTTATAAATAAAAAAAAAAAAAACTTGAGAGGTGTCAAGGGACACCCGGATGGAACAAAGTTCCTTTCGATCATTTTTAATTTTAATTTTGAGGGTCAAAGTCAAGGTCAAGGTCAAGGTTGGGGTTCAAGGTCAAAGTCTTGTGAAAGTCCGGTCCAAGCTGACTGGTCACTGTGTGACGCCACCAGGGACTTCGAAATTATCGATGTTCCAGGGAGGTCAGCTAACGCTGGCTGGTCGGAGAATTATGTCGTGACAAATTTTTCGTGCCAACTTTTCGTACCAATTTTTTCCGTCTAGCCCCCTTTCGCAACGCGCGATAAGGAACTACGTTCCAATAACAAAATAGGTCTCTTTATTTTTGTTTGACAACATAAAATTACATAGAAATAGAATAGAAAAATAGAAATAAAAAAAGACGTGTGGCACTCGGAGACTGCCGCGGTAAAGCTATTGTATAGCATAATGATTTCTTACGTTTACGCGAATATTACTCATTGAAATAAAACTAATTTAAACGGATTATATAAATAATTATTATTATTTAAATAATTATTATTATATAAATAATTATATAAATATATTATATAAATTATATAAATAATTATTATTATATAAATAATTATTATTTATAAATAATTGTAATTTGAAGGTAGATAATGTAACATTAACATTTGGGGACAACCCACACCTTAGTCCCCCCCGTGACCACGAAGGCTGAAAAGTCTTCGAAACGTCGGGATAAAAATTAATAAAAAACCGCGATAAAATCCGTCTATTGTATAGCATTTTTTATCAACTTAAAAATAACGGACGGCCGTGTTCTATAATCAAAAATTCAAATTTCAAACCTCGTCTACATTTCCAAATGTCATAAGTTTCACAACCATCTGTTTTATTAACGGAATTTCGACTTTAACTTTGTGTGCTAGATATCAAATTAAGTTAAAAAAAATTATGTCGTGACAAATTTTTCGTGCCAACTTTTCGTACCAATTTTTTCCGTCTAGCCCCCTTTCGCAACGCGCGATAAGGAACTACGTTCCAATAACAAAAAGATAACTTATAAGTTTTCATTTCTATCGGCAGTCCCTATCATTGCCATTTTTTTTAAATATAAAATATCAACATAATTAGAATACCAATAACACTTAAGAATGTAAGAAAGTGTCGTAACTCGCCGAAATTATATTTCTGGACAACATTATTAATTCACTAATTTTTATATCAATAACGGATGCCAAAAATTACGCCAGCATTTTCGCACGTCAAACGAGTTGACAGTGTGTCACTAAAACTGAAATAGAAGCGATCGTGTTAGTTTTGAGCAATTTTACGATATAATATCTTATACGATATACATCTTTATTTTATTTTATAGCAAAGGCCGGCAAACGAGCAAGTGTGTCACCTGATGGTAAGCGATCTCCACCGCCCATGAACGCCCACCACCAGAAAAATCATGGGCGCGTTGCCGACCTTAAAGGAAAAGGGATAATTAGGGATTGGGAAGGGGAGGGGATTTGGGCTTCCGGATATCTCACTCACCGTACGAAACGCAGCAGCAAGCCGCTACTTTACGTCGGTTTTCTGTGAGACAGTGGTAACGACCCGGTCGAGCCAGCCCATTCATGCTGTAGACAAAACTGTCTACAGCGTGGCTCTACCACTCTTTATGTCTTACGTTGGTATGCATGGCATAATTTTTACTTGTAACAGGGATTTTATAGCAGCATGCTGTTGTTTCGTACGGTGAGTGAGATATCCAGAGGCCGAAATCCGACTCCCCTTATTAATCCCTTAATTATCCCTTTCCTTTAAGGTCAGTAACGCGCCCATGATTTTTCTATTATTATGGAAGTATATGGGCTGTGGACTAACCAGGTGACTAACTTGCTCGTTTGCCGGCCTATGCTATCAAAAATAGATGTCTCTTAACGGTTGTCATTTCGAAAGCACTGTACGGAACATATCCAGTAGTAATTTTTCCACGCCAGAAAAAAGTGTGTGTGCAATTCACACACGTGCAGAAGTGAAACTTCAGAATTATTAAAATAAATTAATTAACCAACGAATTTTAATACGCAAATGCAATAAAATAAAACACGTTATTTATGACAGATTTTCCGAAGGCTTCGTTGTACGCAGGCGCAAAGACACATGATAGCATACTTGTAATCTATCTCATTCTCTCGCAGGCTAGATCCTATTTATGAATATGTTAGTCTTTGTCGTGACGCATTTTCGTTTCATCGAGTTTCAAATCACAACGATTCTAAAGAAGTTTCACTTCAAAAATGATGCCATACACCGCGTATCATTTCGTCACAGTGACGTACTCTCTGAGATAATTCGAATATAGAACTACCTTGGATTCAGTATAAACATCAATCATCGGCCTACAATACGTCTGCACGCCATAAAGGTTTAAGATTGATATAATAATTACTGATATTTTTTGTAGCAGAAGGCCATAAAATGAAGAAATAATTCACCTGCTGGAAGTTTAACAGAAGCCGGCAAACGAGCTAGTGGGTCAGCAGATGGTAAGTGATCTCTAACGCCTATGAACATCTTTAATTCCTGCAGAATCAAGAACGTGTTGCCGATCTCAAAGGAAAGGTATGATTAAGGAATTGGAAGTAGTAAGAGAATTCGGGCCTCCGGATATATAAGTGATATACCGTACGAAGTACAACAACAAGCCGCTACTTCACGTCGGTTTTCTATAATGGTAACGACCCGGTCAAGCCGCCCTATACGAAGCCTGTGACATTACTGGGCATTAAAAAACTTGACATCTTTTATATTGAATCATATGAGTGGTAGAACCACGTTGCATGAATTTACGTAGCCTAAAATCCCAATTCAATATCCATTCCTTTAAGCCAGTGATATGACTGGTCATTATGAGACTTAACATCTTATGTCTCAGGGTGACGAGCGCAGTTCAGTGTCATGCAGTGCTTTGTAATTCAAAGTTCTGTGTGGTGTTGCTTCTGTTTATGGGCAGGTGTGACGCTTACCATCAGGTGAACGCCTAGCTCGTCTCATCATTTATCAAATAAAAAAAATATTGGTAATGAATTATTCTTCTAGTGATCTGGATGTTCATGGACAGTGGATATGATCTACCAGGTGACCCGTTTGCTCGTTTGCCGGCTATAAAAAGTTATGATGGTGCTGTGTATATTCATAACATCTGTTATAAAACACATAAAGTATATCGAGTAACGTGGGCGTGTGAGGGATTGCTCCATGCATAAACCGATGACGTGTTACGGAAAGTAAAAGCTCTGGTTTGTGTTTAATGACGTCAGTGTTTATCTACGTGACGTCATTATTATTGTTCTCATTACTGTAAATAGCAGATGTATTCATCGATGGTTTTTTTTTATTGATTGAATGACTAGACGGGCAAGGCGCTCGCCTGATGGTAAGCCAGCCTGCCCATAAAGAAAAGCAACATCACACAGAACATAACGAATTATCTCATTCCTTTATGGTCGGCAATGCGTCCATGATTCTTCTGATATCACTTACCATCAGGTGACGGAAGGTTGATCAATTCAATTGAAAGTCTATTCAAACGGTTCAAATGCGATTAGACAGCTGATCAATTAAAATTGAACCGTGTCAAACTTTAACAGAAGTATCTTGTATTTTGAAATCGCTTCACTGAAGAGCTTATCGAGTTTACTTCTAGGGCGAATATCGAATACCGCTTATATATGCTATTTATTATTATACAGCTCAGTGGTACAATGAGCAAGTAGCCGGCTGCAAAACAATTGGCCGTGGGTTCGATTCCCGCATCGAGATAAATGTTTGTGCGATCCACATTTGTTTCTGGTCTGGGTGTTTTGGGACCGCAAGTCCCTCGTAGTTCTTGATACCCACGACACAGGTTAATCAAGTGTCTAGTCAGGACTATGTGTGTGACTGTTAGGTGTTTATTGTATCTTGCTGATGAATATAAAAAAAGACATATATTCTAATGATATATATGGTTCTGTATATTAACAAATAATTACAAAATATGTTTAAATCAAAAAAACAAGCAATGAAAAGATACATTATTTTAATATTCATAAACAGCCAATGGGAATATCTTAAGAAAGAAATTTAAAGGCGATATTATGAAAAAGAAAAATAATATAGACATAAGTATAGATTTATAGTTTTGAGTGGTAGAGCCAAGCTGTAGACAGTATTGTCTACACTCTACAGCATCGATGGGCCGGTTCGACCGGATCGTTACCACTGTCTCACAAAAAACCGACGTAGAGTAGCGGCTTGCTGCTGCGTTTCGTATGGTGAGTGAGATATCCGGGGCCCAAATCCCCCTCCCCTTCCCAATCCCTAATTATAATTATTTTCCTTAGAGGTCTGTAACGCGCCCATGATTCTTCAAGTACTGTGGAAGTACATGGTAGGTGGATCACTTACCATCAGTTAACCACTTGCTCGTTTACGGACCTATGCTATAAAAAAAATCAACTGGAAAATAATCTGTAATTTCTACATGGTCGAATAAATTTTCTTCAAACATAGCGCATTCAAACCAGCCCCCCGACCGCCTATCTCTCTAGCTTTGAGCATTGCTATAGTTTATGACGTCACACGGCCATTTCGTACCGCCGATGGAGCTGTATTGCATTCATAGTTATAGCAATCATCCAAAGCAATGACCGAATGATTTATCCATACATTTGACAGTAAACAGACAGTAATTTTTAAGTAATTAAGACAATGTATTGTCATCGCTATCGCGCATTGCTATCGCTATCGCTATCGCTTTGAATAGGCGGTCGGGGGGCAGATCATTCGTTTAGGACTTTAGGTGCTACGATACACGGACATACATCTCTCTTTTTATCAGGGGTTAAATATATAAAATATCGCGCCTAAAATAGATGAGAGACATTATTACTAGAACATTCTCCTTAGAAAAATATTTGAACAAGAATCCAAAACACACGGAAAGTGGCACAAACACTTAACGACGCCAACAAACAAGAAAACTCGAATAAACAAACTTAGCTGTTTCTACGAATAACTGCTTATGGTTAGGGCACGTTCAGAATGTTGGATAAATCACGCTGCTTTTATTGCGATACAATTTTTTCTAAGCAGAAACCAGTAAACGAGGAAGTGGGTCGGCTGATAATGATCTCCATCGACCAAGAATACCAACTAAATAAATAAATACTGGGTGTCACACACATAGTCCTGACCCCATACTAGATTAAACTGCATCGTGGGTATCAGAAAGTACGAGGGATTTGCGGTCCCACAACTCCCAGACCCGAAACAAATATTTGTGGACCAATCTTATGGTAAATACAGTATGGGAAAATAAAAAAGTGTGTGTGCAATTCACACACGGCAGAAGTGAAACTCCAGAATTATTAAAATAAATTAGTTAACCAACGAGTATTAATACATAAATACAAAAAATAAAACACTTGAACGATACACCACGTTGTTTATGTCACATTTTCTGAAGGTTTCGTTGTACGCAGGCGCAAAGACACGTGATAGCATACTTGTAATCTATCTCATACTCTCGCTGGCTAAATCCTATTTATGAATATTTTTGTCTCTTTGTCGTAACGCATTTTCGTTTCAAGTTTCAAATCACAATGATTCTAAAGAAGTTTCATTTCAAAAAGTACCTGAAACGACCCACAAACTGCACAGCATTGTGAACGAATCTTTACCTAGCAATATGACTTTTGACAAATGCTCACAACTTGTTTCATATGAGCTCGTCGCCATCTTTAGGCAGTTTTGTGGGAATTTAGCTCGATATTACGGTAGCCTGAGTTTACTGTTTATTTTAATATATGGTATGTGAACTGTATTTACTTTATAATAGAGTATACATTATAATGTTTTTAGTGTTGATTTTTTTATTTTATTGAATGAAAACAAACCCAGACGGCCTCTAGAATAAGAGGGACCTACCACCTTGTAAAATAAATCGTTGGTACTGAATTATTTTCTACATTGGGTTTTATTTACATTTAACAGTATTATTGGTTGTCCTATTTACTGGCTTTGCTGGCCATACGTTTAAAATTACACTTCTTTCGGAATTGTATCACATATTTTTAAAACGCAAGTGTGAAATAGAACTTCTCTTAGAGCAGTTCAGAACCAAGCATATTTGAAAGCTGAAGTCATATGTTAAAATTATGGAGACAAGGAATTGGCTTACAATGTTGGACTCACTCACTATATTGATAATTATAAATTATGAGCATTATAAAATAACAGGTTGCTCGAACCTTTCCTACACAGCCTGTGTTCCGAGCTGGCAGTAGCTTAAAAGAAAATGAACGTCGAAGACAATCCTGCACCGTCATATATTGCAGCGCCACTCACACTGTTACTATATATTTTTTTAAAGATTTCAGAAATATTTGGAAGGCTATAAAAAGGATATCAATCTAATGCTATAAATCTCCCACTAACTTCTCTATCTGCTGTGCTCCAATAGACACGCGTAGAAATAAACATGTACGAGATAAAAGGAGAAGTTAAACAGAGTGAATAATGTATCTCTCCACTCACTTGTTGTGTATCCGAAGTCGTCTTCTTCTTCTGGATCTGCTTCTTTCTCTTCTTTGCTGCGTTTGACCGCGCCGGCTGATGCTCGGTCGATCTACAAGAAGGAACTTGGTTGGATAGTTTGAACGCTGACTTATACTTAAATAACATAAATTAAATAATAAGATATTGTTTTTTTTTCGAATTCTCTAAATTTCGTTTCTGATTTGCTCAGCATGTATGTCTGCTGCATTTTTCTACAAAATTTGAACTACTTATAACACCCTTTTTTGGTGGGGTTTAAAATGGCGCATAAAACTTGACTCACCTCAACTCCTTTATCAGTGTATGTTCTGCCCTGCAGTTCTCTTTCATCTTCCTCGTCACTACTCTCAGAATCAGAGTATTCAGGTTTAGACGCGGGTTCTGTTGGTGGTGGCTCTTTCTCATCTTCTTTTGTATCCTTCTCTACTTCTTCTTCGTTTTCTTCTTTGACGTCTGGATCTGGCGTAACTGTTATCTGTTACAATAACACTTTATTTCGTAACCGTAAAATAATCGCTATTTTAATGTTTTTGGAGTTCGTTTTAGTGTTTATGAAAAAAAATAAATCGATGCATAACTGTCAAAGTGTTATTTTTTATTTCCAATTTCACCACATTCAGGGTGATATTGCTTCTAGAAATTATTTTTAAATGGGGCTACCACAGTAGTAAACCCTACTTAAAATGAAAAGAATCATTAAAAAGGTTAACATTTTTCGAAGTTTCGCGTGAACATTCATAGAAAAATTACAGACGAATTAACGACTTCCTCCTTTTATTTATCTATTATTATATTTGATCCCCCAACAGATGATAAAGTAATTTGATAGGATAATGTACAAAATGATCATAAGATACTGCTCACCAAGATTTAGGTGGACCCAAATAACTTACAATTTTAATTACAGAAGCAGACATTATTAATACTTATATTATTATAGAAATTATATTATTAATATTGTTACATAATTATACAATACGCATTATTTGTAAAAGTAGTTTAGGAAAATATAACAGATCTCCTATTGTCTGTGCAAAGTTGTTTGGCTTTTGCTTTTGATCGACACCAAGAAGCTAAGTGTTGGATCACTTGTTTTTATTTTATTTATTTATAATTCTTTATTGTACATTGGAATAGATACATGCGAGTAACATAGTTTACAATACTAAAGTACAATTGGCGGCCTTATCGCTCAAGGCAATCTCTTCCAGGCAACCATGGGAAAACATTGGTAACATCTTAAACCTTATCACGGGGGAGTTGCGTCCAAGGTTTGTCCTCCAAGATTTGGAATAAAATAATTTGAAGCCACGGGGTCTTAGCAGTCTAGAAAGGGTATTTATTACCAAATTTTTCTCGACTAGTTCGTTTTTGAAGTCAAAAACCATTAAGTTTGTTCTCTTTTGCCGTTACAAATAAATCAAATTACCTTTATCTCATGCTGTGGTGTTTTCGGCGGTTTTTCAGCTGCCGGCGGCGGCTGCCTGGCCGGTGACTTGCGTACCGACACCGGCGACGCAGGTGGAGGCGACGCCTCCACATCTGACGAGTCTGTATTCTGTATAAGTCAGAGTAGCAACCCTGTATTCTACTATCCCATTATTAGACACGGGACCTTTATTAATAATGAGCGGGATTAGACCTCAGTCCATCTCAATGTACCAGTAATTATTATCCTACGGGTTAATGGTAAAAGAAAAGATCTTGAGCAATCCTGCATACCTAAGAGTTGTTAAAAACAATGAAAGGTTAGTGAATTCAATTAATCCACGTTAGGCCAATGTGCTAGAAACTCCTACATTTATGCCTAATCCCTCTCGTGAGTAATGTCTTTTTCTTTTTATTGAAAGGTTAATACCTAACCTAGTATCAATGTTTTTTAAGCCGCCCGAGGGCCATTGACTTTGCTTAACGACTGCTGTCAGTTGACAGCAATTGGAACCGAATTTTACATGCCATCTAAAGCACGGAGACGCTCAGCAAAAATACTATTAAGCGGTCACCTATCCAAGCGCCATATTGGTTATCTCGGTAACGTTTAGCGATTTATGAGCGCAACGAGCTATGAACGCCTCATTAGTACTCGTAAGTTATAAGATATTAAGACTTACCCAGGAAAGTAGACTCTGTACAGTGAGGGTCACCTTTTCCCCAGCTGCTTTGATTAGCTGCACAGCTCGCTCATGTTGCGCAGACCTTACACATACGCCGTCTACTTCCAGGATTCTGTCACCTGTCTGTTGACAAATTTATTTTATATCAAATGGTTAGTTGGCCAATCTATTATAAAGTTTTCAAGCCGCCCAAATGCCTCCGACTTGGCTTAACGACTGCTGTTAGTCGATAACAGCTAGGACCGACTTTTTACGTGCCCTTCGAAGCACGAAGACGCTTAGTTGAATTATTGTACAATATGCAGGATCCTATCGCACGTTAGTTTACAATGTTACATTAGATTTACTAGAATTACACATTTAATAAAGAGAATTTACTATCTGCGGTGGCTCGTAATTGGCTTATTCATTGTATTCATTTCATCAAATATTATTTGTTATTGATAGCTGTGAACCATCCAAATAAAATAAAATAGAAATTTTGGCACAAAGTAGCCGTAGTATTTCAAAATCGTATATCCCCAGTTCGGTTAATAATGTCGTACTCAAATCGAATGCAGTTCTTAAACAATTTTACCGCGGTAATTTAGAGCTAATATACTTACTTGTAATTCTCCACTGGCTCCCGCAGGACTGTCAGGGACCACGTTTTTGATAAAGATGCCGAATATAGCCTTCTCCTCTCCGTCTTCTCCATCACGGTTGGAGATTATATCGACCTTATTGTTACAAACAAAACGTGTTAAATCATGTTCTGGCTGCACAAACACAGACTTAACCCACTTCATTCATTAAAAATCTAACTTAACTAATAGGGTATTGCTTACTTTGCCACCGACGATGCTGACTCCAAGCGGTGCGCCAGGATTCCTCTTGATGATGACCTTCCTCGCAGGTCCCCATCGCTGTGCCACCAGCGCGTCTGCGCGCCGGTCCGGAGACACCGTCACTGTCATCGCTTGTGGTACGTAGCTACAAGAAAAGTGGTACAGTCTACAACATGAATAAGACGACTACTTGGAGAGTGCTATGTTCAGTAATGGATAGCTAAGTATATATGAAGCGACTTGACTGTGGTGGTTCTACTGTTAACAGAAAACTGACGTGAAGTATTTGGTTTGCGTCATAGAATGGCCAACGAGACAGTCGGCAATATTACACTTGCTGCTTTACACCGGCTTTCATAAACAGAAGCAACACTTAGACCTTCAAATTACACAATAAGAAAGAGATAGAGCATTTATTGGCAGGTGGTACATTTACAAATTTTATTTGAACATTTTTATAAGTAGTAAGTACCTAGATACCCTCCCACTTTAGGCGGTATATGTCGCGCCAAAAGGAATAAACTAAATGTTTAGCGCTAGTTTTCATCTGGACCCTTGATGTTGTTCATCTACATGGCGCAGACATTTACCCAGCTCTCTTCTATCCGTGGTGTTAATATCATAATTTAAGGTATTTTCACTAGCTGTAATGTCTTTCAGATCGGAATAAAACAGCACTTAAATACTACATGGCAGCATAAATAGAGAAAGCAGCAACCTACCGCAGGCGGCCTTTCATACGAGAATCCAGAAGTTCAGTAGTACACGCTACTTCAGTGGACGTTTGACTTCCATATTAACATTGAAGAGCAAGCGTAAATTACAGGATCAAATGAAACACCACTACATCCCGTACCTCGTGTCACCACAGTCCGGGATCGTTGACAATTGGCTAAGTGAAAAATTGCATATATCGCGTGGTTATAGCATACCAGCACAATACAGCTAGCTGTTCGCAAATTGAAAACGTTGCAATCAAACTATTGTCCTATACTCTGTACAGATAGGTGCAACTGGGTATATGAAATTTTTAAACCCCGACTATTTTTTTTTATCCGAGTACGACAAAGTGACTGCAGTACACCTGATGGCATGCGTAGTGCAGTCCAAAAAGCCAGCGATCACCGACAAACAATGAGTTTATCGGTGGTCACCAGAATCATGCCGGCCTGTATAAATGATTCTCCCCTTTTGGGAGAGGGAAGAAGCAAATAGTGGGGCCAGCAACAGGACAGGTGGATGACCGATGCAGGCACAGGGATACAGGGATGTACTTCTATACCCGCCCCAACCAACTATCAAGTCGTGTCGCAAGAACCGAGAGAACCGGATATACACTGGCTAATCCTGGAACACGATCCACACAAAGTGTATAATGTATATGGTAGGTTTTAACACCATGTGTCGCTATCCGGGCGGATATAAATATCCTACCCAGATGAAAGCGAGCGACTAAAAACGAGGTGTTATAAATTTTAACCCTATTTTGGTCTGTGGATATGTATCTGTCCTGGTCATCGTAGCGTCTAAATTCTAACCGAATGGACTGATTTTAATGCATTTTTTGTTAAGTTGGTTTGATCAAGATAGTTTATCTATGTATGAAGATCCATTGAGCCATTTAAATTTATTTTCCTAATAGACGTTGAATCTTTTTAACCATTTGAAGGGGATACTGGAATGATTATTACCACACCAACATTATCGAAATCATCTAAAGACTTAATCCCTTCCCATCCTGGGAAGGGATTAGAGATCTAGATTTATTTTGTACTTTTTGTGAATTTGGAAAATTAAGTCTTTTCTATTTTCAGATTGGAAGTTACTTAATAAATACCTACTAAATTACTTGAGACCGACGATATTCTAGCGAAATGCATAATAATGCGAGGCCATAAATTAAAAACAAGAAGAACAGTAAGAGCTGAGTGTAGTTTGCATGCGACAGTACATCAGAAATCAATCGCAGCGAACGTTGCGGCCGACCGAGCACCCGTTTGCCACTCTAGCCCTATTGTTTGAACACAGCCTTTGAACAATGATATATTCACATATTATCACATAGAACCTTTATGTATCACTAGCTATGCCCGCGAACTTCGTTTCGCCATCAAAAAGCTTTCATACAAATTTTGCATCCCCTATTTGGGTCCTTTAAGGGTTGAAATTTAAAGAAAAAAATACCCTATGTTTAACCCTGGGTCATATTTATGCCAAAATTCATTGAAATCGGTTCAGCGGTTTAGATTTTTCATACAAACTTTCATCCCCTTTCTAAACCCTTCAGGGGTTGATTTTTGAAAAACATAGTAGCCTATGTCTTATTCTGATGTATAAGCTATATTATTGTAAAGTTTCATTAAAATCCCTTCAGTAGTTTTTACGTGAAAGAGTAACAAACATACATCCATCCATACTTACAAACTTTCGCGTTTATAATATTAGTAGGATTATGCATAATGCTAATTAATTTCATTTGTGTAATTATTGAACATTCCCAGGGTACACACGTCTGACTTTTCTAAATGTATATCCATCGTTAAGTATCGCTTGCTTTAACGTTGAAGGAAATATCGTGAGGAAACCAGCATACCTGAGTTTTTATAAGAATTTAGAAGCGATGTGAAGTCTACCAACCCGTATTAGGTCAGGCTGGAGTAACGCTATTTTTTTATAGCATAGACAGTGATCTCCACCGTCCATGTACGCTCACAATACTAGAAGAATTATAGGCGCGTTGCCGACTATAAAGGGAGGGACTAAATAAGTATTGGGAAGGGGAGGGGCATTTAGGCCTGCGGATATACACACTCACCGTACGAAACGCAGCAGCCAGCCGCTACTTTACGTCGGCTTTCTGTGAGACAGTGGTAACGACCCGGTCGAGCCAGCCCATTCGTGCTGTAGACAAAACTGTCTACAGCGTGGCTCTACCACTCAAAAAATCTCTCTCTATTTCTATCGGCAGACCCTATGACTGCCATTTTTTTGTATTAAATAAATAAATACACCAACAATCTAAATATATAAAACTCAAAGGTGACTGACATAGTGATCTATCAACGCATAGCCCAAACCACTGGAGGGATCGGGTTGAAATTTGGCATGCAGGTAGATGTTACGACGTAGGCATCCGCTAAAAAAGGATTTTGATAAATTCTACCCCAAGGAGTCGAAATAAGGGATGATAATATTTAAATGCTGTTCACGCGGGCGGAGCCGCGAGCAAAAGCTAGTCACACATAATGCTGACCCCATACAATAGAAAACCTGTCTCGTAGGTACCAGGGACTACAAGGACCGTGCAGTCCCGCAACACCAAGACCCGAAACGACTCAAACTCGGTGTTTCCCGAGCGCTATGACATGTCCTTCTTTAAACGAAGCTTAAAAGAGTATTCCTTCAACGGTAGGCAGCGGCTTGGCTGTGCCCCTGGCATTGCCGATGTCCATGAGCGGCGGTAACCGCTTACCATCAGGCGGGGCTTGCTCGTCAGCCTATCAAGGCAATAAAAAAAACTATTCGTGGGTCACACAATCATTTGTCTCGGTGCGAAGATCGAACCTCGCGGACATGGTATAGAAGAAATATTGGAATCGAGTACTTATCGCGTGTCAAACAGTTAAATAATAGAATTGTCTTAACTATTAGGTTGTTAGAGTCACCATTGCGTGACGGTTACAAGTGGAATGCTACGACTCCATTGCCATTTACGCCGCCATTAACGTGTCTTAACAAATTATTGTTTACCACTATTGTTAGCTATTTTCTTGCATATAAGATTAGAATTAAAACGTTAAATAAAAATAACCCACAGCGAATTCATATGGAGATACTGATTTTGTTTTACTTAATGCAATAATAAATAAATAACACCCAACAGTCACATACATAGCCCTGACCCCACAGTAAGATACGAGTCTTGTGTCGTGGGTATCAAGAACTACGGGAGACTTTCGGTCTCACAACACCCAGACCCGAAACAACAAACAACTATATGTGGATCAGACAAATATTCGGTCTCGGTGCGGGGATCAACCCGCGGCCTCATATTTCACAGTCGGCTTCTCGCCCACTGCGCCACGAATCTCGTATTTTTTTGGAAAATTGAGCACGAAATATATTCCACCTACGATTTTGGAAAAAAATACAGTATTAAAATCAATTTAAATTAATAAATTTCGCAAAATAATATCAGTATATCCATTTTAACTTGCTGTGGGTTCCTGTTTGCGTAAGTAGGTCCAATTCAGAATTCTATGTGGTGTTCTGTTTATGGGTAAGCGTGGCACTTACCATCAGGCGAACGAACTACTCATTTCTTCGTTCAGGCCAATGAAAAAACAGTAATAAAATTATTTTAGTGTGAGACGAGGCGAGTTCAGTAGTTAATGCGCTTGGCCGGGTAGAAAATTCGATTAGTGCATCGTTCTTCATTACGCTATGCAGTATATTGGCTAGTATGCGGACTCTTTGGGTGACATAGTTTTAAGTAGCCTAAAAATTATATTGCCACTGGAAAGGCATTTAAAATACTAAAGCGTTAATTCGTAAACTTTACGGCAGAGCATTTTAAAGTGGTTTTTTACGACAAAAAATCATAATAATTATATTAAGAAATAATATGATTCAATCTTTATATATAAAAATTTCGTGTCACGTTGTTTGTCCGCGATGAACTCCTAAACTACTGAACCGATTTTAACCAAATTTTGCAAACTATGTGCAGTTTGATACAACTTGAGAGGTAGGATAGTTTATATCTCAATTTATAGTCGCAATATTTTTTATTGCAAATTATATGTTTGTTATATGATAAAGAGTTATAATTATATGTGAGTTCCATAACATTTTAACAGATGGCAGTGTAAGGTAATTTATCGGCTGGATTGAGTAAGTATCCAATAGATGGCGCATACTGTATTGAATAGTTTACTACAATATAATTTAACATATACCTTAGCGACAGCATCGCGTGGCCCGGTCTGATAGTAAAATATAAATTTTACTGAAAATTATCCATTAAGTGAACCTGTATACATTTTTATAGTAAAAAACTTTAAAACTCTCTACTGTAAGGTATTGACGCTTTAGTATTTTTGCCTTTCCATTAACGTTATTAAAATCTGGAAAATATTGGATTGTCTAGAAGAGATTACAGTTAGCTATAAGACTGCCGACTGTGCCTTTACGAATTTTAAGTTTCTGTCTCGAATTTCTGTTATCCAAACTAACATTAAAAAGAGGAAATATTTGATTGTTTGCTTGCATTGAATAGGCTTTGAAACTACTGGACCGTTGTGAAAAATTCTTTCACCATTAGAATCCTACATTATCTGTGATGAACATAGGCGATATCGATAATATAACGGTGTAGAATTTAACGCGCGCCGAGCCGCGAGCGAATGCTAATGTAAAATAAAGTGTAAATAAATAATACAGTTACTAAACTCTTTTAAACGTTTATGGGTACTGAACCCTCGGTGCGCGAACCTGACTCCAACATAACCTATTTTAATACTAATATACTCTGCGCGCAAATATAATTAAGTTTTAAAAAACTTACCAATATTTTTTTCAATTGCCAATCACTACATAATCCTCATGTGACTATAAATTATTTATTTTTCTACTAAAATGAGCGTACGAAACAAGCGTCGGTGACCCAGTACGGGCGGGCAGTAACGCAGCATTGAGGTCGGCAACCATAACTCAATTAAGGGTATTAGCAATTTTCAAACAGTGATGCGAATGTTTTCGATATCGATATGAATGGTAGAACCACGCTGTAGACAATTTTGGCTACATGACTGGGCCGGCTCGATCGGGTCGTTACCACTGTCTCACAGAAAACTGAGGTAAAGTAGCTAGACAGTACTGTCTACATCAAGACTGTCTTCTTCCACCTGCCGTTATTCCACTCGCAGTGGGATGGCAATTGATGGGATTTGAGCCTACGGATATCTCACTCACTGTACGAAACGCAGCAGCAAGCCGCTACTTTACGTCGGTTTTCTGTAAAACAGTGGTAACGCCCTGGTCGAGCCGGCCCATTCATGCTGTAGACAAAACTGTCTACAGCGTGGCTCTATCACTCTTAAATATTTTATTTTATTTATTTATTTATTTAAACTTTATTGTACACAAGGAGTGCAGGACAGAACACAAAAATATAACTAAGTTGAGAAGTACAATTGGCGGCCTTATTTTATTGGAACGAAGTTCCTTACGGCAGGCTTGGAGGGGATAGGGATTTCGCTGCGTGACCGAACTGAAAAAAACCGTAAGAAAAATGCGTGGAAAAAATGCGTGGAATAAAACCGTTAAATGAGACTTTTTTTTAACTTAATTTGATATCTAGCACACAAAGTTAAAGTCGAAATTCCGTTAATAAAACAGATAGGTGTGAAACTTATGACATTTGGAAATGTAGACGCGGTTTGAAATTTGAATTTGAATTTTTGATTATAGAACACGGCCGTCCACCGTTTAGTAGCCAGTCTAAGTCTAAATTAATAAGTTTTTATTTATAATTACATAAGTTGATAAAAATGCTATACAATAGCTTTACCGCGGCAGTCTCCGAGTGCTACACGTCTTTTTTTTATTTCTATTTTTCTATTCTATTTCTATGTAATTTTATGTTGTCAAACAAAAATAAAGAGACATATTTTGTTATTTTAGTTGATAATTTCTATTTTTTACAATTTGTGTCGATTCTACATTAGCCGAAGGAACTTCGTTCCTACCTGGTGTCCCACGACACACACAATTTTTTTTTTTTTTTATAATTCTTTATTGTATATTGGAAATAAACATACATATAAAACAGTTAACGAAACCAAAGTACAATTGGCGGCCTTATCGCTCAAGGCAATCTCTTCCAGGCAACCATGGGATGGAGATAAAAGAAGGAAGAGATAAATATTTATATCGATATTCGTGAGTCCTTCACTAGTTCAACTATATTCTTTAATCTCCCTTAAGCTTGGTCGGGGGCGACTCTCGATTGTTTCAACATTAGCAGCTGATGCGTTTCAACTTTAAACATTATATTTGCATTTTGATGACCCTGTTACGACACATTGCAAGTCGAAGACGTCCCCTTTTAAGCGTTACAAGATGGTAGGTCCCTCGTATGCAAGAGGCCGTCTGGGTTGGTACAACTGATTTGTCTATTTCAATAGTGTGTGTTTCGGTTTGGAGGATATTGAAACCAGTGAAATTACTAGGCATTATGAGACGTAACATCTTATGTATCGGGGTGCCAAGCGCAGTTCAGTGCCATGCAGTGCTTTGTAATTAAATGCTCTGTGAGGTGTTGCTTCTGTTTACGGGCAGGCGTGGCGCCTACCATCATGCGAGCGCTAGGCTCGTCTCGTCATTCAATCAAATAATATTAATAAAAGCGTTTTCCCATATAGAGGTGATCCAAAAGCGAACATAGCCAGGTATATTACCAGGTGGTAGGTCCCTCGTACCTCGGCTGTCTATATCTGTCTATTAATACTAATGCTTTGTCTATTTCTGTAGCCCAAACAGTAGTGTTTAAGCACTTTTGTGTTAATTAAAATTCTAGAAATGCGATATAAAAGCGGACTGCGGTATTGGATCGCCTCCGTGGCGCAGCGGGCGAGAAGCCGGGTGAGAAACGCGAGGCCGCAGGTTCGATTTCCACAACGAAATAAATGAGGCGATTCATAGCTATACATACTCACTCACGCCTGTAATCTCCTAAGGGGTAGGCAGAGGTGTAACCATTAAAAACTCGCATTTCGCAGAGCGTATTTCCGTCTCATGATATGATAGGGGGCGAGCCTATCGCCTTACCGGAAACAATTCCACACTCCGGGCCAATACTGAGCATTTCATGATAGAAAAACTCAATATCGTTTGACCCGACCTGGGGATCGAACCCGAGACCTAAGCATAGCAGTCGCGGCGCGTACACAATACTATGCAACAGCGTCTTAGCTTATGTTGGAGGAAAATCAGTCATTCAAAAGTTATAGAAGTTTTTCCGGTTGAATGATGAATAGAGAGATAATCATGCATAGAGTGTAAGTGGGCCAACATTTTAAGCCAAAAGCCGGCATCACCTGCACGTGATACACTGATACACTGATATACTGATATACGTGGCAATGACGAAACTTGGATCCCCGTTGCGGGTTTTTTTACCCTATGGGATAAGACTAAGAACTGGGACTGGGACTAGGGCCTAACCCCTCTTATCCACTAGAGGAGGTCCGTGCCCAGCAATGGACGTATATAATACAGGGCTAGTAAAAAAAAGGGATAAGCTGTAGGCGCCCCAGCTAACTATACTGGCGACCCCTACAGTATCTCATCCCACGGTCAAGGGATTTGGGGAGGGGATTAGGAAGGTGGGGTGGTGTGGGGAGGGAAAAGGAAGGGTCCCGTTGCGTTGGGTATCAGACGGCGGGTCCAAATAATTCCAAATTTATCGTAAAATCCAAGGCGGATCCTAGCATTAAACAGGTATTACCCAAGAAAAAACTTACTCACTACTATTTACTTATTAGCTAGATCACTATTTACCAAGGTCAATGTTCTAGAACAAAACGTATGCATCAAATAACAAATTAATTTATTCGGCGGTCATTTGGCTGAGTGAGCGAATGCGAGTGCCCGCGGGACTTGTGATGTAATTGATAATGAAAGTGGTTGTATAGAAAGTCCCACGGCGGTACTGGACGAAATTAAATTAAATAACGTTAATTTAATTTCAATTGTTCGCAAAATGGTCATGGTTTCAATGAGGGTTGTCAGAAGAGTTGTCAGGGTTAAAAGAACGTCTGGGTTGGTATCACCGCTTTGTCTATTTCTTCCGCCAAGTAATAGTGGGTAAGCACTGTTGTGTTTCAGCTGGAAGGACATTGACGCCAGTGAAATTACTGGGCATTATGGGACTCAACATGTTATGTCTCGGTGACGAGCGCAGTTCAATGCCATGCAGTGCTTTGTCATTCAAAGTTTTGTGAGGTGTTGCTTCTGTTTGTGGGCAGGCGTGGCAAATAAAAAAAAAATATAACTTTTAAACAGCCGTTTGATCTCTTCCAAGAATAGATATGAGCTATCACGAGTTTTTTTTTTAATACGAGCACGGCAAAGTGACTGCACTACACATGACATGAAGCGCAGGAAAGTTCAAAAAAATCAGCGACTACCGACAAACAATGAGCTCATCGTTTAACTGTGATTACCGTGATGTCCTGGGCTCAATTCCCAAGTCAGGCCATCACAACTTAAGTTTGAGTTTTCGAGTAGACAAATTACATGGATTTCCCAGATTTATGCTCATTATCGCGATAGGTATGCCTCCTATCACATCATGGGACGGCAATAAGGCGAAGCGTGGGTGCGCGAGTTGCACCCCTGCCTACCTTTCAGGGGATAAAGGCATGAGCTTATGTTTACGCTAAGTAACAACTCATTTATGTCATCCCACTATTATAGTCTGAAGAGAAACGCTTAAAGATAATAAGAAAAAGCAATTTTCGTAATAGTCCGTCCAGTGGTCTATACTAGGAATCATATTTTTCCATACAATATAGAAAAAATGGAGCGTTTTACCTTGCTGAAAATGTGATTTGATTAGAGTGAAGGCATACTCAGAGTTATCTGTTGAAAATATATTAATAAAATTATCCAACATACTAGCCTCCGCTAGTGGCTCCGCCCGCGTGTTCTGTTTCGGTTTGAAGGACATTACAGCCAGTGAAATTCCTCGGCATTTTGAGACTTAACTTATGTCTCGAGGTGACGAACGCAGTTCAATGCCATGCAGTGCTTTGTAATTCAAAGTTCTGTGTGGTGTTGCTTCTGTTTATGGGCAGGCGTAGTGCTTACCATCACACGAGGGCTTTGCTCGTCTCATTTAATTTTATAAAAAAAAAGTGTGCGTCTCGGGACGCTCGACAGAAGTGATAACTTAAACTAATGTGGGTTAAAGTGAGAGCGGAGGAGCCTGCCTACTGCTACCGTATGCGTGAGAGAGGCGTTACGTTACGGCGCCACTCTGTCTGACTTCCCTTAACGCGTTACGTTACGAAGTCCGGTCAAAGTCCTGTCAAAGTCTGGTCAAAGTCTGGTCAAAGTCTGGTCAAAGTCTGGTCAAAGTCTGGTCAAAGTCTGGTCAAAGTCTGGTCAAAGTCCAGTCAAAGTCCTGTCAAAGTCTGGTCAAAGTCCGGTCAAAGTCCGGTCAAAGTCCGGCCAAAGTCCGGTCAAAGTCCGGTCAAAGACCTGTCAAAGTCCGGTCAAACCCCGGTCAAACTCCGGTCTAAGTCCGGTCAAATTCCGGTCGAACCCCCGGCAAACTCCAGTTAAAGTCTTGTGAAAGGCTGGTCAAAGTCCGGTCCAAGCCGACTGGTCACTGTGTGACGCCACCTGGGACTTCGAAATTAGTTGAGATAAATTAGAAATAATAAGAAATTAGAGAGTTTGTTTCGGCATTTCTTCTCATGGCTAGCCACGAAATGCCGATAAAAGATGAAAGAAAATAAAACTAATCTAGTATAAAGAAGGTTGACATGTAAAAGTGATATTTATGATCCAATTTGCAGAATACTTAAATGATTTGAATTTGAATTTGAATCGATGTTCCACGGAGGTCGGCTAACGCTGGCTGGTCGTTGGACCGCTCGCGTTACGGAACGTTTCGGTTCACCCTCCCATAAGAAGTTATCACTTCAAAAAAGGGCGTATACAAGAATCTACACTTATCAACGTGCACACTAATTATAAAGGGTCCACATGGTTCGATTTTAGTTGACCAACTGCTAAATCGCTTTGAATTGAACCGTTTGAATATTCTTCCAATCGAATTGATCACGGAAAACTTTACGTCTTTTGTTGTTTCAAGTCAGTTGATCAACTAAAATCGAAACGTGTGAACCTGCTATTACATATTGTTCTAGAAAACGGGCCTATGGGTATAACCAAACCCTTTGTGTGTACCAGCATAGGTGTTACGTTACTAATCTTTGTCAAGCTATTCACACGGAGTTTTTTGAGTGGTAGAGCCACGCTATAGACAGTTTTGTCTACAGCATGAATGGGCTGGCTCGACCGGATCGTTACCACTGTCTCACAGAAAACCGACGTAAAGTAGCGGCTTGCTGCTACGTTTCGTACGGTGAGTGAGATATCCGAAAACCCAAATCCCCTCCCCTTCCCAATCCCTAATTATCCCTTTCCTTTAAGGTCGGCAACGCGCCCATTATTCTTCTGGTGGTGGGCGTACATGGGCGGTGGAGATCACTTACCATCAGGTGACCCACTTGCTCGTTTGCCGGCCTATGCTATAAAAAAAAACGGAGAATTCGCATTAAATTCACAATGGATTACATTATACGTATTTGCCATTACATTCAAATGTTTATCATCCATAATTGAGATATAATATCGCGTTTTGCAGATTTATTTGTCTATGATTCCGCGTGATCGTCAACTTGAACTTGAAACTATTTCAAAATATTACTGTCTTTCAACGTCCTTGCGAATAATGGATACTCCATTATGTACCTTATTTCCCCTACAATAAGGATCATGTCCCTTTCATTTTCACTAACGCAAAGTTCTAGATAAAGTTTAAAGAATATTGTACTTTATTTTATTAGCACAAGGTTGTATTTTGTATGTACATGAAATGATACACGTAAACAGATAAATGTGACCTTATTTGTGGGGCTTCATCGCATTATATCGTTCACGTGTTTCAGGAAATCTTTTGTTGATGAATCGTATTTATTCTGTACTAGCTATTGTTAAATAACGGTCGTAATTTTTTTTTATTTGATTGAATGACGAGACGAGCAAGGCGCTCGCCTGATGGTGAGCGCCACGCCTGCCCATATACAGAAGCAACACCACACTCGAATTGAATTACAAAGCACTGCATGGCACTGACCTGCGCTCGTCACCCCGAGACATAAGATGTTAAGTCTCATCATGCCCAGTAATTTTACTGGCTTCAATGTCCATCAAAGCGAAACACAACAGTGCTTACCCACTGTTGCTCGGCGGCAGAAATAGACAAAGCGGTGGTACCAACCCAGACGGCCTCTCGCATTCGAGAGACCTACCACGTTGTAGTCGTCATTACATTTGAACGACACATTTTGCCGTACCAACATAAAAAAAAACAGCGATGTGTAGAGTAGTTACAGCGTAGTGGCTGAAACACTAGTGAAGTGTTCAATTTAAAAGACATTCCTTATGGAGCCGTGAGCAAAAGGTAATAGTAGAATAAATTACTTACCTCGGTCTTCTCGAAGGCACGAGGAACTTCAACGGCCCCGCCGACTTTCGTCTCCCTTTCACCACAGGCACCATCAATAAATCTTCATCATCAGACTCCGAGCCTCCACTATCTACATTGATCAATGCCGGCGCGGACATACGTCTCTCCGGTATAGTCTTCGGAGGTTCCAACATATCTCTTATCACTTCACAGTACTTGCAAGCACTCGCTTTAGCCATATATGCTTTTTTGATCGCGTAAGCGTAATTCTCCAGAAAGCATTTATGACAACCGGGCACGTAATTATTCTCTAAATCAGTAGATTCTTCACTCACTTCCTGCTTCCGGAACTTAAGTTTCTTCTCCATCGCTGCTAAATTGCTCTTTAAAATCTTCCGCTGCTCTTCTTTGTGCTTCTTTTCCTCTTCTTCTAGCTTTTTCTGGCGTATCTCTTTTAAACATTCCGCTTGGTCGTTGTAGTACTCTACACACTGAACTCTGTCACTGGACGGTTTGGTCGGACTTGGTGGCTTAATTACCTTTAATGGCTCTTTACTCACGGGATTCATATTTTCTACATTCGGCACGTGTTCACGACTCGACGAGTCGTTAACAACATTGCCAGTGTTCTGTGTGTTCACGTTTTTGGCACTTACATTGTCTTTGTTTCTAAACGATGTTTTATTTTGTTTACCTGTCGCTTTGATCTCGCGTTCGCCGTTGATTTTACGACCGTTTTTAACTGTGCATTTTAAAGATGTAGAATCATCGTCAAGACACGTTTCGTATCCATCTATTTCATGGTCAATGTACAATAGGGAATTTTCTTCATGGACGGACGTTGGCGTGTTCGGGTCGTAAAAACTTGTATCTTCTGGCGAGTTCAAGCACTCGTTAAGCCTGTCATCATTTTTGACCTTTTCGATTTTTCCATCATAATCTTTCCAATATTTATCAAAACTAATTCGTTCTAAACCGGTGGGTGTCACAGCGAATACCATTTCATCAGATGTTGATAAATCTTTGCTCTGCAGTTTTGATAGACAATGGTCTGACTCTCCTTTTCTGTCAGCCGATTTGCTTCTTACAACCTCCCTTTGCAGCTCTCTGGGCATTAGTACATCGTCTTCAGTGATCGTCATATCATCATCTTGGTCTATAGACTCTTCAGATTTAGAAGATTTGACCCCGTTTACTTTAACGCTATCTATTTTGATCTCAACATTTTGTTCACCATTTCCATTCTTGTTGCAATCATCGAAGCTGAGGTCTGCATTGGCTGATAACTCTTCATCTTTAATGGAAGCTTCCTCGGGTTCGAGACATATTTGTACCACTTCGAGACCTTCGCCATATTCTTGAAGGCATTCGTGAAATGAGTCCATTCCCGTGTGATCGTCAGATGCCAAAGAGTTAATACATTCCTGTAGAACAAGGCAATATTTAATTTATTGGATATTAATATAACTAAATGGTTAGTATCATAATAAATAGCCAGCCACCAGCTTTTTTTCAGCTATAGTTTTAGTTACTTGCATTGTAAATGGTTTTCAATAAAGAGTTTTGTAATGCAGTGTACTGTAAATAATTGTTTAAAAACTAAAAAAAAACACGCTTTTATATAAAATCCAAATTAAAAATAAAAATTAAATTTTAATAAATTTGAAGAAAAAAATGTATTTTATTGTATTATACATTATTATTTTATTGTATTATTGTACAGTACATACGTATACTATCAATTTTATGACGTAATTGAAAATTTTTAAAAATTCTCGGCAACTGGAGAATTCTCGAAAAATTCTTCTCTGGAATTCCCGGGATTAGAGAAAATAAGCCGAGAAATGAGAAACCCTAACCAAGATCTATCGAGTCTTTTTGTATTGGGTAAAATAAAACCAATGATAAACATCACCAAAATATATAATCGTAGCAACACATAACAAAGCATATAATATTTAACACAGACTGATTAAAGCATTAATAGACATCGATTTTATTTCTACTTAAATGTATTTCCACATAGCGATTTCACATTCAACTCGCGTCTTCCTGAAGCATAAAGCGCGATAAAGCATCTTTAGACATAATCGTCATTCCTATTTATAAGCCTTTATCCCCGCTGAAGTAGGCAGAGGTACAAACTCATGATGCGATCCATTCATGCTATAGACAAAACTATACCACATGTGACTTACGGAAATTACGATATTTTACTATGAGGTACGTACTGCAAATTCTTGCTGACCCTATACCCATGTTGTAGACCAGTGTTTCCCAACCTTTTTAGGCCATACCCCAACTTAACATTTTTTTGTTAAATTTGTCACCGATTTCTAGCATTGAATTTAAATAACCCAAAGCGAAAGGGTTAAAGTCGTGTCGGGTCCATTTTTAAATTGCCCCCTTAACTATCAAATTGCCCCCCTGTGGGGCGTGGGCCCCACGTTGGGAAACACTGCTCTAGAAGAAGACGCGAATTTAAAATTAGAACGCGTGAGTGAATAATGATAAGTTGGCAGAATAGTGGCTTTATATCAAACTATTTATTTCCAAGCAACCCCTGGTCTTCATTTTTTTTAAGGCGGGACAAAAACTGATAAATGCCGCTTCCGCCCATTTATATTTATTTTTACATTTATCATCTTTATAATTTCAGCTATCAGATGTCCACAAATTATTTGACATTTGGACATAGGCCTTGGGCATAGGAATGAAATTTCTGTATGGTCCGGAGTCCCTCGGCCAGCTGATCCACTTGATTACTATCAAGCTAATTTTCCGTGAGTAGCTTCGTTTCGATGAGCCGCCCAACAATTCCCTATGCGAAAATTCTCTATTGTGGTAGCTAACAGAGGTAGCAAGGATAGAATATTTCGATTTGATGATACTCAAACAAAAAAATCAGCTCATTCAAATAATTTTTTATGACCTCGTTATCGATACCTATTGGAAGCCCCTCCTTCCAATAGGTATGATTACTAACCAGCTGATTTTTTTGTTTTTACTTAGTTAATATTCATATAATTTAACAGTCATATTGTCCTACAAATAAAAAAAAATTAGTGGTGTCGTGGGACACCAGGTAGGAACGAAGTTCCTTCGGCTAATGTAGAATCGACACAAATTGCAAAAAAAGTCGTGCTCAATTCTGTGTATGCGACTGTCGCGCCTGCGCACGTCTCATTTAACGGTTTTATTCCACGCATTTTTCTTACGGTTTTACTATCACATTTTTTTCAGTTCGGTCATGCAGCGAAATCCCTATCCCCTCCAAGCCTGCCGTAAGGAACTTCGTTCCAATAATAAATTTACAAATTTACCTCTGTTAGCTACCACAATAGAGAATTTTCGCATAGGGAATTGTTGGGCGTCTCATCGAAACGAAGCTACTCACGGAAAATTCGCTTGATAGTAATCAAGTGGATCAGCTAGCCGAGGGACTCCGGACCAGTACTTGTACTATTATTTATTCTTTGGTCAAAGTACAACTAGCTATGCATTTCAGATTATTTTGACATAGTAACATACAATATATTTTTTAAAAATAGTGAGAAATTTCAAGCTAAGAATAATAACACAAATTGTAATTGGCCGACTGTGGATTTGAATCCATGGCCTTGCCGGTTTCTCTTAGTACGCTGTCACAAGACCATTGGGGCAATAGCTGCAATTAAGTTTGTCAATCGAAATAGCAAGACAGTTCCGTTGTTGCATTAAATACCCAGTCATTTTAAAGCCGCTAGATGGCGTCTTTTTCAGTGTTCGATTTTCAAGATTGACAGATAATTCGGTTTTGTCTGCCAACTTATGTTACATTATTCAAACTACCAACATTCACATCACAAATATTCCATTATTATATTATATCCATTATATACTTACATTATATTTTAATAATAATATTTCAATAAAATATATTATATTAAAAAAATAAAATTATTGCTATAAGGTACATTATTTTTTAAATTAAAATTTGCATCACACTCAAAACCCGTTAAAACAGTCTCTATGGAGGAAATATTATAAATATATGCACTTAATAATAATATACTAAGCGCTTGTTTCACAATGTCCAAGTAAATTTTACTTATCAAATAAATGTAAGTAAAATATAAAATTATGAAAACTTATGTGAAACTAGCACTTTCTCTATTAAGAAAGAAAAGAAAGAAAGAAAAAATGTATTATTGGACTAGACACAAAATAGTTATCTTTTACATACATCATAACAGTATTATGTTAGACCAATAACAGGACTCCTCATTCAGCTTTATACTGAAATACAGGCTTAGCTGTTCAATGTGCCATTTGGCCGATAAAAAACGGGCATAGTGAAACGAACCCAAGATTCTGAGCTTGCAGTCTCAACGACCCTTAATGGTATTTACCTCTTTAATATGGCGCAGTGAGCGAGTACCCGGCTGCGAAGCGAGAGGCCGTGGGTTCGATTGCTCACCCACTACTCTCAACACCCAGACACGAAAAAAATATTTTTTGATCACAATGACATGAACATTTGCCTAGGTTTTCGAACGCACATCCTCTCATTTCACAGCCGTGTACCCGCTACGCCACGGAGGCTGTCAAGAAACTACAGTGTTTTACAACACTATTACAACTTAGTAGAGGATCCCGGGTAACATCGACCTTCACCCATCTGTTTACCGAATGAAAAAAAAATGGTGTGTGTCGTGGGACACCAGGTAGGAACGAAATTCCTTCGGCTAATGTAGAATCGACACAAATTGCAAAAAATTCAAATTATCAACTAAAATAACAAAATATGTCTCTTTATTTTTGTTTGACAACATAAAATTACATAGAAATAGAATAGAAAAATAGAAATAAAAAAAAGACGTGTGGCACTCGGAGACTGCCGCGGTAAAGCTATTGTATAGCATTTTTTATCAACTTATGTAATTATAAATAATAACGAGCTAGCGTCATCTTTTAAAAATCGAAGGAGGTATAAAATACTTCAATAACTGGCTGAATGAATTTCATTTTAAAAAAGGAACACGTCTCATTTAACGCTTTTATTCCACGCATTTTTTCCACGCATTTTTCTTACGGTTTTACTATCACATTTTTTTCAGTTCGGTCACGCAGCGAAATCCCTATCCCCTCCAAGCCTGCCGTAAGGAACTTCGTTCCAAAAATATATTTTAGGGTATAAATGTGTTGCTGAACACATACCAATAGGGTTGCAATGGTAATATGATTAGTTAAAATTAAAAAACAAATATTTTTTATAATTTCCCTGACTTGCTTACCAAAAAAATGAACCGTCAATGAAAAGTATACAATGTATATATATTAGGGTGGGTCAAAAAAATCGACTATTTTTTTTTTTAAAAGTGCAACGGAAAAATGGGTTCCTAGACACCTTAAAAAAATTCCCACCAAATATGAGCTCTTAATTTTGAAAGGAACATCCTCCGCATCGCAGTTTTTTATTTTTTTTTCAGTCCAATAGAAAAAAAATCATACCTCTCTATTAATTGACTGTACAAAAAAATGTTTCGAATAAATTTTGTAGGAAATTTGATGCTCTACAAAAAAGGTGTCTTATATTTTTTTCGTAAACCTCGCCATTTGAAAGATATAAAGTATTTAATTTTGATTATTTTATGATAAATTTCATTTTTGTTTATGAATTTTATAACTCGACAATAAATGACTTTTACGAAATGCGAAATACCAATTTTTGTTGGAAATTAACTGCTCTATAAAAATGGTTTCTTATGTTTTGGCGATAAAATTAACCGTTTAAAAGATATTCATCATCAAACTTTCATGTGTACGGATCTTAAAAGTTTTTGATTAGATATTCGAAAAATTTCAATTTAATTTATGATTTTTAAGAAAATTACCACGAATTTTAGTTGTTATCGATTGAGAAACGTCAAAATATTTTTTAAGTTTTTATTTATGTTTAAGTATATTTGTCTCGATTTAAAAAATAAATTGGACATTATTTATCGCTCGGTTAAATATATATTGATAAAAAAAGCAAAGTTTTCATTATACATATATTATGATATGTTTCAGTATCAGAGAAAAACAATGTCCAACTAGTTATAAATAAGTATTTTATTTCAATTTTCAAACAAGTTTTTGCACAAGTTTTCCGATCAAATGAATTTCTTTATCCATATTTTCGATAAATATCAAATTAATTCACGTAGTAACCACAATATTTGTAAATAATTAATCGTTCGATCACATATACAAGACCATAAATTTTGGAAACACTAAAAATGCTGTAGAAATAAATGTATACAAACCAACGACAACATAACGATGAAATAAAAAGTAGGTGTTGCTAGTTCACAATTCAAACAGATGAAATAAAATACGAAACAAAAATTCTCTAAAGATGAAATTTTCCCTAGGATCGTGATTTCTAATGATTAAAACTAAAATGTTTAGAATAATTGAAGAAAAATTTTGATAATTTTGAAAATAAAACTCAAATAATACTTATATTAATGACAAGCAATGAAATTTATAAATTAAATTGAAATTTTTCGAATATCTAATCAAAAACTTTTAAAATCCGTACACATGAAAGTTTGATGATGAATATCTTTTGAACGGTTAATCTTATCGCCAAAACATAGGAAACCATTTTTATAGAGCAGTTAATTTCCAACGAAAATTAGTATTTCGCATTTCGTAAAAGTCATTTATTGTCGAGTTATAAAATTCATAAACTAAATTCATAAATTCATATCTTTCAAATGGCGAGGTTTACGAAAAAAACATAAGACACCTTTTTTGTAGAGCATCAAATTTCCTACAAAATTTATTCGAAACATTTTTTTGTACAGTCAATTAATAGAGAGATATGATTTTTTTTCTATTGGACTGAAAAAAAAATAAAAAACTGCGATGCGGAGGATGTTCCTTTCAAAATTAAGAGCTCATATTTGGTGGGAATTTTTTTAAGGTGTCTAGGAACCCATTTTTCCGTTGCACTTGTAAAAAAAAAAATAGTCGATTTTTTTGACCCACCCTAATATATATGTATGTAATGTGAAGGTCGATGTTACCCGGGATCTTAGACCAACTTGTCTCAAGCGACATCGTACAGCGCCGTAACTGCATAATGCCAAGAATTCTCAATGTCAAAGAATCGAAGCATTTTAGCATTTTTATTTCATTAAAATCACATACATTCACTTTATTTATATAATTTATGAATAATTCACTTACAAGCTATGATATGTTATGTTTTACCTGTAGAAATTGATTTTAATAAGCTAGATAAGAGTTTTTATAAAGGATCTAATGACAGTAATAATACAGAGCCGTTTACTCGAACGTGACATATTGAAATAAAATTAATTTAAACGGATTTTACCGTAGTTTTTTTTTTATTTTAGTCCCGACTTTTCGGAAGTTTCTCAGCCTTCACCTCGAAGTCCATCCAGTGACCACGAAGGTTGAAAAGTCTTCGAAACGTCGGGACCAAAATTAAATATTGAGTGGTAGAGCCACGCTGTAGACAGTTTTGTCTACGGCATGAATGGGCTGGCTCGTCCGGATCGTTACCACTGTCTCACAGAAAACCGACGTAAAGTAGCGGCTTGCTGCTGCGTTTCGTACGGTGAGTGAGATAACCGGAAGCCCAAATCCCCTCCCGTTCCCAATCCCTAATTATCCCTTTCCTTTAAGGTCGGCAACGCGCCCATGACTCTTCTGGTGGTGGGCGAACATGGGCGGTGGAGATCACTTACCATCAGGTGACCCACTTGCTCGTTTGCTGGCCTATGCTATAAAAAAAAAATAAAAAACCACTATAAAATCCGTTTACATTAGTTTTATTTCAATACAGAGCCGTCTTCGACCGTGTGGGGGGCACACAGTTCGGAGCTCTTTAAGAAAGAAAGCAATACTTTTCTATTACAATATATAAACATACGAACTTACGACTGTAATCCCCGAAGGGGTAGGCAGAGATGTAACTAATATACCCACATTTTGCCCAGCTTATTTCCTTCCCATGATGTGAGGGGGCGAGCCTATCGTCATATCTGGCACAATTACGGACTCTGGTTTCTCCAGCATTTCATGATAGAATAACACAATATCACTTTTACCCGACCCGGGGATCGAACCCGAGACCTCAGCGTAGCAGTCGTACCGCGTACGTTATACAACTGCGCTACCGAAGCAGCATATATAATTTAGAAAAACATAAATGAATTGTTACTGAGTTTTGGCGTTTGGCAGCATGTTCTAAGTCAGTGCCCAAGGTGCCTTTATACAGGGTTATTTTTAAAACACCAGCAACCTCGCAGGGGTAGATTCCTAAGGTTATAAGCTACTACTTTTGTTCTACGACTTTTGATAATTTGTTAGATTTTATTTTCATACAAAAATAAGTATTCATTTAATTTCCGTCTTGATTGTTACAACGCGCATCGCACTTTACGTAAACAAATACGCGAAGCGTGGGGAACCCGACTAGCTCCTTTGAAGGTCAACGCGCCGCTCAGCTGAGCTGTGACTGAGCGGCGCCTTTGAGTCGCGCGCGCACGCCGCATACTACGAAGAAAAATACGACACAACAAAAACTTGTAAAATCATTTTTTTTTTAATATATTGAGTTATATCCAAACTCGTAGAACAAAAGTTGTTCCGTATGGGGACAGCTATCTACCCCTGCGAGGTTGCTGGTGTTTTAAAAATAACCCTGTAGATTGAAAAACGAAAAAATACGGAACTGTTTTTTTATAGGCTGGCAAACGAGCAAGTGGGTCACCAGATGGTAAGTGATCAGTAAACACATTGCTGGTTAACCAACCCAGTACCAACCCAGGCAGTCAGCATACGAACGACCTACCTAGTAAATAATTAATACGCTTATTTGGGGCAATAATATTTCTCAGTTATCACTAAGCATCTAAACTACATGCGGCTAGTTCGCTACCATTACACCAATAATATACTCCAAAATAAACACCTCCAAAGCTAAATACACAATGCAAAACGATGTTGCATTCATTACGTCATAGCGCGTGTTCGCAACACCGAAGTTCTGAGTGGCTTAGTTAGACTCAGCATAAAATACTATTGGATTAGTTTTTGCTATTGGTTGATGATAATTACGAATAATTAATTATCGTCAGTTGAAAGGAAAAAATACTAAAGCGCAAATACGTTCATTTTAAGGTAGAGTATTTGTATCCTATTAGATACATAGGGGATCAGAACTCGCTTAAATTGTCGATATATGCAGGTACTCACTGTGTCTCCCAACGTGGTATCAGGAATCGCCCTTTTCTTCTGGATATGGCTGCACGCCGCCCGATGAAGCCGTCTTGAGGTCGATGGAGACCGAGTGGTGGTTAAAAACATCCCATATCCTGCGGTGGATAGGATAAACCCGCGCGTCGGAGCGGGTCCGCTCGTAACAGGAGTTCGGGCGTGAGAGGCCGACCGTGGCCGTTCGGATTGAGTTCTCGAGACGTGTGTGTGGTGGGCGTGGGCCCCGATTGTACTCGAAACCTGTTTTGTTGGCAGCACTGCTTACGGCCGTTGAATAGTGGTCGTCCCGACATATACCAACATAACGCGAGTTGATCTTTTGAACATTATTTGACAAACGGGGTTGCCGGTTACGGAACATTCCGCCCACCAAAATACATTAATGTATTTTCGATTAATCTAATTGAAATAAACTAACTAACCTAACAAAGGCACATGATTATTAACCTAAGTACGATAAATGAAAATTCCATTGTTAAGTTAGTCGTTTCGAGTTGGGAAAGAAACGGGGTTTGACCAGAGGCCTCGTGTGGCACGAGCCTTCAGTCAAACGTCTCGCGGCGATACGGACATCACCGTCAGGACTCGGATACAGTCCCTCAACACGAGCCAGCGGCCAATGCGAAGGAATCGGATTATGCGTTTATTAGAATTACTGATCCGAGGCCTGACGGCTTTAAATTTGAAAGTGTTTATATTTCCCACACTCCACCGAAGTGGGGACTTGAAGGCGGATTGAACCGAAGTTCAATCTTACTGGTATGAGTAGTACCTCGCACATACTCCGTTAATAGTGCCTTAGCACCAGCGTAATTTGTCCCGCAATCATAATGAAGAACGCCGACGCGTCCGCGTCTCCCGGAAAACCGACGCAAAGAAGCGAGAAACGCAACCGATGAACGATACGAGACGGTAAGAAGTACGGCACGAGTCGCGAGACAAACGAACAAACCTAAGTAAGCTGTTGTGATTTCCTCACCTCGATGCCTACCGATTTGGGTACGAAAAGGGCCGCCGTAGTCGGTCCCTACAATAGAAAATGGTTTAACGTAATTTACACGAGTGGCCGACAGGTCACTCATGAAAGGTTCAAGTAATAATGGATACGTTTCACAGTACGATACACACGGAGAGTGACAGTTGCGAGTCAACCTTGATACACGCGGAAGCAGAGCGGGGTGCTTGGGTTCGAACCCGCGACAGAATCTCGCACGGCGACCGCCCACCCTGAGAATCCCCTGTGTAACGAGAAATGGGTTCGACTTACGCAGTGGGTTTGATGGTTCTCGTCTTTCCCGCACCTGTCGAATCTCGGTTGTTGAGAACGTTTGTCGAGTGTACTTGGAGACGATCACTAACGCGGCATGAAGCTCAACATGATTTAAGAAACGATTTGTAGAACGAATTTGCTTATGCCGTAAGAATTTGATGAATTTTGACCACCAACCAATGAGGCGTTGAATTCTCCGAAATGAAGAGTACCGTATGAACAAAACGTCGAAAAACAAATTCTTCGCATCATCGGAAGTCAAAATTAAAGCGGAACTACAATTGAGCGATCGACCCTGGGGAAAGCGAAGCCAGGCGGGTCCCGCCCACCATAAACTACTGTTGACTCGATCGGAAGGTGACTCACTATGAGAAGCGGCGTCTGCTGACTTGTCTGGAGCCGGTTCGCACCATGGAGGGCGTGCCTCCATGGATGGTAAACACCACAAGACTTGGTCGCGAGATCGAGGAAATGTACTCGCTTGCTCTTCATTGCTGAAGAGCAAGGACACAACGTCTTGATCGGTGGAAACCTCGGCTGGGACGGTGAGAGGCGCTGACGAAACGACGCTTGGTTCCTCCACTTCACACAATTTCTCCAAATCGTGATGAAGTGGGGGTTCCTCGCACACGAAAAAAGAATGTGGATTAGACTCAGCGCATCCCACATTCCCGACCAGTAACCAACCAAACACCGACTTAAGAGCCGACGGTTGGTTGGGAGCACCTCGAACGGTTCCCGGCAACAGAAGTGAAGCGAAACACTCTGCACCTATCAGAAGATCGATGGGACCAGGAATGTGACAGTTTGGGTCCGCTAACTGCAATTCGCGAATATGATGCCACGAGGAGGTATCGATCCGGATTGATGGCATCTTACCACAAATGCGCGGCAAGGTCAAGGCTTTGATGTTGAAGAGAAGTTCGTTGTTACATCCAACATCAATAGGTACAATACCTGACACGGGAGCTGACGAATGACCTACTACACTTACCTTATGTGACGTTGGAACACTAGTGAGGCCCAATCGATGAACGGCATTCTCGGTAATGAAGTGACTTTGACTACCCGAGTCAATCACAGCTCGAAATGATTGAAAATGTCCGAACGAGTCACGAATTTGAACAATAGCGGTCGACAACAAAACGAAAGAATGTTCACGCATACTAGTCAACGCGCGAACCGGATTATCCGGTTTTTCAATATCCGGAACATCGACTGTCGAAGAGATGGACGCAGTTTCTCCGTGAAGAAGTGTGTGATGTCGTTGATGGCATTGGTGACAGCTGAACAGTGACCTGCAATCCTTCACGCTGTGATACGGTTTTAAGCAGTTGAAGCACCAGCGATGTTTTCGCGCATGCTCACTACGTTCCGCAATCGAAAGTTGTACGAATGGACTACACTTATTTATCGCGTGGTCACCTGAACAAAATGAACACTTGACGGATATAGCAACGGGTGTCGGAGAAGATGGCGGAAGAGGCTTCTCCTTAGAGGCGGATTTCTCGGTGTTACTGTTTGAAAGAAATACTGTCGTTTTCTTCGGAACCTTTGAATTACTTGATGGTAAGAATTTCATCGGTTTCGATATGTCCGAAGATTTTTCGATACCACTAGTTCCCTGACCACTCGATGAAAAATGGTTATCGCGAATTAAAGCATCAGCTCTGTTGAACAAGAAAGTTTTCAGCGTCTTGTACTGCGGTAGTTCAGTAGCCTCCTGCTTTTGCTCAAAAGAGCGCCGAGTCTGGGTATCTAATTTCGACAAAATTAAATAGCACAATACGAAGTCCCACTCATGAGTAGGAAGGTCGAGACTGGACAACACGTTTAAATTCTCATTGATTAAGTCTAAATTTCGACGAAACTCGACAGGTGACAGGGATTGCAAATTTATATTTAATATTTCTTTCCAGCACGTAAAGGCTAACTCTCGCTTATCCCGATATCGATTAACCAATGCCTCGTACGCACCACGGTAATATTTACCTTGAATGGGATACGATCGAATAACACCCAATGCATCCCCACTAAGACAAGTTTCGAGATACTGCATACGCTTCGTGTCCGAAAGTGATTCATTATTATGAATCAATGAATTAAATAAATCAAAGAATTTTGGCCACTCTTTTATTTCCCCGGAAAAAGACGGTAGGTTGATTTTCGGTAACTTGACGTCAGATTCCGACGACGCATTCGCATTTTTATCGCACGGTTCCGCATTAGATTCGGGAAATAATTTTCTATGGATTGCCAAAATCTCAAAAAGAATATCATCGAACTCGCTACGGATTTCATCCTCAAGTTCATAGTCATCATCGTCGATAACACACAAAATGTTCGAATGGGCGATCTCAAAACTATCAATGAATTTAGGTAACGCAGAGAATTGAACACTAAATAAATCCAGAACTGATTCATCATGTTTAGCTAATTTAGCAACTTCTCGAAGTTTCTTCAATCGGTTCAAAGGGAGGGTGCGCTTCCTACGAAGCACAGGCAACTCCTGACTACTCGGGCGATCTAAGTCCGACTTAGTTACACTCACTTTCCGCTTGGTCGTGCGCACGCCCCGATACGACATTCTAAACGATTACCAAAATTACTAACAAAGTGTTAGAATTAAACAAACCTTACACTCACTGCCTACCCCGCTACGAATAGAAGCGTTATATGCGATGTCGAGTCGCAATACGCGCGAGTTGTGGCGGGTGGACTTGCTAACGAGTGAGCCAAGTTACGCACCTAACGTATGTAATTCACGATTCAAATGAGTCAAAACAAAGTCTATAATATAAATTATAGACCTCCGAGACTTGTTACAATACACACACTTTATACTCACTGTCTACCCTTACGAGCCGAAGCGTGTTGCACAAAACGCGTATGAACTGCCACACCAATAAAATGTACAAGTTTCGACACAACGTGAAATAAACCGATGTATAATATATATAATTTACACTCTTTCGAGCATTCTTTGAATGAATACCTATTTGGCCAGGTAGCAACTAATGAACGAATAATGGGTCAGGATGATTCATGCATTTGCAACTAAGTATGAATGTATTTTATGCCGCTTAGTTTTTTATGTGTAGGCACTTCAATATATTTGTTTTAATAAACCGTTACGAAATGACTTTGAGTGCGGCAGTTTGCCAACTTGTATTACGAATGTAAATGTGTGAGAAACTGGAACCAAACGAACATCAGCGTATTTAAATGAATTTGATGGACGTAGGCAATCGAGACGAATAAATCACAAAACAAACGTTACGTTAACAAATTAGCTTTGCACGAAATTAAACGTTGCGCTGTTCACCACCGCGTCATTTCACGACTACCCACATCTACGCGGAAAGGCGAGACGCGTCGGCGCACTCAAACTACGCAATAGAATTTAACTACGATTTAAATGTTTCACCACTATTAACGGTAATAATGAAATAGCTACTCAACCAATAAATTTTCAATCTCGCCACGTGGTGGCAGGAATTGTATTTTGAAAAGTAACTATGTTGAACACGAATTTTATTACGTAAATCACCGGGAAACACTACGAATTAACAGTTTATGCAAACAATCATGTGCCTTCTCGATTCTTATTTGAACAGCATCAATATGTATGGTACCATCCACGTGTCATGGCGGTCGGAAATGTTTCGAATTTGTCGAATTTACTCAGCGTTCGGAATAGCGAAACAAAATGTTTGCTATTCCCGGGTTTTCGGCACCAAAATATGTATCCTATTAGATACATAGGGGATCAGAACTCGCTTAAATTGTCGATATATGCAGGTACTCACTGTGTCTCCCAACGTGGTATCAGGAATCGCCCTTTTCTTCTGGATATGGCTGCACGCCGCCCGATGAAGCCGTCTTGAGGTTGATGGAGACCGAGTGGTGGTTAAAAACATCCCATATCCTGCGGTGGATAGGATAAACCCGCGCGTCGGAGCGGGTCCGCTCGTAACAGGAGTTCGGGCGTGAGAGGCCGACCGTGGCCGTTCGGATTGAGTTCTCGAGACGTGTGTGTGGTGGGCGTGGGCCCCGATTGTACTCGAAACCTGTTTTGTTGGCAGCACTGCTTACGGCCGTTGAATAGTGGTCGTCCCGACATATACCAACATAACGCGAGTTGATCTTTTGAACATTATTTGACAAACGGGGTTGCCGGTTACGGAACAGTATTTGAAATTATGTTTCTATTATAATAATTCATATTATTATATTAGAGAATAAATATGATTCAATAAAACATAAATTTTATTGTAAAAAATATTTATCGTCATTTAAATATTTTATGTTATTATTTTATGTTATACTTTATTTTATATTTAAATATATTTATCGTCAAAATAAAATCAACTTATAAACGCTCTACCGTCAATTTCACGTATTGGCGCTTTAGTATTTTTATAATAATCAAGGTCAGATGTCACGGATTAAAAATAAAGTTATATATTCTGAGTTTATCATAAATTACTCAGCACTTCGAATACGCCCATTAAAGCACAGATATCCTATACTATCACATAATACAATTGACTACAAACACCACGCAACGTCTACACAACCTCAAATTATGGACATTTAACTAATACAGGGCCACCATAAATGCCTAGCCAGTAACCATAGATAACATCAGTGAAAAGGGAAAAATACTTTTTTTATAGCATAGGCCAGCAAACGAGCATGTGGCATCTGATGGTAAGTGATCTCCATCGCTCTTGTACAATACCAGAAGAATCATGGGCGCGTTGCGACCTTAAAGGAAATACATAATTAGGGATTGGGAAAGGGAGGGGGATTTGGGCCTCCGGATATCTCACTCACCGTAAACGCAGCAGCAAGCCGCTACTTTACGGTTTTCTGTGAGACAGTAATAACAACCGGGTCGAGCCAGACCATTTATGCTGTAGACAAAACTGTCTACAGGGTGGCTCTACCACACGGAAAAACTATCACTCGAATATATTATATTGTATTGTCAATTATTCAGTACCCGCGTATGAAATAAGAAATAAAGATGATACAAATGTAAGTTGGAAATAATTTTCAAACAGTGGTTTCTTTTTAAACCTAGATATAAACTGATCTAGGACTTATGGCAGCCCTAAACTAACATCACAATAATTATTGCAACTACTTCCAATCTTAGTTTAATATATTACAAACTAGACATTGTGGCATTAGCGACAGATTAAATCATTAATCAACTTATTTCGAGGATTAATCCTTAAGACCTGTTTTCATGTACTCAACTAAGACAGGAAGACCGCGACGCGTTCCTTTTGTATGAATGAAGAGACGAGTAAGTCGCTCGCCTAATGGTAAGCGTCACGCCTGCATAAACAGAAGCAACACTTCTGAAAATAACTAAAAACCTTTATCCTTAACCTCAAAATAGGCCTTTAGATTTAACTGTTGTAAAGCAAATAACAATAGACGAATCTTATATTTATTTTAGAATATTGAAAATTTACGAGAAAAAGATTTTAGCAAAAGCGATCGAAATGTAAAAACCACGTTAAACAAAATATATTAAGATAGAAGTCATTAAGAATCGATTAATTATATATCTACATACATAAGCTCAAGCCTGTGACCCCGAAGGGGTAGACAAACGTGCAACTAATGCACCCACTATTCGCTAAGCTTCCATCCCATGATGGTGGCGTGCCTATCGCCAGACTAAACCCAGGCAATTTTTATTGCCCGGTCTTAGACTTGAACCCGGAACCTCACGATTTTCAGCCTAAATCGGATGCCCCTAGATTAATGAAGCGATTAATACAGGACGGCGGAATAATTATAATACGCGATAGATAAAAAAATTCTTCGCAATAAATAAATAAATTACGTCAAAGTATGCAAAAGCGACGTCTTAATAGAAATACGTCAGCTCCAAAGTTTAGCTAAGTTTTGGGCAAATGCTCTTAATATAGTTTTGAATAAATATAAAAAACGCATGTTACACTGACTAGAAAAATTGAAATCTCTCTGATTGCATAAAACGTGTCCAACAATTACACCAATTACCCTCGCAGCAACTTCAAGATCGTAGACAGTAATTGACTTTACCGCAAAATTTAAGAATAAGTACCGGCACGATTCATGAGCACAACCTTTACATGCGCAAAAGTCTGATTGGCCGAATGAAGGAGTGCGGGGCGCCGACGCTTTACGCTATTGGTTCGTTCATTGGACACTCAACTGTCCTGTGTTCACGACTCATGCCGTTAATTATTCATCAATAACTATATCACACACGCAATTCATCCCATTCCGATACCCCCTCCCCAGTACAATTCCTAGTCTCCACAACTTCCATTTCCACCGAACACTTCAGTATATCCTTGTGTCATTTCATCATTATATCGGCTTTAATCTTCGGCTGCATTCGCAAAGACTGTTTTCTTTCTTTCATATCTTTTCTTTCCATCATCTTCGCCGGCGTACATTGCAACTCTAGCTCCATTATGTCCTGATGCAGTGACATTATCAGACGCAGGATCTTCGTAAAGTATTCCAATTTCTGCAAAAGATAAAATAATGAGAGTTTTTTAAAGAGAGCGTGTTGTACACTAAAGGGAAATAGTTTTTAGTTATAATTTAGTCTTAGAGCGGTAATTCCCTTTATTGTACAAGAAGGAGTATGAGAAAAACTGCATGCTAATATTTTGCTCTAAGCGTAGAAGCTTTAGTAAAAGATAAAATTCGACTTACTTTCGATATTTCCCCTCAGTGTACATACACGGACACACATGAACACTAAGCTACAAATACATGTACACGAAAAATTATTATTCTCAAAATGTTTTCATTTTATTCCCGTTATTACAAATACGATAAAATTCATTCTTTTTATATAACTAACTTTATATAATCCTTAGACACTTGATAATGTAAATCATAATGTATTTTGTTTTTTTTTTATCCGAACACAACAAATTGACTACACTACACCTAATGGTAAGCGTAGTGCAGTACAAAAACTAGCGACCACGGACAAACAATGAGTTAATCGGTGGTCACCAGAGTCATGCCGGTCTGTATAAATGCTTTTTCCCTCTTCGGAGAGGGAAGAAGCAAATTGAGGGGCCTGCGACAGGACAGGCGGGAGGTACCCCTATAGCCGCTCTAACCAACCACGGATAAATGACAATTTGCGGCGGTATCTTAAGGGGAATCAGATCGTATTTATCAACCGTCCACAATTGAGTCAAGCGTGTTTGTCACATTCACGCCTCTCAGTTCTGCGAAATGTCACAAATGGAGACGCACCATTACAGTCCTTCAAGCGTGATTCTAAGCTGGTTTTTTTTATTATTTTGAACTACACACCTCGCAATATTTAATATATTTTTTTCCTGCCATATCTCTACTTTTTTGTCATACTAGTAATTAAGATATTTTATTTTTTATTATTATTAGATAAAGGGCATAACACAGAATACAATCTGTTACAATTATTGATAATTAAATATTTAAATTTTATTTTCTGGATCGTCTTTCTAAATATATTCCCTAATAGAAGTCCAGTGCAATAATCTCTACGCCATTAATTCGAGTAATTTATTCACTAACCTGGCTATCTTCTATGCTGTGTCCGTTAGCTTTATCTCCTCCCACTACGGTGCTGCAGGGTAGCGGCTTCGATATCCCGATAGTTACTATGCCTGCACAATATTATTCATATGTTAGTGGTTTTAGGCTCCTGCATTGCATGCCATTAATACATGTCAAACCATAGTAGCTCTTTTGGTGAGATCGGATTTTTTTTATCCGAGCACGGCAAAGTCGCTGCACTACACGTGATGGTTAGCGTTTATCAGTGGTCGCCAGAATCATGCCGGCCTGTATAAATGCTTTTTCACACTCTGAAGAGGAAAGAAGCGAATCGATGGGTTCTCCCGAGGGGCTTGCGACATGACTTGAGAGTTGGTTGGGGCGGGTATAGGAGTCCTTGTATCCCTGTGCCTGCATCGGTCATCCACCTGTCCTGTCGCAGACCCCTTGATATGCTTCTTCCCTCTCCGAAAAGGGAAAGTATTTATACAGGCGGGCATGATTCTGGTGAAACTCATTGTTTGTCGGCGGTCGCAGGTTTTCTGGTCTGCACTACGCTTACCATCAGGTGTAGTGCTGTCACTTTGCCGTGCTCGGATAGAATAGAAGATAAAATTAGAGCAAAATAGGTTTAGGTAATTAAATCAATCTACCATTCACTCGAACAGTATTTATGATAAATCCATATATTTATGAATTATTATATAACTTCACTTTTAATGTCATCAACTTCACTAATGCACTTCAGGATCAATATTTTCCTAATTCGTAATATACAAGTAGTATAAAATAACAACAACAAATTAAAAACAATTATTACTACAATGTTATACAATATATCTTGTCTTTGTGTGTACTTGTATCTGACATTTTGTAATTTCCACACTATTAACTTTGTTTTCATATTATACGGAGTTACGAAATGATTAATTACTCTAATTTTAATTACTCTAGTATTAATTTTTCTACACGCACTCACGCCTGCAATCTGAAGGGGTGGGCAGAGGTATAACAGTACACCCACATTTGTCTGAGCGCATTTCCGTCCCATGATGTGATAGGGAGCGAGCCCATATAATATTAAGCCCAGTTGTATGAGTAAGGACCTAAGATTGAATTTAACTTATTTTAAATTACAATGATTTTGGTGCATAATCCTCACAAGTATGATGAATTAATAAGATAAAGATTAGGATTAAGGTCAGGTTATGTATGGCTGATGGACTCATATATTTATTATTATAGAAGTGAAACTTCTTTAAGATCGTTGTGATTTGAAACTGGATGAAACGAAAATGCGTCACGACAAAGACAAATATATTCATAAATAGGATTTAGCCTGCGAGAGAATGAGATAGATTACATGCTATCACGTGTCTATGCGCCTGCGTACAACGAAGCCTTCGGAAAATGTGTCATAAACAACGTGGTGTATTATTCAGGTGATTTATTTTTTGCATTTGCGTATTAAAATTCGTTTGTTAATTAATTTATTTTAATAATTCTGAAGTTTCACTTCTGCCGTGTGTGAATTGCACACACACACTTTTTTTTATTTTCACAGACTTAAGTCCAGTCAAATTTAAATACTCTTATTGTATATTCGTAGCTCATTGTTAAAATTATCTGCGTGTGTTTCTAATATTTGCTATGTACTTTATGTGATTATAAATGAACTTGTCAAATGATAAGATTGCAAACGTTGATATTTGCGTAATAAAACATTATTTAGATGGAGAGAGTTTACGCAGATAAAAATGTAAAAAAGTGTGTGTGCAATTCACACGGCAGAAGTGAAACTTCAGAATAAATTAAATTTTAGTCAAATTAATTAACACAGGTGTGTTAAATAATTAATATAAATTAATTAACCGACGCATTTTAATGTGCAAATGCAAAAAATAAAACACGTGAATGATACACCACGTTGTTTATGACACATTTTCCGAAGGCTTCGTTGTACGCAGGCGCTAAAACACGTGATAGAATACTTGAAGGTTATCTCATTCTTTCACAGGTTAAATCTAATTTATGAATATGTTTGTCTCTTTTTACTGTCGCTTTTTCATTTCACCGAATTTTCAAATCACAACGGTGCTAAAGAAGTTTCACTTCAATAACAGAAATCTCTTATTATACAGTAGACGTAGTACAAGTTTTGATAGTTTTCTAAAACGATGACAGTTTTCGTTTACTCTCCGTACATCGAGTAGCAGTAACCACTAGTGGGAACTATGATGAAATGAAATTGGACCTAGTTATGCAAAAAGGAACCAACCCACAGCAAGGTAAAATGGAGACACTAATTATATTGTTTTACTAAATTCAATAATTTAAACTAATTTTATTTCGTAGGTTTTGGAGAAATCGGGCGTGAAATGTAAACATTATAGTATATTTTGACTTTTTTTGCGTGGTACCGCCAACCATCAGCCGAGCGAATCTGTTTAGAGCCGGTCGGGTTCGTTGTCGGTTTGTGTACAGTGTACAGTGTGTCCGTACTTACCTCTAGGCGCAGTGTTGATGGCCCTCACGGCAGTAGCGAGCGGTCTGTCGGCGAGGTGCAGCCCGTTGACGGACACGAGCCGGTCGGGTTCGTTGTCGGTTTGTGTACAGTGTACAGTGTACAGTGTACAGTGTGTCCGTACTTACCTCTAGGCGCAGTGTTGATGGCCCTCACGGCAGTAGCGAGCGGTCTGTCGGCGAGGTGCAGCCCGTTGACGGACACGAGCCGGTCGGGTTCGTTGTCGGTTTGTGTACAGTGTACAGTGTGTCCGTACTTACCTCTAGGCGCAGTGTTGATGGCCCTCACGGCAGTAGCGAGCGGTCTGTCGGCGAGGTGCAGCCCGTTGACGGACACGAGCCGGTCGGGTTCGTTGTCGGTTTGTGTACAGTGTACAGTGTGTCCGTACTTACCTCTAGGCGCAGTGTTGATGGCCCTCACGGCAGTAGCGAGCGGTCTGTCGGCGAGGTGCAGCCCGTTGACGGACACGAGCCGGTCGGGTTCGTTGTCGGTTTGTGTACAGTGTGCAGTGTGTCCGTACTTACCTCTAGGCGCAGTGTTGATGGCCCTCACGGCAGTAGCGAGCGGTCTGTCGGCGAGGTGCAGCCCGTTGACGGACACGAGCCGGTCGGGTTCGTTGTCGGTTTGTGTACAGTGTGCAGTGTGTCCGTACTTACCTCTAGGCGCAGTGTTGATGGCCCTCACGGCAGTAGCGAGCGGTCTGTCGGCGAGGTGCAGCCCGTTGACGGACACGAGCCGGTCGGGTTCGTTGTCGGTTTGTGTACAGTGTACAGTGTACAGTGTGCAGTGTGTCCGTACTTACCTCTAGGCGCAGTGTTGATGGCCCTCACGGCAGTAGCGAGCGGTCTGTCGGCGAGGTGCAGCCCGTTGACGGACACGAGCCGGTCGCCGGGCGCGAGGCGTCCGTCCGCGGCGGCGGCGCCCCCCGCCACTACTGACCGCACCACTATCACCGACCCGCCGGGACTGCTCGGGTCCTGGACATACATGGAAACACTTACGGATGAGTTTTTAATCCGAGTACGCACTGCACTACACTTGATGGTAAGCGTAGTGCAGTGCAGAAAACTAGCGACCACCGACAAACAATGAGTTAATCGGTTGTCACTAGTCATATTCATTTATAAATGCTCTTCGGAGAAGGATTTTTTTTGTGTTGACGCTTGCTGTAGGCCTGACACTAGTCAGCTGTATACAGCTTCAACGGACTTTCAGGTGAGCGCTTTAGGTGCTCTCAACCCTTATCGGAGAGGGAAGAAGAAAATCGAGGGGCTTGCGATAGGACAAGTGGATGACCGATGCAACCACAATAATACAAGGATTTACTTTACCCCTTTTTTTGTCACGGGGAAAAGCGTTTTATCACTACCGCCCCGCCCCGGGGAAGGCGGGACGGTTATGTTGGGCTCTGCCGGCTTTACGACCCAGCGTTGGACCGCCCGGGAGAGATGGAAAACATCCAGGCGACCACTGGGCCGCGTCCCTACACTATGTACACCCTATGCCGACAAATACCAACTAAAAACCCCGCGATGACCTTCTTTGCCGCATGTGGGGCGGCCCCGAAGTATCCCGAAATATCCGAAGTATATAAGTATGTGCCCCTATACCCGCCCCAATCAACCATCAAGTCATGTCGCAAACCCCTCAGGAGAACCGGATATATACTGGCTGATCCTGGAACGCGATCCACAGAAGGTGTGTGTGTGGGTCACTATAGCAGGTTTTAACACCATGTCACCAGGGTCTGGTTGAAAATCAGCGCCAAGCTATTTTATTGTTTGGCATCATGCTGATCTAGATCCTCTTGGCACTGTTGTGGTGGGACATATACCGTACACACTTGTTTTTGTTTGTCTTTTGTTTTATTTACCTATTGTTTTGATACTTATATTGTTAAACTTTTACCACCCAATGGTTGCCAATAAATGTTTTTCTTTCTTTCTTTCCATGCGTACGGTGGTCGCTATCCGGGCGGAAGTGAAAATCCTACCACCAGCAACTATGGACGAAACGGCAATAAACAGTTTCTGTACAAACTCTTACCAGGTAGTCTAGTATAGAGAAACCAAGTCCCCGGTCCTCCTTCACGAGCTGTATGTATTCAACCTCGTCACTCCACATGGCGAGGCCACTCAGCGGTTCCAAAGACCTGGACTTGTTGCGTTCCAGCTCATCCGAACAAAACTCTGCAATGTTTATTGTACATTGTGTAATGTGGTATATTCAGGGATTCCATCCGTCCGGATTTCCCCGGATTTGTCCTAGTTTCGAGGGCCTTCCCTTAAAGGCTTTATAAACTTTTAAATCCTGATACCTACGATAATGGAATTAAGCCGGTATAGCACTAGACAGAAAGAAAGTTAGCAAGTACAAGTGGTTTATGAGTCTCTGAGTGGGGATCACTTACCATCAGGTGACACGCTTGCTCGTTTGCCGTGCAGTATGAAAAAAACTAAATGTAATAATAAATATTTCGAGGGGGGGGGGGGGGTGATATGGACCATGGGTATTACGATGTGTTAATACGTATGACGATGTATGATGTGTTAGAGATTGCTTCTAGCAATAAGACCGCCCATTGTCGTCCATAAGTTTAGCACCAGCTTTTTAGTATTAATTATGTACTTGCATTGTAAATGGTTGTCAATAAAGAGTTTTGTATTGTATTATTTATTTTATTTATTTACACTTTATATACACTGTATAAAGGCGGACTTAATGCCAAAGGCATTATCTCCCAGTCAACCTTAGGGTAATGCAGAGATGTACAAAGTAGGTGCAAAAGAAGAAGAAGATACTATAATATAAAAATATTACATGTTTGGTACATTGAAGTACCAATGTATTGTATGTGTTTTAAAATGATTATAGTTAATCTCACCATCATGGTCGTGACCAGCCGACATGATCGTGTTGGTACTGCAGAGCGAAGCGACCGAACTCTCGGACTTGGCCTTGATGAGCCTCTGCGGAGGACTCAGCAGGTCTTGGAGACTGCCGCCTAGGATGCTGTTCTGAAAATAACATTTTTTTTATTAAAACATCCCAAAGTCACAGGCATAGTCCTGACCCCACAGTAAGATACGAGTCTTGTGTTGTAGGTATCAGGAACTAGAAGAGAGTTTCACCCCACAGTCACACACATAGTCCTGACCCCACAGTAACATACGAATCTTGTGTTGTAGGTATCAGGAACTAGGAGAGAGTTTCACCCCACAGTCACACACATAGTCCTGACCCCACAGTAACATACGAGTCTTGTGTTTTGGGTATTAAGAACTAGGAGAGAGTTTCACCCCACAGTCACACAAATTCAAATTCAAATCATTTATTCTGCAAATTAGATCATAAATATCACTTTTACATGTCAACATTCTTTATACTAGTTTATTTTATTTTTTTCTTTTATCGGCATTTCGTGGCTAGCCATGAGAAGAAATGCCGAAACAAACACATAGTCCTGATCCCACAGTAAGAGTAGAGTATCTTGTGTTGTAGGTATCAGGGACTAGGAGAGACATGCGGTCTCACAACACCCAGACGCCGAAACAAATATTTGTGGATCACACAAACATTTGTCTCATTGCGGGGATTGAACCCGTAGCCTCTCGCTTCACAGCCGACTACTCGTTATCCGCGTTCCAGGATCAGCCAGTGTATATCCGGTTCTCCTGAGGAGCTTGCGACAGGACTAGATGATAATTTAGGGCGGGTATAGGAGTGCATCTTTGTATCCCTGTGCCTGCATCGGTCCTGTCGCAGGCTCCTCGATTTACTTTCATCCCCTATTTGGGCCCTTTAGGGGTAGAAATTTAAAGAAAAAAATACCCTATGTTTAGCCCTGGGTCATCAACTATATTTGTGCCAAAATTCATTGAAATCGGTTCAGCGGTTTAGATTTTTCATACAAACTTTCATCCCCTTTTTAAACCCTTCAGAGGTTGATTTTTTAAAAACATAGTAGCCTATGTCGTATTCTGATGTATAAGCTATATTATTGTAACGTTTCATTAAAATCCATTTAGTAGTTTTTACGTCAAAAAGTAACAAACATACATCCATCCATACTTACAAACTTTCGCGTTTATAATATTAGTAGGATAGTAGGATAGGAAGTAGGATAGTAGGATAGTAAAATACCCTGGCGAAGCTGTGCTCTTGCTTGATGGTCGGCTGCTGGTCCCGTTTCCGAACACACACCAGCACTACAGGAGACTTGACCGCGCGCAAGCGAGTCACCACCTCCACGTGATGGGCGCCTAGTACTCGCCAGCCGTTCACCTGACCCAAATACATTTTATATATGAGGCTGCTAGAACCAGAGTGGTCTAACTGCATTTTGATGACTTTTGACCTATTCGTATTTTCGTCAATTTAAACCACGGCCGAAATGGACTTGTATTGCCATCTATGTCAAGATGATGTTACCAATTTTAGGCCGGTCTGGTCTTGTAGATTAACATTTTTAAATTACGAAAATACAAATAGTTCAAAAGTCATCACAATGTAGGTGTATTGAACATGCAGTCAGGCCACTCTGGTTCTATTAGCTTCATATATTATTTTATGAAAAGTGCTGTGACATGAAAAATTATTTTTTTTCGATGAACATCTTCAGAATCCCCTTGGAACTCGACCGCGCTCCTGATATTACAGATGCTGTTTTCTTACTAATCATGTCATAGTCAGCCCACTCTTTAGCGAACATGTCAAATGTACAGTAGAAACGCGGTAGTCCCAATGACACTCTATTAAAAAAAAAAGTTATAAAAACTAAAAAATACGCTTTTATAGAAAATCCAAGTAAAAAACAGAAAATAAATTTGAAGATTTTTTTTATCTTATTGTAAAAAAAGCATGGAGTACTTTTTAAGATATTATCAAAATGATAATCCTACTCATATCTGTAACAATATTTATAACTATTGACACCATGTACTCCACGCTTTTTTTTACAATCAAATCCACATTTTTCTTCAACTTTATTTACTTTTTTAGTTGGATTTTCTATAAAAGCGTGTTTTTTTTAGTTTTTTTAACTATTTCTTTTTAGAAAAAAATTATATTTATTTTTTTAATATTGAATTGTTATCAGTCCTTGATAAGTATGCCAAATTTCGATTTAATCCGACGTTTTGAAGGAAATCAAAATCATGTTCAAAGATTCCGTTACATACTAATATACGTATAAAACTAATAAAAGCGTGTTAAAAAGGCGTTTGGTAGCAGACTTTAAAAAGTGTGATTTGGACTTCTTTAACACACCGAGCGAATAAACGTCTTTTCTTACTTACCTCTAGCAATTCGTCGCCGACACGATGTATGCCAAGTCGCGCGACAGGTCCGTTCGGTGCGATGGCTCGTATGTAATGCCTCGCTTGTACCTCCTTACCCCCCACCACCCGCACCGTGCCCTCCAACGATATGCCTAGACCGCTCTCCTTGTCCTTCATTATTGTTCCCACCTAGAAACAAGTATTTTTAATTTATATTCGATTGAATGACGAGACGAGTAAGGCGCTCGCCTGATGGTGTGCGCCACGCCTTTCCATAAACAGAAGCAACACCACACAAAAAGCATCATCACAAAGCCTGCATGGCTGGCATGAACTGCGCTCGTCACCCCGAGACATAGGATGTTAAGTCACATAATGCCCAGTATTTTCACTGGCTTCAATGTCCTTCAAACCGAAACACACTCCTGCTTGACGGCTGCAATAGACAAAGCGGTGGTACCAACCCAGACGGCCTCTCGCATACGAGGAAACTACCATCTTGTACTCACAATAATATCGTATTTGTAGCTGTGTCCGGGCCAGTCGTGCTCGCCCTGCAGGATCTCCCGCCATTTGTCCTGGATCTGCCGGTACCTCTTACTGACATCCTGCTAATTATAATATCAACTCACAATAATATCGTATTTGTAGCTGTGTCCGGGCCAGTCGTGCTTGCCATGCAGGATCTCCCGCCATTTGTCCTGGATCCGCCGGTACTTACTGACATCCTGCTAATTATAATATGAACTCACAATAATATCGTATTTGTAGCTGTGTCCGGGCCAGTCGTGCTTGCCATGCAGGATCTCCCGCCATTTGTCCTGGATCCGCCGGTACTTACTGACATCCTGTCCATTATAATATGAACTCACAATAATATCGTATTTGTAGCTGTGTCCGGGCCAGTCGTGCTCGCCCTGCAGGATCTCCCGCCATTTGTCCTGGATCCGCCGGTACTTCTTACTGACATCCTGCTAATTATAATATCAACTCACAATAATATCGTATTTGTAGCTGTGTCCGGGCCAGTCGTGCTTGCCATGCAGGATCTCCCGCCATTTGTCCTGGATCCGCCGGTACTTACTGACATCCTGCTAATTATAATATGAACTCACAATAATATCGTATTTGTAGCTGTGTCCGGGCCAGTCGTGCTCGCCCTGCAGGATCTCCCGCCATTTGTCCTGGATCCGCCGGTACTTACTGACATCCTGTTAATTATAATATCAACTCACAATAATATCGTATTTGTAGCTGTGTCCGGGCCAGTCGTGCTCGTCCTGCAGGATCTCCCGCCATTTGTCCTGGATCCGCCGGTACTTTTCGCTGACATCCTGCTAATTATAATATCAACTCACAATAATATCGTATTTGTAGCTGTGTCCGGGCCAGTCGTGCTCGCCCTGCAGGATCTCCCGCCATTTGTCCTGGATCCGCCGGTACTTTTCTTACTGTCATCCTGCTAATTATAATATCAACTCACAATAATATCGTATTTGTAGCTGTGTCCGGGCCAGTCGTGCTCGCCCTGCAGGATCTCCCGCCATTTGTCCTGGATCCGCCGGTACTTTTCTTACTGTCATCCTGCTAATTATAATATCAACTCACAATAATATCGTATTTGTAGCTGTGTCCGGGCCAGTCGTGCTCGCCCTGCAGGATCTCCCGCCATTTGTCCTGGATCCGCCGGTACTTACTGACATCCTGCTAATTATAATATCAACTCACAATAATATCGTATTTGTAGCTGTGTCCGGGCCAGTCGTGCTCGCCCTGCAGGATCTCCCGCCATTTGTCCTGGATCCGCCGGTACTTTTCTTACTGTCATCCTGCTAATTATAATATCAACTCACAATAATATCGTATTTGTAGCTGTGTCCGGGCCAGTCGTGCTCGCCCTGCAGGATCTCCCGCCATTTGTCCTGGATCCGCCGGTACTTTTCTTACTGTCATCCTGCTAATTATAATATCAACTCACAATAATATCGTATTTGTAGCTGTGTCCGGGCCAGTCGTGCTCGCCCTGCAGGATCTCCCGCCATTTGTCCTGGATCCGCCGGTACTTACTGACATGCTGCTAATTATAATATCAACTCACAATAATATCGTATTTGTAGCTGTGTCCGGGCCAGTCGTGCTCGTCCTGCAGGATCTCCCGCCATTTGTCCTGGATCCGCCGGTACTTCTCGCTGACATCCTCCCGTCCTATCACGATCTCCGCCTCCTCTGATGGGGAATTGGGGGAGGGGAGGTGTGGTTGTGCTTCTGATTCCGGCTCCACTTCTATTACTGTCGATTCGTCGTACTGTGGAGATGAAATATTTCTATTATTATATTGTAATAGCCTCTAGAGTGGTATTTCTCAAAATGGCGGGATAGGATCCAAGATCGTAAGTTTTAACTACCAAAGATTAATCAAATGACACACTAGGTATATATTTAAAATAAAGCAATTTCGGGGTGCTTTGGCGGGGCGCTAGAAAATAATTCATTCTCAAAGTGGGTAGTAGACGAAATTACTTATTGACTTTTCTTCTCATAAACTACTTTTAAACTTTAACTGGTTCAAGTGGACCCCCTGCAGCTACATTTCTACCACATTCCCCCTCCTACCCTATCTACCATGAAACCCCATTTTTTGTCACGCCAATGTAGACCCCTGTCGAGTCTCCCGTAGAACCCTGGGTGGACCCCCACTTTGTTAACTAAGGCTCTAGAGCAGTGTCTCCCAACTTTTTTAGGCCACGCCTCACCTTAACATTTTTTTGTTAAATTTGTCATCGATATCTAGCATTGTATTTAAATAACCCAAAGCGAAAAGATTAAAGTCGTGTCGAGTCCATTTTCAAACTGCCCCTGTGGGCCGTGGGCCCCACGTTGGGAAACACTGGTCTAGACGTTTTAAGTTGGCTATAGGGTCTAGAGTCAAATTCGGAAGGCAATGTTAGTGGACACGGCAGGCATTGTAAGGAGGTTCCTCACTCTGGGATCCTATCCACCGACATCCACAACAAGTTTGGTAAAGATCATCACATGATCAAATGCATAGTTTCGGATTCTGTAAAAGACATACAAACAATCAATATAGAAAGAAGAAACATAAAGATAAACAGGAGTGGTATTTTGTTAGTGGTACAGCCACGCTGTAGTAGTTTTGTCTACGGCATGAATGGGCTGGCTCGACCGGGTCGTTACCACTGTCTCACAGAAAACCAACATAAAGTAGCGGCTTACTGTTGCGTTTCGTACTGTTATAACGGAAAATCAAAAGCCCTTTTTAAAAAAAAGGTTATTTAATTACACACTGTTAATATAAAAATTGTACAATAAAATAATTATAAGAAATCCAGCAAGTGTTTCCTTGCTCACGATCCGATCCGAACTAACTGTATCGAGAGACAAAGATGGGTTGGCTGCAACAGTAGAATGCTGAGGCAGCACTCTGTCAGCTACTTAGGGTGTATGTTAGGGATATAACAGTACGGTGAGTGAGATAATCGGAAGTCCAAATCCCCTCCCCTTCCCAATCCCTAATTATCCCTTTCCTTCAAGGTCGGCAACGCGCCCATGACTCTTCTGGTGGTGGGCGTACATAGGCGGTGGAGATCACTTACCATCAGGTGAGTCACTTGCTCGTTTGCCGGCATAAACTATAACAAAGAAAGCTATCTAGTCCTGCGAGGTGGCTGGTGTTTTAAAAGTAACCCTGTATATAGAAAGCAGAAAGATAAAGAGAAACATGAGTGTATACTAACGACACTGAAGCTGTATTTAGCCTGTATAAATAGAAAGAAGAAAGATGAAGTGAACATGAGTATATACTGACGACGCTGAAGCTGTATTTGGCGAGCGATGTGACGGAGGGGCTGGGGGGCGCGGCGGGGGGGTGCCGTCCGTCCTGCGCCGCCATCGCCTTCTGGAGCTTCTCGAACCCCGCGCCGCGGAGGTATCTGCGAATACCACCATCACACCATCACCCCATCACACAATCACACCGTCACACCATTACACAATCACACCATCACATAATAACACAATCACACCATCACATAATAACACAATCACACCATCACATAATAACACAATCACACCATCACATAATAACACAATCACACCATCACATAAAACACAATCACACCATCACATAATAACACAATCACACCATCACATAATAACACAATCACACCATCACATAATAACACAATCACACCATCACATAATAACACAATCACACCATCACATAATAACACAATCACACCATCACACAATCACACCATCACATAATAACACAATCACACCATCACATAATAACACAATCACACCATCACATAATAACACAATCACACCATCACATAAAACACAATCACACCATCACATAATAACACAATCACACCATCACATAATAACACAATCACACCATCACATAATAACACAATCACACCATCACATAATAACACAATCACACCATCACATAATAACACAATCACACCATCACACAATCACACCATCACATAATAACACAATCACACCATCACACCACCTTAGGGTTTCGTCAAACAGCGAACGGGGCGTGACGGCAACGCGACGCTGACGGGACGTGAGCAGTTGTAATGCATTAGTCAATATAGAAAATGTCACACAGACCCGTCGCGCTCGACGCTCGACTATCTATACGCAGTCACGTCAGCGTCGCGTTGCCGTCCCGCCCCGTTCGCTGTGTGACCAAACCATTAACCCGCTTCTGAATTTGAGATGCGACACACAATTTGTATGCGTTTTTGTATCTTTTTACTTATTTAATTCAATGACGAGACGAGCAACGCGCTCACCTAATGGTAAGCGCCACGCCTGCCCATAAACAGGAGCAACACCACACAAAACTTCGAATTACAAAGCACTGCATGGTACTGGCTTGCGCTCGTCACCCCGAGACATAAGATGTTAAGTCTCATAATGCCCAGTAATTTCGCTGGCTTCAATGTCCTTCAGACCGAAACACAACAGTGCTTACACACTGTTGCTTGGCGGCAAAAATAGGCAAAGCGGTGGTACCAGCCCAGACAGCCTGTCGCATACGAGGGACCTACCACCTTATATTTATTGTTGTCTTATATTGAATACTCATACACTTTGTATTCTTTATTTTGTCACGGCAAAGGACAATTATGACACCCGTCACATTAGCGTAACAAGTACGTGTGACAGTCACCACTCGCGGTGCGGCGAAACGACGCAGAAGTGTGGACACACCTTTATATTTTTTTAACAAGCGCGTCTTCAAGTGGGCTCATGGAGTTTTGGCGGGAATTCTGACAGTGCAGTTCATCGCTTATTTTAATTTATTTCATAAACTAGTTTAGAGTTGTGTTTGTTGTATAAAAGTGGTGTGGATTTGTTCAATAAACATTGACGGTGATGAACAGTGTATGGAAACATTGAAATAAGTGAATTAAGCATCGTACTGAAAGGAGTTAACACCAAAACTCCGACAAGACCTTGAAATCGACCGCACCCGTGTTTCATCGTTCTTGTAATAACTTGAGAATAAACTATACTTGACACTCGCTAAATGCATAATACTGCGAAAGCCATAAATAAAAAGAAGAAGTGGGCTCATTTTTGAACCGATTTTGATTGTGTTTTAATAAGGTTTTTTTTCATACTATTCTCTGTTTCCTATGCAATAATGTATAATATTCAACATAGGAAACTACCCTATTATGCTGACCTTAACTTATCTTTATTAACTTACCTTAACGCTTTGAGCCTCACGATAGGCCCCTTCGCATCTCTCAACAACGCCACAGCTCTATGGTTGGTCACGCCATGTAAGGATACACCGTCCACCTGAAATAATGAATATCCGCGATTAAACAACAGTTCTACATCCTTCATGACCCTGATAAAGACATAACTATTATCTTACTACTAGTATAAATGTTAAAGTTTGGATGTTTATGAAATTGGATGATGGCTGAACAGTTTTGGATGAATTGGCACACAGGTAGACCGTGACTTGGATTAGGACATAGGCCACTTTTTATCTCGCAAAAGGCCGCTCACGTGGACGGAGCCGCGGGCAAAAGCAAGCAAAAAAAGTAACACATAATTTTAGTGTGTCGTTAGTATCAGTATAAATACTGGCGATTATATAATTACTACGAAAGGCTATCGATCGGTCTCACTTAATTTTTTTTTATCCGAGCACGACAAAATGACTGCACTACACCTGATGGTAAGCGTAGTACAGTCAGAAAACTAGCGGCCACCGACAAACAATGAGTTCTTCGAAAGTCACCGGAATCATGACAGCCTGTATAAATGCTTCTTCACACTCCAAAGACGGAAGAAGCAAATCGAGGAGCTTGCGACAGGACAGGCGGATCACAGATGCGGCACAGGGATACAAGAATGTACCCCAAACAACCATCAAGTCATGTCACAAGCTCCTCGGGAAAACTGGATATACACTGGTTGATCCTGGAACGCGATCCACACAAGGTGTGTGGATCACTATGGCAGGTTTTAACACCAGTGTACGGTGGTCGCTATCCGGGCGGATATGAATAACCTACCACCAGCACACTGTTTACTAGATTTATTTTCATAATACTCTATAACCGATCAGTATAATAGAACGACAAACCATACCAAAACATACAACCCTTTCTTACACCAATCATTATTCAAAGTTTATAACAACCGGATTATAAGCGTCGCCTATCTACCGTCCCATCTGGGAGCTGGCAACTTTTGTTTATCTATAACTATAGCAGGTACAATAAAACTCGACAATGGAAAACGACGCCGTCGTGAATTCATAATTAACCCCGGCCACCCTTCACTTGAAGCAGGCACGGATTTCGGATTATGCTGAGGGGGCGTCATTTTTAAAATTTTATTTTTATTTATTAATATATTTTTATTTTTGAAGTTGTAATTTTTTATATTTTTAATCGATCAGCGAGGAAGAGGAAATATTTGTTTGACTACGTGTTGTGGGATCGCATATCTCTGTTACTGATACATACAACACTTGTATGTTAATGTGAGGACTATGTGAGATTAGGAAGTTGTATTATATTAGCGGAAATGGACTATTTTAGATTCCCTCACCTTCAAAAATCAATTTAGTACTTGACATTGTTATCTTGCCACTGCAAAATTTCTACTCCTAACAGTTACTGTACAGTCTAAATAATATTATAATATCAACAACGATTTGTATGTTTCGATGGTGCCCAAAATTACGAGTAAAGTAACTTAATATACACCTGCTAATCTAAAAACGCGACTCGCCCCAACGAGCCACAATGGCGAGTTTTTCCACTATGTTTATAATGGTTGCTAACTAGTTAAGTACAAATATGTATCAGGTACCCTCCCACCAGTAAATCACAACACCCAAGATAAGGGGGGCAATTGCACTCACTCCCTAGATCCGTCCCTGACTTGGCGCCAGGGAAAGCGATGGCAGAAAAAACATTTCATTACCATGATTAATAATGCAAGGAAATTAAGTTTTGATTGAGACGGACTTTTCATTAAGTTTTGAAATGAAGATTTCAGAGGCCATATAGCGCAAGAGAGCAAATGTTTCACTTTACAATGTGATGGCGCAAGAAAGAAATATAATATAATTATGTTGTTGGAATTGTCTCTTCTGTGCAATTTCAAGAACTCTAAAGCGCTTCCCTCTCCGGGAAGAAGCATTTATACAAGCCAGCATGATTCTGGTGACCACCGATAAACTCATTCTTTGTCGGTGGTCGCTAGTTTTTGGACTGCATTACGCTTACCATCAGGTGTAGTGCAGTCACTTTGCCGTGCTCGGATAGAAAAAAAAAGTTCTGCTTGTTGCCACGTCACGAAAAGTCACTTAAACATCAAAATAAATGCACTCAGAGACTCAGTTATTAATAAATACAGCGAGGGGACGAATTTTCACTCGAGTCCCACAAACAAGAACTATAACTTTTTTGGGCCCAGCTACTTGACAATAAATGGAACTATTATATCTTTCCGAGACACTGTTTGAAGATTGAAAAACTTCTTTCATAATCCACCAATATCTTTACGTCCTTGGAAACACTGCAAAGTTTCACAGTACGAGGGAAATTTCTTTAGGGCCTTTTTCACTATATTTCGAAAGAGTTTTAATATTAAAGTATAGGTCAGTTATTTTTAACAGAACTTATGAGACATCTTTTTTATAGCATAGGCCGGCAAACGATCAAGTGGGTCACCTGATGGTAAGTGATCTCCACTGCCCATGTATAATATACCAGAAAATTTATGGACGCGTTGCCGACCTTAAAGGAAAGGGATAACTAAGGGATTGGCAAAGCAAGGGGGATTTTCCGGATTCATACATTCTTGTATCCCTGTGCTTGCATCGGTCATCGGTCTGTCCTGTCGCAGGCCCCTCGATTTGCTTTTTCCCTCTCCGAAAAGGGAAGAAGCATTTATACAGGCCGGCATGATTTTGGTGACCACCGATAAACTCATTTTTTGTCGCTAGTTTTTTGGACTGCACTACACTTACCATAAGGTGTAGTGCAGTCACTTTGCCGTGCTCGGATAAAAAAAACAGACAATCGCAGCTCCCGTATGTAACAAACGCGACCCAGCATAGTATTATCACGTATTCCCTATTTGTCTTCTAACTACATGCTCTGAATACAGAACTAGCACGCGTATGAAATTAAATTTAAATACATAGTTACATGAAACATTCTCTTGGATATTATACGCTCACGCCTTTATACTCCAAGGTGAGGCAGCGAAGTAGTTCCCAGTAATTTCACTGGCTTCAGTATCCTTCAAACCGAAACACAACAGTACTTAAACACTGTTTCTTGGTGGCTGAAATAGACGGCGCGGTGGTACCAACCCAGACGGCTTCTCGCATACGTGGTACCTGCCACCTTGTAAAACATTTCGTGGTAGAAAAACCCAATATTTTATCCGACCCGGGCACCGAACCCGAGATCTCAATACACAGTCGTATCTCATACGCATTTACTACTACGCTACTGAGACAGTATAGCTGGCTAATAGAATTAATATCCACTGGAACAGTTAACAAAGAGCGTTGATTACTGCACTAAGTGCTCACTTAACCCCATTATATATTGATTAAAGGTTGACTGCCTCGGTGGCGCGGTTGTATTGCGTACGCGGTACGACGGCTGTGCTGAGGACGCGGGTTCGATCCCCAGGTACGGTCAAATAATATTGGGTATTTCTATCACAATTTTTTTTTTATCCCGGCTCGGCAAAGTGACTACGCTACACCTGATGGTAAGTGTAGCGCAATCCAAGAATAGTGTCGACCAACGATCAAAAAATGTGTCCATCGTAGGTCGGCAAGATCATGCCGGCCTGCCAAAGGGCCAAGGGGGAGGGGAAGGAAAAAGGGATGGGATAAGGTTTAGGATCAGGGGGCAAGCCCCCTGGGGAGAACTGGATATACACTGGTTGACCCTGGAACGCGGCCCACACAAGGTGGGCCACTATGGTAGGTTTTAGCACCAGTGTACGGTGGTCGCTATCCGGTCGGATACAAGTATCCTCCCACCAGCAAATGCTCAGTGTCGGTCCAATGTCTGGAATTGTGCCCGACCGATGGCAATACGCTCGGGAAATGATGTGGGTGTACTACACCTATGCTTACTCCTTTGGGGATTACAGATGTAAGTGCGTATGTATTAATTCAACATTTCTATCGATACATGTAAACATTAATATGGTAAGTTCCTCGTATGCGAGAGGCCGTCTGGGTTGGTATCACCGCTTCCTCTATTTCTGTCGCCGAGCAACAGTGTGTAAGCACTGTTGTGTTTCGGTTTGAAGGACATTGAAGCCAGTGAAATTACTGGGCATTATGAGACGTAACATCTTCTATCTTGGGGTGACGAGCGTAGTTCAGTGCCATGCAGTAGTGCTTTGTAATTCAAAGTTCTGTGTGGTGTTGCTTCCGTTTATGGACATCATCACGCGAGCGACTAGCTGTCTCGTCATTCAATGAAACCACAGCCTCCGTGGCGCAGCGGGCGAGTAGCCGGCTGTGAAGCGAGAGGCCACGGGTTCGATCCCCGCACCGAGACAAATGTTTGTGTGATCCACAAATATTTGGTTCGGGATGGGTGTTGAGACCGAAAGTCTCTCGTAGTTCCTGATACCCACGACACAAGACTCGTATTTTATTGTGGGGTCAGGACTATGTGTGTGACTGTTGTTCTACTTTATTTTTTTAATTTTTTTATAGCATAGGCCGGCAAACGAGCAAGTGGATCACCTGAAGGTAAGAGATCTCACCACCCATGTACGCCCACCACAAGGAAAGGAAAGGGATAATTAGGGATTGGAAAGGGGAGGGGATGTGGGCTTCCGGATGTCTCACTCACCGTACGAAACGCAGCAGCAAGCCACTACTTTACGTCGGTTTTCTGTGAGACAGTGGTGACGCCCCGGTCGAGCCAGCCCATTCATGCTGTAGACAAAACTGTCTACAGCGTGGCTCTACCACTCAAAAATACTTCACAATAACCTTACCTCCACGATCCTGTCGTTGACCTGCATCTGCCCGCACAGATCCGCCGAGCTGCCTCCGCTGATGCTCTTCACGAATATTCCGCTTAATTCCTCTGCAAACAAAATGGATAATGGTGATATCTCTGTCCAATTTTTTTTTTGTATTAAGTACTAGCATTCGCTCGCGGCTCCGCCCGCGTGAAGCGTGAAGCCTGCAGCCTCATCTATACTTATAAAATAACATGTCCTGACTGACTGACTGATTCATCATCGCCGAGCGCAAACTATCAAGGCTACAAGCATGAAATTCGGACTGTATATTCATTTTGTTATGTAGGCACCCACCAAGAAAGGATTTTAGAAAATTCCACCCCAAAGGGGTCAAAATAAGGGATGATAATATGTATGAAAGTCCGTCATTTTGAAAGTTACATAAACAAAATTTTGTATTTCGGTTATTGACGTAAAACAAATAAATACGTGTTTCAGGAATTTTGGAAATTTTAGTTAACGAGTAAAATGCTGTTCACGCGGGCGGAGTCGCGAGCAAAAGCTAGTTTTTTATACGATTTTAATTCTGTTTTCGCAAAATAGATTCTTTTTCGTATTACTGTCCATTACATATAAAATTAAACATAGGGAAATACCCAATTACGATTTGAACATGACACAGCCACACTGTAGAACTTTTATCTACAGCATATAAAATTTTGTCTACAGCATGAATGGATTGACTGAGGTAACTGGGTGTACAAAAGTGATTACATACTGTTGCTTGGCGGCAGAAATAGACACAGCGGTGGTACCAACCCAGGCGGCCTATCGCATACGAGGGACCTACCACCTTGTAATACTCTTGGGGCTGGTTTCGAACCTGCAACTTTCATCTAGCAGATTAGCAAACGCTGTTTCTTTTTCGGTGTTTTATTATTCTTTAATCGAAATAAATATAGAACTGAAATAGACCCAAGTCAACGAAAAACAATAAATTCCTAGAGTCCGAAAGCGAAATGAGGGAGCGAAATGTATCTATAAATATCCTGAGAACGGCGCTACGGTATATCAGGGCGGAACGATAAGGCCCGGTCACAGACAAATAAACGTGCAAGACGCCAAATTATAGATTATGCAGAAGACTTAATATTTTTTTCTTTGAATGACGAGACGAGCAAGCCGCTTGCTTGACGGTAAGCGCCACGCCTGCCAATAAACAAAAACAACACCAGAGATCTCAGCCTGAGACATAAGATGTTAAGTCTCATAATGCCCAGTAATTTCACTGGCTTCAATGTCCTTCAAACCGAAACACAACAGTTGCTTGGTGGCAGAAATAGACAAACCGGTGGTACCAACCTAGACGGTTTCTCGCATACAGCGACATGGACATCGAAGCCAGTGAAATTATTGGGCATTATGAGACTTAACATGCTATGTCTTGGAGCGACGAGCAGTTCAGTGTCATGAAGCGCTTTGTAATTCAAAGTTCTGTGTGGTGTTGCTTCTGTTTATGGGCAGGCGTGACGCTTACCATCAGGCAAGCGCATTGCTAGTCTCATCATTCAATGAAAAAAAACAAAATATTACGACTATTTTTCAAGTAAAACGAAGTCCATGTGGCGTCTTTAGTCTTATTGGTCTGTGGTACGGGTTTATACTACGCCGGAGGCCTCGGCGACCCGCACTCTATATTGGAAAAGTTACCCGGCGTTATCGACACCATTCATTGGCAACCCTACGATATTAAACTTTGTGTTTATTTACGTAATGTTACAAGTGCCAACAATACTAAATGATCGCAACGCGGTTATGACGTCACACTAGAGGATTGTATACTTTTTATAGCATTGATCGGCAAACGAGCAAGTGGGTCACCTGATAAGTGATCTCTACCGCCCATGTACACCCACAATACTAGAAGAATCATAAGTGCGTTGCCGACCTTAATGGGACGGGATTGGGAAGGCAAGGAGGATTTGGGCCTCCGGATATCTCACTCACCGTACGAAACGCAGCAGTAAGCCGCTACTTTACGTCGGTTTTCTGTTTGACAGTGGTAACGATCCGGTTGAGCCGGCCCATTCACGCTGTAGACAAAACTGTCTACAGCGTGGCTCTTCTACTCATGAAACCTTTATATCGCCGGCATACTACTGATAATTTCTAATTTATTTTATTATTCAATTATAATTATTATAAACAGTAATTTAGCGTGAATGTCATAAGTACCAGCAATATTAAACACGACACTTGTTGGTGGAAGGATATTCATATCCGCCCGGATAGCGACCACCGTACACATGGTGTTAAAACCTGCCATAGTGACCTACACACCTTGTGTGAATCGCGTTCCAGGATTAGCCAGTATATATCCGGTTCTCCCGAGGGGCTTGCGACATGACTTGATGGTTGGTTGGGGCGGGTATAGGGGCACATTCTTGTTTTTGTCTTGCCAGCATCGGTCATCCTGTCCTGTCGTAGGCCCTTCGATTTGCATCTTACCTTTCCGAAGAGGGAAAAAGCATTTATACAGGCCGGCATGATTCTGGTGACTGAACCCATTGTTTGTCGGTGGTCGCTGGTTTTTTGGACTGCACTATGCTTACCATCAGGTGTAGTGCAGTCACTTTGCCGTGCTCGGATAAAAAAAGCGTTAGTAAAAGTAATCAAATATTGTTGACTACTTGGTGTCTATGCGAACTTTAAATGGCATATAAATTACTTGAATTTCCAGCAACTTTCCTTGGCTATCCCCCGGCGAGTTGAAATCGATTCGTGAACTGCAGCTAGGGTTGTCAACTATTTATACTAAAATTATTTCATTTAAGGATTGGACACAGAAGCCTACACTATTTGCATCACATGCTTTCTGCATGGTGTTATCCCCACCTAGTGCCGGGATCCACCTTCCTACTTAGACGCCTCAACTTCGTCCTATCTTAATTATCGTCTAATCTTAATTCTTTATCATGGGCGCTTTGCCGACCCTAAAGGAAAGCGACAATTAAGGAATTGGGAAGGGGAGTGGGTTTGGGCCACGGGATATCTTTCCGCACGAAACGCATTAAGTAAGCCGCTAATTTACGTTTGTCTTTTGTGAGACAGTGGTAACGATCCGGTCCAGCCGGCCCATTCATGCTGTAGACAAACTGTCTACAGTGTGACTCTACCACTCAAAAGCTGCTCTTTTCTTCATTAACGCTAATAAAAGTAAATAAATACTTTTAACCGTTAGTCTTTAAGTTAAAATTAAATTTACTCCCGTTATCAGCTTCCGTGGCGCAGCGGGTAAGTAGCCGGCTGTAAAGCGAGAGACCGCGGGTGCAATCCTCGCACCGAGACAAATATTTGTTTCGGGGTTCGTGTGTTGTGAGACCGAAAGTCTCTTGTAGTTCCTGATACCCTCGACACAAGACTCGTATCTTACTGTGCTTGGACTATGTATGTGACTGTTGGGTGTATTTATTTTAATTTATAGCATTATCTATGAATGGCAACCCTAGTTGCACTGCCCCCGCAGTGGCCAAGATGTGGCGCGGCGGTCGTAATTCGATGTCATCTGAGATCCGATCGGCGACCGATAAAATTAACTCCGGTCACGTATTTGATACATTACTTGAGTACTACTCCGTTTAATCGAGTTTCTAAGTGGAAATGGAGATAGCCTTAGCAATATAGGACTATTTACACTAGGAATATTTACAAGGTGGTAGGTCCCTCGTATGCGAGAGGCAGTCTGGGTTGGTACCACTGCTTTGTCTATTTCTGCCGCCAAGCAACAGTGTGCAAGCACTGTTGACGTTGAAGGTAGTGAAATTACTGGGCATGATGAGACTTATCATCTTAAGTCTCAGAGTGACGAGCGCAGTTCAGTGCCATGCAGTGTTACATTTAAGGAAAGGAAAGACATTTCTCACCTCTCTGTTGAGCGAGTATGTGAGGTCGCATGTGCGGAAACCGACCTATACATTATATTATGTGTATATAGGCCTCCTTCATCTAACCTATTAAGTTTTATTTCAATTATGGAGGATATCCTTATGAAATTTAAAAATAATAAAAAAATTATAGTCTGCGGAGACTTTAATGTTAATATTCTGGTTGATTCTCCGGATAAATGTAAATTTGTATCATTATTTGGCTCATTTAATTTAAATTGTTTGTTTACTGAGCCAACTAGGGTCACATATGCGTCGGCAACATGTATTGATAATATTTTAACCAATTTCAATACACTAGATAAGTTTGTAACAACAGGTGTTCGGTCAGATCATAAGTGTCAGATGGTCAAACTTAACAATAATATAAGTAAAAATCAGAACCCCATTACATTAAGGCCTCTGACAAAGAACAACTTATTAAATTTTAGAAACAATCTAGATTCGTTAATGTACACTTTTATGCCAAATTCTAACAATCCAAATGACATGTATAATGCTTTATTTAGTAAAATCTGCAATGAATTTAATAAAACTTGCAAACCAAAAACACTTAAATCTAGCCCTAAAATTAACTTTGCAGCCTGGGCTACTAAAGGCATTCGGCGTAGTAGAGATATTTTATATGACTTATACGACAGAAGGTCCTATACACCTGATGTCAACTTTTCAAACTACGTCAAAAATTATTCTAAAATATTTAAAAAAGTATGTTTGCAAGCTAAAGCCGCACATATTAGTGAAAAGTTAAGACGATCAAGCAACAAAATAAAAACTACCTGGCAAATAATTAATGCTGAAACTGGTAAAAATAGAATTAGTGACAACTCGATAACTTTACTTATAAATGACGAACTAGTTTCAGATAAGCTCTCTGTTGCTAACTACCTTGAGAAATATTTCACTAACATACCCATAGAGACTACTACATGTCTACAGTCATCAGCGACTTTAGCAGAATCATTGTTATCAGAAAATGTCAAAGGAGTTATGCCTCATTTTAATTTTGACACGATATCTCATTGTGAAATAATTAAAGCATTTAAGAAACTTAAAATTAAAGGCACCGAAGATCTATGGGGGTTATCTGTTAAAGCTATAGAAGCTATTATAATAAATATTGCTCCTATTTTAGCAGATATTTTTAATTTTTGTGTTAGTGACGGTACTTTTCCCGATTTAATGAAAATTAGTAAAATTGTGCCCATTTTTAAGAAAGGCTGTGTAAATAGCGCCTCGAACTATAGACCTATATCTATATTACCAGCTCTTAGTAAGGTTTTTGAAAAAATAATGCTGGACCAAATGTTGGCGCATTTTGATAGGAATAGGATATTGCATAATAAACAATTTGGGTTTACAAAGAATCGGTCTACTCAAGATGCTGGTTCTGCCTTAATGACATCTGTATTGGAGGCATGGGAGGGATCACAGGATGCTCTTGGTGTGTTCTGTGATCTCTCCAAGGCTTTTGACTGCGTCGACCATCAAACCCTTATTGCTAAACTCAAGTACTATGGATTTTGTGGTACATCTCTCGATCTTGTGATATCCTATTTATCTGGTAGGGAACAAAGAGTGTCTATTGAAGGCGTCACTTCAGTGGGATCCACAGTTAAAATAGGGGTTCCACAGGGTTCCATTCTGGGCCCTTTTCTGTTCTTAGTTTATATTAATGATCTTCCGTACATGGTAGAAAAGATGACAGACATAGTTTTATTTGCTGACGATACATCTTTAATATTCAAAGTAAATCGCAAGGATGAAAATCTAGTTACACCCAACAACATTCTAAATTTGATATTAAATTGGTTCTCTGCGAATAATCTTCTATTAAATGCAGGTAAAACAAAATGTATCCGTTTTACATTACCAAATGTTGGAAGGGTGAAGTCGCGCATTGAATTAAACGGAGAAATATTGGATCTAGTCTCTGCAACTACTTTCCTAGGAATAACCATAGATAGTAAATTGCAGTGGGACCCTCAAATTGAAAAATTATCCGGTAAATTAAGTGCTGCAGCTTTTGCTGTTCGGAAAATAAGACGCTTGACTGATGTTTCAACGGCTAGGTTGGTATATTTCGCATACTTCCACAGTATTTTGTCCTACGGCATTCTATTGTGGGGTTCAGCTGCTGATATAGACACTATATTTATATTACAAAAAAGAGCAGTTCGTGCTATATATGACCTAAGTAGCCGCGATTCCTTACGATCTGTATTCAAGGATAGTAATATACTGACTGTGCCGTCTGAATACATCTATCAAAATATTATGTATGTTCGTAAAAACCTCAATAAATTTAAGAAAAATAGTGACATTCATAGTATAAATACGAGGAACAAAAACAAACTCGCTGTACCCGCTTTTAGAATAGTCAAGACTAAAAAGTCATTTATGGGTAACAGCGTTAAATTTTATAACAAGCTCCCCAATAACGTAATTAATATGCCCGATAAAATGTTCAAGGCACACATTAAACGAGTGCTCATGTCTAGGGGCTACTATAATGTTAAGCAATATCTAGAGGATAGACATGTTTGGCGTTCGGTTCCTTCTTGCATACTGCGACCTCCTAGGGACCCTGTAGCTTAAACTATGTAGGGAATAAACTCATAAATTTACCCTAAATAATTAAATATGTTGATCTTTAAATGACTTCAATATAATACGAGCAAATTAAATAAATAAATTTTAATGAAAACTACAATAAATTGAATTAAAGACGACCGATCGTGTAACAAATAAAATACCTACGTGAATATGGCAATTTTTTAATCGACAAGTCATTATTTTCGAGAATAGCTTAAGCGGATCAAAAACAAGCCCACTGAGTTTGTTCGCCAGGTCTTCTCAGGCAGGGTCGCGTTTGGATCTGGTGGTAGTTTTAAAACAATCAATCTGGAGATACACATGATCCGTATTAATCTGCCTTATAACTAACTATATATTTAAAAGGCTTTGTATTTCCGCAAATAATTTGGATTGAAAGACTGGACCAAAAACAAGCCCACTGAGTTTGTCTAGCTGGAACTTCTCAGGGCTGGGTCGCGCCGCGTTGAATCCAGCGGTAAAGGAAGCCCACTTGAGTTTGTTTCGCCGGGTCTTCTCAAGGTGGGTCGTTTTGGATCCGGTGGTAGTTTTAAAACACGTGCCGTTTTCGATAATGCCTATGGTCCATATAGACGACCCCTCAAAATATATGATGATTCTGGACTATTCCATAGTAAAAATATGGAAAAATAATAATTATAAATAGTTTTAGTGTAATTGCCGAGTGTATTTTGATGATGCTATGTATGTATGTATACATTAGTTGATACTGATTTCTATGTAATATAAGTTTCTTTTACTTTTGTACTGACTTGTCATAAGCGCTATTTCAATTGCCTACATGATTAATAAATGCTTTCATTTCTTTCTTTCAGTGCTTTGTAATTAAAAGTTCGGTGTGTTGTTGCTTAGGTGCGGTACCTTCAGACGAGCGCCTTGCCCGTCTCGTCATTCAGTCAAAAAAAAAACAAATACACGCATAGAATAATTGAGAACGCCCTCCGTGCTTTAACTCAAATAGTAGAATTATACAGTTTAATTCAGTTAAACTCTGGACTTTCAAGATATTCTGCCACCGAATTGCTAACTGGGGCATCTAAAACAGTCGCAGAGCATTCAGATAAATCGCGACGCCTTCGTGCATAAATCTATTGATTTCGGGATACTTCTGTGCCTGCGAGTGGTCACGTAATGATGACCTATTTTCATACAAGATGCATTTCACAGAAAACCAACGTAAAGTAGCGGCTTGGTGCTGCGTTTCGTACGGTGAGTGAGATATGCGGAGGCCCAAATCCCCCTCACCTTCCCAATGCCTTTCCTTTAAGGTCGGCAACGCGCCCATGAATCTTCTGGTATTGTGGGCTTACATGGCGGTGGAGAACACTTACCTATCATCAGGTGACCCATTTGGTCGTTAGCCTGTATTTGCTATTAAAAAAAGTTTGTGTGTGCAATTCATACGCGGCAGAAGTGAAACTTCAGAATAATTAAAATAAATTAATTAACCAACGAATTTTAATACGCAAATGTAAAAAAATAAAACGCGTGAATAATACACCACGTTGTTTATGACACATTTTCCGAAGGCTTCGTTGTACGCAGGCGCAAAGACACGTGACAGCATTCTTGTAATCTATCTCATTCTCTCATAACCTCAATCCTATTTATGAATATGTTTGTCTTTGTCGTGACGCTTTTTCGTTTCATCGAGTTTCAAATCATGATTCTAAAGAAGTTTCACTTCAAAATTATTGTCTTTGGCTTAGTCGGCTACGTATCTATGCTTCTTCTGGTAATGTTAGTGTTTAAATGCATTACAAGTTGCAGGTGACCCATTAATCCGTTTGCTGACCTGCTACAAAAAAGTAACAGGTGGGACTAGTAAAAACTAAACACATTAATTTGCTGAAAGCACCGCCGACTCATTGTCGGATTGTTGAATTATGCAGTACGGAACTGAGCGGAAGTTTTTACCCAATTATAAAACAGGAATTCTGAAATACAATCCAGCTAGTTACACGTTAGCGGTAGTTAAGAGAATATTCGGACGAATATGGTATTTGATACATTTTTCTTTTTTAATAAGCCACATTCCCCGAAATCTTTTAACCAGGCCCGCCCAAATGTCTACACTGAACCTGATGTTACAGTGTCGTCCAAAGATAATATTTGACTTTTTTTTTTATCCTAGCACGGCAAAGTGACTGCACTTCACCTGATGGTAAGCGTAGTGCAATCCAAAAAACCAGCCACAACTAATAATGTGCTTATCGGTGGTCACCAGAGTCATGCCGGCCTGTATAAATGCTTCTTCCCTCTTCGGAGAGGGAAGAAGCAAATCGAGGGGCATGCGATAGGACAGGCGGATGACCGATGCAGGCACAGTAATACAAAGATGTACACCTATACCCGCCCCAATCAACCATCAAGTCATGTCGCAAGCCCCTCGGAAGAATCGGATATACACTAGCCGATCCTGGAACGCGATCCACACAAAGCGTAAGGATCACTATGGCAGGTTTTAACACATGTGTACGGTGGTCGCTATCCGGGCGGATATGAATATCCTACCACCAGTTAACCATCAAGAGACATTGCGTCCCTGGACGGTCGGCAGAATTATACCTTAATGTTACTGGATATACACTGGTTGACCTCGGAACGCGACTCGCCTAAACAAGCCACTATGGTGGATTGTTCACCATGTGTATGATGGTCGCTATCCAGTCCGGTACAAAAATAATCAAGTAATCTCCCGCTGATCTCTGAGAAGCAGCGATAGCTCAGCGGGGAGTGGTATGGACTGTCGAGACGAAAGTCGCAGGTTCGAAACCAGCCCCAAGAGCATACATCACTGACTTTTCTAAGTTACGTGTATATTAATTGTTAATTATCGCTTGCTTTAACGGTGAAGGAAACATCGTGAGGAAACCTGCATACCTGAGAATTCGATAAGATTTTTCGAAGGTATGTGAAGTCTGCCAACCCGCATTAGGCCAGCGTGGTGGACTAGGCCTGATCCCTCTCATTCAGTAGAGGAGGCCCGTGCCCAGCAGTGGGACGAAAATAATATATAGGCCTAATATAAAAAAAACTCCCACCAGCAATATATAAATAAAGCAGTAAAAGACTTGAATTTAATTAGTTTGACTATCACAATGTTAATTTCACTGCATAGAGACCAAAAATAGAACGGAGTTTTTAATCCATTTATGCAAAATCCTCGCTGAGACACGACTTCATACACTAAGCTGCCAGTATAACAATAAAAACGTAAGAAATATAGGTCAGGATACATTGGGCTCGCAGCCTCGTCTCTCAGATTACACTGATCGTATTGTACCGAACATTTCGCGTTTCTGCATTTCGTATACGTATTATGATTGTAGGCTTTGTTAGCTATTTTTGGAATTACGGGATTTTATATTCCACCAACAGACCCGGCCACGCGTTGCTGTGGCTAAGGTATATGTTAAACTATATTGTAGTAAACTATTTAATACAGTATGCGCAATTTATTGGATAAATTACCTTAAACTGACATAATTTGCAATAAAAAAATATTGCGACTATAAATTGAGTTATAAACTATCCTATCTCTCAAGTTGGATCAAACTGCACACATTTTGCAAAATTTGTTAATAATCGGTTCAGTAGTTTAGGAGTTCATCGCGGACAAACAACGTGATACGAAATTTCTATATATAAAGATAATAAAGATGTCATGTAACAGGGATAGCGTAGCTGGGATTAGAACGGATTATTGTTGAGGGCTACTTTGGAAGTTACATGTTTATTCATTGTTAAAATCGCGTTAGCGGCGAAGAAAAAACTCGTAATGAAACGTGCATGCATATATCCGGAGGCCCAAATCCCCCTCCCCTTCGCCATCCCTTAATTATCCCTTTCCTTTAAGGTCGGCAACGCGACTATGATTCTTCTAGTATTGTGATCGTACATGGGCGGTGGAGATCACTTATTATCCGGTGACCAATTTGCTCGTTTGCCGGTCTATGCTATAAAAAAATTTGCTTGTTATTTTTATGACCGGCCGCCTGTCTGACGTCAGATCCTCTGGGAAGTCTAGTCCATCACGTTGGCTTGATGATTAACTGATATTTCAGAATGTATGCATTCACATATTATGTGATATTGCAAAGATAAGCCTCCGTATAGGAGATCAATAAAATGAGATTAGATATTGGAACAGCGAATCAAAACAGAATAATATCATGTTCAAAAGATAACCTGGTATTATCTAAATTCTAAATTCTACAAGGTGGACAGACGACCTGATAAAGATCGCAGGAAGTCGCTGGATGCAGGCCGCTTCCAACAGGTCGGTCTGGAAATCTTTGGGAGAGGCCTATGTTCAGCAGTGGACGTCTTGTGGCTGATGATGATGATTATCTAAATATATAAAACTCAAAGGTGACTGACTGACATAGTGATCTATCAACGCACAGCCCAAACCACTCGAGGGATCGGGCTGAAATTTGGCATGCAGGTAGATGTTATGACGTAGGCATCCGATAAGAAAGTATTTTGATAAATTCTGCCCCAAAGGGGTCAAAATAGGGGATGATAATATTTAAATGCTGTTCACGCGGGCGGAGCCGCGAGCATAAGCTAGTTATTGATATAAATTTTTATAATGATATGATCCTTATCCTGGCAAGCGCAGCGTTGGACGTCCACCTACAAGGTGGACAGACGACCTGATAAAGGTCGCAGGATGTCGCTGGATGCAGGCCGCTTCCAACAGGTCGGTCTGGAAATCTTTGGGGGAGGCCTATGTTCAGCAGTGGACGTCTTGTGGCTGATGATGATGATGACCCTTACCTTGTTCGCAGACGTATCCCGCGACGGTGATCCCAAGTCCAAGAGCCGAGTCCTTGTTGAGGGAGACCTCGTAGCTGATGGTTTCTGGTGACCCGTTGCCTCGCACCGCCATGTCTAACGGCAACCTGGTAACATAGTTTCATAATTAATCCTACTAATATTATAAATGCGAAAGTTTGTAAGTATGGATAGATGGATGTTTGTTACTCTTTCACGTAAAAACTACTGAATGGCTTTTAATAAAACAAAAGTTTATACATCAGAATAAGACATAGGCTACTATGTTTTTCTGAAGGGTTTATAAAGGGGATGAAAGTTTGTATGAAAAATCTAAACCGCTGAACCGATTTCATTGAATTTTGGCACAAATATAGTTGACTAGCTTTTGCTCGCGGTTCCGCCTGCGTGATCTGCTTTTTTCCGGGATAAAAAGTAGCAAAGTTTGTATGAAAGCTTTTTGTTGGCGAAACGAAGTTCGCGGGCACAGCTAGTATAACATAAACGCACAATAAGCTAGATTAGTCTGCCATAACCATCTCATGAGGTTTAGAAGGTATCCGTAAAAGAGATTGTCCTAGGAAAAAATATTAGTAGGAGAATGTTAAATTACCTCAAGGGCGGTGGTTCTGGCGGTGCCTGCTTGGTGATGATCGGAGGCGGGCGAGGAGACGGGGCCAGGGCTCCGCGGGGCACTACAGCTACTATGGACGCTACGGGCTGCACAAAAACATTATCTTACTGCTGCACTCAGAAATGATCTTTTTTATTCGAGCACGGAAAATTGACTGCACGATACAAATTCAAATTCAACAGGTCTTATATAAATACTGCATTGTAATAACCGATTAAATCTACACTTTGGATTTAATCGAAAATACTTAATGGCAATTAAATATTATTGAAGTCTCTGAGTGCAGCAGTTAATATTTAGAGAGAAACTAAATAAAACGACTACGATCAAGAAGGGTTTTTACAATATTGGACCGATATTTTTTTTAAGCTATTAAATATATTACGGACTAAAAGGGAAAATAAACGATATATTTAAATACAAACTGACGTTATTTTTTATTATTTAAAAAACAATATTTCTGAGTGCTTCTCTTCCGGTCCCCCGTATCCTAAATATAAACGTTTATTTTCCTTTATGACAATGGATACCAAAAATGATAGAAAACAGTATTTTTAATACTTTTTATAAAGCAATTGACAGTATTTATGTACCTAAATATAATAATAATATTGTTTTTATTTACAATATTATTGGCAACCTAAGTTTAAATAAAAATTGACAGCCCTGTGGGTAGGGATGAGTATATGTAAAATTATACTGAACCCCACTGGTAGGGTAAACGAGTGGGGCTAAATATGATCGGGAAGTGCTTACCCTATGATGTAACCTCTCCTCAATGATAGTGGGCGGCGGGGAGGGCGGCGTGGTATCCTCGCACAGAGCTCCGAAGCCGTCGTGTCCCGCTTCAGACAACCGACGCTCCAGCTCTATCGGGTCGGCCAGCAAACGGGACGGCACGATGGGGGCTTGAGAGGCCCCTAGGGACTGCACACACAAAGTTTAAATAATGCAAGTCCATCTGTAGAAACAAGGTGGTAGGTCCCTCGTATGCGAGAGGCCGTCTGGGTTGGTACGTCCGCTTTGTCTATTTCTACTGCTAAGCACATTGAAGCGAAAGCTTGCTGCTGATTTGCTGATGGTAAGATATTAATATCCACCTGGATAGCGACCACCGTACACATGGTATTAAAACCTGCCATAGTGACCCACACGCCTTGTGCTAGCTAGTGTATATCCGGTTCTCTTGAGGGGCTTGCGATAGGACATGATGGTTGGTTTGGGCGGGTGTAGGGATACATCCTTGTATCACTGTGCCTGCATCGGTCATCCGCCTGTTCTGTCGCAGGCACCTCAATTTGCTTCTTCTCTTTCCGAAGAGGGAAGAAGTATTTATACAGGCCGGCGTGATTCTGGTGACCACTGGTAAACTCATTGTTTGTTGGTGGTCGCTGGTTTTTTGGACTGCACTACACTTACCATAAGGTGTAGTGCAGTCACTTTGCCGTGCTCGGATAAAAAAACAAGTTTATGTGTCATTATAAATGTGTTTATTAATGATTTAAGCCTAAAATTATAATTAAAAATATACAGTTGAATGCCTGCGGTGACAACAGAAGGCCAACTATAATAATGTGGTTATGTGGCGAGCCACAACACAGCGCTTATTGTCAGTGGCCTTCTAGAGTAACGTCCAATCCATACAAAATACTACTACTTTGAGTTGGTGCTATTCAGTGAACCATAATTGATTTTGCCGCTTGAAAATGATCTAGTTTTGAAATAAAACTAATTTAAACGGATTTTATCGCGGTTTTTTATTTTATTTTGGTCCCGATGTTTCGAAAGCTTTTCAGCCTTCGTGGTCACGGCGTGGACTGTGAGTGGACCCCGATAAAATCCATTTAAATTGGTTTTATTTCAATGAGTAGCATCCGCGTAAATGTAAGAAATCGTTGTCTAGTTTTATTTTTAACTTTATAGTTATTTTGGGTCAGCTCTATTTATGTCAAGATTTTTGATTTAGCTACTGTTTTTAGTGAAAGAATCGTCAAAACCGGTGCTTAAATTGACGTGAAACTTCGAAGTGAACTTGCATCCCCATCTTCAATCCCTTACGATTCACTCCCTTTAAATTTAAATAGGTCAACTCTCAGAGTAAACTCTATTGAATACAAACAGATTCATCCACATCAGTCTACATTTGACGGACTTATACGTGAACATACATCATGGCGCTGTCGTGGCGAGACATATTTATTTAATGAATATATAAATATGTCTATAACATATTTACAATAAATAAAATATATATAAATAAATAAATACATCATGGCGCTGTCGTGGCGAGACATATACAGTCTACAGTGGAAGGGTATCTAGGTACCCCCCAATTACTACTTTTAAAAAAATTAAACAAAAATTGCCACCTAGCACCTGCCAGTAAATACTTTCTTTCTTTCAAAAATATATAGAAATGAATGAAAAACCTGCCTTGTTTTCTTTGCGTTGGTTAAGAAATTCATCAACTCGTAAGAAAAATTAGAAATGAGGGCAAACATTCTTTATTATCACGGCACAGAACATGAAAGAACCAGTCAAGTCATTTTTTTTTTATATTGTGATATCACACACAGCAGAAGTGAAACTTCAGAAATATTAAAATAAATGAATTAACCAACGAATTTTACAAGGTGGTAGGTCCTTCGTATACGAGAGGCCGTCTGGGTTGGTATCACCACTTTGTCTATTTCTGCCGCTAAGCAATAGTGTGTAAGCACTGTTGTGTTTCGGTTTGAATGACATTGCAGCCATTAAAATTACTGGGCATTATGAGATTTCACATCTTATGTCTCGGAGTGACGAGCGCAGTTCAGTGCCATGCAGTGCTTTGTAATTCAACATTCTGTGTTGCTTCTGTTTATGGGCAGGCGTGGTGCTTACCATCAGGCTTGCTAGTCTCGTCATCCAATCAAATAAAAAAATGAATAGAGTACGAAGGTGCCTAAATGAAGCTCGAAGAGATAAAAACTGTGAATTCCGGTTTTTCTAAGGTTTTTATGTTCTTATAGTTTTTTTTAAGTCTTTTCAATGTTTACCACTCGTATGATTTGATTGTAATAATCAATTGTCATTTTTCAGGTATGGAACCCTAAAAACGTTAGAAATGAAAGAAAGTACTACATTTTTTCATTAAAAAACAAACACAAAGAAAAGAAACATCATAACAGTTCTCGGATTAATCACGGAACATTTAACATGCAGTAATGTTTACATCAACCTACATTACATTTTACGATTAATATACGCTCTATAGGGTTGTCATGTATAATTTTAAAACAATATTATACTTTATTTTGATCTATAAGACTGTTTTTATTGTTTTTAATTTTTCAGTTTTTTTTACTTTTTTATCAATAAAAAAACATAAAAGGTTTAAAAAAAATCATTTTTGAGTCAGTACTGTTACAATTTAATGGTCAATTATTGGTAGAGGTGGTAGAGACCAACGACTCATTTGTTTTTCGTTTTTTTTACACTTTTTTATTATTGCTAAAATGTTTATTTCACATCAACTTTGAGTTATACGGTAAAACAGTAAATTTTAAACACAAATTATGATTGCCAGACCTGGGATTTGAACTAAGTACCTCAAAGTTTCTTATCCTATATACGATACCACTAGACAAATAAGACCGGTCTTTTTCAACTGAACATTTGTCTCTGTCCATCATTGTTATTCTCATTCACGCACTTTTAATGTATAGATATGTGATATGATTTATGAGTGGGAAAGCCACGCTGTAGACAGTTTTGTTAACAGCATGAATGGGCGGGCTCGACCGGGTCGATAACACTGTCTCACAGATAACCGAAGTAGCAGCTTGCTGCTGTGTTTCGTATTGTGAGTGTGATATCTGAAGGCCCAGATCCCCTCCCCTTCCCGATCCCGAATTGTCCCTTTTCTTTAAGCTAGTAACGCGCCCATGATTCTTCTGGTATTGTGGGCGTACATGGCCGGTGGAGATCACTTGCTCGTAATAAGTGGCTGATTAAAATTTGCGTGGAATTTTTAGATTTTGATAAAATTAAGATGAAATAAAAATTTGTAAGCTCTGGAATGAACTCCCTGCCTCGGTGTTTCCCGAGCGCTATGACATGTCCTTCTTTAAACGAGGCTTAAAAAGAGTATTCCTTCAACGGTAGGCAGCGGCTTGGCTGTGCCCCTGGCATTGCCGATGTCCATGAGCGACGGTAACCGCTTACCATCAGGTGGGACCGCTTGCTCGTCTGCCTATTAAGGCAATAAAAAAAATAAAAAAAATCCGGTAAATAAACGTTCACTGTCAGGTGTATGTAATAATATGACCACCTATCTGTAACACGTTGTATATTTTAATTCTTATACGGAAAGTTGGCAACCCTAGCTCCGAGTAAAATTTCCGCATGTAATTGTACACAACGTGAAGCGACGCCTGGGGTCTGCGATTATAAAACTTGAATCTTGTTTTCGCTGTTTCGAGTAATTAACTAATTACAACACCTCATATTTCGTAAGTGGGCTTGGTTATAATAATTGCTCTAAAGCGACTCCACTCCACATTTCGCCGCACCGAGAGTAGTTTCTGTGACGAATTCAAGAGTGTGTTTATATCACGGAGCGATCTACTTTAATACCTCTTAACATTTCGCTATGACATGTCATTAAAATTTTTATTTATTTGAATGACAAGACGAGCAAGGCGCTCGCTTGATGGTAAGCGCCACGCCTACCCATAAACAGAAGCAACACCACACAGAACTTTGAATTACAAAGTACATGGCACTGAACTGCGCTCGTCAACCCGAGACATAAGATGTTAAGTATCATTATGCACAGTCATTTCACTGGCATCAATGTCCTTCAAACCGAAACTGATACAGGCACAGGAATACAAGGAAGAACCCCTATACTCGCCCCAAACAGCCATCAAGTCATACCACCAACCCCTCGAGAGAACCGAATATACACTGGCTGATCCTGGAACGCGGTCCACACAAGGTGTATGGGTCAGTATGGCAGGTTTTAACACCATGTATACAGTGGTCGCTATCCAGGCGGATACGAATATCCTGCCACCAACAGGAGTACACTTACACACTACACTTGACTTGTACACTTTCACTTGACAGCCTCCGTGGCGCAGCGGGCGAGTAGCCAGCTGTGAAGCGAGAGGCCGAGTGTTCGATCCCCGCACCGAGACAAATGTTTGTGTGATCCACAAATATTAGTTTCGGGGTCTGGGTATTGTGAGGCCGAAAGTCTCTCGTAGTTCCTGATACCCACGACACAAGACTCGTATCTTACTGTGGGGTCAGGACTATGTATGTGACTGTTGGGTGTATTTATTTATTTACACTCCACAAGAAATGAACTCATTGATTGGACGAAACAGTAGGTTACCTCACGTCTCGATTGTTGGTCGTAAATTGTAATTACTGTACTCACAACAGTATATTTAGCTTAGCTAGTGTAGCTGCAAATAGCACCAACAATGATTACTAACACGGCCATTTTCACGATATTTCATTGCCAAAACAAACTGCTGACACAACTCTATTTCTAACGTTATTACAACCTAGAGCCCTATTTAAGATAGTGACGCAGCTATAATTCAAGTGTGGTACAGACTGCCGAGACGAAAGTCGCAGGTTCGAAACAGGCATGCACCTCTGACTTTTCAAAGTTACGTGTGTATTCATTGTCAATTATCGCTTGATTTATCGGTAAAGAAAACATCATGAGGCAACCTGCAAGTTCTACACACGGATTTCGAAGGTATGTGAAGTCTGCTAACCCGCATTAGGCCAGCGTGGTGGACTAAGGGCTAACTCCTCTCACTATTGAAAGAGACCCGTGCCCAGTAACAGGACGTATACAATGTGTTACAAAAAGTATGGTCAGATTTAGGGTACGAAAATATAATTGGACCAGCTTTGAAAAATTACTTGCGAACGAAATAAAAATCATCAAGATTAGATCACTCAGTGAAAAATTGTGCATGGTTATATATACAAGGAAGTAAGAAGAAGATACATTAAAATGAAAACAATTATGAATATGAGTGACATAGACCCCTCTAGTGTCAACTAATTACCGTATGAATGGATTTTTCTTGCGTAGTTTATCAAAGTTTAACTAATGTTTCCCAAACTGCACACTTAGAATTATTGGTCTTTTTATATTATAATAATAATTGTTTCCTAAGTATTATATATAGTACTTTAGTTATTTATGGTTAGAGATGCGACTCCATATATAACAAGTGACATAACTTGTTCTTCTTTCGTTTTTGTTTCCTACCATAAATTGTTTCTAACATGTTAGTCTATATACACATAATATTAATCTATAAGCTTTCCTAATAATAAATTAATATAATACTTTTTAAAGGCAGTTGTGAACAGGATACTCTACAGTTCTACACAGCAGTTGAAGGCATAAACATGGCCAACATAAACATACACGTAATAGTTTAACCCGAGCTAAAGGTTGTAGAGCGTTTCTTTGAGCTTGTGTCCAATTAATTCGTATGTAGGTCAGGCGAGTGGGCTTGAGGGGCAAGCAGTAATCACCGGCTAGCACGTGTGTGCCACGTTAATGGTAAGAAGATTCATTACGTCATGTTATCCTACTAATCCTACTAATATTATAAACGCGAAAGTTTGTAAGTATGGATGGATGGATGTATGTTTGTTACTCTTTCACGTAAAAACTACTGGATGGATTTTAATAAAACTTTACAATAATATAGCTTATACATCAGAATAGGACATACGCTACTTTTTATCCCAGAAAAAGCAGTTCACGCGGGCGGAGCCGTGAGCAAAAGCTAGTCTTCAATATAACTTACATCTGTAGGGGTAAGAAGAGTGGCAATTCTACTCATTGTGGTAGGTTTGTCTGCTAGACCTACGCTGTAGACAGGTTTTGTCTACAGCATGAATGGACCGACTCGTATTGGTACAATTGTCTCACAGAAAAACAACGGAATGTGAGACGTTCGTATGCTCAAATCCCCTTCCTCTTACCCATCCTGCAATTCTTTCTTTCCTTTAAAGTCAGCAACCTATCCATGTCATTCAATTAAAATTTAAAATTTACATTTTAAATTTTAAAATTAAATAGTTATTGGTTAAAATTTAATTATTTTTTTTTTAATTTTAATTAAATTTATTGATTAATTTATTTATTATTAATAAATTTAATTCATCCACACCACCTCGATGTCCAGCGTTCCACAACAGCGCGATTTGTAAGACACTTCTTACATCGCACAACCACTCTGTGGAACCAGCTGTCGCCGGCGGTCTTTCCGATCCGTTACGACTTGGGAACCTTCAAGAAGAGAGCGTATTCTTTCCTTAAAGGCCGGCAACACATTTGCAAGCCCTCCGGTTGCAGATATTCATGGGCGGCGGTGATCACTTTCCATCAGGTGAGCCTCCTGCCCGTTTGCCCCTTTTACCATATTTTAAAAAAAAAAAAAAATGTTTTTTTGGCATTTTGGCAGTCACTGCACTACTCGTACACTGCAGTGCAGTCCCAAACCAGCGACCATCGACAAACAACGAGTTTATCCATGGTCATCATCAAGAACAATGAGAAACAAACCTGCAAGCTTTACTAAAATTGTAAATATAATAGCAGTATGAGTCACCTGCATGGGCAGCGCGTTGGAGGCGGCCGGTCTCGCGACCAGCAGTCGCACGCACGCGCCGCACTGTCGCAGCACGGCGGCCGCCTGCCGCGCGCACATGCCCACCACGGACACCGCGCCGATGCGCAGCAACATGTCGCCGCTGCGCAGCCGACCGTCCTGACAGGCAAATTACTATTATATTAGAATATATCTCACTGGAAAGGTAATAATACTAAATAGCCAATACGTGAACGTTACCGTAGAGCTTTTAAAAGTTGTTACAATAAATATATAAAAAATCATTGAAATAAAACTAATTTAAACGGATTTTATCGCGGTTTTTTATTAATTTTGATCGCGACGTTTCGAAGACTTTTCAGCTTTCGTGGTCACGGGGTGGACTGAGGTGTAGATTGTCCCAAAATGTTACTATTACATTATCTACCTTCAATTAGAAATTATTAAGTTTTTTGGTGCGAAATTAAAATTAATAAAAAAAACGATAAAATCCGATTAAATTAGTTTTATTTCAATGAGTAATATTCGCATAAACACAAGAAATCATTATACAAATTCATTATAATTGTGAATGTAAGTTTGTTTGTTACGCTTCATGCGAAAACTACTTAACCGATCATCATGAAACTTTTTACACATATTCTTGGAGGTATTAGAAGTAACATATGCTAGTTTTTATCCCGGAAAAAGCAGATCACGCGGGCGGTGCCGCGAGGAAAAACTAGTATAATATAAATAAATACACCCAACAGCCACACACATAGTCCAATCCCCACAGTAACATACGAGTCTTGTGTCGTGGGTATCAGGAACTACGAGAGACTTTCGGTCTCACAACACCCAGACCCCGAAACAAATATTTGTGGGTCACATAAACATTTGTCTCGGTGATCGAACCCGCGGCCCTCTTGTTTCACAGCCGGCTATTCGCCCGCTGCATGGAGCAGTCCTCATGTCATACATTTATATATTTACCTATTGGATAACTTTCAGTAAAACTCATATTTTATTATATTATTATATTTTTTCCTAATATAATTATTATGAATTATTATTGTAATACAAGTACCAACAGAACTTTGTTTGACTTTATTCGATAATACATAATCAATACAACCAACAGTTACACACTTAATCTTGAATCCACACTAAATTAACCTGGATCGTGGCTATCAATATACACAAGGGCTTTACGGTCCCACAATAACTACTGTTAGTAAATTTTCGAACGACAGAGGTGTAACTAGCACACTCACATTTCGCCGAGCGTATTTACGTCCCAAAATGTGATATGGGAGGGCAAGCCATACCGAGCACAATTCCAAACTCTAAGCATTTCGTACGAATACTAAGCATTTCGTGATAGAAAAACCTATTATATTTTCCCCCAGGATTGAACCCGAGACCTCAGCTCAGCAGTCGTACTGCATAAACAATACACCTGCGCCACCGAGAAACTCGAACGATTCCAAACCTAGCAAAATATTGTTAAATCTAAATTTAGAGACGTAAGAGAACGTACCACATTCCATATTTTAGATTAACATAGTTTATGGGCCAGTACATATTGTTACCATTATTAAATCCGTCGACGATTCGCTTTGAACACCCACGTGCAATTGGAAATGGTGAATGAGTTGTAAGTGGATGACTGTAACAATCATTCGCTAGAAATAACATATTTCATAACAAGCAACGTTAATCACATCGCTTAGGGACCTGTCCGAATGACGACGAGAAGCTATGTATGCCAATTCTGTCAACATCAATACTTTACATAGAGTGCGTCAATTATAAGATGGTAGTGACAAGTTTGGAACTATAAATCTGCGGTCTGTCTGCCCACACGTCGATCGTCCACTATATGACGTCCACCACCCGTGGCCGACGAAAGCATAAAGCTATGTTGGTAAATGCATGGCCACGTATAACCAAAGAAACTTGGGGCACGGTCGGTAGAAGAGGGAGGACTGATCATCGGCAAACCGTCTTGGACTTGTAATTGAAAATGCATAGGAAGATCGATCAAAATTTAAAATTGACCAATTGAGAGTGCCACTATCTTGCTATCTTAAAGTAGTCGCACTAACCAAATAAGGTCACTTGGTAATTTCTCGATCACCATGCCAAGAGAACGTGGACAAGCAATCTTGTCTTTTTCTTGTATAGCTCTTGTCATTACGAAAAACTAGTGCCGTTAGAGGAGTAAACACTCAATTATCAATCTCAGTCAGTTTTATGGGATTATAAGATTCGTAAGGGCGAATAAAGATCTTAACTTTTTTTTGAGTCGTAGAGCCACGCTATACTTATTGAAGTGATAACTTCTTATGGGAGGGTGAACCGAAACGTTCCGTAACGCGAGCGGTCCATCGACCAGCCAGTGTTAGCTGACCTCCCTGGAACATCGATAATTTCGATTTCCCAGGTTGCGACCAGTCAGCTTGGACCGGACTTTGACCGGACTTCAACCGGACTTAGACCGGACTTCAACCGGACTTCGACCGGACTTTAACCGGACTTTGACCGGGCTATGACCGAAGTTTGACTGGACTTTGACCGGTCTTTGACCGGATTTAGACCGGACTTTGACCGGACATCGATCGGTATTTGACCGGACTTTGACCGGGCTTTGACCGGGCTTTAACCGGACTTTGCCCGGACTTTAACCGGACTTCGACCGGACTTTGATAGGGCTTTGACCGGATTTTGACAAACTTTGGAAGGACTTTAACCGGACTTCGACCGGACTTTGATAGGACTTTGACCAGGCTTTGACCGGATTTTGACAGGACTTTAACCGGATTTTGGCAGGACACTGACCGGACTTTAAACGGACTTCGACCGGACTTTAACAGGACTTTGATAGGGCTTTGACAGGGCTTTGACATGACTTTGACCGAACTTCGTAACGTAACGCGTTACGGCGCCACTCTGGCTTCCCTTTCTCTCACGCATACGGCAGCAGTAGGCAGGCTCCTCCGCTCTCACTTTAACCCACATTAGTTTAAGTTATCACTTCTGTCGAGCGTCCCGAGACGCACACTTTTTATTTTTATTTACAGCATGAATGGGCCGGCTCGACCGGATCATTACCCCTGTCTCACAGAAAACCGTCGTAAAGTGGCGGTTTGCTACTACGTACGTTTCGCGCGGTGAGTAAGATATCTGGAGGCACAAATCCCCTCCCCTTCCCAATCCCTAATTATCCCTTTCCTTTAAGGTCGGCAACGCGCTCATGATTCTTCTGATATTGTGGACGTATATGGGCGTAGGAGATCACTTACCATCAGGTGACCCACTTGCTCATTTGCCAGCCTATACTATTAAAGATGAATCGCTCACTCGTAGGCGATGGGACAAGTGCTTTACGGCACAATCAAAATTAGATGTTGACTATTTCAGTTTCATTAGTTTTTAATATACAGGTTTTTTCCTAGATTATGGTTTACATGTATGATTTTAAAATGAGTGGAAAAATTTAAGATTTTACATTAAATTTTTGATTGCTTTAAAGTGTTTATTGCTTTTTAATGTTGTTTTAATTACATACTACATTGAAGCAACATCGTTTGAAGATTAAAAAATTAAATTAAAATTAATTATAAGGAATTACTTTAGTCATCTACCTGATGCCTATCGAGCATCTACCTGAGTTTGCGAGTCCCCTGTCTATTTTATCAGAGTTTTAACATAGGTCAGGCAAGCACCATATTCGTTTCCATAAACCCAGTCACCATTAGCACAGTAAAGGTATAGTATCAGTATTTTGTCTTCATACAAATGGATGAAACGCGAGCTATACCTACGCGCCTCGATGAAGGCACGCGCGCGGCAGGCTGACAGTCGCGACTGTGCCGCAGTCACGAACGGACGGTGTATTGTTTTTAAAAAAGAAAATCACAAAAAATAAGACCAAGTACATATTTAATATGACGAATAGGATATATTGTGCTGTTTTTGGTTGCATGAATTCGTCAATAACGCACCCAGAGATAACTTTTTTTAGATTACCTGGAAACTCTGAAAGGTAAGACTATAAAATAATTTTACCTACTAGTAGGTAGGTAGGTACATAATGTGTGTGTTTTTTAATGGATAAGTATTTTCTTTTATCTCCCGAAAATAAATGTCTCGATTAATAAATACAGTAAATAGGTTAAAGGAAAGTAATTGACACGAGTGAAATAGGTAGTTATAGGCGGTTCATGAATCATGATACGGTAGGTACGCTTGTGTTAAAACCTCGGGGCATGTGTGTTTTGTTTTGTTAGTTTGTATAATTCAAAGTAATGACGTGGTATTTTATTCTATATATCGTCGATGAAGTACCAATACCTCCTAAGTGTTGAGAATCTAATTTTACACCAGACTGGTTAAAATAAGGTTTTTTTGTACAAAAACTGTTTAAAATAATGTTTTATTTATTTTGATCAACTATTGATAGTAAAATAGTTTCCAATACATTACCTTTTTATTAGTTACTAATATGTGGTTTATGTTTACGCCTATTGTAATAAAAAAGTAATTTTCGACTTAATTGCCAGAATTTGAGGCTTTTTGGATTTTTCTCGAAAACGGTAAGTTTTATCAAAAAAAACCTCAAACCAAAGTTGTAAATCTTAAAATACTCTACAAAAATGGTCTTCATGATTTTTTTCCTAAGAGTTACCATTCCTGAGATATCGCGATTCTAAGAGTCACCTTATACATGATACGCACATATAAGCTACGTATATACATAATCAGGCACTTAAGACAAGTATGAATACCTATTTATGTCTCTTTTATATACAGTGTAAACTCTATAGAACGACACTGAAGGGATTGTGCATTTTATGGCGTTATAGAGAGTTTTCGTTAAATGGAGAGAAGATAAATCTGAATTATAAGTTTATTTCAGAATAGTGTTAGTAGTTATGTACATAAAAAACAATTTTATTTGAACGCTATTGCGTATAGTCTGTTATTTTTGTCTGACTTTTGTCTTCTGCTGCACCAGTAATTTTGTTGTATTTTTAACTTATTTTGTTAATATCTTACGATATTGAGGAGGTAAGAATATGATAACGTATAGATAATCCATGACTCCTACTTATTAGTTATGGTCAACAACAGTCTACACGTGCAAGCATTCCAATAAGTAAACAAAATAACGAATTTCTTAGAAAGTTCGGTATGCATGATACCGACAGTCGAGTTTTTACAGGCTAGGATAATAAAGCGACAAAACAATGTACGCAGCTGCGCAGTTTTATTAATATTGGCAACTTAAAAGGTACTTTTTATTACTTAGTTGTTGTCGTTATTTAGAATGGGTGTAATGCTCTAACTGAATCCATAAAAAAGTATTTTATAATCACAAAACTAAATGGAATCACAAAGTAGGCAAATGTAATTAAAATGCTGGAGGCGGGCAGCCCTATCGCATGTTTACGTACCGCGCGGCTGTAGGCATTTATTTCTAAAATTCAGCTGAGTTAAAATACAGTATACAGTGCCATTAGTATCCGGTTTTCCTAAATGGCTTGCGACATGTGTTGGTTAGGTCGGGTATAGGGTTACATCCTTGTGTCACTGTGCCTGTATCGGTAATACCTGTCCTGTCGCAGGCCCCTCGATTTTCTTCTTCCTCTCCGAAGAGGGAAGCCTCCAAGTAAATCTTACTATCTCGCCCGCACGCGTGCACCGTAATGACCATTTGCCACGGTGACGTCAAAGTTCGCGACGTCTGTTATTTGACAAGTGCCCCCTTCCATCAGATTTGAATGACTTCTAACTCATTTTTTGTGGATAGAACAATGAAATTCTTTCTGCAATAAGTTTTAGGTAACTCATTAATTACAATAATATAAACAATCAAGTCAACTACTCTATTGTCCTTTAGTTGACTCTAACTTAGACAGTCGAAGTTCGGTTTATCTCAGCCTTAAAACTCACCCGGTCAGCAACGCCTCCTGGCAGCACGCTCTTGACCACGACGCCGGAGGAGCGGCCGCCCACGATGCCGAACGCCAGGCCCGACCCATCGTTCACCAATTCCACCACCTCCACCTGGGCCCACTCGCCGAATACCTGCTGTAATATATTTTAATGTAACCAACTTTAATGTTGCGAGGTGGTAAGTCCCTCGTATGTGAGAGTAGTTGCTTTGTTTATTTCTGCTCGCAAGTAGCAATGTGTAAGCAATTTTGTGTTTCGGATTGAAGGATATTGAAGCCAGTGAAATTACTGGACACGATACGACTTAATACTTTATGTCTCGGGGTGATGAACGCAGTCCAGTGACATGTAAACTCCCAAATGATTTTTTATGAGATTTAATTACAAAATGATCATATTTTTTGCCTTTACACTGTTGTTTATTGAAATAAAACTAATTTAAACGGATTTTATAGCGGTTTCTTATTTTAATTTTGGTCCCGACATTTCGAAAGCTTTTCAGCCTTCGTGGTCACGGGGTGGGCGATAAAATCCGTTTAAATTAGTTTTATTTCAATGAGTAACATTCGCGTAAAAGTAAGAAATCATTACTGTTGTTTATATATTTTAAATTGAGTCTTTATATTTCCTTTGCCTCTAATCGAGCGGTGAAAAAGTACAAAATTAAGACGCGTCGACCTGATTTAACAAGCAAAAATACTCGTAATCAACCTTTTCCGTAAAGATAAAGTAGGAACTTCGAGTGGCGAGCCCGCATGAATACACGACAAATGTTTGCGAAACCACAGAAATGTTAAACAAAAGGCCTTTTAAAATTAAGAGAAAAATATATTGTGAGAATGAAGGACTTTAATGGAAGTAAGACGTAACAAGGTAAATGCCATATATAAACATTTTTAAGGCTTTTCTTAAATGATAACTGGAATTACGCAAACAGAAACCAACCCACAACAAGTTCAAATCGAGATACTGATTTTTTTTTACTAATTTAAACTAATTTAATCTCGTAGGTTGGAAAATTTGGCATGAAATATCGGTCGGTGTCATGGAGCAGAAACAGTTTCGGCAGAAGCCGAGGTGGAATGTCTTTAATGTACCGAAGAAGCAATCGCGGGGTTGTGGCCGATGTTACGGGAGGGTATATTTTGTGTTGGGACTCGACCCAGCAGTGATCAAATGTTTTCCATGTCTCCCGGGGTGCTTATCGTTGGTTGTAAAGACAGATGAGCCCAATATAATCCCCTCTTCTCCCTCCGATATAGAGCATTAGGGATAAATTGTTTAAACCTTTTTCTTACAAGATTTATTTAATTAATGAATATTTAAGAGCGGTAGCGCCACGCTGTAGACAGTTGTGTCTACAGCATGAATGGACCAGCTCGACTGAATCGATACCATTGTCTCACATAAAAACGGCGTAAAGTAGCAGCTTGCTGCTGCGTTTTGTACGGTGAATGAGATATTCGGAGGCCCAAATCGCCCTCCCTTTCCTAACCCCTTAATTATTAGTTCCCTTTAAGGTCGGCATTGCGGCTATGATTCTTCAAGTACTGTAGGCGTACATGGGCGGTAGAGATCACTTACCATCAGGTGACCCACGTGTTCGTCTCCCGGTGTATGCTATATAAATAAAATTACCATGATGCGCTTTATCCGCCTTTTGGTGTGGGGCTTGCGCGCGCTTGCTTCAGATCAGCTGACCTTCTCCGCCATGTTGGATCCTCACTGACAGCTGTCGCGGAAACACCCGAACGCTTCCGACGTCGCTTCGGGACACACGCACACCACCACCTCGCACATTATGTCTACACTTCACTTTAATTGAGCACTGTATTCGTTGTATGGAACGGATTCTGAAACAAAAAAAGTTTCTTTTAGTACTGTAGTATAATATATATAATATAATATATAGTAGATCTTTGGATAGTCTCATTCCGTTAATAATAGGTATAGATTAGATATTTCCAAGATTTTCTGTTGTTAGTATAGATAGTAGGATGCTAAGTTTTTTTATGGGATAGGCCGGAAAATTTCAACAATTCACGCCACGATGTGCAATGAAAACATTTTTCTAGTAGACAAGTATAATTTAAAGAAAAATTAAATATCGGTGTGGACGTTTTCAAGGTCTTGTTGGAGTTTTGGTGTGAATTCCTTCCAGTACGATGCTTAATTCACTTAATTCAATTTTTCCATACACTGTTCATCACCGTCAATGTTTTTTGCACAAATCCACACCACTTTTATACAGGAAACAAAATATTTGAACCAGTTTTTGAAATAAATTAAAACAAGCGATGAACCGCGCACTGTCAGAATTCCCGCCACAACCTCCAAATGAGAACATTAATCTTCTTTTATTCGTCTAAAAGCCCGCCTAAATCTAAATTTTGAATTTGGAACTAACTTTTTTACACAATGTGACAGTTTACTAACATTTCAGTAACATACTAAAATAAAAAAAAATACAGACGGAAAGCATTAAAACCGCCCAAATGAATGCATAATATTTATAAACAAATTTTCTTTAAATGTACAATTATTATTGTTAAGCAGTGATAGCTCAGCGAGGAGTGGTACGGACTGTCGAGACGAAAGTCGCAGGTTCGAAATCTGCCCCAAGAGCATACACCTCTGACTTTTCTAAGCTATGTGTAATAATAATTATTGATTATCGCTTGCTTTAACGGTGAAGGAAACATCGTGAGGAAACCTGCATACCTGAGAACTCGATAAGATTTTTCGAAGGTATGTGAAGGATTCATTAGAGATACCTACTTTCGATTCACATACTTAGTACAAAGGACAAGGGCCTCGCTAAAATCTGCCGCCGGAGCCTCGGAAGTACTCTGAAGAAGTCATCATTTAGCTCCTACATACTTTTAACACAATATCTTGTGAATAAACTGAATAACAAACTGTTTTTAAATAATGCATGGTCATTTAGAACATTACTCGAAATAAATACTGTTTTTTAAAAAACATGAACCGCAAAAAAACAAATTGTTAATCAATAAATGACCACTCAACATTATTAAATGACAGCGCGTTTCCATCACAATGGGGAAAACATTCTGTGAGTCACCATATCGCACCTAAAGGCGCTCCCACAATGGAAAAAGAGTATTAAACTATACAATGTAACATTAAAAACACCAGAATCATATTAACTGGCTTAAAAATTAAAGAGGTTAATTTTTATCCGAGCACGGCAGAGTGACTGCCCTACACCTGATGGTAAGTGTAGTGCAGTCCAAAAAACTAGCGACCAACGGACAAACAATGAGTTTATCGGTGGTCACCAGAATCATGCTGGCCTGTATAAATGCTTCTTTCCGCAGAGAGAAGAAGCAAATCGAGGAGCCTGCGACAGGACAGGCGGATACATGGGCGGTGAAGATCACTTACCATCAGGTGACCCATTTGCTCGTATGCCTATGCTATAAAAAAAAAATAGTGCACTCGTCGCAATTGTGTCATCATAGTATTGCAATTTTACTACTATTATAAATGTGATAGTTTGGGTGTTTCTTAGTCAATCACGTTTGGATGTTTATGAGTTTGTGAATTTGGGTGTTTGTTAGTCAATCACGCTTTAGCGGCTGAAAAGTTTTGGATGAAATTTGGCACTCAGGTAGACCATGCTCTGGATTAGGACATAAGCTACTTTACATCCCGTAAAAACCCGCTCACTTAGGCGAAGCTACGGCAAAACCTAGTATCTTTACATAGTATAAAATGAAGTAGCTTCCGCTGTCTGTTCGCTTAGATCGTTTAAACTATTCAACGGATTTTAATGCAGTTTTCAGCAATAGATACAGTGATTCATAAGGAAGGTTTATATGTAAAATAATACATATTATAATACAGAAAAGCTGAAAAATTCAAAGATTTGTAATGTGATGTCGTAACAAACATATTTTTACCCGAGCGAAGCCGGCGCGGATTGCTAGTATAAATAAATAAAATATGTATGTTCCATCCAATCTTAAATAGAACATCAATTCTAGTACCGTAGAAAATGAAAATCCGACGTGAAGAATTGCAATTGTGCAGTAAAAATGGAAAATGTTCCGTGGGTCATAAAACAGCGTAGCAACGTAAACCACCCGTGGGTCGGACATACGAAACAAAGAAACTCCTGCCACATACGTTGTACAAAATTGTACCTATAATTTAGGTTCATACAAAATATGCTGAAAATAGAATACATACCTGCAGATTCTATCAACTTCTGGAGTGAGTATTCTTATACAACGTATACCATATATGGATGTAAATACGCAACATTTCAAGCCACATCAAGTACAGTCAACCTGGGTAACTTAGGCTTTCAATGTAACATTGACTCACTAACTTGTATTTGAACGTTTAATTTTTTCTCTTCTTACTGATACACTGTATAATAATAAGTTGTTTAATTTATGAAAGTAAAAAGTGTTTTTAAACGAAACCTGCAGTGACAATTGATATTTATCAAATATATTTTTTTTTCTCACCATTCAAAATTTGGGCGGTAAACAGAGTTAGAAATATACTTGCTAAAAAGTTGTGTATAGCAATTACTACAGAAGAACTACAGAAGGTGAGTTCAGTTTTATGTTGAAGAATCATATGTTTTTTATGTAATAACACTGAAATATCCCGCGATATTGATAGATTTTTTAAAAAATCTTTAATTAATCTTCGAGCCGTTTCATTTTCAGACCATTTGGGGTAACATTAGCTCGGGGCGAGGACAGACAATGCGTGAAAATTTCAATTATGCAAAAAAGTTTTGAAGGGTGGAAGTGGCCATCAAAGCTTGACATATTTAATTGCTACCCCCGAAATATAGTTAGTCGATTTGGAGGAATTAAAATCACAAAACGAGGCGATTCTTATGCGATTGATGATCAATTTCTATACATGGTATGGGGGAATTGAGAGCCGATATTATGTTTCTTTTTTATATGTGATTGAGTTTGTTTTATTATTTTTTATTATTTTAGGCATTGCTCAATGATTATAAGTATATCAAAACCTGATTAATACAATAATAACTTGATTTAAAAGGTCCATAAAATAAAAGTTGATTTCGATAAACCAGGCAGTTTAATATTGTATTAATATGGCAACTCTACGTTGCCACTAAAAAGGAGATAGTGATATGTTAGATATTAAGGATCAAAAATAATTATAGTAAACATTTTGTTAGAAAAATAGCAATTGTATTGACTTTTAAGAAACTGTAATGAATCGAGAACAGATATCTGCAAACTATTGTATTACTTCACACTATAACTTATTAAATAATTGTATCTATTTACCTTTAAGCGTAATTGAAATTTTGAGAATATTCTAAACCCATATACATCATTGTAAAATTAATATTCCAAATAATAAAGTAGTTGTATTGATTACTTAAACAATAGAAGGGTGACCGACATTTTGTTATAAAAAGCAGACATCTGTTGAGCTCGAGTCAGTCTGGCTTGTGCAATGCCCAAGTGTGAACATAATAAATATACCTGTGCTGAAGACTTTGTATTGTGAATATAAAACCCTGCCGAAATAAATATATGAGCTTGGAAGAAAAACTCTTTTATCAGAAGCGGGATAAAAGACGCCTGCATATATTTCTTCGTGATGGGTCGAAAAAGACGAAACTCATCGCAACGGCCAAGAAAATAATGGAACCAGTGGAAACACTACGCGATGAACTGCGACTGTCTACGAGTAATTTGCACTATAATGGAGGAGTTTTACTAATGTGGCTCCGGCGCTGTCGTTGAGTGTAAGATATTGGTGCGCAAGAGTTCCCGATCGTTGAACCATGAACGCTGTACCCACATTGTGGCGGTACACCCGTACAGCTCACAGAGTGGCTTTGCTGGACGACTGATCGAACGCATTTACGAGTGGTTAAGTATACGTCGAGAAACTAACAACGAATTGGTGAGTCCGTTCCATTTTATGTAGATCGCGTATAAAAAGTAATTTGAATTGCCTACAGGTTTTGTAGAATTGTTAAAATGTGTAGTCTATGTGTAGCGATTGCCTACCGAAATCAAAACGGTTCTCATTATCGGAGCAAAGCTGAATTCACTAAATACCTAATGCAGGTAATTTATTTTATTGCCTTTTACATCAATCTATCCCGATATAATTGTCTTTGCAGATGTGAACGATAATTTATATTTGATTTGTTATGAACTAATGTTTTGGAGAATAAAAGTTTAAAAATACTAAGTATTGACGATTGCATCAATTACACTAGAAACGCGAGCCCGATTCCATTATAAGAATTACAATTGTATTTGACTACGATGTGTGATTAATTGAACTAGATCTTCGCTACATTAATTTTGGAAAAGAAAAATAATAACAAGCGTTTTTTTGCTTCTGCCACAGAAAGTGCGCTTGACAGATAGTGAAGATAACTGTGTGAAGATTTCTTAATTTTGTAGTCAAAACTTTTCGCTAAATGCCAAATGATTTTATAGCAAAAAAAAAAAGATGTTTTATTTGTTCACATGATATTTTCATAACTGTTCTTACATATCGCATTGAGAAATTCTAAAACCGAAAAGTGTTTCTGTTCCTTATTGTCATAATTACAAAAACTGTAATTCGTGCAGTACAATCGTATTCCAGTAAAGTTTATGACTTGCGATCGTTGTGCGTAACTGCTGAACTCGAAACAGATTTTCAACTTTTTGCCTTTCGGGTCCCTGTCCTGGCAGACATATTTCCCAATACGTATCGGGCTTCTGCCTGGCATACTTTAGTGTGGAGAGAATTTTATAAGACTTATAATCATGATAATCGCCTGCCTTCCTGTTTTTAGTACTCGTGGCGATCAATCGGACTTGGCTCTCTGACGGCTGGGTCTGGGACATTGAATAGACACTATAGCCCGGTTACACGGTTCGAATCGGTTTGTTTAGGGAGCACACTCTTAGTTCTTGGGTCTTGTGAGCTGCTCTTAAGGTTTTGTGGGTGACCAACGTACGTCTGCCCCTTAAAGACACCTTCCGTGCTAGCGACGCAGGCTAGGAGTGCTCCCGTTAATGAGTTTATTTGAGTTCCATGCGCACTTGCAACTTCGCAGCTTGATACCTGAGTCACTAGATGATTCGGAAGACATGTAATGTTTAGTGTGTTGGCAGTGATGGAAGTCCGAATTCTGTCATTCACAATGCACTGAGATTTAATTTTATTCGTGTTATGTCGGAAGAAATTAAATGTAAAATTATCACTTTATTACTTACAAGACCCTTGTCTGTGGGTGCTTTAATGCACACTGGCGCCTATAGTACAGTTTGTCACTTCATTTGTTTTTTTTTGAAAAGATAAAAATATTAAGAACTTATACTTCAGAACCACATGAACCTGTAATAACCATTTATAATGTTCTCCTTGTGTGTTTTAGATCATTCTTGGGAATGAGTGAAGCTGAAGTATTCAAAGAGATTACTGTGGTGAGCCTGGTGTTGACGATGATGAAGAGGTCTGTCCAGAGGAATTTCCCGGTCCGTGTCTGCACATCTTGCTGAAGACACCTAAGGACTGATGAGTATCCATGTGAACTTATGTTGTTTCTAAGAGTAAAATTAATTTGAATCCCAAACTAGAATTCATATTAAACCTTTTAATTTGAAACCTTCACAAAGGCTGTGAAGTGCAGCGACTGAAAGGTTCTTGCGAAGAATACAATGGCATTAAACTTGTTTCTTTAGCATTTGTTAGCGAAATTGTATCGGTGTACATACATTACGGCTCCGCCTAGAAACGAATCGTTTGTATTGTATTCTTCTAAACTCATTGACTGTGACAGTATCGACAACAAAGACTCTGACTGATAGAAAACACTAAACGGTGACTAAAGTGTTGAGTGTGGTGTAGTGTGCAGTATCAATATATTTATTTGTAAACATAGGTAAACAGAAAGGTCTTAAAAAATATATATGTAGGAGCTCTATGTTCTACCCATGGAATTGGTGTACCAATAGTTTTAATAAGTTTGGAGTTTACACAATAAAGAGATGAATTTATTAAATGCAGTAGAAATATTCTATACAAATTATAGTTTATCAATTTTATCACTTAAAAAAAGTCTCGACAATCGAAAAAGTCAATATGTCTTATCTATTAAAAATGAAATCAATTTGCGTTTAAAAATACCGATATCCCGTTCATTTCCATTTCATTTAGGTAGTTTATTATAAATTTTTGGAGCCAGTGCGAAAATACTAATGCAGTTTTAGATTTTGTAACATGTAACTGGTCGCAACGACGCTGACTGCTTACTTAGTAAAATTTATTTGAATTATTTTTGACAAACATAGTTATTTCGTAAATGTTATAATGAGAGTATCGTTAATATTTTCATATTTTTGAAGTACGTGTAGCAACTGTCGGTAATTTATAAATTACAGATAGCTCGAATGCACTTTTTTTTGACATTTGAATACCATTTCTTTACCCATTGCGTTTCCCCAAAAAACATAATTCCGTACTTCAATGTTGACGCTACTAGACCATGATATGCCGTTAAGACTGTTTTTCGGTTTGCCGTTTTATTTAACATAATATGCTGAGCATAGGATTGTTGATTTAGTTTATTGCATACTTTGTCTATATACACATTCCATTTTAGCGTATTTTCTATATTTAATCCTAGAAATTTTGTTACATTAGTTTCATTCATAATTCTGCCGTTGTATTCAATATTTAAATTCAAACTTTGGTTTAGTGGTTGTTGAAATTTCATTATTACTGTTAACTTTGGTTTAGTCGTTGTTGTTTAAATTTATAACCAGTTTATTTGATTTTTTTTAACTAACAATAATCTGTTACAGTTTACAGTTCTCCGGTTAGATTTATACATTATTTCATTATTTAACTAATGATTGTTTTTTTGCCGTCTGCCGAGAAGATATGATTCAATTAAGATCGACACATTTCCTAAGTATTTTGTGATCTACGCGATCGAAAGCCTTTGACATGTCCATGTAGAATACAATAGCTGGTAATCTCTTATCTACTCTATTCCTTACCATATGCAGGAAATCATAAAATAGCCATATCAATTGACTTGTTTTTCCTGAAGCCTTTTTGATTATCAACAAATAACTTAGTGTTCTCGAAGTATGCAATGAGTTTATTATTTATTGCTGTTTCAAATATCTTAGAGAAAGTCGCAAGTCGCTCAGATAGCTTGCACCTCCAGTCATTCGTAGGCGTAGGCGTAAAATCGGGCCTGATTTCCTGTCACAGTGCGGCCATGATTGTGGGTAGCGTGCGAATAGCTTGGACATGTAAGCAGTCGCTTTTGTGATCTTGGTGTCGGATGGAGGTAGCCCGCTTGGTTGTGATGATTTAGAGTATTGCATACTGACACTCAACACTGACGACTGAAACTGACTGGTTGATGAAAACAAAATATTGAGAATTTTGTTGTTTGTAATAGAAAGTAAATTGTTATTGATACCAAAAATGAATCAAATTGTGTGTATGGAAATGTTTTGATCTTTTAGACGTTCATTTTATTTGTGGGCCAGGAAGGCCGTGGGAAGAAGTTTTTCATGCAAAGGTATCCCTTGTTTGACACCTCACCACGTTTCCAATGTCAATAATTAATCTTTTGAATTTCGATTATATTCAAAATAATTTTGCACTACCGAATAAACGGACTTTTGTATTGAGTGTGGTGAATGTTAATTTGGATAAGTCACCCCAGCGTTTTCCGTGATATATATAATTGGAATGAAAGCTCTGATGATAAACCGAATTTGCAAAATAATAGAATGATTGTTACGAGATTATTTGTTTTGTATACATTATTACTATCAACTATATACTAGTAGTGCTTAGAAATTTGGTTAGGTAATTAGATTCTAAACTGATTATGAGTTATATTCTAAAGCTGGAAGACGTGAGTGGCTCCACAAGGGTGGAGTGAAGTTCACGATGCAGCTCATATATAAATCATCTGGAAGACGGACACGGTACTAGGTTGTGAGGTACGAGGGGTCCGTTGCAGATGATAGAATTTGGCTGGACGGCGTAAGTGACTCTTGAGGAGAGTGAAGCTTGCGATGCAGCTTTGAGATATAATGCTATCTGGAAGACTGACACGGCACATATAATTTAAAAGCGAGTGGTCAGTTGCAGATGGAAATTATGAGTAAAATAAAAACGATTGAACTGAGTTGGAAGGCGAGGGTGATCTCAGAACGCATGAGATGAAGTCCTCGATGCAATTCATGATGTCAAGAGAGTATTATATTAGTATATATGGTGTATTTTGACCCGATTAAACGAATTTGATTGTTTTCATGAATCCTAATTAGAATATTTACATACATTACTAGCTTTTGCTCGCGGGTCCACCTGCGTGATCTGCTTTTTCCGGGATAAAAAAGTAAAAGTTAAAGTAGATAAAAGTGGATAAAAGTAGCCTATGTATTATTCTGATGAATAAGCTATATTATTGTAAAGTTTCATTAAAATCCATTCAGTAGTTTTTACGTGAAAGAGTAACAAACATCCATCCATACTTACAAACTTTCGCCTTTATAATATTAGTGGAATTATTATTTCACATAAGTTTGAGGACAAACTTGTTGTTGTCAGGATGGCCGAATGTTAGATATTAAGGATCAAAAATAATTATAGTAAACATTTTGTTAGAAAAATAGCAATTGTATTGACTTTTAAGAAACTGTAATGAATCGAGAACAGATATCTGCAAACTATTGTATTACTTCACACTATAACTTATTAAATAATTGTATCTATTTATCTTTAAGCGTAATTGAAATTTTGAGAATATTCTAAACCCATATACATCATTGTAAAATTAATATTCCAAATAATAAAGTAGTTGTATTGATTACTTAAACAATAGAAGGGTGACCGACATTTTGTTATAAAAAGCAGACATCTGTTGAGCTCGAGTCAGTCTGGCTTGTGCAATGCCCAAGTGTGAACATAATAAATATACCTGTGCTGAAGACTTTGTATTGTGAATATAAAACCCTGCCGAAATAAATATATGAGCTTGGAAGAAAAACTCTTTTAGATATAAACGAAATGTATTTTTTTTATCAATATGACAAGCTAATCTTACCGAGGAGTAAAAAAAACTACATAAATTAGAGATTTTCTTCATCAACTCCTCATACTTATTAATGTTACCCAAATGTCAGTGTAACTTTGGCTCACCAAATTTTTGGTAATTTAAGGGTCTTTTATTTATCGTTTTGATAAATAACACAGGAATTTAGATTATAAAGGCCAATATCCCACTAGAAACACTCATTTATGACAAATAACAATAAAAGTAAATCCGTACTACTATAAATTACCTCTAAAGTGAGCCAAAATTACCCAGGTTGACTGTATAAATTGAGATATTCATTTTATTTTTCTAAATTCATTAACTTAAATCAATAAAGTTCTGTTTTGCGCTGGTGGGAGGATACTTGTATCCGACCGGATAGCGACCACCTAAAAAAACTGATGACACCTGGTGCTAAAACCTGCCATAGTGGCACACCTTGTGTGGGTCGCGTTCCAGGGTCAGTCAGTGTATATCCGGTTCTCCCCAGGGGGCTTGCCCCCTGATCTTAACCCTTTTCCCATACCTTTTTCCTTCCCCTCCCCTTGTCCCTTTGGCAGGCCGGCATGGTCTTGCCGACCTACGATGGACACATTGTTTATCGTTGGTCGACACTATTCTTGGTTTGCGCTATACCTTTCATCAGGTGTAGCGTAGTCACTTTGCCGAGCCAGGATAAAAAAAAAATATATAAATTTATAAATTGCGTTGACAAAGAAAGACAAAAGGGTGTTTAACTAAGCAACGCTTAAGTAAGGCCCATATTCATTAACGACATTGTGAAAAAGGTGGCAGGTTCGGTAAAAACGGTGCCTGGTTTTTTGGACTGCACTGCGCTTATTATCTGGTTTAGTGCACTTTGCCGTGCTCGGCTAAAAAAATATATACCAGAAATAATTTTGTATGATACAAAACTTGCCAATTACGACTAATTTCGGTACCTATACTATAAAATTGGTTGGGTTGTTTGTCATTTTGTCTTAATGATTAGTAAAGTGTATCTATACTTCTTGTTCATGAGTTGTAAAGATGCTTTATGTAGCATTATAAAGATGTACGTGGAATATCTGAGTACATAATGCGACATCTACACCTCTCAAGCTGATTAGTTGCGAAGTTGGTAAGCAAGCGTTGAGTTACCGCCCACGGATTACCCACAGCAGTTTATTAAGCAATTGATCCTAGTCTTGTGATATTATTGTCCGAAATAATTTGTTCGACATTTTTTATTTATTTAATTGAACGATGAGACGAGCAAGTCGCTTGGTTGATGGTAAGCGCCACGCCTGTACATAAACAGAAACAACACCATACAGAACTTTGAATTATAGAATACTGCATGCCACTGAACTGCGCTCGTCAACCAACACATAAGATGATAAGTCTCATAATAGTAATTTCACTGGCTTGAATGTCTTTTTACCACCACCATTAAATTATTATATTTAACAGCATATAATTCTTATAGCCGTACTTCAAGCCATATTCGCCTTGCACAGCGACTCAGTAATTTGATGCACTTGACCACAGAAAGTCTTGGATTCGCCTCGATCTACAATAAATAAATAAATACACCCAACAGTCACAAACATAGTCCTGACCCCACACTAAGATACGAGTCTTGTGTCGTGGGTATCAGGAACTACGAGAGACTTCCGGTCTCTAAACACCCAGACCCCGAGACAAATATCTGTGGATCACACAAATGTTTGTCTCGGTGCGGGGATCGAACCCGCGGCCTCTCGTTTCACAGCCGGCTACTCGCCCGCTGCGCCACGGAGGCTGTCAAAGTAGTAGTAGTACAATAGTAGTAGGCAGCGAAAAAGGCAAGTTTATCTCTTCGGTGGCAGCTATGTTGAGGACAACCGCTTTTTCTATATCTGCCGCCGAAGTGTGTAAGTATATATCCGATATATTTTAACATCAGATTTTAGGACAAAAACATTTACATTCCGCATACAGAAGTTACCTAAATAAACATGACCAAGTTTCCTTATTTGTTCCGATAGGTTATTTTTCCCGCTCCGTTGAATGGAATTCGAAATAAGAGTTATATTGTGCTATCAGTTTATATTGCTGCTAATTACAATAAAAATATTATTATATGCGTACATAATATGTACTTTAATGGGTTTAGCAAAAAAAAAAAAATACACCCAACAGTCACACACATAGTCCGGACCCCACAGTAAGATACGAGTCTTGTGTTGTGGGTATCAGGAATTACGAGAGACTTTTGGTCTCACAACACCCAGACCCCGAGACAAATATTTGTGGATCACACAAATGCCCACGGCCTCTCGCTTCACAGCCGGCTACTCGCCCGCTGCGCCACGGAGGCTGTCAATAAAAATAATATCTCAATTTTAACTTGATGATTTAAAATTTGATTGTGGATTTCCATCAAAATATGGCCACACCTTTCACTAACAAATTGTACAATTTCATTTAGTTTCACAACCTGCCACAGCCAACTTATAATAGTAGCATTGTACAATATAATTGCTTTTAAATCGCAACACAATCTGGGACGTCCCAAACTCCATTATACGATCTCCCACGGGATCCGTCCCGTGTCCTTCGTTAAATGTACGTTTTGGTAGAGCGCACGCCGACGGGAGAGCACGGGAGTACATTCGAAACCCACGGGACATGTATTTGTTTGTATTAAACCAGATCGGGCACGTGGTAATTTAAAATGTTGCTTTTTTTTTTTTTTTTTTGACGTGATAACGTCTTATAATTCGATAGAGCCGGCTGCACGCACGAAAAAACATGACTCATGCGTCGTTACCTCGCTAGATGTCACGTTCCATTTAAGGCTTGAAGTGCAAGCGAGAGCGCGGAACGAGCGACAAAGAAGCACAATCGGCCTTAGCGTTCGGCAGCGTTCGAGATTTAAAAAATATTAAAACATAAATATTAAATCTTCCACATATCACAACAACGTATCTGAAATGACAGGTTAGACCAGCCATCCGTCAAAGGGAACATTTTCTCCTATATCAAACACATTGAGGCGGGCTTTTTAAAAACTAGATTTACGAAAAGGACATTGTTCGTCGTCCATACATAGTTGGCCTAAGAACCAAAAGGTAGGTGCATTTACTTTTTGGGTTTTAGATAATGTATAATATATTTGATTGAAACTATATTAAAACTACGGACACTTGAGAATTCCGAAAAATAAATAAAATACTTTCGGATTTTGAGGTTATAATTAGGCCAATAAATACTATCAAATGTTAAATGTTGTCATCTGTTAAATCATTTTGACGGAGTTTTGGCGGGAATTCTGACAGTGCGGTTCATCGCAGATTTTAATTTATTTCAAAAACTAGTTTAATGTGTTTGTTGTATAAAAGTGGTGTGGATTTGTGCAAAAAACATTTACGGCGATGAACAGTGTATGGAAATATTGAATTAAGTGAACAACGCACATTTATACTTGTAAAAACTATTAAATTGTAAAAAAAAATGACATAATTGTATTTATGCGTACAAATAAATCTAACTTGATCAATTTCATTGTGACTTCCAATTACCTCCTTCTCTATATACATACAAAGCTATTAAACAAATGAAATTAAAATTTTCTTTTGAAAAATGCTACCATTTCATCAGTATTTTCTTAAGACGTTGTTACGTTCAAGTATCGTCAGTAAACCGACTTTACAGACAACCAATTTTTTTTATTGCCTTAATAGGCAGACGAGCAAGCGGTCCCACCTGATGGTAAGCAGTTACCGCCGCTCATGGACATCGGCAATGCCGGGGGCACAGCCAAGCCGCTGCCTACCGTTGCTTAAAATGTTTATAATTTTAAAATCGAGTGATAGAGCCACGCTGAAGACAGTTTTGTCTATAGCGTGAATGGGCCGGCTCGACCACTGTCTCACAGAAAACCGACGTAAAGTAGCGGCTTGCTGCTGCGTTTCGTACGGTGAGTGAGATATCCCAAGGCCTCCAAATCCCCTTTCCAATCCCCAATTATCCCTTTCCTTTAAGGTCGCAACGCGCCCATGATTCCTCTGGAGTCTGGGCGTACATCACTTACCATCAGGTGACCCACTTGCTCGTTTGCCAGCCTATGCTATATTTTTTTTTTCTTTCCAGCCTTATATTTTGTCAAAGTGTCAATGCTGCATGGCTCTACTTCAGAGGTTTCTCCGTATAAGGATGGTGCAGATCACATACCATCAACCCACTTGCTCGTTTGCCGGCCTATGTTACCCACTTAGTAACTATATGTTTGATATTCAAACCGTGATAACAGACTTACTGGCGGGGGACACGGGGATGTAGCAAACAAACAGCATTTACAAGGTGGTGTACTCGTATGCGAGAGGCCGTCTGGATTGGTACCACCGCTTGGTCTATTTCTGCCGCCAAGCAGTAGGGTGTAAGCAGAAATGGAGTTTCGGTTTGAAGGACATTAAATCCATTGAAATTACTGGGTATTATGAGACTTAACATCTTAACATCATGTCCTTCTTTAAACGAGGCTTAAAAAGAGTATTCCTTAAGAGGTAGGCAGCGGCTTGGCTGAGCCCCTGGCATTGCATGGCATTGATGTCCATGAGCGGCAGTGACCGCTCACCATCAAGCGGGCCGCTTACTCGTCTTCCTATCAAGACAATAAAAAAAAAATGTCTCGGGGTGACGAGCGCAGTTCAGTGCCATGCAGTGCTGAATAATTCAAAGTTCTGTGTGGTGTTGCTTCTGTTTATGGGCAGGCGTGGCGCTTACCGTCACGCGAGCGCATTACTCGTCTCGTCATTCAATAAAATAAAAAAAAAACAGGACATGTCCCCCTGACACGAATGGCAGCCCTACTGTAGTCGTGTGTCGCTGTCTCAGCTCGGTCGCGTCAAAACAGCCTTATGGAACGAGGTCGCACACGTGTCCACATTACCAATTGTTTTTTCCCAATAGATAGGCATGAACCAAACGCGTGGCATTGGGTGCAATGCCATGGGGAAGTTCTGATCATTACAGCCAGCCAAGACCTCATTATGGTGTAAATCAGAGGTTCTCAGACTTAGTATAGACAACTTTCCAAATTTTGTTGGTTCCGGTGGACCCCCGCAGTTTCATTTCTAGCATATCCCCAAAACAAAAAAAGGCTCGACACGTTGTACACACGTACTGAATATGGAGTATGCAAGTTTTTACAAGTAACAGTCGCTGAACTTCTTAAAATATTATCTGCCTACATTGATAGGTAAAATCAACATTTTAGTTATTCGCTATCGAAAGCAGATAAATGTTCGTGGTCCCCCGATTACAAATTGTGAACCCCCATTTTTTGTCACGCCGACGTAGACCCCCTTCGAGTCTCCCGTGGACCACTGGGGGTCCACCTGGACCACTTTAGGAACTAATGGTTTATACCATAGATTTTATATATCATAATTGTTATTAGCCGGTAAGCTTCCCTAAAATATAAATTATGTCTCAGGATGACGAATGCAGTCCAGTGCCATACAGTGCTTTATAATTCAAAGTTCTGTGTATTGTTGTGAGTTTATAGGCAGGCGTGACGCTTACCTGACGGTAATATGATGAATGGCGAGCGACCTCCTCGTATCGTCATTCAAGCTAATATTTTTTTTATCAGAGTACGGCAAAGTGACTGCATTACACCTGATGATAAGCGTAGTCCAGTCCAAAAAACCAGCGACCATTTCCCACAACCGTCATGTCGACAGCAAGCCCCTCAGGAGAACCGGATATACACTGGCTGGTCCTTGAACGCCATCCACACAAGGCATGTGGATCAATATGGCAATTTTTAACACCATGTGCACGGTGGTCTCTAACAGGGCGGAATGATATGAATATCCTACCACCAGGAGGGCATATAATGCAGGGCTAGTATTTTCTTACAATAAAGAGAGAAGTTAATCTTGAACGATAGCGCCTCATATTTTAAGGTCCCAAACAAGATAAGCTGCCTAATATATTCTCGCTTTTTAACAATGAGAAATACGATTTCGCAAAAAGTAGAATAATATTTTATCTCGAATCCCCAAAATGATTAATTTCTAGCGAAACGTCTCCAAATAAACTCCTTTGCAAAAAAAACGGGCACCTTACACACACACTTTACCTTAGCTTTTCTATGGGTAAATATTATTATATTTTTAGTATGTCATTAGCTTGGATGACTAGAAATTTCTTATTATCAATGAGAATCTAGTTTTTTAACACTTTTATCCTGGTATCGGTGTTTTAGTCAATGTAAACAGAGAGCCGTGTTAAAATGGACATTTTTATGGGTATAATGAAATTAAGACTACGAGTATTTTTATGGTATTTTAATAAAAGAGACATTAAAAAATAAAAATTAATAACGAGTATGACCTCCTCTTGCAGCGATTACGGCATGTAATCGTCTTGGCATGCTTCCCACCAGGCTTTTGATGGTGTCCTGTGGAATGTGTTCCCACTCAGTCGAGATTACACGTTTAAGCTCTCTGATGTTTTGTGGAGGTGGTTGGACAGATCGTACTCGCCTTTTTAGGAGGTCCCAAACGTGCTCAATGGGGTTAAGGTCGGGGCTCCGCGCTGGCCAATCCAAACGACGAATACCGACCTCTTGCATATAAGCATCTACGTCGCCAGAACGGTGGGCCCGAGCATTATCGTCCATGTAAATGGCATCTTCACCAATTACAGTCAGTGCGGGTTGTGCATTTTGAGAAAGGATTTCTGTTATGTACCTATGCGCATTTAGTGAGCCATTTTCTATGAATACTATCTCGGTACGATAGTTGGAAGTTACGCCCGCCCAAAACATAACGGACCCTCCACCATAAGGGGTGATTTCTTCAAAACACACATCGGCATAGCGTTCCCCTGGTCTTCGTAACACTCGCCGACGTCGGTCCTCACCATGCAGACAAATTCGAGCCTCATCGGAGAAGAGTACGCTACTCCAGTTACCTGGTGTCCAAGATAGGCAATTTCTAGCGAACCTCAACCGCGCAATCCGGTGCTCACGGAGTAACTTGGGGGCCCGCGCTGGTCGTCGACTACGTATATCAGCAGCTAAAAGTCTTCTCCTCACAGTCCATAGGCTAACTTGTGCTCCTCGTACCTCTTCAAGGTTTCTTTTGAGGTCTATGTAACTGCATTTGCGGTTCCTCAGCGCCTGAGTCACTAAAAAGCGATCGTCTCGCGGCTGTGTGCAACGTTTTCTCCCAGAACCTTGCCTTCTCTGAACGGAACCTGTCTCTTGGTATCGAGTCCAGGTTCTTTGTACGGTTGAACGACTCACGTTTAACCGCTGTGAGACGTAACATTGGCTACACCCCTCTTCCAGCAGCGCTATAATTTTACTAGCTCTCATTGCTTTTTCTGCCATTACGATAGACACAAAGATATCTGTTTTAAGTCACAATAAGGCAGAATTATGCGATAAACATAAATTGTTGTACTAAAAATAACGAAAAGTTACTTTTAGTTGCTTGATAACCTTTTAACCGCAAACCCGCGAAAAGTGTCACAAAATGAAAAAGGGATTAATAATTTAAAAAACAAAAGTTTTGAATTTGGAATGAACTTTTTTTCATACCCAGACTCTTTATTAAGTGCCAGTAACATAGTTTGGCTATTAAAACCTCTGAAGAACTAAATTATTACCAATAATGTTAAAAAATCAAACCCGCCCGTTTTTTTTGCAAAGGAGTGTATATTCTTTTATCTTGATTGAAATTAAATGAAATAGTTTATTAATCATGGAGGTAATTAAAATAGCGCTTATGGCAAGTAAGTACAAAAATAAAAGAATATATAGAAATCAGTATCAACCAATGTATACATAGCATCATCATATTACACTCGGCAATTACACTAAATCTATTTATTTATCTATTATTATTCCATATTTTTACATATGGAACCATTATTTTTCCATATTCATGGAAACGTCCAGAATTATTAAATAGTTGGGGGGAGGGATGAATGATGAATGGGAACGAAATAAGGGTTGAAATAAAAATAATTTAAATGGATTTTATCGCGGTTTTTTATTTTAATTTTGTCCCCGACATTTCGAAGGCTTTTCAGCCTTCGTGATCACGGGGTGGACTAAAAATTAAAATAAATAACGGTGCTAAAACCCATTTAACTTAGTTTTATTTCAATGAGTACCATTCGCTTACACGTAAGAAATCGAAATAAGGGTTCTTTTCCAACTAACTGAACCATCTTCAGTACTCCCCCGCTTCTCGGATTTGTAGATCAACCTTGACCTTGTTTTTAAAGATTGTTTTGATTGCTTATTGCTTACAATCTCCTTTCGATGAAGTTTTCTATGGAAGCCGTTACCGAAGTTTGTTAGCTGGTAGATTATAGTTTTATCACCGAAGCCGCAGGATGACTAAGACGTTTCGGTCGCGAAGTTGTTACATAAGAATCGTAACCATTTGATTGAGTTCCAAAAACACTCGGATAAAGAATATTTTCAATAGAACTTGTAGGTAATGTAAACAAATTGATTCTATTTTTTGTTAATGAATAAATGATGAGACGAGCAAGGCGCTCGCCTGATGGTAAGCGCTACGCCTACCCATAAACATAAGCAACACTACGCAGAACTTTGAATTACAAAGCACTGCATGGCTCTGAACTGCGTTAGATCAAACCCGAGACCTCAGCACAAGTTTCGTTGGCTGTACTGTTGTGTACAAAATATTTTTGAAATCAAACTTCTTTAGTATCATTGTGATTTGAAACTCGATGAAACGAAAATTCGTCACGACAATGAATGAGAAAGATTGCAAGTATGCTATCATGTGTCTGCGCCTGTGTACAACGAAGCCTTTGGAAAATGTGTCATAAACAACGTAGTGTATGTATTATTCACGTGTTTAATTTTTTTACATTTGCGTATTAAAATTCGTTGGTTAATTAATTAACTTTAATAATTGTGAAATTTAACGTTAACCGTGTGTGAACACACACACACACACACACTTTTTGATGTACAATAAAGAATAAATAAATTTCTGCCACCAAGCAACAGAGTGACAAGCACTGTTGTGTTATGTTTTAAGGACATTGAAGCCAGTGCATTGACAATAATGAACCAGATAAATATATTCATGTTAACATTAACCTTCACGAGGAAAATGTCGATACAATGACTAGAAATGAGGAAAAATGCTAATCAGCCAAATCATGAATTCCATAGACATATCCAAACAATGCTTCGTTCGGTCAAGGTCTGGACATAGATAATCGACGAGGTTTGCCAAGTGAAAAAAAATATCAGTCATACGGACTGCCGATAGAAGTGAAAGCATAAGTTTTAATATACTCTCCCCCTCGTTTTAATATACTCGGCCTCTCGATTTGCTTCTTCTCCGAAGAGGGAAGAGGCGTTTATACAGGCCGGCATGACTCTGGTGACCACCGATAAACTCATTGTTTGTCGGTGGTCGCTGGTTTTTTGGACTGCACTGCGCTTACCATCAGGTGTAGTGCAGTCACTTTGCCGTGCTCGGATAAAAAAAGTACATTAATTATCCCTTCCTTTTGAGGTCGGCAACCCACCTAAGAAACTAGTGTTGTACATCTGCGATGGAGATCACTTACCATCAGGTGACCCACTTGCTCGTTTGCCGGCCTATGCTACAAAAATCTATTAACATACTTCAGTTACGTTATATTATGGCTGGACCTTATACGTAGGGTTTTTACTTAATCTTTGCCCTTAAGAAGAAATATTATAGCCACTAATGACTCCGAACCATCGAGTTGATTGTATTTATAATTAACAATCTTCATTAACTATTTAATTACCTACAATCTTTTTTTAATTGATTGAATGACGAAACGCTGATGGTAAGACCACGCCTGCCCATAATCAAAAGCAACACCACACGGAACTTTGAATTACAAAGCACTGCATGGCACTGAACTGCGCTCTTCACTCCGAGGCATAAGATGTCTCATAATGCCCAGTAATTTCACTGGCCACAATTTCTTTCTTTTTTTATCCGAGCACGAAAATGTAACTGCACTACACCTGATGGTAAGCGTAGTGCAGTCCAAAAAACCAGCAACCACCGATAAACAATGAGTTTATCGGTGGTCACCAGAAACATGCCGGCCTGTATAAATGCTTCTTCCCTCTTCGGAGAGTTCTTCAACTGTTGAGGGCTTCAAAAAGTTTATTAAGCATAATTGTCCATTTTCAGTGTCGATTTGATCAAAGACATTTGATAACTTCACCATATTTGATAGCAGATTATAACAGCAGCTGTCTAATTAAAAACCAGATAATAGGGAAAATTCTTTGACCATACCACCCTTATAACATATAAAACACAGTATATTATGTTAATTGGGCAGTTTATTATATAAATATCTAAGAAAACTAGGTATATAGGTAACACATTTTCAATAGGTACCTATAGGTTATGCATACTTTATAAAGCAATAAAATAAATTCTTACGTCAGCATAGATACAAATATTTAATTGTTTTATGGTAAGTACTGCCCCGCTTTTAGAGGTTTGGTCATAATATAATATATTCTGCCAAAATTTCTTCAGTGACCATAAATGCAGATTTTGGGGTTCAGCAAAAAAGCTTAATGCAGTCAATAACTAGAGTAATATTGAATAATGTTAACACCTATTTTTAAAACGGAAACACAGGAAATATATATGTGAATATAATTAAAAAGTTAAATACATGTATCTGTAACCATAAACAATATATTACAATAATCAGAATAGACAAAAACATGGCGCCTTTTTCAACTCAAGCAAATATTATTAGAAATATTTGAAATACCGTCAAAAAGATTCACAGTATGTTTGATCTAACATCACGCCGTAAACATTATTTACAACACGTTTGTAATAAACTTCTCAGAACCGTGAAAAATGCATCGATACTTTACAAACAAAAACAGATTTATACATCCCAATATATCGATTATTATGAATAACTCACCGAATAACAATGACGTCGAACGATCGCGTTCAAAATTCGAATTAATAAATCACATCAAAAACTAATTTAACTAGAATAATTTTTATAAATTTAAATCAAACCCGAGTTTGCTTTCCAAAGACTTTTTGTTATATTTTTGAGCAAGGGCGCAAACTGAATTCACAAGCAACGTTCGTCTCTCGGCAACGATTGCGCGGTACTGCCGAAATGGCGGGAAATCTGACATGCGCTGTGGGAAATCGATGACAATGGGTTTCCGACTAGGACGCGCGCCGTTCGAAAATTTTGTCTAGTCAGCGTTTTAGGTCACTTTTTGGTTGTTTCGTTGCGATTAAATGTATTTTATAAGGCTTTTAAGTATATTAACGATTTAAGACTGGCGACTGTCAGTTACAATTAAGCGATAATCAAGACGTTTCAGTAACAAAATGTCGTAACGTATACAAAATTAAATATAATATTCTATGAAAATTCTTTTATATACCATTGAGTGGTAGAGCCACGCTGTAGACTGTTTTGTCTACAGCATGAATGGGCTGGCTCGACCGGGTCGTTACCACTGTCTCACAGAAAACCGACGTAAAGTAGCGGCTTGCTGCTGCGTTTCGTACGGTGAGTGAGATATCCGGAAGCCCAAATCCCCTCCCCTTCCCAATCCTAAATTATCCCTTTCCTTTAAGGTCGGCAACGCGCCCATGATTCTGATATTGTGGGCGTACATGGGTGGTGGAGATCACTTACCATCAGGTGACCCACTTGCTCGTTTGCCGGCCTATGCCATATAAAAAAAAAAAAAAAAAATACCATATCACCTATGTGTACTTATTACTGCCAATATTTACTAACTGTATTAGTCCACCTGCCCCCTCTTTACCTGTGAACAAGGACCCTGGCTACCACTTGGCTACAAACCTGAAACCTGTTTCCCCTTTCCTGGCTCGTTGGCTGTCAACGCCTTTGTTATGCGACCGATAATGTTTTTACTTTACTTTCTTGTAATATTGCACTTGTACTGCTTTAATAAAACTCATTTCCCCCCTCTTCACCTCTTACACTCTACTGTAATTAAACGCAGCGGGTACCCCAAATCCCAATCCAAATTCAGCCCGATAGTGCTAGCTTTAGTACTATGGTACTGTAATCTCGCGAACATCTAATCCAGTGATCGTCAAACTCTTGGCTGTGGGGGCTTAACATTGAAAAACCTATGGGAAAAACCAATAATAAATGGTTATCGCTATAGAATGTATATAAATATATACAACGTGTTACAGAGAGGTGTGGTCAAATTTAAGGGTCGTTAGATACTCTTTACAGTGAATATTTAGGCACCAGGTATTTTCAAGACAGAGACATTCTAAAATTCACATCAACTATAATCATTTATTAACATCGATACAATCGATCACATCACTATTAATTATGAACGATATTCATACTAAAGAATATTTATTTATGTTCTGTGCTATCGAAGCTAATATAGTTGCAGAGGTTTTCGCATTCGGTTCACCATGGACCTCGCCAATGACAATTATCATATCATACATTCTCAAGTCTGCTTGATGGCGATGCTTTATAAATGACCCTTTTTATACCGCAAACACAACTCTAAACTAGTTCAGAGATTCATTATAATACGAAATAAACTACACTGTCAGAATTCCCGCCAAAACTTCGGTTGCGTAGATTCTTCCTTTTTATTTATGGCTTCGCATTATTATGCATTTCGCCAATTACAATTATAATTATTCTCAAGCCTTCACAAGCACTATCGGTGTGGTCGTTTTCAAGGTCTTGTTGGAATCTTTGGTGTGAATTCCTTCCAGTACGATGCTTAATTCACTTATTTCAACGTTTCTATACACTGATCATCATCGTCAATGTTTATTGCACAAATCCAAACATCTTTTATACAAGAAACACAACTTTAAACTAGTTTTGAAATAAATTAAAATAAGCAATGAACTGCCGTCCGAATTCCCGCCAAAAACTCGTTGCATAGATTACTCAATGCGTTATCTCAAGGTAGAGATAAGGTAGAGAAAATAGTACTTATCTACTTTCTACCTCTCTGTGGTATATTGTCTATTAACCCTAACATGACGTAATTTTATCGAATGTTTTTATCGAATGAACTTTTATCTGAGATGATGATATTTTCGCCCTTGCGCGCGAGATATGTCGTGAGCATATGTTATGCCACGTGAGCCAATAGATGCCAATAGAGTGATACCTCGGGCCGCATGTGAATCTTACCTGTCTCCCACACTTTGGTTAGGGTTAACATAATTGATTTTTGGTTGATTTGAGATACTGAACTGATCAGACCTGTCTCACGCCTGTATTTAGGATTGAATATAGATTCATACTACATATTGAGTTCTTCTATGATTCAGGTTTACTGGCCGCACGACTATTTAATCCGGGTTTGATAATTAAGGGATCTTACCTGATGCTATTCAATTTTGAATCTTATTGCGCATAAGACGGATTATTCTATGTCCTGTAGTACCCCATTTTATATTAGACGCAGGCCTGGATCTGAAGGCAGGGCAACCAGGGTACCTGTTCCGAGCAGCAATTTAAGGAGACAATAAATTCAGATGTTTATAGAATGTCCTTTCAATTAAATACTTGAACGCGTACTAAGTCAAATTATTCCTGCGTTCGTAAAAAATTGTTCGTCCATAACCTACTTTTTTTTCTACCACTGTCAACGGGCAAGAGCAAATACCATATTTATTTTTGTCTATGGACTTACCAAACACATCAACGACACAAACCGACACCGACACGAAATTGACGGATATGTATCATATTATACTAGATTTTCCTCGCGCCTCCGCCCACGCGTATTACTTCCATACCTAAAGTATTTGCTATTTGAATTTTGCAGGCGTCATAAATGTTTCTTAAAATAAAACTGTATTATTTGTACCCTTTATAGTTACGGGATTCAGACCTATAGTTATCAATACGTAGTGTAGTGTTTGCAAACATTTAACGTCACAGCATTGTCCATTAGGTACTAGCAAAAGAGTTGTTTCCTATGCTGAATATTATATATTATTTTATATGCAACAGAGAATAATACGATACAGAAACTCTTTTGTTAAATCACAATCTAAATCGGTTCAAAAATTAATCCGCAATTATGATTTTAAATATTAGTATGAGCAAAGGTGGACGCGTAGTGGGAACGTCTCACTATCTCGCTCGCACGCGTGTATCGTAATTGCCATTTGCCACGGTGACGTCAAAGTTAGCTACATCCATTATTTGACAACTACCCCCTCCACCAGATTTGAAAAACTTCTAATTTATTTTCTTGTAGACCGATTAGTGAATTTCTTTCTACAATAGGTTTAGGGTTACTAATATGGTTTAAAATAAAACGTCAGGTGTAAATTGATGTTTAATATTATTTATTAACGCATACGGCAGCCCACAGCGACTACGAGACTAATGGAAGATATTACGTAGTACGTACACATACATGCGGCCTGCTTTGTATTCCAAGCATTTTTTTTATTTGATTGAATGACGAGACGATCACGGCGCTTACCTGATGGTAAGCGCCAAGCCTGCCCATAAACAGATGCAACACCACACAGAACTTTAAATTACAAAACACTACATGGCACTGAACTGCGCTCGTCACCCCGAGACATAAGATGTTAAGTCACAGAATGCCCTGTCATTTCACTGATTTCAATTTCCTTCACATCGGAACGCACCAGTGCTTACACATTGTAGTTTGCAATAGACAAAGTGCTGAAATAGACAAAGCGGTAGTGCCAGACGGCGTCTCACATATGAGGGACCTACACTAATAGATTTTGTTGCCGAATACCTGATAAGACTATCGCATCGCAGTTTTTATTGATATATTATTAGACATAGACACCTAGACAGTCTTCGTGACGCAGTAGAGGAGTAGCCAGCTGTGAAACGAAAGGCCGCGGGTTCGATCCCCGCACCTAGACAAATGTTTGTGTGATCCACACATATTTGTTTCGGGTCTGGGTATTATGAGACAGAGTCTCTCGTAGTTCCTGATACCCACGACACAGGACTCGCATCTTACTGTAGGGATTGAAAGTGTATTGCATATTCAAACAACAAATGTGTAGCACAAGTGCCTTACGATCAGACTATCGGACCATCAAACGACCAGACTATCGGGTCCGACTATCAGACAAAAAACCTGACGTTTATTCCCTCTAAACTGTCACTATACCACATGATTTACAACCGACTAATCTGTCACAATTAAAGTTCCGAATAGAACTGTCATTAGCGCCGACCAACGATTTCCGAAAGTTTGTGTAAAATATACGAAACAAATAATAATTTTAACCAATCAATTAAACCTTTAATGTCCGAATACTGAAACGCTACTTAGCTGTCTGACGGCTAACGGCTACTTATTTTCATACAATTTTGAGAGCTAAGAGGGACTTAACTTGTTTAAAACGATCTTAAATACTTAAGTAGCGTTTCAGTATACGGGCGTTAGTGTTACATTATTTGCTATTTAATAACATATTTATTTTTTCACTGGTAACACCACAAATTTTTGTTTCATCGCTGGCAACACCACATGGAATACAAAGCCGACCGCCACATAATATATTTGAATAAATTACAAACTATAATGCGATTACAACAATTTTATTATTTTAACACCGAGCACAGTCGTCCGAACGTGATTGATTGGCATTACGAGACATTCGGTGGGACCGTAGACCAAAGACTAAATAGACAACGTGTGTGCCTTCGGGTGCCATCATAGACACCTTATTTTTTTGCCATACTATTAAAATATACAGTAGCGGCACTGTACGATGACGCTTATGAAGTTCCAAATATTAAAAACTACGCGTGAAAGCCTCCGTGGCGCAATAAGCAACTAGCTTGCTGTACGGCGAAAAGCCGCGGGTTCTATTTCCGATATAAATGAACGCGTGATCCACAAACATTTGGTTAGGGTCTGGGTGTTGTGTGACCAGACTTCCCTTGTAAAATCTGATACCCACGATTCAGGTTACCATAATGTAAGGTCAGAAGGTCAGGTCTATGTGTGTAACTATTGGATGTAATTGAAGAACAATAGCCGTATTTCATTGTTGCAAGACGCACTGCTCGAGCTATAATGTATCAAACACTATATTAAACTATATTTGCCATCATACGTTGCCGCTACTGTAGTACACCGTTGACTGTATCACGTCCTAATTTTAATACAAATTGAAGTACAGTGTCTATTCGATCTATGTCTGTGGTTGGACATTTCGGACCACTGTACTCGGTCGCGCTATTATATACTTTTTTTTATTTATTTAATTTTATTTTTCCCACGTAATATGACGACTCGTAGCGAGACGTTTACTGTAATTATACATCTTTTAAATTCATTTAACTATTATATTGATATTATATAGTTACACAGAATAACTATTCAGTAGGCCTAGTACGAGTTTTAATAGTTTTCTAAAACGATGACAGTTTTCGTTTACTCTTCGTACATCAAGTAGCAGCAGTCACTAGTGGGAATACGAAATTAGTTTTCGAGCGATTCTTTCCTAAAAAACACGCTTTTATAAAAAATCCAACTAAAAAATAGAAAATAAATATTAATACATTTGAAGAAAAAAATGTATTTTATTGAAATAAAAGCGTGGGGTGCATGAATATTTAGATAATATCTTAAAAAGCACTCCACATTTTTTACAATAAAATACATTTTCTATTCTTTAAATATATTAAAATTTATTTTCTATTTTCAGTTTGATTTTCTATAAAAGCATGTTTTTTCATTTTTTTGAAACTATTGTTTATTTTTCATTTACAGTATGAATTACTAGTTTGACACATCGTCAATAGTAATTTTATGCGAATTCGAAAACTCGTATTAGACCTACAATACGCTAGTTCAGACGTTCAAAAACGACAATCAAAATTAATATATTTATATAAACGGGTTAAAATTGCTATGGCCTTACATATCCACGCTCAAAATCTTCGGTTTCATCATACTGGGAAATAACACTTATTTTTATCTACTCTATACAATTTTTAATATAACAGATCATTCGGTTTCTACTTAACTATATTCGATAAACAAGATTTACATTTACAAATAAATATAAGAGTTCATAAACATTTTCACCTACGTTACTAATATATTTAAGAAATAAAAATGTTCATGTTGTTTGCAATTAATTGAAAAAAATATTTAACGAGTGCTCCAAATTATATATTAGTTTCTAGAGAAGAGATAGATTTATAATAAATAAATGTTATTCGAATGCAGTTTGCGTCATTGAACGGTGTTTTAATGTCCTTTGTGTGACATATTTGGAAATGGCGTTATTTTGTGTTACATATTTTAAAATGACGTGTTTAGTTAACGCGGAATTATTTTTTAAATATTATTATATGCGATATTTTTATTTGTCACTGATTTATTATGCATGTCAAAACTAATCTTTTTTTTAATTTTTTGTCTGAGTTCCTTCATTTTAGGCGAGAAAATAGAAGAAAAATTTGCAACATGTGACATTAAAACACTGTTCAAGAAAAAAAGCTCGTGAACAATACACAATGATCTAAGATTGTAGACCAATTACGCGTAAGACACAGCGCTAAATGCTTCATTATTTCTATAGAGAATGTATGCAGTAGACGACAGTAAAAATCGAATAACAATCATTTTTTTCAATATTCAAAAATTACACAACAGTAAATAAAAATTACCCTGTTCAGAAGACATTGTATATCTTAAAAAATGTGACCTCAGCCTTTTTCAATGATATCATTTTGGTTTCAATATTTACATTTTGACAGACAACCGAGGTGACACGGTAAGAAAAACGCAGCTGGATGTATAAATCACATAGATATTTAATTGACTCGATGATTTTTTTTTTCACACGTGTTAATGCTGGTGAAAATAAATTGTGCATTTATTAACCGTTGTCTGTCAAAATGTTGACTAATTCGCTAAGGGATCTATGAAATACAGGGCTTTAAAATATAACAAAATAAAATATAAAATAAAACAAAGAAAAAAATAAAATAATAACTAATATTCGGGAATAAAAAGACGGATGTTTGTGATGTTCACTTTTCAATTATTATGACAGTTACGATTTTACACATTTCTGTGTCACACTTTGGAAGTGTGTTTGACAAAACATTTTTGTCAATACATAGTGAGAAATGAGAACTTATGAATTGTTCTCGAATATTCCGTACACCAACCATTTTATCGACCTCAAATTACTACGTAAGAAATTATGACATTGTGTGACAGACGCGCGTCACACATAAATCTAGATATGAAATTTCTATAATCGATTAAAACCATTCAATTAAAGGGAATATTAATACGTTACACATTTAAGCCTACACAGTAGGAAAGTCGAAATGAAATCGTACGTTACTTACGCTTATGGTATATTGTTTCTAGTCTAACTTACAATAAATGTCGACAAAAAGGAGCAAAATAACGTGACACAAAGGAAATGCACAAACCAGATCAAAATGGAATTATAGAGTATTAATTTCGCTTTACCGTAACATACAATTAAATTATCATTTTCACCAACTTCGGCTAAGTTAAGGGGATCTCTAACGCCCAACACACACACGACGCTCGCCTATTTTTACGTTGCGATGCACCGTTAAGTGTAAAGTTTGGCAAGTTAAGCAGAATTTGGTGAAAATGATAAATTGACTTACAACTACGTAATCATTTTATGTGACGTTGTGTAAACGCTGCCCACTAACGTGTTGGAGCGGACCGTCGGAAAACACATTTTTTTTTATATAATTCTTATTAAGGAATAGTTCAATTTACACTAAGACATGGCACTGCTGACTTGTGGCGGTCGCAGACGTTGAGAGAAAAAAAAACAAGCCTCTATACATGAAACGATAATTCAACTCAGAAGCATTAAGGCGTAAATCATATATAAACGATGTATGACTTACGATCTTATGAGACATACAGGCTTAACTCCTATATAAATTATAACGACTTGCGTCCATATGCTTCTAAGATGAAGATTTGACAATGACTAAAGACATTGGAAGAACACACTGCGTGCCTGAATCGATGTAATTCTAAGTTTGCATTTACAGAAATATTAATATCTGTATATATAATAAATATATAGGCAATGTCTGCCACCGCCATTCCACGAACCAGGCGAAGTCATAGAAACGAGAATAAACATTATTTTTTTTTTATCATCACCAAAATCGGTATTTCACCGTGCAGCCACACAATACAAGTATAAAATAAAATTATATATATATTTTTTGGCATACGATAGTTTTAATTTATGCAAAATAATAATATTATGTACACGAGACGCAATGGTGGGTTTATATCACACGAAAATATTCGGATATTTGGACAGAGAGCTAAATTTGTTGCTTCACTGGATAGGACTAGACGGCAAACGAAAGAGAATAAAGACCGCGACACACTACGACGGAACGGAGCGGAACATCCGTCGTCGGTATTCCGTTTTCAAATTTTTCTATGTGTTTTTAGACATAAATACACGCCTGTATTCCCGAAGGGACAGGCAGGGGTGTTACTACAGCTGCACCCACGCTTGATCCACGTCCCATGATCTAATAAGGGGCGAGCCTATCGCCATACCGGGCACAATTTCTAATCCCAAATAATCATCAAACAGTCTAGTAAACAGTCTAGTAACAGACCAATAAGGTGACTTTTTTTAATGGAGCATAGACGATGTCTGTTCTATCGTAGTATAACGGAACTTTATATGTCACAGAAGCCTTTGCCTTTCTACTGGATTTATATTTTACTGCTTTTTTTTATGTCGAACGAGGTAATGTCGTATTTACACGGTTTTATCGCGTATTTATCGCGCGTACTCGGATTTTAACACGCTTGTACGCGTGTAGCTCGGATAAATGAGTCGGATAGAGTGTATAAAAGCCTATAATCGCATGTACGCTCGTATGAGATAGACAAGCGACGTATGGTTGCCATGACGCGGGCGTACAAAAATAATCGTATACAAATATGGCGAATATGTAACCGCTGTTACCCTAGTCCTTCCTTTCTTATCGGTGAAATTAATTTATCATTTATCAGTGCCTCTTCATTTCTTACTGGATGAAGATTTATAATAGATACGAAAAACAAAATCGTAATTTATAGTCTTACCATACTAAAACGGAACGTAGGTGTATCAGCCATCACCAGTGTTCCATTTTCAAACATTTTGTATTGGAAAGTTTTTAAAAATTTGAAAATAGAACATCGCCAACGACTTACATGCTTCGCTTCCGCCTTAGTATAGCGAGAGCCTAAATATAATTACAGTGCAGTTACATGGTTCCTTTTTTTGTATATACACATGCCTTTATTCTATGGTCCTGCCACACGAAGATTGGAACGTTTAATTTTATTAGCACTTCATTAAATTGCTAATATATTTTGTAACTGCAGTGTGGGAGTACCATTATGTGAACTTTTAAGGAACTCTAGTAATTTATTTAGATAAGTTCGTCGGCTTTGCGGTTTTTTTTTTCTATTCCGGCAAAGTGACTATACTGATGTTAAGTTCAGTGCAGTCCAAATATAATGTCTACCGTCAAGAGACATTACGTCCCTTGATGGTTGACAAAATTATGCCGGCTTGAAATAACTGGATATACACTGGCTGACCACTGAACGCGACTCGCCTGAATAAGCCATTATGGCGGTTTTTAGTAAATTCTACCATAAAATATTTATGTTTTGAATAATTTACTTGCTTTCAAGAGTCTACAATAAAAGTTCACATTAAAAGGCAATAATGATGTAATAATGAACCGTCGTTTTGACGGTTAAAAAATGTCGACTTTTTTTTATATTGTGACAAATAGTTTTTACTAACAGGAGAGCATAAATAATGCGTTTGAATTAAAGAACTATAGAACAGAATGTATTGTTGAGCGGGGATATGGATCGATTTGTAAATTTTATTTATCTATAATTAACGAAATGGAACGAAACACAACGCTGATGTTCTATTTTCAAATGTTTAAAATTTCAATACAAACATGAAAATAGAAAATCGGCGACGTATTTTCCGTTCCGTCGTAGAATGGTGCGGCCTTAAATATAATTAATTGAGTATAATTTTCATATAATATAAAAACAACTATTTCTATATAATAACCAAAAATAGATTTTATTAAACATATTCTCTTTAGCCTCCAAACATAAAACAGAAAAAAATACAAAAAAAACAGCCTCTTTAAAAAAAAAATCACAAATTAACTCATTTAACATTTGTCGAAGTCAACAACAAAAAAAAATCCATAACCCCGCTCGTCAAAAAAAAAAACTTAAAAAAACTCGTGCACCTTGCGAAATACCGAGAGCACTCTTCATTTCTTCGCCTTGACCGTGACGTATGTGGGCTCTTCGGAGTCATGACGTAGCAGAAGCGGCAGCCGCCGGTCCGCCTGGTGTGCCCGGTCTACTCGGTCTACTCGGTCTACTCGGTCTACTCGGTGGTCTACTCGGTCCATTCTGTTCTCCGGCCGCGGTTCGCCCTTGCAGACGGACGCGTATATCGCTGGCGGCGGAGCGCAGGCCGCGTCTCATGTCTGCAGCGCTGTGTTTATCTCGCGGTGGATTGTCGACTGGTGGGAGGGAAAACGGTCAAATGCGAGTCAGACTCGAACATCAGACATTTCAGACCTACTTTTTTATATAGCATAGGCCGGCAAACGAGCAAATGGGTCACCTGATGCCGACCTTAAAGGAAAGGGCTAATTAGGGATTGGGAAGGGGAGGGGATTTGGGCTACTTGCTTCTACTTTTTGAAAACAAGGCCGGCACACAAGCAAGTGTGGTCACCTGATGGTAAATGACCACCACTGATCCTGGACACCCAAAATATCAAAAGAACCATGGATGTAATGGCGAACTTATAGAACAGCAATGGAGATTGGCATAGGCGATTTGAGCCTCCGGAAATGGCACCGTCCGCAAAGTACATAACCTGCCACTTCGTTGGTTTTATGTGAACCAGTGGTTATAATCACCAATCAAGTCGGCCAATTCACTCGCTGACCCACTTGCTCGTTTACTGATATCAGCCATTAAAATGTGTGCCAATTTCGATGATCCTATTTGCATTCAATAGAGTTTACTTCGAGGGTAGTGTCCCATTTAGATTTAATCAAAATTTGAGGGAGTAAATTAAAACCCGTAAAAGAATTCATTAGGAATCCGTTTGTATAAATTCTTAACCAACTTCCAAAAGAAGAAGATTCTCAATTCGAGTGTATTATAATAGTTGTATATCTCTTACACCATCCCACTGCTATGCAAAGCTGGAGATAGTACTAGTATAGCTGCTATGTATAGCTGGATATATAGATAGATGGATAGTTAGATAGATAGAGAGAGAGTTGGATAGAGAGGAGAGGGAGAGAGATAGAGTTGGATAGAGGGAAGAGATAGAGATACAGAGAGAGTTCGAAAGAGGGGAGACGGAAAGAGATAGAGGAGGGAGGGGGCTTTCTAATTGTATCAAACAGTACTATTATTATGTTAAGTTTACCAGTTCGTCGAGCTGTCGCGCGAGCTGATCATTGAGCGCCTGTATGACTTGCCTCTGGCCCTCCTGAGCGGCAATGGCGAGCTCCAATTGGCTTTGGGCTAGTTTCGCCTCTGCATCCTGCAATATTACACAGACATTCTAGATGATTTCTTACGTTTATGCGAATGTTACTCATTGAAATAAAACTAATTTAAACGGATTTTATCGCGGTTTTTTATTAATTTTGATCGTGACGTTTCGAAAACTTTTCAGCCTTCGTGGTCACGGGGGGACTGAGGTGTATGTTGTCCCAAAATGTTAATGTTACATTATCTACCTTCAGTTTACAATTATTGATAAAATGTATGGTTTAATCCGATTTACGCAGAAGGAGCTCACAGTGTGAGCACATTCTAGAGTCACTCCAGAAACGCTCACTATCCAGTATATGTAACGAAAGTAAAATATTACCACACCTAACACGTACTACACGAGATCGAACTGAATAAAATATTTACACCGATAATTGCCTTTGACGAGGTTCATGTCCCTCTATCACCATTCTACCAAAATAATTCTACTACCAAAAGCTACTAGACTTTTTGTCTCTTCATTACCTGTTCACTCTTCTTGGACTTGGTGATTTGTGCCAACTCCTCGTTCTTCTGCGCCAGTTCAGCTTCCAGCTGCGCTACACGCTGTCTCAACTGTTCCACCTCGGTCGCATCACCGGCTGCAAGCGATATAGAATCCATTGTTATACTTGTAACATCTGCATTGAAGTGGTGGGTACCTGATACTTTTTGCACATCGATCGACATTACTGCTGCGACTGCTGTGTACTAAACATCAGGTCCAATATTGTCACTTGACCGTGACAGGATAAAAAAGTTATTGCAGCTGCAGTGCTGTAACCATTTTGCGGGTGGTTCATCTATGGACGGTGGCTGCTTTCATTAAAAAACTTGGTAGCTCACTATTTTGGGTGTTACACGACTGTAACATTCCCTGCATAGTGCCTGGTGCATGAGACCTCCTTCCGTACTAGTGCAGCTATCGCTTCCACTTGTCAACGTTGGACAAGTGGCTATACACTCCTGTAAGTTCTAATGCTAGATATCCTTAGTTCCCAAAGTGGTCCAGGTGGACTCCCAGGGAGACTCGACGGGATCTACGTTGGCGTGACAAAAAAATAGGTTCAAAATTCGTCACCGGGTCACCACTAAAATTTATTTGCTTTCGATAGTGAAGAATATCAATGCAGGCAGATGGTATTTTAAGAAGCTCAGCGACTGTTACTTGTAAAAACTTAGATATTTTTTGTCGAGTTTTTGGAATATGGTAGAAATGTAGCTGCAGGGGGTCCACCGGAACCAGGTAAATTTTGAAAGTTGGCTATGAGAAAAAAAAGTCTGTGTACCTCTGCTCTAGATGCTGTACCTTTCCCTGCATAGTGCCTGGCGCGTGCCACCTCCTCCCTGTACTGGTGCAGCTGTCGCTTCCACTCGTCCACGTTGGCGGTGCTCTCCTGTACGTTCTAATGCTAGACTCTAGATGCTGTACCTTTCCCTGCATAGTGCCTGGCGCGTGCCACCTCCTCCCTGTACTGGTGCAGTTGTCGCTTCCACTCGTCCACGTTGGCTATACTCTCTTGTACGTTCTAATGCTAGACTCTAGATACTGTACCTTTCCCTGCATAGTGCCTGGTGCTTCAGACCTCATTACATACTGGTGCAGCTGTCACTTCCACAGGTCCACGTTGGCGGTGCTCTCCTGTACGTTCTAATGCTAGACTCTGGATACTGTACCTTTCCCTGCATAGTGCCTGGCGCGTGCGACCTCCTCCCTGTACTGGTGCAGCTGCCGTTTCCACTCGTCCACGTTGGCGGTGCTCTCCTGTACGTTCTAATGCTAGACTCTGGATACTGTACCTTTCCCTGCATAGTGCCTGGCGCGTGCGACCTCCTCCCTGTACTGGTGCAGCTGTCGCTTCCACTCGTCCACGTTGGCGGTGCTCTCCTGTACGTTCTAATGCTAGACTCTAGATGCTGTACCTTTCCCTGCATAGTGCCTGGTGCTTCAGACCTCATTACATACTGGTGCAGCTGTCACTTCCACAGGTCCACGTTGGCGGTGCTCTCCTGTACGTTCTAATGCTAGACTCTGGATACTGTACCTTTCCCTGCATAGTGCCTGGCGCGTGCGACCTCCTCCCTGTACTGGTGCAGCTGCCGTTTCCACTCGTCCACGTTGGCGGTGCTCTCCTGTACGTTCTAATGCTAGACTCTGGATACAGTACCTTTCCCTGCATAGTGCCTGGCGCGTGCGACCTCCTCCCTGTACTGGTGCAGCTGTCGTTTCCACTCGTCCACGTTGGCGGTGCTCTCCTGTACGTTCTAATGCTAGACTCTAGATACTGTACCTTTCCCTGCATAGTGCCTGGCGCGTGCCACCTCCTCCCTGTACTGGTGCAGCTGTCGCTTCCACTCGTCCACGTTGGCTGACTCTCCTGTACGTTCTAATGCTAGACTCTAGATACTGTACCTTTCCCTGCATAGTACCTGGCGCTTGCAAACTCCCTGACTGGAGCAGCGGTCACTTCCGCTCGTCCACGTCGGCTGACTCTCCTGTACGTTCTAATGCTAGACTCTAGATGCTGTACCTTTCCCTGCATAGTGCCTGGCGCGTGCGACCTCCTCCCTGTACTGGTGCAGCTGTCGCTTCCACTCGTCCACGTTGGCGGTGCTCTCCTGCAAAGCAGCTGTCAGTCGCAGGTTGTTGCTCTTCAACGTCGCCAGTTCCACTTCCCATTTCTTCGCGTTCGCCGAGCTGTGCGTGACATGCCTTCACGGTTAATGATGTACGGTCTTTGTGCCCGTTATCCTTAAATTTATAAGTCTTAAAGATGTCGCGTTCCGGGATCAGCTAGTGTATATCCAGAACCACAAGCCAACATAATTCTGCCGACCTTCAAGAGACGTAATGTCTCTTTACGACCGAAATTACATTTGGACTGTGCTGTACTTAGCACCAGGTCCAGTGAAATCATTTTGCCATTTGAGTTCGGGCTCCTCTAAAAATAAAAGGGGTCTAACCTTAGTCCTCCAGTAAGGTGTAAATTTTTAGAATATCGTAAGGATATAGCATGTAAAGTGTTGTCGAGAAATAGATAGCCGGGGCAACTATGCTTCCTAATATGATATTATGAGAACTTAGTTGCCAAGGAAAGTGTGTTTTTAGAGAAGGAGACATGCTATATCCTAATAATTGTGTATAAATAATGTTTTAGTAATAAGTATGCACTGTGACTGATTAAGCTTCTTTTTTAAGAATGTATTTTTATTGGCATACTTATAATGATTTTATACTTTGTTTTATTGTGTAGTTGTCGGACGAAAGATTTTTCAGATAGTACAGAGACACTGACAATCACAAGATGTGTGACTTTTTTTTTACAATTGTATGTTTTTTATTGTGTAAATTTAAATTTTAATGTCTCTGGACTTATTATAACCGTATTAATGCAGACAAACACTATAATGTGTGCATTTCTTTTATTCTTTTATCATTGTACTTGTTATATATATATATTTTATATATACTTTTTTACTATTGCATTATTACGGGGTTTTTATAATAAAACATGTTGAGAATTCTATAGATGGGTAAAAACTCTGAAAAATAATATCAGAGGGACGAGAGTGGGGCATAGAGCCCCACAATAAAAAAAAAAAAAACCTTAGTCCTCCATGCTAGCCTATTGTGGGTTGGCAGAATATTTCACATACATTCTATATTTCCATGTGTGCAGATGTCCACACGATGTTTCCTTCACCATTAAAGCAAGCGATAATTAATAATGATAACACGCTAAGAAAAGTCACAGGTGCATGCTCTTGAGGCTGGTTTCGAACCTGCGACTTTCGTCTCGACAGTCCATACTCCCCATTGAGTTATCGCTGCCAGCTAACGCTATGTAGGTATATATAGTTTAAATAAATAAATAATACGGTTAATTTCCCTTTTTGGTGTGAAAAAACGTAAAGACTGACAGGGGTAGGCAGAGGTGTAAGACAGACAGTCCTAAAAACTTCTTTTTTATTTATTTTGTAAATAACCACAGTTACATTTAATACAAAATCGCTAAACTGTGTAGACAGTTTGTTAGCGAAAGAGGCGTTCTTATAGTTAAATACACGTAACTTAATTAAAGGCTAGGATCGACAGCAATAAAGATCCATGCAAACTTAGACTCTAATATCGACTGAAAAGGCAATTTTTTTTTTATCCTGGCTCGGCACAGTGACTACGCTACACCTGATGGTAAGTGTAGCGCAATCCAAGAATAGTGTCGACCAATGATAAACAATGTGTCCATCGTAGATCGGCCATGCCGGCCTGTCAAAGGGCCAAGGGGGAGGGGAAGGAAAAAGGGATGGGAAAAGGGTTAGGATCAGGGGGCAAGCCCCCTGGGGAGATCCGGATATACACTGGTTGACCCTGGAACGCGACCCACACAAGGTGGGCCACTATGGCAGGTTTTAGCACCAGTGTACGGTGGTCGCTATCCTGTCGGATACAAGTATCCTCCCACCACCAAAAGAATAATTAAAAAGAAAGGGCTATTAAGTTATACACTAAATATACACAAACAACAAAAAAATATGAATAAGCAACCAACACATTAGCGTGTCGGAAGAGCGTTGCATTTCCATAGTATTGTAAATTGTATGCAATTACCCGGTAACAGACAAAAATGATTAACTTTAACAGGGTGAAATTAATTTCCGACGCGTGATATATTGTAAGTGAAACCGATATGTGTCGCACTGTCGACAGAAGGTGCACGTCGAGCGTGAAATGAACGATGAAATTACTGGGTAATACGAGACTTCAAGGGTGATGAGCGCAGTCCAACGACATCCAGCGCTTTGTAATTAAATAAATACACCCAACAGTCACACACATAGTCCTGACCCCACACTAGGTTAAACAGTGTCCGGAAGTGATAATTAAGGGATTGGGAAGGGGAGGGGGATTTGGGCCTGCGGATATCTCACTCACCGTACGAAACACAGCAGCAAGTCGCTACTTTACGTCGGTTTTCTGTGAGACAGTGGTAACGACCAGGCCGAGCCAACCCATTTGTTCTATACACAAAACTATCTACAGCGTGACTACCACTCAAGAAAAGTTTTACAGTTATAATCCTACTAGTCCATTGAAAAGTTACATTTGGGGTTGCGTTTCTTAGAGGACGCAATTTTATTTTTTTGATGTGTAGGGGGGGTAAGTGTAAAGCTAAAATCAAGTTTGTGGGGTCGCCACCCTTGTCCCACGGCCGCCATCTTGAAAATAGGGGTTGAAACGGTTTTTACGATATATCTCTTAAACTATTTATCTGATAAAAAAAATTGTTAACGTTTTTTGTTGCTAATTAAATTCTCTATAACTTTGGTCCAGTAACTTTTTGTCGTAAAACTATAAATAAAAAAGTTATAAGTGAAAATGTAATAAAGTAAAAAATAAAGATGATAATTCTCTTGACAGCCTAAGATACAAACAATTCGCCAAGGCAGTGACAAAAAGTACATTTAATTTATCTTCACTTCCTCCAACACAAGACACAGCTCGCTTTCATACTTTCCGAGTCTACCATCAGGTCCAGTCGTGTTCATCATCGAAGTCATTTTCATTTGTTAATTCTGAGAGTTCCATTACGTTACTGCAAGTCTCTCCAGAACAATGGAAGCACACTGCGGAACATTTTAGCCCTGATTTTCGACATCCACACATCGCTCCACAGTTTCCTTTGCATTTACAAAAGATCAATTTAAGAAGCTCAGGGGGTGCTGGAGGTTTAGAGCTCTGCACTGGCATCAATAATTTTCCACATTTTTTCCAGCCCCAGTCTTCAGGATCATTATTATTACCAAGCCACGACTGGACCTGATGGTAGACTCGGAAAGTATGAAAGCGAGCTGTGTCTTGTGTTGGAGGAAGTGAAGATAAATTAAATGTACTTTTTGTCACTGCCTTGGCGAATTGTTTGTATCTTAGGCTGTCAAGAGAATTATCATCTTTATTTTTTTCTTTATTACATTTTCACTTATAACTTTTTTATTTATAGTTTTACGACAAAAAGTTACTGGACCAAAGTTATAGAGAATTTAATTAGCAACAAAAAACGTTAGCAAATTTTTTTTATCAGATAAATAGTTTAAGAGATATATCGTAAAAACCGTTTCAACCCCTATTTTCAAGATGGCGGCCGTGGGACAAGGGTGGCGACCCCACAAACTTGATTTTAGCTTTACACTTACCCCCCCTACACATCAAAAAAATAAAATTGCGTCCTCTAAGAAACGCAAGGTGAGGCCTAAAAAATGTAACATTTCAATGGACTATACATCAATCTCAAAGAATGCACATAATTACAACACATGTTCTATTTTTACCGACGCATGCGCACAGATCCGCAATTAGTTGCATCATAGGCCGACGCAATAACCCTAGTCGCTGATAATCGGTGGTTGTTAATAATTGTGCCCGCTTGCGGATTGCACCAACGCGTTCATCGCGATCGATGCGCCGGCACACATATTTCTAATAGGCGTGAAGATATAATAATTTCCCAGTTGTTAGCTGCACTTTAAAAAATATGTAAATTACAACAAATTACATTACAGACATTCACTCACGCCTGTAATGCACGAAGGGGTAGACAGAGGTGTGACCAGTACATCCACATATCACCGAGCCTATTTCAGTTCCATGTGATATGGGGCGAACCTATCTCCATACCACAATTCCAGACGCCGCGCCGTGCCGATACTGAGCATGCCGTGATAAAAAAAAACAATATCTTTTTTTTATAACATAGGCCGGCAAACGAGAAAGTGGGTCACCTGATGGTAAGTGATCTCCACCGCCCATGTACGCTCACCACCAGAAGAATCATGGGCGCGTTGCCGACCTTAAAGGAAGGGATAATTAGGAATTGAGAAGGGGAGGGGATCTGGGCTTCCGGATATCTCACTCACCGTACGAAACGCAGCAGCAAGCCGCTACTTTACGTCGGTATTCTGTGAGACAGTGGTAACGACCCGGTCGAGCCAGCCCATTCGTGCTGTAGACCATACTATCTACAGTGTGGCTCTACCACTCAAATCATTTGAACCGACCCGAGTATCGAACCCGAGGCGAACCGCGTACGCAATACAACTACACCATAGAGGCATTAATATATAACCTCTTTAAAACCTGTATTTTACATGTGATATAATAAAATGCAATTAATCGAATTAGAGGAGAAAAAAAACCTCGTTCAATAACCATCGTTAATTATCAACAAATTGAAACAAATAACCGATCCACACATGCGAAACAAAATTATGTAAATATTATATGCACAGGCACGTAACATGTGAAGTATTTTTTATAACAATAACTTTTTTTATTATTTGATCGAATAACAAAACGAGCAAGGCGCTCGGCTGACGGTAAGCGCCACGCTTGCCCATAAACAGAAGCAAAACCACACAGAACTTTGAATTATAAAGCACTGAATGGCATTGAACTGCGCGCGTCACCCCGAGACATAAGATGTTAAGTCTCATAATGCCCAGTATAATAAACGGGCTTTAATTTGCTTCAAACCGAAACACACACTATTGCTTGGCGGCAGAAATAGACAAAGCGGACCAACACACACGGCCTCTCGCATATGAGCGACCTCCCACCTTGTAAAACTACACTGTATAGTGTTTGTCTACAGCATGAATGGGCCGGATCGACCGGGTCGTTACCACTGTCTCACAGTAAACCGACGTAAAGTAGCGGCTTGCTGATACGTTTCTTCTACGTTACGAGATATCTGGAGGCCCAACCAAAATCCCTAAATTATCCCTTTCCTTTAAAGTCAGCAACGAGCTTATGATTCTTCTAGTATTGTGGGCGTACATGGGCGGTGGAGATCACTTACCATCAGGTGACCCACTTGCTCATTTGCCGATCTATGCTATAAAAAAATACATACATAATTACTTATCCTCGATAATAATGTTTCAAAAGATCAACGCACCTACATAATTAGTTTTATTTTATAACTTTTTTCCAATTAACATGCCGGAATAAGATGTTGAAATATATTGCCACGCATTATGAGTCTTTACATCTATAGATCATTATGATAGTGACGTCGCCGTGGACCTGAACATGCGATATGCGAAAGCATAACGTGCGATTGGACGATACCATAACCGTACAATAGTTTTTTTTTTATCCTGGCTCGGCAAAGTGACTACGCTACACCTGATGGTAAGTGTAGCGCAATCCCGGCCTGCCTAACTGCTTCTTCACACTCCGTTTAAAGGACCCCATATTATAGGAAGGAGGGAACACGTGTGCCGGCAAACTATTCCACAGCTTAATGGTCCGGCAAAAGTAAGATTTAATGTTAATGATAGTGAGATTTTTGAACTACGCATCCACTTAGCTTTTTTTTAATTTGATTGAATGACGAGACGACACATAAAATGTCTAGCCTAATGCCCAGTAATTTCACTGGCTTCAATGTCCTTCAAACCGAAACACAACAGAGCTTACACACTGTTGCTTGGCGGCAGAAGTAGACAAAGCGGCGGTACCAAACCAGACGGCCTCTCGCGTACGAGGGACCTACCACCTTGCTCATACCAATATTTAAAATAATTGTGGGCTTATTTAAAATCTAAATTTACATTAACGTATAAATTAATACATGAAATTTACATAGGAAACTAACGTGTTGGCGGTGAAATCAGTGTACTTAGGTACATAAAAAAAGCAAATAAAACATACGCGCCGAACTGACAATCTTCATTTTTTTTTAATTGGTTAGAACAAAACCTGACCCGTTAGGTTCAAACGTGAAAGTGACGCTTCAAACTAGCATCACAAAAAAAACACCAAGCACCAAATCATTGTACATATAGATTTTTTTTTTTTTTACATATGCTGGTATCCGGTATATTTTTTTAACCTGGCATCGCATATTGGGTTCGTCACACCTGATGGTAAGTAAGTAGTTGCTGGTGGTAGGATTCATATCCGCCCGGATAGCGACCACCGTACACATGGTGTTAAAACCTGCCATAGTGATCCACACGCTTTGTGTGGATCGTGTTGCAGGATCAGCCAGTGTAAATTCGGTTCTCCCGAGGGTCTTGCCACATGACTTGATGGTTGATTGGGGCGGGTATAGCGGTACATCCTTGTATCCCTGTGCCTGCATCGGTCATCCGCCTGTCCTGTCGCAGGCCCCTTGGTTTGCTTCTTCCCTCTCCGAAGAAGGACGCATTTATACAGGCCGGCATGACTCTAGTGACCACCGATAAACTAATTGTTTGTTGGTGGTCGCTGGTTTTCTGGATTGCACTACGCTTACCATCAGGTGTAGTGCAGTCACTGCCGTGCTCGAATAAAAAAATAATAATTTAAACGTCGATATTTAAGCGACATGACGAGCCTACTTGAATACAAACGCCCAACTCATTCGCTTACATAAATCATATGTGATCGACCGGTAATAAATTCATTTTGCATAAAGGCTGTTACACGCTGGATGGAAGCGATACTAGTGTCGGATAATATCCGACTAAAAAATAAAATTAATATTGTATTAGACATGCATCTCTAGATGGTTTTCAATTGTGTTGCGTTATGAATATGAATAATACCGCCATGTGTATTGGTGGATTTTGGATGGTTCCGCCAAAGTATCCCATGCCTGTCGTAAGAGACAACTAACTGAAATATCTGAATGGTAATTATAGACAATAGGGTCCTAAATTAAATGCAGCGGCACTTCTAACAACACTCCTTTTTAACTGTGGTAGAGTCACGTAAACACTCAAGTCCACACAAGCAAATTTCACCTCCTTAAAACCCTTCTCCATAACAAATGGTAGAAAATTACCTACTTATCGTGTATAAGTCGATGCGTAACATGGAATACGCTGCTGTAAGCACTAAAGTATAATATATTGTACAACTACGGATATTTAGAGATATCCGCAAATTACTATCGGATATCTGACATTGTACAACCACCTTAAGGACCCCACCAACATAGCTAATTTCTGGCACCGATGCGTTGGGGTGCGAGCGGTAGGTGGCGGGACGCGGGGGAGGGGAGTGTAGAGAATTAACTATTTCTCGGGTATAAGTGGATGCGCGCATGCAAGCACATTTACACTGTGCCAGTGACCGACGCGTGTTACGGATATCATGGAATACACTATTGTGAGTACATGTTATTTTTTTTTTTACGTGAATGTGACGTGCTGTGTTCAATGTGTTTTTTTTTAACTACGAACAAATAGAGTTTTTCTATTCAACGCAATCAACGCGTACATTATTTTCTTGCTTAGCATATATTTGCAGAGTGATACGACTTTGATGAGTCAATCTTTATTCGATAGGGAGTTCCAAATTTGTTAGATTAGTGATTTTTATTTGTTTCTTTTAAATTATTTTGAGTCGTTTTTGTTGGTGCCATTATTTGTGTGACTTCTGCCATTTTCTATCTGTAATGTGTCGTTAAAATTGTGACAGATTTTTTCACAACAGCTATAAATTAAAAAAGGGCAAAAAACAGGCGGAATAAATTAAAAAAAAATCATTCAAATCATTTCAAATACTTAGAGTGGAGGCGAATGATAAAAAATATTTTTAAAAAGTCTTCTATGAATACAGTCGACTCTCGATAATTTGACACTCAAGTGATCAGAGAAAATTTTCAAAGAGCTCAAAATAAAAAAAGCTTAAATAACAACAAGAAAGGAAAGGAAAAAAACAAGAAAAATCAAGTAAACAAAGCTGGTGATTAATTATTGTTTTAGACATTTGTACAATTATTCACAAATTTTCATTTTGGAGAGAAGTCTGTGTTTTTGTTTTGAGTGAGCGACTTCAGTCTATAGACTAATAGATTCGTTAATTTAAATTGGTTTAAATGCTGTATTTTTTTAATAAAATAGTATAATTTACATAAGCCTGATTTTCCAAAAAAACTACCTACCTGTGTGTGCAATTCACACATTGCAGAAGTGAAACTTCAGAATTATTAAAATAAATTAATTAACCCACGATTTTTAATACGAAAATGCAAAAAAAATTAAATACGTGAATAATACACCTCGTTGTTTATGATACATTTTCCGAAGCCTTCGTTGTACGCAGGCGCAAAGACACACGATAGCATAATTGGTAATCTATCTCATTGTCTCGCAGGCTAAATCCTATTTGTGATGTTTGTCTCTTTGTCGTGACGCATTTTCGTTTCATCGAATTTCAATTCAGTTTCGAGTTTCAATTTGAAATCACAACGATTCTAAACAAGTTTCCCTTAAAAAAAGTATGTACAAATCGCAGTTCAATTTATTCACAACATCCACCACATCTGTTGAAAAATACGTTACACATCTGAAAAGTGAAAACATTGGCGTGACTACAAATGAGATGCACGCGACGAAGTACGGACGGGCGCCGTTCAAGGAAACAACACAACTCACTATTTATTGTTGGTCAATGAACACAAACGGGGAAGGATAGCGTATACAATTTACATATTTATTGCTTTTGATGAAAAACTGCCCGGACAAGCGGTAATTTATTGGTTCGAAGCGACGCGTTGTTTTTCTTTTCGTTTGCTTGAATGACGAGACGAGCGTGTCGCTCGTGTATGCGCCACGCCTGATCATAAACAGAAGCAACATTGCAGAGAACCTTGATTTGTAAAATATACGTTTTTGCTTATTTGTATTTAGGATTAGTCCTACGAAATTTCGAGTCGAAATGTCTTATTTATTATCCGAGCACGGCAAAGTGACTGCACTACACTTGAGGGTGAACATAGTGCAGTCCAGAAACCAGCGACCACCGACAAACAATGAGTTCATCGGTAGTCAGTCACGCCGGCTTGTATAAATGCTTCTTCCCATCTCTCTATTTGTTATTGTTTCTCTATACAGACATTTTACCTCTTTAGGGGTTGAATTTAAAAAAATCGCGAAATTACTTAATTATTATTGGGAGTACTCCTACGAAGTTTCAAGTCGAAATTTCTGTTTGTTATTGTTTCCCTATACAAATTTTCATCCCCCATTTTACCCCTTTCGGGGATGAATGTTCAATAATCCCTTCTTAGAACTTGCATCATTAAAGAAACCTTTATGAAATTTATCACGCTTCAAGACCCAGCAGTTTTGGCTATGTGTTTATCAGTCAGTCGGTCAGTGAGAAGATTTTATTTGCTTGAATGACGAGATGAGCAGGTCACTAGCCTGATGGTAAGCGCTACCTCTGCACATTAACAGAAGCAACATCACACTGAACTGCGCTCGTCACCCAGAGACATATGATGTTAAGTCACATAATGCCCAGTAATTTCACTGGCTTCAATGTCCTTCAAACCGAAACACAACCGTTGTGTGGCGGTAGAAATAAGACAACGCGGTGGTATCAACCCAGACGGCCTCTGGCATACGAGGACCTAACTTAATAGTTTTTAGGACTGCCTCAGTGCGCACGTCGTACAACTGCTGTGCCGAGGTCTTGGGTTCGATCCCCGGGTCGGGTAAAATTGATTTTGGGTTTTTATATCATGAAATGCTCAGTATCGGCCCGGAGTCTGGAATTGTGTCTGGTATGGGGATAGGCTCGGCCCCTATCTAATTGTCCTACACCGGAATCGAAGAGACGACCAGGTCCTGACACCACGTTGTCCAATGAGACGATATCGATATCCACAAGACATAATTTGACAGCCTCCATGGCGCAGTGGGCGAGTAGCCGGCTGTGAAGCGAGAGTCCGCGGGTTCAATACCCGCACCGAGACAAATGTTTGTGTGATCCACATTTTTTTGTTTCGGGGTCTGGGTGCCGTCGAAAGTCTCTCGTAGTTCCTGATACCCACGACACAAGACTCGTATCTTACTGTGGGGTCAGGACTATGTATGACTGTCGGGTGTATTTTTTTTTCTAAGCACGGCAAAGTGACTGCACTACACCTGATGGAAAGCGTAGTGCAATCCAAAAAATCAGCGACCACCAACAAACATTGAGTTTATCGGTGGTCACTAGAGTCATGCCGGCCTGTATCGGGTATTATTATTTACTAGCTTTTGCTCGCGGCTCCGCCCGCGTGATCTGCTTTTTCCGGGATCAAAAGTAGCCTATGTCTTATTCTGATGTGTAAGCTATATTATTGTAAAGTTTCATTAAAATTCATTCAGTAGTTTTTACGTGCAAGAGCAACAAATATCCATCCATACTTACAAACTTTCGCGTTTATAATATTAGTAGGATATTAGTATGTATTTATTTATTTATAATAATAAATCAAGCCTCAGTCAAAGTTAATCAAAACGCGTGTACATAACAGTTAACGCATAAAAGAAAGTCACCGGTTACGGAACTTCGCAACAATTCACACCGAATGACTTGCAAGTCCGTCAGCTTTTTATGAAACTTAACGAAAGCTGACGCGTTCGCGCGAAATCACAGTTCTGTGACATAACCCGACACGGATGGGTCAAACAAATAGCGCAATGTAATTGTTAATGATTGGGCATATTTTAATTTCGCTTACGAGAAATGCGTTGGTGGTAGGGTATTGCTACCTGATCATTTTTGTACCCGACCGTATAAATTGTGAAAAACCCGCCACAGGTGGCTATTTCAGGTGATGAGCGTTCCGGAGTAAAAATTGAAAAAAAAATTTGAACAAAACTTGACTTCAAAAATATTACACTGAAAGCTTGCGCACCGAGGGGCTTGCGACATAACTTGACGGTTGATTGAGGTGGGTATAGGGGTACAACCGTGTATCACAGTGCCTGCATCGGTCATCCGCCTGTCCTGTCGCAGGACCCTCGATTTATGTCTTCCCTCTCCACAGAGGGAAGAAGCATTTATACAGGCCGGCATGGTTCTGATGACCACCGATAAACTCATTTTTGTCGGTGGTCACTAGTATTTTTAACTATACTACGCTTACCATCAGGTGTAGTGCAGTCACTTTGCCGTGCTCGGATAAAAAAAATAGGTAGATAGTCGACCAATCAGTCAATGGATAAATAAGAACATCTACACACGACATTACATAAAATTACTACACATTACGCGAACGTGTAATGGTGTTAATCCGTAACCGCTTCGAAACTCGCATCGATTTCGCGATATAACATCATTATTATAAAATGATATAAATATGGAATGTCTTAATACTAATTTATAAGCGAATTATATTATTTAAATATTAAGAGACTCGTATAATATTAAATATATTGCACCGGTGACGCATTCGTATTACGTACGCGATACGGCTTTTGTGCTGAGGTCTTGGGTTCAATCCCCGGATCGGGTAATATTTTTTTTTTATTCAATTGAATGACGAGACGAGCAAGGCGCTCGCCTGATGGTAAGCGCCACGCCTACCCATAAATATAGACAAAGCGGTGATACTAACCCTGACGGCTTCTCGCATACGAGAGACCTACCTACCACCTTGTAAATTATTAAATTATTTAAAACCAGTATCACGAAACTTTTTTTTTTAATAGCATAGGCTGGCAAACGAGCAAGTGGGTCACCTGATGGTAAGTGATCTCCACCGCCCATATACGCCCACCACCAGAACAATCATGGGCGCGTTGCCGACCTTAAAGGAAAGGGATAATTAGGGATTGGGAAGGGGAGGGGATTTGGCCTTCCGGATATCTCACTCACCGTACGAAACGCAGCAGCAAGCTGCTACTTTACGTCGGTTTTCTGTGAGACAGTGGTAACGACCCGGTCGAGCCAGCCCATTCATGCTGTAGACAAAACTTTCTACAGCGTGGCTCTACCACTGTAAACAACTGAATGGGATTTAGAGTTTGTAATACGCAATTAGAACGCAGCTCGGTTGTTGCCTGGAAATACACACGTTCATGTTCATCACATTATCAAGCTTTAGAAGGGATTCGCGGTCCACATGTTCACCCCTTATAGTCATATCACGCAGGTCGGCATCATTCCGGCTACCATTAAACGATACATCGTCAATTATTGGTAGACACTACTCTTGAAGAGTACTGTATTTACAGTCAGGTATAGCCAAATTACTTTACCCAGCCCGAAATGGTTGTAAGGCGCCATCCAACACACGAATGGCTTTATTGCTCTCCACGAACTGCGTTTTACAACGTGCACGTTTTACGAACACATTTCGCGCGATTTACGATCGGATTAGCATAACCATTATCTCTTTGTATTCAATATTTACAAAGGTACATACACGTATAAGATTACTTGACTTGTTGAATTTATGAAGTCTATGATAATAATTATTTTCATTATGATAGTTACTTGTCGAGTGGTAGAGCCACGCTGTAGACAGTTTTGTCTACAGCATGAACGGGCCGCTCGACCGGACGTTACCACTGTCACATAGAAAATCAACGTAAAATAGCGGCTTGCTGCTGCGTTAGTGAGTGAGATATCCGGAGGCCCAAATCCCCCCTCGTCTTCCCAATTCCTAATTATCCCTTTCCCTTAAGACTGTCAACGCGTCCATGATTCTCCTGGTATTGTGGGCGTGCATGGGTGGTGGAGGCCACTTACCATCAGGTGACCAACGTGCTCGTTTGCCGGCCTATGCTTTAAAAAAAAGTAAAATATTATCGAATTACTATCTCACATATCACGAAATGTCAAAAAGTATAAACCCTGCAAGCTTGCAGGCAGTTTTCTTAGAGATAGACATTCGCTAGGAAAGTTTATTACGAACAGCCTTGAGGAGTAACGGGACTCAAGCTTTATATTATTAACTAGCCTTTGCTTGCGGCTCCGCCCACGTGATCAAACAAACAAACAATCAAACTTTATAATATTAGTATAGATTTGGGTAGCTTAGCAACGGAAGCCTTCAAATAATATTAATTGGGTAGCTTAGCAACGGAAGCCTTCAAATATGAATAATTTTCCCCGTTTTTGCAACATTTTTCACTGATGCTTCGCTCCTATTGGCCGCAGCGTAATGTTATATAGCCTAAAGCCTTCCTCGATAAATGGACTATCCAACACAAAAAGAATTTTTCAATTCGAACCAGTAGTTCCTGAGATTAGTGCGTTCAAACAAACAAACAAACAAACAAACAAACAAACAATCAAACAATCAAACTCTACAGCTTTATTATATTAGTATAGATTTACTTACAAAACATAACACTCCCTAATTTAAAATGACGCTCCTAATCAATGTATTTTTCCGTATTTTTTTCGGTAACAATCAAAATTATGGGTGCGTCATTTTAGGTCAAACGATCTACCGGACTAAACCCGCATAATTTCAATCTATTTCCAGAAGACATTCACGTTCGTGCTGTTGGCGGCGGCGACGCTAGCCCAGTACGACGAAATCGCCGGGTACGACGGTTACCATCCCAAGGCACTCCTGCACCATCAACATCACACTCTTGAAGAACACCACGGGGAGGAGTATGATTTGGATTATCATGTGAGTTTTCATCATTAGTCGTATCAATTTCAACGACAAAAAAAATAATTAAAACCTAGTTATGCATCCTGCACCTGTTCATGACTTGATAAATATTTGCTGATCATTCAAATAAGCTTTTTTCGAACGTAAGGACTTTATGTAACTCTATACGTTGAAAACATGATCATATTTCGCTGACCAATGAATTTTACAGGTGTTCTTGTTTAGACTAAAGATCTTGGAACTAAATGAAAACATGTTGACTATAAATGTGCTGACTACTGGAAGGTGGCCTTGTTATGATCAAAATTCCAGAACTGAATACGCCTTGTAAATAAGTTAAGGGTATAAATAAGGATTATTATTAATTTTAATTCAGTCTGATATAAATCTTCATCGTGAAGAGTTGGACTACATTTTTTATTTAATAACCTTCTGGCGCTCCCGCGTAACTTTTGTCTACATTCCAAATAGGTACAACTTAGCGCCAGATCGGGAAAAATGGCCAATAAGCCAGCAGTGCGAGTTGATTTCTCATAAATTACGACTGTAACCGTAAAGTAATAAGCAGAATTGCAGCTACTGCACCCACTGTTCGCTGAGCTTATTTTCACCTGTGATAGACAGCAAACCCATCGCTAAAGGTTTTTGGAGCCAAAGCCACATTGAATTTTTGATTGTTCGACCTACGGATCATTCATAATCAGAACTCATGTATGGCCACTAGACCAATGAGTAACTTTAATGGCCGAACACACACTTAATTATTAATTTACACACAATAAATATTAATTTTCCATTCCAGGCGCATCCTAAATACTCGTTCGACTATTCAGTAAAGGACCCCCATACCGGTGACGACAAAGAACACTGGGAGACCAGAGATGGCGATAAAGTTAAAGGTAACACTTATTTTTGTTATGACACTGCTCACTGCACTGCACTGCACCTGATGGTAGTACAATGGAGTTAAATCTTTTTTTTTATAGCATAAATCGGCATACGAGCAAGTGGGTATGCCCACCGCCCATGTATGCCCACAATATCAGAAGAATTATGGCGCGTTGCCGACGTTAATTAGGTATTGGGAAGGGGAGGGGTGTTTGGGCCTCCGGATATCTCACTCACCGTACGAAACGCAGCAGCAAGCCGCTACTTTACGTCGGTTTTCTGTGAGACAGTGGTAATGACCCGGTTAAGCCGGCCCAATCATGCTGTAGACAAAGTGTCTACAGCGTGGTAACTCATAGTCTCTCAAATCTCGACCGTGGGCAAAATGCCGGTCAGTCTAAACGTATGTTGGGTAAATAGGCTGACTTCGGAACGCGACTCACTGGAACGAGTCCTAGTGACGGTGGACTAATGCCGAATAGATAATTCCAGTCGTGTATTTTTTTTTTCATCCGAGTACGGCAAAGTGACCGCACTACACCTGATGGTAAGCGTAGTGCAATCCAAAAAACAGCGACCACCATCAAACATTGAATTTATCAGTGGTCACCAGAGTCATGCCGGCCTGTATAAATGCTTCTTCCCTCTTCGGAAAGGAAAGAAGCAAATTGAGGGGCCTGCGACAGGACAGGCGGATGACCGATGCAAGCACAATAATACAAGGATGTACCCCTATAACCGCCCCAATCAACCATCAAGTCATGTCGCAAGCCCCTCGGGAGAACCAGATATACACTAGCTGATCCTGGAACGCGATCCACACAAGGCGCGTGGATCTATGGCAGGTTTTAACACCATGTGTACGGTGGTCGCTATCCGGGCGGATACGAATATCCTACCACCAACAATTCTTTTGAATTCTAATAAATAAACTCTATAGCTTTATTCACTGTCAAATCCATTGCTGCAGGCACGTACACTCTTGTTGAGACGGACGGAACAAAACGTATAGTGGAATACGAAGCCGACGACAAAAACGGTTTCAACGCAATCGTTCACAAGATTGGTACACCGAAGCACCAAGAGGAAGAGTACCAGGCGAAGCCAGCGCACGAGCCTGTGCATTACCAACATGATTACGGACACTTCGACGAAGGATTTGTTCCCGTTTCGGGAGGTTTTGAACACTAAACAGATAATTTGACTCGGTCGTATCTCTCCATTGGTCAGTTTTAGTCTTATATTTAAAGGTTGCATGTGTGACTAGCTTTTGCTCGCGGCTCCGCCCGCGTGAACGTTTAAAATTGACAAAGTTTCATACAAACTTTCATCCCCTATTTTATGCCTTTGAGGCTAGAATTTATCAAAATCCTTTCTTAGCGTATGCCTACGTCATAACATCTACCTGCATGCCAAATTTCTGCCCGATCCCTCCAGTGGTTTGGGCTGTGCGTTGATAGATCACTATGTCAGTCAGTCAGTCAGTCACCTTAGAGTTTTATATATTTAGATTAACGTTTTCACAATTGGGACCTGACGAGTGAAGTAAAAGCCAAGTCTCGTGCGCCAGAAATCTAACATATTAAATGGCGTCATGTTTTACTAAATATTAGCCGTAGTGAGCATTCAATTAAATCACAGCCCTTGTTGGAAAAAACATGATACATTAATGAATTAAATTTGTTACTTTTACCCATCTAAGCTAATTACGTAAATTAAGAAATCACCAATGTAAGCATCATCATAAGTGATGACATTAAACTACGTAAGCTGTAGCTAGATCTAGAAGTTTTTCTACTATAAAACATAATATATGTAAACTGCTTATGGGTATTTTAGGTGTCCATAAGTAAAATTAACATAAATGTAATTCAGGATTGACAAAAATATGGTTGCATTGGACTGAGCTTAACTACCACTTGATGCGATTAAATGCTTTAATTTACACTGTATAATGCATAATTTTATCCCAGTTATATGATCAGCATAGTAATTTGTGTGGGTATGAATGTATGAAACTCTCCTGATCTTTTTAACAGTGAAACAATGATTAAATCTATCAGTTTTGTAAAGTTACGATCGGTTGTATTACAATTACTGTTCTTAAAGTATGCTTAATTTTAATATCTCAAATGAATATTTTGCAAAAATACCAAAGTGAATTAACTAACATTGTCACTCCATTTTTCAATTAAATTTATGGATTCTACGTTCATTCCAACTTCATGTAAACGTAGACTTTGTTTTGCCTAAATTATCAAATAACAAATACTGTATTCGTGTAGATTGGTGATTTTTTTTATGAATTGGTATTAGAACTTTCGAGTACTAGTGTCAGATTTCATCAACTTTTAGCTTAAGGGGGACCAATAAAGGGCAACACATATCAAACCGGACGCATAAATATTTCGACGTCGACGTGATTTAGCCGTCAGGACTCCCCATAAGTCAGTGAAGGATTGGTGAAAATGGGGAAACTGTTATATAAAACTATTTATTTGAGTGAATCTGTATATTTAGGTTAATATATTCTTGTTACTTGTTACGTTTTATACCTTATTTCAACGTTTTGTGCGAATGTATATTACTTTTGCGTAGTTTGTAAGTGTTGTACAAAAATTCTTGAAATTAAACTTTTTGATTGTTATGTACTTATTTTATTAACTCAAATAGCAATTATCCAATAAGTTTAAACTTTCTTCCTTTCCTTTTTTCCTCTTTATTCATCCCTTTATGTATCAGTATAAAAGTACTATCATTTATGTGGTTAAATACAATATTTATTTATTGCGCTATCGTACACAAAAATGACAATTTATATTACATAAAAAATTTCACACTCCGTCTTACTAGTTTTCGATCAGGTCACGTGTCCTGACGCGAGTTTAACATTTTATACCCATCCCAAGAAAAGTGCTCAACGCCGCTAAAGAAGTTTTCACTTCAAAATCGAAGTAGGATGGATTTTTTTTTTCTTTCCTTAGTCGGACCCTGCCGCACTGTGTTTCTATTAGGGCATATATTTAAGACGATCCAGAACATTTCATTTTAATATTTAAGTATTAATAATTGTAACTGATTGTATTCTATGTAAAAATTAAATAAAACTTGCACTTGTCAGCGGGCAGCGGGAATTCCCCGAGCAATAACGCTAATCATCGGTTACATCTATACATATAATAAAAATGTAACGGGTCGCTGTCTGTACATGAAAGATATTAAGAAAAAATGTTATAAGGGACCTTTATCAACGCAATAGCACACCATACAATGATTTTTAGAATTTTTGTCTGTTTGTCTGTGCGTTTGTGCACGATGATCTCATAAACGGCTTATCTGATTTAGACGTAGTTTTCACTAATATATTATGGTAAGCTTCACTTAACATTTAGCGTTTGTTTTTTTGTATTTGTTTCATGTCAATCGGTTCATAAATAAAAAAGTTATGCCAATTTAAAGATATCGGTAATATACCTGTTTCGTAATGGCAACATTAAAAAATCAGTATACAGAAAGACCCCTATTATTGTATTATTATCAATAATAGTATGTAGTAGTAGTATCCCTTCTGGATACAATAACGGTGCAGAACTTCACGCGGGCGGAGCCGCGAGCGAATGCTAGTATTTACTATATGTTTATATTTATCATATTTACCTCTGTGCGAGTGCCAGTTTGAGTCGATCGTTCTCGTAGCGCAGCTGTTGTTCCGCCGAGTCGGCGGTGGGCTCGTTGGACGCGACAGCGGAGGTGACGGCTGCGGGGGGAGGGGGAGGGGCACGCGGGGACCTGCCCACCGTCGCGTACCCACCCTGCACGACATACAATCGCTTGTTTACTACATCATAACGTGCAGAGGCGTGTTTACCGGGTGTGGTGTGTGTGCGATGCACACGAGCTCCACTCACACGCTGGCCGGGCATCTTCAAATGCACCTACGCCCGTCTTATATGAAAAAATTCGAACATATTAAAAAAATTCGAACCCGCAACCACTGTGTCGATAAGTAATCAGTTCCACTCCCCGCTAGACGTCGCTCACATATTCCTAGTGATAGAGGTGCTTAAATAAATTGATCGAGTTTTAAATATAAAATGGAAGTCGTTCAACCCTATCATCGAAATAACACAATGTAACACGGGAATAAGAAAACAATTTAGGGTCATGGATCATACCGTGGATTCCGTCCCGTCAATTCTTTTTACCATCTCTGGATTCCGCGATAACACCACTGCAATAGCCGATAAAGGCCGCCCATCCTCTTACTTTAGCTCGTCGGTACCTTCGAAATCCTCTGATAATTACTATTTCATCTCGGTATTTGAGAGTTTCGCACGAAACTTTTGGAAATTCACCCTCCATTTTTCTGCGCCCGTCTTATATGTTCTGTTTAAAAGATCCGTTTCACATAATATCTTTAAAAAATGTGCGAAACTAACTAATTTACCTATCCGAGGTCAGGATAGCCGCTTTACACGGTCCAGCGGTGCTTTTGAGAGCGGCGCGGTCAAAGATGAATGATTGCACACGGGCGCTACATAGGCTAGAAACGCCTCTGACAAGGTGGTAGGTCCCTCGTATACGAGAGGCCGTCTGGGTAGCGTTGTGAGTCGTGTACAGCTCGTGTGTATATGTTATATGTGTGTATTATGTAGATATTAAGACCGAGTGAGCCTCCGAACGTCGTCTGGGCCTCTCACTGAAGTATATTACTGTGTTGCAATTTGCAGTTGCAGTATTACTTAGGTCGTACTGCAACATCAAGGTGAATGAGAGGTACCTGTGCTGGCATTTACTTAATTTAAATTTTAGTTTTAATTAATTAAATATAAGAGATATTTTTATGTCAGTTAATTAGTTATTGTTATGCCAGGAATAAATGTTTTCTTTCTATCTTCATCTTGTCTATTGCTGCTGTCAAGCAACAATGTGTAAGAAATGTCATGTTTCGGTTTGGAGGACATTAAAGCCAGTAAAATTACTGGGCATTATGAGACTTAACATCTTATGTCTCGGGGTGACGAGCGCAGTTCAGTGCCATGCAGTGCTTTGTAATTCAAAGTTCTGTGTAGTGTTGCTTCTGTTTATGAGCAGGCGTGGCGCTTACCATCAGGCGAGCGCTTTACTCGTCTCGTCATTCAATGAAATAAAAAAAAAACCTCACCTGAAGAGTGGATGACACTGAATGCGCTCTCTGGTGGACCATCATCTCATCGTTTTCGACTTTAGGCTGTAACAAAAAAAAAAGGTTAAATAATGCCATTTGGGTGGACACCACCGTTTTGACTGTTTCTGTCACCAGTAGTGTAAGCACTGTTGTTTCAGGTTTTTTAATAGCATAGACCGACAAACGTACAAGTGTGTCACTTGATGGTAAGTTATCATCACCGCCCATGCACACCCACAACACTAGAAGCATAGGCGCGTTGCCAATCTCAAAGGAAAATTAAGGGATTGGGAAGAGGAGAATTTGGGCCTCCCGATATACCGAATTCACCGCACGAAACGCAGCAGCAAGCCGCTACTTTACGTCGGTTTTCTGTGAGACAGTGGTAACGACCCGGACGAGCCAGCCCATTCATGCCCGTAGACAACAAGGAAGGTGATAGGTCACTCGTATGCGAGAGGCTGTCTAGATTGGTACCACAACTTTGTCTATTTCTGCTGCCAAGCAACAGTGTGTAATTATGTGACTTAACATGTTATGTCTCGGGGTGACGAGCGTAGATCAGTATCATGCAGTGCTTTGTAATTTAAAGTCTTGTGTGGTGTTGCTTCTGTTTATGGGCAGGCGTGACGCTTACCATCAGGCGAGCGACTTGCTCGTCTCGTCATTCAAAAAAAACCTGTACAGCGTAGTTCTACCACAGACAAGCGACAGCGCATGACATCCTGCCGCGCCGCACTGTTGCCAGTATCCGGTATATTTTTATACTTTTTTTACATAGGATATTAAGTCTCATAATGCCCAATAATTAAACTGGCTTCAATGTCGTTGAAACTGAAACACAACAGTGCTTACACACTGTTGCTTGTCTTGAGCAAATAGACGGCGCGGTGGTACTCAATCCAGACGGCCTCTCGCATACGAGCGACCTACCACCTTAAATCACAGCCTCCGTGGCGCAGCGGGCGAGTAGCCGGCTGTGAAGCGAGAGGCCGCGGGTTCGATCCCCGCACCGAGACAAATGTTTGTGTGATCCACATTGATTTGTTTCGGGCTCTGGGTGTTGTGAGACCGAAAGTCTCTTTGTTCCTGATGTCCACGACACAAGACTCGTATGTTACTGTGGGGTCAGGGTTATGTGTGTGACTGTTGGGTGTTATTTAGTTATTTAGTTAACAGTGTGTAAGCACTGATGAGTTTCGGTTTGAAGGATATTGAAACCAATAAAATCACTGGGCATTATGAGACTTAAAATCTTGTCTCAGGGTGACGAGCGTAGTTCAGTATCATGCAGTGCTCTGTAACTCAAAGTTTTGTGTGGTGTTGCTTCTTGGCAGGCGTGACGCTTACCATCAGATTAGCGCCTAGCTAGTCTCGTCATTAAATTAAATAAAAAAAACAAAATAACGGCAACATGTCTACTCGACATGAAAAAGAAAACATTCTACTCTCTTCGCGTTTATGCGGGCCTGGTACATTTTTACAGCATTTCACTTCAAGCGTTTCGGTAATGATGTAGCGAGTTCAGAGATTTTATCTCATCTTAAAATGTGCGTACCGCGCTAAAAGAAGTTTACACTTCAAAATGGACAGCGTGGCTTTACTTATTTACTTCACGACGGGCATACAAGCGACAGCGCCAGACACACTGGCCGCGCCGCACTATCGTCATTATGTGGTGTACCTGTGCCGGGAGTTTTGGCGGGAATTCTGACAGTGCAATTCATCGCTTATTTTAATTTATTTCATAAACTAGTTTAGAGTTGTGTTTGTTGTATAAAAGTGGTATGGGTTTGTTCAATAAGCATTGACGGTGATGAACAGTGTATGGAAACATTGAAATAAGTGAATTAAGAATGGTACTGAAAGGAGTTAACACCAAAACTCCGACAAGACCTTGAAATCGACCGCACCCGTGTTTCATCGTTCTTGTAAAAATAACTTGAGAATGAATTGTACTTGACACTGGCTAAATGCATGGTACTGCAAGAGCCATAAATAAAAAATAAAATAATACCTGTGCCGGTGAGATGACCGCAGGCGGTTCGTCCGTGGGCGCGGTCCTTCCAGCCAGCAGCGGGCTGGCGGTGGCGCTGGCCACCGGCGTGGCTCCCCCGCTGCTGCCGTTGGGCGCGCCCTTCCCGCCCGCCGCGCCGCCCACGCCGCCCACGCCGCCACCCGACCCGCACTGCTGCGCCTGTATCGCCTCCTTCACCTCTTGGAACTTCTCTATGAACTGGAACAAAATATCCAATCAGTGTGTCATCATCATCATCAGCCACAAGACGTCCACTGCTGAACATAGGCCTCCCCCAAAGATTTCCAGACCGACCTGTTGGAAGCGGCCTGCATCCAACGACTTCCTGCGATCTTTATTAGGTTGCCTGTCCACCTAGTATTTTTTTTTATAGCATAGGCAGGCAAACGAGCAAGTGGGTCACCTGATGGTAAGTGATCTCCACCGCCCATGTACGCCCACCACCAAAAGAATCATAGGCGCGTTGCCGACCTTAAAGGAAAGGGATTGGGAAGGGGAGAGGATTTGGGCTTCCGGATATCTCACTCACCATACGAAACGCAGCAGCAAGCCGCTACTTGACGTCGGTTTTCGGTGAGACAGTGGTAACGACCCGATCGAGTCGGCCCATTCATGATGTAGACAAAACTATCTAGCGAAGGTCTACTACTCTTATATTTTGTTGTTGTTGTGTGAATTATTTAGTTATTGTATTATATTGCTGATGGTAAGATATTCATATCCGCCCGGATTTTCTTTCTTTCTTTCAATAATTTCTCGGCATTAAGCTTATCATCAGACAAGCGATCTCGATTCATATCATTCAGGCTATAATCACAGTTCAAAGAATGAACTCACCTTGCCGAGTTCAGGCTCGGAAGCGAACCCCAGACCGTACACGGTGTTGGCGCGCACGTCGCTCCACTGGCCGAACTTCTGTGACGTCTTAGTGAAAGTCATGTTTGCTGTTATCGTACTGTTTATCACCGCCTGCAGAATAAGAGATTTTTTTAAGTACATTTTTTTTATAGCATAGGCCTGCAAACGAACAAGTGGGTCACCTGATGATAAGTGATCTCCACCACCCATGTTCGCGCTCAATACCAAGAGAATCGTGGGCGCGTTGCCAAACTTAAAGGAAAGGGATAATTAGGGATTGGGAAGGGGAAGGGGAGGGGGATTTGGGCCTCCGGATATCTCACTCACCGTACGAAACGCAGCAGCAAGCCGCTACTTTACGTCGGTTTTCTGTGAGACAGTGGTAACGACCTGGTCGAGCCGGCCTATTCATGCTGTAGACAAAACTGTCTACAGCGTAACTCTACCACTCGTGAAAGAATGTCGGCAAACGGTTAACTGAGTCATGTATTATTTGATTGAATGACGAGACGAGCCACGAGCGTGTAAGCGTCACGCCTGCCCATGAACAGAAGCAACACCACACAGAACTTACGAACGCAGTCCAGTGCCATGCAGTTTTTTTGTTATTCAAAGTTATGTGTGATGTTGCTTCTGGTTATGGGTTGACGAGGCGTTTACCAACAGGCGAGCGTCGTCCGAAAATCAATCTAATAAATAATAAATACACCCAACCGTCACACACATAGTCCTGACCCCACAGTAAGATACGAGTCTTGTGGCGTATCAGGAACAATACGTACTCTCGTAGTTCCTGATACCCACGACACAAGACTCGTATCTTACTGTGGGGTCAGGGCTATGTATGTGACTGTTGAGTTTATTTACTTATTTATTTAATTATATTTCTGGGCCCCGGGCAACGCTACTTTTAATAGAATTTTGATCACAAGCGACACAGTACCTTAGTGCCCTCGACGCTGATGATCCTGTACAGGTTCCTGGAGGAGTCGTAGAAGAAGGAGACGGACACCGCGGCCGAGCTGGCCGACATCCACGACCGCTTCGTCTTCGGATCTATGTGGAACACGTGGGCCTTGCACGTGAAGATCGGCTGCTCACTACAACAATAACACACGATTTTTGAAGTGATAACTTCTTATGGGAGGGTGAATCGAAACGTTCCGTAACGCGAGCGGTCCATCAACCAGCCAGCGTTAGCCGACCTCCCTGGAACATCCATAATTTCGAAGTCCCAGGTGGCGCCACACAGTGACCAGTCGGCTTGGACCGGACTTTGACACGACTCTGACACGACTCTGACACGGCTTTGACCGGACTCAGGCAGGCTCCTCCGCTCTCACTTTAACCCACATTAGTTTAAGTTATCACTTCTGTCGAGCATCCCGGGACGCACACTTTTTTTGAAGTTATACTTCTTTAGGCGCGTTATGAAAAAATGATGAGAGTGAAATTTTAAGATGCGCGCGCACCTGTGACACAAAATTAACAGTATGAAGCCGTCTGCTTAACCGCTCATTAAGTCTCGAAAAAAAAGCTACCAACAAAATAGGAATTGAACCTCGATATTAGTCGCGCATGTTGGTACGCTCGTCACCCCTGATCACTGTTTTCATATTTATAATATTTATCAACATGTCTCTAGTTTATACATTCACAACACGTGTTTGAGTTTCATACAAGTGCGAATTATATATGTGCTAATAAATTATATTCAGTATGTAGTGATTTAAATTGAATATTTTGATTGATATTACTTACTATTTGTGAATATTAGTGAAAAAAATTGTGCTTATATACTTTTTCAAGTGCTCCAATATAATTGAGGTTAACTATCCGTATGTATTATTTATTGATATAAATTAAAATACTTTTATTTAATATAATTAACACTAAATATTATTAAATTATTAATGTTAAATACTTATTATTACAAACGTAGAGTACTGGTATGCGGGATGAAATTTTTGGAGTTAATTTTGTTTTGTAATAAGAAGTATAACTTCGTACGTGCGTACATAAGTACACACACACGGGTTTTTTTTTTTTGTGTTGACGCTTGCTGTAAGTCTGACGCTAGTCGCCTGTGTACAGCTTCACCGGACTTTCGGGTGAGCGGCGCTTTGGGCGCTCTCAACCCTTACATTTAAATGACCACCACGCTGAGGGCACTCCCTTTGGGGTACGACCCTCGGCTCAGGACGGCCACTGGGGGAGGGCAGAGACATCTGCGATTATTGGTTTGGGGGAGAATTAAAGTTACTTAGTCATCATCGGCTCGCGGGCCGGTAAACATACCACATGAGGGTTTTATTTTATCCGAGAGCGGGAAAGTGACTGCACTACACCTGATGGTAAGCGCAGTGCAGTCCAAAAAACCAGCGATCAGCAACAAACAGTGAGTTTATCGGTGGAGATGTACACTGACTGATCCTGAAATGCGATTCACACAAACTGTATGGGTCACTATGGCAGTTTTAACACCATGTGTACGGTAGTCCCTATGCGGGCGGATATGAATATCCTACCAACAACAAATGTTTAAAAAAATGTAGTTAATACCGATTAAAAAAATTATTACTGGATGCAGTTTGTTTATAAAGTGAAAGTGAGCAGTGAAATACAGTGCAAGTATATATACAGTGCAAAAAAGCATATTTGAATGCAAATCTAAATATATAAAACTCAAAGGTGACTGACTGACATAGTGATCTATCAACGCACAGCCCAAACCACTCGAGGGATAGGGCTGAAATTTGGCATGCAGGTAGATATTATGACGTAGGCATCCGCTAAGAAAGGATTTTGATAAATTCTACCCCCAAGGGTATGTAACTTTGTAACAAAGTTTGTATGAAACTTTGTCAATTTTAAACGTTCACGCGGGCGAAGCCGCGAGCAAAAGCTAGTCATCTTATATATTTTTTAATATGGAACGCCTCACTCTAGCAGCCGCTGCTACTACGGTTAGGCTAGGAAACCGTAGGGTTTTGGGTTCAAACCGCCAGAATATATAATGTTTTCTTATGTTTACGCGAATATTACACATTGAAATAAAAATAATTTAAACGGATTTTTATCTACCCTTTCGGGGTTACAGACAGAGCTTATGATCATAAAAAAGATCGTACATGCATACCGGTCGAAGCGTAACGCGACGGGCGTCCTAAATTTAAAACCACCGGTCCCCTACCACGAGATGGATAAACACGGTACACTGGTTAACGTAAATAGAGGTGGAATTAACACGTGTTTTGCACAATGCTTTATATATAGAAACGTGTGGTGGTTCGGAATAATCAATACAGTTACGAGCTGACGTCGTGATGAGGATTATTAAACAGAAATACATACGCTCTCACGCTTGTAATCCCCGAAGGGGTAGGCAGAGGTGTAACCAGTACACCCACATTTTGCCGCGTGTTCTTTATTTATTTATTTTTATTTAATTAAATGACGACACGAGCAAGTCGCTCGCCTAATGGTAAACGCCACGCCTGCCCATAAACAGACGCAACACCACACAGAACTTTGAATTATAAAGCACTGCATGGCACTGAACTACGCTCGTCACCCAGAGACATAAGATGTTAAGTCTCACAATACCCATTAATTTCACTGGCTTCAATGTCCTTCAAACCGAAACACAACAGTGCTTATACACTGTTGCTTGGCGGCAGAAGTAGAAAAAGCGGTGGTACCAACCCAGACGGCCTCTCGCATACGAGGGACCTACCATCTTGTATAGTGTTTATAAATAACTCCCATCGCAAATCGCCAAACAAAAAACTGTTTTTAGCAATGCAGCAACTAAGGGTCCATAAATGGAGAGGCCATACAGAACAGACCGAGTCAGTCAGTCTATCAGTCAGTCCGGCTTGACGGGTAACGTGGATGGACATGAATAAATCTTACCAATATTTAACCGATTAAAAAAAATAGGATCAAGTTATCATCGATGCCAATTTTTTTTCATTTATTGTGTGTAATTTCCACAGATTTATTCGATTTATTGACTGCCTCGGTGCGAATGATGTGTCTAGGGTTCGATCCCAGGGTTGGGAAAGTGATATTGGGTTTTTCTATCACGAAATGCTCAGTATAAGCTAGTAGTCTGGAATTGTGCCCGGTATGGCGATAGGCTCGTCCCCATCACATCTTGGGACGGAAATACGCTCGGCGAAATGTGGGTGCTGTACGGCCGAATACATCTAGGTGTTTTGAGACTGAAAGTCTCTCGTACATAACAATCACGACAGAACTCATATTTTAATATGCGGTCAGATTCTATGAATGTTCATAATATATTTCAAATAGAAAAAAACAATTGCAATTACTCCGACAAAATTTTAACAGTCCATCTAAAACGTTCAAGTGAATATTTCACGTTCAACAACAATTTATATCGCTCAAACAATGCCAAGTATTTACAATGAGGAATTGCGTAAAAACTCACGATGTTTCCTTGTGCGAATCCATCGAATTTCCAATGTAAAAACAACTTGAAGAAGTTTCGCAAACGGCTTCTATAGATAAAATGAAAATAAAGTAACGTGATGTTAAAACCGCTCGGGCGATGGACATCAGCGGTTCTCAATCAGTGTGTGGACTAACGGTGGTCTCGGGCAAAGTTACAACTTTTACTCATTTACAATGTGGTAGGTCCCTCGTATGCGAGAGGCCGTCTGGGTTGGTACCACCGCGGCGTCTATTTCTGCCGCCAAACAACAGTGTGTAAGCACTGTTGTGTTTCGGTTTGACGGACATTGAAGGCAGTAAAATTACTGACGGATACTTCGCTACTCCATATAATTAGCGGAAATCCAGAGAGATCCGGTTCTCCCCAGGGTGCTTGCCCCCTGATCCTAACCCTTTTCCCATCCCTTTTTCCTTCCTCTCCCCCTTGGGCCTTGGCCCTTTTGCAGGCCGGCATGATCTTGCCGACCTACACATTGTTTATCGCTGGTCGACACTATTCTTGAATTGTAGAATACAACACTTAGTACTTACCATCAGGTGTAGCGTAGTCACTTTGCGGAGCCAGGTTAAAAAAAAAAAAGATCCAGACAAGTGGATACATTTGGATACTACGTAATTCCTAAGACGAATACAAAACAAAATAGATCCGAAGCTTATAATAGTAAACCATAACGCGATCTAACACTGCGCAGGCGCCATCGATTGACGCATAAGGTAAACTTTACACACATCACAATTTATAATCAATCACAATTTACAATACTATTTTTTTTTAATATTGCACTGTCATCTGTCCTTGATAATTATGCCAAGTTTTGATTTAATCCGATGTTTTGAAGGAGGTCAAAATCATGTTCAAAGTTTCCGTTACATACAAACATAGGTATGAAGCTAATAAAAGCGTGTTAATGATTTTTTATAGCATAGGTCGCCAAACGAGCAAATTGACGGCCTAAAAGAAAAGTGATAATTAAGGGATTGCGAAGGGGAACGAATTTGGACTTCCGGATATCTCGCCGCTAATAGTAAAAATATCATAGTTTAAGTATCGCCAATTACATGGTAGGTTAGGCAAGACAAAAAAGTTTGAGAAACACTGGCTTAGATAAATGGATACATAGTTTGAAAAGTGATACGGTGCATGAGAGACACGCGATAAGATTATCACAGATCATGTTGCTAAACTGATATATTAGTCTATGTGACCACACATACAGAATTTTCACAGGAAAGGCAAAATACTAAAGCGCCAATAGGTGAACTTTACGATAGAGCGTTTTAAAATTATTTCTTACGAAAAAAAAGTAATTATTCTATAAAACACAAGTTTTACTAAAAAATATTTAATTACTTTTTAAACATACACACATCACGCTTGTAGCCCCGAAGGGGCGGGCAGAGGTGCAGAAGCTTAAAGTTTCGCCTAAGCCAATTTTATTTACGACTAAAATCGCCTAGCTCGATCGTATCTGCCGCCGAGCTCGGAACCGCACCTTTACTTCACACAATATACTAATAATTCCATACAAATGTAAAGATTTTATCTCAATTATATTTTAATGTTACCACGTAATAACACCATCCGGTGGACTACATTCTCAGTATACAGTACAGAGTGCGTTCCCACGATACTATAACGAAACAATTGTAGTATTCACAATAGCTACCAATCGAAAACGCGTTGTAACAAAATGCTATACAGTAATACCCCGGACTTACGCGGTAGGTGGGACCGAGCGATAACCGTGTAAGTCGAATTCGTGTAAGTCGGGGTACAACTTTGCATGTAAATACATATAAAGTATGTTTAATCGGGACCAGAGTCTAAAGAAAATAATAATTTAGACGAACGAATGATGGTTGAATTCAACAATTGAGTCTTTCACAGCTTCTATATTTATTTCTTTACCATTTATAACCGTTCTGACTGTCTATTCCGGTTGGTCAATTTTCTTTGCCATATCACAAATTTTTATTTTACTTAGAAGTCTTAGGTAATATTCAGTTTACGCTCAAAATACAGTGTTTTTCTTTTCTTGTTAGGTTCAATTACACATTTTTTGTTTTTTTGGATGACATAATTTGAGGTTATCAATAAAACGCAATGTACGTAAAACAATTCCACACGGAACACGTTCGAACCTGTCGTAAACAGAACACTAACAGGGCAGAGTGGCAGAGCTGATGCGCGCGGCCATCAAAAATAAAAACCGCGTATCTCCGAATTCGCGTAAAACGGGGTAGCGTAAGTCGGGGTATTACTGTATAGGTATAAAGTGCTTAGATTGCGCGTGCGCGCGTGTTTTGTGATATAAATCGTATTTACGTAACAAACACGTTGTAAAAAGAGCAAAAAATTTTTTACAATTAAATACATATTTTTTCTTATTTACACTATTCTTAATTTATATATATTTTTAAATTTTGTACACTATTCCTAATTCGAATTCATTAAAATTTATTTTTTAGTTGGATTTTATCTAAAAGCGTGTTTTTTAGTTTTTTTAAACTATTATTTATTTTTAATTTTTTAGTTTGATTTTCTATAAAAAGGTGTATTTTCATTTTTTTATCATTTATTTTTTTTCTTTGTGTTTTTATTTTTTTTACCATTTTTTGAAGTGAAACTTCTTTCGAATCTTTGTGATTGGAAAATTCGCTGAAACGTAAAAATGTCACGAAGGAGGTAGGAAAGAAACAAGTTTTACGAATGGCTTGTTTAACAAGCCATTTGTAAAACTGTACCCGATCAATGGTACAACACCCGTAGTTCATACAAAGCGTCGGAGGTAATGATTCGCTGGAGAATCTTGACATCGCGATGTAGATGTGCCAGTGGCGCCATCTCTTGATTTTTTCTTGTTTTATTTTAATGTGTCATGTAGACTATAATCCAATGTTCTATTATATTGCTGCCACTAATTGTAAATAATATAAAAAAGCGTGTTAAAAAAAGTGTTTTGCGAACATCCCTTACTACTGAAGTAATTTTAATAACAGTTGTAGGTAATAAATTTGTAATTTATAACAATTATTCAATGAAATATTTAAGGAAGTTTTAATTTATTTTGTTCTAAACTCGTATCAAAATAACACAACAAAACAACCAGCGCCACCTTTATTGCATTTAAGCTACAAGTTGACAAGAAAAAATCATGAGATGGCGCCACTGGCACATCTACATCGCGCTGTCAAGATTTTATCCGACGTTTTGAAGTAGGTCAAAATCACGTTCAAAGACAAGTTACAGACAAACCTACCAACATACAAACATACCAACATACAAACATACAAACATACCAACATACCAACATACATACGTCTGAAGCTAATAAAAGCGTGTTAAAAAAGAATAACTAATATTACTAAAGTACAAATCAATAGCAGGTTGCTTGTGTTATGTTTTATAAACTGCTATTTTAATCTGCTATATCATAATAATAGCACCTTTACTAAATAAGTAAATAATACAAATTACTTACAACAAATTAAATAAACAAATAGTTAAATCAAAAAGTTTATCTGGGGATATTCTCGACCTACATATTTCTGCCGCCAAGCAACAGTGTGTAAACACTGTTGTGTTTCGGTTTGAAGGACATTGAAGTCAGTGATATTAATGGGCATTATGAAACTTTACATCTAATGTCTCGGGGTGACAAGCGCAGTTCAGTGCATTGCAGAGCTTTATAATTCAAAGTTCTGTGTGGTCTTGCATTGTTTACGGGCAGGCGTGGCGCTTACTATTAGGCGAGCGACTTGCTCGTCTCGTCATTCAATTAACTCACTAAGGGCGACTAAAAATGCCTAATAAATAACTCAACTACATTACAACACTAGTACAACTACAATTTATTGTTCAGGATGAATCACTGCGGTCGGATGCGACGCATAAATTCCTTGTAATATGTCACTACCGCTAGTGTCGAGATTATGATCGGAAGTAGGGATATTCGAAACCTCTTGATTGGTAGAGCTACACTGCAGACATATTTGTTTGCAGTACGAATAAGCCGACAAAAACACCGAAAACCCGAAGAAATAAAATAACTAATATTACTTTATGAGTGGTGGAGCCAGGCTGGAGACAGTTTTGTCTGCAGCACGAACGAGCCGACTCGACCGGGTCGTTACCACTGCCTCACAGAAATCCGACGTAAAATAGCGGCTTGCTGCTGCGTTTCGTACGGTGAGGGAGATATGTGGAGGCCCAAATCCCCCTTCCGTTCCCAATCCCTTCCCTTTGAGTTCGGCAACGCGCCTATGATCCCAACCAACCAAAGTTTCCGTTACATACTAACATACAAACATACGTATGAAGCTAATATATAGCAATTATAGTGTATATGAGTTTTTTTTGTCTTCCGTGAAACACAAACGGCCCAACGGAAGACCAGCGCTGGCTGTACTGCCAGCTTATTGCTGAGTTTGAGCCTTTTTGCTGGTGGGAGGATATTCGTATCCGACCGGATAGCGACCACCGTACACTGGTGTTAAAACCTGCCAGCCAGTGTATATCCGGTTCTCCCGAGGGGCTTGCAAGATGACTTGATGGTTGGTTGGGGCGGGTACAGGGATACATTCTTGTTTTATTGTGCCTGCATAGGTCATCCGCTTGTCCTGTCGCAGGCCCCTCGATTTGCTTCTTCCCTCTCCGAAGAGGGAAGAAGCATTTATACAGGCCGGCATGATTCTGGCAACCACCGATAAACTCTTTGTTTATCAGTGGTTGCTGGTTTTTTTGGACTGCACTACGCTTACCATCAGGTGTAGTGCAATCACTTTGCCGTGCTCAGAAAAAAAAAATTAAGTATTTATCTTATACGTGTGTATTTTGTGTTTGTTGCAAATAAATTTAATTTCTTTCTTTCTAATAAAAGCGTGTTAAAAAGGCAATAAATTCACATTATTCTAAGATTTGAAAGTGTGATTGATCACTCATCAATCAAATCATCGCTTGTCTCCGGACCTGACGACCTATAAATCAGACAGATGACCTAACAAGCTACATCGCAACCTAATTAGCTCAGAGGCGGGCAATCTCGAAATGTTGCCTTTGATTCAAAGGGCTTTACTGTTCCACTTTCCATTAAGCCTTTGAACGGATTTGTATTATCCGAGCATGCCTAGCACGACAAAAATACTGCAATAATGCATAGTGAGTTCACGGGGGGAAATAATTTACCATCAGGTGACTCAGTTAAATAAATATTGATAACTACACCCAACAATCACACACATAGTCCTGACCCCACAGTAAGATACGAGTCTTGTGTCATGGGTATCAGGAACTACGAGAGACTTTAGGTCTCACAACACCCAGACCCCGAAACAAATATTTGTGGATCACTCAAACATTCAACGCACTCAGATATCTGATGCGAGCCCCCCTATACCCATACACACCCTTTCTCCCTTCCTGTCTACTCCTTTCCCTTCCTTTTCCCTTCCTACACCACCCCTCTATCCCAATCCCCTCCCCAAATCCCTTGACCCTGGGATGAGATACTGTAGGGGTCGTCAGTATCCCATTAGCAGCGGCCCATGCAGTTTATCCCATTGGGTGTAAAAAAAAATATTCGTTTCCTGGCGTCTGCTATATAAAAAAAAAAAAACAATTATACCAGGCTATCTTACATATTCTCATCATCATCATCAACAGCCACAAGACGTCCACTGCTGAGCATAGGCCTCCCCCAAAGATTTCCAGACCGACCTGTTGGAAGCGGCCTGCATCCAGCGACTTCCTGCGACCTTTATCAGGTCGTCTGTCCACCTTGTAGGTGGACGTCCAACGCTGCGTTTGCCAGCACGTGGCCTCCATTCCAGAACCTCTCAGAGATATTCTCAAATACGCAAAATAAATAAGCCGCATTGAAGTTAGTTTCACGCGGCATCACGGCTCTTATTTTCATAAACCAAAGGACGTAGGGAGCTCGAGTGTAGAGAGCGGGCCAATTTACCAATTTCAGCTGGACCAAGTAATTTCGCGCGTATAATAAAAGTGTATTAACAGTCACACACACAGTAAGCCCACAATAAGATACGAGTCTTATGTCGTGTCAGGAATTACGAGTCTTTCGGTTTCACAACACCGAGACCCGAAAAAATATTTGTTAATCACGCAAACATTTGTCTCGGATTGATTGATACTTAGATAGATAGATACATTTGGGTATCGGCCAATACCAGTGGCAATGCGAAACGCAACAGCTAAGCAGCCGTTATTTTTTTTATTTGATTTTTTTTTTTTTTTTTATTGACTAGCCCGGCAACGAGCAAGTGGGTCACCTAATGGTAAGTGATCTCCACCGCCCATGTACGCCCACCACTAGAAGAATCATGGGCGCGTTGCCGACCTTAAAGGAAAGGGATAATTAGGGATTGGGAAGGGGAGGGGATTTGGGCTTCCGGATATCTCACTCACCGTACGAAACACAGCAGCAAGCCGCTACTTTACGTCGGTTTTCTGTGAGACAGTGGTAACGACCCGGTCGAGCCAGCCCATTCATGCTGTAGACAAAACTGCCTACAGCGTGGCTCTACCACTCAAAACGACGAGACGAGACGAACGACGATTGAATGACGAGACGAACAAGGCGGTCGCCTGATGGTAAGCACCATGCCTACCCATAAACAGAAGCAATACCACACAGAACTTTGAATTAGAAAGCACTGCATGGTACTGAACTGCGCTCGTCACCCCAAGACATGACATGTTAAGTCTGATAATGCCCAGTAAATTCGCTGGCTTCAATGTCCTTCAAAACGAAACACAACAGCGCTTAAATACTGTTGCTTGGCGGCAGAAATAGACGTAGCGGTGGTACCAAGCCAGACGGCCTCTCGCGTACGAGGGACCTACCACCTTGTGAATCTAGACTAAACTAGCTATAGTGTGACTTTACCACATGATGTTATCCATCATAAACATCGAGGGGCCGGATATGACCACACCACATCCACCACAGAATCTTTATTTCCATAAAATGACAAAGACAACATGTTTTCTATCTGTCTTTTTCCTACTAGAAGAGGGGTCGGCGCAACATGCTTTTTAACACATGTTACAGAAAGATTTGGCTTCTAGTTTTTACGGCGACCGCCTGTCAACTCCTCTAGGGAGAAAGCACCCAGACCAGAAATAAATATTTGTGGATCACACAAATCAAATCGAACCCGCGGCCACTCGATTCACAGCCGGTTACTCGCCCACTACATTACGGAGGTTGATAAGACGGCTCTATGATAATATATTGTTTATTATAGTAGTAGTAGTAGTTAATCAACAACTTTTTTCCTCAAACAAATTGGGCAAAAAGTTCCCACTTAGATGAGATGATCACCTGTCTGTGCAACTCAGAGACAACCCCAATTTAAATAAAAATACAAGTATTGGTACCAACTTGCTACATACAATGCATCAGCCACCTGTCACTACACATTAATTATCTGTTATATCATCATCATTATCAGCCACAAGACGTTCACTGCTGAACATAGGCCTCCCCCAAAGATTTCCAGACTGACCTGTTTGGAAGCGGCCTGCATCCAGCAACTTCCTGCGATCTTTATCAGGTCGTCTGTCCACCTTGTAGGTGGATGTCCAACTGTTATATCCTCTGTCTATATCCTATCAGACAATAGTTATATCCTATGTTGTTTGGGTGATAGAGCCACACAGTCCACAGTTTTGAGTACAGCACATGAATGGGCCGGCTCGACCATAGAAACTGACGTAAAGTAGTGGCTTGCTGCTGTATTTCATATGGTGAGTGAGATAGGCCCAAATCCCCCTGCCCATCCTAATCCCTAATTATCCCTTTCCTTTAAAGTCAGCAAAGCGCATGATTCTTCTGGTATTGTGGGCGTACAGAGGTGGTAGAGATCACTCACAATCAAGTGACCCACTTGCTCGTTTGCCAGCCTATGCTATAAAAAATATCCTAGTTGAGACAGACCATTTATTCTTCAACTTGGCTCTATCGCTTTCAATCTATATGAAATCAATGTTCAAATATATTAAAAATATCATTAATACATATTTAAATTAATAGCATTCACATGACTCACTGCGGTTCATGTTATTAATATCATAAACAACATTAAATGTACTTCAATGTTGCTAATTCAATGACAACATAGATAATGCTGTATAAATTAGCATAATAGCAACACATACTTGTTACACAGGATGCGGGTTATTTAGATTGTTGATATGTCACTGAATCATGTCTCTGTTAAGCAAGATCTAAAGCCTGCTATTCATCTGACACCATAGATTACCCATTTATTATTAAATGTATATCTCTCTAAATCATTACAAAACCTTTTATAATATTAATTAATAAATATCCTAATGAAAAATAATAATTAAGTCTACATGTGGAATTAAATAAGGCCAATCACATATTATTTACAGTTTTTCTACAAAATAACCCAATGAGCAGACTTAACCCAGTAATCATGATAACAATGTTGTCTCAATCCTAGTTGGTGCAGAACTACGGGTTCTGTATGACCTGTCTCAGTAGTCACACCTCATTGGGCTGTCGCCACATATGAGTTAGGCACAATTTAATGGGAGTACTTTAATTATTGTCTTCTTGATGACCAAGTAGATGGGTGTGATAAAATACATACATAATAGTTATTATTGGAATTTACAAATCCTTGTAAACTCATTTACACAATAAACAAATAATATGGAATTCATTTAAATAAAAATCTTTTACTTCGCCCCTTTTTTTGTTTTTTTACATCCATAATACTTTTAAACACAATTCGAAAAAAAATTACATAGGCACAGTTTAAACATATTTGTTCGCTTATAATACTGGTAGATTAATAGGTTTCAAAAAAATCGTTGACCTGTGAAATATGAACATTTAGTCGTGGGTAAGACTAGGCGACCTTAACGACGAAGTAAAAGCGATCAATCGAATGCAATCGATGTGAAATAGTCCATTTGAGCGTCAATGTCGAAAGCCAAATTGATGTATGTTGCACAAAAAAATAAATTTATACTACTAGAAAGAGATTTAAATTGTTTTTCAACGTCGTAAAAATATTTTAAAAAGGTCAACGTTTCAAGGCGAAAACAGAAAATATCTTAAAACACAGGCAAATTGCATCCCCTCCCTAAAATAAGACGTACAGAGAATCTGAATTTTCTCGATAACACTGCATTATTTACACGTGCAGACACTCCAGATAATTTGTTTTATTAACGGTTAACAATACTTACCCCATGGTCTCTTTTCCTACTGTCATTTAAACACGATAAATAATGAAAATATTTTACTTCATAATTCTAATTATTTTCACTCACGAAACGCAAACTGTCACAAGCGGCGATCGAGCCATAAACTAAAGCAGAGACATGTCGGTGCTGCCAGAACAGAAATGATAAATAATGAATGAGAATCGTATATTATTGTCTATAGATAGTTGGATCAAAACAAATTCACTTTTAAAACGTGTAATGCCCCTTAATAGACATGTAAAAAAAATTGAATACATCTTTATGTATTTATAAATCTAAATATTTTGCTAGTGTTATTTTTAGAACTTTTGTTGTCCCAGAACTGTGCCATCGTAACACAAAGTTTCCTTAAACGATACTAGATGGCTCTGATAATAAACTTCTTGTTACAATTTCTTTATGAATAGAGATTCATTGTGATAGATGAATAGAGCTTTTTCTCCCATCATAATCGTTATCATCTACATAACATACGTAAACATTCGTTACCGACATTTGTCATTCATCATTATCAAAACCCTAACTGTAATAATTTGTGATAATTACATTTTAATATTATATCGTCTAAGTAAATCGTATGTCGCACATAAACCCGACGTGAAAATAGCGCTGATATGGATGTTTCTCAAGCTAGTGGTTATGTACCACTTGGCGCACATACTCCAGTGATATGAGTGATACTATAAAATTAGTTAGGACCGAATGTGGATGCAAGGAGTGCGCAACTTAAGCAATTTTCCCGTCCACAGTACTTTTTTTTAAGTCGGTTTTAACTTTCATTTAAACTTAAATTAATCGAGACGGTCCATTAACTATGTTTAAAGAAAACCTATTCAGCCACTTTTTCTTACTTTTTTTTTGTGGTTAGGCCACTTACTAAATAGGTTATGTTGGGGATTAAATAAGAAACAAAAAAACAGTGGAACGTAATAGTAATAGATTTTCTTCGCAATAAGGTAGCGAGGGGATTGCGGTTTGCAATTCGGTGTCAGTTTTCACCAGTATATCGCGCCGTTTCCACCACACGTCTCTAAATTACAAACAACGTTTCCTGATGCTTGTTTTGAAACATCGCTAAGGCTGAAATCGGCTGAGATATAACTACTACGTTCCTCACTCCTCCTTAGACGCTCACGAAAGTCGACATTGCAAAGTCAACTTATACAACAATTATTTTAATCTGTCATCATAATAAATACTTAATCTCTTTAATAGATACTTTTCTTTCGTTCATCCAGGCTATCAGTAGCGAGAAAAATTATATTACGAGCAAAATAATTTGGCTGGGATTAAGCTAGTCACTTCCCGCCGTATATGCCTCCGTCACCCTTTCACATAGCAAAAATGTTTATCTAAATCGTGTTAAATGTATTATTCATATTATTACGAGCTGTATATCTCGATCGTTTAATTTCGTGTCGTACACTCTTACGACGTATCCTCTAGCTCTTTCTTTTCGAATGTTTAGTCATGGCCATCCTAGTGTCAAAGTTTTAAGACGCCTGCAGGTATTCAACTGCTGTGAATTGATAACAGCCGGGGCTGTGTATTTACGTAACGTCCGAAGTATGATGCTCAAATGCAAAACACCACTAAGCAATCATCCACCTAAAAACTGACCACGCCTATGCAACTTACTTACCGACTAGTAGGCCTACTATGTACTGGCTGGCAACAACTAGCTATGAGCGCCTCTTCACGTGGCTACACACAGTGAGATACGAGTCTTGTGTCGTGGGTATCACGAACTACGAGAGACTTTGATATAATTATAAATTTGATATGATGAAACATTTGTGGATCAAACAAATATTTGTCTCGATAAATATTAGCGACGTAATTTTCCAAATGGACACTTTTTCGGTTGCAGATTCATAGAAGATGACCGTCCTCTACCTCTACAGTCCAGAAACTAGCAGAAAAATTAAAAAAAAAATTGACAGTAGACATTGAATTTTTCTGTATATACATCATTTTCTTAAACTTTTCTTTCGATGTGTTTATATATTTCTTTACAATGTCTTGTTTAGAAGAGAAGAAGACACCCTTGGCGCCTTTAAAAACTTTGGACATTATATTTAGACGCCGTTACCGACCAAACACACAATTTTATTTTACTGATCGTGAGCATGCCGTACCAAACGGTAAAGAAAAACAAACAGCCTTACATCCTTCTCGAGTACCAAAATCTGAGAAGCTATTATCATATTTAAAATACAGTGACAGGATGGAAAAGTTGCATGCCAAGAACCGATTAAGTCAACCGCTGTTTCTTAAAGATAATTTGAAGATTGCAGCCACTAGAGATATATCGAAGCGACTGTTTATAAATGCAGTGTCAAATGACGTGAGAGCAATTGTAGACGTACATCCAGAGTTTTATGGGGTTATTGAAGGCAGACCTGTGCGGTGTTTCGACGATATTCATGTTTATATTGATAACCTTAGGGCCTATACTATAATTAAGGAGCAAATTGGATTTCGACAGGATTTAGTTTACAGTATAGATCAAAGTCTAAGAGACGAATCTGTAGAGCATGATCACATAGTAGAACAATTTAAGCAGCATGTTAAAAATTTCCAAAAATTTTTAACTGAAGATTATAAAAAAGCATCTGCCAAAGTATTAAGAATGGAACAAGTTCACGCGGAGCTGATAGCAAAAAATGCGGAATTTGTAGCTTATGTGTCCAATTTAACTACCGTAAATAATATTTTGTTCAAACTTGATGCTATTCGAAACGTACTAAAAGTTTATAGACGTTTTCTAATATTCATCTCACCGCTTTCGTGGCGCCAACAACATGATGAAAATTTGAGAGGAAAAGTGCAATCAATCCAATTTGAATCTGGAGTATTTATGACAGATAATGACCTGGTCGAAAGTCTTGATATAGATAAAATGATTGAATACGCTAAAAATGAATTTAAGAACCCACTCCCTGTGAGAATGTATTTTAAAAGCCCTAAGGAATTAATGTATTTATTCCGAACAATGGAGTTACAAAGCAGGGCGTATTTGATGCACCTTTCAAATACTGGTGCTCCTTATAGATTGCTCCGAGACCGCATTAAACAGTTGAAACAAGCTACCAAACAAGAATTTGATTACTTTCAGTATTACATTGACAGTATAAACTTCGAAGTTGCAAGAGAAAGTCGCAATGAAGCCAATTTGCAAGAAAAGTTTTTCAGGATATTAAATACAACATTTTTCGATAATGTTGCGAGCCCTACAACATTGAAACTTAAAATTTGTGTTGAGTATGTTTACGAAGAAGTATTTGGGAAATGTGAAGAAGGTCATCAATGTATACTTGACCCCATGAAGATTCTAGAAGTCATGTATGAGGATTATAATCTGCGACTCGACTCCCTGGATTTTAAAATAGTAAATCAAGCACGCAACGACTTTTTCGCTCAAGATTTGAAAATGATGAACAACGCGTTCTTCGCTCAGAGAGAGCTGAGGGCATTTAGAGAAATGACTAACGCCATGAATAGAGCCTTTTTACCAGCTAAACATTACACTCGGCCACAGCTAAAAAAGTTTATGGACAAAAAGACTACGATTGCACGTGCAAAAGCCGAACGAAAAAAGATAGAAACAGGGGTCGGAAAACATATGAAGCAGAAAAAGTATAAGATATCCGAGGAGGAAAAGGAGGGGTTGCTATTATTTACTGAATGGTGTGAAGGAATGGATCCAGCGCCATACTTATCAGAGTATTACAAATTCGCCAAACCTACAATGCCTTGAAACTATATTAAAATTATTTTATATGCATATTAAATTTTATATACTTTAGAATTCAGATCATTTTTAATGTAAATGTTGTTTGTTTTGTTATGAATAAATTTATATTTACTAAGAATTGATCGTTGTTTTTTCTAGCACGTTTGGAGCAGCCAGCAACTCACCCAGTTTAAACAGAGTTTGTTTGTTTGAAAACTAAATCGTAGAAAGTACTGAAGTTAAAGTATGGACTGTATATAGTTAATCCGCCTTCTATGCCTCCTGTAACCCTTTATCCTAAAAACAATCGCTACAGTTCGTAATTAACTTCAGTCAAGATATTTCACACGTACATTGCGGGTGAAGCTTCAACAGCCCAGCGGAGTGTGATACGGACTGCTGAGACGAATCTCGCAAGTTCGAAACCATCCCCAACATTATGCACCACTGATTATTTTTAAGTTCCGTGGATATATTAATTGTTAATTATCGCTAGCTATAACTGACCGCCTCATTGATCGTGTAGCAGCGTATAGTGTATTTTATTTTATTAAAACTTTGTTAATATTCTGTGTATAAGTCGAAATAAAACTTACCTATCTAGTAGTAAACAGGTATTTACATTGACTGAGAAACTGTGAGGTTCTGGGTTCAATCCCGGGTTGGGAAATGACAAAAATCACACAGGAATAACACGGGGTTATAATTTGTGTCAGTTATGGCGATGGGCTCGCCCTCTTTCATTTATGAAACGGAGCTTAACTCAGCAAAACGGGAATGCAGTAGTTGCATCTCTGCCTCCCTCCTCGCGGATACAGACGTGAGCATACACTAGACTAAACCGTAAAGTAGTTCTAGAAACATTACCTGATTTAGATGCTTTAATGTAAGATCATTTAAATGCGGTTTATATTCACAGTGCGTAGAGGCGAACGGAACCATTTCCGATAGCATCGGCTGTGGCCCGAGCAATCTGTCGGGCCAGTGAAAGTCTTGTTCACTTGTTATGTAAAAAAATAAAACACACCGATTACAGTAAATGTAACTTAAGTTAAGGCGAAGCCTGCATTATTTAATGTTTTTAGATTTCTAATTTAATCCTAGCGGGGAGTGGTGCGGAATGCCGTGATGATTATTGCGGATCCTGACCCTAAATTTTTATAGTATGGGCCGGCAAATGAGAACTGTGGGTCACCTCCACAGTAGCAGAATCATTGATCGCGTATCCGACCTTAAAGTTAAGGGATAATTATGGGATTGGAAAGGATATATGAGTATTTGCTTATTTTTCAATACGTCGGGTTTCTGCGATATGGTGCTGCCACACCGCTGTTATAAAATGTTTACAAAACATTATTAAACATTTGTTAACAAAAATTTGATAAATTTTATCACAATGTTAGATAATGTTAGTAAATGTTTAATGTTAGAAAATGTTTGTAAACATTTTATAACACCGGTGTGGCAGCACCACAGTAATAACACCCCGGTCAAACCAACCTATGCTCTAGAAAAAACTGTTTACAGCATGACTCTACCATTAAACAGATCTCTGATTTTTCGAAGTCAGTTATGTATTCATTGTTATATTAATATGTAATTCGCCGTTCTCTTGCCTACCCTGTAAAAAAATTGTGTCTTGCTAATATGTAATTGTGTTTTGTTTTAAAGGATATTGAAACCAATAAAATTACTGGGCATTATGTGACGGGATGACGAGGGCCAGTGCCATGCAGTGCTTTGTAATTCTACGTTCTATGCGGTGTTGCTTGTGTTTATTGGCAGGCATGCTCACATCAAGCGAGCAACTTGCTTGAATCGCCATTAAAGCAAATAAAATAACCTATCCTCTCTTTTTTAATTGCTTGGATAGGCAGACGTGCAAGCGGTCGGCCTGATGGTAAGCAGTCACTGCCGCTCATGGACATCGGCAATGCCAGGGGCACAGCCTAGCCGCTTTCTACCACTGATCCTCATTCTTGCCTCATGTGTCATTTTCCGAGATATTTTTAGAGTATTTTACCCAAAGGAACCCGGAGAAACCTATAGAGCTTACGCCGCCTATCTTTTGATATGTTTGTCCTAACTTTATAGAGCACTGAGATAAAAAAATAAACGCGTCGAATTGAGAACCTCCTTTGTTTTTTTTCGTTGGTTATTAACAATAGACTCTAGTGTTAGAGGGCTCTACCTTTGGAATCTTATCAGGTATCCAGCAGAAATGTTCACAGAATATATTTACTATAACGGATTTCTTGAAAAGTAAATAAATATAATGCCCAGTAATTTCACTGGCTTCAATGTGCTTCAGACCGTAACAACAACGCTTAGACACTGATGTATCGGGGCAGTAATAGAAATATTGGTTTGGGGGCTGGGTGTTGTGAGACCGAAAGTCTCTGGTAGTTTCTGGTACCCACGACACAAGACTCGTATCTTACTGTGGAGTCAGGACTATGTGTGTGACTGTTGGGTGTATTTATTAATATTATTAAAGCAGTGATACCAACCCAGACAGCCTCTGGCATACGAGGGACCTACCACCTAGTGAAACCGGAACATTTGACCGGTATTTTTAAATGCTATCTCTCATCGCATCTTATTTATACAAGTACTTTTTATAACGCGTTTACAAAGCAATTAGATATAGAGAGCTTAATAGTTACTGGTGGTAGGATTCATATCCGCCCGGATAGCGACCACCGAACACATGGTATTAAACCCTGCCATAGCAACCCACACACCTGGTTGGGATCACGTTCCAGGATCAGCCAGTGTATATTCGGTTCTCCCGAGGGGCTTGCGACATGACTTGATGGATGGTTGGGGCGGGTATAGAGCTACATCCTTGTATCCTTGTACCTGTATTGGTCATCTGCCAGTCCTGTCGCAGGCTCCTCAGTGCTTCTTACCGCTTTGGAGTGTGAAGAAGCATTTATACAGGCCGGCAGGATTCTGGTGACCACTCATTGTTGTCTGGTGTAAACTCATTGTTCGTCGGTGGTGTTTTTGGACTGCACTGCGCTTACCATCAGATGTAGTGCATTCACTAAGCCGTGCTCTGATAAAAAAGTTAAATAAAGATCGACTTATATGACAAATAAACCAGTCAAGTAGTTCCGTAAAATTGGAAAGAGTGCAATGTACGGTGACATAATATGCATCATCGTAAAGATTTTTATAATCTACATACAAATTTGTGTGTTCGATTACACGATACGGTTAACTACAACTTGTAGTGAATGGTGATCGAGATTTTTTTGCTTATTTACACCAGTTCTTGCGCAACTGTACTACTGTACATTCGTCTGGAAAGGCAAAATTACTAAAGAGCCAATACGTGAACTTTATGATAGAGCGTTTTAATAAATTTTTTTTGCTATAAAAAATAATAATAATAATATTAGGAAGAAAATATGATTCAATAAAATTTAAGTTTTACTGAAAATTATCCAGTAGGTAAATTTTAGTTATTTTTTTGTGGTAAAAAAACTTTAATGCTTAAAAAATAAGCTTTATTAACATTGCCTTTCCAGTAACGATATAAATTTGATATAAATAATTATATTTGATATAAATAAATATATTCTTAGAAGAATGAATCAATACCAATTGAATTAATTCGATTCGATTCAATTCAATTCAATCAATTTTTATTGTAATTTGAAATCTAGTTTAATTATGATGGTTTCTAAATATGTTTGAATAAAATAATCAATAATCATTTATTTCGAGTATTTTTTTTACTATCTAACCGCCTGTCCTGTTGCAGGTTGCTAGATTTGCTTCTTCCCTCTTCGGAATGTGAAGCAGCATTTATAAATGCCGGAATGCTTCAGGTGACCACCGATAAACTAATTGATTGTCGGTGTTTTTTGGACTGCACTACGCTTAACATCAAGTCTAGAGTAGTCACTGTGTCGAGACCTAAAAAAAACATTAACATTCTGCAACGCTTTCGCTCTTTTTTTAAATTTCTCTAGCCCGGTGTTTATGGCCAGATAAAAAATATAACTTTATTAAACGGTCTGCGCATATTTTGTTGCAGTAGTAAATTGCTATCTTATTTTTACGATCAACCGCTAACATGACGCTAACTTTGTAAATATTTTATACATAATAAAAACAAAAAGACCAAAGGCCCAAAAATAAATGATGCATACGCAGTCACGTGAATATTTCACAAGGTGGTAGGTCCCTCGTATGCGCGAGGCCGTCGGGGTTGGTATCACCGCTTTGTCTATTTCTGCCGCCGAGTAACAGTGTGTAAGCACTGTTATGTTTCGGTTTGAAGGACTTTAAAGCTAGTTAAATTACTGGGCATTATGAGACTTAACATCTTATGTCTCGGGGTGACGAGCGCAGTTCAGTGCCATGCAGTGCTTTATAACTCAAAGGTCTGTGTGGTGTTGCTTCAATTGCGTCATTGAATTAAATAAATTAAAGAAATGATAGGGGTAGGCAGAGTTGTAACCAGTACATCCATATTTCGCCGAGTTTAATTCCGTCCGTAAAAAATAGTGAGCCAAAAAAGGAGAGCAAAACTCACCACAGTAGGCTAGGCCTGTCTCGTGGAGGTTTTTTTATAGGAGTCACTTTGTTATGTGTCGTGCTACATTACAGCAAAGGTAATATAGAAAATTATATAATTGAAAAATAAAAGAGTATCTAATAAAGAAGTAATTTCAATCTTAGATTAAACGCATTATTACAGTCACTTGACGATTTTTAGAAAGTCTTAATTGAATTAATACGGATGCTGTGACAGTATTGAAAGCAGCACTTACTGTTTTTTTTAAATTATGTATTAGGTGTTAAAGCATCAGTGTAATTACTACTGATTGGTTATGTTTTATTTTTATTGAATGATGAGACGAGCAAGTCGCTCGCCTGATGGTAATCCATGCCTGCCCATAAACAGAAGCAACACCACGTAGAACTTTGAATTACAAAGCACTGTATGGCACTGAACTGTGCTCGTCACCCCATGTTAAGTCTCCTAATGCCCAGCAATTTCGCTGGCTTCAATGTTATGCTTACACACTGTTGCTTGGCAGCAGAAATGGACAAAGCCATGAGACCAACCCAGACGGCCTCTCGCATATGAGGGACCTACCTTGACACGTTACACGTCCCACTGCTGGGCACGCATCTGCTCTACTGAATGAGAGGGGTAAGGCCTTAGTCTACCACGCTGACCTAATGTGGGTTTGTAGACTTCAAATACCTTCGGAATGATTACGGAAAAAAATTCAGGTGTGCAGGTTTCCTCACGATGTTTCCTTAACCATTAAAACAAACGATAATTAACAATGAATAAACATACTTAGAAAGTTTCTAAGAGTAATAGAGCCACGCTGTAGACAGTTTTGTCTACAGTATGAATGGGCCGGCTCGACCGGGTCGTTACCACTGTTTCACAGAAAACCGACGTAAAGTAGCGGCTTGCTGCTGCGTTTCGTACGGTGAGTGAGATATCCGGAAGCCCAAATCCCTTTCCCAATCCCTTAATTATTATTTCCTTTTAAGGCCCGCAACGCGCCTATGATTCTTCTAGTATTGTAGGCGAATATGGGCGGTGGAGATCACTTACCATTAGGTGACCCACTGGCTAGCTTGCCGGTATATGCTATAAAAAAAATTATGTACATGTTCTTGGGGCTGGTTTCGAACCTGCAACTCAACAGTCCGTACCACTATCTGCTGAGTTATAGTTACTTATCATTGAACATGTCAACAATCTGTCAAATCGTAATTTCCTCAAGTTACCTCACTAGTTCATTAATACACAAGTGATGTTGCCATTGTTAAAAATTGCTGTTTCACTTCCTTTGTTGTTATCCTCACGCTGGCCGTGAATGTCCTGTTTTCCTTTTGCTAACACCGCATACGTTCAGGTCTCCTTGGATATATATACATAACATATCGCGTGATCTCCAGGAGGGCATACAGAGAATGATCTCGATCGTTCGTTCGCCTTTTTGGCTTTTTTATCCGAGCACGGCAAAGTAACTGCACTAAACTAATACACTAGAAACAATGAGTTTATCGATGATGACCAGAATCATGCCGACTTTTATAAATGCTTCTTTCCACTCTAAAGAGGGAAGAAGCAAGTCGAGGGGCTTGCGACAGGATAGGCGGATGACCGATACAGGCACAGGGATACAAGGATTTACCCCTATACTCGCCCCAAACAACCATCAAATCATGTCGCAAGTCCCTCGTGAGAACCGGATACATCCTAGCTGATTCTGGATGTGTCAATGTCCTTCAAACCGAAACACAACAGTGCTTGACGACAGAAATAGACAGAGCGGTGGTACCAACCCAGACGGCCTCTCGCATACGAGATACCTACCACCTTGTAAACCACCAATAAGCACCTTTTGGGCCTAGATGTTGTGGGATTGTAAGTTCGTTGCAATATCTGTTACCCACGATACAGGTTATACTTAGTGTGCAGCTAAGACTATGTGTGTGACTGTAGGGTGTAAAAAAAATGAAACGTTTGCATCACCATTCAGATTACGACATAAAAATAAGTCTATGACTTCAACAGAACCCCGCAAAACAAGTTAATCGTGAATCATCCATATCGACCCACATTTGCCGGAGTTATGTGTGAAAATAAATAACTACATAAATAAAATATACACGTATAAAATATACACAGACGAATTGAGAATTTAGAGAGAGAAATTTATTATTATTTATATATTTATTTTATAATTATCTATTTCTGCCGCTAAACAACAATGTGTAAGCACTGTTGTGTTTCGATTTGAAGGACATTGAAGCCAGTGAAATTCCTGTTATGTCTCGGGGTGACGAGCGCAGTTCAGTACTATGCAGTGCTCTGTAATTCAAAGTTCTGTGTGGTGGTGTTTCTGTTTATGGACAGGCGTGCCGCTTACCATCAGGCGAGCGCCTTGCTCGCTCGTTTTGTCATTCAATCAAATAAAAAAAAGAGAGAAATAAAGTCTGTTAAAATGCCTGTCCACACGAACATAAATATGTTCAATATCTATCTTTGGTTTGTCTCCTTGTTTACACCTGCCGTGTTTAATCTCTGACCACCCAAAGGTTGACGGGTAGAGAATGCCTCAGACATTAAGTTTCCCTGTACATACTTGACAGCCTTTGACAGCCTCCGAAGCGCAGCGGGCGAATAGCCGGCTGCGACGCGAGAAGCCGCCGGTTCGATCCCCGCACTGAGACAAATGTTTGTGTCATCTATAAATATTTGTTTCGGGGTCTATATCTTATGACCGAAAGTCTCTTTTAGTTCCTGATACCCACGACACAAAACTCGTATCTTACTGTGGGGTCAGGACTATGTGTGTGACTGTTGGGTGAATTTATTTATTACTAGCTTTTGCTCGCGGCTACGCCCGCGTGATCTGCTTTTTCCGGGATAAAATGTAGCCTATGTCCTATTCTGATGTATAAGCTATATTATTGTAAAGTTTCATTAAAATCCATTCAGTAGTTTTTACGTGGAAGAGTAAATAAATAAATAATAAATAAATACACCCAACAGTCACATACATAGTCCTGACCCCACAGTAAGATACAAGTCTTGTGTCGTGGGTATCAGGAACTACGAGAGACTTTCGGTCTCACAACACCCAGACCCCGAAACAAATATTTGTGGATCACACAAACATTTGTCTCGGTGCGGGGATCGAACCCGCGGCCTCTCGCTTCACAGCCGGCTGCTCGCCCGCTGCGCCACGGAGAAACATACATCCACCCATACTTACAAACTTTCGCGTTTATAATATTAGTAGGATTATAATATTAGTAGGATGTATACAGTGTAGGTAAATGAAAATAAATAAAAAAAACATGAAAGATTAAAGTCTAAAAAATCTAAAAACAACAGGAAGACAATGTATGTCTGAGAACACCATTGTTTCCCTAATGAATTAACACTGTGTTGTTACCGCTCTTTATAAAATGGTAGAGTTGATAAATTATTTGTTTTTATTATGTACGTACATCATTTGCATAACCTTAAGTGATGATAATATAACATTTGTGTTTATGAGAATTTTTGCTAGGTAAATTAATTTTATTGTTGTTTTATACACGTCAAAAGTTAATTAATTTAATTGGCGGTTGATGATAAACTCACATAATATGTTTAAGTCTGGATTATTAAGTAAAAATGTTTTTAAAAACCTTACAATTGCACAGTTTTATATAATGTCCAACTTTTTGATATAAGTATGTATTAGCCATCCTACGCAGTTTCGACACTGGCACGATTACTATCCTACTCCCATGGATCATAGCGTAATATATTTAAAAACACTTCGGAATAAATTCATAGTGATCCAATTTCAATAATTAATTACACAGCTCTACAAAAAAAAACTTTTTTTTTGTTGCCCTGGATGTGATCACAAATTTTTACGTTTTCAAGTGCCTAGATTACGAATATATTCATGAAATTTCTCAATGTGCTCGTATTTTCAAGATTTTTGCATATCTTATATTTTGAACAATTATCGGCTTGTTAAAAATAAAATTTAATTTTCCAGTCCTGATTAGGCTTCTGCGCAACATTTTTACGCATACAAACATCACGTGATCCCCACTCTCAGACCCCTTGCAAATTTCCGAAGCTTAGTATGGAAAAATTCAAAGGTGGAATATTTTATGGTCCTCAAATACGGCAATTAATGAAAGACTCAGATTTTATCAAAGTTATGACTGTTCCGGAAAATAAAGCTCGGAAAAGTTTTGTGTTAGTTGTCGAAAATTTCCTAGGTAATCATAAAGCAGCAAATTATGAAGAAATTGTGCAAAATATGCTGACAAACTTTCATACATTAGGATCAAATATGGGTATTAACTATCTCCGCAATCATCTAGATAAATTTTCGGATAATTTAGGAAATCATAGTGAGGAACAGGGAGAGCGGGTCCACTAAGATCTAAAAGTGATGGAGGAAAGCTATCAGGGTCGATGGGATTGTCACATGATGGCAGATTACTGCTCATCTTTGAAAAGTCATTGTCCCCTGAAAAATTGTAATAGAAAAGCTCATAAAAGGCGTTTTATGGAAATATAAAATATATTTTCGACATTTTCCTCTTAATTTACTTCGATGTATCCTAATTTCTCAAAATAATATAAATATATCAAGACATTATAAATATATCTGTTAATTTGTTTCTGGTTTTTGATTTTTATAAAGTAAAATGAAAATAAAGATTTAAAAAAAAATCTGAGCAAATCTTACAAAATCATTGATGATTTCATGAATTGTGTGCATAAATAGACCCAAAATCATTTTCATATCTAGGGCAACAAAACCACTGTAGACCAGTGTTATTTATCATTCGATATATTGCTGGATATTGGTCCCATATTTTTTAAGAAGAAATTCTACTACTAATGGGGTATAATCGGAAATACTCAAACTTCGTCACTTACGCACCGATTTTAATGAGTCTTTTATTCACTAAAAATAGTAATATAGAAACTATTTTACAAAAATAAAACTTACTAAAAAATTTATAATTTTGAATTGGGGAGTCGACCAATAATATCATTAAAATAAATAAATGTACACCCAACAGTCACATACACAGTCCTGACTCCACAGTAAGATACGAGTGTTGTGTCGTAGGTATCAGGAACTACGAGAGACTTTCTGTCTCAATACGCAGACCCCGAACCAAATATTTATGGATCACACAAACATTTGTCTCGGTGCGGGGATCGAACCCGCGGCTTCTCGCTTCACAGCCGACTACTCGCCCGCTGCGCCATAAAATGCAATAGCTCCGACTCAAAATTGTATAATATTTCTAGCTCTTTTTGAGTCAGTTTTATTACATTATAACAAATCAGTATTGATAAAAACTTAACCGTTCCGTAATCAACGTATCTATTCATTTGCTTCAATAAACATAAAAAAGTTGAATACCTTTAATCACCCGAGTATTGCAAGGATGAAAAAATCCACAAAAGGCATAATAAATAAAGTTGCATACTTCCTCACTTCCTCTGGTCGCCTGGTAGCAGCCTCGCCGCGGCCGTGACCTGTCGGCCATGACACTAGCCATTATTCACTCGAAATATTTCATAAACAGTTACCAGTGATATTTAATCATATATTAAGACGACCTTTGTTTATATTAAGGATAAGGAAAGGTTGTGATGTACTTCACTGTGTTTTTGAAGTTATACTTCTTTAGGCGCGTTATGAAAAAATGATGAGAGTGAAATTTTAAGATGCGCGCGCACCTGTGACACAAAAAATTAACAGTATGAAGTTAGGCGCGTTAAGAAAAAATGATGAGAGTGAAAGTAGCCGTAATTAATAAACAAATGACGATTTGGACAAAGAAAAACTCTTTAGGTTTTTTCTTATTCGGAACATGTTGCCGTAAAAAGTACCAGGCTCGCATAAACGCGAAGAGAGTAGAATGTACTTCTATCATGTCGAGTGGATATGTTGATATAAATTAAAATACTTTTATTTAATATAATTAACACTAAATATTATTAAATTATTAATGTTACGATATTTCATCGTTGTTGTGAAGACTTGAGAATAAATTATACTTGTCTTTGGCGAAATGCATAACAATGCGAAGCTTAAGAGTGTTGTTACAAAGACTTGGCTGTATGAACTACAATACCTTTGCCTATTAAAAACCCGAATTTGAACCAAAAATTATAATACCGAGGACTATGACGGAAGTGAATACTTTTTAAATTGTTTTCGAAATTAATAAGTGTCCGTTCTATTGAAACTATGAATCAACACGCATGAAACATTTACTATAATAATAATTATAATGTACATTATAAATAATAATTATTATTATAGTAAATGTTTCATGCGTGTTGATTCATAGGCCATTTTTGACAATGTCCTTTATAATTTATATATGTGCTAATAAATTATATTCAGTAGTGATTTAAATTGAATATTTTGATTGATATTACTTACTATTTGTGAATATTAGTGAAAAAAATTGTGCTTATATACTTTTTCAAGTGCTCCAATATAATTGAGGTTAACTATCCGTATGTATTATTATATTCAGTAGTGATTTAAATTGAATATTTTGATTGATATTACTTACTATTTGTGAATATTAGTGAAAAAAATTGTGCTTATATACTTTTTCAAGTGCTCCAATATAATTGAGGTTAACTATCCGTATGTATTATTTATTGATATAAATTAAAATACTTTTATTTAATATAATTAACACTAAATATTCTTAAATTATTAATGTTAAATACTTATTATTGGTTATTTAATATTCACAAAATAAAGAAATAAATTTAATAAAACATTTAATAAAAAGTTTGTGATAAAAATTAAAATTGAACATCAATGAACATCAATTGAAAAACAACATGAAATAATAATATTAATTTTTAATATTTGCTATTAAATTGAATAAATAACAAAGAAGTATAACTTCTCACGCGCGTACATAAGTACACGCACCCATTTTTTTTTTTTACACGGAATTAGACTATGACAGTTAAATAATGACCATAAATGATAATTTATTAGCACATGCCAGTAAATACGCAAACAAAATACCTTCTCAAGGTTTTGTTGGTAATTGTAAGATTTTGATTCGGGCTCAATAAATTAATGTTTGATCCGCCACATAGCCTATTATTAATTATTTTGTTTGCTAATAATTCTGAACATCAGAAGGCCGAGGGTACGAGGCGGATATAAACGTTTTAATCAATAGGCATTCGCTTATTACAATAATATAGTTTTTATTATATTTCTCAAGATCGGTAAGCTAGTCTTTTCGCCAATACCTTAAAAGGCCCTGATCCCGCCAAAAGCCACACTCAAGCGCGGGAACCAATGCGCGACCTACGATTCCAAACCATTGACAAAATTAAACGTAGGTAGGTAGGTATACTTACTCATCAATCAATATTACTTTTATATCGACTTAAAAAAGGAGGTTGTAAATTTGGCGAGTTTTTATTGCTTTTTGAAGTGATAACTTCTTATGGGAGGGTGAACCGAAACGTTCCGTAACGCGAGCGGCCCATCGACCAGCCAGCGTTAGCCGACCTCCCTGGAACATCGATTATTTCGAAGTCCCAGGTGGCGTCACACAGTGACCAGTCAGCTTGGACCGGACTTTGACCGGACTTCAACCGGACTATGACCGGACTTCAACCGGACTTTAACCGGACTTTGACCGGGCTATGACCAGAGTTTGACCGGACTTTGACAGGTCTTTGGCCGGACTTAGACCGGATTTTGATCGGACTTAGACCGGACTTTGACCGGTATTTGACCGGACTTCGACAGGACTTTAACCGGACTTCGACCGGACTTTGACCGGATTTTGACAAGACTGACTGGAATTTAACCGGATTTTGGCAAAACTTTGACCGGACTTTAACCGGATTTTGACAGGACTTTGACCTGACTTCGACCGGATTTTGACCGGACTTAAACCGGACTTCGACCGGACTTTGATAGGGCTTTGACCGGATTTTGACAAACTTTGACAGGACTTTGACTGGATTTTGACAGGTTTTTGACCGGTATTTGACCGGATTTCGACTGGACTTTAACCGGACTTTGATAGGACTTTGACCGGATTTTGACAAGACTGACATTACTTTGACTGGACTTTAACCGGATTTTGGCAGGACTTTGACAGGGCTTTGACTGGACTTTGACCGGATTTTGACTTGACTTTGACTGGTATTTGACCGGACTTCGACCGGACTTTGACTGGACTTTGACCGGATTTTGACAGGACTTTGACCGGTATTTGACCGGACTTATCCGGATTTTAACCGGACTTTAACTGGACTTTGATAGGGCTTTGAACGGATTTTGACAAACTTTGACAGGACTTTGACCGGAGTTTGACAGGTTTTGGACCGGATTTCGACTGGACTTTAACCGGACTTCGACCGGACTTTGATAGCACTTTGACCGGGCTTTAGCTGGATTTTGACAAGACTGACATTATTTTGACTGGGCTTTAACCGGATTTTGGCAGGACTTTGACCGGTATTTGACCGGACTTTGACAGGGCTTCGACTGGACTTTGCCCGGATTACGACAGGACTTTGACTGGTATTTGACCGGACTTCGACCGGACTTTGACCGGACTTTGACTGGACTTTGCCCGGATTTCGACTGGACTTTAATCGGACTTCGACCGGAGTTTGATAGGACTTTGACCGGATTTTGACAAGATTGACATTACTTTGACTGGACTTTAACCGGATTTTGGCAGGACTTTGACAGGGCTTTGACTGGACTTTGACCGGATTTTGACAGGACTTTGACTGGTATTTGTACGTACGTCTGTACGTACGTACGTACGTATCTGGTATGTACGTCTACATCAATTATGGACCGATTGTGTCGGAAAAAAAATAACCTAAAGAGTTTGGCAGCGATGCGGTCCTATAAACATTTGGGTAAGATCTAATAATGCAGTACGGAGTAAAAAGATAAAACTCTTCAAGTTACGTAACGAGCTAACGTACGAAACTCAAAATCAAAGCTGATCCTTTAACACTTTCCTGTAAGACAGTGTTAACATTCAGATTAAGCCTATTCATGCTGTAGACGAAATAGAGCTGCTCTACCAAATAATAGAAGCAAACTAGCTTAAAAATATTTGTGTCAGAATTAAACTGCATTTTCTTGATCGTAACGAATTGACATGTTGCGTAAACAGCAGAAAATCAATTAATATATTTCCACAGAGCAGCACCAAGGCCAGTAAAGAAACGAAATTTTCAGTGCATTATCGTTTGAATTGACTCTCTGTAAATTATTTCATGTCCTTTAATAGACCCGATGGTATGCGAGATTCCGCTTGGATATGTACCACTGCATTGTTTTTTTCTGTCGCCAAGTATTATTGTATAAGCACTGTTGTATTCCGATTTGAAGGACATTGAAGACTGTGATATCACTTGGAGTTATGAGACGTAACATCTTATGTCTCGGGGTGACGAGCTCAGTCCAGTGCTATGCAATGCTTTACAATTCGATTGGTGTTGCTTCAGTTTATGGGCAGGCGTGACGCTTACCAATAAGTGAGAGATCTGGTTGACTCGTCGCCGAATAAACGCCGATAAAAAAATGTGAAACATATCACATATCTATTTCGATTATAAAGATATACGAAAATACTGAATTTAATGGACCTTCATTGAGTGGTAGAGACAAGTTGTAGACAGTTTTGTCTACAGCATGAATAGGCCGGCTCGACCGGGTCGTTACCACTGTCTCACAGAAAACCGACGTAAGGTAGCAGCTTGCTACTACGTTTCGTACGGTGAGTGATATCCAGAAACCCAAATCCCCCTCCCCTTTCCTATCCCTAATTATCCCTCTCCTTTAAGATCGGCAACGCGCCCATGACTCTTATGGTATTGTGGGCGTACATTGGCGGTGGAGATCACTTACCATCAGGTGAACCACGTGCTCGTTTGCCGAACTATGCTATAAAAAAATGTAATAAATTTAACAAAATAAATCATCTCAATTTTAATTTGATGTAGGTTCCGTTGGTCCTCTTTATGTCCGGAACACTAAAAAACAAAGGTTGTAGACCTACAACCACACAACGGTCATTAATTTGAATCGAAAACAACTTGTCCGTAACGTAACATATTATCTAACATTTAATAACAGTTATCCAATACCTATTATACTGTATCGCGAAACTGGAACGCACTAATGTAAGTTTTTATGCGCCTAAATTAACAATTTCGATTGCTATTGTAAGTTATGCATGTTTTATTATGAAAATTATATATCACACTTTTGCTCGTGGATCCGCTCTGGCGAAAGTTTTGAATTAAAGATTTTTACATCTTACTACCTTATTTCTCGCGGCTCCACCTGCGGGATTGTATTTCTGGGTTGCAAAGGGCCTAATTCAGTTTACCGTCTACCTGTGTGTCAAATTTCTTCCTAATATCTTTAGCCGATAATACATTTTTTTTTATGGCAGTGATCGGCAAACGAGCAAGTGGGTCACCTGATGGTAAGTAATCTCCACCGCCCATGGGTGCCTACAATATCAGAAAAATTATGGACGCGTTGCCGACCTTAAAGGAAAGGGATAATTAGGGATTGGGAAGGAGAGGGGTATTTGGGCCTCCGGATATCTCACTCACCGTACGAAACGCAGCAGCAAGCCGCTACTTTACGTCGGTTTTCTGTGAGACAGTGGTAATGACCCGGTTGAGCCGGCCCAATCATGCTGTAGACAAAACTGTCTACAGCGTGGCTCTACCACTCATAAATGCATAATTAATCTAACATCCCAAATCCACAAACATCCGTCTTTCATATTAATATGCAGGATGAACAATGCAGCACTCAAAATAGCTTTGTATTGGTGAAAGAATTTTTAAAAATGCATCACTAGTGTTTTTTTATTGTTATTGATTTGTTTGTGTGTTTTTTTAAGTTTATTTTATTGCATTTTTATGTCTACTTTTTTTAAATTCTTAATTTAATACTTCCGTCAGTACCTACAATTTTCAATTTACTGTCATCTGGTCCATAAAACATGGCCATATAAAGTTTCTTTCTTTCTTACTAGTACCAGAGATTATACAAATAGTTACAATGCTACTCTGTTAGTATGCATTGCGCATGCTCTCGTCCAGTGGGTCTAACATGAGCCGACGAAATATCTTAAAAACGAACAAAATCAAAAGACGACTGAGTTTCTTGGTGATTCTTCAAACCAGTGGGCATTTCCGAAGCACTGTTAGAGTTTTAACATGACGTTTGCCCTTGGTGGCTTAGTTACAGAATAAATTGTTTGAATTAAATCTCGCCAATTGATAAAAATATAGCGGCGACAAATGAAAATATCAACATTAGATAAAATTACGTCATGTTTAAAATTAGCTTCGATAGACATAAAGAGATTCACGTCAAAACGAATTGACAAGTTTTTTCTAGATGCATATGATTAAAAAAATGTCGAGCAATAATAGAACTAGTTATTAATGTTTTAATAAATTTTACAAAGTAAAAGACACTTTGAACCTTAATTTGCACATTGTTCATTCTGTTCACACATTCTTGACAGTTTCGGATGAATTTTATATTCTCAGTAATGGGATTAAAGCGTTTTGATAGTATCTTGTGATATCATATTAAGATAAAATCTTTTTGTAATACACCCAACTTGTACGCTTTTCCACGATTTATTAGTCATTAAATCGAACGAAACTTGCCAGTTTTGTTTATTTAAATGTATTATAAAATCGTCTCGAACAATTTCCATCGTGCGTTATTGATGCAGAATTAATTCAGATAATGATTAGTTGTCGGACGTTGTCATCTATTCAATAATCGACCATTTATTATATTACAAACGTATCGATTATTTAATCGATCGCAGTATCGATTAGCATGTAATTAACGTCAATTAAAACTATCGCAACGAATGCAGCGTTCGATATCCATCTATTGAGAAATAAAGCATTTTTGTGACACCGCACCCGTCGTGGGAATACAACTGTCAAGGCGAACTGGGCCCGAAAAAACCTACTTTCCATCGCCACGCCGAAGGTCAGACAAAAAAAAACGCCAAGTTTCTCCAAAACTTATAATTATATTAAAATAATCACATCAACGACAGTTCTTGTCGCTTCATACAAAAAACATAAGCAATTTAATTGTGCCGATGCAAAGCATAAAATGGCGTAACAATCGTTTCTTAAAGGAAATAAATAAAATAATATACATCGCACGAGAGCGACGAAAGAAATGTTACGCAAACGGAACGCGTCCGCACTCCGGTCCACTATCAACAGATAGCACGGCCATACAACAGTTCACAGTACCCTACCGAACAACACTTAAAATGAATGAATTATATGAAATGGCGCGACTGACTTACATTATATTAATGACTTAATGAGTTTTAAACGTATAAAAATGTAAAATCTGTTAGTATCGCCGAACGCGCCGCGGCTATCACAGTCGAAGCAGATTCGCAGAGCCTTTTACTTTTGCAGGAAATTCTGGTGGCCGATGCACACGTGAAGTATGCAACGAGTTACGCAACGTGGGCATGAATATTGACGCTCTGTTACTCCGCCGTAAAGTTATCGACGCGATCATCTGGCGCGACTCACGAGACTCGCACCAGACGCATCTAGAGTCTACAATCGCGCTCAATGTCGACTTTGTATCTATGTCGGTTTTGTGCTAACAACTCTGACATAATTCGGATGAAAACTCAACCGCGGCGCGCGCGCGCATTCACGCAATAAATACGCGAAATACACAATAAATAAATCTAATAAATTACATTACAAACATGATTATAAATTAAGTTCTAACACGACGACCTGTCGTCTCACGGCTCTGAATACTTAAAACTTACGGCTAGGCTTACGCTACTCTTAACGATCACATACGTCAACATGTACAAAACGGAGAGGTGAAGGACTCGGCATCGACGGTCGGTAACCGCGCTTCACTTCTGTCACGAGGAAAAACTAAATATTCGCACCGTCCGGCGACACACGCGATCGAAACTATACGACGTCGTTTCCTCGTACCAAATAGATTAAAAAAACTACGCGGGCAGAACGTGAAAGGCAGTTATCCAACGTGATTAGAAAGGTGTCACGGTTGGCGGCCGCTTTCTAGCGCGAGTACAACGCCAGGTCCGAGATTCTTCGCTGGCGCGCGGCGGCGTGGAAGCCCCTCGTGCCGTCGGGCACCAGCGGCGTGCGAGGCTCGAACCGCGGCGCGCACGACAGCCGCCTGCCACCACACTCCGTGCCCGACAGCGAGCAACCCGACAGCCGCCGCGCCAGCCACCCTTCTGCGCTGCTTGCGCTACCCGTGCTTGCCTGCGAAGCTCGCCTCGAGTTGCAATAGAATGACACGCCAGAATCCGAACTGTGACTGCAGGTGGACTGGCGCCGCGGCACCCACGTCTGTATTTCTGGCGAGCGCGGCGCGAAGAAGCCGCTCGAATTTCTCCTGTAGAAAGGCGTCCCGTATCTGAAGTCGTACTCGGGCTCAGAGCCACTGCAGCAGGAGGAGTATTCACATTCGTGACGGCGCTGCGGTGGCCTACGCACCGGCACCTTCCTCTTGGGCTCGCGGGGCACTCCGTTCAGTTCGTACACTCGCATACCTTCCTCCTCAGGACTCTGCAGCCTGAGCGCTTCCCGCGCGGCCTCCGACTCCGTGAACTCAACTAAGGCACACACACAGTTAACCAAACTCGGGTTCTTGTTGAGGAACTGGCGCACGTCGGCGGGCACCGGGTTCCCGGGCCGCAGCACTCGCACCAGCGCGATCTCTCCGCAGCTCGCGAACAGCCTCGACACGTTCTCAACGGAAGGCCGGTCGATCGGCATACGCACGGCCACCACGGTCCTGGACGGCGTCGTCTCATCGTACGCCGGCAGCGGGTCTATCCTGCGTAGCTTCGTTCCCGGTTCATTGATTTCCAACTTGGTGGATTTCTTGAGCGCCTCGGCGACCACCCTCCAGTCCTTAGTGAGATGCTTGACGCGTTTAAAACTCGATATCAGTTTGAGGGAGACGTACCCCTCTTTGTTTCTGCGGACGTGCTTGAGCAGGAACGCGTCCTTAGTGATGTTGGCATCGGAGAAGTAGAACTCGACCTGTGAAACGATCCTGTTGGCGAGTTCGTCGTCGGGCGGCGTGTAGGGCGGTTCGTTCACATCGGGCGCCACCTCGCAGCCCGAGTCCTTGCCGCCGCCGGAGCCTGCCTCGGAGGCGGTGTCGGACAGGTCGGCGTGGTCGTCGGTGGACGGGCGGCGGTCGGTCGCATCGGTGGCGATGCCCTCGTCGGGCTCGGGCGCGCCCTGACTGGCGGCCGGGGACGGGGGGGCGCTCCCCTCCATGTGTGATCGCGTGGGGACACTAATGTTGCATTACAGGAGCGTATTGTTCGCTCGGTAGCGCGAATCGGACTGCGGGCGCGCGGCGCTTATCCGCCTCTTTTATAATGTCGGGGGGATGCACGAGTAAAAGGCGCTAAAAGCATTCGGAAATGATAATACGAGATGACATTGCAGACTAGTCGACGCTGTGTGCGAGCTGATTGTCGGCACATGTTAATACGCGAGTGGATGTAGACTAGTATAGAGGTCACTCGGCGCAGGTTTTATTAAAATTAGGCACAATCTCACGCGAATTGAGTATCATTGCGGCGGAACCGCACGGGCCGGCGCACGCGATCGCGGCACGAAAACGCGTTATCTAAATTTTTATGTTATGGCACAAATACATTATTGAATGCATCAAATGCACAAATGAGTACATGCTGCCGGTAGTGATATTTTTACAAGGTAACATTGGCTGTACCTTTGGGCAAAACTTGAGCCAAGGTTGGATCGGTACAATACGTTGTACATTTGGAATAAATTATTGTTACGAAGCCGCGAAATACATAACTCGATAACGTTACATTCCGTTTAACATTAAAGATTACGCGCTTATTAGCTGGGGAATGTAACATATTGCTTTTCAGTCCAAAAACAAAACCGTTCTGCCATTTACCATTAAGATCATATAATATACAATATATTATATTTGGATGTCTGTAATCAGTAACTACCAAGAATGTTCTGCAGTAGTTTTTATTCTCCGTTAGTTTTATGAGTGGTAGAGCCACGTTGTAGACAGTTTTGTTTACAGCGTGAATGGGCCGGCTTGACTGGGTCGTTACCACTTTCTCACAGAAAGTCGACGTAAAGACGCGGCTTGTTACTGCGTTGCGTACGGAGGTCCTTTTACCCGCCCCGGGGATCGAAACCGAGACCTCAGCACAGCAGTCGTACCGCGTGCGCAATACTACGCCACCGGGGCAGTCAAAACAAATATTTGTGGATCATAAACTATTTATGTTGGTGCGGGGATCGAATCCTTGGCCTTCAATTGTACTAAATAGCTCTCTAATTGTAATAAATGTATTTAGGACATGTGAATAATGACCTTAGTCAAATGATATCTTATCTCGCTTAAAAACATCACCTGTATGCACGCAGTAATGTTTATTTTTTACCTGAATAATGAAGTGGAAAAATGTATATTTCCAACTCCTCCCTGTGTTTTTATTGGATTAGGTTTTTTGCGGGATAAATACAGATTTGCGTTCCCAGAAACTCTTCGATGTTTTTTTTAATTGTATGACGAGACGAGCAAGTCGCTCGCCTGATGGTAAGCGCCACGCCTGCCCATAAACAAAAGCAACACCACACAGAACTTTGAATTATAAAGCACTGCATGGCACTAAAATGCGCTCGTCATCCCAAGTAATAACACGCAGGCAAGCAAGGCAAGATTAGGCAAGCAATGAGTTTATCGGTGGTCACCAGAATCATGCCGGCCTGTATAAATGCTTCTTCCCTTTTCATAGAGGGAAGAAGCAAATTGAAGGACCTGCGACAGGATAGGAGGACGAATGATGTAGGCACAGTGATACAAGGATGTACCCCTATACACGCCTCAACCAATCATCAAGTCATATCGCAAGCCCCTCGGGAGAACCGGATATATACTGGCTGATCCTGGAACGCGATCCACACAAAGTTTGGGATCACTATGGCCGGTTTTAACATCATGTGTACGGTGGTCGCTATCCCGGCGGATATGAATATCCAACCACCAGCCATATAGTAATTATTTAAAATTAAAAAAATAAATAATTATAATGTTGAGGTGCTTGAGTTAACTAATTATAGAATTATATCAAATAAATGTAACCAAACTGGATTATACACACAATTTTACTGTTTACGTAAACACAATAATAATATAAATTTACATTGCAAATATCCCAGTTTTTTGTATATCAACGTGTTGCTGAGTACAAAAAAACATCCGCGCTACTTCCGTAATCAATACATTTAATAATGATATCGTCAGTGAAAAGGCAAACATACTAACACTACACTACATTTTTGAGTGGTAGAGCCACGCTGTAGACAGTTTTGTCTACAGCATGAATGGTCTGGCTCGACCGGGTTGTTACCACTGTCTCACAGAAAACCGACGTAAACGGTTGCTGCTGCGTTTCGTACGGTGAGTGAGATATCCGGAAGCCCAAATACCCTCCCCTTCCCAATCCCTAATTATCCCTTTCCTTTAAGGTCAGCAACGCGCCCATGATTCTTCTGGTGGGCGTACAAGGGCGGTGGAGATCACTTACCATCAGGTGACCCACTTGGTCGTTTGCACACGCTATAAAAAAAAACATACAACATACAATATGTGAACTTTGCGGTAGAGTATTTAAAAAGTTGCTTTTACGACAATCACACACATAAAACATAGTATAAAATATAGCCCTGACCTCACACTAGGTTAAATATTGAGTATCAGGAACTACGAGAGACTTGCGGTCCCACAACACCCAAAACCGAAACAATTATTTCTGGATCACACAAACATTTGTGTCCGTGCGGAAATCAAACCCAGGGCCTTTCGATTCGCAGTCGGCTACACGCCCACAGCGCCACGGAGGCTGTTATTGAAAATATAGTATGTAAGGAGCGTTAAACACCTTACTAATATTATAACTGTTAGTTTATTAATTTTTAATGTTTGTTCATCAATCACGCCTTAACGAACGAAACCGTGAACTTTTTTATAGGTACAGCTCAATTTCGAGACGAGCAAATCGCTCGCGTGATGGTAAACGCCACGTCTGCACATAAACAGAAGCAACACCACACAGAACTTCGAATTACAAAGCACGGCATAGCACTGAACTGCGCTTGTCACCCCGAGACAAAGGATGTTAAGTCTCATAATGCCCAAATAATTATATTAGGAAAAAATATGATTAAATAAAATATAAGTTTTTAGGTTAATTCTATATGATTTTTTAAAGAAAACTACTTTATAACGCTGTACTTGAGATCTCTACGGGTGATACCTACCCAGATGGCATCTCGCATACGAGAGATCTACGATCTAATAACCTATGTTAGGTTAGGTTAGGATAAATTTTATCTCGGAAAAGACTTCCACGTGAGCGAATCCGCGAGCAAATAATGATGTCAACATAATGATTTCTTGTGTTTACGCGAATATTACTAATTGAAATAAAACTAATTTAAAGGGATTTTATCGTGGTTTTTTATTAATTTTGATCTCGACGTTTTGAAGGCTTATCAGTCCACCCCGTGACCACGAATGCTGAAAAGCCTTCGAAACGTCGGGATTAAAATTAATAAAAAACCGCGATAAAAGCCCTTTAAATTAGTTTTATTTCAACTAGTAAAGCATGTTATAAGTAACGCTAGAGTCGCAGACAAGTGGACTTGCATCATTTCAGCATGTTACGTAAGCGAGGCCAGTGGCCCTTCGTCTCGTACCACCTATCAAACCTCACATGTGTATACATCAATATATTTGCTAGCGAGGCAACCGCTTAACTTTCTAATGCGATACTTAATTACTTGTATGTACACATTTATATTACGAAGTTCAAATCCAGATTTTTATAAGTAGAGCAAGTCAGATTCGCTGGTGTGATTATTTGATCATTTTTGTGCTTGAATGACGCTCGCCTGATGGTAAGCGCCACGCTTGCCCTTAAACAGAAGCAAAACCACACAGAACTTTGAATTACAAAGCACTGTATGACATTGGACTGCTTTCGTCACGTCACGAAGTTGTTAAGTCTTATAATGCCCAGTAAGTTCACTGGTTTGACGGCAGAAATGAACAAGGCGGTAACACCAATCCAGACAGATTCTCGCATAGGGACCTACCACGCAGTAAAGAGTGCGGCCATTATTTGTTTATTTAAACTTTATTGTACACAAGAAGTACGGGATAGAACACTAAAATATGACTAATATGAGAAGTACAATTGGCGGCCTTATCGCTCAGTACAGGCAACCATGGGATGGGGTCCACGAGAGACTCGATGGGGGTCTACGTTACGGACAAAAAAATGGTGGTTCACAATTCGTAAGCGGGGGACCACAAAAATGCATCTAGATCTGCTTTCGTTAGTGAAGAACTAAAATATTGGCTTGACTTCACCTATCAATGTAGGTAGATAATATTTTAATCAAATTTCGAGTTTTGGGAATATGGTAGAAATGTAAATACAGGAGGTCCACCGGAACCAGTTAAATTTTGAAAGTGGTCTATGAGAAAATAAAAAACATATGCTCGGGACTCGGGACGCTCGTCAGATGTGATAACTAAAACTAATATGGGTTAAAGTGAGAGCGGAGGAGCCTGCCTACTGCTGCCGTACGCGTGAGAGACAGGGAAGCCAGAGTGGCGCCGTAACGCGTTACGTTAGGAAGCGGTTTACCCTCCCATAAGAAGATATCACTTCAAAAAGTCTTTGACTTTGATGTATAGTATAGTTCCGTTAGCAACAATCCATCGACTGTGCCCATTAAAAATCTAGCAGGTTTCTTCGTTAAGTATCAAATTAATAACAAGATTAGACCGGCCGCTACAACAGCATTGTATAACGAACGCACCCGATACTAATTAGATTGTACAGACACTAAAATCCGATTATTACAACATATGTTTTTTCGACGAACGCAAAGGCAATGCGAGGCAATCTGCCAGTGATTGCGTAACAGTAGCGTAATTATAATGACAAATAAAAATAAAAAAATCTTGAAAAATTTACAGTAGTAAATAAAAAAGCCATAGATAATGTATTTTTAATTTATGCTGGTTTTTAATTTTCGAGCGTTCATTCTAGAAGTCGGTTTTAATAACTGCTTTTATATATTATTTGATATTTAATGTAAGTTAAAAGTTTGCATGAAACTAATATAATTGTGGATCTGTTTGAATAAAAATCGGTCCATACTGGACGGAGAAATATATTTACATAGTATAAAATGAAGACGCTTCCACTGTTTGCTCGCTTAGATCTTTTAAACTATTCAACGGACTTTAATGCAGTTTTCAGCAATAGATAGAGTGATTCATGAGGAAGGTTTATATGTATATCACGCTATGACCCATGGGAGCAAGGCAGTCATGCAGGTGAAACCGCGAGGGACAGCCACTAAATATACAAAGGCGTCAAAGTGAGAATTTAAAACAGATTCAAAAAACTAAAAAGCTAACATAACCAATTTTTTACAGCCTCCGTGGCACAGCGGGCGAGTAGCCGGCTGTGAAGCGAGAGGCCGCAGGTTCGATCCCCGCACCGAGACAAATGTTTGTGTGATTTGCTGGTGGGAGGATACTTATATCCGACCGGATAGCGACCACCGTACACTGGTGCTAAAACCTGCCATAGTGGCCCACCTTGTATGGGTCGCGTTCCAGGGTCAGCCAGTGTATATCCGGTTCTCCCCAAGGGGCTTGCCCCCTGATCCTCACCCTTTTCCCATCCCTTTTACCTTCCCCTCCCCTTGGCCTTTTGGCAGGCCGGCATGATTTTGCCGACCAACGATGGACACATTGTTTATCGTTGGTCGACACTTTTCTTGGATTGCGCTACACTTACCATCAGGTGTAGCGTAGTCACTTTGCCGAGCCATTTAAAAAAAAAAAACAAAAAAAATTGTTTCGGGGTCTGGGTGTTGTGAGACCGAAAATCTCTCGTAGTTCCTGATAGCCACGACACAAGACTCATATCTTACTGTGGGGTCAGGACTATGTATGTGACTGTTGGGTGTATTAATTTACAAAAAAAAAAAATCAATCGGCCGACTCCATGACACTTTAGTTACATAATATGTATGCAAATATGCAATAACATTTCAACCCACATCAAGTAAATATTGAGATATAAATTTTATTTTGCTAAATTCCTAAATATTTAAAAAAAAAATAATGTACTTAAATCTTTACCTATCTTATAAATTTTATAATCTACTAAAATTTAGCAAATTAAAATCAATATCTAAATCTGTATGTACTTGATTTGATTTAAAACATTATTGCGTATTTGCATCATACCTGTATCTATTTTTTTAGCTTTATTTTTAGTTTAGCTTTATTTTTAGTCGGTTTTATTTTTTAAACAGCCTTCGTGGAGTAGTGAGCTAGTAGCCGCTCACAAGGTGGTAGGCCCCTCGTTTGCGAGAGGCCGTCTGGTTGGTACCACCTCTTGGTCTATGTCTGCCGCCAAGCATTAGTGTTTGAAGGACATTGAAGCCAATGAAATTACTGGGCATTATGAGACTTAACATCTTATGTCTCGGGGTGACGAGCGCTGTTCAGTGCCATGCATGTTTCTGTTTATGGGCAGGCGTGGCGCTTACTATCAGGCGAGCGCCTTGCTCAATGCAATCAAATAAAAAAAATATTGTGTCGTGGAACTACGACGACTTTTTTCCACACCCAGATCTAAATGAAATATATATCAAATAACTTTTGCTCGCGGCACCGCCCGCGTGATCTGCTTTTTCCGTGATATAAAGTATCCCCTATTTTATCCCCGTAGGGGTGGAATTTATCAAAATCCTTTCTTAGGGGATGCCTACGTCATAGAAGCTATATGCATGCAAAGTCTCAGCCCGATCGGTTTAAAATTGACAAAGTTCATACAAACTTTCATCCCCTATTTTATCCCCTTGGGGGTAGAATTTATCAAAATCCTTTCTTAGCGGATGCCTACGTCATAACATCTACCCGCATGCCAAATTTCAGCCCGATCCCTCCAGTGGTTTGGGCTGTGCGTTGATAGATCACTATGTCAGTCAGTCAGTCAGTCAGTCAGTCACCTTTGAGTTTTATATTTAGATTATCTTAACTTACAAACTCTCATTTTATCGGGTACTCACGGAAGCTGTCAATAACATTCGCTACGGAAAAAATATTTTATCAAAATTTATACCGATAAAATCGATTTTCTATGGAAATATTAATCGGTATAATGCAGCGATTATCGCCTTACATCGTGGGAGAGAAATATAGTTTAAGCGTGTTTTGTTACGTCTCTGCCTTGGACGCGTTAGCGGCAACTCGGAAAAAATTTAAAGCTATTAGACGCATTTTTTATGAGTCATGTTTCAAGAATTATGTTGTTTCATGGAAAAATGCAGTTACAGTTGTTTTTCTCATAAAATGATGCAATAACTGATATACTTACTTGTTATCACTAATATTATTCTTAGACTATAGAAAACCAACACTCTAAAGTCAAAAACAACAATTTCTGTACTTCCTGTCCTGTCTTTACCTGTCAACTGCAATTGCAACGACAAATTTTTGGCTTATCAATATTATTCTTTTAATTCCGTTTTGAAGTTTTGTTAGAACTTATTTTATTTTTCTTTTTCAATATTAAGTACAGCTGTGGTATGTAAAATCCAATTCAATATCACAATCGCGATGATTGAGCTGTTTTCTGTTGAGGAGTTTTGTTTTTTAACTCCATACTCCATCATCAGATCCGACCCAAATTTATATGGAACCACATCACAACCTGGCTCAATAGAATGATTTTTTTCCGATAAAATCGGTCCACAATTGGCGGAGGAATCGATATACATAAGAAAACAAAAAATCACACCGAATTCAGAACTTCCTTTTTTGACGTCGGTTTAAAAATGAAAAAACGCAAATCTCCTGTACAATAAACAGCCGAAGACAGGAAGCACGGCATTAAACCCTGGTAGCTGTTATGAAATACTATCTGATGTATAATTGTATTAAATCACGCAACCTGCATGGTTATTCTGCGAGCGAACTGCAATGATGATTCCATTTACTTTCACCGATTGCAGTACATTACATTCATTTACCTAAATATTTGTTCGTCTGTGACGCATACGTGAGTATTTTTCGTCTTTATATTCAAATTTATTTATTAACCAGGCAATCATGCTCTTATGACATGTCAATACAATAAATTGGTGGTATACAATAATATAATAATAATAGCGCAGCGTTGGACGTCCACTTACAAGGTGGACGGACGACCTGATAAAGATCGCAGGAAGTCGCTGGATGCAGGCCGCTTCCAACAGGTCGGTCTGGAAATCTTTGGGGGAGGCCAGTTCAGCAGTGGACGTCTTGTGGCTGATGATGATGATGATACAATAATAAGGTGGTAGGTCCATCGTATGCGAGAGGTCGTCTGGGTTGGTCACCACCGCACTGTCTATTTCTGTCGCCAAGCAACAGTATGTAAGTACTGTTGTGTTACGGTTTGAAGGACATGAAGCCAGTGAAATTACTGGGCATAGTGAGACTTAACATCTTATATCTCGGGGTGACGAGCGCAGTTCAGTGCAATGCAGTACTTTATAATTTAAATTTCTGTGTGGTGTTGCTTCTGTTTGTGGGCATGGCGCTAACCATTAAGCGAGCGTTTTGCTCGTCTCGTCATTGTATATAAAAAATATACATTTATTTTTCATGCTTTAACTTATTTTCCAATATTATATTTCGCAAATTTATTAGACTTAAGGTCAGAACCTTTTGTCTGAACTCCATTGGACATGACGGTCTCAAATTCAAAACACGTGAAATTTTCCGCACCGCCTTACAATCTGTCTAATCGAACAATGAATTCAACTGTAATGTTGAAATATTAGCGAATACAAAGCATTACCTTCCAACGAGTGACCGAAACTAAACAGCGATACTAATTCATACAAATCGACGCATTCCCATCTGATTAGAGTTCCAATAAAGAACTATTTTGATGACCGCGTCTCTACTTGCCATTTATTTTAACATGGTACCAATTTTTATTGTGACAGCCTCCGTGGCGCAGCGGGCGAATAGCTGGGCCACGGGTTCGATCTCCGCACCGAGACAAATGTTTTATCTATCTATATAACACACAGAAATCAACTTGGCACCTCAGTGGAATGCGCGTCCCCTCCCACCACACCCCACCGCCTACCGCTCTCGCCCTCGACGCGTCATTACGGTCAGTAAATTAAATACTACCGTTACACACGCGCCTCCTTCGTGTTTTTTTGTTGTTATTATTGTTATTTTTATGGATATAGAACTGTTACCAAAAAATATACCTACATTTAACCCCCTTATTGATAAACGCTGAATAGGTATCTATTGATTAATTATTATATGTTTTGCGTCAGTCACACATTTGTCATCTGTCAAAGTGAGAATGAGACAAAACATATTTTAGTAACCAATTTAGTAGGTACGCACGCGAACACGCGGCCGTGAACTTCGCTTGAAAACGTGCCCATCCACATTCGCTTTGTATCGATGGGTCTTATAAGGGTACTTGAATTTTTTATGCAGTTAGTACATTCCTATGACGTCATTACACCGAGGTGCCTAGTTAACTTCTGCGTGTTATACTTATAAAATAACATGTCCTGACTGACTGACTGATTCATCATCGCCGAGCGCAAACTATCAAGGCTACAAGCATGAAATTCGGACTGTATATTCATTTTGTTATGAAGGCACTCACTAAGAAAGGATTTTAGAAAACTCCACCCCTAAGGGTTCAAAATAGGGGGTTGATAATGTGTATAAAAGTCCGTCATTTTGAAAGTTACATAAACAAAAATTTGTATTTCGGTTATTGACGTAAAACAAATAAATACGTGTGTCAGGAATTTTTGAAATTTTATTTAATAAGGGATGAAAAAGGGGGTGAAAGTTTGTATCGGACCAGCATTATTTATAACGCTTGAATACGTATCTACTCATTGTTAATCAGTAGCTCAAAAGTTTAAGCGTTTCTGGATATTCTACCCCAAAGGAGTGAAATAGGGGTTGATATTTTCGTATTTGTATGCAGGGTTAATTTTAAAACACCAGCAACCTCGCAGGACCAGATAGCTGACCTCATACGGAACAACTTTTGTTCTACGAGTTTGGATATAACTCAATATATTTAAAAAAAATGATTTTACAAGTTTTTGTTGTGTCGTGTTTTTCTTCGTAGACTGCGGCGCGGCGCGGCGTGCGCGCGCGACTCAAAGGCGCCGCTCAGCTGCTCGAGCGTTGACCTTCAAAGCCGCTAGCCCGGTTCCCCACGCTTCGCGTATTTGTTTACGTAATCTGCGATGCGCGTTGTTAATATTCAAGACGGAAATTAAATGAATACTAATTAAGTAATTAATAATTATTAATTACTTAATATTAATTAAGCAATGCTCCTAATGACTGGTATACACTATTGTCTTTTGCATACTCTGCTCTCAGGGTTCCTGAGGGCGGCGGGGGCACCGAGTCGCTGACCAGTAAAGTGAAGAAAAACATTGGTGGCACTCTCGATTATCTTCCGAGCAACAAACCACAAAGATCTCTGTCTATTTACAAAATTATAGAAACCAAAGTGTTTGACGGAGATCTGAGAGGGGCGGTTAGGCTGTTGACCTCAGACTGTACCTTGGCGTCCTCGGATTCCAGCACACTGGATAGCTTGCGGGATAAGCATCCGGCTCCTGTTCGCCCCATTTCTCTTGCACCAGCCTCGGCTGATTGTCTCCAAGCATTAAAACTTACATGCAAAGATGTGCAGGGTGCAATTGCTTCCTTCCACTGTAGCTCAGCAGCGGGTCTGGATGGTTTGCGGCCGCAGCATTTAAAAGAGCTGGTAGCAATCTCTGCTGGAGACAATGGCCCAAGACTGTTGGAGTCTTTGACCAACCTGTGCAATTTTCTCCTTGAGGGAAAATTGTGTTGTGATGTGTGCCCCTTTTTATACGGAGCATCGCTCTGCGCCCTTAAAAAAAAGGACGGTGGCATACGGCCTATTGCGGTAGGCAGTGTGATACGCCGCCTCGTGGCGAAATTAGGTTGTCGTGCAGTACGCGACAAGGCGGCAGAGTTTTTGCAGCCGCATCAGTTAGGGTTCGGCACGCCGCTGGGTTGCGAAGCGGCCATACACGCTACTCGTATTTTTGCGATGGATCCACAGCGCAATGACAACATCATTTTAAAAATTGACATCAAAAATGCCTTTAATAGTGTTGACAGAGAGGCGATGCTGGTCGAGTCAAGGGATAAAATTCCTCTTTTAAGCCCATTCCTCGACCAGTGTTACCTCTCTCCCAGCAACCTGTATTTTAATGGATACAGAATGTCATCGCAGGTGGGGGCGCAACAGGGTGATCCTCTCGGTCCTCTACTCTTCAGTCTGGCAATTAACCAAATGATATCCGCGTTAGAGGCGCCGCTTAATGTGTGGTACCTTGATGATGGTACAATTGGCGGCGACCCTGACGTTGTTATCAAAGATTTGGAGACTTTGATTCCTAGGCTGAGGGATATTGGGCTCATTATAAATTGTGCTAAATGTGAGCTATATCCCTGTGGATCTGTTTCTGGAGGACGCATGGAGGACATAAAGAAAATACTCCCCGATATAAGGGTCCTTGACAGGCAGTCATTTGAGCTTCTAGGCGCACCAATCTTCCAAGACGGTGTGCCTGAATCGCTCCGAACTAAAAGAGACATGCTGGCATCTGCCCGGCAACATCTCCCGCATTTATCTGCCCACGTGGCTCTCACACTCTATCGCAGTTGCCTCTCTGTCCCCAAACTGATGTACGTTATGAGAACATGTCCAACATGGCTTTTTCCGGAAGAAGTTGGTCTGTTGGATAGCGACATTAAGGACACTTTGGAGAGTATTTTGAATATACATCTCGACGATAAACAATGGCTACAAGCATCCTTACCTGTTCGGCATGGGGGATTGGGTGTTAGACGTGTGGGAGATACCAACATATCGGCCTTTTTAGCGTCTGCGCACGGGGTTTCGGGACTGATTACTAACTTACTACAAGTTCAGGGTGACAGTACCGCCATCCCTTACGCAGCGGAGGCTTTAAACGCCTGGTCGTTGGTGTGCCCTACCACTGATCAGCCTGAAAACCCAAGTGTGCAGCGTCAGTGGGACGAGCGGATGTGTGGAGTGAGAGTCGCTGATATGCTTAGTTCAGCGTTGGGAGCTGACGTTGCTCGACTCAAATCGGTTTCTTGCTCGGAGTCTGGGGCTTGGCTTCATGCTATTCCATCACCTCACGTCGGAACCTTACTTGATAATGACTCACTAAGAGTAGCCGTAGCGCTTAGACTTGGCTGTAACATTTGTGAGCCACACGCTTGTGTGTGTGGGGCGCAGGTTGATGCCAGGGGTCACCACGGTTTGAGTTGCTGCAGGTCGGCGGGTCGTTTTCCAAGGCATCACATGCTCAATGACATCATCCGTCGTGCCTTGGTGTCTGCCGGCTTACCCTGCACACTGGAACCGCCTGGTTTGAGTCGCTCTGATGGCAAGCGGCCCGATGGGCTAACTCTAATACCTTGGGAGAAAGGCCGCTGTCTGTTGTGGGACGCGACGTGTGTCAGCACATACGCCGCCTCTCACTTGACGCGTACTGTACATAAAGCCGGTTCTGCCGCTGAATGGGCAGCGGCTCAGAAACACTTAAAATACTCCATGCTCGAACGATCATATTTTTTCGTTCCCTTCGCGGTGGAGGTTAGTGGGGTGTGGTGCGCAGAGGCCAAGGATTTTATCCGAGAACTGGGGCGACGCCTGAGAAGGAATGGTGAGGATTCTCGCGCTGAATCGTACCTGGTGCAACATATATCACTTTCAATACAACGTGGCAATGTTGCAAGTATAATGGGCACTTTTGCACCAGGTACGGTCCGGGGCGGTCTCTTCGATTAATATTTCTTATATTGTTGTAAAATTTAATGTATTATTTTATTGCAAGTGTATTCTTTTACTATAAAAATAGAATGTAATTACTTGTTTCTTACCATGTAACTTTTGAATGAATACTTATTTTTGTATGAAAATAAAATCTAACAAATTATCAAAAGTCGTAGAACAAAAGTAGTAGCTTATAACCTTAGGAATCTACCCCTGCGAGGTTGCTGGTGTTTTAAAAATAACCCTGTATAATCAACTTCCACGCGAGCAAAGCCGTGGGCAACAGCTAGTATTCAATATTTTTTGGGCGCCTATATTACTTAATGAGGTTAAAACACACTGTTATGTCGCGTCGTCATCTCACAGTAGAGCCAAACAGCCGAATACGCAAACACACCTGTAATCCCCGAAGGGTTAGGCAGAGGCGTAACCAGTAACCACATTTCGCCGAGCGTATTTCCGTCCCACGATGTGATGGGCGAGCCTATCGCCATAGCGAGCATAATTCCAGACACCGGGCTGATACTGAGCATATTTCATGGAAAAAAATCCAATATCACATTACCCGACTCGGGGATCGAACCCGAGACCTCACCATCGCAGCCATACCGCGTATGCAATACAACTGCGCCCTCGAGGCAGTTTTTACAATAAAAAAAACATATTTAAATTACCTACTGGACAATTTTAAGTAAAACTTATATTCTATTGAATCATATTTAATTATTATGAAATATTATCGTAAAAAAAACTTTAAAACGATCTACCATAAAGTTCACGTATAACCGCTATAGCTTTTTTGTCTTTCTAGTAATAATATGATCCTTTTGGTTCTCTTTGGGAACTAATAATTACATACAAACCGACAACCAACTAAGACGTGTATTCATACAATGATTGCCGATATTATGTTACCGAATTTCTGAATCTAGTACCAAAGGCATACGTTACAAATCGCTTCAATTTTATTACAATTCTCTGTAATTGGTGAACGGATTTACGTTTAGAACTCCACATGCATTTCGTCATACGAAATTACTTTGAGATGTGCAAATTTATGAAGCTATTTGACTTAATAACTATATTGTCGATGAAGTACCAATACCTCCTAAGTGTTGAGAATCTAATTTTACACGACTGTTTAAAATAAGGTTTTATTTTACTAAAACTGTTTAAAATAAGGTTTTATTTATTTTGATCAACTATTGATAGTAAATAGTTTCCAATACATTACCTTTTTATGAGTTACTAAGGGATGTGGTTTATGTTTACGTCTATTGTAATAAAAAAATAATTTTGGACTAAATTGTCAGTTAGGAGGTATTGGTACTTTATCGACGATATGTAAATCTGTCAGTTCATTTTTCCATATTATATTTGATGTGGTTGCATAATGACTATTTTAATGTGCATGTTTTTTTATTTTAATTCAAATAACAAATACTAGTGCCTGGCAATATAAATACACAACCTTATTAGAAAATGTATTCCAATTTTAAATTAAGTTTACAACGGTTAGTTTGTATGGGTTGCCAAAATTTAATTCCCTTCTATATAAATTAATTAATAATAAATAATAAGATCACAACTTTTTCATGTTATAAGATGTTTATTATAGGTGATTTCCCCGTATACGAGAGACCGCCTGAGTTGGTACCACTATGTCTATTTCTGCCACCATGCACAGTGTGTTAGCATGTTGTTTCTCAGGATGACGACCGCAGTCCAATCCCATGCAATGCTTCGTAATTCAATGTTCTGTGTGACGTTGCTTCTGTATATGGGTAGGCGTGGCACTTATCATCTTGCGAGCTGCTTCTTTCGTCATATAGGGTAATAAAAAAATGTCAGTAATAATATTTGTAAAAGAATAACCCGTACAAGATCTGGTATCGCAGATCTACAAGGATTGCACGGAGATCTTGTTAGCAAACGTTTATCTGTGAATCTATATTTAGTAACATTTTATTGTCTAGTATAAACTGCAGTATATAGCATATCGCAGCGATAGCTCAGGGGGGAGTGGTCGGACTGTCGAGATGAAAGTCGCAGGTTCGAAACCAGCCCCAAGAGCATACACCACTGACTTTTCTAAGTTACGTGTATATTCATTGTTAATTATCGCGTGTTTTAACGGTGAAGGAAACATCGTGAGGAAACCTGCATACCTGAGAACTCGATAAGATTTTTCGAAGATATGTGAAGTCTGCCAACCCGCATTAGGCCAGCGTGGTTAACTAAGGCCTAACCCCTCTCATTCAGTAGAGGAGGCCCGTGCCCAGCAGTAGGACATGTATAATACAGGGCTAGTAAAAAAACTGCAGTATAACTGATAGGAATTAGACTCCAACTTTTACTTTTTTTAATCCTGGCAACAAAAAGCTGCTAGTCCACCAAACTCAAATCAGTCTAATCGGCCTATTCATGCTGTAACAAAACAGCGTGGCTCTACCACTTCGAGAAAAACAATTTGGGCCGGCAAAAGGGTCACATGTCGGTAAGTGATCTCTAACGCCCATTAAAGCCCAGAATACCAAGAAAAATTGAATATATTGCCGACCTTACAGGCAAGGAATGGGAATTGAGGATTTAGGCCTCCGAAAATCCAACTTAACGTACCAAAATCAACAGCAAACTGCCTTTCAGGTTGGTTTAGTGTGGTAACAACCTAGCTTCTGCATTGCTTCGGATACTTTGTACAAGGTATACTCACGCCCGTATTCCCAATGGTGTAGGCAGATGTGTGACTAGTGACTGTTTCCAGAACTTACTCTTGACAGTGAGCGTTGTTTCCTCAATGGTGACTTAAAAAAAGTATTTAACAGTAGACAGTGGCTGTGCTCCTGGCATTGTTAAGAAGTGCTAGTTTTTTAAGTGCTAAAGCCACGCTGTAGTCAGTTTTGTCTATAGTATGAATGTGCCTGCTTGACCGCGTCGTTACCACCGTCTCACAGAAAACTGACGTGAAGTAGCGGCTTGCTGTTGTATTTTATACGGTGAGTGAGATATCCGAACACCCAAATCCCCCTCTCCCACCCAAACCCTTTCTTTTATAGTCGGTAACGCGCCTTTGATTATTTTGGCATTGTGGACGTATACATGGGCGGTGGAGACTACTTACCACCTACTTGCTCGTTTGGAGGTATAAAAAATCAGTCAGGTCGTCTACAATCGAAACCTTAAAAAAATATCCCATTTATTATCAGATCATCATCTGAGCAAATCCTATCGAATAAAACATCATCAAAATGATGCGTGCTTGAATATACTAAAAAATAATATACATATGAACTGAGAACCTTTTATTTTTGATGTCCGTTAAAAATACAAAGAATCGTTGTTAAGCAGTCACCTAATCGATGACATAATTCGGTCGGCTAAATATTTGGGTTACATCAGGGTGAGTAAGGCTTCAATTAGGCACTGAAATTCGACACATACGGCTTAACTGTAAAGGCCAGCTTGTGGGTGTATTCTTCTAGAAATAATGTTATACATTATAGAAAGTTACAAATCTCTTTCTAATGGAAAAGCAAAATCTAAAAAAACATATATTTTTTCCTACATATTTTATGGTAGAAATAAATGAAAAAAAACGAAAATATGTTTTATTTGAGTGACATTATTATTTTTACTGATACATAGTAAATAAAAACTATACTTTTGAAAATATTATTTAAAAATTAGCTCACTAAGCAAGAATGGCAAAAAGAAGCGTAATATGACCTTAAAGTATAAAAATAAAGGCATTTTATTATTATGTCATCTTCCATTCTTAATTCAAACCTGTTTACGTTTCGTTTTTGTAATATAAGACGTGATAGGGCAAACATAGAATTTGAAGATCGAATTATTGCTCTATATCTCTCTGATACATTGTTTTTTTTTAGAGACATAGGAATACCTTTTGTAGTGCCTGTACCGAAGAAATTCTCATAAAGTTTATGTCAATATTGAGAAATGATGCGTTACACTTGCCTTTTCATATGGCATTTTTATCCAAACAACAAAGAGAAATTGACAACCTATGTGGTGCAGTGGGCGAATAGCCAGCTGGGAAATAATAGGCCCAAATAATTGTGATCAAGGTTTTGTAGGACCATAAGGCCATCCACACACTTGCATAGTGGAGTCAGGACTATATGATTGAGCATTTTATGTAGTCAATAAGGATAAAAAGCAACGATAGCCTAGAAGGTAGTAGAACAAATAGCGATGGTCGGGCCCAGAGCCATGGCACACGCCTTTTCAAAGTTATACGTGCATTAATTTCTCTATAATTTGAATAACACTCATTGCATTAACCCACATGTCTTAATAAAACTTCCCACGCTTAAATGAAGACGCATTAAAATGTATTAGCGAATTATCAACATTGTTCACTGGAGCGGCGAGGTCAATACACAGAAATAACATGATAATGTTTGTTAGACGCGGACTGTGCGGCCAAGATCTTGGCACATGACCTCAAACAAATGGCATTGGCGTTCTGCGAATACAAAATAACATGGAAACTATTCCTCATTCGCGTAGATTGTCATCCTTAAAATAACAGCTCTGTATTATAAAGTGTTGTCGTGTATGAATCTTTACTTATATGAGAACATTCTTAATTTTTTTTATTCTGACTTGATAAAGACTACGCTACACCTAGGGTTACCAGGGTTGGAAATTAAAAATCCGGTTGCAAGCAGGAAAAATCATGATACTTGTAAAAAAGTCTTCTTTAATACAATTGCATTTTGTAAAATATATACCTACGCGCGCACGTAAGAGACATGATTGTCATTATTTATCGCGGAAACATTATGTTTTCCTTCAACATACATAGACAACCTAGGTATATGACTTCCTATGTAAGGAAAATGGTAGGTCGTTGGCTCATTAGTACTTCCATAGGATATCAGGAAGCGTTTGCCACCGATCGCGCTAAGCTTGCGTAGTGACTGTCAATGAACCTCGCCAATCAATCACTGTCAACCGTTTACCTATTACTGTGCTAATAATAACAATTTACATAAAACAGCTTTTAGAAGCCTCATTCATCCATAGACAGCCTGCATAAGCTTTTTCTTTTTTAGTTATGACTTCGCATTATTATGCATTACGCCAATGACAAGTATAATTTATTCTCGAGTCTTCAAAACAACGATGTGTGGACATTTTCAAGGTCTTGTTGCAATTTTGGTGTGATTTCTTTTCAGTGCGATGATTAATTCTATGTTTCCATACACTGTTCATCACCGTCAATGTCTATTGCACAAATCCACGCCACTTTTATACAACAAACACAACTTTAAACTAGTTTTTGAAATAAATTAAAATAAGTGATGAACCGCACTGTCAGAATTCGCGCCAAAACTCCACCTGCATAATCATAAAAGTAAATGTAATATAAAACCAATGAAAAGGCAAAGGCTTCTGTAACATAAGGCCCCGTTATGCCACGACGGAGCGGAACAGACATTGCCAACTGTCCATTAAAAAAACCCTCATTGGTCTAGTCACTAGACCATTAGACTCTAATGTTAGTCTACTTGGGCTAATTTGTGTTGTCCTAGTTTCAAAGTTCCAGGTCAGTCAATCATAAATTGTGTTTGAGTTTTCATTCGAAAATCACACGAGTTGCCCGGGATTGTATTTGTGCCCCATCGCGATTTAAGTCTCATAATTCCCAGTAATTTCCCTGGCTTCAACGTCCTTCAAACCGAAACACAATGGTGCAAAATAGCTTTAAGACTTCGTTCCGGGCATTATCCATCAGCAAAATTTGCATACTTATTGAAAAAGAATAATTCACCAAACTGCTTAATATGTAATACCGTAGAAGATATTCAACATTTGCTGATGAAATGTGTTCGGAATGAAAATGAACGAAAACTGCTGCTAGCTGAATTTAATTTGAATGTAATGGATGTGGGGATTGATTCAATCTATTTTATCGGACCCAAGATCTAAGGTTGCCAAAAAAATTTGTAAATTGATTAGTGCCATCTAGTAACAGCATCGGTTGTTTTTTTTTATATACAAATTTATGTTGTTTTTTTAATAGTTCCAGAGTGCTTTATATAAGTTTTGTTGAAGCTTGTAACAGGTACGATGGTGTTGACGTATCCGTTTTGATGGAAACCCCTAATTAAATAAAGATAAAAAAAATATAAAAAAAATGGTACTTACGTACTGTTGCTTGGCGGCAGAAATAGTCAAAGCGGTGGTACCAACTCAGACGGCCTCTCGCATAACTCTCTCTCGACCTACCAACTTGTAAAAATGAGTCCTTCAAATACTACGCGATTAAGACCCGTTTAAATAAATAAATATTATAAGATGTATACAGTTGTGATCCCTTTTTAGTGTCATAAAAATATAATTAAACTAAGATGGCTATCCGCGACTTTCTTTGTACAGTTGTGATTCCTTTTTAGTGTCATAAAAATATAATTAAACTAAGGTGGCTGGCTATCCGCGACTTTCTTTGTTTATTCGCTCAGTTCTTATAAACTACGCAGCGGATTTTGGTACAATTTTCATTGTCTAAATAATTTCTTCCGGAAGTTATAAATGTATAACACATTCTTCTCTTTACATAGTATAAAATGAAGTCGCTTCCGCTGTCCGTTCGCTTAGATCTTTTAAACTATGCAATGGATTTTAATGCAGTTTTCAGCAATAGATAGAGTGATTTATGAGGAAGGTTTACATGTATAATACATACACATTATAGTACAGAAAAGCCGAAAAATTCAAAGATTTGTAATGTGATGACGTGACAAACATATTCTAAGCCGTGCAAGGCCCGCGCGGGTTGATTCAGTACTAAACTATTATCTAGCGGGCGTCTATTATCTATTATGGCGTACTTTATGGTTCATACATCAACATTTATTTTAATATGTTAATTTTAACCGACCAAAACTAATTTCGTCAAGAAAAATTGCGTTGCACGCAACTCGAAGGAACAAGCCATTATGGTGAATTATTCACCACTTTTTTATCCGAGCACGGCAGTGACTGCACTACACCTGATGGTAAGCGTAGTGCAGTCCAGAAAACTAGTGACCACCGACAGACAAAGAGTTTATCGGCCGGCACCAGTCGTGCCGGCCTATCCTTTCCGGAGAGTGAAGCAAATCGAGGGGCCTGCGACAGGTGGATGACCGATGCAGGCACAGGGATACAAAGACGTAGCCCTATACCCGCCTCAACCGACCATCAAATCGTGTAGCAAGCCCCTCGGGAGAACCGGATATACACTGGCTTGATCCTGGAACGCGATCCACACAAGACGTGTGGATTATTATGGCAGGTTTTAACACCGTGTGTACGGTGGTCGCTGCCCAGGGTACAAAAATATCAGATACCCATCCACCTATCAGGTACAGAACCAGCAATTATAACACAATCTTCCAATTAATTGTAACAAATATGAAAAAAATAATGCCCCGGGTGAGGATCGAACTCACGACCTTAAGATTATGAGACTTACGCGCTGCCTACTGCGCTACCGAGGCTGTTGACGTGGCAGTCGAAATAATAGTATAAATACATTTTATAAGTATGATGTATTAAAAAAATATTTTTTATTTTTATTTGATTTAATGACGAGACGAGCAAGTCGCTCGCCTGATAGTAAGCGCCACGCCTGCCCATAAACAGAAACAACACCACACAGAACTTTAATTTACAAAGTACTGCATGGCACTGAACTGCGCTCGTCATCCCGAGACATAAGCTGTTAAGTCTCATAGTGCCCAGTAATTTCAATGGCTTCAATGTCCTTCAAACCGAAACACAACAGTGCTTACACACTGTTTCTTGGCGGCAGATATAGACAGCGCGTTGGTACCAACCCAGACGGCCTCTCGCATACCAGGGACCTACCACCTTGTGAATGTATATTTATCTTATCATTTATCGGGACAGAACTGTCGCTATTACATTGACTGATGCGTAAAATGGCAACAATGACAAATTATTATGAAGATATTGTAACGCAGTAGATGAATTGGTTACGCAAAAAGGAACTAACCCACAGCAAGTTCAAATGGAGCTACTGATTTTGTTCTGCCAAATTGATTAATTTAAATTGATTTTAATACCGTATTTTTTTCAAAATCGTACGTGGAATATATGTACATTATGGCCGATTTTCAAAAAACGAACAAGTGTTTCACCTGATGGTAAGTTAACTCCACCGCCCATGTTCACCCGCAATACTAGAAGAATCATAGACGCGTTGCCGACCTTAAAGGGAAGGGATAATTAAGGGATTGGGAATGTGAGGAGGATTTGGGCCTCCGGATATCTCACTCACCGTACGAAACGCAACTACCCCATCGGAGATTACAGGCGTGAATGCGCATGTATGTATTTAATTTTGTTATATACAATTACACATAGTGTCCTATCTATTCCAAATTCTACTGCTACAGAAATTTCCTTAACAACTCTATTACACATATAACTTTTGAACAGCGATTAGTTCAGGTTTCTCAGAATTGTCTTGTAACCTAATGTCATTCTTGCGAATTAGCCTTAATAAATTGCAGTCTCAAAATATACTTTTCTGCATCTACACTATTATTATAAAGAGGCAAGATTTGTATTTTTGTATGTAACGAATAAACTTAAAAATTACTGGACCGATTTGAAAAATTCTTTCACCATTCGAATCTTACATTATCCCTGATGAACATAGGCTACTTTTTATCCCGGAAGAAGCAGATCACACGGGCGGAGCCGCGAAGAGAAGCTAGTATGTAATAAAATAGGTGTTAAAATACACAAATTAAAAATAATTCCAGAATTGTATAATTGTTATTTAACAGAACCTGTAAATCGATTATGGAGTTTTATCGATTGTACGATCATCGAATCAACGCGAACAATACTTTCAAATATTAATACACAATGTTGTCACTTGTAAAAAATCTTTTCTTTTTCTGAAATAGACAGTATTTTATTGTTACATAACTGCTTTATCTGATTATGATAATCTGCAAATTGGCGGTATTACAAAATTATTCGATTGTCCAACGAGACGCTACAACTTACGATTGTCATTGCTCCATAACTCTTATTTGTGTGAAGTGTTAAAGAAAGCGTTTCCTACAATCTAATGTCTAGATTTATTAAAGGATTATTCTGGTCGAGATTAGATTTTTTCAAATTTCTAGACCAGAATACACCCTTAATATAACATAGCGATGGGTAGAGCGCGACAATTATAAGTTGGTGTTAGTAAGTTTTGGAACTATTTGTGTGTGTGATTATGACAAATGTTTGTGTGATCCACAAATATTTATTTCCGGGTCTAGGTGTTATGAGACCGAAAGTCTCTCGTAGTTCCTGATACCCACGACACAAGACTCGTATCTTACTATGGGGCCAGGACTATGTGTGTGACTGTTGGGTGTTATTTATTTATTGCATACATATTATATACTAGCTAAATACAATTATATAACTTTTTATGATTTATTTTCTAAAAATTTGAACTTTAAATAACTCTCCTAAAGTTTACTCAATGTCGCTTAGATTTTTTTGCCTTTTAAGCGTCGATATGTTTATATGTATAGGAAAAAAAATGGGTTGTATTAATGTATATTTAATGTATGTATAATGGTAAGTCCATAACTGCCGACCTAGACCTGACAAAGGTTTTCAGGAAGAAATATTGGCGCGAAGGAAACCGTTTACTACGCACAGGGTGCCGCGACACGATCGAATTATCTGTTTTACATAATGATTTCTTACGTTTACGCGAATGTCACTCATTGAAATAAAACTAATTTAAACGGATTTTATCGCAGTTTTACCGCGATAAAATCCGTTTAAATTAGTTTGAATTAGTTTTATTTCAATGAATTATCTGTTATTTTATACTCGCGTACATGGTGATTCTATTAAATGATTCTTGTTTTACGTTTTTTTAAAACACAACTACACATTTTTACTTCTGATGGTCAAGTCAAGCCTCAAAGCAAGCCAGTCTGATCCTCTCCTGCTGTGATTACGTATTAAATCCGGATGCCATTTTCCGAGGTCTCGCATGTCCCCAGCTAGGATTATAACAATATGATCAGGTGCAGTGCATAAACACTATTATTTTTTCAGTCTATAGATTTATATACGACTAGCGACCCGCGCCGGCTTCGCCCGGGTAAAAATATGTTTGTTACGACATCACATTACAAATCTTTAAATATTTCTGTGCTAGCATATTATGTATGTATTATACATATATATTCCTCTTTTTTTCGGTTTTACGTTATGCTGTTAGCCTGACGCGAGTCGGCTTTCTACAGCTTCATCGGACTTTCGGGCGAGCACTTTAGGCGCTCTCAACCCTTATTATATTCCTCATGAATCACTCTATCTATAGCTGAAAACTGCATTAGAAACCGTTGAGTAGTTTAAAAGATCTAAGCGAACAAACAGCGGAAGCGACTTCATTTTATACTATGTAAAGATAAATAATAATCGATTGTGCTTTGTTTGCTACACACTCTCTAATGTGGGTGTTTTATTATCTGCTGTAATTTGAGCCAAGGACTTATAGGCTTAAAGTTTTATTGAGGTTTAAAGACTGCAATCTCCGACGCAACTTAAAGTTGCCACCCACTTGCATTTAAGTATTGATTTTAAAGCTTGCTTTATAAAGATCTCGCGTCACTTCACCAAATCTATGAAACATGTGTGCTTTATGCATCGAGGCTGTAGATAGCTTCTTCTTTCACTTCTACACTAATATTATAAAGAGGAAAGATTTGTATTTTTGTATGTAACGAATAAACATAAAAACTACTGGACCGACAACGAAAATTATCCGTTAGTAAGCTATCACTGAGGCTACTTTTTATCCTGGAAAAAACAGATCACGCGGGTGGAGCCGCGACGAAAAGCTATAGTAAATAATCTTATTTAAATTATCATCGCCGCCACTCTGTTCATCAGCGCTGATCTTTAAGCAGATATGAAATAAAAAGCTTTAGGTACTTGATCTAGTGTATGAAAAAAACATCTAATTTTATGAATGCGAAAATAAATCGTTGAACCGATTTTAATGAAATTTGGTATAGAGATAGATGAGAGACGAGATGATGGTGATGGTTATAGCCTACTTTTTATCTTGGAAAAGGCTTTTCACACGGGCGGAGCCGCGAGGAAAAGCTAGTACATTCTTAAAATAAAAATCATGCGATTCCATGATTAATTATTTAAATATTAGCTTTATAACCTCGGCTAAACACTCTGTATACATATTCGTAGCAACCACATCGTTTACGGAAAGTTTTGTATGTGGCAATTAATTACTGTAACATCCTGTAGCATTGAATAAAGTGCTATGATCTTTAATACAACATAATAAGAACTATTTCATAATTATCGAATATTGGGCAAGTCCGAACACGATTTTGTAATAAAAACTGTTACTTTTTTTCGATCGAGTCCGTCTTAACCTCCTCCAAAAAGAGGGATGGTACAATCATCTGAGTATATACATAACACAGTTTTAACCAACTAAGCCAAAACGCTAGTATATAAGCAAAATTGTGTTCCGATTTGGAAGACTTTGAAGCCAGAGAAATAACTGGGCAATAAGACATATTAAACATGTCTTCCCCCTTCCCGTCCCGAACCCTTTGTCTATATGTGTGTTTGTCTGTGATATCGTATGGGTTACACAAATTTCTCGATCTAAAAGCGGTTTTTTGTTTTTTTTATTTTATTTGATTGAATGACGAGACGAGCAAGGCTCGCTTGATGGTAAGCCCCACGCCTGCTCATAAACAGAAGCAACACCACACAGAACTTGGAATTACAAAGCACTGCATGGCACTGAACTGCGCTCGTCACCCTGAGATATAAGATGTTAAGTCTCATAATGCCCAGTAATTTCACTGGCTTCAAAGTCTTTCAAACCGAAACGCCACAGTGCTTACACACTGTTGCTTGGTGGCAGAAATAGACAAAGCGGTGGTACCAACCCAGACGGCCTCTCACATACGAGGGACCTACCACCTTGTAATATATAATTTATATTTACCCAGACGCTGTAAAGCGAGCCCAGAAAAGATATACCAAGTTATCAAATTTATGCGAGCTCCAAAAGCTTAGCGTGTCAAGTCCCTCTGCCTACCTCTCTAGAGACACAGCCGTGTGTATAATTTATGTTTACCGTCAAACCGTGAAGCGAGACATAGATAGATGTTCTAAGCTAAGGTCGCGGCATTTGGCCAGGTTGCAGGCACGACTGAGGTCGCATGACCGCAAATTGAACCGACAGGTGGCTTGATGACGTCACATCTAATGCATCATAGAAGGGTCATAATTTAACGCCTCTTTCACAATGTTCAAGACGATATCCAATAAAATATAACCAAAATATTAATCTCTTAAACCAGTGTTTCCCAACCTTTTTAGGCCATGCCCCACCTTAACATTTTTTTACGTGGCGCTTACCATCAGGCAAGCGTCTTGGTCGTTTCGTCATCTAATAAAAAAAAAATGGTTACACCTTCGTCTCTGAATGGATAGGCAGAGGCGCAATTTGTACACAGTTAAGCGAAATTATATGGAACAACACGCATAAATATTTTTTTGCTTAACCCTGGTGTCGAACCCAGATACTGGCCGGAATCAAATCCTAAGTACGCAGTCACTTAAATAATGAGGCGAACTAATAGTTATCGTCTTCAGGCCCGTTTTCACCAACCTATGCTTAACTTTAGTTGACTCCTAACGGTCGACACACGTATTTTCATAGCATGGGCCCGCAAAAGAGGATGTGGTTCACCTGATGGTAAGTAATCTCCACCGTCCATGTACGCCCACAATACCTGAAGAATCATGGCCGCGTTACCAATCTTAACGGAAAGGATAATTTGGTATGGGGATTTGGGCCTTCAGAAATCTCACTCACCATACGAAACGCAGCAGCAAGCCGCTACTTTACGTCGATTTTCGGTGAGACAGTGGTAATGACCCGATCGAGCGGGCCCATTCATGCTGTAGACAAAACTGTCTACAGCGTGGCTCTACCTCTCAAATTTACATTTGAAAATTTACTTTACTATAAGAAAAAAAAATTGTGCATCTCGGGACGCTCGATAGAAGTGATAACTTAAACTAATGTGGGTTATAGTGAGAGAGGAAGAGCCTGCCTACTGCTGCCGTATGTGTGAGAGAAAGGCAATGTGACGCCAGACAAAGTGGCGCCGTAACGCGTTACGTTACGATGCGGTTTACGCTCCCATAAGAAGTTATCACTTCAAAAACAACAAAGAAAAGTTCATATGAAAGGTTCACGCAAGCGGAACCCTAAAGCCGCTCCTTCGAATCGCGATGGTAGTCAATGTCACGGCGGAAGGAAATAAATAAGGTCGTGACTAGCGACAGCCCTGTTGCCTTGTTTATTACATACTTGTACATATGCATATATACACTGTAATGTCGATCAGTCATTTTATTATCCGACTTTAAAATAAATACACCCAACAGTCACAAACATAGTCCTGACCCCACACTAGGTTACCCTGTATCGTGAGTATCAGGAATTACAAGGATTGCGATCCCACAACACCAAGACCTGAAACAAATATTTGTGGATCTATGAGTGGTAGAGCCACGCTGTAGACAGTTTTATCTACAGCATGAATGGGCCGGCTCAACCGGGTCGTTACCACAGTCCCACAGAAAACTGACGTAAAGTAGCGACTAGCTACTCCGTTTCGTACAGTGAGTGTGATATCCGGAGGTTTAAATCCCCCTCCTCTTCCCAATCCCTTCGCTTCACGGACAGCTATTCGCTTAGCCACGGGGGCTCTGAAAAAGGAGAAAGTTTTCTTACATTGTCTTTTGAGGCGTTGCAATCACTCATCGGTAGTCGATTAAAGAGGTAAGCATCCCTTGGCAACTTGGGCAGTTCCAAAGATAGTAGATTCACGTGTAAAAGTGCCCTTGGCGGACTGATTACATAATACAGAATTCCAATTTTGAATTTGAATTTCTGTACGAAAGCCATTTATCAGAGGAGCCTAAACCACTTGACATGTCACGCTGGCCCGCTCGATATACTTTCAATGCCAAAATATAATAAGGCCAAGATCTCCGCACATACTTGTATGTACTCATGTTTTTAAAGTAAAGGTTTTGGACGCGGCGCAATGTGTCGACTGAAGCGAATCCATAAAATAAATTAATGTCTGCATAATATCAAATAGACCCAACAGTCAAACATAGTCCTGACCCTATCAGGATCTACGAGGGACTTGCGGTACCACAACACCCGAAACTTAAATTCATACTTGAAACATTTATCTCGGTGCGGCAATCGAACCCGCAGCATCTCCCTTCACGGCTGACTCGGGGCTTTACCACGGTAGCTATAATTGCAAATGGGGACTTTTCATAGCAGTAAGTAAATTCCATAGATATATAAACAAAACTTATCTTGAATGATTTTTTTGTTAGCTGTCACGAGATTCGATTATGAGAATTATATTATACTAACTCTTGCCCGTGGTTTTACCCGTGTGAGCGCCCTTTTGCGGGATAAAAAGATCTAATACAGGTCATGGTCTACCTGTGTGCCAACTTTCATTTAAAACTGTTTAGCCGTTAAGGCGTGATTGACGAATAAACACCCAAATTCATAAAATAACAAACACTCAAACTATCACATTTATAATAGTACTAAGGTGAAGCTAATGCGTTTTCCATACGATCCGCTTGTGGCGGTGTATGATTCTGTATACATATTTTCGATAAATACAGATGACAGTTATTGAACAATCTATCAAATTGAGCGAGAATATCTCATACTAGCTTTTCCTCCAGCTCCACCTGCGTGATCTGCTTTTTCTGGGATAAAAAGTAGCCTATGTTCATCAGGGATAATGTAGGACTCTAATGGTGAAAGAATTTTTCAAAACGCTCCAGTAGTTTTTAAGTTCATTCGTTACGTACAAAAATACAAATCTTTCCTCTATATAATATTAGTGTAGATTATTGAAACCTTTTCACGCTCCCGCTTATGACTTACGCGGGTGTTTAATTGAAAGGCTTAAAGTTTTCGCTCATAATTCGTAGGTAATCAAGTCTATTCGTATGTATAATGTATATGTCGATACGTTTTTAAATGTTGCGTGTTTAAATTTGCCGATCTTATTATGATCATCAAACCTGTTCAGACTACAGGGTCATTGTTAGTTTCCTTTTAATTGATTTTATAATAGTTCGAGCTGTGTATGTGTTGTGAAACTTGTTAATATTTTACTGTAGCTCACGCCTAATGCCCAAGGGGGTAGGCAGAAGTACAAATGCAGGTTTTTTTTTCCTGTGTGACGTTGTGCTGTTAGCTTGACGCGAGTCGGCTTTCTACAGCTTCACCGGACTTTCGGGCGAGCGCTTTTAAACGCTCTCAACCCTTGAGAAATGCAGCATCCACGTATGTCCAAGCTTATTTGCGTTTTAAGATGTGATAGGCAATTTCGCCATACCGAAGGTGTTCCTTCGTATGCGAGAGGCCGTCGGGGTTGGTACCACCGCTTTGTCTATTTCTGCCGCCAAGCAACAGTGTGTAAGCACTGTCGTGTTTCGGTTTGAAGGACTTTGAAACCAGTGAAATTACTGGGCATTATGAGACTTGACATCTTATGTCTCGGGGTGACGAGCGCAGTTCAGTGCCATGCAGCGCTTTGTAATTCAAAGTTCTGTGTGGTGTTGCTTCTGTTTATGGGCAGACGTAGCGCTTATCATCAGGCGAGCGACTTGCTCGACTCGTCATTCAATTCATGTATGATTTTTTGTCGGCGTGCCATATGGTGACACTGACTGGTTGGGCAGTAATGTGGCTGGTTTTCTGTGGAGTGCAGGGTTTCGTATGGTTTTTGAGATCGTCAAACGTGAAGACTGAGATGGGTGAAGGAACGGAAGAGAAAAGGCGGATTACTGGAGAGAAGAGAAACTATTCCATAAAAAAAAAAAAAAAAAAAAAAAAAAAACACCTTGCTATAATAGATTCCAGGTGAAATAATCATTACCCCAATCGCATGAGAAGGTAACAGTAAAATTAGAGTCGCTGAGAGATTTTGTGAGGATATAAGAGGAGTAGCGAAGATGTTACTACTGAAAAAAATGTGCCGATAAGTGCTTACACACTGCTGTGTCCAATTTGAAGGGAATCGAAACCATTACTATGTGGATCGCGTTCCAGGATCAGCCAGTGTATATCCGGTTCTCCCGAGGGGCTTGCGACATGACTTGTTGGTTGGGGCGAGTATATGGGTACATCCTTGTATTACTGTGCCTGCATCGGTGATCCGCCTATCCTATCGCAGGCCCCTCGATTTGCTTCTTCGCTCTCCGGGAAGAAGTATTTATACAAGCCAGCATATCTCTGGTGACCACCGATAAACTCATTGTATGGCGGTGGTCGCTGGTTTTTTAGACTGCACTACGCTTACCATCAGGTGTAGTGCAGTCACTTTGCCGTGCTCGGATAAAATAATAAAAGCGTGTTAAAAAGACCATGTATGTATTAATGTATTAAGAAATTAAAGGAAAAATAAAACTTATATTTTCTCAGAAACAATTGACACACATTCATTGCGGCGCCACGACCTTTGATGAAGCTGTTTCTAAAAAAAACATTGCAATGGGTAACTCTGTAAACAAATGTGTGCATTAAGTCATGATTCTGGTAGATGACGTCATTGTTTACCTTTTAAGAAACAAAGGGTCCCAACGGAACACGATTCGCCGTCTCCATGCAAGTTCCCTGATGATGTTTTCACTGTTATATCGAGCGATAAGTAATCTGGTGGTAGGATATCTATATCTACCCGGATAGCAACCACCGTAAACCTGGTGTTAAAACCTTCCACAGTGACCCACACACCATATGTGGATCGCATTCCAGGATCAGCTAGTGTATATCCGGTACTCCCTCCTTGCGACAGGGCTTGATGGTTGGTTGGGGCGAGTATAGAGGTACATCCTTGTATCCATGTATCTGCATTAGTCATCCGTCTGTCCTGTCTTAGGCCTCGATTTTGCTTCTTTCCTCTTTGGAGTAATCATTTATACAGGTCGATATGATTATTGTAACCACAGATAAATTCATTGTTTTATTAACTGCGCTTAACACTAGGTGTAGTACTATCATTTTGCCGTGCTGAGATACAAAAACGTGGAGAAGTATAAAATAACAATTGTAGCTCTGATTTCTTACGTTTACGCGAATGTTACTCATTGAAATAAAACTAATTTAAACGGATTTTATCGCATCTGTGTATTGTAGTCCCCCCCGTGACCACGAAGGCTGAAAAGTCTTCGAAACGTCGCGTCGGGATCAAAATTAATAAAAAACCGCTATAAAATTCGTTTAAATTAGTTTTATTTCAATTGTAGCTCTCTTTGGAGTCGGTGCTTGTGTGACTACCGGTCAACTGAAATTGCACCGACTCCAAAGAGAGCTAAAATTTTCAGTATATTTTCGAAGTCGGTTTTAAAGTTTTGTTATAATAGACCATTGCAAAAATATGCGGCATCTGTCTAGAATTTAGATCAATGTCTCGTAAACACAACGGAGATATGACGTACAAATCCCGACAATGTTTGTAAACATACGTGGATATCCGTAAACACCAGTATTATTAAACTCTCACGAGATAAAGGGCATTATAATTATTATTCCAATTGCATGAGACCAAGGCCCAGCGCCTAGGACACCTATAAATAAGTACCTAGTGCGTGCACTTATTGCCTAGATGTAGGAAATGTGATGCGGAAACGCTAGATATGACAAGGCCTGGGGATGAGTGGACCGTGGAACCGATACTTAGATATAAAATACTAGTTTATCCTTGCGGCTTCGCTTGTATGATCTTTTAACCGCCTGAAAAAAGGTGGTTCTTCGCTAGTAGATTTTTTTAATAGTATAATGGCAAACGAGCATGTGAGTCACCTGATGGTAAGTGATCTCCACTGTCCATGTACGCCCACAATATTGGAAGAATCATGGGCGCGTTGCCGCCTTAACGGGAAGGTATTATTAAGAGATTAGATTATTTTGTGAAACAGTGGTAAATACCCGGTCGAGCCGCCCCATTCATGCTGTAGACAAAACTTTTTACAGCGTGGATCTAGCCCTCGTTTTATGTATTACTGCCTCGATAGCGCAGTTATATTGCGTACGCGGTACGACTGCTGAACTGAGGTCTCGGGATCGATCCCCGGATCCGGTAAAAGTGATATTGCTTTTTTTATGCAATGCTATTATATTAAATGCTTAGTATAAACCCGGAGTCTGGAATTGTGCCCGATATGGCGATAGGCTCACCTCCTATTACATCATGGGACGGAGATACGCTCGGCGAAATGTGGGTGTTCTGATTACAGGTCTGCCTACCCCTTTGGGGATTACAGACGTGAGGGCGTATTATGTATGTAATCTAATAATAATTAAAATTTATCTACACTGGTCTTTCCTTCCATAGTTAAATCCTGGCCCCTGGACAGGTCCATTAATACAACTAAGCTAAGGAAATAATTAAAACTTGATTGAATTCCGCATTGTCAGTTCTTCAGCAGTAACAATAACATGTATTGACACATTAAGCAACATTCATAGTGCCCGTAATCGACGATCGAGATGAAAGACTGCGGTTTTAAAATTGTACAGTTTTCGCGGCGTTTGTTTGGAGAGCTAAACATCCAGCTAAAGTTTAGCTGGTTTCCCTGCAGCTATATTTCTACCATTTTCCCAAGTTTTTACAAGTAACAGTCGCTGAGCTTCTTAAAATATTATCTGCCTACATTGCTAGGTGAATTCAAGCTAACATTTTAGTTCACTATCGAAATCAGGTTTCGTGGTCCCCCATTTTTTTGTCACGCCAACGTAGACCCCCGTCGAGTCTCCCATGGACTCCTGGGGGTCCATCTGGACTACTTTACGAACTAAGGCACTAGACTAATGAAAACATGCGGTTTTAAAATCACGGTATCACAGCGTTCATCTACCTCCCACTTTAGATAAGAAGCGATGTCGAAAATGACTTGTTTTCCTTATTATAAACTTACATTGACACTATTGTATGCAATTAATAAGCAGGAAGAGAGTCGAATGTTGCAAAATCTATCGCCACGGAAGTGTGTAGACTAACAGTAATATATTATTAAGTCGTTTTTCCTTAAGTTTATTTGATCAGAAGTAATTGCGAAAGATTTTTTTTATCCGAGCACGGCAAAGTGACTGCACTACACCTGATGGTAAGCGTAGGACAGTCCAAAAAACCAGCGACCACCGACAAACAATGTGTTTATTGGTGGTCACCAGAGTCATGCCGGCCTGTATAAATGCTTCTTAGGAAGAGGGAAGAAGCGAATCGAGGGGCCTGCGACAGGACAGGCGGATGACCGATGCAGGCACAGGGATACAAGGATGTACCCTATACCCGCCCCAACCAACCATCAAGTCATGTCGCAAGCCCCTCGGGAGTACCGGATATACATTGGCTGATCTTGAAACGCGACCCACACAAGGTGAGGGCCACTATGGCAGGTTTTTGTATACGGTAGTCGCTATCCGAGCGGATATGGATATCCTACCACCAGCAAGAGCTCTCGTCCTGTCATAAACATATCTGACTATTCAAACAACACGTTTTCATATAATATAGGTACTATAGACAAATCGGATATACACGCCCACACAAAAATATTATGACACCGGATTTTCCGTCGAGACCAGAGTTATCTCACTTCCAGATCCGGTAAAGGGAAATAAATTTATAATTGAATCATGCACGTACTTATATTTATAAATTACGGTGTAAAGATGATTTACAGGGTGGTAGGTCCCTCGTATGCGAGAGGCCGTCTTGGTTGGTATCACCGCTTTGTATACTTCTGCCGTCAAGCAACAGTGTGTAAGCACTATTGTGTTTTGGTTTGAAGGACATTGAAGCCAGTAAAATTACTGGGCATTATGAGACATCTTATGTCTTGGGGTGACGAGCGCAGTTCAGTGCCATGCAGTCCTTTGTAATTTAAAGTTCTGCGTAGTATTGCTTCTGTTTATGGACAGGCGTGGCGCTTACCATCAGGCAAGCGACTTGCTCGTCTCCTCATAAAATTAATTTATAATAAAAGAATATGTGTAAATAATTCATGAAAAGTATGATTTATCGAAGCATTGACTCTCATCGGTTGCAATCGTTATGACGGCATATGTGTCTGGCCAACCCGCTTAGCATAAGCACACAGGATAAACTTGATGTTTGTGACTGTAGGTGTATTTATTATGGAAATAATATCCTACCATGTGCCTAAATATTGTGGTCAACTAATTAGATTATAATAAAAAATTAAACAAGGTGACCCATGCGAATACTTCGCACCGATAGTGGTCAGTTACGTAATATAATAAAATAGAAATAAGTAAATAGAACAAATTAGTTGATTATACTGTCAACAGATGGCACTGTTAGTTTTTCATCTTTTTGGCAAAACCGTTACATTTGAAAAAACTATTTTCCAATAAACATAAGCTTCAAAATGGTGTTTGAATCATTTGACGAAGAATTATGGAACACAAACGTTCCGACAAAAACACCTCTGAGGTATAATATACAGGGTTATTTTTAAAACACCAGCAACCTCGCAGGGGTAGATACCTAAGGTTATAAGCTACTACTTTTGTTCTACGACTTTTGATAATTTGTTAGATTTTATTTTCATACAAAAATAAGTATTCATTTAATTTCCGTCTTGAATTTTACCTACACGCATCGCAGATTACGTAAGCAAACACGCGAAGCGTGGGGAACCGAGCTAGCGTTGAAGGTCATCGCCCGAGCCAGCTGAGCGGCTTCTTTGAGTCGCGCGCGCACGCCGAACGCTACGAAGAAAAATACGACACAACAAAAACTTGTAAAATCATTTTTTTTTAAATATATTGAGTTATATACAAACTCGTAGAACAAAAGTTGTTCCGTATGGGGTCAGCAATCTGGTCCTGCGAGGTTGCTGGTGTTTTAAAATTAACCCTGTATAGAGATAGCTACACGAGTACACATTGCAAGGAAAGACGGTGGCAACCTCGAGAAGCTCATCGTGACTGGCAAAGTAGATGGGAAAAGGCCTCGTGGACGCAACCCGATACGTTGGTCTGACTAGATCCGCACCGCTCTTCACTCTACAATTACAACGCTATCCACACCACCAGAGACAGAAGATAGAGAAAGATCTTACGAGAGAAAGTGATGCAGAAGGGCCCCAACTCTCAATACTAAGGAATACGAAGGAAGGGGATTTTTTTTTTTTCTTGGCTCGGCAATGTGACTACGCTACACCTGATGGTAAATGTAGCGCAATCCAAGAATAGTGTCGACCAACGATAAACAATGTGTCCATCGTAGGTCGGCAAGATCATGCCGGCCTGCCAAAGGGCCAAAGGGGAGGGGAAGGAAACAGGGATGGGAAAAGGGTTAGGATCAGGGGACATGCCCCCTGGGGAGAACCGGATATACACTGGCTGAACCTGGAACGCGACCCACGCAAGATGGGCCACTATGGCAAGTTTTAGCACCAATGCACGGTGGTCGCTATCCGGTCGGATACAAGTATCCTCCCAATATACACAGTACACAATACAGGTACACTGACCGCATTCCTCGATCAAACAAAATCTCGTAAATAATCGAAATGCAAACGAACGGAGTCCGAACCACAATGTGTTATCGCTTAATGGTATAATGGTGAAACGCCATTGACACAGAAAAGTGGCAACATTTCCTGCAAGGTGACCTCACCGCACCGCCACGCCGCGGAAACGCTACCGGTGAAAGATAATGTACCGACAGCATAAAAATATGACAAAATATACATAACTAGCTTTTCCTTGCGACTCCGCACGCGTGATCTGCTTTTTCCGGGATAAAAAGTACCCTATGTTCATCAGGGATAATGTAGGATTCTAATGATGAAAGTCTTTTTGGAAGTTCGTTGGACTTGGGTAGTTTTTAAGTTTATTCGTTACTAGTTACAAACAAAAATACGAATCTTTCCTCTTTATAATATTAGTGTAGATGTCATTTAAAATCTTATGTTTACGCGAATATTACACATTGAAATAAAACTATTTTAAACGGATTTTATCGCGGTTTTTCGTTTTAACAATAAATGTAAACTGAAGGTTTGAGTGGTAGAGCCACGCTATAGACAGTTCTGTCTACAGCATGAATGGGCTGGCTCGACCGGATCGTTACCACTGTCTCACAGAAAACCGGCGTAAAGTAGCGGCTTGCTGCTGCGTTTCGTACGGTGAGTGAGATAACCGGAAGCCCAAATCCCCTCCCCTTCCCAATCCCTAATTATCCCTTTCCTTTAAGGTCGGCAACGTGCCCATGACTCTTTTGGTGGTGGGCGTATATGGGCGGTGAAGATCACTTACCATCAGGTGACCCACTTGCTCGTTTGCCGGCCCATGCTATAAAAAAAAAGGTAGTCACTGTAACATTAACTTTTCTGGACAACCTACACCTTAACCCTATGGGGCGGGTATAGGGGTACATCCTTGTATCCCGTTATCGGTCATCCGCCTGTCCTATCACAGAGCCCTCGATTTGCTTCTTCCCTCGTCGAAGTGTGAAGAAGCATTTATACAGGCCGGCATGATTCTGGTGACCACCGATAAACTCATTATTCGTCGCTGTTTTTTTAGACTGCACTGCGCTTACCGCCAGGCGTAACTCATACAAGTATTAAAATGTTTAAAATTATATTTTTCACTTTTGCTATCCCTACGTGACCCGCACCGAACGGATGTCGACCTTCCGAATGTCGCTCAAGTGACAATACTCCAGCACTATATCTGCACGGGGTTTTTACCGACACCAATAACTCTTATTTCAATACAATAAGGTTCATTTTCCCTTAACAATAATATAGCATATTTTTTGACCATGCTTGACATATTTATCTGACAGTACATTATACGTTCAATATTTTGCAGTAATTTTGACATTTATTATCGCATATGGGTAATTATGTCAGATTATGTAAGGTTAAATATTAACATTAATGTGATATAATACGACGAATAAAATTTGTTAGTAGTTAATTAGTTTATAAGTGGTAAGAGACACACTGTATACAGTTTTGTTTACAGCTTGAATGGGCCGGCTCGACCGGGTCGTTACCACTGTATCACAGAAAACCGACTTAAAGTAGCGGCTTGTTGATGCGTTTCGGACGGTGAGTGAAATATCAGGAAGCCCAAATCGTCCTCCCCTTCCCAACCTGACTGATACAGGAATAGAAGGATGTGCCCCTATACTCACCTCAAACAACCATCAAGTCATGTCGCAAGCCCCTCAGGAGAACTGAATATACACTGGCTGATCCTGGAACGCGATATGTGTGGTATTGCTTTTGTGAACGCATACGCGTGTAAAAAAATATATACATATCTCGGATTCCTTTTTTTAAATAGCATAGACGATGAATGATAATATTTTTGACAGCCTCCATGGCGTAGCGGGCGAGTAGCTGTGAAACGAGAGGCCGCGGGTTCAATCCCCGCACCGAGAATAAATGTTTGTGTGATTCACAAATATTTGTTTCGGGTCTGGGTGTTGTGAGACCGTTGTTGTGTGGTGTTGTGTTGTTTTCTGTTGTCTTTCGTAGTTCCTGATACCTACGACATAAGACTCGTATCTTACTGTGGGGTCAAGGCTATGGGTGTGATTGTTAAGTGTATTTATTCATTTTTGTTAAAAAAATATTTCACAGATTTTATTGAAGGAATCAATGTCAATGTTATTTTTTATAATATTGATACAAAAATATGTGTGTCGATTTGAGACTATCGACCTTTTTCCATCGTATTAAAAGCAACATAAATTATTAATTAGTAATAAAGTTGTCCAATTACATTACACCAGAAAGCATGACCAATAATTTCGACACGCATACGCACAAAAAAGAAAGGGTCGTAGATATAAACACGCTGTGCCAAAAATGCTAGGTCACCGCGACACGGGCCAGTTAGTAAATACTTAGGTAAATAATATATTATCTAAGATCTGTCGTTTGGAAAAAATATTTGTACTTTACAGTCCAGCTAACTATAACTTAAACGATTGGGGCAATTTAAACTATCGTGGAAGAAAGCGACATCTACAAATATCTATCATTAACATATTTGTTTGGTATTAGCTACTATAGAAGTGAAATTTCTTTAACACCGTTGTTATTTGAAAATTCGATGAATATAAAAAGCCACAGTAAAAAGAGACTAAATATAATTTAGCCTGCGAGAGAATGAAATAGATTACAAGTATGCTATCACGTGCCCCTGCGTTAAAATCACTGATATTGTTGACTTAACATCGTATATTTTGGGGTGATTAAGGCAGTCCATACACTGCTTTTCTAATTCAAAGTTCTGAGTGGTATTACCTCTATTTATAGGCAGGCTATCCAGCAGGCGAGCGACCTGTTTGTCTTGTAATTCGGGCTAATAATATCAACGTATACAGAACTTCTAACACGTGCACTATACGATCTTAGTTACGTTTTTAATACGGTGCATAGCTCTGTAGATTCTGTTAGCCTACTCAAATCGCAGTTACACTGTATGTATGTAACAGCCCAATGACACCTATTTGTTTAATATTATCTCATCGATCGACATATCTACGTAGCTTTGACTGTTCTATAATCACTGATCATAACGCCTTTAATTCAGATATGAATTTGTTTATCGTAGAAATTAATATGAATATATATTATTGTCATTTAGATATTATTTATTGCGTGGAACAGGACATTAGAATTAAGGTTAGAGTTAGGTTTAAAAGGTTTGTCTATTGATGAAAACTATGTTGAACCTCCGACAAAAAATAGGAGAGGTGTAGTGTGTGTTTAAGAGTGTGTGTATGTTTGTGTGTGTTCGTGAGCCATGCGTGTTCTTAAACGAATAGATCGAATTCAATCCGTTTTTTTCTGTTTAACAGTTAATTTAATCAAGGTGAATCTTAGCCATATTTGAATCAAAACTATTAAGCCGTTTAAATGTTGTCGTTTTTTCTGATTGACATCGCACAATGGGGTTTTAAATTAGAATGTACCTATTGTATAATTTATCCCTAATTATCCCTTCCCTTTGAGGTCGGCAATGCGCCTATGATTCTTCTAATGTTGTGGGCAGGCATGGGCGGTGGTCATCACTTACCAAGATGACCTTCTTGCTCGTTTACCAGTCTATGCTTTAAAAAACCTACCGCTGTGTCTCATCGAGGATACAATCGTGAACTAAACGAAACGTTTTACAAACAATCTGTAACACAACACCTACTTATTTGCAATCAGTTTTATTCAAGGTGCAGCCGAATTAACATTGCGAAGAATATAAAGCTATGTACACAGTCCCATATAGATAATACAACAAAACACGCGCGGCCTCGCATCATTCTTTAAATTAACGCATGATCGTTTTATCACGATTTGGTAGGTCCACGGGCCAAACATCTCAATTGGCGACGTTCTTAAAGCATGACATTTTTAACCTCCGAAAAATAGGTGTTGTTTGACCGTTTTGTCTGCGTGTGTTTTTTTTTTATCAGAACACGGCAATGTGACTGGACTACCTGATGGTAAGCGTAGTGCAATCCAAAAAACCAGTGACCACCAACAAATAATGATTTTATCGGTAGTCACCATCATCGGTCGCCTGATGGTAGCACCACGCCTACCCATAAACAGAAGCAACACCACTCAAAACTTTGAATTACAAAGCACTGCATTGCACTGAACTACGCTCGTCATCCCGAAATATAAGATGCTCAGTCACATAATGCCCAGTAATTTCACTGGCTTCAGTGTCCTTCAAACCGAAACACAACAGTGCTTACACAGTGTTGCTTGGCGGCAGAAATAGACAAAGCGGTGGTACCAACCCGGAGAGCATACGAGGGCCCTACCACCTTTTGAAAGGATTGAAATCATTGTTTACAACCTTGGTTATCCTTCTTTCTTTTTGCTTGGCGTTAATCCGGCTTAATGCCAGGGTCCGCCTTAGGAGGGACAAGATTAGTATTATATGGGGCGACTCACCGATTGACTCCCATAATCGGCAATGGTAACCAAGTCACAATCCTCGTCCGTTTGCCAGCAGAATATACATTCAGGGTTGGATGTTGCCTAAGATATTGGTAGCCCATTAAAACTCCATGCTATATCCACATTTTATAACCTTGATAATCCTACTGTAGCAAAAAAACCTCCCGCCGGTCTCAAAATCTAATGCGATATGACATCACAATCCATCATTGTGTGCTAATGTCCACAACTGGTTCAGCCATAATGTGTAACCCCGAGTGCATTACTGGCAACACGAACAGATTAATTTTGTCATACTCCGAATAAATTAGTATTGTCTTTCTGTTTAAGTTCCATCTTGATAAAATCATATCTTTGATTGGGCAACTTTTGAGTGTGGATTAAAGTTTAAGCTTCTCAATTACAGTTTAATTGAATGTTTATAGCCTCATTGCTCTTTTAGAAAAAATCCTATTTTACATAAGTACATGTATAATTCTATATTTTATATTAGTTAATAGTATATTTTTTATTTCATATAATGACGAGATGAGCAAGGCACTCGCCTGATAGTAAGCGCTACGCCTGCCCATAAACAGAAGCAACACAACACAGAACTTTGAATTACAAAGCACTGCATGGCACTGAACTGCGCTCCTCACAACGAGACATAAGATTTTAAGCCTCATTATGCCCAGTGAAACTGGCTTCAATATCCTTCAAATCGAAACACAACAGTGCTTACACACTGTTGCTTGGCGACAGAAATAAACAAAGCGGTGGTACATACCAACCCATACGGCCTCTCGCATACGAGGGACCTACCATCTTATGTAGATGCACCTCCCTGAAAGTAATCCTTGCGGCGCGGCGCCCAAGTATTGTGACAAGACAGGCACACAGACACTAAACAGTTTTTACACTACCAGCAACCCTCAAGGATAATGTATGATAAAAACAAACCAATTAACGTCAATTAAAAGTTTAAATAAGGCGTTAGATCACGATAATGTTGACACAACTCACTTTTCCAGTATTATATGGCACAATCTCTCACCACGGTGATTTTATGGATAAATTAACCGTTAGCAAACAGTGTTTTGTAATAAAAATGCTTGCTGCCTAACCGCAAATTAAAATATTTAAGTTTAAATCCTGATATCTACTGGCAGTGTTATAGTAGACTAATGTAGACACGAGATATTTCGACGTACTCGAGACTTTCACGAAATGGTCAGTATAGAGTGGTATAGCCACCCCCTGTAGACAAGGTGGTAGGTCCCTCGTATGCGAGAGGCCGTTTCGGTTGGTACCACTGCGCCGTCTATTTCTTCCGCCAAGCAACAGTAAGTAAGCACTGTTGTGTTTCGGTTTGAAGGACATTGAAGCCAGTGAAATTACTGTGCATTATGAGACTTAACATCTTAGGACTCGGGGTGACGAGCGCAGTTCAGTGCTATACACTACTTTATAATTCAAATTTCTGTATGGTGTTGCTTCTGTTTATGGATAGGCGTGGCGCTTACCATCAGGCGAGCGAATTGCTCGCCTCGTCCTTCAATTACATAAAAAAAAACAAGCGAACTTGCAATATAAATCACTTGAACTAACATTAAATGTTACATGCTCTTAATACATAAGCGGACATAAATGAGTTAAAGGGACATTTAATTGGTGCCATTATAAAGCTATAGGGAAGTTTAAACGACTCAGGAAATAATTAGCATTGTTGTAAAGATGATAAATTCAACTAATAAGTTGTTAATGGATCAAGTGTTTCAAATTAAGGCCTGTTTTGAGATGCGCGACCGAGACGAGATGGCGGCTAGTGACGTTTTTTATTCAATTGTATGACGAGACGAGCAAGACGCTCGTCCGATGGTAAGCGCCACGCCTGCTCATAAATAGAAGAAACACCACGCATAACATGAACGGACAACAACATGAATGGACCCGCGACCGGGTCGTTGCCACTGTCTCACAGAAAACCCACTTAATGTAGCGGTTTTCTGCTTCGTTTCGTACAGTCCTTGAGATATCCGGTGGACCAAATCCAACCCCCTTTCCCATCCCCTAATTATCCCTATCTTTTAAGGTCGGCAACGCGCCTATGATTCTTCTGATATTGTAGGGCACATGGGCGGTACGTATTTACGTACTGGCAAGCGCAGCGTTGAACGTCCACCTACTAGGTGGACAGATGACGTGATAAAGATCGCAGGAAGTCGCTGGATGCAGGCCGCTTCCAACAGGTCGGTCTGGAAATCTTTGGGGGAGGCCTATGTTTAGCAGTGGACGTCTTGTGGCTGATGATGATGATGACATGGGCGGTGGAGATCACTTACCGTCAGGTGACCCATATGCTCGTTTGGTTGCTGATCTTGGTGAGACATGATCAACTGTCGATTCCATCTTTCATTCTTTCTTACGTTTTGATATATGCGATATGTCGCGGGACTTTTTCTATTTCATACAAAGCAAACGTGTCGCGCGTCACGTACTTTCTGTCTCCGTCGCAAACTACAAAACAGGCCTTTAAATTCGTGTTTTCAAATGTTAATTTTGTGAATTTTTCATATAAAAATGATTGTAAATTAGAATCTTCAAACATCAAGTTCAAAACCCGAATAGGTTTTTGCTGTTTCACCTTGAGGATTTTCCTATTTTTTTCGTATCTCATCAGCAGGTATAAACCAAATGTGGACGCATTTAATTATTGTTTTTGTATTCTGAAGAATTTTCTCAGATGGTAATTAATGGTGATGGATTATTTTATTTCATTTATTTTATTTGATTGAATGACTAGACGCGTTCGCCTGATGGTAAGCGCCACGCCTGCCCATAAACAGAAGCAACACCACACAGAACGTTGAATTACAAAGCACTGCATTGTATTGAACTGCGCTCGTCACCCCGAGACATAAGATGTTAAGTCTCATAACGCCCAGTGATTTCACTGGCTTCAATGCCCTTCAAACCTGAAACACAACAGTGCTTACACACTGATGCTTGACGGCAGAAATAGACAAAGCCGTGGTACCAACCCAGACGGCCTCTCGCATACGAGGGACCTACCTTGTAAAAGTGTGGATGTAAATGGTGACAAAATACGAGGGAGGGTAAGTGGGGTCGCCATCTTCTTAGACCCAAAGCCAACTTCACCTGCATGTGGTACTCTGCTGACGAACATGAAGCATTGACGAAACTTGGTTCCTATAGCGGGTTGTGGAGGTAAGACTTGTCGCCCCATATTATGCAAAAGCCACTGTCAAATCATGACGGAAAGGTGGACCCTAGCATTAAGCCGATATAAGTGGTAGAGCCAAACTGTAGACAGTTTTGTCTACAGCATGAATGGGCTGGCTTGATCAAGTCGTTACCACTGTCTAGCAGAAAACCGATGTAAAATAGCGACTTGCTGCTGTGCTTGTGAGTGAAATATCTGGAGGCCCAAATAAACCTCCCCTTCCCAATGTCTAATTATCCCTTTCCCTTAAGATCGGCAACGCACCCATGATTCTTCTGGTATTGTGGCCGTACAAGGGCGGTGAATCACTTACCATCAAGTGACTCACATGCTTGTTTGCAGGCCTATGCTATATAAAATATGGTCAGACAGAAATGAAGAAGAAAAGACAGGGTACGAGGGAAATGCAGACACTCCTCTACGGCCTACAACCATCCCGCGTCAGTTGGAGTCATTACTCCTTGTTTTGTTTTAAACACCTGGTAGCTGGTAGTAGGATATTCATTCCCGCCCGGATAGCGACCACCGTACGCATGGTCTTAAAACTTGCCGTAGTGATCGACACGCCTTGTGTGGATCGCGTTCCAGGATCAGTCAGTGTATATTCGGTTCTCCCGAGGGACTTGCGACATGACTTGATGGTTGGTTGGGGTGGGTATAAGGATACATCCTTGTATTACTGTGCCTGCTCTCCGAAGAGGGAAAAAGCATTTTTACAGGACGGCATGACTCTGAACACCACCGATAAACTCATTGTTTGTCGGTGGTCGCTAGTTTTTGGACTGCACTGCGCTTACCATCAGGTGTAGTGCAGTCACATTGCCTGATAAAAAAACTGATGGTTTTCTTTAACTTCATCGCACTTGTTACGATATATTTTAGTGTTCATAAATTAAAATAAGATCTGATAAATAACCAAATAAAACCAAGTACGACTATCAAGCCAGTTAAATTAACACCATGAGATTTTAATTGAAGGAAGTAAATTAATTTATGATCAACTAGCAATTCCGATATTATATTCAACCTCATTACTGAGTTGTTTGTGTTATTAGTTAGTTTTTCCAAGTTTTTAGAGGCGGATGTCATTATCCATTTTATTAGCAAGTCAAATCACTTTTTTACGTACTGTAATGTTGTAAAATACCACAAAACAATAAAATTTAGCTTGTTCCGGATTAAGCCGGTGTTATTATTTATATCTCTGTCCACTGCTTTGATAACCTTAAGAAATATAAATCTAATTATCTATTTTGGATTGTACAGTACTCTTTATTTTAAAGGGATTTCATCATCATCATCAGCCACAGGACGTCCACTGCTGAACATAGGCCTCCCCCAAAGATTTCCACACCGACCTGTTGGAAGCGGCCCGCATCCAGCTACTTCCTGCGACCTTTATCAGGTCGTCTGTCCACCTTGTAGGTGGACGTCCAACGCTGCGCTTGCTAGTACGTGGCCTCCATTCCAGAAACTTTCTGGCCCATCGGTTGTCGGTTCTGCGAGCTATGTGGCCTGCCCACTGCCACTTGAGCTTGCTAATCCGCTGGAAAAGAATAAAAAATAAATAATATAAAGAGATTTAAATTAGTTTAATTATATTACATTGTACAGTACTGCTTCCCAGGGCCAGACGACTAAGTGTCCGACCATCGTCTGGGCCTCTCATCGAAAATCAGCGTTGTAGTATTACTTAAGTCGTACTGCAACATCAAGCTGAATGAGAGGTACCTTTACTGACATCTTTTTTTTAATTCTTATTAGTTGATTCGAGGAAGGCAATGTGACTGCACTACACCTGCTGGTAAGCGTAGTGCAATCCAAAAAAACCAGCTACCACCAACAAACAATGATTTTATCGGTGTTCACCAGATTCATGCCGGCCTGAATAAATACTTCTTCCCTCTTCGGAGAGAGAAGAAACAAATCGAGGGGCCTGCGACAGGACAGGCGGATGATCGATGCAGGCACAGTGATACAAGGATGTGCCCCTATACCTATACCTATACCCCTATACCCACCCCAATCAACCATCAAGTCATGTTGTAAGCCCCTCGGGAGAAATGGATTTTAGTTTTAGATAGCTATGTAATTATAGATATTATAATATAGATATTGTATTGTGTTCATAATGCCAGCAATAAATTTTTCTTTCTTTCTTTCAGTACTATTTATTTTATAAGGTTATTTTTACATTTTTAAATAAAATATTTAAAAATATAAATATCTATCACCCCCTAATTTCGAGGCCTAGGACCCAAGCCTCTTGTGGTTAGGACTCTTGATTGAGGAACCTCCTCACAATGCGTGCCGTGTCTAATAACACCGCCTGAATCCGGCCAAATCCAACGACCAATTGAGGAGTCTCTGGAAGTGTTGGTCGAGGCTCTTACATCACATCCGTTATTAACACGTACAATTTTGTATGTTTGTTTGTAGGAGGCAATGCCCGATAATAACTGATCAAATTCTTAATAAAATAACCACAACAAAGAAAGCTACATAATCCTTAATTGACATAGGCTATTTTTAGCAGGACAGAAAAAGGCTTTCAAGCGAGCAAAAGCTTGTCTCAAACTTCACCTTAAGAAGCTTTTCCTTCGAGAGTGAAACTACAATCATGTAAAAGGAAACAGAACTAATAGTACAACACAACGCGAGCCAATTACGCCTACTTCTTAAACATATTGAAAGTTAAAGTAATTTTCCGTAGTGTTTTCCGATCTTTAAACGTAATTTTAAATGTTTGGCGCCAAAAATAAACGGACTAGTCACGTATAGTGAAATCAAAATTTAGCAAAAAACTTCCCATAAGGATTGTCTTTGAATATGGGTGCAAGTTTTCTTTCAATATCCTTTCATTAGCAGCGGAGGCCAACAGTAATATAATTCACGGCAGATACATCATTAGGCATTGATAAATGCTTGTAACAGAAATATATAGCAATACGCGACCGAGACAAAACATTGCGACGCATGTCGCGATTTTTTTTTAAAGCTTGAATGACAGAACGAGAACTTTGCTCGCCTGATGATAAGCGCAACATAATCATAAACAGGCACAACAGAACGTAGAACTTTAAATTACAAAGCACTACATTGCAGTAGACTGCACTCGTCACCCCGAGATATAAGATCTTAAGTCGCATAGTGCCCAGTAATTTTGGCTTAAATGTCCAACACTCAACAGTGCTTACAGACTGCTGTTTGAAGGCAGAAATAGACTATGCGTTGGTTACAGCCCAGACGGCCTCTCGCATACGAGGGGCCTAGCACCTAACACAAGTATGAAATTGTATAGAAACAGTCGCTCCTGCCTCGGTCGCATATTTCAAAACGAAATAAAAAATGGGACGTGTCGCTGTTGTACCTAAAAACGTACCTTTAAAGCTAATAAAAATGACATAAATGTCACCTTCTAATCAATCCAACGTATCAAAGTATAAGTCTCCAGAAAAAACATACACAATGCACAAACATGACCTCCATGCATAGATTTTCCCGCCAACTAGTTTGCCCTGCCGCCATATTGGAAAAAAAACTGCCAGCCATAATTACAACTTGAATGCATTGATTTATATTCGACGCGTGAAAAAAAGCCATAGGACCGTGTCGTAGTGGATAAAATATAGTTTATAACATAAAACAGGTTCGTTAGTTTATTTTTTTTATTGTGACAGAGTGGTAAGTGCGAATGCATAGCCAATCCAAAGATTTTAAAAAACAGTTGCAGACCTTGACACGGTTCTAGTACATTGTCGCTGCGTGTGCATGTGTGCCCATATATCTTGCTACAAAAGCTCTATTCATTTACATATTGACAAGGGAGAACTTTCCGTTCAATTATAACTGTGTTATGACCGTTCATAATTAGTTTGACTTTACTTAGGTCCAATGCGCGAATATTTTTTTTATAGCATAGGCCGGCAAACGAGCAAGTGGCTCACCTGATGGTAAGTGATCTCCACCGCCCATATACGCCCACAATACCAGAAGAAACATGGGTGTGTTGGCGACCTTAAAGGAAAGGGATAATTAGGGGTTGGGAAGGGGAGGGGGCCTCCGGATATCTCACTCACCGTACGAAACGCAGCAGCAAGCCGCTACTTTACGTCAGTTTTCTGTGAGACAGTGGTAACGACCCGGTCGAGCCGGCCCATTCATGCTGTAGAGTAAACTGTCTACAGTGTGGCTCTACCACTCGTCAAATAATATGTAACGGATCTGATAATCATTTTAGAATTTAAGGGATTATAAAAGTTATTTATAGTCCCAGCCAAGTTTGAAGCTGCTAATAATGAGAGTTGGAAGTTGTTTCAGTCCTAGACAGCCTCTGTGGATGAGTAGCCAGCTGTGAAGCGAGAAGCCGTGGGTTCGCCGCTGGAGCTGCAAACTTGAAATATTGACAGTTGATACCTTTTATGTCGTGAGCATCCACTAGCCGATGTCTGAGTTCCCTGTGGTTTTGGCTAGCCATGAATCCTCTTAGCACTTTCCTGTTAAATTCAGAGTTAGGATACCGTTTACGGAGACGCAGTGAGCTCATATTACAGAGCTCACTTACTTTACATAGATGATCCTTTGATAATCCTTTCACACATAAATGGCCATCTATTCGTAGACTGACTAATCAAGGGTTACTTAACTGACTAATCGCTTACTGATAAGTGAATGCAACAGGCTATGGTCGCCTCAAGTACTTAGTATTGGAGCAAAAAGCAATAACTGACTGAGTGTGGAAATAATCGAATTCTAAGAAATGATTATGTGTCAAAGTTATTTAATATAATACGTTAAGCTAACGTAACGTGTATAAAGGTATTTAAGGATACATTTTAATGTACACTTATGTATCAATCAATCAATACCCTATATTATGTAATTACCCCATATCTGTATGGTCTTATTGCTCTAGTGACATAGTTAGAGAAGCCTATAGGGCTCCTAGGTTAAAATACCAGGTACCCTACCTGGTAGGTAGGGTGGTAGGATATTCATACCCACCCGGATAGCGCCCACCGTACACATGGTGTTAAAACCTGCCATAGTGACCCATACACCTGTGGATCGCGTTCCAGGATCAGCCAGTGTATATCCGGTTCTCCCGAGGGGCTTGCGACATGACTCGATGATTGGTTGGGGCAGGTATAGGGGTACATCCTTGTATCCCTTGCCTGCATCGGTCATCCGCCTGTCCTGCCGCAGGCCCCTCGATTTACTTCTTCCCTCTCCGAAAATGGATTTATACAGGCCGGCATGATTCTGGTGACCACCGATAAATTCATTGTTTGTCGGTGGTTGCTCGTTTTTTTGACTGCACTACCCTTACCATCAGGTGTAATGCAGTCACTTTGCCGTGCTCGGATTAAAAAAAAACCTCACAATGGATGTTTATTATGTACTGCATCTTATCAACCTTTAGACATAATAAAAATTCACGCTAATTTAATCGCTCGTTTATTAAAATAAGGTCGACCACTACACTTTAAATTATTTGCATTACCTGCGTCTAGTAACAGCTACATTCGCATCAGATGTTTGTCATTTAGTATTGTCCAAAGATGCAGTCGAATAACGACGTCACTCATTCAATAAAAAAACAAAAAACGTGTGCGACTCGGGACGCTCGACAGAAGTGATAACTTAAACTAATGTGGATTAAAGTGAGAGAGGAGGAGCCTGCCTACTGCTGCCGTGTGCGTGAGAGAAAGGGAACAGACAGAGAACAGCCGTAACGCGTTACGTTACGAAGCGGTTTACACTCCCACCTAGGGAGAAGAGTAGGGCATTCTCCCCCGCGGATTAGGATTAGGATATTAATTTAGGTCGGAGGGTGACAATCGCGAATAAGAATGCCCTACTTTTCTCCCGTGATGCTTATACGATTTTTTGCCACACTGGGATGAAAAGTTCGGCCCCATCCTTCTACATGAAACAGGGGTTCACTCATCTCGTGTATGTTCTTGTCATAAACGCTTTGATAAACAAGTCACAAGTTTTAATTTTACAAGGTGGTAGGTCCTCGAATGCGAGAGGCCTTCTGGGTTGGTACCACCGCTTTGTCTATTTCTGGCGCCAAGCAACAGTGTGTAAACACTGTTATGTTTCGGTTTGAAGAACATTAAAGTGAAATTACTGAGCATCATGAGTCTTAACAACTTATGTCTTGAGGTGACGAGTGCAGTTCTGCGCCATGCAGTGCTATGTAATTCAAAGTTATGTGCGGTGTTGCTTCTGTTTATGAGCAGGCGTAGCGCTTGCCATCAGGCGAGCGCCTTGCTCATCTTGTCATTCAATCGAATAAAAAAAGTTTTATTTATTTTCTAGCAATGTAATCGATTTGTAACTACATGGTAAAACACCATGTATTGCTTAAATTTTACCACACCTTTCCATAAAATGGTGTATATACCCTATTATACTATATTGTTGCACTGCCACATATCGCCACACAACCATATAGGGTAAATGCGTTATTAATTGACCACATGCGTATGCAAAGCGTGTTTGAATGCCGCTCGCAATCGGCTCCCGATTCTATCCAACGCAGAATTATTTCAATTTTGATATATAGTTATTGCATTCGTAACGTAGCGTCAACAAATAAAAAAAATACGCACGAATTCGTATGTAATATAATTCGTGCTCCAGTTATTTGCATATATTAGTAGGCCTAGTACAAGATTTGTTATTTTTTTTAAAACGATGACAAAATGAACGAAGACAAGCCTGATGCCAATGCTGAGTGATTTCCACAAGGTGGAAGGTCCCTCGTATGCGAGAGGTCGTCTGGATTATTACCACCACTTTGTCTATTTTTGCCGCCAAGCAACAGTGTGTAAGCACTGTTGTGTTTCGGTTTGAAGAACATTAAAGTGAAATTACTGGGCATCATGAGACTTAACATCTTTTGTCTCGAGGTGACGAGCGTAGTTCATTTCCATGCTGTGCTTTATAATTCAAAGTTCTCTGCGGTGTTGATTCTGTTTATGAGCAGGCGTAGCGCTTACCATCAATGCCTTGCTTGTCTCGTCATTCGATCAAATAAGGCTCTACGACATACGACAGACTTACCACCTAATAAGTTTAATTTTCATTTAAGTTAATTTAAATTCATTTTCCTCATATGTAATTGTTTTGCTGTCGGTACCTGTGACACAGCATATGTGCCTGCGCAAGGCAAGCAACCGCGCCCAGCTACAACTTGCGATCAGGTTAATAGTGGCGACATTAATTACAGACATAATTTATCGATATATTTTAATTCTTGCAATGTGCCATAAAATGACAGCCTCCGTGGCACAGTGGGAGAATAGCCGTCTGTGAAGCGAGAGGACGCGGGTTTGATTCCCGAACTGAGGCAAAATGTTTCTGTAACCTTTCTGTAACATTTATAAAAAAGGATGTTGCGGCGACCCTACTGTGAGTGGGGTAAGGGCAGGTAAAAGGAAGGCAATGAGATATAAGATATCTTTATATAAAATGAAGTCGCTTCCGCTGTCTGTTCGCTTAGATCTTTTAAACTATTCAACGGATTTTAATGCAGTTTTCAGCAATAGATACAGTGACTCATGAGGTTTATATTGTGTAATATACACATATTATAGTACAGAAAAGCCGAAAAAATCAAAGATTTATAATGTGATGTCATAACAAACATATTTTTACCCGTGCGACGCCGGCGCGGGTAGCTAGTTATAATAATCAGCAAGTGATAAATACCGTCACACTGCCTGCACGAGCTTTTACTAATGAAAGAACAGACCTTAGTCCACCAAGATAGCCTAGAGCTCGTTAGTGACCTTACACATTAGAAATTATTATAAAATACTTCAATGACTACTAGGCGGTCTGTTTAGAAATAAAATTGTGTCAACGCGAGAGTTCGACAGCTGACAGACATAGAGTAAGAGAGGGGTTCTAGTCTATAGTGAACGAGATAGTTATTGAGTTACAGTCAGCTGGTGGCAGGATAATCATATCCGCCCGGTCGGATAGCGACCACCGTACATATGGTGCTGAAACCTACTATAGTGACCCATACACCTCGTGTGAATCGCGTTCCAGGAGCAGCCAGTGTATATCCGGTTCTCCCGAGGAGCTTGCGACATGACTTGACGGTTGGTTGGGGCGGGTATGGGGGTACATCCTTATAACCCTATGCCTGCATCGGTCATCCGCCTGTCCTGTTGCAGGCCCCTCGATTTGCTTCTTCTCTCTCCAAAAATGAAAGAAGCATTTATACAAGCCGGCATGATTCTGGTGACCACCGATAAACTCATTGTTTGTCGGTGGTCGCTAGTTCTTTTGTCTACGCTTACCATCAGGTGTAGTGCTGTCACTTTGCCGTGCTCAGATAAAAATACAAAGACTGGCCACGCCGAAGATTGCTTAACTCGCTAATAGTTTACCGATCAGCAAATTTTATATTACATTAAAATTCTCTATTAAAACTTCATTCGATATATCGATAAAGGTACAACACTATTGCGAGCGACAACTTCCACGCGACGCGTTCATTGTGTAACACGTGTGTGTGTCGCAACAGAGCCCTGTGCCACGCCTGTAACAATGTCACATTACTATCAGCGGGTATAAGCAATCTATGAAGAGAGAAGGCGTTATATTACACTCATTATATTATGACGTACTAGCTTTTGATATTGGGTTTTTCTATCACGTAATTTTTATTATTTAATTAAATGACGAGACGAACAAGGCGCTCGCCTGATGGTAAGCGCCACGCCTACCCATAAATAGAAGCAACACCTCACAGAACTATGAATTACAAAGCACTGCACGGCACTGAACTGCGCTCGTCACCCCGAGACATAAGATGTTTAGTCTCATAATGCCCAGTAATTTCACTGGTTTCAATATTCCTTGAAACTGAAATACAACAGTGCTCACGCAATGTTGCTTGACACCAGAAGTAGACAAAGCGGTGGTACCAATCCAGACGGCCTCTCGCATACGAGGGACCTTTTTTTTTTTTTTTTTTTTTATCCTGGCTCGGCAAAGTGACTACGCTACACCTGATGGTAAGTGTAGCGCAATCCAAGAATATTGTCGACCAACGATAAACAATGTGTCCATCGTTGGTCTGCAAGATCATGCCGGCCTGTCAAAGGGCCAAGGAGGGGGGAAGGAAAAAGGGATGGGAAAAGGGTGAGGATCAGGGGGCAAGCCCCTGGGGAGAACCGGATATACACTGGCTGACCCTGGAACGCGACCCACGCAAGGTGGGCCACTATGGCAGGTTTTAGCACCAGTGTACGGTGGTCGCTATCCGGTCGGATACAAGTATCCTCCCACCAGCAACCTACCACCTTGTAATACGTAATGCTCAGTATCGGGCCGGCGTCAGCCCTATCACATTGGACGGAAAAACGCTCGGCAAAATGTGGGTTTATTGGTTACATCTCTGCCTACCTCTACAGGGATTATAGGCGTGAGTGCGTATGTATGTGGCTCAGTCTGCATGAATGTCTTTTTCCGGAATAAAAAGTAGCCTATCTTTATATATATAATTCTTCTGTGAGTGTGTATGTTCCTGAACTTCTCTTAAACGACTGGACCGATTTTGATGAAATTTTTTGTGTGTGTTCAAGGGGATCTGAGAATGGTTTAGATTCACAATTTTGTCCGCTGGACAATGTTTTTTTAATTAATTTTTAATTTATTAGTAGTTGTTGAGTTGTCGTTGCGAAGCTTGCCGTGATGACGGGTCGTATAGCGTCTAGACTGGACAGGGACAGGACAGGGACAGGACAGCGAGACAGGACAGTGAGACAGGAGAGTGAGACAGGACAGTGAGACAGGACAGTGAGACAGGACAGTGAGACAGGACAGTGAGACAGGACAGAGAGACATGACAGAGAGACAGGACAGTGAGACAGGACAGTGAGACAGGACAGTGAGACAGGACAGTGAGAGGACAGTGAGACAGGACAGTGAGACCGGACAGTGAGACAGGACAGTGAGACAGGACAGTGAGACAGGACATTGAGACAGGACAGTGAGACAGGCCAGTGAGACAGGACAGTGAGACAGGACAGTGAGACAGGACAGTGAGACAGGACAGTGAGACAGGACAGTGAGACAGGACAGTGAGACAGGACAGTGAGACAGGACAGTGAGACAGGACAGTGAGACAGGACAGTGAGACAGGACATTGAGACAGGACAGTGAGACAGGACAGTGAGACAGGCCAGTGAGACAGGACAGTGAGACAGGACAGTGAGACAGGACAGTGAGACAGGACAGTGAGACAGGACAGTGAGACAGGACAGTGAGACAGGACAGTGAGACAGGACAGTGAGACAGGACAGGACAGGGACAGGACAAGACGGGGACAGGACGGGGACGGGACGGGGACGGGACGGGACGGGGACAGGACGGGGACGGGACGCGGACAGGACGGGGACAGGACGGCGACGGGACGGGGACAGGACTGTCCAACCGGAGGGAGGTGGGAGACGACCTGACTTAGGTCGTCGAAGTCAATTAAATGTGCGACGGGCTACCTCACGTGCAATGGCGCAGTACCTCACTTAATTGCATTTAATGTAAATAAAACATTTGTATTAAGTTTTGACCACATTTTACACAAATATATTATGTAGGTGATACGAAGTTCACCGGGTCATCTAGTGTCCTATAAATATTATCCAAATCCGTTCAGCCAGTAAGCTGGGCTTCATTACACAATTTCGCAAACCTACAAACATGCAAGCATTTATAATATTAGTAGGATTAAATTGCGATTCAGATTCGAGTGGTGGTGGATTTGAGTGGTAGAGACACGCTGTAGACAGTTTTGTCTACAGTATGAATGGGCTGGCTCGACCGGGTCGTTGCCACTGTCTCAGAGAAAACCGACGTAAAGTAGCGGCTTGCTACTGCGTTTTGTGCGGTGAGTGAGAAATCCGTAAGCCCAAATCCCCTCCCCTTCCCAATCCCTAATTATTCCTTTCCTTTGAGGTCGGCAACGCGCCCATGATTCTTCTGCTGGTGGGCGGTGGAGATTACTTACCATCAGGTGTCTCACTTGCTCGTTTACCGGCCTATGTTATTAAAAAAACCTCAGCTGATCCCCTGGAAATTTCCTCTCTACTCCTTTAGCACGATTTTTGTATCCTCGCTCGGCAAAGTGATTACGCTAGACTGGATGGTAAGTGTAACGCAATCCAAAGATAGTGTCAACGTCAACGAAAGACGATGTGTCTAATGTAGTTCGGCAAAATTATGCCGGTTTGCCTAATTGTTTCTTCACACTCCATTTAAAGTAAGGCATATTATAGGAAGGAGGAATAATTAGGATATTAGGAGGATAGACAATTCCACAGCTTAATGTTCCGGCGTTAATGGGCGCGTTGCGGACCTTAAAGGAATGGGATAATTGGGGATTGGGAAGGGGAGGGGGAAATCTAACTGACCGTACAAGATACAGCAGCAAGCCGCTACTTTTCATCGGTTTTCTGTGAGACATTGGTAACGACCCGATCGAGCCGGCCCATTCATGCTGTAGACAAAACTGTCTATTATTTACTATTGTAAATTACATGTATACTTCTACGAGGTATTTTAAAAAGGTAAAGTCTTACTGATTGTCTTTAATTCTACAGCCTTAAGGTATATAAATATATCGAGCCGCAATAAAAATATCTGAACTGCTAGGCGCCATATATGCGAAGATTTTTATACATACACGCCATTACAATGTCAATGATTGTGCTATTTGCATACAATTATGGCAACAGTGCGAGGAAAGGACGCCCGCTTGCGACTTGTACTGAAGTCGGTGTGCAAGGGCTTGTTCTGCTGCACTTTATATCCTATAGAGAAAGATCACGAGATACATACGTATAAGTATAGGTTTTTTTTTTTGCCTACTGCTGGGCACGGGCCTCCTCTACTGAATGAGAGTACCATACCATAGGTATTAGTACCATTTTTAACACGCTTTTATTAGCTTCAGACGTATGTATGTTGGTATGTTGGTAGGTTTGTAGGTTTGTCTGTAACCAACGGAATCTTTGAACATGATTTTGACCTCCTTCCAAACGTCGGGTTAAATCTTTATTTGTTACACTTATCAAGGACGGATGTCAATGCAATAATTAAAGGAAATTTAAAAAGGTATTGTAAATTGTGATTTATTATAAATTGTGATGTGTGTAAAGTTTACCTTATGCGTCAATAGATGGCACCAGCGTAGAGTTAGATCGCGTGTTTTGCCTACAGCATGAATGGGCCGGCTTGACCGAAAGAAACTCATCTCACAGAAAACCGAGGTAAAGTAGCGGCTTGCTGCTGCGTTTCTTACGGTGAGTGAAATATCTGAAGGCCCAAATCCCCTGATCTTCCTAATTCCTTAATTATCCCTTCCCTTTAAGGTAGGTAACGGGCCTATGATTCTTCTAGTATTGTAGTCCATGGGCAGTGGAGATAACTTACCATCAGGTGACCCATTTACCCGTTTACCGGTTTATGCTATTAAAAAATATATTTTGGGCTGGTGTAACCTTGTTATTCACTATTTATACAGACAGTAGCTGACCTCAGGTGTGACGTGGTGTGTACGCAGGTCGGCAAGCGCTCGGGGCGATTTAGCAAAAATAAAAGTCACACCAATTACCTTAAGGGCATACTTAAATGAGGACTTTGGATTGGACCTTTAAAGGGGTCGAGTTTTTTTTTATCCAAACACGGCAAAGTGACTGCTCTACACTTGATGGTAAGCGCAGTGCAGTCCAAAAAAATCCAGCGCCCAAATGACAAACAATGAGTTTATCGGTGGTCACCAGTATCATGCCGGCCTGTATAAATGCTAGAACATCATACTCATGCTGGCCTGTATTTGCTTCTTTATACTCCGAAGAGAAAAGAAGCAAATCAAGAGGCCTGCAGCAGGATAGATGAGTGACCGATGCAAGAACAGAGATAAAAAGATGTACCCCTATACCCGCCCCAACCAACCATCAAGTCACGTCGCAAGCTCCTCGGGAGAACAGGATATACACTGACTAATCCTGGAACGCGATCCACACGGCGTGTGGGTCACTACGGCAGGTTTTAACACCATGTGTACGGTCGCGATCCGGTCGGATATGAATATCCTTCCACCAGCAGATCTCAATTTCTACTACTGCTCATTACTATTGATGCTCATTACTACTTACCATCAGATGACCCACTTGCTCGTTTCTTAGCCACTGATTACTTACCGTCAGATGACCCACTTGCTCGTTTCTTAGCCACTATAAAAAGGTCCACAATTAACGTAGTCAACAAAAAGCACCGATTATAAAGTGCAGTATTATAATCTTGAACCTGGCGTGAGGCCAACCATGTCATGGTCTCCCCCTCTCCCCCCCCTCGGTGCATGCACCTCCGTGCAACACTCATAGGAAATATTTACTTCTAGCTATTAATAGGTAGGAGATTGTAAACACGGGATGCGTTTATTTCTTACGTTGTTTACACCAATAAGTTTATTTTTAACTTTATTTGCTTGAATGAATGCGAGCCGGTCGCTCGCCCGATGCACTAGACTGCGTTCGTCACCCCGAGACATAAGATGTTAAGTCGCAAAATGGCCAGTATTTTCACTGGCTTCAATATCCTTCAAACTGAAACACAACAGTGCTTACGCAGCACATACAGGAATAGACAAAGCGGCGACATTTCGTGGCCAGCCATGAGAATAAATGCCGAAACAAGCTCATGGGATATTGCCTCTTTTAATGTCCAGACATTTTACAGAATTTATTAATTAATTTTACAGATTTTACAGAATTGTACTTACTCTATGTGTTCCATTAACCACAGACACATAAATATATTCGACATAAATATTGATAAAGTTGTCTATAATATTTATAAAGAATAATATGTATCATTTCACATCAGATGAAAACTAAAATAAATCACAAAATGATGCAATTTATTAAAATTCTCAAGTTATGTACTTATACAGACAAATTAATTACTTAATCAAAGAGATAATTATTCAAACGTAAATAACTTTACTAGAACCGTGTGATAAAAGCTGTTAATTATTCAAGCAGTATCAAAACACGCGAAATTAATATGTTAACGCGATAACATGATTGTCGATATCAATGTTCGAACGATTAATAATTGCATAATCGATTCGTTAATTGAAGTGATATTTTATATCGATTTTAAATCCGGAATTCCGAGTTTATGATCTTAGAAAATCAGCTTGCAGTGATCTTCACAGTTTAATTTTTTTTTAAGTAATTTTTTATAGCCGGCAAACTATTAAGTGTATCATCTGATGGTGAATGATCTCCACCGCCTATGGACATCCACAATTCCAAAAATATCTTGGTCGCATTGTGAACTTTAAAAGAAAGAGATAATTAAAGGATTGGGAAAGGAAACGCAAGCTAATGGTTCTCGCAGGTTTTCAGTGAGATAATGGTAATAACCTAGTTGAGCCCGCCCATTCATGCTGTAGAGAAAACTGTCTAGAACATGTCTCCATTACTTAAATTCCCTACATAATCCAATTACCTCATTTTTAAGTCGGTTAAAAAGTCAAATTTTGCAGTAAAGTTATTTGAAAGTTTAAAACGAAGGACTGTATAAGAATTAGATTGGACTTCAATATACAGCTGGTTGTAATATTATCCAAAGGCTGTGCTGACTAATATTATAAAGTTGAATTTGTTTGTTTGTTACTCTTTGACACATAATCGCTGAACCGATTTCGATGAATTTTGCTACAGAGGTAGATGGGACACTGAAGACGATTGTATGCTACTTTTATCTCGGCAAAGGCTGTCCACGCGGATGCAGCCACGAGCAAAAGCTAGTAAAATATAAAAGTGTAAATCATCACATACCACAAATGGGCTTATAATACCTAAGGAGTGTCGATATGTTGTTATAACGCAAAGTTAAGTGTCACTCAACGTTAAAAATATGTATTGAATAAATGGAAAATGCTCAACACCAGGCGAAGTGGAAGCGAAGGAAGAAGCTGGACGCTGGTACCAAGCTAAAATGTAATAAAGATTCATAGAAAATTAAGTGATTACAGTGACATTTCAGTGAGTGATTTGAGTGTGATTTTAAAATAGATACTGCTAGTACATATTTTAATCGATTTTATTTATTATTTTGTTGATTTTTTGTTTGACTTTAAAACATCCCTATGTGAAAGCATTGCCTTAACCGCTTTTTATATACGTGTATTTACTATTATTTTGTTTTTTTTGTATGACAATACGTAGGCTGTGGAATATACAGGGTTATTTTTAAAACACCAGCAACCTCGCAGGGGTAGATACCTAAGGTTATAAGCTACTACTTTTGTTCTACGACTTTTGATAATTTGTTAGATTTTATTTTCATACAAAAATAAGTATTCATTTAATTTCCGTCTTGAATGTTACCTACACGCATCGCAGATTACGTAAGCAAACACGCGAAGCGTGGGGAACCGAGCTAGCGTTGAAGGTCATCGCCCGAGCCAGCTGAGCGGCTTCTTTGAGTCGCGCGCGCACGCCGAACGCTACGAAGAAAAATACGACACAACAAAAACTTGTAAAATCATTTTTTTTTAAATATATTGAGTTATATACAAACTCGTAGAACAAAAGTTGTTCCGTATGGGGTCAGCTATCTGGTCCTGCGAGGTTGCTGGTGTTTTAAAATTAACCCTGTATAGCATATTATACACAATGTGTTGGCTTATGCGCCGTGTAGTACTAGTAGCAACTCGGGTCAGATATACGGATCTAGCGTAACACGCGCCGCGCCCGCCCGCGACACACATTTACACCACGTACTGGCTACAAAACAAGTCTTAAGAGAACCGGATACACAGCCTCCGTGTCGCAGCGAGCGAGTAGCCAGCTGTGAAGCGAGAGGCCGCGGGTTCGATCCCCGCACCGAGATAAATGTTTGTGTGATCGACAAATATATGTTTCGGGGTCTGGGTGTCGTCGAAAGTCTCTGGTAGTTTCTGATACCCACGACACAAGACTTGTTTCTTACTGTGGCGTCAGGACTATGTGTGTGACTGTTGGGTGTACTATTTATTTATTTATACACTTACTGATCCTGGAATGGGTCTATCTACGTCTACAACAGGTGTGTGGGTCACTATGGCTGGTTTTAACACCATGTGTACGATGGTCGCTATCCGGGTGGATATGAATATCCTACCACCAACAAAGGCCACCGTCACCTTTTTTATAGCATAAGCCGGAAAACGAGCACCTGATGGTAAGACCTCCACCGCCCTTATACATCACAATACCACAAAAAACATGACCGCGTTGCCGACGTTAAAGGACTGGATAATTAAGGGGAAGTGGAGGGGGATTTAGGTCTTCGGATATCCGGATATCCGGTCCTCATTCACAATACAAAGATATGTTGCACATTTTTTTTCTAGCATAAGCCGGCAAACGAGCAAGTGGGTCACCTGATGGTAAGTGATCTCCACCGCTCCATACGCCGACAATACCAGAAGAATCGTGGGCGCGTTGCCGACCTTAAAGGAAAGGGATAATTAGGGATTGGGAAGGAGACGGGGATTTGGGCCTCCGGATATCTCACTCACCGAACAAAACGCAGCAGCAAGCCGCTACTTTACGTCGGTTTTCTGTGAGACAGTGATAACGACCGAGTCAAGCCCGCCCATTCATGCTGTAGACGAAACTGTCTACAGCGTGTCTCTACCACTTGTAAGACACCAACTTTAGTCTACATCTACACGAATATTATAAAGAGGAAAGATTTGTATTTTTGTATGTAACGAATAAACTTAAAAACTACTGGATTGATTTGAAAAAATCCTTTCACCATTAGAATCCTACATTATCCCTGCTGAACATCGGCTACTTTTATCCCGGAAAAAGCAGATCACGCGGGCGGAGCTGCTAGCAAAAGCTAGTCTGCTATAAAATTGTTTAAAAGCATAATATGCTGTCGGTACAAAATTGCTAAATAACCGATGTAGATTGATATCCGTGATAATGTACATGTGAACCGCCAGATTGTGTCGTTGTGCGTGCTGGTCGGCCGCGACACCCGCTCACATGACACATTGTACTTACCGCTACTATCTTGTTTACTCGACTTATAATCTCACACCATCTACCAACTAAACACTGAGGTCAATTACGATAGATTTGTTGTATTCAATTCACAGTCTATTATAATGCGATTTTTATTTGAATGCTGATTAAACCGAGATGGTTTTTTTATTTATATTATTATCTTATATATCTTATTCTTATTTAGCTGGTGTTAGGATATTCATATCCGCCCGGATAGCGACCACCGTACACCTAAACCTGCCATAGTGATCCTCACGGCTTGTGTGGATCGCGTTTCAGGATCAGCCTGGATATATCCGGTTCTCCCGAGGGGCTTGCGACATGACTTGACGGTTAGTTGGGGTGGATATAGTTGTACATCCTTGTATCCCTGTGCCTGCATCGGTCATTCGCCTGTCCTGTCGCAGGCACCTCGATTTGCTTCTTCCCTCTCAGAAAAGGGAAGAACCATTTACACAGGCCGGCATGACTCTGGTGACCACTAAAAAAAACCACTATAAACTCATTTTTTATTGGTGGTCGCTGGTTTTTTGGACTGCACTACGTCTACCATCAGGTGTAGTGCAGTCACTTCGCCGTGCTCGGATAAAAAAATATATTTATTATTATTTTTTTATAACACCCAACAGTCACACAGCATAGGTATCAGGAACTACGAGGGAAGCTACAACACTCAAACCCGAAACTAAAATTCGTGAATCACACAACCATTAGTCTCGGTGCGAGAATCGATCCCGGGGCCGCTCTCTTCATAGCCACTTGCTCGCTGCGCCACAGAGGCTGTCATGTTTCTACCACATGAAAATCTTGCAAATATTTGTAGTTATTTTAAGAAAACACGCGTGATGCGTAGAGGTTATACAAATAGTTTTAAATGTGTGACATTCACCTACATACAATGATGTACGGTGTATGATAACAAGCTGATAAGAGGACAAACCATCACGACTCAGAGCTGCTACTGGCTCCTCGTTTTAGCCGACTTCAAATAAGAGGACGCTGTCAATATATCAATTATGTATTTTCTTGCATAAGTCCGTCAGGTGTAGATTTTGAAGACTCTATTGGACTTTTTGTATTCGATAGGATTTACCATGGTGGTTCCAGATGAATATGGTTAAGATCTGATAACGGAGTACACCGGAAAATGGAGAAACTCCTCAAAAGATAGGGTAGATAGCAAACGCACCGCAATTCGTCTTATGAAATTTTTAATCACCCAGACACACCTATATTGGCCGCTCCAGGTACCGAAACTGGTTAGAAACAAGGGAAAAAGGCGCCAAAACTGAAGTGAACCAAAAGTTCGACAAATGTTTGTGTGATTTACAAATATATGTCGGCCTTTTGTTTCACAACTAAGTACCTACTTGTTGGCTACATAACAAATGATTCCAACATTATTTTTTATTTGATTGAATAACGAGACGAGCAAGGCGCTCGTCTGATGGTAAACGACACGCCTGCCGATAAACTGAAGCACCACCACACAGAACTTTGAATTACAAAGCACTGCATGGCACTAAACTGCGCTATGTCTCATAATGCCTAGTATTTCACTGGCATCAATGTCCTTCAAACCGAAATACAACAGTACTTAGACACTTTTGCTTGGCGGGAGAAGTAGCCAAAGCGGTGGTACCGACCCAGACGGCCTCTCGCATACGAGAGACCTACTAACTTCTGTATTGATGATTATTTGATATACCCATTAGATTGTGAGATTTCCGGACGCCCAAATCACCTTCTTCCCCATCATATATACACAATATGAAAGCTACCATGAAATCTTGATGTAGGAAAGCGAACCCTAAGATTAACCTTGCTTACAAAAAGGGCCCAATAAATCTTTTTCTTTCTTTATCTTTCTTCCAAGCTGGGATAACGCCAAGCAGAAAGACCTTCAAGCAACATAGCACGGAGAAGGATGATCGAAAAATGATTTAAGAATTTTCCTGTGTGTAACCTTGCTGTTGGCAAGCAGCGACAGCTCAGCGGGGTGTGGTACGGACTGTCGAGACGAAAGTCACAGTTCGAAACCACCCCCAAGAGCACACCTCTGACTTTTCTAAGTTACGCGTATACTAATTTTTAATTATCGCTTGCTTTAACGGTGAAGGAAACATCGTGAGAAAACCTGCATACCTAAGAACTCGATAAGATTTTTCGAAGGTATGTGAAGTCTGCCATCCCGCATTAGGCCAGCGTGGTGGACTAAGGCCTTATCCCTCTCATTCAGAAGCCCGTGCCCAGCAGTGGGACGTATATAATAGAGGGCTATTATTATTTAACCTTGTCAAAACATTAAGTGTAAAGCGATTTATTATTACGAGAGTGATCTTTTCCCCGATGAAGCGCGCCTCATAAGGCAAGGCGCCAATGCAATCGATGCCTTATGACTCATCGATCGTGACCACTTAATGATCTTGTAAACAATCATTTGTATTTAATCTTATATGGTACAATAACATAAGTTGCATTCAAGCCATGATCGATACCAGATGGTGTATGAATTATGCAATGTTTTTCCGTTCCACGATGTGATAGGGGTCGTTTTTTAGAGTGGTAGGGCCACGCCGATTACAGTTTTGTCTACGACTGCATAGCGACCGATATCATAGACCGGCAAACCAGTAAGGGAACGGATAATTAAGGGATTAGGAAGGGAAGGGGGATTTGAAGGCTTTGTATTTCCGTAAATAATTTTGATTGAAAGACCGGACCAAAAACAAGCCCACTGAGTTTGTCTAGCTGGATCATCTCAGGGCTGGGTCGCGCCGCGTTGAATCCAGCGGTAAAGGAAGCCCACTTGAGTTTGTTTCGCCGGGTCTTCTCAAGGTGGGTCGTATTTTGATCCGGTGGTAGTTTTAAAACACGTGCCGTTTCGATAATGTCTATGGTCCATATCGACGAAACACTACTTACTATTTGCCGATACATCTCGGGATGTCTCTTATTATTCTTCTGAATGACGAGACGAGCAGGACACTCGCCTGGCGGTAAGCGTAACACCCCATTGAACTTTAAATTCCAAAGCAACACATGACACTGAACTGCGTTCGTCACCGATATATTATACAATGCTAAATCTCATAACTCCCAATAATTCCACAGCTTCAATGTCCCTCAACCGAACCCAACACTGCTAATTAGAGAAAGAAATAGACGGCGCGGTGGTACCAACCCAGACGGCCTCTCGCATACGAGGAACCCACCACCTATCTAGCATATATTCAGTAGATAATATGTATTAACAGTGTATGTGTGCAGAAAGTGATCATATGTAGGTCAAGTGTAACGACTAACACATATGTTTAAGGTACGCGCGCGTGATTATAAAAATCGACCTTTCCATATTTATCGGATCGCCTGCGGACTACTGGCGAGAACTGACCCACTGAATGTAATGGCCAACTGCTTTCGACTATGCATAACTAAAACGTATCTATATTTTTAGCTGACTTATAAATGAATCGGGTATTTCAGAGATCCCATAATAGTACAAGCAATTACCACTTTTTAGTTACCGGTTTGCACACGGCAACCAGGTAGTAGTGGCCAGAAAAAGGTAGGCAACCTATTTTTTGCAGATAGTATACATTGTACACTTTTCATTGAAGGTTAAATTTTTTTGGTAAGCAAGTCAGGGAAATTGTAAAAATTTTTTTTTTTTTAAATGTTAATTAATCATATCCTTGACCATATTTTTTTAGGCAACCCTATTGGTATGTATTCAGCAACACCTTTTATACCCTAAAATATTATTTTCATCCGGTAAACAGATGGGTGAAGGTCAATGTTCCGCGGGATCTTAGACCATAAGTCATATTTTTTATTTTGACCATAAGTCATAGTCATGTTCATATTTCTAAACGGTGCTTTTGCGTTTTGTGTTTTTCAGAGAAAACTTCATATGTCTACCAAAAAGCACATAAGTCAAAAACTAAACTAAACTTTCCTAATGTTAAATAAATTAATAAAATAAAGTTAGTGCAGAACAATTTTATGTATCAAAACAGTTTTTGCTTCTCCTGGAAAATTAACTTTTGCTTGACGTATGGGGTTTCTGAAATATCCGATTCAAATTGAGGGTCGGTTCCACCCGTATATGTACTACAGTAAAATCTGGTATAAGGTGGTAGGTCCCTCGTATGCGAGAGGCCGTCTGGGTTGGTACTACAATTTTCTGCCGCCAAGCAATAGAGTGTAAGCACTGTTGTGTTGCGGTTTGAAAGACATTGAAGCCAGTGAAATAACTGGGCATTGTGAGACTTAACATCTTATGTCAATTCAGTGGCATGCAGTGCTTTGTAATTCAAAGTTCCGTGTGGTATTGCTTCTGTTTATGGGCAGGCGTGGCGCTTACCATCAGGCGAGCGACTTGCCAGTAATACCCAGCAATTTTACTGAATTCAATATCTTTCAAACCGAAACACAACAGTGCTTACACGCTGTTGCTTGTTGGCAGAAATAGATAAAGCGGTGGTACCAACCCAGACGACCTCTCGCATACGAGGAACCTACCGCCTTGTGACCACATCACACTTACCGCCACACATACAGATACACCACATCTTACCGCAGGCCTAAAAATCTTCCGGATGCGGTACATAAAGTGTCTTAACGGAACCCTATTACCTACTATACAAAGCTTAGAACAGGTAGCTGCCCTGTGTGTCATACTCAAAAGGGTTTTATATTTTTAATCGTAATAGATGACCAGCTGATATTATCACACAATAAGTTATTATAGTGGATATTCTAACGAATAAATCAAATATTATAAAAAAAAATATTTAAAAAATCAGAGAACCTACAGGTACCAGCGGGATACGCAGTTCATCTTTTTTTTTTAATCGTAACTTCAAAAGATCGATTTTGTCTTCATTGCAAATTCACGGATCACAACACCATCTATTATTCATTACATAAAACTTTCGCAGTCGGCTGCATGTGCGAACAATTTAATTTAAAACACTCAAGCCGTTGCAAAATAAGGTAAAATGTTTAATAGTTCCATGGGGTTTATTGTTACTATAAATATTATTACTAGTTTTAATGATTAGCGTAAAAATTTTAATTTATGCTTTATTTGCTTGATTATGTACAACGTGCGTAAATCAGACAGATTTGCTAAGATAGGAATAAAATAAAGAATTAATTTGCTACATAAACTATGTTTCGGCAGATTCAGATTTATTCTTCGGATGACATAATTCAAGTTCATTTCGTTATTTTTTTATCCTGACAAAGTGACCACACTAGGCCCGTGGTAAGTACAAAGCAGTCCAATTAAAATGTCAACCATCAAGAGACATTGGCTCCCCCGACGAATGGTAGAATTATGCTGGCCTGAAGCTACTAGTTATACACTGGCTGACCCTGGAACGAGACCAGTTGGAAAGAGCCACTACGACACGTTTTTTACTACATGTGCGGTGGCCGCTATCCTGCCAACACAAAATGCTTTTTTTTATTGAATAACGAGACGAGCAAGGCTCTCGCCATGCCTGCCCATAAACAGAAGCAACACCACACAGAACTTCAAATTACAAAGCACTGCATGATACTGAACTGCGCTCGTCATCCCGAGACATAAGATTTTAAGTCTCCACCTTGTACCACCTTGGACCTACCACCTTCAAGTGCTCCTCACCAACTTGAAATAACTTGCCATATCTAATAAACATAGTATGTCCCTCGTATGCAAAAGACCGTTTGGATATCACTAAATGAGAATTAATTATAACATCACAGTACTAAAATACAAAGGAATAATAAAAACCCTTAAACACACAATAAAACGTAAAAATACAATTTTATGTCGTATACAACAAGTAATAAATGCTATATATCGATAAATAATAGCGTGTAATGTATATAACATTACTTGTGTGTACATTCAAAAGGTAATGGTTGTACGGAGGTGAGCGAGCATGTGGCTGGTGCCACACTCATTTGACCTCTCATACGATACATAAGGTGTGGCAAACTGCACACTACCAATCCTACATGTCAGTAAAGTCTTATTTACGACTAGCTTTTGCTCGCGGCTCTGCCCGCGTGAACGTTTATAATTGACAAAGTTTAATACAAAATTTAATACCCTATTTTATCCCCTTGGGGGCAGAATTTATCAAAATCCTTTCTTAGCGGATGCCTACGTCATAACATCTACCTGCATGCTAAAACTTCAGCCCGATCCCTCCAGTGGTTTGGGCTGTGCGTTGATAGATCACTGTCAGTCAGTCACCTTTGAGTTTTATATATTTAGATAGTTGAACAACATGCTACAGAAAGGTATGTATTTTAGCTACGTATAGTGTACGATACAAGTATTTCACCCCTCGTAGTACCAAATCTTTACATTGCTAGGATATAAATAAAAAAAAAACTTTTATTAAATCAGTAACATATCGATATCGATTGGCTAGTTTGGACAACATTAAATGATAAACAGATGAGTTTTGTCTCACTTCAGCATTCACGTTCTTTATTTAATTTATAGTCATGTAATAAAATCGATCGTTATATCGAGTGATTAAAATTAGCGTGAAATTGCAAGTAGCCTAGATTTCGGTAAGGCCTGGAACATGTATCGTGGGTATGAAGAACTGCGAAGAACGTTCGGTTTCACAACACCCAGACCCGAAACAAATATTTGTGGAGTACACAAACATTTGTCTCAGGGAATTGAACCCACAATTTCTCGCTTCGCAGGCTTTCTCGCTCTTCGACTACTCGCCTAATGCGCCACGCAGGCTGTCAAATAAGTTAAGTTTGCCGGAGCACATATCTTAAATTTTAGCGCTGTACATTTTACAACAGCACGTTTTAGAGTAATAGAGCCAAACTGTAGATAGTTTTGTCTACAGCATGAATGGAACGGCACGACCGGGGTCGTTACCAGTGTCTCACAGAAAACCGACATAAACTAGCAACGTGCTGGTGCGTTTTGGTACTATGAGTGCAATATCCGAAGCCATATTGGTCTTTTGCCGTCATATGCTGTAAAAAAACATAGATAATTCAGTTCAACGAGCAAGGAGCTTTTCGCTCGCTAAAGTAGCTACACTTATTGACAGCCTTCGTGGCGCAGCGGGCGAGTAGCCGGTTGTGAAGCGAAAGGCCGCGGGTTCGATCCCCGCACGTCGTCCCGTCATTGTTTCGGGGTCTGGGTGTTGTGAGACCGAAAGTCCCTCGTAGTTCCTGATACCCACGACACAAGACTCGTATCTTACTGTGTGGTCAGGACTATGTATGTGACTGTTGGGTGTATTTATTTATTTACCTATAAAGTTATAGTTATAAAAGCTACACCATAATAGCTGCTAAAAAAACCTGTCCAATAACATCATCAATACCATTCAGAGCTATATAATAACAAAATACTGTACGACCCGACTCATAAAGATGTCGTCTCGTAATGCCCATTAATTTCGCTGGCTTCAATGCCTTTCAAACCAGAACACAATAAACGTAATTTAACATGGTAGAGCTGTGTACAATCGTGTCTCTAACACGAGTACGCCGTCTCGTCCGGGTTGGTACCGCTATCTGAACATACCATACTACTAACTATTGCCCCTACCCATATTTCTTAAAAATAAAATATCCGTACACGGCAAAGTGACTGCACTACACCTGATGGTAAGTGCATTACAGTCCAACAAAAACAGCGACCACCGACAAACAATGATTTTATCGGTCGTCACCATCTGGTGAGAAACATCTTCTGGCGAGATTCTTCTCGCCGGCCTGTATAAATACGTCTTCTTTCTTCGGAGACGTAAGAAGCAAACCGAGGGTCCTGCGACAGGTTAGGCGGACGACCGATGCAGACACAGGGTACAAGGATGTACCGCTATCCGGGCGGATATGAATATTCTACCACCAGCAAATACTTCCACTTAAGTTAAATACCTACCACAATACAGAAATCTCAATACATTACAAAAATTGCCATGCTTCAGATAAAATCAGCTCTGCAAAAATAAAATTTTCGAAAATAGCTTATTAAAAGAGAAATATCTTTCTCCTTCCAAAAGCAGTACTAAATCGAAGCCCTAAAGAGTGTCTCGTAACCACTATTAGTTACGTCACCGAAGGAACGGTTTTTGGCGGTCAACAACCGTACCGGTCGCGGTCAACGTGCGCAAACACGAACTGCATCGCACTTTCACTTTTTACTACGCGTTACACATTTTTCAATTTGAGCTTGGAGCGACATCTTTTATTCGTGGCATAAACTAAATTAGCGCTGTAAAATATTTTTATTTTTTACCTAACAAATAAACTCCGATGTCAATGAAAAAAACATCTGTAGGATTTAATGATTTCTTACGCTTACGCTTTTTCTTCTTGTTTTCAGAGTTCGTGGGCACGGGCTGGACTCACCACAACAAAAGCTGAAAAGCTTTCGAAACGTCGGTACGAAAATTAAAATAAAAAACCGCGATAAAATTCGTTTAAATTAGTTTTATTTCAATGTGTAAGATTTTCTACAAACATAAAGTATCATATCGGTGTTTTGATACGAAAGTGATCTACATTTGATCTTTATTTTTAGTAATTACTATTTAATACTCGGCTTTAGCTAAATCATCGAAAATCGATGTAGTCATAATCTAAATTTAGAATAGAAGTACCATCTCAATCTCTCTTTTTTTGCTAGTCTAAATAACATAACGAGCAAGTCGCTTGCTTGATTTAAGCACCGCGCCTTCCCATAAACAAAAGCAACAACACCACAATGAACTTTGGATTATAAACCACTGTATGGCACTGGACTTTGACACACCGAAGTTTTTTTAATAATTTAATACACACACGTAGCCCCCACAGTAAGATACGAGTCTTGTGTCGTAGATATCAGGAACTACGAGAAACTTTCGGTCTCAACACCCAGACTCTGAAACAAATATTTGTGGATCACACAAACACTTGTCTCGGTGCGGGGATCAGACCCCACGGCCTCTCTTTTCATAGCCGGCTACTCGCTTGCTACACTACGGAGACTGTCTATAAATCTTAAATCTCATAATGCCTTGTGATTTCAGTGGCTTCAATATCCTTCAAACCTAAATACAACAATACTTACACAATGCTGCATGTAGGCACAAATAGACCAAGCGATGGTTCTCCGGCTCTACCGAGGGACCTACCAGCTTGCCAACATTCGATTTAATTAGCCTTGGTACAGAAAAAAGGAATATTACTGAGACTACGGCGGATCAACCGCTACCGATCATCGGTTAATCTCCTATTTACAATTAAAAAATCTCATTCCATACACACCTTAGGGCTCTTCTACCTAACGATACGAAGCAAAGAAGTTCGAAAACGGAGACCTAATGTGCTCTAGAATATCCATCACAATAATTATATTTTTAATATAAAATTAAAGAAAAAGTTAAAAACATGTTTATAAAGGGGAATATGTCTTATTATTGCAACGTGCAATAATTGGAATTCTAGGAATTTACCTATTTATTATGTTAATTTATGTATTTTTTAAATTTTTATTTATCACTTAAACAAAAATATTCTAATCAACAATATATAGTAAAAAGCAATCATATTTCACATAGGTTTTTAGATACAAATTAATGTTTGTGATATTAATATAGATCAATAATATTATTATTATCATAGTGACTTTTCTATATATCTTCTGCACTCTATGTATGTTCCGAACTTCGTTGCTTCGTTTCGGATTTATAGATCAGGCGTCGATCGAATCAAATTACGCCTTTCGCGTAATTTGTAAAAAAATATAAATTTTATATTTCGTCCGCGAAATTGCGTTTAGTTGCTGCATATGATAGTGTGATATAATTTATTTGTCCCTGGCTATAACTAAGTAAGTAGCTAATAGCAGAAACAAGTTATTAAAACTATTCTCTGGTTATGTAACCGTAAATTACAAAAGTACTATAGAAAAAGCAGTTGTTATTCACGAATTAAAAAAAAATCAAGACATCTTTCCAATTTGTCTTTCCATAAAAACTTTATTCGAATTATTACGAACAATTTTAAAAAAATAGCCAAATCGGTCCATCCGGTCTAAAGTGTTACCAACGAATAGCATGTAATTTTTTTTTATTCATCAAGATTTAATCATTATGAACTAAAAATGCACAGTATGTTAACGTATGTGACGTTTTAATTTCGTAAATAATCCTAAATTTACTGTTACAGACTCATTTAAAGATACATAAATGCAAACACAAAAAGAGCGTGAAATCAATTATTTTTAATGTAGAAATATCCCAGGTTTCGATTACATGTTTAGGTATTAAAGCAATGGCAATATTCATCATGCATTGTGGGTATCGTAGTGGCCTGTTGGTGAACACGGCGTACTGTTACCCGAACAACGGTACGTGCTGTACGGGGCGTGTTTGTTCGGATACGTCGCCGCCAGTCACGGCCGAGCAGTGCGTGCGTGTGCCCCGTAATTGCGTTGCTGCATAAACTCAGCAACGTTTCAATCCACTCCGGTGCCTTTTTACATATTTTTTAACCCACAATGAGGGTTACCAGATGAAATGTTTAAAACTCCCGACAAGAAGCCCGATTTCTTGAAAAAAACATTTACTACAAGCGCGCGTACAAAACAATATTATCACACAATAGCTAGCTAATATTTTTATACCTAACCAAATGTGTATTTGAAGTGGATTATTATTAAGTCAAATGGAAATTGCTTTTTTCCAACAAGAGAGTAGTTAGCTCCTTCAAATTATTTTATCTTAGTGTTAATTATTCAAAGTTTGTGACAATTTCGAAGTCCAACCATAATCCTGACAAATGTCTAAAAATCCTGACTGCTGGTCAACAATAATGACAAACGTTAATCGGTACCATTTAACCAACAAGGAAGGATACTTTCTATCGAGAACTTCGTCATTTAGGCAATAAATAAGTATAAGCCATAAACAATGGCAAACCACTGACATAAACAAAGCATTTCGTATAAGATTTCTATGATAGGAATGTACCTCCTCCCGGTTCATAATGGTGACCCTATCACATTGAAATAGATCAGAAGCTCGCTCCGGTGTCGTGCTGCCTGGGTTACAAGAAGCATCACTCGATTAAAGACTTAAAAAAATAAAAAAAGAATCTTAATTACTTTTTGTCATAAATCTAGCAGGTGCCCAATAAGTACCTACCAATAAGATTGTCCAATTTGATTTTGGAATTCATTTCTAACGTATTGTAGTAAGTCAGGATGGCCGAGCGGTCTAAGGCGCTGCGTTCAGGTCGCAGTCCACTTCTGTGGGCGTGGGTTCGAATCCCACTTCTGACATACCTAACTATTTTGTTTTAAATTAATGTTTAGGGTTCCGAGCACAAAGGCTACCAACGGAATGCTATAATATTATATGTTAATACGGGTGATATTCTAACAAATAACGAAAATAAATAAAATAAGTTTTAATAAAACTTAAAAACGGACTTCAAAAAAATAACAACGAGAAGCCAAAATCAGCAATTTCTATATGTCTCTTTAGACTCGGTGCCTGCGTCGCTGCCTGGCGCCGCCGCGCCGCGCCGGTCAACTAAAATTTATTATTTTTGATTTTTCAGTGTAATTTTTTTTAAGTCCTTTTTTATTTTATTAAATTATATTTTATTTTTCAATTTTCAGTCTTAGGTACAGCTATGGTATGTCAATTCTAACACAACACAATCGTGACAAGTATGCTGTTGTCCGTTGAAGAGTTTCATTTTTATACTTCGTACTCCATCATTAGACCTTAACTAAATTTATATAGAACCACATCACAACAAAACTCTATCATATCGATTAATCATTAACGGACAAATGGATGTACATACATATATAAAAAATCCAAAAAAATTATTAAACGCCCTATTGAGAAACTCCTCCTTTTTTGAAACCGGCTAAAAAAGTAAACATTTATGCATGTGGGTTTTGTATCACTTTTGTACCTAGTGGTCGATATCAGTTATCACATTTTGATATATAGGTACACATCGATATTAAATTAATATACGATTGCATTACATACATATATTTTTATTAGGTTTTAATAAACAAAGGCATATGTAGGTAAACACATAAAACATTATAAATAAAATTATTATGGTTTTATATCACATTATTCTCCTTGAAACGGAACGGAGTTAAAGTCACTCCAAGGTCAAAAACTTCAAAAATCTAAAGTTTCCATAAATTCTAACCTGTAAAGTAAATTTATATTTTTTTATAAAAGTTTAAAGTACATAAAAATGACTACAATCAAAGTGAGCGATGAACAAGAAATAATAAATAAACTCGCATCTTATATTCAGAAAATTTCGAACGATGCTATTTCCAATAGAGGAAATTTTTATGTTGGTTTATCTGGTAAATATTTTTATCTTAGTATTTATCAGGACCATTTATAATTTGCAATAATCGGCAAAACTAAAAATAAATGTATTCTTATTAATATTAACTTTTAAAACTGTTCAAATTGAGAAGTTACTGAATACTTTTATGCATTTAATACTCTAACTCAAAATAATTTAAAAGAGTATTCCTTCAACGGTAGGCAGCGGCTTGGCTGTGCCCCTGGCGTTGCCGATGGCCATGAGCGGCGGTGACCGCTTGCCATCAGGCGGGACCGCTTGCTTGTCTGCCTATCAAGGCAATATAGGGAGGATACTTGTATCCGACCGGATAGCGACCACCGTACACTGGTGCTAAAACCTGCCATAGTGGTCCACAGTGGTCTTGCCGACCTGCGATGGACACATTGTTATTGCTGGTCGACACTATTCTTGGATTGCGCTACACTTACCATCAGGTAGTGTAGTCACTTTGCCGAGCCAGGATAAAAAAAAAGTTAAAACTAATATTACAATCATGTATGTATGCGTGTATCAAATCACATCATACTGTTCTAATATACAGGGTTATTTTTAAAACACTGACAACCTCGCAGGAGTAGATTCCTAAGGTCATTTGCTACTACTTTTGTTCTATGACTTTTCATAATTTGTTAGATTTTATTTTCATACAAAATTAAGTATTCATTCAATTTCCGTCTTGTATGTTACAACGCGCATCGCAGATTACGTAAACAAACACGCGAAGCGTGGGGAAGCGGGCTAGCGCATATGACCTTGAACTCCCGAGCAGCTGACCGCGCGCCGCGCCGCGCCGCAGTCTACGAAGAAAAACACGACACAACAAAAACTTGTAAAATCATTTTTTTTTAATATATTGAGTTATATCCAAACTCATAGAACAAAAGTTGCTCCGTATGGGGTCAGCTATATGGCCCTGCGAGGTTGTCAGTGTTTTAGAAATAACCCTGTATATTAGTACTACCAGTTGCAAGTTATAGGGCACAAGCTATAAAGTACACATATGTAATTACACAACATGTGAAAATGTCCCCCACATTCTGCCACCCCACTGCACCACGGAGGCTATCGTATTTTCAGTATATGAACAATAACTACCCTAAAACAGGGTGAATAGCGATGCAGGGGTGAATAGGCATAAAACTGGTTTAGTTTGTGTACAGATATAAACTGGGATAAACTGGACTATACTTAAAAAGAATAAAACCTACTATACATTTTGGGCAATAATTAAGCTTGAGTTAACATTTTAACGGATCCATCGATGTTTATTCTCAATACAAGTTTCATCCCCATCCACCCCACTATCCCTATTCACCCCGTTTTACTGTATGCATTTACAGGTGGTTCAGTAGTAAAATATTTATGTGAAAGTCTTCCTAAAATTGATACGGAGTGGTCAAAGTGGACACTGGCATTTTGTGACGAAAGAGTTGTGCCCGAGGACAGCAGTGATTCTACTTTTGGCATTTATAAACGAGAGCTTGTACCCAAAACTGCTTTAAAGGAGAGCCAGTTTATCACTATAAAGCAGGGTGTATCAGGTAAATATTTTTGCTTATTTTTTTTTTATCCGAGCACGGCGTAGTGACTGCACTGCACCTGATGGTAAGCATAGTGCAATCCAAAAAACCAGAGACAACCAACAAACAATGAGTTTATTGGTGATCACCAGAGTCATGTAGGCCTGTATAAATGCTTGTTCCCTCTTTGGAGAGGAAAGAAGCAAATCGAGGGGCCTGCGACAGGACAGGTGGATGACCGATGCAGGCACAGTAATACAAGGAAGTACCTCTATACCCGCCCCAATCAACCAACAAGCCATGTCGCAAACCCCTTGGGAGAACCGGATATACACTGGCTAGCTGAAATGCGACCCACACAAGGCGTGTGGATCACTATAGCAGGTTTTAACACCATGTGTACGGTGGTCGCTATCCGGGCGCATATGAATATCCTACCACCAGCAAAGCTTATCCTGTCATTGGAAAATAACTACACTGCACAAATACTGGTATGAACAGTTTATATGGCGTACGTGCTGCTGCGGCGGCTTACATGCGTAAGTGCACGTCTATAATCCCCGAAATGAAAGACAGTTTTGTAACTAGTACACCCACATTTCGCCAAGCGTATCTACATCTCATGATGTGATAGGGGACGAGCGTGTCGCCATATCGGGTTAAATTCCAAACCCTGGGCTGATACTAATTAATAATAATAATCTTTCACCTGCCCTTATGTTACTCCCTGTGGAGTTCAGTTCATAACAAAATAACTTGTCCACTTCTAGCTGAAGAGGCAGCGAAAGACTACATTGAAAAATTGAAAAAAGCCTTCAATGGGGATGAGTTTAAATTCGACTTGTTGTTGCTGGGCATGGGGCCTGACGGTCACACTTGCTCTTTGTTCCCTGGACACCCTCTACTGACAGAGATGAGTCTACCCGTAGCGGCTATAACAGACTCCCCCAAACCACCCCCTGCTCGGATAACTTTGACGTTCCCAGTCATTAATAATGCTAGGAACTGTATTTATGCTATCAGTGGTGCTGGAAAAGCTGATATGGTTAAGGTAAGCCTAAATATGTTTTATTTTTATTTGATTGAATGACGAGACGAGCAAGGCGCTCGCATGATGGTAAGTGCCCATAAATCATAAACCATGGTAATGCCCAAGGTAAGATGTTAAGACTCATATTGACCCGTAATTTCGCTGGCTTTAATGACCTTCAAACCGAAACACAACAGTGCTTACACACTGTTGCTCGGTGGCAAAAATAGAGAAAGCGGTGGTACCAACCCAGATGGCCTCTCGCATACTAGGGACCTACCACCTTGTAAATATAATATGTGGTTGTAATCAATTTGCAACCTAATTATAAAACCCCTGACTTTCCTTCTCTGTCATAAGAACCTGATCACCATCTTTAGTATACACACTACTTACTAAATCTACACAATGAGACCAAACATATATCTGCTATTAATTCAAGCATTGCAAATGGCTTGGTTGCAGCAACAGGAATGCACACACGCTTGCACGCACACGCCCACACTCAGATGCGTTCACAGACGCACACTCACACAGCTATAAACTTCTGTAATTTAATGAAAATGAATGGGGGAAGTCATTTTATATCATCTCCCTCTTATACGTGAAGAGAGTGCTTTTAGAGCCGCCGCGATACCCCCGGCTCATATATTTGTGACATACGCCTTTCAGGATATACTCCCACTAATTATAAATTTATTTTATAGCGTATATTAAAAGACAAGGAAGATTTGCCTGCGGGTAGAGTGAAACCCATTGGTGGCTCCCTCTACTGGATAGTCGACGAAGCGGCTGCGGCTCATCTATGATTTACGAAATATTACATCCAATGCTTACTTCGTGGCTCTACTACTTATAAAATTTTAATGGTTTTTCACGACTAGGGGGACTATCAAACTGGCAGGTTTATACGGGCTATTGGCTCGAAATTCTGGGATAAGCCGCAGCAATATTATGCTGTTTTGGGATAATTGTTGAAATTAAATATATAACTTTTATATTATACATTCCTTGTTGCCTTTCTTGTTAATAAATTGTTGGTTGGCATATATTTGTTTTATTTTCAAGTACTGCGTCCACACTAGCTAGCTGTAACTGACTATATTACACACATCCACACTGGTAAGCTTAATAATACAGGATTTTTGTTGGACAAGAATTAATTAAAATGGAAAATAAATGAATCTTGATGGGAGGGTACCTATTGTTTGTGCCCGATTAGATAGCGACCTCTGAACACGTGGTGAAAAACCAAGTAGTTCGGTTCACGACGCGTATTCCGGAGTTAGGCAGTGTAGGTAGTCACCAAACGCAATGCCAATGTATTGAATAGTTTACTACAATATAATTTAACATATACCTTAGCCACAGCAACGCGTGGCCGGGTCTGCTAGTAATAATATAAAAACATCAAGGAGTATTGGTGTGTAATAAAATGACTTTGCAGGTTCCAATATGTGTATTTCCTTCAGTTTCATATGCCCGCGAGATCATCACAACAGCATTCGTTCACATAAAAAAGACCTCGACTATTTATTTAATTATTGTTACATTACGATTAACCACCTATGACAACTTTAATATTTTTTTATTTTATTCTCAATAATCATAATAGTTAATTACAAAAAGTCTGTCAACTAAATACAAAAAACGATTCAGCGCGCATAGCGCACCGAACTCTCACATTCATATACATATTTCGTAGACATAGGATATACATAGCACTACTTAATTTGTTTTTAATTATTTTATTTTAAACACACCGTAACCTATCCGGAGCGGATGCGAACCGAGCTCATTCGCCGCTCATTTTAAACAATAATATTAACACAGTTCAATCGAATCGGTTTGTTATAATATATTTTACACGTGGAGTGGTTGTAGCTTGTAACATGAGACATGTCAGTGTCGCGTGTGGCGTGTGTGTGGCGTGGCGGATGTGTCGCGTGTGGCGGGGCGTGGTGTCCGCACTCGGGGTCGCCGCGTCGCCGACACTCCGCCCGCCCGCACACCCAACTCTATGTACATTTGTCTGACGACTGCGTGAATGTTGAGTGCCTGCGGAACAAAACATACTTCATTATACTCTAATTTCATTATAACACAACTTAGTATACCAATAACTAGGTAGATATTTTATTTTTCTTTTTTTTATTTGATTGAATGACGCAAGGCTTTTGCCTGATAGTAAGCGCCACGCCTGCCCATAAACAGAAGCAACACCACACAGAACTTTGACTTACAAAGCATTGCGTGGCAATGAACTGCGCTAGTCACCCCGAGACATAAAATTAAGTCTTTTAATGCCCAGTAACTTCACCGGCTTCAATGTCCTTCAAACCGAAACACAACAGTGCTTACACACTGTTGCTTGACTGCAGAAATAGACACGCGCTGGTACCAACCCCGGCGGCCTCTTGAATACTAGGGACCTACCACCAGTGCTTACACATTGTTGTTTGGCGACACGTGCGAGTGTATTTTTTTTTTTATAGCTTAGACCGGCAAACGAGCAAGTGGGTCACCTGATGGTAAGTGATCTCCACCACCCATGTACGCCCACTACCAGAAGAATCATGGGCGCGTTGCCGACCTTAAAGGAAAGGGATAATTAGGGATTGAGAAGGGGAGAGGGATTTGGGCTTCCGGATATCTCACTCACCGTACGAAACGCAGCAGCAAGCCGCTACTTTACGTCGGTTTTCTGTGAGACAGTGGTAACGACCCGGTCGAGCCAGTAGCCAGTAGCCATTCATGCTGTAGACAAAATTGTCTACAGCGTGGCTCTACCATTCAAAAAGTATATTACCTGCAACAGCTAGTTGGGCGCCCAGTAGGACTGCGAGTAACTCGGCTTGCTGGCCGGCGGCTTGCTGGACGAGGCGCGACTACCGCCAGAACCGCTCTCCTGCCAAAACAACACATCAATACAATATCCGTGTACAAATAATAACTTACACTGAACTCGCACGGTTCTCACGTATTTTTTTTTTATCCTGGCTCGGCAAAGTGACTACGCTACACCTGATAGTAAGTGTAGCGCAATCCAAGAATATTGTCGACCAACGATAAACAATGTGTCCATTGTTGGTCGGCAAGATCATGCCGGCCTGCCAAAGGGCCAAAGGGGAAGGAAAAAGGGATGGGAAAGGGGTTAGGATCAGGGGGCAAGCCCCCTGGGGAGAACCGGATATACACTGGCTGACCCTGGAACGCGACCCACATAAGGTGAGCCACTATGGCAGGTTTTTGCACCAGTGTACAGTGGTGGTGGTATGCGATTTTGAAATTGCACAGACTTTCATAATCGCATTGATCGACAAAAACATTACAGCGTTTGTAAATTTAGAGTATTTTTGAAAGCGTTTCGACTCGTCTGAAGCTGTCGTTACGGCCTTTTCTATTAACGATCTCGGTTTGATTCTCCAGATATTGCAGCCAATCAGAATACAGTTTGAAGGTCACATGTACAAATAACTTCGTTTAATTGGTTGATATCCGGATGATCAATGTAAGATAGTTTATATGGAACCATTATAAGTATATTGCAACTAAGCCCCTCCAAGCTTCGGAGAGCATTTAAAAAGTCGATTCTGGCTGTTATGAACTGATAGTAGTTGTTAAGCCCACTAAGATCAACCACCAACCGGATATACACTGGCTGGTACTGGAACGCGACCCACACAAGAGTGTGGTGTGTGGGTCACTATAGCAGGTTTTAACACCATGTGTACGGTGGTCGCTATCCAGGCGGATATGAATATCCTACCACCAACAATTATATGGACAATGCCCTCGGTTAAGACGAAAGTAAGTTTTATTTGTTGTTGTTAAATCTTGGGTTTTCTGGGACAATAGTGCCAAATAAATATACTTAATGGTCGCTACATTAACTGAAATTATGTTACAAAGCGAGTAAATAACTTATAATTAAAATATCGTACTTAAAAATGTATTTATCGGTGCCGAGCATATTTTTAGTGTTAGCTGTTATATCAAGTGTAAATTATAACAAAAATAGATAAATAAAAAGCTATAACAAAATAATAAATGTGTTTAAACTGCTTAGTCTTGTTACTAATGTTATTTATTATGACGGTTTTCATCAGCTTTCAATAATCTATGGGGAGCCCTATCGACCAACAAGCCGTTAGGGCTCCCCATAATTCCAGAAAAGGTTCGAGAAAATGGTCTTGGTTTTTAATAATCTTTAATTTTATATCGATAATTAATAGGAAGATTTAATTGCATAAGAAGCTAGATTTTCATATTGTATAAGTTATAATCAAAAGTGTCTTAGTTAGTGATAAAAGGGAGCTATATATATCAAATATTTGAAATATTAGTTTGTAGTACCAGAACTTCTAGTTTTGTTCGACAAAATATGGCTTTTGGGGAAGCATGTTAAAATGAGTGAAATAGAGATAATCAACAGTTATTCCAGACAATACAATAGTCTCAGGAAACGCATATAGATTCAAAAGCCTTTCACATAAGGACATTCAATACGATTTTGGGACAATGGGCATTTATTCAAATTATGTCCAAAAAAAACACAGTCATTATAATTTCATAATACTGGTGGCAGTTAAATAAAGGGCAAATGTCCAGAAAAATATTAAATTCTGGATACATAAATGTATTAAGTTAAAATTCAGCCACTTTTAGACTAGTCTTCTTTAACACAAATTAAGAAAGAACGATGGCCGGTTAATGGCGTAAAAAAGAACAGAATGCCAAAGAAAGATGAGGAGATTAAAGGATATAGAACCCAGTGAAAGTGATGAGGGCATTATGAGACATAACATCTTATGTATGTTGACGAGCGCAGTTCAGTACCATGCAGTACCTTTGTAATTCAATTTAGCAAGCAGCCTGCACGTCTTGTCATTCAAACGGATGAAAATGAATACCTCGCTAATAGGGTTAATTATGTGGCAGTTTCATTAATCATTAAGCCATATTGAATGCACTTGAAAGCATTGATGCCCTACTCATCGACTCGCATAATATGACTATTACATTTAACAATTAATTAAACTAGATCAATTAAGTTAAACTTAAAATAGTTTGTGCACATTTGAGATTGCTTAAAATATATAACCCGTTATTATATCATTAAGTTGACACTGTAATATACTTAAACACATTTTTATACCAAAACCAACGACCAAGACTAGGCAATTTAAACACAACTTAAAACAAATACATGCATAATGTTAATTAAGGCGGGTAGTACCAACATACATATATATAGCTACATATAACAGCGTAAATATATACATATATAGTGTATGTGACACACTGACACGACTTACCCGCCTGTTATGACTACTGTTCACCCGTACATCCATCTACAAACGAAAGCAAACTATTGTAATATAGTAAACAAAAATATGTGACAACTTAAAACGAATAATATATCCATACAAACAATACATGCATTGCGTACTGTGTGATTGTTCGGGCGCGGTTGTATGACGATTTATGAATATCTACTTTGAAAATAAATATATACTAACCAATTATATACTTAAACGAGATATGGTATATGGAGATGATAAAATTCATTCAAAAATTTAAATAAAAAGTTAAATAATTTTAAAGTGATTTTTTTTTTAAAATCGCGTCAGGACACGTGACCTGGTCGAAAATTCGAAAGACGGAGTGTAATTTTTTTTATGTAATATAAATGGTCATTTTTGTGTACGATAGCGCAATAAATGTATATTGTATTTAACCACATAAATTATAGTAGTTTTATACTGATAAATAAAGCGATTCGTGCGAAATGTATACCATTCCAAAATAAACAAAAATTCACAACATTGATGTACAAGTTTTCACTTCTGCCGGCACTCCCGGAGTGCAACCCGTTGTTTTTTTATATGTAACTAAATGACGAGACGAGCAGTTCACTCGCCTGATGACACATGTTACTCATGACCATAAAGAGATGCAACACCACTCAGAACATTGCATTACGTAACACTGCATGGCACTGCACTGCGCTCGTTCTTGGCTTTACCAGTCATTCTTATTCAACCTTCTTAATCCCTCTAGCAGTTCAACACATATAATCGGTAATGATATAATAGTAAAATAGTCGCACAGCATAGATATGAGATGACCCAGAAACTCTTTACATCGATATTATTTGAGACAATGATACTACCCATTCATACTGTAGACATAGTGTCTACAAGGTGACTTACCAGTTAAAAAATATAATGATAAATAAATAATTTTGAAAAAAATAAAATATTTATTAATCGGGGAACAACGGTATGGGTTGTACAGTTATTTATATAGGTTTAATAATTGTAATTTTATATATAAGACACACTGTACTTCTGTTTGTTGTTCTAAATAAAATAATAAAAAAATATATATCTGTGATAGTTAACGTCATGATTATGAAATAAATCAGACTTCACACTGTAGTTAGGTTAGGATGATTTTATATTTTAAGTAGGCACCTTTATACTATAATAGCTTTTGCTCGCGGCTCCGCCCACGTGATCAAACAAACAATCAAACTCTACAGCTTTATAATATTAGTATAGATTAGGGTAGCTTAGCAACGGAAGCCTTCAAATAATATTATTTCGGTAGCTTAGCAACGGAAGCCTTGAAATATGAATAATTTTCCCCGTTTTCGTTTCCTCGATAAATGGACTATCCAACACAAAAAGAATTTTTCAATTCAAACCAGTAGTTCCTGAGATTAGCCCGTTCAAACAAACAAACAAACAAACAATCAAACAATCAAACTCTACAGCTTTATTATTAGTATAGATTTATATGAAAAGTAATAATTTCCCATTGTCCTTGGCCACCCCCTTAATTTTACATAAATACTTTAGAAAAAAATGAAATTGTACCGTTTTACATGTACGGCAATTCGTTCTCCGGCTATAAAAATCACCTTACTGGCGTCTAAAGGCAGCATACTTTGACTGAGAACCCGGTCGAGCAGGCGCTCTACAACCCAACAATCTAATGACCGCCGATTATTGCACTAATATTATCGTTCGATTAAATAATCGATAGCTCAGCGGAGAGTGACATGCACTGTTGGTCGCAGGTTCGAAACCAACCAACAAGCGTGCGCCGATCACTTTTCTAAAATAACGTGTGTATGTACTCATTGTGAATTATTGCTTACTTTAAAGATGAAGGAAACATTTTGTGAGGAAATCTGTACACCTGAGAAGTTTTCCATAAGAAGAAGGCATGTGAAGTTTACCAACCCACATTAGGCCAGCGTGGTGAGCTAAGGCCTAACCCCTCATTCGTAAAGGAGACCCAGCAGTGGGACGTATATAATACAGAGCTAGTATTATTATTATAGAGTAAATAATCGGAATAAGAAGGTCGCAGGAAGTCGCTGGATGCAGGCCGCTTCCAACAGTTCGATCTGGAAATCTTTGGGGAGGCCTATTTTCAGCAGTGGACGTCTAGTGGCTGATGATGATGAAATAATCGTAATTACGCATGTCATAACCTCATGACACATCGCCACACAGGGTACAAATTCCATTCCTGCGCAATTCAGATGTGATCTTTCGAGCCAAAAATTCAAACACAATTTGTGAACGCTCGACCAGTTAAAGGAACCTAGTACCTCACGGTACTCAGTCTTAGTACACTGCCGCTAGTCTAATGGGTATATACCGCGTTTTTATGTATTTTTAATCCTCGAAAAAAAGAGGGGTGCTATAAATGTGACTGTATTTGTCTGTGGCATCGTAATGTCTAAAAAATAGGCAAATTAGAATAAGATTGTTTTTTTATTTGAAAGCTAATTAAATCAGAGTATTTTTAGCTACTTGGCCTTGACTGGATGCCGTGTTCCAATATATCCACGATAATAGCAAAATAGCAATTAGTCCTGCATAACTTTATCACTTTTTTCACACACAAAATAATCTAAAATCAATTGGGTTTGAGAGATTTTTTAAACCAAGATGCTAGTACGTGAATTCCAAATAAGTATTCTTATTAGGCCATATTCATAAAAAAATTAAGATATATACAATGGCTACAAAAAGATGTGGTCAAGACAGACAACTTCCTGTCTGATTAATAAATAAATGTTGTACTTAACACTCGCTGTCAGGTGTATGTAACAACCCTTAACTATGACCACACCGTTCCGCAACATGCATATCGAAAAAGCGTCGATCACAAACGGCACACAGTAACATTCATCACGTAACAACACAGACAAATGAGACTAAAGACGCCACATTATATTTGAAATCAATCACTATTTGTCAACAAGGGTTGGGATGAGTAAAAAAAGAAGTGTTGATAAAAATATTATAATATTATCGAAATTAACAAACCGATCTCCAGATTAAAAATACATATGTACCCATCGAAATGGTTTTTATCATCAATTCTATAAATAAGCCCTACTATATGAAAGTAGGGTGATTGTGAAATTTTAAGTTTGTGAATTTAGATGTTTGTTGGTCAATCATGCCGCAATAGCTGAATGAAATTTGGCACACATATAGACAATGACCTGGATTAGGATATAGGTTACTTTTTAGTGGCACATTTTGAGTGGTAAAGCCACGCTGTAGACAGATTTCCCTACAGCATGAATGGGCTGGCTCGACCGGCTCGTCGGTCGGTTCCTACCGTCATAAACAACGTGGTGTATCCTTCACGTGTTTTATTTTATCTGAAGTTTCACTTCTGCCGTGCGTGAATTGCACACATACACTTTTTTTTGCTTTACGATAGTTTGGTTATTTCTGTCAAAAATCAGCAACCGGAATGTATGACATGACGGGTCTTATACTAACAATATCTAAAATATAAATTGGTTGCCTCAATGTGGCGTCTTATAGCTTTATTCGTCTGTCCATAACTATAAAGCAAGTCGGTAACGTATTCAATGATCAAATCAAATGAGATCAATTATGGTTACATGCATATTTAAAACAGTTAAAGCAATTATATCATAAAGTATAAATAATATCAAAAAGTCGTTTTATGTAAATTACAAAGTTGATATCTCATGAAATTAAAAATAAAACATATTTAGGGAGAACACGGCATTAGTTTGAGGTTCCACTGAAATACAATATCAGTTATTATAATTTAACCGCTAAATATCCCCAACGTCATTTAGAAAACTGTAACGCTTGAATGGATTTTCTTTTAACATATCTAAGAGCCACTTTCTAACCAGCTTCAAGCTTTAGACAATAAAACAAAATTTTCCCCCTTTTACCATTGCCATAGAAATACGAAGTGGTGAAAATTATAACATTCCTCATTTCAACTCTCTGACAATAAAGTGGGTTAAGATACCTTGATCTGTCCGTTTTGATCTATTTGTTTGTGTATACAGGTTGTAAACGAAAACGAAGACATGTTATAGTGTTGATGATTACAGACACGATACCACTAATAAAAATAAGTCGATATATATACAACGTGTTACAAAAACGTGTGGTCATTTTAAAGCACGTAACATAAAGTTAAAATTGAAATATTATTTTTATTTAGCCAAATTCATTAGATTTAAGTAGGTTTCTGTACATTTTTTTGTGACAATCACACATGAACATTACCCATGTACAATTATGCAGAGTAGAACTATTAATTATTGATTTAAGTAAATGATTTTTTTTGTACTAGCCCTGTATTATACATGTCCTACTGCTGGGCACGGCACGGGCCTGCTCTACTGAATGAGAGGGGTTAGGCCTTAGTCCTTAGTAAATGAATTTAACAAATCAAATTATCTCAATTGTTATTTAATGTGGGTTCAAATGTTATTGCATATATGCATGCATTTATGTTTGAAGAAAATCTATTCAACAGTTAAGAAATCACAAATCTTTCCCAAATAGAGGTCAGGGGTTTTAACGCTTAGATTATGTAGGATTGAAAAAAACTGTATTCAAATCGGTCCATTAGTTTGGACACTATAGTAACACTGGCAGATAAAGGGGTCAAACTCATTAACACTATTTTTTTTACATTTATTGACAGCCTCCGTGGCGCAGCGGGCGAGTAGCCGGCTGTGAAGTGACAGGTCGTGGGTTCGATCCCCGCACCGAGACAAATGTTTGTGTGATCCACAAATATTTGTTTCGGGGTCTGGGTGTTGTGAGACCGAAAGTCTCGTAAATCCTCATATCCACGACACAAGACTAGTATCTTACTGTGGGGTCAGGACTATGTATGTGACTGTTGGGTGTATTTATTATTTATTTGTTTATAATTTTTTATCAGGGGTTTAAAAATCCCAAATTCAAATCCACCCAAATCCCCTCCCCTTCCCAATCCCTAATTATCCCTTTCCTTTAAGGTCGGCAACGCGCCCATGATTCTTCTGGTGGTGGGCGTACATGGGCGGTGGAGATCACTTACCATCAGGTGACCCACTTGCTCGTTTGCCGGCCTATGCTATAAAAAAAAAAAAAATGCCCATTGATCGGCGTGTTCTCCCTTGCCATGATAATATTGGTGTTGGTCATTAATGGTGACTGTACATACCTGTTGCAGCTGGTGTTGCGGCGCGTGGTGGTGGGGATGGTGGTGCGGCGGTGCTGGTATGTACAGGTGCGACGCGCCGAACGGTGGCGGAGTACCACCGGCGAAGCCTGCCTTCTCGTAGCTCTGCAAATGTACAATCAATATCAATCTACAATACGTATATTATACTGTAGGTGTAGGCAGAGATGATTTGGCTCGACCGGGTCGTTACCACTTCTTTCTTTCTGCTTAGCGTTATCCCGGTTATGTGCCAGGGTCCGCCTTCCGACTTCGCCCGATCTTGAGCATCCTCTGTAGTGAGACCATTGGCTCTAATGCAAACCGGGTCGTTACCACTGTCTCACAGAAAACCGACGTAAAGTAGCGGATTGCTGCTGCGTTTTATACGGTGAGTGAGATATCCCGAGGCCCAAATCCCCCTCCTCTTACCAATCCATCATAATTATCGCTTTCAATAAAAAAAAAAGTGTATATGTGCAATTCACACACGACAGAAGTAAAACTTCAGAATTATTAAAATAAATTAATTAACCAACGAATTTAAATACGCAAATGCAGAAAAAATACACGCGAATAATACACCACGTAGTTTATGACACATTTTCCGAAGGCTTCGTTGTACGCAGGCGCAGACACGTGATAGCATACTTGTTATCTCATTCTCTCGCAGGCTAAATCCTATTTATGAATATGTTTGTCTTTGTCGTGACGTATTTTCGTTTCATCGAGTTTCAAATCACAACGATTCTAAAGAAGTTTCATTTAAAAAAAAAGGTGGTTCTTACATTAACTTTGTTGAGTGCGACGTGTGTTTTGGCGTACATAGCGTTAGTGAGATCAGCCGCCGCGCCACTCTTCGCACCGCTGCCGGAATACGCCGCGCCTGTACATACAATATAATAATGATAATACTAGCCCTGTATTATACACGTCCCACAGCTGGGCACGGGCCTGCTCTACTGAATGAGAGGGGTTAGGCTTTAGTCCCACGCGCTGACCTAACGAAACATATCTTCGAAAAATCTTATCGAGTTCTCAGGTATGCAGGTTTCCGCATCATGTTTCCTTCGCCGTTAAAGCAAGCGATAATTAACAATTAATATACACGTAACTTGGAAGAGTCAGAGGTGTATGCTCTTGGGGTTGGTTTCAAACCTGCGACTTTCGTCTCGGTAATCTGTACCACTCCCCGCTGAGCTATCGCTGCTTACATACAATAAATAAATACACCCAACAGTCACACACATAGTCCTGACCCCACAGTAAGATACGAGTCTTGTGTCGTGGGTATCAGGAACTACGAGACTTTCGGTCTCACAACACCCAGATCCCGAAACAAATATTTGTGGATCACACAAACATTTGTCTCGATGCGGGGATCGAACCCGCGACCTCTCGTTTCACAGCCGACTACTCTCCTGCTGCGCCACGGAGGCATACATGTACAATAAGCATACAATATACATTACATACGAACATACATTTGCACACACGCCCGCAATCCCCGAAGGGTCCCTCTGAAGAGGCTTTTCGCCTCTCTGAAGAGGGAACAAGCATTTATACAGGCCGGCATGACTCTGGTGATCACCGATAAACTCATTGTTTGTCGGTGGTCGCTAGTTTTTTGGCCTACCACCAGATGTAGTGCGGTCACTTTGCCGTACTCGGATCAAAAAAAAAAAAAGTATGCGTCTCGGGACGCTCGACAGAAGTGATAACTTAAACTAATGTGGGTTAAAGTGAGAGCGGAGGAGCCTGCCTACTGCTGCCGTATGCGCGAGAGAAAGGGAAGCCAGAGTGGCGCCGTAACGCGTTACGTTACGAAGTCTGGTCAAAGTCATGTCAAAGCCCTGTCAAACTTCTGTCAAAGTCCGGTCAAAGTCATGTCAAAGTCCGGTCAAATTCCGGTCGAAGTCCTGTCAAAGTCCGGTCAAAATCCGGTCAAAGTCCGGTCGAAGTCCGGTCAAAGTCCTGTAAAAGTCCTGTCGAAGTCCGGTCAAGATCCTGTCAAAGTTTGTCAAAATCCGGTCAATGCCCTATCAAAGTCCTGTCAAAGTCCGGTCGAAGTCCGGTTAAAGTCCGGTTAAAGTCCGGTCAAAGTCCGGTCGAAGTCCGGTCAAATACCGGTAAAAATCCGGTCAAATTCTAGTCAAAGTCCTGTCAAAATCTGATCAAAGTCCTGTCAAAATCCGGTCAAATACCGGTCAAAGTCCTGCCAAAATCCGGTTAAAGTCCAGTCAAAGTTTGTCAAAATCCGGTCAAAGCCCTATCAAAGTCCTGTCAAAGTCCGGTCGAAGTCCGGTTAAAATCCGGTCAAAGTCCAGTCGAATACCGGTCAAAGTCCTGTCAAAATCCGGTCAAAGTCCAGTCAAAGCCCTGTCAAAATCCGGCCAAAGTCCGGTCAAATACCGGTCAAAGTCCTGCCAAAATCCGGTTAAAGTCCAGTCAAAGCCCTGTCAGTCTTGTCAAAATCCGGTCAAAGTCCTATCAAAGTCCGGTCGAAGTCCGGTTAAAGTCCAGTCGAAGTCCGGTCAAGTACCGGTCAAAGTCCTATCAAAGTCCTGTCAAAGTTTGTCAAAATCCGGTCAAAGCCCTATCAAAGTCCGGTCGAAGTCCGGTTAAAGTCCGGACGAAGTCCGGTCCAAGTCCGGTCAAAGCCCTGTCAAAGTCCGGTCAAAGTCCTGTCAAAGTCCGGCCAAATACCGGTCAAAGACCTGCCAAATCCGGTTAAAGTCCAGTCAAAGTCTTGTCAAAATCCGGTCAAACCCCGGTCAAAGTCCTGTCAAAGTCCGGTCGAAGTCCGGTTAAAGTCCGGTTAAAGCTTGTCATAACCCGATCAAAGCCCTATCAAAGTCCTGTCAAAGTCCGGTCGAAGTCCGGTTAAAGTCCGGTCAAAGTCCGGGCGAAGTCCGGTCAAATACCGGTCGAAGTCCGGTCTAAGTCCGGCCAAAGACCTGTCAAAGTCCGGTCAAACTCCGGTCATAGCCCGGTCAAAGTCCGGTTAAAGTCCGGTTGAAGTCCGGTCAAAGTTCGGTTGAAGTCCGGTTGAAGTCCGGTCCAAGCTGACTGGTCACTGTGTGACGCCACCTGGGATGTCGAAATTATCGATGTTCCAGGGAGGTCGGCTAACGCTGGCTGGTCGATGGACCGCTCGCGTTACGGAACGTTTCGGTTCACCCTCCCATAAGCAGTTATCACTTCAAAAATAATCTCTCATGTTACCTGTTTTGTATGAGTCCTGCGCGTCGTACGGTGGCTGCTGTTGTTGTGCGTACGTGTTCACCTTGCCGGTGGCGGACACGCCGCCCACACCGCCCACGCCGCCCACACCGCCCACGCCGCCCACGTTCGAACCGCCGCCGTACTGAAATGAAAATATACGTCAGCTTAAATACAAAAGGCAACGCGATATTGGATTTTAGTGTTTTTTTTTATCATGGAGCAGTGTCTAGACTGCACTTGACCGGCTGAGCGGTACATAGAAATTGCGGCACTAATTTTTTTGAATTGAATGACGAGACGAGCAAGGCGCTCGCCTGATTGTAAGCGCCACGCCTGCCCATAAACAGAAGCAACTGAGACGGACTGTGTGAACAAGACAGAACTTTAAATTACAAAGCGCTGCATGGCACTGAACTGCGCTTGTCACCTCAAGACACAAGATGTTAAATCTCACAGTGCCCAGTAATTTCACTGGCTTCAATGTCATTCAACACAACAGTGCGTACACACTGTTGTGTGTACGCTTAGTGGCTGAAACCTATCGCCCATAGAATTTATGGTGGCATACTGTTATGTTCGACTCACCGTGGGATATACTCCGTATTGGTACGTGGTAGGTGGTGGTTGGTATGTGAAGTACGCATAGCCGGGTGGTAACGCCGCCGCTGGCACCTGGAATGTATTTAAAAATAATTGGTTATAATAAAAATTAAAAAAAAAATTATTTAGTGTAAAATAACTTTGTTCAAGCTGAAAATGGGTCATTATTGAGCTCATGACAGATGCTGGTGGAATGGTACCTGATATTTTTGTACCCAAATGGAAAGCGACATATCGAAAACGATTACATGAAAAACGATACATTGATATTTTTCTCGATACATCAAAGTCGATATCGATATTTTTTTTGAATTACCGATTTATAATATTTAAAAAATTGAACCCATTATATAAATGAGTCGTTTTTGCACAACATGCCTCGTGTTTTTAGCAGTTCTTTTTCACACACAAGATCGATTAAACGCACTGCAACGCAATGCACAATTTGTGCAAATCGATTATCGATTTCAATAATCGATTTTCTATATCGATAATTGATTTTCAACATCGATAATTGATTTTCGATATCGATAATCAATTTTCGATATCGATAATCAATTTTCGATATCGATAATCGATTTTCACAGATATATAACTATGATACGTGTGAAGCTTTGTTCAGACGTGCAAGACAGAAGTATATGTAGTGGTTACACACCTGTTGCGGTGATGCTGCGTCTGCCCGTCCGAATCTGTCCGCAGCGCCCAAACCGAAAGCGCCTTCCCGACCGCCGCCCACTCCGTAACCAACTTCGTAGTAACCGCCCTGTGAAACATATATTTTTTTTTATTGGATAATCACCATATTGGTCTATTGGCTGTTTGATTAGGTTGAAGAAATCTTGAGGCCCTCGGTACAAATTTTAGGTCGGTACAATTTATTTGAGTCTTCGATTTTTTTTTATTTTATTGAATGACGAGACGGGCAAGGCGCTTACCTCACCTCACAGAACTACAAAGCACTGCATGGCACTGAACTGCGCTCGTCATCCCGAGACATAAGATGTTAAATTTCATAATGGTCATTAATTTCACTGGTTTCAATGTCCTTCAAACCAAAACACAACAGTGCTTACATACTGTTGTTTGTCGGCAGAAATAGATGGTACGATGGTACCAACCTAGACGGCCTTTCGCATATGAGGGACCTACCACTTTGTAAACTTGTGTTGCTTACGCGCGTATAATCAAAGTTTCCTCACGAGCGGATGGATGTTATATGTATGTATACAGTATGAAACCATAAGGTTGTGTTTATGAAATATGTGCATGGGAAAAGAAAAAGTTTACTAATCATGTAGGCAATTGAAATAGCGCTTATGATAAGTCAGTATAAAAGTAAAAGAAACTTATATATAGAAATCAGTATCAATTAATGTGTACATAGCATCATCAAAATACACTTGGCAATTACACTAAATCTATTTATGGTAGGGGAGCCCAAGCGGGGATTTCGGGATTTACTAAAGCGCGACAGATTAATATACAGGGGGATACCTTGTACCCGGTTAAGTACCTCCACAAAACATGAGGCCCATATATAAGGCCGCCCGTGAAGGATACAGGATCAGATTAGTAAAAAGAAATTGACCATCAGAAATTCTCGAGCGCGTCAGATTAAGGTAGGCTGAGTTAATTACATCCTAAAAAGTGTATATTCCACTAATCTGACAATTTGAGAGTGACGTAAAAAAAGCGGAGGGCAACAAAGTTGTAAAAAAAAACGTCATCTCGACATTCTCGAGCGTAGCTAAATTTTTTTTTATTTTGAAGGAAATAATTCAAGAATAATGAAAAATATATAATCTGACGATTTCCGCAAGCCGAAATAACAAAAATTCGTCGATAAAGTTAAATGCGTGCAGTTGCGTGATGCCTACATTTCCTTCTCCGCGTTTCTATTCCTCTCTCACTCTTTCTCTATCTATTACTCTCTCACTCCGTCCCCACTCTGGTTTCTGTTGCCATGACGCCATCATTGATCATAAAGACTCGTGGCATACTGTTTACAACGTGTTTGCAATTAAGTTTTTGAAGTGGTAACTTCTTATGGGAGGGTGAAACGAAACGTTCCGTAACGCGAGCGGTCCATCGACCAGCCAGCGTTAGCCGACCTCCCTGGAGCATCGATAATTTCGAAGTCCCAGGTGGCGCCACATAGTGACCAGTCGGCTTGGACCGGACTTTGACACGACTTTGACACGATTCTGACACGACTCTGACACGACTTTGTCACTACTTTGACACGACTTTGACAGGGCTTTGACCGGACTTCGTAACGTAACGCGTTAAGGGAAGCCAGACAGAGTGGCGCCGTAACGTAACGCTTTACGGCGCCACTTTGTCTAGCTTCCCTTTCTCTCACGCATACGGTAGCAGTAGGCAGGCTTCTCCGCTCTCACTTTAACCCACATTAGTTTAAGTTATCACTTCTGTCGAGCGTCCCGGGACGCACACTTTTTTTTTTTTTAAGTAATTTTTTTATAAATACATGTATTCTACTAAAAAAGCATACACTTATTTATTTGCATGCTACTTCCTGAGCTTTTCAATTAATTAAGTTCAATGATTTAAAAAAATAAAAAATATTTTTTTTTTTTGAAAGTGGTTTTTTTGGATAACTTTTAACCGGCTTTATCGATCAACTTCAAAAACTAATCCGCCTTTGAGCTTGAAAAACCACGTCGATCGCCACCAAGCTGGTCAAAAGCGGTTGATTCGTTCGAGAGATATCGTGAACGAAAGAAACCCGAAAAAGTGTTTTTTCGGGATTACTCCGAAATTTGTGGTTCGATCAATTAAAATTGCATTATTACATAATTACTTATGAGGATGATAAAACTGCGTCGAATGCCGCCAACCGCGTGAAAATCGGTTGATCCATTCAAAAGTTATTGCGGTTTGAAAATTCCAAAAATAGTGTTCTATGAAACTTCTATCAGACTTTCGAGCTGGGAGAGCTCAAATGCATAGAAATATTATTTCTTTGAACTCAGCGAGCTCAAAATATCACATAAATTATATTTTGAGCTCAAAAACGTCATAAGTACAATTTTAAGAGCCCAGGAATGGAATTAGCGGGAAGTTGCAGGGATGGCCTTTAAGGTGAACCGTTTTTCTAATTTTTTTTTGTCAGATCAGGCCAATCCCTCTAGATAATTATGAGATTATGAGACAGTACGTTTAGAACATAAAGATGAACTATATATATCTTAATCTGACGCGCTTGAGTATTTCAAAATGGCGAATTTTTTTTGCACATTATGAAAATGGCCGCGAGTTTGCGTCCCATCGAAATCATCAGATTAGTGAATGAGAGCTTTTTTTTGGTGCACTTAACACTCCCTTAGAAAATCTGACGCGCTCGATAAATTTTTTTTTTTTTCATTTTCAACTCTTAAATACAACCACCCGCATCATGCAAACGATCAGATTAACATACGTACATTATTAAAAATACGTAGGGCATTGATGCTATCAATATCTGACGCGCTCGAGGATGTCCATGCAACAGTTTTTTTTTACATATTAAAAAATCTATAGCCGCTTCCCCCACCGATGTAAAGGTATATATCATACTAGATGACCCGGTGAACTTCGTATCACCTACATAATATATTTGTGTAAAATGTGGTCAAAACTTAATACAAATGTTTTATTTACATTAAATGCAATTAAGTGAGGTACTGCGCCATTGCACGTGAGGTAGCCCGTCGCACATTTAATTGACTTCGACGACCTAAGTCAGGTCGTCTCCCACCTCCCTCCGGTTGGACAGTCCTGTCCCCGTCCCGTCCCCGTCCTGTCCGCGTCCCGTCCCCGTCCTGTCCCCGTCCCGTCCCGTCCCCGTCCCGTCCCCGTCCCGTCCCCGTCCCGTCCCCATCCTGTCCCCGTCTTGTCCTGTCCCTGTCCTGTCCTGTCTCACTGTCCTGTCTCTCTGTCATGTCTCTCTGTCCTGTCTCTCTGTCCTGTCTCACTGTCCTGTCTCACTGTCCTGTCTCACTGCCCTGTCTCACTGTCCTGTCTCAATATCCTGTCTCACTGTCCTGTCTCACTGTCCTGTCTCACTGTCCTGTCTCACTGTCCGGTCTCACTGTCCTGTCTCACTGTCCTCTCACTGTCCTGTCTCACTGTTCTGTCTCTCTGTCCTGTCTCACTGTCCTGTCTCACTGTCCTGTCTCACTGTCCTGTCTCACTTTCCTGTCTCACTGTCCTGTCTCACTGTCCTGTCCCTGTCCTGTCCCTGTCCAGTCTAGACGCTATACGACCCGTCATCACGGCAAGCTTCGCAACGACAACTCAACAACTACTAATAAATTAAAAATTAATAAAAAAAACATTGTCCAGCGGACAAAATTGTGAATCTAAACCATTCTCAGATCCCCTTGAACACACACAAAAAATTTCATCAAAATCGGTCCAGTCGTTTAAGAGAAGTTCAGGAACATACACACTCACAGAAGAATTATATATATAAAGATAACATTTTTTTCTTCATATCATCTAAGCTTTGCATCCCAATAGGTCTCCACGACGCTCGAGTAAATCCCCATTTAGCCTCGTGGGCTCCCCTACTATTATTTAAATATATTATTTTTCTATGTTTCTACTATGGAATAGTTCAGGATCGTTATATATTTTGTGTTGTTAATATGGAACATAGGCATTATGGAAACGGCACGTGTTTTGAAACTACCCATAGGATAAATAATAAATAAATACACCCAACAGTCACATACATAGTCCTGACCCCACAGTAAGATATGAGTCTTGTGCCGTGGGTATCAGGAACTACGACAGTTTTTCGGTCTCACAACACTCAGACCCTGAGTCAAATATTTGTGGATCACACAAAAAACATTTGTCTCGGTGCGGGGGTCGAACCCGCGGCTTTTCTCTTCACAGTCGGCTACTCGCCCGCTGCGCCACGGAGGCTGTCTTGTCAATGTAACCTGTATTGTGTTTAAATAAATATGGTTGTACCATCGCGTGGTGCGGCATGGTGGTGCGCATGAGCTGCGGCTCGTCGTACGGGTAGGGCGTGGGCGTGGGCGCGCTGTACAACGCGGCCGTGTTGCCACCGTACGCGCCGCCACCAGCGCCACCACCACCTGCACCAGCGCCGCCAGCACTCGCCGCGCCCGCGCCACCACCGCCTGACGTCGTCGTCACTTTCGACGTCGACGTCTGCGTGGTCGACGTCGAACTTAAACTGTTACTCGACGCCACTGAACTGTCGTACTGTAAACAATGATAACACGTGTTAATACTGATGGTATAAAATACAAACAAACAAAATATTCTACAAATCTATAGTAAACCGTCATTTACATATACACAAAGACAAATTCTCAATCTTTTCTCAATTTTTTTATTTATTTAAACTTAATATACAAAACATGTATAAAGGCGGGCTTAATGCCAGAGGCACTCTCTAACAACCAACCTACAGGTGATGCAGAGACGAGACAATGTGGGTGTATAAAAGTTATAAAAGAAATTAAATCAATTTTATTTCTTTAATCTACTGATAGTGACAAAAAAGACGAATCGCTTTCAACAATCCGGGGGATTATGAATATCCTACCACCTGCTGTATTATTATCTAAACTAATATTAGAAAGAGGAAAGATTTGTATTTTTGTATGTGATGAATAAATTTGAAAAACTACTGGATCAATTTGAAAAATTCTTTCACCATCGGAGTCTAATACATTATCCCTGATGAACATATATTACTAATTACTATATTACTACTATATTACCGGAAAAAACAGATAACGCATGCGGAGCCGCGAGGCAAAGCTAGTAATTTTTTTTTAAATAAATACACCCAACAGTCACATACGCAGTCCTGATGCCACAGTAAGATACCGAGTCTTGTGTCGTGGGTATCAGGAACTACGAGTGAATTTCGGTCTCACAACACTCAGACCACAATACAAATATTTGTGGATCACACAAACATATGTGTCGGTGTGCGGATCGAACCCGCGGCCTCTCGCTTCACAGCCGGCTACTCGCCCGCTGCGCCACGGAGGCTGTCAAATATTATATACATACTAGCTTTTACTCGCGGCTCCGCCCGCGTGAACAGCATTTTCCGGGATAAAAATAGCCTGTAACCGTCTCTACGGTCCCATCTATCCCTGTAGATAAATTCATCAAAATCGGTTCAGTGATTTAGGCGTAAAAGCGTAATAAACAAACTCACTTTCATCCCTTATTAATATACAGTCCGAATTTCATGCTTGTAGGTTGTAGCCTTGATAGTTTGCGCTCGGCGATGATGAATCAGTCAGTCAGTCAGGACATGTTATTTTATAAGTATAGATAAGTATATATTATATTGTGTACCTGTTGCGTCTCTTTGGGCTGCAGTTTTGGTTGTGCGGTGGGTTGGTACGCGGTGTATGGCGCCGCCGTGTACAACGCGCTGCCGCCGTACACCGCCGCCGATGACGACGTTTGCTGCGATCACACACAACATTATTACATACACACGCAAGGGGTAGGCAGAGGTGTAACCATGGGTGGATAGTGGTGGGGATGGGTATAATACCAAAGCCACTGTCAAATCATGATAGAAAGATGGACCCTGGCATTAAACCGGATTATCGCTAGGCAGAAAGAAGAACTAATTCCCAATAGGTACGGCAAAATTTATACGTCATGAACCATTGCTCCTTACCAATGCTGCAAATTATAGATAGTTGAAACAATGCACAAAATAAACAAATTAGTCTAGATTTGTCTCGTTTGTTAATTAAACATTTGACGTTTTGAGGCTTAATACTAGGCCTGTATTAGACACGTCCTAATGCTGGGCACAGTCCTCATCTACTGAATGAAAGGAGTTAGGCCTTAGTCCACCACGCTGGCCTAATACGGGTTGGCAAACTCACATCCCTTCACACACATTTCGCCGAGCGTATCTCCGTCCAAGGTGAGATAGGGGCCGACTTTTTATAACATATCGCACCTCTAGAATTACATTGACGTAAGTGCAAATAGTATGAAACCGAGAAAATTGAATTTTAAACTTTTTGATTCCTTTTTTCAAAATATCTTTTTTTCTATCAACATTATACATTTAAACATAATATTATCTAAATCCTGATTATATTTACTTTAAGATAAATACATTTATATTCCTGTGGTATATTGTAGTATTTTTTAAAAATCTAAATAAAGGAGGCCTACAGTTAAGTCATTGTTACACTAAAATAAATAAAAAAAATACGAATTAACGGTAAATAAACAAGAGTCAATGTTTCTTTCGATAGTTTATCAACTTATAGGGTATGTTAGATTAAAAAGTCAGTTTCAAGATTTTTGCATTTGCGTCATTGTAATTCTAGAGGTGCGATATGCGGCATACGAGCAAGTGAGTCACCATGTAGTAAGTTATCTCCAACGCCTATATATACTGTGCACTGTGAGACAGTGGTAACGTGTGACTGTATGTGCGTATGTATGTGTTAATGTATATTTTCGAGTGAGATAACCATGCTGTAGATAGTTTTGTCCAGACAGCATGAATGGGCCGGCTCGACCGGGTCGTTACCACTGTCTCACAGAAAACCGTCGTAAAGTAGCGGCTTGCTGCAGCGTTTCTTACGGTGAGTGAGACATCCGGAGGCCCAAATCCTCCTCCCCTTCCCAATCCCTAATTATCCCTTTCCTTTAAGATCGGAAACGCGTCCATGATTCTGCTGGTATTGTGGGCGTACATGGGCGGTGGAGATCACTTACCATCAAGTGACCGACTTGCTTGTTTGCCGACGTATAATAATATTTTTTTATTTTGGGATGACAAAAATCCATTATGTTAGTAATAGAAAACAATTACTTAAAGAACTAATGTTAGTGACAGTAAGAAATGATATTAATGCATATTATGTGTGGAGAAATTAGTTTATCATCCTCCATACAAAATGCCTCATAATAGGTGACATTACAGTCTCCGCAACGCTTTTCAGGATGCTGTTGTGATTGGCTCGTAAAAAAAAATGTGTATGTGTGTATGTATGTATGTGTATATAGTTACCTGATATGAGTTGATGATCGGTTGGTACTGTGTGAGCGTGACACTGGAAGGGTAAGCGGTCGCCGTGATTGCGGACGCGCCGGTTAACGATGCGTTTGTAGAATTAACCTGCGCAAAAAATAGAGTATTTTTCAATTGAATTTGTGGACAGTGTAAACAGAGTGATCGAAGCTCACTCCGATAGGGAGAGGGACAGCCAGACGTGCAACTAGTCCGGCTCGAAGGACCAAAAGAGATGTACAAAGCGTACAATACCTTTATGGTATAATGATACATAAGAGAGAGTCTTTTTTGATGTAAAATTGATATATTGTTATAAATATGCTATGATATAATGAATACGCGCGGAACAATTGATGTATGAATGCGAACTGATTTGATATGTTGATACAATAACGCGCTATGGCGTAAAATGCTGATGATAATATTTACTTCACATTTGTACGAGCTGGCTCGTACAACTGCACTGATGCAATGTTACATTTGGACTGCTTTATTTAACAACAGTTTCAGTAATTTAAGTGCGTCAGAATAAAAATAAACGTAAAATCATGACGTATGATAGTATGACGTATGATATATGATTATATGACTGACCTGTGGCGCGTACACGTTGGCTCCGTACACTGGCGGATGATGTGATACTGCGTGGTGTGCATACACGTTCTGTTGAGGTCCCACGGTCTTGTGAAAAAAAAAAAACTATTTATAATCATAGGGTAAAACAAAATTAGTAACTAGACAGCACTTAGTCTAAATACAATGTTGACTTTCGTATGTACTAATACGAAAAAGTTTTATAAAAAGTTCAATCTCTCCATCTTGTACCCATTTAAACACATTCTTTGCGGGAAACGGGTAAACTCGTCATACCCTTTTTTGTAGCAAAACTCGGGGGACGAATTTACTCGTTCTGTTGCGCGAAGTGGTAAGGCGCAAGAAAATTTGTAAACAAGGGTTCTAAACGGGTGGGGGTCGTGCGTTATCTATTGTCGACGGTGCTCGATCTATTTACCTGCTGATACACTGAGTTTGAGATTTATCGAGGAAATGCCCGCCTATGTACACAATGTAACGTATGTTTTCACTATGTTGCGTAATGTGGGGACATGATATGAGGCTGCTAGAACCAGAGTGGTCTAACTGAATTTCGATGACTTTTGACCTATTCGTATTTTCGTAATTTAAAAATGTTAATCTACAAGACCAGACCGGTTTAAAATTGGTAACATCATCTTGACATAGGCAGTACAAGTCCATTTCGGTCGTGGCTTAAATTGATGAGAATACAAATAGGTCAAAAGTCATCAAAATGCAGTTTTTTTTATAGCATAGGCCGGCAAACGAGCAAGTGGGTCACCTGATGGTAAGTGATCTCCATTGTTCATGTACGCCCACCATCACAAGCATCATGGGCGCGTTGCCGACCTTAAAGGAAAGGGATAATTAGGGATTGGGAATGGGAGGGGATTTGGGCTTCCGGATATCTCACTCACCATACGAAACGCAGCAGCAACCCGCTACTTTACGTCGGTTTTCTGTGAGACAGTGGCAACGACCCGGCCGAGCTAGCCCATTCACGCTGTAGACAAAAATGTCTACAGCGTGGCTCTACCACTTTTTTGTGAAAGAGTATATCCATCCATCTATAGTTACAAACTTTCGCATTTATAATATTAGTAAAATAGCAAAATGTAAATTAGATATAGTTGAGTATGTCGAAACTACTTGGTAGAGTAACATAGCTACTGGCTGCTTGTAATTTAAATAAACGTCAGTGCGTAACCAACTGCCGAGCGTTTTATTTGAATTAAATATTATATCTATACTAATATTATAAAGCTGTAGAGTTTGTTTGTTTGTTTGATCACGTGGGCGGAGCCGCGAGCAAAAGCTAGTTGTATAATATATTCCATATTTAACAGATATTGTGTCGTGTGGTGTGTATGTGGCATGATGGTGGTGCATACCTTCGGCCGGTGGTGGTAGCCCTGCACGTGCGGCGCGTGTGCGTGCGCGTGCGCATTGCCCGGCTCGGCGGCGGCGGCGGGCGCGGATGCGGGCGCGGACGCAGGCGCACCAGTGCCCGACACGCTCAGCTGCTTCATACCGGCGCTCAGCTGCTTCTCTAATGCCGCTGCCAACAACAACAACCGATACATTACTTTCTCAAGACAAAACCAATCCCACTACAGAGGATACTCAAGATAAAATTACTGGGCATTATAAGACCTAACATCTTATGTCTCGGGATGACGAGCGCAGTCCAGTGTTATGCAATGTTTTGTAATTCAAATTTATGTATGGTGTTGCTTCTGTTTATGAACAGGCATGGTGCTTACAATCAGACGAACGCCTTCAACTTTTTTTTTTTTTTTTTTTTTTTGGGTTTCGCAGTATTATGCATTTAGCCAGTGTCAAGTACAATTCATTCTCAAATTATTTTTACAAGAACGATGAAACACGGATACGGTCGATTTCAAGGTCTTGTCGGAGTTGTGGTGTTAACTCCTTTCAGTACGATTCTTAATTCACTTATTTCAATGTTTCCATACACTGTTCATCACCGTCAATGTTTATTGAACAAATCCATACCACTTTTATACAACAAACACAACTCTAAACTAGTTTATGAAATAAATTAAAATAAGCGATGAACTGCACTGTCAGAATTCCCGCCAAAACTCCAACAAGAGGAATTTTGGCGGTATTTTTTTTTTATTGCCTTTATAGACAAACGATTAAGCAGTCCCACCTGATGGTAAGCGGTTACCGCCGCTCATGTACATCGGCAATGCCGGGAGCACAGCCAAGCCGCTGCCTACCGTTGAAGGAATACTCTTTAGGAATTCTAACAATGCGCATCATCGCTTATTTTAATCTAAATATATAAAACTCAAACGTGACTAACTGACTGACATAGTCATCTATCAACGCATAGCCCAAACCACTGGAGGGATCGGGCTGAAATTTGGCATGCAGGTAGATGTTATTACATAGGCATCCGCTAAAAACGGATTTTGATAAATTCTACCCCAAAGGGGTCAAAATAGAGGATGATAATATTTAAATGCTGTTCACGCGGGCGGAGCCGCGAACAAAAGTTAGTTTATTTCATAAACTAGTTTAGAGTTGTGTTTGTTTTATAAAGTGGTATAGATTTGTTCAATAAACATTGACAGTGATGAACAGTGTATGGAAACAATAAAATAAGTGAATTAAGCATCGCACTGAAAGGAGTTAACACCTAAACTCGAGACCTTGAAATCGACCGCACCCGTATTTCATCGTTCTTGTAAAAATAACTTGAGAATAAATTATACTTACATTGGCAAAATGCATAATAATGCGAAAGCCATAAATAAAAAAGAAGAAGAACAACAAAAAATGGGTGCGTGTACTTATGTACGCGCGTGAGAAGTTATATTTCTTTGGCATCATTAAATAACCAATAATAAGTATTTAACATTAATAATTTAATAATATTTAGTGTTAATTATATTAAATAAAAGTATTTTAATTTATATCAATAAATAATACATACGGATAGTTAACCTCAATTATATTGGAGCACTTGAAAAAGTATATAAGCACAATTTTTTTCACTAATATTCACAAATAGTAAGTAATATCAATCAAAATATTCAATTTAAATCACTACTGAATATAATTTATTAGCACATATATAATTCGCACTTGTATGAAACTCAAACACGTGTTGTGAATGTATAAACTAGAGACATGTTGATAAATATTATAAATATGAAAACAGTGATCAGAGGTGACGAGCGTACCAACATGCGCGACTAATATCGAGGTTCAATTCCTATTTTGTTGGTAGCTTTTTTTTCGAGACTTAATGAGCGGTTAAGCAGACGGCTTCATACTGTTAATTTTGTGTCACAGGTGCGCGCGCATCTTAAAATTTCACTCTCATCATTTTTTCATAACGCGCCTAAAGAAGTATAACTTCAAAAACGATCTATTAGTTGTTAGACACGAGCCTGACGTCAATACGGAGGCAATCTCACTACAGAGGATATTCAAGATCGGATGAAATGGACGCGCCTTAGTTGGAAGGCAGACCCTGACACTAAACCGATAATGCCAGGCTGAAATAGTAGTATGAATGCAACAAAAAATGGACAAACTCTGTTATCTAATGAAACCTATTGGTCATTGATGGCTTGAATCACCCAAAATCTCTATTTCTCCTGAAATATTGACAAACATTCCTTACGCAGCATCATTTACTAAGCAATAACAATGTTTAATCAAATGTATCAACAAAATTATGCTTAATTTGGACCCACTGTACAATTGTAATTAACACAATTGAATGCTAATAGAACTACGCGATCAACATTATCATTTATGTACCAGCCCTTCAATATCCAGCCAATCATGTGTGAAAGGGCAGACAAGACATGTACGCAAATTGACAATATCGTATCGCGTCACTTTTTTTTATCCCAGCATGGCAAAGCCACTACACTACACCTGATTTAAAACGCAATGCAGACCAAAAAAGACCAGTCAAACGATGAAGTTGCCAGTGGTCACCAGAATCTTGCTGCTCGGTATAAATGCTTCTTCACACACCGAAGACGGTAGAAGCGAATGACTTAATGATTTGACTCATATGGTGCTGCCACACCGATGTTATAAAATGTTTACAAACATTTTCTAACATTAAATCTAACATTTTATAACATTTTATAATTTTTTTTAACATTTTCTAATATTTTCTAACATTTTATAACATTTGAAAACATGACATCGGCCCTTCTTCTTTGACGGCTTCTTTGACGGCGCCGCTCTCAAAAGTACCGCCGCCCGCGGTTAAAAAATGTTACAAAATGTTACAAATTGTTAAGAAATGTTTACTAAATGGTGCTGCCACACCGCTGTTATAAAATGTTTTCTAACACCGGTGTGGCAGCACCAATACATACTGACAGGTAAGGTAAAATGGTAAGCTTGTAAGAAAATACTTACACGTCGCGTTAGTGACCGCCGGCTCGGTGGCGGCTGGCTGGCTGGACGGCGTCGACTCCACTACCGATAGACTCTCACTTAACTGGAATGGAAACACAAACCGGTCAAGTGCGAGCGCGACACACGCACAGAGGGTCTCGTACCCACACAAGCAAAATGAAAGGCCTGCGACAGGACAGGCGGGTGACCGAGGCAGGCACAGTAATACAAGGATATACCCTTATATCCGTCCCAATCAACCATCAAGTCATGTCGCAAGCCCCTCGGGAGAACCGGATATACACTGGCTGATCCTGGAACGCGACCCACACAAGGCGTGTGGATCACTATGGCCGGGTTTAACACCATGTGTACGGTGGTAGCTATCCGGGCGGATATGAATATCCTACCACCAGCATATATCAGGGTGATGAGCAACATCCAGTGCCATGCACTTCATAATTCAAGATTCTGTGCGGTGTTGTTTTTGTTCATGGGCAGGTGTGCTTACCATCAAACGGTGATCTGAGTGGTAGAGCCACGCTGTAGACAGTTTTGTCTACAGCATGAATGGGCTGGCTCGACCGGGTCATTACCACTGTCTCACAGAAAACCGACGTAAAGTAGTGGCTTGCTGCTGCGTTTCGTACGGTGAGTGAGATATCCGGAAGCCCAGATCCCCTCCCCTTCCCTATCCCTAGATATCCCTTTCCTTTATGGTCGGCAACGCGCCCATGATTCTTTTGATGGCGTACATGGGCGGTGGAGATCACTTACCATCAAGTGACCCACTTGCTCGTTTGCCGGCCTATACCATAAAAAAAATCGGTTGTCTGTAAAGTCGGTTTACTGACGATAGTTGAACGTGATAACGTCTTAAGAAAATACTGATGGAATGGTAGCATTTTTCAAAAGAAAATTTTAATTTCATTCGTTTAATATTTGATAGTATTTATTGGCCTAATTATAACCTCAAAATCCGAAAGTATTTTATTTATTTTTTCGGAATTCTCAAGTGTCCGTAGTTTTAATATAGTTTCAATCAAATATATACATTATCTAAAACCCAAAAAGTAAATTCACCTACCTTTTGGTTCTTAGGCCAACTATGTATGGACGACGAACAATGTCCTTTTCGTAAATCTAGTTTTTAAAAAGCCCGCCTCAATGTGTTTGATATAGGAGAAAATGTTCCCTTTGACGGATGGCTGGTCTAACCTGTCATTTCAGACACGTTGTTGTGATGTGTGGAAGATTTAATATTTATGTTTTAATTTTTTTAAATCTCGAACGCTGCCGAACGCAAAGGCCGATTGTGCTTCTTTGTCGCTCGTTCCGCGCTCTCGCTTGCACTTCAAGCCTTAAATGGAACGTGACATCTAGCGAGGTAACGACGCATGAGTCATGTTTTTTCGTGCGTGCAGACGGCTCTATCGAATTATAAGACGTTATCACGTCAAAAAAAAGAAAAAAAAAAAGACGAACAATCTACTTATTCAGCGTAATAAAAAGAAAGGTATGTACTGACCATACTGTTGGTGCTGGGGTATGTTGTGACGGGCACTTCAGTCGTTGTGTCGTGAGCGGTGGACACCGGTGCAGGTTGTGGCTCGGGTTGTTGCGTTGTGGGCATCTGCTGCGTCGCCATCTAGATACAAAACGAACAAAAACTATTAAAAAATTTATTGTTTGTAGGAATTGTAAAAGACAACACGCTGTAACAAATGATATAAATTTACTATGTTTACACGAATATACGCATTGAAATAAAACTAATTTAAACGGGTTTAATAAGGAAAAATTGTTAATTCGCAGAACCGATAACCGATGAGGCAGGAAGGTTCTGGAATTGAGGCCACGTACTGGCAAGCGCAGCGTTGGACGTCCGCCTACAAGGTGGACAGACGACCTGATAAAGGTCGCAGGAAGTCGCTGGATGCAGGCCGCTTCCAACAGGTTGGTCTGGAAATCTTTGGGAGAGGCCTATGTTCAGCAGTGGACGTCCTGTGGCTGATGATGATGATGATGAAGGAAAAATTCTCTTGTTGCAACCTCATTGCATGTGTAGTGGAGATCTTGCAGTATCTCTGTGCAGTATCTTGCATACATCAGTCAGTACTCACCGGCTTGTCATTGTCATCAGGCTCGAGCGCTCCGAACTGTACGTCGAGGAAGAGCGCCGCAGCCTCTCCGCCCGGCATCTCCACGGCGCTGGCTGGTATCTTGCATACATCAGTCAGTACTCACCGGCTTGTCATTGTCATCAGGCTCGAGCGCTCCGAACTGTACGTCGAGGAAGAGCGCCGCAGCCTCTCCGCCCGGCATCTCCACGGCGCTGGCTGGTATCTTGCATACATCAGTCAGTACTCACCGGCTTGTCATTGTCATCAGGCTCGAGCGCTCCGAACTGTACGTCGAGGAAGAGCGCCGCAGCCTCTCCGCCCGGCATCTCCACGGCGCTGGCTGGTATCTTGCATACATCAGTCAGTACTCACCGGCTTGTCATTGTCATCAGGCTCGAGCGCTCCGAACTGTACGTCGAGGAAGAGCGCCGCAGCCTCTCCGCCCGGCATCTCCACGGCGCTGGCTGGTATCTTGCATACATCAGTCAGTACTCACCGGCTTGTCATTGTCATCAGGCTCGAGCGCTCCGAACTGTACGTCGAGGAAGAGCGCCGCAGCCTCTCCGCCCGGCATCTCCACGGCGCTGGCTGGTATCTTGCATACATCAGTCAGTACTCACCGGCTTGTCATTGTCATCAGGCTCGAGCGCTCCGAACTGTACGTCGAGGAAGAGCGCCGCAGCCTCTCCGCCCGGCATCTCCACGGCGCTGGCTGGTATCTTGCATACATCAGTCAGTACTCACCGGCTTGTCATTGTCATCAGGCTCGAGCGCTCCGAACTGTACGTCGAGGAAGAGCGCCGCAGCCTCTCCGCCCGGCATCTCCACGGCGCTGGCTGGTATCTTGCATACATCAGTCAGTACTCACCGGCTTGTCATTGTCATCAGGCTCGAGCGCTCCGAACTGTACGTCGAGGAAGAGCGCCGCAGCCTCTCCGCCCGGCATCTCCACGGCGCTGGCTGGTATCTTGCATACATCAGTCAGTACTCACCGGCTTGTCATTGTCATCAGGCTCGAGCGCTCCGAACTGTACGTCGAGGAAGAGCGCCGCAGCCTCTCCGCCCGGCATCTCCACGGCGCTGGCTGGTATCTTGCATACATCAGTCAGTACTCACCGGCTTGTCATTGTCATCAGGCTCGAGCGCTCCGAACTGTACGTCGAGGAAGAGCGCCGCAGCCTCTCCGCCCGGCATCTCCACGGCGCTGGCTGGTATCTTGCATACATCAGTCAGTACTCACCGGCTTGTCATTGTCATCAGGCTCGAGCGCTCCGAACTGTACGTCGAGGAAGAGCGCCGCAGCCTCTCCGCCCGGCATCTCCACGGCGCTGGCTGGTATCTTGCATACATCAGTCAGTACTCACCGGCTTGTCATTGTCATCAGGCTCGAGCGCTCCGAACTGTACGTCGAGGAAGAGCGCCGCAGCCTCTCCGCCCGGCATCTCCACGGCGCTGGCTGGTATCTTGCATACATCAGTCAGTACTCACCGGCTTGTCATTGTCATCAGGCTCGAGCGCTCCGAACTGTACGTCGAGGAAGAGCGCCGCAGCCTCTCCGCCCGGCATCTCCACGGCGCTGGCTGGTATCTTGCATACATCAGTCAGTACTCACCGGCTTGTCATTGTCATCAGGCTCGAGCGCTCCGAACTGTACGTCGAGGAAGAGCGCCGCAGCCTCTCCGCCCGGCATCTCCACGGCGCTGGCTGGTATCTTGCATACATCAGTCAGTACTCACCGGCTTGTCATTGTCATCAGGCTCGAGCGCTCCGAACTGTACGTCGAGGAAGAGCGCCGCAGCCTCTCCGCCCGGCATCTCCACGGCGCTGGCTGGTATCTTGCATACATCAGTCAGTACTCACCGGCTTGTCATTGTCATCAGGCTCGAGCGCTCCGAACTGTACGTCGAGGAAGAGCGCCGCAGCCTCTCCGCCCGGCATCTCCACGGCGCTGGCTGGTATCTTGCATACATCAGTCAGTACTCACCGGCTTGTCATTGTCATCAGGCTCGAGCGCTCCGAACTGTACGTCGAGGAAGAGCGCCGCAGCCTCTCCGCCCGGCATCTCCACGGCGCTGGCTGGTATCTTGCATACATCAGTCAGTACTCACCGGCTTGTCATTGTCATCAGGCTCGAGCGCTCCGAACTGTACGTCGAGGAAGAGCGCCGCAGCCTCTCCGCCCGGCATCTCCACGGCGCTGGCTGGTATCTTGCATACATCAGTCAGTACTCACCGGCTTGTCATTGTCATCAGGCTCGAGCGCTCCGAACTGTACGTCGAGGAAGAGCGCCGCAGCCTCTCCGCCCGGCATCTCCACGGCGCTGGCTGGTATCTTGCATACATCAGTCAGTACTCACCGGCTTGTCATTGTCATCAGGCTCGAGCGCTCCGAACTGTACGTCGAGGAAGAGCGCCGCAGCCTCTCCGCCCGGCATCTCCACGGCGCTGGCTGGTATCTTGCATACATCAGTCAGTACTCACCGGCTTGTCATTGTCATCAGGCTCGAGCGCTCCGAACTGTACGTCGAGGAAGAGCGCCGCAGCCTCTCCGCCCGGCATCTCCACGGCGCTGGCTGGTATCTTGCTGGGCGGCGGCACGCGTGCTCGAGCTGGCTTGCGACCAGGCAGCTCTGTGCTGACGGAGGATACACCGCTCGATGCACCGTACACGCCGTAATTGGTACTGTACACGCCTGCAAATAACATGCGTTATGTTATTTTTTTGTAATTGTAATTGTATAATGTAGGCCAACAAAAAAATGGGGTGACCTTATGACATCAGAGCTTGTGTACAACTACAATACCAGAGAACTCATGCGTACCGAAAATGAGTAATAGGTAATCTAAGGGACTAGTCACTAGGACCTTCAGAAATAATTTACCGTGCGATACTTAACAGCATTTTTTTTTTTATGGCATAGGCCGGCAAACGAGCAAGTGGGTCACCTGATGGTAAGTGATCTCCCACTGCCCATGTACGTCCATCACCAGAAGAATCATGGGCGCGTTGCCGACCATAAAGGAAAGGGATAATTAGGGATAGGGAAGGGGAGGGGATTTGGGCTTCCGGATATCTCACTCACCGTACGAAACGCAGTAGCAAGCCGGTACTTTACGTCGGTTTTCTGTGAGACAGTGTTAATGACCCGGGCGAGCCAGCCCATTCATGCTGTAGACAAAACTGTCTACAGCGTGGCTCTACCACTCAAAACAAAACTGTCTACAGCGTGGCTCTACCACTCAAAAAATGGTATTGCATGCAGCAACTTCGTCTGTGTGACAGTTACTATGCAGGTTGAAGTGATTTATTCATGCTGTAGCTAGAACAGTCTACAGCATGGTTTTACTATTTCAAATGGTTATTGACCATCAATCTATATACAATGCATCTATATACTAGTATTTTCGTTTGGCAAACTGCTGCAAACATTTTCCGTTGAGACTGCCGCTGAAACTCGTAGTCAGATATAGCACAGGCGTGATGAAAAAGTATCGATACTTTTTACAATATATTGATATGACAATGTAAAATACATTTCCATATTATGTCGATATTTCTAGCCAATATTGATATTTTTTTACAAAATGTGACAACGAGTTCTTTCAAAATTCGATATATTGATAACGATATTGTTTAAAAATATCAATGTGATACAATATATAGACACTTTTAAACTCGCAATATGCGAAAAAATTACGTGGACTCGGTGCTGGCTACTGCGCTCTTAATGACAAATATTAGTAAAATCCTAACTTATTGTAGATTTCACTAAACATTCACATAAAAATATTGTTATTTTTGACACTGTTTACATTGTCAAACAGTATATTGAAGCGATATGTGCTTGGATATAACGAGAAGTTTTAAAATTCGACCAAAAGTGTAATCGAGTGATAACGACAAATCAAAGAATCATATCATACAAAATACATCACATATTTTTTTTGTGGTGAATTTGAGATTAACGACTGAGCACTTCCATAGAGCGCACACAACTTTGACAAATTGTATAAAATAAGGCACTTACTGTTGTCATGCCTCTGCGACTGCTGCGTCAGTTGAGATAAATACTGCGACTGCGCCGCCGTCAAACTGCCCGACATACCCATTGGCTGTAACAACGACAAAGTCTAATTACATTTCATCACACGATCAAAACGTCCAGGTAAATGTGGTGGTGGTACCGGCTGCTAAGTGTGCTGAAAAAATATCGATATTCTATCGTAATTCATATCGATAATTATTTTTCGTAAAGTCGTCTAAATTTCAAGTTGATACATCGATAATTTATCTCAATCGAAAAAGGAATAGTTACAGTTTTTTTTACTTTGTATTATAAAAATTGTGGAATAGCTAACCAGTAACAACTACCCAAATTTTACAAAACAGCAAATACAAGCAAAATAACAAAGAAAATTTTTTGTAACAAAGCAAGTCATTGAGAGTCGAGTGTTGATACGGAATATATAAACGATTTTGAAAAGTATATTTTATTTTTTTTATTTGATTGATTGACGAGACGAGGAAGACGCTCGCCTGATGGTAAGCGCCACGCCTGCCCATAATCAGAAGCAACAGCACACAGAATTTTGAATTACAACGCACTGTATGGCACTGAATTGCGCTCGTGACATAAGATGTTAAGTCTCACCAATGCCCAGCAATTTCACTGGCTTCAATGTCCTTCAAGCCAAAACACATCAGTGCTTACACGCTGTTGCTTGACGGCAGAAATAGACGACGCGGTGGTAACAACCCAGACTGCCTCTCGCATACGAGGGACCTGCCACTACCATCTGGTATCGATACTAAATATCGATATATATTTGTACCTGATGCTGGTGCTGGTGCTGGTGGTACTGGTCCTGCAGCGGCGGGTCGGCGCTCACCGGCGACGACCCGCTGCCAGAGTTCAGCTGCTGCTGCAACAACAACCACAACACACATTATATACCCACTACATTTATTTATTTATTAAAGCTTTGTACACATGGTATACAGGCGGACTATAATGCCTTAGGCATTTTTTCCTAGTCGACCTTAGGGTGGTGGAGATCATGACTGAGGCAGGTGCATAATAAAATAAATAAAAATTTAAATATACTAAATAAATATTTGACTAAATAATATCGCATATGAATACAAATACAACATTTAATGCTGCCTGGCGTTATTATAATCTAACCAGAGGGTCTATTCTATACAACGATACGAAGCAACGTAGTTCGAAAACGTAGACCTAATGTACCCTAGAATATCCATCACAATAATTATATGGGTTGGCTTCAGTATCCGGGTCCAGGATTTTGCTGATAATTTTTATAGTAAACGTTAGACACTAGTCCGTATTAACAAATGCTAGCAGTTTATTATGCGGAAATGCATAGTTTTTGTGAAATTAATTTTTAAAGTTTTGTAGGTTATTACAGTTGTAAACACACTAATATTGAATTATAAAGAGACAAATGTCATTGAACGTGGAAAGCGACTAATTCTGTCTCTTTCTGGCAAGTAGTTATATAAAAACGAAATGCTTAATATATTGTGCTCGCGTTACTGGAACGTTTTTTTCTTTACAACACATTTTTTTTTAAACCATCCAAAAAGTAGTAGCCGGCAACTACGCCTTGTTATTATTACTTGCTTCATAAGCAATTTTTGTTACAGACTTTTTTAACATTGAATATAAAGTAAACTGTGACTTTCCTCCTTCTCCCGATGAAAAATAGCCCGTGACCACATAGAAAATATCAATATGTGCTAAAATATTGTAAGCAGAAACCTGGAAATTTAAAAAAATCTTATCTCCTAAACTAATGGTTTCCGCACCTCCCCCCTTTCAGGGGGGGTTGTACCTTGATACTAAAGCAACCCCAATTATATTTCTAATGTAAAATATTGTGACAAAAAAAATGCCAATTAAACTGCAATAAGTCAGCATGTGCCAATCTGCTTTATTGAGTCAATTTTGTTAAAACACTCTCCGCTTTGCTCCCGACTAAGCCAGACGACGTTCAGGGTCAGCCAGTATATATCCAGCAAGACAGGCGGGTGTAATCCTTCCGACCGTCGAGAGATATCATACTTGTGACACTTTGCTGTGACAAGAAAAAAAAATCGCAGTCATAGGGATGTGCATGCCGACAGAAGTCAAAACGTATAACTTAAGTATATTTATTTAGTACTCACTCTCAACTCAACTCAACGACTGACTGACTGACTAATACTCAGAGCTCACAAGATTTCACCCATCCACAAAGTGTTCAACGCGCAAAGCACACTGTCAGGTATATACGATGTGTTATACGTGTATAGTCTGAATTGTCATTGTATTACATGTCGATGACGCAAAACCACAAGTTTACCCCCTATCAAAAAGTGCCCAACGCGGCTAAAGAGGTTTTCACTTGAATTACATTACATAATTAAAATAAAACTGATTTAAACGGATTTTATCGGGGTTTTTTATTTTAATTTTGGTCCCTATGATCACGGCATCTCTTCAAGAAATGTAATGATGTCACATATCTTGCGCGCTTGCTTTTCTTTTCAGCTTTTCCTCCAACCGGTTTTTTTTTTTTTAGTACGGACTGGAAATTGCAAATACAGTTTTAGTTAATAATGTAATATTTTTATATTTTGTATCTTCTTCTTTATCTTTTTTTTTGCACCTACTTTGTACATCTCTGCATTACACAAAGGTTGACTGGGAGAGAATGCCTTTGGCATTAAGTCTGCCTTTATACAATGTATATAAAGTGTTAAATAAATAAATATATTTTTAAAATGATGCAACACTCACGTCCATGATGGAATGATGATGGTGGGTGGTGTGCTGTGTGTTGTGGTACGTGTACGTCGGTATGTGGCCCTCCGTCGGACCGTTCGCCTCCGGAGTGTCCCAATCCTCCTGCAAGATAATACATGCATGTGGTCTTAAACTTGCAAATATAACTGCAGACTTATGTATTTTAAATCTGTTTATATAATTACTTAGGAAAAGAGCCGTAGATATAAGACACGTTACGAAAATAGAAGAAGTTATAATCAAAACCAAAAAACTCAAATGGAGATGGGTAGGCCACATGATGAGAGAGAATAGGAATAAATGGACAAAAGATATAACAGAATGGACACCTAGATTCATAACAAAGAGAAAAAGACGAAGACAAAAACGTTGGTCTGATGCCATCAAAAAGATTGCGGGTAGGGGACCCAATAAATAACAAAACACAATAACAAAACAACTCAACAAAAGTAGACTGGAAAGAGCTGCAGAAGGTCTTCGTGTAGCAAAGACTCACCGACGCCCCATAACTAATATATACAAACTTATATTAGACTAGCGGACCCGGCCACGCGTTGCTGTGCCTAAGGTATATGGTAAATTATATTGTAGTAAACCATTCAATGCGTTCAATTCAAATTCATGCGCCATCTATTCGATACTTATGGAACTCACAGATAATTATAACTGTCTTTTCATATAACAAATAATATGCAATAAAAAAAAATTACAGTCATAGGGACTGCCGATAGAAGTGAAAACTTAAGTATATTTATTGAGTACTCACTCTCAACTCAACTCTACTCCAGTCCAGTACCCCGTCCAGTCGGGTCCCCAGTCCAGTCCGGTCCCCGGGCAAGTCCGTTCCCCAGTCCAGTCTGGTCCCCAGTCCAGTCCGATCCCCAGTCCAGTCCGGTCCCCAGTCCTGTCCGGTGTCCAGTCCAGTTAGGTCCCCAGTTCAGTCAGGTCCTCAATCCAGTCAGCCCCCCGACCGCCTATTCAAAGCGATAGCGATAGCGATAGCAATGCGCGATAGCGCTGACAATGCATTGTCTTAATTACTTAAAAATTACTGTCTGTTTACTGTCAAATGTATGGATAAATCATTCGGTCATTGCTTTGGATGATTGCTATAACTATGAATGCAATATAGCTCCATCGGCGGTACGAAATGGCCGTGTGACGTCATAAACTATAACAATGCTCAAAGCTAGAGAGATAGGCGGTCGACCCACGGGTCTCCAGTCCAGTCAGGTCTCCAATCCAGTCAGGTCTCCAGTCCAGTCCGGTCCCCAGTCCAGTCCGGTCCCCAGTCCAGTTCGGTCCCCAGTCCAATCTAGTCCCCAGTACGGTTCGGTCCCCAGTCCAGTCCGGTCCCCAGTCTAGTCCGGTCCCCACTCCAGTCCGGTCCCCAACCCAGTCCGTTCCCCAATCCAATCCAGTCCCCAGTCCTGTCCGGTCCTCAATCCGACCCCCAGTCCAGTCCGGTCCCCAGTCCAACCCCCAGTCCAGTCCGGTCCCCAGTCCGGTCCGGTCCCCAATCCTGTCCGGTCCCCAGTCTTGGCCGGTCCCCAGTCCAGTTCAGTCCCCAGTCCAGTCCCCAGTACTGTCCGGTCCCCAGTCCAGTCCGATCCCCAGTCCTGTCCGGTCCCCAGGCCAGTCCGATCCCCAGTCCTGTCCGGTCCCCAGTCCAGTCCGGTCCCCAGTCCGACCCCCAGTCCAGTCCGGTCCGGTCCCCAGTCCTGTCCGGTCCCCAGTCCAGTCCAGTCCCCTGTCCTGTCCGGTCCCCAGTCCAGTCCGATCCCCATTTCAGTCCGGGTCCCCAGTCCAAACCGGTCCCCAGTTCAGTCCGGGTCCCCAGTCTAATCCGGTCCCCAGTCCTCTCCGGTCTTCAGTCCAGTCCTGTCCAGTCTCCAGTCGTGTCCGGCCCCAGTTCGACGCCCAGTCCAGTCCGGTCCGGTCCCCAGTCCTGTCAGGTCCCCAGTTCGGTACCCAGTCATGTCCGGTCCCCAGTCCAGTCCGGCTCCAGTCTGGTCCCCAGGCAAGTCCGGTGCCGAGTCCAGTCCGGTCCTCAGTCCAGTCCGGTGCCGAGTCCAGTCCGGTCCTCAGTCCAGTCCGGTCCCCAGTCCAATCCGGTCCCCAATCCAGTCAAGTCCCCAGTCCAGTCCGGTCCCCAGTCCAGTCCAGTCAGACGCGAAACCACAAGTTTAGCCTCTACCAAAAAGTGCTCAACGCGGCTAAAGTTTTCACTTCAAAAATATTGAAATAAATTACCTAACACCGCCATTAAAATTTGTTAGAATAACTATAGAATAACTAATAATTTGCAAAAAAAAATATTGAGACTATAAATTGAGATATAAACTATCCATTTACCCAAGTTGGACCAAACTGCACACAGATTGCAAAGTTTTATTAAAATCGGTTCAGTAGTTTAGGAGCCTTTTGCGGACAAACAACGTGACACGTAATTTTTATATATAAAGATTGATAAATAACACATTATATAATACAAAAATATTTACACTTATCGTTGAAATTGTTTACACTGTAAAATTTTATTGTATAATTGTGTTGGCAATAAAGGCTTAATAATAATTATATAACTACTTGTGTATTCTTATATTATCCCTGCACACTGCAGAATGAATGATTTGAATTTGAGTCTGTACCACTCTGAATAGAAAATAGTGTAAGTAAATTCTCACCGTAACATTGTTTTGTGCAGAGCCGTCAGCGTCCACCGCGGCATTCTGTACAGCCGAGCTAGCAGTGAACACCTGCCAACAAAATAAACGTTAACAATATTTCAATGGCATAAGAGTACCAAATATGGCAAAATCCTAAAGGCATATTTTGTCTATTTTTGCCAGCAATCTGTAAGAATAGTTAACATATTTGTACCCGACTGGATAACGACCACCGTACACATGGTTATAAACCAGCTGTAGTGGATTGTGTCGGCAAGACGAGTACCAGGGCACCTATTCTATAAATCCGAAACGAAGTTCGGAATATACATAGAGTAAAGTATGTATAGAATAGCCATTACAATAATAATATTTTTGATTTAGGTACATATATTACTATCATAAAGATTAATTTGTAAGTAAAAACTTATATGACAATTAGTGCTTTTTCTATTTATTGCTGTTTCTTAGAATAATGATGTTTAAGTGATAAAAAAGACCTAAAATATACATAAAAATTCCAACATGACATTTTGCAACAATAAAACATATTCTCTTTTATAAAATAAACACATGTTTTTACGCCTTTTTTATTTTTGTCACAACATTTTATACTAGCTTTTGCTCGCGGCTCCGCCCGCGTGATCTGTTTTTTTTTCCGGGATAAAAAGTAGCCTATGTCTTATTCTGATGATAAGCTATATTATTGTAAAGTTTCATTAAAATCCATTCAGTAGTTTTTACGTGAAAGAGTAACAAACATACATCCATCCATACTTACAAACTCTCGCGTTTATAATATTAGTAGGATTCAGGGTTCGAGGATATATATCAATGGATATATATCAAGATATATATCCGATATATATCAGACTGAGTTTCATGATATATATCAATGAATATATATATCAAATGTTTTATAATATATTGCAATACAAAAATGGGTAAATAAATTGATATCAAGTAATTTTTTGCGTTTGTTACTGTATTTCTACTTCCCAAATGTAGATGGCGTGGGAGTAGAGTTAAAACATACTCCCTAATGGTAAGTTCTAATCCATTAATGGCAACACTTCTGTCCTAAAAGAAGATTTTATGTTTTTTAGTTGATTATGTCTTATCTACAAGTAGATTTTGCAATTTGCAAACAGTATACATAAATAATACAATAAAATAATAATATGGATTTCATACAAAATGGATATATATAAAACTTGATATATATCGGATATCTATTATATAAAAATAAGTCGGGTTTTCCTTCCTGACGATATAACTCCAGAACGCACGAACCGATTTCCACGGTTTTGCATTCGTTGGAAAGGTCTCGGGCTCCGTGAGGTTTATAGGAACGAAAATCTAGGAAAAATTTCAATAGAAAAGCGGGAAAATAGGGAAAAATCATTTTTTAAATACAGCGCCATCTCTGATACATAGCATGTACTACAAACCAATATTTTAAGTAGATGGCGTCGGTGCGTGACACATTGCTGACAGATGGCGCCACTGTTAGGCTACTTTTATCCCGGAAAATACAGATCACGCGGGCGGAGCCGCGCGGGACAGCTAGTATATCATAAATATCCGATATTTTGATATTTATAATAAATATCGGATATTTTCGAACCCTGGTAGGATTACATAGTAGGATTTGAAATATTATTATTGTGATGGATATTCTAGGGTACATTTTGAACTTCGTTGCTTATAGAATAGCCCCCCCTTACAGAATAAAAAAAAAAGAATAGCCCTCAAGGTCAACCAGTGTACATCCAGTTACTTCAGGGTGACATACCTTTGTCGAGGGTTATTGCCTACAAATGTGATAATAATTACCTTGGTGTCTGAGAGAGATCCGGACCACTCCTCGTTATCCCAGTCTTCTGTGGCAGGGAACGGATCCACGGCATTCGGAACTGTCAAATAATAACATCAGATTAAGGCTGCGGTTAGACGACGCGACAAATTTCTTGCGGATGCCGCGCGGCGACCGCGCGGTGACCGCGTACTAACTGTTCAGTCATAGCAAATGTATGTTTTATTAACTAGGACTTAACGTTGAAATTATTTGTGAGTAACTAACTGCGCGGCGACCGCGCGGCGATCGCGCGGCGTCCGCTCCTCCTCGGCCTTACTACCTGTTATTTAGTAGTTCGTTTCTTTGCATTTTCTCAGCACATTTACCATAGTAATGTATATATTTTTTTACACCATCCGAAAGTAGAGATTTCAAAAAACAAGAAACCAACAGACTTTTTAAAAAAACGCTGATGTTTTGACGTGAGAATTTTCGTTTGAAAATTAGACTGATTTTTCGATATTAAGTCAAAATAAGGTGCAAAATAAATATTTTAAATCAAAAAAATTACAGTGTGTTTAGGATACAAAAAGGTAAGTTTTCACCAAATTTCGTGGAAAAAAATGTTTTTTTGTAAAAGATAAAAATAAAAACAAAAAACTTGGTTATTTGATTTTTTTCACATAAATTTTGAGGTTATGTGAAGAGAGTGTGTATACAAAAGTTGTAGATCTTTTTATTACCTACAACTTTGCGATTTAACTTTTTTCCGGAAATCGAGATAAACCGTTTTTTACCCTTAAAAGCCTCCCCTCCCCCTTCCCACTTCCCGACCTCAGATCGCCCGTAATTTATTTTTCCTATCAATTTTGTTGTATTCTCTTCCTTTTACAATGGGTTTCATTTTACTATAATTTATTTTTGTTACAAAATGGATCGGTATTGGTCTAATTTTTAAATTGCCCCACTTAATTATCAAATTGCCTCCTGTGGTGCGTGGGCCTCACGTTGGGAAACACTGATCTAAACCATCTAGCGACCCACTCACACACAAACAAAAAAAAACACATTGAAATTGGTCCAACCATTTAAGAGTTTTTGTTAACTAGCAGCAATAGAGATATACAGGGTTATTTTTAAAACACCAGCAACCTCGCAGGGGTAGATACCTAAGGTTATAAGCTACTACTTTTGTTCTACGACTTTTGATAATTTGTTAGATTTTATTTTCATACAAAAATAAGTATTCATTTAATTTCCGTCTTGAATGTTACAACGCGCATCGCAGATTACGTAAACAAACACGCGAAGCGTGGGGAACCGGGCTAGCGCTTGTGACCTTGAACTCCCGAGCAGCTGACCGCGCGTCGCGCCGCGCCGCAGTCTACGAAGAAAAATACGACACAACAAAAACTTGTAAAATTATTTTTTTTTAATATATTGAGTTATATCCAAACTCGTAGAACAAAAGTTGTTCAGTATGGGGTCAGCTATCTGGTCCTGCGAGGTTGTTGGTGTTTTAAAATTAACCCTGTATAGATAGATATAGATATATACACGGTGGACCGACGACTTGAAAAAGATGGCAGGTAGCGGATGGATGTGGGTTGCCCAAGACCGGGATGGTTGGCGCTTACTTGGGGAGGCTTACGTCCAACAGTGGACGGCAATAAGCTGATATACAGTACCCATGTTGTTCCCGTCCTGCCAGTCGCCGCCCCTCGGCGGGCGGGCTCGCGGCGGCGCCCCCCTCCTCGCCGCGCCGCCCCCGCCGCGCCCGCCGCGCGCGCCGCCCCGCCCGCGCGCCGCGCCGCCGCCGCGCCCGCCGCGCCACCCGCCCGCCTCGCCGCGCTCCCCGCCGCGCTCACCGCGCTCGCCACGCTCGCCCTCTCCGCGACCTGGTACAGAAACGTGATATATAAAGCCATGCCCCCAGCAAAACGCCGCGCGATCGATGTTTTTAGAGGCTATGTAGTCATTATCTATATATATAATAAAAAATAAAAAATAAATTTTAATGAATTCGAATTAGGAATAGTGTACAAAATTTAAAAATATATATAAATTAAGAATAGTGTAAATAAGAAAAAATATGTATTTTATTGTAAAAAAACGTGGGGTGCTTTTTAAGACATTATCAAAATGATGATCCTTCTACTCATATCTGTCAATAAAATATTTTTATAACTATTGACACCATGCACCCCACGCTTTTTTTACAATAAAATACATATTTTTTCTTATTTACACTATTCTTAATTTATATATATTTTTAAATTTTGTACACTATTCCTAATTCGAATTCATTAAAATTTATTTTTTATTTTTTAATTGGATTTTATGTAAAAGCGTGTTTTTTAGCGTATTGTTTTTTTAAACTATTATTTATTTTTAATTTTTTAGTTTGATTTTCTATAAAAAGGTGTATTTTCATTTTTTTTATCATTTATTTTTTTTACCATTTTTTTAAGTGAAACTTCTTTCGAATCTTTGTGATTGGAAAATTCGCTGAAACGTAAAAATGTCACGAAGGAGGTAGGAAAGAAACAAGTTTTACGAATGGCTTGTTTAACAAGCCATTTGTAAAACTGTACCCGATCAATCGTACAACACCCATATTTCATACAAAGCGTCGGAGGTAATGATTCGCTGGAGAATCTTGACATCGCGATGTAGATGTGCCAGTGGCGCCATCTCTTGATTTTTTATTGTTTTATTTTAATGTGTCATGTAGACTATAATCCAATGTTCTATTTTTCTATTTTTGTTTTGCGTACATCCCTTACTACTGAAGTAATTTTAATAAAAGTTGTAGGTAATAAATTTGTAATTTATAACAATTATTCAATGAAATATTTAAGGAAGTTTTAATTTTTACAATATTTATTTATTTTGTTCTAAACTCGTATCAAAATAACACAACAAAACAACCAGCGCCACCTTTATTGCATTTAAGCTACAAGTTGACAAGAAAAAATCATGAGATGGCGCCACTGGACATTTACATCGCGCTGTCAAGATTTTATCCGACGTTTTGAAGTAGGTCAAAATCACGTTCAAAGACAAGTTACAGACAAACCTACCAACATTCAAACATACAAACATACCAACATACATACGTCTGAAGCTAATAAAAGCGTGTTAAAAATGAATCGCTGTGCGTGTGTCTCGCCAAAACTCGAGACTGGCTGTACCGATTTGGCTAATTCAGATCTTGAAATATTTGTGGAAGTTCAGGGAAGGTTTACCCGGTGAGAAAAAATGAGTAACATAAATAATAAGTAAAGGAAAACACTAAAAACGACAACTTAATTTTCCAGTACAAACTGTTCCTGGGTATGAAACATTTGATATTTTTTTGATGTGAAACATCTATAAGCGCAGGTGTAAACCGGATTTTTGGCGTTGCGAAGCTTGGCGTGGTGACAGGGACAGGGACAGGGACAGGGACAGGGACAGGGACAGGGACAGGGACAGGAACAGGACAGGGACCAGGACAGGACAGGGACAGGTACAGGACAGGACAGGACAGGACAGCACAGGACAGCACAGGACAGGACAGGACAGGACAGGGACAGGACAGGACAGGACAGGGACAGGGACAGGGACAGAACAGGGACAGGACTGTCCCACCGGGGGGAGGTGGAAGACGACCTGACTTAGGTCGTCGAAGTCAATTAAATGTCCGACGGGCTACCTCACGTGCAATGGTGCAGTACCTCACTTAATTGCATTTCATGTAAATGAAACATTTGTATTAAAGTTATGACCGCATTTTACACAAATATATGTAGGTGATACGAAGTTCACCGGGTCATCTAGTTTAAAATAAATATTGATTAAAAAAGTATACAATATATTTCTACAATCTGTCAGCTTTACTTTGTTCGATTCAAATTCATGTTAATGCTGATATATATTTTTAAATTGTCGTTATAAATGAACCATAAAAATGAGAAAAATGCAAAGATTCCGTGCGTCTCCTTTTAAAATAAAAAACGATTTCAAATGAGATTAACATCACTAGATAGGCTATTTAATAACGAATATTTTGCCCGTTTTAAATTTTCGAAAAAACCAAAACCTGGTTTTTTAAATCAATTATTCGCTAAATACGTGCATATTCTGCACGAAAACTCACACACCAAGTACACGATTTAGTATGGCGCGAGTCAGTCAAGGTCTTTTGCTCACGGAAGGCCCTTAATTCGAGACGCTCATAGCCAATAGCACTCACTGATCAGTAAACAATTAGCGAACTAAACAACCTTTGATGCGGTCAGTCTATGGATGGGTGCCCGTTTAGTGATATTTTAACTGAACGCCTCTGAAGCACTGAGGGCATGTAAAGTCGGTCCTGGCTGATATCAACTGATAGCATTCATTAAACCAAATTGGAGGCAGTCAGACGGCTTGAAAACTTAGAAACTATGTTGGTCACTAACCATTTGACATAGGATAGAATTATTTAAGGATCGCTAATTATCACATATCAGATCTTATCATAATTTAAACATCCTAATAATTAATTTCATTCATTACGAAATAATAAACTAAAAATATTATGTTCCCAGTACTTTTTCGTATTTTCTCCTACTGCATACAAAAATGATTTATAAATTCATACGGGAACAACTAGCATTTTGATGAAATGATGTTAGAAGAAGGCTAATGGACACAAAGTCACTAGGGTTCGAAGCAATATTTATTATAATTATCCTGACAAATGTATATATAAAATTATGGATTCAAAGTTCAGCTAGACAAGAGAGCTATTCAATTCATAAATTTTAATTTCCTTTCATTATCAATAATCTCATGACTCCATAGATCACACTGTTCTATATATTTTCTTATAATTACAAATTTGGTTATACAAATTCATCTCTAAAATTGACCCATATAAAGACTAAAACAATTAGTAAAACAGCTGAGTATTTGAGTGGTAGAGCCACACTGTAGACATTTTTCGCATTTCACATTTTTTTCATTTTCTACAGTATGAATGGGCCGTCTTGTAGCGGCTTGCTGCTGCGTTTCGTACGGTGAGTGGAAACCGGAGGCCCAAATCCCACTCCCCTTCTCAATTCCTTAATTATCACTTTCCTTTAAGATCGTCAGCACGCCTATGATTCTTCTAGTATTGTGGGCGTACATGAGCGGTGGAGATCACTTACCATCAAGTGACCTACTTGCTTGCTTGCCGATCTATCATCATCATCATCATCAGCCACAAGACGTCCACTGCTGAACATAGGCCTCCCCCAAAGATTTCCAGACCAACCTGTTGGAAGCGGCCTGCATCCAGCGACATCCTGCGACCTTTATCAGGTCGTCTGTCCACCTTGTAGGTGGACATCCAACGCTGCGCTTGCTAGTACGTGGCCTACATTCCAGAACCTTTCTGCCCCATCGGTTATCGGTTCTGCGAGCTATGTGGCCTGCCCACTGCCACTTCAGCTTGCTAATCCTCTGGGCTATGTCGGCGACTTTCGTTCTTCTACGGATCTCCTCATTTCTGATTTGATCACGTAGAGAAACACCAAGCATAGCCCTCTCCATAGCTCGCTGAGTGACTGTGAGCTGTCTTATACGGCCCATATTCAGAGGCCACGTCTCAGTGCCGTATGTCATCATGCCGATCTATGCTATAAAAAAAAGATTAATGAGCGAGTTTGGACACTAACGTGGGCGAGGTCCGGAGCGGCTGCGCGGGTCCCGCTGCGGTTCCACTTCGCCATTACCTGCAGCGGCGGGCGGTTTCTTTTTCTTCTTCTCAGTTGTCTGCCATTCGCCCTGCATAACAGAGTATCATTAATAAAAATAATAATAATAAAACACCTGCAGAATCGTTAGGAAGTTTCTGTCAATAGACTGAAAACATAGACCACCAAAGTTGTTTGGCTAAAAGCCCGCAACCTTGGCTTATTACCCCAATATATGGGAGAAGTTTTTAAACTTACATAAATAATAATAATAATAATAAAAAAGTGTGTGTGTGTGTGCAATTCACAAACGGCAGAAGTGAATCTTCAGTATTATTAAAATAAATTAATTAACCAACGAATTTTAATACGCAAATGCAAAAAAATAAAACACGTGAACCACCACGTTGTTTATGACACATTTTCTGAAGGCTTCGTTGTACGCAGACGCAAAGACACGTGATAGCATACTTGTAATCTATCTCATTCTCTCGCAGGCTAAATCCTATTTATGAATATGTTTGTCTCTTTGTCCTGATTCATTTTCGTTACATCGGGTTTCAAATCACAACTATTCTAAAGAAGTTTCACTTCAATAACAATAGGCTTTCAATTGCTCGTTGGTCAAGAGCCAGATACAGAAAGCGGTGTTATTGGACACGGCACGCATTGTGAGGAGGTTCCTCACTCTGGGGTCCTAACTGCCGGTGGCTTGGGTCTTAGGTCTCGCCATTACAGGGTAATATCTTTATATTTCTTTTTTTACAAATGTTATATTTAAAAATATAAATAAAGCCTTTTAAAATACTGTACATACACCCAACAGTCCCACACATAGTCCTGACCCTACAGTAGATTAACATGTAAAGTGTGTATCCAGAAACCAAGTGGGGCTTACGGTCCTACAACACCCGGACTTGAAACCAATTTCTCACAAATGATCACACAATCATTTGTCTCGGTGCGGGATCGATACAGAAATGAACGGCAATGAAGCTGACCTGTATCCGCTGAGTATCCTCGAGCAGCAGGTTGCAGGCGGCGACCAGGTCGTTGTCGGTGTCGTACAGCGCCGAGCACACCTCGTCCTCCGTGCGACACTGCTGCACTGCTGCACTGCTGGTGGTTGTGATGGAAGAGCAATGAAGCTGACCTGTATCCGCTGAGTATCCTCGAGCAGCAGGTTGCAGGCGGCGACCAGGTCGTTGTCGGTGTCGTACAGCGCCGAGCACACCTCGTCCTCCGTGCGACACTGCTGCACTGCTGCACTGCTGGTGGTTGTGATGGAAGAGCAATGAAGCTGACCTGTATCCGCTGAGTATCCTCGAGCAGCAGGTTGCAGGCGGCGACCAGGTCGTTGTCGGTGTCGTACAGCGCCGAGCACACCTCGTCCTCCGTGCGACACTGCTGCACTGCTGCACTGCTGGTGGTTGTGATGGAAGAGCAATGAAGCTGACCTGTATCCGCTGAGTATCCTCGAGCAGCAGGTTGCAGGCGGCGACCAGGTCGTTGTCGGTGTCGTACAGCGCCGAGCACACCTCGTCCTCCGTGCGACACTGCTGCACTGCTGCACTGCTGGTGGTTGTGATGGAAGAGCAATGAAGCTGACCTGTATCCGCTGAGTATCCTCGAGCAGCAGGTTGCAGGCGGCGACCAGGTCGTTGTCGGTGTCGTACAGCGCCGAGCACACCTCGTCCTCCGTGCGACACTGCTGCACTGCTGCACTGCTGGTGGTTGTGATGGAAGAGCAATGAAGCTGACCTGTATCCGCTGAGTATCCTCGAGCAGCAGGTTGCAGGCGGCGACCAGGTCGTTGTCGGTGTCGTACAGCGCCGAGCACACCTCGTCCTCCGTGCGACACTGCTGCACTGCTGCACTGCTGGTGGTTGTGATGGAAGAGCAATGAAGCTGACCTGTATCCGCTGAGTATCCTCGAGCAGCAGGTTGCAGGCGGCGACCAGGTCGTTGTCGGTGTCGTACAGCGCCGAGCACACCTCGTCCTCCGTGCGACACTGCTGCACTGCTGCACTGCTGGTGGTTGTGATGGAAGAGCAATGAAGCTGACCTGTATCCGCTGAGTATCCTCGAGCAGCAGGTTGCAGGCGGCGACCAGGTCGTTGTCGGTGTCGTACAGCGCCGAGCACACCTCGTCCTCCGTGCGACACTGCTGCACTGCTGCACTGCTGGTGGTTGTGATGGAAGAGCAATGAAGCTGACCTGTATCCGCTGAGTATCCTCGAGCAGCAGGTTGCAGGCGGCGACCAGGTCGTTGTCGGTGTCGTACAGCGCCGAGCACACCTCGTCCTCCGTGCGACACTGCTGCACTGCTGCACTGCTGGTGGTTGTGATGGAAGAGCAATGAAGCTGACCTGTATCCGCTGAGTATCCTCGAGCAGCAGGTTGCAGGCGGCGACCAGGTCGTTGTCGGTGTCGTACAGCGCCGAGCACACCTCGTCCTCCGTGCGACACTGCTGCACTGCTGCACTGCTGGTGGTTGTGATGGAAGAGCAATGAAGCTGACCTGTATCCGCTGAGTATCCTCGAGCAGCAGGTTGCAGGCGGCGACCAGGTCGTTGTCGGTGTCGTACAGCGCCGAGCACACCTCGTCCTCCGTGCGACACGTCATCTCCATCAGCTCCAGCACCTGCCAACACAACTCATTGCTACATCCTACACCTTGTATAGTGTGGGTTTCCGTTTCATTTTTTAACTACTGATACTCTCTATTAGGGTGGGTGAAAAACATCGACAATTTTTTTTACTAGCGACATTAAAAAATTGGTTAATAGACACCTCTAGAAAATTCTCACCAAAAATAAGCTTCTAATTTCAACAGGAAAATTACATTACAGTTTGCGAGTTTTTCCTCAGTCCAATAGAAAAAAAAACATATATCACTCATTAATTGATCGTTCACTAACACTTTATACACTATTCTATAGGAAATTGAACGCTCTACAAAAAAGTTTTGTTACAATTTATCGTAAATCTCACCATTTCAAAAATATTGAAGATTGATTATTTTAAGAGATATTTATTTTGGTCTCTTATGCTTAGTCGATTAAATTAAACGTTTAAAAGATATTCGTCAACAAAGTTTAGTGCATACCGATTTTAATAGTTTTTGATACCTAATAAAACAACAAGACAAATAGTGTGTCTATCGTTGGTCGGCAAGATCATGCCGGCCTGCCTAACTGCTTCTTCACACTCCGTTTAAAGGACCCCATATTAAATTTATTTATTTTTCAAATTCAAAAGTTTGAATCACCCTAGTATCTATGTGAAATAGTCGATGTGCTTACCATTCTCCGAACGTCAGACGCGTCTTCGCTTTTACGATCGATCATGTGTGCCATGCGGAGCTGTTCTGTTGTTGCCTAAAACAAACAAAAAATAATACACGTTATCATAAACAGGCATGAGTCGTGAGCATGCGTGCGCAGTTCTGATTGGCGGAATAAAGGAGCGCGACATGTCAGCGCTGTACGCGATTTGGTTAGTCAGGCGTTACTCGTCGTCTATTGGACTCTCAACTACCCCCACAATTGTGGATCTGTGTTCACGACTCATGCCCTTGTTTTGGCGACTTTCAAAGCTCTATCCTGGCAAAAAGTTGGCAGACGAATAGCCCAGAAGACTGGCATAAGTCCGCCGATATATAATTTGTATGAAGTATGTAAAATAAAATGAAAAATAAAGTTCTCAAAATCTCATTAATGACTTAAATGTTCTGTACTTGACCTGTCATAATAGTCCATTGAAATGTTACATTTTTTAGGCCTCACCTTGCGTTTCTTAGAGGAGTCAATTTTATTTTTTTGATGTGTAGGGGGGGTAAGTGTAAAGCTAAAATCAAGTTTGTGGGGTCGCCACCCTTGTCCCACGGCCGCCATCTTGAAAATAGGGGTTGAAACGGTTTTTACGATATATCTCTTAAACTATTTATCTGATAAAAAAAAATTGTTAACGTTTTTTGTTGCTAATTAAATTCTCTATAACTTTGGTCCAGTAACTTTTTGTCGTAAAACTATAAATAAAAAAGTTATAAGTGAAAATGTAATAAAGAAAAAAATAAAGATGATAATTCTCTTGACAGCCTAAGATACAAACAATTCGCCAAGGCAGTGACAAAAAGTACTTCCTCCAACACAAGACACAGAACACAGTTCTCCAGAACAATGGAAGCACACTGCGGAACATTTTAGCCCTGCTTTTCGACATCCACACATCGCTCCACAGTTTCCTTTGCATTTACAAAAGATCAATTTAAGAAGCTCAGGGGGTGCTGGAGGTTTAGAGCTCTGCACTGGCATCAATAATTTTCCACATTTTTTCCAGCCCCAGTCTTCAGGATCATTATTATTACCAAGCCACGACTGGACCTGATGGTAGACTCGGAAAGTATGAAAGCGAGCTGTGTCTTGTGTTGGAGGAAGTGAAGATAAATTAAATGTACTTTTTGTCACTGCCTTGGCGAATTGTTTGTATCTTAGGCTGTCAAGAGAATTATCATCTTTATTTTTTTCTTTATTACATTTTCACTTATAACTTTTTTATTTATAGTTTTACGACAAAAAGTTACTGGACCAAAGTTATAGAGAATTTAATTAGCAACAAAAAACGTTAACAATTTTTTTTTATCAGATAAATAGTTTAAGAGATATATCGTAAAAACCGTTTCAACCCCTATTTTCAAGATGGCGGCCGTGGGACAAGGGTGGCGACCCCACAAACTTGATTTTAGCTTTACACTTATCCCCCCTACACATCAAAAAAATTAAATTGACTCCTCTAAGAAACGCAACCCCAAATGTAACTTTTCAATGGACTATAAGCGCTATCTTATATTCTTGATTAATAAAGATTTTGATTGATTTGGGTCGATTTGAAGTTACTACATAGACACTGGCTGATCCCGGAATGGCGACTCAGCTAAACGAGCCACTATGGCGGGTTTTTTACAAATGTACAGTGGTCGCTATACAGTATAAAGAAAAAGCAAAAAAAAGATATATCCTGAATTCTTACCTGGCAGGAAAGCCTTAAGATATTTTATAAGTAAGGTGCTATATGTACTGTGGTTACCTGTGGTTTCACCTTCTCCTTGGGCTGTGGTTTGTCTGTGTTTTTGCCCTTGTCCTGCACGTGCTTGCCATCCTTGCCCGGCTTCGCACCACCCTTGGTGGCGCGCGCTCCCAAACTCATCTTTACTCTATTACTTTATATTTACAGCCTCTATTTACAAGCAGCTAGAACAAAAAAACACATTACTTAAATTTCGAGTTTAATCAGTCTGGTATTTAGAACTACACACGCAGGTTTTGTCTGCAGAATGAATGCACCAACTCAACCAGTATACCACTGGCTCACAGATAAATTGCTTTTTTTTTAATCGAGCACGATAACGTGACTGCACTGCAGGTGTACCTGATGGTAAGCGTAGTGCAGTCCAAAAGAGTAGCGACCACCGACAAACAATGAGTTTATTGGTGGTCACAAGAATCATGCCAGCCCGCGTAAATACTTCTTCCCTCTCCGCAATCGAGGGACCTGCCACAGGACAGGCGGATGGCCGATGCAGGCATAGGGATACAAAGATGTACCCCTATAGGCGCCAAAAACAACTACCAAATCATCTCGCAAACCCCTCTGGAGAACCGGATATACACTGGCTGATCCTGGAACGCGATCCACACAAGGTGTGTGGGTCACTATGGCAGGCTTTAACACCATGTGTACGGTGGTCGCTATCCGGGCGGATATGAATATCCTACCATCAGCAATGATTGCTTAGCTCAAAGTGATATAAAAATACAAAACGGTTCAAACAGAAAACTTCAAATAACGTAGCTTCGCTAGTTTATATTTAAGAAAAGTGTAGGCTTGTATTGTTAGTAACATGTAACCGGCTGCCCGTATGACGTCAGAACCTCTGATATATCGTGTCGAAACAAAGAGGAAGTCGAGATTTTAATTATTGACACGCCAACGAATTGATCGAAACCTAAATTAAGGTATTATGCTCATTTAACAAAGAAACATACACTCAGAATTCTGTAGGCCTAGTACAAGTTTTGATAGTTTTTTACGATGACAGTTTTCGTTTTCTCTCCGTAAATCAAGTAGCAGTAGCCGCTAGAACTATGATGAATTAAAATTAACAGTATGATTAACTTTATATCATATTAGTCTAATATGGAATTAGTTTTCGAGCGATTCTTTTCTTTTTGACAGTATAAAATACTAGTTCGACATTAAAACTTTATATGAATTCGAGAACCGTGAACGTAATTGTAAGTCGTACTAGACCTACTGAAGTGCACTTAGCTTGTATGTTGGACAACATTGTTGTCGCTTTTATATACTTAAACACTTTTTAATCGGAATGCAAGCCAGTTCAACCCTTAGCCTATGGGACCCAGGGCACTGACTAAAGGGTTATAATAGGCGACCGCATAATGCGAAAACACTATTGTGATGTATTTATTTTTCATTATTAAAATGGTATATGTATACTGCTGCTAAACTAATAAACAAAAACAATCGTCAAAACAAATCTTATAACACAATTTGACTGTAATTGTACTGATCTGGTGATGACATAATTAATTAATGGTGCTGCCACACCGGTGTTAGAAAATGTTATATAACATTTTATAACACCGGTGTGGCAGCATCATTTAGTAAACATTTCTTAACAATTTGTAACATTTTGTAACATTTCTTAATGGTGCTGCCACACCGGTGTTAGAAAATGTTATATAACATTTTATAACAGCGGTGTGGCAGCAACATTTAGTAAACATTTCTTAACAATTTGTAACATTTTGTAACATTTTTGAACATTTTTTAACATCGGGCGGCGGTACTTTTGAGAGCGGTGTCGTCAAAGAAGCCGTCAAAGAAGAAGGGCCGATGTCATGTTTTCAAATGTTATAAAATGTTAGACAATGTTAGAAAATGTTAAGAAATGTTATAAAATGTTAGATTTAATGTTATAAAATGTTTGTAAACATTTTATAACATCGGTGTGGCAGCACCATAACATTTTATAACCGCAGGCGGCGGTACTTTTGTGAGCGGCGCCGTCAAAGAAGAATGTTCAGAAATGTTAGAAAATGTTAAGAAATGTTATAAAATGTTAAGAAATGTTATAAAATGTTAGATTTAATGTTAGAAAATGTTTGTAAACATTTTATAACATCGGTGTGGCAGCACCATAAAAAGTAATTTTTAGTTCCTTAAGGCGCTCAGAGCTGTATGCCCAGGGTCCTCCCACAAGGCCTGATAATGCCCTGAAGCCACAGAGGACAGGGCGTCAAAGTGTGAATTATCATCGCCCGTAGGTACACTGCGTTTGTATTTTGTATGAGAATATTTTAAAGCGGTGGTGCGTCCCTGCCTCGTCTTCGTAATTTCCATGTGGCTTGCGTATTATATGCTACAAACGGGATCCGCCCGAAGTGTCCCGGGGCCTATCATGTCGACGGCTTGGACCCGCGCCGGTGAAATAACGATAACTTGCATGCGCGTCTCTCCACACTTTTGTCTACAGCATAAATGAGCTGGCTCGACCGGGTTGCTACCACTGTCTTACAGTAACTTACGAAGTGACAGATCGTACCGTTTCGTAATGTTTAACTTGAGGCCGTATTTTGCGCGTATTATATCACGACAAAGGGAACCTCCACACAATCCCGATGATGTGGCCGCGGCATTATTTAAGTGGGTTGTGAAAACGTAACGTACCTACACAAATCAATAAAGGTAACATTTTGTGCTATTTTTAACTAACTTGTTTGTGAAGCAGACCGAAATGTTTACTTCACAATGCTCGAGAAAGATTTACTCTCTAATAGGGTTGATGATTAATTTTTTTTAAGTGTTCCATAACTGGCAAAAAATCCTTATAATTTCTTCATGCCCGCCTGTCTGTCTGTAAGTCACAGTCCATTTTACTCGGCGACTTTTAGCACTATATGGATGAATGGGATGGTAGATGTATTCTATGAAACGCCACATAAAGGTGTAGTGAAATTCAGAAAAAACAAATGAGGTAGCTATCCTACATGTAAGAGATGATTTTTTTCCATTGTGCATGCATAAGTCCCTGAAGTTGATAGTAGTTGTAATATTACTTCAAGATATTCGTTTTGTAAGATATCGAGTCCAGTCATAAAAAAAGTCTCACACCATGACGCGTTGACCTCAAGGGTATCCTTGAGGTCTAACTTTTAAACTACGATTAAATTCCGACAAAATCCAAGGTCAAAAGGTACTTCCAACGTAAATTGTTTTCAATAGGCTATATTATGTAGTTTTTGAGATATGGGATATTTTCAGTTACAATATTTAAATTTAGCGACTTGCTTCTTCCCCTATTCGGAGTGGAAAGAAGCATTTATACAGGCCTGCATAATTCTGATGACCACCTATAAACTAATTATTTGTCGATGAACCAGTAAGGTTTTATGGACTGCATTGCGCTTACCATCAGATAGAGTGAGGTCACTTTGCTGTGTTTGGATAAAAAAAAAATATTTATCAAGATCATTATCAAAGTATTTATCACTTCAAGAATTCTTCCATTTCAGGCAACATTGGTGTGTTTGGCATTAGCCTTTAGACATGTAGGAGCCTTTTGGAAAATGGCCAAAACTAGTAAATATCAGTCAGCAAAGGACATCCATATCCAAATAAAATAAAGTTATAAGCACAATAGTTCCCAAGAAAAGTCTTATTGCAGGGTAATAAACTATTGTCTCTTATTTGGGATTGCATCATAACACTTTTATAGAAATTATCTAAATATTACACACTAAATGGTCAGTTGGTATGTATGTTATATAATGTTTTATACAAGTATTAAAGTTTTACTCCCATTTTACCACACCCACAATTCCTAAGGTGTTGTGGGTGCTTATGAATGATCATCATCAACTATCATTTAGACCAACTTTACCAACCACTTGGTTAACCTCCTAAAATTTGGATGCAGTAGTTTTTTTAATTCCACTAATAATCCAAATTCACAGTATTCAACTATACGCAACCTTAACAGTAACTTCATTTAATGGTAACTTTCACATGAATTTAATAGTATTTATAAATTTATTTGCAATTCAATAACACATTGGTGTATACATTGTAAACTTGGCAAGGCAGCAATAACAACTTTGTGTTACCAAGCCATTATAGTTGCATTGCTTGCCCTATCCACAGATGGTGTGTTGGATTATAAATAAAGTTATCAATCATTATTAAAATATTTTGAAATAAATTTAAATAGTATATGAATAGGAATAGGAAAAATATACACATGCTTCATAAGCATGAGCCATATATACAACAAAATAATATGACCACATAAACTATATCCATATAAATAAATTAACAAAATGATCTGATCATGCATCTGTGACAAAATAAAATAAATACATCATATCACAACTCACAGACATCTCCAACATAAATACAATACAATATATACAAACACAGAACTCATTTGACAATATGATCTGTTATGTAAAGTAAATAATAAAAAAGGTGAGTTTTATAAGTTTGAAATAAAACATAATGAACACTAACATATGGAATTACTAGCTCTTTAAAGAACTCAGATATGCATTCAGTAGTTTTTAATTGATGTGCTTTCTCATAATCTAGCTCCAGTGATTAACTTCTAAGACATCAAAGATGCAAACTTATAAACAACCTCTTTATAATATTAATGTAAATTGTAGCTAATATATACAGAGATGTAGGCAGAGACAATTATTACCCAGATGTCTACCTAATAGTTTTCAAGCTTAAATTTTGTTCAAAATGAATAATTTTTTTTAATGTGTGAATATGTGAATGTAGAGGACATTGTTTTTACCCCATTTTACCATTATGACAATTGGGACAATTATACAAATGATTTATCAAAACAAATATATAAAGAGAAAATAATGCAAATTAGTAAAACAGCTAATAACCAAGAAATATGTAAAATGTTTCAACTCAACTGGACACAAACCTAAAGCCATTATTTAGAGTTTCAAACAAATATAGGGGTGTGGTGCTAGATTTTTGTTTATAAATACAGAATCATTGTTTGTCAAATTTATTTAAAGAATACGAGTTACTGTATAAAAAAATATTTATAAATCCGTGTTTCGGTATTGAAGATTTTGTGCAATTAAAGTTTGGCAACAAAGACAAACTATAAGGTCATTGAAATAAATAATAGCAATCTGATTATCGCATATTGATAAACATATGTAAATATATGAAAAGTACCTACAACAGACAAAAACAATGATATCTGATAAAATTTCACTCGCACCAATTCCGGGCGGTAATTTAGTAAACAAAACTAACGATCACATTTTACGATTTTAAACCCGTTTTTGTAGGAAAATACACGAAAAAAATGTCTGCATACACCAAATTTACGATATACAACCGTTATAAAAGCGTTATTATGGATATTTTTGCAGTTAGATGCAAAAATCAGGGCAATGAATCATAGATGCAGGATACGAGAGCTGCATTTGAAATCGACCGATTATCACCGGAACACTAGTAATAACACGACGCGTTAAGTTTTCCACGCCATTCCAATAGCTCACGTCATCAAATTCGGGCAATGCCAAGACAAAACTCAATAGGGCAGCGGCACATGTGGGGGACGCCATTCTTGAACACCATTCTTGGTATCAAAATGACAGTCTTTGTTGATGAAATAAACGTGAACGGCATCAATTAACGTAAAATTTATACGCACATGAACACACAATCAATGCATAACATTATTTATTACCTTATTTCTACAATAACGTCCAAAATCTAACTGAATTTCCAATAAAATTGACCGATTTCCATACCTGTGAATGCGCTCAAACGCAAGCTGGTCACGTGACTTCCTAGTGATGTGCCATGATTGTATAATTTCGGTACTTTACGGTTTTCAAAAAACAATTTTTTAAATTATTGTAAGCATGCTGCTTAAAAAACATATAAATAAATGACTTTTTATTTTTTTTTATTTTGGTACCTCATATTGATGACCATATTTATAATTTTCGCTGTTATGCCATAGACTAACCTAAATATCGTACGTATTTATCAGCTACTATAGTTTTTATTAATTACTCTTAGTTATGACAAATTTGCTTCTGGAGTGAATCCTAATTCTGAATTTGTAATATTGTCATAATATTTATGTTTTATCTTATTAAGACCTAGAATAATAGAGTCTCAAACTTTGAACTATTCTTATTTATACTATTCTTAAACTGAGGTATAAGTCAATACTATTTGATTGTTTCCCTAATAAATAGTTCAGGCCAGAGTGAAAAAAGCCAGGTTGAGATTTTGTGGCACATTTTTTATGTAACGACTTATCGATATTCAACCCTACATTATACTGTGTCATCTTCTATTACTGGGCTTGGACTTATTTTAAAAATTGGAAGGGTTATTACTTAATCCACCAAAGGGGCATAATATGGGTTGGTATAATTCACATTCCTTTAAAAATATTTTTGCAAAATACCTGTATAAGTTTCCTAATAATGTTTTCCTTACAATGTTAAAATCAGTGACAATTCGTAACTCGAACGGAACTTCGATATACGTGCCCTGAGGACTTGTGACTATTGTCTCAGCAGTTCGTACCACACCCTGCTAGACTATGACTACTACGACATATCGATTTATCAAAATGATAAATACCTACGAATAATGTCGCCGAATCGGTAAACTTCATCCCTACAGCATAAATTATGTTGCTAGTTTTAAAATAGTAGCCCAGGCCATAAAATTCAAAAAATATATTGTACCTCTAACGCACAGCCACGATCTTACGATCGCGATCTCTTCAGCGATAAATATTTCTAGTACAGCTTGGCAAAAAAGAGTATGGATTTAATGAGGGCGCTTATGGATTTAATATGGCAACCCGGTATACTACGACATAAAATGTTTAGATACTTGTTATTTTTATCTATTGTTGTTTAATGGGCTTTAGTGGGGTGATTTCAATTGCCAGCTAAAAATTATTTTTTGGAGGATAAAATAGTGTCAGATAAAAAATATATTTGTATATGAGATTTATCTTCACTAATATTATAAAGGGAATGATTCTTTGTAAGCTTATAGGCTATATTTCATCCCGGAAAAATATATAGCGAGAAAATTATCCTGGAACAATTTTATCACGCAGGCGAAAGCTAGTAATATATATTACGAAAAAAAGATATTCATTACTTACACAATTTCTATATATTTTTTACACAAAGTCTTTGACACTTGAAATTTAGTTTCGGAGTATATCGAGTCTTAATCCCTCAGATGGAACAGAGGGCATCCATAGTGGCAACATAATATTATGAACCCTCACAGACTTTTTTGTTTTTATAATTTAAATTATTAGTCTTCCTTACTGGGGGGAGATTCGAACAGGTTTGATAATTTAAATAAAATACCATTGTAGTTTTAATAGGATAAAACGGAAAATTAAACCTTCAAATTATAGGAGTACTTTGAATTTATTCCAATAAAACAAATTAACATTTTAATTTAATCAGATTCCAAAAGACTTTCGTCTAGATATTCTATCCCAGAAAGGTCTATTGAGTCTTGACTAGACGATCCTGCAACAACAGAATCATCTGAATCACCCGAATATGTATCTGTATCGCTACTGCTATCTCTGAGGTTAATGACCAATTTTTCTATGTCGTCATACATGGTCATTCATTTACAATTTTAATAGCATGTTTGCATGAGCTTTTCCAGTTTTAGCACTAATCGCGTGGAATGCTTGTCCAGCTGACATCTGTTGGAATGAAATATTATTGATTATGAGTTCAACTTAATAACATTATGAAAATCTAATTATGAACTAGATCTACCTTTATGTCAATGGACCTTACGTTGACAGAGGCAATCTTATATCTCTCTCGCGATAGCTCTCATCCAAATAAATATTTTTTTGGAGTTCTATTGGTAAATTCCCATTATGCATTATATTTTTTTTAATATTGTTCCCTCTTTGCGACTATGTTAATGCCGCTCAGACTGTTATACATTTTTTATATGAGAAACCCAGAGAATGTAATATCTTTCTTAGATGTCCACGACTTCCATTAAATACCACTTTTTCTTTAACTACAGGTAATAAGTTTCGTATTGTAGGCACCTGAGAAAAAAGAAAGTATTCATTTATTACATAATACTGTATTTATATTTGTTTTTTATTGTAGGAAGTAGGAATAATATAAAATATATTACATATGTACCTGTTTTTTTACAGTATAGAAGAAATGAACCTTTTATCTTATTGCGCATAGATCAAAATTATAGAGATCTTTCTTTGGTCAACTTTTCCTATTTTTACCAGATGTAGAAAAAACGCCTTTATTTTTTTCACCTTCTTCAAAAAAAAATCTTGTGGTGTTGACTGATTTACCTAAAAAAATACCAAACATACATAAGAATTCAAAAACAAATTTTTAAATGTTCAGTATTACAAAGGATCAAAAATATTAAGTCAGCTTATATTAACACGTAAACATAACCTCAGTTATTCTTTTGTAAACATAACACAAAAATCTCTTAAATTGTATGTTACAGGTAATTTAAACTAGTGCAAAATGTATAATTTAACTTGTTAGATGTAAATAATTTGCATAAATACCTGTCATATCGGCTGTTCTCTGATAAACATTGTTAATTTGAGACAAAACTTGTTCCGCTTGAGATTCAACCAAACATCGTAAAAAACTTGATATATCACGGCTCTACCACTACAACGAATCGTTTTGTTCATTTTAAATAGCAAAACAAGCAACAACCGTACGAGAATTTATAGAATTTTGTATAAAACTAGTTGGCGCAAACAACAATGACACAGAAAGTACTAGCTATTTGACAGCAATGACATTTTTAATAGAGTTGCCACAATATATGTTTTTTAGTTCCTATTTTCACCGCGTCATACTCTTTTTTGCCAAGCTGTACATTTTGTATCCGCGCGCGCAATCTTACACATGCTGCTATCCACACTGCGATCTCACGAATAGATCTCGGTTGTGTTTAGAAATCGCGGGCAGAGAACGCGATCTGCCGTGCGTCGGACGCTTTAAGGACCAATATATTTGGTAATATATTATTACCTACGACCAGTCGAAATATTTTGAATACCCATGAATTAAATGAACTTAAACATATACCTACATTATGAATAATTTACGGCGTTTCGCGAAGTATCTACAAAATTAGTGTGTGCGTAATGCTAAAGGACGAATGTAAAGTGCGTATGTGAAGGTAAAGCCCAGTGCCCGTTAGTCAATTAAAAAAAAGTTTTCTAACCTAAGATTCCCGCCAAATTTCTTGTCAAAACAAATTAAAATGTAAACATTTGAAATGTCCCTTTTAGAAGACATATTTCTTCAAGATGAGGCTAATGAGGCCCAGGAGTTGGAGCGCGTGATAGAAGGTGATGATTACGATGACCGGCCAAGAAGTGCAGCGTCTAATAGTGATGAAAATAGCGCCAAGGAAGATGAAGCAGGCATGTGTTTTACAATCATTAAAATACATAATTATTAATCGAACGAATTATATTTCCCGAACAAATAAGACGTAATTACAATGAAAAACACATCTTAATTCTGTTTTCCATTGAGGAGTTCCTATTAAGGTTACACCCCATCAGTAGATCTAGTAGGTACAAGTTACAGATATGTTCACAGTTCTCGAATGTGTTTATATTTACTGTGTTAGTTGATGTATGGAGTGAACACGGAAACCCTAGTTTTAGAAAATAACCAACACTTGTACTAAATCTACTAAAAATAACATCCTTTTCAAGCTTATTGAAAATTAAAGAAAAATTATTAAATTTTCAGAGGAAGATAAAAGGCGTGTTGATCCTTCAAGTGTAAAGGCAAAGAGAGTGGTAAAGAATCCAAGATTCATATTGAATCCAGCTCGACTCACAGGCCCAAGAGGCATAGAAGTCATACCTGACCACTTTAAAGAGTTTAAATTTAAAGGTAAATATAAAATAACTGCAGCTCAGTGGTGAGTAGTACAGATTAATGAAATCATGATGAGGTGCACCTCAACTTTCTAAAATTATTGTTTGCTTTAACTGTCAAGGAAATATGAGGAAAATTCATAAGAATATCAAAGGTGTATCAACCTGCCTTAGGATACTTTTAATGTTATGTCTATAGCCTTATTTTTTAGGTAAAGGACATGAAAAAGAAGATTTGGATTTAGTGTTAAAGAAATTAGAGCACTGGGCTTACAGATTGTATCCAAAGTTCGGGTTTGAAGATTGTATAAAAAAAATTGAAACACTTGGAAAAAAGAGGCCAGTTATGGTAAGTGTGCTAATAACTCAAAACATGTTCTGACCGGAGTTTAAAATGATAATTATTCTGATAAAAAAAATATTGAATATTGTAATCAGAATCATCAGGTAGTGTAATGTAGTAATAACTATCGTTTTATGAATATTTATCACTTATTGTAGATGAATATATATATAGAACAGATTTAGTTTCGGCCACGGCCGAGGTATTGTATACCAGGGACCTACCTACCTATTGACAATTCCAGGTGCATTTACAAAAAATAAGATCAGATCAGCTCCAGTCAGCAGAGACCGTGGTGCAGAGAGATTCTAGTGATGATGAAGAGCATGCACCGCCTGAAGAGGATGAATTTGATAAGTTACTTCAGCAACAAATAGATTTAGCTAGAACCACTCCAGCACCTGATTCTGCTAGGAAACCTAATGCAACTCCTAGACATGTTATGTAAGTTAATCCAAATGATATAAATGTGTAAGTATTGAGCACACAGATAGACAATAGGACATAGGATACTTTTTATAGATAGCTCAGACAGTCGACATTTCTCACAGCATGGATGCACTGGCTCGGTCAGGTTGTTACCACTATCTAACAAAAAAAGTTTACTGTTGCCCTTTGAATGGTGAGTGAGATATCCCCCACGATTACATTTCTCTATAACAGCTTCACGCTGTATAGTTGCTCAATAAAATTGTTAAGATATGTTGTAATTTGAACCGTCTGAGCAGACTTTCAATTGAATAGATCAACAAAATCCGTACAACTGCTGTTGTTTCAAGTCAGTTGATCAATTAAAATATTGTTTTTGACATAGAAAAAGTACAGATATATTAGGTTGACAAGGTAGAGGTTTTATAGAATTCTGTAAAATTAGACATATTTCGCTATGATTCCGACAGTTCATAAATAGTGATAGCAAATAAACAACTTCGATATAGTATGAACATTCAGCATATCAACGAGCTACAGTTCTTGTTTATCACTTACCAACCTTATTTTCAGGTCACCATTCACTATGCCTAAAGCAACATCGTCACCTTCAATCAGTGACGAGCAAAAGGAAAGAATGCTACGGAACCGTAAGTTAGCTGAAGAAAGGCGTCTTGCAAGGCTTAAACAAAACACTAGCAACGAAAAATCTGAAGTAGAAAGCGTAAAGTTAAACACTTTACATGAAAGATTATCAAACGAACACGAACATTCAGACTGCTCAGATGAGGGGCACAATGTAAGCGTGTCTGTAGCTGTTGAAATAAATACTACAAGTAATAAACCCACTAAAAATACTTCAGAGGGCGAAGATGAAGTATTTAACAATAAACAACTTGACCAAGATGCAAATGATCTTGATGTTGAAAAAACAAACACAAATAAAGCAGTTGATATTTCTGAACAGACTAATACTTCTTTGAATTATGATGATGAAATAACGCATGACAACGACGTTGAACGACAAAAAGATAAAGACGAATTGAATGCTGGAAATACGGTCCCAGAACAAATAAACAATGATATATTGGAGAATATCGACAAAAATACAGACAATCACGAAATGGAGGTATTAAATGAAGAACCAACTGAAACGCCCAACAGAGATTATAACAAAGAAGTAAACGAACACGTATTATCAAGTGAAGAAATTCGTAAAAGTCCTCAAACTATGAAAAAAATTGATATATCAGTAGAAGCAGAAACTGCAAACCATGAAAAAGAACCTAATAAAATTATAATTGAAGACACTGCAAAAGTGAATACTGTTTGTAATGAAATAAGTGCTGACACAGTGGAAAGTACAGAGAATAGAATAGTTGAAAATACTACTCAAGAAAATACCGGAATTGATAAATTAGTTGAAAATGAATTGATGGATGTCGATTTTGATGATGAATTTTGAATAAATGTTTATATTGAAATAATCATTGTTTTCGTATGTGTGAAACTAATCTTAAGCCAATGTTATTTTTTTTCGTAACAGCCTCCAAGGCGCAGTGTGCGAATATAGCTGTGAAATAAGAAGGCGCTAGTTCGATCTTTGCATTGAGACAAATGTTTGTGTAATCGACAAATATTTATTAAACTATGGGTATTATGTGACCGAAAGTCGCTCGTAATTCCTGATATTTACGAACATGCCCCTTGATATGACATGATATGCAAAAATAGACAAAACGGTTGTGCCTAGACGTGTCGAAAGTACAAAAAGTATAGTTTTATCGTAACGATATTTTTAAAAGTATCAACATAGGTTTTGATATATCGAGAAAAAAAATCATATTTCAAGGCATCTTCATAAAAATATCGGTTTAGATCAGTGTTTCCCAACCTTTTTTAGGCCATGACCTTAAAATTTGTTTGTTAAATTTGTCACCGATATCTAGCATTGCATTTAAGTAACCCAAAGCGAAAGGATTAAAGTCGTGTCAAGTCCATTATTAAATTGCCCCCCTGTGGGGCGTGGACCTCACGTTGGGAAACACTGGTTTAGATACTCAACTATCGATTTATTGCCAAAAAATATCGATGTATCGCTATTTTTTCAACATCTCTAGTTATACTTAACCAGACGACCACTCGCATACGAGATGCTTGCTACCTTCGGCTTGAGTCTATCAGGTTTCTTTCTTTTTTTTTTTTTTTTTTTTTTTATTTATGGCTTTCGCAGTATTATGCATTTAGCCAGTGTCAAGTATAACTTATTCTCAAGTATTTTTACAAGAACGATGAAACACGGGTGCGGTCGATATCAAGGTCTTGTCGGAGTTTTGGTGTTAACTCCTTCCAGTACGATTCTTAATTCACTTATTTCAATGTTTCCATACACTGTTCATCACCGTCAATGTTTATTGAACAAATCCACACCACTTTTATACAACAAACACAACTCTAAACTAGTTTATGAAATAAATTAAAATAAGCGATGAATTGCACTGTCAGAATTCCCGCCAAAACTCGTCTATCAGGTTGTTGCGGCCTGAAACAATGATCGTTGTAACGCTCTTCGCTAGTATTACGTTAGTAGTTATAAGGTAACGCTGGTGGTAGGATATTCATATCCGCCCGGATAGCGACTACCGTACACGTGGAAACCCTGCCATGATGATCCACACACCTTGTGTGGATCGCGTTCCAGGATCAGCCAGTGTATAGCTGGTTCTTTCGAGGGGCTTGCGACATGACTTGATGGTTGGATGGGGTGGGTATAGGAGTACATCCTTGTATCCCTGTGCCTGCATCGATCATCCGTATGTCCTGTCGCAGACCACCGATTCGCTTCTTCCCTCTTCGGAGTGAAGAAACATTTATAAAGGCCGGCATGATTCTGGTGACCACCGATAAACTCATTGTTTGTCGGTGGTCGCTGGTTGTTTTAGACTGCATCAGGTATAGTGCAGTAACTTTGCCGTGCTCGGATAAAAAAAAAAAACATAGTTACGATTTATTAAAAAACTAGATGTCCCTCGCAGTTTCACCTGCATGTTACTGCCCTGCTCCCATGGCTCATAGCGTGATATACATATAAACTTCCTCACGAATCAATCTGTCTATTGCTGAAAACTACATTATACCCGTTGAATAGTTTAAAAGATCTAAGCGAACAGACAGCGGAAGCGACTTCATTTTATACTATGTAAAGATTTGATCACGCAGAGAAACACCGAGCATAGCTCTCTCCATAGCTCGCTGAGTGACTGTGAGCCGTCTTATACGGCCCATATTTAGAGGCCACGTCTCAGTGCTGTATGTCATCACTGGTAACACACATTGATCGAAGACTTTAGTCTTCAGGCACTGAGGTATTTTTCCAACAGGTCGGTCTGGAAATCTTTGGGAGAGGCCTATGTTCAGCAGTGGACGTCTTGTGGCTGATGATGATGATGATGATGAAAGATTTTATCAACCTGGGACATTAAAAATTAAACACAGCATCGCATTTCACAATTTATTAATGATGCAAACGAAAACAAACCCTTATCACAGTATACAATAGCATTCAACTCGTACATACATCCATAAATATCCGATAACCTATATTACAAAATGCAAATATCTTTGTATGAAATTTTCCCGCCTCAAATCACAAATTAACTTGTATTAATGCACTAAAGAATTTTATAAAATGACCCTGACCCTGTAGTTGTGATGATAGCGGTTAGCGGGTAAAGCAGCAAGCGATTTATTATTGATATTTTATTTTACTGGTATAGAAATAAACTAGTTTTCGTGAAAAAAAAATATCGACTTCAAATACATTTAAGAGAATTTTCCATGAGTCACCACACTACACGATTTGTGGTTTTGATACAAAACACACGTTCTGTCATTCGTACGTTTTTCTACGACCACGATTGACGATTTTGAAAGACACGTCAATTGCTTGTTATGTTTAGTTCATAGTGTTATGATTTTGCCCTTTACTTTATTGGTTTTATAATCTTGATTATTAACATAAAACATTCATACACAAAGAAATAGTTTTAACATGGGTGGCGCCAGGATTACTTTCAGGGAGATTAAGATTACTTACATTACTTCTGCATCTACACATTATATTATTAACTAATATAAAATTTGAATTATACTATATAAATACATGTACCTAATATCAAATTCAAATCGCGCGGGTATTTGATTGAATATATTTCACAAATCGAAAGCATAGGTCTCTCTACAGGTCATAATCTCTGTAGTCGATGGTTAGCATTGTTGCTCGGGGAATCCCCGCTGCCCGCTGACAGGGAGGGGGGAGGGTCCAAGTGCACCCCCTTGCACCCTGCTGCCGGCGTCTATGAGTTTAAAAGTATGTAATTCATAATTTGAGTTCGACTACCACCACAACCACAGCTACATTAAAAAAAATACTTCCCAAAAACATGACTCGTGAAATATCAATATTAACATTTAATGAAAATTCTATGAGTAATTAATAATCACAAAACATATTAGGTAGGCACTAGGCGGCAGATGACGCGCAACATGTTTGGCAACGTTGCAAGTGTACATATACACCCGTATAAACAATGTTGCTGACAAGCTTTGCGTTGTCCATCATTTGTTACATGTTGCCTGTCAATTGCTGCCGAGCAAATATTTTTAACTACAAGGTATATACAAAATCTAGCTGTAAGCTCCCGATGGCGTTGTTTCGATCGTATCCATTTGCATATTTATCTAGATTTAGCAAACCTCAATCATTTGAAGGGAACTGCTGTTTAACTAATCTATACATAAGGGCTTTATTTATAAACGTTAAAGCATTGATAAGTTTAACACTTGTCTGTATAGCTCTGTCAACGCGATTTATAAATCGGCGAGAAAGAGGCGAAAACTAGTTAAATCTGTACTGTGGTTATCAGGGACTACAAGGGACTTGAAGGGACGAATATTTGTTTAGGGTCTGGGTATTGTAGGACCTATAATACCCAGAGCCGAAACAAATATTCGTGGATCACACAAACATTTGTCTCACTGAGAGAATAGAACCCACGGCCTCTCGCCCACTGCACCACGGAGGCTGACTTAAGATCCACATAAACTTTCAGCTTTAGTGTAGTTTTTGGTAATAAATTGTACATGTAAGGCCACGCATGAACCGTTTATGTTTATAGCCAAAATAAATAATTAGAACCGCTTTTGTATTTGTTGAGTAAAGTGCAAATTTATGGATACGATCAACATTAGTCTAAAGTTTCTGTGTCGTTCGATTCTAGTCTACAACGTTATTGTCCATTTTCACCGACTATTTCTTTAGTTTAGTTGATCCTTAACGACCAAAACATAAAAATGCAACGATGTCTTATTTTTGCAATATCTATTATTAATATAACAAAAACATAGAGCGTAGAGGTTTTATCCCAAGTTAATATCAGGCGTATGCTAATGGAAATAATGCTGAGTTTAATTTGTAACCGAATTCAGTGCATCAAGACAATAACTACCGTGGACTAAAACCACGTGACACAAAAACAAACACTAAATAACCTAGTTTTATGAGTTATTTGACATAGCTAAATTTAAATAACATTTTAATATCTATCACTAAATATGTACATTGTATATGCATATATATTTGGTTTGTTACATATTTCAGTACAAGAATTTTTAAATAATAGTCCAAAACAATGAAAGACGTAAGGCAGATAGAAAGGGCGTAAGGGTCGAGGACGCAGCATTCCTTAAAGGGGGGGGGGGGGGGGGGGGGGTCGCTTCGTCATCAGGAATTTTCTGACGATTTGCGACTTTACTATATTTTGTACAAAACTGTGCTTTAAAGGGACGCGTCCTGGCCCCGTTTTACGTCTTTTCTCTTTGCTTACGTCTCAGATTTCAAAATACCCTCAATTTAATTTCGCAATCATTTTTAACCAGCATAATTCACAATTTTATTAAAATAAATATCCAATAATGTAGTAAAATATAAAAGTATTTTACATGTCCTCAATATAGACAAATTTTTGAATACACGTGATAGAAAAGCTAGTTTTTTGTTCTATTTCTTTCGCGTTGAGAAAATTTCGAGTAATCTACCATACACAATTTCGATATCTAATTTACTGCTGACAGTTAATCTTTGTACAATCACACAATGACACTTGTAATATAAAGCTTTTTAGGCCATGCCCCACCTTAACATTTTTTTGTTAAATTTGTCACCGATATCTAGCATTTCATTTAAATAACCCAAAGCGAAAGGGTTAAAGTCGTGTCGAGTCCATTTTTAAATTGCCCCCCTGTGGGGCGTGGGCCCCACGTTGGGAATCGCTGATTTAGATGGCAAATTTCTCATACATTGGCGAGAATATAACAGAAAATCATCGTTTACGAACACTCGTCACACAATTATTGTTCATTCAAACAGTATGACAAGAATTTCCTGTTATATTGCTGTATGTGTCATGCAATAAACTCCATGTAAATGGCACGATATTTTTCACACAATCTGATAAAGGACGAAACTAGCATACTCTTTGTGTATTCCAATCGTAACACTTAGCTCAATTAGAGATCTTATTACAAACAATTCACTAGGACCGGTAAAGTCGTTTTGAAGCTCAACGATGGGCAAGCCAAAATATACTTTATCACAACGGATTACGGGTAAGGGTTTATTGTCAACCTTGTCGCGTGATCATATTCCTTTAAGCTGTGCCTTTATGCCGGATTCTGCCAGTACTGCCTCCAAAGAACTATGAATTTTTAAATCAATATTGCTTAATCGAATGGATCGATTAATCAGCCCAAAAATAAATCGATACGATATTTATTGTTTTCCGATATACAGAGTGTATAACGATCTCAATAACTATTGGTTCACCCACATTAATGTTTCCCGAAAATGCGTGGAACAATTATCTGAAATATTGTGAAATTTTAAACAAAAGCCACTGACGATGATAAGGGTAAAGGTAGGCGCGTAGTAGCTTCTTACTTATTTATTTTTTAAATTGATTTATATAATTCTTTCGACAACAGATTCTGGGGGACATAATTTATCGATTAAAATAATCGAGTCAAATACCGTATTATGTTATACGACTCATAATTCTGTGATCACTTCGCGATATTTCCATATCGAACAGAGCTCTTTGAAACATGGGATTTTAGGCTCGACTCCTACAACAGGCATTTAGAAAAATATATTTTTAGCTCTTGTTACTTGGGATACGTTGTCTATGATCGGATACCATAATATGTTTTAAGAAAAATATTAATAAAAAGAAATTTACAATAAATAATCCTATAGTCTGTAATAAAGTGAGTAATTATCTATATAAGTATATAAAAATAATAGCCTGAACGACTCATCAATGTCCAGCCCAAACTCTTGGACCTTAAAAACTGAAATTATGCACAGGTGTACCCTTCATGATACAGAAGGAATTAAGGGTAATTAATAAAGTTGAAGGGTATTCAAAATATTTTAAATGTGAAAGGGCACGTTACAAAATGTTATATAAAAAAAAATTGAAAGTCGAGCTATAGACAAAAATCTTTAGATCAATAATGATTTGCGACTCGATTATTGTCATAATGAATCATTGATTCAACTCATCATCGATATATTATATTTATATATTGTGGTCGCTGGATGCAGGCCGCTTCCAACAGGTCGGTCTGGAAACCTTTGGGGGAGGCCTATATTCAGCTGTGGACGTCCTGTGGCTGATGATGATGATTGTATATTCTACCAAAAATTAAAATTTAATCGAATGACAAGCCTCATTTTTTATGAACAAATCCTTCGCAGATTTAAGCTTCCCATAACGGAAAAATTTCTTCGCAAATACAAACTTCACTGGATAACAGTAAAGGGTTAAATGAAGCAGATACTTATTCTTGACTTAAAAATAGAATAATTAATAAAAAACAATATAAGTTAGAAACGCAATAAGAAAAACAAAAAAGATATATGAAGTTGGCTACAAATGTTTTTATGACATAATAATTTAAAGACTAGGCGTCGGCTTCACTTAACCCTTCACCGCTGTAAGAAACCAACAGTCCTTGAGTAAACTAGGACTACACATATTATAGTCCACAACAAATTTATCTATTAAAGAGTTCTATTTTTAAAAATTCCATTACATACATTTTAATAATTAGTGTCCGGTATGAGTGACGCGAAGAACGACGTGAATATCATCCTCGTCAAGTCCAGTATGGATTGGTCGTCGCGGTCGGGCGGAGGGTTGGTTGCCGGGTTGGTCGGGGTCGCCTCCTCGGTCGCTGGAGGGTTGGGTGGCCCGTTGGGTTCGTTCGGTTGGTTGTTCGGTGCCTGCTCGTTGTTTGCAGGGTTAACGTGCAGGTCGCGGAAGAATCCTATTTGGTGGCTGAAAGGATAGAATCAATAGTTTAAAAAACGCTTCGTGAGAGAAAGTATTCAATAGGTAAGTCCCTCGTACGCGAGAGTCCGTGGGGGTTGGTACCATCGCTTTGTCTCTTTCTGTCGCCAAGTTACAAGGTGGTAGGCCCCTCGTATGCGATAGACCGCGTGGGTTGGTACCACCGCTTGTCTATTTCTGTTTCGGTTTGAAGGACATTGAAGCCAGTGAAATAACTGGGCATTACGAGACTTAACATCTAATGTTTCGGGATGACGAGCGCAGTTCAGTGCCATGCAGTGCTTTGTAATTCAACGTTCTGTGTGGTGTTGCTTCTCTTGATGGGCAGGCGTGGCGCTTACCATCAGGCGAGCGCCTTGCTCGTCTCGTCATTCAATCAAGCAGAAGAGTATAAGCACTTTTAGCATGTGAAATGGCATAAAGAGATTGGGTGGGGAGGTGGGGCAACTACCCGCTTTGCCCTCCCACCTCCTGGCGACATATCGTCGATGAAGTACCAATACCTCTTAAGTGTTGAGAATCTAATTTTACACCAGACTGTTTAAATAAGGTTTTATTTTACAAAAACTGTTTAAAATAAGGTTTTATTATGATCAACTATTTATTTTGTTATTTATTTTGATCAACTATTGATAGAAAATAGTTTCCAATACATAACCTTTTTATTAGTTACTAAGGGATCTGGTTTATGTTTACGTCTATTGTAATAAAAAAGTAATTTTGGACTAAATTGTCAGTTAGGAGGTATTGGTACTTCATCGACGATATAACATTTTTTCGAGTTTCTTAGAGATTGGATGGGGAGGTGGGGCAACTGTCCTCTTTGCCCCGTGTCCCCTGGTAACATTATACTCACAGATATCCAGCGGCCACCAGCAACAGCACCAATAGGAACCTCGCCGGACTGCCGTACACGTACACCAGGGAGAACAGTATGGCGAGCCGCGAGGCGGCGTACAGGTGGTCTAGCCAGTCGCGGCCTGCTTGAGGATCCAACTGTCCTCTTTGCCCCGTGCCCCCTAGTAACATTATACTCACAGATATCCAGCGGCCACCAGCAACAGCACCAATAGGAACCTCGCCGGACTGCCGTACACGTACACCAGGGAGAACAGTATGGCGAGCCGCGAGGCGGCGTACAGGTGGTCTAGCCAGTCGCGGCCTGCTTGAGGATCCAACTGTCCTCTTTGCCCCGTGCCCCCTAGTAACATTATACTCACAGATATCCAGCGGCCACCAGCAACAGCACCAATAGGAACCTCGCCGGACTGCCGTACACGTACACCAGGGAGAACAGTATGGCGAGCCGCGAGGCGGCGTACAGGTGGTCTAGCCAGTCGCGGCCTGCTTGAGGATCCAACTGTCCTCTTTGCCCCGTGCCCCCTAGTAACATTATACTCACAGATATCCAGCGGCCACCAGCAACAGCACCAATAGGAACCTCGCCGGACTGCCGTACACGTACACCAGGGAGAACAGTATGGCGAGCCGCGAGGCGGCGTACAGGTGGTCTAGCCAGTCGCGGCCTGCTTGAGGATCCAACTGTCCTCTTTGCCCCGTGCCCCCTAGTAACATTATACTCACAGATATCCAGCGGCCACCAGCAACAGCACCAATAGGAACCTCGCCGGACTGCCGTACACGTACACCAGGGAGAACAGTATGGCGAGCCGCGAGGCGGCGTACAGGTGGTCTAGCCAGTCGCGGCCTGCTTGAGGATCATCCTCCTCAGCCTGTGGCGGTGCCTCGGCCACAGGCTGCGGCGGCGCTTCCGGCTGGGCCTGAGGAGTGGGAGCGTTGACTGTCGCCTGCCACCTGGACGAATAAATCAGTTTTTAGAGTACTTAATTATATAAATAAAAACACCCAACAGTCCTGACCCCACAGTAAGATACAAGTATTGTGTGTCGTGGGTATCAGGAACTACGAGAGACTTTCGGTCTCACAACACCCAGACCCCGAGACAAATATTTGTTGATCACACAAACATTTGTCTCCGTGCGGGGGTCGAACCCGCGGCCTCTCGCTTCACAGCCAGCCATCTTTTTGAGTGGTAGAGCCACGCTGTAGACAGTTTTGTCTACAGCATGAATGGGCTGGCTTGACCGGGTCATGACCACTGTCTCACAGAAAACCGACGTAAAGTAGCGGCTTGCTGCTGCGTTTCGTACGGTGAGTGAGATATCCGGAAACCCAAATCCCCTCCCCTTCCCAATCCCTAATTATCCCTTTCCTTTATGGTCAGCAACGCGCCCATGATCCTTCTGGTGGTGGGCGTACATGGGCGGTGGAGATCACTTACCATCAGGTGACCCACTTGCTCGTTTGCCGGCCTATGACATAAAAAAAAAACTTAATCAAATAAATAAAAACACCCAACAGTCACATACATAGTCCTGACCCCACAGTAATTTACGAGTTTTGTGTCGTGGGTATCCAGAACTGCGAGAGACTTTCGGTCTCACAGCACCCAGACCCCGAGACAAATAATTGTTGATCACACAAACAATTGCCTCGGTGCGGGGATCGAACCCGCGGCCTCTCGCTTCACAGCCGGCTACTCGCCCGCTGTACCACGGAGGCTGTCAAATTGGATAATGCTGTATTGTATTTTTTTATAGCATAGGCCGGCAAACGAGCAAGTGGGTCACCTGATGGTAAGTGATCTCCACTGCCCATGTACGCCCGCAATACCAGAAGAATCATGGACGCGTTGCCGACCTTAAAGGAAAGGGATAATTAGGGATTGGGAAGGGCAGGGGATTTGGGTTTCTGGTTATCTCACTCACCGGTTTTCTGTCAGGCAGTGGTAACGACCTGGTCGAGCCTGCCCATTCATACTGTAGACAAAACTGTCTACCACTCATAAAATCGCTTCGTAAATAAGCGATTATTTCTCGTAAAAAGTAAAGGATAAAAATGGTTATTGTGGGTTATCCCTAGATAATAGACAGACATAACATTTATGCAGACCAGCATCATTGTGGTGACCTCCGATAAAATCATTGTTTGTCGGTGGTCGCTGGTTTTTTGGACTGCGCTACGCTTACCATCAGGTGTAGTGCAGTCACTTTGCCGTGCCCGGATAAAAAATATTCTGTTATTGTAAGCATATATGAGCGTTCAGTTATCATCAGGTGACCAGTATGCCCTTTGCAATAAAAATCATCCGAATAATAAACGGTTCATTTACACCAGTGTCATATCAATTTACTTGGAAATTTATATGTTTACCTACGAAGCTGCTGTTTAAATAACTGTAGATTTAATAAACAAGTTCAATATGATACCAAAATATGGATCCAATTTATAGTTATTGGTATGAGTTCCTTTGAAATGAAAAACAACTCTGTAATGTTAGTTAAATGGAATAAAATCAAAGTGGTAGGTCCCTCGTATGCGAGATGCCGTCTGGGTTGGTACCACCGCTTTGTCTATTTCTACCGCCAAGCAACAGTGTGTTGTCACGCAAAAACACGCTTGTTTGAAGGACATTGAAGCCAGTGAAATAACTGGACATTATCAGACTTAACATCTTATGTCTCGGGGTGATGAGCGCAGTTCAGTGCCATACAGTGTTTTGTGATTCAAAGTTCTGTGTGGTGTTGCTTCTGTTTATGGGCACGTGTGACGCTTATCATCAGGCGAGCGCCTTGCTCGTCTCGTCATTCAATCGAATAAAAAAAAAACCGCAAGAGTACGCCGGTCGCTAATGACTGTACCAGTGGTACGATCCAGCTGAAGACCTAAAAGGGCTGGCTTGATGTACTAAAAGGAGCTATGAGAGCCAATGGTCTCAGTGCTAAGGATATTCAAGATCAGGCATAGTGGAGGCGTCTTAGTAGGGAGACGGACGCTGGCACTAAGCCGGGATAGCTGCAGGCGGAAAGATCCTAACCACGCAAACACAAATGTTCTACAAATAAGAAAAAATGCAGGAATACTAACACAATAGGTGAGATTTTTGAGGATAAATGTGGTACAAAAACAAAATGAATATAATATAAGGAAGGAAAAATAAACTCCACAGACCAAAAAAATAAAACAGACATTGCGAGTGTTCATTTTAGTGTTGGAATCAAGCATCTCATATTTATAATAAACTTATGATTTGAAAAAAAAACATTGTTTTATTGTATTGCAATTTTAACAATTCTTTATGACACGAAAAAATCATTTTTCGTGATGTCGTTTTCAATTTCATTTCCAGATGTCATAGGAATACACTAAAACGCATTTTTCTGCTGTAACGTCAAGTGCAGACTTACAGCCTATTGCAATAAACTGTTATCCAGATAGTTTTCACAAATCAACTAATAAATTAGTAGAACATTCACATCCGCCCGCATAACGACCACCGTACACATGGTGTTAAAACCTGCCATGGTTTGAACTGTACTGCGCTAACCATCACGTGTAGAACAGTCACTGCCGTGCTCGGACAAAAAAAAACCTGTACTTACATATTAGCATACTGTTGCATGTACTGCAGGTAAGCCTGCTGCATCATCATCATGTGATTCGCCAGGGACGCGGGATCGTTCGGCACTGGCAGGTAGCCTTCCCCAATACCGTAATTAGGGTAGGGAGGTACCCTGCCATAGTTGTTCACGAATGAGCTGATGTAATTTTGCATCTCCACATTATGATTTTGATCGTTCTGCCTTGTTTCCGGGCGTGCAGCCTCCGTGCGTACTGGCTCTACAGTTCTACGCCTGAGTCCTTCTGGAGGGGTTTCTGTGGGTTTTGGTGTAGGGTCTGGCATCCTTCTATTAGGAGTGCAGACCAAGTGCATGGTGTGTACTATCTGATCATCATACGTGCGTAACACATCTTTCAGTATCGTAGTATCGTCCAACAGTTGACCAGAGTATATTATTTTTTGTTCTTCTATTCTCTGTAATAGAAATGTTTATGGTTATTAAATATTTGATCAGGAATACATAAACTGACAATCACCCCGTCCGGTCCGCCCGACTTTAATGGCTTGATAACTTTTTATGGCCGGTAAACGAGCAAATGGGTCACTTGACGGTAGTGATCTCCACCGCCCTTGAACGCCCACAATACCAGGAGGATCATGGACGAGTTGCCGGTCTTAAAGTAATGGTATAATTAAAGGATTGCGAAGGCAAGGGGGATTTCGGCCTCCGGATATCTCACTCACAGTACGAAACACAGTAGCCAGCGCTACTTTATGTCGGTTTTCTGTGAGACAGTGGTAATGACCCAATCAAGCCGATCCGTTCATGCTCTAAACAAAATTATCTACAGCGTGGCCTAACCGGACATATTTATTTGAATATTAATAAATGAATCTTGAACCCTACTCCTTGTAGATTAAGATTCAAAATTGAATGCCAGATCGAAAATTAGATTAGACGAATTGAGCAATGATTACGCTGTCATTTGATGGTTTTAATTTTATTTCTATTGTGGCAATTGTTAAATTACATTGTATTGTTAAAGCTGATTTCATTGAAAAAGCAAATTGCTTGAAAATTACTTTGCATCACACCAGCACGCTTATGACAACGCGAGAAAACGTTTGTGAACTCGTATTCTTGTGCTATCTCTCAATGTCTAACGAAGCTAAAATGCCAGCCTAACATACACGCCACGAGAAAATGTCTCGATTTCTCGATCTATTTATATTCCTTTCACTCTCTGTATGTCGTAGAGTGTACGTTACGGTAAACTTGTCGATACCCACAAAGTTGTCTCACACGCGGTCGATATCTCGTGGCTCTATGCTAAACGGGCAAGTTCTAATAAGAGTTTATATACACTGTCCGTAAATTCTATTAATATTTTGTTTATTCGAGCACGGCAAAGTTACTGCACTACACCTGATGGTAAGCGTAGTGCAGTCCAAAAACTAGCGACCACCGACAAACAACAATTTATCGGTACTCATCAAAAACCAACCGAGGGGCCTGCGACGGGACAGGCGGATGACCGATGCAGGCACTGGGATACAAGGATGTATCATTATACCCGACCCAAACAACTATCACGTCATGTCGCAAGACCCTCAGTAAAACCGGACACTAGCTGATCCTAGAACGCGATCCACACAAGGCGTGTAGATCACTATGGCAAGTTTTAACACCATGTGTACCGTGGTCGCTATCGGATATGAATATTTCACCAGCAATGTACGTGTAATTCGCACAAATGAACGACACACGTCGCTTTGTGGACTATAAAATATGCTCGTTAGTTGTTATCAACGTTGTTGGCTTTAATTGCAATCAGGGTGTTTACATTGATAACGATTCACGTAATCGGGAACATATGCTGTGTATTCATTTGTTTTTATTATTTTATGCGCTTTTTTATAGCATAGACCGGCAAACGAGCAATTGTATCATCCGATGGTAAGCGATCTCCACCGCCCATGTACGTCTACAATACTAAAAGAATCATAGGCACGTTGCCGATCTAGAGGAAGAGATGATTAAAGGATTGGGTAGATAGGGAGATTTGGACCTCTGGATATCTCAACTCACGAAACCGAAACACAACAGTGCTTACACACTGTTGCTTGGCGGCAGAAAAAGACAAAGTGGTGGTACCAACCCAGACGGCCTCTCGTATCGTGGGACCTACTACCTTGTGACAATGCCTAGTTGTTCGATCCTTTATCATAAAACAATATATAGATGATTGAATATCGCCGGTAATGTTACCGAGAGTACGTCGAGAAGAATCGAGCACACATAATCGGTTTGACCTCTTCTCAACACCAGTACAATATGCCAGATAAATTTAAATTGAACCAATGCTATCCGGTGATACGACATCATACGTGTAGAATGACAATGTGTACGAATAAAGCCATGTTTAGGCTTTTTGAAGGCTTGACTTTATCCCGGTTTTCGGCTGTCTATGGCTCGACTGTTTGTGCTGAAAGGGTCGGGGGGTTACCTGATATCTATAATGCCTATGGTTCATTTCGACAATAATAACAGTTCTGGGCTGTACCATAGCAAAAATTTGGAATAAAATAATAACAGACAAATAAATAGATTTAGTGTAATTGCCGAATGTATTTGGATGATGCTTTTTATACATTAGTTGATACCGATTTCTATATTTATGTCTTTTTTTACACGCTTTTTCAAAATCAAAATCAAAAATCAAAATCGTTATTAATCATGTAGGCTAAGAAAGCGCTTATGACAGGTCAAGTACAGAAAATTTGTCATTAAAAAGACTAACTTAGAATTAAGGGAACTTTGGACTAACCGCCGCGCTAAAGGCTGGCAGGAAAAGGCACACCAACAAGCATGGGAAAAGGGAAGGCAACCTTAAGTGAAGGGATTCACGGACTAGGATATGGAAATCGGGATAGGGCAAGACGGAGTAGGGTTTTATTAATTTTACCGGCCTTAGTCTACTACGCTAACCTCATGCGGATCACCAGACCCACATTCCTTCGTTTTTTTTTTTATGGCAGTGATCGGCAAACGAGCAAGTGGGTCACCTGATGGTAAGTGATCTCCACCGCCCATGTATGCCCACAATATCAGAAGAATTATGGACGCGTTGCCGACCTTAAAGGAAAGGGATAATTAGGGATTGGGAAGGGGAGGGCGATTTGGGCCTCCGGATATCTCACTCACCGTACGAAACACAGCAGCAAGCCGCAACTTTACGTCGGTCTTCTGTGAGATAGTAGTAACGAACCGGTCGAGCCGGCCCATTCATGTTATAGACAAAACTGTCTACAGCGTGACTCCACCACTCAACCCCCATAACCGGCCATGTTTGACCTACATCTGGTTAAATTAGGTAGAAAACTGACTTCTCGAAGACTGGACAACTATATACGTGGACGGAACCGCAGGCAAAAGTACAATTATTACGTACAATAGATATTAATTGAAAGATCGATCGCGTGGAAGTTTCTATTCGACCAACTTATGTAATCGAAGACAATAAAAAGTAATTTGTGCGCTTGATTTTATGCAACTGCTGAGAGAGCAGCGCGGGCGAATAGGTGTTACTGATTTTACGTACTAAAAAAAATTAGCAGTAATAGGGACTGCCCATAGAAGTGAAAACTTATAACTTGAGTATATTTTTACAAGGTAGATCCCTACGTTATGAAGCGGTTTACCGTCCCATAAATCACTTCAAATTTAATTGAACTTAATATAGCAAAATAAAGAAACCTTATTTTTGTTCTAGGCACGCTTGGTTTTTGAACTGTTGTCATTTGCCGTTTGTAAGTCTCGCAAAAACTCTTAAACGATGAACAAAAACTCCTGAAACCGCGCGGGACATTTCGCAATACCTTGTATAATTATCAACAATATTCGTCGTAACTCGTTTGTATTATAACAGATGCCTATCTTATCATATCAGACGTAATAACATAAAGCTAATGAGTGATTTGTATGATAATTTCGAGTATATCAATGAATATTTTGTTTCTGAATTTCAGGGCATATTTTCAGTTTTGTACGGATTCGGTATACCTATGTCTGTATTTTATACTAGTTAAAAGTTTAGTTTTTGTTTTTATATAGTCCTGTTATTGGTCTAATATGATGCTATTATGATGTAATAGATACAAGTTACCCTAGGGTAGGGAGAGGACTATATGAGTGACTGTTGGTGTAGGCACATTTAATACACTCCAGTGAGGTTTCCGGATGCTTGAATTGGGCACAGGATCCTCCTTTTTCCAACTCCAATGGCTTACTTTGAAGGTTGGCAACTGATCCATGATTCCCTTGTATTGTGTTTACGGGAATGAATGTTTATGTAAATAAGGGGAGCTGCAGGCAAAAGCCAGTTACAAATAATTCTAAACTTGAGTATACAATAAAAATTAAGACAATACCGTTGTAATCACTAATACCGATTCTCATAACCTTGTATGCAGATAATAACATCTTATGAACAGATGTTTTATTAAAAACAATGACAGTGTTATCTCAGTAAACACTTGATATTATTCAGAATATTCAAACAGCCATTTTTATCAGTGATTCTTGAAAATTCTACATTATCATGCTATTACTTAAAACAGTATATCTTAATAGGTAGGGTTGAGGGTTAGAAATCTACACAATATCTAATATATAAAATTCTCATGTCACGGTGTTTGTAGTTAAACTCCTCCGAAACGGCTTGACCGATTCTCATGAAATTTTGTGTGCATATTGGGTATGTCTGAGAATCGGACAACATCTATTTTTCATCCCCCTAAATGTTAAGGGTAGTCTACCCCTAAATTATTATTTTTTATTTTAAGATAAATTTAATTTTTTAATGATACAGCATTAAAAAATACATACAACCCTAAATTTTTACCCTTTTATCACCAACCCCTATCTTTTGATAGCCATTTTAGTAATTTAATCATTTTTCATTTAGTCTACTTTTATCCCGAAAAAAGCAGATCACGCGGGCGGAGCCGCGAGGGACAGCTAGTACACTAATATTATAAAGAGGAAAGATTTGTATCTTTGTATGTAACTAATAAACTTAAATACTACTGAACCAATTTCAAAAAATCTTTTTTCCATTAGAAAGCTACATTACACTGAGTAACATAGGCTCCTTTTTATGACGGAAAAAGCAGATCATGCAGGCAGGGCCACGAGGAAAAGCTAGCTAAATATGTCCCATGATAATTATCATGATAAATGTGATAATTATGATATCAGATTATCAGATTTACAACATGTTACAAAAATGGGTGGTCAAATTTAGGCAATTTAAAGGATACACACATAAATATTTCACCCCTGTAGTACCATATAGGATTTACTAGGACATTGCATTGCAGCATTCCTAGGACATAAACAAAGAATTTAAGCCTCATTAACTGAAGATTGTTTATATGAGGACACCGAATTTGAAATTTAATATTTATACTTATCATGATAATTGGATAATTATTAAGTATATTTTCGGAATAATTCACAAAAATCACACATGTATTGCCTTAAAAGGAATTTGTACTAATTAATAACTGCGTAAAAAATAAACAGTACGAGTGACCTATGAACTTATTTGGTATAATCAAAGGTAATTATGAATATATTTACCGGTTTACTAGGATATGCTTCAGAGAGATGGCTCTTCAACTGCCTGACTGTCCATGAAGTGAGACACTCAATGTTCTGATCCTCAATTTGTTGATTCGGTGCCTTCACAACTAATGTCACGTTATCTGGTATCATTTTTGATCATCCAATTTACTATTAGATAATACGCGAAACCCGTGATCAAACTCACTACACGATTAATCTCAGAAAGCTTGTATTGCACAGTAAAAAAGGCGAGACACGGCTGACGTAATGTGAACTGATAATTATATATTTATTTACACATTCGCAATATTATATTCCAATGGCCAAATTAAAATATTGTGTAAATAAATACTCTATTATAACGGGGCCCCACACTTGTCAATTTGCCCGTGAAATTATTTGTCGGCTTGTGATTGGGCCACCTCGTATTGTTTGCATTAGAGTTGAGTTGTTGTAATTCTTTTATACGATTGGTTGTTGACAGAATCAGATAGTGTTTAAGCGCTCTGATAGGTTGAAATGAGATAATCAAGATTAAGTATCAATTTTAATTATTTGTCATCTTAATAATAAAAATTATGAAATTAAAGAATTATTAAATAAATATGTGTCGGTGGATAAAAGCATTTTATTTTGTTAAATAATTCGAATTATAAAATATAATATTAAATCTGTACATAATTAATAATTCCATAGCTTAAAATACAAGTTCAACAATATAGTAAATCTTAGAAATGTACTTTCTCTATGCCCATTAAATAAGGATGTATTAACCAATCAAAGAGTTTTGGCGGGAATTCTGTCAGTGCAGTTCATCGCTTATTTTAATTTATTTCATAAACTAGTTTAGAGTTGTGTTTGTTGTATAAAAGTGGTATGGATTTGTTCAATAAACATTGACGGTGATGAACAGTGTATGGAAACATTGAAATAAGTGAATTAAGAATCGTACTGAAGGGAGTTAACACCAAGACTCCGACAGGACCTTGAAATCGACCGCACCCGTGTTTCATCGTTCTTGTAAAAATAACTTGAGAATGAATTGTACTTGACACTGGCTAAATGCATAGTACTGCAAGAGCCATAAATAAAATAAAATAAATAAACCGATCAAAATTCAAAACCAAATGGGGAGTTTAATCGATATTTATAAAATAGGTAGATTACATTGTCCAATGAAGGATGTTAATAAGCTCAGCGAAACGTTCGTTACACCTTTACTTACCTATTCGGGGATAAAGGTGTGAGCTTATGAATGTATATATAAAATAATTAATAAACCATTGAACTCTATTGAAAGAGGTGATTGACTAATAACAGTTATGGAGTGCATTGTGACGTCATTAATCGTTATGGATATTAAAGTAATTATTATATTAATGAGTATTTAGTATGGGAATCTAGGTCTGCATACGTAGTTACATATCTATTAGAAAACTTAAGCTCATGGTACTTCGATATAGAAACGTGAGGTATTTAATACAACCTTCTAGTTACACTTTATGGGTAAATTTTTGTATTTATTTTTCAGAAATTGAATATTCCATTATAATAAAATTAAAAATAACTATTTAAGTCGCTTCGAAAAAGGTGGAGTTTTATTACCATCGGTCGTAAATCTCAACTCCCAAGATCACATTTCTATAATTATTTGAAACATCTTATGCGATCGATATAATTGATCAGGAGATTGTAAAACAACTCTAGGCGGTTGTCAATGTGTGTCTCCTGTCAACTGTCAAAATATTCATAAAAAAAATACCGGGTTACGTTTACATTGGTTGTAAATATACACTCGCCGAATGATTTTTGTAATTACGTACATTCCATGATATTTAAGACACCACTTTTATACTTAGTTAATCGCATCTATTATGTATACAAAACTATAACCTTAATCTGGTTCACAGCAATTCAAAAATGGGTGTCACAGTGTAAGTTTTGCGTCTAAATATATGACTTTATGTATGAGTGTTGTATAAAAAGCGTAAATATTATCCTCTTTGTCCAGTTTACAGCAATTTCCCGTTCCGGAGAACAAAACCGGAACATACGTTATAGAGTTGTTAACAAAACGTATTCTTGCTCTCGGAGCCTCACAGCAGGGCCAGTTTCTAGTGGACTGTGAGAGTTATCTATCACATCCTCAGATGGGTTAGTATTTTTTTAATATTGTATATCGTCTTATCTGATTTGTGTGAATGACGAGACCTGTGGGTTTCTTGTTTGGTAATGCCTGATCACAAAAAATAGGCATGTCACACAGACATTTTTATTATAAACAACTTCTCTGTTTTTCTCTGTTCTTCACTGGTTCTTCCGAGGGACTTGCGACAGAACTTGATTGTTTGGGGTGGGTATAGGGGAACATCCTTGTATCACTGTGCCTGCATCAGTCATCCACCTGTCCTGTCGCAGGCTCCTCGATTTGCTTCTTCCCTCTTCAAAGTGTGAAGAAGCATTTATACAGGCCGGCATTATTCAATACAAATAATGAGTTTATCGGTGGTCACTGTTTTTTTTGGCCTGTACTGCTCTTACCATCAGGTGAAGTGCAGGCACTTTGCCGTGCCCAGATAAAAAAAAATATTGACTGCATTGTGCCCTCAAAGTGCTAGAGCCACACTGTAGACAGTGTTGTCTACAGCATGACTAGACTCTCGCAGGTCTCTTGCATATAAGGGACCTACCACCTAGTAGATTTTTCCAAGTAACATGTAATATTAATTATCATATCAATTATAGTGTCTGGTTTCCACCTAGTATCCTGTATTTCGATTGTACACTATCATATATTCCTTTATTACAGGAACAACTAAGACTGTCCACATACTTCACAATTCAGAGCAGCCAGCTTCCGTCTTCTCAATCCTTGAAAGCGGTACGAAGAACATCCATGTCATAGCTGATGGTCTCTTTGACTTGCTGATGATGAAACTGTCCCAGCATTACACGTCCAAAAAGCAGACGAAGATTGAAAGCAAAGGTCCCAGATTTGAACTGGGGGATTTTTGCGTTAAACTTGGTTCCGTTACAATGAATCAAAATTTTAAAGGAGTTTTGATTGAGGTAAGTATTTTTTTTTTTTACTAGCCCTGTATTATATTCGTCCCACTGCTGGGCACTGGCCTCCTCTACTAAATGAGAGGGATTAGGCCTTAGTCCACCATGCTGGCCTAATGCGGGTTGGCAGACTTCACATACCTTCGAAAAATCTTATTGAGGTCTCAGGTATGCAGGTTTCCTCACGATGTTTCCTTCACCGTTAAAGCAATCGATAATTTACAATTAATATACACGTTACTTAGAAAAGTCAGTGGTGTATGCTCTTGGGGCTGGTTTCGAACCTGCGACTTTCGTCTCGACAGTCCATACCACTCCCCGCTGAGCTATTGCTGCGAGGTAAGTATACGTCATATAAAATTATCATCACATTTCAGGTGCCTCAAGTCACAGCCCCTCTGCCAGTCCCTATTTTACTGTCCATTTACTAAAACGCTGATTTGTGAATAAACTTAGTTTTCAGTAGTGGTCATAAATGTCAGAAACAATGCCCCTATATTTTATGATTAGTAGACAGTTTTGTCTGCAGCATGAATAGCTCAACCAGGTCAACTACTGTCACACAGAAAAATGTAAAGTGGCAGCTTGCTGCTGCATTTCATATGGTGAGTGAGATAACCGGAGCCCCAAATCCCTCCCCTTCGCAATCCCATAGTTATGCCCTTTCCGTTAAGGTTGTCCAGTAGAGGAGACTCATGCCCAGCAGTGAAACAGTATAATACAGGGCTCACATTATTATTAAAAGTTATTTTAAATATTCTTTTATATGAGCACAGCAAAGTGATTGCGCTACACCTGATGGTAAACACAGTGCAGTCATAAAAATTCAGTTACGACCGACAAACAAGAGGTAAAAAGCAAAACGAGGGGCCTGCAACAGAACAGGCAGGTGACCAATGCAGGCACTACACCTATACTATTGTTATTTATATCCCATTTATAATATCATAAAACATTCCAGGTAGAGTACCGTCCGTGCGTGATGGCGAATGCAGTGTGGGGTCTACTGCGTGAGTTCCTGCAGGGTCTGCTCGGTCCCTCAGTACCAGTGCAACCCCCACAACACTTGCTGAGCAGGATGAACGAGATTTACACCCCCATTGACACCATATACCAATACTTAGAACATTTTAGTGCGTACAGAAAGGTTACGGGGATGAGAAGTTCATAAAAGTTTATCCGTGGAAATTTTGGCTATGGCACAGACTAATCAGTTTACAGACGCGGCATAGACTAACATGCGTTCAAAAAAAAAAAAACTGCATATTTTTTTTGTAGAATGACGAAAGGAGTAGGTCGTTCGCCTGATGGTAATCATCACGCCTGCATAAACATACACAACACAGAACTTTGAATTACAAATTAATACATAGTGCTGGAGTGCGTTCATTGCCTAGTAGATTCACTGGTTTTTGTATCCTTCAAAACGACACACAACAGTCCTTACATACTGTATCTTGGCGACTGAAATAGGCAAAGCGAAGTACGAATCCAGACGGCCTCTCGCATACGAGGTACCTACCACCTAGTGAATGAATGGTATCCAGGAATGTGGCGTCTTGTAGATTTATTAGTCTGGTTAGTGTGACGTGACAACTGAAGTGTATCGTAGAAGCGGATTTAGATATAAGTAATTAGGTAATCTAAGAATAAAGATTTTGTACATTATTACGAAGATTGTTTTAGTCAAACCCTCAGCATTAGAAATGGTAGAGCCACAGCATAAATGGGCCGGCTCGACCGGGCTATTCCCACTGTTGTAAAAAAACTGACGCCCAGTCTCATGATGTCCAGTAATTTCACTGGCTTCAATGTCCTTCAAACCGAAAGACAGCAGTGCTAGTTGGCGGCAGAAATAACCAAAGCGGTGGTACCAGCCCAGACGGCTTCTCGCATACGAGGGACCTAACGCCAAGGATGTTAACTGTAATTAGCCGTATTATAAAGTACAGAATAAAGATAGAATAAGAAATGTCTAGAAGAAAACGGTTTTTAGCCATAAGACAGCCCATCTCTATAAAATAAAATACAGCAGCCGCGGCATTTCCATAGATAAGTACATCATAAATTGGGCCTGCCTCGATGGCGCAGTTGTCTTGTGTATGCGGTACGACTGCTGTGCTAAGGTTTCGGGTTCGATCCCGGATCGGGTAAATGTGATATTGGGATTTTCTATTACGAAATACTATTAGCCCGGAGTTTGGAATTGCACCCGGTATGGCGATAGACTCGCTCCCTATCACATCATGGGACGGAAATAATGTGATATGTGGTTGTACGGGTGAAATCTCTGCCTACCCCTTCGGGGAATACAGGCGTGATGCATACAAATAATAAATTGTTTTTTGTAAGCAATATCTCATTTCATAACAAAAATCTTGTATTTAAGTGTTGATTTTCAGTTGTTGATGTTTATTGCGCGTGAACGCGTCAAGTACAATTTAAAAACATTGCTTGATTGAAATGTTTAGTAAAATTTTAGTGTTGCTGTTATTACGAGGTAAGAATATATCAATTATATATCGCCCGGATACCGATCACCGTACACATGTTGTTAAAACCTGCCATAGTGACCCACACACCTTGTGTGGATCGCGTTCTAGGATCAGCCAGTGTATATCCGGTTCTCCCGAGGGGCTTACGACATGACTTGGTGGTTGGTTAGGGCGGGTATAGGGGTACATCCTTGTATCCCTTTGCCTGCGTTGGTCATCCGCCTGTTCTGTCGTAGGCTTCTCGATTTGCTTCTTCCCTCTCCGATGAGGGAAGAAGCATTTATTTATACAGGCCGGCATGATTCTGGTGACCACCAATAAACTCATTGTTTGTCGGTGGTGGCTAGTTTTTTGGACTGCACTACGCTTACCATCAAGTGTAGTGCAGTCGCATTGCCGTGCTCGGATAAAAAAATGATATATTTCAAATTTAAATATATTGCCTGGAATACCCATACTGCGTTGTAGCACAAAAGCGTGCTAATGTGAACCGAGAGGTCGCGGGTTCCAGCACCATAATACAACAAATGTTTGTGTGATCTACAAATATTTGTTTCAGGTATGGTTGTTGTGAGACCGAGTCTCTCGTAGTTCCTGATACCCACGAGACAAGACTCGTATCTTACTGTGGGGTAAGGGCTGTGTGTGTGACTGTTGGGTGTCATTTATTTAATGATTTCTTACGTTTACGCGAATATTACTCATTGAAATAAAGCTAATTTAAACGGATTTTATCGCGGTTTTTTTATTAATTTTATCCCGACGTTTCGAAGACTTTTCAGCCTTCGTGGTCACGAGGTGGACTGAAAAGTCTGAAAAGGCCTGAAAAGTCTTCGAAACGTCGGGATTAAAATTAATAAAAAACCGCGATAAAATTCGTTTAAATTAGTTTTATTTCAATGTCATTTATTTATTTGCTTTCAGCTTCGGTAACAATAGCGGTTGAGTTAGACTTAATAAACTGTGGAGTGGATGACGAACTCGACGTGGCCACTGGCAACGTAACGCTGCAGACGTATCCGTGGTCCGGAATACTGTACTATTTGGATTGTAAGGCATACTATATGTTTATAGCAGAGCAAGTGAGTCACTTGTTGCCTGATGGTAAGAGATCTCCACCACCCATAAGCACCTACAATACCAGAAGAATCATTGATTCGGTTCTGACCTGTAGCCATTCCCAAAATGGGTTCCGTGGAATGATCACTAAGGTTATGCGAATTAGTAAAATTTGTTTTTTTTTTTACTATAGCATAGGCTGGCAAGCGAGCAGCTGGGTCACCTGATTGTAAGTGATCTCCACTTAATAGTAGAAGGAAACTCCACTCCACTTAGTAGGAAGGGGAAGGGGATTTGGGCCTCCGAATATCTCACTCACCGTACAAAACGCAGCAGCAAGTCGCTACTTTACGTCGGTTTCCTGTGAGATAGTGGTAACGACCCGGTCGAGCCGGCCCATTCGTGCTGTAGACAAAACTGTCTACAGCGTGGCTCTACCATAAAATGAGTTGCAGTCGGATGTAAAAATGTATCCCACTGCCGACTGCAAGTTCCTCGTAGTTCCTGATACCCACGATACAGGTTAACCTAGTGTCGGGTCAGAACTATGTATGACTGTTGGGTGTATTTATTTATTTCAGACGCCCAAGGCGACGTCAGAGCAGTCACCACCGTTGTTTTGATACACAAGGAGTTCCTATTAGCGGCCGCTTCTGATATAGGACCCATATCGAAGAGACAATTCAGGTTACATCCTATACTGCCTTAATACAGTACCGTAGTCTCATGCAAGTATCCAAAAATGACACATAAGGGAACTCATTGATTAAGTAGATACCAGATGATAGCAGTGGCGTAGCGAGTAAGAAATGCTAACAAGAAATTACAAGTAGCGAATTAATTAAATTTAATTAAATTAAATTAATTTAGTATTTATAAAATCACACATAGTTTTTAAGTGAAACTTCTTTAGAATCTTTGTGATTTGAAACTTGATGAAAATAAAATTCGTCACGACAAAGACAAACATATTCATAAATAGGATTTAGCCTGTGAGAGGATGAGATAGATTGCAAGTATGCTATCACGTGTCTTTGCGCCTGCGTACAACGAAGCCTTCGGAAAATGTGTGCAATAAACAACGTGGTGTATCATTGACGTGTTTATTTTTTTTGCATTTGCGTATTAAAGTTCGATGGTTAATTATGTAAATTATTCTGAAGTTTCATTTCTGCCGCGTAAAATTCTGCAAACACGCAAATGCATATAATGCGATGTCTACTTACAACCCCTTTTTGTGAATAAACATGACTGTGATAGGAAAAGTTCCCGCGTCCTGTTGGGCGAGGATTGGGAGGCGCCTGGACGCAAAGTGAGGAACTACGTCATCCACCCTGAGTACGGAGAGACGTACAATACTCTAGCACTCATACAACTGAAGGATATTGTTAGAAACCGTAAGTATTTGTACAAATCTTTGAGTGGTACTACCAGTGCGGGCTGGTTTTTGGACTGCACCGCGCTTACCATCAGGTGTAGTGAAGTTACTTTGCCGTGCTCTACTGATAGACTGAGACTAGAATGCTCGTGTGATAGACTCGCTCCTATCACTTTTATCACTAAGTTATGTATAAGCGGTGGAGATCACTTACTATCAGGTGACATCAATTGCTGGTTCGTAGACCTTATTTTTATTTGATTGAATGACGAGACGAGCAAGGCGCTCGCCTGGTGGTAAGCGCCACGCCTGCCCATAAACAGAAGCAACACCATACAGAACTTTGAATTAAAAAGCACAGCATGGCACTGAACTGCGTTCGTCACCCCGAGACATAAGATGTTAAGTCTCATGTCCTTCAAACCGAAAGACAACACACAGTTGCTTGGTGGCAGAAATAGACAAAGCGGTGGTACCAACTTCATTTGGCCTCCCGCATACGAGGAACCTACCACCTTGTAGACCTATGCTCTAAAAAAGGGAAAATTACAGTGTTATACATTTTCATACGACTTTGTTTTGGCTGCATATTACTGAGTTTTTGGTCTGTAAATATTGCAGTTCGTTGAATAATACCAAATCAATATGCCATTTTGTCTACTTTGTTTGTTTTAGCAAAAATCAAGCCATTATGTCCAGCGCCAGAAAGACTTAGGAAACCGATATTCTACGTTGTAAAGTTTGATGAAGGTAAATATAAAAAAAAATACATTTTATCCAAGTTTTCTCGTTATTATTTTATCATAGTACTATTATACAAGCGTGTTTTTTTGTCCTAGCATGGCAAAATGACTGCACTACACCTGATGGTAAGCGTAGTGCAGTCCAAAACACCAGCGACCACCGACAAACAAGAGTTTGTCGATGGTCACCGGAGTCATGCCGGTCTGTACAAATGCTTCTTTCCTCTTCGGAGAGGGCAGAAGCAAACCGAAGAGCCTGCGACAGGACAGGTTGAATGACCGATGCAGGCACAGGGATACAAGAATGTACTCCTATACCCGCATCAACCAACCATCAAGTCATGTCGCAAGCCCCTCGGTCGAACCGGATATACACTGGCTGATCCTGGAACGCGATCCACTCAAGGCGTGTGGATCATTATGGCAGATTTTAACACCTTATGTACGGTGCTATCCGGGCGGATATGAAATATCCTACCACCAGCAATCCTGATCAATAATGATTATTACACAAGCATGTTTTTTATCCGACAACGGTAAAGTGATTGCACTACACCTGAGGTGTATTCCTTGATTCCCAGACTACCAACAACTTCAGAAGCAGGTCTACAAGATGGAACATATTCCTGGTGGTTGGTGCAAAGATTTTTACGTCGGAGCCAATGTAAGTAATTTTCACGCAGATCTAACTATCAAGTAAATATTTACTTAAATAGAGAACTAGTTTTTTTATAGCATAGACCGGCAATCGAGCAAGTGGGTTATTTGATGGTAAGTGATCTCCACCGGCCATGTACGCTTAAATACACGAAGAATTATAAGCGCATTGCCTACTTTATAGTAAAAGGATGATTAAAGGATCGGTAAGGGGAAGAGGATTTGGGCCTCCGTATATCTCACTCACCGTATGAATCGCAGCAGCAAGCTGCTACATTACGCCGGTTTCATGTCAGTCGGGTCAGTCCACTCCGTGACCACGAAGGCTGAAAAGGCTGAAAAACGTCGGGATCAATATTAATAAAAACCGCGATAAAATCCGTTTAAATTAGTTTTATTTCAATTTGAGTGGTAGAGCCACGCTGTAGACAGTATAGTCTACAGCGGGAATGGGCCCGCTCGACCGGGTTGTTACCACTGTCTCACAGGAAACCGACGTAAAGTAGCGGCTTGCTGCTGCATTTCTTACGGTGAGTGAGATATCCGGAAGCCTAAATCCCCTCCCCTTCCCAATCCCTAATTATCCCTTTCCTTTAAGGTCGGCAACGCGTCCATGATTCTTCTGGTGATTGGCGTACATGGGCGGTGCAGATCACTTACCATCAGGTGACCCACTTGCTCGTTTGCTGGCCTATGCTATAAAAAAACATATTTGCGTAAACATAAGGAATCATTAGTGGTGTATTGTTTGTGTGTGGTGGTCGTTTAGTTGTACAGCGAGCGCATGCGTCCGCCACACGTGGCGTGCGCTCTGTCGCTCGAGTTGGAGTACCCGTGCGTGTGGCACGCGGGCGCCGCACTCGTCACGCGGGATGTGTGGGGACGCTGGCAACTGGTGAGTGGTATTAACACGGTTTTATTAGCTTCATACCTTTGTTAGTACGTTTGTATGTTAGTATGTTTGTATGTTAGTATGTTTGTATGTAACGGAAATTTTGAACAAACATTTAAACTATAAAATGATAAATAAATAACGGTTTATAAAACAAAAAAAACACGCTTTTGTAGAAAATCCAACAAGAAAACGGATTTTTTTTTTTTACTAGTTCTGTATTATACATGTCCCACTGATGGGCACGGGCCTCCTATACCTCTCCTGAGAGGGGTTAGGCCTTAGTCCACCACGCTGGCCTAATGCGGGTTGGCAGACTTCACATACCTTCGAAAAATCTTATCGAGTTCTCAGGTATGCAGGTTTTCTCACAATGTTTCCTTCACCGTTAATACAAGCGATAATAAACAAATAATATACACGTAACTAAGAAGAGTGGTGTATGCTCTTCGGGCTTGTTTCGAAATTGCGTCTTTCGTCTCGACAGTCCGTACCACTCCCCGCTGAGCTATCGCTGCTATGCTGATGTGAATTCCTTGTTTCCAATAGCTTGGGCTTGGCGTCCGCGGTCCTGGCTGCGGCGTGCCGTCCAGGTACCTCGACCTGATGAGCTACGACCCCTGGATACGGGCCAGCCTGCGCAAGTTCCAGCGGATCACCATCACAAAGATCCACAAACAGAAGTATATTCTGAGATGTAAGTAATGTAACGGCGAAGATATGATCATGGCGCAGTGGGCAAGAAGCCGGCTGCGGACCGAGAGGTCTTGGGTTCGATTCCCGCACCGAAACAAATGTTTGTGAGATCCCCAAATATTTGTTTCAGGTCTGGGTGTTGTGGGCATGCAAATCCCTCGTAGTTCCTAAAACCCACGATACAGGTTAACCTAGCGTGGGGTCAGGAATATATGTGTGATTTTTGGGTGTTTTTATTTATTTATTTAATTCGGTATCATTAAATTTTGCATGTTTTTATTGAGTTGTAAAAGCAGACCATCTGACGACCTACTTTGTGATAAGTAGTTATCGTCGCTTCGGACTTCGACTGATAAAGATACGGCCAAGATGCTGTCCACGGGAAGGAAGGATTGCCTTATGCTTATACACATCCAGCTGATATCAGGTGACCCATTTGTTCGTTTGCTGGCGTTGGTAATGAAAAAAGAAGATACAGCGCGGCAATATCACCTATATACACGTTTGGGTGTGCCCCTGGCATTTTTGAAGTCGTGGGCGACGGTAACCACTTACCACCAGGTGGGCCTTTAGCTCGTTTGCCTCCGAAGGCCAATATATTGCCAGCTTAGTGGTCTCCTCCATCCCGGCTCGAACTAAAAAGTTCACGAAATCTTACTTCTGCCGGACCATTAAGCTGTGGAATAGTTTGTCGGCACACGTGTTCCCTCCTTCCTATAATATGGGGTCCTTTAAACGGAGTATGAAGAAGCAGTTAGGCAGGCCGGCATGATCGTGCCGACCTACGATGGACACATTGTTTGTCGTTGGTCGACACTATTCTTGGATTGCGCTACACTTACCATCAGGTGTAGTGTAGTCACTTTGCCGAGCCAGGATAAAAAAAGGTTACATATTTAACATTTTATTTCCAGCTGCAAGTGCCGCCGCACAAAAATTCGGAGCTTGTGACGAAGAAGAAACGACAAACCTTATATTCAGAGAATCTATTGTACTCAGGACTGACAACAACCAGTACCAGTTCCTCACATACAATGCAAGTTACTTATCAATACATAGTATAAAACAAAGTCGCTTCCCGCTGTTTGTCTGTCTGTCCCTATATATGCTTAGATCTTTAAAACTGGTGGTAGGATATTCATATTCGCCCGGATAGCGACCACCGTACACATGGTGTTAAAACCTGCAATAGTGATCCACACGCCTTGTGTGGATCGCGTTCCAGGATCAGCTAGTGTATATCCGGTTCTCCCGAGGGGCTTGCGACATGACTAGATGATTAATTGGGGTATAGGGGTACATCCTTGTATTCTTGTGCCTACATGGGTCATCCGCCTGTCCTGTCGCAGGCCCCTCGATTTGCTTCTTCTCTCTCCGGAGAGGGACGAAGCATTTATACAGGTGGGCATGACTCTGATGACCACCAATAAACACATTGTTGATGGTCGCTGGTTTTTGGGATTGCACTACGCTTACCATCAGGTGTAGTGCAGTCATTTTGCCGTGCTCGGATAATAAAAAAAAATCCATAATCAATAGTTATTTATCAGTCCGACTGCAGACAACCAAGTCGCTCGCCTGATGGTAAATTAACAGAAGCAACACCACACAGAACTTTGAATTAAATAGTACTTCTAGGCACTGCACTGCGCTCGTCATCCCGAGACATAAGATCATCAGCTTCAATGTCATTCACACCGAAACATAAGTGTTTACAAAATGGTGGTATCAACCCAGTCAGACTCTCGAATATAAGAATCGGTCGGTAAAAGAATATCAGGTACCCTCTCACCAGCGTCAGGGTTTTTTCTATGATACCACTATTTCAGATGACATTATACAATAATATAGACTACAAATGTATAACTCTTGAGCTGGTGAACGCGTCAGCCGTCTCCGAGATGAAGATCACCCATTACTGCACGAGGTATTCACACGGACCTGCCTGCTACGCTTACAAAGGTATTATAATGGTCTAGTCATTAGTGGGGACTAAACCTTACCAGAGGTCCTATCCCTCCCGTCCTCTTTATAATCATTTAATTTTGTTTTTAAAGCATATTCCGGCAAATGCGCAAGTAGCTCACCTGATGGAAAGTGATCACCGCCGCCCATAAACAGAAGCAACACCATACAGAGCCTTGAAATATAAAACACTGTATGGCACTGGACTGTGCTCGGCATCCCAAGACATGATGTCAAGTCTCTTAATGCCCAGTAAGTTCACTAGCTTCAAAGTGTTTCAAACCGAAACATAACAGCGCATATACACTGTTGTGTGGCGGCAGAAATAGATAAAGCGGTGGTACCGACCTAGATGCCTTCTCGCATACGAAGCACCTACCACCTTGTAAAAGTCCACCTTGAAGTCTTGTGCAAATACTAGTTTATCTAGTACATTATTGGACCCCGCCCCATGAAAAAGCTATAGCTACGGCCGTGTTTCCAGGGTCCGTACTCGACGTATCCGTGTACGTAATGTTTTCTGATAAATGCATCTTCGAAATGTTTGTCTGGGGCGACGAACAACAGATGGCGTTGCTGGACATACAAAAGTGGAAGTGGGAGGAAGGTACTTACTACGAGGACTTCTCTATGACGAGAGTAGAGTACCGCGGCCAGACTTACATGACAGATTTCGGCTTCGAACCGCTCGATTACAAGATGTGGGTGCCGGAATATGATGTCTGGACCACTACTGAATTTGATAATAGCACATGGTCGAGTACCACGGAGCCGCCTACTAAGGAAGAAAGTACGTATACCTATTAAGTACCGGCACCAGTCGTGAACATAAATTTCACGCGCAGTAGTAATTTTTTTTTTATTTTTTATCCTGGCTCGGCAAAGTGACTACGCTATACCTGATGGTAAGTGTAGCGCAATCCAAGAATAGTGTCGACCAACGATAAACAATGTGTCCATCGTTGGTCGGCAAGATCATGCCGGCCTGCCAAGGGCCAAGGGGGAGTGGAAGGAAAAAGGGATGGGAAAAGGGTTAGGATCAGGAGGCAAGCCCCCTGGGGAGAACCGGATATACACTGGCTGACCCTGGAACGCGACCCACACAAGGTGGGTTACTATGGCAGGTTTTAGCACCAGTGTACGGTGGTCGCTATCCGGTCGGATACAAGTATCCTCCCACCAGCAGTGGGATATACAGTGCTGATTGGTGGATTCAAGGAGCGCGATGTGCTGAGCCTTTACGCGATTGGTTCGTAAGTCGATGCTTGTCGTCTATTGGACTTTCAACTGACCTTACTACTGTCCATCTGTGTTCACGACTGGTGCCAGTTTTCTTAATATTTTTTACGTTAGTAGGTACAAATATACAACCAATTTTCGGCAATTCGCACATACTCATCCAGAGAAATATTAGTACATAGTTTAATGCTGCAAGTGTAACAAATTATCACCCAATAGTCACACATATAGTCCTGACCCCACACTAAGTTAATCCTGTATCGTGGGTATCTAACTGGGTGTGGAACTACGAGGGACTTGCGGTCGCACAATACTCAGACCCGAAAAATTTATTTGTGGTTTATAAAAACGTTGGTCTTAGTTGCGGAAATGAACCCACAGCCTTTCGGTTCACCGCCGGCTCGCCCACTGCCTTATGGTGCTGCCACACCGATGTTATAAAATGTTAATAAAAACATTTTCTAACATTTCTTAACATTTTCTAACATTTGAAAACATGACATCGGCCCTTCTTTGACGGTTTCTTTGACGGCGTCGCTCTCAAAAGTACCGCCGCCCGCGGTTAAAAAATGTTAAACAATGTTACAAAATGTTACAAATTGTTAAGAAATGTTTACTAAATGATGCTGCCACACCGGTGTTATAAAATGTTATATAACATTTTCTAACACCGGTGTGGCAGCACCATTATGGAGACTGTTAAAAAACATTATAACAGAAATTGAAACTGACAAAATTCAAACACTAAAAATAAAATAGTCCATTTTGAGTCGGTGGTACAGTACTTTAATAGTTAGTAACTGATAACACCGAATCAAAAATGTTTAGTTAAATTCTTAGCTTTAAAGCTTTTATAGGTATTTTATTATGCCTTTATTATGCCCTATTTCATTCTTTTAGGATTCACCTCTTTCAAATGGTAGTCCCTGGGAGTAAACCCTATCGAATAAAAAAAGAATATCCAAATCTGTATACATTTAGCCGAGTTATGCGTGAACATACAAAAAAAAATTGTACAGACCAATTACGTACCTTCCTTTTTTCGCCGGTTAACTTTGGTGGTTTTTGCAGGTGGACCGGACGTCGATGCTGACGGATATGCTTACGTGCCTACAACAAGCACTAGTGCGCCGACGAAGAAGAAGTTTAAGAAGAAGAAGCGAACGACGACTACGACCACGCAACCGACTACGACTACTACAACTACTACTACAACGCAGGCGCCAACATAAAACGTTCAAGCGTCGCGAACCTCATTATTAATAATATACGTTATTTCAATTGGCTTGAGTTTTAATTGCTGTCCTCAGAGTTTTTTCTATTTGGATGACGAGACGAGCAAAGCGCTCGCCGGATGGTATACACCTGCCCATGAACAGAAGCAACACCACACAGAAATTTTAATTAGAAAGCACTGCACTGTACTGCGCTCGTTTTCAATGTCCTTCAAACTAAAACGTAACGTGCTTACACACTGTTGCTTGGCGGCAGAAATAGACAAAGCGGTGGTACCAACCCAAATGTCCTCTCGCATACGAGGGACCTACCACGTTGTTACTCTTGTAAGTCATTCTTTTTTACTAGCCCTGTATTATACATGTCCCACTGCTGGGCACGGGCCTCCTCTACTGAATGAGAGGGGTTAGGCCTTAGTCCATCACGCTGGCCTAATGCGGGTTAGCGGACTTCACATACCTTCGAAAAATCTTTTCTCAGGTATGCAGTAAGTCAATTAACTTTAATAATTTCTACTCAAAGCCAGTTAATGTATTAAATGCCAATTTACCACCAGAGAAGACAGAAAATGCTTTACGCTCTGTTATTAGATACAGAAATATTGATGTGATGCATTTTTTTTTACTGGCCCTGTACTATACATGTCCCACTGCTGGGCACGGGCCTCCTCTACTGAATGACAGGGTTAAGCCTTAGTCCACCACGCTCGTCTTATGCGGGTTGACAGACTTCACATACCTTCGAAAAATCGTATCGAGTTCTCAGGTATGTAGGTTTCATAACGTTTCCTTCACCGTTAAACAAGCGATAATTAACAATGAATTACACGAAACTTAGAAAAGTCAGTGGTGAATGCTCTTGGTTTTGAACCTGCGACTGTCGTCTCGACAGTCCGTACCACTGCCCGCTGAGCTATCGCTGCTTTGAATAATCGAATCAATCAATCGAATTGATGCATTTGAATAATCGAATTCTTAGAAAGAAATTTATGAAAAAGTTATTTGACGCGAGTTCATTTTAGCTCGCATACGATTTGAACTGTCTGAACATACTCTTATTATAATTTACCAACAAAGATCTTACAGCTTTTGTTGATTCATCTCTTGATGAAGGAGATTAGACTCGTTTGAACCTGTCAGAGTCTAGAAATGTTAAAAATATGGATATTTTTCTATGATGTATCGATGTTTATTGGAGATAAATATTATTCGTAGCTTACACCACATGGTCAACAATTAAGTAATTAATAATTATATTTATACTAAATTAAATGCGCCAAAATATAAACAATTTTGTAGGAATATGTATATATTTTTATTTTCAACATATTCACTAATACAGTTTAACTAGTTTTTAAGGCTCTGCCTTCAATACAATATGTACATAATACTTATTGCCATATGACCCGGATTTATGTTTAAAAATTACGCGGACTAAATAGAATTAGTATTGGAAGTGCCCTTTTCTTTTTTCTTATTCAGCGTATTTTATTAATTCTTATATACGAGCAGGTCCCTCGCCTGATGGTAAACACCACACTTTAAGATAATAATGGGCATTATGAGACTTAAAATCCTGTCCCGGGGTGACGAGCGCTTCTAATGCCAATACGTGTTACAGATAGGTGAAGTCATATTCAAGGTTTATTACACACACTTGACAAGTGTTTATATATGGATGCAAATATGCAATAGCATTTCAACCCACATCAAGTAAAAATTGAGATAATCAAATTGATTAGCTAAATTTTTTTTTTTTATGTTACTGAATGACAAGGCGACCCAGACGCTCGCCTGCCCATAAAAGAAGCAACACCACACAGAACGTTGATTTATAAAGCACTGAATAGCACTGAACTGCGCTCGTCACCCCGAGACATAAAATGTTAAATCTCATAATGGCCAGTAATTTCCAACAGTACTTACACACTGTTGCTTGGTGGCAGAAATAGACAAAGCGGGGGTACCAATCCAGACGGCCTCTCGTATACGAGGGGCCTATCTCTATGTAAATTGATTGTATCCAAACTTACCACAACTCGTAAACAATCGTTTTCTGTTATATCCTCGTCTTTGTCATGCGATAAACTAACTACAACTCTTCTCTCTTTCTCTCTCTCTCTCTCTCTCTCTCCATCTTATATGTATCCCCTGTCCACACAAAACACTACATTGTTAGCTTCCCGGAGTCTACCCTCTTTTGTTTTAAAAGGTCCAACTTGCCAAACGTCGTCAATGTTCAACTTTTCGTCGCCCTGAAATAAAATATAAAAATAATAATAATAAATACACCCAACAGTCACATATATAGTCCTGACCCCACAGTAAGATACGAGTCTTGTGTCGTGGGTATCAGGAACTACGAGAGACTTTCGGTCTCACAACACCCAGACCCCGAAACAAATATTTGTGGATCACACAAACATTTGTCTCGGTGCGGGGATCGAACCCCCGGCCTCTCGCTTCACAGCCGGCTACTCGCCCGCTGCGTCACGGAGGCTGTCAAAAATGCATCAGAACACCAACTCCTGTAAGCCAGGATCGACACTGGTACATTTCGACACCAAGCAATGAAGCTCGGCGAGAATCTGGCAATCGGCATGTGGTACATTCTGCTGATTGGCGGACAAGCCATTACCGAAACTTGGCTCCCGTTGCTGGGGGTCAGACGGCGGGTCGGCCCACATATTACCAAAACCACTCACAAATCATGTGACAAGCCATGGTAAGGCGGACCCTGGCATTAAGCCGAGACAACGCCAAGCAGACAGAAATAAAGTAAATAATTGTGAATACGCAATGAGTGGTAGAGCCACGCTGTAGACAGTTTTGTCTACAGCATGAATGGGCCGGCTCGACCGGGTCATTACCACTGTCTCACAGAAAACCGATGTAAAGCAGCGGCTTGCTGCTGCGTTTCGTACGGTGAGTGAGATATCCGAAGGCCCAAATCCCCCTCCTTTTCCCAATCCCTAATTATCCCTTTCCTTTAAGGTCGGCAACGTGTCCCTAATTCTTCTGGTATTGTGGGCATACATGGGCGGTAGAGATCACTTACTATTAGGTGACCCACTTGCTCGTTTACCGGCCTATGCTATAAATAAAAAACGCTACCTCCATTTCCATGTTAACTGCATCATCAGGACCCAAAACAATCATAGGCGTCGACTCAAAACTGAAAGCGAGTCCAAAGTACGAATATCTTTTCAACTCATCCATAAACAAACTCCAAGGGTACACTTTATCCGGATCAGTCCCCATATCCCTGATGTCTTTGGACAGGACATCATGGTAAAACTTCATGAGCTCGTCATAATATTTCAGCCTTAAATCTTGAGTAGTACAAGCATAGATGACGAAAGATAAATCCAATACTGGGCTTGCACACCTGGATAGTTGAAAGTCAATAATCTTAGCATCAACTGGACGGCCATTTTCATATTTGTATAGGAAATTATTCGTCCAAGAATCACCGTGTGATATCACACCAGTGGCTTTTGTCTTCGTTGCAGCGTTTATCATATCCTGATACCGTTCTGGCACAGCAAACTTCCTCACTTTCTCCACATATATTGTATCTGGGTATTCTTTTTCCACAGCATCGATTGCTATACCAGATATCCTTTTCCAAAATCTAGAATACCAATCCCACAGACGATCGTCGTAGTAAGTCTCGAACACTTGGTTGCTTATTTGCTCAAATTCTTCAGGTTTTTGGTCCTTCATAGCGAAGGATAGAGCGTGGAACTTCGCTAGAACTTTAATCGTACATTTGCAATGTTCATAGTCAATACCTTCTTGGCGTACAGCGCTTCCGAAGTTCTTTAGCGTCACGTCTTCCAAACATATGACGTCGTTTGTCCCATCACTGTGAGCTAGGAATAAATTCGTGAATTTATCGAAGGGCTCTGGGACGTTTCTACCTGATTGGAAGTCGATCAACGCTGGTAATACTTTCTCGTAGAAATTGATCTCGTTTTTGAAAAACTCGTGGCTTTTGAACGTAAGCCGGCGAGATTTGCTTTTCGGTATGTTTTTTAGTATCACTTGGACGTATTTCCCGATATTGTCTGCTGTTGCTCCGTGAATTTTGATCCTTATCAACTCACTGAGATACGAATCGCCTTTACCTATTTCGCCGACGTACTGGAAATAAAAAATTGGAAATTTTATGGAATTAATAAGAAAGCGTGTTGCGCCGACTTCACTGCGAGTGCGATAAAGGCAGGTGGATGAAGAATTAATAGATATTGGTATTAATTTTGGAAACTGTAGGTACATATTCGGCGATATGATAGGCTTGCCGTCCACATGATGGATCGAAAATAAGCTGGCGAACCGTCGGTACACTAATTGTATTTCTGCTTACCTATTCTGGGATATATACGAGAGCATATGTATAAATATGTGGTACATAGTTCTGTAATGATGTTGGGAACTAGACGTGTTGAAAACTCGATGCTGCACAGTTGACAGCCTCCGTGTCACTGTGGGCGGGTAGCCGGCTTCGAATCGAAAGGCTGTGAGTTTGATTCCCACACTGACCCACAAATATTTGTTTTGGGTCTGGGTAATGTGGCACCGCATGTGCTTTATTTTTATATACAATATAGATTAACCTAGTGTGAGGTCAGGACCATGTGTGTGACTGTTGGGTGTATTTATTATTTACCTCCCAGTGTGTAAATGTAACAGTTTCTTTAAACCAATCGGAGAGCGCTTTGCTGAGCATGCCATTTGTGAGGGCCGGAGACACATGTAGCAGTGTGGAGAAATCTTCAACCATATTAGGTATCTGTAATAATAAAGTGAAAGAATTTTAGTTTGGTACACACCCACATTAGAATAGAATTAAAAAAACTAAAATACATGCTTTTATAGAAAATCCAACTAAAAATAGAAAAAAATTAATAGATTAAAAAAAAAATTGTAAAAAAGTGTAGGAAAAAATTTTATTGTAAAAAAAGTGTAGGATGCTTGTTTACAGCATCAGTTGGCCAGGTCGACCTGGTCGTTACCACTATCTCACAGGAAACCGACGTAAAGTAGCGGCTTGTTCCTGCATTTCATACTGTGAGTGAGATATCCGGAAGCCCAAATCCCCCTTCCCTTCCCAATCCCTGATTATCTCTTTCCTTTAAGGTCGGCAACGCGCCCATGATTCTTCTGGTATTGTGTGCCTACATGGGCGGTGGAGATCATTTACCATCAGATGACCCACTTGCTCGTTTGCTGGCCTATACTAACTGTTCAACTAACATGAGCTGATCACCTGTTATCAACTGTCTGTGCAACTTGCAGACTTCTTTATCATAAATACAATACAAATATTTAAGCAAATCTTAAGGCTGTTCAATATTCTTATCATAAACCTTGAGACTTCTATAAATAATAATTACAACTCTACAAATTTGCACAGTAGCTGTCTTAGATAAACTGGATCTAATTATGCTTACATTTCAACTCACATCAGTTCATTTTTTTACAATCATTTTATGACAGTTTCGTTGCCTCAGTCAATTTTGATATTTTGGATATACAACACAACCGCTCCACTTATTCATTTATGATTCTTCTGGTATTGTGGGTGTACATGAGCGGTGGAGATCACTTACCATCAGGTGGCCTACTTGCTCGTTTGCTGTTCTATGCTATAAAAAAAAGTATCTATATAATTTTTAAGGATCAATCCAATTATACCACACATGCCTAGATGCAAACTCAGTTACATTTATGGAGAACCACCCCAAATTTCTCATCTCATCTGTAGCGGTCTATAAAATACATCTACCATCGAAATTTCATTCATATAATGCTAATATTCTCTGAGTAAAATGGCTGTGATATACGAACAGACTTGTTATTGCTATTTAATACTCAACATTGGCGAAATCATCAACAATAAATAGACTTACCTCAGAAAATAAATGTGAATGGACAGACAGATAATAATATGACGAAATTATAAGCGTTCTGTTTATCCATATGGTTACAGAACCCTAAAATTATGGATTCAAGTAGATGATTCTAAGATTGATTATTCTTACTGAAATCCACGACACATGTTTCATGTTTAGTGTAAGGTGTGTGACTGTAGGATTTAGAAAAAGAATTCAGGCATTTATAATTTTTATACCTTTAATAACAAGTACTATGCGTGCCAAATAAGAATAGGATCGCGTTTGCTGCCAACTTCACACGATAACTGTCAAAGTAGTACTACTAGCAAAAAAAAAGTGCAAAAAAGAAATTTCATATATTTTTTATTGTTAATAGATATAGATTTAATTATTGTATAACCATTATATTCATTTAATAAATACTATTCTTGAATTTTATTAATGGATAATTTTGGATAAATTGATTATGATTGATTATGGAAACAGTTTAAAAAATGAACAAATACACAGTTAATGCTACTGGTCACCCTAATATGACGCAATTTTGTGAAGCTATTGAGAAGCTACCAGTGTGCCGTTAGCTACACTGTCGTGTATACGGGCGTGTGTCCTATATATGTTGCCTACTGGACTTCCTTGTTATTGTTATTTTTATAAATATGCTTTTTCTTTGAAATCCTACTCATTTATAATTAATTTGGCGTGAAATGTATTAGAAATGCCAAAAAAAGCGTACATTAAACATTTAAACTGAATATATTGTTTTTGCACACCATACACTTTGGTAATGAAGTTTGCGCGTATTGCTGAACAAAATGGCGTCTTGACAGTCCTATTCTTATTTGGCACGCATAGTAATTAGATAGGTACTTACATAGTTAATATTAAAGCGTACATAATATACCAAGATATATAATGATCTTATTTTACTATATCAGAGCTTCTTTCTTTTTTTCTGCCTGACACGTATCCAGCTTAGTGATTCATTCCCATATCAACGTATAAATTAATTAAACATAACTGTGAACATGAATAATATCAGTAACAAATTTATTGGAATAAATAATATAATAAATAAATCAATGGAGGATTCCAATAAAGATAATTCCCATGTATTTCTAAATTATTTTAACTTTGTACTTACCAAATATTTAAGATAAGATTTTAGTGCGGCACAAAAATATCAATTTTACTGTATAAAAAGTAGTTAAAACGATTATAATATTACTGTACAAGTATGTAATACATTACACCCAATTCATTATTTATATTTATCACAGAAATTCACAGCTTTTTAATTGAAATTATTTGAAATTGCGCGATACAACAACAAACAGAAGCTAACAGCTGTTGACTGACACAATTGACAGTATAATACAGTATTGCTAGTAAAAATAGCATATTTTATACTGCAGAATATTGCTGGACTACTGATATTATTACAATCTTAATCTTCTGGAAACAAACAGAGCTCAAAAATACAATAAAAACTATGTTAATTTTGATGTTACTTAAAGTTATATTGATTTTGTACTTTGTTAATACATTTAATTAAGCATTAAACCAATTGATTCTATGATAATATCCTGAAATGCCAAGTAATCGATTGATTAATTGTATCCTTATAATATAAGGATACAATCGATAAATCTAATTATGCAGTTCTTATATCCATTACTTGACATTTTAGGATTCCATTTTTTAAATGTTGCTGCTTTATACATAATGAATACACTAATGAATACAGTTCTTTATTCATCGGATAAATATGTTATTGAGACAATGACATTTGAAAGATGACGTTTACATAAATGACGTTAGCAGAAGAAGGTCTGCCAAATTCTATGATTGGCTACAAACACTGTTCAATTGAGCTGCTGATTGTACCCTCGTATCGTAAAATTATTGGATAGGTACATATATAAAGGAAAACACAAGGTAAGTTTAAGTAATTGAGTTACTAAACTTGGTTTAATTTTTTTTACTGTACATTTTGTATCCAGAAAGTAAAGGATATTTTTAATTTTGGCTCACTCAACTCAGCTCAACTCATGAATATTATAAAGAAAAAAAAATGAAAAATTGAGGCAGTCTGAAAAAATACAGCTGAATTTATTTGCTAACGAATTATAATGTTCATTAGGTAGTTCCTTCTGCAGCAGGAGATAGGTTTCTTTGCAAGAGGCGATCGCATGCCACGAATGTAACGACTATGCCTGCAACCACGGTCGGCACAGAGAGGTCTACCGAAGACTGCCCTGCATATTGCACGACTTTCCTTTCGTTGAAAGGAAAATTTCCAATCCGACATACAGCTTGGCAAAAAAGAGTATGGATTTAATGAGGGCGCTTATGGATTTAATATGGCAACCCGGTATACTACGACATAAAATGTTTAGATACTTGTTATTTTTATCTATTGTTGTTTAATGGGCTTTAGTGGGGTGATTTCAATTGCCAGCTAAAAATTATTTTTTGGAGGATAAAATAGTGTCAGATAAAAAATATATTTGTATATGAGATTTATCTTCACTAATATTATAAAGGGAATGATTCTTTGTAAGCTTATAGGCTATATTTCATCCCGGAAAAATATATAGCGAGAAAATTATCCTGGAACAATTTTATCACGCAGGCGAAAGCTAGTAATATATATTACGAAAAAAAGATATTCATTACTTACACAATTTCTATATATTTTTTACACAAAGTCTTTGACACTTGAAATTTAGTTTCGGAGCATATCGAATCTTAATCCCTCAGATGGAACAGAGGGCATCCATAGTGGCAACATAATATTATGAACACTCACACATTTTTTTGTTTTTATAATTCTAATTATTAGTCTTCCTTACTGGGGGGAGATTCGAACAGGTTTGATAATTTAAATAAAATACCATTGTAGTTTTAATAGGATAAAAAGGAAAATTAAACCTTCAAATTATAGGAGTACTTTGAATTTATTCCAATAAAACAAATTAACATTTTAATTCAATCAGATTCCAAAAGACTTTCGTCTAGATATTCTATCCCAGAAAGGTCTATTGAGTCTTGACTAGACGATCCTGCAACAACAGAATCATCTGAATCACCCGAATATGTATCTGTATCGCTACTGCTATCTCTGAGGTTAATGACCAATTTTTCTATGTCGTCATACATGGTCATTCATTTACAATTTTAATAGCATGTTTGCATGAGCTTTTCCAGTTTTAGCACTAATCGCGTGGAATGCTTGTCCAGCTGACATCTGTTGGAATGAAATATTATTGATTATGAGTTCAACTTAATAACATTATGAAAATCTAATTATGAACTAGATCTACATTTATGTCAATGGACCTTACGTTGACAGAGGCAATCTTATTTTGTGATTATCTCGCGATAGCTCTCATCCAAATAAATATTTTTTTGGAGTTCTATTGGTAAATTCCCATTATGCATTATATATTTTTTTTAATATTGTTCCCTCTTTGCGACTACGTTAATGCCGCTCAGACTGTTATACATTTTTTGTATGAGAAACCCAGAGAATGTAATATCTTTCTTAGATGTCCACGACTTCCATTAAATACCAGTTTTTCTTTAACTACAGGTAATAAGTTTCGTATTGTAGGCACCTGAGAAAAAAGAAAGTATTCATTTATTACATAATACTGTATTTATATTTGTTTTTTATTGTAGGAAGTAGGAATAATATAAAATATATTACATATGTACCTGTTTTTTTACAGTATAGAAGAAATGAACCTTTTATCTTATTGCGCATAGATCAAAATTATAGAGATCTTTCTTTGGTTGACTTTTCCTATTTTTACCAGATGTAGAAAAAACGCCTTTATTTTTTTCACCTTCTTCAAAAAAATTCTTGTGGTGTTGACTGATTTACCTAAAAAAATACCAAACATACATAAGAATACAAAAACAAATTTTTAAATGTTCAGTATTACAAAGGATCAAAAATATTAAGTCAGCTTATATTAACACGTAAACATAACCTGTTACTCTTTTGTAAACAAAACACAAAAATCTCTTAAATTGTATGTTACAGGTAATTTAAACTAGTGCAAAATGTATAATTTAACTTGTTAGATGTAAATAATTTGCATAAATACCTGTCATATCGGCTGTTCTCTGATAAACATGGTTAATTTGAGACAAAACTTGTTCCGCTTGAGATTCAGCCAAACATCGTAAAAAACTTGATATATCACGGCTCTACCACTACAACGAATCGTTTTGTTCATTTTAAATAACAAAACAAGCAACAACCGTATGAGAATTTATAGAATTTTGTATAAAACTAGTTGGCGCAAACAACAATGACACAGAAAGGACTAGCTATTTGACAGCAATGACATTTTTAATAGAGTTGCCACAATATATTTTTTTTAGTTCCTATTTTCACCACGTCATACTCTTTTTTGCCAAGCTGTAGGTTGGAATCGAAACGTTCTTGCCTCGATTTCTTTAATGTAGAAAAGAATATATGAGTAAGTTGGTCTTATGATGCTGATGTATTTTCGCCGCCCATGAAGACCTACCCATAATATAATACTAAAATTCATGGATACGTTGTCGACCTTAAAGGAAAGGAATATGGAAGGGGAGGGCAGATTTGTGCCTCCGGATATCTCACTCACCGTACGAAATGCAATAGCAAGCTGCTACTTCACGTCGATTTTCTGTAACACATTAGTAACAATCCGGTCGTGCCGGCCCGTCCATGCTGCTGGCAAACTGTCTACAATGTCGCTCTAGCACTTACAAAATTTGCTTGTTTGCTAGCCTCGATACTTACACATCTCTTTGGTCTACATTACTCCCATTAAATTCTTCATACATTCACGTCGGCTTAGGATACTTCTAACCTGGCCTTTCTCGATAATATCTCCGACTTGATCTTAGAAAGTTTGCCAAGACCTCTCCCTCCCAACTGTACAGTATAGCATTCAGAGTAGGGAAAAATCCCCTGCTTGCCCCAATGCAACTGCACTCCGTGTTGTTAATGTTTATGTGCTGTGCGCTTTATTTCGGTGAGCGCGGTCGTCTTGTTGTTCAGGAGAATAAAAAAAAATCTAATCGCTTATAAATCATTTAATCTAAATAAGATGTATAAGAAACCAAACATTATAGGTAATACTACATTTACTAAGAGTTCTACTATCATCCAAAACCCAAATTAAATGGAATAACGATGGCACCTGTCGGCAAAGTTCACAAACCTTAAATAAACCAAACTACAAAAGTCGCTTGCTTCACGGGCCTTCCGTTGCCACAATCAGTCTTTTGTACACAGAAACATACTTTATTTTATCACTTACACATCCCGTAAGTATCTTAACGCAACGACATAAAGTTTAAGATCTCAAATCACACGCCATGATAGAAAAATGTCTAGTTTCGAAGCAAAAAGCAGTCGTCGCGTCGCGTCGCCTGAAGGCGCGAATCAAGAATTTTTCGCGCCAGTTCGCATGGAAAACAAAAGAGTTTTTCTCGGCTTTGAGACGGTCTGTGGGCTGTACGCGTGGTATTTTTTGTTGTCATCATTTTGAAACGTAATCATGGTAAAACAAGACGCACTGATGTATGTAGTCTTTGTGATCACGTTCTTTTATAACATTATGAGCGGAAAAAGTATACAGACCTTACACCAAAATGTAATGAATTGTAATTACAGTCTGACTGTTTTTAGATTTACTCCCGTATTCATAAACGTTACTACGAAGCCTCATACTATGTCTATGTCCCTACTCTAAACGACATTGGTTAGTTTTTGGCGCTAAATAAAAACAGATCAATCATGTACACAACAACAATTCGATACTTGGCAAAGAGCTTACTTAAATGTTATTTGTGAATACGGTCATTAGAGTCCTCGGTATGCTATGATTATGAGAAATTATAATGCAGCTTCTGTGGAGAGGCCATTTCATTTTTTTTTATACGAGCACGGCAAAGTGATTGCACTACACCTGATGGTAAGCGTAGTGCAATCCAAAAAACAAGCCACCATCAATAAACAATTAGTTAGTCGGTGGTCACCAGAGTCATGCCGGCTTGTATGAATGCTTCTTCCCTCTTCGGAGAGGAAAGAAGCAATTCGAGGGGCCTGCGACAGGATAGGCAGATGACCGATGCAGGCACAGTGATACAAAGATGGACCCCTATACCCGCTCCAATCAACCATCAAGTCATGTCGCAAGCCCCTTGGGAGAACCGGATATACACTAGCTGATCCTGGAACGCGATCCACACAAGGCGTGTGAATCACTATGGCAGGTTTTAACACCATGTGTACGTTATCCGGGCGGATATGAATATCCTACCACCAGCCTAATTACCTACCAATGTTGCCATTTACCTACTAATGCTGCTTTAACCACCTGCATAAGCTGAGTACATATAAGTAATAAGTCGGTTAAAATCGAATAATCTATTTCGGGCGTATTTAAGTGCGATTAGAACGCTTCTAAAAGAGGGTCAAACACGCTTTGTCTATGTTGAATACATTTGTTTATTTTAGTCGATCCCCAGCGCCATGCTGCGCCGCGCCGTCTGTCCCGGTGACATTACCTATGTTCATCTATAATTCACTCTTTCACTCACAACTCGAAGCCCTGCATACCCCGCCGAGGTTATAAGGCTATAATACTGCTAAATTGTAAATGACCATTTCGACTTTGAGTGAACTTCGAAATTCAACTGTTTTAAATTATTTAGGTTAAATCGGCTTGGGCAACCCACCACGGGGCGTGTGGTTGGGCCGCTGAATATTTTAAACGGTCGACTCGATGAAAAAGTCTGGATTTAATTCGATTGCTGTGAGATTTCGCGGGTTTCTTTCGCCTCCACAATCTGGTTAGAAATGGTGAAATTTTCTTAAATATCTATGTAAATACGTTACGTAGATTTGGTAAATGGATCGTGATTGTTTTTATATTATTAGTTTTGGAAGGAGATAAGGTTGTATTGATTAATCAGTAGCGTCATTTAAGTTTACGCCTGTATCTTCCATGTGGTAAGCAGAGGTGCAACTAGTGTACATATCCACATATAAACGATATATTAATGGTATAAGTAAATTCTACATCACCACCAAATAAAAACAGAATATTTATTTCATATAGAAATCCTTAAAATGTTATTTAGATTCAATCTAATTTTAACTCTATCGCCAGTTCGGAAGTTGTTTTGCTCGAGAAGAACTGGCAAGAATCTCTAAGGTTGTTCTTTTCACAACTGTTTTTTTAAAATTAGCAATTTTGAATTATAGCAGCTCATTATAAGCCAATGAGCAACAATTATAAAATACAATAATGAAATTATATTATGTATGGTCCTCATGAGTGCGATGAAAGAAAGAAATAAATTAAATTTATTTAATTATATTATTAAATAACTGTATTTTCTGAAGTACGTATTCTTTTAAATATTATACCTTACTCCTATAATCTTTACTATGAGAAATCGAAGGCCGTGACTGTAACTTTTAACAATATAACTTGGTCCGCCATTTTGTCGGCCATAGTCGAGACACAAAACGAATCAGAGGTCAGCCTCAGAACTTGTGAACGACAGAAATTATGCAAATGACAGTCAAACTCGTCTCGAACTTGCAAACTTACCTTGGAGTTTGTTAGAAAAAATATAGTATGGATTTTTATAAGTTTGATGGCTGTCCTTATAGCTATTGGATATCGTTTAAACGTATTTTACTGTAAAAGTTAAATATCGTCATTTAATTTTGGGCAGCTGGTAACTTTGATCATGTTTTAACTTACCGGTAAAGAGAAATAATTGAGCGATGATGTACAGTATTAAAATTTACAAAAACTCTGTTGGCCCTTTTTGGGTTGTGAAGACAGACGTATGAGCAGCACATTAAATTAAGAAAATAATAAACAGAAGCGAGATATTATCCTTATACCGGTAGTTTATAAGAATGAATACATCTAAAACAAAATCTACTATATAAAAATAAGTCGGGTTTTCCTTCCTGACGATATAACTCCAGAACGCACGAACCGATTTCCACGGTTTTGCATTCGTTGGAAAGGTCTCGGGCTCCGTGAGGTTTATAGCAACGAAAATCTAGGAAAAATTTCAATAGAAAAGCGGGAAAATAGGGAAAATCATTTTTTAAATACAGCGCCATCTCTGATACATAGCATGTACTACAAACCAATATTTTAAGTAGATGGCGTCGGTGCGTGACACATTGCTGACAGATGGCGCCACTGTTAGGCTACTTTTATCCCGGAAAATACAGATCACGCGGGCGGAGCCGCGAGGGACAGCTAGTTTATATCTAAATTTCTAACCGACACTCTCTAGACATTTTATTTACAGAAGATTTTCAAGCCAATCGCCTGATGTAGCATGTATACGCGGAAGCCGCTATCTGCTATTTCGCTCGCCTTCGCGTCATCGCTCTTGCAGAGGTAATCAATCGAAATGCGCTTTATAATCAATAAATAGATTAAATTAAAAATGCTTACTTTTATAGCACAATATTCGTATGCGAGTTATTTCCTGAGGTTTGAATATCGATTCTGATAATGCCCAACAGGATTTTTGTTAATTATGTATACCTATTTACGTAGAAATGAAAATAATATAGGACATATACTTTAATGTAATAATAAAAAGATCTATATTATACCATAGCATGCTGGCATAATAAGAAAAAAACTTTTATCCCATATCCTCCTTATAAAACCAGAAACAATTCCGGCCAATCTTTTTTTCCTCCAATTCTATTTTCAAATCCTTATATTCTGTGATGTTTGGTTTCGATCGGACCGCGTTGGCGTACACACTAGCCTTGATCGGGTCTATTATTTTCGCTTCTTTCCCATATGCACTGAGTTTGAATATAATGCGACTGAAGAAGTATATTTCTATGTTGAAATGTATCTCTATGTATTGAAAGTCGTAGCAGACGGTGGTAGATCCCGCGCACCATCTACGCAGGCGCAGTTTGGGTTTTTTGTAATTGTCAAGGCCGTGTTCTGCAAAAGGACTGAAGTTTTCTGCGCGGAAAACCACGCACGAGTACTCCACGTCTGCGTACAGCGATAACTGGAAAGATTTTTGAAGTGAAACTTCTTTAGAATCGTTGTGATTTGAAACTCGATGAAACGAAAATGCGTCACGACAAAGACAAACATATTCATAAATAGGACTTAGCCTGCGAGAGACACACACACTTTTTTGGTATCAAGGCCGCTCCACACACTTGCCGAGACGTCTTGCCGAAGCTATTGGCAAGTTAATATTAAGAGGCCACGGGTTCGATTCCCGCACTGAGACAAACATTTGATTCGGGTGTGGGTGTGTTATCTCCCCAGAGGAGTTGACGTCAGGCGACCGGTCGTAAAAACTACAGACAAATCTTTCTGTAACATGTGTTAAAAAGCATGTTGCGCTGGCCCCACTACGAGTGGGGTAAGGGCAGGTGGAAGAAAAATATGATGAATATACGAACCTCGCGGCCATTTGGAAATCTCAGCTATTGTGTATTGAAAGCCTGTTCAGATGTATCAAATCACTTTCAATTTAGCAGTTGGTCAAAAAAATCGAAACGTTTGAACCCGCTAATAGTATTTTACTGATCAATTGGGTTGAGAGTCCGTTCAGACGGTTCATATCGCTGCCGATTGAGCAGTTGATCAACTAAAATGGAAAGGTGTGAACCTGATATCACTTACATTGTATGTTACGTGAAAAAACTGCGCTTCTTTCTCTATTTGTATGGTGTCTGTATATATTTCTGTTTTTGTCTCCTCTTTGTCACACGGCCCGAACCTTTGGAGTGTCGATAACGCTGTGGCAGTAAGAACATGCTAGGTTTCTCGAACATTCTCGATTTGCTTCTTTTGTTTTCGGAGTTTGAAGAAGCATTTATATAGGCTGGCATGATTCTGGTGACCACCGATAAACTCATTGTTTGTCGGTGGTCGCCGGCTTTTTGGACTGCAAGGTCGGCAACGCGCCCATGATTCTTCTGGTATTGTGGGCGTATAGCATTGGAGATCACTTACCATCAGGTGACTTAGTCGCTCGTTTGCCGGCCTATGGAATAGAAAAAAAAATCGACAAAGTTACATACAGTCACATTCGTTAAAAAAGAAATATCTGTATTTATATCCTAGCAATGTGATCGAATTTCAATCAATATGTTGCATAAATTAAAAAAATAAATAACACCCAACAGTCACACACATAGTTCTGACCCCACAGTAAGATACGAGTCTTGTGTCGTGGGTATCAGGAACTACGAGAGGCTTTCGGTGTCACAACACCCAGACCCCCGAAACAAATATTTGTGGATCAGACAAATATTTGCTCGGTGCGGGAATCGAACCCACGGCCTCACGTTTCACAGTCGGCTACTCGCCCACTGCGCCACGGAGGCTGTTTAAATACACCTTTTTGTAACTGTGTGTAGTTTGCGACTTACTTCTGCGTAGTATCATGTGGTTAGGAGCCAGTCGGGTTACGGCCGGTTTGCCAATACGCGCGATGTTGCGCTTCACCCATTTGTGGTACATGCCGTAGTCCAGAAACCTGGCTGGCGCCCTGCATCCTGGACCGTATACACCGAAACCGAGCTGTGAGGAAGTTTATTTATTTTATTTTATTTTTATTTATGGCTCTTGCAGTACTATGCATTTAGCCAGTGTCAAGTACAATTCATTCTCAAGTTATTTTTACAACAACGATGAAACACGGGTGCGGTCGATTTCAAGGTCTTGTCAGAGTTTTGGTGTTAACTCCTTTCAGTACGATTCTTAATTCACTTATTTCAATGTTTCCATACACTGTTCATCACCGTCAATGTTTATTGAACAAATCCATACCACTTTTATACAACAAACACAACTCTAAACTAGTTTATGAAATAAATTAAAATAAGCGATGAACTGCACTGTCAGAATTCCCGCCAAAACTCGTGAGGAAGTTTATTTAACCTTAAGTCAGGTAGGACTAAGTGGTTTGTACGTGCGGCCCCCGGGATGGACGGCAGCACGGGTGGTCGGCCTCGTTGCTGCCGTTGACGCCGAGGGCGTCCTTCGGTGTGCGGGGGCTTCTGAGCCCCCCCAATTGGAGACGGGCCGCTAGGCGGCACCGCGCAGGAGCGGTTCCGGCAGCAGTCCTTGGCTTTTCCAAGGAGACCCCGGGAGTGCTCCACATGCGCCGAAGGCCACCGCAATAAAAGAAAATAAGGTAGGACTAGGTGGTAGGACCCTCTTATGTGAGAGATCGTCCGGGTAAGTACCCCGGTTTTATCTTTCTATGCTGCAAAGTCGCAGTGTGTATGCGCTGTTGAATTCAGGTTTGAAGGATATTGAAGCCACGGAATTATGAGACTTCCTGTATCTCGGAGTGACAAAAGTATTCCAGTGGCATGCAGTACTTCATAGTTGGAAGTTCTAATTGATATTGCTGGTGTTTATGGGCAGGCGTGACGCTTACCACATTGTTGTATGTTATTAAAACGCCGTTAAATGATGAAATAACATAATTTTTTAAGGAAATTATTGTCGACTTTTTGTTAGATTTCCGAAGGGACCAAGTCCTATCTCCTCTTTCTAATCCCCATTCCTCTTTGTCTTTCATGTCATGGGCGGTGGATTATTACCAGGTGACTCATTTCATCGTTTGCCGGTCTGCTATAAAAGTCGCTAAAGCCAGCGAATGCGAATGACTTTCTGTCATATTATTCTCTAGAAAAAATCCTTACATTTTTTTATTTGATTGATAGACGAGAAGAATAAGGCGCTCGCCTGATGGTAAGCGCCACGCCTGCCCATAAACAGAAGCAACATCACACAGAACTTAGAATATAAAGCACTGCATGGCAATGAATTGCGCTCGACATCCCGAGACACAATATTTAAGTCTCATAATGCCCAGTAATTTCACTGGCTTTAATGTCCTTCAAACCTTAAGCACTTTTGTGTTTCGGTGCTTACACACTGTTGCTTGGCGGCAGAAATAGACAAAGCGGTAGTCCCAACCCAGACGGCCACTCGCATACGAGGGACCTACCACCTTGTGACCTTGTTATACTACGTACCAATCTCCACTTGCCGTTGACTCTCATGACTAGTGCTGCGCCGCTGCGCCACACGCATTCTCCACCGTCAAGTGCGCGCGCACACGTCGCGTACGAGGGCCACAGACTACTTACATCCAACTGAAAATACACCCAAGAGTGAGATACAGTCTTGAACCCATACTAATATGGGCGTCTTGTGATATAGGTTTTACTAAATGAGTAAAATATAACACAAATTGACTTAAGGCTGGATTGCACCATAATAGCAGTTATAGTTAAGGTTTATGTCAATTTTGACGATAAGAGTAACGTTGACTTTAACATTGACTGCGGAATGTGTTGCACCATCGTATTCCGACTACTAGACTCCACGATTAATTCTAGAAGCAGGGACATTATGTTATTTTGGAGCACAGACGCTTTAGGAGATATGTCGGTTTGGAGGTTATAATTGAACCATCTGACAGCTATTTAACTTAAACTAGCGCGGGCTTCAGCTAGCGAATATTGGGCGGTTACGGTTAACAGCTAAAGTTATGACGTCATCTAACATTTGCCAATTGGTGGAACTCATATTTAATTTTTGCTTAACCGGCACTTTAACATGTATGTCATTGCTACAGTAAGTTGGTGCAATCTAGCATTAATAACTAAATATAACATAACACAAATTGAGAATTTTAGCTTCGTTCCGGAATAAAATACTCTAGGATATAACCTTATTCATAAACATTACTATGAGGTTTTTAATGCGGACGCATAGGTGCTATTTCTATTGTTTGTTTAATCTATTAATGATGTCAAACCGATACTGACCAACCACATAAGTATACAGAAATCTAAACTCAGAAAAAGGCTTGTGCTATTCTTGAATATGGGTGTTAGTCTATGGGAGGCAATTGCACCTTGCCTCACTTAATCCGGCCCTGTTGGAACAAACCTGAGATCTCCTGTAATATTGTTTGCATTCCGCTTCGTTTACATACTGCATTTTATGTATTCTTATTACAGGGTTGTTGCAGTCTGGAAATATTGAATTTGTTATTAAGGTAGCAATCGGATGTTGGCGACTGGCGACCGGCGACTGCGACTCTCGCGCTAGCCCTAGTCACATGGATATCGAACTTAACGTTTTTTTTTTCTTTTTTATTTAATAGAATGACGAGACGAGCAAGTCGCTCACTTGATGATAAGCGCCACACCTGCTCATAAACTGAAGCAATATCACACAGAACTGTATATTACAAAGCACTACATGGCACTAAACTGCGTTCGTCACCCCGAGACATAAGATGTTATGTCTCATAACTTCCAGTAATTTCACTGGATTTAATGTCCTTCAAACCGAAACACAACAGTGCTTAGACAGGGTTGTTTGCCGGCAGAAACAGACAAGCGGTGGTACCAATCCAGACGGCCTCTCGCATACGAGGGACCTACTACCGTGTAACTTATGGTTCCAAGCAGCAACGATCGACCGCTACATAATTCATTATCAATGTAATCATTTTGGCATACAGCTTGGCGTCGCGCGACCACGGTTCATTGCTCATCACACGTAAGTCGCGTAAGCGGTCGCCTGCGTTATTTAAATTACATTAAACAAGGTGATTTTACAATGTGGTAGGTCCCTCGTATGCGAGAGGCCGTCTGGGTTGGTACCACCGCTTTGTTTATTTCTGCCGCTAAGCAATTGTGTGTAAGCACTGTTGTATTTCGGTTTGAAGGACATTGAATCCAGTGAAATTACCTACTGGGAATTGTCTCGGAGTGACGAGCGCAGTTCAGTGCCATGCAGTGCTTTGTAATTCAAAGTTCTGTGTGGTGTTGCTTGTGTTTATAGGCAAGTGGCGCTTACCATCAGCCGAACGTCTTTCTCGTCTCGTCATGCAATGAAATATAATAAAAAATATCAGTGAATCGTTCGATGCGGTCGCGTTCGCCGTCATCGGAATGTCAATTTAACCAATACAATTCACTTATGTTTGAGTATGAGAGTATGAGAGAATGAGAAACGGTTGAATGTTTACAAATATTGATTGAAATTCATATGCTACTCATGGTTGTGCAACCAGGATCACGATGATATCAAAATGTATACAACTCTGTAGTCCAGTCCCCACTCGCAAGCATCTTTTTGTCATAAATAATCTTAAATAATATAAAGTCCCTTAGGTAGGCAGATGAGATAAAGAACAGCTTTGTATTATAGTAGACATATAGACATATAAAATGACCAGTTATTGCACTAAAGATTTTCTCGTAGAGTGCATGCTAGGCCGATTGGCGTTCGATAGCGATAGGCAGAGAACGGATTCACAGTTGCTACAATACAGACCTCTTTGGCTTCATTCACTCATTACCCACATTCTTCACACATGTACGTCGGCTTAAGGGTTCGTTCAAACAGCGAACGGGGCGAGACGGCAACGCGACGCTGACGGGACGTGAGCAGTTGTATTGCATTAGTCAATATAGAAAATGTCACGCAGTCCCGTCAGCGTCGCGTTGCCGTCCCGGCCCGTCCGCTGTTTGACCAAACCCTAATGTACTAGGGACGATACCACTACGATACCCTAGTATCGATAAATGACGGTAGTTTGATATATTTCCGTACCATTAGATAAGGTCATTGCGTACATCTGTGGTTGAACGAAGTGTGCTGGTGGTGGGCATATTGGATGTAATTCTGTAATAAAAATAGATACTATAATCAGCATGTTTTGCTGTTTACAATAAAAATCTAGATACAAAAAATTAATGCTTAAAATGAACTTTTATATAACAGAGACTGATAAATGAGCAAGTCAGTCACCATGTTGAGTGATCTATATGGCCCGTGAATAATTATAAAATCAGAAGAGTCATACATAGATACATTCCTCATCTTTGAACCAGTTGTGCTGGTGGTAGGATATTCATATACGCCCGGATAGCGACCACTGTACACATGGCCACTGTGTTAAAACCTGCCATAGTGATCCACACATCTTGTATGTATCATATTCCAGGATCAGCCAGTGTATATCCGGTTCTCCCGAGGGACTTGCGACAAGAATTCATCGGTCGTAGGCCCCTCAATTTGCTTCTTCTCTCTTCGGAGTATGAAGAAGCATTTATACAGGCATGACTCTGATGACGACCGATAAACTCATTGTTTGTCGGTGGTCGCTGGTTTTTTTGGACTGCACTACGCTTACCATCTGGTGTAGTGCAGTCACTTTGCAATGCCCGGATAATAAAAAAGAAAGCATTGGGGCAATTCTCAATTGAAGAGGAGATTTGATCAGACGGACTGTCGCATACGAGGGACCTACCACCGAGTGTGGCTCTTCCATAAAATATTCCAACTTACCTATTTGTACATGATCCGTCTCCAACTGAATCATTACTAGAGCACTGTATGTATTTTTCTCGTAATCGGGATGGAAGGTATATTCCCGGATACCTACAGCTGGTCCGCTGCAATTGTGCCCAAAAACTACCTTCGATTTTTCTCTGAAATGTGCTTATTTTTATTAGATCTTAACATAGTATAAGATGAAGTCGCTTCCGCTGTCTATTCGCTTAGATCTTTTAAACTATTCAACGGATTCTAATGCAGTTTTCAGCGATAGATAGAGTGATTCATGAGGAAGGTTTATAATGTATATTGCGCTATGACCCATAGAAGCAGGGCTTTATGTAATAAAAAACGCTCAAATGAGAGTCGTTTTTGACTCCTCCGTGGCTTAACTTGCGAGAAGTCAGCTGTGAAACACGAGGCCTCTTTGGCTTCCCAAACCTGGTCCTTCCCAAACATGGTCCCCTTAACCCGGTATTATTTGTACTGAACTGTATACTTACCATCAGGTACAGTGTACTTGGCCGTGTCAGGACAAAAAGCTAAACTTTCCCAGTCTAACAGATAATTGTTATAAAAAAATACCTGAAGTTGCGCTTGGGCAGTTTATCAATTTCAGTAGCTGTTCCAAGAGCCATTTGTCGCGTCACCAGAACTACGGCAGTTGTTAGTCTTTTCTTATCTGAATGAATAAACAATATCATTAATAGTGACCATTTCACTAAATTCGATGATTTAAATTAATTTTATCTGGTAGATTTTTGAAAAATCGGGCATGAAATATATTCCATGTACGATTTTGCAAAAAATACAGTATTAAAATCAATTAAAATTAATGAATTTAGCAAAACTAAATCAGTATCTCTATTTAAACTCGCGTTGGGTTGGTTCCTGTTTGCGTTAGTAGGTCCCATTATTGTTCTTTATCGTTTGCTTTAACGGTGAAGGAACCATCGTGAGAAAACTTGCAACATTGATTCTTTACAAGAAATTCAAAGGCGTGTCAAGTCTGCCAACCCGAATCAGGTCGACGTGGACTAAGGCCTAATAGTAGACCTTACTAATGAAAGATCATTAGTAAAGGAGGTGTCTCAGTTGTTGGACAGTACAATAATGGGCTGAATATTACTTTATATTCGTTGATGAATGATGTTTCAGCATCGTTAGATGGGTCAAAAACGTATAACTACCACTAGTTACTTGAACTCAGTCCAGCCGATAATTACCTGACACTGCCATTTGTTAGAATCTTATGGAGCTCACAGATAATTGAAAATATTGCGAACTTACTCAATCCAGCCGATAAATTACCTTATACCACTATCTGTTACAATCTTATGGAATTCACAGATAATTATGACAAATAATTTGCAATAAAAAGATATTGCGACTATAAATTGAGATATAAACTACCCTATCCCTGAAGTTGAATCAAACTGCACACAGTTTGCAAAATTTTATTAAAACCGGTTCAGTTCATCGCAGACAAACAACGTGACACAATTTTTTTATATACAGTGTTATTTTGACACCCTGTTACTAAATGAAACCACATATTCGGCATCGCCTCTGCTTACCTTGTACCAAACATGAGGCTTGAGCTTGTAGTAGTTTTGCCAAAAAACGTGATTTAAGTTTTGAGCCTTTTAAATCATGCTGTACGGTTTTTGCACTTAACTCTATTGAATAAAATGTCACAGCTGACGATGTTATTATAAAACACAAACGCTTAAGAAGGGCAACTCCATACATATGAAAATACGTTTCAGACTCACAAAGACGCTCTCGACACATTCACTGAAAAAGTTGCGACAGTATATGAACAAAGTAATGTTCATTGATAATGACAAAACGTAAAAAAAAATGTATTTGGGAAATGCACATACCTATAAATAGGTAACACAAATTTGACTAAAAACAAATAATCATTACAAAAGTTACAAGATTCGATTTTACTTGGGATTTTATTACATTTCATAGGGTAATCTAATATTTATTTCAATTCCTAAATTACTATTTTGAGCCGTTTGCCTTCTGTACGCTTGGCGTTTTTATAAAACGGTTACATTGACCTTGACGTTATAAAGCCCGCAATACATGTTGCCGAGTGATGACTAATAGTTGTCTGGAAGAGATCGCTTTTAGCGATAAGACCGCCGATTGTTACACATAATATGTTTGTATTTATTGTCTTTAATATTGTGAATCTTGTGGTGTACAATAAAGAGTTATCAATCAATCAATACCAACGTATAGATAGTATATTTGGGTATCAGGATAGTATCGTGGGTATCAGCAACTACGAGAGACTTTTGGTCTCACAACACCCAGACCGGGGTCTGGGTTTGTTTCGGGAAACAAAATTTGTGGTTCACATAAACATTTGTCTCGGTGCGGGGATCGAACCCGCGGCCTCTCGCTTCACAGCCGGCTACTCGATTGGTTTTCGATAAACTTGCCGAACGTCTAGGCACTGGCGCTTGCCTTGTATTAATTTACCTACACTCGTGTTAGCCTAAGCTCGTCCAACATGTAATCCATGCTTAATGGTAATGTATGTGTGTGTGTCTCATTCATTCGATGATGGGTGTGTATGTTGATTTGTATATGTGTGTGCGCGCGTATACAGACTGTTTAAAATTAATCTAATGTTAACGGCATTTAATTTGTTAGGAAATATTATTTTTTATTTTGACTTTAATAAGAAAGTGTCTTAGCTCAAAGTACTTATATTAACGAACACTACACATGGTTTCATTTAAGTATAGGGTGTCAAAATGACACTGTATAAAGATATATTTACAGACGAATTGAGAAACACTTAGATTTTTTGTGTCGGTTAAAAAGGGTACAATAAAGTTAAATATACGTACACATTGGGTAGAAGAGTATCCCCATCCAAGGGTATATTGCGACGCGGGCCGTACCTTCATACACGACTGTTATTGGCGACTTGTCGATTCCACACGCCTGCTCCCTCCGACTTTGTGCAATCATCGCTGTGAATTGTTTTAAATTATACTTTGGACCCAACTGTATAGAGACCACCGTATCTAAATTTATAAAACTCAAAGGTGACTGACTGACTGACTGACATAGTGATCTATCAACGCACAGCCCAAACCACTGGAGGGATCGGGCTGAAACTTAGCATGCAGGTAGATGTTATGACGTAGGCATCCACAAAGAAAGGATTTTGATAAATTCTACCCCCAAGAGGATAAAATAGGGGATGAAAGTTTGTATGAAACTTTGTCAATTATAAACGTTCACGCGGGCGGAGCCGCGAGCAAAAGCTAGCATATTAATAAGAGGCATACAAGACCGACTGAAATTGCGCGGTCAATTGAACGTAAGCCAATATAGTTATAGTTGCCGATGTCTTTGTTCCCCGATAAATGTAATCTGGGTGTTTTCAAGTCGCGAGGGAATCGATTTTTTGGCCACATAATCACTCACCATTAGGCGGGATGGTGGGCAAACGTTAGCCTATTACGAATTAAAAAAAAACAAAGCTTAACGTTAGGGCGCGGCGGCGTAATTCGGCGCTGGAGATGCAATGTCTTTTGACGGTCGCCATCATATTTGAACTGCACCGTACTTACCATCGGTCCAGTGTAGTCACTACGTACAGGGTAAAAAAAAACTCACCTGAAGAACTAAAAACAGCAATAATAATCAAATTCGAACAATAATTTAATTCAATTTTCGACATTGTAGTAGATTGTTCCTTTTCTATTTCTAAATGTTCTATTTTTTATAAATGTTATTTAAAACTTAAAAAAATCTTTGAAATAAGGAGTACTCTACATTAGAGTAATTTTTATATACATAAATGATTCGTAACGTATCGCTAGAAGTAATAAAGTATCACATACAGTTTACTTTATTGATATTAAATTCGTATAAACAAACAAATATTTCATAACAGTATGTATCATTGGATAAACAGGATGGTCCTCAGAATAATATGTTAAACATGTACATTTTTGACAGCCTCCGTGGCGCAGCGGGCGAGTAGCCGGCTGGGAAGCGAGGGGCCGCGGGTTCGATCCCCGCACCGATACAAATGTTTTTGTGATCCACAAATATTTGTTTCGGGGTCTGGGTGTTGTGAGACCGAAAGTCTCTCGTAGGTCCTGACACCCACGACACAAGACTCGTATCTTACTTTGGCGTCAGGACTATGTATGTGACTGTTGGGTGTATTTATTATTATACATATGCTCGTGATATTTTAATTATTAATAATCACGTTAGCAATATATCGCCGTTCTTATTAATTAAAATGATAAATGAATACTTCATGTAGGTACTATAAAATCAAATGTATTGGCAAGAAGCCAGATCGCGTCGACGCCTCCTATGATAATAGTTAACGATTTATTTAACATATATTGAAAAAGTGTTTTTTTTTAATCCGAGCACGGCAAAATGACTGCACAACATCTGATGGTTATAGTGCAGTCCAAAAAACACTAGCAACCGCCGACAGACAATTAGTTTATCAGTGATCACCTGAATCATGCCGGCCTGTATTAATGCTTCTTCCCTCTCCGGAGAGGGAAGTAGCTTATCTAGAGGCCTATACCCATATTTATACCCGCCCCAACCAACTATCATGTCATGTCGCAAGTCTTGGAAGAATCGGATATACACTGGCTGATCCTGGAACGCGATCCACATAAGGTGTGTGGATCACTATGGCAGGTTTTAGTACCATGTACTGTGTACGGTGGTCGCTATCCGGGCGGATATGAATATCCTACTACCAGCAGTGTTTCTTTTATAGATTAATAATCGTACGTACATATGCTCAAGCCTTTATCCTAGAAAGGATAAGCAGAGGTCCAACTAGTGCATACACGTTTCGCCGAGCTTATTTTATCATAATGTCTTATTTTCGTCATATAATGTGATAGAGGGCAAGCCCTTACATATATCGAGTACACCTTCCAGACTCCGGGATGATACTGAGCATTTCATGATAGAAAAACTCAATATAACTTTTAGCCGACCCGGGGATCGAACCCGAATCCTCAGCACAGCAGTTGCACAACTGCTCCACCGAGACAGGACCTACTTACTATATATTTTTTTTTTTACTAGTCCTGTATTATATACGTCCCACAGCTGGGCACGAGCCTCCTCTACTGAATGAGGGGCATTAGGCCTTAGTCCACCACGCTGGCCTAATGCGGGTTGGCAGACTTCACATACCTTCGGAAAATCTACTATAATATAAAACTCAATTTTATGTGCCTCCTATCTACTAAAAAAAACTAAATAACTGACGTAAGGGTGTTAAAAAAACAGCATTCATAATGAGAATCTATTCTGGATGGCATAGCGTTCGGATTATCTTCGGCAGATTTCCGAGCTAACAGAAAGCTATCTGCGATCTGAGACGTGCTGCGACGCTGCGACGCCATCAGATAGCGGAGTCTACACGCGGTTAAATCGGGTAACACACGGTCTAGTGCCTTATTGGGCCGCCTTTACGGAAATATCAAGCGTATTGTGTGATCCAACTGGAACTGTGATTCAGTTATATCTATTATTTTTTTCTATCCGAGCACGGCAAAGTGACTGCACTACACCTGATGGTAAGCGTAGTGCGGTCCAAAAAACCAGCGACCACCGACAAGGGAAGAAGCCAATCGAAGAGCCTGCGACAAGACAGGCGGATGACCGATGCAGGCACAATAATACAAGAATGTACCACTGTACCCGCCCCAACCAATCATCAAGTCATGCCGCAAGCCCCTCGGCAGAACCGGATATACACTTATAACCGGATATACGGCTGATCCTGGAAAAGTCCCTCATGGTTCCTGATACCCACGTTATAAGTTACTGTTGGGTGTATTTATTAACACGCTTTTATTAGCTTCAGATGTATGTAAGTATGTTTGTATGTTAGTATGTTTGTCTGTAACGGAATCTTTGAACGTGATTTTGACATTTTTAAGATACTATCTAAATGTTAATCCTTCTACGCATATCTGTCTATAAAAAAATGTAACTTGACACCATGCACCCCACGCATTTTTTTACAATAAAATACACTTTTTTTTATTAAAATTTATTTTCTATATTTTAGTTAGACTTTCTATAAAAGTGTGTTTTTTATTTTTTTAATTTTATAATACATATATCTACATTATATAACTTACACTCCATATCTATACATGTGATCAACGTCTTGCTTTAATATTCAAAGCGACATGAACTTTAGGCGAAATTTTTAACATTTTCCGAGAGTATCATCCATACCATTAGTTCCCAAAGTGGTCCTAGTGGACCCCTAGGGGGCCACGGGAGACTCGGCGGGGGTCTACGTTGGCGTGACAAAAAATGGGGGTTCACAATTCGTTAGGGGCCACGAAAATTTATTTGCTTTTGATATAATACAATACAAAACTCTTTATTGAAAACCATTTACAATATAAGTAACTAAAACTAAAAAGCTGGTGCTAAACCTATGGAAGACAATCGGCGGTCTTATTGCTAGAAGCAATCTCTTTCAGACAACCGTAATGCGGAAAAAATTAATAAGAAGAGAAGTAGACAGCGGTGTACAATAAAATATATAAAAAAAACAACAACACAAACAAACATAATTATAATTACAATCCTAATACTTACTTTGATAGGGAAGAACTAAATTGTTGGCTTGACTTGACCTATGAATGTAGGCAAATATTTTAAGAAGCTCAGCGACTGTTACTTGTAATAACTTGCATATTTCATATTCAGTACAACATGTATGGTAGAAATGTAGCTGCAGGGGTCCACCGGAACCAGCAAAATTTTGAAAGTGGTCTATGAGAAAAGTCTGGGAACCTCTGATCTATACAAATTGAACGCCATCAGCAAGCTGTTTCGGTATCAGATAGTTTAACTTAGCCGCGATAATTTGTTGGTATATTTTTTAGATTCAACCTACAGTCACATCGTACGCTATGCGATATCTTTAAATAATAAATAAATAAATACAACCACCAGTCACATACATAGTCCTGACCCCACAGTAAGGTACGAGTCTTGTGTCGTGGGTATCAGGAACTACGAGAGACTTTCGGTCTTACAACACCCAGACCCCGAAACATTTGTGGATTACGCAAACGTTTGTCTCGGTGCGGGGATCGAACCCGCGGCCACTCGCTTCACAGTCGGCTACTCGCCCGCTGCACCACGGAGGCTGTCACGGAGGCTTTATATCTTTATTTTATCCAATCACGGCAAAGTGACTGCACTGCACCTGGTGGTAAGTGCAGATTTTCCAGATTTTCACCTTTCCAAGTTGTCCAGCTTTGCCGACGATTGATAGTCCCGCCACGTTGATTTATAAAGATCACTGTGTCAGGACTGTCAGGCTTACATGCTGCTTGGCGATGTCTACTTGCATGCTCTCCCACCCCAAGTGGCAACTCTTCCAGCTAGGATATGGGATCATTAGCTTTAACTTGACTGTTTGTGGTAGTTTCCACCCTAAAGCACTGGTATGCTATTTTTTATTTTTTTTATAGTACAGGCCGGCAAACCAGCAAGTGGGCCACCTGATGGTAAGTGAGCTCCACCGCCCATGTACGCCCACAATACCAGAATAATCATGGTCGTATTGTCGATCTTAAAGGAAGAAGATAATTAGGGATAAGGAAGGGCAGGGGGATTTGCGCCCCCGGATATTTCACTCACCGTACGAAACGCAGCAGGGAGCAGCTACTTTACGTTGGTTGTCTGTGAGACAGTGGTAAAGATCCGGTCGAGCCGAGTTACGCGTGAATATACATAAAAATACATAATATGTAACCGAATTGAGAACCTTTTTCTTTACGTAGGTTAAAAAGCAAAGAATCGTCCGAAAACCAATTTCGTATTGGATGAATATGTTAAAAAATTACTCGTATTTTTTATTTATTTTATTTATTTAAACTTTTTATACAAGGCGGACTTAATGCCAGAGGCATTCTCTAACAGTCAACCTACAGGTGATGCATGGTTCAGAATCAGCCAGTGTATATTTTGGTCTGCCGAGGGGTTTGCGACATGACTTGATGGTTGCTTGGAGCAGGTATAGTGATGCATTCTGAACTGGTCATCCGCCTGTCCTGCCGCAGGCCCCTCGATTTGAAATAAAAAGATCTATAAGTGGTTGGTTCTATTGGTAAGTCTCAAATCTCGCTCTCCTCTTTGAAATGCATTCTATTGAATGGCACAGTAAATGCCAACCTTCTATAAAATAAACGTTTGAACTCCGCAAGTATTTAGTTGCTAGCTCTCGATACGACCTAAGCAAAAAGAAAATGTTAAAAGTTAATAGCGGAAAAACTTTTAAAACTGGAGCCACTCAATTAACGATCTACGTAGATACTGAACATCTTATGTTCCTATTCAAATTTAAACAGAAATATACTCTAATAAGTGAACCTTATGGTATAATTTCCAATAAACCTTACTTCCACTCTTTGTGCTTGTGACTACTTTAATCAGAAAGTCACCACATCCCCGATTTTATAAATAAAAAATATAAAATTCTAACGTTTAAGAATAAAGATCAGTTTAGGAATTATGGGGCTTGGTTTCAAATTAAATAATTGACAATCGATTCGAGAATAAATTGATTTTGTATGTTGGACATTACCGGTTATGCTGCCACAATACCAATGACGCAAACAATACGTATTAATTAGTGGTAGAACCACGCTGTAGACAGTTTTGTTTACAGCATGAATGTGCCGGCTCGACCGGGTCGTTACCACTGTCTCACAGAAAACCGACGTAAAGTAACGGTTTGCTGCTGCGTTTCGTACGGTGAGTGATATATCCGTAGTCCTACATCCCCTTTTCCATCCTTTAATTATCCCTTCCCTTAAGGTCGGCAACGCGCCTATGATTCTTCTAGTATTGTGGGCACATGGGCGGTGGAGATCACTTAACATCAGGTGACCCACTTGCTCGTTTGCCGGTCTATGCTATAAAAAATTAACATGTTAAAAAACGCGCCGAATTAAGAACGTCTACCTTTTTTGAAGTCTGATTAAATCTCTATATGTATTATTGCCGTAGGTGTTTTTGTTGGTACGCCATTCCTTCGCTACGCCATTAGACACCCATAATTCCTCATAAAATTTGACGATTCTAACACCTTTTTAAAATATAGTAATGTGTTTACCGCTATTGACAAAACATAGATAAATATTTAAAATTATAGGTTGCAAATTAAATTATGAGAAATTGTTAACAGTGCCATCTGTTGACAGTCTAATCAACTAATTTGTTGTATTATTTACTTATTTCTAATTTATTACGTAACCGTACAATTACCATTTGTTGTCATTTTGCTCTTGATCAATATCTAGTACAAATAATATATCGATACAGTTCAAATAACTATTTTCCTGCAATTCGATTCACCAAACCTCAGCACAGCGCTCTTCAACTCCTATCGAGTGTCGTCAAGATAATTCGAGAGTACGCGGGAAAACTTAACGATTGTTCACGTGTTCGTTATTGTATGGTTTTCCTTGACTTATCGTGATTTTTGTTAATATGGCAACTATTTCTCGTTATATTTTAATCCCCCGACAAAAAGGGTGTTATTAATATAAGTATAAGTTTTACCTCTTCGTCTATGGGTGTTTTTTTTTATTAAATGACGAGACGAACAAGACGCTCGCATGATGGTAAGCGCCACGCCTGCCCATAAACAGAAGTAACACCACATAGAACTATAAATAAGAAAGCACTGCATGGCACTAAACTGCGCTCGTCACGCCGAGACATAGAAAGCCAAAATCCCCATCCCCTCCGAATTCCCTCCTCTGATATTGTATCCGTTCATGTGGAGATATCTTACCATCAGGTGACCCACTTGCTCGTGCTGACCTTTGCTATAATAACATAAATTTCGACTCGTCGGAACTCCTTTTAATTATTTTTACGTGCAGCCCTAACAGTCATACTTCGCTAGTTAAGATGTGAAGTCTATGCCTTTACGAAGTATTCCAACACAAGCTCACGTCATTACAAAAGTTATCTTACAAAGTACACCCTCGCAACGACAAAGAGGTCGTCTAAAACTGCCATCTAGGGTTGCCACCTGTAAGTAGTTCCGGTGCAATTGTCGCGCGCCGCTTAAAACGAAGCCAACTACAAGTAGGGTTGCGTCTCGGTGATTTTAAATTATTTATTTCAGTTTAATGGTAGATTAATATCTATTCATTGGTTTAATTTTTATTTGATTGAATCACGAGACGAGCAAGGCGCTTGTCTGATGCGACGGTAACCTTTAAGGATTGGAAAGGATAGGGGGAATTTGGGCCTCCGGATATCTCACTCCCAGTACGAAACGCAGCAGCAAGCCGCTCCTTTACGTCAGTTTTCTGTGAAACAGTACAGTACAGATTCATGCTGTAGACAAAACTGTCTACAGGGTGGCTCTATCACTCATAATAGTTTAATATACGATTCGAAAAATATCACATGAACTGCTCGGAATTAGCAGTATAGGCTCGGCCCCCATCACATTATAGGACGGATATATGGTCGGAGAAATGTGGATGCAGAAACAGTGACATCCCTGCCTATCCCTACGGAGATAAAAGCGTGGGTTTGTATGAACTGGGCTCTCCTTAATTCTACGTTGAGTGTGTTTAGCTGACTATAGTGTTCATATAAAGCTAAGTATTATAAAATAGAAGTGAAGACTTATAACTTAGAATTATGTTATTTATTTTTCAACTTAAAAGTATAATTATATTTATTTAGTACTCACTATTGTACTGCACAGTGATTCTACAATTAAACAATTAAGATAATAATCAAACTCAAACACTAATTGAAACTTTTTAGTAAATCCATTCAATTTTACTTGTAAAGATATACACAGCATTAATGTTGCACAATACATCACTTGTATAGCTACAGATATACTGCTATTACGCATGTCGGTGACGCGAACTCACAAGATTTCATCCAAAAAGCGTCTAACACGTAAAGTACACGGTCAGGTATAAACGGAGTATTTAAACGGAGTGTGAAGAAGCAGTTAGGCAGGCCGGCATGATCGTGCCGACCAACGATAGACACACTGTTTGTCGTTGGTCGACACTATTCCTGGATTGCGCTACACTTATCATCAGGTGTGGCATGGTCATTATGCCGAGCCGGGATAAAAAAATAAAAATACGATGTGTTATACGTGTATAAGTATATATTTATGTATATATGTATTCGTGTACACAGGCCGCTGAGCATGCGCCAGTATAAATTAACATTAGCGTGTAGCAACGCGGCTAAAGAAGTTTTGCCTTAAAAAAATATCACAAATCTGCCATAACCTTACTGACATAAATAAATTAATAAATGTTTTGACTAAAAACGGGTCCATTTTGTTGCATATGCCAAAAATAGCCAAAGCGCGGAGTGTATTAGTATACAACGAGAGATTCTGCCTTCAAACCGAACAAAAAGACATGATTCAAATTTTCTATACAAATATTGTAAACAGCACGTTATTCATAACAAGAACAAACTGGTTTATTAAACTACGCTTTGAAAATCTACGCTATCAGTATTCCCATTTGTGCAGTTATCGCTCGAGCGTAGTGGCTGTATTTAAATGAGGCGGTGGCAGCCCTGCGCACAAATCATTAGCGAGCTGAAAGCTTCCTCTCGATAGTTTACATTTTCTGTTTAACGATGTTAGAACTGCGCTGCGCCTAACTGTCAGGGTTGCCCCAAAATAATATTTCTGTTAAAGGCTATTTCAGAATGTCCAAGATAATGTTTTATACCAGACAAAATACAAGAGGCTAGTGACTGACCGAAGTTTCGGTTATAAATGCTGGTTTTGGTCGCAGTTTTAAAATGTTATACTAGCCTTGTATTATACACGTCCCACTGCTGTGCCTCCTCTACTGAATGAGAGGGATTAGGCCTTAGTCCACCACGTTGGTCTAAGCGGGTTAGCAGATTTCACATACCTTCGAAATTCTTGTGTAAAACTTCTCAGAGATGCTCGTTTACTCACGATATTGCCTTTACCGTTAAAGCAAGCGACAATCGAATGAAAAAAGAATCACTTTTTCGGTCCATATTCTGCGGAATTAAGCGGTTATGCATACAAAAAATAAACGCGCCGAATTGAGAAACTTCCGTTTTTTTCGCCGGTAAATAATGTATAACTTTGTTTTCGCTCTTTAACTTATGAATGTTGGTATTCATCTTGCAAAAAAGGAATCATACAAGGCTAACTTCGCTAAGTATTCTTAAACTTGCAGATAAAAAAATTCCTCGAGTTATTTGCAATTTTTCATTATACTCCATTCGTTCTTAGCAATATTATTCGTGGTTCAGATTTTATATTAAAAATATTTGCATTTGTTTTGTTTTTAGCTGTTGATTTTTGTACCCGGCTGGATAGCGACCACCGTAAACATTTTTTTTATCCTGGCTCGGCAAAGTGACTACGCCACAATAGTAAGTGTAAAGCATTCCAGGAATAGTGTCGACCAACGACAAACAATGTGTCTATCGTATGTCGGCACAATCATGCCGGCCTGCCTAACTGCTTCTTCACACTCCGTCTAAAGGATCCCATATTATAGAAAGGAGGGAACACGTGTGCCGGCCAACTATTCCACAGCTTAATGGTCCGGCAGGAGTAAGATTTCGCGAACTTTTTAGTTCGAGCCGAGATGGAGGAGACAACGAAATTGTGGTGATAAACACATGGTGATATACCCGCCATAATTACTGATGGTTTAGTATTATGTGGGCATCCCACATACGGACCCCTATAATATGCAACGTGAACCAAATGTCGCCACTGTCTCGTCCGTTAATCAGCAGAGGTTACCACGTAGGTGAGATTGGCTTTGGGCCGAAGGTTTTGATAACAGACTTACACTCCCACGACCATCGATGTATATGTATTACATGTACAATATATGTCGGTAGAATATATTGTCTCTGCACAGGCAAAAATACTAAAGCGCCAGTACGTGAACTTCACGGTAGACCATTTTTTTTAAAGCATTAACCGGCAAACGAGCAAGTGGGTCACCTGATTGTAAGTGGTGCTGTCCATGTACGCCTACAATACTAGAAACATGGGCGCGTTGGCGACTTTAAAGAAAAGGAATAATTAAGGCATTGAGAAAGGGAGGGGATTTGGACCTCCGGATATCTCACTCACCGTAAGAAACACAGTAGCAAGCCCCTAATCTACGTTAGATTTCTGTGAGACAGTGGTAACGACCCGGTGGAGCCGGCCCATTCATGCTGTAGACAAAACTGTCTACAGCGTGGCTCTACTACACTTAAACTTTTTATATTATTCCTTAACGATAAAACAATATAATAATTATATTAGGAAGTAAATATGATTCAATAAAATATGAGTTTTACTGAGCAATACCACACAGAATTTTAAATTACAAAGCACTACTTGGCACTGAACTGCGCTCGTCACCCCGAGACATAAGATGTCAAGTCTCATAATGCCCAGTAATTTTACTGGCTTCAATTCAAACCAAAACACAACATGGCTTACACACTGTTGCTTGGCGGCAGAAATAGACAAAGCGATGGTATCAACCCAGACGGCCTTTCGGATATGAAGGACCTACCATCTTGTTATAGTAAAAATCAACTTTAAAATGCTCACAGTAAAGTTCACGTATTGGCACTTTAGTATGTTTGACTTTCCACTGACGATATGACACAATCTTCTAAATATGGCGTCAAATATTTGAGGAACTTTCGGGTGTATTAAAACTTACCACGAATCTGTCCGTCGTTTTCCATGGCGTGTGCAAACTCCTTTAAAATCCCATCGCAGTGAAGAAGGACGAAGTTCCGAACAAAAATCTCAATATTCACACAAGTTTTAACAATGTGATATTAACAACTCTGTCATCTTCATTGTGGAGCGCTCTGTACAGAACTTGAGGCTAGTTCCGACTAACTTCAACTGTTTAAATACTTGCAATACTTCGGGAAGTCATTTTATGAGTAACTAGCTGTCCCTCGCGGTTTCACCTGCATGTTACTGCCCTGCTCCTATTGGTCATAGCGTGATATATATTAAACCTTCCTCATGAATCACTCTATCTATTGCTGAAAACTGCATTAAAATCCGTTGAATAGTTTAAAAGATCTAAGCGAACAGACAGCGGAAGCGACTTTATTTTACACTATGTAAAGATGCTGCTAGTTGACTGCTTCAGTAACGCGTTATATTGCGTACGCGGTACAACTGCTATGATGAGATATCGGGTTCGATCCCCGGGTCGGGGTCTTTTTATA